>OY743125.1:10035000-14835000 GCA_963555685.1 Acrobasis consociella | reverse complement strand
GGAAGAAGAGGATTCCTCTCATCCGAGTCTTGACAGTCTTGATAACGACTCATTGATAGCTCAACTTGCAAAAGGAACATCTTGCACCAGTGACTCAGATGACCCGCAAACAGTAAACGAGGCATTGAGTTCTCCCGAGGCGGACTGCTGGAAGCACGCAATGAAAGATGAGTATGATTCCTTTATTATCAATAAATGTTGGACACTTGTTGATAAAGTTGATGGTCAGGCACCAGTCAAACGTAAGTAGGTTTTCAAGAGAAAATTAGGAGTCAATGGAGAACTCCTGAAACACAAAGCCAGATTAGTAGCGAAAGGATACACACAGCGATATGGGATAGATTATACTGAAACATTTTCTCCTGTTGTTAGATACTCAAGTATACGAACGCTTTTTGCTTTAGCTGCTGAATATAGCATGGACATACACCACCTTGATGTCAAAACAGCTTTTCTGAACGGAGACCTTCAGGAATCTGTTTATATGGAACAACCGGAGGGTTTTGTATTAAAAGGAAATGAAAACAAAGTTTTTAAGCTTAACAAGGCAGTGTATGGCTTGAAACAAGCAGCGAAAGCATGGTATGAAAATATAAATAATGTACTGTGTGATAAATTAAACTTTACTAAGTCATCATTAGAGGTATGTGTTTATTTTAAAGCGAGCAATGATAAACTTATTTTCATTGCTCTATATGTAGATGATATTTTGTTAATGTTTACCCCTAATGCAGAGGGTGAAATAACTAACATAAAGAATCAACTCAAAACTGAATTTGAAATAACAGATTTAGGGCCAGCAAGACATACTTTAGGAATGAAAATATGCAAATATGAAGATAAAATAACTCTCAATCAAACAAATTATATTGAGAAAGTCTTGAAGAGATTCAAAATGGAAGATTGCAAGCCCGCTGCGACTCCTATGGAAGTAGGTGTGAAACTTGAAAAGGCAGACACTAAAAATAGCCCAGACTTCGATTACAGAAGCCTCATAGGATCATTAATGTACATTGCAGTAGCTTCAAGACCAGATATTGCACATGCTGTCGGTTATCTAAGTCAGTTCAACAACTGCTATAATGAAACACATTGGAAATCTGCGAAGCGAGTCCTCCGCTATCTGAAAGGTACTAAAAACTTATGTTTGAATTTCCAGAAGGGCGGTACAACCATTATAGGTTACGCAGATGCAGACTGGGGAAGAAACGAGGCTGACAGAAGGTCCTACACAAGCTATGTATTTCAAATTGGTAAGTCAATTGTCTCCTGGGAGAATAGAAAGCAGCGAACAGTAGCTTTATCAAGCACAGAAGCAGAATACATGTCACTCTCTGATGCTTGTAAAGAAGCCCTGTTTCTCCAAAATTTTATAAATGAAATTTGTGACGAAGTGATTATTTTGAAAGAAACAATATTTAAAAAAAGACCAAACTCTTTAATTTAATTTTTAACAATTATACAATGAGTGCCGAAATTAGTCACAGGTAAGGGTCGTAGGTTCACAGCCACGAGATTCGTTGTTCCAGAAGTGATTTCCAAAAGTACTCAGCTTTGAAGCAGCCCGGCGTCCAGTCGTGGTCGAAAGAGGACGAGACTCCTCACGCCTTCTTATTTATATGGCCGCGCGGGGTGGAGAGCGGGGTAAGGAGGGAAGCACCAGTGGACTTCGTCACACACCCCCCTCGTTGGGGCAGAATTTTCCTGCCGGAAAATTCGGCTTCGTCTGCTCGCTGGCTGAAGCTGGCAGGATACGACGGGGCTGCGGACTCTGGAGACCCAGGAGGAGCAGGACAGCTGAAATTTATAGAAAAAGGACTGAGTAACATGCTAGGAATTGCAGTTAGGTTACCTGAAAATTTAGAAATACTTTATACGAGCCGAGCCGAGTCACCTCACAGAGCAATTTTATATTTTATTTTATTTTTAGCACCAGAAATAATAATTAAAATATAGCGCGAAACGTTAGATGCGATGCGATATCAAATAACAATGTAAAGCGATCATTATAGTTATCTATTAACAAGTGTGCGTGAACAGCTGTGGTATGCACAACCGGTAAGCCAAGGTCAAGAACCGGTCGTAGCTTGCAAGTGTCAATGCATTCAATAGCGAAAGAGATAGGTGAACACAATATCGCCAGTAAATAGAATTCAGTTAAGATGTTATAAGGACAATTCGAACCTGTATACTTGATTCAAGCGAGAGACTTTTTTACCACTAAACCATAGGGTACAAGAAAAAAATGTTATACATTGGTTATAGAAGATAGTATTTAATTTGTTTAAATTTTGATTATATTTTGATGATTATTCTTTATAATTTATTTGTTTTATATCTTTAATATGCCATTCGCCCAGTGGCTTACCAGACATGTCTGAAAGTTTATACACCAAAGGAGATTTTTTTGATACTATTTTGCATTTTATAAATTTAGGGGCCAATTTTTTTGAAAAATATTTGTCTTTATCGCTTAAATAAAATGTTCGCTTCCAAACAATATCGCCAACCTTGAATTCTGCCGGCTTACGGCGAAGATTATAAGACTGGCAGTTACGCTCGTGGGCCGATAACAAGGATGCATGTACTTTGTCGAAGATAGAAGACAAGTGACCAAGGGACTCCGCATAACAGTCACGTGGTTCGTGAATTAAGTTCGGATCAGAATCTAGATAGTGTGAACCGCAGGTTATCAATTCGCGACCGAAAACAAGAAAAGAGGGCGTGTAGCTTGTGACTTCGCTTATCGCACAATTGATGGCGAATTGGATTTTAGGTACTAGCGTATCCCACACTCTGTGATCGTTTTCGATGAATGCAGAGATAGCTGTAGTTATAGTTTTGTTATAACGTTCAACCGTATTAACGTGAGGCGTATAAAATGGAGTATAGTGTGTTTTCGGAACTTTATATTTAGATAATAAGTTTTTAAATTGGGCACTAACGAATTGTTTACCGTTTTCTACTATGACAGTAGAAGGAATGCCGTGAACCAAGAAAACATTATCTTCGAGTATTTTTGTTATTGTTTCTGCTGTGGCACGCTTTATAGGGAAAAGCAAACAATACTTGGAGAAACAACAACAGACAACGAAAATATAGTTATTTTGTTTTCTTGTAGGCGGAAGGGGTCCAATTAGGTCGATACTTATCGTTTGAAACGGCCTAAGACAAGACTTTGGTCCGCCCATATGACCGAAAGTGGAGTGAGTTTGATGTTTATGAGCGATACAATCATTGCAAGAATTGACGGCCTTAACCACGTCTGCATACATACCTGGCCAATAGTAGTTAAGGGCCAGGCGCTTGTATGTTTTAGAGATGCCAATGTGACCAGCTGTGGGCAACGAATGGTTTTGCCTTATTAACTCCGATCTCTCTTCGGATGGAACAACCTCTTTCCATTGAAACTCTCTAGTAAGAGGGTTAAGACTTTTTTTAAAACGATATAATTTATTATTAAGGACCATCATTAGTAGAAATGACATTCCCATCTATTGTGTTGCATTGCGTAGGCATGACAGGAGAACGGGAAAGGAAGTCTGGCACAACGTTATCGGTTCCTCGACGATGCTTTATTTCGAAATTATAGGAAGAAATAAAAATTAATATTAGGAAGTGTTTATATAAATAAATATTAGGAATTTCATGTAAAGTTACAATCTTTAATGATAACCAGTCAGCCCAGAAGCTATGTAAAAATATAATGTTTCATGCTAGAACAAAACATATAGACATAAGACACCATTTCATAAGAGAACATGTGTATAATGGTAATATAGATGTAAAGTATTTATGTACAAAAGAAATGTTAGCAGACTTACTAACTAAACCTTTGAATAGGGAAGTGCACTGTAAATTTCTAGTAGGATTGAGGTTAAATTAACTTATTTTGTAATGTAAAAGATACATTGTTGGAAAGTTATAAGAAGATTTCAAATATTCAGTTGCAATGTAATGAGTGTATATAGAATAAGTACTTATCCCTTAGCCAGGTAGTGATCACATAGCGAACCACCTCAGAAATATTTTTTTTCTGACGAGCAGATGCTAGCTAGAAACCGCAAAATGTCATCCGTCTATTGTCTATGATACATTTGATTTCTGAATGAAAAAAAAAATACGCCTCTAGAAAAAAAAACTTGACATTTCGCTTGTCAAAGTCAAAATATTGGTCGAACAGCGAATTTTTGTGCAAATTGAAAGTGTTTTTTTAGTATTATGGCGGAAAAAATCCCGGTAAGTAGTATTATTTGTGTTTTTATAATAGCAGATAGGTTGAATTATATGTAATATGTTTCGGTTTTACATGATATTTGTTTTTCTTTGAAATATTTACGCCGAAAGTTTGTGGTCAACATGTGACCTCTGCCTATCTGGAAAAACTTATTGTGGTTATTATGTAACCACTGTCCTACAAGCGTTTATCCATATAAATAAAGGCAAAACCATATTTACACATCAAATAGTTAGTATGGTAGATAGATAGGTTCTTGGATCGAAGAATAACCGATACCCTGGTGTCAGAGTCTTTTAACCACTACATCACAGAGACATTAATATTTATTAATATTTTTATACAAACAAACACACAAATCTTTCCTCTTTCTAATATTAGGCTTATATGTAGATTCACCTTTATTTTTTCAATACTTACATGTTGTGACCTAACTGGGCAGTGGTCAGATCTAATCCACATCATGTATATTTAAATGGGCAGTGGTCATATCCATACCAGAGGGTTTTTTTATAGGAAATTGTAGGAATAAAAAAAATTAAGAAATTAGTTTTTTTATTATTATCCAATCTACCATTATCTGTATATAAAGATAAAATAATCGCCAGGCCTGGCTAAGGGTTAAGCAATTAGTTTATTATATACCTATTTGAAATGTTGAAAAATGTTAATGTTTATTTTATAAACATGTAGGTCTACAAGTTTTTTTTTTAAATCATATGTCTATAAATCTCATTTAGGTAGGTACATGCATTGTAAATCAAAAATTTAGAATACCCTGGAGTTGTAAATTGATGTAATAAATATTTGTTTAAGGGCCAGTGTTGATACAGAGTAAACAGAATATTTATAATACGTCAAATGTCATTGTCATGTCAATGTCAAAACTCATAAACGTCACTCAGTATTTTGTGAGCTCTCTCTCTTTGCTTGGCTGTGCCTGTGTAATGTCGTGTACTGAAAGGTGTCACAATAAATCCCCGTTTATCCTGTAATTGTTCTATTATTTTCGCCACAACCCTTCAAATATTATATATGTCTATGAACAACTTTACAAAATAAATGCACAATTTACTTGCCTTACTAAAATAAAAACATGGGGCTCGAACCCATTCAGTAATTGCTAAGGTCTTATTATTTCCTACATATACCGCAACCGATTAAAGAATATTCATATTTTAAACTCTACATATATATCTATATACGGGGATCGGACCAGTACATGCCTTATTATATTATATAGAGGTATATCTGATTACCACATGTTTATATGTGCGTGTCAAACCCTTATTCGTTTTTCTCAGTACTTCAACATACCCAATTAAGTTAACTTTCACAAATCCATATCCTACAGTCATTGACATACATACATACAAGAGTCATACATACATACATACAACAGTCATAATCAATCCCATCGATACTTGAATCAAAAGCTATACGTTATTGACTTTATCTAACAGAAGTTAAACTAAATTTTTACCGCTTACAAGTTTATTCTACAAATGACTAACTCAAGGATGACAAACAAAACCCAGAGTGAAATAAATAAATAACATGACTCCAATCATAAATAAATAACGCGACCCCAGACACTAGAATCTGACATAAGTTCTACAGTGAGAAATCTTTCAGTGAGAGAGTCAGGTTTATTTCAGTATTTTTACTAAGTATTATGGGAGACTCCCATGCTGATCTGGGAGAAATAAAAAAAAAACTTAGAATGTACCAGCTGCTTCTCTTCCCACGCAGATCGTAAAAACCGATCGAGGGAATGGGCAAAAATGCAAATCATGTTAACAGGCGATGCGGCTAGCAACCCATCACTGTATTGATTGCTTTTCCATCTTCTCGCCCACCATGACGCTAAAAGTGGCTTTTGGGTCTTGCGGCCCTGGGTTTTGCATAGAACCGCAAGACCCAAAATGCTCTGTCTGCCCCATTAGGGATAAAGACGTGATAGTATGTATGTATGTATGTTTTACTAAGCAAAGATATATAAAGATTACCGTATTATGTATAAAAGTTAATACTAAACGTGAATACGCGCACCCTATCTTTCACGGAACAAAATGTGTCCAGAAACGAAGGATCTTAAAAAACCCCTGCATCCAGACACTTTAGTCCGAACAGCAGCAAGTAAAGATAAATAACCGAAATAAAAATTACGAAATAAAAATTATAATTTACATGAATATCAATCCTGGTAACGGCCATACAAAATGTAACAGCCTACCCTACCTAACTAAAATTCTAAGTTTTTCAACGCGAACCTTTTTTTTTTTTTTTGACGCGGAGAAAATCCCTTCGGATACCTTACCGGTTACGGGACACCGGTAAGGTTATGTGGTGTTACCACTAAAAACTCCGCGGTCTCACCTCTCAGCCGCTATCGGCCGGGACCGTGTGCTTCTTCATGCTCCACAGCCCCGGCGCGGCCGGCCGCTACTTAAGCGGCCCCGGCTCGCCAACGGCCTCACGGCACCCTCTGCTGAATCAGAGGGGCCGGAGTAACCGCCGCCTTGGCCTCTTGGCCCAAGGACAGACGCGCTGACACGCACACGCGCCTGCCTTCCACTCCGGAGGGCTGTCCGTTGGACGATGGAATCCCGTTTCCACCGTCCAACCAGCCCTCATAATTTGGGGCCTGCGGAAGCAGGCCCTGCCCCAGTCCACCTGACGGCGACCGGGGCCCACACAGCCGGCCGCAGGGGATAGGGAGAGCGGCAACGTAACACCGACACTCCTCTTCCCCTGCGGCCCTACCGATGCCGTGCCAAGCGCCACGGCCGCGCTTGGTCGCGGAGGATAGGGCGAGCGGCAACGAAACACCGACACTCCTCTTCCCCCGCGACCCCTACCACGGCTGTGATGGTAGGGAGGTCGTCGTCACCCCCTTCCCTCACAGCCAGGCCATTCCCGCCAGGAATGGCCTCCGCCGGGCCCGGTGAGGCCTAAGCCTCAACCCGGGCAACGGGTTCCTCTTAGCTTCCCTGCGGCCGAGGCAACCGCAGGTACTGAGCCCCCCCATCGCGACAAGATGGGAACCACATCGGGGGGGTTTCAACGCGAACCTAACTCAACTTATTATATCGTCTATATGGATAAAAATATTTATCTTAACTCGCTGTGTTTGAAATGACGTAATGGCAGTAATCAATCGGACCCAAGTTGTGAAATTGTAGTAACACAAATTCCACGTACAGACTGGACAGTCTTCCTGCCTTGGGACCAATATGCTCAAATATTTATACCATAATATACTAAAATGTAATAAGCCTTATACAGGCAAGAGAGAGAGTTAAAGAGGGGCAAGGTAATCTTGCAACAGATTCAGCTGCTTCGGAACCTGCATCTTCGCATTATTCCGGTCTGTGCAAAAAAATACCTATTACTTCTAAATCTTCAAATCAACTGAATCCCCAATTGCTAAAAGAGCATACTACAAATATATGATCCAGTCCGTTTTGTCAGTCAAGATAGTACAAATATATCGCAATAGGATAACTGAAATATTTCGCACCTGTTAAACAAGTCGATATCTCTTCAAAAGTTGGCAACTTAAAATGTTCCCTTTTTATTGATTTGTTGAGCTCACGAGGATCTAAACATATACGTAAATCCCCATTTGGTTTTTTGACTATAGTAACATTATTAACCCAGTCGGTAGGTCCTTCCACTTTAGAAATGATGCCATCATTTTGCATTTCTTTTAATTTTTCCTGTACTTTTTCTCGTGAAGCTACTGGCAATTTTCTTGGAGGCTTGACCACAGGCTTTGCATCCGATTTCAATGCAATTTTGTACTCTCCCGGTAAACAACCTGTGCCTTCAAAAATATCCGAAAATTCTTCCAATATTTTTTTACTATCACTGGTTTTATTGCAATTTACAGACATGACTGTTTTAATTAAATTTAATTCTTCACACGAGTCCCTGCCTAAAATAGGAGGAGAATCCATTTTAGGCAGGGACTCGTGTGAAGAATAATAACATCAGCAATAATAAAGGAGATGGCTAAATAGAAGTATGGGCGACTGCCCTAGCAATGTATAAACATGGCTCCTAGTGTATTGTAATGCTGAATAGCTGTATATTAATATTTCGTGTGAAAAAAGTTTCAGGAACTTTTGAAACGACAACAATTTTAAAAATAAAATCATTGAAATCCCTTCCCCGATCGATTGGTTACAAACGCTTTTGCTAACTCTTAATCATGATCGATAGGCAGGCAAGTCCGTGTAAAATAGCTAAAGGTCAGTAGGCAGGCGATCACACACAATAGTCTGGTAAACAAACAAGGGTCAAAGTAAAAAGAAAAGAGTACTTTGAAAACTTGAAAACGCAACAGACGCAACGGTACAACGAACACCAGTGTTGCCAGATTACCCGCATAATATCGATTATTTATCGATTTTATTTTTAAATTATTTATACAATCTACTATATTCTCGGTCAAAGGGTCTCGTGCAAGAAAGTCTCGTTGTCTTTCGCACGAGTGTCGGGTATGCTCTCGTCGAGAGTCTTCTCGGCCGAACCTCTCGGCGAGCGTTTACTGCTGGCATTACAATGTATAAAGTGATTTCTTAACGGAAATGCAGTAGGTACCTATGATTAATTATTTCGATTATAGTTAAATTCAATAATCGTTTGGCTTGCATAGTACAGGTAACAAATAGAAACTCATATCTGGCAACACTTAGGTAGATGTCAATGGAGGAAATGAGGAAACTCAAATAAAAAACTTATAATTGCGTATTATTTTACTGAAGTTCAAGGTTCAAAATAAAACCTTAATAATTCATTAATGAATATTTCGGTTTTACAGGATACTACAAAATCTTTATACATTCTTAGGGCAGTCGTTTAGCCATCTCCTTTAAAAAATAATTATTGTTTTTGTACTTTACCTTTAAATAACATTTTCCAATTACAGCTATACAATTTCCAGAATAAGCTCTCAGCTTGATAGATGTAGTATTTAAATCCTTATCACTTATTTTTAAATTATTCAGAAAACTTTTCGGTATAATATTAACATCAGCTCCAGTGTCCAACTTGAAATTTATTAAACTACTATTTATTTTTAATTTTGCTACCCAATCACTATCAGTCTTATTAATTTGATAAATTACCTGATCAGTTCATCATCTCTTTCCACAGCATATATACGACCTTTGCAGCTCCGAGCAAAGTGGTTCATGCGATTATATTACACCGATTACATTTTTGTCCGTAAGCTGGGCACTTGTTTATTCCATGCACTGTTCCACATCTACCGCACGGCCGCTGATATCGATTTTTAAACTTGATCGCCTTCTCATCGTTACGTAACGCACGCCCCTCGCTGCCGCCGGCGCCGCGCCCCTCCCATGATCGACTTGTACGTTTATTGTTCCGCAGATAATTCTTATTCTGATTTACGTATTTCACATTGCACTCACTGCTACTGCTTCCATGTATGTGATGTACATGATGTTCTTGGTTTTCACTTTTCATATTAAGTGCTTGTTTACGTGAAATCTCCGCAAACCGGCAAATATCCAAAGCTTTGGTTAAGCTAATATCTGGCTCCCGCAGTAATCTTTCCGATAGTGCTATGTCATTAATTCCACATATTAATCTGCTACAAACTAACTCATCACGGAGATCCTTAAATTCACAATTAGCCGCCATCTTGTTGAGTTCAAAGACATACTGTTCAACTGATTCCAATTCTTTTTGTTCACGTTTGAAAAATTTATGTCTTTCTACAGATAAATTCTTTTTTGGTATAAAATATTTATCAAACTGTTTCAATAATTCTTGTATTGTTTTACTTTCTTCTTAGAACTGGTCGTACCCTTCGCGACATTTCTCGCCAATAACATGTAATAGAATATTTATTTGCACTTTATTTTCTTTATTCGACAACTCACATGCCTCGTAATAAATTTGAAAAGCTTTCTTCCAATTTGTCCATTGTCTGCTCAAATTTCCGGTAGACACGTTTTCCACATCATTTTCAAACACGAACGGCTGGGGTGGCTGCAGAACTGACTCCATCTTCACTCTTTATTTTCTTACGTGCGACTTTCAATCTTTATTTTCCTTAGCCACTTCACTTTTTATTTCTTAACTTAGTTTACTATTTCTTGTCGATATTTTTATTTTTATTCCGGCTGCGCCATGTTAAATTATGTGATGCGTCAATGAAATACCGGGATGTGAGATAGACTGACTTTATTGGACCGACCTTATAAG
Source organism: Acrobasis consociella (assembly GCA_963555685.1). NCBI lineage: Eukaryota > Metazoa > Arthropoda > Insecta > Lepidoptera > Pyralidae > Acrobasis > Acrobasis consociella. The sequence continues at coordinate 14,824,520 of OY743125.1, read as the reverse complement.
TACCCTACACAATTAACATTTATCAAAATCATATATCTACAGTAGCGGCCGGCCGCGCCGGGGCTCTGGAGCATGAAGAAGCACACGGTTCCGGCCGATAGCGGCTGAGAGGTGACACGAAGGGATTTTCTCCGCGTCAAAAAAAAAAGGCACTGTAATAAAAACGTCTCGAACACCTATGCGTGCTCTCCTAACACACGAAACGAAAGATGACAGTGACGGTCGAAGATGTCAAACTGTCAAATCGCCCTGTGTGAGCTGATGTTCGCCACGGCGATAGGCGTAGTACAACGACGACATACCTGTTACCTGTCGGGCTCAATCGGTGCTCTTTGCTGACGATACGGCGCTTTTTGCAGTTAGTTTGTACTTAACGTACGCCACAAATAACCTTCAAACAGCCCTAGACGCCCCGCCTGATAAGCTCTTCAAATAGAGGTTCTCAGTGAACAAGAAGCAGTCATTGGTCTCAAAAAACGTCAACCTCCTGCCACCCTTGAAGCTCTTTGGGGAAGATGTGCCGAGGCACTCGCACGTCCAATACCTTGAGTACCTAAAGTTTGGCAGATACCTCAGCTTGAAAGCTTACATCCATAGGATGGTGACTTTTCTTTCGCTTCCCGCAACGGACGCGGTTTGGGATTAAGCCGAACCTAAGAAAACCTATGTTAAAACATAGGTGGGGCCGATGGGGCTATGCGTTACTTGAGAAACGCCGCGCCGTCATCTGTCGGGACCTAAAGTAGGAACGTTATAGGCGTTTTGGCCGCACTCCGCTGAAGAGACCTACAACAGTGCTGCGGGAACTCCCGCCGAAAGACGGAAGGTGAATGAAGTATACAGCAAAGTCACTACTTATTGCATAAATTTTCAGTTTTTAAGAGACCCACGGTGAAGCAGAACATTTGATTACAGTGTTTACAATGTTAAAATTCTAAACGACTTAGTCCACACAAAAAGGTAATGTGTGATCGTTTTTAGGATTTCGTAGTAAAAAAGGTACCCTTTTCGCCATAGCCATCTGTCTCTCTGTCTGCGGTTTTACTTACAGACAATTAGAACTAGAAAGCTGAACTTAGGCATGGGTGACATGTAAAGTGCAAATGTAATTTTATCTTTATGCAGACCAGGACCGTAAGTTTCAAAGGCTACGCTAAGCCTGATAGTGGACGTTAAGATAAAAAGGGAATATAAATAATGATGGGTTGCTAGCCGCATCACTTATTTGATTTAAATCTCACCCATTCTCTCGATCGGCTTTTACAATCTGCATGTTAAATTCCTTTTTCCCAGACCAGCATGGAAGATAAATAAAACTACTTCAAATAAATATCGAAACGAATTGTTTTTAACTCTTTAGTTTTAACTCTAAGTCGGCATTTGCATATAGTGTAGGTTTAATTACGGAACCCTTGACTGCACGTGGCCCGACATGTACTTTACCGGTTTTATTGAAAACTAGCCTAATCCGCGATTTCGTTCGCGTTCGTGGAATTTATATCTATGGAAAATGCTCATCAGACTGAACAACTTTTACTAAGGCGTCATTTTTATATATCTTATATTTTACCTGGACCATTATAGTTCTGCATCAGGTGTTCCATTTTGCAAAATTATTTATACCCTATATGTTGCCCAGGCTTAACAGCTATATTTAAAAAAAAGTTTCATTTGAATCCGCCCAATATTTCCGAAGATTAGCGTGCCCAAACAAACAAACAGACACACAGACCAACGGTCATTTTTTTTTTTAAATTCTTTCTCCATTACTATATCTCCATCGCCTCTATATATTTTTTCGGAAATATATTTTACGTACAGACACACATTTTTACCGTTTTATTATACCTATATGTATAGATACCAAAATTACGATACTAAAGTCCACGCTGACGAAGTCGCGGGCAGCAGCTAGTAATATATAAATATTAAATCCTTGAGTGCTTTGAATTACGGGTAAGTAAAAAATATTATGATAAAATAATATGATAAATCGTGAAGGTGATAATAATGGAGACTTCTATTCTATATTAGCAGAGTTGAGCACGCACATTATTTAGTTTCTATAGAAACTTAAATAAAGCAAGTTTTAAAAATTTAGGTAGTTCAAAGTATTATTTATCATTAATTGTAAAAGCCAGATTACTCAGTATTACTCTCTGCATGGTGATTTTTTAATGGTTTTGGAGCCGAAGGCCACTTCATAAGGATCGTTAGTAAGACCTAAATAGCTAGTTAATAAAAATTCAGAAACCAAATATTTTGACTGAAACTCGTGAAACGCGAGATCAATTAGTAGTACCACCACCTGGCCGGCCTGGCAGAGTTAATCGAGCTCACGCGGCGTAACTACTATTAGGTATTACTTTTATTTAAAACTCTTAGATTTGTTGGAGCAAATAAGTATCACGATTTGTAAACAGTATTGGCAGTTGTCATTAGTGTTGCCAAATTAATAAAACCTAAGTGGTAGTCGATTTATATAGTTGCTACATGCGTCGGGTATCTGTGGCAAGTTATAACGAGCAGACGGATATTTTAAAAATTGGCAGCACTAATTGACCGGTTGGTGAGCATTCATTCTGAATGAATAATAAAGGTAGAAATTAAATGTCTTTGGTGAAAAAATTGTAACAAGCTTTATGAGGCGTTATTGGTGGAGATAAACACGTGTCATGGAATCTATGCGAATCTTTTATTTAACACTACGTGGTCTCGATCACAAGTCGTTTTTGCAACATTTTTGTCTTGTCGTACACAAATATGGATAGAAAATTTATTTACCCTATGACATTTTTTTCCAAAACCAATGAAAAGTCAGCGTGTATATCGAATGAAAAGGGGTTTAGGGAGATAGCACACGGTGAATTCTTTTTGTAGCTGTGCAGTTGCTGGTCATAAACCGATGGAGAATGTTGCGATGCAGTAGCGTGTTCATGAAACACACGACTGCATCGCTAGAGTAGAAGTCGCCTTCCTTATTATCGAATAAAATAAATAGAACTGTAGAATTAAGAAAATTGGTATAATTTGTCTGAGTATACATTTGAAAAGTACACGTACAAATCTGCTTGACAGGAAACGCTGCTTTTGCTGCTGATTGACGGTTATAATTATTTCAGGAAAACCTCATGTTAGCACGCAAATGTGACTATCATTTTAAACCTTGCGCGCTCAAAACAAATATTTTCCAACATATAAACGGATTTCGATGAAATTTGGCAGAATGACAATGATGAAAAAAGTGTCACGAAGCTACTAGAAGTAGAGAATTCCAGAAGAATTAGCAAATTCTAAAATAATGTGAATTGTTCTAGAAGTTTATAGAATAATCACATAATACACACATTCTACCACTTGTCTCTCGCGCAAACTATTCAGTTTAGAAAAAAAAATATTTGAACCCTTAATATCATTTTTGAAGTCCTATCCATAAGACCACACGTATGGGTTTGATGAAAATAAGTTTTTGAGTTTAAGTTCTAAGTATGGAAAACCCAAAATTTATTGTTTTTGTTTTCTATTTTTGTGTAAAAATCTTAACTCGGTTCACAGAATACATCTACTTACCAAGTTTCAAGAGTATAGTTCCTATAGTTTCGGATGGAAAAATGGATGTGACATACGGACGGACAGACAGACAGACATGACGAATTTGTAAGGGTTCCGTTTTTTGCCATTTGGCTACGGAACCCTAAAAACCACAAATCAAAAACTTTGCACTTTTTGCAAATAACTTGCTGTCTTTCTTTCCAGAGTTTTATTCCCCAGATCTAAAACCCTTTATCAGATCTTCATTCAAATTATAAGAATCTAGTCTTATAAGCGATTCTTCCAAACAAACATTGAATCATTAGAATCGGTTTATATTAGAAAATAATATGAGCTTGCGAATGTATTATAAATATTTGAGCTGCAGTTGTCTGTTGAGGAATTTCGTTCTCCAGCGCTAAGAACTTTCATCCGATCTTAAAAAAAATTACATGGGACCAACCTTGCATTCTTAAAAACGAGACATATATCTTTAAAATTGATTCATTTTTGACGGAGTTATGAGGTAACATACACAAAAAAATATATATATATACACGTCGAATTGATAACCTCCTCCTTTTTTTGAAGTCGGTTGAAAACTAATCGTCTCAGCTAATAATTTCAGTTTTAATTGGAAAATCAGGTCCAGTCTAGACACTAAACTGACAGACGTCTTGTATAGTGACTTACTTAAGCTTACTTTTTGCCTTTTGCAGAATTAGTGGCACCACAGTATTTCTTTTTCCATTTCACATTACCAAACGTTCTATTTTTAGCTCGTTTGCCCATTATATTTACGACAGTACGACAGACACAAATAAATTACTATAAGTAATCAAGTTTTCCAATGATCAAATCCTATCAGTCGCTCTATGGTTCACGCACGTCATGGCTCTGTGACTACGGAGTCGGCGTTGGTGCAAAGAAATACGTCCTCTCGCTGTAAGCGCTGCGCGCGGACTGCCGTCGGGGACTAAACCGCATCCTATTTAAATAAATTTTTAAGTGATATGATTTTATTTTTTTACACTGTTTAAAAAAAAAAAGTATAATGTGTTTTACATATTAAAAAAGGGCATGAAATGGCATTTGTTACGGTATTTTTATTTTTTTAAAATAGGAGCTCAGAACACAAATACAAGCGACTTTATTTACATCGATTTCGGTGAAAATTACGCGATTTGTTAATTTTTTTTCCTTGTGAATTTATATAAAACAATGAAAAAAGCTTCACTCATGTCAGAAAATACTTATTCAGCTATTTTGTCTATTTTTTTTACTGGGTGTTAATGATTAAATCATTTGAAAATCTCGAAAGCCCCGCGACGCGTTTTGCGAAATTTGGCAAAACGCACGTTGGATTCCGGTAAATTATACTAAAACAAGCAAGTTTATAGGCAAAATGGTTCACTTATACTTAAAAATATGATACTATCTTTTATAATATATAAATAAATTCAATGATAATCTTGTACTTTTCTCAAAAACACGACGCAAAGTTGAGTGAAATTTGACAAATTTAATATGCGGCCTCTTAAGCGATCTAACTATGAAATGTTAAGGTGTATAATGATATAAGTTTAAACATATTATTATATAAAAGTAATGCCTGTGATACAGGGTCCAACCGACGTCTACCTTAAGTTATTCGAATCCCAAGCAAACCTCACCTATGTCTCTGATGCATCCTGATAAGCAAAACGGACGTGTTTCTGATGATATCAACCCGCGCGCGGTGGGATCTGGTCGAAGTCTTTCCACTCTTGATTACTAAACTTAGTTGCAAACAATTGGCCAAGTACGTGTCTGGCTACGCGCAGTGTAGTGTTCCGTAGTTACGAATGACATTCACGCGACTAAAATGTCTAAAAAACTAACTATCTATTGAATTTGTATACAATGTTCCTTTTTGAGTACATTTATAAGTTGGTAACCTATAACTTTTTCATTTGTAAACCCTACTAAGCTTTCATTATAATAACAATTTTCAAGCTTTAATTTTACCACTTTTTCATACTCATGCCAGTAGATATTAATTGGTGCCTTTAATACAGTTTCACACACCATTTCGGTCATTTTATTCCCTCAATGGAGTGTGAAACTGTGTAAAAACCACCAATTAATATCTGGGAATTATTTAACCTTTAGAGCTTATTTTCAATCGCTCAATGACGGTTTTGAATCGTATAATAAAAGAGCACCTAATAAAATCAACGTAACTTCACATATTTCACTATGTTTCGAAAGTCGCGTAAGAGATATTTGTGTAAAACTTACCAATATTAATTTTCAACTCGATCCGCAACACATTACACCACTTTTAGAGTTTTAACTCTGGCAAATTCACATGTAACACTGCTTGTTTCAGTTAAACACAGACATGTGACATATTTCACTAGACACTCAGAAACACTGAGTTTCAGCAATATAAAATTACTGAAACCTAAAAGATCTGAACATAATGCATAATGCAATGGATAACCGCTTTACATAGGCCGATCGCTCATGCTGGTGATCTAATTCGTGGGCACCTTAAATAAATATAATAGCAAAGTTGTAACTTTTCATTTTGTTAAGATACAGCAAAGGTGACAGTCAATTAAATTGTCTAATTATTAAATTTATAAAACAAAAGGAATCCTTAAACTTACAATGTATTTGCCCTACTATGCTGACGAATGGGGTTAAGCGACATGGCAACTTGTTGCCAAATACAATACGTTGCATTGTATGCGGTCCATCAAGTTGTGGAAAGACAAATTTAGTGATAAGCTTATTATTGCGTGAAAATGGTCTACGATTTCGTAATCTGTACGTATATTCAAAATCCTTTTTTTTTTTTTTTTTTTTTATTAGCCTATACTGTCCCACTGCTGGGCAAAGGCCTCCCCTCTAGTACGCCACTGTTCTCTGTCATTTATTTTCGACTTCCAGGTCTTGTCAAAAAGCACCATCCTTATACCAAACAAAATACTTATTTCTAGAAAAAGTATTAAATATGGTGCCAGTTGTATCGTTTAAAAAATATAGTCATAATACTGAAGTGTTGAATCCGCAGGAAGCTGATCCAAACTCTATTATAATATTTGACGATGTTGCCTGTGAAAATCAAAATAATATACGGGATTATTTCGCTATGGGACGTCATAAGAATATTGACTGTTTTTATCCTTATTAAACTTATACCAAAATAACGAAGCAACTCGTGAGAGATAATGCAAACCTTATTGTATTATTCAAACAGGATGATGTCAATTTAAAACACGTTTATGAAGAACACGTGCGTTCTGATATGTCATGGTATCAATTCCGTGAATTGTGTTCAACAGTATGGAAAGAACTGTATGGTTATGTTGTAATAAATAAGGATTGTGAGCGAAATAAAGGATGTTACAGGATGAAATTTGATACATTTATAGTTATAGATTAGCATTAAAAAGTAACTGTCATTATGATAACAACTCACTTTATGTGAGATTCTGAACAAGAACGGATCATAAAATGGAAAAAAAATTAAAAAAACAAATAGTGAAATGCGCAGCTGCTGTAAAAAGAAAGGTAGGTTTGATAAGAGATACAAAAAACGCGAGCAACATGGCTTTAGAAACAATATTCAAACCTATCGTTGATCCACTTAATCAACTGTCAAGTAAAAACATTAGAAAATATGACGAAGAAAAAGAGGAGAATTATATACCCAAAACAAAAATAAGGAAGTTAAGTGAAAATGAAGAATAATTTTTTACTAAAGAAGACTTAGCTGAACCATTTGACGAGGAAGAACACGATGACGAAAACTATGATTCTCATGAACACAATTCTAACAAAACCCTTACTGTATCACCCTCTGAACACAACCTAAGTGATGAGTCCTTCAAATCTGTTCGCTCATCACCGACCTCTAAAGGTCAAACATATCATGATGATATGTCTTGGTCATCCGAAGCACTTAATGATATTCCTTTTGGTATCAGACATGATCGCGGAAAAGTCTTGCTAGGCAACATACGTATCTTCGACCAAGATGTAACATGGAAAATAGGAACTCGTATTATTACTAGTGGTTCGCCGCGAACTTAGACCTCGCGATATTATTCCAAAACTAAACCAGTTTTAATGTCCAGTGAAACTGTGATACATTATTCACTACCAATTCGATACCGTTGCAGGAAACAGATTTTTAAACCTTCTTTCTTCTTCTATTCTGAGCTGCAAGAGTTTCATTTTATATAAAAAAATTACAAACAATTTAAATCAAAACCTGGATTAAATTCAATATCCCAAGACATTTGAATCTTGAAAGAGCGACGTATGTACATCCAGCCGCCAACTATTTTACGCCTACGTCTCATCATCATCATCATCATTTCAGCCGCATAACGTCCACTGCTGGACTGGACATAGGCCTCTCCCAAAGATTTCCAAAATGACCGATCTAGAGCGGCTTCCAGCGACCTTGGTCAGGTCGATAAACCACCTTGCGGGTGGGTGTCCTACGCTTCGCTTGCCAGTACGTGGTCGCCATTGGAGTACCTTTTTGCCCCATCGGCCATCGGTTCGTCGCGCTATGTGTCCGCCCATTGCCATTTCAACGAGCTAATCCGTTGGGCTATGTCAGTGATTTTAGTTCTCCTACAAATTTCCTCATTTCTGATTCGATCGCGTAGAGAAACACCAAGCTTAGCCCTTTCCATAGCGCGTTGCACCTTTAGCCCTCTTATGGGATCCATAGTAAGGGACCACGTTTCAGATCCATAAGTCATCACTGGTAACACACATTATTTGTAAACTTTAGTCTTAAAAAACTGAGGTATTTTTGACGAGAAGACACTGCGTAGCTTCCCGAACACTGCCCAGCCGAGTCGTATTTGTTGAAAGACCTCTTCCTCGAAGCTGAAGCTTCCTGCCTGGATCAATTGACCCAGGTTACCACTTCGAGGGTGGAGCTCCCAACACAAACAGGTAGGAGCGCAACATGGACATTCGACATTACTTTCATTTTGTCCATGTTCATTTTAAGGCTTATCATCATCATCATCATTTCAGCCGCATAACATCCACTGCTGAACATAGGCCTCTCCCAAAGATTTCCAAAATGACTGATCTAGAATAGCTGGAAGGCGCTGGATGGAAGCCGCTCTAGATCGGTCATTTTAAGGCTCACCTGTTGGGAAACTCGGTTTAGGTCTGCGAGCATAGTACATACATACTTAATGTCGCGGTCTGCCATCGATTAAGCCATGACAACGATATCATCGGTAAATCGAAGGTGAGATACTCGCCATTGATGTCAATTCCAAATCCTTTCCATTCCAGAAGCTTGATCTTCCAGTGCAACGGTGAACAGTTTCGAGGTTATAACGTCTGGTTTACACCTCTATGCAGTGGAATTGCCGTTGTCCACTGCTCCTGTACTCGGACTGACATAGTGCGTTACTGTAAAAGCATTTCAACACCTCGATATACCGATAGTCAATACGGCATCGCTGGAGACTGAAGCACGGCCCATGTTTCGATCGAATCGAAGGCTTTTTCATAGTCCACTGTCCCCAAGCATAACGGCTGGTTATACTCCCTCGTCTTCTCTATAACTTGCCGCAGCGTATAAATGTGGTTCATGGTGCTAAAGCCCTTGCGTAAACCGGCTTGTTCGGAAGGCTGGAAGGCATCAAACCTGTTTGCGGGATGATTCGTGATGAGCCTCGAAAACAACTTATATACATGGCTAAGACACTTGATAGGCCTATAGTTCTTCAATAGAGTGTTATCTCCCTTTTTTTAAAAGAACAGGACCACAATGCCCCTGTTTCACGTTTCTGGCGTTACGCCCTCGAGCTGAATGGAATTAAAGAGCCTCTTGAAGGACTTTCAGTAGCAGCGTTCCGCCCACTTTCAGAAGCTCTGGATGATTCCATCCTCGCCCGGCGCCTTTTTGTTTTTAAGCTGTTTAAGGGCCATCCTAATCTAGTACAGGCTGATGTCCGGGACATTTTCGGTATAGTGTCGGATTAGCTTGGCTCTTGGGCAAACGCCAACGTCTACGATTACTTTATTCAAAGTGAGTCCTTGCGATTTGTGCACATTTATTGCCCTGGCAAGCGACAGTGGAAATTGCGTTCGTGAGCATGACACTTGGCCAGTCTTCCACGATCGGGTCATGCGTGGGATGGGAACCGTGTTCTGGTAAGGATTCTTGCCCTCGAATCTCCACAGCGTGCTCACGCATTGAACGCTAGCGTTTGGAGCTTTCGGGCGAAGTTTTTTGCTGACAAAGCTCTTATTGGCATGAGAAGTACTAGCATATTCCCTTAGTTGCGACTCTACGTAAAACTACTTCGCTGGCTTTGGTTGCCGTTAATCTCTTGCTTGTTAGTTTGTGGCATTATTACTAATACTACAACAGAAGCACAGACAAGTAGCGATATCGATTGTACCAAAGTTCGCTCAACAAAATTGCTAAATTTAATAAACTACCCAGTTTGCCGCAAACTTAGACGTCGCGATTATTTTTCGCAATTCAGTTTCCTAAATAACCCCTAGATGGTGCTATCCAAAGTTAGAACGCGCTATGGTTTCGTTTGGTATACAATCGCGGACATTTTTATTAATATTTCAAAAACTACTGAACCGATTTTGATGCCCAACGAACTTGAAAATTCTATTGATATTTCCTACATGCCTACCAAATTTCATCAAAATCAAACCATCGGTTCGGCTGTTATCGCGGTACAAACATACATACATACATACATACATACATACATACATACATACATACATACATACATACATACATACATACATACATACATACATACATACATACATACATACAATGTGTTTTCGCCCCCAACTCGATTTAGAGACCTTCGCTCGCTTCGCTCGCTCGGTCAATTAGAGACCTTCGCTCGCTTCGCTCGCTCGGTCAACAAGAACTGTAACCTGTAGTACTGAGAGTCTTTCAAAGGGGTCAGGTATGAAGCTGTTGAAAAATCTTAATAAAAATACTGATTTGGTTTATTGGAATGATCCTAATGAGTTAGTAGAACGACTAAAATTATTGTTAGGGTCACGGGCAGCTGGCAACACAGGATTTAGATAACGAAATTATTGAAATTATGACAGAATTACAAGAAGCTGGGATAGTGAATGTACAACTTAAAGAGCATTCACTGGGAAAATTAAGTAGTATTATATCTTAGTAGTATCGAGAGTATTAAGTAATATATAAAGAGCATACATTAAGAGATTTGAGCAGTTTACATATAATATTCGCTCTATATACTTATATTATATTGCAATGAATATAGACAAATTCGGTCACCACGTTCATAAGCGTTTAAGAGTTTCTAAATATATTGACTCTCTAAACGACGCATTAACCAAATCGGAAACAGGAGATAACAATCTAAAACTAACAAGATTAAAGGGATTGTTACATCCAAAGGAAGATAACGACGCGGTTAACAAAGCCTATTTGGATAAAGAAATTCAAGATTTAAGAGCTGAATTAAAACAAATACAAACAAATGTAAAAAATTATCTTAGTGGTTTAGAAAAAGCTGTTTCATCTAATATAAGTTCCACATACTATACAAAAACTGATATAGATTCAATGATGTCAAAGTTAAATAAAAATGAGTAAACAAAATATAGTTGACGAGCTCCATAGATCAGCGAGAAGGAATTTTCCACGTCGTTGTACAGTTATAAAAGGAATGGATGATTTGTGGCAAGCTGATCTTATAGACTTACAAAAATATGCACAGTTTAATAAAGGATACAAATACATATTGGTTGTTATTGACGCTTTATCGAAATATGTTTGGGTGAATCCTCTTAAAGCCAAAACAAAGGACTGTGTTACGGATGCAATGCGACATATATTGACTGAATCAACTCGAAAACCAAGCAATTTGCAAACAGATTTAGGTAAAGAGTTTTACAATGAACATTTTCAAAGATTGATGAGCAAGTATAAAATAAACCATTATTCTACTTATTCTGTAAAAAAAGCATCAATAGTTGAGCGAGTAATAAGAACATTAAAAAGTCATCTATACAAATTATTTAGTCTTTATGGACAGTATCAATAGTTAGGCAGTAATTTGAAATCCGTTGTTCAACGTTATAACAGGACACCCCATAGCATAACAAAGTTTAAACCAATAGACGTTAATAAGTATAATGAGACTTTAGTCAAGGCTAATATAAATAAAACTCAAAAACAACATATTACGAAATCCCTGTTTCATGTTGGTGATCATGTTCGAATTAGTAAGTATTAAGGAGATTTCAGTAAAGGTTACACCTCTAACTGGTCAACGGAAATATTTACTGTTAAAAAAGTAACTTGTACCAAACCACCTACTTATCAAATAGAAGACAAACATAAGCAACTAATTTTGGGAACATTTTACGGTTATGAATTACAGAAGACTAAGTTTCCTGATCTTTATCTCATTGAAAAAGTTATAAAAAGAAAAGGAACTAAATTGTTTGTAAAATGGTTAGGACTAAGTGATTCCGAAAACAGTTGGGTTGACAAAAGTGCGCTGTTGCAGTAATATAAGTCAAGTAACGGAAGGTTAAACATCAGTTTCGGCTTATTCATGAAGAAAGGAAGTGGTATTATTAACAGTTTAATTGATAAGTTACCGTTTGAACTACATTTACCCGGATATCAGTTTTGAGGTCCAGGAACCAAATTACAGAAAAGGTTATTAAGAGGTGACCGAGGTATTAACGATTTAGACAGGGCGTGCATGTATCACGATATTGCGTATAATAACAGTGATATTAACATTCAACATAACGCTGATTTAGAACTTTTAAACATGGCAAAACAAAGGTTAAAATCCAAAAATGCAGGTAAAAGAGAAAAAATTGCCTCATGGATTGTAAAAAATGCTATGAAAGCAAAACTAAAAGCAGGCGCAGGAGCGCAATCATTTATGAAAATTGTGAAAAGAAATACAGTCTGGTTTGAAAAAAATTAAATGTAAAGACAAAAACACTGCTATTAAATATGCTTATGCAGCTGCAAAGAAAATATTTACAAACAAAAGTGGTATGCGCTTACCACGCTATATACCTATTCCTAAGTGTGGTGGATTTTTGCCTTTAATTCCCATCTGATTGGTTCACTAGCCGGTGGAGCTGCAGGTATAGCAAAAGCTGTAAATGATTACAAAGTGGCTAAACAGAGTCTTCAAGAGTCTGCACGACACAACAAAACAATGGAAGCAGTTGCTCTTGGAAAAGGATTATACATCAAGCATAGTAAAAAAGGAGCGGGATTATATCTTAAAAATTCAAAAAACTAATGAAATGGCTACTCAAACGACCACTTACTAATTTCGATTTATTAGAGTATGCTAACGATATACCTTATTTTCGTGGTGTGTTTTTGAGAGATTCTTTACCTACGAAACCAAGAAAAATAGAGTGCGCAATACTCAACCTTCATAGTTGTAATAACCCTGGAACTCACTGGGTAGCCTACGCGAAGCTTGATAATTATTCTGAATATTTTGATAGTTTTGGCAATCTAAAACCACCATTAGAGTTAATAAAATATTTGAAAAATACATCCATTAAATATGATTACATTCAACATCAGAACTTCGGATCCACGAACTGTGGACATCATTGCTTGAATTTTTTAATAAATTTTTGGAAAAATGTATTTAAGTGAATAAAAAAATATTTTTTTTAGTACTAACATGTCTTTCACTGTGTCAATAACTGGGGTGGGAAGCTCCTTGACAACAAACTATTCACCAACTCTAGAATTACTTGGAGATTATGAATGTGGTCTTTTATACTTTTCTACTTTTAATTCGATTCCCAACATAGACGAGAGAAATAATAAATATTATGGAAATGAAGTTATCGAGATTCCAGAAGGGTCTTATGAACTTTAAGAAATTAAAAAAATTTTAAGTAGTAATATTACAAATGCTTCCTTTAAACTAACTTGTAATAACAATACACTGAAAACTAATATTTTCTGTTTAAAAGATATTTATTTTGAAAAACGTGATTTAATCGGTAGAATTTTAGGATTCGGAAAAGAGACTGTTAAAGCTAAAAAAAGTACTGAATCTCGTTATCCTGTCAGCATTATATCTACTATTCTCGTGCGCATCGAATGTGATGTAGTGAGCGGATCTTCTGTAAACGGAAAAGCTAGTCACATAATTCATGAATTTGTACCTAACGTACCCCCTGGTTATCGCATTATTGAAATTCCCAAGAATATAATATATTTCCCAATCAATCAAAATTCGATTACTGATCTGAATATCAGATTGCTGGACGCTGAAAACAATCAAATCAATTTACGCGGTGAGGAGGTTCAGCTGTATTTACATTTCAGAAGAAAATGATTAATTTTAATAAAATCCCTATTGCGTCCTCTCTTCAAGTTAGTTTCAAGAAAACATCTCAGAAAAGAAGACCTCTCCATTCTTCACAGAAGAAGCTTTCAAAAAATAACCAAGAATATTTGAAATTGGTAGGATTATTAAAATGAATATTTTAAATATATCTCAACCAACAGCCTACGACAACAGCGTGGAAAGTTTCGAATTTCATTCATACAAGCCGTACGTGACAAGTTTCAACAAGAATGATGAAATCCGAATCCCTATTAACCAACAAGACTTGTACATATTACCCTCTCTCAGCACTTTGTACATTGAAGGTAAAGAAAACGTATACAATAGTAAAACTAAAGAAGTACTTTCAAGTGTTAGCTTTGTCAACAATCCCGCATTATATTTATTTCAAGATATTCGGTATGAATTAAATGGAGTTGAAATAGATAGAATAAAAAATGCTGGTATCACTACAACCATAAAATCATATCTTTCCTTTACCTGTAATCTGTGAGCAGACCGGAATCCGGTCGACTTGCATTGTTTTACTATTGTGTCTGGTATTTTGCACAGACGACAGGTTAGATGAAAATGAATCTAAATCTGCAAAAGTATGGGGGTGGTGTCCTACTGGTACAACTAATGTTCATGACGGTTTATTCTCTGCTTCAATACCATTAAACAGAATATTAGGCTTCGCGGTTAAACATGAGTTAGTGTTACTAAGAAGCAACACCTTAATGCATTAATATTAAATAATGAAGAAATTGTTGATGATATAGTTATTAATGTGATGATTTTTAAAGTTTTATGATTTAAGTTCTTATAATTAAACTTAAATAATTATATTTTAACAATATAAATAATAGTTATAGTTCTTTAATTATAATAATGCATACTAAATACTTTCATTGTAATGGCAACACAGGTCGTGCCTGATTGGTGGCTCGAAGATTAACCGTTACGCACAGCTGTCATTGATTATATACTTTCTCAAGAGCGTATTCAGGATAGTCAGTCGAGCGACGACGGCTGAACCAAGAGGTTGCGCACAACTTATTGTGGTTTCAATGTAATTAAGTGATACGAATATTTAATTTAGCGATCTAGCATACTGGAATTTCTAGTGAGTTACGTGAATACGAAATAAAGTAATTGTTATTTATATATGAGTTTGAATTTATGAAATCTCAGAAGTGTGATATAATCTTCAGCCCATAAGGTAAGAAATTTTTGAAAACATTTTTATTAGAATACAGATAATTTGAATTATACTCTTTATAACATACCTTTGGCGAAATTAGTATTACGTTCATAATAGCAGTAACCTAAAAACAAATTTATTGTGTGTAAATTTACGAGTGCGATTTATGTAGCGAGAATCCTAAATAATTTAGGCTAATCCTCATTAATTACGCTATAATATCTCTTATTCAATTCAATTATCGCAAATAAGTTTTTTGAAGGCATGGTATATAAGAGTACAAATGTTTTATGTCTCAAAACGTGCAGTTATTTTAGTGGATATATGTATGTTAGACCTTGGTCTAGGCCATGTGTGCATTGATGGAGCTATATATGTTCCATTTATATATCGAGGCCATGTGTGCCTTGGTGGAGCTATGTATGTTCCATTAGTAGATCGAGACCATGTGTGCCTCGAGAGATTTATGTATGTACCAAACCTTGAGCTAGGCCATGTGTGCCTTGGTGGAGCTATGTATGTTCCATAAGTAGATCGAGACCATGTGTGCCTCGAGAGATTTATGTATGTACCAAACCTTGAGCTAAGCCATG
Source organism: Acrobasis consociella (assembly GCA_963555685.1). Taxonomy (NCBI): domain Eukaryota; kingdom Metazoa; phylum Arthropoda; class Insecta; order Lepidoptera; family Pyralidae; genus Acrobasis; species Acrobasis consociella. Next base: position 14,808,807 of record OY743125.1, on the reverse strand, counting down.
TGTGCCTTGATGGAGCTATGTATGTTCCATTAGTAGATTGAGACAGTGTGTGCCTTGAGAGATTTATGTATGTACCCTACCTTAATATAGGCCGTGTGTGCCATGACGAAGCTATGTATTTTCTATTAGAAAAATCGAGACCATGTGTGCCTTGAGGGATATGTGTATAAACCACAACTTTATGTAGGCCATGTGTGCCGTGATGTCGCTATGTATGTTCTAAAATTTGATAATAGCTATGATAGAGCTATGACCCACGAGTGCTCATAATATATTTACAATAATCAATTAATTTTGGCAATTTTGCAACGAGCATAAATAATCTTAAACCAATCGTTTGAGTACGATGAAGTACGATCGTACATTATTAGTCAACTCCAGATGTTGGACCGTGTAATTTGGTTTCAAAATAACTAATGTTGTGTTTTGATTTCCGAGGTAATGGAGCAAATGAATCGCAAGCGAAAGATGCGAGATACTGTGCGATCAAGCCACGAAGTACCCGCTCGAAAGGCAAATGAGAAAGCTGCTGCTCCAGTTTGGGTGGTAGAAGATGTATATCTGAATGCGGTGAACGACGTGCAAGATGGGCGAGCAGCATCGCAAATGCCGGAGCTTCGCAGTCTCCAATCCGAGTCTACGTCGTCACTTCCTGCGCCGGAGCCGGTGCCTTCTAGACCGGAGCTTCGCAGTCTCCAGCCTGAGTGGATGTCGTCACAGCCTGTATCAGAGCTGGCGCCTTCCAGTTTTTCTATAGATAAGGTACTTGAACTTATGTCATCTATTCAGGAAAGCCAAAGGACCAAGTCCCATCAGCTTAGTAATAACCATATGAATAATGTTGTACCGGAGTTCGATCCATCTAGTAAGGCGCAAAATATTGACAGTTGGTTGAGAAAAGTAAACGAATGCAGTGGTATCTATGAATGGAACCAAAAGCAGACCATTCATTTTGCTCTTCAAAAGTTGGTTGGCCTAGCAAAGAAGTGGTTTGAGGCTTTGCCAACTGTCAGTTATAATTGGGACGAATGGCAGGCAAAACTTCGAAAGGCATTCCCAAACGAGCAGAACTATGGTCGGCTTCTGGAAGAAATGCTTGCACGCACTACACGTCATAATAAGAACTTACGGGATTATTTTTATGATAAGTTAAGTCTATTAAACCAATGTGATATAAGAGGTCAAAAAGCCGTTGACTGTATAGTTCACGGTATTCTTGATAAATCTGTTAGGAACGGGGCACAAGCGTTGACCTGTAAAGAACCAGAAGATCTCCTAAGCTTTCTCAATTCACAACGTCCTATAGATTTGACTTATATCAAAAAGCGTAATGACAACTATCATCCCAGTCAACCTAGCATTGTCACTTCGAATTCCAGCGAAACGAGAATAACATGTTTTAATTGTCGCTCGAAGGGACATACTTTTCATAACTGCTCTAACCCCATAGTTAAGTGCCAGAAGTGTTTCAGGGTAGGTCATGATTCGGCTGCATGTAAACTTTCACCACTCACTTCTCGTCAGACAAATGATAGCATGACAGCTGGAAAACCTTGACTATTTCCACTATACATAAATAGTAACTAAAATTTTTATAAGATGGTTGGTGTCAATGATCATGAACTGCTTTCCTTCATAGATTTTTGGTTTCACATTGATGCGTGATTCTGTTGCCCAAAAATTTAATTAAGTAAAATAATTCAAAAACCTGCCCACAGTAAAGGGCTTTGGGAATTCCTCCATAATGCCGATTTACAATAATTTTGTTAATTTGAAAACTTGATGATGTTGAAGCTTACATTGAGGTATTTGTAGTTTGAGACGAATGTTTAAATACAGCGCTTCTTATTGGGAAAAATTTTACGGAGCTACCATTTGTCACAGTTCTGAAAGACTCTACAAAACTTATAACTTATAAGAGCCCTGCTGTCAGTAATTTTGATTTTTGCAAGGAGGTCTTGAAACTAAAGCCTACAGACTGTACCAGAATTCTTAAGATAGGTTTTGTTGATGTGTCCACTGATGATCCAACGTATTGCGGGGAGATATTCTCGTGGAAGGCTATAACTGTGCTGAGCCAGGTAGGGAATAAAATCTCCACTAAGGTGCTTATCGCATTGAACAAGGCAAAGGTCACATAGTTATTACCAACTTGACCTCCGAAAAATTAAAGCTTGGCCTAAATATTTTGCAAGCTCGAGCTACACCTTTATCACAGGAACAACCTATAATGTTAACTGCTACAGTAAAGATTTAACCGTAATGTAACTCTTAAACAACAACGATATACAAGTTGGTAGTAACCTTAGTGACGAGGACGGAGATAAACTTTATAATTTATTACAGTCATACCGCGATTGCTTTGCGCTGAACCTTAACGAAATAGGGCTTGCAAAAGACGTTGATATGACGATTGACCTGCTTGATGATACACCAATAAGGCTTTACAGACTTTCTTGCTCATCAAGTGAGCAACTACGCTTCATAATCGAAGAACTTTTACAAAATATTATCATTGAAGAGTCTGACTCCAAATTTGCAAGCCCCGTTTTGATCGTTAAAAAAAAAACAGGAGACCAACGTCTGTGTTGATTTTAGGGCACTCAATAACAAGATGCGTAAAAACTGGCTTTTAACACTCCAAATGACTGACCCAGGCGTTGTTAGGATAATCAAAGTTCTGAAACCCAAAACAACGAGGAATCAAAGGCAAAAAAAAAAATTGTTTTGAAAGATCGCAAGCTTTACAGAAAAGTAGAGGATAAGTTACGTCTTGTGGTTCCTTTGAGACGTACGGTTTCAGGTTCGTCATTCAAACCATGACAAAATAGGGCACTTAGGTGAGACAAAGACAATTTAAGAAGGTTCAGTCTCAGTACTGGTTCCCTAAGCTACGTGAATTTGTGAAGTATGTGAAATCTTGTATACAAAGTGCATATATTTTGACTGTGGTTGATGGTTTTACCAAATATGTTTTTGGTAAAACCCGTGAAGGACACAAACTAAAAGAATGCTTATGGCTCTCGAAAATATTTTTAACGATTTCATGTGACTTTCCAGAATCATATCCGATCGTGGAACATCCTTTACATCAAATCCATTACATCAAAAAGTTTTGTGACCTTCATGGAATTAAACTAGTGTTAAGTCCAGTTCCAGGATTTAACAAAAGAAAGTCGTTCAAAACTGTTGTTGCAGCTGATCGGGTAAGGCTGTGGATAAATACTGATTGATGATTCTATAGAATCATCCAATTTTGACAGTGATGATAATATCTCCCTTTATCTAAACTTCAACAGCCAACAGCAGCTTTGATGAATGTGACCGAATGTGATGATTTGTTCAAACTTCCATTGATCACTAAAGGGCTCCACAATAAAACACACACACTCCTTTCTAGGGATGTATTTACCACCGCCGTGGTACTTAAAAGCGACCGAATTACAATAGTCAAGCAAACAGTATAAGAAATATTAGAAAACTAACCATATCGCGTTTTAGGTTTTTTACAACGCCATCTATCGGTGGCCGAGTACACTAAAAAAGGTTAGTGTCGAAGTCGACATTGAGTATGAACTGGTAATTGTCTCTATGAATTTCAACATCTCGCCCACCAAGGATTTGTCCTTCAAATTAAATTTTACATAAATAACTTAATAATTAATTAACAATCAATATGAAAGTAAAGATGCGGGTGATGACAAACTTACAAACTATGCTATATAGTACCGCCCACCGTGATAGACTACTACAAAACAATCCAATATTAAGACTTATTGTACAACAAAAACATAGAAATTAACCGCCCACCGTAACATATGGTGGAACAACTAAAGAATTAATCTATAGAAATGCTTTTAAATTGAGAAACACTTTTTTGCAGTAACAGAATCGACAAAAGAATTTTTAGTATACAAATCTTTAACAAAACCAGAACTACTCGCACTTACTTAGGCAGAAAACAAAGTTTATTTATTGGACGTTTCAACAATTTGTCCTTGCATTTTATGGTAACCACACGAGTGACATTATCTTTGCCTGGATGCTTTTGAATGATTCTACCTAGGATCCACTTAGTTGGAGGCAAATTATCATCTCTAACAATTACTACATCATCGACATCGAGTCTAGATCTTTTAGTTGTCCATTTATATCTCTTATCTAAATTTAATAAATAGTCTTTTGACCATCTGTGCCAAAAATCATTTGTCATCTTTTGAACTAATTTCCATCTACTATTTAAAGTTACATTTTCAGTCCGATCCGTGTAATATTTGTCACATACATTAACGAGAGGTTCGCCTACTAGAAAATAGCCGGGTGTCAAGGGGAGAGGGTCGACCGAATGGTCACTTAACTGACTCAGTGGTCGTGAATTGAGACAAGACTCGATTTGCACTAAAACCGTGGTCATTTCCTCATAGGTCAGAGTATTATCATCAATCACCTTCTTTAAATGTGTCTTTGCCGAGCGCACACCTGCCTCCCAAATTCCTCCAAAATTTGGACTCAGGGGCGGAATGTAGTGAAATTTTTTCCCTTCCATAGCCAAAATTTCAGCAATCTCTTGAGGTATTTTGGATTTTGTTGTGTCGAAAATTTCTCTGAGCTCTTTGTCGCCACCGACAAAGTTAGTGCCGTTGTCACAATGCAAATCTGTGCAACGACCGCGACGACCAACGAACCTACGAAAAGCGGCGATAAAGCCCTTTGAGGTTAAATCAGATACTGCTTCTATATGGATGGCGCGAATCACCATGCAAACAAATAGGCAAATGTAGCCTTTGTAAGATTTAGCTCCCCTTCCAGGAGAAAATCGAAGATTTATGGGACCCGCATAGTCAACGCCTGATGATTTAAAAACTTTACTAGGTTGCAAACGAACTTCTGGTAACTGACCCATCAGTGGGGTGACTTTGCGTTGCGAATACCTAATACATATGACACACCGTCGGAAACATTTTTTAACTAATTGTCTAGCATGTATTATCCAAAATTTACCTCTAAGGTAATTGAGCATAGCTTGAGGTCCACCATGCATCGTTGAGTTATGAGCGTCCTCTACAATCACCTGGGTAAGACGACTTATCTCAGGCATTATTAAGGGATGTTTCTCGTCATAACTCAACTTTGATAAGACGATTCGACCACCTACTCTCAAAAGCTCCATTTCATCTAAAAAAGGGTTGAGAGCGTGTAGTGAATTTTTCTTGGGGACATGACCTCTAGACTTTAGTTGCGTGATTTCTTCCTTGAAATTTAGATCCTGTACCTTCTTGACACAACTCAATAGAGAATCTTTCATTTCTTTCGCTGTAATGAATTCCGGATACTTCTCTCTTTCGTGAACCTTCAATTTTAAGTTAAAAATTCTTCTCACGTATGACACAATCCTTAACGTTTTCTTTAGCGATGAATATTTACTCCAAAATAAATTATTTCCTTCTATTAAGCGTTGAGTTTCATCCTCTTTCTTTAATGCAACTAAAGTCTTGATTTCTTGTGCTTTGCTAGCTCTCATTTCTTCTTGTGTGGTATAATCTGATTTTGGAAAATCAATGGTTGGTTCATGGAGAAATGTTGGCCCATTCCACCATAGCATCTCATTCTTAAGATCAGAAGGTTGTAGTCCCCTAGAGGCGCAATCCGCGGGGTTGAATTTTGTGCCAACATGATTGAATTGACTACATTCTAAAATGTTGAGAATTTCCGATACTCTATTGCTGACGAAAGTGGTCCATCTTGATGGCAATCCACGTAGCCATGCCAAAACAACGGTTGAATCTGACCATGCGTAAAGCTTTTCTTTAGGCACATCCATAACTTGTGCCACATCGTACAGCAATTTAGTAGCTAAAGCCGCACCACATAATTCCAATAGGGAATTGATAACTGCTTCTCTATCGGCGCAACTTTCGTTTTTGAGGCTAGAAGGTGTACGTGAACTTCGCCTTTCTCGTTTATTGACCGAAAGTACACTACTCCAGCGTAAGCTGTTTGAGAAGCGTCTGCAAATGCGTGCAGCTCAATCTCGCAATCCTGAGTAAAATCAAGCCACCTTGGAATGAATATAGTTTTCAGCTCAGCAAGTTGATATCTGTATTTGAGCCATTCACGTTCCAAATCTTCAGGCAGGTCATCGTCCCAAGACAACCCAGCCTTCCACAATTTTTGAATAAAAACCTTGGCAGTAACGACCACGGGAGCAATCCAACCTATTGGGTCGTATAACCGAGCAATGTCAGACAACACTTGACGCTTTGTTGGTGATTTAATAACTTCAGGTAATTCTGCAGTATATTGAAACTGATCAAAATCTCTGTTCCAACAAATGCCTAGAACTTTTACCATGTTGTCTGCTTTAATTGGAATTGATGGAGCTGCATTCTGATTGTCTTGCCCGATGAACTGAAGCAATGCTCTACTGTTGCTACTCCATTTTTGTAGCTGAAAACCTCTTGCCTTCATGAGCTCGTTCATTTCAGTGTAAATGTTGATGGCTTCCTCTTCAGTTTGACAGCACGTCATGAGATCATCTACGTAAAAGTCCCGCTTCGTGATTTCCGATGCGGTTGGATAGTTGAGGTGCTCGTCGTCCGCTAAACGTTGCAGTGATTTTACGGCCAGGTGAGGAGCACATGCCGTTCCAAAGGTGAGTGTGAGCAATTCGTATTGACCCAGAGGTTCCTCTGAGTTGAATCTCCATAGTATTCTTTGGAAGCGCGTGTCCTCATTATGTACGCGTACCTGCCGATACATTTTAACTATATCTGCGACGATGCATATGGGATACCTTCGCCATCTCATTAGAATGTGTCTCAAATCCTGCTGAAGTTTGGGACCGACAAGGAGGTTATCATTTAACGATACGCCGTTTACGCCTTTACAAGAGGCGTCGAAGACAACACGCAGCTTCGTAGTCTCCTTATCTTCCCTTACGACAGCATGATGTGGGAAATATACTGCCTTCGGGTTATTCATTTCGTCGTTTATTTTAGCCATGTGATTTAAATCCAGATACTCTTGCATTACCTTGCTATACTCTTTCTTAAACTTCGGGTTCTTCTCGAGCTTTCTTTCCAAATGGAAAAATCTTTTCTGTGCTATTTCTTTCAACCCTCCGTATTGACATTCTGGATCTTCGCTATTCAAAGGCAATCTGACTACAAACCTACCTTCCTTGTTTGTAAAAGTTGTTGAATCAAAAAATTCTTCACATTTTTCTTCCATCTTGGTAAACTTCTTTTGAATTGAATTCCAACTCCCAGAATTGTTTTAGTGAAAAAATCTTCTTTAACATGAATGTTTAAACTTACCAATTTTGTGACATCAGTTGAAAGTCCTTGCGGTACCTTCCCTGAAATGATCCACCCAAAGATAGTATTTTGTGCTAATAGATGTCCCTGTGGGTGTTTGATGATGTCACTCAATAAGACTTCGCCGTAAACTTCGGCTCCTAGTAAAACATCGATTCTACCAGGTGATGTGAATCCTGGATCAGCCAGTGAAAGGTTCTCAATGTCTGACCAATCAGGTGATGAGGTTTTGCTAGTGGGCAATCGTGATATAAGAGATTTTAATACGTATGCGGAAATTTGAATATTTTTACTTGGGTCCCTACGTGACTCAATGCGAAAAGAAACCATATATATGTTTTATATGCAGTCGACCATCTCCAACACCTGACACGGAACCGCTTACCGGCACTCGCTTAAGGCCTAACGTTTGAACAGTCTCTTCTGTAACGAAAGAGACTTGTGAGCCTTGGTCGATTAAGGCACGTAATAGACAGAATTTCCCGCTGAATGAATATGCTTTAACTATGGCCGTTGCCAAAAGAACGTCAGCTGACCCGATGACCGTTTCTTCCTTCGCAAAATTGGCAACGACGTTCACTCCATGATCGGGTGATGAATGTTGATTATTTCCTTGAATTTGTCGCTGTGATTGTGTGTGTGCGTGATTGTTTTCCGAATCATTTGTAAGCCCCTTCTGTAATTCTCTCTCTTGATGAAGCAGGGAGTGATGTCGTCTACCACATCTGCGGCAACTTGTTGTGTAACGACATTTCTTCACTGAGTGAGTGGGTGCTAGACAGTTATAACAAAGCGATTTGGTCTGTACGAACTCTTGTCTCTCTCGTGGCGTTAGTTGTCCAAAGCTCTTGCACTGATAGAGAACATGATCCCCCGAACACATAATGCACTGATATTTCGTAGTGTTGTCATGAACAGCTGCGAATGATTTGACCTTCTCTGTACGTTTGTGTTGAGGAGCTTTAGAAATTTGTTTACCGCTGTCAATCATCTCCAGTGTCCTAAAATGTGATTCCAGAAATACGACCAAATCAGACCACGTGGGCAAGGCATCAGATGAAATTCCACTTATGTTGATTTCCCACTGGCGAAGGGATTCATTATCTAGTTTGGACACCACTAGGAAGACTAGGATTACGTCCCACTGGTTTGTCTCGATTCCCAAGTTATTGATAGATGTGATGCACGATGTTGTTGTGTCCAGCAAACTTCTAATTGAATAGGCAGATTCGTTCATTATTTGTTTTTGACTGAATAACATCTTGAGTATTATATTTATATTATACCTTTTGTTATTGTATCGGGCTATCAATTTTTTCCAGGCAGCGTCATAATTTAAGTCAGTGGTGGGTAAATTTCTAATGAGAACTTCGGCTTCGCCTGATAGAGTACTTTTAAGGTAGTGCAGTTTCTCCACATCAGACAAACTACGGTTTTTGTGAATGAGCGAAGTAAAAAGATCAAAATATTGTTGCCAGTCTTCGTATTTACCACTGAATTTTGGTAATTCGATTTTTGGTAATTTGACTTCACTCGACTTAGATTTTTCTCCCACAGACTGAACTTGCGAACTCGTTTGAGCTTCCTCCCGAATAGCCATGCCACGAAGAACCTCCTTCAAACAACCCTTGTATTGTGTATAAGTTTCTTCAAATGTGTCGTATATTCCCTTTGCAAAGTATTCTTGATTATTGAGATCTTCTAAAGTTGCTAAAGCAAACATGTTGTAATGTTCCTCTTTGAATTCTTTCCATAATGCTTCAACAGTTTCCAATCTTGCTTCTAAGTATCCTCGTGTGATTCTTTCCTTTGGACTTTTTCTATAATTACTCTCTGCTTTCAATAACTTGGCGAGTCTTTCTCTTTGAATAACTATTGACCTAGTTACACTCATGATGACAATTCAAATTCTTCAAAGTCGATGATAAAATGTTTGTCCAAATTCTATGTTCATGAAATGCTTGTTGAAAATTTTACAAGTCGATGGAGTATTGAACGAAATTTTTCTAAGTCGATAGATTGTTCGATGAAATTTTTCTAAGTCTTTTTAACACTTAACACTTGTAAAATTTTTGGGCATAGGTTCCCCGTCTGAACACTACTAATTTTTATAAGTTCATTTACTCACAGTTTTAAGGTCAAAATTAACTTGATTTTTAGCACTCACCACTACCACTTTTTAGAATTGTCCCATAAGTCCTTTTAAATGTCCCGCGTTTCGGCACCAAATTTTGTTCAAACTTCCATTGATCACTAGAGGGCTCCACAATAAAACACACACACTCCTTTCTATGGATGTATTTACCACCGCCGTGGTACAAAAAAGCGACCGAATTACAATAGTCAAGCAAACAGTATAAGAAATATTAGAAAACAAACCATATCGCGTTTTAGGTTTTTTACAACGCCATCTATCGGTGGCCGAGTACACTAAAAAAGGTTCGTGTCGAAGTCGACATTGAGTATGAACTGGTGATTGTCTCTATGAATTTCAACAGTTACGTTTAATTTATCCTTTTTTTACGTATACTTAAATATAATTGGAGATATAGTTTGTATTGTACTGAAATGATAGGCTTAACTGTCAGAAATTGTGCACCAGGAGTTGCACCTTTACGGATGGCCGAATGTGATGATTTTTAAAGTTTTATGATTTAAGTTCTTATAATTAAACATAAATAATTATATATTAACAATATAAATAATAGTTATAGTTCTTTAATTATAATAATGCATACTAAATAATTTCATTGTAATGGCAACACAGGTCGTGCCTGATTGGTGGCTCGAAGATTAACCGTTACGCACAGCTGTCATTGATTATATACTTTCTCAAGAGCGTATTCAGGATAGTCAGTCGAGCGACGACGGCTGAACCAAGAGGTTGCGCACAACTTATTGTGGTTTCAATGTAATTAAGTGGTACGAATATTTAATTTAGCGATCTAGCATACTGGAATTTATAGTAAGTTACGTGAATACGAAATTAAGTAATTGTTATTCATATATGAGTTTGAATTTATGAAATTAATAAAATTGTTTGGCGAGTTCCACACGTCAAAGTATCTGATCGTGAAAGAATTAATTTATTGAAACATCTGGAAAAAGATCGTGCTATTACATTAGCTTTCCGGAATTGGGATCTCTATGAATACCCATTACTCCCCAGAACTCGTAAACACACTTCGGCAATTAAAACTACATCGCAAACTGAGAAACCACGGTTAGTTATTATTGGGTTCCAAAGTCCAAACCAATCGTAAACATCAACCACAAACGTCAATGGCAGAATTCGATCACTGTTATATTCGTGATATAAGAGTTTTTTTAAATTCATCGTATTACCCCTATGAAGGATTGAACATAAGTTTCTCAGAAAATAAGTTTTCTTTATTGTACGAACAATATGCAAGATTTCAGCAGTCTTATTATGGACGTCGAGCAGAACCTTTGTTGAGCTTAAAATAATTCAAAGACGTTTCTCCATTATTTGTTATCGACTGTTCCCGTCAGCAGGAAACATTGAAGGGCTCTATAGACTTGAAGCTGACCAAGAAATACCTGATCAGACAGCAGCATATTGCTTGATATTAAACGATTGCATATTTGAATACAAGCCTTTGAGCAACATTGTTAAACAGATATCATGAATAAAAACACAATTGTCGTAGATCTACAAGGTTTCAAAAACCCTAGCAATTAATTCATTGTAAAGGAATTTGCAATAGCTACTGAAAAGCATACTCATATATTTTTAATAAAGCCGCATTATGCTTTCTCCCAACTTACCCTTGAAGAAAGGAAACGTGTTCGGTGGATCGAAAAAAATCTCGGATATCGATGGAGCTCTGGATTTGTCGATTACAAAGAATTTCATAGGATTATAAAACCTTATTGAAATGGACGAAAAATTATTTTGAAGAAAAAGTGTAAAGGATCTTTTTCATTAAATTGCTTTATTCATCTAAGACAATGTGTTAGGGCTTAGCTGTAGGCTACTAACGAGGTCCACAGGTGGCGGATAGTGGAACGGCCATCAGATATGATGCTTAGCTGCGAATATAGAAATAAGCAATCCCCGACCAATCAGCGGCAGGGTTAGCAGGACGTGGTGGAAAGTCCAGTAGGGCGGGCTTACCTAAAATATGCCACTTAGGTCCAATGACGACTTTGTGTCATGGCGATTCAATGCCGCCAGTAAATAGGCATTCCTCTGTCACTAGGCAGCAGTAGTGACAGTATTAACATAAGGCCAAAGATGCGGAATTTGGACGGGTTTCTGTCGAATCAAATACTGCGGTACGGAAGGCAAATGGGGAAACCACCGTACTATATCCCTAAAATGGAGTAAATATGAAGAAAAGTATAAAAAGTAAAGAAGTTCTTGACAACCGGCTTCCACGAAGTAACATGCCGTGGCGGTCCGAGTCCGGCAGGGGTAGGAACAAGGCTACCCAGGTCGTCATCCTGCGAAAACCTTGTACTATAGGCACGTGGAACGTGAAGACATTGCTGGATCCCGGCAAATTTAAGGAGCTTAAATTAGAAATGAATAGGCTGAAAATAGACATACTAGGATTAGCTGAGACGAGATGGGGGGGTAGTAGAGATTATTGGAGTGATGAGTACAGAGTCATTTATACAGGAGCGGAGAAACAGGGAGAACATGGCACTGCAATTATTTTGAACAGGGAATGGGGATCAAAAGTAGAAAACACCTTACATGTAAACGAAAGAATAACAGCAATTAAGATAAATGATATGAAAACTAATACATATATAATACAAGTCTACATGCCCACTGGTACCCACCCTGATGAAGAAATAGAAGAAATGTATGAACAATTAAACACAATAATAGATTTAGTAAAAGAGAAAGATAACTTGATTATAATAGGGGATTTCAATGCAGTAGTAGGAGAGGGTAATGTAGAAAATATAATAGGTAAATATGGATTGGGGAAGAAAAATGAAAGAGGAAAGAGATTAATAGAATTTTGCAAGGAGAACGATTTAATAGTCACTAATAGTATGTTTAAACAGCCAAAGAGAAGACTGTACACTTGGAAGATGCCTGGTGATATAGGCCGATATCAAATTGATTATATTATAGTACAAAATAAATTTAAGGAAAACGTTAAAATAAGCAAAACTTATCCAGGAGCAGATTTAAGTACAGATCATAATTTGTTAGTTAGCAAAATAAACATGCATATAGGTAAAAAAGTAGACTAAAATAGACCAAAGAATAAAAGAAAATTCTAGTTAAAGCGTGCAATATAGTAATAAAGTAGGAGATAAATTAGAGTTATATAAAAAGAATAGAAGTACAGAAGAAAGTAAAGATGTAGAGAAAAACTGGTGCGCATTAAGAGATATTATAAAAGAAAGTGCAGAAGAGCACAATAGAAAAATAGTACCGCGGAAGAAATGGCTAAATAACGAAATTCAAGATTTAATGTTGGAACGTAGAACGCTCAGAAACAAGAACGATATCAAAAGCATACAAGAATGCAAACGATTATCTAATAAAATAACACTTAAATGCAGACAAGAAAGAGAGAAAGCCATTGAAAAAGACTGTGAAGACGTAGATAGATTTTTAAATAAAGGAACACCAGACATAGCTTATAGCATCATAAAAAAATTAAAAACAAACCATAAAACAAAAAGTACAGTTATTTTAAATGAAGACAATAGAATATTAATAGATGATAGAGAAATAGTAGAACGATGGGTTAAATATATAAAAAAACTTTATGATGGAGAAGGTTTGTGTGATGAGGATATAGACGATGAAAATAGGGTAGAAGAAAACTAATTTGGGCCTGAAATAACGCGCGAAGAATTTGAACTTGCACTCAATAGTTTACAAAATAACAAGGCCGCTGGAGTAGATGGAATACAAATAGAACTTATTAAATATATTAAATGTCACACACTCATAGACGAGATATTTAAATTAATACAAGAAATATATAAAACAGGAAAAATACCAAATGATTTTAAAATAAATAGAACCGTTACGATACCAAAAAAACCAAATACAAAAAGATGTGAAGAATATAGAACGATTAGTTTAATTACACAAGCTTCAAAATAGAATCCGACCTAAAGTAGAAAATATAGTAGGCAACGACCAATATGGTTTTCGCAAAAACAAAGGCACTCGAGAAGCAGTTTTAGCACTTAGAATTATAATAGAAAGAAGATCGGAACTTGGTTTAGAAACACATATTGCGTTTATAGATTTAGAGAAAGCGTTCGATAAAGTAAATTGGAAACTAATGATGAAGGCGCTTAAGAATGCTGGCATAGACTACAGAGACAGGAGAATAATCAAAGAACTGTATAAAGAACAAGAGACAATAATAGAAAGTAATAATTAAAAAAGACAGGCTAAAATACGACAGGGAGTTAGGCAGGGTTGCCCACTTTCTCCACTGATATTCAATCTATTTATAGAAGCAGCAATATCTCAAATCGAAGACCAAGATATAGAAGGAGTTAGTATTAATGGAGAAAAGATACATTTTATAAGATTTGCAGATGACATAGCAGCCCTTGGAAGCAGTTCACAACAGTTAGAAAAGTTAATAAAAGCAATGAACAATATTTTTAAAGAACATAAATTGAGTATAAACATAAATAAAACCAAGTCCTTAAGTGTCTCAAAGTCAGGTCCAGTAATTAAAAATATCCAACTTAATAATAAAACAATAGACCAAGTTCAAAGTTTTAAATATTTAGGAACTATTATCAACAAAGAGGCAAGATGCTCAGAAGATATTAAGAAGAGGATTGCTATTGCAAAAAGTACATTTAAGAGTAAAAAATATATATTTTGTTCTGGTATTAAAGAAAGTTTACGTAAAAGATTTATTAAAACATTTATATGGAGCACCGCTTTGTATGGATGTGAAACGTGGACGATGACCAAAAAGGATAGAGATAGATTAGAAGCATTTGAAATGTGGTGCTGAAAGAGAATGAAAAAAATAAGTTGGACGGAAAAAATTACAAATGAAAAGGTACTAGAGGATGTGAGAGAGAAAAGACAAATAATACAAATTATAGAAAATAGAAGAGGGAAAATGTTCGGTCATCTACTACGCCACGATGCGTTCTTTAAAACAATAATAGAAGGAAAAATAGAAGGAAAGAGAGGAGTAGGAAAACCCAGAAGAAAATTTATAGACCAAATAAAAGAAAAATTAAACGTGAAAACATATAAAGAGGTTAAGAACTTAGCGGAAGGAAGAGAGACATGGAAAGCACTCCACCGACGATGTGCACTAAAAAATGTTTTATGTATAAAGAAATGGTTGATGGAAAATAAAATAATGTTATAACTATAAGATTTTTTTACTATTGTATGCGAAATAAAATGCTGGGTTGATTTTACGGACTGTATTTGAATTTTTAACCAAATAAATTTTACAGAGCCACGTTTAGACACAACAGCAGAAGCAAGAGAGCGCGATGTTGCCATAGTAAAAAATATGTAATGTTTTCATAGACAAACTTTGCTGCTTGTTTATTTTTAATTTACTTTATTGGATAGTTTTTATGCTTTAAGTTTCTTAAACATAGTTGGGCCAGGGCCATGCTAATTCCCCCCCGATGTGGTTCCCATCTTGTCGCGATGGGGGGGCTCAGTACCTGCGGTTGCCTCGGCCGCAGGGAAGCTAAGAGGAACCCATTGCCCGGGTTGAGGCTTAGGCCTCCCCGGGCCCGGCGGAGGCCATTCCTGGCGGGAATGGCCTGGCTGTGAGGGAAGGGGGTGACGACGACCTCCCTACCATCACAGCCGTGGTAGGGGTCGCGGGGGAAGAGGATTGTCGGTGTTTCGTTGCCGCTCGCCCTATCCTCCGCGACCAAGCGCGGCCGTGGCGCTTGGCACGGCATCGGTGGGGCCGCAGGGGAAGAGGAGTGTCGGTGTTACGTTGCCGCTCTCCCTATCCCCTGCGGCCGGCTGTGTGGGCCCCGGTCGCCGTCAGGTGGACTGGGGCAGGGCCTGCTTCCGCAGGCCCCAAATTATGAGGGCTGGTTGGACGGTGGAAACGGGATTCCATCGTCCAACGGACAGCCCTCCGGAGTGGAAGGCAGGCGCGTGTGCGTGTCAGCGCGTCTGTCCTTGGGCCAAGAGGCCAAGGCGGCGGTTACTCCGGCCCCTCTGATTCAGCAGAGGGTGCCGTGAGGCCGTTGGCGATCCGGGGCCGCTTAAGTAGCGGCCGGCCGCGCCGGGGCTGTGGAGCATGAAGAAGCACACGGTCCCGGCCGATAGTGGCTGAGAGGTGACACCGCGGAGTTTTTAGTGGTAACACCACATAACCTTACCGGTGTCCCGTAACCGGTAAGGTATCCGAAGGGATTTTCTCCGCGTCAAAAAAAAAAAAAAAAGGGCCATGCTAATACAAAAAACAAAGGAGAACTACATCAAAACAAGTTTAAACTAACATTTTAACAACACTAAGACAATGAGAATTAATACTTTACATTAAGCTTTATTTTTACATTTATTTGTTTTTAGCTTAAGTTATATTTATTAACAAACTCTAAATTGAAACCAATAGTTATAGCAAATTTTAACAATTCTTTTGCAGCAAGGAAACTAAGTTTAATTTAAATTATTTTAACTTTAATTTAACAATCTTTGGCAACAAAGCTACTTATGTTTTAAAATTTTAAGTTAACACATAGGGATTGCAAAATCCGGATTTTTTTCAAATCCGGATTTTAAGGTATTCGTTTTACAAAAATCCGAATAATCCGGATTTTTCGAAATTTTAATTTTATTTTGTAGTATTTCTAGTTTTTTGTTTTTCATGTTATGTAACTTAGTAGCAATCTTATTAAATAATAAAAAATCTTTGTAATAAAAGTTTAATCAACAGTCATATTACTAATTATAATAATTTTCACATATATGTAATAAAAGTTTAATCAACAGTCATAGTACTAATTATAATAATTTTCACATATATAATCACTGAAATTGAAAGCAGTAATGACTGTAATGCTATTAATTTTTAAGTCTTAAATTTAAAAGGAACATAGTAGTCAGTTTTATTTAAAATTCACTAACATTTACAAACATGACAAATTTAGATTATAATTTTTTCATTAAGCGGGATCTTAAAAACATAAATGCATTAAGGGTTTCGTCATTAAGACGTGATCTTAATTTATTACAAAATATTCCAGCTGTGGAAAAGGCTCTTTCTGATTCCACACTGGTCGGCGGGATGGCTAGCAACCTCTTTGAAACCTTTTTTAAAATTTCTCCACAACCCCCACCGTTTTCAAAAAGTGCCATTTCCACATGTATTAATGCAGGTAAATCAGCCCGGCTTGAACTCGACGGCTGCTGCTGTAGAGTATCGGCGCTGCTTGTTTTAATAATAGACAGTTGGCAATCAAGTTGTTCCTTAAAGCTAAGTGACGGCGGGTTAAGGTTAGATTCACACACTGTTTGCCGCGGCATCATCCATTGCCGCAACCTGGCATATTACGTTCTTTATATCTTCATAAGTAGGTTTTATAAACGTACCTTCGTTTTCCTCGGTCTCTTTCGTTAAAAATTGGTTCGGGTTATTTAAATATTGTAAGGCACCGACTAGCGCGTGAAGGCGTCTCTCTTTAATTCTTATTTTTAAAGAATTTGCCAGGTTCCGGCCAGTTAAGGTATTTTGTTTTTCTAATGATGTCACTAAAAATTTAAGAGCTGTATCGGCTGTTAGAATATTTGCGTCTCTGCGGCAAAGTACTTCTACCGTAGTCTTGATCATGTCCAAACAAGTGTGTAGATTTTGTAGACACATCATTTCAATATCTGTGACCGATATGTTCGATTTTATATCGATCAATGCTTTTTGTACACTTGAAGTTATACTTAAGAAACGTTCCAACATTGTAGCTAGACTATTCCATCGCGTTTTACAGTCCAAAAGAAGACCTAACTCTTTGCCAAATTCAGCTTTCACATATTTTTGAAGCATGTCATTCTTAGTTGGTGAATTTTTAAATGTCTTCACCAATGTCCGGACTTTCTTTATAATCTTTTGGTAATCATCGTTTAACTGTCCGTGTAGTCTAGAGTTTTCAATCGAAAATCCCTCAATGATATCTTCTTCAGTTTCCGAGTCTGAATCAGAGCTATCCTCTTCTTCAACTTGTGGTATTACTGGTAGAACTTTTTTATATAGAACATCTAGTACTGCCAGCTGTACACCATGTGCCAAGCATAGTTGGTGATACGGGACAGGCATAATACGTCCAACTTTCATCATAACAGCGGCCCCATCAGTGGTTAATCCAATTATATCTCTGTATAAACAAAGTTCGAAAGAGATTAATCTTATCTCAACAAGAGCAACGCAGGCTTCAGCGCCCATAGACCCTAAAATTCTTACTAAGCCCAAACATTCTGAATTATTCACACCAGCGTCATTTTGATAATGAATATTTAAATTTAAATATCGATGAGATTTCACTGATGTCTACTCATCAAATGTCGTTGAAAACTTAACGCCTTTAGACTTGAAGACCTTTATCTCGGCAATTAGCGTGGATTTTTCTTTATTGTACACGTCCATTATTATCTTTCTTATTGAGTTTGGTGATTTTGGGATGTTTTCCTTACAACTCTTTTGTAGTAATTTTTTAAGATCAGCCGATGTACAAAATACTTTCAGGGGTATTCCATCAAGAACCGCCATTCTAGTTATTACATTGGGCAAAGAGTCCTCGCTTTCGAAACAGTCAGTCAATTTTTGTTTTTTTGGTTGTGGATCTTTGCTTTTGCTAGATGAAGCTACGGGTATGTCATCTGATCGAACACTGACAGTGACATCTATATCCTTTTTAATATTAATGGAATGTTTCCTTAGTAAGTGGTTGTGTAGTGCTGAAGTGCTGCCACTTATCTTTAAAATACTATGACAGTGTTTGCATTTTGCCTGTTGCCCATTAATGCTTCTCAAGAAGTAATGCCATACACTGGACTTGTCGCTTGACTTTTTTATATATTCTATGAACTCCATTTTTCATCTGATGGATCTATGGAATAAAGAAAAAGAACTAGTTAGTTATACTTGTAATCATTGAGTAGACATGAACTACAAACAAAAAAACAACGTTACACTTACAACCGTACGAGTAAAAACTAATCACATTATTTAGTTACTTCGCCAGGCAAATCTAAAATATAATGCAGATTAACAGATTTTTTAAGACTATTTCTATGAAATTGATGCCGTGACGTGCGTAAGTTAATCTGGTTTATTCGTTGTGTATAAACTTATCTTCGTGCAATAAAATTAATTGATACATTATTTACATTTCCAGTACTTACATGTTGGCGTAACAAATCACATCCAATATAACACATTAAACACACATAACTTGACATAACCAACACGCTAGAGAACCACTTTTTACGAAGCGCACTGTCCGACTAAATAAAAGCCATTCTACCTGCTTGCGGGGCGCGGGGGCTGCGTACGGTGCGGGGCGCGGGTGGGTGGGGAATGTATCCTTGCATAAAAACAATGGAATTCTTGAGCCGTGCGCTTTGTTTGTGTGATAAATAAAGAAATTAGAAAAATAAATGAGCCGAGTTAAAAATCTTTTGCGAATTATTGTGCCGGCAATGCCGGAGTAAATGTTGAAAATCGTATTTAAAACTATCAAAAAATACGGTGCCTAATCAAAAACTATAAATTATGATTGTACTACAATATGCTTGTCAACATAGTGGTATATAAAAAAAATAATAAAAAAATCAAAAATCCGGATTTCGACACTAAGATCCGGATTTATATAAAATTCTAAAATCCGGATTTTTCAGTCATTTTCGGATTTCGAAGTTTCCGCCTGCAATCCCTATAACACATTAACATTAACTTAACAAATATTTACTATGGCAGTAAGTGCCTAACATTTAATTTTAGTTGTATATAGTTTATGACATATTTAACTTAAATTAGCACTTAAGATAAAGATTAATTTTAATAATACAGTTTAAGTAAAAGGTAACGGACACAACTTTCTAAACGACCTAGTAGAAATTTTATTATTAGGAAATTTTAGTTCAGCAACTCTGACATTACCATCAGGCCCTGGAATGGCCTTAACAATTCGAGCCATGGGCCACGTTAATGGAGGACTATTGTCGCTCCTTACAATAACAAGATCCCCTTTCTTCAAGTTGGGGTGTACATGATGCCACTTAGGCCTACTTTGCAACTGCGTGAGATAGTCTCTTGACCAGACTCTCCAGAAGTCTTGTTTTATTTTTGTCAAGGTGTTCCAAAATTTTAATCTATTAATGGGTGTATCTGAAAGATCCAACTCTGGAGGGCTAGTCATTGCAGTGCCTATTAAAAAATGGCCTGGCGTTAAATAATCAAAATTAGAAATATCAGAGCATATGGGAAGCAAGGGCCTAGAGTTCAGAACGGCTTCCACTTCGGTTTTGACAGTATATAGCCCTTCATAGGTAAGAGTCATATTACTGTGAAACTTTAAGCTCTTCACCCCTGTCTCCCATAATCCCCCAAACTCAGGCGAATAACTAGAAATTGACTTGAATTCAATATAATTTGGAATACAATAATTTTCTACAGCATCTAAATGCATTTTTGAATTAAAGAGCTCATAAAGCTTATGCAGTACATTTGCTGCGCCTTTAGAGGTTTTTGCATTGTCACAAAAAAAAATCTTAGGTAAACCTCGTCGAGAGACAAATCTCTTGAGACATGCCAAAAAGGCTTCTGTTGTCAGCTCACTCACAAGTTCCATGTGTATGGCCTTCGATGAGAAGCAAACAAACAATGCTACATAGCCCTTAGTTACTAATGGCTTTCGTAATCTAGACACTTTCAGACTAAATGGTCCGCAAAAATCGACACCGACTACATTAAAGACCCGGACATCTGCTGTAAGCCTTTCTTGAGAAAGCGAGCCCATCAGCTGCTTAGCAGCGGCTGCCTTTAAACGGAAGCAACGTACTAATCTGTTCACCACTTTTTTAACTTCACGGATGCCACTAATGAGCCAAAACCTTTGCGAGAGCGAGCTGAGACCCAATTTAGCTCCAGCATGAAGTAAACGAAGATGTTCATTTTGTATTATAATATTTGTGGGATGGCATGACTTAGGCAATATAGGAGGATGCTTTTTATCATACGAAATACTTGTAGAATTTTGAAGACGACCTCCTACTCTTAGTACATGATCTTTATCTAAAAAGGGATGCAAATTTACAATGCCAGAACGAATAAGAATATTATTTTTAAGGGAATAAATTTCCTTAGCAAAATGTTTTCTTTGAACACAGCGAATAATCACTAACAAAGCATCATAGAGCTCTTGTGGTTTTAATGAATCAGTTAATTTATTAGTATTTTGACTTAGAACAATTTTTACGAAATCTTAGAATGTATGCAATTACTCTTTGCAACTTAGTAATATTAGAAAATTTATTAATTAAAGTATTTTGGAATGACTCTTCATCATTACCAGCTTCACATAAGTTGGTAAGTAATATGCTTTCTGGACAATAATGAGCAGGCAATACAGGCAACTTAATGTTATAAACTGTATGCTGAAATTTACTATTTGACAAATCCTTTGGACCATGCCACCAGAGCTCACTTGCTTGCAACTTCTGTGGATCATAACCTCTAGATAGCATGTCAGCAGGGTTGTCAGCCGTGCTAACATAATGCCATTCAATTTTGAAAGTTAATTTTTTAATTTCTTTTACTCTATTTTTAACATAAACATTTGATTTTAAATTGAGTGATTTTATCCAAGCAAGTGTGATCTGAGAGTCACTATAAAGATGAACCTTTAACTGAGGAAACCGTGAGCTAAGAGTAATCTATACATTATGAGCTAGCTGTGCTAACAATAGCGAACTATTTAATTCCAATTTTGGTATAGCAACTGATTTATTCAATGGGCTAATGCGAGACTTTGAGCATAATAGGTTAACGGTGACTGTTGCATTGGAATTAACGATCCTAACATATAAGCAGCACCCAAATGCCTTTAAAGATGCATCTGCATAGCCTACAATTTCTATAAAATTTTCAGAATTAACACATCTGGGAATGGTAATAGAATCCATTGATTTTAAATTACATAGGAATTTATTCCAGACATCGAGTTTATCCTGGGGTAATATAGTATCCCAATCTATTTTCATAGACCATAAGATCTGCATGAATAACTTGGCTATAACAATTATGGGACCAATCAGACCAAGCGGGTCAAACATTTTTCCAATAAAACTTAATTTTTTTCTTTTAGTTGTCAATTCACTAAAAACAATTTTAGGGCATGTGAATGTAAATATATCATTTAAAACATCACATTTTAATCCCAGTGTCTTAATAATGTTGTCTTTATTGATATCTAAGTGTTCAAAGTATTTATCTTCTTTGGGCAAGTCATCAAGGGCTGGGGAATAATTGGAGCACCACTTGTGTAATATAAAACTAGCCTTCTCTAACAAAGATATGAGCTCACTTTTCAGCTGCAAAAGTTCACTAGTTTTATCAGAACCACAGATTACATCATCAACGTAAGTACTGTTTAACATTGCTTGGGCAGCAAGTGGGTACTCATATTTATACCTATGAGCTAACTCTATTAGGCATCGTGTAGCCAAAAAAGTGGAGGACTTCAAGCCGTACGTGACTGTTAATAAACGTAAGCAACTGATAGGCAGGCTTGGGTCATCACGCCATAAAATGTTTTGGAGACAAGTTTGATGTGGGTTAACTAAAATACCCCTAAACATTTTTTTAATATCACAAGTTAGGGTGTAAATATAGGTTCTCCATATAATTAACACATCAAAGAGATGACTCTGGACTACCGGACCATTCAACATGAGATCATTCAATGACACACCAGCTTTAGACCGCATACTACCATCGAAGACCACACGCAACTTTGTTGTAAGACTTTGCTCATTTAACACAGCATGACGAGCCAAAAAATAGACGGTACCACTGTCTATATCATACTGACCAATATCGACCTTTTCGGCATGTCCCAATGATATGTACTCTTCAATAAAATTTTTATAATTTTCTAAATAAGTAGGATTATTTTTAAACCGCTTCTCAAGTACTAAAAATCTTTGATATGCTACTGAGAATGAATCACCAATCTGCAAATTATCCATTTTATCAACCAAGGGCATATCAACCTGAAACTTTCCATTTTCTAATATGACTGAATCCTGAAAGCACTTCTCTGTCCTTTGAAATTCTTTATTGGATTGTGCAGACTGAGGAACACTCTCAGATAGCCAAAATTGTTCTACTACATCCTCTAGTTTATTATTATTACAAATAGCTAAATTAGCAACAATTTTTTTATTATTTTGAAAATGCACAGGTAAACTACCACCAACAGTATAACCAAATAATGTATTTTGTAATAACAAACCATCTTGCAACTTTATTTGTTCGTTTAATAAAATTTTGAAGTAAATGTCAGCAGATAAAAGCATAGAAATTTCTGTCGGGGTATTAAAATTAACATCTGACAATTTTATATTTTTTGGAATGTTAATATTTGAAACATCTATAAAATTCTGTAGTAAACAAGCTGTAATTAAGTCCACTACATGACATTCTACATTTAATTTCATACCTGTGTTGACAGGGGAATGTATAGTTAAATTAACAGAACTATCAAAGCGGTTATATTTATTGCCTATACCAATAACACAAGTACTGTTAGGTTTAAAATTTAAGTTAAGTTGTTTTACAAGAGAAGCAGTACAAAATGAAGCCTGACTTGCAGAGTCGAGGAGGGCCCTGACAAATAAGGGAGAACCACTACCATCATATAATTTTACCTTTATTGTGGGTAAAAGGATATTGTTTAAGGAATTTACTGAATACAGGGTAACTGCAGACTGCACAGTGTTATCACTATGCAGAAGGGTATTATGTGCAGCCTTGCATGTTTTACAGGTAAAAGAAAACTTACATTTGCCTGTGTGGGGCTTTAAGCACACTTCACACAAGTTTTTTGAAATGACATACTTTTTACGATCTGCTACTGCAGCCATTATAAGCATCCAGTTTTTTAGTTAATATAGAAATTAATAACATGTCCCATGAATCCACAGGTTGTTGTAAATTTTTAAGTGCATATAATTCTTGTTGCACTTGTGATATAAATGCTCTGATTGCACCCGCTGTATCCTTCTGCATAGACAGCAACTGTAAAATTATGTTTATATGATTGGTAATTATTCTAGCCTTATTATCAAACCTTTTCTTCAACAAGTCGAGGACCTCCTTGTAGGATTCCTTTACAAGTGGCAAATTTACAATAACTGCCAATGCATCATCAATAAGAAACTTCCTTAAATAAAATAATTTTTGAACATTAGACAAAGATTTATTATTATGTATTACAGCCATGAAAAGCTCAATAAAAGGAGTATATTTCGTATAATCTTTCCCATTATAGACGGGCACGTCAATGTTTGGAAGTTTTGATGTCGCTACATTGGAGCACTGTTGAACCTCATTAATATTTAATAATTTTAAAGCAGCTGACAGTTCACTTATAATGACAAAATATTTATTTTCCAGGATAGACACATCCTCTGTATCTTTACAATCTAATGACAAAATATCTAACTGAACTTTTTCATATTCTTTGAAGGCTATGTTAAGCTTGTCTATACGAGCCTGAATCATTTCAGTGGACGCTGACGTGAGGCTAATCGGGTCGTTAACAAAATCCTCGATGCGTGTTACAGTACCTTTGAGCTGGCCACGCGCCAAACGCAGAATCCTTAGTTCCTTTTCCTCGGACATGACGCCACACTATACACTTAACCGTATTAACCGTATTAACACCTTTTCACATAAATACGCAACGCAACCGAAAACTCGATGATTTGTTTACAAACACGATGAATGACACAGCCGAAGTGAGGTTATCACGACGAGTGACGTTTGACAGATTGGCAGTGATACCAAACGCAAAACAAACCGGCTACTTTGCCGCCTTTTCGCTGCTTGACTTGGAAGGTGCGAGAAAAATATGGCTTCCTTGCACACTCCACAATAAGAAAATCTTCCTCGATTTTGGTGGGATCTATATAGAAATCGCTGACAATTGCACCAGCAGCGATGCTTTTCTGCTGATAGCTGCAGAAGTTGCGCAGGCACCGATATTTCCGCTCGAGAATTGCGCAGACAGCGATATGGACACATGCACTCCGCGACCACGAGATTTCGGAAATTTTTAATCTTGCACAACTAACACCAATCCAGGATACGAGAAGGACCACACAGCCAGCATGTATGAGAAATAAAATGCTGGATTGATTTTACGGACTGTATTTGAATTTTTAACCAAATAAATTTTACAGAGCCACGTTTAGACACAACAGCAGAAGCAAGAGAGCGCGATGTTGCCATAGTAAAAAATATGTAATGTTTTCATAGACAAACATTGCTGCTTGTTTATTTTTAATTTACTTTATTGGATAGTTTTTATGCTTTATTAAACAACTATGGTTGATAGAAAATAGAGTATTTTTTGTAAATATAGTTCGTGGTTATGGATAATAATAAAATAAGAAAATATATACCATCTTTTATTTATTACTCAATTAATTCTACATATACATTATATCATTTATATTAAAATACATGTTTATATAACTATTACTACATTTATCAAAGACATACTTAATCTTAATTATCACAAGAAAATTTATATACTATTGTTACGAAACTAGGTTCGAGATTTGGGGTAAAACGCCAAAGTTCGTATGAGAGTTTTCATTCACTACGGAACCCAAAGGTTGACACGCGAAGATGGTCTTCCTGATGTCCAAGTCCAAGTCGCGTAGCAGCTGAGGTTCAGGTATCTCGCCAAAATAGTCGCAGGTACTTCCACTTGTCGCACTTAGGTAAGTTTCATTCGCTTCGGTTCGCTTCGAAGTTATCGCTTTCGTAGCTCGTACTGAACTGGCGGCACACGCACTCGATTGCTTTTTTATATGCGTCGATACAGAGGTCGCATCGAGACGGGAAACATCGAGACGCCGGTATGTATGTGTAAGTGCGACTAAGCCGACGACCATTCAAAGAATTCTAGCCTTTATGCTGTAAAAATATAAGGCCTAGTTTCGCTTGCATTATCCTGACGTTTTTCTATACGATTCCACTCACGAACATTCCGAGTCTATCTCGCCAGCAGAGTTCTTACTCGCGAATATTCTACATTTATCTCGTTCGCGACACTGCCCCTTTCTTAAAGACGCGCGTCCCGAGCGTCACTATTGCTGTCATGATAACGTGCTAGACGGTCTATGTGCACCACTTTGAGTGCCCCTCTTGGTTGACGTTGGATCCGATAAGTCACGTCGTTTATTCGCGTAATGATTTTGTATGGACCTTCCCATCTCGTTTGTAATTTCGGTGATTTTCCTTTCCGGCGAATCGGGTTATGAAGCCATACTAAGACTCCTTCTTCAAAGCCACGTGAGTTCGCTCTTCGGTCATATCTAGATTTCATGTTTTCACTTGCTTGTAAACCGTTTTCGCGAACTAAGTCATGGATGTTCCATATTCGCTCTCGAAGATCAAAGACGTAGTCTGGCACAGTGCATGGGTCTTCTGGTGGCCTTCCCGTTAGTAGATCCACAGGTAAACTAAGTTCTCTGCCGAAATTCACCTGAGCGGGGTCAGTTTTGTGCTTTCGTGCTCTGATGTCCTATAAGCCAGGAGAAAAAGCGGTATTTACTTGTCCCAGTCTTTCTGATGTTTGTCAACCAGGTTTGTTAAATGTCTCTCCAGAGTCTGGTTAAATCTCTCCACCATGCCATCAGACTGAGGGCGATATGGAGTGGTCCTTGTTTTATGCATCCCCAATAGTTTGCAGATTTCTTGAAATAGTTGCGACTCGAAGTTTCTTCCTTGATCTGAGTGGATTTCTAGTGGTACACCAAACCGGCAAATTACTTCCTTAACCAACTTGGAGGCTACTGTTGAAGCTTCTTGGTTAGGTATAGCAAATACTTCTGGCCACTTGCTAAAATAGTCCATGACAACCATGAAGTACTTATTTCCTGATTCAGTTACGGGGAATGGTCCGGCAATGTCTACTGCAATCCGTTCCCAGGGCGCGCCGACATTGTACAGCTGTAGACTTCCTCGAGTTCTTGTTGACGGGTCTTTCACGGCTGCACAAGTTGTACATTTGCGGCACCAATCCTGAACATCTTCCCGACAATTCAGCCAAATCGTTCCCAAATCTTTGTAAACGTTCTTTTAACGCCTAGATGTCCACCTGTTACACCATCATGTACTTCACGGAGAACGTCTTTCACTCTGTCTCTTGGAACAACAACCTGTAGGTGAAACTCTTTGCCGTTTGGTTTCTCCCATTTACGGTAAAGTATTCCATTCTGCAGGATAAAACTGTCCCATTGAGCCCAATAAGCTTTGGTGGTGGGGCTCGTAGGTGCAACTTCTGCCCATCTAGGTTTGTCAGCACAACGTTCTTTCCATGCGATGATGAGCCTTATATCTTCATCGTCTTTCTGGGCTTCTCTAAAGTTGTCATCGTCCCATTGCCCTGTGGGGATTGTCCTTGTGATGTTAACCATAAGCTCCTTTGTCTCTTGTTTAGCGCAATGCTTGCAGTCTTCCACACATGGTCTTCTTGAGAGTGCATCAGCATTTCCATGGGCCTTTCTACTACGGTGCTCAGTAACAAAGTCAAATTTTATGGAGTTGTCAAATCCAACGTGCAACTTGGCCTTCCGGATTTTTAAATTGTAACAGCCATTTCAAAGCAGCATGGTCTGTGCGAAGTTTGAACTGTCTACCAATGAGATATTTGTTGAAGTGTTGCAGCGTCTTTACAACGGCCAAGAGTTCTCTTCTTGTAACACAATAATTCCTTTCAGGCCTTGATAAAGATTTACTGAAATATCCAATTACTATTTCATTTTCACCCTGTTTTTGAGATAGTACCCCTCCGATCGCTGTGTTGCTAGCGTCTGTGTCACGATGAATTCGCCATTAGCTTGCGGGTATCCCAAGATTGGAGTATTGCAGTAAGCTCTGTGAATAGGTTAGGTTGCTTTTGCAATCTTTCAGAAGGTCGTAATCTGTAGAACAACTGGAGTTTTAGATGCATCTAAGTTTGGTGGTAATTTGCACTTTTTCATCCAGACAACTTCCTCGCATCTTCCAACAATATCGCCTTCATTTAAGATGATCTCATGGTCCTCTAGATTGACTATTCTCACTACTGCAGTATCCTTTCCAGTGACTAATGTTCTTGCTGTCAGGAATCTTTGAGTTGGCTTGTTTGATGTATCCTCAATAAGAACGCATCTAGTTGGCTTGTGTGTTTTAGGTGATGGCAGTTTCACCATTATTTGTGCTTGTGTTCGACCAGGTACGACGATTTTGTTTAAACAAGTCACTTTTCCGGTGGGGCCTCCAAGGATGAAAATTTCCTTATTACCACACTTGAAAACTCCATTTGCGACATCGATTTAACAATTGTATTTCTTCATGAAATCTAGGCCCAATATACACTCATCCATAATTTCAGCCACAATGACATCATGCGTGTATGGTGAATCTCCCACGTATATTGTCACTGTCGTCTCTCCTAGGACAGGTATTGGCTGGCCAGAGGCAGACAGAAGCCGACAATCGACGTTCTTGTATTTCATCGCAGCTTTCACCAGATGTGGGTTGATTATTGTTCTGGAGGCTCCGGTGTCTATGGTTAATTAATCTAGAATAGCAATCTGTCCTATTCACTTGTCAGCATATCGTCAAACTGCTCCTATTGCTTACTTGTGAGATGACAATTGCTGGGGCTTTCTCTGCGCCAGCCAGTACCCGCCCCTTAGTCCTGGCTGTAACTCGTTTCCCTGGTTTCTTGCAGGAAACGAGGACTCCTGCCTTTTCGTAATTTCCTTTAGCTCTTCCCTTAATTTGGTTAATTCCTGCTTTTCTGGACAAGAGAGCCGCAAATGTCCTCTTTCACCACACCTGTAGCAAGTAGGCGCAGAGCTATTGGTCTTCTTTGGCGGGCTCTTGATTGCCTTTACGTCTTCCGTGACTTCTCGCAACTTATGTGTGCGCATGTCCTGCCTTAAAGCTTCGTACTCTAAAGCATGTGCCAAGGCATCTTTCAGTGACGCGTGATGATGTGTCCCCACTGCAGCCCTTACCTCTACATCTCTTATTCCAGCAATAAAAGCTTGTAGAATATTTGTGTCGACCATTTTGGAGTCAACAGACGAGTAGGCTTTACGCACTAGTTTTTCTATTTCCAATGCCCACTGTTGAAGTCTTTCTCCTGGGCGCTGAACTCTTTCACGCAGCTGGGCTCGAAAAACGTGTTCGAGATGACGTTCCCCATACCTGGCTTCTAACGCCTCCATCAATTCTTTAAAGGTGCTTCCAGAGCTAGGCAGTGCCTCCAGGACTGATAGGGCTGAGCCTTTCAGAGCAACAGTAAGGGCTGTATGGCTCTGTTCATCGGTCCAACCGTTTAAACCAGCGACGGTCTGGAATTGTTGTTTGTATGCGGCCCAAGATGTGGTACCGTCATAAGATGGTACTTTTACACTTGGCCCCTTAGTTTCACAGCCGGATGTTCTTGGTGTTCCTACTGTCTCTAGACGCAGTACTTTCTTTTGGAGACCAGCGAAATTAGTCTCCAAATCGGTTACTCTATTTTCCACCTTGTTTTCCAGATCAGTCACACGGTTTTCGACAACGTATACATCATTACGGATCTGCTCCACTGATTGGTTGAGTTTGCAGAAATTTCCCAAGACTATTTGCTGTTGCTCACTCAAGCGTGCAAATCGTAAATCTAGTGTCTATTCTATACGTTGAAGTCGTAAACCTTGTGTCTCTTTTATACGTTTTAGTTGTGCTTGTTGTTCTTGCCGAATTAGTTCTAGTAGGTGCATTAAACTGTTTGAATCGCTTGGCGTCTCTTGTGAACGTGGCACTGTTTGGTGGGCGTGGTCAGTGGGCTTGGACTGGCCAAGGTGGGCGGGGCCAGTGGGTGGAGATAGACGTCTGGTGGGTGTGGCTTGAGGTCCAGTGGGCGGGGCTTGACGAATGGTGGGCGTGGCTTGATGACTGGTGAGTAGTCGTGCTCACCTTTACGCACAGATGTGAATTTCAACCCTCAATAAATAAATCTACAGAGTTTTCAAAGTAAAGCATTCATAGAGTCAGTTCGTATGAGTAATTATAATATATCCACGTAATCTCCGATATTCAAAGATATGTTAACTGATCCGGTGTACAGTAAAATAAATATTTATAATAACTGATACCCTGTTTCCGACTGCTTCCGTAGTTCCGTGATCAAGGCATTCGTCTTGTGATCCGTCATGGGTTCGAATCCCACTGGGAAGCATACTTTGTGAAAAGTTTGTGTGTATTGCAAATTGCCAAGAATTGGTCCTGGTCTACCCTTTGGTCTGTGGATACAAACACACAAACAAACAAAGTAAGAACATTGAGTACATTGGTACTGCTTATTTACATAAAAAATCTCTTCCAGCAGCAGACCCAGGACAGGAAAAGAGAAGAAAACAGGTAGTAGTAGGCGTGTATAAAATAAACTAAAGATACAAATACATGTAGGTACTTATCTATACATATATAATATAAATGTGTATATATATATATATGTGTGTATATATATATATTTATAACCCGTAACCGTTTCGACGTCCCATACAGACGTAAATGCATTTAAAATAGCGACTACCTGCTTTTTGCGTCCCATATACGGTCGCCAGATCGATTTCAATCGCCAAACAACTCCTCGTGGCCTAAAGTGCCACAAGGATTAATTATTAAAAAAAAATTGGACTCCATTTTGGAACCACTCTACACAAACTTGTATTTACATTAGTTCTTGATTATTCCACTTCAATGGAGCAGCGCTGTAGTTGCGCAATATACCGTTGGCAACAATGTAATGAATGAATACGACCAGTGAGATTGTTATGACTAATGACTAATAAGAATTCGGCTTATCTACTTCCTGGCGTGGCTATACAGTGACCTTTGCCTAGTACAAAATGAAATGCATTACTTACATCTGACACTGATTTTAAGTTTTAACTCAATATATAAGGTCTAACAAAATATACTGAAACCATTTTAAGGGTGAATTCAGTGCATGATACTGAACAACTTACCCCAAGGAACACGTATCAAAATATGATAAGTAATGTTTGGCCTACCATACAAGTTGACCGATCAGCTGATCCAAGTGTAAAGAAAGCCAAAAATCATTTTTCATATTTTGACATATGTTTCTTGGAGAAAGTTGTTTACTATCACAGACTGAAGTCGCCCTTAAAATATTTTCAAAATATTTTGTTACACCTTATATAGTCTACACTCCGAACATACAGTTCAACGTAATATTCGACGTCCGTCAGTATTATGGAATATCTTGTCTTCTTCTTCTTCTTCTTCTTATCGAGTGTGTTAGTGACTAACACTAATGTCAGAGTTTTTAAACTGCCTTAAAGGCCTTAAATGGTTTTAGGTAAAGACCAATGTCAAAGACAGTGATCGGGACCGACAGCTTAACGTGCCCTCCGAAGCACGGATCATCTTACTTATCAGACAATCAAGTGATCAGCCTGCAATGTCCTAACCAAACCAGGACAACAACACAAAGTCGTTGCCCCCGCCGGGAATCGAACCCGCGACCTCCGAGTATGAGCCGAACGCTCTAACCACTACACCACGGAGGCTGTAAATGTAATATCTTGTACAAGACGATTTACTTTAAAATACTCACGGGCACGATACTTAAAAACAACTAAGCTGAAAAGAATACGTGTTATCATTTAATAATAAAAAGTTAACAAACTTGGAATATTAGTGTTCAATGGTCTTTACATTAAAATAATTGGCCAAGTGCGTGTCGGGCCACGCGCAGTGTAGGATTCCGTAGTTGCAAATGCCAACTTTGAGTTCATGCCACTAAAACGTCTAAGTATTTATTGAATTTGTACGAAATTTTCCTTTTCGAGTACATTTTATAAGTTGATCGCCTATAACTTTTTAATTTGTTAACCCTAATTAGCTCTGATAGTTTTCCTATAAACTACATTATATATACTAAAGCTGTAATTTTTTTCACGTGTCCATATATAACCGTTTAGCAGATAGATGGGGGGACACGTGACTTTAACAAAAAAATTCACTTTAAACCTAAATATTTCAGACACGGATCCCTAAATCGAAAAATGGTGTTCCCAAGCTCACAATATTTTTAAAAGACCTATTCAACGATACCCCACACAATGTGTTTGTAGAGAAAAAAAATATTGACTTCCTCTTTAGTTGTATGGCAGATACCCTAAAAATAAAATTGTTTCCATATTTTATTTTACGACTTTTTTGCCATACCTGATATACATATCCATGCCAAATTACAGCTTTTTAGTACTTATAGTTTCTGAGTAGGACCGCGGATGGACAGACAGACAGACAGACAGACAAACAGACAGACATACAGACAGACATGGCGAAACTATAAGGGTTCCTTGTTTACTACGGAACCCTAAAAAAGGACAAAAAGTTTGTCTTCCTAATTTGTTTTTGATTTGGCAGTATTTATTTTTAACCCCCAATAAAAAAGAGGTATGTTATAAGATTGACGTGTTTGTTTTTTTTTACTGTATTTTTTTGTATGTATATTACATGACAACTCCATCATTAACCCGTCACACGTCCGCGGCCCATAACCGTTGCATATGCGAAATCTCCCATACATTGCAATTTCTCCCGATTTTTCGTGGAAAAACCAAATTTGTAGTTAAACTGTATAATTATATTTGATGAATTGTATACTTAAAAAAAGGTTAGGAAACGCGCAAAAAGATAAAAGTAAATTCATATACTGTTAAATACCTGACTGATCCTTTTAGACACCAATCTTTTAAAGATAAGGATTTTTTGGCGCCATTCACAACTTACACATTAATTTGTACTAAATTCACACACACTTCATTTAAATCTTTTTCAATAACATGAAGTCCAATAAATTACACGACGAATGAGTATAATTTCACTTCTATAGCACAAAAAATCACCTATCAAATTATTTAAATATTTCATTAAGCACCCGAATTCAAACAACAAGCAGTAATGGCGCGGATTTGTTTCGTGTCGCACTTCACTCATGAATATGTTCTCGTTATACAAATATTTCTTGATTGTCATTGGCTTAAAAAATTCAAATCGATAGAAGGAGAGTTCCTATTCGTAGTAATATTATTTTTGAGTGCACCAATCAAATTAGAGTGATGGAAAAAAATACCAAAGAGAACGGACTGCGTTATGGCCTAGGTCAGGCTATGGGACGTTTTGCTCGGATTTACGTTAGCGCCTACGTTAGGACATGGGACGCGTCACGGGTTAATGAATTGATTTTAAAAAATCTTTTTGCATTTGATAAAGTACGTTTTCAATTCAGTTTATATAATATTTCATCAAAATCGGTTTATAAGTTTTGTAGTAGTTGATTGTTATATCTTTAAGATAGCATAATTATATTTGAAAGCTACACTTACTCAGCTATACTTTTTTTTAGATTGATGCATCAGGGGCTAATTAAAATTTTCAGTTTCCATACTGATCTGGTAGAAAAAGATAAACATAGAATGTGCCAGCTGCTTTTCTTCCCGCGCAGTACGTAAAAGATATATGAGAGAACGGGTGAAGAACTAAGGAATATTTTTAATAGGCGATGCGGCTAGCAACCCAAAAACAAGATCAAATAGTGATATTTGATCCCATTTTTTTACCTAAATGCCCACAAACTTGCTGAATGTGGCCTTTGGGTTTTGTACCCCAGGGCTTTGTCTACACTGTAAGGTGTAAATCCGTGATAGTATGTATGTAGGTTACTTCGTCACTTTTGGTGTTCCGTACCCAAAGGGTAAAACCAGGACACTGTTACTAAAATTTCACTGTCCGTCTTTAAGTCTGTCTAGAACGGGAGGCTACGACAAATTTGGTAACGATAAGGGATATGGCTGACTCTGGTTTTATTGAATAAAGAGCACCTCTCTGATGCAAAATATGTTGGTCTGCCTGCGTACAGTGGTTGCGTTACTTAGATATGGCGCCTGAAAAATTGGTTATCGTGACCAAAAAAAAATGATAAGGGATATGGCTGACTCTTGTTTCACAGGATAAAGAGCACCTCTCTGATGCTAAATATGTTGGTCTGCCTGCGTGAAGTGGTTGCGTTACTTAGATATGGCGCCTGAAAAGTTGGTTATCGTGACCAAAAAATAATAATAAGGGATATGGCTGACTCTTGTTTCACAGGATGAAGAGCACCTCTCTGATGCTAAATATGTTGGTCTGCCTGCGTGAAGTGATTGCGTTACTTAGATATGGCGCCTGAAAAGTTGGTTAGTGTGACCAATAAATGATAAGGTAAATGGTTGATTCTGGTTTCACATAATGAAGAGCACCTCTCTGATGCTAAATATGTCGATCGGCCTGCATGAAGTGGTTGCGTTACTTAGATAGGGCGCCTGAAAAGTTAGTTACCTAGACAAAAAAAAATTTATAAGGGATATGGCTGACTCTTGTTTCACAGGATAAAGAGCACCTCTCTGATGCTAAATATGTTGGTCTGCCTACGTAAAGGGGTTGCGTTACTTAGATAGGGCGCCTGAAAAGTTAGTGAA
Source organism: Acrobasis consociella (assembly GCA_963555685.1). Lineage (NCBI taxonomy): Eukaryota > Metazoa > Arthropoda > Insecta > Lepidoptera > Pyralidae > Acrobasis > Acrobasis consociella. Next base: position 14,774,709 of record OY743125.1, on the reverse strand, counting down.
CTTGACAAAAAAAGAAAATTATAAGGTAAATGGCTGATTCTGGTTTCACAGGATGAAGAGCACCTCTCTGATGCTAAATATGTTGGTCTGCCTGCGTGAAGTGGTTGCGTTACTTAAATATATCGCTTGAAAAGTTGGTTATCGTGAACAAAAGAAAAAATAATAACGTAAATAGCTGACTCTGGTGTCACAGAACAAAGAGTACCTCTCTGATATAAAATTTGTCGGTGAAGTCTTGTTTGTTTTGTCGGTCTGCCTACGTGAAGTGCTTGTGTTACTTAGATATGGGTATGGCGCCTGAAAAGTATGTTATCGTGATTAAAAGTAAAATTATAAGGTAAATGACTGACTCTGAACGGCTGTATATCGAGCAAAATACATCAATCGTTAGTATCCGATATTATATATACATGCCGCAGTTCACAATTGTACTAACAACAGTTTTGTCAACTTTTCAGTAGAGCATATAATTTAGAAAGTTTTCTAAAGTTTAGTCCAGAACGGCACAAAAATAATTACATAATTTCACGTCTATTACAGAGTCTAGTCCTTTGACTGCATTATATCCAAAAATTGTCGTATTATAGTAGTCTAATTTAAAAAATAGTAAAATAAACTTTAGTCCATTTGTGCACTAAACCTCATTATGTTAACTGGCAAATATTTTTTTAAAACTAAAAAACACTTCACCCCCAAACTACACAACCGATTTCGATAAAAGAATTTTCCAAATCGGTGAAGGCACCTTCAAATAATCGGTAACAAATTATGCACTTGCATAACTTTAACACGTGTGTAAATGTTATAAATGCGTATGATACGCCAGACTTTGAAATTTAGTTGAAATCAGTCAATACTTGAAGATTGAATTTATAAAAATAAAATTCCGGCGTTAACAATAATACTAATTATGGTTAACGCCGGAATCTTAAAAAGTACAACTGTAACACTAAGTTTTTGGTAGAAAGAGTTAATTTATCTGGAACTAAAAAGTAAAAACCGAAAATTTTGTAGTTAGTACATTTGCGAACTACGGCATCAATATTAGGGGGACACAGGGTAGACAAATTCATGTGTTTGTATGAACGCACGCTACTGTATCTAAGTAACGCAACTACTTCACACAGTCAGACTGACATATTTAGCATCAGAGAAGTACTCTTCACCCTGTGAAACTAGAGTCAGCCATTTACCTTATCATTATTTTTTCATCACGATAACCAACTTTCAGGCATCATAAGTTTCACAACACAACCATTTCACGCTAGCAGACCGACAAAATTTGTATCAGAGAGGTACTCTTTGTTCTGTGACACTAGAGTCAGCTATTTACGTTATTATTTTTTTCTTTTGTTCACGATAACCAACTTTCTAGCGACATATCTTAGTAATGCAACCACTTCACGCAGGCAGACCAACATATTTAGCATCAGAGAGGTGCTTCTTCATCCTGTGAAACCAGAATCAGCCATTTACCTTATAATTTTCTTTTTTGTCCAGGTAACTAACTTTTCAGGCGCCCTATCTAAGTAACGCAACCATTTCATGCAGGTAGATTGAAATATTTAGCATCAGAAAGGTGCTCTTCATTATGTGAAACCAGAATCAGCCATTTACCTTATCATTTATTGGTCACGCTAACCAACTTTTCAGGCGCCATATCTAAGTAACGCAACCACTTCACGCAGGCAGACCAACATATTTAGCATCAGAGAGGTGCTCTTCATCCTGTGAAACAAGAGTCAGCCATATCCCTTATCATTTTTTTTTGGTCACGATACCCAACTTTTCAGGCGCCATATCTAAGTAACGCAACCACTTCACACAGGCAGACCAACATATTTAGCATCAGGGAGGTGCTCTTCATCCTGTGAAACAAGAGTCAGCCATATCCCTTATCATTTTTTTTTGGTCACGATAACCAACTTTTCAGGCGCCATATCTAAGTAACGCAACCACTTCACGCAGGCAGACCAACATATTTTGCATCAGAGAGGTGCTCTTTATTCTATAAAACCAGAGTCAGCCATATCCCTTATCGTTACCAAATTTGTCGTGACCTCCTAATCTAGAACATCTCAAGAGAGTTTGTATGTTTACATATTATGTACTTCTTTTGCTACTATGACAACAAATACAAAAACCAGTATAAAATATTTAAGGCGGGCTCCCATACAAGAAAAATTATTTTTGCCGTTATTTACTCTTTAATGGCATGGAACCCTTCCTGCGAGAACTCGACTCGCTCATAGCCGGTTTTTAGGGTTCCGTAGTAAACAAGGAACCCTTATAGTTTCGCCATGTCTGTCTGTCTGTCCGTCCGCGGTCCTACTCAAAAAACTGTAAGTACTATAAAGCTGTAATTTGGCATAGATATGTATATTAATCATGGCGAAAAAGTCGTAAAATAAAATCTGGAAAAAACATTTTTTTAGGTTCGCTGCCATACAAGTAAAGAGATAGTCAATATTTTTTTTTACAAACATATTGTGTGGAGTTTCGTTGTTTCGTTGAATAGGTCTTTTAAAAACATTGTGAGCTTGTTAACACCATTTTTCGATTTAGGGATCCGTTCCTGAAATATTTGGTTGCAAGTTTTTGTTGAAGGCAAGTGTCCCCCCCCTCTATCTGCTAAATGGTTATATATGGCCACGTGAAAAAATTCACAGCTATAGTATATATAATGTAGTTTAAAGGAAAACTATCAGAGCTAAGTAGGGTATACAAATTAAAAAGTTGTAGGCGATCAACTTATACTAGTGGTTCGCCGCGAACTTAGACCTCGCGATATTATTCCAAAACTAAACCAGTTTTAATGTCCAGTGAAACTGTGATACATTATTCACTACCAATTCGATACCGTTGCAGGAAACAGATTTTTAAACCTTCTTTCTTCTTCTATTCTGAGCTGCAAGAGTTTCATTTTATATAAAAAAATTACAAACAATTTAAATCAAAACCTGGATTAAATTCAATATCCCAAGACATTTGAATCTTGAAAGAGCGACGTATGTACATCCAGCCGCCAACTATTTTACGCCTACGTCTCATCATCATCATCATCATTTCAGCCGCATAACGTCCACTGCTGGACTGGACATAGGCCTCTCCCAAAGATTTCCAAAATGACCGATCTAGAGCGGCTTCCAGCGACCTTGGTCAGGTCGATAAACCACCTTGCGGGTGGGTGTCCTACGCTTCGCTTGCCAGTACGTGGTCGCCATTGGAGTACCTTTTTGCCCCATCGGCCATCGGTTCGTCGCGCTATGTGTCCGCCCATTGCCATTTCAACGAGCTAATCCGTTGGGCTATGTCAGTGATTTTAGTTCTCCTACAAATTTCCTCATTTCTGATTCGATCGCGTAGAGAAACACCAAGCTTAGCCCTTTCCATAGCGCGTTGCACCTTTAGCCCTCTTATGGGATCCATAGTAAGGGACCACGTTTCAGATCCATAAGTCATCACTGGTAACACACATTATTTGTAAACTTTAGTCTTAAAAAACTGAGGTATTTTTGACGAGAAGACACTGCGTAGCTTCCCGAACACTGCCCAGCCGAGTCGTATTTGTTGAAAGACCTCTTCCTCGAAGCTGAAGCTTCCTGCCTGGATCAATTGACCCAGGTTACCACTTCGAGGGTGGAGCTCCCAACACAAACAGGTAGGAGCGCAACATGGACATTCGACATTACTTTCATTTTGTCCATGTTCATTTTAAGGCTTATCATCATCATCATCATTTCAGCCGCATAACATCCACTGCTGAACATAGGCCTCTCCCAAAGATTTCCAAAATGACTGATCTAGAATAGCTGGAAGGCGCTGGATGGAAGCCGCTCTAGATCGGTCATTTTAAGGCTCACCTGTTGGGAAACTCGGTTTAGGTCTGCGAGCATAGTACATACATACTTAATGTCGCGGTCTGCCATCGATTAAGCCATGACAACGATATCATCGGTAAATCGAAGGTGAGATACTCGCCATTGATGTCAATTCCAAATCCTTTCCATTCCAGAAGCTTGATCTTCCAGTGCAACGGTGAACAGTTTCGAGGTTATAACGTCTGGTTTACACCTCTATGCAGTGGAATTGCCGTTGTCCACTGCTCCTGTACTCGGACTGACATAGTGCGTTACTGTAAAAGCATTTCAACACCTCGATATACCGATAGTCAATACGGCATCGCTGGAGACTGAAGCACGGCCCATGTTTCGATCGAATCGAAGGCTTTTTCATAGTCCACTGTCCCCAAGCATAACGGCTGGTTATACTCCCTCGTCTTCTCTATAACTTGCCGCAGCGTATAAATGTGGTTCATGGTGCTAAAGCCCTTGCGTAAACCGGCTTGTTCGGAAGGCTGGAAGGCATCAAACCTGTTTGCGGGATGATTCGTGATGAGCCTCGAAAACAACTTATATACATGGCTAAGACACTTGATAGGCCTATAGTTCTTCAATAGAGTGTTATCTCCCTTTTTTTAAAAGAACAGGACCACAATGCCCCTGTTTCACGTTTCTGGCGTTACGCCCTCGAGCTGAATGGAATTAAAGAGCCTCTTGAAGGACTTTCAGTAGCAGCGTTCCGCCCACTTTCAGAAGCTCTGGATGATTCCATCCTCGCCCGGCGCCTTTTTGTTTTTAAGCTGTTTAAGGGCCATCCTAATCTAGTACAGGCTGATGTCCGGGACATTTTCGGTATAGTGTCGGATTAGCTTGGCTCTTGGGCAAACGCCAACGTCTACGATTACTTTATTCAAAGTGAGTCCTTGCGATTTGTGCACATTTATTGCCCTGGCAAGCGACAGTGGAAATTGCGTTCGTGAGCATGACACTTGGCCAGTCTTCCACGATCGGGTCATGCGTGGGATGGGAACCGTGTTCTGGTAAGGATTCTTGCCCTCGAATCTCCACAGCGTGCTCACGCATTGAACGCTAGCGTTTGGAGCTTTCGGGCGAAGTTTTTTGCTGACAAAGCTCTTATTGGCATGAGAAGTACTAGCATATTCCCTTAGTTGCGACTCTACGTAAAACTACTTCGCTGGCTTTGGTTGCCGTTAATCTCTTGCTTGTTAGTTTGTGGCATTATTACTAATACTACAACAGAAGCACAGACAAGTAGCGATATCGATTGTACCAAAGTTCGCTCAACAAAATTGCTAAATTTAATAAACTACCCAGTTTGCCGCAAACTTAGACGTCGCGATTATTTTTCGCAATTCAGTTTCCTAAATAACCCCTAGATGGTGCTATCCAAAGTTAGAACGCGCTATGGTTTCGTTTGGTATACAATCGCGGACATTTTTATTAATATTTCAAAAACTACTGAACCGATTTTGATGCCCAACGAACTTGAAAATTCTATTGATATTTCCTACATGCCTACCAAATTTCATCAAAATCAAACCATCGGTTCGGCTGTTATCGCGGTACAAACATACATACATACATACATACATACATACATACATACATACATACATACATACATACATACATACATACATACATACATACATACATACAATGTGTTTTCGCCCCCAACTCGATTTAGAGACCTTCGCTCGCTTCGCTCGCTCGGTCAAAAATGTACTCGGAAAAAGAAATTTCATACAAATTTAATAGATAATTAGTTTTAAACGTTTTTAGTGGCATCAACTCAAAGTTGGCATTCGAAACTACGGAACCCTACACTGCGCGTGGCCCGACACGCACTTGGCCAGTTATTTAAAGCTAAATTCAAATATTTTTCTACACTTACGTAAAAGCACAGACACAGATTAGTTCCAATAAAATGTTATTAAAATAGTTTTTAGTAGTTTTCTGGGCACGATTCAATATTTTATTGCTACAAACTTCGCACATGATCGGTACATTGCATAAGGTCAGTCCGTCCAGTTTGATCATTTTTTCAGTTCTTTACACATTTTGTAAGTAGGTTTTGTCTTTTTCTAGTTCATCCGTTTGAACAGCCAGGCGACAACTGTCTTTACATACGGTTATTGATAATGGCTGCAAGTGATCCCAGGATGGTTAATTATTTAGACGTGCATAAATTTTTAACGCGATCGGATTATGAACAGTTGTTAGGTAATAATTTGCAGGCCTTGGGACATCTTACTTTCACAACCACAACATTTAGTCATTAATTTAAACTTTAATCATAATGTACTAATTTTACTTAAACAGTCATGGTTTTGGTGCAGTAACTGTACCTATGTAGTGTATGACCATTACCTAAAAGATGAGTGTGAATATTGCCATCAAGTAAGCTAGATATTTATTGTTATGTCTCAGATATTTTTTCTAATCAATAAATATTAAAAACAGCGATGCCTAATGTGTAGTTATCATTCCAGTAACATATCGTATTAACTTTTCATTTAATTTATTATTATTTTTAAATCAAGTACCTATTAAAAGAAAGTATAATTCGAGAAGCAAATAAGCGGCTAAGTGCAAATCGGACTCGCCCATGAAGGGTTTCTTAGCAGCAAGTAACATAATATAAAATTCTTAAAGTATGTTTTTTTATATTTTTATATTTGAGTTGATTAAATGAAAATTAAAGTACGGTTTACGATTTATGACGTATTAAAAAAAGTTATTTGCAAGATCTCCTTCAAACCAATTTTCGCTGGTAGTTTGTGTGGTAATGAACATCATATATATTTTTTAGTTTTATACATACATACATACATACTATCACGTCTTTATCCCTAATGGGGCAGACAGAGCATTTTGGGTCTTGCGGTTCTATGCAGAGCCCAGGGCCGCAAGACCCAAAAGCCACTTTTAGCGTCATGGTGGGCGAGAAGATGGAAAAGCAATCAATACAGTGATGGGTTGCTAGCCGCATCGCCTGTTAACATGATTTGCATTTTTGCCCATTCCCTCGATCGGCTTTTACGATCTGCGTGGGAAGAGAAGCAGCTGGTACATTCTAAGTTTTTTCGTTTCTCCCAGACCAGCATGGGAGGTTTAGTTTTATCATTCTCTTATTTTAGAAATTACAGGGGGGGGACACATTTTTCCTCTTTGGAAGTGACTCTCGCGCAAACTATTCAGTTTAGAAAAAAAATGATATGAGAAATCTCAATATCATTTTTGAAGACCTATCTATAGATACCCCACACGTATGGGTTTGATGAAAAATAAATTTTTGAGTTTCAGTTCTTAGTGCAAAGGGAACCCCCCAAAATGTATGATCGTTTTTCTACTTTTGTGTAAAAATCTTAATGCGGTTTACAGAATGCATCTACTAACTAAGTTTCAACAGTATAGTTCTTATAATTTCGGAAAAAAAGTGGCTGTGACATACAGATGGGCAGACAGACAGACAGACAGACAATGCGAATCTATAAGGGTCCCATTTTTGCCATTTGGCTACGGAACCCTAAAAACGTTAAAAGGAACTATGAAGAAAATCGTAACTTAATTATATACTCCATTAATTTATAAGTTTCGTTTTTTTATACTTGTAAGTTGGCCAACAAGCATACCTACGGTCCACCTTATGGACCGCTGTTGCCGTAGCCTATGAATGTTTGCAACACCAGAATGTACCAGCTGCTTCTTTTCCCGCGCAGGCCATAATAGATGGCAAAGAGTTCAAACGATCTCAGTAACCATGTCAATAGGCGATACCGTTTAGCAACCCGTCACTAATTTGATTCCGTCTTCTGCATATATGCCTACCAAAGTGCTAAATATAGCTTTAGGAATTACCTATAACCTTGGGCACTGTCTTCCCCGCTAGGCATAAAGACGTGGTAGTATGTACGTTTGTCAATCTTCCATGCTGTTCTGGAAGCGAAATAAAAACATAGAATGTACCAGCTGCTTATCTTTCCGCGCAGGTCGTAAAAGTCGATCAAGGGATATAGCGCCGTACAACCTTTGCCAATTTTTCTTAACCTAGGGTTGCTTTTAGTTTACCTCTTGGCTTGCAAATAGTAACCTCGTCAAATCACCTAGTTCAGGATTAGCGGACCCCGGATTCTGAAACATTACCGCTGAAAATGCAACCGGAAATACAATAAGATAAGAAGAAGAAGTATTTACGTATATATCACACTGTATGCATGCGAAGAATATTGGCGTAACAAAAAGTATTTTTTTTCTGCTAAAATTTGGTGTGCGTGCGTAGAAACCTATTGCGTCAAAGTTATATAAATAACCGGCTAAGTGCGATTTGGACTCGCGCACGAAGCATTCCGTACCATTATCAATAAAAATCAAGTTTTTTTTATGGGAGCCTTATCTTTTATTAAAGTAAAAATACAACTGCGTATTTTGATTTATTTCAAGTGCCTACCTGTTGCCATTATTGTTATCGAGAAAAAAATGGGCAAAAAAAATAGCTTTTAATGTATGGGAGCCCCCCTCAAATATTTATTTTATTTTGTTTTTAATATTTGTTGTTATAGCGGCAATAGAAATACATAATTTGTGAAATTTTCAACTATCTAGCTATCGCGGTTCTTGAGATACAGCCTGATGACAGACAGACGGACAGATGAACAGACAGCGAAGTCTCAGTAATAGGGTCCTGTTTTTACCCTTTGGGTACGGAACCCTTAAAAGTAAGAAAGACAGACTGATTCAGACACACACAAAGTATTTTAGCTGAAGCACACAAAATCAGCTATAGTTTTATACAAATATTATTTAATGTATAAAAAAACTAGCCGTCTGCCCGTGACTTCATCAGCACAAACATTATCATGTCTTTGTACAGAGAGCGATCGGTTATGATTTTATTATATGTATTGATATATATACAGCAAATTTTGCAACGTTTCAAAACGATACGTAACAAAGTATGAACAGAATGGACGTCATGTGCGTGGAATTTGGGAGAATGGCTGAAATATACAGCGACGCCAAGTAAGAGTTGATTTGAATGTGGGTTCTAATGGGTGCCAGGCTAAACATAAATTGAATATTGGTAAATATAGTGTTTTTTGTAGTTATAAATACATAACCTAATATTGAATAAGAGTATAAAGCAATATACGCAAAGACATGAAGAAAAAAGCTATAGGAACATATGGACGCAATACTGATGAAAATTAGAAAGACGCCAAAACATAATTGGGATTTAAATATATATATATATATATATATAAATATATATATATATATATATATATATATATATATATATATATATATATATATATATATATATATATATATAGATGATGATCCTGTTTCCGACTGCTTGACAATAATGAGTTGGTGAAATGATCTTCATCTGATCCAAATTGAAACAGAATCACTTACATCATCTCACTCGGATATGACGAGCTGATCAACGTGGACCGTTGAGGATTGTCTTCTAAAATTATTACATGTGTAACCTAAATAATTAGTTCGATTCGAAAATATCCGGTGCTTACGAAGGTTTATTTCGTACCTAATGTAATTCAACACACTTGTTTGTCACACACGTTATTGCGCAAAACATTTTTGATAATGCGTACTCAGGAAATTGCATACGTGGTTATTGAACCTACTTTTAAAATAAAGGAGGTTATCAATTCGTTTGTTCACCGATTATTCGAAGACGCATGGACCGATTCGGAAAATTCTTTTTTTGTTTGAAAGGGCATACTTGTAAGGTAGTTTTATAGAAATTTAATTAAAATCGGTTGTGTAGTTTGGGGGGTGAAGTCGGTTTTTAGTTTAGAATAACTATTCTACAACTAGCTTTCGCCTACGGCTTTCGAAACGAGTATTAAAAAAATAGAATAAGTACATACTTGTAAAAGATACATACATACATGGTATCACGGCTTTATTCCTAATGGGCAGACAGTGTAATTTATATCTTACGGCTTTAAACAGACAAAGCCGTAAGACTCAAAAACCACTTTTAGAATGATGGTAGGTAAGATGAAAAACAATCAATATAGTGATGGGTTGCAAGCCGCGTCGCCTATAATATGATTTACATTTTCAAACATTCCCTCGATCGATTTTTACGATCTGTGCGGGAAGAAGAAAAACAGCTTTTTGTTTTCTCCCGCTCCCGCAGACCAGCATGGAGGAGATTGTAAAAAAAAAGATAAAAATATATATTTTAACCGAACGTCTTTTAACTAATTTTGAGTTTTATTTTGTATACTATCAACTCACACCGACTTCACACGGGTAGTACATTAATTTAATTTATAAGTATATAAATCATCCTAAATAAAATGGTTATAAAAAAATAATTAATATTATACACGATGTATTTTCTGTATCATTTGGAAAAGTGATTACCATGCAAACAGACTCCAATGAAGTACCTTATCTAATAAAAAAATCATTAGAATCAGTTCACAATTGATAAACTCAACGCGTAACAAATAAACACATGAGTTGAGAACTTCTTTCTTTTTCTAGTCGGTAAAAAATAGAAACGCCTGATAAAATTGAAAGGCAAAGATAGTTGTAGGTTTCGAGCCGGCTTCAAGTAGGCGTGAAAAAATAAAAATGATTGAAGTTAAGTTTCTCAATTTTGAACCGATTTCGATGATTCTTTTTTATCCAGCTCTTAGATGGGGCATTCTCATTCTGAAACTGAGTATAACCGATTCGGGTAACACGCCTTTGGATATTAATAATTATGTGGATTAATCAATTACCTCAGAGACACTATATTCGATTTTTACATTGTTAAAATACTCTCGTACGTACTTCAACATGTAAGGCTACATATACATGTTCAGTATTGGGACTCCCTTGTTGGCCTGGGAGAAAACGTAGAATGTTTCAGCTGCTCTTCCCGCGCTTATCGTAAAAGCCGATCGATTGAACGGGCAGAACCAACCACTATTTTGATTTCCTTTTCCACATTTACGATCATGTTCACCGTAAAAGTGGCTTTAGGGACTTTAAGTCCTGGACTCTGTCTGTTGCTTTAAGGATAAAGACGTACTAGTATATATATATATTTATCCATGTAAATAAAATCTTTAATTTAAGCCTGGAGGTTTGGGAGTAAAGAAAAAATTTAGAATGTACTAACTGTTTCTCTTCACGTGCAGAGCGTAAAAGTAGGTCAAGGGAACGGATAGCCAGTTAGGGATCATTATAAGAAGGCAACATGACTAGTACCTTAGTAGTACCTAGTAATAAATAAAATAAATCCTACTTCCTACTAATATACTATATCCTATCCTATCCTACTAATATTATAAATGCGAAAGTGAGTTTGTATATTTGTTTGTTTGTTACCTCTACACGCTTTAACTACTGAACCGGTTTGAATGAAATTTGGTATGGATATAGTTTGAGACTCGGGGAAGAATATAGGGTACTCTTTATCCCGAAATTCCCGCGGGGAGCGAAGCCTGCGGGAACAGCTAGTAATTAAATAAACTATTCCCGATTCTTGATTTTCACCTATTGCTAAGCACTGTCTACCTCGAAAGGGATAAAGACGTGACTTAATGGCGCGTGTAAATGTAATTCGATACACTTGTTTGTTCCAAATTTTCACTTTAAATTGCATTTATGCAAATGTTTACTCAGGAAAAAATTTACCTTCACGTTATTTGCGTATTAAATTAGGTTCCGTATTTAATGATTGCATTTTAAATAAACTCGTTTACCAAATCATCAATATATTATTAAAATAAATATCAATAAAACTGTTTTTAATGTTACTTTAATAAAGAAAATTAAACTATTACCACTAAGTTACTTTTTTTTTTTACTCAAAAACTATTGAATGTATTTAATAAAACTTTATATTATAACTGTATCAGAATAACACATAGTCAATAGTTTATAACATTTTTTAGCATCATAATCTACTTAAAAAAAAAAAAATAAGAAGTTTTCGGTAACCAACTACGGAACCCTAGAAAATTGCTTGCGAATCTTATTTTCCAGAATAAAAGCGAGTTAAATTGTAGTGTAGTGCATCAATCATCATCGGTCATCGAGTGGTCTCTCGCAGAAGCGCGAGTACCTTGCACAAGCGCAAGGTGACCAGCACATCAGCTTTGCTCCAGTGCAAGTGGCTATCTAGCCTTGCTTCAACGCAAGTGGTTATCCAGCCTTGCTCCAGCGCGAGTGATTTTCCAGACTTGCACCAGCGCAAGTGTATCTCCAACCTTGCACCAGCGCAAGTTGAATTTCTCGCTTGTACCAGCGTGAACGGAGACTTATATACAATGTTAGTGAGTATAATTACTAAGTTTTTTATATTTTCAGGCCTTGTATTTACTTATCCTACTCAACAGTCCGCGACCCTATTAAGACCATTGCCTACCAACCACTCTAAAAGTTAAATTTATAGGTGTGCAAATCCCTGTAGGAGGTAATCAGTCAATTATTCCTCAGATACAAATAACATGAAAGCTGTCAATATATATTACAACACAACTTGTTTATTATATTGTGTTTATCAATTGTAAAAACTGCAAACCCTCTTTATCTTAACATTACTATAGGTTATACTATAACTTATTATTTTTGTTATATTATTTCAGGTCTGATTCAGAGTTTGAAAACTTCTCACCCGCTCAGAACAGCGCCAAGGTGAAAAAAGCTACACCAGCAAAGCGAAAATCACCAGGTGATCTATTACCAAAGTGAGTATATTTTTTTTTTAAATCAGGTGTAATAAAGTAAGCTATGAAATAGATATTTTTTGAATTCTAAAGTATTAAGTAAATTTAAATACATTTATATTTAATTTAACCTTATTCATCTATGGTCTAGTAGTAATTATGTGCGTATGTATGTGTCTGCATCACAAGATTCTGGGTTCGATCCCCGACAAGATAGATGGAGTATTAAATCTTTTTTAGATCGTTTTGTGTTTTTATGTTATACGTTTTTATTAAAAATAAAATAGTATCGTTGAGTTAGTATCTAGATATTTAATCATAGTAATTATAGATACCTACTTTGGTGCTAGCACAATCGATGATAGTAAAATATTTAAATTAATATTGTTTTGTTTTTATTATTTTCAGACAGAAAAGTAAGAAATTGAACGTAGACAGCCTCTTCGGACTCCACACTGATGACGAGACACGCGCTGCCCTGAAACCTTCACCCGTCAGTCTCCCATCATACCTAGCAAAGATGGTCAGCGCGGGCACGCTGCGGCGGTCTGCTCCCACTGACGGCAACTACTACATCGAGGTCAAGGTGTACCAACGCAGTGACGCCGAGTCTGCTGCCCCCGAAGAACGCTGGAAGAAGGCTCTGCTTCGACTGAGCTGTCTTCTGGATGAAGACACGTCGCAGTGGAAGCTGCTGCAGCGGTTGGTTAGGGACATCAGCGTCTTATTCGACCACACAGAACCGACACTCACTTAATAGTTTATCTATAACCATATCTTGTGCATAGGGTTTCATTAAAATAAATATATAATATCTTTTTTATCTTTATTTATATTAGTGGTTTAATTAAAATATATATCTTTTCAATAATAATGCCTTATTGCGAAAGCTGTTCCCTCCAAGTATCCAGTAAGCAATGGATAGGACACTTAAGGAGTCACAGTCATAAAAGTCGCTCTTTAGGTGTGCTAATAGACGGAGTTGTCGAGATTTCATCTGCATTTCGGGGTCGCATATCATCTTATAGGATTGCAGCTAAAGATGAATTTGAGCAAAGTTTACCAGAGATATTTTTACAAAGTATCAGAAGTTCTATACATCAACTTTTAATTAAAGCGTTAAAGACACATTAATATTAAAGTCAATTTTGAATTCTTCTGTAACTTTATCTTATTCAAAAATAATGAACAGTCAGTGAAATCATTTTCTACAAAAAAAATTGTAGTACACTCTAACTTTAAATTTGATGATATTTTTAAAGCAATAAAAGATATAATTTTAAAAAAGATTCAAGAGTTCGAAGAAAGGGATAGCGGTTGGGCTTTTACGAATAATTTATATTTAGAGGTAAATATCAACAGATATGACATTTTAAATGTTGATAACATTTCTTTCCCAGTTTCATTTTCAGACATAAGTCTTTTTGAAATCAATAATCCTAACATAAGTATTAATGTTTATTCCCTAAATAGTAATAAAACTGTTGTTGGTCCAATTTACAGATCCCAACTTAAAAGACAGGTTAGGATAAATTTACTTTTGCTTGAAAAAGGGGGTAAGTCACATTACGTTCTAATAACTAACTTATCGCGTCTCGTTCGTTGTCAATTGACTAAACACCATGGCAGACTGTATTTCTGTGACGACTGTCTGTTATTTTTTTCTACTGAAGATAAATTAACCAATCACATGTGTAGTGGTGTAGCTACAGTATTACCCGACAAAGGAACTTTTTTACAATTTTCTCATTTTGAACGCAAACAAGACGTAGACGTACCCTTTGTGATTTACGCAGACTTTGAATCCATTCTATTGCCTGTTCACGGATGTGAGCCTAGTCCAACGTCAAGTTTTACTAGCAACAGACAACTTCATATACCTTCAACGTTTGCTTACCACATTGTTTCGTCATTTGATAACAAGTTAAATAAGTTCGTTCAATATCGGGGATCTGACTGCGTACAAAGATTTATTAAACATCTGTAAGATGATATTTCCAAGTTGTATAAAATTTTGAATACTGAAATACCATTAATTTATACAGAAAATAATGACGATGATTTTCAAAGTGCAACTCATTGTCATATCTGTCAAGATTCATTACTGTTTGATAAGGTTAGAGATCACTGTCACCTGACAGGGCGCTACCGTGGCGCTGCACATCAATACTGTAACTTAAGATATAGCGTTCCAAAATTAGTCCCGATATTTTTCCACAATCTATCTGGCTATGATTGTCATTTATTTATAAAAGAACTAGGCGAATGCGATGGATCTCTAAAGGTGATTCCAAAGAATAAAGAAAACTATATTTCTTTTACAAAATTTTTTAAAATTGGTGTCAATCAGTTTGCACAAGTTAGATTTGTTGACTCTTTTAAGTTTTTGGGGACTAGTTTAGAAAAGTTATCAAAGGGATTAGCTGTAACGGATTTTAATTACATCAAAGAATATTTTCCTAACAAGGAACAATTTCATTTACTGATTCGTAAAGGAATATATCCTTACGATTTTGTGTGCGACTGGAAATCTTATTCGTATAGCCAGCTTCCTTCTAAGGAATGTTTTTTTAATTCTTTAACTGATGAAGCCATAAGCAACGCAGATTATGCACACGCTCAAAAGGTGTGGAACACATTCAGAATTCGAAATATGGGAGAATACACTGATCTGTATCTTAAAACGGATGTATTTTTATTAACCGACATTTTTGAAAATTTTAGAAAAGTTTGTAAACTGAACTATGAATTAGATCCTGCATTTTATTTAACAGCTCCTAGTCTGTCATTCGATGCTATGTTGTTTAAAACTGGAGTTAAGTTAGAACTGATAAGTAACTTGGAAATCGTGCGGCTGATACAGAAAGGGATTCGCGGGGGTATTTGTTTATGTTCTAATAGATACGCAAAGGCAAATAATAAGTATACGAGTTCTTATGATCAATCTAAACCTGATGTATTTTTGGTATATATTGATTGCAATAATTTATATGGACACAGCATGTGTCAATCATTACCCACGTCCGATTTCAGATTTTTAGATTTGTCAGAAATTGAACGTTTGAACGTTTTAGAGGTGCCAGATGATGCGGAGTTCGGTTTCGTTCTTGAAGTGGATTTATCATATCCCGAGGAATTACACTGTTGGCATAACGATTATCCTTTTTGTGCAGAAAAATTTACTCCACCTGGAGGAAATTCCAGTAAATTAATACCGAACTTGTACTCTAAATATTTTTACGTGATACATTATGTTCATCTAAAAACTTGTTTAAAAAACGGGTTAATTCTTGATAAAGTTCATCGCGTTATTACATTTAAGCAAAGTTCATTCTTACGATAATACATTGATTTGAACACAGAGCTAAGAAAAAAAGCCACAACTTCATTTTAACAAGGTCTCTTTAAATTATTAAATAATTCTGTATTTGGGAAAACTCTCGAAGACAATGAACGTCGGGTCGATGTTAAATTAGTGAACCGCTGGCGTGATAACTCAAATAAAACTAAAAAAACCACTTCTGCTCATAAATTAATTGCTCGACCGAACTTTCACAGTGCTACCGTATTTTCATCTAATCTTGTCGCTATTCAAATGAAACCGGAAAGAATAGTATTAGATAAACCTATCTACATAGGTTTTACTGTACTTGAATTATCTAAAAGTCATATGTATAATTTTCACTATTCTGTAATAAAACCATTTTAATAAAGGATCGCGTTCAACTATGTTATACCGATACCGACAGTTTTATTTACAAAATTACTACGAAGGACTTTTATAAGGACCTAGCACAGCATTTTCTCAATTACTTTGATACTAGTAATTATGATGCAAGAAATGTATACAACTTACCAAACATAAACAAAAAAATACCTGGATATTTTAAAGATGAGTTACAGGGGAACATTATGGCTGAATTCATCGGATTGCGATCGAAGATGTATTGCATCAAGACAAAAAATTCGTTAGTAAAAAAAGCTAAGGGTGTTAAAAAGCCTGTAGTTCGCGACTTATCATTACAGGATTATCATAACGTTTTGCTCAACGATACTATTATTCGTAAGAATAACACATTATTTAAATCAATAAAACATTAAGTTTTTACACAAACTGTGAATAAAATTGCTTTATCATACTCAGATGATAAACGTTTTCCGACTGCTTGACAATAATGAGTTGGTGAAATGATCTTCATCTGATCCAAATTGAAACAGAATCACTTACATCATCTCACTCGGATATGACGAGCTGATCAACGTGGACCGTTGAGGATTGTCTTCTAAAATTATTACATGTGTAACCTAAATAATTAGTTCGATTCGAAAATATCCGGTGCTTACGAAGGTTTATTTCGTACCTAATGTAATTCAACACACTTGTTTGTCACACACGTTATTGCGCAAAACATTTTTGATAATGCGTACTCAGGAAATTGCATACGTGGTTATTGAACCTACTTTTAAAATAGAGGAGGTTATCAATTCGTTTGTTCACCGATTATTCGAAGACGCATGGACCGATTCGGAAAATTCTTTTTTTGTTTGAAAGGGCATACTTGTAAGGTAGTTTTATAGAAATTTAATTAAAATCGGTTGTGTAGTTTGGGGGGTGAAGTCGGTTTTTAGTTTAGAATAACTATTCTACAACTAGCTTTCGCCTACGGCTTTCGAAACGAGTATTAAAAAAATAGAATAAGTACATACTTGTAAAAGATACATACATACATGGTATCACGGCTTTATTCCTAATGGGCAGACAGTGTAATTTATATCTTACGGCTTTAAACAGACAAAGCCGTAAGACTCAAAAACCACTTTTAGAATGATGGTAGGTAAGATGAAAAACAATCAATATAGTGATGGGTTGCAAGCCGCGTCGCCTATAATATGATTTACATTTTCAAACATTCCCTCGATCGATTTTTACGATCTGTGCGGGAAGAAGAAAAACAGCTTTTTGTTTTCTCCCGCTCCCGCAGACCAGCATGGAGGAGATTGTAAAAAAAAAGATAAAAATATATATTTTAACCGAACGTCTTTTAACTAATTTTGAGTTTTATTTTGTATACTATCAACTCACACCGACTTCACACGGGTAGTACATTAATTTAATTTATAAGTATATAAATCATCCTAAATAAAATGGTTATAAAAAAATAATTAATATTATACACGATGTATTTTCTGTATCATTTGGAAAAGTGATTACCATGCAAACAGACTCCAATGAAGTACCTTATCTAATAAAAAAATCATTAGAATCAGTTCACAATTGATAAACTCAACGCGTAACAAATAAACACATGAGTTGAGAACTTCTTTCTTTTTCTAGTCGGTAAAAAATAGAAACGCCTGATAAAATTGAAAGGCAAAGATAGTTGTAGGTTTCGAGCCGGCTTCAAGTAGGCGTGAAAAAATAAAAATGATTGAAGTTAAGTTTCTCAATTTTGAACCGATTTCGATGATTCTTTTTTATCCAGCTCTTAGATGGGGCATTCTCATTCTGAAACTGAGTATAACCGATTCGGGTAACACGCCTTTGGATATTAATAATTATGTGGATTAATCAATTACCTCAGAGACACTATATTCGATTTTTACATTGTTAAAATACTCTCGTACGTACTTCAACATGTAAGGCTACATATACATGTTCAGTATTGGGACTCCCTTGTTGGCCTGGGAGAAAACGTAGAATGTTTCAGCTGCTCTTCCCGCGCTTATCGTAAAAGCCGATCGATTGAACGGGCAGAACCAACCACTATTTTGATTTCCTTTTCCACATTTACGATCATGTTCACCGTAAAAGTGGCTTTAGGGACTTTAAGTCCTGGACTCTGTCTGTTGCTTTAAGGATAAAGACGTACTAGTATATATATATATTTATCCATGTAAATAAAATCTTTAATTTAAGCCTGGAGGTTTGGGAGTAAAGAAAAAATTTAGAATGTACTAACTGTTTCTCTTCACGTGCAGAGCGTAAAAGTAGGTCAAGGGAACGGATAGCCAGTTAGGGATCATTATAAGAAGGCAACATGACTAGTACCTTAGTAGTACCTAGTAATAAATAAAATAAATCCTACTTCCTACTAATATACTATATCCTATCCTATCCTACTAATATTATAAATGCGAAAGTGAGTTTGTATATTTGTTTGTTTGTTACCTCTACACGCTTTAACTACTGAACCGGTTTGAATGAAATTTGGTATGGATATAGTTTGAGACTCGGGGAAGAATATAGGGTACTCTTTATCCCGAAATTCCCGCGGGGAGCGAAGCCTGCGGGAACAGCTAGTAATTAAATAAACTATTCCCGATTCTTGATTTTCACCTATTGCTAAGCACTGTCTACCTCGAAAGGGATAAAGACGTGACTTAATGGCGCGTGTAAATGTAATTCGATACACTTGTTTGTTCCAAATTTTCACTTTAAATTGCATTTATGCAAATGTTTACTCAGGAAAAAATTTACCTTCACGTTATTTGCGTATTAAATTAGGTTCCGTATTTAATGATTGCATTTTAAATAAACTCGTTTACCAAATCATCAATATATTATTAAAATAAATATCAATAAAACTGTTTTTAATGTTACTTTAATAAAGAAAATTAAACTATTACCACTAAGTTACTTTTTTTTTTTACTCAAAAACTATTGAATGTATTTAATAAAACTTTATATTATAACTGTATCAGAATAACACATAGTCAATAGTTTATAACATTTTTTAGCATCATAATCTACTTAAAAAAAAAAAAATAAGAAGTTTTCGGTAACCAACTACGGAACCCTAGAAAATTGCTTGCGAATCTTATTTTCCAGAATAAAAGCGAGTTAAATTGTAGTGTAGTGCATCAATCATCATCGGTCATCGAGTGGTCTCTCGCAGAAGCGCGAGTACCTTGCACAAGCGCAAGGTGACCAGCACATCAGCTTTGCTCCAGTGCAAGTGGCTATCTAGCCTTGCTTCAACGCAAGTGGTTATCCAGCCTTGCTCCAGCGCGAGTGATTTTCCAGACTTGCACCAGCGCAAGTGTATCTCCAACCTTGCACCAGCGCAAGTTGAATTTCTCGCTTGTACCAGCGTGAACGGAGACTTATATACAATGTTAGTGAGTATAATTACTAAGTTTTTTATATTTTCAGGCCTTGTATTTACTTATCCTACTCAACAGTCCGCGACCCTATTAAGACCATTGCCTACCAACCACTCTAAAAGTTAAATTTATAGGTGTGCAAATCCCTGTAGGAGGTAATCAGTCAATTATTCCTCAGATACAAATAACATGAAAGCTGTCAATATATATTACAACACAACTTGTTTATTATATTGTGTTTATCAATTGTAAAAACTGCAAACCCTCTTTATCTTAACATTACTATAGGTTATACTATAACTTATTATTTTTGTTATATTATTTCAGGTCTGATTCAGAGTTTGAAAACTTCTCACCCGCTCAGAACAGCGCCAAGGTGAAAAAAGCTACACCAGCAAAGCGAAAATCACCAGGTGATCTATTACCAAAGTGAGTATATTTTTTTTTTAAATCAGGTGTAATAAAGTAAGCTATGAAATAGATATTTTTTGAATTCTAAAGTATTAAGTAAATTTAAATACATTTATATTTAATTTAACCTTATTCATCTATGGTCTAGTAGTAATTATGTGCGTATGTATGTGTCTGCATCACAAGATTCTGGGTTCGATCCCCGACAAGATAGATGGAGTATTAAATCTTTTTTAGATCGTTTTGTGTTTTTATGTTATACGTTTTTATTAAAAATAAAATAGTATCGTTGAGTTAGTATCTAGATATTTAATCATAGTAATTATAGATACCTACTTTGGTGCTAGCACAATCGATGATAGTAAAATATTTAAATTAATATTGTTTTGTTTTTATTATTTTCAGACAGAAAAGTAAGAAATTGAACGTAGACAGCCTCTTCGGACTCCACACTGATGACGAGACACGCGCTGCCCTGAAACCTTCACCCGTCAGTCTCCCATCATACCTAGCAAAGATGGTCAGCGCGGGCACGCTGCGGCGGTCTGCTCCCACTGACGGCAACTACTACATCGAGGTCAAGGTGTACCAACGCAGTGACGCCGAGTCTGCTGCCCCCGAAGAACGCTGGAAGAAGGCTCTGCTTCGACTGAGCTGTCTTCTGGATGAAGACACGTCGCAGTGGAAGCTGCTGCAGCGGTTGGTTAGGGACATCAGCGTCTTATTCGACCACACAGAACCGACACTCACTTAATAGTTTATCTATAACCATATCTTGTGCATAGGGTTTCATTAAAATAAATATATAATATCTTTTTTATCTTTATTTATATTAGTGGTTTAATTAAAATATATATCTTTTCAATAATAATGCCTTATTGCGAAAGCTGTTCCCTCCAAGTATCCAGTAAGCAATGGATAGGACACTTAAGGAGTCACAGTCATAAAAGTCGCTCTTTAGGTGTGCTAATAGACGGAGTTGTCGAGATTTCATCTGCATTTCGGGGTCGCATATCATCTTATAGGATTGCAGCTAAAGATGAATTTGAGCAAAGTTTACCAGAGATATTTTTACAAAGTATCAGAAGTTCTATACATCAACTTTTAATTAAAGCGTTAAAGACACATTAATATTAAAGTCAATTTTGAATTCTTCTGTAACTTTATCTTATTCAAAAATAATGAACAGTCAGTGAAATCATTTTCTACAAAAAAAATTGTAGTACACTCTAACTTTAAATTTGATGATATTTTTAAAGCAATAAAAGATATAATTTTAAAAAAGATTCAAGAGTTCGAAGAAAGGGATAGCGGTTGGGCTTTTACGAATAATTTATATTTAGAGGTAAATATCAACAGATATGACATTTTAAATGTTGATAACATTTCTTTCCCAGTTTCATTTTCAGACATAAGTCTTTTTGAAATCAATAATCCTAACATAAGTATTAATGTTTATTCCCTAAATAGTAATAAAACTGTTGTTGGTCCAATTTACAGATCCCAACTTAAAAGACAGGTTAGGATAAATTTACTTTTGCTTGAAAAAGGGGGTAAGTCACATTACGTTCTAATAACTAACTTATCGCGTCTCGTTCGTTGTCAATTGACTAAACACCATGGCAGACTGTATTTCTGTGACGACTGTCTGTTATTTTTTTCTACTGAAGATAAATTAACCAATCACATGTGTAGTGGTGTAGCTACAGTATTACCCGACAAAGGAACTTTTTTACAATTTTCTCATTTTGAACGCAAACAAGACGTAGACGTACCCTTTGTGATTTACGCAGACTTTGAATCCATTCTATTGCCTGTTCACGGATGTGAGCCTAGTCCAACGTCAAGTTTTACTAGCAACAGACAACTTCATATACCTTCAACGTTTGCTTACCACATTGTTTCGTCATTTGATAACAAGTTAAATAAGTTCGTTCAATATCGGGGATCTGACTGCGTACAAAGATTTATTAAACATCTGTAAGATGATATTTCCAAGTTGTATAAAATTTTGAATACTGAAATACCATTAATTTATACAGAAAATAATGACGATGATTTTCAAAGTGCAACTCATTGTCATATCTGTCAAGATTCATTACTGTTTGATAAGGTTAGAGATCACTGTCACCTGACAGGGCGCTACCGTGGCGCTGCACATCAATACTGTAACTTAAGATATAGCGTTCCAAAATTAGTCCCGATATTTTTCCACAATCTATCTGGCTATGATTGTCATTTATTTATAAAAGAACTAGGCGAATGCGATGGATCTCTAAAGGTGATTCCAAAGAATAAAGAAAACTATATTTCTTTTACAAAATTTTTTAAAATTGGTGTCAATCAGTTTGCACAAGTTAGATTTGTTGACTCTTTTAAGTTTTTGGGGACTAGTTTAGAAAAGTTATCAAAGGGATTAGCTGTAACGGATTTTAATTACATCAAAGAATATTTTCCTAACAAGGAACAATTTCATTTACTGATTCGTAAAGGAATATATCCTTACGATTTTGTGTGCGACTGGAAATCTTATTCGTATAGCCAGCTTCCTTCTAAGGAATGTTTTTTTAATTCTTTAACTGATGAAGCCATAAGCAACGCAGATTATGCACACGCTCAAAAGGTGTGGAACACATTCAGAATTCGAAATATGGGAGAATACACTGATCTGTATCTTAAAACGGATGTATTTTTATTAACCGACATTTTTGAAAATTTTAGAAAAGTTTGTAAACTGAACTATGAATTAGATCCTGCATTTTATTTAACAGCTCCTAGTCTGTCATTCGATGCTATGTTGTTTAAAACTGGAGTTAAGTTAGAACTGATAAGTAACTTGGAAATCGTGCGGCTGATACAGAAAGGGATTCGCGGGGGTATTTGTTTATGTTCTAATAGATACGCAAAGGCAAATAATAAGTATACGAGTTCTTATGATCAATCTAAACCTGATGTATTTTTGGTATATATTGATTGCAATAATTTATATGGACACAGCATGTGTCAATCATTACCCACGTCCGATTTCAGATTTTTAGATTTGTCAGAAATTGAACGTTTGAACGTTTTAGAGGTGCCAGATGATGCGGAGTTCGGTTTCGTTCTTGAAGTGGATTTATCATATCCCGAGGAATTACACTGTTGGCATAACGATTATCCTTTTTGTGCAGAAAAATTTACTCCACCTGGAGGAAATTCCAGTAAATTAATACCGAACTTGTACTCTAAATATTTTTACGTGATACATTATGTTCATCTAAAAACTTGTTTAAAAAACGGGTTAATTCTTGATAAAGTTCATCGCGTTATTACATTTAAGCAAAGTTCATTCTTACGAAAATACATTGATTTGAACACAGAGCTAAGAAAAAAAGCCACAACTTCATTTTAACAAGGTCTCTTTAAATTATTAAATAATTCTGTATTTGGGAAAACTCTCGAAGACAATGAACGTCGGGTCGATGTTAAATTAGTGAACCGCTGGCGTGATAACTCAAATAAAACTAAAAAAACCACTTCTGCTCATAAATTAATTGCTCGACCGAACTTTCACAGTGCTACCGTATTTTCATCTAATCTTGTCGCTATTCAAATGAAACCGGAAAGAATAGTATTAGATAAACCTATCTACATAGGTTTTACTGTACTTGAATTATCTAAAAGTCATATGTATAATTTTCACTATTCTGTAATAAAACCATTTTAATAAAGGATCGCGTTCAACTATGTTATACCGATACCGACAGTTTTATTTACAAAATTACTACGAAGGACTTTTATAAGGACCTAGCACAGCATTTTCTCAATTACTTTGATACTAGTAATTATGATGCAAGAAATGTATACAACTTACCAAACATAAACAAAAAAATACCTGGATATTTTAAAGATGAGTTACAGGGGAACATTATGGCTGAATTCATCGGATTGCGATCGAAGATGTATTGCATCAAGACAAAAAATTCGTTAGTAAAAAAAGCTAAGGGTGTTAAAAAGCCTGTAGTTCGCGACTTATCATTACAGGATTATCATAACGTTTTGCTCAACGATACTATTATTCGTAAGAATAACACATTATTTAAATCAATAAAACATTAAGTTTTTACACAAACTGTGAATAAAATTGCTTTATCATACTCAGATGATAAACGTTTTCCGACTGCTTGACAATAATGAGTTGGTGAAATGATCTTCATCTGATCCAAATTGAAACAGAATCACTTACATCATCTCACTCGGATATGACGAGCTGATCAACGTGGACCGTTGAGGATTGTCTTCTAAAATTATTACATGTGTAACCTAAATAATTAGTTCGATTCGAAAATATCCGGTGCTTACGAAGGTTTATTTCGTACCTAATGTAATTCAACACACTTGTTTGTCACACACGTTATTGCGCAAAACATTTTTGATAATGCGTACTCAGGAAATTGCATACGTGGTTATTGAACCTACTTTTAAAATAGAGGAGGTTATCAATTCGTTTGTTCACCGATTATTCGAAGACGCATGGACCGATTCGGAAAATTCTTTTTTTGTTTGAAAGGGCATACTTGTAAGGTAGTTTTATAGAAATTTAATTAAAATCGGTTGTGTAGTTTGGGGGGTGAAGTCGGTTTTTAGTTTAGAATAACTATTCTACAACTAGCTTTCGCCTACGGCTTTCGAAACGAGTATTAAAAAAATAGAATAAGTACATACTTGTAAAAGATACATACATACATGGTATCACGGCTTTATTCCTAATGGGCAGACAGTGTAATTTATATCTTACGGCTTTAAACAGACAAAGCCGTAAGACTCAAAAACCACTTTTAGAATGATGGTAGGTAAGATGAAAAACAATCAATATAGTGATGGGTTGCAAGCCGCGTCGCCTATAATATGATTTACATTTTCAAACATTCCCTCGATCGATTTTTACGATCTGTGCGGGAAGAAGAAAAACAGCTTTTTGTTTTCTCCCGCTCCCGCAGACCAGCATGGAGGAGATTGTAAAAAAAAAGATAAAAATATATATTTTAACCGAACGTCTTTTAACTAATTTTGAGTTTTATTTTGTATACTATCAACTCACACCGACTTCACACGGGTAGTACATTAATTTAATTTATAAGTATATAAATCATCCTAAATAAAATGGTTATAAAAAAATAATTAATATTATACACGATGTATTTTCTGTATCATTTGGAAAAGTGATTACCATGCAAACAGACTCCAATGAAGTACCTTATCTAATAAAAAAATCATTAGAATCAGTTCACAATTGATAAACTCAACGCGTAACAAATAAACACATGAGTTGAGAACTTCTTTCTTTTTCTAGTCGGTAAAAAATAGAAACGCCTGATAAAATTGAAAGGCAAAGATAGTTGTAGGTTTCGAGCCGGCTTCAAGTAGGCGTGAAAAAATAAAAATGATTGAAGTTAAGTTTCTCAATTTTGAACCGATTTCGATGATTCTTTTTTATCCAGCTCTTAGATGGGGCATTCTCATTCTGAAACTGAGTATAACCGATTCGGGTAACACGCCTTTGGATATTAATAATTATGTGGATTAATCAATTACCTCAGAGACACTATATTCGATTTTTACATTGTTAAAATACTCTCGTACGTACTTCAACATGTAAGGCTACATATACATGTTCAGTATTGGGACTCCCTTGTTGGCCTGGGAGAAAACGTAGAATGTTTCAGCTGCTCTTCCCGCGCTTATCGTAAAAGCCGATCGATTGAACGGGCAGAACCAACCACTATTTTGATTTCCTTTTCCACATTTACGATCATGTTCACCGTAAAAGTGGCTTTAGGGACTTTAAGTCCTGGACTCTGTCTGTTGCTTTAAGGATAAAGACGTACTAGTATATATATATATTTATCCATGTAAATAAAATCTTTAATTTAAGCCTGGAGGTTTGGGAGTAAAGAAAAAATTTAGAATGTACTAACTGTTTCTCTTCACGTGCAGAGCGTAAAAGTAGGTCAAGGGAACGGATAGCCAGTTAGGGATCATTATAAGAAGGCAACATGACTAGTACCTTAGTAGTACCTAGTAATAAATAAAATAAATCCTACTTCCTACTAATATACTATATCCTATCCTATCCTACTAATATTATAAATGCGAAAGTGAGTTTGTATATTTGTTTGTTTGTTACCTCTACACGCTTTAACTACTGAACCGGTTTGAATGAAATTTGGTATGGATATAGTTTGAGACTCGGGGAAGAATATAGGGTACTCTTTATCCCGAAATTCCCGCGGGGAGCGAAGCCTGCGGGAACAGCTAGTAATTAAATAAACTATTCCCGATTCTTGATTTTCACCTATTGCTAAGCACTGTCTACCTCGAAAGGGATAAAGACGTGACTTAATGGCGCGTGTAAATGTAATTCGATACACTTGTTTGTTCCAAATTTTCACTTTAAATTGCATTTATGCAAATGTTTACTCAGGAAAAAATTTACCTTCACGTTATTTGCGTATTAAATTAGGTTCCGTATTTAATGATTGCATTTTAAATAAACTCGTTTACCAAATCATCAATATATTATTAAAATAAATATCAATAAAACTGTTTTTAATGTTACTTTAATAAAGAAAATTAAACTATTACCACTAAGTTACTTTTTTTTTTTACTCAAAAACTATTGAATGTATTTAATAAAACTTTATATTATAACTGTATCAGAATAACACATAGTCAATAGTTTATAACATTTTTTAGCATCATAATCTACTTAAAAAAAAAAAAATAAGAAGTTTTCGGTAACCAACTACGGAACCCTAGAAAATTGCTTGCGAATCTTATTTTCCAGAATAAAAGCGAGTTAAATTGTAGTGTAGTGCATCAATCATCATCGGTCATCGAGTGGTCTCTCGCAGAAGCGCGAGTACCTTGCACAAGCGCAAGGTGACCAGCACATCAGCTTTGCTCCAGTGCAAGTGGCTATCTAGCCTTGCTTCAACGCAAGTGGTTATCCAGCCTTGCTCCAGCGCGAGTGATTTTCCAGACTTGCACCAGCGCAAGTGTATCTCCAACCTTGCACCAGCGCAAGTTGAATTTCTCGCTTGTACCAGCGTGAACGGAGACTTATATACAATGTTAGTGAGTATAATTACTAAGTTTTTTATATTTTCAGGCCTTGTATTTACTTATCCTACTCAACAGTCCGCGACCCTATTAAGACCATTGCCTACCAACCACTCTAAAAGTTAAATTTATAGGTGTGCAAATCCCTGTAGGAGGTAATCAGTCAATTATTCCTCAGATACAAATAACATGAAAGCTGTCAATATATATTACAACACAACTTGTTTATTATATTGTGTTTATCAATTGTAAAAACTGCAAACCCTCTTTATCTTAACATTACTATAGGTTATACTATAACTTATTATTTTTGTTATATTATTTCAGGTCTGATTCAGAGTTTGAAAACTTCTCACCCGCTCAGAACAGCGCCAAGGTGAAAAAAGCTACACCAGCAAAGCGAAAATCACCAGGTGATCTATTACCAAAGTGAGTATATTTTTTTTTTAAATCAGGTGTAATAAAGTAAGCTATGAAATAGATATTTTTTGAATTCTAAAGTATTAAGTAAATTTAAATACATTTATATTTAATTTAACCTTATTCATCTATGGTCTAGTAGTAATTATGTGCGTATGTATGTGTCTGCATCACAAGATTCTGGGTTCGATCCCCGACAAGATAGATGGAGTATTAAATCTTTTTTAGATCGTTTTGTGTTTTTATGTTATACGTTTTTATTAAAAATAAAATAGTATCGTTGAGTTAGTATCTAGATATTTAATCATAGTAATTATAGATACCTACTTTGGTGCTAGCACAATCGATGATAGTAAAATATTTAAATTAATATTGTTTTGTTTTTATTATTTTCAGACAGAAAAGTAAGAAATTGAACGTAGACAGCCTCTTCGGACTCCACACTGATGACGAGACACGCGCTGCCCTGAAACCTTCACCCGTCAGTCTCCCATCATACCTAGCAAAGATGGTCAGCGCGGGCACGCTGCGGCGGTCTGCTCCCACTGACGGCAACTACTACATCGAGGTCAAGGTGTACCAACGCAGTGACGCCGAGTCTGCTGCCCCCGAAGAACGCTGGAAGAAGGCTCTGCTTCGACTGAGCTGTCTTCTGGATGAAGACACGTCGCAGTGGAAGCTGCTGCAGCGGTTGGTTAGGGACATCAGCGTCTTATTCGACCACACAGAACCGACACTCACTTAATAGTTTATCTATAACCATATCTTGTGCATAGGGTTTCATTAAAATAAATATATAATATCTTTTTTATCTTTATTTATATTAGTGGTTTAATTAAAATATATATCTTTTCAATAATAATGCCTTATTGCGAAAGCTGTTCCCTCCAAGTATCCAGTAAGCAATGGATAGGACACTTAAGGAGTCACAGTCATAAAAGTCGCTCTTTAGGTGTGCTAATAGACGGAGTTGTCGAGATTTCATCTGCATTTCGGGGTCGCATATCATCTTATAGGATTGCAGCTAAAGATGAATTTGAGCAAAGTTTACCAGAGATATTTTTACAAAGTATCAGAAGTTCTATACATCAACTTTTAATTAAAGCGTTAAAGACACATTAATATTAAAGTCAATTTTGAATTCTTCTGTAACTTTATCTTATTCAAAAATAATGAACAGTCAGTGAAATCATTTTCTACAAAAAAAATTGTAGTACACTCTAACTTTAAATTTGATGATATTTTTAAAGCAATAAAAGATATAATTTTAAAAAAGATTCAAGAGTTCGAAGAAAGGGATAGCGGTTGGGCTTTTACGAATAATTTATATTTAGAGGTAAATATCAACAGATATGACATTTTAAATGTTGATAACATTTCTTTCCCAGTTTCATTTTCAGACATAAGTCTTTTTGAAATCAATAATCCTAACATAAGTATTAATGTTTATTCCCTAAATAGTAATAAAACTGTTGTTGGTCCAATTTACAGATCCCAACTTAAAAGACAGGTTAGGATAAATTTACTTTTGCTTGAAAAAGGGGGTAAGTCACATTACGTTCTAATAACTAACTTATCGCGTCTCGTTCGTTGTCAATTGACTAAACACCATGGCAGACTGTATTTCTGTGACGACTGTCTGTTATTTTTTTCTACTGAAGATAAATTAACCAATCACATGTGTAGTGGTGTAGCTACAGTATTACCCGACAAAGGAACTTTTTTACAATTTTCTCATTTTGAACGCAAACAAGACGTAGACGTACCCTTTGTGATTTACGCAGACTTTGAATCCATTCTATTGCCTGTTCACGGATGTGAGCCTAGTCCAACGTCAAGTTTTACTAGCAACAGACAACTTCATATACCTTCAACGTTTGCTTACCACATTGTTTCGTCATTTGATAACAAGTTAAATAAGTTCGTTCAATATCGGGGATCTGACTGCGTACAAAGATTTATTAAACATCTGTAAGATGATATTTCCAAGTTGTATAAAATTTTGAATACTGAAATACCATTAATTTATACAGAAAATAATGACGATGATTTTCAAAGTGCAACTCATTGTCATATCTGTCAAGATTCATTACTGTTTGATAAGGTTAGAGATCACTGTCACCTGACAGGGCGCTACCGTGGCGCTGCACATCAATACTGTAACTTAAGATATAGCGTTCCAAAATTAGTCCCGATATTTTTCCACAATCTATCTGGCTATGATTGTCATTTATTTATAAAAGAACTAGGCGAATGCAATGGATCTCTAAAGGTGATTCCAAAGAATAAAGAAAACTATATTTCTTTTACAAAATTTTTTAAAATTGGTGTCAATCAGTTTGCACAAGTTAGATTTGTTGACTCTTTTAAGTTTTTGGGGACTAGTTTAGAAAAGTTATCAAAGGGATTAGCTGTAACGGATTTTAATTACATCAAAGAATATTTTCCTAACAAGGAACAATTTCATTTACTGATTCGTAAAGGAATATATCCTTACGATTTTGTGTGCGACTGGAAATCTTATTCGTATAGCCAGCTTCCTTCTAAGGAATGTTTTTTTAATTCTTTAACTGATGAAGCCATAAGCAACGCAGATTATGCACACGCTCAAAAGGTGTGGAACACATTCAGAATTCGAAATATGGGAGAATACACTGATCTGTATCTTAAAACGGATGTATTTTTATTAACCGACATTTTTGAAAATTTTAGAAAAGTTTGTAAACTGAACTATGAATTAGATCCTGCATTTTATTTAACAGCTCCTAGTCTGTCATTCGATGCTATGTTGTTTAAAACTGGAGTTAAGTTAGAACTGATAAGTAACTTGGAAATCGTGCGGCTGATACAGAAAGGGATTCGCGGGGGTATTTGTTTATGTTCTAATAGATACGCAAAGGCAAATAATAAGTATACGAGTTCTTATGATCAATCTAAACCTGATGTATTTTTGGTATATATTGATTGCAATAATTTATATGGACACAGCATGTGTCAATCATTACCCACGTCCGATTTCAGATTTTTAGATTTGTCAGAAATTGAACGTTTGAACGTTTTAGAGGTGCCAGATGATGCGGAGTTCGGTTTCGTTCTTGAAGTGGATTTATCATATCCCGAGGAATTACACTGTTGGCATAACGATTATCCTTTTTGTGCAGAAAAATTTACTCCACCTGGAGGAAATTCCAGTAAATTAATACCGAACTTGTACTCTAAATATTTTTACGTGATACATTATGTTCATCTAAAAACTTGTTTAAAAAACGGGTTAATTCTTGATAAAGTTCATCGCGTTATTACATTTAAGCAAAGTTCATTCTTACGAAAATACATTGATTTGAACACAGAGCTAAGAAAAAAAGCCACAACTTCATTTTAACAAGGTCTCTTTAAATTATTAAATAATTCTGTATTTGGGAAAACTCTCGAAGACAATGAACGTCGGGTCGATGTTAAATTAGTGAACCGCTGGCGTGATAACTCAAATAAAACTAAAAAAACCACTTCTGCTCATAAATTAATTGCTCGACCGAACTTTCACAGTGCTACCGTATTTTCATCTAATCTTGTCGCTATTCAAATGAAACCGGAAAGAATAGTATTAGATAAACCTATCTACATAGGTTTTACTGTACTTGAATTATCTAAAAGTCATATGTATAATTTTCACTATTCTGTAATAAAACCATTTTAATAAAGGATCGCGTTCAACTATGTTATACCGATACCGACAGTTTTATTTACAAAATTACTACGAAGGACTTTTATAAGGACCTAGCACAGCATTTTCTCAATTACTTTGATACTAGTAATTATGATGCAAGAAATGTATACAACTTACCAAACATAAACAAAAAAATACCTGGATATTTTAAAGATGAGTTACAGGGGAACATTATGGCTGAATTCATCGGATTGCGATCGAAGATGTATTGCATCAAGACAAAAAATTCGTTAGTAAAAAAAGCTAAGGGTGTTAAAAAGCCTGTAGTTCGCGACTTATCATTACAGGATTATCATAACGTTTTGCTCAACGATACTATTATTCGTAAGAATAACACATTATTTAAATCAATAAAACATTAAGTTTTTACACAAACTGTGAATAAAATTGCTTTATCATACTCAGATGATAAACGTTTTATCTGCAATGATAAAATCTCGACAATTGCATGGGGGCATAAAAAAATTGACATTTAACTTTCATATTAAAAGTGTTCTATTCTTGTGTCATTACTATACTATACATGTGTTGATTATATTTATATATGACGAAGCAGGAGATAACCTACGCGGAACTCACTAAAAGTGTGACGATAAATACAGCGCTCCGCCTCGCGCTGTATCATGGATTCCAACCATAAGTGCCTGAATACCCCTGGCCCACACAGTTTTTGAATCTGTGTCCACCTGGGCTTATCGTCTAGCTGAAACAACTATCATTGTAATAAATCGGTTTACCAAATCCTCATCTATTACAACAATCACAATTAAAGAAGCTATGGCCAAGCCCACAGCACACTACCCAAAGGAGATGTTCACAGTGCGGCGGTCCGCACAAGACTGAGCCGCTCGTCGCTAGGGCGACCGCTTTTGTACTTGTTGAAACATTTGAAAATTTAGCAGTTATGTTTTGTAGTAAACAACTTTCTGTTTGCACATCGAAAACAATAATAAATGGGATTATCTTGAACTCGCCGACACGGCCAACCTGACATGCGTACGTCCTCGTACGCGCTCTCAATAGTAATTTAAACTAGTAAGTAGCATCAGGCCTGTCTCACTCCGCGGTAGGTATTAAAAACGAAAGTACGTACGGCGGCCATGCCAGCATGGCTAATCAGTGCGCCAGAAAAGGTAAGCGTTACGCGATAGAAAAAGATGGATTGTCTAGGTGAATATAACTGTAAGTTATTAGCGTTGTGCGATCTGAATTGAACTTAATTGTGTCGTAGCGAGAGTCTCTATTCTTTTAATTGATTTTTCAGAGTGAATCTTCTGTCCTTGTACTATTATGTATTCTATGGTAGCATGGTTAGAAATAACCATAAAATGATCCTGATCTAGTTTGACAACGTAAAAGGCGTCCCTCAAAACTATAACAAAATTTCAACTCGCAAAAATTCTACTCCAGAAGAGTGCCTTGCAAAACTACTTTTCTGAACCGGTCCTTTATTTGTCCTTCAGACAAGATCTATACAGGAATAATTATAAAGAAATCATGACTAAGCGATTTTTCGCACAATGCTTACGTATTCAATCATTCGAATCAACAAAATTCATGGATCAATTCAAAGGAATCAATTTTTAACTCGCCGACACTGCCATCTTGACAGTAACACCCGTCCTCGGGTTTCATATTTAAGATCAACACAAAGCACAAACGGTACACCGTTCGGCCAAACCTGATCAAAACAAAGCTTTAGTAAATTTTTTTTTTAGAAGTCTTCTTGTACGACGAGGCTATGCCGCCAGTCTCTTAGGTATTGTTTTATTTTTTTATTTTTTTAGTTAGTTATATTTTAGTTCATACTTTTTATATTTTAATTTAGGTAGGTTATTTAGTTTTTAGTTAAATTAATTACTGTGTACTGTTTATATATTTTTTTTGCTATAAATAACCATCTTTATTAGATGACTTACTTAATTTGATTTAACGATCTAAAATATAATAAACTCAAAACAAAAAATTAACATCGATAAATCTTTTAAATCGAATTGGATAGTAATAACTTCATGTCTATATGCAGCGATCACATGTTAAGGAACGCAGCCAGCCTTCCTGCTAGTTCAAAGTTGTTATTAATCATATGTTCTCTTTACCAGTTATGAAAGTTAAATTGAATCAAAACTAATAGAACTTCTAAATTTTAACGATGTTTAAAAAAAAAGGATACAGTAATTATTAATTCAGTTAAGAGAGATCACCAAGACATATCAATAACAAAATTGCCATCGTTGGCCTCACACTAATACGCGTATTACCACCTGTGATCACCAGGTCCACTTGAAATTATGATTTCCTCCAGAAACTCGACCTCCACAAGAGTCGACCGCATACTGCCCACTCACGGACTACGGGTCAACTCTAGTACGATCACAACAAAACAAACAATGCAATTCATTACTCTACCTATGGCAATAAAGCCTTCGGCTATGCTATGGGTCTTCCTAATGAGCTTCTCTGGCTC
Organism: Acrobasis consociella; assembly: GCA_963555685.1. Classification (NCBI taxonomy): domain Eukaryota; kingdom Metazoa; phylum Arthropoda; class Insecta; order Lepidoptera; family Pyralidae; genus Acrobasis; species Acrobasis consociella. The sequence continues at coordinate 14,740,911 of OY743125.1, read as the reverse complement.
CCGCATCCTTCTCAACCTATCATGAAAACACTTGTGTATTTGCTTTTAGTTTCATGCCCGGAAAGCATCTCGATTTTTCAAATAATTGAACTGGTGAAAAATCGTCATAATGAGTCAAGTAGTTATACGTAAGAACAACCGGAATCATCTAGGTTTAGAATGTGGTGCGAACAGTATGCTCCACCCCCCGATTACATCCAACCATCAAAGGCGCTACCGCCAGGTCATAAACTGCCATGAGCTACTTGGAGGTGCTTGAATTGCCTCCGAACTGAAGTAGGCCGATGTAAACATAATCTGGCGCGCTGGTGCCATATAGACCAAGCAGAAGCACAGGACGATTGTGGTCATGACGATTAGATCATTAGATCATCTCTATGCCCTACCAGCTGTACCGTGCTTGATTTATACTATGTCTCGGAGGGAAGCGTAAAAGTGGCAACGTTCTCTAAGAAAAAAATTTAAAATTCAAGCCAACGACACGATAAAAAGAAGAAGTGAAAATAAATGTCAACTGGGTAGATAATATACGCTATTTTCCAACAAGTCAAATCAGACACCTTCCTCCAAACGTCAAAACAAACAGTTTCCACTGTTTGCACTTCGACTGCATTGGGACTTTGTATGAAATACAGGCAGATGACGACACAGATCCCCGGAGCCAAACAACGCTTTCACCATCAGCCCTTCCGCAATAATAAATCCAAAACTACGCCAAAATGGATACGTTCAAAAACAAACGACACCACTTTGCGACGCTTTACCCCACCAACAGCTCAAAATAATTCATCCCTGGCTCAGGAAAACATCCAACTGTCAAGAAGTACTTTTGTTACACTAAAGCGTGGATAGAATACAGTTAAAGCGTTTGCAACATCAGTACGATATACTTGAATTCGGCTATAATATCACAATATTTAGTCGACTTTAACTATCCAAATTCAAATTTACTCAATTAACGGGACTTTACTTTAGTTAACCTAAAACACAGTAAATAATAAATTAATGGTAAAATATTATTACTCACATAGTAAACGGTGAAGGGTCCTTTTAAATAAAGTCATCACCTCTTCATCATCACTACCTCTTCATCAATAATATCTTCATCGTCATCACTGTCTCTTCATTATCAATATCATCATCATCACCCTGGTCATTATCTCATTATAATCTTTATAAAAGTCTTCATCATATTTAGCTATCTTAAGTCCAATATTAGGCAAAGGCTAGGAAAACTTATCTCTCCAACTTTACGAATAATGAAGTACGTAACGTACCTAATAACTATCATTTTACACCAGTATTCACACGTAAGCTTATAAGACGCTAAAAATTATAATTTCTCAAACTAGACTATTTGCTAGGATACTAACTGGCGCCACTGCCAGATCCGACTAACAGTGACTTATGCCACCTTCAGTGATGTTAAGCTCATTCATCAACTCATGACGATAAGATTAACTCATTAAGCTTAGCAGATAATACACGTTCTTATTTAAAATAGCGAAATCATAATTATTTTCTGCTTGCATAGTAGTCAAAAGACTAGACATTATACTACTTTATGTTTTAAAACTAAAGGTTTCGAAATAAATTGCTCTCTGCTCTACTCTTAAAATAGAAAAAAAAAATAGAAAAACTCACCAGGTTATCTTTGCGATTCAGCAGATAAGGTTACGACACAGAAATACACACGATATCAACTCGCTTTTTCACTTCACCTCACTTCACCAGGAATCTCCAGCGCCTGCGGCACTGCCGCTGACACCAACTCGACCGCAATACGTGGTCAGCAGTTATGGTTCACTTCTTAGCACTTTAGCACCTCTGCAGAAGTAGCTGAAACTAAACACACGTTAAGTATCTTTGATCTGATCGCTTCAATCTTGTTAGCACCATTACTGGTGCTAAAATTTGTCACACAGGCCGGCTGCCATTAAGACAGACTTGTCACACAGACGGTTGACAGACAGACGCTTGTCACACAGACGCTTGTCACGCAGACGTTTGTCACACAGACGTTAGTCACACAGACGTTTGTCACACAGACGTTTGTCACACAGACGCTTTGTCACACAGACGATTTGTCACACAGACGCTTTGTCACACAGACGTTTATCACACAGACGCTTGTCACACAGACGCTTGTCACACAGACGCTTGTCACACAGACGCTTGTCACACAGACGCTTGTCACACAGACGCTTGTCACACAGACGCTTGTCACACAGACGCTTGTCACACAGACGCTTGTCACACAGACGCTTGTCACACAGACGCTTGTCACACAGACGCTTGTCACACAGACGCTTGTCACACAGACGCTTGTCACACAGACGCTTGTCACACAGACGCTCGTCACACAGACGCTTGTCACACAAACGCTTGTCACACAGACGCTTGTCACACAGACGGTGGTCACACAGACCATATGCATACAGGATGGGTTGCGATACTAAAACCAGAGCCTGTCAATGACCCTAAAAGTTATGGACACATTGCACTGCTAAACTCCATCCACAAACTATTAAAAAGGCTAAGACTGAAGTCACGACACCAGCTCTATTGGATTGACAGTTGAAAAACCACTTTACCATCAAAAAGAATAGAATTTGAATCCACCTATGTGGATACAACCATCAACCCCACTGAAAAACTATCAGAGTTCTCTCTCCCACGCAGAGAAATGTGCCAGCTCCACAGACTGAGAACTGGATGGGGACGAACTAGATCGTTTGAATTCCGGTGCGACTGGATTGACTCCCCAGCTTGCAGATGTGGCGCCTGAATAGGACATGGACCACATTATTCGAGACTGCCGGAAGACTGGTTCACCCTGCAAAAAGACGCAATACAATAGATACAGAATAACGACTGTAGTAATAGCCATACGATTATTAAATAATTGGACAGGTTCCTGTTTTATAGAATAGGCATGACGAATGGAGAAACACTTTTGGTCCATCGGTTAGACCATCAAACAACATTGTAGTTTGTACACACACACACTTTCCTTTCTCTGAGAAACCAAAAATGACAAAGATACAGCGCATTGAATTTTGCGTGACGTCACACTCAAGCACGATTTTTACCTAAGTGTGACTCCGCAAGCCCCCACTCCGGAACCTTGACGCTCCGTATCCTTGTGAATTTTTACCCCTCTGGCTAACTGAAAATACGGGTCCATCAGCTCTGGACAATTCAAAAGACGGACCAATTATAATCACACTCTTCTGACCCTGTCGGACTCTTCACCCCTATTCTCCCATGGATTCACTCAAGTGGGCAAAAGATTCAGATCCAACTTCTGATGACGAAGCAGGAGATAACCTACGCGGAACTCACTAAAAGTGTGACGATAAATACAGTGCTCCGCCTCGCGCTGTATCATGGATTCCAACCATAAGTGCCTGAATACCCCTGGCCCACACAGTTATTGAATCTGTGTCCACCTGGGCTTATCGTCTAGCTGAAACAACTATCATTGTAATAAATCGGTTTACCAAATCCTCATCTATTACAACAATCACAATTAAAGAAGCTATGGCCAAGCCCACAGCACACTACCCAAAGGAGATGTTCACAGTGCGGCGGTCCGCACAAGACTGAGCCGCTCGTCGCTAGGGCGACCGCTTTTATACTTGTTGAAACATTTGAAAATTTAGCAGTTATGTTTTGTAGTAAACAACTTTCTGTTTGCACATCGAAAACAATAATAAATGGGATTATCTTGAACTCGCCGACATATATATATATATATATATATGTATAAAATATAAGCATGGTTTTCAACTAAGTTAGTTTAGAGTATACTTGTTGTATTTTACATTATAATTTTGTAACAAACGAGTACACAAAGTTATAAAGTTGTTTAATCAAACACCATTAATAAATGTTTTATTTGCAATGATAAAATCTCGTCAGTTTTATGGAGCATAAAAAAAGACTTGTAAATTTTTATAATAACAGTGTTAGTATACTTTTGTCATTACTATACTATACATGTAATAAAATCTTAGAATGGTTTTTAATTAAGTTTGTTTTGTATATTCTTATTGTATTTTGCATTATAATTTTATAATAAATGAGTGCACAAAATAATTTGATTTTATTTATTTCTGTTCACACACCCAACCAATTGCGTTGTAATATGATACACGTGAAGGAGAGTCTAAGTACAAACGTGCTCAATTCAGGTCAACTTAAAAACATGTACAAACAAATTTTAGGTTGAAAGACCTATAAATTGCTGACTGGGATGAAAATAATATTTAAACATCTAATTTGAGCACGAATAATGTCACTTCGCAAGTAATGACATTGGGAGCTGGACAGTAGTAAGCTGCACTAATTACTTCAGAATCACCAAGTGAGTATATGTAATTTTATAAATATATGTTGTAATCAATTTATAAAATAATGTTATAAACGATTTATAATAAATGTAATTGTTTCTTTGTTGCAGAAAATGGAAGACAGCACAAATGTTATGTTTTCACAGTACGCGCAAGATCCTTACGAAAACTTTACACAAGAGATAGAGCTATTTGCACAAGAGCGCGAAAGACAAGAGAGGAGAAAGCGAGATGTGTCTAGAAAAAGGATTAAACTCTCTTCGAAGTCCTTCGTCATCAGCAAGCAGCAAAAGGGGCAAAAATTAATTCAGATCAAGATATTGGACTTGGCTCGTGAACCAGCTAGTGCGTCAAGCTCGGGTATCAACGACGTTGTTAGCGCGCAGTATGTGGTTCAAGATCAGTGTGATGAAGTATTAGACCTCACGGAGTCACTTGTTAGGACGATATCAAAAAAACTATGTGGTGATAATTTTTAAGTGTATTTTTTAATGATTGTATATGTTTTCTGTTTAGCGTGTAAGTAAATCCTATAAGTATATTAATTATTTTTAAGAGATGAATAAATAAATAGAATACCTAAGAAATTTGTCTTTTTTTCTAACTGAATACAATATGATAGGTTTAAACTAACCAAGGATATGAATAAATAAAAGAAAATATATTGATTTGATTTTATATCATTTATTTTAAATACTCTACGAAATATTTTCTAAATACCATTTCTTGATACAAATAACATTTTTTAGAGCACAAAAATTCTTATGACTTAAACAATTGAAATTACCTTCATTTTTGCAATAAGTTTTATATAAAGTCAAAAAATTTGGACATCCTCTGTCTTCTATGTCGATTAAAACACAATTGTCGCACAGTTCAATTAACCATTTCTGTTTCTCGAGACCTTTCATTACAATAGTTTTGTTTTGCATTATTTGTTTAACAATCCTTACAAATTATCTTGGGTCTATATGTCCTTCTGACCATCGGATCCCACGAGTTCGCTCTAAATACTGAACGGCTCGTTTTTCTACCGTAGTTAATGTAGTATATGCATATGGAGGTTTGATTAAAAAAACTTGAGTGAACTCTTCAGTAGATACTGCAAACTCTTTGATTATAAATTTATTATAGCAATCCTTGAATCCTTGAATATCCACGAAAATAATCGAGTTCATGATATTTTACGAACAATGTTGCTTAGAGGTCTATATTCGACTATACAGTCATTCAGAATGAGACAATAGGCTGTTGTGTGATCAGGTATCTCTCTATTGCACTCTAATTCAAGACAAATGTTGATTACCGGCCCTGATTTGATATTATCGTTCTGTCTAGAACAATCTATCACATATAATGGTGCAATATTTTTAAAATCTTGAGCACTCAACAAGGAGTTGCATGGACGGTTATAATAAGACTGCTGAAAGTTAACATATTGTTCGTATATTACTGCATAGTTATGTTTTGGAAAGTTGGTATTATAACTTTCGTATGGGTAATATGTAGAGTTTAAAAAAAATTTGACATCGCGAATATCACAGTGATCGAACCGAGACATATCATTCATCCCATTGTTCTTTCTGTTTGTTTGTAAACCTAAAATAACATATCTAGGTTTTTCAATTTGTGAGGAAGTTTTAATTGACCAGGTGTGTTTTGTAGTCTTCGGTAGCAAAGGGTACTCATAAAGGTCCCAGTTTCTATACACTAATTGAATGGATCTGTCTTTTTCGAGTATTTCAAGTAAATTAATTCTTTCTCTATCCGATACTTTAACATGAGGCATGCGCCAAATAATCTTTTTTATATCAATACTTGCAACCTCTTCGCCAGTGTTCAGCTTTAGAGCATTGAGGTTAGTATTACTTCGTAACAAAATAAGCTCATGTTTGCAATTGACAATAATTTTTTTATAATCTTCTGCAAAACCTAGTATGTTGCTGAGAGGTACTGAAGCAGCAAAATGACCTCCAATTTCATTTTTAGTACCGTGTATATCCCAACCCCACACTTTGGAGATCTTCGACTCAGCTTCGTTCATAGATACCAATGCTTTCATAGTTGTAGTTATACCAGCATTCTTCACTTTGTCTATTTCAACACCGTTTAATTCATATCTTATATCTTGAAAAAGGAATAGAAGAGGGTTGTTTGTAAACTGTACTACTGGCACTGGTTCCCTCTTATCTCCTTTGATAACATTGACTACAACTTCAACATATAAGGTACTTGCACATGGAAGCACATATAAATCTTGTTGGTTTATGGGTATCCGAATTTCATCATTCTATTAAAAGTAGTTATGTACGGCTTGTATGAATGAATTTCTATACTGTCTATGGAGTTGTCATAAACAGGGCTGCTAGCTATATTTAAAATACTCATTTTAGCAATCCAATCGATTTAAGAAAATGTATATTGTCAGCTGTTAATTTCTTTTTTTTATCACGAGTATGTGTGGTCTTCTTGATTGCTTGATGGGTACTAATCTTTTTAAAAGATGAAGGCGAGTATTTATTGTAGTCAATCATATTTTCTTCAAATGTAAGTACAATTGCACTTCCTCTCCGCGAAAATGTATTAAATTGTTTTTAATGTCCAAAATTCTGATTATACTATTCACCGTGCTTCTGTTCACTGGAAAATATATAGTATTTTTTGGAATTTCTATTATTCTGTAGCCAGGAGGTGCATTCAAAGCGAATTCGTGAATTATATGACTTGATTTTCCATTAATATAGGAACCTTCAGTAATATCACATTCAACCCGAAGCACGGTTGTAGGTAGAATGTTCACTGGGAGTGGGGAGTTAAACCATTTATCCTTCATCAGGAAAGTTTTACCGTAACCTAATAAAGGCCCAATAGAATTTGGTTTTTCGAAATGAATATCTTTAGAGCAGAATATCGAGAGCCTCAATGTGTTATTGTTGCACAATAACTTGAAAACACAATTGTTTACTTTTGATTGTATAAACTCACTTATGTCTTGGAGTTCATATGCTCCCTCAGGAATTTCAACCACTTCGTCAGTGCCATAATAAAATTTATTATTAGTTTTAGTAATATTTGGTATAGAATTAAATGTAGAGAAGTGTAAAAGAGAGCACTCATATTGGCCATCGAGTTCCAGTGGAGGGGAATAGTTCGTTGTTAGTATTGAGCTGTTTCCAGTTATGGACAGAGTGAAAGACATTTTTAGAATGATGTTTTATTCAAACGTAATAATTATTATATACTATATTTACACCAAAAGTCTTGCAAAAATTGTATACACAAATGACCACAATTTACAGTATCAAAGTTTTGTAATCTAGTATAATTATAATGTATATCACTAACATTTAAATATTTGACCAATTCTTTGGGTGGTCTTAAGGTCTTAATATGGAATATTTTTAGTGTATTTAACAATATCGAAATTCGTAAGAGCACGTTTGGGTAGCCTGTTTATTAGTTTTTTGTAGATTTCAAAAATAACCCGCTACCTTTTTTATATGGTTTAAGATAAAAATCCTTTTCCTATCGCAATAGCCTCCATGGTTTTGTTATGACGTTGAGATTCATGTAAATTCCGTTGAGCAGTTTTACAATCATTTATAGTTTTAGCTATACCAGCAGCACCTCCTGCTAAAGCGCCTAATGCTGATAAACCCGCAAAAATTGGTATCAAAGGTAAAATCCCTCCTGTTTTAGGTATTGGTATTATTCTCGGCAAACTAACGTGACATGTCTTAGGAAACAATTTTTTTGCTGCTTCACAAGCATATTTAATAGCAGTTTTGCTATCCTTTGATTTCAGTTTCTTTATTTGTGAACGTATTTTTGACACAATGGTTTTAAATTTTTTTATCCCAGCACCTGATTTTAATTTTGCTTTCATAACTTTGTTAACTATCCACGATGCCAACTTTTCTCCTTTGCCAGCGTCTTTAGATTGTAATCTTTATAACGTACGGAGAGTTCAGGATTGTTGTATGCAATATCGTGGTATTTACAAGCTTCGTCTAATTGGTTAATACCTTTATCACCTCTCGATAACCTTTCTTGTAACCTAGTGCCTGGTCCACAATAATTGTAACCTGGTAAGTGAAGCTCAAACGGGATATTATTTATCAAATTATTTATAAGTCCACCTCCTTTCATTTCTTGTTATATAATGAGCAAAGTATAAGATGCTAACACTTATATGTATTATGATACAAAAGAATTTCTATCTATCCAACTGTTTTCTTCATCAGGAAGTCCTAACCATTTGACGAACAAATTATTGCCTTTTTTTCTTATAATTTTTTCAATTAAGTATATATTTGGATACTTTGCTTTTTGTAACTCTTCTTGATAAAATGAACCTAATATATTTTGTTTTCGTTGATCTTGTATTAAATATGTAACTGGTTTAGTATTATTAACTGTTTTAATTGTAAACATTTCTGTAGACCAATTAGGTGTGAAACCTTTCGCAAAAGTACTCTTGTATTTGCTTATTCTAACGTGATCACCAATTTTAAATTTATTTTTTATTAATTTACATTGTTTCTCCTGGAATTTTTTAATGTTATGGTTTACTAGGTTTTCATTTTTTGCATTTACGTCTTTTGGTTTAAACTTCGTGACGCTATGTTTTTGATTATTATATGAGAACAAAACGTTATTCAAAGTTTTTCCTATCCATTTATAGTTACCATTATAACTAAAACATTTGTATAATTTAATCTTCAATGTTCTGATTAATCTTTCTACAATTGAAGCTTTTTTTGTTGAAAACGATGAATAGTGGTTAATCTTCATTAACTGCATTTGTCTTTTAAATTCATCATTATAAAACTCTGTACCTCTGTCAGTTTGTAGATTTTTAGGGATACGTCCACTTTCCCTTATAATTTGAGTAAATGCATTAACAACCTCTTTTTTTGACTTAGTTTTTAAAGGAATCATCCAAGCATATTTTGAGAAACCATCAATGACAGTTAAAATGTAAGTGTATCCATTATTGTACTTTTTAAATGATTGAAAATCAGCCAGGTCAGCTTGCCATAAGTCATCTATCCCTTTCAAGATCACATTACGACGATCAAAATTTCTGCGTGCCGATCTATGAATTTCATTTACCACTTGGTGTTTTTCCATTTTGTTTAATAATTTTATCGATGTAGTCTTTAGTATAAAACTTTTTTTCGAACTGAATGAGATTATTTCTTATATCCTCTTTTATTGTATTTACAAAAGCAGTAATTTCATCAGCAATCTTTTTATCAACATATTTTTTGTTCACCGCATCATCACGTGCTACAGGATCTTGAACTCCTCTCAATCGAGATGATTGTAAATCAAAATCACCGGTTTCCGATCTAACAAGGTGATTAGTTGAACAATCTAGTATTTCTGACAAACGAAGTCTTTTATGAACATGGTGGCCAAATTTATCAACATTCATTCTGTACTGAAGTCGATCGCAGTGAAATAATAAATGATCTAATAGGATGTGCTGTTATTAATTTATACTACCATTTTCACGTAGTTCTTCTATGATTGAAATTATTTCATTATACAGACCAGTGTTTCCAGCATCTTTAGATGCTATTAATAACTTCAACCTTTCTACTAATTCATTAGGGTTATCCCAGTAGATGTAATCAGTATTTTTTTTAAACTTCTTTTTAAATACCAAACCCTCTCCTGAGCTAATATCATCAGCATTACTGACAGATGATGTTGAAGGCTTTCGCAATCTAAAAAGTGGTTTAATGATGTGCAAGTACTTCCGTCCTTTATTAGATTTAATTGGTTTAGTGGGATCAAAGTCTCGTCGGTGAGCATTTGTGTCTATTAACATGCTCTTATTTTTTCGGCGGGTAGGTGTAGAATTATAAACATCAAAAATATTTCGTCCTTATTTATATTTTATTTTTAAATTAAATTAAAGTATATACTTCCACTTTTATGGTTATAACCAAAGTATAAAAGCCTAGTCTTACCTGCAGTAGTATTTCCTATCACATTTCTCTACACTATGGAGGCAATACAACACTCAGTGGATGAGTTGGCAAACATATTTCATAGCAAGATGGCTGAATTCCAAGAGGATCTTCAAAGGGCCGGCTCCAATCCAACAACAGTTAGCGTGCTGTCATCGCAGTTCTCCAGCTTCAAAACATTTGCCATCGCAGCTCTGGGAGGCCTTTTTTTTTTTTTTTTTTTGACGCGGGGAAAATCCCTTCGGCCGGGACCGTGTGCTTCTTCATGCTCCACAGCCCCGGCGCGGCTGGCCGCTACTTAAGCGGCCCCGGATCGCCAACGGCCTCACGGCACCCTCTGCTGAATCAGAGGGGCCGGAGTAACCGCCGCCTTGGCCTCTTGGCCCAAGGACGGACGCGCTGACACGCACACGCGCCTGCCTTCCACTCCGGAGGGCTGTCCGTTGGACGATGGAATCCCGTTTCCACCGTCCAACCAGCCCTCATAATTTGGGGCCTGCGGAAGCAGGCCCTGCCCCAGTCCACCTGACGGCGACCGGGGCCCACACAGCCGGCCGCAGGGGATAGGGAGAACGGCAACGTAACACCGACACTCCTCTTCCCCTGCGGCCCCACCGATGCCGTGCCAAGCGCCACGGCCGCGCTTGGTCGCGGAGGATAGGGCGAGCGGCAACGACACACCGACACTCCTCTTCCCCCGCGACCCCTACCACAGCTGTGATGGTATCGTCTGTATGGGGTCGTCGTCATCCCCCTTCCCTCACAGCCAGGCCATTCCCGCCAGGAATGGCCTCCGCCGGGCCCGGGGAGGTCTAAGCCTCAACCCGGGCAATGGGTTCCTCTTAGCTTCCCTGCGGCCGAGGCAACCGCAGGTACTGAGCCCCCCCATCGCGACAAGATGGGAACCACATCGGGGGGGAGCTCTGGGAGGCCTACAGCAACAGGTAACCCTACTCGCACAACAACAAGACGGATTTGAAATGCGCAGCCGGAGGAAAATGTTGTTGATCCATGGGGTTGTAGAAGACAAGCAGCAGGATATGTCTGTAGTGGTGACTAATGTTATCACTGAGAACATGTCTGAGGCTAACTTCACCACTCAGGACATTGTGCGCTGTCAACGATTGGGAAAACCAAATACAGGCAAGCCTCGACCAATACTCGTTAAGTTCCGCACGCAAGCATTGAGAGACAAGGTTTGGTTCTCCAAGTCTTCACTAAAGGGCTCTGGCTTAACACTGTCGGAGTTTCTGACAAAAGGTCGACACATGGCCTTCCTAGCAGCGAGGGAGCACTTCGGTATTTCTAGATGTTGGACGCGGGATGGCTTCATCCATGTCATTTCTCCCGACGGTACGAAGCACCGCATTTGCACGATGGCAGAGGTCAACGGGCTCATCGGTACGCCTGAAGTGGCGGCGGCTCCCAAGTCGCCGAGCAATGCGGTAGCTGTGCCTAAGGCAGCGTCTGTGGCCTCTACTGTGAGCCTTGCAGCGAAAACCAAACGCACTGCGTCCAAGAAATGAGAGGGGAAGATCTGCATCGTTGAATATATTTCTACTTCGCGTAACCTATTTCTTTTGTGCTGACCATATCTTTCTTGTAAATTATTGTAATACCTTCACTTTGGATCATTTTTGTTCGTGTCAATTTGTTTAGTTCTATTGTTTTGTTTTCTTTCAACTTACACTTTCTTGTCACAATGACACTAATACAAGTTGGTTGTAAATGTCACTGTCACTTTTATTTTGACAGTAAGGAGGCAAAAGAAATAGGGATCACACAGCCGCGACGTTTTAGTTTGTGTATTAATTAGTCTTTTGCCACAGAATTAATAATAGTATTTACATACTTTTGCCCAAATAATGTTCTTAATAATTTCGTTTCTTGTATTTTATCTGTAACTCACATCTATTGAAAGTAGTTATGCATCTACATTGTTATTCACTTTGTCTCTCTTCTGTCCTCTCTTTCAGGCTACTAGCGGGTAGACTGTAGCCAACTTTCAGAACTTTTATAGGATAAATTTTATTTATATATTTTTTTTTTTATTTTTTTTTTTAATATTTATTTTATTTATTTATATATAATATTGTTGTACACACTACTTAGAATGTCCGATATACAAGATGACTCTTTTCACTCCTTTTCTTCATCCTCTAGTTACCAGAGCTTACCGACTTCACTGGAAGATGTCCTGACATCAGAATTTTCAAATTTTTCGAAAAATTTCAACGTAATTCACATTAATGCTCAAAGCATCCCCGCTCACTTTGCTGATATGCTAGCTACATTTGACATCAAAAATGTACATGCCATCCTCGTTTCTGAATCGTGGCTTAAGCCTTGTCTTCCCTTCACGTCTTACTCGTTGCCGGGTTTTCAGCTTGTTCGTCATGATCGCACTGGTATGGGTGGTGGTGGTGTAGCCATATACTTGAGATCTTACCTTGCTTATAATATACTTTGCAGCTCGAATAATTTAAATCCTTCCTTAGAACCAGAATATCTTTTTTTAGAAGTAATCCTCTCCCATACTAAAATCCTGTTAGGTGTTTTTTATAATCCTCATTCAAAGATTAACTATTTCACTAACTTGGAAAATCTTCTAGAAGACATTATGCCTCAATATAGTCACAAAATAATTCTCGGTGATTTTAATACTTGCATTTTAAAGAATGATTATAGAGCGAATAAATTAACATCATTGGCTGACAGTTGCAACTTAAACATAATGCTTAAAGACCCGCCGCAACCTACTCACTTTTTCCCAGGGTGTAATCCAAGTCTTATTGACCTAATTATGGTTTCCTCTTCTGATCATGTGGCTGCATTTGGACAACATCCTGCGGAAGCGTTCTCTTATCATTACCTTCTCTTCCTCTCTTACAAAGTCCGCCCTCCTAAACTTAGATCCAAAATCCTTATGCAGCGCAATTTTGGTGCCATCAATATTGAGAATTTCCGTGCTGATGCTATGAGCTGCGACTGGGAATCCATTATAGCTGCGCAATCTGTTAATACACAGGTTGAAAAGTTCAATGAAATTTTTTAAGGCCTGTTTGATCGTCGTGCACCTATCCGGCCTGTACGGGTAAAACACTTGCCAGCTCCTTGGCTCTCTGATGAAGTTCGAAAGTTCCAAGCACTGAAAAACAAGGCTAAGTCGAAATATGCATCAAATCCAGACCGATATCGCGACCAATATGTTAAAGCAAGAAATAATTGTAATAAGGTGTGTAGAGAGGCTCAACGTCGCCATGTCTTTCAGTCAGTTCAAAACGGTGACCCAGCCAAAGTCTGGAAATTTCTCAGGTCTTTAGGAGTTGGTAAATCAAACGATAAATGTAATTATAACATTGACATCGATAGTCTGAACAACCACTTTTCCACTTCAATTGCAATTGATGCTAACACCAAGTCGAATACTCTTAGTTCACTTCTTAGTCGTTCAACTCCAACCTGTGATCCTTTTACTTTCTGTCCAATTGCTGATCGTGATGTTGAGAGAATTGTACGATCTATCTCCTCAAATGCTGTTGGTAGTGATTGCATTAGTCGTAATATGATCATCCCTATCCTTGATATACTTCTTCCTACCATTACTCTTATTATTAATAACTCCCTATCCTCTGGTATTTTTCCAGATGCCTGGAAAGATGCTCATATTGTAACTCCTTTACCTAAAAAGAAAAATCCTAGCTCATTTACTGACTTCCGACCAATTTCCATTCTTCCCTTTCTTTCCAAAGTCCTAGAGCGAGCAGTTCAACAGCAACTCAGTCATTTTCTCAACGTAAATGATCTGCTCAATCCTTTTCAATCCGGTTTCCGTCCTGGTCATAGTACGACTACTGCACTGATAAAAGTCGCGGAGGATATTTGCTGGGGGATGGACAACAAGCTTATAACTATTGTGTCTCTTCTAGACTTTAGTAATGCTTTTAACTCAGTAGACCTTGATATACTGCTAGGCATATTGTATTCTCTCAACATATCTCCCTCAGCAGTGGAATGGTTTCGATCTTACCTGTATGGACGTCGGCAACGTGTCCGCATGGAGGATAAATATTCCTCTTGGTGCGAGGTGACTTGTGGCGTACCGCAGGGTGGCGTATTATCTCCTCTTTTATTTTCACTTTTTATAAATTTCATAACTTCACAGCTTCAGTCCTCCTACCACCTTTACGCCGATGATTTGCAGATTTATACACAAGCCGGTGTGGAAAACTTCGCATCTGCTATTGACACAATTAATCATGACTTGGAATGCATATCCGTCTGGAGCAAATCCCATGGCCTACAAGTTAACCCAGCCAAGTCACAGGTCATTATTATTGGTAACCCTCAACTTACTATAAAAATCGATATGGCACTTATGCCCCAGATAGTTTTTAATGGTGTGGTTATAAGTCTAAGTCAGACTGTAAGAAATTTGGGACTTATGATGGACTCGAAACTAAATTGGAAACCGCAATTAGCTGAAGTTAGTAGAAAACTTTTTTGTGCTTTTAGTTCCTTTAAGAGGCTACGAAAATTTCTACCAGTGGACACCAAAATTATGCTTGCTTCCTTGACTACGCCGATACCTGTTACCTTAATGTCACAGAGGAGCAACTTGACAAACTTGAGCGTCTTCAAAATATGTGCATTAAGTTTATCTACGGTCTTCGTAAATATGACCACGTCTCTCAATTCCGTACTGAACTCAAGTGGCTACCTATCAGACTTCGCCGAGATTGGCATACCCTTTCCCAGTTATATATCATACTCTTTAGTCCTACGTCTCCTAGGTACTTAAGGGAACGCTTTGTTTTTTATAGTGACGCACCATCGTCACAAGGTCATAATTTACGTAGTGCTGTAACGCTACGTTTAAAAATTCCTGCACACTCCACTGAATTTTGTTCAAAATCGTTTACTGTAAGGGCAGTCTTACTATGGAATGCACTACCACTGTCCATCCGACGTGCTGAAACGCTAGCCAGCTTTAAATCTCAAGTGAAGTCACACTATCTATCCCTAATTTGACGTCTTTTATATTTTCATCCTTATCTTATCTTGTTCGGATTATCTTTCTGTGTACATATGTATTTATTTTATGTATATGTATATATATATATATATATATATATATTTATTTATTTATATATGTATATATTTATGTATGTATGTATGTATGTATGTATGTATATTCTAGGTCTTTGTATCTATATATTATGTATGTGTTAGTATATTTATTGATCGTACCTATAGTTCTTATTTACTTGTCCCTTGCCTATAACTTTGCACCTCACCTGTTTTCGTCAAACATCTCCAAGTACCTCGGTTGCCTGGAAGAGATTGCAGTTGCGATAAGGCCGCCTTTTGACATCTGTTTTATGTATCTATTACTCTGTTACTCTATGTTTTGGTGCAATAAATATTTTAACTAACTAACTAACTAACTTATATTCTTGACAATCATTTTCAGTCACCACTTCCAAATTAGGTACCTTTTTTAACAATAATTCCCGCAACCCTGGCGTTACTTGATAATCACGTCCTGCTACAGATATAATTTGATCATTTATAAGCACACGTGCTGAACCCAACATTAATTTACCTCGTTCTCGTCTAACGCCGAATGGTACATCTTTAAATATTTCCGAGGAAAGTGATAAGGACGAAGTATTTTGACTAGGGCTAGGTATTGACTCAATGCTTTTATACGATATGTTACTGGTATTTGTATTGTTTGAGTCTCCCGATTTTTCTAAACTATTATTTTCATCAGAATCATCTTCAGAATAATTTTGTGAGGAAATTTGGTTTATAAGAGTTTTGTTGAATTGCGATTCAGGCGATGGAATTTGCTCTTTTACAAAATAATTTTTTATAACGTCATCATTTTCTTTTGATTTAATTGGATGGTTCACATCCTTAATCAACTGTTGCATTGGGTCAGTAACAGGTCTAAAAACTGTATTTAAAACATTTTCATTGTAGGAGTCCGTAATTTTCATATCTTTGATTTTCTTTTTAACAGCTTCTGCTATTTTAACTATCTGAGTCTTTAACTCTTTTTCCATTTTAAGCTTGATGAATATACGTTATTTGCTTAATACGGTAATAGTTCGACTGCAGAAGTTTTTCAAATAAATCTTCTTATATGCTCGTATTTTTTTCCTCGTCGAACGAGATAAAAGTATCGAAATTCTTCCTGTAACAGCCTTCGTTCTTTTTATTATCTTTACTAATCACCAAATAGTTATAGGGTTCGCTCTATACTTATGAACACATTTCTCGAAACTCAGATCACGACATGTCGGTATTAACGTGTTCATCATATACATGATGGAGGTTTACATCATCCTGTTTGAATAATATTAAAAGATTTGCATTGTCTCTTACTAACTGTTTAGGTATCTTACTGTACGTTTGATTCAAGTAAAAACAGTCGATAAATTTATGTCTACCCATTGCGAAATAATCTCTCATATTGGACTGGTTCTCACAAGCAACGTCATCAAATATTATTATGGAGTGTGGTTTCGCATCGTGTGGGCTTAAAACAAGTTCATTATCTTTATATTTTGCAAACGAAACATCTGGCACTAACTTAAGAACATTTTCTAAAAACACATATTTCGGCTGATACAATGTTTTTGAGTAAAGATAAACGTTTTTAAAACGTAAACCATTTTCATGTAACAGAAGACCTATGATTACATTAGTTTTCCCACAATTTGAGGGACCGCAAATAATACACCGAATAGTATTAGGTAGAAGGTCTCAATGGCGGGAAACATCTGCTTTTTCATCTGGACATACTCGGCTCAGTTGTGAATTTTGAGATTGTTTAACGAATTTCATCCTTTTCATTAGTAAGACTGTTAATGACTGAATTTTATTTATTTGTAAGTTACAATTAATATACATTCGAAACGATCTGAATCTGTGAATGCTTTACTTTGGAAACCCTCTAGACCTATAATATTGGGTTATAAATCACTGCTGTGAGTGAAGGCAAGCACTTCGTGCTTGCCTGAATGAACAGTAGTGATTTATAACTCCCAATATTATACTACTCTGGTGGGCGTGGCTTGAGGTCCAGTAGGCGGGGCTTGATGTCCAGTGGGCGGAGCCTGATGGGCGGTGGGCGTGGCCTGATAGGCGGTAGGCGTGGCCTCAGGGTCAGTGGGCGTGGCTTGAGGTTCAGTAGGCGTGGCCTGAGCCACGCCCCCTTGAGCCTCCATGGCACGCTGGGCCCTGGTCCTGACGCCCTCCCTGGTGGTATCCTCTTCTTCTCTTGGTAGAACTGGCATCTCCAAATCCACTTCCGACACCAAATATTACGAAACTGGGTTCGAGATTTGGAGTAAAACGCCAAAGTTTGTATGAGAGTTTTTATTCACTACGGAACCCAAAGGTTGACACGTGAAGATGGTCTTCCTGATGTCCAAGTCTAAGTCGCGTAGCAGCTGAGGTCCAGGTATCTCGCCCAAGTAGTGGCAGGTACTTCCACTTGTCGCACTTAGGTAGGTTTCCTTCGCTTCGGTTCGCTTCAAAGTTATCGCTTTCGTAGCTCGTACTGAACTGGCGGCACACGCACTCGATCGCCTTTTTATATGCGCCTATACAGAGGTCCACACTTTTCTCGAATATGCTCATAACTTGACGAATGTATTTCGATTGAGGGGAAACATCGAGACGCCGGTATGTATGTGTGAGTGCGACTAAGCCGACGACCATTCAAAGAACTCTAGCCTTTATGCTGTTAGTAGATAATATAAGGCCTAGTTTCGCTTGCATTATCCTGACGTCTTTCTATACGATTCCACTCACAAACATTCCGAGTCTATCTCGCCAGCAGAGTTCTTACTCGCGAATATTCTACATTTATCTCGTTCGCGATACTATCTTTTATTTATTACTTAATTAATTCTACGAATACAATCATTTTTATTAATATAAATAAGTATATATATATATATATATATATATATATATATATACGACTTCAGAACCGGACTGGTTGCTGGCGCGGTATAGTAGTTTGGGGAAGCTTCTGGGTGTTACCAGTTGGATTAAACGCTTCATTTATAATTGTCGGAATCCCCAGGCAAAACGATTGGAATCAATAGCAACTGCTGAAGAGCGCCGGAGCGCGTTGTTGCATTGGGTTCGTGTCGTGCAGACCGAACGTTTTGAGTCGGAATTTCGTATTTTGCGCGAGGGACGCGCTAAGTTGAAGGGCGCGGTCGCTCGTTTGAACCCGTTCATCGACTCAGATGGGCTTCTTCGGGTTGGTGGCCGGCTTCGGTAGGCGGACCTTCCGTTTGGGAGTCGCTATCCTTTGTTATTGCCCAAGGGCGGACCCTTGGTGCAACTTTTGGTGTCTGATCGACACATTCGGAACGCTCATGCAGGGTGCAGTGCGTTGTTGGCCATTTTGCAACAAGAATTTTGGATTTTGTCAGCCCGAAGAGCAGTAAAAGGTGTTTTGTTTCGATGCATCTCTTGTTATAGAGTAAGAGCATCCACGATGCAGCCGCAGATGGGTGATCTGCCTGCTGATCGTATCCGGCCTACGAGGCCGTTTGACGGTGTGGCCACCGATTTTGCAGGACCCTATTCGGTCAAAACGACCACCCTTCGTAATGCCCGGATTGTAAAGGGCTACTTGTGTGTATTTGTTTGTTTGGCTACCAAGGCTGTCCACTTGGAGGTGGTGTCAGCTTTGACTACGGAAGCCTTCGTTGCTGCGTTAGATCGTTTCGTGTCGCGTAGAGGTCTACCTTCACTCATTCGCTCCGACAACGGCACAAATTATAAGGGTACTGTAAATTATATTAAGGATGTTTGTGAATTTATTGATAAGAATTGTAATAGTTTAAGTCAGATTGCTGCCCAAAGGGGGGTAACTTGGAGGTTCAGCCCCCCAAATTGCCCTCATTGGGGAGGGATTTTTGAAGCCGCTGTGAAATCGGCAAAGACCTACCTCCGCCGCATTTTAGGGGAAACACCTCTAACGTTTGAAGAGCTGGCCACAGTATTTTGTAAAGTTGAGGCGGTTCTCAACTCTCGTCCTCTCTGTCCATTATCTCAGGACCCAAATGACTTGGAAGTCCTTACTCCTGGTCATTTTTTGGTGGGAGGGCCTTTGAATGCCCTACCCGAATACCCGTGGAGGGATGAACGTACATCGCGGTTGTCACGTTTTCAAATGTTACAGCAAATGAGCCAGAACTTTTGGGCTCGCTGGTCTCTTGAATATTTGCATTTGTTGCAACAAAGAGTGAAATGGACAGACAGGACTGAGCCACCCAGGGAGGGAGATTTGGTATTGTTAAAAGAGGCAAATCTGCCATCATTACTTTGGCGCCGAGGGCGCATTTTGCGTTTGATTCTTGGCGGAGACGGAACTCCGCGTGTGGCTGAGGTGTTGGTCGAGGGTTCGGTTCTGCGGAGAGCCGTATCCTCTCTCTCTCGCCTCCCCGTAGAGTAAGCTAGCGGTCTGCTTCTCAGACCGGGACGGGGGGATGTTTTGAATAAAAGTACTTGTTATTAGGAGACTAGCGCCATCTGCGTGTGATCTCCAGAGACACGGGCAAGGTTTGTTGATTTAGCGATAATCGATTGGTAGGCGCGAGGTGTCACTTCACTCGAGGCGTGTCCCACCACTAAAGCCGGAACGCCCGGCTTCTCCCAGTTCTGAAATGCACCGACCGCGGACGGTCGTGTGTCACTTGTTCGCTGTTCTCGGATCAGTCGAAACGCGGCGGCGCGTATAGTTTGGTTTAAAGCGAATTTCATGGAGAAATATCGCTAAGTTAACTAATTATTGTTTGTTTGGATTGTTTATTAATTGTTGGAAAGGCGTGGAGCCGAAACAATTCGCCGTATGTATAAATAGTGTAATTGTTCGGAAGGCGTACCCTCGTGGGTTCGGTTACGCAATCGTAAATGCATTATTGTAACCTTTAATTGCCCGGTTAAACGAAAGTGTTACATACATACACTATCACGTCTTTATCCCTAATGGGGCAGACAGAGCAATTTGGGTCTTGCGGGTCTAAGCAGATAGAGCCCAGGGCTGCAAGACTCAAAGGCCACTTTTAGCTTGATGTGGGCAAGAAGGTGTATGAAGAAATCAAAATAGTGATGGGTTGCTAGCCTCATCGCCTATTAACACGATTCTAATTTTAGCCTAAGTAACGAAAGTGTTGTTTTGACTAAAACCCGGAATAAACTATTGTGTGCCGTTTCAAACTCATATTTGTGATTTGATAAACATATAAATCCTAACGTGGAGTTAGCAAGCCAAAGGACGAATAAAGGTCGCAACATGACGTTGTTACTTATGTAACTTAACCATAACCATAACGTTTGTGAAAACTACTTAACTCTATTGTGCAGTGAAGTGCTATTGTGACGAATACGTTTGGGGCGTCAAATGAGCTCATTGGGATAGCATAGGGACCCAATTTCCTTCACCATCTGCTCGGGACCCATTGGGACCCAGCCGTCGCCACCCCGAAGAGGACTTCGGGCTCGACGAAGAAACCAGGCGAGGCCGTCTGAAGATAATATAGACAGTAAGTGGTAGTACTAAGTTTTACGTCATTTGTAATTAGATGTAATTAGTTTTAATAATTTAGATTTAAGTTATAATTAGGTTAGAAGGTTCCCTAGGCCTTATCTAGGGTGGTAGCAGAGCTGCGTTTGTTTGTTTGTATGTTTGTTTGTTTGTTTGTTGCCGGTTGGAAAAGTCGGCCGGGCCGACCTGCGCAACAAACCTTAGTTTTAATAAACATTTACCATTCGTTGATATTCTCAGACCGCTATTTTCTCAACTCTCTCTTGAATTTATCCGCATAGCTCTCTAACAGTGTTAGACTTAGAATTTTGAAAGCTCAGGACCTTTCAAGGCGGGGAGCTATGTTGAAGCCAGACGCCTTATTTTTTATTTTTTCTCCTTCTTCCTAAACTTGGTGACGAGATGGCTAAGTGTCGCTGTCTCTTTCGGCGAGCATGCACGGAATGGTCTGGAGAGACCTCAACGTCGTCGGCTTCTTGAAAAACAGTCTTGTTCCATACCTCATTGTGACAGCGCGCATGCGAATTTACGCCTCCGTGGCCGCCCGCGCCGAATTTGATAATCATCCACCGCTAATCTCCGGAACCTCGTCTCTGCTCTGCTACTGAGAAGAAGAGGACTGGTGCACCAGAGAAGTCTGCAGCTAGTCAACGAGGTAAGCGATTACTTAGTTGTTAAATCACCAAGTTGTAGAATTTCTTCCTACCCCATAGGCCGTTTGATCTAAGTCTTATCCGAGACATTAGATGTAACCTTAGGTCCTCAAACCGCTTCATTCCCAGGAGACGACCAATTTACACGGTCGCCTCTTCAACTATATTTTCTGAAAATTTACTGTGCAAATGAGACCCGAGTCAGTTATCTTAGATAAGCCTATTTACATAGGGTTTACAGTATTGGAAATGTCTAAACACCATATGTATGATTTTCACTATTCTATTATGAAACCATACTATGGGAAAAGTTTAAAGCTTTGTTATACATACACTGATAGTTTTTTTTTATATTCCATTGAGACAAAGGACGTATACAAAGATATTAAATGTTTTTTTCATACTTTGACACAAGTAATTATAAAAATAACAACCAGTATGGAATCTTGTGTCAAAATAAAAAAATACCTGGGCTCTTTAAAGATGAATTCGGAGGAGATCTGCTTTTGGAATTTGTGGGTCTTAGGTCAAAGCTATATATTTATTAAAACAAAAGAAAAGGAAATAAAAAAAGCTAAAGGTGTCAAAAAATCTGAAATAAAAAGCTTAAATATAAAAGATTAAATGATGTTTTGATGTATAATACATCTCTGAAAAAAAGAAATATTTTATTTAAATCTCTTGAACTTTTCACACAGTCAGTAGAAAAAGTTGCACTCTCTGCTAGCGATGATAAACGCATAATACAAAAAAATAAAATTGATACCTTATCTTGGGGTCATCAATCAAGTTGGTTTTAAAATAAAATGTTAACGCTTTTGTATGACGAATGGTCGATGGAAATGAATAAAAAAATGTTTAATTATAATTTAAGGTAACTTGTGTATCAGCAAGATGCTGAAGAATTTATTTTGTATATTGTCTATATTCATTATGATTTATAATAAACATCTATAGTACCATATTTAGTTGATACCTTATTTGGGGTCATCAATTTAGTTGGTTTTAAAATAGATATATTGTTATTGTTACTCTTTTGTATGACGAATATTCGATGGAGACGACTAAAATATGATTTACTGTAATTAAAAATAAACTTGTGTATCTGCAATATGCTAAAGATATTATATTGTATATTGTCTTTTTTAATTATGATTTATAATAAACACCTATTATACTATTTTTAGTTGTTTTCTTTTCAAATGCTACTTTTAAAATATAAAATAAAATACTACTAAATGTATTCGTCGTGCGTGATAGACAGTATTCAAAATAAGCAGGCGTTCAAAATACAATTTTACTAGCTATGCCCACGGGCTTCACTCCCCGTGGGAATTCCGGAATAAAAACTATCCTATGTCCTTCTCTGGGTCTCAAACTATATTCATACCAAATTTCATCCAAATCGGTTTAGTAGTTTAAGCGTAAAGAGGTAACAAACAAACAAACACACAATATGAACAACGATATGGTGGTTGTCATACAAACCAGCGCCCCCTATATTAATATCATAAACATCGTCTCCGCTAGATGGCGGTGAAAGCGAATTAAAACTGGCTATGGTTTGTTTTGTAACCTATTGCATATTATGGTAACGTCAATAAACGATTTTTTCATTTTTGAGATCTATGTTGAACAGTGGTGTTTAGGTAATTTGCTCGTATAAAGGTATAAGATATTATTGAATCATGTATGAAATATGAAAGCTATTTGAACTTAACACCTGGCTAGTGGAGATGAACATGTCTATTCTTGTTTGGTTTGCGAGGAACGTCGAGTTTTGCAATACAATCATAATGTATATTATTATATAAAAGACTCGTGCTGTTTATAATCGTTTTTCAGTTGTTATTGAACAGCCAATCTGCGATACATCATTGTCTGCTAAACCGATTCAAACCCACTGCCGTTTTTAACTTAATTTAAGTAGACATATTTTTATTAATATCACTTAATGTCAAATATTATACGTGTTACTTATTATTAAATGTATGTTTTGTTTTTTACAGATCATGTCGGACTCACAAGAAACTTGCATATTGTGCTCTCAATACGCTCAAGATCCCAACGAAGGTCTTACAAAAGACTTACAGTTCATTCATGTGTTGAGAGATCGGGCTGCAGAACTTAAGAAAATAAGAAGGATTACGAAGATAAGAAGTAGGCTGCGTTGAAGAGAAGCAAGGAACTTGCATCATTGTCCTATCTGATTATCTGATTAAAAAGGCGCGAAAGGGCATCCGGGTGATTAAAATTCAGATCTTGGATCTAGAGAACGAGCGTGTGCGTGTTCCAACATACAGTGCTTTGTCTCCTCCAAGTTCTCCAACTCAACGCCAAGACGATGATAGTGTGGTGTTAAGTGCGCAATATGTGATCAGTGACTCATTTGATGAAATATTGGAATTGACTGAAAACGTAATTAGTAAGATAAGTAAAAAACTTAGTAGCGATAATTTTGATTAAGTACTTATGCTGTGAATAAACTTAGTTAATTTTAGTTTACTTAGTTCAATATATATATATATATATATATATATAGTTATAAATATATATATAAATATATATATATGTCGGAGGAAGTGACGAGTCGAGTTGATTGCTGGTTATCATAACGCGAGACGATGACTGTTTACGTTTTTAATTCTTTGTAAAATCCTAATTTAATTTAATTTGAATTGTAACATTTTTATATTGTGTTAAGTCTTATTTTAACTTAATAAAAGTAACGAAATGTTGTGTAAAACATCACGGCCAATCAGAGCAGAGCACGCCTCGAGTGGGGTCGAGGCGCCATCTTTTTTTTACTTTTAGCAAGGCGGGCAGTTTTTGCGCGGCAGACTGATAAGAGTAATCGATCGAGTTGGATCGTTGTGGTCATAAGATTATTAGCGATTATTGTGTTCGGTAAAGTTAGATCGGTACCTTGAACCCGCTGCTCAGGCCTAATAGTTTAAATAATAATTAATTGTAATAAATAATAATAAGTAAAGTGAACAGTGGTAACACTTTGATTAAAAACACTGTGAATACTATTTTGTTTTGTGCTTGTATTCTACCCTGATGACGCCCACTAGACCTGTAACCACTAATAACGATGTCGATGACAATACTCATACTCCGACATCAGAAGTGGGATCGGTGCAGGCACAAAACCTGAACGTGTCAGATGAAGCAACGGGCGGCTGGCGCGCTTTATTTGAGGCGCAGCAAAATAGCATGCGACTACTCGTGGAGGCGCTAAGCAGCTCACCATCTACTGAGGACAAGAACATTACGCTGCCCAAGTTTAAACCGGAAGAAGCAGACACTGACGCTCGAGCCTGGTTAGCAGCGGCAGACATCTGTTTATCGGATCGTAACATGCAGGGAAGTAAACTAATTCTTATACTCAGTAAGGCCATGAAAGGCTCAGCCGCAACGTGGTTCTCTCAAATAGCTTTTCCTCATATGAAATGGGTTGAGTTTAAAGAAATTTTTCTTTCCCGTTTCGATACATTAGAAACATGCGCAGCAACAGTTTTAAAGATGTTTACTGGTAAACCACAAGAAGGTGAATGCCTCGCAGCATACGCTAGCCGTCTATTTACTTTACTTATGTCACGATGGGGTAATTTGACCAAAGAAGAAATGGTGGTATCTGTAATACTTGGACACATGGGGCAAATCGAGCCACGACTGCAACGCAATATTTTTTCTGAAGAAATAACTACCCGCTGTAAAATGCAACGTGAGCTTATGGCATTTTCTTATCGTAAGCGGAGTTATCAAGAAATAGCGAAGACCGGTGCAAATACGTTACAAGATAATAAATGTCCTAGGTTAAGCTCCGCTTCTGCAAAATGTTACGCTTGCGGAAAACTTGGTCATAAATCTTTTGAATGTTTCAGCCGTTCGCATGATAAGCAGCAAACAACCTCGATCTCTGAGCGCCCCAACACGGCCGTGGCTACGACGAAGCCCTCTGTGACGTGTTACAAGTGCGGTGTCGAGGGCCACGTAGCAACTCGATGTTCGAAAATGTGGCCAGCAGCTGGCAGCAGTGGCCAACCTACCGCTGCATCCAGCAGTGTAAAGCGAGTGGACGTATGTGGTGTGAGACCTGTCACCGGGGTGATTACTCAGTTTGGTGAGCAGTTTTCGTTTTGTTTCGATTCCGGCGCTGATTGTTCTTTAATCAAAGAGAGTGTCTCGCGTAAACTTGTTGGTACATTACAGCATGCACTCGTTACTCTGACTGGTGTAGGTAAATCTAGTGTGTTATGTGATTCACAAATTTTATCTCGGGTTACTCTATGTAGTCATGACGTCCAAATTTTATTCCACATTATATCTGATGACTTTTTGAGTAATGATATTCTGATTGGACGCGATTTATTAGCCTTAGGTTTATCGGTTCACATATCAAGTGACAAACTTGCTATACTTGAGAAGTCTTCTTGTGTTAATATTTGCAACGCGGATAACCCGGTAATAACTTTTAATGATGTTGACACTGACATTTCATGTGATGACAAATCGCAACTAATTAAACTTCTTAGCAACTTTAAGGACTCGTTTGTTGAAGGAACCCCCACTAGTAGAGTGAAGACTGGTGAATTAGAAATAAACCTAGTAGATCCTAGTAAGGTTGTGCAACGTCGGCCTTATCACTTAAGCCCTGAAGAGCGAGTAATAGTACGTAACAAGTGCAGTGAGCTATTATCAGCTGGAGTCATTAGGCCTAGTAAATCGCCCTTTTCTAGTCCGATACTATTAGTGAAAAAACGCGACGGTACAGATCGAATGTGTGTAGATTATAGAGAATTAAATTCAAATACCATTCCTGATCGCTACCCCCTGCCTTTGATAAGTGACCAAGTTCAAAGGTTAGCGGGCGCTTGTTTTTACTCGTGTCTTGATATGGCAAGTGGTTTTTATCAAATCCCTATAAATGTAGAGTCAAATTCTATAGAAAAAACTGCATTTGTCACTCCAGATTCTCATTATGAGTATACCGTTATGCCCTTTGGCCTCCGAAACGCTCCTTCCGTGTATCAAAGAGCTATTAATACAGCCCTAGGAGATTTAGCGCATTCATATGCGATCGTTTATATGGATGACCTAGTTATACCTGCCATTAGTGTAGAGCAAGGATTAGAAAGGTTACACACAGTATTAAAAACCCTTAGTGATGCGGGTTTTTCATTCAACATAAAGAAATGTGCATTCCTGAAAAAGCAGGTACAATTTTTAGTGTACGAAATATCAGAGGGCGAAATAAGGCCCAATCCCCGTAAAATAATTGCATTGACTAGCTCCCTGCCACCACAGACCATCACTCAATTGCGGCAATTTTTAGGTTTAGCGTCTTACTTTAGGCAGTTCGTTAACAACTTTTCACTTAAATTAGCTCCACTCTATCGTCTGTTAGCTAACAATAATTCTAAAATAATTTGGACTTCAGAATACGAAAAAATTAGGCAGGATATAATATCGGTGTTAACTTCGTCCCCAGTTTTAATGCTTTTCGACCCGGATCTACCTATAGAGTTACATACAGACGCCAGTAGTGATGGTTACGGGGCGATTCTCTTTCAAAAATCCGATACAAAACTACATCCAGTAGAGTATTACAGTAAACCTACGACTCCTGCTGAGTCTCGATACCACTCCTATGAGCTGGAAACACTGGCAGTTGTTAATTCAGTTAGGCACTTTCGCCATTATCTGTATGGTAGGACTTTCAAAGTTGTGACTGATTGTAATTCTCTGAAAGCCTCGAGAGTTAAGGTAGACCTGACCCCTAGAGTACATCGGTGGTGGGCTTTCCTTCAGGCTTTCGATTTTGACATACAGTATAGAGAAGGAAAGAGAATGGCACATGTGGACTTTTTCTCGAGAAATCACTTACCTGAAGCGAAAGATATTATTGACAATACTCATGATTTAGTAAAGTCTACAGAAGAAAAACGCATCAATATAACTGAGTTATCGTTAAACTGGTTGCAAGCAGAACAGCGACTAGACCCTGAGTACAGCGAAATTATTCTTAAACTTGAAACCGATGACCTTGATTTAGAAAATTCTAGAATTTATGAACTGCGATCTAATATACTCTATAGGAAAATCCAAAGAAATGGCCGTAATATTTGGCTTCCAATTGTACCCAGAGCTTTTCGTTGGTCAGTTATAAATCACATTCATGAGTCTATTGTCCACTTGGGATGGGATAAAACTCTTGAAAAGGCGTACCAACATTATTGGTTTCCCAACATGTCAAAATATGTTAGGAAATTTGTTGATAATTGCATAACTTGCAAAGTAGCAAAGTCTAGAAGTGGTAAACAACAAATAGAGTTACATCCCATCCCAAAAGTCAACATCCCTTGGCATTCTATCCACATGGATGCCACAGGAAAGCTCAGTGGCAAAAATAACCAAAAAGAATATGTTTTTGTTCTTGTCGATGCATTCACAAAATATGTGTTACTCAGACATTCCTTAAGAATTGACACGCATAGTGCAATCGGTGCCCTCAAAGTGTCCATATCACTCTTCGGAACCCCTGCACGTATAATAGCAGACCAGGGCCGATGTTTTGCAAATAAAGAGTTCAAAGATTTTTGTATTAGTCACAATATTCAACTACATTTAATAGCAACTGCCTCTTGTCGTGCTAATGGTCAAGTAGAGCGGATAATGAGTACCCTCAAAAACATGTTGACTGTTGTGGAAACAAGTCCAAATAGATCCTGGCAAGATGCAATAGATGATGTACAACAGTCTTTGAATAGTACAATTCATCAAGTGACTAAAGCAAGTCCGCTGGAGTTGCTAATAGGTAGAGTAGCTAGACCTTTAAGTTTAGTGACAGTAGACGACCGTGAGGTTGAGGTAGATTTAGAAGAGATTAGAGTGCGAGCCGATAGGTTAATGTAAAATAACGCATCTCTCGATAAAGAACGGTTCGATAAAAATAAAGCAAAAGTTACTTCATTCTCCGTAGGGAATTATGTTTTAATTGAAAATCACGAACGGAATCAAACAAAGTTGGATCCTAAATACAAAGGACCATATAAGGTCATTGAAATACTAGACGGTGACAGGTACCATCTTAAAAATTTAAATTCTAATCGTACTTATAAGTACTCGAGTGACCGCTTACGTCCACTCCCCCGATCCTATGTCCCTACCGAACTGGATCCATGTTTATCAGATGATGATAATGGTAAGATCTTCGTATTAGTTTATTTCTTTTACCTAAAAATATTAGTTGCCCAAGTGTGTATGTGTATGTTGGGGGCGACTTGGAAGTATGTATATGGCGTGATAACTGTACGAACTGTATGTAAAATATTATAACAGCGCGGTGGCCGTTATGGTTCTGTTTACATGTAAACGAGGGCGAGGTGGCCAATGAATATGATTATCTATAAGGCGAGGTGGCCATATAGTCTATAAGGCGAGGTGGCCATATAGTGTCTATAAGGCGAGTTGGCCAAATAAAGTGTTGATAAGAGCATTTAAAGAGAGAGGTGGTTGTTCCAACAGACTGAATTAGGTGTCATATAAAGCGAGAAGCGTAGATTGAAATAGGTGTAAAGATTTATCCTACTGTAAGATTCTAAGTAGCGAAAATGTTTTGTTTGGTCAGAAGTGGCCGAACGAATTTAATCAAAACTTTGTTTTTCTACCTTTCAGATGATGACTGCGCTTTAACACCACACGAGGACGTGTGATATGTCAGGACGGCCGTGTCGGAGGAAGTGACGAGTCGAGTTGATTGCTGGTTATCATAACGCGAGACGATGACTGTTTACGTTTTTAATTCTTTGTAAAATCCTAATTTAATTTGAATTGTAACATTTTTATATTGTGTTAAGTCTTATTTTAACTTAATAAAAGTAACGAAATGTTGTGTAAAACATCACGGCCAATCAGAGCAGAGCACGCCTCGAGTGGGGTCGAGGCGCCATCTTTTTTTTTACTTTTAGCAAGGCGGGCAGTTTTTGCGCGGCAGACTGATAAGAGTAATCGATCGAGTTGGATCGTTGTGGTCATAAGATTATTAGCGATTACTGTGTTCGGTAAAGTTAGATCGGTGCCTTGAACCCGCTGCTCAGGCCTAATAGTTTAAATAATAATTAATTGTAATAAATAATAATAAGTAAAGTGAACAGTGATAACACTTTGATTAAAAACACTGTGAATACTATTTTGTTTTGTGCTTGTATTCTACCCTGATGACGCCCACTAGACCTGTAACCACTAATGACGATGTCGAGGACAATACTCATACTCCGACATATATATAAATATATATATATATATATAATTATATATATATATATAATAATATATATATTATTTTTATTATAATAATAATATATTATTATATATTATATATATATAATAATATATATATATATATATATATATATATATATATATATATATATATATAATTTTCTTTTAATATCTTTATTTAACCCTTTTTAATTTTTTTTTATATAAATAAAATAAAAAATTAAAAATAAGCTAAATTTAAGCTTTTGGGTTCATACCCCAACCATAAAGGAATCCTTTTTTTTTTAAAAATAAAGTGCCTGATTAAAGGATTATTCTGATAGGATAAATTAGGTAAATTTTTACCTTTATTTATATTTTATAGAATTAAACTATATCTTATAGTATCAAAAACTATAGTGCATCTTACACTAAAATATAATATATTATTATATAATAATTTTAATTATTAATTAGAAATTTTTATTTCTTATTTTAAATTTTTCTTATAATAAACTCTAATAAAATATTTATTTATTTATTTTATTTTTTAGTTCTTTAATTTCTATTTTCTCTAATTCTTGATTTGGATGTTGAATTGGTTTAGAAATTAATTTACTTAGTTTTATCCCATTAATTTCTAATTCTAATAATATATTATCATCAGAAGCTTCATTAAAATATTTTCTTATTCAATCTATTGCTTCAATTAATTTTTTATTTTCTATTTTATTAAAAATAATTTTATTAAAAAATTTTGAATATAATAATATTATTTCTATTATAATTAACTCATCACTTCTTATAAAAATAGGTTCTGCCCCCTTTCACTTTTGATTTCCTAATATTATAGAAGGAATATCTTGATTTTATAATTTTATTTTAATAAGATGACAAAAAATTACCCCCATAATTTTATTATCATATTATTTTAATAAAAATTTTATTATTATTTTAAATTCTATCATTGGAGCTATTGGAGGTCTTAATCAAACTTCCTTACGAAAATTAATAGCATTCTCTTCAATTAATAATTTAGGATGAATATTATCATCTATTATAATTAAAGAAAATTTATGAATATTTTATTTATTTTTATATTCCCTTATTATTAGAAGAATATGTTTTCTTTTTTATATATTAAATATAATCTTTATTAATCAATTGTTTATTTTAAATTTAAACTATATAATTAAATTTTTCTTTCTTATTAATTTTCTTTCTTTAGGAGGTTTACCTCCTTTTATTGTATATTCTTATATATATTAATATATAATATTATTATTGTATATTCTTAAGAGCTATTGCAAACCATATTGATCTGTAAAACGAAAACTATTTTTCTTTGTTAATTGTCACCATCGAAACAACCATCATACCATAATAGTTCATGTTTATTTAGTGTCATAAATTAATTATTTTGCTAAGATTTGTCGTAATAAATCTGATTATTCAAAAATTTTAATTGTTTTATTTATCAAAAGCATAGGTGCGCGACCCACGAAAAACCCACGACCCCAGGGTTGTGGGAATTAATAGAAATATAGAATTTTACCTAATTTGTTAAATGTCGTCTTGCAAACATGATTACATGAATAATATTTCTGAGTAGCGTTAGTTGCAAAATGTAGCATCCACGAATAATTATTCGGTAAAACGAACCATCGAGTTATTAAAAATCAAGGAAAAAAATGTTCCCTAAATAAAACTGTTGGTTGAACGTCCTCCGGGAAACGTAATTCCTTAAATAATGTTTCTGAGTGGCGTAGGGAACCCGTTTCGAAAAGCTGCGCTGTTTGACAATCGATCTTTCGTAAGCCACAGTGTAATAGAATAAAATCCAATAAGTTAGGTGTTTCTAGTTGTTTTAGCGCTGCAATAGAAGCTGAATATTTTTCTATAAAGTTGTTTAGGCACAATTTTTAATGTCCAGAATGTTATTTAAATAATGAATGCCTAAACTACGATTATCCTGATATTTCTTAACGAGAGTATCCCAAATTATATTGTATGTATTTCCCGTGGGGACAATACCTGCGGTCAATTTTAAAGCACTGTGGGTAAGTTTACGCATGAGATACTGGACACGCTGCGAGTCCGTCAGATCGGCGTTTAAGTGAATAGTACCTGGGTGACCGAGCTTTGCTCGGTCGGTTACATTTCAAACATTAACTACATTTTTTTAAACTTGTCTAAAAACAGTACAAAATAAAAAATTATATATAAACTTGAACATAAAAAAAACAAAAGTAAGTCACCGAGTGGGATTCGAACCCGTAACACTCTTTCTAGCGGTCAACATCCTTAACCACTGAGCTAAGCGGATGGCGGCCCGCGCGAGGAAATTAGCGACCATATTCTGCGTGGAAAGAAAAACGAATGAAAACTCGAAAACACGCGTTTTCCCAAACATTAGACTAATCTAGATCGATTGTTTACCCCCAAAAACCCCCATATACCAATTTTCAGCAAAATCGTTAGAGCCGTTTTCGAGATCACAGAAATTTATAAATAAATATATATATAAATAAATATACAAGAATTGCTCGTTTAAAGATATAGAAGATTACTACGAAATATTTCGTAAAAAATCGGCCAATTTTCAATTTTCCCATCAAAGGACGGTAATTGGATCGGTGGTAGTTTTATGGCCCTTTTTTTTGAGGTCTCACATACGTTGGTCTTATTTCTCGCTAGAATAATGTTACGTTTATATTTATTAGCTGAATGTAATTCTTTGAAAGAGCTTAATGCAGCATAATCTGGCGGGGTGTTATTAAGTTCAAAGTCCAATTCATTAATTTGCTCGATAATCAATTCAAATTTGTCATTAAGTTCGCTGATAGTCTCAGATTGGGCTAGAAATGATTCATTTGAACGAGAATCGTAATTAGATATGTTTTTGCTTACATTGTATATACGATTTATTCGTTCGTACATAGCCTCTTTTTTAGCAATAAGTTGCTTTAATTTAACTTCGAGTTTGCTAGCCATTTTAAATACAGTAAGTAAGAGTGGAAGAAGAATGAGTCTACAGAAAATGAAATGAACAAGATGGGCTCATGCAAATGAATACACACGAACGCCGAAGCGGGAGGTAGTTAAATATTTTAATTAGCTGGACAAATCCAGGCTCGTTGGACCAAATTTGTGAAGAGGCGACCGTGTAAATAGGTCGTCTCTTGGGGATGAAGCGGTTTGAGGACCTAAGGTTACATCTAATGTCTCGGATAAGACTTAGATCAAACGGCCTATGGGGCAGGAAGAAATTATACAACTTGGTGATTTAACAACTAAGTAATCGCTTACCTCGTTGACGAGCTGCAGACTTCTCTGGTGCACCAGTCCTCTTCTTCTCAGTAGCAGAGCAGAGACGAGGTTCCGGAGATTAGCGGTGGATGGTTATCAAATTCGGCGCGGGCGGCCACGGAGGCGCAAATTCGTATGCGCGCTGTCACAATGACGTATGGAACAAGACTGTTTTTCAATCCAGATTGAAAAACAGTCTTGTTCCATATTGTCTCTCCAGACCATTCCGTGCATACTCGCCGAAAGAAACAGCGACACTTAGCCATCTCGTCACCAAGTTGAGGAAGAGGGAGAAAAAATAAAAAATAAGGCGTCTGGCTTCAACAATAGTACAGCTATAAAAATTTGGTTTTGATATTAGTTGTTCAGCTGAGTAAGTTTGATTTGTTTTGTTTCTTGTATCAGTCCATCGATTTACTAAATGAATATTAACCCTTTTCTCAGAATCTTCTAGATTTTTTCCAAAAACACTATTATTTAATAATTTTAAAAAGTCCTGTTCAAATGTTGACTTTTGACTTTTGACGTAATTTTGTGTTCAAATCAATATACTGTTTTAAAAATGAATGTTGTTTAAATTTTATTACTCTGTGAATTTTCTTTAATATCAATCCATATCGGACACATGTTTTTAAATGAACATAATGAATTACATAATAAAATTTATCGTATAAATTAGGAATTAACTTTGGAGATTTAGATGCTAGTGGTGTAAATTTTTGTGGGCAAAATGGTAGGTCATTGTGAGCATCGTGGAGATGTTCAGGATATTCCAAATCAACTTCCAAGATATAACCATATTGTGAGTCATCGGGTACACTAAGAATATTAAGTTCATTAATTTCAGATTGGTTCATTAACGTAAAATCTGAATAGGGTAAATAAGAGCACATAGCATAACCATACAAATTATTACAATCTATATACAGCAAATAGTTATCGGGTAAGGATGAATTATAATTATCCAAATATTTATTATTTGCCTTTGCATATCTGGTAGAGCACAAACAGATTCCTCCACGAATACCCTGTTGTATCACGCGTATAATTTCTAGGTCGTTTATAAGTTGAAGTTTTACTTTAGTTATCAATAACATTGCATCAAAACTTAAAGACGGTGCTGCTAGATAAAATGCTGGGTCTAATTTATAATTTGTTTTACAAGTTATACGGAAACTTTGAAAAACATCTGCCAGTAAAATTACATTTGTTTTTAGGTAAAAGTCTGTGTATTCACCGAGATCTTTTAGACAAAATGTTTTCCAAACTTGATTTTCATGACGATAATCAGACTCTGAAACAGAGTCGTTAGTTAAATGGCTATAGAAACAATCTCGCGATGGTAAACTAAGTTCTGTATACGAATTCCAACTAGTCATATATTCGTATGGGTACACACCTTTTCGTCTTACT
Organism: Acrobasis consociella; assembly: GCA_963555685.1. NCBI lineage: Eukaryota > Metazoa > Arthropoda > Insecta > Lepidoptera > Pyralidae > Acrobasis > Acrobasis consociella. The sequence continues at coordinate 14,706,350 of OY743125.1, read as the reverse complement.
AGATCAAAATGCTTTTTCTCTGGAAAAAAATTGATAAGTGCTTAAAGTCACTTTCGTTTTAGTTTGCAGCAAGTTTTTATAAACTAGTACCTAAAAATTTAAATGAATCCACAAACCGCACTGGTATATATTCCTGATAACCTGTATTAAAAAAAATTGTAAATGATATGTAGTTTTCCTTGTTTTTCGCAATTACCTTTAAGTTGCCTTGCATTTCACCTAACTCTCGAATAAATAAGTGACTATCGTATCCGGACAAATTATGAAAAAATACTGGAACAAATTTTGGTAACTGATATTTAAGGTTACAGTAAGAATGAGCCGCTCCACGGTATGTTCCTGTTAGGTGGCAATGATCTTTTACTTTGTCATCAAGTAACAATTTTTCGCAGAAAAAACAAAATTTTGATGTATTAAAATTTTCTTGCTCATCTGGTGTTAATGAAGACATAGGAATTGGAGTTTTTAAAATCTTGTATATTTGTTTTACGTCTTTACCAAGAAATTTCAGAAATTTTTCGATACAATCTTTCCCACGATAAGACACATATTTATTGAGAGAGCTATTAAAAGAACAGACGATATAATAGCCAAATGCTGCTGGTACATGTTTCTTCATAATAGATGTACATTTCGAGTCATGATTTTTTGATTCGGGTTCAACTAATAAAGCTTTAAAATCAGCGTATATAACAAATGGCATATCTTGCATCCTTTCGTAATTATTAAATTGAATCACAGTTCCTGGTTCAGGTAAAACTGTTCGAACCCCACCACAAATATGGTCATCAAATTTTTGTTTTATATTAAAAAATATCATGCACTCATCACAAAAATATATTTTTCCGACATGTTTTGTTAACTGAGGTCTCAGTAATTAACTCAAATTTTTTATGAGGCAATAATGACGAAATTCACCTTTTTCTAATAGTAACAAATTGACATGATGTTTTCTTTTATGGTTAGTTTTGTATAAAGGACCCACAATTGTTGACTTTTTTCCAAGACCGTATACATTGAAACTAATTAGATGATTATTTTTTTCAAAGATTTTGATGTCCGAGAAACCAACTGGAAAAGTCATATTTTTGATACTTAGTTTATTTTCAAATCGGGGATAAGAAGATATTCTATGTGGATTGTTGACAGCTGGAAATAATGCAGCCATTATACACCACAAAAAACAAAACTCATCATTATTTTGTACATTGACACAGGCGCGTTTTAATTTTATAGATTACGGTAATTCAATAAATCTAGCACCTCTCAAAGGATTGTTCTTATTGATGTTTACTTCTAAGTACAAATTGCGTAGAAATGTCCAGATTGTCCAGCCGCTGTCCCTTTCTTGAAATTCATCTATTTTATTAATAATAGTACAAACTACTTTGGAAAAAAATTCGTTAAAATTATAATAGTCATGTAATATAAAGTTTTCAGTAGAAAATGATTTTATATCGTTGTTTAATGTTGAAGGTAGATTAAATGCGGCAAACAACTCAAAGTTAACTTTGATTGAATTATATGTAGCGCGTCTTGCGGCTAATAGATGTTTTACACGAGATCTTAAACCTTGTAAGAATTCCATTGGTGGCGTTACTGCATGGTCATCTCCATCTGCGACCATAGGCAGCACTCTGTATGAAGCAATTCTATTTCTGAACGCCCCACCTATATTTTGAATATCATTACTAATATCGATAGAATAACTGTTTTTATGTATATTACTTCTAAGATGACTTGAGAAAGCGCGACTCTTTACTGATAAATCGCAAACAGTGCAGTAGACTGTTTTGTTATTCATATTTACAGTAAAAATGCAATAAAATTTACTAATATAATAGGTAGGTATGAGTGAAGAGTATAATAATTATTTAACTCATAAATATAAGTTTATTTTTTTATAGTTTGATTCAAAATACAATTCTAACTTTATATTACATAAATTTTAGATTATTGTAGATTAGATTGAAATAAATCGAATGGTTGATGGAAAGAGAGTTAATATGCGGTAAGTGAATAACATAGAACATTTGTTATTAAGAAAAAAACAATTATAGTATTAATGTAAAAAAGACATAAAACTTGTCAAATTATAAAAAATTGCCATCATATGTAAAGTGCGTTTTGCACTTTTTAAGAAATCTTTTAGTGACCGCAAAACTTACTTATGTTATAAAAAAGTATTAATCAAAGTTATAAAAAAAACTAAATTTCCTTATTAGAGAAAATGCCTTCAGCTGTAAAGTGCGCTTTGCACTTTTTAAGAAATGTTTTAGGAAGCGCAAAACTTACTTATGTTATTAAAACTATTAAACAGGTAGTAAAAAATATTAAATTTTCTTATTAGGAAAATATTTGCCTTTAGCTGTAAAGTGCGCTTTGCACTTTTTCAAAAAACCTTTTAGTGAGCGCAACTCAGGAGCGTCACCGTCTGCTCTAAACTTTAACAGTAAGACAGCGTGCTTCCACCTATCTTTTGGATCAACGAGAGCTATATCCGCGGCGTTGTATACTTTCACCTCTACGAATACATCGCCGTCTAAGTTGGCTGTACGCCTCACGACACCGTCCGCCACTCGCCGTGTTAGAACGGACTGCAGGGTCTGCGGGCTCTTGACAATCTTATCGTAGACTTCGTCTTCGGTATCGCTGTCATGCCAACCGGTCTTACTAGGCGCTGCGGATTTTTTCGGTTGCTGTCTTGGCTTCGCTGGCTTGGATCTGCATAGTAGAGAAAAAAAGTTGATTTATTTAGCTGAAGTAATAATTCTTCTATAAAACTTTAGTGATTAGGTGTAATGAATTAAGTGTGTAACATAATTATCAATACAGGAGTATGAAGTATTACAAAATAATGTGAACAGACAGAAATAAAAGTAGAAAACTATGTATACTCGTTTTAAATCTAAGGTAATTTAAGTAATATTATAAAACTTACTTTTTAGGTAAGACTTCTTCGTCTGACTCGATTATGTCGTCCACTAACTGCTGTCGCTTTTACGACTGCTTACTGGCAGCGGGGCTTGATCTGCAATCAATACATTAAATATTAGAAAAGCATTGAAAATATATACACTATGTTGATTAACACTATTTTAAAATCCTTTCAGGCATTTTAAAATTAGATAATGTTTAAAATAGTGTTTTAAGTAGTTTTAGTATATTTTATAGAGGTATAATTTAATTTAAGTAGTTATGTAATTTAAAATTAGATTAATATAGTATTATGATTTCGTTTTCATAATAATTAATTGATTCAAATAATGAATGTTTAAAATTGATATTTACCTTACTCTAGAAGTTGATGGCTCTTTGTCAGAGTCGAAAAGTGGGTCCCGCACTTGTTTTTTCGCTCCCTTAGTAGGACGCTTCTTGATGTAATCAAACTCCGACCTAAAATTAATGATATTATTAAAGTCAAAGTCAAAATGCGAGTCTGACTTACACGACAAATAAAGTGTGGATAAATCAATATATTGCAATCTCGTTATCTTATTTTTTTTAAATCAATATAACGAATATAAACTTACGAACATTATAGTTCTCGCGTAGATTCTCGTCTTGAAAGACTGGCTAGCAGCTGGATTGGCGTTGCTGGTTGGCAACAGGCAGGGAGACGTCGTAGAGTCACACACGAGTAAGTTGGCACTCGTCGAAATTAATTGGGTGAAAAACCACCCTACAAGATTATATATACAGCGTTTTAACCGAATCATGAATATTTTTACAGATATTGTAAACCTTTAGGTGTGCCGAAGAAATTTCTGATTCACATATAAAAATTAGCAATAATAATACATGACTTAAGCCAAACGGTGTACAAAGTCTGAGTTTTGATAGCATAGGTAAGCACTTTATTTTAGTCGAATTTATTAAAGCAGAACTCGAAAACAAAAAAAGTTTCATGTTGCAAACTTCCTTTGAAATACGATCATCAAAAAGGCCGCCTATGTCAATAGCTAATTAACCAACTGACAAAAGAGGGTTAAACAACAGAAAACAGGAACTGTATCAGACCTTCATCCTTACGGTAGGCAGAGCCTAGGGCATTAAGACCAAAGGCTACGTTTAGCATATATTGGTGGTGCATAGGTGGAAAATAGAACCAAATAATGATGGGTTGCTGACCACATCAGCTATTACCATAGTTCGTCAGAATTTTCCTCAAGCGACTTTTACAATCTGCACGGGAGGAGAAGCTGCAAAGGGTAAAAATTGTATGTAAAGATGCGATCACATTAGGTGTTGTTTAAAATGACTTGTGTTCGTACTACTAAACATCTTTTTGCAATCAACATGTAGTGATATAGGCTAAACTAGAAATCATATCTTGTATAGGTATTATTAGCAAATAAAAAACCTTTTCTACAAATTGCGAATCAAAGATATAAATTTTAGACATGAAGAATTAAATTTGCTAAAGGTATTTTAATCACAAGTTATAGGAAAGAGATTTTGAAATTTAAGTGGAGAGAAAAGAAAAATAATATTTTGTACTACCTACTTATACTTTATATATTTGCACTTGGTCGCAACTATCCTTTACAACTGTTTTGTAAGCTTAGGCAGTGCCGGTTTTAGCCCTACCAGCGCCCTGGGTGAAATTTCTAAGGTGCCCCCACCTAAATGCAATGTAAACCTATTCGAAACAAGATTTACGTTTTAAAAACTAATACCTGATTACGGAAGCCATTTACAGCTAACAATGTATATATTTTTGAAATGTGCTTATTAAGACCTTCCATTTGATATACATCTCGAAACCAAAACAAAAAAATTTTATGCCCCGCAATTATTGTATGAAGAATGCTTTATATACATTTATTGAATACAAATTGTAAACTTTGTCACCCGGACAATAAAGTAGAATCGATTGACATCTCATTTGTCAAAAGTGGATAAGCGGTATGGATGCTTAGGTGAAAAACACATAGATATCCACAATAAAATGAATATACGTAATGGAATAGTTGTTTATAAAAAGTAAGTAGGCCTCGATCAATTAGCGAGGGGATATACATGAGCAGTCATGGCCCCCTTTATACCGGCGCCCTGGTTGGTCGCCTAAAACCGCAACTGAGCTGAGGTAAGCATAACACGCTATGACATGTACGCTCGTGGTATATTTCCGTGGGAACGAATAATGCAGATTATACAATTTTGTCGTAGTGATTTCAAGATATTAGAATCGATAAAATTACATGCAAAATAATTTATATTACAACTAAACTTTTTTCAAGTGGAAAGGTTTTGATTATAACCATAAGTATATTTAATATGAAACGGATGTAACCACAAAATAATTACCCTTAAGATATATTTATTGTATTCTGTATAAACGTTACATATATGAGTATTTATTTGATAATTCATTTTGATAGTGACAACAAGAAATAAATAACTGGTTACAGTTTCCGTAATTATAAGCAAATTTATTAATGAGATTGTTAATGTAATCAATTAATTGCGATTGAAGAATATCTAAACATAATTATTCAAAACTTTTATCGATAGTTGATCGATGTCACCTTCACAACGTGTGTTCGCAACCCTATTAATTTACCTACCAATGCATTTCAACTTGGACCGTTGCATTGTGAAGTTATGAGTAAAATGTAATATAAATTTACTGAATTTCTAAATGGATCCCATATTCCCATATGCTTTGTGATAGGATTTATCGTGGTCTAGGATGCCAACAATCGAACTTGGTGTGGCACGAGCAAACGGCCTAGAAACATCGAAAAGTTCTCAGCATGGTCTCGGTGGGTATTTTTTACCAATGTCTTAACGGGTGACAGTGCTCTCGTATTTACTGGGTGCCAATAGCCAATGGGTCACCGGCACGACCAATCGGGCCAGTAATGAAAAAACTCGATCCCAAGGCGTCCCGATGACCTTGCGACAGACTATTCGTTCTAGGTGCCCACCAATTAGATCACCGGCATGAGCAAACGGCCTTGGTAAAGCGATTATCTTTTGCATTATGCACTATGGTCAGATCTTTTAGGTTACAGCAATTTTATATTGCTAAAACTCAGTGTTTGGGAGTGTCTAGTGAAATATGTCAAATGTCTGTGTTTAACTGAAACAAGCAGTGTTACATGGGAATTTGTCAGAGTTAAAATTCTAAAGTGGTGTAATGTGTTGCGGATCGAGTTGAAAATTAATATTGGTAAGTTTTACACAAATATCTCTTACGCGACTTTCGAAATATAGTGTTATATGTGAAGTTACGTTGATTTTTAGGTGCTCTTTTATTATACGATTCAAAACATGTCATTGAGCGATTGAAAATAAGCTCTAAAGGAAAAGTAATTCCCAGAAATTAATATCTACTGGCGTCAAAGGATAGCTAGAGTTGAGAGTCGCCTAAAATAAAGAATATAATTCAATATAACAGAATAAAATATTGGGAAATTGTTTTCACTATAAAAGTTTTGGTTGTACAATTTTTTTGTTGTTTCAAAACAAATATTATATAGGTACATGTGCTCTTGGAGGTCTTTTATTTCTGTATTTTGAGATCTTTTATAAAAACGGACTGTGGATAATATGGAATGGTGTCTTATGGACAGGGAGAGGTCACTTAGTCAGACTAAAGAATCTTACCTTTGTCTTTTCATCCAAAGCCTCTGAACGCAAGGTTGGCGGCATGAAGGGTCTTACTTTGTTCACTTTAATTATTAACCTTCGAAAGACGTAGATATAGAACTTGTGATGAACATGAAATCGGACATCTTCAAGGCATGTCTTTTTATCCGGTCGCTTAAATTTACACGCTTGAGCCACTGACACATCTCATTGGTTCGAAATTATCAAAAACACATCAGAATTCATTGAAACCTTTGATTTTTATTAATTTATCACACCAAAACAAGAAACGTTTGCGGTTGAGAAAATGTAGCTTCGGATTAACTTTAAGTTTGACAGCGGTTACGGTCGTGTTGCGCTCGAGCTGCGTTCCAGTTGCGTTCCAACTAGCTGTCAAAACACTTGCGCAATACGGATTCACTCAAAAAGTCGTATTACTATCACGGTTCAGTTTAGACATGGGTAATCTCGACTCCGAGGTGCGTTTCGGCTCACCTAATCTGAATCCTAATTCGGTACCGACTCATCTTATTGATTCCTACTCCCTTACCGACTCCGGCTCCATGATCTGCTAAGTTTCGCTATCGGATCTTGGATCAAAAGAATACACACGTCGGTTTTGGTACCGGTTTCAATATATATTGAAACCGATACCGGGCGTATTGGAGCAAACAATGTTACAAATATCTGTCTTGTTCTTATTTATAGAAAAAATATTCGCACCTTATTCTATCATAATATCATTTGCCGCTGGTTGGCGGCGCACGATGAATATCCGAAGCCTCCGTCCGATTCCTTCCGAGTCCCGAGTATTTCCGATCTCGACACCCGTGCGGTTGAGCCGAAACGAATGCCTAGCGGATCGCGAGCGACGCGAGCCGAAGAGCGCCGATGAGCTGGCGGGAGGCGGGACTAAGTATCTACGACGGGGATCAAATAACTCGCGAGAGTCGGTAACATATGCTCGGAGCTGATTAGGTTATCGGCTCCTGTTGAGTATTCGGCTCATTTGAATCTTCTAGTCCGGAGTTACCCATGTCTAGTTCAGTTGCGGTTCGGCTGAAAGTATTTAGCGCGATTGCCCTGCTGCTCTTCAAAAGTTAGAGCTGTTTCCCCTAAAATGCGGCGGAGGTGGGTCTTTGCCGATTTCACAGCGGCTTCAAAAATCCCTCCCCAATGAGGGCAATTTGGGGGGCTGAACTTCCAAGTTACCCCTCTTTTTTTTTTGGCGGCTGGCAACCCAAGAGCATGAATGTCAAAATTATTGCTCCGTATATAATATTGTAAATTTAAATATCTAAATAGCTAAATCCAATAAATAATATTACTTGTTTGTAAAACAAACTAGGTTTTATCGTAATTGATAATTTGTTTGTGCAATTTTAGTGTATTTTGTGAAATAATAGTGCTCTTAGCTGACGTTCAGTGGGTATAATTGTTACCGGCTTTTTACAACATTTACAAGGTAAGAACGGTACAATAAGTAATCCTTTTTACATATTTCAATAAACACCACGTCCTTTGTGCACTGTTTTTTCATAATTTTGGAAAATTTACTTATTTAAAGCACATACAAATTGACACTTTGTTTTTGTAACAGTAGGTAGGTTATCTTTTTGTTATTTCTTAGTATATGAGAAATAAAATGCTGGGTTGATTTTACGGACTGTATTTGAATTTTTAACCAAATAAATTTTACAGAGCCACGTTTAGACACACCTCGCGCTGGCCCTCACGGCGTAGAGGAGCGTCCCCTGGCTGGCGGATAGGGGAACGGTCGGTAGTACAGCCTAGCTATGCTAACCGGTTAAGTCCGATGGACTCGCTGACCAACGACGGGTGTAGTCCCCCAGCATTTCGGGGGTTGTGCGGCGGGGTAACAGCCCTCCCACGGAAAAAAAGACATTGTTATGAAACCGACAAAGAAGAATAAACGATCCGATCCCAACGACGACTTATGGCATGGAAATTTGGACCTCCGATTAGCAACATGGAACGTATTAAGTTTGTATAGGCCGGGAGCGTTGTACCAAACAAATAAGGAACTGCAGCGATATAATATTCACATCGCAGCTCTACAGGAAGTCAGATGGCCTGGACAAGGAGAGTGCGTTGTAGAGAATGGGTCATTATTTCTGTACAGTGGATCTGACTACGGAAAGCACGAATATGGTACTGGGTTCCTGGTGAGCAAGAAAGCAGTGGGCAGCGTTCTCAAATTTGTCCCAGTGTCGGAAAGAATATGTCTGCTAAGGATCAAAAGTAAATTTAATAATATATCAATACTGAACGCCTATGCACCGACAGAACAAGCCGAGGATGAACACAAAGATAGCTTCTATGAAGACCTCGAAGCTGCATTCGATTAGATCCCGGACTACGACACCAAAATACTGATAGGGGATTTCAATGCTAAAGTCGGACGCGAAGAGGCTTACCTCCCCACAATAGGTAGATACAGTAAACACCTAAAATCAAACGATAACGGCCTGAGACTGATATCATTTGCATCCTCAAAATCTATGGTTATCAAAAGCACAATGTTTCCTCACAAAGCCATCCATCTAGGAACCTGGAAATCTCGTGACGGCAAAACAGTGAACCAAATTGATCATGTGCTGATAAATGAGAGACACAAAAGCATGGTTCAAGATGTACGATCGTATCGTGGAGCTGACTGCGACAGTGACCACTATTTGGTGGGTGTTAAAGTAAAGGTTAAAATCAAAATTACAAGTCGTAAACAAACCATTAGAGAACCAATGATTAATACTGATAGTCTTAAAGAAAAACCAACAAGTCTTAAATTCAACCTGGAGCTGAACAACCGATTTGCGGAGTTAGATAAAACAGTAGACATACACACGGACTGGGAAGAAACAAAACAAATAGTAAAAGATGTAGGAATTCGAGTACTGGGTAAGAAAAAGCAACAGAAAAGAAGGAAATGGTGGAATGAAAACTGCGAATGTGCAATGGAGCGAAAGAAAGAGTACAAGGTACTGGCTGAACAGGACAGCAGATGGGATGAAAAACACCAGGAAGCAAGAAGAGATCTCAGGAGGATAGTGAGAAAAGCAAGGAGAGATCGTCTGACAGGAATACTAAATAATATTGAAACGTTAATAAGATCGAACGAATCACGGAAGTTCTACCAAGAGGTAAGAACAGTAAAAAAGGCATACCAACCTGTCACACAACTTCTCGAAGATGAAGAAGGGAACCTTGTCTCGGATCCCGAAAAACAGAAGATTATGTGGCGCCAGTATTTCCAGCAACTCCTTAATTGCCCACCGGTCACCAACCATACCCCGATAGATTCAGACGCTTGTCGAGACCAAGATCACGACCATCATGAGGAACCACCAGACTTTGAAGAAGTTCGCAAAGCTATAATGAGGCTTAAAAACCATAAATCCCCTGGTATAGATGATATAACGGGTGAGATGTGGAAATATGGGGGGAGAGCAATGCAATCTCGACTGTACGAAATAATACGTAGAATCTGGCAAGAAGAACTACAACCTATGGAGTGGAATGTGGGTATTATATGCCCGATACATAAGAAGGGATGCAGGAAGAAATGCGGAAACTACAGAGGGATTGCATTGCTCCCGACGGCATATAAAGTACTCTCGTACGTTATCCTCGCCCGCCTAGAACCTTATGCAGAGAATTTACTCGGGGACTATCAATGTGGCTTCCGTAGAAACCGCAGCACAGTGGACCAAATGTTTCTCCTGAAACAAATTATGGAAAAACGGTGGGAGTATGACCAAAGTGTCCATTGTCTTTTTGTGGATTTCACTAAAGCATACGATAGTATCGACCGAGAGACACTCTACCAAATAATAACTTCTTTCCAACTACCGAAAAAGCTTGTGAGAATGATCAAGATAGCTACGGGGACAAGTAAAATGCGGGTGAGAGTTGGAGGGGAACTGACTGAGGAGTTTGAAGTGGTAACCGGACTCAAGCAGGGGGACGCCCTTTCGCCTATTCTGTTCAATTTGGCTCTCGAACACATCATTCGAAAAGTCCTACAGATAGATGGAGGAATAGCGTTGAACGGAAAGCACAAAATTGTAGGGTATGCCACAAAATTGTAGGGATGACCTTGCGATCCTTGGGCAATGTGAACAGGAGGTAATCGAAATGACGGAGATACTGGAGGAAGAGGGAAAGCATGTAGGTCTCAGAATCAGCCGTGAGAAGACTGAATATCTTCACATGAAACGGTACATAGACCCCAGAGCCAGGAGAAAAGATCTTCATGTGAATAGCATAACCTACAAGGGTGTTACAAGTTCAAATATCTCGGGTGTACGATTACGGATACAAATCAGAGGGAGAATGAAATCGACATTCGCATAGTTAACGCCCTAAGATGTACAGCAGCCCTTCACAAGGTGTTAGTGTCCAAGTTGATAAGCAGAACTACAAAAATTCGGATCTACAAAACAGTCGTTAGGCCGATTTTAATGTACGGGTGTGAAACTTGGACGCTAACTTTGAAGGAGGAAAACAAACTCTTAGTGGCGGAACGAAAGATATTGCGAAAGATTCTGGGACCAACAAAAGGAGAAGATGGGGCATGGAGGCCTAGGCACAACCAGGAGATAGAAGAACTAGTGTCCGAGCCGAGCATCATCGGAGAAATAAAATCTTCCCGACTTCGCTGGCTAGGACATGTGGAGAGGATGGGAGAGGATCGAGCCGCAAAGAAAGCATATCATGGTCAACCGTCCGGGCGCCGTCCCGTGGGGCGTCCAAGATATCGCTGGAAGGATGAAGTCGCCAAAGACCTAAAAGAGATGGAAGTGTCCGACTGGTCAGATTTGGCACAGAATAGGAAAGAATGGCGCACTTTAATGTCGGAGGCCAAGATCCACTTCGGGTCGCTGAGCCAGCGAAGTAAGTAAGTACGTTTAGACACAACAGCAGAAGCAAGAGAGCTCGATGTTGCCATAGTAAAAAATATGTAATGTTTTCATAGACAAACCTTGCTGCTTGTTTATTTTTAATTTACTTTATTGGATAGTTTTTATGCTTTAAGTTTCTTAAACATAGTTGGGCCGGGGTCAGGGCTAATACAAAAAACAAAGGAGAACTACATCAAAACAAGTTTTAACTAACATTTGAACAACACTAAGACAATGAGAATTAATACTTTACATTAAGCTTTATTTTTATATTTATTTGTTTTTAGCTTAAGTTATATTTATTAACAACTCTAAATTGAAACCAATAGTTATAGCAAATTTTAACAATTCTTTTGCAGCAAGGAAACTAAGTTTAATTTAAATTATTTTAACTTTAATTTAACAATATTTGGCAACAAAGCTACTTATGTTTTAAAATTTTAAGTTATCACATTAACATTAACTTAACTAATATTCACTATGGCAGTAAGTGCCTGACATTTAATTTTAGTAGTACATAGTTTATGAAATATTTTAACTACTAGCACTTAAGATAAAGATTAATTTTAATAATACAGTTTAAGTAAAAGGTAACGGACACAACTTTCTAAACGACCTAGTAGAAGTTTTATTATTAGGAAATTTTAGTTCAGCAACTTTGACATTACCATCAGGCTCTGGAATGGCCTTAACAATTCGTGCCATGGGCCACGTTAATGGAGGACTATTGTCGCTCCTTACAATAACAAGATCCCCTTCCTTCAAGTTGGGGTGTACATGATGCCACTTAGACCTACTTTGCAACTGCGTGAGATAGTCTCTTGACCAGACTCTCCAGAAGTCTTGTTTTATTTTTGTCAAGGTGTTCCAAAATTTTAATCTATTAATGGGTGTATCTGAAAGATCCAACTCTGGAGGGCTAGTCATTGCAGTGCCTATTAAAAAATGGCCTGGCGTTAAATAATCAAAATTAGAAATATCAGAGCATATGGGAAGCAAGGGCCTAGAGTTCAGAACGGCTTCCACTTCGGTTATGACAGTATATAGCCCTTCAAAGGTAAGAGTCATATTACCAACAATTCGTTTTAAGTGGAACTTAAAGCTCTTCACCCCTGCCTCCCATAATCCCCCAAACTCAGGCGAATAACTAGAAATTGACTTGAATTCGAAATAATTTGGAATACAATAATTTTCTACAGCATCTAAATGCATTTTTGAATTAAAGAGCTCATATAGCTTATGCAGTACATTTGCTGCGCCTTTAAAGGTTTTTGCATTGTCACAAAAAAATTTCTTAGGTAAACCTCGTCGAGAGACAAATCTCTTGAGACATGCTGTACGAGCCACAGTTTGCAACCCGTACTGTTAAGTTAGTTTGAGTGCACTTTTAGTTAAATAGATATAAATCAAAGATGTACGTGTTCACTATTCGTTTATTTTCATACACTAAAGTTAGTACAAACAAAATGCGGCGGCAGCGGCCGAAAGTAGGCCGGCCTAAAGTAGGTTGATACATTGCATTTTTATGTACGCGGTCTTGACCCGTACATGCTGGGAGGGCAAAAGTCAAGTATAAATTAAAATTATACAATACAAAATTACAGGATGAGTCTAAGAGAAGTAATTAAGAAAGTTGTAAGTCAAGTATTTTTTTAACATGATCCAAAACTAAATCGCCTATAAGATTTATTATTGTGTGGACACACGTCGCAGCTCCGTTGTGGTTGCATCTCAATGTTCTCTTGTGGACCATCGCGTGGTGCTCGGGGCTGCAGGTCCGTTTGTTTTTCCTGTATCTTTGCTGTTGGTTGTTTGTTTCGATATATTTTACATTGCCTCCTCACTAATAGACATAGGCCTGTTATCAGGCATCCTCCCACAGCCAGGTATAAGATGACGTATTGATGGATATCGTGGAAGCTTAAGTTATTGGTTATGGTGTGGGGCAAGTTTTCCTTTTCTTTCAGTAGTTTTAGTTTTTCATCCAGATCTCTATGTTTTGCATCTATCTCTGCACTTGTTGTTGTGGATGGCGATTGCTGCAATGGTTGGATGCTCAAGTTGAGTGGCAAGTAATCATTAAATTGCAGGTTGTCATCCGTTATTTCTGGTAGATCAAGATTAAGATGTAATTTATTTCCGAAGTGATTGTAGGCATATACAGTGGTATCCTCGTTCTGCAGCATACATCCTTCGTCTAAGTCTAGAATTCCAATTTTGGTTAACTTAGTTGACGAGACTTTGTGTTCACATAACATTCTCGCTTGACAAGAATTGCAGCATATATATAGCCATCTGTTTTGTTTGTTAAGTTTTATCCAACTGTCTACACAGTTTTGTATTTTCATATCAAAGCGTAAGTTAGCTTGCTGATTTATTAATTGCGCTTCACAAGGTGCATATTTGCTTCTCAAGTTCGTAATTGGTTGGATCATATTACAAACATATCGATCTTCATTTATTTGAGTGCAGTGATCCAAGTCTCGTTCTTCAAGTGTTAGGTATGCATTGTTCTTTAAGTAGACAGCGATGTATGATGAACTCAATGTGACAGATGTGTAATGTTGGTTGTCCATATTCATAGGTAGGGCGATAGGACGGTATATTTTGTACTCATCGTCACTTGTTAAAGGTATGTGTACTTCTAGCAACAGGAAGAATGATGTGATGCGAGCTCGTACATACAATAGTTTATAAATATCCTTGATGTTGTCTTCGATATTGTTGTCTTTTACTGGCAGCGATAGACCCTTTGTGACCTTGGCTGAGATCATATGTAGTTGAAGGATGAGCTGTTTAGGTGTAAATAGATGAACATCGAAGTGTCCGTTGTATAAGTTAGTCATAGTATTGAGCAGCATATCTTGAGTTCGTTTCAAGTTGTAAAGTATCAACGAAGCTGTCAGTGAGGCAGCGTTGAAATCGTTCATCGTTGTCATGATTTCTACTTTATAAGTAATTTGTTCCAGAGTGTCGCTAGTTTTCTGTATATATTCATGAATCGAATGCAGTTGGTTTTTCATAAAGTATTCGTTGTTTTTGATAATTTCATTCTGAGCTTCAACGATGCTAGTTTGATTTTTGATCAAGTCTAATAGGTAGTTTTCGTTAGACTGCATGTTTCCGATATCATTTTCATATTTTTTGGCGAATTTTTCGTCTAAAACACCGAACAGAGTTCTAGCTAAGTTGCCAATGCCATTGATATAGCCTCTCTTCTTACGGTTCAAGTGAGGGTTCAATAAAACTTCGTTGTAGTCCTCCAGCTGTTGCAGTTCATGTTTTAGTTGAGCAGTTACAGGAGAACATGGTTGTAATTTCATTCGCTTGCATAAATTTTCAAGAGAAGAAATATATTTTGTTATTTGCCTAGTCCCTTGCCAATAGGTAGATATGTTGTAATAAATTATTAACAAAGTCCACTCGTCATGTATTATCTGAAGATCTCCAATCTCGTCAAAATAAACTGGGCGATTGCCTTCTATTGGCGTTAGTTTGAAATTAGAGGTGGGCTGACCATATGTTGTAGTAACAATAGTAAACAGTGTCATCAACATGAATGTGACATAGTTACTACGTAACGTGGTCCTCGACCGCGCGGATCGTGTTACCGGCGCAGGTGCGGGGCTGTCTGATGACGATGCTTGTGACGTATCGTCGCCGTTGTTATCGTCGATTTGTTTATGTTCATTTTTAGGTAGCGGAGACAGTTTCGTTATAGGTCGCTTAAAGGTACTTGATTGCGTTTTTAAAGTGACGACACGGACATATCCATCCTCGCCAGGGTGAAGTTCAAGAATCCGTCCCATAGCCCATTTTCCAGGGGGTACGTTATCTTCTTTCACTAGTACCAAATCTCCCTTTTCTATGTTTGGTTTTGGTTGCAGCCACTTGCTTCTGGTTTGAAGTTGATGAAGGTATTCGGTTGACCATCTTTTCCATATATGTTGATGCATAAGTTCTACAAGTTTCCATCGGTTTCTCAGGTCTATGTTACGTTCAGTTAGATTTTCTTGTGGTAATGACATCATAGGGCTTCCCGTTAAGAAATGACCTGGGGTGAGATACTGTAGATCTTCTGGATCTTCTGTTAACGGACTAAGAGGTCGACTGTTCATGCAGGCTTCTATTTGAGATAACAGCGTAGTTAGTTGTTCAAAGTCTAACTTCTGGTCACCCAAGACACGCATCAGGTGATGCTTCATTGACTTCACAGCTGCTTCCCAGACTCCTGCCGCTGTTGGCCACCGGGGCGCTAAGAAATGCCACTCGATGCGCAGTTCATTTATAGCATTTAAGAAATCGGAAGAAGTCATTGTTTCATACAGTTTAAATTCATCATGTAGTATTTTAGCGGCTCCTTTAAAATTCGTTCCGTTGTCCGAATAAATATGTTTTGGAGTGCCTCTTCTAGCACAGAGACGTTTTAAAGCCGCTATAAATGCTTGTGAAGTGAGGTCGGACACAAGTTCAATATGGACTGCTTTCGTCACCATACAGATGAAAATGGCAATATAACCTTTGCAAGTTTTTACTCCTCTTCCGCGGTTTAGTTTCACATCTACGTGCCCGGTGTAGTCCACTCCTGTATGTGAAAATGGACGTGAAGGATTTACTCGTACAGCAGGCAGGTTCCCCATAATTTGTTCGCTTTTAGTTGGTCTATAGCGGTGACATTTAATGCAGGAGCGAATTACGGCTTTCGTGACTCTATTTCCGCCAATAATCCAATACTCTTGCCTTGTATAAGCTAATGTCACACGAGCTCCACCATGCAGGGTTTGTTTATGCGCGTGCTCAATAATAAATGTTGTTAGGCGTGAATCGTGGGGTACGATGGCTGGATGTTTCATCTGATTTGGAAGAGTAGACAAGTGTAAGCGTCCTCCGACCCTCAGGATCTCGTTTTCATCGAGATAGGGTGATAAGTTTAAGATCTTGCTTTTTGTTGTTACATTTCCGGTTTTCTTAATGCTCTGGATGTCATCATAAAAGTATTCATGTTGTACACATTTAATTATAAGTTTTCTTGAATACTCTAGTTCCTTTAATGTTAAATTGTCTTTAATTGTTTCGTTGCGATGACATAATATAGTTTTGAAACGTAATACCCACGCGAGGCATCGTATGACACACGTGAGGCTACTGAACCGCTCAATTAAGTTTTTAATTATCTCTCCATTATTTTTCTGTGTTTTAGTAGCGCAACACTCAAAAACTCGTTCGTTGTCTGTTGTAAAAGATTGATGTTTTGTTGAATTTGGCTGCCAAGTTTTGAGCCAATGTGGACCTTCCCACCATAACTTAAAGTTGATCAGTTGTGTAGGTAGAATGCCCCTTGTTGCGCAATCAGCTGGGTTTTCTTTCGTGTTTACATAGCGCCATTGAGTTGAAGGTATAAGAGCAGTTATCTGTGCAGTTCTATTGGTGATGTAGCGATCCCACTTAGTTTTCTGGCCTTGTAGCCACGCTAGCACCACCTGGGAATCTGTCCAGCAGTTTATTTGGAGATCATACTCGTTGAAGGCAGTTTTAATTTTCTTAACCAGTTTGGTTAGAAGAAGCGCTCCACATAACTCCAATCTTGGTAAAGAAGTCTTCTTTTTCAGAGGAGCCACCTTAGTTTTTGCCGCGAGTAATGTGATAATAAATAGGCCATCTTCGTTAATTGTTCGGCTATATACAGTGCAAGCATATGCTTTTTCGCTCGCGTCGCTAAATGCATGCAACTCGATAACACGTGACGTAACGTTTATCCATCGAGGTATAAATAGTAGTTTGATATTTATTAGGTCATTGCGTAACGTTTCCCATTCATTTGTTATTGATTGAGGGAGAGTTTCATCCCATTGAATATTGTTGCTCCAGACCCTTTGAAAGAGCAGTTTAGCTTTTATCGTTACAGGTGCAATCCAGCCGAGGGGGTCGTATATCTTGCTTATGTCTGATAATAATAGGCGTTTAGTGTAGGTCGCTTTCTTATTAGGAGATAGAGATAAGTTGAAG
Source organism: Acrobasis consociella (assembly GCA_963555685.1). Lineage (NCBI taxonomy): Eukaryota > Metazoa > Arthropoda > Insecta > Lepidoptera > Pyralidae > Acrobasis > Acrobasis consociella. The sequence goes on along the minus strand of OY743125.1, from coordinate 14,688,825 downwards.
CAGAAAACATCCTCCTTGGTGTTCCACCCTAGACCTAGGGTCTTCGTTGGCTCGTCTTGTTTAAAGTTGAATATATGTTCGCAACTCTTTTGTTTTTCTGTAAGTTCGTTAAGTACAGTCGGCTCGTTGCTTGCCCACTTACGTAATATGAAGCCGCCTTTAAGTAGAAGGGAATAGAGTTCATTTTGCAGTGTTCTTGCGCCTTCTATAGTTTGATGACCCGTGATGACGTCATCCATATAAAATTGGGTTCTTAGAGCCTTATCAGCTAGGGGATAGGCGTGACCTTCGTCGGCAGCTACTTGTTGGAGAGTACGCATAGCCAAGAAGGGTGCAGCTTTCATCCCGTAGGTGACTGTACATAGTTTCCATTCTTGTATGGGGTCTTTTGGTGAAGTTCGCCATATAATTTTTTGTAAACTCTGGTGATCTTCATGTAGGAAAATAGCTCTAAACATTTTCTCAATGTCAGCCGTTAGAGCGTATTTATAAGTTCGCCATGTTAATATCAAAGTTAAAATATCTTTTTGTAAGTTAGGACCCTTTTCCATAAGGTCATTTAGGCTGTATTTTGTGGTTGATGGCATAGATGCATTAAATACAGCTCTTAGTTTCGTGGTCGTTGACCCCTCGCGTAGTACGCCGTGGTGAGGTAGGTAAACCTCAAGTTTGTTGTCTGATTTGTTTGCAGGTTTCATATGACCGAGTTCTAGGTATTCTGCGATAAATTGTTTATAAAGTTTAGAAAAATGTTCTTGTCGCGCCATTTTTCTTTCTAGTTGTAAAAATTGAGAAAAAGCTTGCGGCTTAGTTTTTCCAAGTTTTTCTTCAATTTCTTTTTTCAAGGGAAGTTTCACTACGTACTGGCCGGTGGACATCCTCTCAGTGGTGGCGGCATAGTGTTGTTCACAGAAGTTTTCCGTGTTTGTTAATTCATCCTGGCCAGCTATTTCTTCTGTTTCCCAAAATTTTATTATGGGGTCAAGATCAGTTAGGGTGACCAGGCAGTTGAAGGTTTTGACACCGCCGCTGAGAATCCATCCTAGTTTAGTTTGTTGTGCCACAGGTGAGTTAGAGTCGTGTCGTAGAATGCCATCTTCGATTATCTTCGAGTAGATGTCCGCGCCGAGCAAAATGTCAATGGGCCCGGGCATGTTAAAATCAGGGTCGGCTAGTTTCAAGTTTTGTAGATAACTCCACTTGTTCGTTTCTAGTTTAGTGTTAGGTAAATTATTAATTAGTTTTCTCATTATCAGCGCCTCCGTTTCAAATATATAGTCCGAGTGAATAGACTTGCATTCCAGAGATAAGAGCCCTTTACAGCTTCCGAGAGCTGTTCCGACGCCTGTGACAACTGCGTTGAGTTTACGACGCTGCAGGCGAAGCCGTTGTGCTGCGTTTTCGGTTATAAGGGTAACTTGGGAACCTTGGTCTAGAAGTGCGCGCAAGGTTACGTAGTTGCCTTCTAAGGTCTTCACCATGACTTGTACAGTTGTCAGTAAAACTTCTTGGTCGTCGGAGTTAACAAAGTTAGATGATTTTGGTGGTGGTGTAGGGGTTGGCCGCATACTTGATTTCGAGTTCTTATGTTGGTCATTATGTAATAATGTGTGATGCGCTTTTTCGCATATTTTGCATGTTCTACTTGACGTGCATTGCTGTTCGCCGTGACTAAATAAGCAATTTTTGCATATTTGTAACTTAGCAACAAGTCCGTTTCTATCTGGCACATTCATATCGAGAAATTTTTTGCAATACATAAGTACATGTTCCTTTTTGCAGTATGGGCAGGTTTTGACGGCGGCGTGGTATGATTTCGACCACTTTTCTTGTTTCTTAAAGTTCGTTGACTTTAGATCGCTTGATTTATAATAATTATGACGTTGATGTTGTTGTTGCGCTGTATATTTTTGTGGATTTTGGTTTTGTTTCATAGCCTCAAACGCCATAAACTTCGCCTCCAAAAAATCAAGGAACTCTTGTAAGTTAGGTAGTTCCCTTGGGTTTTCAAGGTCGTGAATGTAGTCAGCGTATGATGCGGAATCCAGCTTTTGTAGCATAAGGTGAACGAGTAGCGGGTCCCAAGTTTCTATACAGAGGCCCAAGTTATGCAATCCATTTAGACACTCTAACAAGGTGTCATGTAGCTTTTTGATGTTTTGCGCCGACGGTTGTTGTATAGTAGGTATACCGAGAAGTGTGTTTATGTACGATGAAAATAGAAGCCTCTTATTTTCATAGCGATGTTCAATTATCTTCCAGGCAGAGTCGTAGTTTTCAGCACTAATATTGAGATGCTGGATTAATTTTTCTGCTTCACCTTTAAGTTTTGTTTTCAGATGTTGCATTTTCTGGGACTTAGAAAGTAAGGGGTTGTTGTGTATCGTTTCAGTAAAAAGATCTCGGAAGGACATCCATTGGTTGTAGTTTCCCGAGAAGTCCGGCAATTCCATCTTAGGGGTTGATTCGCGGTAATGGGCGTTTGACCAGATTTTTCCGTTAAGGGCTTTTTTCGTAATGTCATACAACCGCTCATGTGAATAAAACTCTTCTCTATATTTTTCTCTCTGTTCTCCAGAAAGCTCGAAATCTATTTCCCAATGGATTTGGTCAATAGCTTCCCACTTACTTTTTAGGATGTTTAGGTTATACTCTAGCTCCCACTTCTCAGTTAGTTGGTTAAGTTTGATCTTGGAAATAGCTCTGTCAAAAGCGTTGTAGTTTTGTTGTTGCTGGCGCATAAGTTTCTGAATATTATTTTGTAGTTCAGGACCGTCAGAATCGCGTGACGGACCTGCCGTTGGTTTAGAAGAAGTTAGCGGAAATGGATCTTGATTCTCCTTTTCCTGTGCGAATAAGCTAAGTTTCCGGTTCATTATGTCGAACTTCGTTTGGTTGTACATCTTTTCAGTTTGTTGAAAAATATTTTCTTTAAAATATTTTTCTTGTTTATTTTCGTTTTTGCAGAGAACTTGATGGTTACTTTCAAACTCCTCCCAAAAACTGTCCAGTGTTTCCAGACGTTTAGTTAAGTACTCTAATGTTTTCCTAGACGTTGCGTCTTTTTTGTAGTTTGACACGAAACGTAAGATGTTCTCAAAACAATGTTGTTGTTTTTCTAAAAGTTTATCAAATAACTCATCTGCAATACCTTCTAAAGAAGGTGAGCGTTGCCTGGTAGCCAGGCCTTCAGTTGGCATGATGAGTAAGTAGTTGTAGTTTTTAGTAGGTAATTTGTTGTATTACTTACATATGGTTCGTTAGTAAATCCGAAGGCTGCAGGTTTCCGCAGTCTCCAGGTTATCTTCAAGTTCCTCGCCGAAGCTTGATTCTTGAAGCAGTTAATGTACCAGCGCGTGCGTGAGACTTCTCAATACGATTGGTGAGACCCGCTTCTGGGAGGCCAACGTACTGATCAGCGCCCACAGTAGTTACACAACACTGATGCTTGAAGGGTTTTTTAGTAGTTTGTTTCGATAACTCTGATGTGTAGAGATGCGTTGGTTCAGACACGAAGACTGCACAGTTTTACGCAGTCCTGTAGTCGTTTAAGATCTCAGTATCTCTGTACTCCGTGTACAGTGTGTGCGCCTTCTCAGTTTAACTGGGGATTCTCGCTTGTGAGAGGTCAGTTAAACCGATTCGCCACTGACGTAAGAGATACAAAAATTTTACCTCTCGAAGGACCAATATGTACGAGCCACAGTTTGCAACCCGTACTGTTAAGTTAGTTTGAGTGCACTTTTAGTTAAATAGATATAAATCAAAGATGTACGTGTTCACTATTCGTTTATTTTCATACACTAAAGTTAGTACAAACAAAATGCGGCGGCAGCGGCCGAAAGTAGGCCGGCCTAAAGTAGGTTGATACATTGCATTTTTATGTACGCGGTCTTGACCCGTACACATGCCAAAAAGGCTTCTGTTGTCAGCTCACTCACAAGTTCCATGTGTATGTGGCCTTCGATGAGAAGCAAACAAACAATGCTACATAGCCCTTAGTTACTAATGGCTTTCGTAATCTAGACACTTTCAGACTAAATGGTCCGCAAAAATCGACACCGACTACATTAAAGACCCGGACATCCGCTGTAAGCCTTTCTTGAGGAAGCGAGCCCATCAGCTGCTTAGCAGCGGCTGCCTTTAAACGAAAGCAACGTACGCATCTGTTCACCACTTTTTTAACTTCACGGATACCACTAATGAGCCAAAACCTTTGTGAAAGAGAGCTGAGAACCAATTTAGCTCCAGCATGAAGTAAACGAAGATGTTCATTTTGTATTATAATATTTGTGAGATGGCATGACTTAGGCAATATAGGAGAATGCTTTTTATCATATAAAATACTTGTAGAGTTTTGAAGACGACCTCCTACTCTTAGTACATCATCTTTATATAAAAAGGGATGCAAATTTACAATGCCAGAACAAATAAGAATAATATTTTTAAGGGAATGAATTTCCTTAGCAAAATGTTTTCTTTGAACACAGCGAATAATCACTAACAAAGCATCATAGAGCTCTTGTGGTTTTAATGAATCAGTTAATTTATTAGTATTTGACTTAGAACAATTTTTACGAAATCTTAGAATGTATGCAATTACTCTTTGCAACTTAGTAATATTAGAAAATTTATTAATTAAAGTATTTGGGAATGACTCTTCATCATTACCAGCTTCACATAAGTTGGTAACTAATATGCTTTCTGGACAATCATGAGCAGGCAATACAGGCAACTTAATGTTATAAACTGTATGCTGAAATTTACTATTTGACAAATCCTTTGGACCATGCCACCAGAGCTCACTTGCTTGCAACTTATGTGGATCATAACCTCTAGATAGCATGTCAGCAGGGTTGTCAGCCGTGCTAACATAATGCCATTCAAATTTGGAAGTTAATTTTTTAATTTCTTCTACTCTATTTTTAACATAAACATTTGATTTTAAATTAAGTGACTTTATCCAAGCAAGTGTGATCTGAGAGTCACTATAAAGATGAACTTTTAACTGAGGAAACCGTGAGCTAAGAGTAATCCATACATTATGAGCTAGCTGTGCTAACAATAGTGAACTATTTAATTCCAATTTTGGTATAGTAACTGATTTATTCAATGGGCTAATGCGAGACTTTGAGCATAATAGGTTAACGGTGACTGTTGCATTGGAATTAACGATCCTAACATATAAGCAGCACCCAAATGCCTTTAAAGATGCATCTGCATAGCCTGCAAGTTCTATTCTTATAAAATTAACACATCTGGGAATGGTAATAGAATTCATTGATTTTAAATTACATAGGAATTTATTCCAGACATCGAGTTTATCCTGGGGTAATATAGTATCCCAATCTATTTTCATAGACCATAAGATCTGCATGAATAATTTGGCTATAACAATTATGGGATTAATCAGACCAAGCGGGTCAAACATTTTTCCAATAAAACTTAAATTTTTTCTTTTAGTTGTCAATTCACTAAAAACAATTTTAGGGCATGTGAATGTAAATGTATCATTTAAAACATCACATTTTAATCCCAGTGTCTTAATAATGTTATCTTTATTGATATCTAAGTTTTCAAAGTATTTATCTTCTTTGGGCAAGTCATCAAGGGCTGGGGAATAATTGGGGCACCACTTGTGTAATATAAAACTAGCCTTCTCTAACAAAGATATGAGCTCACTTTTCAGCTGCAAAAGTTCACTAGTTTTATCAGAACCACAGATTACATCATCAACGTAAGTACTGTTTAACATGGGTGCGTATTGCTTGATATAATTACATTTTATATATTTACATTTTAATAACGTTCATAAAATATAATGTTAATTTGACATAATCATTAAGGTATATATTTTTAATAGCTATAATATTCATTACATTTTCATTTTAAAAAGCATAAAATCATTTATATAACGTTTATGTACACTAAACATCACCTGTTATACAACTTGTGCGGTATACAGGACAAAAAGTATATCATTCAAAAAGTATATTGTTGAAAAGACATATCATTCAAAACATATAACTATCAAAATCATATTGTTTAGAAGATATATGACTTAAAAACCATACCATCTAAAAAGTATAGACAGGCAGACGAAAATAATTCAAATTTGGGAAATCTCATAAACTTTAATTTTCTTATAAAAAAAACTTAAGGTATAGGATAGGTTTATAAAGGTGCAAAGTTTAAACAAAGAAGTAGGCAATGTCCATTAAGATATTTTATAACATAAAAGAAACTGTGAATAAGATACCCAAAAGTGAGGGCAAACATAAAAATAAAATATCTAAATTTGTCAGTAAACGATTAGATTAGTAAAAAAATCTGACTAGAAAATAGTAAAAAAAGAAGTCATATCATAAAGACTACAAAAACTAACCAATTTTTTTATTAACAAAAAAATCTTGCCAATAGCCAAGCTATGAAAACAAATTTTTCACCCAAGCCTCAAAGTATGAAAAATTTGGTTACACATACAAAATGCGCGCGCATTTTGTATGTGTAACCAAATTTTCCGCCCAAGCCCCAAGGTATGAAAAATTTGGTTACACGTAAAAATGCGCGCGCATTTTGTACGTGTAACCAAATTTTCCGCCCAAGCCCCAAGGTATGAAAGAAATAAAAAAAAAATAACTTATTTTTTACGAACCGAAGCCCGCAACTTCGCTCGCGTGGACTTTATGTCTTTTGAAAATGCTCATCAGGCTGAACAACTTTTACGAAGGCACCATTTTTATATCTTTTATAGTTTAGCTAGACCAGTATAGTTCTGCATCAGGTGTTCTTCCAAAATTATTTATACCCTGTATGTTGCCCAGGCTTACAGCTATATAACTAAAAAAGTTTAATTTGAATCCGTCCAGCATTTCCGGAGATTAGCGTGTAATAACAGACAAACAGACACATAGACAAACAGACAGACTTTTTTTTTAATTCTTTCTCCATTACTATATCTCCTTCGACCTAATATTTTTTTTGAAATATATCTAATGTACAGACACTTTTTTACTGTTTTATTATATGTATGATATAGATTTAATTTCACTTATTATTGTTTTGGCTATTTTCATTGTAAGAGTAACCATTCACAAATAACACTATTTCGTACTTTTAAACGTTTCGCACTTATTTTTTATTTATGGCTAACAAACGAAAATTTGAGGAAGGAAATTATCTATTAATGTTAATACGTAATCAGTAATTACATTATGTGATTGCGACATATTAATATATCATTTTCAACCCTCCTGCATTGGCTTGTCTTAATAAAATTATCTGCAACATACTGCCAGGCGCTATATCAAAAGTTTGTTATATCTAATGATGATTATATATAAAGAATCTTCTACTAATCGATTCATATACGCAATGATTATTATGCTTAATAATATGTCTACAGAAAGTTTATTATACGTAACGTAAACAGATTTCGAGAATTTTATACGACTTTAAATGTATACGAAAGGTTTGTTAGGTTAAATAATTATTATTTAAACGATTTTATGGGTTAGAAAAGTATGATTTATGATTTTTATCTTTATTGATAAATATACCGACCAAAATTATACATTTCGTTGGTATTTATTCAAAATAATATATATATTGTTGTTCTGTCTTATATTACTTACCCGTTTAACATTGCTTGGGCAGCAAGTGGGTACTCATATTTATACCTATGAGCTAACTCTATGAGGCATCGTGTAGCCAGAAAAGTGGAGGACTTTAAGCCGTACGTGACTTTTAATAAACGTAAGCAACTAATAGGCAGGCTTGGGTCATCACGCCATAAAATGTTTTGGAGACAAGTTTGATGTGGGTTAACTAAAATACCCCTAAACATTTTTTTAATATCACAAGTTAGGGTGTAAATATAGGTTCTCCATATAATTAACACACCAAAGAGATGACTCTGGACTACCGGACCATTCAACATGAGATCATTCAATGAAACACCAGCTTTAGACCGCATACTACCATCGAAGACCACACGCAACTTTGTTGTAAGACTTTGCTCATTTAACACAGCATGATGAGCCAAAAAATAGACGGTACCACTGTCTATATCATACTGACCAATATCCACCTTTTCGGCATGTCCCAATGATATATACTCTTCAATAAAAATTTTATATTTTTATAAATAAGTAGGATTATTTTTAAACCGCTTCTCAAGTACTAAAAATCTTTGATATGCTACTGAGAATGAATCACCAATCTGCAAATTATCCATTTTATCAACCAAGGGCATATCAACCTGAAACTTTCCATTTTCTAATATGAATAATAATATATTTAAATTAATAATATATTTGAAACATCTATAAAATTCTGTGGTAAACGGGCTGTAATTAAGTCCACTACTTGACATTCTACATTAAATTTCATACCTGTGTTGACAGGGGAATGTATAGTTAAATTAACAGAACTATCAAAGCGGTTATATTTATTGCCTACACCAATAACACAAGTACTGTTAGGTTTAGGATTTAAGTTAAGTTGTTTTACAAGAGAAGCAGTACAAAATGAAGCCTGGCTTGCAGAGTCGAGGAGGGCTCTGACAAATAAGGGAGAACCACTACCATCATTTAATTTTACCTTTATTGTGGGTAAAAGGATATTGTTTAAGGAATTTACTGAATACAGGGTAACTGCAGACTGCACAGTGTCATCACTATGCAGAAGGGTATTATGTGCAGCCTTGCATGTTTTACAGGTAAAAGAAAACTTACATTTGCCTGTGTGGGGCTTTAAGCACACTTCACACAAGTTTATTGAAATGACATACTTTTTACGATCTGCTACTGCAGCCACTTTAAATTTTGGACATGAATGTTAAGGATGTATAGACCCTTCACAGAAGCCACATTTATTTATTTTGGTGACAACATTGCTCACCTTAACTGCGGCAGTATTCTTCACATAGTCAGACGGACTGCTGTCTTCAAGCGCTATGGCACGCATTTCTAAAAATGAAATGAACTCCTTCATAATAGGGAGATTATTTGAGTCTCGCTCTAACTGGTATGCACGATTGGTATAAGCATCCAGTTTTTTAGTTAATATAGAAATTAATAGCATGTCCCATGAATCCACAGGTTGTTGTAAATTTTTAAGTGCATATAATTGTTGTTGCACTTGTGATATAAATGCTCTGATTGCACCCGCTGTACCCTTCTGCATAGACGGCAACTGTAAAATTATGTTTATATGATTGGTAATTATTCTAGCCTTATCGTCAAACCTTTTCTTCAACAAGTCAAGGGCCTCCTTGTAGGATTCCTTTACAAGTGGCAAATTTACAATAACTGCCAATGCATCATCAATAAGAAACTTCCTTAAATAAAATAATTTTTGAACATCAGACAAAGATTTATTATTATGTATTACAGCCATGAAAAGCTCAATAAAAGGAGTATGTTTCGTATAATCTTTCCCATTATAGACGGGCACGTCAATGTTTGGAAGTTTCGATGTCGCTACAATGGAGCACTGTTGAACCTCATTAATATTTAATAATTTTAAAGCAGCTGACAGTTTACTTATAATGACAAAATATTTATTTTCCAGGATAGACACATCCTCTGTATCTTTACAATCTAATGACAAAATATCTAACTGAACTTTTTCATATTCTTTGAAGGCTATGTTAAGCTTGTCTATACGAGCCTGAATCATTTCAGTGGACGCTGACGTGAGGCTAATCGGGTCGTTAACAAAATCCTCGATGCGTGTTACAGTACCTTTGAGCTGGCCACGCGCCAAACGCAGAATCCTTAGTTCCTTTTCCTCGGACATGACGCCACACTATACACTTAATCGTATTAACCGTATTAACACCTTTTCACATAAATACGCAACGCAACCGAAAACTCGATGATTTGTTTACAAACACGATGAATGACACAGCCGAAGTGAGGTTATCACGACAAGTGACGTTTGACAGATTGGCAGTGATACCAAACGCAAAACAAACCGGCTACTTTGCCGCCTTTTCGCTGCTTGACTTGGAAGGTGCGAGAAAAATATGGCTTCCTTGCACACTCCACAATAAGAAAATCTTCCTCGATTTTGGTGGGATCTATATAGAAATCGCTGACAATTGCACCAGCAGCGATGCTTTTCTGCTGATAGCTGCAGAAGTTGCGCAGGCACCGATATTTCCGCTCGAGAATTGCGCAGACAGCGATATGGACACATGCACTCCGCTACCACGAGATTTAGGAATTTTTTAATCTTGCACAACTAACACCAATCCAGGATACGAGAAGGACCACACAGCCAGCATGTATGAGAAATAAAATGCTGGGTTGATTTTACGGACTGTATTTGAATTTTTAACCAAATAAATTTTACAGAGCCACGTTTAGACACAACAGCAGAAGCAAGAGAGCGCGATGTTGCCATAGTAAAAAATATGTAATGTTTTCATAGACAAACCTTGCTGCTTGTTTATTTTTAATTTACTTTATTGGATAGTTTTTATGCTTTAAGTTTCTTAACCCATTTGCGCCCAAGCCTAAAGTTACAGGAAAAAAATGAAATAAAAAGCATGTATATCTAGAAAAAAGAGACTTTTAATGAAATATAAGAAAAAAATATCAAATTTTAATTATTTTATACAAAAAAATATGCCGTGCTTAAATGGGGACACTGGGCTCATTCAGTGTGAAAAGTTTCAAAACAGGTTTTTTCGATGCATAATGTTTTGATTCATTTCTTGCACTGCCATCGAGCTTTATAATGAAAAATAGTGCATTGCAGTTGTTTTTCCAACTTTTGTGGAAAATGACCAATGCCATCGAACTGCAGACTATAGACTACGAAGGCTGTTGAACGTGAACGGCGGTCTGTATCTTGTCGCAAGTAGTGGCGAGCAATACTTTATCTAAACTGGAGCTGATCCATCTTCACATCATTACTAAGTGTGTGCAAAAGCCATGCATTGCTAACAGTCAGATCAAACATGTAGGTGAACAGCACTCAACGTTTTACTTTGCCTAACGGTAGGACACTATCATAGTTAGTTCCTATTCTGCAGACGCAATTGTCCAGCCACCGAACAAACAATATGTATTTTATTCGTCGTGTCAAATCGGTAATCATTCATTTCCTTGATGGCTGCATGCATCGCCAAAATTCATCATCGCTACTATCCCTTTCACCTTCGTTTCTGTTCATGAAAACTTCAACATTTCCCGGTATATCTCTAGGAAAATCCAAGGCCAAGACATTTTGGTTTCGAGGCTGTTATGAGAGAAGATGCTTCGTAGGAAGAATTAGTTGCTCTCTTGCTTTGTCTCCTGAACATAGTGTTCTCACTGACGAAGAAGAAGGCGATGATGATAACATTGTCATCATCGCCTTCCTCTTTCTAGGTTCCGGAGGCAGAGCAACTAATTCTACCTTCCCATATCCGAAGCATCTTCTCTCATAGCAGCCTCGATGGCTTCTTGAAGCTCGTGATAGTTATTGTTAGATGCAAACTTCGTTTAGACATGTTCCTTGAAAGTCGATTTCTGCAAAAAGTAAAGAATATTTGATACCTCTACTGCCAGCTGTCCCTAATTGGGAACACCTACATATAAATTCACTTTATTCTCTATGTAGTCTTCTAGTTCATCAAATATAGTCTTTATTGTATAGTTACTATTGTTATCAAAAAGTGAGTGTAGAAAAAATTGCTAATGTGGAATGAATAGACTAATAGAAAAGTACTTACATTTGTCGCGTAGTGTATTTGAACAATCCTGATTATTTGAGACACAATAATATCAAACTGAAACTTATTTATTGTAAACAACTGCCAATATTCCGTGCGCGCACTAGTAATGTGTCGATTAGTAATAAAAATGTCATGTTCATTTGAAAACAAAAAAAGTTAAGTGTAGATTTGTAAGCGTTTAAAACAATTAATAAGACATTTATGGGGAACTGTATACTTTTTTATAATAAATTGCCAAAATCGATCCTTGATATGCCAGACAAAAAATTCAAAACTTATGTAAAGAAAGTACTTTGTAAGAAGGCTTATTATAGGATCGATGACTACCTTAAAGACAAAAAAGTCTGGCTTGAGCTTGACGCGGGTCCCTCTAAAAGTTTGTAATATAGGTACTCGAAAATGTCATAATTTGGTACATTGTGTACAAACTGAATCTACAACTTGACATTACTTTAAAATTTTGACATTCTAAAAATTAAATTTAAATTATGATATGACATAACAAACAAAACAATGTATTCTCTGTCCACGTTAACTTTAAGTATTAATTTAATTGTGAGTTGACGTCCTTGGAGAAAATGCTGCAGTGCAGTTTGTTACTGCTTCTTCTGCACTAGTGCTTTGGAAGCGGTAGTAAACTTAGCTGTAAGTAACTATTTGACGTCAACAATTGTGCAACAAAATAATGACGATTATTAAGAGATATTATAAATATCCTATGATAATAAAGATATATTTGAATTTGAATTTGAATTTTGGGCAGCAATTTGACTTAAACTATTACAATTCTTATCAATAAATTCACAAACATCCATAACCCTTCAAACGTCGTCATAGCAGACACAATAGTAAAACAATACATCAGACGCCCGCTCCGGGCGTCCGACATTTAAAGGGTTAATATAATTTACAGTACCCTTGTAGAACGGGAGGTCACGACAAATTTGGTAACGATAAGAGATATGGCTGACTCTGATTTTATAGAATAAAGAGCACCTCTCTGATGCAAAATATGTTGGTCTGCCTGCGTGGAGTGGTTGCGTTACTTAGATATGGTGCCTGAAAAGTTGGTTATCGTGACCAAAAAAATGATAAGGTAAATGGCTGATTCTGGTTTCACATAATGAAGAGCACCTCTTTGATGCTAAATATGTCGATCTGCCTGCGTGATTGCGTTACTTAGATAGGGCGCCTGAAAAGTTAGTTACCTGGACAAAAAAAGAAAATTATAAGGTAAATGGCTGATTCTGGTTTCACAGGATGGAGAGCACCTCTCTGATGCTAAATATGTTGGTCTGCCTGCGTGAAGTGGTTGCATTACTAAGATATGTCGCTTGAAAAGTTGTTTATCGTGAACAAAAGAAAAAAATAATAACGTAAATAGCTGACTCTAGTGTCACAGAACAAAGAGTACCTCTCTGATACAAAATTTGTCGGTCTGCCAGCGTGAAATGGTTGTGTTGTGAAACTTAGATATGATGCCTGAAATGTTGGTTATTGTGACCTAAAAAATTGTTATGCTAATGGCTGACTCTAGTTTTACAGAATGCAGAGCACTGCTCTGATGCTAAATATATGTCAATCTGCCTGCGTGAAGTGGTTGCGTTACTTAGATAGGGCGCCTAAAAAGTTAGTTACCTTGACAAAAAAATAAAATTATAAGGTAAATGGCTGATTCTGGTTTCACAAGATGAAGAGCACCTCCCTGATGCTAAATATGTTGGTCTGCTTACGTGAAGTGGTTGCGTTACTTAGACATGTCGCTTGAAAAGTTGGTATTCGTGAACAAAAGAAAAAATAATAACGTAAATAGCTGACTCTGGTGTCACAGAACAAAGAGTACCTCTCTGATACAAAATTTGTCGGTGAAGTCTTGTTTGTTTTGTCGGTCTGCCTACGTGAAGTGCTAGTGTTACTTAGATATGGCTTAGATGGGTATGGCGTCTGAAAAGTATGTTATCGTGATCAAAAGTAAAATTATAAGGTAAATGACTGACTCTGAACGGCTGCATATCGAGCAAAATACATCTATCGTTAGTATCCGATATTATATATACATGCAGCAGTTCACAATTGTACTAACAACAGTTTTGTCAACTTTTAAAAAGAGCATTTAATTTAGAAAGTTTTCTAAAGTTTAGTCCAGAACGGCACAAAAATAATTACATAATTTCACGTCTATTCAAGAGTCTATAGTCCTTTGACTGCATTATATCCAAAAATTGTGGTATTATAGTTGTCTAATTTCAAAAATAGTAAAATAAACTTTAGTCCATTTGTGCACTAAACCTCATTATGTTAACAGGCAAATATTTTTTCAAAACTAAAAAACACTTTACCCCCAAACTACACAACCGATTTCGATAAAAGAATTTTCCAAATCGGTGAAGGCACCTTCAAATAATCGGTAACAAATTATGGACTTGCATAACTGTAACACGTGTAAATGTTATAAATGCGTATGATACGCAGGACTTTGAAATTTTGTTGAAATCAGTCAATACTTTAAGATTGAATTTATAAAAATAAAATTCCGGCGTTAACAATAATACTAATAACGCCGGAATCTTAAAAAGTACAACTGTAACATTAAGTTTTTGGTAGAAAGAGTTAATTTATCTGGTACTAAAAAAGTAAAAATAGAAAATTTTGTAGTTAGTACATTTGTGAACTACGGCATCAATATTAGGGTGACAAATTCATGTGTTTGTATGTACGCACGTGATACCTATTTATATAAAAGTTATATATGTACCTAATGTATATGTACATATATTGATCATAAATTCGATTGTTTATTTACAGTCACATTTAACTGTAACTTAAAAGTATTTTTAACAAAGATTACTTGTTTCCGATTTGATTGTTGTTTTATAGTAACATGATAATTTGGTGTTACAAAACATTTCGATTGTTCTTAAAAATAAGGCTTGGTTTAAATACATAAAATGATTGTGATTTTAAAGTAATTTAAGATTAATAATAATATAAGATGATTACATGACTTTTAAGGGATTGATCAAACAACTAGTGGGGCGCCAAGATGGCGGGGCTAGGTTATAAATTCAGTGTTTCTCACGTTTTGGACCTCTTTCGATTATGCTGCTGAGTAATGTAAGTTTCATTCTGTTACTATGTTTCTTTTTAATTGTAATAATAATTAAGTGGTATTAAAATAGATATTCCTGATATGTTTGTGAAACCGCTTTTGCCATTATTCTTTTGTGAAGAACCGTTATAGAATAACCAGTATCTTTGATAAGTACAGGTGTAATGATAGTTATTGCAGCCCTAGATAATATGATGCAATAGTGGTTTCTCAAGATTGGAATGAGTTGTGATACTTGTGATATTATTAATGTACTTTATTTGTAATTGTACTAGTCACATAGTGGAAATGTGAAAATATGAAATGTAGACTAAAGCCCTTCAGGCTAGTAGGCGGCCTATACTGACGAGTTTCTTTCGGGGTCTGTCTTCTCGGAAAACTAGTGGCCGATTACGAAACCCTGGTAGTTTTAGCTTTGCTTTGAAAAGTTGTTTTGAGGGAATATATTATTTATTGAAATAAATTATGTTTTTCTCCCTCACCCTGGTATTTCATTTTCTAACATCAGAAGTGGGATTCCACGGTTCCATGAATAATTACTAATACTTTTTTTTTGTTTTTTTATGTGAATCGTGATGGAAACGCTCTGCCTACGACCAAGACGACATGGTACGAGATGACGCAACGTCCACGTGGCAGCATGATGTGCAGCTCTTCAAGTCCGATCCAGAACCAAAAAAATTACCAGCTGGCCACTACATGCAGCGTCCTCAAAAATTAAATCGAATGGATTAATGTTCAAGGTGCTTCAAAAGTTATAAAAGGTAAAGCCTTTGAGGCTCTGTTATTAATAAGTCTGTATAAATTAAGTGTTATTGAAAGGTCAAAGTAATGGAAAAGAGACTTAAATTTTTATTTTTAAAGAAATATAAATAATTTTTTATCTTGAAAAGCTACAATCACTAACAGTATATTCGCTAAAAAGAAAAAAAAAATTACCCCTTTTTCGTGCTGCATGTTTCGTTCTTGCAAATACATATGGTTTTATTTTTCTTCTCTAAATACCATAATATCGTACAAATTAAATGATCCCTTTTCGCTTTTGTCTCGAATTTAAATTGAAATTTTAGCTGTACAGTAGCAAGCTAAACGTATATATCATAACATAGATACCTTTATATAATTTCTGTTCGTTACTTGGGTTATAAGCTACGATAAAAAAAAACGGTGTTTATTTATGGTTACAAAAAGATAAAAACAGATAAGAATTTTAGTTAATAAAAAGAAATCGATAAAAAATCGACGATATAAACCTAAATTATGTTAAGGCTTGATATTCGTCTCTACTTAGGTATTTCTTTTTGATTGGCTACCACTATCAATACGTTGTGATATATATCCATATGTTTACCATTGGTTAACAGTGTATCTGTATTGGTGTATTAAATTAGGTGATTTTCATAATTGATTTGTACTGTTAACGAGAAAAACTTTTATTTTTTGGGTGATGAGTAAGAATAGCAAACGAATTAATGAAATTTGCTTTTATTTGTAAATTTTGTCCACGAAAAGTAAATAAAGATAATGCCTGATACACAAAAAATAAAATAAAAAAAAAAGACTAATTATTTAAAAGTTCAAATCTAAAAGTAAATTAGGCATATGTTTTTGAGGCCATTACAATTGAAACTGTACAAAATAATAAACACAATTATTTATATAAGATTTTCTTTAGAACGGAAGATTTAATCACGTTTCTTTAAGTTTAATTTTGATGTAGAAATATTGAATTTAGTGACAATTCAAAAATGTCTAATTGTATTTTTACATGTGTATTCATAATAAAAGTAAATTCAAAAAAAAAAGTTGGATAGTTTTTAGAAAATATGAAACTTGAAATTTTCATCATATTTAAGTACTAGTTTTTCGAACCGAGCAACAGACTGCTGTTGATTCCATCAAACATAAAATAAAAACTTTTCAAAACATTTTGCAGGGACATTAATTTCTAATGAAATAAAAAAAAATGCATACCTTGTCATTGTCACTTAAAATATAATTCCTTTTTGTTTTTTAGAGAATTTTAACAGTTACAATCTGTATACAGAGGATAACGAAGTAAAGATGTATAACTATTTTACGTTATATTTGATTAACATTGGCCTATATTGTGGTTTACTATCCATTTGCATAAAAAAAATAAGCATAAAATGTTAGTATATGGTAATTTTAATGATATTTACGCATAGTTTTTTTTTTCATCCATAACAAATTTAGCATAATTGTCTTAATCTTAAATCAACATAATCATATCTAATATCGTAACTTTATAAAGGCATCATAGTATAAAACCATAATTAATATAGTCAATAATAATAATAAGAAAATAAATCAATGTATTATTTAATAAGGGTGCTAATTAAACAAGCTCGTTTCTGATAGCGATTCGTTCTCTGGTGTGGTCTCACAGATCTAACCTCACCTTCTTTTCTGATAGCAAGTTTTTTCTGACTTTTCTTTGTTTATAATATACTATTATGCGACTATACACTATCTCTGCACTGCAATTGAAATCCTTTGGGCGAAATTACCTAAACACATTATGCAAATTAAAACGATGTATAAATATAATTATACAATAGTACATATCCTGCTAAAAATCAATTATGACCTAGTAATATTATGCCAAATTCGTTGTGCCAAAATATTTTAGTAATAAATACATTATGTCTACAAAAGGGATCCCCTATATTGTTTGGAATAGTAAATCTTTACATAACTTTATAAAATCAGATTGGCCGAGGCGTAGAAAATAACTCTTATTCATATTATTGACAAAAGCATTCTATTACGAAATAACAGAATTGAATCATGTCGAACCTGGATCTTGAAGTAACTTGCAACTAAAAAAAATTACAACTTATTTATTCTTTTTTAACATTTTACCTTCTAAAAGATCACATTGTATGAATTACATTACACGTGTTTTATATTTGTTTACAATGTTTGGTACTTAAACTGAAACCGGATTGATCCCATTGCGATAGAATTAATGTGGGATTAAATTAAATTTATCTTTACTTGCCGTACTGTAAAATAGCACGTTACATAAAGTTATAATTATGAATATTTTCTCTACTCTACTACTTTGGTTGACTGGGAGGAAAAAATGCATTTAGTCTGCCATTTATCAAAGCATTTTGTGCTATGGAACAATTGTTTTAAATAAAATAACTATTGTAACCAATGTATAAATAAGTTTTATATTTGTTTTACATACTTGCAAGCCTTTTGATATGTAAAGCAAGGCAGAAGCAATACTGACTGTAATTAAATGATATTTTATGAGGTTTAGCTCTACTGCCTACTGTAAAAGGCACCGCTGTAACCTGATTGTGTAAGGCGAAACTGAAAACAAAATATTATAGCATAACTGTAAACAACATAACTGTAATATATATTGAAATACAATATAAAAGTGAAATATGGTCATAACAAAACGTAACCAATAAAACTGTAACATTTAACTGTAAAGTATAATATATACAACTGTAATTATAAGTTCTCATGGGAAACACGTATTTTGTAATTTTTTCTGATGGAGGCTGTATTTAATGTTGAGAAAATAATTTGATTCGGTTATTGATCAGATTTATGGTCGATGTGATGTAACATGACTTTATCGGTTTAATTTGTTTGTTGAAATTTACTCGTACATACACGTACATATTAGAAAATACATGTATGTAATGAAAAATTATTTATTTTTGGGTAAACGCTTATCTATATATAGTCTTTACTTATGTAAACACTTCATTTAAATGTACGTATATGTATTTGGTCTTTATTTTTATTAAGTAGTGCTGTGAAGATCCTGAAAAGAAATACTGTAAAATTAATCGTATGTTATAAAACTAGATATTTCAATTGATATTGTTAGATTGACCTGCTAATGTGAAAGTTTAACATTCATATGATGGAATATTGTTAGCCAATTCTCCTAATAGGAGGGGTAGAACGGTAACAAGTGTTCCTACTGACTTGTCGATTTATTGTAAAAAAAAAATACAGCAGTAGTAATAATATTGTAATAATTAAGCTATAAGTAGTAATTATGTAACAAATAGACAATTATTATTTCATGTATTAATAAGTTTCAAAAATGTTACTAAGGTTTGTACTTCGGGAGCGAAGTACAGTCAGTCTGGCCGTGATGACTATTTATATAAAAGTTATATATGTACCTAATGTATATGTACATATATTGATCATAAATTCGATTGTTTATTTACAGTCACATTTAACTGTAACTTAAAAGTATTTTTAACAAAGATTACTTGTTTCCGATTTGATTGTTGTTTTATAGTAACATGATAATTTGGTGTTACAAAACATTTCGATTGTTCTTAAAAATAAGGCTTGGTTTAAATACATAAAATGATTGTGATTTTAAAGTAATTTAAGATTAATAATAATATAAGATGATTACATGACTTTTAAGGGATTGATCTAACAACTAGTGGGGCGCCAAGATGGTGGGGCTAGGTTATAAATTCAGTGTTTCTCACGTTTTGGACCTCTTTCGATTATGCTGCTGAGTAATGTAAGTTTCATTCTGTTACTGTTTCTTTTTAATTGTAATAATAATTAAGTGGTATTAAAATAGATATTCCTGATATGTTTGTGAAACCGCTTTTGCCATTATTCTTTTGTGAAGAACCGTTATAGAATAACCAGTATCTTTGATAAGTACAGGTGTAATGATAGTTATTGCAGCCCTAGATAATATGATGCAATAGTGGTTTCTCAAGATTGGAATGAGTTGTGATACTTGTGATATTATTAATGTACTTTATTTGTAATTGTACTAGTCACATAGTGGAAATGTGAAAATATGAAATGTAGACTAAAGCCCTTCAGGCTAGTAGGCGGCCTATACTGACGAGTTTCTTTCGGGGTCTGTCTTCTCGGAAAACTAGTGGCCGATTACGAAACCCTGGTAGTTTTAGCTTTGCTTTGAAAAGTTGTTTTGAGGGAATATATTATTTATTGAAATAAATTATGTTTTTCTCCCTCACCCTGGTATTTCATTTTCTAACAACGCTACAATATCTGAGTAACGCAACCACTTCACACAGTCAGACTGACATATTTAGCATCAGAGAGGTGCTCTTCATCCTGTGAAACCAGAATCAGCCATTGACCTTATAATTTTTTTTTGTCCAGGTAACTAACTTTTCAGGCGCCCTATCTAAGTAACGCAACCACTTCACGCAGGCAGATCGACATATTTAGCATCAGAGAGGTGCTTTTCATTATGTGAAACCAGAATCAGCCATTTACCTTATCATTTATTGGTTACGCTTACCAACTTTTCAGGCGCCACATCTAAGTAACGCAACCATTTCACGCAGGCAGACTGACATATTTAGCATCAGAAAGGTGCTCTTCATCCTGTGAAACAAGAGTCAGCCATTTACCTTATCTTTTTTTTTTTTGGTCACGATAACCAACTTTTCAGGCGCTATATCTAAGTAACTCAACCACTTCACGCAGGCAGACCGACATATTTGGCATCAGAGAGATGCTCTTAATCCTGTGAAACCAGAGTCAGCCATATCCCTTATCATTTTTTTTTGGTCACGATAACCAACTTTTTAGGCGCCATATCTAAGTAACGCAACCGCTTCACGCAGGCAGACCAACATATTTAGCATCAGAGAGGTGCTCTTTATTCTATAAAACCAGAGTCAGCCATATCCCTTATCGTTACCAAATTTGTCGTGACCTCCTAATCTATTGTAATTTGTGCCGTTGTCGGAGCGAATGAGGAAAGGTAGACCTCTATGCGACACGAAACGATCTAATGCAGCGACGAAGGCTTCCGAAGTCAAAGCTGACACCACCTCCAAGTGGACAGCCTTGGTAGCCAAACAAACAAATACACACAAATACCCTTTTACAATCCGGGCATTACGAAGGGTGGTCGTTTTGACCGAATAGGGTCCTGCAAAATCGGTAGCCACACCGTCAAACGGCCTCGTAGGCCAGATACGATCAGCAGGCAGATCACCCATCTGCGGCTGCATCGTAGATGCCTTTACTCTACAACAAGAGATGCAACGAAACAAAACACTTTTAACTGCTCTTCGGGCTGACAAAATCCAAAATTCTCGCTGCAAAATGGCCAGCAACGCACTGCACCCTGCATGAGCGTTCCAAATATGTCGATCAGACACCAAAAGTTGCACCAAGGGTCCGCCCTTGGGCAATAACAAAGGATGGCGACTCCCAAACGGAAGGTCCGCCTTCCGGAGCCGGCCACCAACCCAAAGAAGCCCATCAGAGTCGATGAATGGGTTCAAACGAGCGACCGCGCCCTTCAACTTAGCGCGTCCCTCGCGCAAAATACAAAATTCTGACTCAAAACGTTCGGTCTGCACGACACGAACCCAATGCAACAACGCGCTCCGGCGCTCTTCAGCACTTGCTATCGATTCCAATCGTTTTGCCTGGGGGTTCCGACAATTATAAATGAAGCGTTTAATCCAACTGGTAACACCCAGAAGCTTCTCCAAACTGCTATACCGCGCAAGCAACCAATCCGGTTCTGAAGTCGTCCCAGCGACTGCAGTATGTACACGTAGCCCAGGCAAAATTTGTGCTGTTCCATCTGTCTTACAGACAGGCCAAGAAGTTTCTGGTCCCAATAACCACTCTGGGCCCCACCAGAGCGGGTGTGAAGTCAACTCGGGAGCCGTGCACCCACGGGAAGCACAGTCCGCTGGGTTAAGCTCTCCCGGCACGTGTCTCCAGATTATATCAATTCCGATATTCTTTATTTGGGAAACCCGGTTTCCCACAAAAACCTCTAAGGTATGTGGGGCCGTGCGCAGCCATGCGAGCGCGACCTGACTATCCGACCAGGCGAAAATATTCCGTATTTCGACCGTGGCCGCACACTCATGTGCAACGTGACTTAACAATTTAGAAATAAGATGAGCCCCGCTCAGTTCTAATTTTGGGATAGTCAACCTAGTCCTGATGGGAGCAACCTTGCTCTTAGCCAACAAAAGCGAGACATTGACCCGGCCATCGGCGTCAACTGTCCGCATATATACTGACGTGGCGTAGCCCCGCTCCGACGTGTCGCAAAAGCCATGAAGGCTGGCTTGAAACTTCCCAGGTGGCAATATTCGACGAGGCAAGGCAATCCGATTGACTTCCTCAATCGACGAAAACCATTCGAACCAATCATCCAGTGTGGACCCGGTCAGCGGCTCGTCCCACGAGACGCCCAAAGTCCAAAGTCGCTGCAGAAGACACTTCGCAGAAAATATCACTGGGCTTATCAAACCGTTTGGATCAAACATACGAGCCATCATAGAGGGCACCGTTCTCTTAGTCCAAGCCTTTGGTACCTCCAAATCCACTTGGAAGGTAAAAATGTCCGTTAGCGGCTGGTACTGCATGCCCAGCACCGCTATCATGTTGGGATCATCCACATCCGCAAACAAGTGAGGGTTCTGTTGGTGATCCTCCGGGATCCCTTCTAGAACTCTAGGCTCATTGGACAACCATTTACGTAACTCATAGCCGCCTGACTTAAGAATTGCAATCAATTCGTCCCGCAGTAAGAGGGCCTCCTCAACACTTTGGGCTCCGGTGCAGACGTCGTCAACGTACAAGTCACGTGATAGCACGGAAGCTCCACGGGGAAAGCGGGTCCGTTCCCGCTCGGCCAATTCAAGTAATGACCTGATGGCGATGTAGGGGCTAGATTTCAAACCGTACGTATTTGTATTCAGTTCATACACCGTCACAGGATCCTCAGGGCGCTCACGCCAGAGTATCAACTGGAATCGCCTGTCCTCAGGATGTATGACTGTCTGGCGAAACATCATCCGGATGTCCGCTCCAAAAACCTCCAATTATATCTCTGTGTAATTTGGGACCGGAATGCAAACATTGATTTATCGAAACCCCGTTCGACGTGGGTGCTGACCCATCAAAGACAGTTCTCAGTTTGCCTGAAGAGGCCTTCACAACAGCATGGTGTGGCAAGAAGTAATGCTCAGTTGAGCTCCAATCAACTCGAGCCGGAGACATGTGACCCAAGTCCTCGTACTCGCGCATAAATTCTATATATTTATCACGAAGTACGGGATCACGCTGCATGCGCCGTTCCAGACAGCAGTCGTTTCTCTGCAAACATCCTACTATGCCCTAGGCTAGGACGAGAAGCAACAAAGGGTAACCTAGTTACCAACCGACCGGAAGACAATCTTTCCGTATTGGCCTGATAAAAGGCCTCACATTCCGCGTGGTCCGGATCCATTCTGGAGACCATAGGTGGCTTCTCCGACTCCCAAAACCTTTGCATGGTTTTGGCCAAAGACGCATTCGCGAGAACTGTCGGCTCCTCCACGGAGTCATGTTCAAAGACAGGGCCCATCAGGGCGTAACCAAAAAATTGTAGACACTGCCACCAGTGAAATAGAACCCAGAGCCTTCTGGGTGCCCAATAAAATCCAACCCAATACGTCCGAACCCAGGAGCAGGTTTACTGGGGCGGGATGAAGAACAAATGGGTCAGCCAATTCCAAGCCTGACACCAAAGACAACACATCCGACGGTATGTCTGTAGAGGGCTGCCAACCCGCAATGGTATCCATTACCAGAGCCGAAGTCGTGATCCTCATTGTCGAGGATTTCAGCGACGAAAAGGTGACAAGTGTCTGTCCCGTCAAACACTTAACTTTTATACCACCAACTCTAAGAAGTGGCACAGGCGAGTCCTCCACGGCTAAGCCTAATGTATGGGCCACTCGAGTGGTAACCAAACTTTTCTGAGCCCCCGAAACTAACATGGCTCGTACAGTAACCGCCTCCCCCCCATGACCCCATACGCGGACCACCGCGGTGGGGAGCAGAACCGTCCGCGGTTCTGTCCTACTGAGGGAGCAAGCTAGTTATGGGCTCCCCACTCTCTCCAAACCTGGGGGGTGCCACTGGCCCGGATAATACGTCGGGCGAGTGCACGTCCCCATGTGAGGGGGCGCGGCTAGCGTAGGGCGGGTGGTACTCCAGCCGAGGGTACTCGTGAAGCGGCGGGGAAAACCGCTGTGGCTCCGTCCTCCGAGTAGGAGCCGGTGCGGAGGGAGGTGTCCCACCTCTCACTTCCGCTCTAGGGCCCCCGCCCATGGGGGCCCTATCCAAGGCCTGACCAGCCACATACTGGCCATGTCCCGTAGGCGGAGGATCCCGGACCACCGAGACCCGCGCCGGCATTCGACCCCCATCCCGAGGGGGGGTGCGACGAGCGAAGCCACGTCCGCCGTCCGACAGTGGAGGGCTTCGCGCAGGAGCGCCCCCGCCCATGGGGGACCCCTGCCTCTTTGCCTGAGAGCCAGCCTCGCTCCGGTTCATGCAGAGCATCAAGTGGTGCCGCCCATGGCACGCACTGCATGGCTTGGCTGAATGGCAGTCACGTGCGTAGTGACTGCCCAGGTAAAAACACAAGTCATGTCGCTTCGCCACGCGACGCCTTTGTTCTACTGGCAGCTGCTGCCAGTCCCTACATGTGGTAGGCTGTGACCCTTCCGGCCACACTGCAGACAGTCCGCGTCCCTCGCGACTGCTGCCGTATTAACCACCCGAGCACCAGCTCCACGCGGTGAAAGTGGCTGCGCCTGTCAAGGCTTCCCTCGCCATGAGGGTCCCGAGGCTCCGCGTTCTGGCGCCCTAGATGGCGCTGGTTCCGGCGTGGAACTCTCCGCGGCCCTAGCCTCAAACTCCAAAAACTTATATTAGTCGGAAAAGGTAGGTAGGGTATTGCTGTCCCGCTCAGCATTCTCGCGTTCGAAACGCGAGCGAATATCGTTGGGTAGTTTGCCCAAAATAATGTGTACCAACAAAAATGACCGCTGGTCCACCGGTAGTCCCAAAGTTCGCAATGCGTTACAGGCCACTGTAACGGGCGTTAATAATTACAGGCGCAGTTGTGCCCGATTGGCCACCCGAGGCAGGGCCAATAGCTGCGCCGCATGTGCATCGGCCAACAACCGAACGTTCTGGTAAGGGGAGTTCAATAACTCCCAGGCCGTGTCATACTGGTCATCCTCCACACAGAGGTGCTGGATGAGCGACCGCGCTTCATCCTCCAAGGTAGAGAGAAGGTACGCCATTTTTTGCGCCTTCGTTAGGTCATGTCTCGAGTCGACCAACGACTCGAACATGTTCTTAAAGGCCATCCACTCTTCCATCCTACGCCCAAAGTGGGACAGCTGAAGGGTGGGAAGCCGACCAGTTACAGCTGGCCCTTCCGGTCCACCGGATGTGCGAGGGGCGGGACCGCCCGCCTGTCTCGCTCTGATGTGTGCGGCCTTCTCCACGATTTCATCGTGAAAGGCCAGAATCTAGTCAAAGTCCTTGAGATGACCTGCCCAGACCTCTGGGTCCAAATCACCCTCGGTAAGCACCGCCATGGCTGCTTCCATATTGGCCAATCTCGTACGGAGCTGTTCCGCTCGCTCCAGAATCGCAGCGTCCTTGTCCGTACGGGACAAGAGTGCGCTGGCACTCGCAGCCCACCTAAGTTCATTGGCGAGCGTCGCCCTTGCGGGGGTTGTCTTCGACATTGCGTTAGACAAGAACAAAACAAACCAAATTTAAATTATTGAATATATAAGTCCGACAAGGGCACAAACCAAAATTCTTAATTTTCAAATGCAAACAAACAAATTAAAGTACTATCTAATAGTAAAATTGACACGGACTAATATTTATCAATTACAAACAAACAAGTTATAATACTATCCAATAGTATGATTGAGACGGCCCAATATTTATTAATTACAAACAAACAAAAATTATTTTATTCCAAACTAGCCGAAGCCCGGACTTCGTTCGCGTGGACTTTATGTCTCTGGAAAATGCTCATCAGGCTGAGCAACTTTTACTAAGGCAGAATTTTTATATCTCTTATAATTTAGCTGGACCATTATGGTTCTGCATCAGGCGTTCCATTTTCCAAAATCATTTATACCCTATATGTTGCCCAGGCTTAATAGCTATATAACAAAAAAAGTTTCATTCGAATCCATCCAGTATTTCCGTGTACAAACAGACAAACAGACAGACAGTTTTTTTTTAAATTCTTACTCTATTACTACGTCTCCATCGCCCCCAATATTTTTTTTGGAAATATATTTAATGTACAGACACACTTTTTTTACTGTTTTATTATATGTATAGATTTTCTATGGGAAATAATGTTTACCCTACCTTATTAAAAAACCAAAAAACAAACAATATGTGGGCCCGTAATCAGAGCCGTTAATTAACTACGCTTTGCTACAAAAGATTGTAGCGCAGAGAGCTGAGATTACGGTATGTTGTACGAGTCCGGCAATCCCACCGGCAACAAACAAACACACAAACAAACCTACGCAGTCTGCTACCACCCCAGATAAGATCCAGGGAACCTTCTCACCTAATTATAACCTAAACTTAAATATAAAAAAACTAAGTAAATTTAATTAATAATGAGGAACAAATTATTCTAAGACTTACTGTATCTATATATTGTTATAACGGCCTTCGGACGACCTCGCCAGGCTTCCTCGTCGATCCCGAAGTCCCCTTCGGGGATTGGCGACGGTTTTGGGTCCCTCCACGGGTCCCAAGTCAGTGGTGAAGGAAATTGGGTACCTATGCACCTACCCATGAGCTCATTTCTGTCGCCCCAAACGAATATGTCGAATATAGCACCACTTCACTACCGCACAATAGCGTCCTTGTTTTAGTTTCACCGTAATTTCAATATTGAGTACATAACCTAACAAGCGGATTATTACATGTGACGTCTTTCGTTCCGATTCAAACGTTTATCACTATTTATACATTTAGTGGTATTCACAACACCAAAATTAGTCCATTTTACAATCAATTTTACATAAACTTCCGTACCACACGGGCGATAAGTAAACCAACAAATTTACGACTACGCAAGAACACTTTTTTTACATTTGACACTTATACTGTTTCCATGCATACCACGATTTAGTTCCGGCTCCACGCCTTTACAAACTATTAACAAACGACTTGGGCAAATCCAACCACAATAATTAGTTAATTAGCGATAATTCTTCCACAAAATACACGCTTTTACAACAATCTTACGCGGCCATCGCGTTCCGAACCACTCGGAGAACCGGCTGACAGTAATCGCGTCCCTCTAGTGATCTGACGCGGCTCGAGTGAAGTGACGCCGTGCGCTTACCAATCGATTATCGCTAAATCGACAAATCTTGCCCGTGTTTGTGGAGATCACACGCAGATGGCGCTAGTCTCCTAACAATAAGTACTTTTATTCAAAACACTATTTATGAAATAATGTCTCAGAAAGTTTACTTTTGAGAACCTCTTAGGTTTGCTAGGTCAGTCTAACATTTTCAGTAATAGGTCAGTTGATAAGTATCCGAGAATAACTATATAAAGTAAATGGTTGGTGGTTTATAATTAAAAATATCAAATCACTTAAAAAATAGTTTTGTTTATGCATCTAAATAGTAACAAGAACCCATTCTGTGCTCTTCTGTTGTGTCTGAGCTAAGTATTTCTGTTAATTAGTGTCGGCTTAGATTCTCTGGACAAAAATAAATGTGTTCATCCAAGGGAATCTCCGGTTTTATTATTTAACACCTTAAACCACACCAATTTTTTTTCATTGCGGGCCGGGACGCGGTAGCAAATGGCGCCCGCATTTTGATTTAGTTGTTGCTATTCTGATGTTTTAACCACAACCAAAACAAATAAAATGACAAATATTTATTACTTGTTTTGTCAACTACCAGTCCTATATTGAGTTAAAGGGTTCTCTCACACTTTCTTTACTAACAGTTTGAAAAGGCATCAATGATTTTGTGTAACACTAACGTAATAAGTAAATATTGGGGAACATTGGTGTACATTGGTGTAAATTTATTTTGTGCTTTACTAAAAATAGTATTTATTAAAGTGTGCAACTTGTTATTTCTGTAAGAGTAATTTTTTCGACCTGTTGTTCCGTACCTTTTTTTTGCTTCCTATGTAGCAAGATAATTTGGTCTATAAGAATATTGCTGTATTTGTGAAAATTATTATTAGACAATTAATTACTTTGGCATTGTCAAGAGTGAAATTTTGTAAAAGTATAAACCACCAAGTTTAAAATAGATACAAAATAAGAAATTAACCCTATTTTTCTTGCTAGAAAAATTTTAGGGAGGTTATAATTTTTTTTTAAACACAATAAACAATTGTTGTTGGTCTAACTTAAGAATCTAGTTGTAAAGCAGAACTAATAATTTTTTCACAGATTCATCCTCAACTATAAACAGCGATCATGTCTGTTAAGGTAATAAAACCACATCTTTTGCCAAAGATGAACTACAATATGAGGTAAGTATTAGATCTGAAACACCGACAACTACAGTGGATGCACTTAGGAAACAGTTAAGAATCTTGTTGAGTGAATATCCGTCCGTGGAAATTGTAGATACGGAGTTAGATCCTTGTCAGGAAATAGTCATTATTGAGAAGAAAATAAAGGAATTACAAGAACTGTATAGTAAGTATAATCAGTCACTGAGTTGCGGGTTGTTGAATAAGGCGAAGAGTTTGGCATATCATTTGTATCACAGATTAGGTCGAGTTCAGCCAGAGGATGTGTCTACAAAGCAAAAGGCAAGTAGATAGATAGATAGATAGATAGATAGATAACTCTTTATTGTACACCAAAAGAATAACAAAAAATAACAAAGAAATAAATTTTACATTAAATGAGTACAATGGGCGGTCTTATCGCTTAAAGCGATCTCTTCCAGACAACCAGTGGATGGAGAGGAATGTGAGAAAGATAAAGACGGTGGTGAAACTAACCAAGGAAAATAATATCAAAACTAATTAAATATAACGCATATTTAACATAAACATATTGTACACAATTACAAACTTCAATAATACTTATAATAAATAAAATATACATAAGTTATATTTACTTATATAAAAATAGACAATATACATACATATATAATATATTATACATATACAAAACATATTATTAATAGCAAATAAACTTACTGATAACTTTAAAAGTACTTAAAAATAATTATAATCATTAAGTATACATACATATGATAATTATGTACTTATTGATAGGTAGTAGTCTACTACCATTTTCTCAAAGACAGGGAGAGACTGTGCACGCCGTATTAAAACTGGCAATTCATTCCACAGGCGCACTGCTTGGACTGTAAAAGACTTATCATAAAAGTTGGTCCGATGCATAGGCATGTCCAAAGCGAGATTTTCTGATGACCTTAAATTATGCCTATTTTTGGAATGTTGAAATTCAAAACGTTCCTTAAGATAACAGGGGGAAGGGAGGAAAAAAAGTATATTATACAATAATGAAAGAATATGTGAATTCCGGCGAAGGCGAATGGGAAGCCACCTGAGCTGAGTACGAAATTGTGAGACATGATCATATTTGCGTAGACCAAATATAAACCTTATGCAGAAATTTTGAAGTCGCTCAAGCTTATTAAGCTGGTCCTCTGTGAGATCTAGATAGCAGGCATCCGCATAGTCTAAAATGGGAAGTAAAAGTGTATGAGCAAGCGCCATTTTGGTGGCAGTAGGTAGAAAATTACGGAGTCTTCTAAGTGAAGCCGCAGCCCCGTATAACTTACTAGCTGTAATTTGCATCTGAGGACCCCAAGATAAATTTTCATCAAAGGTCAATCCTAAATTTTTAACAGTTTTTGAGAAAGGTATATTCACACCATCAAATTGTACATAAGGTAAAATCGAACTATCTAGTTTTGCCAACATGCGTGAACTGCCAATAATTATCACCTGAGTTTTTGCTGGATTCACTATCAGTCCGTTTAAACGACTCCACTCAGTTATGTGTGTTAAGTTATCATTTATATCTTGTATAGCCTTAGCAATATCACTGGGTGGAGCTTGAGAGTAGATTTGTAAATCGTCAGCATACAAGTGATAGGGACAAGAAATGTGTTTTGAAACAGAGTTAATGAAGACTGAAAACAAAAGAGGAGAGAGAACGCCGCCTTGCGGTACGCCAGCAGATACATTACACCACGAAGAATAAGAGTCTTCGAGGCGAATGCGCTGCCTGCGACCATACAGATAACTGTGAAACCATTCAATTGCTGATGGAGATACATTAATAGAGCGTAATGTTGCAAGAAGTATATCGAAATTAACGGTATTGAAAGCATTACTATAATCTAATAAAGAAAGTACGGTTAGCAGTCCTTCTTCCATGCCAAGGCGAATGTCATCTGATATTTTAGTAAGGGCAGTTACGGTGCTATGACCTGTACGAAAACCCGATTGCATAGGATTAAATAAATTATTTTTATTAAGGAAATTGCATAACTGGGACTGAATGAGGCGTTCAAGGACTTTTGATAGGAAAGGAAGTATAGATAGGACGATAGTCGGAAAAGGCTTTTGGATTGGGTTTTTTGGGTAAAGGAATGATAAGCGCTTCCTTCCAAATGGAAGGAAACACACAGTCTGTAAGACATGCGTTCAGAATAAAACAAAGGATAGGAAGGATACAATCTAAGATAGGAATTAGCATGTTTCGACTGATACCGTCAATTCCCACAGCATTGGATGTAATTGCCATAATGCTCTTCTTAACGTCACAAGCAGCAAATTCAGAAAAAATTAATGACTCATGATCAGGAGTAGATATGGTAGACAGGTGAGTAATTGTTTTTGATTTAATATTATCATCTAGAACAGGAGTAGATGTAAAATGCCCTAATTTCTTCAGTTAGCCACGGTGCAGGTGAATGTTTGATTTTGATTGGCCTTAATGGTGCATGACGATCGTACAGTTCAATTATATTTGTATTGAAAAATGATACCATCTCATCAACAGATTGAGCATTGTAAATAGGTGTCCAATCTATTGCACGCGCGTCACTAAGTAAATGTTCTAGATTTATACCACTAAAATTGCGCTGAAGAATAATTTTGGGTTTGGATTTAGGAGGACGAATTTTATAAGACAAAAATAACAGATCGTGGTAAGAGAAAGCATCGGCAGGATATTGCCCATGTTTAGCAACATGCTGTTCTGATGATACAATAATAAGATCAAGAAGAGAGGGTGTTGTGTTAGGAAAGTGATGTGTAGTGCTGAGAGGGAGAATGTGCAGGTTGCTTGATAAGACAATCGACTCTAATGAGCGAGAACGACTATCCTTTAAGTACGTGTAGAACTGCTCTAACCTCATTTTTGGGAAAAATCGAACAGCCTGAAGAGGAAACCGACCAACAGGAGGAGACCGAAGGTTTAAGTTCAGGTCATAACTGTAGTCACGTCGGAGAGAAATGTGTTGCTAAGTGGATCGTGCGATTTAATGGCTTGGCCGTGCACTCCAGTGTCTCTTCTTGGTTGGAACTTCGAAATCTGCTTATAGAGGACTTTTTAGCTGTTGATTATGATTACAAGCTTCTAGGTGACATAAGGCTGTGTTCACAAGGTGCTGATGAGCCTTTACATGTCTTCTTCGCTGTAATGAAGTGCATGTTTGGTAGGTTAAAGAAACCATTGCCTGAGGAAGATAAATTCGACATATTATTACGCAATATTAGACCATTTTATTCACAACAATTAGCTTTTGTGGAGGTGAAAACTGTGAATGAATTATTAAAGAAATGTAAGGTCATTGAGGTTGCGAGACAACGGGGTTTAGATTTTACAGAACCAGACAAGCAAAAATTTTCGGTGCTTACATCAGAATTCCTGTATAAGCCTAGGAAACAGTCAAATTTAATGGCCGAAACCAATTATGTTGGCGAAAAACCAAGTCAAGTGTCAGCTGTCAATAATGTTGCTAGGGCTGACACAGTTAAGAAAACGTGTTTTAAGTGCGGCAAGTCAAATCATAATTTCAGTTTGTGTAGTAAAAAGGTGTCAAGGTCTTGCTTCGCTTGTGGAAAGGTTGGCCACTTTATTAACCCTTAATTGGTCGCGTGGGGTGTCATACACCCCAAAGCAGGTTTCCAGGCTCATAACATTTTAAAATTTGAATCATCGACCGCACGACCCCCATATAGAGGCGCCTGCAGGACGCCTCGGGTCCTCCGAGGTTCGGCAGGAGCTGCGTCAGCGCTGTCGCCGCCGACATGAGCCGCGGAATCAGGGCCTCGAAGTGGGCGCCGAAATTCCATTTGCCATCAAGGACGATGCCCAAGTAGCGCATCGTCGGCTTGATGGCAATGTGGGTTCCACCCACCATCAGACTGGCGTCTGGAGGAGGCGCTTTCCAAGGGCTATGAAAACATAGCGCCTCGGATTTATGGAGCGCAACCTCCAGACCCAGCCGCCGGATTCGGCGCACCACCTCGGCGACCGCGGCCGTGGCGAGGATTGACGCCTCACGAAACGAGGTGCTGCGGGATACCACCAGGGTGTCATCGGCGTAGCGCACCAACTCCAACCGCCTCTTGCGCCTTTTTTTTTTTTTTTTTAACGGAGGAAAGATCCCTGTTACGGATACCCATCAGCCTGCGGGGGAGGCTGTCGGGTTATGTGGGACTCCACGCCAGAGTGACGTGCCTACCCACTAAAAAATCTCCGGAGTTCCACCTTAACCGCCTTTGCCGGGGACACGGGAAAGGAAATACAACCGCGAACCCCGGCGCGGCTGGCCGCCGAAGCAGCCCCTCCTCGGGGGCGTCTGAGCGCCCCCCCCACTCACCAAGTAGGCGCGTCCGGAACTCATGGACGCGCCGTACCTCCTCGGCCCAGTTGAGAGGCGGCGGAGATGAACTCCCACGCAGTCCACCGCCTGTGGGCCCATGGGAGCCAGATAAACCGGCTCCCAGCGGCGGAGAAGATGTGAGGCTCCGCCGCTTACCTCTCGCCGCAAACGCGGTGCGGCACCACTCGGCCGCGGAGGACAGGGAGAGCGACAACGTAGCACCGACACTCCCTGACCTCCGCGACTGATCATCAACCACAGCCACGGCGGTGTGGCCCCGCCTGAAGTGCCGGGAGAGCAATGAAACATTCCCCTCCCGGCAGCCCCACCCCGGGTGGGGGGAGAACTTCCCACTCCCCTGCCGCCCCATTGGGCGCATCCCAGCAGGCTCAAGGCCGAAGCCGAGCCCGCGGGAGCGCCCCTCCCCGGGTGGGGGGAGATCTTCCCACTCCCCCGCCGCCCCAATGTGGGCGCTCACTGCTGGCGCAAACCTCAGGAGCGCCCCCTCGCGGGTTCCTCTTGGCTTCCCCGTGGCTCCACGGCACCACAGGTTCTGAGCCCCCCCGGTACGACAAACCGGGAACCCATCGGGGGGGAACCGCCTCTTGCGCCTGACCTAACCTAACCTTACCTATCACTTTCTATTTTGATTCATTTTTCGACCTTCTTGCCCACAATCACAATAAGAATGGCCGTTGAGCTGCGGTAGGTCTGCAGAGTTTTGAAGCCCATAGCTTTACTTAAATTTAAAATTTTTTAACAGCGCCATCTATCGGTGATCAAAAAAACTAATTTTTAATAATACCCCGAAACCAATCGAAATCAAATTGAAATCATTTCATATAAACCATTATATAAAATTAACAAAAGTTTTAGTCACATAAATGTTTCACGTGATTCTTTAAATTATTATAACTTTTTTATTTATTAACGGATTGAAATAAAACAAACACTAAATTTAATGTAAAGCTTATCACGACATATTAAGGAATCAATAGAAATCAGGATCAGAATCAAATAATAGAAATCAGGAATATGGTGAAAAAGAAGGAAAAGACTATATGTAAAAATAATAATTAAAAAATAATCAAAACAATAAACTACATGCAAAATACACACTATAAAGTATATGCTAAAATAAACAATACCTACATATACTACATACACTACATAAATACACTATGATCTATCTGACAGTTTTTGAAAAAAATGTGCCTTCACCTGTTTCTTAAATGAAAAACGGGTTTTAGCCTTCCGGACATTAACTGGTAATTCGTTCCATAGTTTTATAGCTTGGACGATAAAAGAATGTGTAAAGAAACCACTCCGGTGAACTGGCAAAAAAAGGTTGAAATTGTTAGAAGAACGAAGATCTCTAAGATGGGTATCACCCTGAAACTGAAAATTAGACTTGAGGTAAGCTGGAGTAGCGGGTTCAAAAAGAATCGAATAGAGAGTTGTGAGGATGTGCAGGTTGCGCCGTTGACGAATTGGTAACCAGTGAAGTTGGGAGCGATAAGACGACACATGGTCGTTTTTACGAAGACCAAAGATATAGCGAATACAATTATTGAGAAGACGGTCAAGTTTGTTTAGCATATCGCCAGTCAAGTCCGAGTAGCACACATCAGCATAATCTATGATTGGCAAGATCAATGTATTAACCAGCATTGTTTTGGTGTCACAGGGTAGAAATTTTTTTAACTTATAGAGGGTACGTAGGACACCGGTGACTTTTTTAAAAATTTCCGTGACCTGTGTATTCCACGAGAGGAATGGATCTATGTGCAAACCTAAATCTTTGACACTTGAGCCAAACGGTATTACTGTGCCTTCAAAACAGACAGATAGGTGAGAGTCAATGTCAATCTGCCTAATAAAATATGTACTACCAACTAGTAAAGCCTGACATTTTTTAGGATTGACCTTATCAGTCCATCCATTTCATTTTATCCATTTCAGTCAAAAATACTAAATGTACAGACAAAATATTTTTACTGTTTTATTATATATTCTTGGACGAGACGATCCAAGTTATTTTTTTTTTAAATAAAATTACAATTACCTAAACTGATTTTAATAGACTCAAAATTAACAAAACAAATTAAATTAAAAATTAGCAAAATCTAAAAATGTCGTTCACTATGACGAGGCACGCACGATGTTGCTATGGCGACGATCTCGAACAAAATGGGCGCGTGTCAGGGCGGTGCTGCGTTATATAGGGTAGCGAATTTCTTTTCGTTGACCCGTCAACACGGCCTCCCTGACAGGAGTCCGTCCCGGGCTCCTATCATTGTCTTCAACTCTGCTGGTCGGTGCAGTAGCTCAGGCTCGACCAGAGGCTGCAGCTCCTCGGGTCTGAAGTGGCGCTGCGACGCCTCTACCGCTTGCGAGTGCTCGTCACTCATCAACGGTGTTGGCCCCTGAGTTGCAGAAGAACTCGGCTGAGGCTCGGCAGCAGGCTGGCTGGCTGGCGGGAGTATCTCAGCTGGTGCGGACTCCTCTTCTTGGTATGAATCTGCACAAGACACATATGCGGTCGCACGTACGCCATAAGGCCTTTAAGCACATGAGCGTTCGCATTATTGGTTAGACAAATAAAAGAAACATGCTCTGAACTTTGCAGTTCAGAGCATGTTTCTTTTATTTGTAAGCTTTACGGCGTGCCTCTTTCTCCTTGCGGCTAAAGCTTATCCCGACAGCGCGAAGAATGTAAAACACATTAAACTGTGAGAAAGAGACGCGTTGTGATGCTTATCTCAACAGTTTAACATGTAACATACCGAGACGCATCTCGATATCGGACTGAGAAAGAGGCACGCCGTGAAGCTTATCTCAGCCCAGGCCAGGATAGAGGCACGCCGCGGCGTGCCTCTATCCTGCCTAAGCCTATCAATATGGCCTTTCGACTTTGCATTGTTGGATCAGATTTATGGAACTTGTTTTACATTTATCTTACAATCTTGGTTTTAAAAAATGGTCTGCCACAACAAAAGAAACTAAAGCCTTAAAAAAACAAAAGAAGACTTACGTACAGCGAAGGTTTAGAGAAGAGCTTGGATTGAATATTGATAAACCAAAGCAAGTTAGTGGCAACACAAATGACGGAAATACAGCCAGACGATTTTTCCAAAATTACCAGTGTTCATCAGAAATCACAGGTATAGATGAGGAATTAATAAAACAGTTTTACGTTATACTTCAGGTCATGTCAAGCGGTAGAGGTATTGATGCCACAAAATTTGGTCAGTATGCTTTCAATACAGCACAATTATATGTTAATAAATATAAATGGTATTATATGCCATCTTCTGTACACAAGGTATTGATTCATGGTGAGAGTGTTATTCGTCATTTTTCTGTCTTGCCTATTGGGCAACTCTCCGAAGATGCTCAAGAGTCACGAAATAAAGACTATAAACAGTTCAGGCTTCATCATGCAAGAAAATGTTCGAGGGCAGCAACCAATGAAGACGTTTTACATTCACTTTTGTATACCTCTGATCCATACATTTCAAGCATAAGAAAACCATACAACAAAAAATATTTGGAGCTTATTGATGAAGCAAAGGAGCTCTTGAGTGACGTTTAAGTCATATTAGAGTTTATTTATTTGTATTTAACATAGTAGATGTTTATTATGCCTTTTTGACTTCGAAGAACATAGATGTAAGAATTAAATTGTCTTCTTTTTGCTTTCTTGTTTTTTTTTTACTATTATAAATAAATTTTTACATACGAAATATACATTATTTTAAAGCACATACAATCAAGATTATCAGGGAAAAAAATCACTTGAATATCTTTATTAACAAATAAGTTATAGATTTTTGATATGAAAATGAGTCAAAGTTCCCACTGTGCGCCGTGAAACTTGTCCCGACCACAACAATCACAAACAAATAAAACATATGAAGCTTCATATAGCATGCGAGCCCCCTTAGGGCACTCACCATGAAAGTACGCAGCACGTACTTCAGGAGTCCACTCTCCACGCTATGGAATCATGTACTCCGCCGCCGCCCGCGTCAGCTTCCCAAAGGAGCCAGCCAGCAGCTACAGCTCGGAGCGCCCTTGTGGCAGCGTCTTCACGATGCGGTACGGGCCACGCATACACGAGTCCAATTTGCCCGTAGACTGCGCCTGTTTTCTTACAAAAACCAGACTGTTCAGTTCAAAAGCCCAGGGAGGCTTTCTTCTCTGGTTAACATAAGCGTCTTGTGATTGCTGGTTTCGCCTTAGTCGCTCTGCAGCTCGCTGCCTGCTTATCTTACGCAGACATTATTGGGACTCGACCCCGTCGAGTACTACGTCACGAACCAAACTACTTACAAGCGGAGTAGCAACTTCAATGCCCGCTAACAGACAGAGAGCGAAATACTGGGTGGTTCTATGCTTAGCAATATTAAGAAACAGCGAATCAAGAAGCTCGGCTGTACCTGACCTTGATTGATTTGATGACCTAAGTACTCAAATTCTACCAAAAAGAAGCCTTTTCTCTTTTTTTGACATTAACTGAATATGGTCTAATTAAAGGAAAACCCATAGCAAATACAAATCATTCATTATTGAGGGTAGTTTTATTTTCATTGCAAAAATTATTCGTTGTTTTTGTTACGTGAATCCGATTTTCGTTTAGCAAAACAATTATCCACTCTGTGGCCAGGCTTCTTGCAAAAAGAGCACGGTTCAGATGTTAACGACACATGTACGGTTTTTGGATTCGTACTATTTGAACCATTTGGGATAGAACTACCACTAGAATAATAATAATAAAACCAAATACGAAAAAACAGTGGTTTACCAAAGGAATAAAAATTTCGTGTAAAAATAAAAGACTATTAAAAATATTGACTAATACTACAAAAAGTGACACTCGTAAAAACTACTACAAAAAATATGAAAAAACATTAAAGAAAACCGTCACAAAATCAAAAAAACTCGATTACATTAGACGAGTAAAAAAGTCAAAGAACATAGTCAAAACAATGTGGAATGTAATAAAATAAAATACAAACAAAACCACAAAAAAACACAAACAAAATGTAAAATTGAACGTCCAAAATAAAATTACTTCCGACCCAAAAATAGTTGCAAATACATTCAATAAATACTTTGCATCAGTGGGCATACCGAGCGGAAAGCAGCTGCCTCAAGGTCGTCCGGTGATGCACTCGCCTGACAACACCATGTACTTGCGTCCGGTAGAAATGGCTGAAATAAACACCATTCTGCGAGAATTAAAAAGTAAATATAGTTGCGGCGTTGATGAGTTTCCACCAATTTTATTTAAAATGTGTGCGGATGAACTTACCTTTCCTCTCACTTTACTTATTAACCAATCCTTCGTGGAAGGCACTTTCCCAGATAGGCTTAAAACATCATTAATAAAGCCCATACACAAAGGAAAGAAAACCGAAAGAGAAAACTTCCGTCCAGTAGCGATACCTTGCACTGCGTCAAAAATTTTTGAAAAAGCAATTGGAACGCAGACGTACGACTTTTGTGAAAAATACGGTATTTTTGATGACTCCCAGAACGGGTTCCGAAAAAATCGGTCAACTACCCTCGCGACATATAATTACGCCCAAGAAATACTAACTACAATTAATAATAAAAAATATGCTGTAGGTACGATGCTGGACACGACGAAAGCGTACGACAAAGTTTTACATAAAATACTGCTAAATAAGCTGTACGGAGTAGGTATTAGAGGAGTAGCTCACAATTGGTATGCATCGTACCTAAAAAATCGGAAACAAATTGTAGAAATCGAGCACTATGACTACGACAATAGGACGATTACAACAGTAAGATCAGATGTAGAATGTGTGAAATGTTCGATTCCCCAAGGGAGCGTTATCGGATGTTTATTATTCCTCATCTACATCAATGACTTACCTAAAACAATGACTCAGACATGTGTACTGTTCGCGGACGACGTATCATTACTGACACCTTACTCAAAACCTTATAATTTAAACAATATGCTTACCGAAAATATAGACAAAGTAACATCGTGGTTAACTGATCATAATCTAGAAATAAATTTTAATAAAACGAAAATAATTGAATTTAGACCACATCAAAAAGAATCTTTAAATATAAAATTTAGCTATAATGGAAAAGATATCGAGACTGTCAAATCCTTTCAATTATTGGGAATGGTGCTAGACACAAATATGAGTTGGAAAGATCAAGTTGACAAAATAGTACAAACTACAAACATTTACATACGCACTTCGGGAACTCAAAAAATCCACGAATAACAAAACGGCGATAACAGCTTTCTATGCATATGCATATTCGTGGCTTACATATGGGGTTATACTCTGGGTAAATAGTACCGACGCGAATAGATTGCTAATTCTTCAAAAAAAATGTATCATAGAAAATATTAAAGACAGAGAAAGCTGTAGGCCATATTTTAAAAATTTAAAAATACTGACATTGCCATGCATATACATTTTAGAAACTAGTAAATTTATGAGAAAATATCCCCAATATTACACAAAAAAAGACGATTTACCGCGACGCTATCCCACAAGGAAGAAGAATATGTTAGCGAGGCCGAATAACACTCGTAATTTAGAAATATTTAATTCTGGGCCGCTTGCAATGACATTAAAGTCTATAATGCCCTCCCAGACCTGCTTAGAGCAGAGGAGAAGAATTCGATCTTTATTAAAAGATTAAAAGCCCTGCTTATAGATAAAAATTATTATACATTGGACGAGTTTTTTAATGATAAAGATTTGACAAAATATACAATAAATGATAATGACGAATAACATAATCTACATTGACATTTAATATAATTGACATTTAAATTAAAACAACATTTGGACGTTATTAAATATTATAGTATAGTATCTACTCATTAAATAAAATAAAAAATATGACCAAAATTAAATTAAATTTTAAGACATCAATAAAAAGAAATTTATTCATAATAATTTTAACATTGAATTTGATACATACTAAGAAATAATCCGCATGCCGTTCCGTTATTTTCTGTTGCAATGCCCTGACAGGGTTCATGTTGTACCTACTAACCTTAGAAGTGACTGTGTAGTGTAATCTAATATAATATGTTTAATGTGAAAAGCAATAAATAAATTGAAATTGAAATTGAATCCGTTCTAATTTTCTTATTGCAAGCAGCCTGCCTATGTCCGAAAAGACCACACGAAAAGCAATTGCCTAGATCAAGACCACGCTTTCTAGTGACATCACTCTCACTATTACTCTTTCCTGAAATATTTTGTGAAGCAATACGCATTTTCGAACTAGGTTTTACATAAATCGATAAAAACTCAACAATGTCGTTAGGCGACAACTTGGCATTAGTAGCTGATGCTCTGATGTGGGGGTCCGTGATACCACGCACAACAATCGCCGAAATAAGACTGTCACTGAGCCCGCGCACTATGCGTAATCGCAGCAATGAACGGCGAGCATAATCCGCGTACGTAGAGTAATTATCAGAGTTGGTGTTCATAACCTCAAATAAAATATTCGCAATGTCTGGCGTTTTTGGACACAACGGTGTAAATTCCTTCTTAAAATTACTCCACGTACGGTCACTCGTCACCCACTCGCGTAACCAAACCCTAGCATCACCTTTTAAGCAATTTCCTATCCAAGAAAGATATTCATGATCGCTCCAATTATTTAAAAGTTTTGCGCAATCAACTTCTTCGCACCAATCACTAATATTATGCAAATCAGGATCAAAACTTGATATAAAAAAATGTTGGTCAGACCTCACCCGATTGTTAATGGATTTAATGGCATCCACTATGCGATCCGTGGCGTCGCTGGCTGCGTGTCCCAACAACGACGCTGTGGCATCGGCACGTAGTTCACTAGGCGGTGCAGACGTCATGGGCGGCAAGGGCGGCGTATGTGACCGCGGCAATTGCGACGATTCGCCGAGCGACGGTGATATTGCGCGGGTAGGCTACGAGCGAGCATGGCAACGCACCGGCGGCGACGGCTGGCGCCTGACCGCGGGCGGCGACTGGCGCCGCGCAGACGACGCAGGCGGCGCCTGATTACCGCCGCTGCGCTCGGTTCGCACAGAATCACGTGACATCGAACGCCTAGGGTACATAGATGCTCCTTGATTTTCTAAAACTTGTAAACGAGCGATCATTACCTGCAATTCCCGTCTCAGATCACTCTCTGGGGTTCGCGTACGGCCCCGGTACCTCCTATGTCGTCTGCTCGGCTCACGACTGCGACGGCTTCGATGGCGTTCGTGATCCGACATTTTTTGATTAACAATCACTGATCAAGTCACACTAATTAACAAACGTGGGCAAAAATCGAGCTACTATCCCACTTCTGATCTTGGACGAGACGATCCAAGTTATTTTTTTTTTAAATAAAATTACAATTACCTAAACTGATTTTAATAGACTCAAAATTAACAAAACAAATTAAATTCAAAATTAGCAAAAGCGACGATCTCGAACAAAATGGGCGCGTGTCAGGGCGGTGCTGCGTTATATAGGGTAGCGAATTTCTTTTCGTTGACCCGTCAACAATATATTTATATATATATGTCGCAGACTAGGGTGTCGTGCAGAGGCCTGACGTGGGCATTATAAAAATGTGACGA
The DNA here is from genome assembly GCA_963555685.1 of Acrobasis consociella. NCBI lineage: Eukaryota > Metazoa > Arthropoda > Insecta > Lepidoptera > Pyralidae > Acrobasis > Acrobasis consociella. The sequence continues at coordinate 14,647,624 of OY743125.1, read as the reverse complement.
TAATTCAACGCCCCGCCACGCGTTGACCATGAACTCAACCACATTAGCTAAACCAGTTCTCCGGCCCAACACAGGGATTGAATCTGTGTCATCATCAGGGCTTATCGTCAAGCTGAAATAGACTACCATTGTAATAAATCGGTTTACCAATCCACATCTATTACAATAATCTCAATTAAAATTAGTCAGGCCCACCACTAAACACAGAAATCATAGGAGAGCCATGCATGCACTGTTGAGTACAGATTACTTCCCCTCACTACAATTGTATCACATCATTTTAGGTTACCATAGTAACTTATCATTAAAGAAAATAATGTAAGAACGATGGAGTCGTTTCCTTTCCTAATAAAATAAATAGCTCTCGATATCTCGCCCTTCGCTAATGGATTCCCAGTATGTATGACTGTGATTAAACGAGATTGAATAACTGTCCTTTTCTGTCGCGAGGAGTCCTAGCGACCGGCTTCATCACTCCAGTAGACTACCAAGGGTAGTCGGCCACGGTTGCCGCACATCGTAGTTAACCACTTTCTCCTTGCACTTTGTAATTACGTCCTAGCCTTATGATCATAGCACATCGGTCAAGCATTATTGAAATTGTATGACGCGCAAGCCATTCTTTATTAAGATTCCTATTTTCTTTGTGAATGACTTGACAGTTCTGACACTGACAAGTGACAGCTATCACTGCGTCCGCCAGCAACAAGCCGCGCTCCTATTGCTCGAGCCGATGCGCCCCTATTGGACGCGCGATAACAGGCATTCGGATAGTTTCATCATTGCTTCGCGCTCGCATACGATACGTTTGGGTATATTGTGTGGAAATAAATAATAATTAAAGGAAACTAAATTCCAACTCCCGACATATATATATTCTCCGTCATATATATAATATATATATATGACGGAGCAGGAGATGACCTATGCCGAACTCACTAAGTGTGACGATAAGTACAGCGCTCCGCCTCGCGCTGTATCATGGATTCCAACCACATATATCTGAATACCCCTGGCCCACCTACTAATCTATGTTCACCTGGGCAAACAACTATCATTGTAATAAATCGGTTTACCAAATCCTCATCTATTACAACAAACACAATTAAAGAAGTTATGGCCAATATATATATATATATATATATTACTCTCTATGTCTGATAGTGGTTCTAGTGACGAATTTCACTGCTATAAGGAAAGCGCGGATAATTCTTTTGTTTCTCTTGGCAACTACGTATTAAATACATTTGAACACTCCACTCATTTCAATGTTTGCCACATCAATGCCCAAAGCCTGCCCGGTCATTACTCTGAATTTGTTGACACTTTCTCGAACGTGAATGTACATGCTGTTCTCATTTTAGAAACGTGGTTAAAACCAGAACTTGCATCCACTTCATACCCATTGCCTGGTTTTGTACATATATATATATGTACGTAATGACCGTGTAGGCAAGGGGTGTGGAGGTGTGGCAATTTATCTTCGTTGCGAAATTGCGTACAGGGTGTTATCTGTGTCGCCAGCCTTATATTCTGCTTCTGCGGAATTTATATTTCTGGAGGTTGTAGCGATGGCTAATATTAGTATTCTAGATTGCCCAGTTTCGACACACCAACTCAAAGAATATAGCTGACTTTGCTGAAACTTCACGCACTGGTTACATAGAGTTTGGTGAAAGAAATTTGACAATCTACACATGGAGACGTTCCTTGAATCGCGTTATAGTTAACCAAATCATCCACTTATTGTATCTCCAAGCATTTTCAAAATCATAGGTAAAAATAGATATCCTCGAGCGAAATGCACTAATCAACAAAAACAAACCATAAATAATTTGACGTTTGACAGTTTGACATAGACATCTAGCGAGATCCGTTTCTCCCAGTTTTGGATGAATTTTAGCGAACGTCACGAAATTAGGAAATCTTGTTAAAGTTATACTTAAATTCTAATTATTAATAAATAATATTGTCTCGATAAAACATTATAAATACGAACAAGTATTAGTCTGATTAAGATGCTTTCCAATGTTGAAAAGCTGCGAGTTGGTTTGACGTAACGCGAAGTGGGGTGGAAAGGAACGTTTTAGATGCAGTGGGGGCCGAAACCGAATGGAGGCTCTCTTGGTTTATCTTACGACATGGTGGCATGGTGTAAAGCGAAATGTTAATTAATTAGTGTGCGGTTCTCGTATCCTGTAACGGGTTCAAGGACTGGGGTTGATTGTCGCGCGCAGCCGCGTGTATTGAAAAATATGCGTCCATCGCCGCCTCCGCTTCGGAAACAACGGACCATGTGCCGGCATCCCGCCACGTGGTGCATCGCCGCCCCTGGACGCGCTTAGCGCTCCCCAGCGCAGCCGCCGTAGGGTGCAGCTTCAAGGGATCCGTGGGCTGCACGCCGCGCGAAGCCCAATTTCGTCGCCGGCGACCTCAAGGCATCGCTACACGGATCCACGCCTCTGCAGCCGCCTTCCGCCGCGCCAACCTCTGCCCGGCTTGGCGCCACGGGAGCCCGGCGGGTACAAATTGAGGCGCTGTCACGCTGGAGCAACGCCACCGCAGCGAGGACCTGACGAGCGAAGCCACTCTGTGCCAACCTATGATCTCCAGAAGAGTAGGACACGTCGTGCTCGTCGGATAAACGGAACGGAGCGGCATAAGTGCACGTAGACTGTTTTATACGGTCCTGGCCAGGTACTCCTCTTGTGTTTTACCATCTAGTAGTGCGGTTAGTTATAAGCGGTGTGACAAGTTCACCCATCTCGCCTTCAGCGAATTGAAATTTTAGTATTTGTCCCAATTGTATTTCAGTCCGCCTTCAGCGGGATTTGTCCCTTAAATAAATAGCATGCATTGTAACCTGTGTTATTAATGATATCACCCCGCCAAGTTCCCAGGGCTTAAGGTCACACACCACAAGAGGTCCTTGCACTTCAAAAGTTCAATGCTTTACTCTGAATACTATCTTGGTAACCTTTCTCATGAATTAATGTCGTGGAATGTCGAACCAGCAACTAGGTAAGTAAGAGGCCTTCGTTGTCGATGTAAAGATTACATATTTATTCGTCACCGATAGAGAAACCTATATCACATCACATACATCACCCCCTTTCATTCTTTTTCTTTTTTTATACACGACAAGGTCGTGGTGGGGGGTTCCAAAGCTGTTCTTGGCGTGTTTTACTGTCCTCCTTTAACAAATTACTTCTCTGACCTTGAAATCGCCCTGGATTCATTCAGCTCTGAGTACAGTCGGTGACAGATAAACCTGACCCCCTTGATTGTAAAGGCAATCTTCACAAAGATACTATTCCTTTGCGAAGTTTTACCAGCTGTCTAATCATCATATAAACCAGCGCCCCCTATTGTTTGCTTATGTGCATGTCATATTTATTATCGCCTCCGATAGATGGCACTAAAAGTGAAACAGAACTCGCTGTGACTTGTTTTCGATTCGCCAATCATACAAAGCAAAGGCACAAGTAACATTTATTTATTTCTGTCTTCTCATTTCGTAGCTTATCATCTTGTTTGATAAATTCAAGCCTCAATACAAACACAAGTTTAAAAAATATTTGGGTCGACACTGGGATTTGAACCCGCATTCCTTGATACTCTTTTGACACTACATCTATTCCGATGACCGATGCGCCACGAGAGCCATTAATCACTCTGTCGAATCTGCCAATCGGTTCCGTAAGAGTAAGTTATACACATATATATTTATATATATGTAAGTAGCATACACAAAATACACATCGGGTCGGTCGATGCTTGTTGAAGGCATTTGAAGGTATGTTTTATTTATAATTGAAGGGTAGGGTAATTTAAAACCGATCGAACACTTATTATTTAGCTTACTTTGTGTGACCCTGTGCTACGAATATTTACTTTTCTTTTGAATTAATCAGTGGGTTTTTACATTAGTATTTTAATAATGGTTCGTTTAAATAATTTTATGAAAACTAAAATAATAGTTTTGTGGGAACAGAACAAAAGTATTAAAGAAATCGCCCGGCAGTTAGCTATAGCTGTAAGTATTTATTAGGTTGCAGATATTATTATTAGGTGATAAGTATTTTATACTGAGATATTTCACAATAATTGTGAAACACATAATACATAATCCTTTTACTTTTATCATTGTTTTAGAGAAATACGGTTCGTCTTTGGATAAGGAGGTATCAGGAAACTGGTGATGTCAAGTGTGATCGTCAAGGTCGCCTTCCTTTAGTCATACGGACGAATTCCAAAGGCATCGTGATATTGTAAAAGCTCACACTGAGTCTCCCTTTAGACCTGCTCGTGTGAGTGCTCAAGCTCATGGAGTATCACTAAAAACAGTCCGAAGACATTTACATGCCGCCGGAATCCACAACTATAGACCAGCACGAAAAATTCAATTATCGGAAGCTCATCGCCAAACCAGAATGGAATTTGCCCGACAGTATTTGAATTTTGACTGGGAAAATGAAATCGTTATTTTCACCGACGAAAAGAGCTTCAAATCAGATAAAGATGGTCGGCAGATTTTGTGGAGAAAGCCAAATCAACGCTACGAACCACAAAATCTAGTATACAACAGGATGAGTGGCAGAATAACACTATGTAAGTAAAGTTATATTTCCTTTTAACATTAGGAATTTAAATAAAATATTTATGATACTTTTAACAATAATTTAAATTAAATTCATAATATTATAAATTAAATAACAATTATTATATATATTTTAATATTAAATAATTATTGTTAAAAATATTATAATATAATATAAATTAAATAATATATTATATTATATTATTATTATAAATAAACGTGTGTCAAATTGCTTGTTTTTGTTTTAGCTTACTGGGGATGGATGTCGTCTATGGGGCCAGGAGAACTGATCGAGGTTGGTGGCCGCATGAACAGCCAAATATATTTGGAGATTTTAAGAGACGTCATGCTGCCTACCGTCCGTGTTGCATATCCAGAAGGCCGTATATTTTTGGTCCAAGACAACTGTGCAGTGCATCGCTCGCGCCTCGTGATGGAATGGCTCAATTCGCAGAATGATATAATTTTAATAAATTGGCCTTCGAAAAGTCCAGATCTAAATGTAATAGAAAACTTGTGGGGTCAAATGGTCCTTAATTGGGACACGAGTGAAGTAAGGTCTAGAGCAAATTTAGACGAGGAAGTTTTTTCCTGTTGGGAAATGATGCGAGGAAGAGATGCGTGTTATAATATGGTAATGGGTATGAAAAACAGATTACAACAAATAATAGATAACGAAGGTTTTCCGTTGCATTATTAGTCTATCTACGAGTATTATCAACCCAAAATAACTACCTATTATAAGTATATATCCATACCATTTTACCCCACAAGTTTTCTGTTTCTTGTAATAGTTATAGGAGACGAAAAGAGATGTAAATTGTTATCCTAGCTAGACTTAGATAACATGTTGGTTCTCTTTATGTCAAACCCTATAACTAGTAAAATAACTTGTTACTTACCTGTTATTGATGGTTGGTTAAATACATATAACAAGCTGTGAATAGGTTTTTCATTTTATTTAGCTTACTTACTCGTATATATGAGCATATAAATATAAACCTATATATATTTTTTATAATATATAAATATATTTACTTAATTTTCTAAGCTTGTTTGTAATAAAAAAAAATATATTTTCAGTAATTTTATTATTTCCATCCAACAAGTAAAACTGTAAACTATGACAAGGATCCAAAGACATAAATGAAGATAATATTAAAAAATTAAAAATAATATTGTCTTAACTGAGAATCGATCCTAGACTTTCGATGTTCTATACTAATAACAGTATGTAAGACGAGACAATAATCTGTCTTACTAGCCGTTAGATCACTGTCGAAGATGATCGAAATATCGGTATACCATTGTTTGAGCCACATTTCCGAAAGCATCAATCTTATACAATGTTAATTGGTAGTTTTGCGAGAGATGGCGTTGGTTTATATGAACAGGTAAATGGTTTTATCTGCCCGCAAGCAACATACACAATGTTTTATTTTGTAATTTTGCGGGTTAGCTAGTGATGGCGTTGGTTTATATGGACAAATAGGGGGGTCAGGTTTATCTGTCCCCGACTGTACATACATCACATTATTCTTGGTGACCTAAATACTAACCTTCTAGACAGTGAGTCAACTCATGCTCTTAATTTAGGCCGTATTCTTCAGTCAGCCAGTCTTCAAGTTATCCCACTAAATGCTACTCACCACAATGTTGATGTCGAAGATACGTGGTTGGATTTAATTATAACTTCGTCATCCGATCTTATTTCATCACAAGGCCAACATCCAGCCCCAGCTTTCTCTCGGCATGACTTGATCCACTGTTCTTACAATCTCAAGCCATCTAAAATTATCCCAAAATAAGTTTACCGGCGTAGTTTTGCCCGGATAAATCTTGAGAAACTGGCTGCAGATGGTGCTAACATAAACTGGGAGAGGCTGCAGTCAGCAAACAGTGTGGATGAAAAAGTAGAAATCTTTAACGACATACTCACTAAGTTATATGACAAACACGCCCCTATTCGGAAAGTCAAAGTTAAACGTCCACCTGCGCCTTGGATTACTCCTGGGGTGCGAATGGCTATGAGGCGTAGAGACCGAGCATTCCGGCAGTTTAGGAGGAATCGTTCCGGGGAGAACTGGACATCGTTTAAGGTTGCAAGAAATCGGTGTAACAGGATGATGCGTGACGTAAAACGCCGCTTTATTCTCGACACTGTTTCCTCTTCCTCTTCTGCCGATATCTGGAAGTTCCTTCGAACTTTAGGTATCGGTAAATCAGTCAGTTCCAATATCCCCTCTTCAATATCGTTAGATGACATCAATCAACATTTCACCACATCTTCTCAGTTGGATGGCCTAACGAAATTGAACATTATCTCTTGCATCGCTGCTCTTCCCTCTCGTAATAACACTGAATTCAGTTTTTCTCCGGTCAGTGAGGAAGAAGTCAAAAAGACTTTTTTGGCCATAAAAACCAGAGCCGTTGGGGTTGATCAATTAAATCGTCGTATGTTTGAGTCCATACTTGACATTATTATTCTGGTCATCACCCACATCATTAAATTTTCCCTAATTTCTTGTAAATTTCCTTCACTTTGGCGGAAAGCTTTCATTTGTCCCTTACCCAAAGTTTCCAATCCCTCTCTCCCAAATCACTTCCGACCTATCTCTATCCTCCCGCTATTGTTAAAAGTACTTAAGGCTTGTGCACACAAGCAACTTACCTCATATTTCACTCGCAATGGGTTATTAAATCCCTTACAGTCCAGTTTTAGACCTGGACATAGCACTGTTTCTGCACTCCTTAAAGTGATCGATGATATTAGAGCAGGCATGGATAATACTAAAGTCACCGTGCTGGGTTTAGTAGACTTTTCTAATGCATTTAATACCGTCGATCACGACATCCTTCTTGCGATCCTCTCTCACCATTCGGTTTCTCCCTCGGCTGTGGATTGGTTCTCCTCATATCTTCGTGGACGCCAACAGTCAGTTCGTATTGATGGATCCTCATCTAATTGGAGTGAGCTTGATACTGGTGTTCCACAGGGCGGCATTCTGTCTCCTCTATTGTTTTCTATCTTTATTCATGTCATTACCAAGGAACTTCAGTGCACGTATCACCTTTATGCCGATGACTTGCAACTTTATGTACATACTGATGTTGATAACGTGGAAAGGGCTATCGACCAAATTAATTTAGACTTAACTGCAATTGCTGATTGGTCCCGACGCTTTAAAGTCACTGTCAACCCAAACAAATGTCAGGCTATTATAATTGGAATCTCACATCTTACAGGTCCGCTTGATAGCGACTCGCTGCATCCAGTTTGCTTCAATAATACCCCAATCCCATTTTGTCAAAGTGTTAAAGATCTCGGCCTTCATATTGACACAAATCTCCGTTGGGATTTACATATTGCCGAAGTTGCCGGAAAGGTCACGGGAGCTCTTCGCTCTTTGTATAAGTTAAAGAACTTCCTCCCATCCAATACTAAAACAATGTAAGGTTATTCTCTTATTTTCCCAATTTTGGATTATGCTGATGTATGTTGCTCGGACCTTGAATACTAAAGCAATCAAGTTGCTGTCTTTATTTAGTTGCAACGCCCAGAGTCTCGTTCATTCCGTTAACGACTGTGCTAGGCGTCAGACGTATACATTTCCAAGTAAAAGTGAAATAATATAATTTCATAGTTCACCGGATAAACAGTAGTTTAATTTAGCCCATACCGAGTTGTTATTCCAACAGGTTATGGACCCAGTTTACGCATAAGTCATTTTAAATATCTAACTAAGAAAAATATATTGATTCGCAAATTTAAAACCGTAACTCGTGCTTTACGATGGATGTAAAAAAAAAATCGTAACCATTTGATGGCGAGAAATACAGCTTTTCGAAATGTAGGCTACGGGAACTAAAATGTATTGGAAGTGAATAAAACTGTTACTAAGTGAATTGAGTGTGTGTTACTTTGTGATTTTAACGTGTGTTACTAAGTGAAATAAATGTGTTAGACATGTGTGAATAAATTTTTGTGATAGTGATCCAATTATACAATTTGCGAAAGAATAGCTCGGCGATGGATATTTTGCACAATTCGGAAACTCTTTACGAACTGTTAGGACGGCGCTCCGTGGGTCCTTTTTAAAAAAACACTGAATTACTGATAGAATAGATGCACTTTTATAAGACCAAAATAGTACATGTAAATCGGACAAAAGTTGTATGTTGACTGACTCGAGGAACTGATGTCGAACAGTTTTATGGAAAATTAAAATAAGGAGTCAGCATTTCTTAGCAACGAAAATAATTCATAACATCTCCCCCCTTTAGACTGAGCTTATACAATAATAGGATAAGCGAGGGATGAAAGTAAAATAGTATAAGTCCAGAATAATGAATTGTTTAAATATAAGTTCTGAGCTAAAGTGAAATAAGGTATAAAACTTCTTAATGTTAAATTATTAAATTTAAAGTTAAAATGTAACATTATAAATTATCTAAGGCTGAACCTTGAAATAGAAATCAATATTTAATGAGTTTTATCAATATAAGATTATTATTAAAAATTAGTTAAGTTTCTGTTAGAGGAGATTTTTTCAAAGTTTCTATAAGTTATTCTATCTTTATTTTTATAAATTTCTATCTCCGGAAGGCTCTTGACAGATTTATTATCATCATTAGAATTATCTGAAATATCGGTTAGCTCTATAGATGTATGGACTTTATTATTATTTTTCTTTGACTTTTTATTATAACATTGGTTGTAAATTTGTATGCAACAGGATGAGTTACAACAGGTTTGGAAACAATGTTTATACAATTCGTAGGCCAAATATAAGAATATAATAACTACTACAAAATATGTTAATCCAGAATAGTAGTGTCCATATTTTACAATGTGTGATTGATTTTCTGCTTGTTTTATTTGATTTTCAATATTATCTAATTTGTGGGCTGCCAGTTTTAGAGATTCTAAGTCTATATCTGATAATGTAATTGGAGATATTGGCTGGGCAGTATTGTTAATAAGGTTATACATACAGCAATCATCTTTCAGAATATTGAAATTAATTGAAATTTGGCTAGGTAATTTCGAAGTAAATTTAAGAGAGGGTCGGAACTGTAAAGTTTGTAAGAATGCAACACAATCATTTTTAAGAGCTAAAGTTCCGGTGCCTTGAATAGTATAATCTTTAATTTTATTATTCTGAGAACACTTAATAGTAATTTAACTAGGTTTGGATTGTACATATAAATATCTCCCGTCATTAAGTTTCTGCCAAATATTAACATTGCCATATATTATATTAGAATTACAAATTTCTGGGAGTGACAAAATAACTTCAGTTATTAATTTCGTTTCACAAGTAGGGTTACTACTAGTCGATAATATAGAAGGGAGAGGACATATAATATACTCATTATTAACGTTTTTGCATTTATTCAGACTATCTAACATAGCGTAGTTTAATCTATCATCAGTAATAGCTAAATACAGCTTTGAAGGGTGAATAAGAACATATGTTTGAAAGTTGTATTCTTCCTTTGGTGTAGGTAAAGGTAAAATTTTATATACATTAAATTTAATAGGACTGATCAAAGGTATTTGAACAATGAAAATAATTTTATTGTTAACTTAGCTAAATCTATAATAGAATGAATATTCTCTAGAGATAGAGACACAGGGAATTCTAAGTTTTGTTTAACTACCTTACTAGAGCTAAGTTCTTCATATAGCTTAGTGGGGCTTAAAACATAAGGGTGCAAAATATTAGCTTTCGCAAACAAAATAGAATTAAGTATAGTATCTAGTATATTAGAAATAGAAAGGAGTGATCCTTCAATAATATTAAGAATAGAATTTAATTTAGATAAATTTACGCTTTCAGTAACTAATTTAGAATTTTGTGCAAACATAAATTCTAGCTTTTCTAACTGCTTATTTAATCTTAACTCATTATCGTTCAGTTGACGTATAGAAGTATTTAAATTAGTAATAGTAGTCTTAATTACGTGGATATTATCTTTCATTAAAGATAAAACTTCTTGCTCGTTTTGCTCACAAGAGTTAATTGCTTCGTCATATTTTCTTGCGTCGTTGGCATCTAAAGTGCCGAAAAAGAATTTCAAGACTTGACCGAAAAATTCAATAGCTCGTCTGTGACGTTTGTTGTTTGTTTCGGAAATAAGATGAGATATAGAGTTAATTTTAAGTTGATTAGAATTAACTAATATCTATAGAGGATTTACAGCGTCCTTACAACTTATATCTACACCAGCATTCTGAACTTTCTCGCAAAAGTCTGATGTGTAGATTATAGAATTTTGAACCTTTTCAAGATAGGGTTTAATCGGTAATATCTCTATATAAGTTACAACGTTCCAGTAATCGTTATAAAAATACGCAGCCGATGTCGGGTCGAAGTAAAGTCCTGGACTATGTGATATCGATTGGATCGGTTCAGATAAGCTTGACCCGAAGAATAATCTGTAACAATTTATATTTACGCTGGTTTAATTTCATTTATATGATATTTAACGTGTTTTCTATTAATACATAGAGTTACATTATTTTTCCCATTAACTTTAATTATTTTATAGGGACCTTTCCAAATTGGAGATAAAGCTTTACGTAATCTATGATGTTGTTTTAGATATACCATATCACCTGTTTTATAGGTTTTAGACGTTGAGGATGTATCATAATATCGTTTTGAAGATTCTTTGCTTTTATTTATATATTCTAGAGCTTTCTCACGGGAATACCTCATTCTGTATTGTAAAGCTCGTATATACTCTTGGTAAGTAGTATTATCACTAGTTCTGTATAAACTGCTAGGAATAGTTGGTTTGTGGCCATATAATAATTCATAGGGAGTATAATTAGTAGTACAATGTGGAGTAGTACTATAAGAAAGTATAGCAGTGGCTAGGTAACAATGCCAATCATCTTGATTGTAATTTACAAAAGATTTTAAATATTCTTTAAGCGTTGCATGGCTCCGCTCAAGCGCGCCATTAGTCTGCGGGTGATAAGGTGTAGAAAATAGATTTTTTATTTTAAGAATTTCCGTTAGTTGCCTAAATAATTCAGATGTAAAACTAGTGCCTTGATCCGTAAGGATCATTTTGGGAAATCCAAACAATGAAAAGAAATGTATAAGATTTCTAGCAATTTCGTCAGTTGTTGACGTAATGATAGGATAGGCACAAGAGAATTTTGTTAAGTCATCTTGAAGAGTTAAAATATACCTAAACTTTTGAAGACCAGCTTCAGGAAGAACACCTACAATGTCGAGTGCTAATCTCTCAAATGGTTTGGTACTGGATGACGTAATAACCATAGGTGCTTTGTTTGAAGCTCGTAAAGGCTTATTTACTTGACATTGTTGACAATCTTTAACAATTTTTTTTATATCAGCACGCATGCTCTTCCAGTAATATGATTCTTTAATTCTATTATACATGCGTGTTATACCTGGGTGACCAGCAATAGTTGTCCCGTGGTTTTCTTTAAGAATATTAGGGACTTCGGTAGGGGTAGGATACTTAATTTGATTTTTGTACACATGAATTTTAATACCTGTACCGTGAAGTAAATAGGATATTATATTATAAATTTTAACATAGGCTAGTTTAGTGAAAGGCTCTGAAAAATCTGAAATAGCTAGTTCTTTGTCGTAGTCGTCTATAGACATAATTAAATCTCTTAATTTTATTAATAAGTTGTAAATGATTTTATAGCCAGTTTCATCGAAATGATGTATCTTAGTGTATAAGAAATAGAGCTTTTTATTGCTTGTATCCACTAACTGAACAGTAAAAGGCTCACGTTCTGCTGACAGCAACTCGTCACGATTAGGTACAATAGATAAAAGCTGTTCGCAGTGTGGCATAGAATCATCGAAATCTAAGGAAGTTGGACAAGCAATAGATTTTTGCTTTGCTGTAGAAAGGTTCTGATTATGTTCTTCTATTTGAGTGTCATTAGAAATAGATTTAGTAAATTGTTTTTTGAAAAATGTTTCATAAGTAGTTTTATTTATTTTAGAATGAGTAATGGCGTTGACAGGGTTACGAGATAAAGCATCAGCATTTGAGTTAATTCGACCTGGTTTATAGACTATCTCGTAGTCGTACTCCTCTAATTTAAGTCGCCATCTCAACAAGCGACCACCTGGATCCTTGTGAAGAGCCATGTGAGAGGACGGTGATCCATTATAATTTTGAACTTATAGCCATAAAGATAAGGTCTGAAAGTATTAACACCAAATAAAATAGCAAGTAGCTCTTTTTCTGTTGTTGAATAGTTCTCTTTACATTTATTTAAAGTTATGGGACGCATAAGCTATGGGCTTGTCTTTTCCGATCTCGCCCTGTGACAGAACTGCGCCTACAGCGTAATTCGATGCGTCTGTTGTTACAAGGAATGGTTGTTTAAAATCTGGATACTGCAATAAAGGAGCTGAAATTAATTTTTCTTTAAGAAGATTAAAAGCATGTATTTGTTCGTGTTCCCAACGAAAATTAGTGTCTTTCTTTAATAAAGAAGTAAGAGGCTTTGTTATGTGGGAGAAGTTTTCAATAAACCGGCGATAGTAGCCAGTAAGACCAAGAAAAGACTTTATATCTTTGGCACATGTAGGTGTAGGAAATTGAGAAATAGCTTTGACTTTTTCAGGGTTAGGAGAAACACCTTTGTCTGTAATGACATGCCCAAGATAGGCGACTTCACGTCGCAGGAACTCACACTTATCGGGCTGTAATTTTAAGTTTGCCTATCTAAATTTAGAGAATATGAGTTCGAGTTTTTTCATGTGCGATTCAAGGTCGTGAGAATAACAAATACAATCGTCCAGATAAATATAACAATGGATACCTTGTAATCCCGAAAGTACTGTGTTCATCAATCTCTGGAATGTCGAAGGGGCGTTTTTCAACCCAAAATGTCCTGATATGCCATTTGTGGTAACACTAAACCCAGTTTTAGGGGTGTCTTCTGGTTTTAATAAAAGTTGGTGAAAACCAGAGGCTAAGTCTAGTGTGCTGAAGTATTTTGAGTGACCTAATTGGTCAAGAATGTCTGTAATTAATGGAAGAGGGTAAACTTCTGAAACAGTCACGTCATTTAATCTACGATAGTCGATAACGATTCGCCACTTTTGCTTACCGGAGGAATCAAGTTTCTTGGGGACCACCCAAACCGGCGCATTCCAAGGAGAGGTTGATGGGCGAATAATGTCCTGATCAAGCATTTTTTTTATTTGTTTTTCGACTTCGTCCTTATGTATCTCAGGAAACCGATAAGATTTGACGTGAATAGGAGGGGTATCTCCAGTATTTATAGAATGTTGGACTGTTTTTGTATAAGTTAGGTATTCACCATCAAGGTGGAAGATATCGGTATAATTTGAGATAAAATTTAAAAGAGTTTTCTTTTCTTGTGGGTTTAAATGAGAACATCTTATTTGTTCTATAACCCTTTTAGAACGATCAGTATTTAAATTATTTAATTGATGAACGAGTTCACATTGTTCTTCATTCAAATTTGATGAAGGAAGTTCAAAAGGAGATAAATTTACTTGAAAATTACTAAGTTGTACTTCCGACTCAGTGGTATTTAGGATGGATATATTTACTCTATTATTTGGCTTTATTTTAACAATACAGTTAGCCACAAAAACACCGTCACTAATTTTCTGATCTAGAATTAAGGCTTCACTTTGGCCTGAAATCTCAGTAAGATTTGATATGGGACGTTCAATTATCATTTCTGACCTTGGAGGTATGACATAGGATGGTTTACTAAAACAAATAGGCAGGGAATGACCTTGAAGGTTCAATGTACTTGTTGAATACTGAACGTCGATTTTAAAATGTTGAATAAAATCACTACCTATAATACCATCGTAGAGTAGGTTAATAGAGTCGCTTATCGCGTGAAACATAAAACTAAATACGATTTTACTTTTCGGTGAAATTCGATGTTCGAAATTAAGATCGATGGAGCCAAGAGATTCACAAGAAGAATTATTGTCACTTAGACCTTTGAGAGTGACTATCTCTTGTCCTAGCACTGGATTTCTTAGACTTGAAAGTCTTACAATAGAAACAGAGGAACCAGTGTCGACGAGGAAACACAGGGGTTTCTCGTTTAAATGAGTTTTTAAGCTAACGTGAGGCAAAGAGATTTGATAATTAATATTGTTCATTATGTGAACCTTCTCACGTGAGCAATCCCTAAGAGAAGGACTCGAAGTCTTTTGAGAGAGGGAATTGCATGAATCCTCTTTGGGAATAGAAGGACTACCTAACTTTGATTTTACAAACAAATCGCAAGCCTGAGTGCGAGAAAATTTAGGAACACTAGGCTTGGACAAAGCCTGAGAAGAAGGTGCATAAAAATCCTGTGCAACCTTGAATTGACCACAGGTACTACCTTTTGTATAACTTGCAGGCTTAGAAAAGTTAGGAGTTTTTGAAAGTTTCGTGTCGTTTATATGATAAATACTATGTTCTGGCAGACACGACACCGAAACAGCATTTAGTTTAAATTATCACATTCTTCTGAATTAATTACATGTATATTAGAGCGATTGTTATTTGTCGTGTTACTTGATCCAGCTGCATAATTATGATTACCCGGAAATGCAGATGTGCTGGGATCGCGCGTGTTGTTAGATATCTCGCTTATTATATGACCACGTTTTTTACAATATGCGCAAGATTTATTTGTTAAATTAGATCGTGTTAGATTAGGATTATTTTGTGAATAATTATTTGAATTAACATGATGTAAATTAGGAGCTGAATTTTTTGATTTATTTTTGTAGCAGTCGGCGGCAGTGTGCACAAATTTTTGACACACAGAACACTGTTTGTTTGACCGCTGAGCTAATTTAGAGGCTGTAAATAGTTTTTCTTCCTCGACAGCATGCGTTATCGCGTTAGATAAGGTCTTAGGGTTACGGCAGCGCACTATGTGCGAGAAACTGGAATTTAATCCAAGTAAAAAGGTGTTTAGAGCCAGGTCTTCCATGGCGGCTAATCTGCCTACAAGTTCCTTATCATTATCACAGCTGTAGTGTATATCTGACTGGATACGAGTAAGGCATGCTTCTAACCTTAAAGAATATTGGGTCACATCCTCGGAGGGCATTTGTTTGCAGTTTTGAAGATCGACTAAAAGATGGGTGGAATGCTTCTTCTCACCGAATGTAGCTTTAAGAAATTGTTTTATTTCTGGCCAGCTTTCAAATTTTTTTAGACAACAAGCTAGCTGAGCTTTCCCTTCGAGTTGCGAAACAATATATTTACACATAAATTTCTGTTGTTCTGTACTAGCTAAAGAAATTGCATTTTCGCAATTAGTCAAGAATGCGGGTAAGGATTCGCGATCCCCATTATAGGGCTTTATAAATTTTGTGAGGACTGAGAGAGTGATCTTATCTGCCATATTTGATTTATTCTTCTTAACCGATTGAGATTCTACGTAACTCTCTTCAGAAGAGGAACCGTCAGATGTAAGTTCGGTGTCCTCAGTCTTTACTTTTTTATCCGACATTAAATATTATGGTGCAGTACAGAACATCAAAAGTAAACAAATATATGTGGGAATGGGATGTATCCGAATGTCTGATAGATTATAATGAATGAGTTTATTGTGTGTAACCGAACGCTGAGAGTGAGAGGATGGATGTTAGAGCGAGAGAGGGGACGAATGGCAGATTGCACAAAAACGATGTACGGTGCGTGCACACGTTGTAGGATTTTTTCTAAGATTTATTAATTAGTGAATATCTCAATAAAAGTTGATTACTTGCTCGTGCTGTTTCGCTGCCTTTCCCCCATACCACAGTTTTGGGGGCTCGTCCGGGATACGAAAAAACCGGTGAACAGCATCAGCGGACGGAAAACACGTGCTGGCTTGCTGCTCGTGTTTGGCGGACGAACAAAATAAAGCTACGGGACGGGGCGCGGCGGCGCCTGCAGCGGTGGATAAGTTACGTACGTTGCTGGGAGCACAAATCACGACGACTACTACGATGCCGATGGTTAGAAAAAGAAGTCAATCATTTGACGAGGACGATGGTGTGCTCGACCGGCCAACGCGTACATTTCACTACGCAGAAGATGTCATCAGAAAATTCAGCGGCAGGGATACGACGTATCCTGCTACAAAGTGGATTCAGGATATAGACGACAACGGAGATATCTTTGACTGGTCGCAAACACAAAGATTGTTAGTTGCGCGGCGTTCCTTGACGGGCACGGCGGCTTTGTGGCTTAGTTCTGAAAAGACATTCAAGTGCTGGGAGTCTCTGAAGCAGGCCATTTGCAAAGAATTTCCCGACACAATCGATGCGAAAACCATTCATGAAATCATGAGTGCCAGGAAGAAGAAACCCAACGAGTCGTGCATCGATTTCATGTTCGCTATGAAGGAGCTTGGTAAAAGAGGGAAGATGGCGGACTATGTAGCCATAAAGTACATTATAGATGGTATCAGAGACTCGGAAATTAACAAAATAATGCTGTACGGCGTAACAACCTATTCAGAATTAAAAGAAAAACTAAAAATTTATGAAATGATAAAAGAAAAAAACCGAAGTCACGAAAAAGGAAAAGAAAATAATATTCGAAAAGAGAAGGAAGAGTTTTCGTACAGATGTTACAATTGTGGGGAGAAAAACCACAAGAATGAAGATTGTCCGCACAAGAGTCAAGGAAAGAAGTGTTTTCGCTGTAATGGATTCGGACATATTTCTCCAAATTGCCCGATGAAATCGGAACCAGCGCCATCATCATCATCAGCGACATCCGGAACCAGTGCGGAAACGAAACGGCAACAATCGAAGCGAACATTCGTCACGACGGCGATAGGGGGCGCAGCGATCGATTATCCGGTTTGCGAAGTTGGCAGCTCTGCGCATGCGGTGGTTGGTCCAGAGCGTAACATGGCGGGTGGGAAATGTCAATGTCACCACGACGACGTTGACGTTTTAGATGTAAACAAACCAGGAATCCTTACGAAACCGGTCAAGTGCGTTAAACTGTTGTGCGGAAATGTGGCGGATGCGCTTATAGACTCGGGCAGTGACGTTAATTTACTAAGAATGGACTTATATGAGGAGATGGGGTCTCCAGCGTGTGACACTGAACGTAAAATATCTCTCACCGGGTTGGGATTGTCAAAAGTTGTAACAAATGGACAATTTAAAACAAGTGTCGAAATCGACGGCTACACGTACCGTGATGTAATATTTTACATTATTCCTAGAGACACTATTCCTTTTAAAGTGTTAATTGGTCACGAATTCCTGCAAAATGTCATTACGGTTATGAAAGGTGGATCGGTGTGGATGAAACCTAATGATTGGTTGCGTAATGTGGATTGTTGTGCATGTTCTGTTGATGTTGTAGGTCATGTGATGGATCAGAATGTGAAGGAAGAAGTTGTCAAGTTGGTAGATGCATACCAGCCACATCAAACTAAGGAAGCTCCCATCGAGTTAAAGATCACGCTGAAGGACGACATACCTGTGGCTCAACGCCCCCGGCGCGTTGCACCCAAGGAACAAGCAGAGGTAGATAAGCAGATTAAAGAATGGTTAGACCAAGGAATAATTAGGGTAAGTTTTTCTGAATATGCAAGCCCACTTGTCCTTGTGAGGAAAAAAGATGGTAATTTACGGATATGTGTTGATTATAGGTTGATTAACAAGAAGATGGTGAAAGATGAATACCCGTTACCAATTATCGATGAACACATTGACAAGCTGGCTGCTTCAAGGGTGTTTAGTGCCCTTGATCTTAAAAACGGATTTTTTTCACTTGAGAGTCAGTGAGGACTCAATTAAGTACACTTCCTTTGTAACAATGACGGGCCAGTATGAATTTTTGAGGGCGCCGTTTGGTTTGTCTATCTGTCCTAAAGTTTTCACCCGTTTTATCTCAATTATATTCAGAGACTTGATTACAAGGGGGGTTGTCATAATATTTATAGACGATTTGTTAATTCCAGCTGTGACAGAGGCTCAAGCTGTCGAGAGGTTGCGAGAAGTACTACAAGTTGCTATGGAGTATGGATTACAAATAAATTGGACGAAGTCTCAGCTTCTGGTGCGGAAAGTGGAGTATCTTGGCCATGTTATCGAAGGTGGGGCAGTTTCGCCATCGCCAGGGAAGACCGATGCGGTTTTAAAATTCCCTGAGCCTAGAAATGAGAAGCAACTGCTCAGTTTCCTGGGGCTATGTTCTTACTTTAGAAAATACATCCAAAATTTCGCAAAGATTGCAAAACCTCTCACAGATATGTTGAGAAAAAATAAGAAATTTGAATTTCATGAAGAACAACGATTAGCATTTAACATACTGAAGGAGAAGCTGGCAAGTAAACCTGTATTGAAGATTTATGATGCAAAAGCGCATACTGAACTGCATACTGATGCATCAAGCGCGGCATATGCGGCCATATTACTACAGAAAGATGACAAAGGTGACCTGCATCCTGTTTACTACATGAGCAAACGAACAACTGATGCTGAAAGCAGATATACAAGCTATGAACTGGAAGCACTAGCTATCATTGAAGGAATAAAAAAGTTCAGGCACTATCTTTATGGAAAACATTTTAAAATAGTCACAGACTGCAAAGCATTTCAGATGACACTGAATAAAAAGGATTTGGCTATGTCTCCCAGAGTGGCTAGGTGGATTTTATTTCTGCAAGATTATGATTTTACTATTGAGCACCGTGAGGGTTTGAAAATGAAACATACAGATGCTCTAAGTCGAAATCCGTATGTTGCAGCTGTATTTTCGGATTTACATAGCTCTTTAAGACGCGCGCAAGAGACAGACAGTGGACTAAAAGCAATCATGGACATCCTGAAAGAAGAAAAACCATACAATGATTTCTATTTACACGATGGATTGTTATGTAAAGGACAAGAACGATGTTTAGTAATACCGCAGAAGATGGAGTTAGAAATAATTAAACGAGCACATGACAATGGTCATTTTTCGAAGAAAAAAACCATTGAATTAATCAGTAAGGATTATTTCATAACTAAATTAGATAAAAAGGTTGAAGAATACATTTCAACGTGCATTCCATGTATACTCGCTTCGCGCAAAGAGGGTAAACAAGAAGGGTTTTTGAACCCCATAGAGAAGGGCGATACACCACTACACACCCTGCATATAGATCACATAGGACCACTTACTGAAACTCGCAAGCAGTATAATTATATACTCACGATTGTTGATGGATTTACTAAGTTTGTGTGGCTATTCCCTACAAAGAGTACATCTACTCAAGAAGTGTTGACTAAGCTGGGCATACATCAACAGGTGTTTGGTAATCCTGCGAGAATCATTTCTGACAGGGGTACTGCCTTCACAAGTAATAATTTTGCTGAATATTGTAAACAAGAGGGAATAGAGCATATTAGAATAACCACAGGAGTTCCAAGAGGCAACAGGCAAGTTGAACGGGTCCATCGAACAATAATTTCAGTTCTAACTAAGCTTTCACTGGAGCAACCCACGTTGTGGTACAAACTGGTGAGTAGAGTTCAGAGGGCACTCAATAGTACCTACCATAGAAGTATAAATAATACCCCTTTCCAGTTACTCCTTGGAACAAAGATGAAGAGGAAGGAGGATGTTGAAATAATAAATTTATTAATGCAAGAAGAAAGAGATAGCTTTATGGAGGAAAGAGAAGAACTTAGAAAAGAAGCAAAGAAACAAATATTAAAAATTCAAGAAGAAAACAAAAGAAATTATAATAAGAAGAGAAAGGAATGTAGAAAATATAAAGAAGGCGAACTTGTTGCTGTGAAGAGAACCCAGTTTGGGCCTGGCCTCAAACTCAAGCCAAAATTCTTGGGGCCCTACAAGGTAGTGAAAGTCAAGAGGCATGACAGGTACAATGTTGAGAAGGCTGACTCCCAAGCAGAAGGTCCTCATAGAACTGCAACATCAGCAGACCATATGAAGCCATGGCCTGACTATATGAGCGACACAGAGTAAATGGTAAGCATCATGATTTGATTGTATGAAAGGATGAGTGAGATGAGTGGATAACCGTAATGTACTTACTTTATTTAATTTTTTTGTAAGTTTAACATAACTTATTTCGATATATGAAACAACAATGTAAGAATGTGTTACTACTGCATTATGTTTTAAGTATTTCAATATGTATGCATTTTCAAAGCTGTCTCATTAGATTTAAACTTTCTGTTTGTAATATTTAAGTTTTCTTTCTCAAGCCGTTGTTATAGGATCTAAATATGTCTGTATAATATTTAAGTTTCTTTTCATGTAAGTAGTCTGAGGACAGACTAAGAGCAGGACGGCCGAATGTGGGAATGGGATGTATCCGAATGTCTGATAGATTATAATGAATGAGTTTATTGTGTGTAACCGAACGCTGAGAGTGAGAGGATGGATGTTAGAGCGAGAGAGGGGACGAATGGCAGATTGCACAAAAACGATGTACGGTGCGTGCACACGTTGTAGGATTTTTTCTAAGATTTATTAATTAGTGAATATCTCAATAAAAGTTGATTACTTGCTCGTGCTGTTTCGCTGCCTTTCCCCCATACCACATATAGATAACACAATGAAAACTGTAGAATGTAAAAGTTCTATAAAAATAAGACGTAAAAGTTCTGCAAAAATAGGATGTAAAAGTTCCGTAAAAATGTAGAGTTAATCTCGTATAGAACTCGAAAAATCACTTTCACTTGAAAAATAGAAAAAATAGCTCACAGAATCACGTAGATCATGAACATTTCGTAGATAAGTTAACCTTGATACTTGCGGTTGAAGGCTACGCGAAGTGATAACGCCAGTGCAGGTGCAGCGCGGCGATGACGTCAACGGGAACGTCGCGATGTCCGGCGACTCAGGGAGTCGTATTACGGCTTACTGCGAAGTCACGTTGCGTTGTCCGTGATCGGCCTTTGCCGTGGGAAACCAACGTGGTGAGCTGGTGGTGGACGAGTCAACAGTCCGAAGATGGTGAAGATCCGAGTCAATGATGAGCAGTGCAGAGGGGTGCTGGTTCACACTCAAAAGTGGAGACTGACAGTCGACCAAGGTAGCAGCAGTATCCAGGTGACGACGAGGTGCGGGCTCACGCTAGAGAGCGGAGACTGATCGTCGGCCTCGTTGTGAAGCAGCAGCGCGGGTTTAGGCGGGGCGCCCAAAACTTATCGTCGACCACTAATCACAGTCACAGGTCACAGTAACACTTACAGGACCCTTAGTCCACGGAGCCAAAACGGTTGTCAGGCGGAGTCCTTACGTGACGGGCCTAACTACCAGATGATCTCGGTACTACGAGTTTCCCAAGACCATCCCACTTCTGACACCAAAATTTGTTAGGACGGCGCTCCGTGGATCCTTTTTAAAAAAACACTGAATTACTGCTAGAATAGATGCACTTTTATTAGACCAAAATAGTACATGTAAATCGGACAAAAGTTGTATGTTGACTGACTCGAGGAACTGATGTCGAACAGTTTTATGGAAAATTAAAATAAGGAGTCAGCATTTCTTAGCAACGAAAATAATTCATGCAGCAGGTTTATATTATTTAATTTGCAAAAATCAATCTTTATTTTCACTATGGCAAAACTAAAGCAATCAAGTTGCTGTCTTTATTTAGTTGCAACGCCCAGAGTCTCGTTAATTCCGTTAACGACTGTGCTAGGCGTCAGACGTATACATTTCCAAGTAAAAGTGAAATAATATAATTTCATAGTTCACCGGATAAACAGTAGTTTAATTTAGCCCATACCGAGTTGTTATTCCAACAGGTTATGGACCCAGTTTACGCATAAGTCATTTTAAATATCTAACTAAGAAAAATATCTTGATTCGCAAATTTAAAACCGTTACTCGTGCTTTACGATGGATGTAAAAAAAAAATCGTAACCATTTGATGGCGAGAAATACAGCTTTTCGAAATGTAGGCTACGGGAACTAAAATGTATTGGAAGTGAATAAAACTGTTACTAAGTGAATTGAGTGTGTGTTACTTTGTGATTTTAACGTGTGTTACTAAGTGAAATAAATGTGTTAGACATGTGTGAATAAATTTTTGTGATAGTGATCCAATTATACAATTTGCGAAAGAATAGCTCGGCGATGGATATTTTGCACAATTCGGAAACTCTTTACGAACGTTAGAGTATCGATCGACTGGGTAGTAGGCGTTACAAAAAAAAAAAAAAAAGAAAACGAAAATTATTGTCCGTCAAATAACTACCATCAAAAGATAATAAAAGTAAAAATTACTCTTTTTTTTAAAGTGTTATCATTGAGGACGGATAGGATACGTTAAAAATTACTGTTAGATACTATTTCAAAAGAATGTTTCTGCAGAAAACTACGAACAGAACAAGAACCATTTAAGCAGTCAAAAATGAATCAAGCCACTACGTCATCAACATTTTTTTTTCTCAGGTTTTGCTTTTATGGCTGAGAGTCGAGACTACCAATTTTATAACACATTAAATTGGATTTTGGAGTATCAAAATAAACTAACAGAGAAGTATTTTCGTTACATATTTACTTTTAAATATTTCAATTGCTAAACACTATAAATTTATTTCAGATACCAAAAAGGGAAATGTTGCCAGCAAAATGGGCATTGGAGGAGCAATAGAAGCCATGCTTTACTGCCCTGAGGCACCATAGGGTTTGCTGTTGATCTCGAAGGTGCAACAATTCAGCGAGTGAGGCATCGAAATATGTAAAGACGGTAAAACATTAATGAAAGGTATGTGAGTTAATAATTTTATTGTTTAAATTTTGCGGTGTCTTCGACTGTCTGCCACCCGGTTTTCTAAGTGAATATGTTAGCTCTAATAAATATAAATTATGCCATCAGCGCAGCGCCTAGGCCACGCGAAAAAAAATTTTTTTTTGAGTTGATAACTAATAAAATGGTAGATGACATTGATCAAATCAAAAGTGGTACCGAGTGACAATATATTATGTGAGGCTGTATATATAGGAAACAGAGTAGACTACCATTCAATCAGACTAAAGATAAAATATATGTTGAACGACTAATATGTGTTGTACATTTCGGGGTGTGTGGCCCAATTACTCCTGCAACAATCAAAAATATATATTTATTTTGTTTGGTTTGTTGACCAATTTACTCATTGCTGTATTACGTATCAATTAAAAATAATAATAATAATAATCGGACATTTTCCTTGCTCTTAAAGATTTTGTTAGTAAAAGCGAAGCTAATTTATTTAAAAATTATTTTTTTTTATATTGTGATAACAGTGGGGAGTATTTATGCACTGAAATGAAAATTGTGTTGAAACGAGAAGTACTTCCCACTTATTAGTTTCAAAGATGCCACAATTAAATTGCGTTGCAGAAAAAAAAAATTGTAAGATCTATTACTGAGAAAGCTCGTTTTATGATTAATGGTGCAAGTCTAGAAAAAGTAGTTTGGTTGAGACAGTTTTTACTTTAAAGGCTTTTGATTTAACGATTTGTGCGCACGATAAAACGAATGGGTAAAACAAAATAGATGTAGAGTCATGAAAAGGTTTTGTTGTATGATACAAACCAAACGGGTATAAAGTTTGGAATTCAAATTACAAAAGTTTTGTAACTGTCAGGTATGTGGATGTGGCATGTGGCATTGTGGATGAGACAATCCAGGCCTACATGGCAATCTGAAGAGGATAGTTGAAATTCTCGTGATAGTGTTAACATTTTCGGAAATTCTGGAATATAGTCTCTTAACAACTGACAGATCTAAAATCAGATATGCTCTATAAATCTAATGATTATTAACTGAGAGATCTTAAGTCAGTTATGCTCAATCAATCTGATGATTATTATCTGAGAGATTTAAAATCAGATATGCTTTATAAATCTGATGATTATTAACTAAGAGATTTAAAGTCAGATATACCCAATAAATCTGATGATTATTAACTGAGAGATTTAAAATCAGATATGCTTTATAAATCTGATGATTATTAACTAAGAGATCTAAAGTCAGATATACCCAATAAATCTGATGATTATTAACTTAGAGATTTGAAATCAGATATGCTTTATAAATCTGATGATTATTAACTAAGAAATCTTAAGTCAGATATACCCTATAAATCTGATGATTATTAACTGAGAGATTTAAAATCAGATATTCTTTATAAATCTGATGATTATTAACTGAGAGATCTAAAGTCAGTTATGCTCAATCAATCTGATGATTATTATCTGAGAAATTTAAAATCAGATATGCTTTATAAATCTGATGATTATTTACTTAGAGATTTAAAGTCAGATATACCCAATAAATCTGATGATTATTAACTGAGAGATTTAAAATCAGATATGCTTTATAAAACTGATGATTATTAACTAAGAGATCTAAAGTCAGATATACCCAATAAATCTGATGATTATTAACTGAGAGATCTAAAATCAGATATGCCCTATAAATCTGATGATATTTAACTTACAGATCTAAAATCAGATATGCTCTATAAATCTGATGATAATTGACTGAGGAATCAAAAATCAGATATGCCCTATAAATCTGATAATTATGAGAGTTCTCATAGGTTTAGTTCGCAAAATGAACGACGACATAATAAAATTGGAATAACCAAGAGCTAAAGCTTGTGATAATTCATTAGTGGTTACAGATACAAAAAGAACAGGTATTGTTAAAACTTGAAAGAGTGATAGGCTTGAAGGTTGTCCCCTATTTCGTATAGGAAAAATGATCACCTTATCTGTGCTTAACCAATCTTGTGTGAACCGAGAAATAAGAAAACTCGAGATGATAGAGTTCAGTAGGAAAGCGCAATTAGTATTTATTAAATTTTCTTTTGACAAATAATACAGGGAATGTAGTACCAAATCAATGCAATAATTTTTACTATTAAAATTGATGAATTTGGAGAACCTTTACGATATTGGACTTATAGCTAGAGGTTTCAGTACAAAAAAAAAATATATATCTAGTAGACTATGATGAAACCTTTGCACCTGTTGTAGGAATAACTAGGTGATTTTAGATTTATAATTAGTTTTGCTGATCAACATTACTTTTTAGTCCACCATATGGACGTCAAATCCTAAAGGGGAACTAAAGGAAATTGACATGAAAATTTCAAGGGCGTGTCAAGCAAAAATAATTGATTTTGTAAACAGAATAAAGCATATGTGTTGACTATTGAAGCTAGGTGCTGGTTTGGAGTTTTTGAGCTGTCATTTAAAGAAAAGGCCTTCAGAATTCATTAGTTGAAAGATACGTTTTTGTAGTTTGTTTTTGTAGATGATTTGTTTTAAAAAGTACTTTATAAGTAAATTTGACATGAAAGATTTCAAATTGTATCTTGATATTAAAATTACTTGATATGATAATAAAAAATTGTTAGAACAAAGTGAAATTCTAACTAAATTTATAATGCAGGATTTCAATTCTGTAAATACTCCTTTAGATAATTAATTATGAAGCATTAAATTCTGATTCAATATATAATGCTCAATGTCGTAATTTAAAAGGCTCTCCTAAAACTGATTTAGTTATAAGTTAATATAGTAATCAGGTATTCAAATAAAAATAGTAGATAATGTGACAATGTATTAAAGAGTGCTTAGGTCCGAGTGTTAAAAGGCAAAGTTGACTTAAAGTTAAGTTGTTAACCTTTTAACCGCAAGCGTCACATATATGTGACAAACATTGTCGGGCCCATTCCGCGAAGGTCGCATATTTGTGACAAAAAAAAATGCTCGTATGGCACATAACTTACGTATCCATATCCGTTTTTGGTTGTAGATAGGTATGTTAGATTTACCATGTCTCGCGCTGGGGGCACGACAACTGATATAAAGTCTCGCGGTGAAAGGGTTAAAGGTGTGACTATAACAATATACTATATTTATTCTGCTTGGCTCGGAAATGAGAAAAATGACAGAAAAAGTACAACTGGGTATTTCTTTCAATTATTTAAGCATTGTTCAGTAACCTAGAGTACAAAGAAACAACTGTCAGTCTGGTGGTAGTGCATAGCGTTGTATGAAGCCTAGTAGTTTGTTTTTAGCCAAGAGTATATATTTTGATATCGATACACCCATAAAAATACTCGTATATGTAGACAATGTATGGATAAGCATATTGCAAATAAATTGCAAATAATTCAACTAATGATTAACGCACTAAACATATAGACATTAAATATGTATCTAATATTTAATGTCTATTAAATATTAGATACATATTATATTTAATAGACATATAATATGTATCTAATATTATATATCATATGCATCAGTGCAGTGCTATGCGCGTTAGTGACCGGACGTGCTGTACTACGTTTGCGAATTTTTGATTCGAGTTTCGCGCGGCTTTAGCCGCTGCTCGTCGGCGCCATGAGTTCTAAAAAACTTGTGGTCAACGGACTATTGGCCTTTTTGGAGAAGCAGCTGGATTGCATGGATGAAGTGAGCGTCACGCAGATCTGCACCAGCAACTGGAAGGAAGAGGAGATCCGCAGCGCGAAAGTGCTGCTGTACGAGTCGCTCGGAATGATCGACCGAATGCCGTCTCGCAGGAGTGACGAAAAGGGAGAGCGCAGTCTTCAAGACATCATCAAGCTGTTTAAGGAGACCGATCCTGACGAGTGGCCCATGGCGTTTGTGGTGTCTGCCCAAGGGCTTCATTCCCTTCCGCCTGTGAGTTTCGATCACGTTGATGTCACCAGACTTCTGAAGGACATCACGTCGCTGAAATCCAGTCTGGCTGACCTGCAGCTGAAGTTTGAGGCATCTCAATCTACAATAAATAATCTACGTACGGAAATTGTTGAATTAAAAACCAATAAATCCGTATGTAGGTCACCTGATGCCTCGATCAACGACCTGTGCCGTGATGCACTAGATGCAAGTTTCGCGTCAGCGAAATTGGACTCGCCGGTCAACACCGTCGAACGTCATGTGTCGCCTCGCCCCGCGCCGCGCAAGCCAACCTCCCGGGAAACAGCAGTTACCTCAACGCAAGGTAGAGGTAGTTCCAAAAGTGGGACCCACTTCCGTATCGGCTCCTCAAAAGGCGTCTGACGACCAGGATGGCTTCATCAAGGTGGAAAAGAAGCGGAAGAAGCCCAGTCCAAGCCGTAACAAGTGCGGTACTGCGCTCAGTGGCCCAAATATGCTCCTGCGTGCTGCCGTGCCTACGACCTTGCTCTATGTGTCCCGCCTACATTACTCAACTAAGATCGAGGAGTTGGTGGAATACATGAGAGTAAAGACTCATTTCACCCTGAGGGTAGTGAAGTTGGAATCGCGTCACAACGTGAATTTTAATTCATACGTGGTGCGAGTTCCAACTGCTCAGCTGGCGACCTTCACCAAGGAAGATTTCTGGCCGAAGGGTGTCGTGTTCCGGAAATATCGCGGACGGTTACCTGACACCAGCAAACAGTGCAATGCGTCACAAAAACAATAAATAGTTAATTTTTATTATATTATATATATTTTAGGCTAAGGTATATATTATATAATTATATCTATGCTAGTCTGTAAGGTATTTATTCTATGGGCCTTTAATATTGTAAATAATATTATGTTGCCTGAAATAAAAATGATTTGATTTGATTTTGATTTTTGATTTTTTAATGAAATAAAATTACATTCCCACAGGTTAGTTAAGTTCTGGAAGATGCACTGACAAAGACGAAACCATTACCTACCTGCGATGAAGTGGAACATGGGTTTACAATAATGTATTTTTAAAGTACATATTGATTTTGTTATTGATTAATTATATACATAGATATATAAGTGACATTTCGAAAATGATATACTAATTGATTAAATTGGTTAAGGTGAATGCAAAGGGCTCTTCATTAAACTTTTTCCGCTAGATGGCGTTGATTTCAATATTTTCAGGATTTTTTAAAATTCTAGCGTAATGGATTACTGGTAGGCAAACATTTTTGATCGGCGAGCCTGTAACATACTCTTTTATTTATTTTATGGCATACTATTATTCTGCAGTAAACGTATTCAGAAAAATGCTCCAAAATAAAATCTGTCATTTTGTCTCGTATCTCTACACTTACTCACACTACGACAGGAGCTTCAAAAAACATGAAAGATGGCGTAAAGCATTGTAATAGATTTGAGTATCGCCACTAGATGGCACTATTTTAAAAACTAACTGGATAGCGCTTATTTTCAGTTATTTCAAACAGCCGAAAATTATTTTAAACACGGCTGGCGATAAAAAATTGATCTCAGATTGCATATTTATCAACCACAGCTTTGACTCGGATAGCTAATCATTCCTTGTATCGGGCCGGGGCACTCAGACCAAATTATTGGAAGGAAAACCCACCGCGCAACAAACGTCATCATAATGTACACGCATTGTAGATTTTGATTTTTTTAAATAAAACTAAATCGTACACATTGTTGAATTTTCTTTTTATTGAAGTTTAATTTTTATAACAAAAAATATCAATTCATACAGAAATAATGATAAGTACATAATGATAGTGATTTCTTGCCGAGATAAATTGTTAAATATTGTAGTCATTATTCTGTGCACGATGACTAAAAAGAAACTTTATTTGTTGTTTATTGCATGTTTGAACTTGAAATGTTGGATGATGGAGACAGCAAACCTCTGTTAGAGTTTATGTAATAGAAGTGAAACATAAAAAGAAACACTTTTGCATTTTCCTGATACGTATTTTCCCATGGACCTGAAATAGATTTTAAATATAAATATAGTTATCTATACAAAAATATATACGGACAAATCACACAGATTTTTAACTCAATCAAACCCAAAACAAGTTCGAGACTTGTGTTTCAAAAGTAAGTGTAAAACGTGGCGGCAAGTTTCAACTTAGGAAAACATTTTGAAACAGATTCTAATATATATGTAAATGTTGAATCACGTATATTATCGTACAAATAACAATATTACAAAATATCGCGAGTCCGCAGACAAGAAGTCCTGGCAAAAACGTCATCCGTGACATCCGTACTTTTCTTGCACCGCCGTGGATGAAGGCATTTTTGCTCGCCGCCTTATGTAATTTTGACTAAACAGCCGGTTTTATACTGCGGCGACCACTGAAATGTGTATACTTACATGTAGCGTGTCACCACTACTATCAGACACCCAGGCGACGTAAACGAATCTCAACTAGATACAACTTGCCTATAATAAATTATATTCAATATTCAAATGATTTCAACTTATGTCAAATCGGTATATCGTTTCAAACCTGCAAGCACTCGCTCCCTCGACTTTAGCGGTCCCGAATATACGCGCCGTTGATATTTCTTCCTATCCGATCTGGTAGCCATTATTCCGAAATTATAATATAGCACATCTAGAGATGTGCCGTTACCGGCAACATCTGGTAGATATACTTAAATCCCACCAAAAACATACCAAAAAAGAGTTGAAATCCAGTCCAATGCCAAGTTTAGAAGTATAATAATTCAAAATTTGAATTAAGTAGATTTTCGTGCTGTACGTAACACTTGATTAAAATTAAAAAATTAATTTAACTTGGGATTGGGTGGGATTTCAATACTTTTTTCAAGAAATCGTACCTTTTTTAGGGTTCCGTAGCCAAATGGCAAAAACGGAACCCTTATAGATTCGTCATGTCTGTCTGTCTGTCTGTCCGTCCGTATGTCACAGCAACTTATTTCCGAAACTATAAGAACTATACTGTTGAAACTTGGTAAGTAGATGTATTCTGTGAACCGCATTAAGATTTTCACACAAAAATAGAAAAAAAAAACCATAATTATTGGGGTTCCCCATACTTTAAACTGAAATTAAAAAAATAATTTTTCATCAAACCCATACGTGTGGGGTATCAATGGATAGGTCTTCAAAAATGATATTAAGGTTTCTAATATCATTTTTTTCTACAGTGAATAGTTTGCGCGGGAGACACTATCAAAGTCGAAAAATGTGTGTCCCCCCCCCTGTAACTTCTAAAATAAAAGAATGATAAAACTAAAAAAAATATATGATGTTCATTACCATGCAAACTACCAGCGAAAATTGGTTTGAACGAGATCTAGTCAGTAGTTTTTTTTGATACACGTCATAAATCATAAACCCCAATTTACCTTTCATTCAATCAACTCAAATAGAAAAATAAAAAGAAACATACTACAAGACTTGTATTATGTTACTTGCTGCTACGGAACCCTTCATGGGCGAGGTCCGACACGCACTTGACAGCTTATTTCTTTTTGTGCCACGCCTGCTATACAGTGTGCATTATGAACATGACAATATTTTATACCCCGATCCTCCTCCCCCCTCCTTATTCTATTCTCATTGGAAACTGGAACTTATTAACATTTAAAAAAATGATAGTTCTGCTTGTTATGTGCTAAGAAGCCTCCGAGATGAAATTGATGTAACTCACCTTACAATGGATTATTATGCTCTAGTCGAGTCTAAAATACGCTATAGCGTACTTTTTTGGGGAGGTAGTTATCTCTACAACATTCAAAATGCGTTCAGATCTCAAAAAAGGGCAATAAGGACAATGGTGCGTATTCACCATCAGGAATCTTGTGAACCGTATTTCAGAAAATTAGAAATTTTGACCATTCCCTGTTTATACATTCTAGTATTGTTAGCAAATTTATCAAAGCATATACATGAATATGAAACTATTGAAGAAAGAAAAGTGAGAGAAAGCACAAGACGTAAGGATTTGGTCGATTTTTCCGCAACCCGTTTAAACATTGTTAAGCATAGCTCTCAAGTTCAATCGGTAAAGCTTTTTAACAAATTGCCAACTGAAGTAAAAATGTAACTTTATGAGAGTAATTTCAAAGTAAAGCTTAAAATTTTTTTAATAAAGAAGTGTTTCTATAGTATCGAGGAGTTTCTAAAATGACACAATCTAATTGACATTGTGTATTTTTTTGACATAAGTTTGTATAGTATAACCTAAAAATGTAATTCAAGAGTACCCACTCTTGAATTACATATTATTATTATTTTATTATTAAGTGTGTTAGACTAAGCTGTAAATATTTAAAAACCAAAAATGTTTTGTTATAAAATAAATAAATGAAATGAAATTGTATCACTGGTTCATAAATATTTTTTTTAAAAATTCGATATAAGATTGAGCCAACTCAAAGCTTGACCGATTTCTTAAATTTCTGAATTTTTTGTTAATTTACATATAATACACGACCTGTGTGCCAAATTTCATAACGCTAGGACAATTGGAAGTGGCCTAAAGGTTTTGATTACCGGTCAGTGAGTCAGTCAGTGCCAAAATTTGCTATTTTCGCAGGGT
The DNA here is from genome assembly GCA_963555685.1 of Acrobasis consociella. Lineage (NCBI taxonomy): Eukaryota > Metazoa > Arthropoda > Insecta > Lepidoptera > Pyralidae > Acrobasis > Acrobasis consociella. The sequence continues at coordinate 14,615,704 of OY743125.1, read as the reverse complement.
CATATTTCAGGATCTACTGAAGCTGTATCTATGAAATTTGGCGTACTGCTTTTGTACTAGTATATGATTACGTAGGTACAATTTTATCTCTCTCCTTGCAATAGGCACTGAGCTACAGGGGGGGTCAAAACGGTTCGTGTAAATAGTGCACGGCATAGGCGCGGCCTGTTGCTGGAACTTGGCTTGCGCACTACCGTGCGCTTTGAAATCAAAACAAACAAGTGCACATTACTAGTGATTTCGCAAGTAAAGCCACACCGGGAGTGGTCCGCACTTAGATGGGTGACCAGAAGTGGCACAAAAATGTCTCAAGCTCCTCGGTTCTTTGGAAGGCAGTTATAATATAAGCCATATTATATGAAAGTCGTTTAGCTTTGTGAGATTCCTTTAGGTAGCTTAAAAAACTAACACCAGTGTAGGCCATTTACACACATGAACAAACAAAAAAACCGGCCAAGTGCGAATCGGATTCGCGCACTATACTAACCTACGAATAATAATTCTCTAGAAATGTAACGCTCCTACATTCACCGCTTCGATTCTGATTCCATTTACGCAAACAAACTTACAGTAATGACAACTAAACACTCAAACACACGCAGAGACAAAGATCCATGCGATTGGTTGCGACAAGGTCACGCGTCGTCGTCTGTGGGGGGGCGGTACAACGCGTAGATGGTATTAAGCAGAAAGCTAAAATAAATAAGCTTGTGTAAGTATTCATTTTTTTATTGAATAACCTAAATACTACAATGAAAATAAGTAATTATTTGGAGTATAATATTTATTGATATACCATACATACAAGTTTTAATTCAGGTTATATTAAAATAAAGAACTAAACATAATTTAAAGTATGTTTAAGTAGTAAGGTACACTGGTACAGTGCGGCAAAAAGATAATGAAAACGCCCAATTGCCCTGTGGACTATCTTATAGTTCTCACTGTAAAAGTGTACGTTGTATATTTTACAATTTTTACGAGGCATTAGATAAAATTCATTTCTCTCCAGGCGAACCGCGTTTATCCACTAATCACGCAGAATTCCATTTGTTGGGAATCTGTGTCAAAAACATTTGTACTAATGCATCATACCATCCATCATACTAGAAACAAACATCCTTTTTCCGAGCACGCCACGTGAAAGGTACATACTGCAGGAAAAAAATCTTAGGTACATTTTGCATAACACTTTCCACAGACGTCAAGTATGGATTATTACAATGTTTATTTCGTTGTATATGAAAGGTGTCTTGTGTTTTTCATGTCTTGTATGGCTTCTACACCACTTCACGGCACAAGACGGCATTTTTAATGAATTGATTATCGCTAAAACATAGCAATATTCTCAAAGGAAACTTCTTGCGACGCAGCCGCGCGGCTCAAGTGTCACGGCGTACTGTCGCGCCGCGCGGCTCTTATTATAAGCCCCGCCTGCCGCGGTACATATCGCGTGAAATTATTTTTCGGGATTAGTTACGATTCTAGAGAATTATTATTCGTAGATACTAACACTAATGCGGGTGTTGTATGGGAGTGTCCCTTAAATATTTATTTTATTTTGTTTTGTTTTTAGTATTTGTTGTTATTATAAAATTTCAACTATCTAGCTATCGCGGTTCTTGCGATACAGCCTGGTGACAGACAGACGGACAGACAGCGAAGTCTTAGTAATAGGGACCCGTTTTTATCCTTTGGGTACGGAACCCTAAGAAAAGAGTGTGTGTACTCGATGGCGTGTACTTATGTACAATCTACACGCGTTAGTTAGAAGTAATACTTCTTTGGCGTGCACATAAATACCGAGAAGATAGGTACGATCGCAGATTTTTTATATAATATATCCAATGAATATTTGATATTTAATATAAATATCCCATAAAATAATTTAAACAACTAATTTATGAACTATGTCCAGGTGGTCCAGATATTGCTAATTTGATTATTCATGTAGAAGATTAGATAAGTCACGTTCAGAAGTTCGTAGGTTTATTATGAAATTCTAAATAAAAAGTAAAGAATAATTTTTCGGTAGTATTCATAGTAGGTAATCAATACATACATGAGTAAGTATTTATTTTTTGTTTATGAATAGGTAAATGTTTACCTACTAAGTATATACCTATCATTATTTCTTTGAATTATTACATAATTTGAAAAAAAAAATTTGTTTCAGTTTCAGAACGCACTCTTAGGTATCGTAGAAACTAGAAATATTGTGGAGACTTGGAGAGAAATGCATTCGATTTCAAAAGCAAAACAGCGTTGCCGTCTCGTGCCGCTATGTACCTACTACACTTTGCGCGTTGCCCGCTGCTGCTGGAACGGCAACGTTGCATTATTTTCACGCTGAGTCTTCTGACTTATTTTCTAAGCTTATTTTATGTAAAAGATATAATAGATACCTATTTACCCAAATAGATAACTATATCTTATTAAATAATAGTATTTGAGTATGGTATCAAACTAAAAAAACAATTATTTTTAATTTGGGAAGAATACACTTAGCCTAGTGGCTAGCCTTTTTATTACAGCGCCATCTAAATGATGTCCAAGTATGTCGGTGCAAGCATTGAGCTGTCAAAGTAGACAAATGCAGTAGTTTGTAATAAATCTGCTAGATGTCACCCCAAAATGAATTCTATTTATTACACACACATTGTTAGAAATGTTAATTTTTGTCTTGTTTTAAATATCGTTTTTCCTGTAAAGTACTGTAAATTATTATGACAGATTGTAAAGGCGAGCACTACTACTTCATGAAAATTGGAAAATCGATTGTAATATGAGAAACACTATCCACATTAAGAGAATTGCTGTAAAACAAAATGTATGGACGACCAAGGTTCGCAATCACCTTAATGAAACTAATGTAATAAATGAAATGATCTGATTAGGTTTTACTGGGTTTTCCTAATCCTCGCAATAAATGTGGGATCATTATTTTGTGATTCCCCAGATAAACTTGGAAGTTATGTATGCTCTGCTTAGGGACCTTTATATTGTATAAAAGATTAATTTTTGAGGGGGCGTGTTGGTTTATATTATTTAATTTGCAAAAATCAATCTTTATTTTTCACTATGGCAATACTAAAGCAATCAAGTTGCTGTCTTTATTTAGTTGCAACGCCCAGTTGTCTCGTTCATTCCGTTAACGACTTGTGCTAGGCGTCAGACGTATACACTTCCAAGTAAAAGTGAAATAATATAATTTCATAGTTTACCGGATAAACAGTAGTTTAATTTAGCCCATACCGAGTTGTTATTCCAACACTCAACAAACTTGAAAGACTTCAAAACAATTGTCTGCGATTCATATTTGACCTACGGAAGTATGATCACGTGTCTGCTTACAGGACTAAACTCAAATGGTTACCCATTAGTCAACGTCGCAATTTGCATATTCTTACTACGCTTTTCTCCATACACTTTGACCCAAAAACTCCGATGTATCTCGAAACCAAGTTCAATTTCCTGGTTGATACCCATCTTAGAGATCTTCGTTCGTCCAATAATCTCCTTCTCGGTATGCCTTGCTGCCGGAGTGGGTTTCTGAAACATTCATTCACCAAACAAGCCGTCATGCTTTGGAACTCCCTTCCTGTTGGTATCCGCAAAGCCCCTAGTCGCCTAGCGTTTAAGAGTGCCGTACGCGCATATTATCTACACAAACTGTCATAGGGTATTTTAAATATTTGTGTAGTATATGTAGGGTTTATGAATATAACCTATTTATGTATATAGTATGTAGGTTTATGTTTATTATATATATATATATATGTCGCAGTTGGATTGTATAATCCGCTGTTATTCAAAAGCTCTAGCTATTTGGCAGTACAGCCCGTTTTTGCAATATAGCTGAAAATCGATCAGCTAGATCGTCCAATGTGTTACGCTTAACAAACTAGCTTACGTAAGATTGTAGAACGATTAGTTCCGAATTCTGCCACTTGTGGCTTGTGAAGTGTCAGTGTCATAACAACAAATATGGCCTCCCATAAAGTAAATTTTTCGCCGCGTTCCGGGACTAAGCTGTTTTTATCAAGAGATATCGGGAGCATCGTTTGTGATTTCGGAGTGCAAAAGATTAAAAAGAATAAAGCAGACCTTTAGCTTGGATCCCATATTGATATTTCGACGCCCGCCTTCCGGCAAGATGGAAAAATCATGTGGATCAGTTGGCCGTAAGAAATCGCTGCGCCATTGAGTTGTCGGGTTTACAAAATATCTATATTTCTAATCCAATTGCATCGAGCTGATTATAACTCTTCATTAGTGTTTTATGGTGTTGGAGACTGAATTATTTAGTAAGGAGTTGAATTGAGGTTTTATTTCCATCCCAAGAGTAATATAAAAATAATAAAGAACAACTATTGTCCCCTCATATATTATTTTGTTTGGTAACACAGTTTTATTCAATAATGGTAACCCTATATGCTATCTCAACGCTAGCTGTTTTGTTAAACGTAATTACGTAACTCATTGACAATCGAGCTGAACTATTTTCAGCTGTTTTACAAAACCGAGCTGTATTATCAAACAGCTAGAGTTTTTGAATAACAACGGATTATACAATTCAACTGCGACATATATATATATTATATATCTTACATAGTGTATATATTTATAATATATTTTAAAGTTTCTCGTAATTTGTACTTTCGTCCAAAATTTGCTTTTGTCAGCACCACCTGTAGGTTGACTGGTAGAAAAGGCCCTGGGCCTTAAGTCCGCCTGTAACATTTTTGCAATAAAGTTTGATAAATAAATAAATAAAAATAACTCTCAATACTTTCCGTATGATTCACTTAATCTGAAATTTGATCAGGATAAATATGATATATAATGCGAAATGTACGCAAACTTTCGTCAGTCTTATTACGACTTCAGCATAGACCCTTTGCTTGATCTGAAAACATTCAAAGAAAAAGCTCCGCTATTTGTCATAAACTGTTCAAGACAAAACGATAATTTTAAAACTGGACCAGTTGACGTACGTCTAGAAATCGAGTGCTCTGAAGTTATCCTCGATAAGACATCTGCTTTCTGTCTGATTATTAACGATCGGCTTTTTGAGTACAAACCTTTGATACCATAAATATCATTGTTGACTTACAAGGCTCAAAAGTGAAGACAAAAAATTTATACCAAAAGAAATAGCAATTCGTTCTAAAGATCATGTTTTGTTAAAGTCACCATATCCGTTTTATAAATTCACAAGAAAAGAACGTACACATGTGGCTTGGATCGAAAAAAAACAGAGGAATATTGTGGAATTAAGGATTTGTGCCTTACTATAACTTTAATATTTTATTACACAATTACTTAAAAGACAAGCGTGTTTTTGTGAAAGGCATTGAAAAAGTATCATGGATGAAAGAAATTACAGAAAACAAAAATGTGCAGAATTTAAAAGATTTGAACTGTCCAAATTTAGAAATATTATATGAAATGTACTCTCAATCTGCTGATATTCAAAGTTGTATATACCATACAAAATGCTGTGCTTTTAAAAATGTTTCTTGTTTACACAAATGGTGTATGGAAAATAATAAATAAATTGAATAATTGAACAATATGTTTTTAGGGTTCCGTAGTAAACAAGGAACCCTTATAGTTTCGCCATGTCTGTCTGTCTGTCTGTCTGTCTGTCTGTCTGTCCGTCCGCGGTCCTACTCAGAAACTATAAGTATTAGAAAGCTGTAATTTGGCATGGATATGTATATTTATCATGGCGAAAAAGTCGTAAAATAAAATTTGGAAAAATATTTTTTTAGGTTAGCTGCCATACAAGTAAAGAGGTAGTCAATACTTTTTTTTTTTGACAAACACATTGTGTGGGGTTTCCTTGAATAGGTCTTTCAAAAACATTGTGAGCTTGTTAACACCATTTTTCGATTTAGGGATCCGTTTCTGAAATATTTGGGTTTAAAGTGCAAATTTTTGTTGGAGGCAAGTGTCCCCCCCCTCTATCTGCTAAACGGTTATATATGGTCACGTGAAAAAATTCACAGCTATAGTATATATAATGTAGTTTAAAGGAAAACTATCAGAGCTAAGTAGGGTATACAAATTACTAAGTAGGGTTTACAAATTAAAAAGTTATAGGCGATCAACTTATAAAATGTACTTGGAAAAAGAAATTTCATACAAATTTAATAGATAATTAGTTTTAAACGTTTTTAATGGCATAAACTCAAAGATGGCATTCGAAACTACCGAACCCTACACTGCGCGTGGCCCGACACGCACTTGGCCAATTATTTATTTATCGTCTTCATCTTTAAATGTCCCCTGATAAACCTGAATTAAATAAAAATCCGAAACAGATAAATTATGTCAAAACTCATTACTAAATACTGCTTTATGCAGCTTTGCTACGTATAATTAGCAGGATAATGTTGTAGTTCATTATTATTCATCGAACAAAGATTGAATGACAGATTAGTTTTAACGAATACATAAGATTTTTGAAAGATGATTGGATCAGCTGACTCTCATTGTATATGTATGTGAACCGCATTAAGATTTTCACACAAAAATAGAAAAAAAAAAACAAAAAAATTAAACGTACTTAAAACTGAAACTCTCAAGTATTTTTTTTATCAAACCCATACGTGTAGGGTATCTATTGATAGGTCTTCAAAAATAAAATTGAGTTTTCTAGTATATTTTTAAGCTATTGCATAGCTTCTATCGCGGGCCTTGAGCGCGGGGACCGAATCCAGAAATTCCGTAACGAAAAAACCTCACGCACCCCACTCCGCCTACCATGTAGGTTGCCGCTTCGTCTCCGTCGTCCGTTTGCGACGTTGCCGTCCTTCCTTGTATCGAACCACCTTAATGCAATAGCTTTACCGCGGCAGTCCCCGAGTGCCACACGTCTTTTTTTTCTAAACTGAATAGTTTGCACTTACTTATGTTACTTTGAAAAAGAAACTCATGAAATGAGAATACATCGGCATAAGAAATACGTAATCAACGATCAACCTCATTTTTTAAAGTTGGTTAAACTGCACAAATATACCCTATATATATTTTACTAGCCCAAACCTGCGACTTCGTTTGCATGGACTTTATGTCTTTGAAAAATGCTCATCAGGCCGAAAAACTTTTGCTTAGGCGTCATTTTATATTTCTTACTGCAGGAGTAAATGAGACGCCAAATACAAGAATAGTAGGTTTATTCAGTTAACTTACGAAAAAGTCAATACTATTAAGACGATTAATATAATTAATGTACTCATATACGTGCTACGAGCTTAGGATGGATGTGAACCTCACCCGTACTCGTTTAGGTGTCACTTGAGTTTGGCTTACGCCGTCTTGAGTTTAGACCCTTAGCGCGTAACTAGCTAGCTACGACTAGATGATAATTTGATGTCCGCGCGCCGTTATATAGCCGGCGCGGGCTGCCTTCGTAGGTGATCGTTTGCAGTCGCGAGGTTCCGGCCGCCGAGCGAGACGATACCAACGTGTGAGCGAGAAAGTATTCGAGCCTGTGCGTCTGCATTATTGTTTCGCTACAATCTCCCCCTCTGGTACTCTTTGACGTCCCGTAAGAGTACCAGGAACCGGGGCGGGCTGTTGTTTCCTTGGTCGTCCTCTTTTTCTTATAGGTATATCAGGTTCTGGATTCTGATCCTCTCGCTTTTCAAATAGAGTTATAGCGGAAGAGTGATATCTGCCCAAGGGGGTGTTAGGGTCGTTTATATTAGCTATTTCATATATCGTACTGCCAATCTTTTTTGTAATTATTTAAGGGCCATCTCTGCGAGGTGCAAATTTGGCACTAAATCCACTCAATTCATTTCAATTCAAATATATCTTTATTATCATGGGATATTTATAATATCTCTTAATAATCGACATTATTTTGTTGCACAATTGTTGACGTCAAATGGTTACTTACAGCTAAGTTTACTACCGCTTCCAAAGCGCTAGTGCAGAAGAAGCGGTAACAAACTGCACTGTAGCATTTTCTTCAAGGACGTCAACTCACAATTAAATTAATACTTAAAGTTAATGTGGACAGAGAATACATTGTTTGTTATGTCATATCATAATTTAAATTAAATTTTTAGAATGTCAAAATTTTTAAATAATGTCAAGTTGTAGATTCGGTTTGTACAAAATGTACCAAATTATGACATTTGCGAGTACCTATATTACAAACTTTTAGAGGGACCCGCGTCAAGCTCAAGTCAGACTTTTTTTTTTAAGGTAGTCATCGGTCCTATAATAAGCCTTCTCACAAACTACTTTCTTTACATAAGTTTTGAATTTTTTGTCTGGCATATCAAGGATCGATTTTGGCAATTTATTATAAAAAAGTATACAGTTCCCGATGAACGTCTTGTTAATTGTTTTAAGGCTATAAAACGGGGCAACTAAGTCATTCTTATTACGTAAGTTTCTATCGGTCAAATCGCTTACTTTATTGTATGAGGAAATATTTTTCCTTACATACATTATGTTTTCAAATATATACTGTGATGCTAAGGTAAGTATATCTATTTTCTTGGATAATTCTCTGAGTGAGTCTCTAGATCCTAACCCGTAAATACCACGAATTGCCCGTTTTTGTAAAATGAAAATAGTCTGAATATCGGCTGCATTCCCCACAGGAGTATGCCGTAAGACATTACACTATGAAAGTAACTAAAGTACACTAGTCTAGCAGTTGCTACATCTGTCAATTGTCTTATTCTCCTAACAGCATAAGCCGCAGAACTAAGCCTATTCGAAAGTTTAGTTATATGAACACCCCATTGAAGTTTCGAGTCTATTGTAATTCCTAAGAAGGTAGTACTTTCAACAAGATCGAGTTTTTCACCATTCACCATCTATCATTATGTCAACGCAGGCCTGTCTCTATCCTGCCGACTTATTGGATGATTGTCGACTAAGACTAAGTCTCCCAAAGCATAGCCGGGATCTGGTCGACGATTCTTGTTTGAATTTGCTCTATTATTATCTTTCATTGTTTCTATGTTTTCTTTTGCTATTATAAGGTTGTTTGCTAGGCTCCGTTAATATGGAGTGATTTCAGGTATAAAACTTTCGGACTGAACGATTTCACTGAAATTGTGTTATCTCAAATGGATTTCTCATTTCTCTTCCATATGTCAGATACGCTGCTGTAAACCTGGTGCTTTTGTTAAAGGCTGAATTCATTGCAAAGCGAATTGCAGGTAAGGTGTCTGGCCAGTTTATTATTTATGTTATGTTTATTATTGACCATTATCCCAATCTGCGTCTTCAGGTCTCTGTTTTTTCTTTAGACTATATTTGGTTCTGGATGGTATACAGGACTAAGTATATGTTGAATATCCAAGCAGAAAGTAAGTTGTTGCATTACTCCTGAAATAAATTGCGTTCCATTGTCGCTAGTAATTTTTCGTGGCAGCCCATTACGTAGTAATATTTCATTTAATAATGTAATAGCGCATTGTTGTGATGTTGCTTCGGTTAGCGCAAATAACTCTACCCATCTTGGATGCTGTATCTTCCACAATTAATATCTATTTCTCGTTTTTCTGATCCTTAGGTAAAGGTCCAAATAAGTCAATTGACAGAACTTCGAAGCGTTGGTTGTTAGCTGTTGATTGAAATAACCCTGCTGGTTTTTGGTTTGCTGGTTTATATCTTTGGCATTTCAAGCAACTCTTAACGTATTTAGTTACATCTTTTCTTAGGGAATTCCAAATAAAATTCTTCTTTATTCGTTTTGTAGTTCGATCTATGCCATAATGACCATTCGTTGGTGAATCATGAAATTGCTTAAGTATATTGGGTACTTCATGACTAGGTACGACTAATTTCGCAATGTCATCTTCTTGTTCTGGAGTAAATCGATAAAGTACTCCTTTATGGATAAGGTAGCCCTTTTTTAATGATTGAATATAGTTTTTATTACTAAATTAAAATCATCCTCAAGGCTTTCGATAATGTTTTTCATCTTTCGAACTCGAACGTTCATATCTCCTCGTTTGGGAAGATCAACTTCCACAAGACATATTTCACATTTTTCTGTATGAACTTTACATGGCGGATGTGAAAGACAGTCTGCCACGACATTTGTCTTCCCGGGCTGTATGTGATATCAAATTCATAAGGCTTTAATTGTAGTGCCCATCTAGCAAGGCGTCCAGTTGGTGATTTTAAGTTTAATAACCACTTCAATGGTTGATGGTCGGTAATTGTTAAAAACCTTGTGCCTTCTATGTAACCTCTAAATTTGATTATTGCCCAGACTATGGCCAATGCTTCTTTTTCCCCCTCCCCCTGCACCAAAGCTGCTCCGATTGCATAATGGCTAGCATCGGTTTTAATAATGTATGGTAAATTGCTATCTAATTGTTTTAGTACTGGTGCTGTAGTTAGTGCTTCTTTCAATTTATTGAATGCTAACATTTGCGGTTCTTCCCATTTCCATATAGTTGCTTTCTTTGTAAGACTTGTTAATAGCCTCGCAATTTCTGCGAAATTCCTGATGAACCGGCGGTACCAGAAAGCGGTTTGGAGGAATTAAATAAATTGTTTTATTGTTTTCGGCGCAGCCAAATCTTTGATTGCTTTGATCTTATCTGTATCTGTCATTATTCCTTCCAGTGTAATAACGTGACCTAAATATTTAATTGATTTACAGGAAAATTTGCATTTATTTCGGTTTGCACGTAATTTGTAATATCTCAGTTTAGTAAATATTTCTCTTAAACCTTCAAGAAATTGCTCAAAATTAGGTGATCGACAGATCAAGTCATCCAAATAGGCAAATACTGACTCTGCTTTCAGTTCTCGACAGAATTTATCCATAAGTCTTTGAAAAGTACTTGGTGCGTTTCTTAAACAAAAAGGCATTCTTTTAAAAAGAAATGTCCAAAAATTGGTTACAAATGCGGATTTCTTTTGATCATTTTCATCTATTTTTATTTGCCAACTAGCCGAAGCCCGCGACTTTGTTCGCGTGGACTTTATGTCTCTGGAAAATGCTCATCAGGCTGATCAATTTTTACTAAGGCGGCATTTTTATATCTCATATATAGTTTTGCTGGACCATTATGGTTCTGCATCAGGTGTTCCATTTTCCAAAATTATTTTACAAAAAAAGTTTCATTCGAATCCGTCCAGTATTTCCGGAGATTAGCGTGTACAAACAGACAAACAGACATACAGACAAACAGACAAACAGACAAACAGACAAACAGACAAACAGACAAACAGACAAACAGACAGACATTTTTTTTTAAATTCTTACTCTATTACTACGTCTCCATCGCCCCCAATTTTTTTTTTGGAAATATATTTAATGTACAGACACACTTTTTTTACTGTTTTATTATATGTATGTATAGATGTATAGATAGATAGCCTGACTGTAAAACAATGGTGCTCATATAAGGCATAGCTTTAGCCTGCTGTAATAAATCATCTATGCGAGGTAACAGGTATCGGTCAGGAGTTGTAATAGCATTTAATTTCCTGTAGTCTATACATACTCTGATATCTGAGTCGCCTTTAGGCACCAGAACTACTGGAGCTGCCCAAGGGCTTTCACATTCCTCAATTATATCATTTTCCAGCATTTCTTTTAATTTTTCGTTTAATTGTTTCTGTCTGACAGGTGAAATCCTATATGGTTTAAGTGCGATTGGTTTATGATTACCTGTTTCTATTTTATGTTCAGCAAATGGCGTTGGTTCACCGTGTTTATTAAAAATATCATGAAATTCCTCTAAAAGTTTATTTTATTGCTTCGGAATTCGATAGGTATGTTGCCTCATGGGATTGTAATGAAAAGTCAACAGAATAAAACTTTAATAGGTTTATTGGGATATAATCAATACGAGGATCTTTAGGTTGCTCATCTTCCATTGCACGTGGCTCACGAGGACGTACAGGTTTTGGCGGCGAATCCAATGGCAGTAGCTGCCACTCCGTTGGCTTTTCTGATTGATCGAAGTCTTCTTGTACTGAGCTTGAATCACTGGGCGCGGCGGTAAAAGCCATCATTATATAGCACACAACCAGTCTGGATAAGACTACGTGTATGCCAAACAATGATTGACTAAAGAAGGATCAAATCACATCAATCAATACATATAATAAAACAGTAGGAACCGCGTGTCTGTACATTTGATAAAAATTACAAAAAATGGATGTGGGCGATAAGAAAAGAGTAACAGAACACAAAAAAGATTTTTTGGATTTTTTTGTTTGTCTGTCTGGCTGTCTGTCTGTCAGTCTGTCAGTTTTCATGGTAATGAACATTATATATTTTTTTTAGTTTTATCATTCTCTTATTTTAGAAGTTACGGGGGGGGGGGGGGCACACTTTTTTCCACTTTGGAAGTGTCTCTCGCGCAAAGTATTCGGTTTAGAATAAAATGATATTAGAAACCTCAATATCATTTTTGAAGACCTATTCATAGATACCCCACATGTATGGGTTTGATGAAAAATATTTTTTTGAGTTTCAGTTCTCTGATGGGGAACCCCCAAAATTTATTGTTTTTTTTTTCTATTTTTGTGTCAAAACCTTAATGCGGTTCACATAATACATCTACTTACCAAGTTTCAACGGTATAGGTATTATAGTTTCGGAAAAAAGTGGCTGTAACATACGGACGGACAGACAGACAGACAGACATGACGAATCTATAAGGGTTCCGTTTGGCTACGGAACCCTAAAAATGACGCCTTAGCAAAAGTTGTTTAGCCTGCTGAGCATTTTTTGTTGAATTATAAAAATCGAAGACCTAGATCACCTGATGCAGAACCATAATGGTCCAGCTAAACTATAAGAAATATAAAATGACAACTTAGGCAAAGTAGTTCACCCTGATGAACATTTTTTGTTGAGGTATAAAAATCGAAGTCTGGAACACTTGATTCAGAACGATAATGGTCTCTACGTATAATAAAACAGTAAAAAAATGTATCTGTACTGTACGGTTTACGTACATTGACCGCGCGCGGGTGCACGGTCAGCAGATTGTCGCCGCGCCCGATTTTATTAATTTGAATTTATTTTTTAGTCAGTACGCCACCAACTTTCTTACCATTCGCGAGTTCTTGTAAACCATAACAAACATACTCGTCGCGTGTGCTCATAACATTTATCCCTCTTTTTACCATCTTTCACCAACATTCCCATTTATCATCTATTTACCATATTTCTTATAATTGTTGTTTATATGTGTTTTACGCAATAAACTTCCTTTCTGTTATTCCTATAAAATCTTTTATATTTACCCATTTCCCCGACATATCTACCATTACCTTCTTCTTATATGTACATAACCCGTACATATAATTTGGTCTTTCGAGTTATAGCTTAGTCCCTTTCCCGAGTGTGTGAACGTATTTTCCGAACTACGCGGACTTACCTTTTACTCATCGAAAAGACACTAAGTGAAACCAGTGCCGAACAGTATCAGTTCAGTGCCTATACGAACTATTGTTGGAGTTACCAGTACCAGAACCAGGATACCAGGTCTAGTCTCAATCAGGATTAGGCCGCACCGTAGTCGGGCAGAGCCATTGCCGGGCTACACTTGCAGTACCATAATCAGTGTTGAGCTAACCAGGAGCTCGCACAACCAGAGTAAGCCGAAAAGTATCAAGTAAGATCTTTCCTTTTACCACTTATTTGAATTTTTTCTTAACCATGGAAGGCTTACTAGCGACACAAAACCAGATCATGGCAGCGATGGATCAGCTGCTGACTAACTTTAAGAACGATAGTCGTGATCGTAAAACACCAGATAAAATTAGGAGGAAGCTAGAGACCCTTGATAGTTATTGGGAAGAGTTTCAAGCTAACCATTTGCAGTTATGTAATTTAATTGTTGACAAAAACCAGGCATATTTTGATAATAAAGACTTTGAGCGAACTAAAGAATTTCACAACCAGGCTAGGCAAATTATACAGGGTTACCAGGTAGAAGAAAGTCGTCCATCTACACCAATTTTAAAACCAGCTACCCAATTCAATTTTCCTTCGGTTTCTGAACCTGTTATATCCGGTCCATCCAAAAAATCTGAGGGCACGAACAGTAAATTAGACGAATTGCTACGAAAGCAAACCAGTAATTTCAAGGCATTTTCGCGAACTATTTCGAACATCGACGTCAATGCGTTGAACGACAAATGGGAGTTTGAAGACGCACTCAAGATGCTGCATTCTCGCTGGCAAATTATCGACTCCTTGCATTGGGAGATCGATAGTGAGCTAAATGGTGACCACAAGCCGTATGAAGCGCAGTTCTCAAAGTACGAAGATTATTATACCCATATGAAGAAGTCAATCAACGCTAAAATGTGGTCTGTGTCACACAGAGAGCAGGCTACCTCTAAGATGGATATTCCAGTTTTCACGGGCAGCTATCAACAATGGACATCGTTCAAGGACTTATTCTTGGAAACCATCCATAATAACTCTTCTCTGTCGAGTGCTCAGAAACTTGAATTTCTAAAAAGTAAATTGAAAAGCGAGGCGGATAAGCTAATTCAACACCTTAGCATTAGCTCCGAGAACTACCAAATAGCCTGGGAAATTCTCAACCATCGCTATAATAATAAGAAATTTATTTTCACTTCGCATCTTAACACCCTTTTAGGCCTACCAAACATTCAACTCAAACTTCCGCTTCGATCAAGAGGCTGCACGATACCACTAACGAGTGTTTGCATGCGGTCGAGAGACTGGGAGTCGACATATCTTCGTGGGATCCGCTTATAGTGCATTTATTGTCACAAAAATTAGACGCTGAGAGTCTAAACGACTATGTGGAAAGTCTCAAGAATCCAAAAGAATTACCAACTTTAGACGAATTCATGAAATTTCTAGAAATTCCAGGTGTAAACCAGAAACCACTAACCAACCAACCAAGAAACCATCATACCAAAATTCCTTCAACAACCAACATGCAAAATCAACCAAACCATTTTCATTCAAATCTTTACTCGTGGAAAATAACAAATGTCCTCATTGTAAAGAAAATCACGCAATATATGTTTGCAAATTGTTCCGTGAATCTAGGCCAGAGATTCAACAAAAAACAATTGCAAAATTTAAATTGTGCAAAAATTGCTTGATTAATCACCAGGGCAAAGAATGCGAATCAGACAAAACTTGTCGCTTTTGCAATGAAAATCACAATTCGCTGATACACAACATGTTTTCGACAAACAAAGAAATTGCAAAACCTGTAACCAACGACAGTACGATCAATGACTAAAAATCATGTCACGCAACCATCTTGGGTTGCGTGTCATGATTTTCGGCAGATAGAGAAACTCTCTTAGCGACAGCGTTGATAGGTGTCCAGGCTGCAGATGGAACACTCCTCACCATGCGTTGTCTCATTGACGCCGGCGCCCAAACATCTTTAATCTCTGAGAATGCAGCTCAAAGATTAGGTTTACCAAGAAAACGTTGCAAAGGTGTCATATTCGGAGTCGGTACCAAGGAAAATAATTGTAAAGGCATCTTAACCATACAGTTGTCATCCCTACAAAACGACTTTTCACTATGCATCGATGCGTTTATAATGAATAAGTTAATACACCATTTACCAAATCAATCCTTCACAAAACCATCTTGGAGTTTTCTAGATAACATACCACTAGCCGATCCTCAATTTTGCGAAAGTCGACAAATTGATTTGCTGTTAGGCGTCGATGTTTATGCGTTAATATTAATGAGCGGTATTATCAAAATTTATCCGTCTATACCAGTCGCTCAGGAAACTAAATTAGGGTGGATATTATGCGGAAGTATTTATCCCACTTTTCATTGTAACGTCGGCATAAACCAAAAGGACCCGCGCCGCCCGCGCTCCGAGCGGCAGCTCTTTGCTTACGTCCGTGTTTATTTTACTGGCAAAAATAGTTAATTTGATAATCCCAAGTTTTGCTACATATTAACGTGTGAACTGTGACGTGACCAATAAAACTGTGCATTCAAATTTGTTTAAAAGGCTTTAAAATAGTGGCCAAAGGCAAAATCATTTGAACATTCCGTTAGATACTGTGAACATCGAGTTAGTTTAAATAAGCCGTGACTCATCAGCTGATCGAGTTGACCGTCCAACAACCTACACTGATGAAATTTCGACGCGACTGATGTGTCTATAGACTACGTGTTTCATCAAGTTATCATCGAAGCGGATGGCTCTGTGGGAATTACTGTTGCTTGCTGTCTGGGAGTCCCCGGTTCAAGTCGGCCACCGACCTAATTTTTGGTTAAAGTTTTTTTATATCAACGTAAGCATAAAAGGACGTTGAACGCTGCTGCTTGGTGGTTTTTATTAAAATACAATTTTGCCCACATATTGAAAGAGAAAGAAGCAAAGAAAGTAAAATGCAATGTAGAAAACTACAGGAATATTGAATCACTCCGATTAGATGTGCGATGGTGCAGTGGTCTTATTTATGCCTCGGATCCGAAAAATCCAAGTTCAAATCGCCACCAAGCTATTTTTTATTTTCATTTTTGGCCTTCGGAAAGAAGAAATAAACAAATAAAGGGTTTCTAGTGATCTTGTACATTTATGGACAGTAATCAATATATATATTTTTTAATAAATATAACACAACAAATAAACCTAGTTATAATTTTTGTTCGTGTTTGATCTCTCCAATAGATGGCGCTCGTGTTATTAATTTGTGTATCTGGTAGGAGTGTTCATGTTTCATCCATTCATTTATCCCAATGGCCAGCTTTAAATTTTTATTATTAATATTTTTTTAAATGTTTTTTTATTATTATTGTTATTTATTTTACAGCAATATTTTAATAATATTTTTTGATTGTTTTTTTTTATAATTTAAATATGACCGAGTACCTATATAGAGTCACATTACCTATACTTAAATTTATTTATTTTTTTAGAGGATAATAATTTTACAATTCTATTCATGTTTCTTAGAGATGTAAAGTATTAAATTGTTATCACGTATTCTTACCTATTTCAATTTTATTTCTCGTTTCAAATATCAATTTAATTTATTTATTTATTTTTATTTAATTTAATATTATTTTCTTATGTTTACACAATCTTTACATATTGAGTGGGCCAGTTGTATTTTTGATTTTGTGTACATACTTTTTTTGTTTTTTTGTTTATTTTGAAGTGCATGTTTATGTGTTTTTTTTTAATTTTATTTTTATTTTTTTAAATATTTTGACGAATGTGATTTCTACTGCAAAGGTTTTTTTTTTGGATAGTAAGATGTCATTACCAGACCCCGTAAATCCCGCGTCATCTATTGCCGTGCCGTTGGCCATGCCGTTGGAGGGTTTGGAGAGATGTCATCATTGCGATCATCCTCGATTTTTTAGAGGACGGAGAGGACTTAACGTTCATATCTCCAAAGTCCATAAATCAGCGGTAAATCTCCATGCCAATGCCGACATTCAGATTCCGGCTTTAGTGCCTAGCACTGCTTCAGATGATGTCCATTCTGTTTTTCCTTTTTGGAAAACATTAGGTAAGTACAAAAAATATTTTCCAGTCATTAAGAGGATACCCAGGGGAGCAAGAATAGCTGTGGCTTCCGCCTTAAAAAAAAACTATAGACAAAATTCTAGTAGACAATGATAAGGCAAGCTGGGAGCAGTTATTAACATTTTCATACAGAGTTTTACATGTATGTAAAGTGGATGGCAAATCAACTTCTCTAACGCAGCTAATTAAAAACAACTGTAACTCTCATGGTAACTGCTTGGTTTTAAATGCTAGTAGGGGGAGCTTCTTCTTATCGTGTGTGTTAGTGACTAACACTATTGTCAAAGTATTTAAACCGCCTTAAAGGCCTCTGACATGGTTTTAGGTAACGACCAATGTCAAAGACAGTGACCGGGACCGACGGCTTAACGTGCCCTCCGAAGCACGGATCATCTTACTTATCAGACAATCAGGTGATCAGCCTGCAATGTCCTAACCAAACTAGGACAACAACACAAAATCGTTGCCCCCGCCGGGAATCGAACCCGCGACCTCCGGGCATGAGCTGAACGCTCTAACCACTACACCACGGGGGTAGTAGGGGGAGCGACTCTAGACGTTTTCACAGAGATTCCGTTGAGGGCAAGATCAAGAGAATCGAAAACAAAGTCAGTGATGGTGATGTGAGGGGTGCGGCTCAGCTTTTCTCTTGCGATACTATAGCTCCTGATTCTGATGTAACGTTGTCCTCCTTGCAACAAAAACATCCTCAAATGTTGTCTCAGATTTTCCCTTTATCAGATAATCCTTCAGATAGTGACAGTGTGCTTCAGATCTCTGCGGAGGATGTAATAAGGGCTTTGCAAAGTTTTTAAACTGGTTCCGCAAGTGGGCTTGATGGATTGTCCGCTCAACATTTAAAGGACCTAGTATGTGGATCCTCGGGTGATTCTGGAAAAGCCTTGATGCAGAGTTTAGTCTCACTTGTAAATTTAATGTTAGCTGGCAAGGTGCCGGATGAGGTGACGAGGATATTGTATGGAGCAAATTTATGCGCTTTTGTTAAAAAGGATGGCGGTATTCGTCCCATTGCTATTGGATGTACTCTAAGAAGACTCGTCTCCAAAATCGCTTGTAGAAAGGTGGCTCCTACTTTATCTTCTCATTTTCATCCTAGGCAATTGGGATTTGGCGTGAGGGGGGGTTGCGAGGCTGTAGTCCATGCCACGAGAACGTTCCTCTCTGTAGATGGTAATAAAATTATTTTAAAAGTAGACATTACTAACGCTTTTAATTCTTTAGATAGAAAAGTTTTCTTAAAAGAAGTTAGAGATCATGTCCCGGCCCTGTATGCGTATCTCTGGCAATGTTATGGATCTCCAACAGATCTAGTTTACAAGGAGGAACTAATTAAATCTTCAACCGGTTGCCAGCAGGGTGATCCGTTGGGGCCTGCCATATTTAGTCTTGGTATCAATCCTGTCATTTCCAGTCTCAATTCTCCCCTTAACGCTTGGTATCTAGATGACGGTACATTAGGAGGAAACGCGACAACGGTGGGTGCAGACTTACAGGTTCTTATTTCTCGTTTTAATGAGATTGGCCTGAATCTGAATTTTTCAAAATGCGAACTATTTATAAATGACTCTGTAACAGGGTCACGCAGAGATGAAATCCTATCAGTTTTCAGCGAACTTGCTCCTGGAATACAATTGATGGATAAACAGTCTTTGCGTGTGCTAGGTACGCCACTCCTAGATGAGTCAATTCCAAAGTTTATAAGTGAACAAATAGAAAAGTTTAATAATTCTGCCAATTTATTATTTAAAATGAATGCGCATATGGCATTCTTTATAGTTAAATGCTGTCTTTTTGTTCCAAAATTTATGTATGTTTTACGGTGCTCTCTCATGTGGAAGCATCAAAATCATTTAGCAGCATCGGACGAGCTAATTCGGGTCATCATCATCATCATTTCAGCCGCATAACGTCCACTGCTGGACATAGGCCTCCCCCAAAGATTTCCAAAATGACCGATCAAGAGCGGCCTGCATCCAGCGCTTTCCAGCGACCCTGGTCAGGTCATCTAACCACCTTGTAGGTGGGTGCCCTACGCTTCGCTTGCCAGTCGCGGTCGCCGTTCAAGAACCTTTTTGCCCCATCGGCCATCGGTTCGTCGCGCTATGTGTCCCGCCCACTGCCACTTCAACGAGCTAATCCGCTTGGCTATGTCAGTGACTTTTGTTCTCCTACGGATTTCCTCATTTCTGTTTCGATCACGTAGGGAAACACCGAGCATAGCCCTCTCCATAGCGCGTTGAGCGACCTTGAGCTTTCTTATGAGACCCATAGTAAGGGACCACGTTTCGGAGCCATAAGTCATCACTGGTAACACACATTGGTTGTAAACCTTAGTCTTGAGGCACAGAGGTATTTTGGACGAGAAGACATTGCGTAGCCTCCCGAACGCTGCCCAGCCGAGTCGGATTCGTCGAAAGACCTCTTCCTCGAAGCTGGAACTTCCTGCCTGGATCAATTGACCCAGGTAGATATACTGGTCTACAACTTCGAGGGTGGAGCTCCCAACACAAACAAGTAGGGGCGCAACATGGACATTCGACATTACTTTGGTTTTGTCCATGTTCATTTTAAGGCCCACTTGTTGGGAAACTCGATTTAGGTCTCCGAGCATAGTACTTAAGTCTTCCATCGATTCTGCCATGACAACAATATCGTCGGCAAATCGAAGGTGAGTGATATACTCGCCATTGATGTTGATGCCAAATCCTTCCCATTCCAGAAGCTTGAAGGCATCTTCCAGTGCAACGGTGAACAGTTTCGGAGATATAACATCTCCCTGTCTTACACCTCTATGCAGTGGAATTGCCCTCGTGCACTGCTCCTGTACTCGGACTGACATAGTGGCGTTACTGTATAAGCACTTCAACACTTCGATATACCGATAGTCAATACAGCATCGCTGGAGAGACTGAAGCACGGCCCATGTTTCGATCGAATCGAAGGCTTTTTCATAGTCCACGAATCCCAAGCATAACGGCCGGTTATACTCCCTCGTCTTCTCTATAACCTGCCGCAGCGTATGAATGTGGTCCATGGTGCTAAAGCCTTTACGGAAACCAGCTTGTTCGGGAGGTTGGAAGGCATCAAACCTGTTCGCGAGACGATTCGTGATGACCCTCGAAAACAACTTATATACATGACTCAGAAGCGTGATAGGCCTATAGTTCTTCAATAGGGTGTTATCTCCCTTTTTTGAAGAACAAGACCACCACGCCCCTGTTCCACGCTTCTGGCGTTACGCCCTCGAGTAGAACGGAATTAAAGAGCCTCTGAAGGACTTTCAGTACCGGCGTTCCGCCCGCTTTCAGAAGCTCTGCTGTGATTCCATCCTCGCCCGGCGCCTTGTTGTTTTTAAGCTGTCCATCCTAATCTCGTACAGGCTGATGTCCGGGATATCTTCGGTATAGTGTCGGGTTAGCTTGGCTCTTGGGTCTTTAACCATTTGTTTACTGGGTTGTGATACTGAGGTATACAGCTGTCCATAAAACCTCTCGATCTCCGCCAGAACCCCTTCCTTTGTCGACACCACGCCGCCGTCCTCCGTCTTCAGCTTCATCAATCGGCTTTGCCCAACCGACATAGCTCTTGCGAACACTTTGGAGCCTTTATTCTGCTCTATCGTCTCCTTAATACGCTCAGTATTAAAGGAGCGGATGTCGTGTCGCAAGGACTTTTGTATACGTCTGTTGAGCTGCCGATATGATTCAGCATCTTTGGAGGTATGCAGCGGCCTTGATCGTCGCTCTGCCATTAAGTCTAGGGTCCGAGCAGAGATTTTTTGAGGCTTTCGTTTGGGGCTGGACCTGAATACTTTTGATCCCACCGCTTGGACAGCTTGTATAAACCCTTGGTTTATCTCGTCCACTGTAACGCAATCCTGAAGGCTTTCGAAGCGATTCGACAGTTCAAGCTGGAAGCCCTCGGAGTTCTCAATTTGGACTTGCGACGGTCGGAGCGTCGACTTCATCAGTCGTGACCTTTCGACTTTGAGACCAATATTCACGATGCCTCTTAATATTCGGTGATCACTCCCGGTTTTGACTCGAGTGATCACTGAGACATCGTTGAATATTCGTCTCTTTGTCGTTAGGATGAAGTCGATTTCGTTCTTAACAGGGGGCTGGTTCTTTTTTGCTGGACCCAACCAGGTCCACTTTCTTTGCGGCGGCTTTTTAAAGAAAGAGTTCATCGCAAAGAGTCCCTCTTGCTCCAAAAAATCAGCCAGCCTACGTCCCCTGTTATTTCGCACTCCGTATCCAAAGTTTCCCAGCCTAAACTCTCAAATGCCTCGCTTACCCAGTTTTGCGTTAAAATCCCCCATAACAACCGTAAAATAGGTTTCAGAAGTATGTATGGCCCTACTGATGTCCTCATACACTTCATCCACCTCTTCATCGGAGTGATCCCCAGTTGGCATATATACCTGTATAACCTTCATTATTATTAATTCGGGTATCCCTTATAAAAGTTTTAAATTGCCAGATAACCAGTGAAGCCTGGCAGTCGGCGTCGCTTCCGGTTAGGTTCGGGGGCATTGGTGTGCGTAGTGCATCTGCAGTGGCACTTCCTGCTTTCTTGTCTTCCGCTCACGCTTCATCTTCTCTTTGCGGTAGTCTCCTTCGCCCAATTATGGGTTCCGCTGAGGTATGTGGCATGAGTGAGGCTAGGAAGGCTTGGCGGTCCCACGGTGTAGTTGATTTGCCGCGTAACCTTTGTTCCCAAAAACAGTGGGATAGCCCTCTGTGTGAAATTGTCCAAAAAAGAGCGATTGACCAATGTGCTCGAATAGAGGACCGGTCCCGATTTTTGGCTCTGGCTGAAAGAGAATCAGGCTATTGGTTGCAGGCACTACCATCTTCACATGTTGGCACTCTTCTTGACAACTGTACCTTTAAGTTCGCCATGGGCCTGCGCTCGGGTGCTAATATCAACCAGCCCCATATATGCCATTGTGGCACAGGTGTAGACGAGTTTGGTCTGCATGGTCTGGCTTGTGCGAGGAGTGCAGGTCGAATCTCTAGACATGCCTCTCTTGATGATTTAATTCGTAGAGTTTTGGCCTCTGTTGGAATTCCATCAGTTTTGGAACCACAAGGGATCTTCCGTTCCGATGGCAAGCGCCCTGACGGTCTGACGCTGGTTCCATGGAGACAGGGCAAATGTCTTGTCTGGGATGCAACTTGTGTGGACACTTTCGCAGCTTCACACTTGCCTTCAACTTCGACACGGGGTGCGGCAGCGGCATGTTCAGCTGAGGCAAGCAAAAAACGAAAATACGTGGGTCTGAGCGATAATTATATATTTTTACCCTTTGCAGTAGAGACAATGGGCCCATGGGGTCCTGAAGCTAAATTATTTCTTAAGGACATCACGACGCGCCTTATTGAGGCAACTGGTGATCATAGAGCTGGCAGCTATTTTGCTCAGCGTATAAGTATAGCCATTCAGCGGGGAAATGTTGCCAGTATTTTGGGTACATTGCCTCAATGTGGTGCGTTGGAAGAAATATTTTTTTTATAACCTATTTATTTAAAAAAAAAATGGACGAGTTACGTAACTTTTGAGACAGAAGACATATCTCAACAGACATCTCTATCGGAAGCTGACGACCGCTGCATCAAGTTTTACAAAGAAACTACTAGAAGAGATGAAGAAGGGCGGTACCACGTCAGACTACCCCTTAAACCAGATTTTGACGAAAAATTGGGCCAATCGAAACCATTAGCGATTGCTAAATTTCGACAATTAGAAAATAAGTTTTTGAAAAATAAATCATTAGAGAAAGAATATAAATTATTTATAAATGAATATCGTTCTTTAGGATATATGAAACCAGCCGCCGGCGCCAGTAATCAAACACCTACAATTTACCGCACCATAGCGTATTGCGTTTAGACTCTACTACTACTGCACTTAGAGTTGTTTTTAACGCATCCGTGAAAATGACAAGTGGTTGTAGTCTTAATGATTTGATGGAGGTGGGCCCAAACTTACAACAGGACCTACAGGCTTTAATTCTAAAGTGGAGGCAATATCCACACGCCTTCGTTGCAGATTTGGAGAAGATGTACCGGCAAATAAGGATGCATGAAGATGACCAGAAGTACCAGATGATCGTTTGGAGAGACACTCCGAGAAGTCCTATAGAAGAATACCAACTTACCACGGTTACTTATGGTACCAAATCCGCACCATTCCTTGCGATGATGACCTTAAAGCAACTCGCTTGTGATGAAAGGTCTAATTACCAAAATACCAAGGCCATAAAAGTATTAGAAGAATCCATGAACATGGATGATCTATTTCACGGCGTTTTTAAACCCTCCGACGGAGTAGTGTTGCAACAGGATCTCATCAAGCTATTTCAATCAGCCGGTTTTTATCTTCGGAAGTGGAGATCAAACATAAAAGAATTACTACCAAATCTAACTAAAGATCAAGATCACTTCGACTTCAAACCACAAGAAGAACCAACCAAAACCTTAGGACTTCGCTGGGCGCCACACGAAGATATATTTAGCTTTGAACCAAAATATAAATTTTCTGTCCTATCCAACCAAAAGATCATTGTTATCGGACATTTCGAAACTTTTCGATCCCCTTTGATTTTTGTCACCACTTACCACTAAATTAAAATTACTTTTCCAATCGGTTTGGCAAATACAGATTGAATGGGATAGTAAACTACCAGAAGAAATTTGCAAGGAATGGACGAAAATAAAGGCCGATATGCACGAAATCAAACACCTAAAATTACCAAGATGGCTCGGTACAAAAGAATTGGACAACATTGAATTACATGGGTTTTGTGACGCCTCTACCAAAGCATACGCTTGTGTCATTTATTGCAAGATTACCAGAGCAGAATCAGCATCCGTTGTGTTCCTCATGAGTAAAGCTCGTCTCGTCCCAGCCAGTAAACCAATCAGTTTACCAAAATTAGAACTGTGTGGCGCACATTTGCTAAGTACACTCATGTAAAAAGTTAAAGATTGTTTAACAGATTACCACATAGAGATGTACGGTTGGGTAGACTCTATAGTCGTATAAGGGTGGCTCAACGGAGAACCAAGTCGTTGGAAACCGTTTGTTGCGTACAGAGTCAGAAAGACAACTGACGTCATGCCTGCCAGGTGTTGGAGGTATGTGAAGTCGGAAGACAACCCCGCCGACTGTGCTAGCAGAGGCCTATATGCATCGCAACTCAAACAACATCCGTTATGGTGGCAAGGCCCTGTATGGCTGAAATCTCAAAATGTGGAACACCACCGCTCTAATACACAATTATTTACCACCGAAGAAGAGTTAAAAAAGATTGACAAACGTAAACAAACCAATTTAGTTAATCATTCACCCGACGATAACATCATACAATCTCTAATTACAAAACATAGCACTTTTGCAAGTGTTGTACGTGTTCTTGCCTGGATAATGCGCTTACGTAATAAAAACCAGGAACCATATTTAACCACCAAGGAATTATCTACGGCAAGAGACATGATAATCAAAAACACACAACACCTGAATTTTGCCGACGAAATCTCCAAATTAAAAAACCAGGAGAAAGTCCACAAAAATAGTAAAATTATTAATTTAAATCCATTTATCGACCGAAACGGATTATTACGCGTAGGCGGTAGATTGGAAAACGTCAACATCGAAGAAAATATGAAGCACCCTATCATCTTACCATACAACCATCGATTAACCGAATGATTGATAGATCAAGCCCACCAGCAAACTCTTCATGGAGGAGCGAGACTAACGTCTGCCATTTTAAGACGAAGATACTGGGTTGTCAGCGGAAACCGAGCAACCAAAAAGCGGCTCCGTTTGTGTGTAAAATGTAGACGACACAGTCCCAGTATCCAACAACCTATGATGGGAAATCTTCCAGTATCTCGAACCAACGTCTCAAGGCCATTCGCAAAAATTGGAACCGACTTTACGGGCCATTTTTTCATAAAAATGAATAGAGGTCGCGGATCCAAGACTACTAAGGGATATGTCGCTTTGTTCATATGCATGGCAACCAAGGCCGTACATCTAGAACTAGTGTCGGATCTTACGACTTCGTCTTTCTTAGCTGCCTTACGTAGAATGACTTCGAGAAGAGGATTACCACAACACATATTTTTGGTTTTTTTCGGCGGTAGTTGTGAAAAAGTACACATTTATCTCTCCAAATTAATTTTTATTTAAATTAGAAATAATACTTACAGTTTTGATATAACTATATTTATTTGAAGTTCATCGGCTATTTAACACACCCAGATAATTGTTTTCACTGGATCTATGAGATAAGTAGAAATTTCACACCTTTGTCCTGCCAGCCATACTTCACTCACACAACAAAAATAACATTTATATTTTAAAAATATTCTTGCTTGGAAATAACTGCAATGGCAAATTTTGAGGCTGTACTTGAAGGCCAAAGAGCACTGATGACTCTGATGTCAAAGAAGATGGGAGAATTTGAGTCACAACTCAAGACCGCTCCGTCCAGTGGCACCATTTCAAGTCTTGAAGAGCAGTACTACAGCTTCAAGAAAGAAGTCTTTGACTTGACATCGCTCCTTTTTCAGCAGATTAAGGCACTTAATACGTCTGTTGACCATATGGAAACTCGGCACCGAAGAAAGAATCTTCTCATCAGTGGCATACCAGAGGATGTTAAGAGTGGGCTGGCTCAATTTATTTGTGGCATATTCCATGAAAGATTGGGTTTGAGTGGCCTTCAGCCTGAGCATATGACTGCGGGCTTCCGAAGACAGATGTAGGCCTGTCTTAATCAGATTCTCAGAACTTTGTGATAAGTCTGCTGTCTGGGAGAAAAAGACAGCCTTCAAGGGGTCTCCGTACAGCGTTGCAGAGTTCCTCACGCGGCAAAGACAGGCTGTGTTCGTCCAAGCGCGGAAGAGGTTCGGCATGAGGCGTTGTTGGACTTCGAATGGCGTCGTCATCGTCAAGTTAAGAGACGGGTCGCTGCAGCGGCTTTTTTCTGAGGACGATTTAAATAGCCTGCCCCAGTCGGAACAGGACGTGACTGCGGCTACCTCGGAGCAGGGGTCCTCTGTGGCGTCTACGGTTTCAGTCCCAGTGGCTGAGCCCAGCACCTCAGAGCTGCAGGGGAGGTCCAAACGATCGGCCAGGATGAAGAAGTGAGCAGTAGTAGTTTTTTCTTTGATTAGGTATCGATTTTCTAATCTTTGTTAGTTTACCTCACTATAATTTTGTTTTTTCTTATTTTATTTTAATTTCCACAAGCAGGTGGCCGTAAATATTTTCCTTTCCATAGTTTAGTAATTGTCTAAAATGTCAAAATTGTCAATGTCAAAATTAAGTTTTCATTTGTCATATTTATTAGCGTTTAGTTACTGCTCCAGCCACCAGTGTTTTAGCCATTAGTTATTATGTAATTTTTTTTTGTAATTTCCGGCAACCGGCAGGACATTCAGATAGTTTTTGTATTCTTGTGTATATATATATATATATATGTATATATGTATATATATATATATATATATATATATATATATATATATATATATATATATATATATATATATATTTATTATTATGTCCGATAATGATTCTTTTTACTCTTGCGTTTCTAGTGATGATGATGACTCGTTTCATGAACCTGAAACTTTATTTAATGTTCTAAGCAATCGTATGTCTGGCACTTCCTTCTATTTCAATGTCTGTCACTTGAATGCACAAAGTATTCCAGCACATCATACCGATCTACTTGATACATTTTCTTCTCCCATTTTTGATGCTATTCTAATATCAGAAAGTTGGCTCAAACCTTCTCTGTCTTCTGTTCTGTTTTCTTTACCAGGGTATGTTTTGATTCGTAATGACAGGGAAGATACGCGTGGTGGTGGTGTTGCCATCTATTTACGCAGTCACATTCCCTATAAAATTTTAATATCATCGCCTCCGGTGCATTCGAGTGCTGTACAATATATCTTTCTTGAAGTTTCTGTCAACGGTGCTAAGGCCCTCCTCGGGGTTGTTTATTCTCCTCCTAACGTGAATTATTTCTCTCAGATTGAGTCAACTCTTGATTCCTTATGTTCGGATTATACACATCACATAGTCATGGGTGATTTCAATACCGATCTTGTCTCCAGCGATAAATCGCGTTCTCGAAGACTTTTCAACATACTTAATTCAGTCAATCTCTCTGTTTTGCCTTTAGAGCCTACTCACACTAATCCTGATACTAATGATACGTGGCTGGACTTGATTCTCACTTCTTCCCCAGATCTTGTCGTAAAGCACGGGCAGACACCAGCGTCCTCTTTTTCTAGACACGATTTACTTTACTTGTCTTACAAATTGAAATCTACAAAGGATAAACCTAAAATTATTTGGACACGTAGTATGGCAGGTATAAATCGTGACGTGTTATTGAGTGATGCGGCTGGTCTTGATTTTTCACCAATATATGAAGCTGCGTCGATTGATGAGAAGGTGTCAATTTTTAATTCCACCATTTTATCACTGTATGATAGGCATGCCCCCTTAAAAGCTGTAAAGGTTAAGCGTCCACCTTCTCCCTGGATTACTAGAGGGGTTCGAATGGCTATGACTAAGAGGGATCGGGCGTTTCGTATTTATAAACGAGATCGAACGGACAATAATTGGGCTGCGTACAAGAAGGCGCGCAATCGTTGCAATAACTTTGTAAGAGCAGCCAAACGTAAATATTTTTCTGATAACCTTACAGAATCGTCGTCGGCCGATATTTGGAAGTTCCTCCGTTCGTTGGGCCTTGCTAAAAATAAAACTAATTCATTTTCATCCTCAAATTTTTCTCCGAATGACTTCAATAATCATTTTAATTCTACTAGCACTCTTGATCCTACTGTCAAAGCTGCTACGATTTCTAGAATAACTTCCATGGCCAAGCCTCAAATAGACCCCTTTTCTTTTTCTCCTTCCACCGAGGATGACATACGCAAAATTATAATGTCTATTAAGTCTAAAGCGGTAGGATGTGATGACGTGAGTAGGCAAATGCTTATTAACATCTTGCCTATTATTCTTCCCGTTCTGGCTCATATCATCAATTTCTCTCTAGTAACTGGGACCTTTCCTTCTCTTTGGCGTAAAGCCTTCGTTATTCCTCTTCCTAAAGTCACATCTCCTCAAACCTTAAATAATTTCAGGCCAATTTCTATACTCCCCTTCCTCTCCAAAATCCTAGAAGCTGTAGTACACGCTCAAGTGTCCTGCTTTATCTTTTCTAATTCTCTCCTTACTACAGTCTGGATTTCGACCTGGCCACAGTACTGCTACTGCTCTCCTTAAAGTCACTGAGGACATAAGATTGGGCATGGAGAATACTTTGGTCACCATTCTTATTCTCATTGATTTCTCTAACGCTTTCAATATGGTTGATCATGATATTCTCCTTGCTATTCTTAATCATCTGCAGTTCTCATCCTCGGTGGTGGATTGGTTCTCAACATATTTAAGCGACCGGCAGCAATCGGTTCGATTGGACCGTGAACTGTCGGACTGGAAAACTCTTTCTCTTGGTGTACCACAAGGAGGTATTTTATCGCCCTTACTTTTCTCTCTCTTTATAAATCTTCTTTCTTCTACTATCGGTTGCTCTTACCATTTTTACGCCGACGATCTTCAAATTTATGCTCAGTCGCCAGTAGAGGACATCAACACAGCTGTGGCTACTATAAATACTGCTTTATCAGCAATTATCTCCTGGTCTGACGACTTCGGTGTCAAAGTCAATCCCTCTAAGTGTCAGGCCATTATTGTCGGTAGTTCGAGACAACTTGCTCAAATTGATAATTCGCTCCATCCTGTTTATTTCAATAATATTATTATCCCTTATTCCAACTCTGTAAAGAACCTTGGATTGCAAATTGACGACACTTTTAGCTGGAACTCTCACGTCGCTCAAATTAGTCGTAACATCACTGTTAGTCTCCAACAAATGAACCGTCTTAGGAATTTTCTACCTGTTCAAACTAAGATCTTACTTGTACAATCTTTAATTTTTCCTATCTTTGACTATGCTGATGTGTGTTTTCCTGACCTCAATGTGGATCTTCTTAATAAACTTGATAGGCTCCTTAATAACTGCATTCGCTTTATCTTTTGTCTTCGAAAATATGATCATGTGTCTTCCTTTCGTTCTGAACTTAAGTGGCTTCCTATCCGTCAACGCAGAGAACTTCGGTTACTGTGTACTCTTTTTTCTATTCTTACAAATCCTAACTACCCAGAATATCTTAAATGTAAATTCAATTATCTTTCAGACACTCACGATCGCCAACTTCGTTCTAATGAGACACGTCAGCTCTTTATCCCCCTTTTCCGGACAAATTTTATGTCTAACGCTTTTTCTCTTCAAGCCTCACGACTCTGGAATGCTTTACCCGTTGACATCAGAGAAATTTCTACTAAATTATCTTTCAAAAGAAAAGTTCACGCCCACCTTTTAAACTCCCTTTCTTCATAAAGTCATCATCATCAATTCTTCTCTTCATAGCTATTAATTTGTATGTTAGGTAATATAAGTAGACGTGTATGTATTTGTGTGTATTGTATAAATAGTGTATTCATTCTGATATTTATGTTATAGTATATATAGTAGGTATATTATATAATTTTATATTATTTTAGAATGTACATGTGTATATTGTATTGCTTTTTTGTGCCGCATATTTTTCTCTGTTTATCCCTATGGTTGACTGGGAGAAAATGCTTTTAGCATTAAGTCCGCCATTTGTTAAAAGTATTTTGTACTTTGGAACAATAAAGTTTAATAAAATAAAAAACATATACAGCGACAATGGTACCAACTTCGTGGGAGCCAGCCGCGTTCTTAACAAGAAGCTAGAGGAGTTACACCAGATTTTCAACAACGATTTTAGGTCAGAAATTGCAGAAATGGGAATCCAATGGCATTTTAATGTCCCTTCCTTTCCGTCCGGAGGAGGATTTTGGGAAGCCGGAATTAAAAGCGTGAAATATCACCTTAGGCGAGTTGTCGGAGAACAAAAACTCACTTTCGAAGAATTTACCACCGTCCTAACTCAAATTGAAGCGTGTCTTAACTCCCAGCCACTCTGTCCCCTTACGGAAGATCCTGATGAATTGAACTACCTCACTCCATCACACTTTCTCGCCAGCGGACCTGTGCTAACCATTGTTGAAACTGAAAGAGATGCACGTACCAGATGGCAACTCACTCAAAAGATATTTCAAGATATTTGGAAGAGATGGAAAACTGAATATCTAACCCAGTTGACAATGAGAAGTAAATGGAGAACACCTAGCGAGAGCATTAAAATGGACGATATTGTCATAATTAACGACGCTAATCTACCACCAGGGAAATGGGCATAAGTTAGTGTCGTACAAATTCATCCAGGAAAGGAAGGCCACACCAGAGTTGTCACTCTTAAGACCAAGAATGGATTAATGAAGCGACCTGTCATAAAATTGTCAGTCTTACCCGTTCACGATAACCAGCCGGAAAAACCAACGGTATCTGACACCACGCCCGACGTCACCACTGACGTCACGACTGACGCAAAATGTGACATCAAGTCTGACGTCATCATCCGCGCGATCCCTGAAACCCGACGACGTACCAAGAAATCGTGCAGCTATTTATCTCTGTTATTTACATTGCTTATGATTTTATTTACGCCAATCAAAGCGGACGTTAACATATCGAAGTTAAAAAACAATCAAAGTATGTTCTATTTTGATAAAATTTCATCTATGTTCCTGATTCGAGATGAGTGGAAATTGATAGTTTATTATGACTTACAACCATACTGGCAAAGCAACGAGTTGATTAACAAATATTTCGATCATCTAGAAACCATATGTTCAAACTTCAAAATAAAAATACAATGCGACGTTATCCTACTACAATTACATCATAAATATGAAGAGTACAATTATTATAATAAAATTTTACTCGGTCAGCAGTTCACACCGCGGTCACCGCATACCAGGCAGCGACGCGGTCTCATAAACGGTGTCGGTTACGTTGCCCACACGTTATTTGGAATTTTGGACGAAAACTTTGCCGAACAATACAGTAAGGATATCGACTTATTAAAAAGCAACCAGAACCATCTTGCTAACTAATGGAAAAACCAAACATCCATTGCTGAAGCGGAATACAACTTGTTGAAAAGAACGGAGAGTACTATGGACCAGCAACACAAGATTTTCAACCAGCATCTTATATCTCTTGAAAAAATGGCTAAGAACTTAAAGTTAGAGGTCCAAGAGATTGCCGGAACAACTGACTTCACTATGTCATCAATAATTGCTATTAACATGTTGAATGACTTAAGAAACATTCAAGATACCCTTCTAGATACCATCACCAACATCTTCTATGGGAACTTTAACATTCATCTTCTTTCACCAGAACAACTTCTTCATCAACTTAATATGATTGTAGGTCATCTCTCCAAGGATCTTTCTTTGCCCATCGACAATATACAAACCAATTTATCAAAAATGTATCGATTATATCGACTTATTAAAAAGCAACCAGAACCATCTTGCTAACTTATGGAAAAACCAAACATCCATTGCTGAAGCGGAATACAACTTGTTGAAAAGAACGGAGAGTACTATGGACCAGCAACACAAGATTTTCAACCAGCATCTTATATCTCTTGAAAAAATGGCTAAGAACTTAAAGTTAGAGGTCCAAGAGATTGCCGGAACAACTGACTTCACTATGTCATCAATAATTGCTATTAACATGTTGAATGACTTAAGAAACATTCAAGATACCCTTCTAGATACCATCACCAACATCTTCTATGGGAACTTTAACATTCATCTTCTTTCACCAGAACAACTTCTTCATCAACTTAATATGATTGTAGGTCATCTCTCCAAGGATCTTTCTTTGCCCATCGACAATATACAAACCAATTTATCAAAAATGTATCGATTATATCTTATATTTGAAATCAAGATACCACTTGTAAGCAGAAGTCTCTGCGATATTTATCACATAATTCCTATCCCTCGAACAATCAACGGAACCATGGTAACCCTAGTGCCTACAACTCGTCATATTGCGATGAACTTGCAAGAAGATATATATGTGCCATTGTCGGACAATGACTTGAACAGCTGTTTACTATCAGATGAAAACACGTATTTATGTTCGCTACACAGTCCTCTTTACCAATTGGAGACTGACCAGATCCCCTGTGTTAAAAGCTCTACCACCAATAACTGCAAAACTAATACTCTTCCCTGTAATCATTCTTGGCTCCAACTTCATAGAGTTAACACCTATCTGTTCTCTTGCTGCGGTGTATGTTCAATTCGGATTATTTGTGGAAACCAGATCACGACAGAGACACTCACTCAGGCAGGCATCCTAAATCTTGAAGAAGACTGCATCATCAAGGGTGATTCGTTGACGATAATTCCTCACAAATTATTAACCAACCAATTCACAATTAAACCAGATATTGTTTTGCCTGAGATTTCACCTGCTAACCATGTTATCAATGTGTCTCTGCCTAACGCAACCTTTTACTTCGAACAAAACCAGCTAAAAGAAGATCTTAAAAGCATTGGTAACCAAATAGAACAAATGAAGTCTGACAAAGATATTTCGGATCAAATTTCATACCATGACGTGCACCATTACGTCATTAGCAGTGATCGGAATAGGTAGTGCAATTTTGTGGGATTTCGTGACGTAATATTAATATGGATATGCTTATAAATCCCGCTTGGTAGGGATAATATTTATATTTATTAAAAAATATCGGAAATGAATAAAACCGACAAGTTACGAGTTCTAAGCATAGAATATACTTCGTTAGGTATGTACTTATTAGAGTTGGTTTATATTGACGCTAAGCTTTACAAACACGAAGAAATTAATTCCAAGAATTTAAAGCTATACCTCGTAAATGTATGTTTATTGTTATCGTGATTGATATGGACGTTAAAAATCATTGTTACTATGTGCAGGAGAAGAAGATAACATGATATTCAGTAAGTGTTGTCTCATTCTTTTTTTCTATTGCTGTATGCCCTATAATAGGATTTTGTATCACTTACGTTCCCTGGTTAGTTGAGTACGCACGTGATGATTTTGGCCTGGAATCCCGATTTAGACGTCATCAGGACGTAAAGATCATTTTTCACATATAAATGGATTTTAGGCGTAAAAAGGAATAGACTGTCAGTTGAAAATGTAGAAAAAAATTATTGTAATTTATTTCAATGTCAAAGAAAGCGTATGTTATTGAAAATAGAAACAGCATATGTTTTTTTTTGATAACCATTACGTACCTTGGTAAAATATTACTAAACAACGTGGAAGGGACATATCTGTAATAAATCGAACCACAATCTGTATTTAAAAAAAAAATCGACATTCCCATACAAACTGCTCGGGCGGCTGCACACTTTCGTATGGAAATCGCCGAATTTATTTTTGAATTTTGGACTGTTATTTTAATTTCATTATACTATAGTGATCTAGGATAGCCGGTGGTCCGATTCATTACATGTATGTCCCTTCCACGTTGTATATCGTATTTTTTTTCTCAAAATTAACGTTGAGTGGTAAGTATCTCGCAATAAAACTCGTGCAAAGCAGTTGTCGTAAGGTATTAAGTACCTAAATATATCGGAGTGTGTTAATAGAAAACTTCAACTAAATAACGTGAAATATTTTTATATTGTATGTATATATTTTTTTTAATATACAGCTAGTATATGTATAACAATGTATAACGCTATATGTATAGTGATAATGTAAAAAATTCAGAAGAAAATATATTTGATCATAACAATTCTTTGAATCCCGCATCCCCACAGGCATATCCATATAATTATAATGTTTAAGGTCATTCACCCTAAATTGCACTACCTATTCCGATCATTGGTCATTAGCTACGTTTTAGTAAGCGTATTAGCCGTTGTCATGATCGCGTGGGTGTGCCGGCGCGTGCGCAAATCGCGTGCGGAACGACGCGCTGCCGACGGCAGGGACGCTGCCGGAACAGACTCTTCCAACGTCCAGTGCGTAAGTGTAAAAGTGAGTGGTCCCCATGATAATGTGTGCTCGTCTCATAGTGTTAGTGATCTGAACGCCCCTAGTGCTAGTGATCCGACATCCCCCGATGTAAGTGTTAGTGAAAAGGTTGCAAAATATAGTGCGCGAGTGGAGAGGAGTACCTCTCCAAAATTACGGTACCAATTTAGTGAATCGTTAAACCAATCAGACTCTTAGACTTTTATTTTAGTTTTAAAATATTATTATGCCCAATCACCTTGTTAATCACCAAATATTGATTCATCCTTGTTACCATCTCACCATATCACCACCATATCATCTCTCATTTTAGATAACTTTTCTCGCCCGGGAATATGTACGGTTTACGTACATTGACCGCGCGCGGGTGCCCGGTAAGCAGATTGTCGCCGCGCCCGATTTTAAAAATTTGAATTTATTTCTTAGTCAGTACGCCACCAACTTTCTTACCATTCGCGAGTTCTTGTAAACCATAACAAACATACTCGTCGCGTGTGCTCATAACATTTAACCCGCTTTTTACCATCTTTCACCAACATTCCCATTTATCATCTATTTACCATATTTCTTATAATTGTTGTTTATATGTGTTTTATGCAATAAACTTCCTTTCTGTTATTCCTATAAAATCTTTTATATTTACCCATTTCCCCGACATATCTACCATTAACTTCTTCTTATATGTACATAACCCGTACATGTACATTGAATATATTTAAAAAAAAATGGGGCGATGGAGACTGTAATATAGTAAAAAATAAAATAAAAAATCTGTCTGTTTGCACACGCTAATCTCCGAAAATATTGGACGGATTTGAATAAAACTTTTTTATCAACATATAGGCTATAATTGATTTTGGAAAATGGAACACGAGAAGAAATATAAAAATGACTTCTTAGCAAAAGTTATTCAGCCTGATGAACTTTTATTGTTGAGGTATAAAACTCGAAGATCTAGAACACCTGATGCAAAAATATAATGGTCCAGCTAAACTGTTAGAAATATACATTAATGACGCATTAGCAAAAGTTTTTTAGCCTGATGACCATACTTATATGCCGGAGTCCTAAAGTCCACGCAGACGAAGTCGCGGGCATCAGCTAGTGATCATATAATAACAAATCACATAGCAGAGGTCAAATAACATGACCCATAAGTACGATATTCATGAAAAATACTTGATCAGAATGTTTAATCGTTACTATCGATTAAACTATAGATTAAAATTATCTTGGTAACGGGATATCACTTCAAAAAAAACATTAAACATAGTAAAAAATAATATTACTCACATGGTCTTAATCCTGTTAAACCATTTCACCATTGCTGCAGATCCGCCGTCACAGCCGTTACCACGTCATCAGCATCAGCCACTCTAAGTCCAATATTGAGGAAAGGCTGGCAGAGGTTACCTCTCCGAATTTGCTAATCATGGAGTATCTAAAAACTTTTATATTTGACCAGTATTCTTACGCCATATATTGCAAGTTCATAATTCTTAATACTCAAAATAGGTTACACTTGCTAGGAATAGCAACCGGTGTCATTATCAGCTCCTTCTAATAGTGATTTTTGCCACCTCCTCATGTGGCCTCAAAACATCAACTAATATATCGATTCCAACCGATAAATCAGGATACTAAGCCTACCAAATTTTTCTGTAAACGCTTATCGTAAAAATTTGCGTTCTCAAAACTAATTTATTGCTTGAATAGTGGTCAAAATACAAGTTAAAAGCTGAAAGATTATTAATTAATTAAGA
Organism: Acrobasis consociella; assembly: GCA_963555685.1. Classification (NCBI taxonomy): domain Eukaryota; kingdom Metazoa; phylum Arthropoda; class Insecta; order Lepidoptera; family Pyralidae; genus Acrobasis; species Acrobasis consociella. Next base: position 14,579,318 of record OY743125.1, on the reverse strand, counting down.
CTTTGCTCTAAAATAGTTGATGTTGCGTAAACAAAGTTATTGTTGATAAGTATATATACGTATTTTAATTAACTTTATCCCCAAAGAGAAAAACGCGGGCCACCACTAACCTGTGTATGTAACATCTGCCTTGTCACAGTATCATCCGCTGGGGGCCCCCAATCTGCTTTGCTTCTCTTCTTAGTTTTGTTCTGTTCTTTTCTTTAGAGTATTCACTTAGAAATATGTGGATAATACAAATTACAACACAGCTCACAAAAATTCGTCCCGGCTCCGAAGGCGGGCAATTGAAGTTCTTTTTTTGAAAGGTGTCATCTTGACATTTTTTATTTTTTTTATTGTTGTGGTGGCATAGATAATCAGTTAGTTCCCTAACATTTCCCCCCACCGAAATCAAAAATGATTTCATAATAGATAAACACACAAATAACTAAGTATGTGGTGCAAAAGTTTGCCATGCAAACATTGGTAACTAATATAATATTGAATACAAAGAAAAGCTGTTTAAATTAAATGGACTGTATAACTAAATGGAAACAATTACATAACTAAGAGATAACGATAAAGGATTGTTACATACTCCTTCTGGCAACACCAACACAGCGACCACCGGATATACCACATATAAGAAATAATTCCAACCATTTAATTATAATATTGTTGATTTCAATTTCTATTAATTAATTAATTATAATATTATATAAAACTAATCACAATTTCATTAAAATAGTAAACTCATTGATTAATTGAAATGTACACACTAACTGTCAGACTCACTCATTTGAAAGATTCATTCGTTCGTTCTTTTTTGAAATAGAAGGTAGGCTGGTTGGAACGTTTTCCCTTTAGAAATTGTTTTCGTTAGATATAACGCTAAAACGACATTGTTCTTGTTGAAATATATGTGTTAAAGGATCAGTGCGAGTTTAAATAAGATCACCTATCGTCACAGGATTGTAAATAATATTTTTAATTTATTCTTTTGAAAGCGGACTCAGCTGAGTGACAGGTCGCTGTAGCCGCGAATATTGCGTTCGGACCGTAACAACGCGAACCTTTCCATCTAGTCCGGGATGAATTTGTTCAACACGTCCTAGACTCCATTGTTGACATGGAGCATTGTCATTATGAATCAATACCAAATCATCAACTAATTTTTACAAATTATTACAAACAACTAAAATTAGGCGTGTCAACTAGACATTTCCGACGTTGTTGCAGAGTATGCAAGTAATCTAATTTCCAGCGACGCCAGAAATGCAACGTAGCCTGTTGAATACATTGCCAGCGCGTTAAACGATTGACAGGTATGTCTGAAAGATCGTAATTAGGAGCTGACACCAACGGACGAGCAACCAAAAAATGTCCAGGGGTTAGGACGTCGAATTCATTCGAATCATTATATAAGCTACACAAAGGGGGGGAGTTAAGAATAGCTTCTATGTTAGAAAACAAAGTATATAACTGAATGACAAAGCGCGTGTAACCATGACACGTTTTAAATGGTATTTGGTAGATTTAATTCGAGCTTCGAAAATACCTCCAAAATGACTACCAGTTGGAGGATTATACTTCCAAATAACCTTCATAATGCTAAATTTATCAGTTAATTGATGTTGATTTGTAATGTCGCGAACGAGATAGATGTAGAATATTCGCGAGTAAGAACTCTGCTGGCAAGAAAGACTTGGAATGTTCGCGAGTGGAATCGTATAGAAAGACGTCAGGATAATGCAAGCGAAACTAGGCCTTATATTCGTACAGCATAAAGGCTAGAGTTCTTTGAATGGTCGTCTGCTTAGTCGCACTCACACATACATACCGGCGTCTCGATGTTTCCTGTCAATCGAAATACATTCGTCAAGTGATGAGAATATTCGAGAAAAGTGTAGACCTCTGTATCGGCGCATATAAAAAGGCGATCGAGTGCGCGTCCCGCCAGTTCAGTACGAGCTACGAAAGCGATAACTTCGAAGCGAACCGAAGCGAAGGAAACCTACCTAAGTGCGACAAGTGGAAGTACCTGCGAAAACTTTGGCGAGATACCTGGACCTCAGCTGCTACGCGACTTGGACTTGGACAACAAAAAGACTATCTTCACGTGTCAACCTTTGGGTTCCGTAGTGAATAAAAACCCTCATACGAACTTTGGCGTTTTTCTCCAAATCTCGAACCCAGTTTCGTAACATTTGGTGTCAGAAGTGGGATTTGGAGATGCCAGTTCTACCAAGAGAAGAAGAGGATACCACCAGGGAGGGCGTCAGGACCAGGGCCCAGCGTGCCATGGAGGCTCAAGGGGGCGTGGCTCAGGCCACGCCTACTGAACCTCAAGCCACGCCCACTGACCCTGAGGCCACGCCTACCGCCTATCAGGCCACGCCTACCGCCTATCAGGCCACGCCCACCGCCCACCAGGCTCCGCCCACTGGACCTCAAGCCACGCCCACCAGTCATCAAGCCACGCCCACTGGACATCTAGCTCCACCCACTGGCCCCGCACACCTTGGCCAGACCACGCCCACTGACCACGCCCACCAAACAATGCCGCGTTCATTAGAGACGATGCTGAACGATTCAAATAACTTAGTGAACATATTAGAGTTAATTCAACAACGACTGCAACGTATAGAAGAGACACAAGATTTACGATTTGCACGCTTGAGTGAGCAACAGCAAATAGTTTTGGGAAATTTCTGCAAACTCAACCAATCAGTGGAGCAGATCCGTAATGATGTAGACGTTGTCGAAAACCGTATGACTGATCTGGAAAACAAGGTGGAAAATAGAGTAACCGATTTGGAAACTAATTTCGCCGGTCTCCAAAAGAAAGTATTGCGTCTAGAGACAGTAGGAATGCCAAGTAAATCCGGCTGTGAAACGAAGGGGCCAAGAGTAAAAGTACCATCTTATGACGGTACCACATCTTGGGCCGCATACAAACAGCAATTCCAGACCGTCGCTGGTTTAAGCGGTTGGACCGATGAACAGAGCCATACAGCCCTTACTGTTGCTCTGAAAGGCTCAGCCCTATCAGTCCTGGAGGCACTGCCTAGCTCTGGAAGCACCTTTAAAGAATTGATGGAGGCGTTAGAAGCCAGGTATGGGGAACGTCATCTCGAACACGTTTTTCGAGCCCAGCTGCGTGAAAGAGTTCAGCGCCCAGGAGAAAGACTTCAACAGTGGGCATTGGAAATAGAAAAACTAGTGCGTAAAGCCTTCTCGTCTGTTGACTCCAAAATGGTCACAAACATTCAACAAGCTTTTATTGCTGGAATAAGAGATGTAGAGGTAAGGGCTGCAGTAGGGACTCAACATCACGCGTCCCTAAAAGATGCCTTGGCACATGCTCTAGAGTACGAAGCTTTAAGGCAGGACATGCGCACATATAAGTTGCGAGAAGTCACGGAAGACGTAAAGGCAATCAAGAGCCCGCCAAAGAAGACCAATAGCTCTGCGCCTACTTGCTACAGGTGTGGTGAAAGAGGACATTTGCGGCTCTCTTGTCCAGAAAAGCAGGAAATAACCAAATTAAGGGAAGAGCTAAAGGAAATTACGAAAAGGCAGGAGTCCTCGTTTCCTGCAAGAAACCAGGGAAACGAGTTACAGCCAGGACTAAGGGGCGGGTACTGGCTGGCGCAGAGGAAGCCCCAGCAATTGTCATCTCACAAGTAAGCAATAGGAGCAGTTTGACGATATGCGGACAAGTGAATAGGACAGATTGCAAATTGACCATAGACACCGGAGCCTTCAGAACAATAATCAACCCACACCTGGTGAAAGCTGCGATGAAATACAAGAACGTCGATTGTCGGCTTCTGTCTGCCTCTGGCCAGCCAATACCTGTCCTAGGAGAGACGACAGTGACAATATACGTGGGAGATTCACCATACACGCATGATGTCATTGTGGCTGAAATTATGGATGAGTGCATATTGGGCCTAGATTTCATGAAGCAATACAATTGTAAAATCGATGTCGCAAATGGAGTTTTCAAGTGTGGTAATAAGGAAATTTTCATTCTTGGAGGCCCCACCGGAAAAGTGACTTGTTTAAACAAAATCGTCGTACCTGGTCGAACACAAGCACAAATAATGGTGAAACTGCCATCACCTAAAACACACAAGCCAACTAGATGCGTTCTTATTGAGGATACATCAAACAAGCCAACTCAAAGATTCCTGACAGCAAGAACATTAGTCACTGGAAAGGATACTGCAGTAGTGAGAATAGTCAATCTAGAGGACCATGAGATCATCTTAAATGAAGGCGATATTGTTGGAAGATGCGAGGAAGTTGTCTGGATGATCATTCATCATCATTTCAGCCGCATAACGTCCACTGCTGGACATAGGCCCCCCCCAAAGATTTCCAAAATGACCGATCAAGAGCGGCCTGCATCCAGCGCTTTCCAGCGACCCTGGTCAGGTCATCTGACCACCTTGTAGGTGGGTGCCCTACGCTTCGCTTGCCAGTACGCGGTCGCCATTCAAGAACCTTTTTGCCCCATCGGCCATCGGTTCGTCGCGCTATGTGTCCCGCCCACTGCCACTTCAACGAGCTAATCCGCTTTCCTCATTTCTGATTCGATCACGTAGGGAAACACCGAGCATAGCCCTCTCCATAGCGCGTTGAGCGACCTTGAGCTTTCTTATGAGACCCATATTAAGGGACCACGTTTCGGAGCCCGCCGGGGTTGGTAGCCGGATCCCATCCGGGGATTCTTAGCACCCCCTGCCCCGCCGTTACCATGACCGCTACCGGAGTCAGGAATAGCGGGGCTGCCGGGTACTGGGGGCCTGGTCATTTTTTGTATATCCATGAGGGGATATTGCCATACTCGCCACGCTTGGCAGGCGGGTTGTCTGGATGAAAAAGTGCAAATTAACACCAAACTTAGATGCATCTAAAACTCCAGTTGTTCTACAGTTTACGACCTTCTAAAAGATTGCAAAAGCAACCTAACCTATTCACAGAGCTTGAAGGCAAAGAAGTTGCTGCTGGATTTTGCTGACATTTTCTCTTCCAAGGAAGGTGATCTAGGAAGAACTTCGCTAGTTCAGCACAGAATTGATACTGGAAGCGAAAGACCTATACGTCATTGAGCGAGAAGAATTCCATATGCTAAGGAAAAGGAAGTACAAGATCTGCTGGAGGACATGAAAAGAAATAAAATCATCGAACCGTCTGCAAGTCCATGGTGCTCCCCGGTTGTTTTAGTTAAGAAGAAAGACGGCAGCACACGATTTTGTGTCGACTATAGACGACTGAACGACGTCACAAAGAAGGACAGCTACCCATTACCAAGAATTGATGACACATTAGACACCCTTAGCGGAATGCAGTGGTTTTCAACCCTAGACTTGAAATCTGGTTACTGGCAGGTGGAAATTCATTCTAAGGATAAAGAAAAGACAGCATTCTCAACAGGAAAAGGTTTATGGCAGTTCAGGGTGAATCTTCAGATTCGGCATATTTAGTTGATTTCCCTGGCGGAATTTATTTAAACAGTTTTTTTATAAGTAATAATAAAAAATAAAATTTTACTCAATTATAAACACATATAACGAACAGGCATCACTTTTAGCTAAGCGGTTCCAAAATTATAGCAATTTAAAGTTTTTCTTGGCAGGGGAATCAATAAATGACGTCAAGGGAATCAAAATTTAGTCATGATATAAGTAAATCAAGTTTTATTATTAATTTACAGTAAGTAAATATAACTAATCAGCCTTTTGGTAGCATCTGTAAGAATTAATCAGCCTTTTAATTAAAGAAATTGGCACTTTTATCCATAGTGACTCATTAATTATAGAAAAATGTACTGAAAACAACTAAAAGGAAAACTATTCAGTTTTAAAATCAACTATCAGATTATCCTTATACAAATATTTCGGTAAGTACTTACTTAAATAAAAACATCAGTATTGTGATCCAACACGGAAATGCGGCCAGCGTTCTTGGCGCTATGCCACTTTTTAGACTAAATTAATAGTTAACTTTTTTCTGTGTGAATATTTGTAAATATGTATTTTTTTTCTTTTTTCTTTCTTATTTCAATAAAATATATATATTTAAAAATTATATAAAATCAACAACTAATATTTTTGGTAACGTCATTATCAATAATTTGTCAATTTCCACATAAAAAAATATCTCAGATCAATCAACTTACATTCAGAAAAAATAAGTATTAATTAATATTAGTTTATGATACAATACAGACACACAGACACATAGACAGACCCACAGAGAAACAGATATTGATGTCAAACTTATAACACCCTTCTTTTTGCATCGAGGGTTGATATATGATTTTTAGTCGAAAGGATAGATTAAAAATAAACAGATTTGTAATAAATAAGATAAAAACCTTTTTTTTTTACGGAAAATCAGGAAAATTTTGATTTATCATCATGAATTTTGAGTACCCTGGCGCAAATACCAAGGGAATCGACACCAGTGGAATCAAAAAGTAGAATGTTTTTATCGATTGTGATAAAACCAGTAGGTTTTAAACAATAAAAATATAATAAATACATAATAATTATTACCGCTGTTCCGTTAACATCGGAAAACAATTCCTAAAAAATCGAATGATATTTATAAACGTGATCAGGGTAATCAACGACCTAGTGAAACAAAACCAGGGGAATCAAATATTCGCCTTTGTAATTTCGTCCTGGAGCAACGAATGGCGCAATCTTCCTCAACGATGTTCGAAGTGCTACTAGTAGTGCCCATGCGACGACTCGGATGCACTCCTTTAGAATATTCCACTAGGGATTTACGTGTTTTAGTGGCGCGCCACGGGAATCACTGTTCAGTCTCGGACAAACTTAATATTATATTTCTAAATAAATCTGTCATTAATACACATACTGTATATTTTTTTTATATATCAACAACAAACCTGCTAGCGATTTAACCTCACTGTTTATTTTATTTCCGTTCATAACTTTGTGTTTTGTTGGTAAGTTGTTCAGGAAATGTAAAGCGGACGCGCCAGGGTTATCAATATTTTGACCTTTCAGATTTTTTTTTCGACCATTTGCATTAAAATAAACACAATAACTATCGTGCCTCAGTTAGATCATACATTATAGTAGCATAAAAAATATATTTTGTTTTCAAATTTAAATACTACGGGTACTTTATTTTTCCAGACAGCGCAAATTGAGCCTCTCAAGATTTACCCTTCAATGGAATGAAATCACCCTTTTGGATTATGCAACGTCCCCGCCACTTTTTAAAGACTTATGGAGTGTGTACTAGCAGGATTAGTAGGAGACGCCTGCCTAGTTTATCTGGATGACGTCATCATCATGGGTCGAGACTTTGAAGATCATCTACGGAATCTGGAGCAAGTCTTGATGAAGATACGGGGTGCCAACTTAAAACTAAATCCAAAGAAATGCAGTCTATTCAGAAACAAAGTGAATTATCTCGGACACATTATTACCAGCGAGGGCATCCAAACTGATCCTGATAAAGTTGCAGCTGTGAAAAACTGGCCTACCCCCAAAGACAAGACAGAAGTACGAGCATTTATGGGATTATGCTCTTACTACAGGCGATTTGTAAAGGGATTTTCTGAAATCGCTAAACCACTGCATCGTTTGACAGAAGACAAACAGCCTTTTAAATGGGATGATACATGTGAAAATGCCTTTCTCAAACTAAAAGAATGCCTTTGCAATACTCCAATCTTGGGATACCCGCAAGCTAATGGCGAATTCATCGTTGACACAGACGCTAGCCACACAGCGATCGGAGGGGTACTATCTCAAAAACAGGATGAAAATGAAATAGTAATTGAAAATTTCAGTAAATCTTTGTCAAGGCCTGAAAGAAATTATTGTGTAACAAGAAGAGAACTCTTGGCCGTTGTGAAGACACTACAACAAATATCTCATTGGTAGACAGTTCAAACTTCGCACAGACCATGCTGCTTTGAAATGGCTGTTACAATTTAAAAATCTGGAAGGCCAAGTTGCACGTTGGATTGAACAACTCCAAGAATTTGACTTTGTTACTGAGCACCGTAGTGGAAAGGCCCATGGAAATGATGATGCACTCTCAAGAAGACCATGTGTGGAAGACTGCAAGCATTGCGTTAAACAAGAGACAAAGGAGCTTACGGTTAACATCACAAGAACAATCCCTACAGGGCAATGGGACGATGACAACTTTAGAGAAGCTCAGGAAGATGATGAAGATATAAGGCTCATCATCGCATGGAAAGAACGTAGTAATGATAAACTTAGATGGGCAGAAGTTGCACCTACGAGTCCCACCACCAAAGCGTATTGGGCTCAATGGGACAGTTTTATCCTGCAGAATGGAATACTTTTCCGTAAATGGGAGAAACCAAACGGCAAAGAGTTTCACCTACAGGTTGTTGTTCCAAGAGACAGAGTGAAAGACGTTCTCCGTGAAGTACATGATGGTGTAACAGGTGGACATCTAGGCGTTAAAAGAACGTTAACAAAGATTCGGGAACGGTTTTACTGGCTGAATTGTCGGGAAGATGTTCAGGATTGGTGCCGCAAATGTACAACTTGTGCAGCCGTAAAAGGCCCGTCAACAAGAACTCGAGGATGTCTACAGCTTTACAATGTCGGTGCGCCCTGGGAACGGATTGCAGTAGACATTGCCGGACCATTCCCCGTAACTGAATCAGGAAATAGGTACTTCATGGTTGACATGGACTATTTTAGCAAGTGGCCGGAAGTATTCGCTATACCTAACCAAGAAGCTTCGACAGTAGCAGTCTGATGGCATGGTGGAGAGATTTAACCAGACTCTGGAGAGACATCTAGCGAAACTAGTTGACAAACATCAGAAAGTCTGGGACAAATACATACCGCTTTTTCTCCTGGCTTATAGGACATCGGAGCATGAAAGCACAAAACTTACCCCAGCTCAGGTGAATTTCGGCAGAGAACTTAGATTACCTGTGGATCTCCTAACGGGGAGGCCACCAGAAGACCCATGTACTGTGCCAGACTACGTCTTCGATCTTCGAGAGCTAATATGGAACATCTATGACTTAGTTCGCGAAAATGGTTTACAAGCAAGTGAAAACATGAAGACTAGATATGACCGAAGAGCGAACTCACCTGGCTTTGAAGAAGGAGTCTTAGTATGGCTTCATAACCCGATTCGCCGGAAAGGAAAATCACCGAAATTACAAACGAGATGGGAAGGCCCATACAAGATCATTACGCGAATAAACGACGTGACCTATCGGATCCAACGTCAACCAAGAGGGGCACTCAAAGTGGTGCACATAGACCATCTAGCACGTTATCATGGCAGCAATAGTGACGCTCGGGACTCGCGTCTTTAAGAAGGGGGCAGTGTCGCGAACGAGATAGATGTAGAATATTCGCGAGTAAGAACTCTGCTGGCGAGAAAGACTTGGAATGTCCGCGAGTGGAATCGTATAGAAAGACGTCAGGATAATGCAAGCGAAACTAGGCCGTATATTCTTACAGCATAAAGGCTAGAGCTCTTTGAATAGTCGTCGGCTTAGTCGCACTCACACATACATACCGGCGTCTCGATGTTTCCCGTCAATCGAAATACATTCGTCAAGTGATGAGAATATTCGAGAAAAGTGTAGACCTCTGTATCGGCGCATATAAAAAGGCGATCGAGTGCGCGTCCCGCCAGTTCAGTACGAGCTACGAAAGCGATAACTTCGAAGCGAACCGAAGCGAAGGAAACCTACCTAAGTGCGACAAGTGGAAGTACCTGCGACAACTTTGGCGAGATACCTGGACCTCAGCTGCTACGCGACTTGGACTTGGACATCAGGAAGACTATCTTCACGTGTCAACCTTTGGGTTCCGTAGTGAATAAAAACCCTCATACGAACTTTGGCGTTTTTCTCCAAATCTCGAACCCAGTTTCGTAACAGTATTATTGAATTTATGAACCTCATTTAGATGTTTACCAGCAGCCACAAAATTCTTGCCGTTATCGGAATAAATTGTGTGTGGAAGACCGCGACGCGCTGTAAAACGATCGAATGAAGCTAAAAAACATTCCGTAGTCAAATCCGAGAGTATCTCAAGGTGCACTGCACGGGTTGAGTAACAAACAAATAGACACAAATAGGCCTTTGTTATTTTGGCATTGCGTCGATTTGTCTCTTTGCAGTAGAAAGGGCCACCTATATCGACACCTACGGTATGATATGGGTAAATATCTTGTAAACGACATTTTGGAAGAGAATCCATGTTAGGTTGACTAATAGTAGGTTTATTCTTAAAGCACCTAATGCAATTTGAAAGACGAGACCGTATAATGCATCTAGCGGCTATGATCCAATATTTTTGAGCCCGAATATTTTGAAGGGACCTAGGCCCAGTATGTAAATAACGTTTATGATAATAATCGACAAAAATATTAGTGAAATGCGATTTTTTGGCAGAATCAATGGGTGACGTTGAGTAAATGGCAAGTCTGCTTGTGAAAGCCTACCCCCCACCATGAGGAGACCACGGCTATCAAGGAACGGGTCGAGTTTACGTAGGCTTTGAGAGCATCGGTTGCCTCTTTTTAAAGACTCAATATCATCCTTAAAATGTTTAACTTGAACAAATTTTAATAAGTTTATCATGTGATTTATTTAATTCAACGGTAAGCAAGGCGCCTTTAGCGGCAGCAGCCCTAGAATTATTTAGAAATTTTAGACACCAAGCAAATATACGCAATATTTTGTTGAAATGTTAAAAATTTATTTATTATTGAATAAAATTCCGTATCAGAATCTACACTCAGAAATATGTGTTCCTTGATAGGTTTAAGTTCCAATGGCTCACCTTTGAACTCATCAATAGATCTGACCGGCCATGTATGCTGTGGTTCGTACAACCACTGTGGACCACGGAACCATTGGTCCGCAATCTCTAAAAGTTGCGCCGGCGTGGCGCCGCGAGAACACACATCAGCCGGGTTATCAGTGCCATTGACGTGATACGATTGCACCTCAAATGAATTTTCATTAATTTTAGAAGCGCGATTCGCAACGAATGTTTTCAGTTTGAACGCCGGTGTGTTTATCCACGTCAATCTCACTGAGCTATCGGTGAACGCTATTATCTCACTGATGTGAACGTCCCTGGCCAGAATTGGAACCACGTAACGTAGAATGTTCGACAGTAAATGAGCAGACATCAACTCAAAGGGGCAACCTTACTTTTAGATAACAGTAAACTAACATGTATGTTACCCTGTGCATCTTGACTACGAATATACATAGCGGCGGCGTATCCAGCCGTGGAAGCATCGCAAAAACCTACCAATTGAAATACCGTATGGTTTTTGATAAAGACATGCCGATCATGTTTCAATTTTGATAACAATGGTATTTGAGAGGAGAACGTTGACCATTCTTCAAATAATGATTTAGGAAGAGAATCATCCCAACCCAACTAAGCGCACCATCATTTTTGCATAAAATTCTTAGCTAGAAAAACACATGGGGCAACGAACCCCAAAGGATCAAAAAGCTTCGCCATTTCTGACAAAACCGAGCGTTTCGTGACATTACTTACCATCTGGGTAGTACGGAAGGAAAATGCATCCTCTTCAGGCAGCCAATGAAGACCGACAATTTTAATGGCCATGGTTTTGCCATCATCAAATTGAACAGGTGGCTCAAGTTGGTCATTTGGTAATTTATTCAATACTTGAGCTCTATTACTCGACCACTTGCGCAGTTCGAATCCGCCCAATTTAAGTAATTCCACTAATTGATGTTGAATTTTTTGGGCTTCATCCACACTATCAACTGACCAAAGTAAGTCATCAACATAAAATCCTTCACGCAATGCGCGTGCGGCGTCTGGAAAGCGATCACCTTCATCCACGGCTAATTGTTGCAAAGTACGAATCGCTAAAAACGGACTACTGACTACACCGTATGTCACAGTGCACAATTCATAGACTTTTATAGGCTCGCTGGGTGAATCACGCCACAATACGTGTTGAAACTTACGTTGAGACTCATCTATCAATATACAACGGTACATTTTAGAAATATCACCGCATAAACAAACTTCGCGCAAGCAAAAGCGTATTAACAATTCTACGAGATCAGCTTGTAGTTTTGGACCCGTATATGAAATTTAATTTAAAGATTTATTATTTGTAGTGGAACAGGAGGCGTCAAATACTACACGAAGTTTCGTGCTACTACTATCAGGTTTAAGAACACAGTGGTGACGAATAACATACATCGACTCCACCTCTGATACGTCACCGGCATACACCATGTGACCAAGCGCAGCGTATTCATCCATGAACTCTTTTTAATCTTTCCTTAGATCGGGAAAACGCGACAATTTGCGTTCTAGATTTTAATATCTTTTTATAGCAATTTGTTTTGAATCGCCCAATTCAGCGTTAGGTTTGAACGGATAACTCACTATATATCGACCTGTATAATCTCGTTTATGTTCATTAACAAACATCTGTTCAACAAGGACGTCATCCGGATTTTTAGGTACGTCATATAAACTTTCGGTTTCCCAAAAAGATTGAATTAAATCATCGACCTTTATCGCACTAGTAAACATGCAGGTCGATATTTCTTGAGTATTATTATTCAATGTCAGCTGACCGGTAATAACATACCCAAACACACTGCTTAAAGCCAACGGTAATCCTTGGTGTGACGGTTGATATTTTCCACCATCATATATAAATTGAAACACGTCACACCCAAGTAACATATCGATACGACTTGAGTGATAAAAGGTAGGATCAGCCAACACTAAATTTTTATATTCAAATTTTAATTGTTCCGACAAATTTATCGACGGCATATCACCGGATATTTGTGGAATTATTACAGCTTTAATATTAAAAATTGCATTATTGCACATGGTTGGTTTGACTTTGCATAACACCATCCCTTGATCACGAACTATCGTTCCGCCCAATCCCAAAAGCTGGGTTTTGCACTTTTGACGCGGAACTTCCTAATCGCTGTGCACAATCGTTAGTCATAAAACTAGTTTGAGAACCACTGTCAATTACCACGCGCACGGGCTGATATCTGCCCATAACGTCGAAAACGTGGACAATCGCAGTACCTAACAGAACTGTAGAGCCAGTAGAACACGTTAATGATACTTGATTTTGATTCAAGTTATCACTGCAAGAATCTTTGATATCTGTACTCACTAAATTTATTTTAGAATCTACGTGTAAGGTGTTGTGATGCTTGTTTTTACATACTGAACATGTGATCTTCGATAAACATTCGCTAGGCGTATGACTTTGACGGAGACACTTCTCGCATAAACGTAATTCTTTTATTTTATCAAGCCGCTGAGCTGGGGTCAGCCCAATATATTCGAAACATTTATAAATTGTATGAAACAGTTTTTTGCAGTATAAACACCCCTTTTTTGCATACTCAGCTTTATCAGTGACTGCATTACTTGCCAAACACGTTTTTGAATAAGTATTTTTTATGTTTGGTTTATTAATTACTTTATTATGAATTAACGGAATAGAAGCTTTACTAACAAGGGCTTTGGAGAAAGTACTTTACTCGACGACATTTCTAACATGCGAGTCTGATTGGTGACAAATTCGATCAATGTTTTGAAAACAGGTATTTCTTTAGCACCAATTTTTTGTTCAAATTCACGCCTAGAAACTAAGTCTAAGTTACGAAGTCCGATGTAACATAAAATAAATCCTGCCAGATCATCAATTTTTAATAATTCTAATGCTTGAACACACTCTTGAAAGGTTTCTAAAAATAAATTCAATCCGCTCACAGATTCATAAGATAGCGGCTTAAATGCAAACAATTTATCCATATAACGGAAAGCTGCATTCGTAAGATAGCGGCTTAAATGCATACAATTTATCCATAAAACGGGAAGCTATAGCTCGCTTATTCTCATACCTATCAAAGTCAAAGTCAAAATTTTTTATTCAATGTAGGATAAATTTATCTCTTATTGAAGGTCATTTTTTTAAATATTATTTTAGTGCAAAAGCTAAAAACTACTAGCGTTTCGGAACGACCACTGCTGGGAAGAGCAGTGGTATTACGCCGAAAGAAACCCAGTTCAGTATTGGTCCCTACCCAGCCTGATGGGCTATGTTACAATTACAATACAGATTTACACTTAAGCTATACATTTAAATTATACAACTACAATTTACAGTCAACTATTTCCAAGAATTTTTCTCAGATGATGATAAGTAGTCATTTACATGATAATACGCATTTTGTAATAAATGATTTTTAACGGCTGTCTTAAACTTAGATAATGGTAATGCTACTATATCATCTGAAATTTTATTATAGAGGCGCAAGCCGAGACCCACAAAAGATTTTTTTGTTTTCTCTAACCGCAAAGCTGTGATGACTAGTTTATTTTTATTTCTCGTGTTAATACTATGAATATCGCAATTTCTATTAAATGAGTGTATATTCTGACGCACGTACATAATGTTCACATAGATGAATTGCGAAGGGAGGGTCAAAATATTTATGTCTTTAAATAGTTCCCTCAAAGACTCTCTAGCACCTAATTTATATATAAATCTGATAGCGCGTTTTTGTAAAACAAATATGGTATTTATATCTGCAGCGTTACCCCATAGCAATATTCCATAGGACATAACACTGTGGAAGTACCCAAACGCGCTGTATCGACGTCAGTCATTTGCCTAATTCTTCTAACCGCATAGGCCGCAGAGCTAAGTTTTCTAGCTAAATTTTTGAATATGGGCACCCCATTGCAACCCTGAATCAAGCGTTATTTTATTTTATTTTCATTTACTCGGAAGATCAACAGCCTTAACAAAAATATTACAATAAATTTATATATCTACTAGCCGATAACAAATCTTCACATATTACTATCTAAGCAGAAACAACACAAGTACAGCTAACAATAGAGAATATGCATGAAAAAAAAAATGTGTTATGTTTATTCGTAAATATTCAAAAGTAAAGTACTAACAGTGAAAACAGAATAAAAATTGACAGACAAACGAACGAGATATAACGATTTTACGAAAATATGTCTATCTCACTCTCAAAAACGCTATTTTCTATAGTAAATGTATTGATGACATGTAGTTATGACGTCACAGTCCAGATCGGACTTCTCTCTCCAATTGAAAGTTCAAAGTATCACAGGTTCGTCGCTGATTAAGATATTTTATAAATTCTTTCATATTTGTTTACTGTGTATAAAACAAATAATTTGTTTTTATTAAACAAATAAAAAATAACAAAAAATGCGTGCATATTCTCTATTGAATATTTTAACGGAAAAAACATGCGGGTAGACTTGATAACCTCCTCCTTGTTAAAAGTCGGTTAAAAAGAGATTAGAGCAGAACATTATATTTTATAAACTAAGTACCTTTATCAGTTATGTGCAGTCAATCAACTATCATGTAACAGTGTCTATGATGTAGTGCATTATTGGTCACATATGAAGTACGAATTCGCTATAGTACGTTTGATGGAAGGTACAGAGGTGTTAAAGAGGTCGAAGTCGTACTTACTGATGTATTCATTATATGTGCCACAGCCACGGGTAAGAAATGCATTCTGTCTATAATTCAATCTAGCCAAAGATAGGCTCAAGATAGGACGATTACGGAGTCTGAGTAGGTTTGTGCTAAAATTTAACTTTCCTAACAATTCAGGGCAAGATATTGATCCATTTGCAAGTTTGCTAATGTAACAAGCATCGCTAATTTCTCGACGTAACTGTAATGGTAGCAGATGATATCTTTTACACCGTTCTTCGTAGTCCCTAGATCTAATTTTTGCTTTATAATCTAAAAAGCGTACAAATTTCTTTTGGACATTTTCTATGCGCCTAATATATATTTGATACTGGGGGTTCCATACTTCTGACGAAAATTCTAAATGACTTCTTACGTACGCACAATATAATATTTTTATAGATTTGATAGTTTTGAAATCTGTAGATATTCTCATAATGAAACCTAATGTTTTTGACGCTTTACTGACTATATTATCTATATGTTTATCAAATATAAGTTTATGATCATGTATTACTCCTAGGTCTTTTATATGGTAAACCCTTTCAAGATTTTCATTTAGTAATTTATATTGAAAGTTAACATTAGTTACCTTGCGTGAAAAAGTCATACAAAAGCACTTTGAAACGTTAAGATCAAGTCTATTTGTAATGCAATAATTTTCAAATCTATCAAGTCTATCAAATCTATCAAATCTATCAATTCTATCTATCAATTTCAAATCTATCAATTATTCCCAAAAATGTTGTGTTATCAACCATATCTACTGCTTCCTTATCAATAAATAATCGTGTTGGAACTTTTGTAACATTCGGTAAGCAGAACTTTACACATTTCGTTTTTTTTTTTTGCATTTAATACTAAATTATTTGCTGTAAACCAATCCAACACTTGCGACAATAAGCACACCAGCAACAGCGACCACATAAGCTTGTCCACACAATATTATAATTATCACTTGACACTGGCAGACTTTTGACGATTTGAAATGCAGGTCCAGTCACTACCGACTGCAAATAATAAAACTTTTCAACGTTGCCTATAGCTTCATTTTTATGTATACTTTTAATGTGTCTTTAAATTAAAAAAAAAAATCCAATTTACTATCAAAATGGACTAATTCGATTTTCGGTAAGCGGGGGTGAGCATCACGTTGAATTTTAGATTCACTAGGTTTTGAAGATTTTGAAGATCCGTTGATCTTTTGAAAGATGCGTTGTATTTCAAAATACAGCTCATCGAAGGCGTGTACCTCCTGGTTATTAATGACGTAAGTTGGATCATTTTTTAACTCCAAGAAGGAAATTTCATCAACAATTTTTTCAAAGGATTCCCGAGTTGCCTCGAGATCTCCAATTCGCACAGTCAATTTATCGAACGCGGAAGCGTCCTTTTTCGACAGTCTTGGCTATATCATAAATTAATATTGTTGAACACGTCTAAAATATCTTTCTTTGCGACTAATTAGTGTATTAATTTTCATTTGAAGATCTGACAAATGAGCCATTTTGATTTAAACAAAAATGCACCAAATAGGCTAGGTATATGATGTTGGTACAAATTGAATTATTGAATAGGTACTAAATAATATTCGTACAATTTTGTTCACAAATGTCTAACCATGTAGGTAAATATGTTTGCTTGCTATACCTTATTAGAAATAGATATTGAAAATAGGTATTTGACAGCATAAACTCTAATATTACACCAAATTGAACTATTGAATAGTATCTGATTGCAATCTTAGGTTACCTACAAGTTGAATAAAAATGTGATTATCTATTTTGAAAACTTGTATCAAGCTCAAGTTTGACCGAATTTAAGTAAATATCCGTCTCGAAGGAAATTATGCTGCGTAAATAAAGTTATTGTTGATATATATACGTATTTTAATAAACTTTATCCCCAAAGAGAAAAACGCGGGCCACCACTAACCTGTGTATGTAACATCTGCCTTGTCACAGTATCATCCGCTGGGGGCCCCCAATCTGCTTTGCTTCTCTTCTTAGTTCTGTTCTGTTCTTTTCTTTAGAGTATTCACTTAGAAATATGTGGATATTACAAATTACAACACAGCTCACAAAAACTCGTCCCGGCTCCGAAGGCGGGCAATTGAAGTTCTTTTTTTGAAAGGTGTCATTTGGACATTTTTTATTTTATTTTTATTTTTGTGGTGGCATAGATAATCAGTTAGTTCCCTAACAGTTAACAAAATGAAAACTCACCAGATTATCGTAGCAATCTACCAGACAAGGTTACGGCAAAGAAACACACGAGATCTACTCGCTTCTTCACTTCACTTTACCAGGAATTTCCAGCGCCTGCTGCGTATTGCTGATTGCTCCAATCTGGCCGCAACACGTGGTGGCCATGAGCAGCTGGCACTTTGTAATTCACTTAGTAACACTCCAGTACCTTACCTCCTGAAATTAAGATGGAGTTACCATTCAGATCCTGTCACTTCCAGGAGTTCCAGGTGCAGATGTTTCAGTACCACTGGCAATTGAAGATCAGTCGTGCCACTACTAAACCATGGGTTTTCTCTCATGTGAGCTCCAGATCCTCATCCCACTTTTGATGTGGGAGCCAGGGTGGCTTTTACGTGGTACCTAAAAAAATAAAGAGCGTGACGATAAGATGAGCGCCCCTCCTCGCGCTGATCCATGCATTACAACCACATGTGTAAAATGAAATACTCTGGCCCACACAGATGTTCTGTGTCCACCTGGGCTTATCATCAGGCTGTAACAAACAGTCATTGTAATAAATCAGATCACCATTCTATTACAATAATCAAAATGAAATGAGTCATGGCCAAGTCACAGCAAAGTACACAAAAGAGTTGTGCACAGTACGGCGGCTCGAACAAGACTGAGTATTTTATCGACTGAGCGACGCTTTTATACGCCGTTCAAAACAAGGCAATAGTGGGGATATTAACCGCAGCTGTTGTTTACGATAGGCAGGTGAGTAGTTCTTAATTGGATATAGTAGATCAGAGAAGATCTAGAATCATCCAATTAAGAACGTAGTTTTTTGAATTGTTCTAATAAAATTGTTTATAAACACAATAAATCTCTAATATTCAACGACATGGTAGCTGATCCGATGAACAGCGAAATAAATTTTATAACTGATACTTTGTTTTCTGAACTGTTTTATAGTACTTACCTAACTGGTCAAAAATTATAACTTAATCACGTATTTATATCATCTCACTCGAGTATTATGAGCTAGATGGTATACAAATAAAACAACGCTATTTATTAAATATATTTATTAAAAATAAAAATATGCTTATAACAATCTTTTAAAATAAAAGGCATTGATGACGTGACATTTTATCATAATAACAGAGAAGATCTGGAATCATCAAAGTAGTTTTAAATACTTAGTTCAGATTTTGTTTATTGGGTATGTTTAATCGACTTATTTAAATTGTGTTATAAATATCATCTAGTACAGAATAATATAAAGTACAGAAAATAGGTAATATTTAAAGCTACATAAATCGGAATGCGTGCACCCAATTCCTCGCGTTCCAATTTACTCGTATGACAGGCGCCATGCTTCGTATATGGAATGCATATCATTACACATATAAACAATTAGAGGTTTAATGAAAGAAAGGAATATGTACTTGCTAATTATAACTTTTACATATAACTCATTAGTTTCTTTTATAAATGAACATTAACAGTTACAGCATAATACATTTTTTGTCATGATTAATGAAGAGTAGTAAACAAGTATGTATACATATTAAGTTAAAACACAAACAGTAGGTCTTATACTATACGCAATTATCATAAAACAATACCATAATTATTTAAATATTAAGACATTTTTACTTAATACTTATAACTACAATGGGTTTGAATATCCATTTGCTTGAGTGGTCATCATTTCATCTTGAATTTTGCAAATAATTTCCTTGACACTAGCATATACATTGTCAAAAAGCAATGACTTCACCACGTGTTGTATACAAATTTCGGCATCACAGTTACATATTGGCTCTTCAGATTTGGACGAGCAGCTACTTACATCGTGAATTTCTATTTTAATTATCTTTGTACCACGCGTCACCGGTTTTTTCATGTATGAGAATAATGGTTTCTCGTTTCTTGTTCTTTTACGTGAAAGCCCCAGTGTTCTTTGTCCTGGAGCTTGAGCGGAATTAGATTCCACTGGCACAAAATTAAATAGATCTTCGGTATCCTGAAAAGAATAGAGCATTTTTAAAAGAGCATTACAATAGTCAGAATAAAACTTAATTATTTATTGTGCTTACTAAACAATATCACATTATTACTAACGGACATTTCTGCTTTGAACTTGATGACAAGGGAAGGCACCCAGGGAAAATGAATGTGTTTTTTCGTTGTCGATAAGGTTCTAATTGGATTGACAATTATTTTTACAACGATATAATACAAGACCTAAAATTAAGGCTAGCCACACACAGCACCGTCATTCTACTGATGATAAGCCGCGTTGAAACGCTGCCATATCCTTACTTAATATTGTTAGTGAGAAAGTGAGTTTGTTTGATACGCTTTCAAGTCGTATCTACTAACCTTTTCATCCAAAAAACTATACCCAGGGATATCCAAACGAATGGAGCCACGTGCGCAAGCTAGTAGTTTATACAGGTAAGTTACATTTCTTTAAATATATGCTCTTACTACATAAGTCCGAATATAATCATTTATATAATAGAACCTGGTCCTACGAACCCCTAGGCTTTGTCTACCCGTCAAGGATAAAGACGTGAAAATGTATCTGTAATAAAAACCGCGTCGTGTGACATTAGCCTAAGCGATGTTGATGTATGTAAGTTCTTGCTTCGTTACAGTCCCGAGTATAAAAACGCAGTGCAAGCGATTCTGTATAAGGATGCTAATACATTAAACAATAAGATGCGGTATGTTTGTTTGTAGCAGGCTTTTGATTACATTTCTATAGAGATATTGCTTCGAAGATGGTTAGGCAAACACGGGTGTTGCGCTAGTATGTCAATCTGTGATTCTTGACTAGCAAGCATTTTCTCCATATTCGGAAAGAATGACCAAGATTTAGAAGTATTTAAATTGTGATCGACAACGAGGTATCATCACTTCACTCTTCGCAGCGAACGATCTAGTTTTGCATCCAGAAGCCTTGGAAATTGGAATATCATCGTTAACACAATGTAAGTTTTATTATATTTTTTTATTAAATTTTTTAAATAGATCGCATAGTTATCTCTGCGCATCCATTCAAGAACCTAGTGTAAACATATGTCAATTTGAATACTCAAATTTCTCATATACTCAAATACTCAAATTGAATTATAGTATTTAAATTGACAACATATTTAAATATTTGATATATTTTCAATAGACAATATTTGAAAAGATAATATTTTTAAATAGAGTCAATGTAGCTGATATATTTAAATATAATCAATATTAACCTAGTGTAAACATATAGACATAGTATTCAAATTGACAACATATTTAAATATTTGATATATTTTCAATAGACAATTTTTGAAAAGAATATTTTTAAATAGAGTCAATATAGATGATATATTTAAATACAATTAATATTATACAATTAATAATGTAAATGGTTTATTTGTCTCTCTCTCACCGTTTTGTGTAAAGATATCAACTAAACAAGTTCTTTTTTGTTTCAGCGATCGGTCTAGTTTTGCATCCAGAAGCCTTGGAAATTGGAATATTATCGTTAACACAATGTAAGTTTTATTATATTTGTTATTAGTTTTTTTTAAAATAGATCGAATAGTTATATCTGTGCAAGTGTAAAGATATAAAATAGACATAGTATTGAAATAGACAACGTATTTAAATATTTGTAACTTTTTTAATAGATATAGTATTTTCAATGGGTTCCCTATTTCGTTTCGAAAAAAAAATGTTGATGCGATTTTCACTTACGTGATTTTCGTGATTTTCACACGCAATATTGCTATTTTTTCAAATCATATTTGAATAGATATTTTTTGAAATAAAATTTGATATTTGGAAAGATAATATGTTTAATAGAGTAGAGATTTTGAATAAATATAAGGTCTAACAAAATATACTGAAACTAACTTTTGGGTGAATTCAGTCCATGATACTGAGCAACTTTCTCCAAGGAACACATATCGAGATATAAAAAATAATTTTTGGCCTCCCATACAAGTTAACCGATGAGCTGATCAGAGTTTGTATGGAAAGCCAAAAATTATTTTTCCTATTTCGACATATGTTCCTGGGAAAGTTGTTCAGTATTACGGACTGAATATACCCTTGAAATAGTTTCAGTATATTTTGTTAGACCTTATATGTACAAATTACACTGATTGAACTAGTCTTCAAAGTAAGTCCGAGACTATATAGTTTATAGATGATATATTCAAATAGAGTCAATATTTGAATAGATGACATATTTCAATAAAGTCAATATTTGAATAGATGATATATTGAAATAGAGTCAATATTTGAATATATGACATATTTTAAATACAGTCAATATTTGAATCAATGATATATTTAAATAGATTCAATATATGAAGAATAGACGATATATTTAAATAGAGTCAATGTATGAATAGATAATATATTTAAATAGAGTCAATATTTGAATAGATGATATATTAAAATAGAGTCAATGTATGAATAGATAATATATTTAAATAGAGTCAATATTTGAATAGATGATATATTTGAATAGATGATATATTTGAATAGATGGAATATTTAAATAGAGTCAATATTTTTAATAGATAAATATATATTTTAATTTAATAGACAGTTTATTTGTCTCTGCCCACCGTTTTAGTGTAAAGATATAAACTAAACAGATTTTTTTTTCAGTGTGTAATAATCTCTATTTATTGCTAAATATATTGCAAGTATTTGTTGAATTTATTGATCTCATTTCTTTAATAATATGTTTTCAGGTCGTCGATGCCAGTAAATGCTGATATGCTGTTCCCGTCCGAAGAGGAATCATCTTCGGTGCAACTCGAAATAAGCGAGAAAAAGAAAAAGCGCACGGCGAAGCCTGCATCCTCATCATCAAGCGCAGCTAAAAAAATGAAGATAGCTCCAGTTGTGATGCAACAACATAAGTCTACTGCGCACGACCTCTTCGGCAGCGACAGCGATGAAGATGAGTCGCCGCCCGCCACCACTTCGTCGGGTAAATTATTGTCATATATTTCTCGACGAGTTGCCAACGGAACGTCAAGACAATGTCATCCTACTAAAACAGGGTCATATTTTATTGAAATGAAGGTATATAAGACCCAGGAGATACAGAACGTAACTCCGGTTAACAGATGGCGCCAAGCTATTGTCACCATCAAAAATCAAACTGATGACGATAGCGACGCATGGAAGCACTTGACAAACTTTATAATTGCCACGAGAAAGGAGTACAAAAGTTGCCCTCCGACTTTTATGAGTAATTATTATTAAAATGAGAATTTTATAATAATTACCTACTGGCTAAATGTCTTCCTATATATTATGAAGACAATATATTATGTTAGCCTGTGTTTTTAATTGTATACCCATTATTATAATCATAGAGATATATAACTATTTTATTAATAAATACTATAATTATAAGTACTCTTTTTTTTATTTACAGTTCCGTCGACTTCGCACTCTCCTAGTAACACCGATAATGTGACAATGCTATGTGATAAATGCCAAATGAAATACCGAAACGTGAATACCGATATCATTTGAGAACAAACTTGCACAAATCTAATTGTTTATTGAAAACCGAATTTGAAAATGTTGAAATAATTGCTTCTGCCTTTAAAAACAGAATTGTCACATATCGTATAAATCCCGGAAAGGAAGTCGAGTACCTCACTCCTGAGGCGTTCCTATTCGAGATGCAAAGTGATGTTATGAAACTTATTGAAATATCATTATTAAAACATAACTGTATTAAAATTTACTTTGAGCTATTTGCTTACTTTACTTTACCGAATGCAAGCGAGCAGCAGCTTAAGTCGTTTAACACAAAATACGAAATTGTCTATCAAAGTACAAATATAGACGATTTTTTCATGAAATTGAAAAAAAAATGATCGAATTTGAGCATCGCGAATCAGGTTGGAGTTATTTTGCACTAAATCATTAAGAAATTAATATCAATAAATATAATCCGATGCGAGGAGGCACTTTTATAGAGCTGCCGCCTATTATTAGACATACGAAAAGTTGTATTAATATTCAGAATAATGATAACCATTGCTTTTTGTGGAGTATTATAGCATCACTTTATCCGGCAAAAAACAATGTATGTAGAGTTAGTTCATATCCGCATTTTTTAAATGTATTGAATCTAGAAGGCATGACGTTTCCACCAACGATGAATGATATCAAGTTGTTTGAAAAAAATAATCCTAATATAAGCATTAATATATATGGTTTAGATAAATGCATAGTAACTGGACCTTTGTATTCAACTAAGTCAAAAAGAGAAAATCACATTAATTTATTATATATTGAAAGTCATGGTACTGGACATTACTGCTTAATTAAAGACCTTGTGAGACTCGTGCGACGGCAAGTCAGTTCGCATAGGGGTAAAATGTATTTTTGTGATTCATGCTTACAATTTTTTGCTAGTGAAATTAAGCATCAATCGCACAGTTGTTCTGAAGTTCTGACCACATTACCAGAACATAATACAAGAGTACAATTCAAAAATTATGAACGTCAGCAAAAGATTCCCTTCGTTATATATGCTGATTTTTAGAGTATGCTTACGAATTGCGAAGTTAATAACAAAAATACTACAAATAAAAAATTGCACATACCTTCATGTTTTGCCTATTACATATGTTGTTCTTATGATTCAAGTTTAAATAAATATGTCACATACAGAGGTGAAAACTGCACTGAGGTCTTTATAAAACGTTTGATCGATGATATACAGAACTTAACTTACGTTTTGTCGCAAAATAATCAAATGAAACCTTTGACTTTAGAACAACAATATGTGTATGAAAATGCTAGTAAATGTCATATATGTAAACAATTTTTATTTGGAGACAAAGTGCGTGACCATGATCACGTTACATCAGAGTTTCGTGGAGCAGCACACTCCCATTGCAATTTAAAATACAGAGTGTGTCCCTACATTCCCGTGATTTTTCATAATTTAGCTGGTTACGACGCTCATTTATTTATTGAAGAATTGACAAAATACAAGGGTCCCATAAATATTATTCCACAATCAAAAGAAAAATATACATCAATCACTAAAATAATAGAGCCTTCAGACAAATCGCAAAGTATTAAAATTAAATTTATAGATTCGTATCAATTTTTGCATTCAAGTCTGGATGAGTTAATCAAAAATTTAGATGACAAAGATTTTAAAACATTAAGAAAAGAATTCAGCGATCACAAGGACTTACATTTGTTAAAACAAAAAGGCATTTATCCATACGAATATATTGATTCTTGGCTTAAGTATGATGAAAAAGAACTTCCTTGTAAGGACAATTTTTATAATACTTTGAAAATGGAACACATTACTAGCGCTGAGTATAGACACGCGCAATCCGTGTGGAATACTTTTAATATTCGTTCACTGGGAGAATATACAGACTTATATTTGAAATGTGACGTGTTACTGTTATGTGATATCTTTGAGAATTTCAGAAATACAAGCTTGCACCATTCTGGTCTTGATCCATCTTATTATGTATCAGCACCTAGCCTAAGTTGGGACGCGATGCTCCTATGTACTGGTGTTCAATTAGAGTTAATAAGTGATTTAGAAATATATCAAATGCTTGAGAAGGGTATCCGCGGTGGATTAGCACAATGTTCTCTGCGACATGTAAAGGCAAATAACAAATACGTCCCCGATTTTGATGATTCAAAACCATCGACTTACTTATTGTATCTTGATTGTAATAATCTCTATGGCTATGCAATGAGACAAAAAATGCCAGTTTCAGATTTTAAATTTTTAACAGAAAATGATTATAAATTTTTCAATGTATTAAAAGTGATGATGAATACGGATATATTTTAGAAGTAGACATTGTTTATTCAGAATATTTACATGACAATCACTGTGATTTACCTTTTGCACCAGAAAAATTTATTCCACCTGGAGGAAACGCAAAAAAATTAATTGCAAATTTATATAATAAATATAATTACATTATTCATTTAGTTCACTTAAAAGAATGTTTAAAAAATGGTCTAATACTGAACAAAATTCATCGAATTTTACAATTTAAACAAGAATCGTTTTTAAAATATATTGATTTAAATACTCGTCTTCGACAAAATGCTACGTCAACATTTGAAAAAGATTATTTTAAACTATTAAACAATGCAATATTTGGGAAGACCATTGAAAATAAACGTAAGCAAGTAAATATCAAGTTAGTTTCGACCTGGAAAGATTCTGGAAATAAAACAAATAAGTATATCGGTGCAGAAAAATTGTTAACGAAGCCGAATGTAAAAAATATTGCTATTTTTTCAGAAAATTTGGTAGCTATTCAGTTACAACTAGAAAAACTCATATTAGATAAACCAATATATATTGGTTTCACAGTACTGGAACTTGCTAAGCAACATTTATACCAATTTCATTATAACTATATTAAAAGGAAATACAATTCTGATGTTAAACTGTGTTATACTGATACTGACAGTCTTCTTTATTGTATTAAAACAGACGATATTTACAAAGATTTATTGTTAAATATATCTAATTTCGATACTAGTAATTATGAGGACGACAATCCTTATTGAATTTATAAAGTTAATGCTAAAGTACCTGGAATATTTAAAGATGAGCTTGGTGGTTCAGTGATTACGGAATTTGTTGGCTTACGAGCTAAGTTGTATTGTTTAAAAAGTGTGAAAACTACTATAAAAAAGGCAAAGGGTGTATCCAAACCAATAAGTAATCGATTACGAGTTAGCGATTATATTAGAGCATTACATTCAAAAAACGTATTTAAGTGCAAAATGAATATGATTAAGTCTATTAAACATGTTCTTTATTCACAAGAAGTCAATAAAGTGGTATTGAATAGTAATGATGACAAAAGACAAATATTGAAATCGAATGTAGAAACTTTACCGTGTGGACATTTTAAAACAATCTTTTGAAAACTATTATATATTTTTAATAAAAATTATAACAAGTAGTTGAGGTACCTAAATAATGTAATCATTCCAAATAATATTATGTATAACTATGAAGTCGACAGATAGTATTAAGTTTTAAATATGTCAAGTCATACATATTCATAAATTGGTTTTAGATTGTATATCAATAAAACTATTTACTGTAACAAATTAATTGTTTTATTAACCCTTGTAACACCAACTTACAACAAGTAAATATATAATGATAAACAACATTCTGATGCTTAACATTTCAACAATGAAGTTTGTCAAGCAAGCTCAAACGCTGGAAATAAACAATATAAAATTAGAAAACAATGCACAAATAATAAAACATAGTACTCTTTTTGCCTAATACGATTCGTTGTATAATATGCGGTCCATCAAACTGCGGGAAAACTAACCTCATGCTTAATTTATTGATACATGCAAATGGTCTCAAGTTTAAGCACACTTACTTGTACTCTAAAACAGCTTTTCAATTAAAGTACCGTTTTTTATACCAAGTTATGAAAAGAATACCAGGAGCTAAACTGTTTATATTTAATGATAGCAAGGAAGTTCTGCACCCAAATGACGCCTTATCGGATTCAATTATTATTTTTGATGATGTTGCCTGTGAAAATCAAATAAATATAAGAAATTACTTTACAATGGGTAGACATAGACGAATAGACAGTTTTTATTTATCTCAAACCTATTCTAAAATACCTAAACAACTATTAAGAGATAATATTAACCTCATTATTATTTTCAAACAGGACGATATCAATTTAAGACATATATACAATGAGCACGTGAATACAGATATGGATTGGCAAGCATTTAAACGTCTTTGTTCCGCTATATGGAAAAAAATAATTATAACTTTTTATTAATAAACAAAGACAACGCCTTAAACAAAGGAAGGTATAGGCAGGGGTTCGACAAGTTTGTTCACTTTTGACATAATTCCTATATAATACACAAATAGTCCTTGTGTCTTAGACTGTGTATGTATTCGACAAAGTACATAAATTATTAAGTTTAATTGAAAGTAACTCATTAAGTGTCAAGTATTTGTATAAAGCAGTGGCGTAACGAACATGAATAAAATGATAAATGAAGATATAAAAAAACAATTGATACAATCAGTTAGCAATATTAAACATAAGATAAAAATGATTAAAAATGAAAATGATGCCGCAGATTTCAAATTTAAGAAAGTTTTTAAACCTATTACAGATCCTCTAGATACACTTATAAAAGTAAACGTAAAAGAAAACCCTAATACTATCAGTATATCTAAAAATACTGATACAAACGATAAGAAACGCAAGTTTCCTTCTCACGGACATGGATCGGATGATAGTGATGTTAAATTGGATGATTTAAATTCCTCTGTTGATTATGATGATTTTAAAAACTTTACCGAAGACGAATCTAATAATGGTTCAGATTACTATGATCCTGACAATGATAAAACTCCTTCAAAAAATAATAAAAATAACGATTCAGTTATCTCTCTAAAAAAAGAAGATATGATGGAAATATGTGATGACATCAATGTGCCATTTGGAATCCATAGTGAAAATAAAAAACTTATAATAGGGAATTCAGAAGTCCGTATATTGTTAGTACGAAATGATTCAAATAAAAAATCTTATGTTCTCGCTATTAACAATGAAAAATATGAATTAACTCCTGGATTAAAAGAACTCTTACTACACAATAAACCTAAACTAGAGTTAGTGACTAATGAAGACAAAAATGTGTATAAAAATATACTTGATTATACAAACGCTCACAAAAGAGATTTAAATCCCCATGGACAGTTAAAAGGGGACAAAGGATTAAAGTATTGTAATATTATTAAACCTCTATACGCACAGCAGTATAATAAAGAACCTGAAAAGAAGCAACCACCTAAGACTGGTGGTCGCTTAAGTAAATTGAAAAAATTAAAAAACAAAAATGTCAGAGGTAACTTAACACATCTCAAAGAATATAAAAAAATACTGATTATATTTACTGGGATGATCCTAATGAGTTGATTGAAAGGTTAAAACTGTTAGTTGCATCAAAAGTAGCTGGCAACAGTAATCATAACAATGAAATAATTTCTATAATTGAAGAGCTAAAAGAAGCTGGTATCATAACAGAATAAAATCTAATGTAACTCATTATTAACCGACAGTACTCAACAGACAATCATGCATGAATGATAAAACATATATTATTAATACGTAATTATTAGAACACCATAATAATTTGTAATACTTGTATATTATTGTGTTGTGTTTAAATTGATTTCTTCTCATATTATAAATATACTTATCTATTAAGGAAATACATCTACTAAAACCAACATTATGAGTAAAGCAGATGTTGTATATGAAATTCATAAAAATGCCAGAGTGAATTTTCCTAGAAGACATGTTATCCTTAAAGATATAGATGATTTATGGCAAGCAGACTTAATGGACATGCAATCGATATCTAAACTAAATGCAGGTTTAAAATATATATTAGTGGTTATTGACTGTTTCTCAAAATACGCATGGGCAATACCTGTTAAACAAAAAAATAAAGAACTTGTATCTCAGGCATTCCACACGTTATTCAATTCATTCCAATTCATTTATTGCTTTTCATATTGTACATATATAACACTTTACTACATAGTCATTTCTTAAGTTAGTAGGTACAAAATGAGCCCTGACAGGGCATTGCAAAAGAAAAAAAATGGAACGGCATGCGGTTTTATTTTTCGTTAGTATTTATCTAATATAAAATTAGTTAGTAATTATTTAAATAAAGATTGATTTGTTTAGTAGTTTTTTGATACGAGTAGGTAATGTCAGTTTGTATAACAAAGTTAGTATTTTAATTCATTCAATATTAGCTATATTTGTGTATTTACTCGTATATTTATGTCCTTTACATTTAAATTGTTGGTTTTATTCTTTTAAATGTCAATTTTCTTTTTATTATTATCATTTATTTTTTCCATTGTCCAATGTACTTATAATATATACGTTATTCGTCATTTATTTTATATTTTTTCAAATCTTTATCATTAAAAAACTCGTCCAATGTGTAATATTTTTTTTCTACATGCAGTGCTTTTAATCTTTTATAAAAAATGGTATCTTTCTTCTCTGCTCTTAGCAGATCTGGAAGGGTGTTATAGACTTTTATTGACATTGCAAGCGGTCCGGAGTTAAAAATTTCTAAATTACGAGTAGAATTTGGCCTGGCTAACATATTCTTTTTCCTTGTAGGATAGCGTCGCGGTAAGTCGTCTTTTTTTGTGTAGTACTGGGGGTATTTTCGTACAAATTTGCTGGTTTCTAAGATATATATATGTCGCAGTTGGATTGTATAATCCGCTTTTATTAAAAAATTCTAGCTGTTTGGCATTACAGCTCGGTTTTGTAATATAGCTGAAAATCATTCAGCTAGATCATCCAATGTGTTACGTTTAACAAACTAGCTAACGTAAGATTGTAGAACGATTAGTTCGGAATTCTGCCACTTGTGGTTCTTGTGGCTTGTGAAGTGTCAGTGTCATAACAACAAATATGGCCTCCCATAAAGTGAATTCTTCGCCGCGTTCCGGTACTAAGCTGTTTTTATCGATAGACATCGGGAGCATCGTTTGTGATTTCGGAGTGCAAAAGATTAAAAACAATAAAGCAGACCTTTAGATTGGATCTTATATTGTTATTTCGACGCCCGCCTTCCGGCAAGATGGGAAATTCACGTGAAGAAATCACTGCGTCATTGAGTTGTCGGGTTTACAAAATTTCTATATTTCTAATCCAATTGCATCGAGCTGATTATCATTCTTCATTGGTGTTTTATAATATTGGAAACTGAATTATTTAGTAAGGAGTTGAATTGAGGTTTTATTTCCATCCTACGAGTAATAAAAATAATAATAAAGAACAACTATTGTCTCCTCATATATTATTTCGTTTGGTAACACAGTTTTATTCAATAATGGTAACTCAATACTCAATACTCAATATTTTATTGCAAACCATAAAGTACATAAGATGATAACAATACAGTTTAAAATCATTTATGGACCCTGTCGGGCACAGCAATTTGGTTAGAGAAGAAGAGGTCGCACTCAAACGTTAGTAAAAATAAGGTTAGTATAATATTGTCATATTCATATAGTTTTAAAATTATATTATATTTTAACATTATATTCAATATTTTTGGACATTCAATTATTATTATTATTATTTTATATTAAATTGAAATTTATCAATTGATACGTAGTTTGATAGCAAAATTTAGCTTATAGATACATTTATGAATACTTAATACTTATTGTTGTATATTCTATTTTTAATTTTTAATTTAATCTTTTAGGTACTTATTTATTTAAAACATTCTGAATAAATTATTAGGATTTATTGATTAGTAAAGTATCTAAGTTGATTTAATAAAATATATGTAATTAATTGACCGAGCGAGCGAAGCGAGCGAAGGTCTCTAAATCGAGTTGGGGGCGAAAACACATTGTATGTATGTATGTATGTATGTATGTATGTATGTATGTATGTATGTATGTATGTATGTATGTATGTATGTATGTATGTATGTTTGTACCGCGATAACAGCCGAACCGATGGTTTGATTTTGATGAAATTTGGTAGGCATGTAGGAAATATCAATAGAATTTTCAAGTTCGTTGGGCATCAAAATCGGTTCAGTAGTTTTTGAAATATTAATAAAAATGTCCGCGATTGTATACCAAACGAAACCATAGCGCGTTCTAACTTTGGATAGCACCATCTAGGGGTTATTTAGGAAACTGAATTGCGAAAAATAATCGCGACGTCTAAGTTTGCGGCAAACTGGGTAGTTTATTAAATTTAGCAATTTTGTTGAGCGAACTTTGGTACAATCGATATCGCTACTTGTCTGTGCTTCTGTTGTAGTATTAGTAATAATGCCACAAACTAACAAGCAAGAGATTAACGGCAACCAAAGCCAGCGAAGTAGTTTTACGTAGAGTCGCAACTAAGGGAATATGCTAGTACTTCTCATGCCAATAAGAGCTTTGTCAGCAAAAAACTTCGCCCGAAAGCTCCAAACGCTAGCGTTCAATGCGTGAGCACGCTGTGGAGATTCGAGGGCAAGAATCCTTACCAGAACACGGTTCCCATCCCACGCATGACCCGATCGTGGAAGACTGGCCAAGTGTCATGCTCACGAACGCAATTTCCACTGTCGCTTGCCAGGGCAATAAATGTGCACAAATCGCAAGGACTCACTTTGAATAAAGTAGTCGTAGACGTTGGCGTTTGCCCAAGAGCCAAGCTAATCCGACACTATACCGAAAATGTCCCGGACATCAGCCTGTACTAGATTAGGATGGCCCTTAAACAGCTTAAAAACAAAAAGGCGCCGGGCGAGGATGGAATCATCCAGAGCTTCTGAAAGTGGGCGGAACGCTGCTACTGAAAGTCCTTCAAGAGGCTCTTTAACTCCATTCAGCTCGAGGGCGTAACGCCAGAAACGTGAAACAGGGGCATTGTGGTCCTGTTCTTTTAAAAAAAGGGAGATAACACTCTATTGAAGAACTATAGGCCTATCAAGTGTCTTAGCCATGTATATAAGTTGTTTTCGAGGCTCATCACGAATCATCCCGCAAACAGGTTTGATGCCTTCCAGCCTTCCGAACAAGCCGGTTTACGCAAGGGCTTTAGCACCATGAACCACATTTATACGCTGCGGCAAGTTATAGAGAAGACGAGGGAGTATAACCAGCCGTTATGCTTGGGGACAGTGGACTATGAAAAAGCCTTCGATTCGATCGAAACATGGGCCGTGCTTCAGTCTCCAGCGATGCCGTATTGACTATCGGTATATCGAGGTGTTGAAATGCTTTTACAGTAACGCACTATGTCAGTCCGAGTACAGGAGCAGTGGACAACGGCAATTCCACTGCATAGAGGTGTAAACCAGACGTTATAACTTCGAAACTGTTCACCGTTGCACTGGAAGATCAAGCTTCTGGAATGGAAAGGATTTGGAATTGACATCAATGGCGAGTATCTCACCTTCGATTTACCGATGATATCGTTGTCATGGCTTAATCGATGGCAGACCGCGACATTAAGTATGTATGTACTATGCTCGCAGACCTAAACCGAGTTTCCCAACAGGTGAGCCTTAAAATGACCGATCTAGAGCGGCTTCCATCCAGCGCCTTCCAGCTATTCTAGATCAGTCATTTTGGAAATCTTTGGGAGAGGCCTATGTTCAGCAGTGGATGTTATGCGGCTGAAATGATGATGATGATGATAAGCCTTAAAATGAACATGGACAAAATGAAAGTAATGTCGAATGTCCATGTTGCGCTCCTACCTGTTTGTGTTGGGAGCTCCACCCTCGAAGTGGTAACCTGGGTCAATTGATCCAGGCAGGAAGCTTCAGCTTCGAGGAAGAGGTCTTTCAACAAATACGACTCGGCTGGGCAGTGTTCGGGAAGCTACGCAGTGTCTTCTCGTCAAAAATACCTCAGTTTTTTAAGACTAAAGTTTACAAATAATGTGTGTTACCAGTGATGACTTATGGATCTGAAACGTGGTCCCTTACTATGGATCCCATAAGAGGGCTAAAGGTGCAACGCGCTATGGAAAGGGCTAAGCTTGGTGTTTCTCTACGCGATCGAATCAGAAATGAGGAAATTTGTAGGAGAACTAAAATCAC
Source organism: Acrobasis consociella (assembly GCA_963555685.1). NCBI lineage: Eukaryota > Metazoa > Arthropoda > Insecta > Lepidoptera > Pyralidae > Acrobasis > Acrobasis consociella. The sequence continues at coordinate 14,545,863 of OY743125.1, read as the reverse complement.
TGACATAGCCCAACGGATTAGCTCGTTGAAATGGCAATGGGCGGACACATAGCGCGACGAACCGATGGCCGATGGGGCAAAAAGGTACTCCAATGGCGACCACGTACTGGCAAGCGAAGCTTAGGACACCCACCCGCAAGGTGGTTTATCGACCTGACCAAGGTCGCTGGAAGCCGCTCTAGATCGGTCATTTTGGAAATCTTTGGGAGAGGCCTATGTCCAGTCCAGCAGTGGACGTTATGCGGCTGAAATGATGATGATGATGATGAGACGTAGGCGTAAAATAGTTGGCGGCTGGATGTACATACGTCGCTCTTTCAAGATTCAAATGTCTTGGGATATTGAATTTAATCCAGGTTTTGATTTAAATTGTTTGTAATTTTTTTATATAAAATGAAACTCTTGCAGCTCAGAATAGAAGAAGAAAGAAGGTTTGAAAATCTGTTTCCTGCAACGGTATCGAATTGGTAGTGAATAATGTATCACAGTTTCACTGGACATTAAAACTGGTTTAGTTTTGGAATAATATCGCGAGGTCTAAGTTCGCGGCGAACCACTAGTTATTAAGTTATTATACGATAAAATAGTTAGAAGTCGTTTTCTATGTGGTCGTTTAGGAATTCATTTATAGTGTAATAAGCTTTATTTAACAGAAGTTTTTTTAGATTTTTACAGAATATTTTGTCATTTTTTTCTTCTGAAATGAGTTTTGGCAATTTGTTGTATATTTCGATAGACATAATTAAAGTGCTCTTAGAATTAAGTTCTAGGCGGGTAGCTGGCCTTTGTAATCTGTTTTCATGTCGTTTTGTAACCCTGTATGCCAGCTCAACGCTAGCTGTTAAGATAAACGTAATTACGTAACTCATTGACAATCGAGCTGAACTATTTTCAGCTGTTTTACAAAATCGAGCTGTATTGCCAAACAGCTAGAGTTTTTGAATAACAACGGATTATACAATTTAACTGCGACATATACATGGCAATGTCAGAATTTTTAAATCTTTAAAATACGGCTTACAGCTATTAAAAAGAGGAAGAATACCAAAAAATTTACAAACTGATTTAGGAACAGAATTTTATAATGACAAATTCAAATCTATAATAACGAAATTTAATATTAACCACTATTAAACATATTCTACCAAAAAAGCCTCAATTGTGGAAAGACTTATAAGAACAATAAAAAGTAAATTGTATAAAGAATTTAGTTTAAAAGGGAAATATAAATGGAATGATGGTACACTTAACAGAGTTTTACACGAGTATAATAATTCTCTTCATAGAACGATTAAAAACATACCGGCCTTGGTTAACCACAGTAACAAAGAATTTATAATACAAAGATATAATAGCCATCCCTTGCTAATATCCATGAACTAAAATGTAAAAGATTTGAGGTAGGAGATTTCGTAAGAATCAGTAAATATAAAAGTTGTTTTGAAAAGGGTTTCACACCAAATTGGTCGACAGAAATATTTAAGATAATAAGAGTACAAAACACTTATCCCACCACGTATTTATTAGAAGATACGAAGGGTAGACCTATTTTAGGAGCATTTTATTCTCAAGAAATTCAAAAAACTAAACATCCGGATGTGTACTTAATTGAATAAGTTTTTAAGAAAAAAGGACATAAAGTATATGTCAAGTGGTTAGGTCTTCCCGCGAGTGAAAATAGTTGGATAGACAAATCAAATATATGTAAATAACAAGTATTATCAAACAACAGCATATAATAAAGGAGCTAAGTTATTTTGATTCATTTCTGTTTTGTTCTTTCTACGAGTGAGACTATACGAGATTGACACAATGACTAGAAAACATAGCACGTGCAGGAAAAAATCAAATGATGAAAAAAATGTTACAAAAAAAGACAGGAGCTGGAATTAAAAAAACTTTCAAAAATGTCGTTTCTCATACGAAACGACACATTAATAATTTGAAACCAACTTGTAAGAAAATGCTGATGGAATTAGCATATGCGGCAGCTCAAGAAATTGCATCAGATTTGCCTATTAAAATACCGAGAGTTATACCAGTTCCAAAGACTGGGGGCTTTCTTCCTCTAGTACCTATATTTGCAGGACTGTCCGCGACCGGTACTCTAGCTGGCGGCGTTGCTGGAATAAGACGGGCTATCAAAGTATTTCAAGCCGCTAGAAAACTAATGTCAAAAGTTAACACAGACAGAAATACGGAACCAGTATGTGTAGGAAAAGGTGTACATCTCAAGCCTTACAAAGATGGATTAGGAATCTACGTCACAAAACAAAAAAACTGAGTACTCGGCTACCTAGAAGGGCTTTAACTAATATTGACATCATGTGTCACTCGAAATCTATTCCTTATTTTCGTGGAGTATTTATGAGGGATGAATTACCAAAAGAACCATTAGATATCGAGTGTGGAGTTATCAATCTAGATTGCTCCAAAAACTCTGGAACTCACTGGGTAGCCTATGGAAAAATTAATGACTATATTGAGGATTTTGACAGTTATGGAAATTTGAAACCCCCGAAAGAATTTGTTAAATACATAGGACGCAATATCCAGTATAACTATAATAATCTTCAAGGAAATAGTTCATATAATTGTAGACATTTGTGTTTAAATTATTAGTATTACGGGACTTACCGCGATTAATATCGTTTTTTGGAATCCAGTGATTGAGCTTTGTAAAAAGAGTGTGCGAAGAACTAAAAACAATTCCCGAACGGACACCGTCAGTGTTGTGTGTAAGGACTTATGCAACAAACGACGAAGAAAGAGGGTAGACCGATATGGTTACCCTTGACAGCCGGACATCCATCGCAGTTCCTCAGTCGGCCAGCGACCATGATGGCAGAAGGGCCGTCGAAATATCTGGCAAAAAACGATATTAATCGCGGTAAGTCCCGTAATACTAATAACAGTAATTCTTCTTCTTCCTCCGGCCTTATCCCATTTTTAGTTGGGGTCGGCTCTCCTAATCTTCCTTCTCCAAAGATATCTCTTTTGGGTCGTCACTGGTTCTGTGTTGGCGTTCTTTAGGTCCTTGTTTACCACCGACATCAATGTTAATCGAGGCCTGCCGGGGCGTCTTGGGAACGACTCAAAGTCCATCACTTTCCTGGTCATGTGATCGTTTGGCCTCCTCATGACGTGGCCGTACCATCGAAGGCGTGCCTCTTCCAGCTTGTCCGGCAGTGGTCTTACTTTAAAACTTCCTTGGAGATATCGATTGGGCACTTTGTCGCGAAGTGTGACCCCGGCCGACCATCTCAGCATACGCATTTCTGCCACTTGCATTATGCTTGTTTGTTGTTTACTAAGAGGCCAACATTCAGCTCCATAGGTCATTGCGGATCTCACTGCAACTTTGTAAACTTTGCCTTTGGTGCGTATTGGCATTCTGGCATCGCACAGCACTCCAGTCAGCTCTCTCCATTTCTGCCACCCTGTGTTAGTTCTGTGCTTGATGTCGGCATCAATAGTGCCGTCGCTGGACAACATACTCCCAAGGTATTTAAAGGAGGACACAGTTTTTAAGGCGGTACCTTGGATATGCAGAGTAGTTTGGTTATTCTCATCAGAGAAAGGGCAGTGCATGTGTTCCGTCTTCTGTCTATTTATTCTTAGACCAGATCTTTCTAACGCTATTCTCCACATGTCCAAGGTGTGTTGGAGTTTAATCGGGTCTGTGTCGATCAGGACTACATCATCTGCGTAGAGAATGTTCCAAGGCGTGGTTTGCTGAATCTCAGCTGTTACGAAGTCCATTACTAGGTTAAAAAGTAGTGGACTTAGGGCTGAGCCTTGGTGAACCCCTATCCTTACATCAAACTCCTCGCTAGTTCCGGCTGGACATCGTACCTTCGTTTTGACCCCGTTGTACATGTCTGATATGATCTTTATATAGCTTTCGGGTACTTTCTGAGATCTTAAAGCTTGCCATATTAGTGCTCTAGGAATGCGATCGAAGGCTTTCTCTAAGTCAATAAACACCATGTGCAGGTCTTCTTTGCTGTCTCTGTGATATTCTATTAGTAGCCTGATAGTATGTATTGCATCGGTCGTTGATTTCCCGGATACAAATCCACATTGGTTTTCAGAGACTGTTGTGAGTGATCGAAGCCTGTCATTTAGAACGCGTTCCCAAATTTTGAAAGTATGAGAGATTAATTTAATCGCCCGATAATTTTCGCACAGTCTTACGTCGCCTTTGTTCTTGTAAAAGTACTAATAACAGTAATTGTGACCGTGAAACTCTAAAATCATATATTTGTGTTTAAAATTCCTCAGGTCATTTTGGACAGCTCATAATGTTTAAATGTGCATATTCCTGTTTATTTTCATCAGTTAGTATCTACATCTCGTAGTAACATTACAAAACATTAAAATTTGAATTTTAAAATTTGAAAATTAAAGTAACATTGCGTCATATCATAATGATTGTTTTTAATAAAAGTCTTACCCACAGCAAGAAAACCTACATTTCATCTTCCAAAACGAAAGGAGTAAGACGACCACAACAACGCTCAGCGTTTAAAAAAATTAGTAAAGAAAATAAAAAGTTTCTTCGCGCTCTTGGATTTAAATTTGGAAATGCTTCAAGTCACTGATTTAGCTCATTATGATAATTCAATTGAAAGCTATGAAATACATAGCTATAACCCTTATAATAATAGTTTCAAAGATAATGATGAAATCAGAATACCCATTCACCAGCAAGACGTTTATGTCCTTCCATCAGCTAGCTCAATTCATATTGAGGGCTTCATTAAAGTGACCAATGGTGATGATTCAATAGGAAAAGTGGCTAAAAAGGATGTAAATTTTATAAATAATCCACTTACATTTTTATTTCAAGATTTTAGATACGAATTAAATGGGGTCGAATTTTTTTTTTTTTTAGCCTGTGCTAGTGTCCCACTGCTGGGCAAAGGCCTCCCCCTGTTCTTTCCACACGTCCCTATTCTGAGCATTATGCTGCCATCCACACATGAAAGAGTCTATGTCGTCCCGCCATCTCTTTCGTGGTCTACCCCTGCGTCTGCGTCCTTCTGTGATTTTGCCCATCCTTACCTATGGTGCTCAAACCTGGTCACTGACTGAGGCACAAAAGTCTAGACTCAAGGTCTGCCAGCGGGCAATGGAACGCAGCATTTTAGAAGTGCGGCGAATAGATAGGGTGCGGAATACAGACCTGCGTACACAAACTAGGATTGTAGATGTAGGAGTTAAAACGGCAAAACTAAAGTGGGACTGGGCTGGGCATGTGTGCCGTATGCAGCCGGACAGATGGGCCCGAAAAGTCACCTTATGGGGTCGAAATAGATCGCATAAAAAATGCTGGAATAACAACTTCTATAAAGTCTTATATCTCTATGAATGAAGGTGAAAGTAAAGCGGCTGCATTGTGGGGTTGGAATTTGAATGGTACTATAGAAACAAATGGGCATTTTAGTTTTATTCTTCCGTTAAATAAAATTCTTGGATTTGCTGAAGATTATAACAAAATAATTATTAACGGTCGACATGAGCTCATATTAAATAGAAGTACGTCTATTTCGAATTGCGTAATTATAAATGATAAAAATGATAATATTCATGTAGATATAGATAAAGTGCAATGGCGTGTACCACACATTAAAGTTTCCGATCGTGAAAGATTGTTATTACTTAAAACTTTAGAAAAAGATCGCCCTATACAATTAGCATTTAGAAATTGGGATTTGTACGAATATCCGTTATTGCCTAAAACCACAAAGCATTCGTGGTCTGTTAAAACAGGATCTCAATTAGAAAAACCGAGATATGTTATATTCGGACTGCAAACTGATAGAAAATTTAATTCATCTAGGAGCTCATCAACATTTGATCACTGTAAAGTTACCAATGTAAAATTATTTTTGAACTCTCAATACTTTCCTTATGATTCACTTAATCTGAAATTTGATCAGGATAAATTTGGTATATTATACGAAATGTACGCAAACTTTCGTCAGTCTTATTACGGCTCCAGCATAAACCCGTTGCTTGATCTGAAAACATCTAAAGAAAAAGCGCCGCTATTTGTCATTAACTGTTCGAGACAAAATGATAATTTAAAAACTAGACCAGTTGACGTACGTCTAGAAATCGAGTGCTCTGAAGCTATCCCAGATAAGACATCTGCTTTCTGCCTGATTATTAATGATCGGCTTTTCGAGTATAAACCTTTGACTAACATAGTACGGAAGTTATCATGAATGTAATTATTGACTTGCAAGGATTCAAAAGCGAAGACAACAAATTTATACCAAAAGAAATAGCAATTCGATCTAAAGATCATGTTTTAGTATTTTTGATACAGCCCCCATATCCATTTTATAAACTGACAAGAAAAGAACGTTCACATGTAGCTTGGATCGAAAAAAACAGAGGAATACTGTGGAATGAAGGATTTGTGCCTTACTATAAATTTAATTTTTTATTACATAATTACTTAAAAGGCAAGCGTATTTTTGTGAAAGGTGTTGAAAAAGTATCATGGATGAAAGAAATTACAGAAAACAAAAATGTACAGAACTAAGAAGATTTGAACTGCCCCAATTTAGAAACATTATATGAAATGTACTCTCAATCTGCTGATATTCAAAGTTGTATATACCATTTAAAATGCTGTGCCTTCAAAAATGTATCTTGTTTATACAAATGGTGTGTGGAAAATAATAAATAAATTGAATATGTAATTGAACATAATGTTTTTTATTTACTATCTTTTTTTCTTCTTTAAAATGTCTCCAATGAACCTAAATATTTTTTAATTAGTTGCATTTTTACTATACAGTTTTAAAATGAATACAAAGTACTTATCGATCAGTGCGAGCAGAATTGTTAACGTCAATTAGAACAATGCGAATAATTTTTAACTGAACTTACTAAATACTGTTTTATACAGCTTTGCTTAGTATAAACAGCAAGATAATGTTATAGTTCATTATTCCGTATTATGGAATTAAGGATATGTGTCATTAATTGACTACTAATGACTACAGCCCATAATTAGGTGACGATTTTAAGAACAATTCAAAAAACTACGTTCTTAATTGGATGATTCTAGATCTTCTCTGATCTAGAATATCCAATTAAGAACTACTCAGGTGCCATTTTGCTATGTAAAATAATAAAATATCAACACAAATATATATTTTTATAGGTAAATAAACATTTATCTCCCACATGTAGATAGGTAATAGTAGGTATTTTTTGAGACTTTCGAAACCAGAGGGTGAGCCCCTCTCCCCCCTCTTTTTCGAAAGTCTCAAAAAAAGATATGAAATCATGAAAAATGCCTTAAAATTTACCGATAATCATTAGCAATCTCGACTCACAACACTTTAACTTTAGTTTGGTTTTAAAAGTTTAACTACACTTAACACTTGATGACTTAGTAAATCACATGTATTTTTTATTCACAATTTTTCACTTAAGTACATACAAGCACGTGCCGAATTGCTTAAGCTACCTACATCAGATAGCACCAGGTGGTAAACGCATAGAACTCTTGCTGTGATCTAGGCCGATTAATCACACAAATCACCAAGGTTGTTGGCGTCTAGAACGATCAGGACAGTTGCAATATGATCATTGGATGTTGATTACAGATATACCCAAAAACCAGTGCTAAGGAAATTATCGAACCAAGCAGGTTGCTCGTGCCGGTGACCGATTGAGGCTGTTGGCACTTGAAAACTATTTTATTCCGTCGCGATGGTGTTTGAAATTAATCTTTATCTCGTATCCAGAGATCGATGATACGGAACTTCTCGCTATATTCTAGAGTATTGACCGGTGACCTTATATTGGTGATTGCGTCTAGAAAAGCGATTGTTCTTAGTGAAGACCAGAGAAAACGCTAAACTGATTTTTGGTGAGAATTAAACAAAAACTTGCACTTGCAATGCACCGTACGTACCGTACTGATTGTCCCACTCCTCACATTTATGTTTCGACAAAACATACGGCAAATTACATACATAATTAAAAGCAAGAAATATAAGGTTCATTTTCAATTGTAACACAGAGGGAGCACTTTTCAATTTGCTGGCTCAGCTGCATTGATCATGTACTCGTACTAGGAGCCCGATGGAAAAAAGTTTATCGCCGTCAATCCAACTACTGATACAATGATTTTAAAACAGATTTAGTTGTATAAGAGGATTCCAGTAATCTGTGCACTTTGATCTCTACCCGTTATGGCAATTTATCTTATTTTCCTTTAGCTTGCTTACTTTTTTTTTGTATTTATAGCTTGTAAAATTTATGGTTGCACAAGTGTACAAGTAGCTTGTCATTCTTATATAATTTATAAATGTAACATCCAAAAAAATTAAAATAAAATAAAATTATAAAATATTATTTTGTCTGTAAAATAAAATTTCATTGCTTAGAAGTTTACTTTACGTTTTGTATTTTTTTTTATATATCCCAAACCTCTCAATATATTTAAGTATAACTGAAAATTATTAGAGCAGTCGTAATGCTACTGATATTTTAAGGTGGTATAGCAACGATGAACGTTTTTGCATCTAACTCCTATGCTATTGCAACTGCAAACTAAGAACGTGTAACCTATTTATGAAGATTACAACCTCAACACCTCATACTTAGCAGTAGGTAAAAGAACATTATAAGGCTGTGTTCACACACAATGATTTCGTGATAGTCAAAATAGGAGTATTAATAGATATGCCTATATGTACATAGCAATCACGTGAATCAAGTAGTACAGCTACGGCATAAGACACCTGACCACCTATTGACTTTTTGCTTCTGAGCAACTTTGCAAATAGGTTTAGTTAATTCATTTTACGAAATAATATCTTAAGACACTAAGCATAAGGTGAGATATTCTTTATTCATTGAGTTCTAACATTTTTTAACTATAGCCATAGCATATTCAAATGTATTCTATTCGAAATAGTATCTTATGTTATTAAGCATAAAGAAAGATTTTGTTTAATAGCACATTGTAAGTTATTGTTATTATTACGGTTCATCTATTTCCTTTGAAATGCTTAGCATATATTCATTACATATGTCAGCGTAGCTGTAGCTCAGTGGTTAACCATAAGGTTGTTATAGAAAGGTAAGGTTATCCAGTCGCGTGTTCCAACCTAGTGAAAGACTGGATATGGAAGTTTAAAAACCACTATTTTTCCTTAAAAATTTTGTTTTTTTTCGTATGAATAATGCAAAATATAATAAATTAAGCATGAGGTAATTTTATTATTAGTTACTTACTATTAAAGTTAATTGGGTGCGTAAGTGGCGCCCTCATAGGCAATAATTTTCTTAATCGTAAATGTGGCGTTATTTTAAAAAAAAATAGTCGATTGCACAGATATAACTGTTTTCTATTTTATGAATAACCTTTGAAAGTATTGGTAGTCCTTTTTATACTACTTCACTAGCACTTTTGCAATTTTTAATTAGGTATTTATTTAGGTATAAAGTTTGATCAAAAAAATAATTCAAATAGAAGCACCACTTACGCACCCACTTTACCTTAGTATAAAATAACCAGGTAATTCTTGTGAAATTATTGTAAATAAAAAAGTGAAGGATTGATAAAATAATCAGTATTTATTTAAGTAAATATCACTATCATTTATAAAACATATCTAAAATATAAAACAATAATGTTGTTACAGACTAGATAGGTATTCAATACTCGTAATCACTGTGCTATTTTAATGAAGTAGGTATTTAAGTCCGTATCTAGGTATCTATTATATTCAGAAATAAAAGCTTCTAAATAGATATTATGATATTCACTCAATGTGCCTGCCATATTTATTTCGAGCAGTCTCACCTGAATCGGCGGCGATAGATTCAGGTGAGACTGCTCGAAATAAATATGTTTTATTGAAATAAAAATTCTTAGAAGATTTACGTTTATGGTAATAATATAAAGCAACATTAACATTCACAACGATATATTGATTTAACTTCTAACTATATTAGACAATATTATATGGGTTAGGATAAATTACAAAATAAAGTATTTTTATTATTTATTTACGTAGACATAACAAGTCCTGTAACTGAAATGTAATTAACCTAGTTAAAGTTGATACGGACTTAATTTGTAGTAAAGTGAATATACTTGTTACATTAAGTAACAATAAAATCACTTACACATTACATAGACCTAGCTGAAACAAATTAATTACAGATAATTTGCACCAGTAAAAAAACCTAGCTCAATACTTAAGCGGCCCTCCTTCACAATCTTTTATTTGTTGTAAGCGATTTTTCATATCGGTTACCATCGACCAACACAAATCTCCTCCCCGCATTGATTCCCACGTAGACATCACCAATTCATCTAAATTAGTTTTAGTTTTAACTTGAGATGAGTCCCAGTTAAGTATCATTTGGCCCCATAGATTTTCTATAGGATTTAAATCGGGACTTTTCGACGGCCACTCAATAACTGTCATATTGACCTGTGACGCGAGCCAATCACGCACAATACCAGCTCGATGCACGGCACAGTTGTCCTGAACAAAATAAATGTGTTCGTCCGGATAAGCTATGCGCACGGATGGTAACATAACATCGCGTAACACCTCTAAATAAGACTGGCTGTTAAAACGACCACCGACTTCAACCAATTCACCTGGACCCATTGAAGACATCCAACCCCAGTATCCCAGTGTTATTCTACCGCTCAATCTGTTCGGCAGCATATTAATTTCTTTATAGCGTTCCCCTTATTTTCGCCATAAAATTTTTCGACCGTCTTTGTCTGATCTAAATGTTTTCTCATCAGTGAAAATTACAACATTATTATGCCAATCAAAATTCAAATAATCATTCGCAAATCTGAGACGTTCACTACGATGGGCGAGTGTGAGTAGAATTTTTCTTGCCGGTATATGTAGTGTACCTCTAACAGATTCACTATCACTATGACACTGGCTCACCTTTACACCAAGACACGTCCGCTCTGTACGACATCTACTGTTAGACTGAGCGATCCGACTGCCGCACAACGTACTTATATAACGTATAACTGACGTTCTACCCTCATATGTTTCTATTTATAGACACAGAACACTACATCCCTTCCTTACAATTTTTTTTAATATGAAATTACAATTACGGAGTATGTTCCAATTATAACTAGGTTATCTTATAACCCACGATTCAATTAAATCTGCAACCTAATTGAGTAAGAATATTGATCGATTCAGATATTTATGAACTAAGTTTTTCGCTCTCCCTCTATCCTTCCACATAATTTTTTTTTTAATTTTTTTTTTCTAACGTTAAATTCAAACTAACAAGCAATGACTCATAACTCATAACCAATAATAAAATTTATTTTCCTTTCGTAGACTAAATCGGTCGAGTTTGACTGCCAGTGTCAATCTCTAATGTAATTCCTGCCTTTGCTAACTGAGAAAGCTATCTACTAACTGAGAAAGCTAAAATAAAAGGAACGCTTATATTAGTTAAAAATATCTTGACAAAATAATGTTTTTACTATATATTTTTCCGAATTTCATTCAACTTGTAATATGACTGATGACAAAGCAGACTAATTAATTTTTTTCGAATTGAGTCATTCTAAACCTTTAAGACTCGAAGTAAATTGGGATTTTAACTGCCATTTGACCAGCTTACTTGATTTTCCAAAGGCCCCAAAGTGAGGAAAATTTAGTCTGTTGTGAATGTACGTAAGGACCCACGAATAAGACGATTCGGGTGGAATACCAGTCTTAGGGTCATGGTCACTTGTTCGCGTAAAAATACATAAACAGCCATCCGAGAGCAGTGAAACCTGTGTAACTTGCTCACTAATGAGCGAACGGTATAAAAATATTTTACCTATTCTTCTTCCTTTTCCAACACTGTCAGAAAATGGATCACTGTCAAAAGTCTACTTATATCGGCCGTCATAAGATATCTAACGAATTCTTGACTCTTGTTTTGCATAACTATAAAGTTGTTTCAAAATAACCACCAATCTTAGCGGTCACTTCATATAATTGTATTCTACAATACAAGTTAACACTGAAAACACGCACTTTTAACTTTCACTTTCTTTCACTCATCACTTACTTTAATATTTTTAAAGAGAATATGTAATGAACTACTTAACATTTTACTCAATATTCTAAAACCACATCACTTAATTAAAACTATGCCAAAATTAAGCAAATGAAATAATAATCAAAACCAATAGTATAGAAACACAAGAACTTGCATATTATAAATGTTCTTGCTTGTTAAAATTTCATTTTGTCTTTCTAATTTGCCGTTAAAATATCAATTTGCATCTTCCTATGTTTCGAGTTGGTGATAATCCTCGAATGTCTGCTATATCTACGTCTACAAAAGTCCGCTTAGTTTTATAAGAATGTTCATGCATGAATTGCTCAATCTTTCTTACCACTGTTGTTGTTTGATTCTTGACTCTCCAGTGGGATTTGAATCCCGGGCTGCTCACGCAATTTAATGCGCACTTATATAGCCAATTCAATGATTTTCTTATAAAATAATTTAATATAGAGGGGCGATACTATAATTTATAACAAATATTTACATGCAATGACCTCTTACATGTGTCAGCACCGTGGCGGCCAACTACCTCGGCCGCATTATCGGCTCGGCAGCCGCAGCTGCAGAGGATGCAGCCGAGAGAAACCGGGCTAAGTATGCGGCTTTGGAGCCGTATTATTGCTTCGTCCTAGTGGCGGTAGAAACGATGGGCTGCTCGGGTGCTGATGATAAGCGCCTGATCGGCAAAATAGGGCACAGAATTGTAGAGAAGACTGGTGACTCCCGCTCAGGCTCGCCTCTCGCGCAAAGGACGGCCATTGCAATCCTGCATGGCAGTGCTGCCAGCGTATTTGCGCGGGAAACGGCAAAGGCGGTTTATATGACAGATTCTTGTGTGTCCTTTGATATAGTTTTGACAGTGCTTACATAGATAAACATACAAGACCTAGGACAGTTTAAAAAGGCCATTTTCCAACTTGCCCTGATCGGGGATCGAACCCGGGACCTCTGGGTGGTGGATTAGCATGGTGACCACTACGCCACGGAGGTCGTCATTCTTGATCTCGCACATTTTAATGTGGGCTTACGGCCTCACCCAATTTAATGATTTTCTTGGCCTCGCACAATCCAATGCATGCCCAAACTGACAAAAGGTTAAACGGCATGACACAACAACCTTTCTTGTTCCAGTTTTTTCAGATGTAATGTTTGAAGCTAGAAAATATATTTCCAGTGCCCTTATCCATTTCTCCCATCTAGCGCCTACCGACACTGATCACTGTCAGGGTCGAAATGCTCGAGGTTGGGAAGTGTCGTGACTTGAGCCATGGGCTGATGTGCAAATTGTACAATTAAATCTACATTTGCGCAAGCTTACACTGCCTTTCAGTCCAATTAATATTATCTGAGCTGACCTTTCATATCGACCATAAATAAATGCTCATATGGACTTTCATATTGTCCTTTAACATAGATCATATCACTCACTCGTACTAGCTATCATATTGCAATATGTAAGGTCTATCACACAACTATTTGACATAGCTATCATATTGCCATGTCTCATCATTAGCTATCATATTGCCCCATGTCATAGCTATCATATTGCTATACATGTGTCATCATAAGCAATCATATTGCTGTTGTTATCGGCTATCATATTGCCATGTCTCATCATTAGCTATCATATTGCCCCATGTCATAGCTATCATATTGCTATGCATGTGTCATCATAAGCAATCATACTGCTGTTGTTATTGGCTATCATGTAAGCACATAGTTAGATCCCTTCTGCTTTCGTGGGACTACTTCGACACAGAGCTATTTTTAAAAATTGTAAAGTAAGCTTAACTATTAATTTAAAACATTTATATTAAGTAAGTACCTATATTTATTGAGTGTACCAGTTATGTGAAGCATCTCACGTGTTCCTAATTAGTTATAAAAAGGAATTGGCTATTAGTTTGAGTGTCAGTCATTATTATCTGCAATTCTTCTAAACCTAATTGTCGGCACATTTTAACAAAATTGGAATTTCAAACTGGCCACCACAGGACAGGCATGTTGCCTAGTGTGGGGCCAACAGTGTAACTTTTGTGTACATTAAGGAGTTAAATAAATTTCATTTCATTTCAAATTTCATTTTATTTCAAATTCATTTCATTTCATTTCAAATCATATTGCCATATAACATAGCTATCATTTTTCTAATAAATCATACCTAAGTAGGCTATCATATTGCCATTGACCACAGGTTATCGTATTGCTTATTTCGTATACTATCTCATTACCGGTAAGTGTATACTTATACAATAGAGAATATGCACGCATTATTTTTTATTTGCTTAATAAAAGCCTTATTAACCACAGTAAACAAATATGACTCCCATGCTGGTCTGGGATAAATAAAAAAAACTTAGAATGTACCAGCTGCTTCTCTTCCCACGCAGATCGTAAAAGCCGATCGAGGGAATGGGCAAAAATGCAAATCATGTTAACAGGCGATGCGGCTAGCAACCCATCACTGTATTGATTGCTTTTCCATCTTCTCGCCCACCATGACGCTAAAAGTGGCTTTTGGGTCTTGCGGCTCTGGGCTCTGCATAGAACCGCGGGACCCAAGATGCTCTGTCTGCCCCGTTAGGGATAAAGACGTGATAGTATGTATGTATGTATGTAACAAATATGAAAGAATTTATAAAATATCTTAATCAGCGACGAACCTGTGATACTTTAAAGTTTAAATTAGAGAGAGAAGTCCGATATTGACTGGTGATGTCATAAATACATATCATCAATACATTTGCTATAGAAAATAGCGTATTTTGCGAGTGAGATAGACATATTTTCGTAAACTCGCTATATCTCGTTCGTTTTTCCACCAATTTTTATTCTGTTTTCAGTGTTAGTTAGTACTTTCGAATATTTACGGATAAACTGGTTCGATAACACATATTTTTTCATGCATATTCCCTACTATGGTTTCTCTCCTTTTTTTTTTTTTTTCACACCGCTACAACGTCAAAGACAAAGAGGCAACCCAATCGAGGCCTACAAAAGTCTAATAGGATATTATGATGTACCCTATTTGCAAGACCTATTACAATTTTCTTACAATAACGATTGAGAGGACATTAGCTGAAATTGTATCGTGTGAAATCAAAAGAAATATCAATTCATAATTTTCTCTCTAATCATGTGGTAGCAGACTGGAACCAGAGAATGTTGTTAACTGCATCTTTAGTGAAAAGCTTTAAAAATACACTGTATAGAAACCAGATCAGCTTAATAAACTGCTAGGATGTTTTAAAGCAAATAAAAATAATAAACCTCATCAAGAAAATCAAAGCCGACTCACCGAGTGTGAGCCTCACGGCCCTGACAGAAAGCACCCATAAATTATACTCATTGACTCCAGCGACTGGTGACCTTCCATCACAGCATTGCACTCCGGATCTGATGCAACTATCCTCCAGCATGACTCTTAGGTTTAAAAGTGATGCCTGTCTAGGAGTAGAATAAAATACCTAATAAAAGAGTTTTACCACATAACTATAATGATCTACCTTCCTTCCGTAAATTCAGCACCCTCATTTCATACGGAAAATATTATAATCCCTCATTTATTTCACTTAATCCATGTACCTCGGAAAACTATAGCTATTTGAATAATATATTTCAATAGTTATCGCGTAATAATTAACTTCATATACGACTGGTCAATTTTTCCGTTACGTTTTTCCTCTGAAATTCTAGGGTGATTAATTATATTACCCTATTAAAAGGTAAGTTTCTTATTTCTTTCGCAAAAACACTAGGTAATCAACAAAGTAAAGATATATGTTTTTTATTTTGACTTAACTTATTTTTTCTTTACTCTGACACTTGTGAAAGACTGGACCTGGTGCCTAAGCTACGCATAAAGCCTTTATTTTAGGTTACCAAGTCTCCCTAAGGTATTAATCTTAAAAATATATAATCTGAGAATTGTCAACATTAATCATATACTTTTGATGATCAACACTAACTAATTAAAATTAAAATTTTCCAGCTCATTAATGTGATGGACAAAGCACAGTAGTCCATTAACTTATTAAACGAACTTTTATTTTGCAATAAAGTATAGCCATTACCTAATATAGTAAATGCTAACTGACACTTCCTCTTTCCTTGTTATTTTTTTTTCTCTCACAAATATATATATATATTTTTTACATTCAGTGTGCAGCATTTACTTTTGATTTAAAATTCTATTTGCTTTTGAGCATTTACATTAAATATTCCAGCTCATAAAATGGAAAAATAACTCACCGCGTGGCTTCGCATCATTTTCTCGTCGCCATTATGTAGTGTACCTCTAACAGATTCACTATCACTATGACACTGGCTCACCTTTACACCAAGACACGTCCGCTCTGTACGACATCTACTGTTAGACTGAGCGATCCGACTGCCGCACAACGTACTTATATAACGTATAACTGACGTTCTACCCTCATATGTTTCTATTTATAGACACAGAACACTACAGTATATATGTCTTGAACCCTTCCGCATGCAAGTGTTTGCGTATCGTTTTCATGGACACGCCATGAATGGCAGCAGTAGATCTGGTGGTCACAAATGGGTCTTGTGAGTGCCTAGAAATAATCTCCCGATGACGCGTCGATTCATCGGTAAACATAACCGGCGCAGGTCCGGGGCGATTACGCTGCACATCACCCGTTTGTTGGTAACGCCTAATCCATAGCTTCACAGTATTTCTCTGTGAACAAAAATAAAATAAGGTTAACAAAATGAACTTCTTTCCTCAAAAGTAAGTGGTTTTATTGTTAGCAAAAACTATTTTAAAACCAGGTCTAGCCACCTATTCTGTGTGTGAACAAAGATTTAACTAACCGACTAGGAATAATGCACTGAATTTTTCTATAAAAATCAATTGCACTATGCACTGAATTATTCTATATAAATTCAATTGCACTATCACATTCTAGGTAGTTAAAAGATAATTATTTCACTTACCGAAATATTTAAGCGTCTTGCTATTTCACTTATAGACTCGTATTGTTCATATAGAACAATAATTTCCGCTTTTAAAAAATCCGTTAGGTGCGACATTTCCAATAATTCTCGTATATTAATCAAATAGCTAACAACCGTAGTCACTGCAAATGAGCGTAGACTGGCCTGTCTCCAGAATGTCGTTTAAATCAGACAATCCATATTTTTATCATCTACCCACTTGACTTTTCTAAGTTAAGCATACAGTAGTTCATAGTATTATTTGTATTCCAAACTCAAAAGTAAAACTATTTGTTGGAAGCAGAAAACAATACTTCCAAATAAAAACTCAAAACATTGTAGCGGGGCCGAACCATGATGATTCGGATTGCGATGTTTAGACTACAGTCTACACCCATGACCGCAAGACCACTGCTTCATGAACGACGTTGATGAAATTACTAATCACTTATTACTATTAAGTTTGTCTATAAGAAGGTATAGTTTACAATTTTATACTTGCATAGTTGAACTGTTAATGGAAAATATACCGTATTTTTAACGGCTAAGGATTATATTTCTTTAAAATGATTTGGTTTATAGCTGTGCGATGTTTCTCAAAAGCAAAAGGTAATAAAGGTGGTCAGATAATTGGGTCCTCGACTGTACTATTAATAGGGAAAGTTATTTATATTTGTGTTGTGGTTCTTTACAAAGAATTGAATCAGCACTTAAAAATTAATTAATTAATATTTTAATTTAATTGGAAAAAATGAGAAAAAATATTTATAACTTGTCGTTGAATGTTTATTCATGTGAGCAATTTATTTTAAGCGAATATTTTTAAATACTTTCCATGTAAAAGTGTGCAGCTGCCCAGGCGGTTTGTATGGAAATGTTAATTTTTGTTTTTGTGTTTTCCGTTATTTTATTATCATTATGCTATAGTGATCTTGTATACCCCGTGGTTCGATTTATTACGAGTATGTCCCTTCCAAGTTGTGGACAAATAAAAAAATAATCAACCAGTGTGAAACTTGCCTAACCATCCGGTCACATTTTGATTAGGTCATTTCCAGCAATGGCTGCGTGTTATTTTTGCTATTTTATGCTTAATAAAGTAAAACTATTTAACCCTTAACTTAACCAGCTAATTGACGATGTCATTATGACATCGTCAATTAGCTGGTTAAGTAAAAGCGAATATTACAGATGGGTTTCCGCCAATCTTTTTGAAAATACAAGTTACAGTTTTTTTTCAATTGACAAGGTTATTTTGGCTGCATGCAGCTATCTCACGGTTAATATAAAAATGCTTACGTTTATGAAGTCAGAGGTTGCACACCTTTGGGACTCTTCTAATTAGTCAATTATGAAGACAATTTTAATAGAATCATTGTTTGGTATTTCTGAGGAAGTAATCTGAGGAAACTTGATTGGTTTATGTATTATTTATGTTATAATAATATTGTCTATCTATGTAAGTAACAGCTGATTTCCCAAATAAAAAATGAATAAAAATAAAAATTATTTTCAGAAATCTCATCAACTATCGTTTATGACAATTTAAATATGTTGGATATTGCCATTTGTAGTTATTTAATTTATTCATATACAACACTAGTTGTCATTTTGTCGTGTTTTTGTATTATGGCAACTCAGTGTTTCGTTCCTTCCGTTTCCAGTTCGAATCGAATACTTTTCTCGTAATAGAGATAAAATAGTCGTTAAATCTTTAATTTTCGTGTTAAATACCTTTCGTGCACAAGGCAGTATATCAAGAAACCATAAATTAGTAAGAACTTTCATTTGTAACGAACGATTGCGTAGTAAGCAAGTAATCTACGTATTTCCTAAGTGCAGCTGGAATTAGCAAAGTGTATCTGGGCCCAGCAATGCATTAAGCTGATTGATCTGCGGAACAGGGAACAGGACTTCGCCATAGAAGATCTTCAGGTGAGTCTCATAGCGCAATCCATCTCACAATCAATAATAACCTTGTAGAAAGTTCAGCGAAGTCGCGTTCGATCCATGTAAGGATTCAAAATCATAAATACAGTCCATTAACTTTCGTTTCTCGCACATTTTTGGTCCTTTCGGCCGAATTTTATTGAATAGTTTTGTCGTGAGTCTTTGCATGATCGAGCGTGATTTTGCGTGAATTTTATTTTTATTTTTGAAGGTACTTGTTAAATTGCCTTGTGTTAAATTTGTCGTTAGCCGTGTGGTTTCCGGCAGAGTAGAATAGAGCCACTCCAAGTCATTCCGTGGATGTCGTAGAAGGCGACTTAGGAAATCACTAATGATCACGATAGTGATCACGAAATTTCAGTTACAATAGATGCGTTCCGCGTTGCCCGGGATTATTGAGTAATGCGACTAGAACACATAGAATCATCGGACCTGCAAGGTTATAATGAGTCTGACTTTGTGGACATCGAAAAGGACTTCCACAATGCCCAACTGCGTATTTTGCGGCCGCTTTCACAAGCGCAACGAAATGCGGAATAAACAGTTACAATGGAATTGGAGGATAGACGGGCGGTCAAATCTAGATTAAGACAGAATCGTCAAAGTGTCAGTGATACTAAACCTGTTGTGTAGCAAGATAATATAGCTAGACTGCCAAAAATCTCCCTTAAGCCCTTGATTCGAAATTGGAGAACTGGGTATCTTTCAAACAACTTTTCGAATCGTTAATTCATCAGCGAACCAATATTTCTGATGTTGAAAATTTACATTATCTAGTGTCGAGTGTTCAGGGTTCCGCTTATGAATTAATTAAAGGCTTTCCCTTGTCAAATGATAATTATGTCATTGCTTATGAGACTGTCTCTAATTATTACGATCGGAAGAGACAAATTGCGGTTTTATATTATGAAAAGATGTTAAACTGCGAAGTAGCTAAAAACAAACATGATTTAGAAAGAGTTTTTAGAACATTTGACGAAAACTTAAATATTTTGTCAAAATTTCATCTTCCTGATCAGAATTTCATGCTGTATTATTTATTATGGTCAAAATTGGATATCGCTACTTGTGAAGCATATGAATTGCAACTTACTTCTAATGTTGACGTTCCGATGTTTGATGATTTAAAAAATTTTATTGAAAAAAGAAATAAATCTTTAGAAAATTCAAATATTAAGCTGTCAAATGTTAAACCAGTGACTAAAAATAAAGCAGCATTTATCGTTTCGAAGCCAACCTGTGTCTTTTGTACTGGCCAACACAGTCTTACCAGTTGTAGTGATTTAAAAAAAATGGACAATAACAAACGTTTTAATTTTGTAAAAGAAAAGTGTCTTTGTATTTTATGTTTTTCGAATAATCATCGAGTGAAAGTTTGTCGTGCCTCTCGTTGTAGTGTGTGTAGTCGCTCACATCATACTTTATTACATTTCACTAAAAATACAGAAACACCCGTTACTACAGAAACTGGTAATGCGATGGCTAGTAGTAACTGCAGTAGTAGTAATACGGTTCTAACTTCACTAACTGGGGAAAATATCATTTTATTTTCGACTATAAAAGTTTTAATTAAGGATAATTTTGGTAACTTCCGTCCAGTGCGTGCACTTCTAGATTGCGCTAGCGCGTGCAATTTTATTTCGGAATCCTGTGCTAATGCATTAGGATTAGATTTTCGTCGTGGCCAACATGCTGTGTCCGGCATTGGCAACTCTGTCGCTAAGCCACTTGGCTCACTCGTGTGTGAGATTAGGCCTCTTGGCAAACAAACCTTTTCGTCGAATATCAAATTTGAGGCTCTTGTCTTACCATCAATATGTGCTGACCAGCCGACTCAACTTGTCGATCCATCGAGGTGGTCACACATCAACAACTTATCACTTGCTGATCCTGATTTCTACTGTCCAGGGCCAGTGAACATACTGCTTAGTGCAGACATTTTCGCTTCGTCATTGTTACCTGGCCTTCGGCGAGGAAAGCCTGGACAACCCAGCGCATTAAATACCGTGTTCGGGTGGATTGTCATGGGCGAATGTGACAGGAGTCAGTTCAAGGCGAATCGTCGTAACAATAATAAACATTGTCTTTTCGTATCGAATCTCGACAATTCCTTGAAAAGGTTCTGGGAATTGGAGAATGTAAGCTCTCCGAGCAAACCTATTTTGTCGAAGAAGTACTAACTCTGCGAGGATTGGTTCGCCAAAAAATATTATCGTAATAAGGAAGGCAGGTTTGTTGTCCCCCTACCCTTTGTCGATCCAACAAACAAACCTAATTTCTTCAACTCGCGTGAAATCGCTTTGAAACGTTTTTTATCGTTAGAACGCAAGTTCAATAGTAATCCAGAATTAAAAAGATCTTATTTCGAATTTATGGAAGAGTAGCTGTACCCGCGGCCTTCGCTCCCCGTAGGAATTTCGGGATAAGTTATACCCTATGTCCTTTCCCGAGTCTCAAACTATATCCATACCAAATGTCATCCTAATCGGTTCAGTAGTTTAAGCGTGAAGAGGTAACAAACAAACAAACAAACAAACAAACAAACAAACAAACAAACAAACAAACAAACAAACAAACAAACAAACAAATATACAAACTCACTTTCGCATTTATAATATTAGTAGGATTATGAGACTCGTGGTCATCTAGAAGAGGTCGATCGTCCTGCTACTAGCGAGGGCCAGTTCTATTACATTCCACATCATGGTATACTGCGCGACTCCGTAACAACACCTCTGTGCGTTGTCTTTGACGCTAGCGCCAAGAACACCAGAGGATTTTCGTTAAATTCCACCCTCTTATCTGGTCCTAAGCTCCAAACTAATATTTTCGACCTTCTTGTTCGTTTTCGCTGGCATGCTATTGTCTTCACAGGCGATGTAATGCAAATGTATAGGCAGATATTGGTGTTTGGAGAGGATGCTGATTATCAGCGCATTTTGTGGCGGCCCTCCACTTCCGGTCCCGTACGTGATTATCGTCTTAAAACAGTGACATATGGTGTCTCTGCTGCACCGTTCCAGGCTCTTCGCACCATAGCTCAACTTGCCGTTGATGCCACACACACCTACCCAGATGGTGAAGCTGTTCTCGCTCTCGACATCTATGTTGATGACGTCGTCACGGGGGCGGACTCTATCGAACAGGCTCGCTCACTTCGGATGCAACTCACAAACATTTTGTCGTCGGGTGGTTTTCATCTGAGGAAGTGGACCTCTAACAGCCGTGAATTCTTAGCAAGCCTTCCATCCTCGGATCTCTACTCACAGGATTTTAAACATTTCGAAGAAATATCTGACATTTCGCTTAAAATACTAGGATGCGGTGGCAACCTCAATTAGATTCGTTTCGTTTTCGTGTCGTAGACACTTATCAAGGACGTTGGACAAAACGCACCATTCTTTCGGAGATAGCCCGGATTTACGACCCGTTAGGCTTTCTTTCGCCAGTAACCTTTCTCGCCAAGTACCTAATGCAGTTACTTTGGATTTCCGGCGTC
Source organism: Acrobasis consociella (assembly GCA_963555685.1). Classification (NCBI taxonomy): domain Eukaryota; kingdom Metazoa; phylum Arthropoda; class Insecta; order Lepidoptera; family Pyralidae; genus Acrobasis; species Acrobasis consociella. The sequence continues at coordinate 14,523,353 of OY743125.1, read as the reverse complement.
TCTTGGGATGACGATGTTCCGGAAAATATAAGGCTTGAATGGCAAGAGTTTAAGGCTCAGATGTCGTCATTGAGTTCAGCGAATGTTCCACGTCGTATTGTCGGAGAGTTCAAGCAACTCCAGCTTCACGGATTTTGTGACGCGTCTGAACGTGGCTATTGTGCAGTTATCTATTGTCGCACATTGAGTAAAAATAATGATATTGCTGTACATTTGGTTAGCGCTAAATCTAGAGCTGCGCCGTTACGCAGGTTGTCAATTCCACGTCTTGAATTGGTTGCAGCAGCTCTATTGTCGGACTTGATGGCATCAGTTGTAGAGGCTTTAAAACCTTTTTATGCAATAGGCGAGATTTTCGCTTGGTCGGATTCCAGTGTCGCGTTGACTTGGATCAAATCGTGTCCATCCAAATGGAAGACGTTCGTCGCCAATCGCGTAAGCCATATTCAGGATATAATTCCTCCCGACTGCTGGCATCATGTCCGAACTGCTGACAATCCAGCAGACTGTGGTTCTCGTGGGCTTCTACCTAACGACTTAGTTAACTTTAGTTGTTGGTGGAATGGACCAACTTGGCTCAAGCACCCTATTGAACAGTGGCCTAGGTCAGCGCTATCTTTAGATAGAGATATTGTCAATGATATACAAAAGATAACTGTTCTCGTAACGTCCAATAATGATGATTTGGTAGGAAACCTTTTAGAGAGGTTTTCATCTTTGGAGACACTTTAAAGTGTCTTAGCTTATTGTTTTCGGTTTACAGAAAATTGTAAACAAACTTAATAAACACTCTTTATTAAAAATGAAGCACCGCTTCAAACTTCATCTTGCATGTCTTATGTTCGGTGTTGTAAATCATAAAGCTCCCTTTTATCTTTACGATAAGTGAAATCTTGCTTTTAAATTTAATTGCCGGGGTGGTGTCAGGAAATGTTTCGTACAGCTGACGACGCAGCGTCACTGTACTGCTGCTTTTAGGGGTAGTTTTCGTTACGCTGCGTCAAAGTGCTGGAATAATATCCCACCGCCTATTAGAGACCGGAAAAGTTTTTACAGTTTTAAACAACATCTTAAGAATTTCTTGATCGAACATCAAAGCAAACACGGACTGCTCAGGCAGGATACGAGTGCAATTTAAACGGTACTTACTGTAAAATCGGTGTAAAAATGAAATAAAATAAGAAACACAATAGTGGGGTACCCACAGTAGTGTTTCACTTTTTTACATTATTTGAATTGAATTGGTTGGCAATTGTCATAAGTTTGTTGCCCTGATCTGTAGATGTCGCTCTTGTCCTATCTAATTGCATGCTCCAATTCATTACCAATGAACCCTTAGCTACCTAACATTAAGATTTATATTATGTTAATTTTAATATTTTTCCGTTAATTATTATTGCGGTCTATTATTTGTTTTTGTTAACTTCAGTAGTCAGTACTTATTTCTGTGACGTCAACAAGGTTCCAACGGAAGACCAGCGCTGGCAGTCCCTACAGCCAGCACATGCTGAGTTGGATCCTCTTTGAGGTACACCACAATTGGTTTATTTTTAATTTTCTTTTTGTGTTATATATTTTTTGTGTCATATATTTTTTGTGTTTGTATATCAAATAAATCATTTTATATTATTATTATTAAAATCTTATCGAAAATCGTGTCGTTTTATGATTTTAGAGTTTCACGGTCACAATTACTGTTATTAGTATTACGGGACTTACCGCGATTAATATCATTTTTTGCCAGATATTTCAGTTTCAGTCGGCCAGCGACCATGATGGCAGAAGAGCCGTCGAAATATCTGGCAAAAAACGATATTAATCGCGGTAAGTCCCGTAATACTAATAACAGTAATCGTGTCGTTTGTTCATTACAACCATCTGAGATTGACAAAGCGCTTAAGTTTCTAGTCAAGTTCGTGCAAGAGAAGGAATTTTCGTCAGAGTTGGAGTATTTAAAAAAGGGTTCTCCTAACTCACTTCCTAAGAGTTTTCGCAAATTATGTCTTTTCGTTGATGAGGGTGGGCTGGCTAATGATAAAATTTGTTTTGAAGCCAAGCACCCGCTTTTATTACCCCGCAGCCATCGTCTTACTACCTTGATCATTCAGGAGTATCATACTCGCTTTATGCATTCTGGTGCGCAAACTCTTCAGAATCTCCTTGCACAAAATTACTGGATATTGTCGTGTAAACGCGCCATTCGATCGGTGATCTCAGGCTGTATTAGATGCTTTCGTGTTCGTCCTCAACTTGCCCCTGCTCCTCTAATGGGAAATTATCCATCGTATCGTGTTAATCAAAATAAATGTTTTTTGAGCTCTGTCGTCGATTACGGTGGTCCTTAAAACATAGCTCTCGGACGTGGTCGTGGTACTAAGATCTTTAAAGGTTATATTTGTGTTTTCGTGTACACCGCTACGAAAGCTATCCACATCGAACTTGCATTCGAATTGTCAACTGAGGCCTTTCTCGCCGCTTTGCGACGTTTTATCGCTCGCCGTGGTCGATGCAACCGTCTCGTTTCTGATCAAGGCCGAAACTTCATCGGTGCAAGCAACTATCTTGGTAAACTTATGCAAAATGCCGCTGAGTCTCAGCAGCTTAAATTCTCGTTCAGTGCTCCTGGAAGTCCGCACCTTAATTGATTGGCCGAAGCCGGAATCAAATCGGTCAAGACACATATTGCTCGCGCTATCGGCACACAGCGTTAAACTTTCGAAGAATTTTATACAGTGTTGACACAGGTAGAGTCGATGTTAAATTCGCGACCATTGACGCCTCTTAGTTCGGACGCTAATGATCTCGTAGCATTGACTCCGGGACATTTCCTAACTTTGGAACCTCTTTCGATTTTGCCCAAAGAAAATCTCGTAGATTTAAATATTAGCGTACAGCAACGGTGGAAACTTATCCAACAAATCCATCAGTCCTTCTGGTACCGATGGCAAAGTTAGTACAGCTACGGCCTAAGATACCTGACCACCTATTGACTTTTTGCTTCTGAGCAACTTTGCAAATAGGTTTAGTTAATTCATTTTACGAAATAATATCTTAAGACACTAAGCATAAGGTGAGATATTCTTTATTCATTGAGTTCTAACACTTTAAAACTATAGCCATAGCATATTCAAGTGTATTCTATTCGAAATAGTATCATATATTATTAAGCATAAAGAAAGATTTTGTTTACTAGCACATTGTAAGTTATCGTTATAATTACGGTTCATCTATTTCCTTTGAAATGCTTAGCTTATATTCATCACCTTTGTCAGCGTAGCTGTAGCTCAGTGGTTAACCATAAGGTTGTTATAGAAAGGTAAGGTTTTCCAGTCGCGTGTTTGAACCTAGTGAAAGACATGTATAATATGGAAGTTTAACCACTGTTTTTCTTAAACATTTTGTTTTTTTTTTCGTATGAATAATGCAATTTATAATAAATTAAGCATGAGGTAATTTTATTATTAGTTACTTACTATTAAAGTTAATTGGGTGCGTAAGTGGCGCCCTCATAGGCAATAATTTTCTTAATCGTAAATGTAGTGTTATTAAAAAAAAATTGTCGATTGCACGGAAATAACTGTTTTCTATTTTATGAACAACCTTTGAAAGTATTATTGGTAGTCCTTTTTATACTACTTCACTAGCACTTTAGCAATTTTTAATTTTCAATTAGGTATTTATTTAGGTATAAAATTTGATCAAAAAAATAATTCAAATAGAAGCACCACTTACGCACCCACTTTACCTTAGTATAAAATAACCAGGTAATTCTTGTGAAATTATTGTAAATAAAAAAGTGAAGGATTGATAAAATAATCAGTATTTATTTAAGTAAATATCACTAACTTTTATAAAAACATATCTTCTAAAATATAAAACAATAATGTTGTTACAGACTAGATAGGTATTCAATACTCGTAATCACTGTGCTATTTTAATGAAGTAGGTATTTAAGTCCGTATCTAGGTATCTATTATATTCAGAAATAAAAGCTTCTAAATAGATATTATGATATTACTCAATGTGCCTGCCTATCGCCGCCGAGTCAGGTTAGACTGCTTGAAATATGTTTTATTAAAATAACAATTCTTAGAAGGTTTAATGTTTATGGTAATAATATAAAGCAACATTAACATTCACAACGATATATTGATTTAACTTCTAACTATATTAGACAATATTATATGTGTTAGGATAAATTACAAAATAAAGTATTTTTATTATTTATTTACGTAGACATAACAAGTCCTGTAACTGAAATGTAATTAACCTAGTTACCTTTTTTGTAAGTTGATACGGATTTAATTTGTAGTAAAGTGAATATACTTGTTACATTAAGTAACAATAACATCACTTACATATAACATATACCTAGCTGAAACAAATTGATTACAGATAATTTGCGCCACTAAAAAAACCTAGCTCAATACTTAAGCGGCCCTCCTTCACAATCTTTTACTTGTTGTAGGCGATTTTTCATATCGGTTACCATCGACCAACACAAATCTCCTCGCATTGATTCCCACGTAGACATCACAAATTCATCTAAATTAGTTGTAGTTTTAACTTGAGATGAGTCCCAGTTAAGTATCATTTGGCCCCATAGATTATCTATAGGATTTAAATCGGGACTTTTCGACGGCCAATCAATAACTGTCATATCCCTTTAACTGTCGGACGCCCGGAGCGGGCGTCTGATGTATTGTTATTCTATTGTGTCTGCTATGTCGACATTTGAAGGGATATTGACCTGTGACGCGAGCCAATCACGCACAATACCAGCTCGATGCACGGCACAGTTGTCCTGAACAAAATAAATGTGTTCGTCCGGATAAACTATGCGCACAGATGGCAACATAACATCGCGTAACACCTCTAAATAAGACTGGCTGTTAAAACGGCCACCGACTTCACCCAATTCACCTGGATCCATTGAAGACATCCAACCCCAGTATCCCAGTGTTATTCTACCGCTCAATCTGTTCGGCAACATATTAATTTCTTTATAGCGTTCCCCTAATTTTCGCCATAAAATTTTTCGACCGTCTTTTTCTGATCTAAATGTTTTCTCATCAGTGAAAATTACAACATTATTATGCCAATCAAAATTCAAATAATCATTCAAAGGTGTGAGTAGAATTTTTCTTGCCGGTATATATGTCTTGAACCCTTCCGCATGCAAGTGTTTGCGTATCGTTTTCATGGACACGCCATGAATGGCAGCAGTAGATCTGGTGGTCACAAATGGGTCTTGTGAGTGCCTAGAAATAATCTCCCGATGACGCGTCGATTTATCGGTTAACATAACCGGCGCAGGTCCGGGGCGATTACGCTGCACATCACCCGTTTGTTGGTAACGCCTAATCCATAGCTTTACAGTATTTCTCTGTGAACAAAAATAAAATAAGGTTAACAAAATGAACTTCTTTCCTCAAAAGTAAGTGGTTTTATTGTTAGCAAAAACTATTTTAAAACCAGGTCTAGCCACCTATTCTGTATATGAACAAAGATTTAACTAACCGACTAGGAATAATGCACTGAATTATTCTATAAAAATCAATTGCACTATGCACTGAATTATTCTATATAAATTCAATTGCACTATCACATTCTAGGTAGTTAAAAGATAATTATTTCACTTACCGAAATATTTAAGCGTCTTGCTATTTCACTTATAGACTCGTATTGTTCATATAGAACAATAATTTCCGCTTTCAAAAAATCCGTTAGGTGCGACATTTCCAATAATTCTCGTATATTAATCAAATAGCTAACAACCGTAGTCACTGCAAATGAGCGTAGACTGGCCTGTCTCCAGAATGTCGTTTAAATCAGACAATCCATATTTTTATCATCTACCCACTTGACTTTTCTAAGTTAAGCATACAGTAGTTCATAGTATTACTTGTATTCCAAACTCAAAAGTAAAACTATTTGTTGGAAGCAGAAAACAATACTTCCAAATAAAAACTCAAAGCATTTTAGCGGGGTCGAACCATGATGATTCGGATTGCGATGTTTAGACTACAGTCTACACCCATGACCGCAAGACCACTGCTTCATGAACAACGTTGATGAAATTACTTATCACTTATTACTATTAAGTTTGTCTATAAGAAGGTATAGTTTACAATTTTATACTTGCATAGTTGAACTGTTAATGGAAAATATACCGTATTTTTAACGGCTAAGGATTATATTTCTTTAAAATTTGGTTTATAGCTGTGCGATGTTTCTCAAAAGCAAAAGGTAATAAAGGTGGTCAGATAATTGGGTCCTCGACTGTACATACATACACTACAGCAGAGAGCAAAGTGGGACAAAACCAATTGTAATATCAAAATAGGAGCAATGGTGCTCATAGTTAATGAGAATTTAGATCCATTTAAATGGCCACTAGGTCGTATCGTTGCCCTGCACCATGGTGCAGACGGCATTTGTCGTGTCGTCACGGTTAAGACTGCCACTGGGCAGTACAAGAGACCGGTTGTAAAAATTTGTCCTTTGCTAATGGCAAATCTTTAATTTTTTGTATCAATCACATAGCCCTGGCTAACACAAGACTATGTGTAAATTTTTCGTTCTAGTAATAGTTATCGTTTGTTTTAGCTGTTTCTCAACAGCATCTTCTCGTAATTTCGAATTTCGTTATCGTGAATGGGTAAATATCACGGCATTCTTGCGCTTGTCGTCGTATTTAGGTGGGCGGAATGTTGGATATTGCCATTAGTAGGTATTTAATTTATTCATACACAACACTAGTTGTCATTTTGTCGTGTTTTTGTAGTATGGCAACTCAGTGTTTCGTTCCTTCCGTTTCCAGTTCGAATCGAATACTTTTCTCGTAATAGAGATAAAATAGTCGTTAAATCTCTAATTTTCGTGTTAAATACCTTTCGTGCACAAGGCAGTATATCAAGAAACCATAAATTAGTAAGAATTTTCATTTGTAACGAACGATTGCGTAGTAAGCAAGTAATCTACGTATTTCCTAAGTGCAGCTGGAATTAGCAAAGTGTATCTGGGCCCAGCAATGCATTAAGCTGATTGATCTGCGGAACAGGGAACAGGACTTCGCCATAGAAGATCTTCAGGTGAGTCTCATAGCGCAATCCATCTCACAATCAATAATAACCTTGTAGAAAGTTCAGCGAAGTCGCGTTCAATTCATGTAAGGATTCAAAATCATAATTACAGTTCACTAACTTTCGTTTCTCGCACAGAATACAAAAAAAAAAAGTTGCGTGTGTAGCACTAAGTATTTAGGTATTATATAATTAGTATGACATAAATATAACAATAAAATAAATTTGTTAAAGTTGCTCAAAATAATAAACTAAACCGATTTGATAAATTTCTATTAGTTAAAATAACAAAGATACTGTAAGGGTTTCTTTGTATTTGGAGGTAAGTAAAAGACCAGTGGACGGAATGGAATAGATTTCCTTTATTTCGAGACTGCTTTTATATACAAAATGTTGGTTTCCTACAGTATCTATCATACAATATTTTGCACCAATCAGCTCACAGAACACGTTCATATAAATATGTTTCGCGGCTCCACAGCGCCAGTCGCAAACTTGATGTTGAGGCGAACTCCCGCTGCCCTGCTCGAATGGTGGTGGGGATGAACACGTAAATATGCGCGCACTCGCTCGCCGCTCGTCAGTGATGAATAGCCACTAGCCTCGATGCACGTATGTGCCCACAGTATTCCTCCTCAGGAAAACCGTACGTTCTTCGTAGGTTTTACGACTCGACCATAGCGGGTGATGTAAGGACTTTCTTCGGATGTACTTTCTGTGGAAGATGGCAGGATGTATGCAAGCCAGACGATCCAATGATATAGCAGCTTCTCGGTTAGGTAGTCGTATCTTGAAGAATTTTTCATGTTTTTGCAGAACTTCGTAGGGTCCTTCGTAAGGAGGCGCGAGCGATCGTCTCGGTGCATCTATACGCACAAATACATGCGTACACGTCGTCAGCTGTTTAGGTACGAAGGTCGGGCGATGTTGTTTACTTGGCGCGCCGTGATTACGTAACATCTCCATGCATTCCGATAAGCGTTGAACGAATAACGGGTCTTCTTTGTTGACTTGCGTAGGTATGAAAAATTCCCACGGCAATCGTAATGAGGTGCCATAAATCATAGTAGCAGGACTGTAGTTTGTTTCTTTATGAATGGCCGTGCGTAATCCCAATAAAACGGTAGGTAATTCATGAAACCAACTTATGCTATTTCCTCTCGTCATTATAGCAGCCTTTAAATATCTGTGTTGAATTTCCAAAATTCCATTGGCCTGAGCGTGATAAGCTGAGCAGCGGAAACGGGATACACCAAGTTTATTGAGCAGTTTTTGGAATAATGACGATTCAAACTGCCGTCCCTGATCTGTCGTGATTTTCAAAGGGCAGCCAAAGCGCGCGATCCAGCCTTCATACAATGCCGCAGCCACAGTCTCTGCAGTAATATCTCTGACTGGAATAGCTTCCATCCAACGGGAACATCGGTCTATGATAGTGACGAGGTATCTGTATCCTTCTGATGGGACCAGTGGCCCTACGCAATCGGCATGCATGTGCTCAAACAGTGCTACTTGACTCAGGAAATTGTACTAGTGGTGTTTCCGTATGGCGATTGACTTTAGAGTGTTGACAAGGTATGCAGCATCTAGCCCATATTGTGACATCTTTGTTCATTCCAGGCCAAAAGTAATGTTCAGCTACCAATTTTCTTGTCGCTCGTATGCCGGGATGGCTCAAGTCGTGTAGTGCTTTGAAGGCTCTCTCACGAAATGATGCGGGTAGGTAGGGACGTGGTCGCTTCGTACTGCATTCACAATAAATGTCGGCGGGTACTCCGTGCGGTCTGTGCTTAACCATACGGAGATTAGGTTTCTGTAGTAGGTTAGGTAGCTCATCATCTCGGTTTTGGATTTTTGCTAGCTCGTTGAAGTCAATGACAGAAGGGCAATCAATGGTAGTGACGTGGATTCGTGACAATGCATCTGCAACGGTGTTTTTTTGGCTATTGATGTACTCAATTTTATTGCAAAACTGGCTTATGAATTGCAGTTGTCGTTCCCTTCTCGGCGTATCAGCTGGACTTACAGATTTGCTTAGCGCATAAGTCAATGGCTCGTGGTCGGTATAGATAGTCACGTCATTGCCTTCGATCAGTCTTCGGAATTGTTTGACAGCCATATACATTACTAATAATTCGCGATCGTATACGCTGTATCTTTTTTGAGTGTCGCTCAGTTTCTTGGAAAAAAAATGATAGTGGTTTCCATTCGCCATCTATTTTCTGATTTAAGACAGCTCCGGCGCTGATGTCTGAAGCGTCTGACATGATGCATAACGGGACTCCTTGGGCTGGATGATTCAACAAAGCAGCGTTTGATATGCTTTGGCGGCAATTTTCAAAAGCTGTTTCGGCTTCGGGTGTCCAAATAATTGACGTCTTGTCATTTTTATTTTTGTTATGCAGCAACTTATTCAACTCGATCTGTAGCTCGGCTTGTTTTGGTAAGCAATCGTGATAGAAATTTAGCATTCCGAGGAAGCGACGTAATTCTTGAATGTTTGTCGGCTTTGGGAAATTTTGAATGGCCTTGATGCGTTCTTCAGTGGGCTTGATACCTTCGCCTGTGACTTCGTATCCTAAAAAATTTAGCTTTGTCTCGCCAAATAAGCATTTATCTGCGTTTATGCCAATGCCGTAGTCTGATAGTCGCTTAAAGACGGTTCTTAGGTGGCTTCTGTGTTCTTCTGGGCTGCTGGAGTATATGAGCAAATCATCCACAAAAGCATAGCAGCAGTAATCCAGGCCTCGAAGTACTTCGTGAATAAATCTTTGGAATGTTTGCGGCGCATTTCGTAATCCAAAATTCATAGAGTTGAACTCAAATAATCCAAAAGGCGTGGTCACCGCACTTTTCTGAATGTGCTCTTCATGAATTGGTATCCAAAAAAATGCTTTTTTATGTCTACTTTTGAAAAAATCTTCATGCCATGTAATTGATATGTGAAATCTTGAATGCGGGGAATCGGGTAGCGGTCGGGCAAGGTCACTGCGTTTAAACGACGATAGTCACCACAGATTCTTAAGGTACCATCTTTTTTTGTAATCACGTGAATAGGGCTTGCCCAAGGACTCTTTGATGGTCTGCATATGCCCATTTCCATCATGGATTGAAATTCTGCTTTCGCCGCTTTGTATTTTTCGGGTGGCAGGGGGCGGGTGCTTGACGTCGTGTTTAGGTGGTATCTTCTGTGACAGGGGTTTTAGGAGCTCAGAAAATTCATCCAGGATATCACGGTATTTGTGGTTCAGTTTGAAGCAGTAGATAGGTAGAAAGAAGAAAAGAAGTACTGCAGAAAGTAGAAGGTGTATTGGAAAGCTTAAAAGAATTAGCATACAAGAAATGGCATAACATAAGCACGTAACTTAGTAGCAAGCGAAATGCGCGCGCGACGGACATGCGATCGAGTTCAATCGGTTTCGCAGACTGAGGCCGGCGGCTTGGTGCGCCCGGCAACCGAAAGCCGACTAGGACCGGTTCTCTCGCGGGTTGCTACGCGGGCTCGGAATCACTAATAGCGAAAACGCGTTCGCGTGTCCGCTTCAACGCACAAATTAATATTAACATAAAATTACTAATCTATATATATTATACATATTAAATTATTATTGTACCAACTAATATATTATGCAAATATCTAATATATAATACTAATATTTATTTATACAGATGAATACTAAATATACTTTTCTTTGATATTTATATAATACTTTAACATACTATATTTATGCTTCAATCTATATGTATTTATTTACTAACAACTAACAAACCTACTTAATTCAACTACTAAATACTAAGAAATACAATATTTCCTTAAAATAAATAGGTGCATAAACCACAGAATAATTATAATTATTTTATATAAGTGGAGGCACGCCACATCACCCCCTTCCAGAGCCCGTCAAGGTGTGACGTAGTGATTATTTTGAAAGAAACAATATTTGAAAAGACCAAACTCTTTAATTAATTTTTAACAATTATACAATGAGAAAGAAGTCACAGGTAAGGGTCGTAGGTTCACAGCCACGAGATTCGTTGTTCCAGAAGAGATTTCCAAAAGTACTCAGCTTTGAAGCAGCCCGGCGCCCAGTCGTGGTCGAAAGAGGACGAGGGTCCTCGCGCCTCCGTATTTATATGGGCGCGCGGGGTGGAGAGCGGGGTAAGGAGGGAAGCACCAGAGGACTTCATCACACACCCCCCTCGTTGGGACAGAATTTTCCTGCCGGAAAATTCGGCTTCGTCTGCTCGCTGAAGAAGCTGAAGCTGGCAGGATACGACGGGGCTGCGGACTCTGGAGACCCAGGAGGAGCAGGACAGCTAAAATTTATAGAAAAAGGAATGAGTAACATTCTAGGTATCGCAGTTAGGTTACCTGAAAAGTTAGAAATACATTATACGAGCCGAGCCGAGTCACCTCACAGAGCAATTTTATTTTTTTTTTATTTTTTTTTAGCACCAGAAACAATAATTAAAATATAGCGCGAAACGTTAGATGCGATGCGATATGAAATAACAATGTGAAGCGATCATTATAGTTATCTATTAACAAGTGTGCGTGAACAGCTGTGGTATGCACAACCGGTAAGCCAAGGTCAAGAACCGGTCGTAGCTTGCAAGTGTCAATGCGTTCGATAGCGAATAGGTGAACACAATGTTATAAAGACAATTCGAACCTGTATACTTGATTCAAGCGAGAGACTTTTTTACCACTAAACCATAGGGTACAAGAAAAAAAAATGTTATACATTGGTTATAGAAGATAGTATTTAATTTGTTTAAATTTTGATTATATTTTGATAATTATTCTTTATAATTTATTTGTTTTATATCTTTAATATGCCATTCGCCCAGTGGCTTACCAGACATGTCTGAAAGTTTATACACCAAAGGAGATTTTTTTGATACTATTTTGCATTTTATAAATTTAGGGGCCAATTTTTTTGAAAAATATTTGTCTTTATCACTTAAATAAAATGTTCGCTTCCAAACAATATCGCCAACGTTGAATTCGGCCGACTTACGGCGAAGATTATAAGACTGGCAGTTACGCTCGTGGGCCGATAACAAGGATGCATGTACTTTGTCGAAGATAGAAGACAAATGACCAAGGGACTCCGCATAACAGTCACGTGGTTCGTGAATTAAGTTCGGATCAGAATCTAGATAGTGTGAACCGCAGGTTATCAATTCGCGACCGAAAACAAGAAAAGAGGGCGTGTAGTTTGTGACTTCGCTTACCGCACAATTGATAGCGAATTGGATTTTAGGTACTAGCGTATCCCACACTCTGTGGTCGTTCTCAATGAATGCGGAGATAGCTGTAGTTATAGTTTTGTTATAACGTTCAACCGTATTAACGTGAGGCGTATAAAATGGAGTATAGTGTGTGTTCGGAACTTTATATTTAGATAATAAGTTTTTAAATTGGGCACTAACGAATTGTTTACCGTTATCTACTATGACCGTAGAAGGAATGCCGTGAACCAAGAAAACATTATCCTCGAGTATTTTTGTTATTATTTCTGCTGTGGCACGCTTTATAGGGAAAAGCAAACAATACTTGGAGAAACAACAACAGACAACGAAAATATAGTTATTTTGTTTTCTTGTAGGCGGAAGGGGTCCGATTAGATCGATACTTATCGTTTGAAACGGCCTAAGACATGACTTTGGTCCGCCCATATGACCGAAAGTGGAGTGAGTTTGATGTTTATGAGCGATACAATCATCGCAAGAATTGACGGCCTTAACCACGTCCGCATACATACCTGGCCAATAGTAGTTAAGGGCCAAGCGCTTGTATGTTTTAGAGATGCCCATGTGACCGGCTGTGGGCAACGAATGGTTTTGCCTTATTAACTCCGATCTCTCTTCGGATGGAACAACCTCTTTCCATTGAAACTCTCTAGTAAGAGGGTTAAGACTTTTTTTAAAACGATATAATTTATTATTAAGGACCTGATAGTCTATAAAAGAGGCAGGAGACTGTGAACAACCTTTATAGATATTAAGATACCATGAATCATTAGTAGAAATGACATTCCCATCTATTGTGTTGCATTGCATAGGCATGACATTAGGAGAACGAGAAAGGAAGTCTGGCACAACGTTATCGGTTCCTCGACGATGCTTTATTTCGAAATTATAGGAAGAAAGACGGACTCCCCATCTAGCCAGTCGACCCGTAGGATTGTTGAGTTTGATAAACCACTTGAGAGCAGCGTGATCAGTGTACACAATAAATTTTTTGCCATTTTCTACATAGCAACGCCAGTGTTCAATAGCTGACAGAACAGCAAGCGCCTCGCGCTCTGTAGCACTATAATTTCTTTCTTGGTCCGTAAGGGATTTGCTGTAGAAGGCTATAACTCTTTCTTTCCCCTCCAAGACCTGACAAAGAACAGCTCCGATACCAAAGTCACTACTATCCGCGTGAATTTCAAATGGTTGTGTGTAATCTGGACAAGATAGTACCAGCGAAGAAGACAAACAATCCTTTAATTTATTGAAAGCTGCGTCAGCCTCTCGCGACCAATTGAACGCAGGAGAGTTTTTACCGTTAGAGGTTAGTTTATTCAAGGGAGATGCCAGCGCACTGAAGTTAGGTATAAACCTTCTATACCACGACGCAGCGCCTAGGAAGCGACGGACCTCCTTTTTGTTAGTAGGAGTGGGGTAGTTTTTTATCGCTTCTACCTTTTCGGGATCGGCATGAAGGCCTTCCGAATCCACTACATAACCCAGGTATTTTAATTTAGTACTGAAAAAGTTACATTTGTCGAGATTTATAGTGAGGTTCGCATATTTTAATTTTTCTAGTATTTTTGACAATAGTGTGATATGGCTATCAAACGAATCTGAGACACAAATTACGTCGTCGATATAACAAAAAACCCTGTTTTCAAATTCTGGACCGTAAAACAAAATATCTGCAAGACGCTGCTGGGTGGCTGGAGCGTTAGTTAATCCAAAAGCCATAGATTTAAAATGAAATTTACCACGCGTAGGAATATAAAATGACGTTTTGCAACGATCCTCTTTTTTTATCAAGGTTTGCCAAAAACATTTTGAAATGTCTAAACTAGATATGTATTTAGCATCTCTTAAGTTATCCAAAATCTCAGCAATATAGGGTAAACTATAAGCATCTTTTTTTGTTATAGAATTTAATTTCCGACTATCCAGACAAAAACGCAGTTCGCCATTTTTTTTAGGGGTCAAGATCACTGGATTAGACCAAGGGCTCTCGGAAGGTTCAATCACGTCCTCTTTAAGCATTTGGTCGACATGTTTTACCAAAATGCGCTGTTTCTCTGGTGACATGCGATAGTAACGCTGCCGAATCGGTGGGTGATCACCTGTATCTATCGAATGAGTAATGAGAGAGGTACGGCCGAGACCGCGTTTCTGATAAGAAATATCGATAAATTGAGAAATAATGTTTTTGGCGGTAGTTCTTTGATCGTCAGTTAAATTATCAAATGAAATTAATTTACTAACGGTGTCCTTCTGTACTACCGAGGTTCCAGATTCGTGATTATTTTGAGGTGAGATGGTTTCCAAATTAGCCGGAAACAGACCAAAACTTCTCCAAAAATCCATACCCAGAATCAAGGGATTTTTGATGCCAGGAACGATATGGGTAACAAGAGAAACAGTTTTATTTTGAAATTGGAATGGAATTACCACTGAGCCGAGTGAAGAATATTGCTCGCCACCAGCGGTGGTAAAAACCAAGGGCTTAGAACCACTTAATTCCAAATTTTTCAAGAAAAGAAGATGAGAATTATTACCAAGTATAGTTGCGCAAGACCCAGAATCGAGTAAGCCAATGGTGTTTTTTTTATTTACTACTACAGGAATATAGGGAGGTTGTGTGTTTGTATTTACGATTGAAGAAAGTTTATGGCAATTAAAGAAATTGGATACGTGATGTAGCCAATTGTGCCACTCAGTTTTACTAGTTCGACTTTTTATTTTAGACTTTCCCCAATCGGAACTTACAAGTTTTTTGAAGGTTCATTGTTTTTATTACAGTTTGTACAATTAGAGACTTTAAAACCTTTCAAACCACATTTAAAGCAAATAAGAAAACGAGGCTGAGTGCAAGATGATAAATTGTGCGAGTCATTTCTACATCTAAGGCAGAATTGTTTATTATTAGTAGTATTAGCAACGGCATTAATTTGACGATCCTTAGAAAAATTGTTAGAAGAAGCCGGACTGGGATTTTTAAAATAATTTCGATTTCGGAAAAAGTTTTTATTATTATAAGTTTTATTTACGATGGCGGAATCGGAATCAACGTAAGCCAGTTCAGGCGCCAAAGTACTAGAAGTAACCTTAGGTGGCTCAGAAAAATCATTACTACGACTTTGATATTGTTCGAACTTTCTGCAAATGCTAACCAACGAAGAAATATCTGAAACAACCCCAGTCAGAAGGCAATTAGTGTAACAAGGCCTAATGTTATTTAACAAGATGTTCAATTTGACAGACTCGCTGACAGGCTCATCCAAACGGGAAAATAATCCTTGCATTTTTGCTATATATAAGGTTATGTTCTCTTTCTCGCCCTGAGAACGAAGTCTTATTTCCGCCATTAGTTTATCGTCGTAATTATGCGGACTAAAATCACGCTTAAGTAATTTACAAAGATCGTCCCAAGTATCAACGCTGTCTTTGATAGAACGATACCAATGGAGTGCATCGTCTGAAAATATCTCAAAAGCGAAAGAAAAGATTTTGCTATCTGGAATGTTTCTACAAGACATAAATTCGTTAACTTTTTGGATAAAGGCGCGCACACACGATTTGCCGTTATATTTAAATTTACCGAGTTCAGAAAATAATTTACGATCGTAGGTTAATGCATCAAAGAATTTTTCATCAGAGTTCTGTGACTCGACTCCGCTCGATACTACAGGTTTAGAAGAAGTTAAGGACGAGAGAATTTCGGAAATGGAATGAAACTCGTTCCAGATCGAATTAAATTTTTGTGTATCACTAATTGAGGTGACGTCAATGCGTGATAACCTATGAAAAACGTGGCTGAGAATAGATTCAGTTCTAGAGTAAAGATTTTTATCAAATTTAGATTGCAAGGCTTTCGCGTTGTTTTTCACTCGTATTAAGGAATTATTTACCGCGGAAATATCCTCTTCGACCGTAAAACATGATTCTAAAATGTCCTCTGAAGGAGAACTAGATGAAAGTTTGGTAATTAATTTACGTAACTCCTCCACAGTACACTTTGAGGAGTCACCACCTCTTATTTCTACCTCATATTCGAGTTCCGATTTATTTAATAAAGTAAATTTTATGGTATAAGCCATAGTGACCGAAAAAAAAAAAAATGTGTGGAGCAGCTACGAAACCAGAAAAATTATGTGGAGCGAAAAGTAAAAAAAATCAATTTGATTCCGTCCAAAAGGGTTTAACAGCAAGGGTATTATTACGTGAGATTAATTAAGTTTAAAGTGGGATATGATATGCCACGCTGCGCGCACGCAAAAGCACGTGGACGGACGATAGCACCGCGTGAACAAAGGAATTAGATATGTTATATAATTATGCACTGCACTGCACTGAGTACGGAATGAAAACACCAAAAAAAATAACAAACACTAGTACATACCCTTTTGAACGAAATAAAGCACTCAAAACACAGTTATAAAATTTAGAAGATCAACGAATCTCGTGGTAACTCCTCTGTTGTGGCGCCACTGTGACGTAGTGATTATTTTGAAAGAAACAATATTTGAAAAGACCAAACTCTTTAATTAATTTTTAACAATTATACAATGAGAAAGAAGTCACAGGTAAGGGTCGTAGGTTCACAGCCACGAGATTCGTTGTTCCAGAAGAGATTTCCAAAAGTACTCAGCTTTGAAGCAGCCCGGCGCCCAGTCGTGGTCGAAAGAGGACGAGGGTCCTCGCGCCTCCGTATTTATATGGGCGCGCGGGGTGGAGAGCGGGGTAAGGAGGGAAGCACCAGAGGACTTCATCACAAAGGGCGATAATAGGATGGGAATCGCACAATACGGCCTGAACGTGTCCTTCGGATATCATCTTTCGGTTCAGCGAGTGTATTGTGTTCTGGTGGCCTGATCTGTGTAGTTGTGTGTGAATTCGTGTAAGTATGAGGTAAAGTGTCGTGTGTGGTGTCTGTGTCGTGCAGTATGTAGGCCGGCTTGATGCGGTCTACCGATACTGTTACCGGATTACCACGGACAAGAATTTTAAAAGTTTTATCACCTCTTGCTAGAACCTCGTGGGGTCCTGAATAGGCTGGTGTAAGGGAGCCCCGGCAAGTGTCATCGCGCAAAAATATATGCGAAGCAGTTGCGAGGTCTTTGAAAATAAAAACTGACTGCCTACCATGTCTAGAAGCAGGAGTTGGTTGCAGCTTCTTAACGAAAGACCTGAGACGTGACAAATAGTCCGTGACGTCAGTTGAAATCTCTCTACTGGGATGCAAAAATTCACCAGGGAGTCTCAGCGGCTCGCCATAAGTGAGTTCGGCTGACGAGGATGACAAATCTTCTTTGTAGGAGTTCCTAATGCCTAACAAGACCAAAGGGAGGGAATCTACCCAATTTGAATTGGAGTGGCAAGTGATGGCAGCCTTTAACTGGCGGTGAAATCTTTCCACCATGCCATTGCAAGACGGGTGGTAAGCAGTAGTCCGTCTGTGCTGAAAGCCTATCAGGTCAGAGAGGCTCCTGAATAAAGCGGACTCGAACTGCCTACCCCTGTCAGTAACAATACTTACCGGACAACCGAACCTGGAGATCCATCCATGCAGCAAGGCCTTGGCAACGGCCTCAGCTGTAATTTCCTGGAGTGGTACTACCTCAGGCCATCGTGTGAATCTATCGATTGCTGTGAGGCAGTACCTGTATCCTTGGCATAAGGGTAAGGGGCCAATCAGGTCAATGTGAATGGCAGAAAATCTGGAACTAGGAAGTCGGAAGTCGGTGAGAGGTGAGGAGACATGCCGAGTGACCTTAGATCGCTGACAAGCGAGGCAGGTCTTCGTCCACTCTCGGCAGTCTTTTCTGATTCCCGGCCACACATACCGATCCGTTACTAATTTTAGGGAAGCATTCACCCCTGGATGACTAAGCGAATGGAGGCAATCAAACACTTGTCGCCTATACTTAACTGGGACATAAGGTCTAATGTTGCCGTCTCGTTCCTCGCAGTACAACTCCGACTTAACTCCCGGCAGTTTTATCTTCCTCAATTTCAATGAAGTGGCACCTTCCAGGAGAGTTGGTAGTTCCGTATCTGAGTCTTGAGCGTCTGCTATTTGGCCCAGTCTCACAGGGTGCAAGGTCTTTTCTACCATCGATCTTACAAAAGCGTACCATCAGATACCAGTTCACGAAGCTGATATTCACAAAACCGCTATTTCTACGCCGTTCGGACTTTACGAATTCCCCTACATGAGCTTTGGATTACGTAATGCCGGACAGACGTTTCAGCGTTTTGTGGATGAGATGCTGAGGGATCTGGATTTCTGCTACCCGTATCTGGACGATTTTTTAGTATTTTCGAGGGATCCAGAAGAACACAGAAGACACCTCCGTATGCTGTTCACCAGGCTGCAGGAGTACGGTATGGTAATTAATTCTTCTAAGTGCATATTTGGCGCTTCTGAAGTTGTATTTCTAGGCTACCTTATTTTAGCCGAAGGTACTAAGCCCCTCCCTGCAAAGGTCGAGGCCATACAAAACTTTCCTGCACCCAAAACTGTACGTGAGCTCCGCCGGTTCCTCGGGATGCTCAACTTTTATAGGAGGTTCATTCCAGGTGCTGCAAGAGACCAAGCTCCTCTAAATGCACTTCTAGAGGGTTCTGTGAAGGGCTCCCATCCTGTCCATTTTACTCCAGAGGAGAAAGAAGCTTTTACACACTGTAAGAAAGGCCTATGCCAGGCAGCCCTCCTTGCACATCCCGACTGCAATGCCAAACTCGCTGTCGTAACCGATGCATCTGATACTGCTTTAGGAGCTGTGTTACAGCAGTTCAGTGAAAATAAGGGATGGCAGCCGCTGGCTTTCTTTTCCAGGAAACTAAGCCCAGCGCAGCAGAAGTATTCCCCCTACGACCGTGAGTTACTTGCAATTTACGAGGCAATCAAATACTTTCGCCACATGGTTGAGGCTAGAGACTTCGTGGTTTACACTGACCACAAACCGATATGCTATGATATGCGATATGTATTGGTGACCCACTTTGAACAAAAAAATGAGTGATTCGGAGAGCGGAGGCAGCAATAGTGGCAAAATGGTGCTGGAGACATTTAGAGTCGGCGTAAAGGTACCCCCTTTTTACGCTGAAAAACCAGCCTTTAACTGGCGGTGAAATCTTTCCACCATGCCATTGCAAGACGGGTGGTAAGCAGTAGTCCGTCTGTGCTGAAAGCCTATCACGTCGGGGTCACCAATGAAGCAGTAGATAGGTAGAAAGAAGAAAAGAAGTACTGCAGAAAGTAGAAGGTGTATTGGAAAGCTTAAAAGAATTAGCATACAAGAAATGGCATAACATAAGCACGTAACTTAGTAGCAAGCGAAATGCGCGCGCGACGGACATGCGATCGAGTTCAATCGGTTTCGCAGACTGAGGCCGGCGGCTTGGTGCGCCCGGCAACCGAAAGCCGACTAGGACCGGTTCTCTCGCGGGTTGCTACGCGGGCTCGGAATCACTAATAGCGAAAACGCGTTCGCGTGTCCGCTTCAACGCACAAATTAATATTAACATAAAATTACTAATCTATATATATTATACATATTAAATTATTATTGTACCAACTAATATATTATGCAAATATCTAATATATAATACTAATATTTATTTATACAGATGAATACTAAATATACTTTTCTTTGATATTTATATAATACTTTAACATACTATATTTATGCTTCAATCTATATGTATTTATTTACTAACAACTAACAAACCTACTTAATTCAACTACTAAATACTAAGAAATACAATATTTCCTTAAAATAAATAGGTGCATAAACCACAGAATAATTATAATTATTTTATATAAGTGGAGGCACGCCACAAGTTCTACGACGTATAGGGTGGTATCTTGGTCCGTGTGTATCTCCATTGCTTCCACAGAAAATTCGGTAATACTATCAACTAGCTTCTTGCCATGCAAATCTACCAGCAGCTTATGATGTCGTAGAAAATCAGCTCCTAGGATCGACATGTTCACATCGGCTACTATAAACGTCCACGTAAATGTTCGACGAAGATTCAGGTTCAGATTTAGTGTCTTCTCCCCATAAGTCTTGATCGGCGTATTATTGGCGGCAAATAACTGGTACGAAGCGTTTACCGGTGTTTGCTTTTTGTTTTTAACAGCTAGCACCGATAGATCTGCGCCCGTGTCGACTAAGAAACGCTCCCGTGTATACTTGTCCGTAATACATAGGCGGTTATTCTGTTTGTTTACACCGACGCCCGCCACGGTCGATGTTTTTTCTAGTTTTCCGACTTCTTTCTTGCACATGGTGACTCGCACTTTCTTGCTTTATCACCAAACCTGTAGTGATACGAACATTCCCAGTCTGGATCTCCCGGCTTCTTGTTGCTTCTAGATTTTGATCTGGATCGATTACGACGATATGAGTTTCTTTTGAAATTATGGCGACGATAACCCGTACGATTTGTTTTTAAGGCGGCTATCTCGAGTGTGAGTTTCTCTAATTGCTTGTTGAATAATTCAAACTGCGAGTTTTGAGAACTCGTACAAGATGTTTCCTGGCTGACCTCGGCGATATTGCGATCAGTATGCTCCATCATCTTATCAGCCATCATCGCGAGTGTGTCTAAAGACGATTCAGAGTTGACAGACAACACTGCGCGCACTTGTGAAGGTAGGTGGCCCATCCAAAGTACTTTGAGGGCATCGTCTGTAACTTTTTCTCCAGCGAGATCTCTCATAACACGTAACAGCTGCGTCGGCTTCTGGTCTCCAAGCTCTAGACCTCCTAGTAACTTCTGGAATTGTTTGGATTCAGATTCTTCATAAACAGACAAAAGACGACTCTTTAGTGCCTTGTATCTTCCGGTAGCAGGTGGTTTGCAAATGATGTCGCTGACCTGTTCGATATCCCATCTCTCCAGTACTGGTAACACGAGGTTGTACTTCTGCTCTCCGCTAGTTTTGTAGCTCGCGACAACCGCTTCAAACTATGCAAACCAGAGGCGTGGTTGAGCTCGCCAAAACGGTGGAATTCTTGATTGCAGCGAAATAGTTGATATCGCCATTCCAGCATTTCCAGGTGAGCTTCCTCCTTGTACTTCCTTAGAACTTTCCGACGCATCTTCAAAGTTTTCCATCTTCGTGTTCTTAAATCAACAGGGTCACCACTGTAAGGGTTTCTTTGTATTTGGAGGTAAGTAAAAGACCAGTGGACGGAATGGAATAGAATGCTTTCCTTTATTTCGAGACTGCTTTTATATACAAAATGTTGGTTTCCTACAGTATCTATCATACAATATTTTGCACCAATCAAAAACCACAAACAACCAAACTGTTTACAACACCTGCAATAAGAATAAGAATAAGAATAAGAATAAGAATAAGAATAAGAATAAGAATAAGAATAAGAATAAGAATAAGAATAAGAATAAGAATAAGAATAAGAATAAGAATAAGAATAAGAATAAGAATAAGAATAAGAATAAGAATAAGAATAAGAATAAGAATAAGAATAAGAATAAGAATAAGAATAAGAATAAGAATAAGAATAAGAATAAGAATAAGAATAAGAATAAGAATAAGAATAAGAATAAGAATAAGAATAAGAATAAGAATAAGAATAAGAATAAGAATAAGAATAAGAATAAGAATAAGAATAAGAATAAGAATAAGAATAAGAATAAGAATAAGAATAAGAATAAGAATAAGAATAAGAATAAGAATAAGAATAAGAATAAGAATAAGAATAAGAATAAGAATAAGAATAAGAATAAGAATAAGAATAAGAATAAGAATAAGAATAAGAATAAGAATAAGAATAAGAATAAGAATAAGAATAAGAATAAGAATAAGAATAAGAATAAGAATAAGAATAAGAATAAGAATAATTATTTACGTAGACTTATATCATACTTACAATATTGTCTTGCAGGCGGTGAGACTTTAGATTTGTAAGTAAGTACTTAGATAATTGTTTCTTGCACTGGGAAAAGAGAAGTGTATTGCACAGGGTGTGATATATCTTTTTTTTTCTTTTCTTTATTTATCGCTTACATGCACTCATACAGAAGATGGTTAGTAGGTAAGTACATGAACCCTGGCAGGGTATTGCGAAATTATAGGAATTTATGTGAGTTTATATAATATTAATTGAATCATATTTAAGTATGCGAAGAAAAAAGAATTAACATACATAAATTCTTAAACATTAAATTAAATTGATTTCAATAGTTAGAAAATATTAGTAAATATAAATAAGATTTAGAGATTAGATTTATAAATTTGTTCTCCGTCATAGGTTTTTAAGGAATATAAATATTATAATTACTGCAAGTGCGTTGGTCAAATGCTATTTCAAACTTGAACTGCAACTAGAACTACGTACCTATATATTTTGGTGTGTATTGAGTCTTTCTTTAAAACACTATTCATATTATAATTTGTCATTTAAATATTCATTGACCGAGTAATACCCCTTCGATAATAGCAACCCTTTTACTTTTTTAAAGAATTTTTTATCATTTTCTTCCATTCATATCTGTAAAAAGTAGCGCATTTTCAGCATATCTTAAAAGTAATATCCATAAAAATAATAATTCTATCGAAGTTTGTAATGGAATTGAAAAGATTGGTAGTGCATTTAGAAATCGGATTGCCTCATACAGAGTGTACTGTGACAGCGTTAATGACAACACTGTCTCACCGCCAGCACATTTCTTACGCGGGCTGAAGTCTACTGTGAAACAATTGTTTTCCGCAAGGCAAGCCACGTATCAATCTGTTAAAGTTAATTTCGAGTTATTTTCTGAATTCAATTTACCAACAAAACTTAGTACTGAAACAAAATCATTTGCTATTGAAAACGTTATATTACATGAAAATTACGATTTTAACAAAATCCCACGCAGATCGTAAAAGCCGATCGAGGGAATGGGCAAAAATGCAAATCATGTTAACAGGCGATGCGGCTAGCAACCCATCACTGTATTGATTGCTTTTCCATCTTCTCGCCCACCATGACGCTAAAAGTGGCTTTTGGGTCTTGCGGCCCTGGGCTCTGCATAGAACCGCAAGACCCAAAATGCTCTGTCTGCCCCATTAGGGATAAAGACGTGATAGTATGTATGTAACAAAATATTTTCTAAAGTAATTGAAACTATTGTCACAAAGATAGATGATTTTCAAGAAAGAGACAGTGGTTGGTCTTTTTTACGTAATATGTACTTGGAAATAAATATTAACAAATATAATCCTTTGAGAGCTGCACAATTTATCGAATTACCTCGTTGTATTAAATTAAAACGGGCTTGTATAAATATACAAAATAATGATCCTTTTTGTTTCTCTTATGGTGTGTAATAGCAACACTATTTCCTGCTAAGAATAATCATCACCGAACATCTTCTTACCCCCATTTTGAAAACATTCTTAATACTTTAGATATGTCATTTCCAGTTGGTTTTGCAGACATTAAAATCTTTCAAAAAAATAATTGTAGTGTCCGCACATCTATGTAAACCTACGTAGTGTGACGACACATGTCGTTACACGACTTTGATAAATAAATAACATTATTTTATTATCTTATATGTCTACATACATCTACGTAATGTAACATCACTCGACCTAGACCTAACTGCCTCCGTGGTGTAGTGGTTAGAGCGTTCGGCTCATACCCGGAGGTCGCGGGTTCGATTCCCGGCGGGGGCAACGACTTTGCGTTGTTGTCCTAGTTTGGTTAGGACATTGCAGGCTGATCACCTGATTGTCTGATAAGTAAGATGATTCGTGCTTCGGAGGGCACGTTAAGCCGTCGGCATTGGTCGTTACCTAAAACCATGTCAGAGTCCTTTAAGGCGGTTTAAAAACTCTGACACTAGTGTTAGTCACTAACACACACGATAAGAAGAAGAAGACTCGACCTAGATAAATAAAGAAGTTATTTTAACTATCTTATAAGGTCAATGTCAAGTGACGATGTTGTAATAAATAAAGATTGTAAGCGAAATAAAGGATATTAAAGGATGAAATTTGATACATTTATAGTTATAGATTAGCATTAAAAAGAAACTGTCATTATGATAACAACTCACTTTATGTGAGATTCTGAACAAAAACGGATCATAAAATGGAAAAAAAATAAAAAAGCAAATAGTGAAATCCGCAGCTGCTGTAAAAAGAAAGGTGGGTTTGATAAGAGATACAAAAAACGCGAGCAACATGGCTTTAGAAACAATATTCAAACCTATAGTTGATCCACTTAATCTACTGTCAAGTAAAAACATTAGAAAATATGACGACGAAAAAGAGGAGAATTATATACCCGAAACAGAAATAAGGAAGTTAAGTGAAAAAGAAGAATCATTTTTTACTAAAGAAGACTTAGATTAACCATTTGACGAGGAAGAACACGATGAAGAAAACTATGACTCTCATGAACACAATTCTAACAAAACCCTTACTGCATCACCCTCTAAACACAACCTAAGTGATGAGTCCTTCAAATCTGTTCGCTCATCACCGACCTCTAAAGATCAAACATATCATGATGATATGTCTTGCCATCCGAAGCACTTAATGATATTCTTTTTGGTATCAGACATGATCGCGGAAAAGTCTTGCTAGGCAACATACGTATCTTCGACCAAGATGTAACATGGAAAATAGGAACTCGTATTATTAAAAAGACACCCGGTTTAAAAGAATTACTTTTCAAGAAAATACCAAACATAGATTTAATTACAGATGAAGATTTACAATATTACAAATTGCTGTTATTGGAAACCAGTGCTCATCGACGTAACTACGATCCAAAGAAGCCTATTAATAGTAATAAAAGTTTTAAATACACGAACATCATTAAACCTCTATTTAAATTTACAAGAACTGTAACCACTAGTACTGAGAGTCTTTCAAAGGGGTCAGGTATGAAGCTGTTGAAAAATCTTAATTAAAATACTGATTTGGTTTATTGGAATGATCCTAATGAGTTAGTAGAACGACTAAAATTATTGTTAGGGTCACGGGCAGCTGGCAACACAGGATTAGATAACGAAATTATTGAAATTATAACAGAATTACAAGAAGCTGGTATAGTGAATGTACAACTTAAAGAGCATTCACTGGAAAAAAAGTAGTATTATTATATCTTAGTAGTATCGAGAGAATTTAGAAATATATAAAGAGCATACATTAAGAGATTTGAGCAGTTTACATATAATATTCACTCTATATATATTTATATTATATTGCAATGAATATAGACAAATTCGGTCACCACGTTCAAAAAAGCGTTTAAGAGTTTCTAAATATTTTGACTTTCTAAACGACCCATTAACCAAATCGGAAATAGGAGATTACAATCTAAAACTGCGAGATTAAAGGGATTGTTACATCCAAACGAAGATAACGACGCTGTCCACAAAGCCTATTTGGATAAAGAAATTCAAAATTTAAGAGCTGAATTATAAAAAAAATACAAACAAATGTAAAAAATTATCTTAGTGGTTTAGAAAAAGCTGTTTCGTCTAATATAAGTTCCACATACTATACAAAAACTGATATAGATTCAATGATGTCAAAGTTAAATAAAAATGAGTAAATAAAATATAGTTGACGAGCTCCATAGATCAGCGAGAAGGAATTTTCCACGTCGTTGTACAATTATAAAAGAAATGGATGATTTGTGGCAAGCTGATCTTATAGACTTACAAAAATATGCACAGTTTAATAAAGGATACAAATACATAATGGTTGTTATTGACGCTTTATCGAAATATGTTTGGGTGAATCCTCTTAAAGCCAAAACAAAGGACTGTGTTACGGATGCAATGCGACATATATTGACTGAATCAATCAATCAAAACCAAGCAATTTGCAAACAGATTTAGGTAAAGAGATTTACAATGAACATTTTCAAAGATTGATGAGCAAATATAAAATAAACCATTATTCTACTTATTCTGTAAAAAAAGCATCGATAGTTGAGTGAGTAATAAGAACATTAAAAAGTCATCTATACAAATTATTTAGTCTTTATGGGCAGTATCAATGGTTAGGCAGTAATTTGAAATCCGTTGTTCAAGGTTATAACAGGACACCCTATAGCATAACAAATTTTAAACCAATAGACGTTAATAAGTATAATGAGACTTTAGTCAAGGCTAATATAAGTAAAACTCAAAAACAACATATCACGAAATCCCTGTTTCATGTTGGTGATCATGTTCGAATTAGTAAGTACAAAGGAGATTTTAGTAAAGGTTACACCCCTAACTGGTCAACGGAAATAGTTACTGTTAAAAAAGTTAACTGTACTAAACCACCTACTTATCAAATAGAAGACAAACATAAGCAACTAATTTTGGGAACATTTTACGGTTATGAATTACAGAAGACTAAGTTTCCTGGTCTTTATCTCATTGAAAAAGTTATAAAAAGAAAAGGAACTTAATTGTTTGTAAAATGGTTAGGACTAAGTGATTCCAATTCTGGATTACGCGGATGTGTGTTACACGGGACTGAATTGTGATCTCCTCAACAAGCTTGATCGTATCCAAAACAACTGTATCCGATACATATTTGGCTTGCGGAAGTACGACCATGTGTCGGCTTACCGGTCTCAGTTAAAATGGTTACCTATTCGACAGCGGCGTAGTCTGCATATCCTCAATACTCTGTATTCCATACTTTTTGATCCTAAAACTCTGGCTTATCTTTTTCCCTTTCTAGGTAATTCCCACGTCAGAAGTCTTCGCTCTTCAAGCTATCTCCTTCTTGATATGCCATTTTCCCGGACTGCGTTCTATAATAATTCATTTGTCGTTCAAGCTGTACGGCTTTGGAACGCCTTACCAGTCAGTATCCGGAAAGCTGAATTTCGTCTTGCGTTTAAGAGAGCAGTGCGTGCACATTATCTCCGAAAACTGTCACCGGCTATATAAGTAGTATCTATGTAGTTTATGTATGGTTTATTTTTTAATTCTTATTTATGTATATTAATACATACATACATACTATCACGTCTTTATCCCTAATGGGGCAGACAGAGCATTTTGGGTCTTGCGGTTCTATGCAGAGCCCAGGGCCGCAAGACCCAAAAGCCACTACAAAATGTATATTAATGTGTAGGTTTATCCACGATATATATTATACAACTATATGTACTTACTTAATAATTATAAGTTTACTCCTTTCCTTTTTTCTTTTTTAGTTAATTGCTGTACCTACAAGGTACTTACCCCAAAAGATTACTTTCTCAGCATCACCTGTTGGTTGACTGGCAGAAAAGGCCCCTGGCCTTAAGTCCGCCATTTACATGTATATTGTAAAGAAGTTAAATTAAAAAAAATCCGAAAACAGTTGGGTTGACAAAGGTGCGCTGTTGCAGTAATATAAGTCAAGTAACGGAAGGTTAATCATCAGTTTCGGCTTATTCATGAAGAAAGGAAGTGGAATTATTAACAGTTTAATTGATAAGTTACCGTTTGAACTACATTTACCCGGATATCAGTTTTGCGGTCCAGGAACCAAATTACAGAAAAGGTTATTAAGAGGTGACCGAGGTATTAACGATTTAGATAGGGCGTGCATGTATCACGATATTGCGTATAATAACAGTGATATTAACATTCGACATAACGCTGATTTAGAACTTTTAAACATGGCAAAACAAAGGTTAAAATCCAAAAATGCTGGTAAAAGAGAAAAAAAAATGCCTCATGGATTGTAAATAATTGGCCAAGTGCGTGTCGGGCCACACGCAGTGTAGGGTTTCGTAGTTGCTAAAAACATCTAAAACGTCTAGTATTTATTGAATTTGTATGAAATTTACCTTTTGTAATGTACTCGCATTTTATAAGTTGATCGCCTATAACTTTTTCATTTGTTAACCTTTTTTAACTCTGACAGTTTTCCTTTAAACAACATTATATTTACTATAGCTGTGATTTTTTTCATCTGTCTATATATAACCGTTTAGCAGATAGATGGGGGGGGGGGACGGGACACGTGACTTTAACTTCAGACACGGATCCCTAAATCGAAAAATGGTGTTTCCAAGCTCACAATATTTTTTAAAGGCCTATTCAACGATATCCCACACAATGTGTTTGTAGAGAAAAAAAATATTGACTTCCTCTTTACTTGTATGGCAGTTACCTTAAAAAAAAATTATTTCCATATTTTATTTTACGACCTTTACGACTTTTTCGCCATGATTGGTATTCATATCCATGCCAAATTATAGCTTTCTAGTGGTTATAGTTTCTAAGTAGGACCGCGGACGGACAGACAGACAGACAGACAGACAGACAGACAGACAGACATGGCGAAACTATAAGGGTTCCTTGTTTACTACGGAACCCTAAAAATGCTATGAAAGCAAAACTAAAAGCAGGCGCAGGAGCGCAATCATTTATGAAAATTGTAAAAAAAATACAGTCTGGTTTGAAAAATAGATAAATGTAAAGACAAAAACACTGCTATTAAATATGCTTATGCAGCTGCAACGCAAATATTTACAAACAAAAGTGGTATGCGCTTACCACGCTATATACCTATTCCTAAGTGTGGTGGATTTTTGCCTTTGATTCCCATCTTTGCTGGATTATCGGCTCTCGGTTCACTAGCCGGTGGAGCTGCAGGTATAGCAAAAGCTGTAAATGATTACAAAGTGGCTAAACAGAATCTTCAAGAGTCTGCACGACACAACAAAACAATGGAAGCAAAGCAGTTGCTCTTGCAAAAGGATTGTACATCAAGCATAGTGAAAAAGGAGCGGGATTATATCTGAAAAATTCAAAAAACTAATGAAATGGCTACCCAAACGACCACTTAATAATTTCGATTTATTGGAGTATGCTAACGATATACCTTATTTTCGTGGTGTGTTTATAAGAGATGCTTTACCTACGAAACCAAGAAAAATAGAGTGCGCAATACTCAACCTTGAAAGTTGTAATAACCCTGGAACTAACTGGGTAGCCTACGTAGTAGTATTACATAGTAGCTTGATAATTATTCTGAATATTTTGATAGTTTTGGCAATCTAAAACCACCATTAGAGTTAATAAAATATTTGAAAAATATATCCATTAAATATAATTACATTCAACATCAGAACTTCGGATCCACGAACTGTGGACATCATTGCTTGAATTTTTTAATAAATTTTTGGAAAAATGTATTAAAGTGATTAAAAAAAAATTTTTTTTTTATACAAACATGTCTTTCACTGTGTCAATAACTGGGGTGGGAAGCTCCTTGACAACAAACTATTCACCAACTCTAAAATTACTTGGAGATTATGAATGTCGTCTTTCATACTTTTCTACTTTTAATTCGATTCCCAACATAGATGAGAGAAATAATAAATTATATTATGGAAATGAAGTTATCGAGATTCCAGAAGGGTCTTATGAACTTCAAGATATTCAAGATTTTTTTAGTAGTAATCGTAAAAAGGGTTCCTTTAAACTAACTTGTAATAACAATACACTGGATCCAACCATTCAGTTGGATCCAGATACTTTACAGATTTCATTTTCAAGCTATCCATTCATTCATCAAGTAACATCTAGCTAAATAATCAGTTGAAGTTTGAAGTTAAGAGACTGAATGAATGAAAACTTTAATTGAATGAATAGCTAGTCTTAATTTTATTTGTTTCTTTTTATTGCAAGTAGATTTATTACATAGAAAAATTATGTATACATTCAAATATTCATTTTTGCACATACTAATTTTAAATCCGAATTCAATACAATATTAACAATAATATTTGAACATTATTTTTATTCAAAGTCGATACAATCAAATGAAAACTCAAAACAATAATTACAGAAATGTGACATTACTTTCAATTTCTCGTATGATTTCTCTTACTCGAGCGTAAATATTGTGTGTGAAAACGTTAGTCTCTGTATACTAAGCGCAAACGTCAGCATTGCAGTGACAAATGGATTTTTCGGCACTATCAAACTGGTTAGCGTCATACACTTCAATTCTTATAAGTTTTACTCCACTTGTAGTGATTTTAACACTAGAAGTTAGTTGCTTCTGCCTGTTAATAAATTGTGAATATGCAATGCTGGGTTCGATATTCGGTGCCTCGAACTCTAAATTATTCATCCTTTGAGGGCTGCCTCCTCTGATTCTGGTACTGGAAGCGGTGGTGTGATTGGTGAGTAGCATTCGTTAATGACACCATTGTTGAACTGAAATATGTATTAATAACATAATTTAAAAATTATTTGTTTTACAAATATTCCAATAATACCTTATATAGACTGTCTCATATCATATCATTGAGGAGCTCGGTGGTCCGATGGCAGTGCGCATTACTAACGTTTTCGCAAGTAAAACGATACCAGGCGTGGCCCGCACTTGGATGGGCGACCACAAGTAGCATAAAAATTTCTCGAGCTCCTCCGTGCTTCGGAAGACACGTATAAGCCGTTGACCCTGCTATCATCATTGTATGGCAGTCGTCAAGCTGCGTCAGATGCCGACAGCATGAAAAATCTGAGACCCATGTTGGCCACTTACACATATGAAAAACAAACAAACGAACAAACAATCTCATAAGAAAAAGTTGGTAGTAGTCAACTAGAGATAGAAAAATATTGCTACTTACCGACATGTTTGTATTGTACTACACTGCTTGAAAAATACTAAGGTATTTATTAAAAGAAGGTCTCTATTTATATCAATTAAACTTTGTCATTTAAAGTTCAAAATACATTACTTTT
This sequence comes from Acrobasis consociella, assembly GCA_963555685.1. NCBI lineage: Eukaryota > Metazoa > Arthropoda > Insecta > Lepidoptera > Pyralidae > Acrobasis > Acrobasis consociella. The sequence continues at coordinate 14,492,289 of OY743125.1, read as the reverse complement.
TACATTAAAGATATTGTCGATGTTTGCATTTTAATAATTAACCCACTGTTGAGCAAGGTAATGTGTTTTATTTTTAATAAGGAGTATATTTCTTATTTATCTACATACTTATACTTTTCATTATCGCTTTTAGAAATCTTATTATAGGTAAAAAATGTCTGTTTTCAGTTAACATAAGTCAGGTTTTTTATTCTCTTGTGAATAGAGTTTTCATTTTTGTAACTCTGAATATAAAACATTAGTAAGACATCGTATATCCGAAGACCACCATGAAGACAACACCTGGCGTTTTTACTTATTTGGACGACATGCAGACTGCAAACCATGCTCTTTTTGCCATTGATAAATAAATCTTTAGATACGCTCAAGAAACATTACGATCGGTGTGCTTTTACTATAGACAAGTACGTACCTACTTGATTATCATAAGCGTTTTGTTTGTGATTCCGTTCATATATTCACGTGATGAAGTCGAATTTTGAAAATCGAGTATCAATATTATGCGTCAGACATTTGTTAGCTTAGATTAAGTACAACAACAGACATAATGCGAGATCTTTAGAAAAATTTACATCATTGTTTTTTACTAATAAGGTACTTATGAAAAATCATATTTAAGCCACCCCGATGTTAAGTGAATTTACAGTTTGATTTACTTCCTAAGGGCATCTGGTCCAGTAGCAGGGGTCTTGTGATATAATTAGTTAGCTGTTGAAGTGGGTACGTGCAAAGGAGAAAAATAAAATGTAAGTATTTACAAATTATAGTACTACTAGCTATCAATAGCATGAAGGAGAAAAAAAAACACTTCTCCTTCATGCTATTGATTCTCATAGTTTACTCAGATGTTGTCCTCATAAACTCTATTCACCAATTCTAATCATATGTTCTATTCATACTCTCTATTCATATACTCTATTCATACTCTCTATTCACACTCTCTGTTCATACTCTCTATTCATACTCTCTATTCATACTCTCTATTCATACTCTCTATTCATACTCTCTATTCATATACTCTATTCATACTCTCTATTCACACTCTCTATTCACACTCTCTATTCATACTCTCTATTCATACTCTCTATTCATACTCTCTATTCATACTCTCTATTCATACTCTCTATTCATAATCTCTATTCATACTATCTATTCATAATCTTTATTCATATACTCTTTTCATACTCTCTATTCATACTCTCTATTCATAATCTCTATTCATACTATCTATTCATAATCTTTATTCATGTACTCTATGCATACTCTCTATTCATATACTCTATTCATACTCTTCTATTCATACATTTTATTTGTACACTCTACGCACATAAGTACACCATTTATACGCTTAAGTCATACACTCTTTTAGTAAACTCTATACTCTATTGGCTTACTCTGTTTTCATACCCTAATCAAATAATTTATTCACATTCTCTGTTATAAACATATTCTCTTTCCACATTTATCAATTCAGTTTATATTCTTGTATAGAACCTGTATCTGATATTACAACTTTTCTTTGATTTGATACTGATATAGCTATATTTTTTTTTATTGAATTATAAGTACTTATGTTTATAGTAAATTTTACAAAATAAAACTGTCTCCACGACCCCCACTCTTTGAATAGTGTTTGTGAGATTGAGAATATAGTAAAGTAACTATATTTTTTTGTTTATAGGTCAAAATCATTGGAGAAGGATCTTTTCATCTCAAGCGATGACTCAGAAGTAGAGTCAAAGCCGGTGGAAAAAAAGAGAAAACGGAGCTCCAGCAAGCCGAGAGAAGAGTCAAAAGCGAAAAAAACAAAAACGGTCATCGCTTCATATACTGCTCCACCTCGTCTTACAGCAGCTGATCTGTTTGGAGAAGACAGCGAAGAGGAAAATCAAATCAAGTCTTCATCTTCAAAAAATGGTAATAATATACCACCTTTAATTTCTACGTATATGAGAAGGGAAGCAAAGGGGTACTCTCGACGAGTAGATAATACGAAGCAAGGGAAGTATTATGTGGAAATAAAAATTAATAATACAGATGAGATTCAAAACATAATGCCGATTAATAGATGGCGGTATGCCATTACAACTATCAAGACTAAGATCGATGAAAACAAAGACAGAGAAGCTTCGCGCTCTTTGAAGGACTTTGTAAATAGCTCGAAAAAGGAGTTTAAGAAGTGTCCAATTACTGTACTTGGATCATATGAAAGTATGACATAATTTACCTGTTTGTAATGTAATCTCTTTCTTTTTTCCTGTTATACTTTCGGGTTATGAAATCTAATTTTATATTTTATCTATATTCAGTTATTAAACATATACAATGTGTAACGAAAAGGGGATAACAACCAGAAAGGGATTAAACGTTGTAATCAATGTGAACAACTTTAACTATGCGACCAAAAAAAAAAAAAGAAGTCTGTCGCTCTATATAAAATTAAATACCAACTATTTAAAATATATGATGCAGCAGACTTTTTGCTTCTAAAGGAATGGTCCCATAGTAAAAATTGTTCACATTGATTAGCACATTTACTCCATTTCGTGTTGATTGATACTCCCTCTTCGTTACACATTATATTCTCTGTTATGTACTCTTTCTTTATTTATTATGGAACTGATTATATTTTATTATTGTATCTGTTTTTTTTTATTTCGCAGCTGTTCAACCTATCGACACATCGAGATTTCAAAAAACGATATATTGTGATAAATGTAAAATGATAATACTAGAAAAACGATATCCCTATCACATGAGAACGAATATACATAAAGCTAATTCTTTACTGAATACACAGCTCCCGAATATCAATATTGTTACGACTGCTTTTAAAAACAGAATAGTAACATACAGATTGAATATCAATCAGGAAGACGAGTACTTCGGTCTAGAAGCGTTATTGAGTAACAACCAAGCACACCTCATAGACTTATTAAATATTTCACTAAGTAAATATGATTGCTTAAAAACTAATTTTGAGTTGTTCGCATATTTTATGTTACCGAAATCAGATGAAACACAATTAAAGTCTTTTAATACTCAATATAATATTACATATATACAAAAATACTGATTTAATGGAGTTATTAAAGAATGTAACAGATATATTATAAGAAAAACTAACTGAATTTCAACATTGTCAATCTGGATGGTCACTTGTTTCATTGAGTCATCTTGAAATAAATGTCAACAAAAATTCTCATATGAGAGGTGGATCTTATGTAGAACTACCACCAGCAATCAGAAATTCGAAGAGTTGTATAAACATAAAAAATAAAGATAATTTTTGTTTTCTATGGAGCATAATGGCTGGATTATACCCAACTACGAAAAATGTATGCAGAACTAGTTCATATCCTCACTATTCTACTGCTTTAAATACAGATAAAATGTCATTTCCTTACAAATATTTGGCATACAGATATTAGATGTTTTGAAAAAAACGATTCTACCATAAGCATTAATGTATATGGCTTACGAAATAATATTGTAACTGGACCACTTTATGTATCGAAACAGAGAAAAAATAATCATTTTAATTTATTATACATAGAAAACAAAAGTAAATGTCACTATTGCTTAATAAAAAATCTTATCCGTTTAGTAAGAACGCAGGTCACTCGTTATAAGGGTAAAGTTTATTTATGTGAGACATGTTTACAGTTCTTCAGTAGTGAAAATAGATATAAGACTCATCAGTCATCACTGTTCCCAGATTTTGTCTATTTTACCTGAACAAAACACTGCATTAACATTTAAAAATTATGAAAGACAACAAAAAATCAATTTTATTATTTATGCTGACTTTGAATGTTTAATTAATAGAGTGTGATAAACGTACTCATAACTCAGTAAGAACTGAAAGTCTAAGGATTCATCAGCCGTCATGTTTCGCATATTATATTTGTTGTTCACATGATAAAAAATTAAATAAATATGTATCGTATAGAAGTGAAGATTGTGGAAGTGTTTGTCAAAGAATTAATACAAGATGCTAAACGTTTACACAAAATTTTAAGTACGAAAAAGTCAATGACTCCATTAACATCAAAGTAAGAATTAGAATACCAAAAGGCTACTTTATGTTACATATGTAAAAAGTTATTACTCAAATAAAGTTCGAGATCATGATCATATTACTTCTGAGTACAGAGGTGCAGCGCACTCTCAATGTAACTTGATGTATAGAGTTTGTCCATTCATTCCTGTAGTATTTCATAACTTATCTGGATATGATTCACATTTATTTATTGAAGAGTTAACAAAATATGAAGGTGCTATAAAAGTGATACCGAAAACGAAAGAAAAATACCTTTCATTTACAAAAGTAATGAAAACTGTAAACTTTAATTTTCCTATTCAAATAAAATTTATCAATTCATATCAATTTCTTAGTTCTAGTATAGATGCTTTGAGCAAAAGTTTATCAGAAAGTGATTTTTTAAGTTTATCGAAAGAGTTTCCTGAAAAAGCTAAATTCGATTTACTAAGGAAGAAAGGCATTTATCCCCATGACTACATGGACTCGTGGTCAAAATATCAAAAAACTCAATTACCTGCTAAAAGTAATTTCTACAATACGTTGCGAGATGAGTCTATAACTGATAACGAATATTTACATGCTCAAACAGTGTGGGAACTATTCAAAATAAAATCTCTTGCTGAATACACAGATTTATATTTAAAATGTGATGTGCTTTTACTTTGCGATATATTCGAAAAATTTTGAAGGACAAGTTTGCATTTTTATCACTTGGATCTGAGTTATTATGTCAACGCAGCGAGTTTAAGTTGGGATGCGATGCTACTGTACACTGGTGTTGAACTTGAGTTAATAAGTGACTTAGAAATTTATGAGTTGTTAGAAAAAGGTATCCGTGGTGGATTAGCACAGTGCTCACTTCGTCATGCTAAAGCAAATAATAAATACTTACCACGATTGTAATAATCTATATGGGTATGCGATGATGAAAAAATTGCCTATTGGAGAGTTCAAACTATTATCACAAGATAAATTTAAAAAAAATTGATGTAACGACTTTTTCTGATGAAAATGACTATGGATATATTTTGGAAGTAGACTTAAGTTATCCAGATTATTTACATGATAAACATAAAGATTTACCATTTGCTGTTGAAAAAATTGTACCACCTTATGGAAAAACAGAAAAGTTAGTAGCTTATCTTTACGATAAACAAAACTATGTTATTCATTATGTTCACCTGAAAGAGTGTTTAAGAAATGGTTTAATTTAAAAAAAAAGTTGATCGTATTCTTAGCTTTAGACAAGAGGGTTTTCTAAAAAAATATATTGATTTAAATACCAATCGACGACAGGATTCAAAAACAGCATTTGAAAAAGATTTTTTTAAATTACTTAACAATGCAATATTCGGCAAAACTATTGAAAATAAGCGTAAACAGGCAAATGTTAAATTACTTTCTAAATGGAGAGATAATAACAATAAAACAAATTAACAACTTGATGCTGAAAGATTAATAGTGAAACCTAACCTAAAAAGTAAAGCAATATTTTCAGAAAATTTCATAGCAATAGAATTAAATCCTGAGAAAGTAATTTTAGACAGACCGATTTATATTGGATTTACAGTTTTAGAATATGCAAAGCAACACTTATATCAATTCCACTATGACTTTATAAAGAAAAAGTATGCAAATAATGCTCAGCTTTGCTATACTGACACCGATAGCATATTATGTTTAATATACACACATGATGATTTTTATCATGACATGCATGAAGATATTCACCAGTACGATACTAGTAATTTTGAAAAAGATAATCTTTTTTGTATACCTCAAAATAATGCAAAAATTCCTGGACTATGGAAACTTGAAATGGGTGATGATTTAATTACGGAATTCATTGGTTTACGTGCAAAGTTATACTTTATAAATAGTGTTAAAACTCGAATAAAAAAAGCGAAGGGTGTATCCAAGTTGGTTACAAATAATCTGGAATTGAATGATTATAACAAAGTTTTAACGAGGAATGAAGTATTCAAAAGTAAAATGAATATGATAAACTAATAAAACATGTTATATTCTCTCAGCAAGTTGATAAAAAAGTTTTGGATGGAAACAAGTTCAAGTACTGCAAGATCATATTAACACTATACCTTGGGGTCATTGCCATTCTATGTTTATGGAATAATTATATGATATTTATGTAAGATATCAACAAATCTAAATGTGTATTGTAATTCATCCTATCTTTATATTTTAAGAGCTATATATAGCTCTTGTCGATGAAGTATTGAAATTGATAATTATAATTTATATTGTTTTGTAATAAATAGATATCATTAATTTGTTTGTTTTTATAACTGTTTTGTCCTTGAAAACATACATACATACTATCACGTCTTTATCCCTAATGGGGCAGACAGAGCATTTTGGGTCTTGCGGCTCTATGCAGAACCCAGGGCCGCAAGACCCAAAAGCCACTTTTAGCGTCATGGTGGGCGAGAAGATGGAAAAGCAATCAATACAGTGATGGGTTGCTAGCCGCATCGCCTGTTAACATGATTCGCATTTTCGCCCATTCCCTCGATCGGCTTTTACGATCTGCGCGGGAAGAGAAGCAGCTGGTACATTCTAAGTTTTTTCATTTCTCCCAGACCAGCATGGGAGAAAAAAATAGATAATATATAGTTATTCTTAAGAATATTTGTTGTTTCAATATGCTCATAAATAATATGAAGAATATATACATATTAAGTACATTTATCTTTTTTTTTTATCCTAAACACGATAACACACCTACCATGAGCAGGATATATAAAGACTGACAAACTGTTATTATCCTTCATTTCAAAATGAAATTCATAATGCAAATTCAAACTTTAGAAGTCGATAATATTAAAGTAAAAAATAATACACAAATTATAAGACAGTACTCTTTTTCCAAATACTATACGTTGTATAATATGGTCCATCTAACTGTGGTAAAACTAATATTATGCTTAATTTGTTATTACATGAAAATGGACTCAAATTTAAAAATATTTATTTATATTCAAAGACAGGTTTTCAGTCAAAGTACAGCTTTTTAAGGAAAGTAATTGCCAGGATTGCGAATGCGAAGTTATTCATTTTTAATAATAATCAAGAAGTAATTCATCCGAATAAAGCCATACCTAATTCAGTAATTATTTTTGATGATGTTGTATGTGAAAATCAAGATAATATAAGAAATTACTTCGCTATGGGAAGGCAAATAGACAGATAGATAGGATAGACAAATAGATTGTTTCTATATTATAGATGCTGATGACACTGCTCTTTTGGTGCATGGCAAGACTTGGGAGGATGCGCAGATGCAGGCCGAATCAGCTCTGGCAAAGGTAATGACTTGGCTATCAGCAAACCTATTAACCCTAAATTTATCAAAGACAAACTACATGACCTTTGCACTTAGATCCACATCACATCCTTCTAAAGACGTGATCATAAAAGCACACTCCTGTCAGAACCCGACACGCAATTGTAGCTGCGTCCATATCTCCCAAGCCAGCCATGTAAAGTATCTCGGTGTTCTCATTGATCAGGCATTGAATTGGAAAACACACATAAATGCACTTAAATCGCGTATAAGAAAACTTATTTATGTTTTTAGGAACCTTCGAGAAGTGGCAGACCTCAAAACTTTAAAATGTACTTACTTTGCTTTATGCCAATCACTTCTTATGTATGGGATCGGAGCCTGGGGGTCCGCAGCTAAAACGAATTTACTGCCTCTGGAAAGAGCACAGAGAGCTGTTCTTAAAGTTATTACCAAAAAAAAGTACCGGTATCCTACAACTCAACTTTATAAAGACACCGAGGTATTAACAGTGAGACAGCTCTTTGTGCAACAGACGGTGCTACGAAAACACTCATTGCTGAAATACGACCCAAATCTGAATTCCCACCGACGTAAACAGCTACGTTACATAGTGTGTCCGACTTTGCGTAACAGAACCTCCGTCGCGAAACGTCACTTCAGGATACTCAGCTGTTCACTATATAACAAAATTAATAAAGAGATCGACATCTATCCATGTACAAGGTATTCCTGTAAAAAGCGCATTCAACAATACTTACACACTTTAAATTATATGGAGACAGAAACTCTGCTCAAATAAAAGGCCATATTTGTATTTGCATTTTCAACTTTTATTTGTAACAAATATATTTTACCCGTATTGCGTATCCACACACATAATACAATTACAATAAGCAATCACCTAACACTTGCATTGTACCACGGACATTATACACACACTCACACACCCATCACATGTTTACAAAACACTCACAAGGAACTACCTACATATTGGTTGCATTATTTTTATTTATTTATGTTTTTGTTTATTTTGTCAGTAATTTAATAAAATTACAAATTAGTTTAGATTTAAGCTTTGCTCCTGTTTGCCATAAAATAGGGCTTAAAAAAAATAAAAATTCCCAAAATCACAGATACCCTATATTCTACTTTTGGGAAATTTTGCGCAAAATTTTTTAATTACATTTGCCAGTTTTGACCAACTTCTTTGAAATCCACTCCGGAGGCAGGTTGTTGCCGAGATACAGACCCCCGTCTAGTTCGGAAATGGCCTGGGGCTGGATGGATTTCGACTTATTCTTTGTCATTTGTAAATTATTATGTATATTGGCTAAATAAAGATTTATTATTATTATTATTATTTGTCTCAAACTTATTCAAAAATACCCAAACAACTAATTAGAGATAACGTTAACTTTCTTATTATTTTCAAACAAGATGATACTAATTTAAAACACATATACAATGAGCATATCAATACAGACATGGATTGGGTAAAATTCAAAAAGCTCTGCTCCATGATATGGCAAAATAATTATAATTTTTTAGTTATTAATAAAGAGTGTTCATTAAATAGTGGGCGATATAGAAGAGGGTTTGATACGTTTGTACACTTTAAAAAGTATATATAGCTATGTTTGAGCAAAAAATATTTCATATTGATCTATATATTTGAATCTTACACTTGTATTTAAGAAAAATGGATTTAAAAGAACAATTAATCAAATCAGTAAATAAAATAAAACATAAAATTAAAAAACTTCAGGACGAGGAAGATGTAGCCAGTTTGAAATATAAAAAGATATTTAAACCTGTAATTGATTCAATGGAGAGAATGGTTAAAGATAAAAGTAATTTTAATATGAACATTTTAGAAAACGGTAATATGAATGACACAATTGATGATTTTATCATGGACGGGGAAAATACAAGTGAAGAGTTTAGTTCACCAAAAGAATATGAAGAATTCAAAGATTCTATCAAATCAACGTCTAATAACGATAATTCAGAATATTTTTCTGATAATGAGAAAACACCGCTAGGAAATAAAGATGATACACTTATTTCACTCAAAAAGGAAGATATGATGGAAATATACAATGATTTAAATGTTCCGTTTGGAGTTCGTAGTGAAAACAAAACACTAAAATTCGCTTTTCTATCAAAGAAAATGTTTCAAATGAAAATGAAAAGTCATATGGGTAAAAATTTAGTAATAAGTCGCCTTCATAGGGGGTTGCGGGGAGGGGGGGGGGGGGGGGGCAGGGGGGGAGGGGGGAGTCACCCCCCACCAACACCGCCCGCCGGAGATGCATGGTTAAAAAAAAAATTGAAAGTAAAAATTTACCAAAAACTCGCCTATATAGGTGGTTTCGGGAGTGGGGGGGGGTGAGGGGAGTCACCCCCCACCAACACCGCCAGCCGAATATGGAAAATGGAACTACTATCATTATCTCTGAGGTGAAATAAAATACAGAAATTTTAATAGTATACTTTATATACATATTTGATTGCATTTATTAATTCTAAAAATGGATCTTTTTTAAATTTTAACATATTTCGCCTCCACAAATACTCCAGTATAACATCGGAAAAGTTTTCCACATTATTGAAATTGTCCTTTTTAAAAAATCTTTTTACAGCTCTCCACTGGGACTCAATCCTTTGAGTATGAGTCCCGTCTTCAGCCACAAATGGATTGTCAGGGTCGGAGTGATTGACTTTTTTATGGGTGTACCCATGCTCTGCCAAGCAGTCATAAACTCTCTAGTAGTCGGTGTGAATGGTGGTGCCAACTTCCACATGTTTTTTAATCAATGGCACCAGAACCTCAGCAGAACGTATGTTGTCTGGGCACACCTCTAATCGCAAATCCTCCGACCCATCTTCGATCATGCCAAGGACCCAATGGCCCTCAATATGGCGTCCTAAAACAAAGAAAGAAAATTTTAATATATTATATCCATTGTAGTAGTTTCTATCATTGAATGAGGGGGAGCATCCTACCCCACCTGTTTTTTAAAACAAGTAGTTTTTAAGGGTTTAAAAAAAAATAACCCTAACCTACTCCATTTCCAGCGCAGTAGTTTTCTGTCACAAAGCCTTTTTTCTAACCTTCTAGCATTTCCAGGCAAAGTTTTTTTAAGGGTTTAAAAAAAAAATAACCCTAACCTACCCTGTTTCCAGCGCAGTAATATTCTGTCACAAAATCTTTTTTTTTAAGATTTGTTTTTTAACCTACTAGCATTTCTAGGCAAAGTGGTTTTTAGTAACTAGTTTTTACAGGTTTGAAAAAATACATACCTCGATTGTATTTCCTTTTTCCAAATTTCGACTCGTCAATCTGAACGATCTTTCCAGGGCCACCAATCTTTCCAACACATTCATTCTTGTCCATTTGGTAAATTACAATTGACTCACGGCAGTAATTAAACCAGTCATTTATGGTGGCCCGACTTAAACATTTCTCCTTTTCTTCTTTATAGGGATCTTCATTGATGACTGTATCATAACTCCATTTTTGTGCAAATGCATACATTAAGTAAAATACATGTACGAGTTCAATTTTAATATTTTCAAAAAATGTTCCCGTAGTCCTTGAAATTTTTGATTTTGTTTTACAGGTACCTTTAGTACAACACCAAGAGCCAAAAGATTTATTGGTTGACTTGGCCAATCTCATTAGTGTGCGATGTGTTCTACAAGTTTTTTGAGTAGAGACTAGCCCTTGTTCTTCGGCGAATGCCACACATTGTTCATTTGTGCCCAACTTTCTGATAACTTTCGCTAAATTCCACCTTTGGAGCACCTCTTCAGTATACAAATGACGGTCAACATAGGGACCGTCATCTTCAAAGAACGGTCCTCCATCAAGTCCAGCAGAGCTTGTAGATGGCACAGGTTCTGGTTGGTGGTGTCCACTACTTTCGGAAGTCATGTCTACTTCAAATCGCGTGTCCAATAAGCAAGCCGGGGTCGCGGAGAAGCAATATAATCGGTGTCCAAAAACGTAGCCTGGGTCGTACAGCGGAGCAATCAAATCGATGTCCAATAACGTAGCCAAGGTCGTACAGTAAAGCAAGAAGATCAGGGTCCAAAAACGTAGCCGGGTCGTCGAAAAAATACGAAAATCAGTGGAGGAGCACATTCGCGTAGACTCGAAAGCAACGGAATGACGCTGTCAACAAATGTCAAAAACTTCATTCAAAATGGCGGGTTACCGTTTCGTTTCACGCGTTTCGGCAGACTTATGTTTCGAAAACATTAAAGACTAGATAATTGTATCAAAATAACATTCCGTTTCACACATACGGACAGTAATTTATAGAATTTTTAAAAATTAATTTAAAATATTTAGACGCAACTCCGGCAGCCAAAATCACTAGGGGGTGTTTTAGACGAAGCCCCTTGAGCCCCCTACATATCCAGCATCCTCAAATTCAGGCGACTTGTTTCTAAATCCAACCCCTAATCTTAAGTTAGTGACTGATAGTGATAAAGTAATATACAAAGACATACTTGATATTACTAGTGTACATAAACGTGACTTTAACCCCAACGGTCAAATAAAAGGTGATAAGGGTATCAAATATTGTCAAATAATCAAGCCAATGTTTTCTGAAAAGACATCAGAAACCAAAATAGGAGGTTCATTAACAAAATTTAAAAAAATGTAAAAAAATGATACCGATTACATTTATTGGGATGATCCAAATGAATTGATTGAGCGATTAAAGCTACTTATTGCATCAAAAAGTGCTGATAATAGTAACCATGATAACGAAATTATTTCAATAATTGAAGAATTAAAAGAAGCCGACATCATCAAGGAATAAAACACATGCTTTAAAACATATCCTCTCAGTATACAGTAGTACTACGAGCTAGTTAACATTTTAACAAGTTAATTTCATTTCAAATTTATAAAATAAATTGTTGATATTCGGAAATAATTACCATTATGAGTAAAGAAGATATTGTTAATGAAATTCATAAAAATGCTAGAAATATCTTTCCTAGAAGAAGTGTTATTCTTAAAGGTATAGATGATCTTTGGCAAGCAGATTTAATAGACATGCAAGCAATATCGTCAGTAAACGATGGGTACAAATATATATTTATCATAATTGATTGTTTATCAAAATATGCCTGGGCTATTCCACTTAAACAAAAAAATAAAGAACTAGTGTCCACATGGTTTCAATCTCTACTAAAACAGGGAAGGCAACCTAAAAATTTACAAACAGACTTAGGAACGGAATTTTATAATGATAAATTTAAAATGATTATTAAAAAGTATGACATCAATCATTATTCTACATATTCAACAAAAAAGGCTTCAATGGTAAAAAGACTAATTAGAACTTTGAAAAATAAATTGCATAAAGAATTAAGCTTAAAGGGAAATTACAAATGGGTTGATGGAACGCTGGTTAATAAATTACATGAATATGTCGGCGAGTTCAAGATAATCCCATTTATTATTGTTTTCGATGTGCAAACAGAAAGTTGTTTACTACAAAACATAACTGCTAAATTTTCAAATGTTTCAACAAGTACAAAAGCGGTCGCCCTAGCGACGAGCGGCTCAGTCTTGTGCGGACCGCCGCACTGTGAACATCTCCTTTGGGTAGTGTGCTGTGGGCTTGGCCATAGCTTCTTTAATTGTGATTGTTGTAATAGATGAGGATTTGGTAAACCGATTTATTACAATGATAGTTGTTTCAGCTAGACGATAAGCCCAGGTGGACACAGATTCAATAACTGTGTGGGCCAGGGGTATTCAGGCACTTATGGTTGGAATCCATGATACAGCGCGAGGCGGAACACTGTATTTATCGTCACACTTTTAGTGAGTTCCGCGTAGGTTATCTCCTGCTTCGTCATCAGAAGTTGGATCTGAATCTTTTGCCCACTTGAGTGAATCCATGGGAGAATAGGGGTGAAGAGTCCGACAGGGTCCGAAGAGTGTGATTATAATTGGTCCGTCTTTTGAATTGTCCAGAGCTGATGGACCCGTATTTTCAGTTAGCCAGAGGGGTAAAAATTCACAAGGATACGGAGCGTCAAGGTTCCGGAGTGGGGGCTTGCGGAGTCACACTTAGGTAAAAATCGTGCTTGAGTGTGACGTCACGCAAAATTTCAATGCGCTGTATCTTTGTCATTTTTGGTTTCTCAGAGAAAGGAAAGAGTGTGTGTACAAACTACAATGTTATTTGATGGTCTAACCGATGGACCAAAAGTGTTTCTCCATTCGTCATGCCTATTCTGAAAAACAGGAACCTGTCCAATTATTTAATAATCGTATGGCTATTACTACAGTCGTTATTCTGTATCTATTGTATTGCGTCTTTTTGCAGGGTGAACCAGTCTTCCGGCAGTCTCGAATAATGTGGTCCATATCCTATTCAGGCGCCACATCTGCAAGCTGGGGAGTCAATCCAGTCGCACCGGAATTCAAACGATCTAGTTCGTCCCCATCCAGTTCTCAGTCTGTGGAGCTGGCATATTTCTCTGCGTGGGAGAGAGAACTCTGATAGTTTTTCAGTGGGGTTGATGGTTGTATCCACATAGGTGGATTCAAATTCTATTCTTTTTGATGGTAAAGTGGTTTTTCAACTGTCTTAGCCTTTTTAATAGTTTGTGGATGGAGTTTAGCAGTGCAATGTGTCCATAACTTTTGGGGTCATTGACAGGCTCTGGTTTTAGTATCGCAACCCATCCTGTGTGCATATGGTCTGTGTGACCACCGTCTGTGTGACAAGCGTCTGTGTGACAAGCGTCTGTGTGACAAGCGTCTGTGTGACAAGCGTCTGTGTGACAAGCGTCTGTGTGACAAGCGTCTGTGTGACAAGCGTCTGTGTGACAATCGTCTGTGTGATAAACGTCTGTGTGACAAAGCGTCTGTGTGACAAATCGTCTCTGTGACAAAGCGTCTGTGTGACAAACGTCTGTGTGACAAACGTCTGTGTGACTAACGTCTGTGTGACAAACGTCTGTGTGACAAACGTCTGTGTGACAAACGTCTGTGTGACAAAGCGTCTGTGTGACAAGCGTCTGTGTGACAAACGTCTGCGTGACAAGCGTCTGTGTGACAAGCGTCTGTCTGTCAACCGTCTGTGTGACAAGTCTGTCTTAATGGCAGCCGGCCTGTGTGACAAATTTTAGCACCAGTAATGGTGCCAACGAGATTGAAGCGATCAGATCAAAGATACTTAACGTGTGTTTAGTTTAGTTTCAGCTACTTCTGCAGAGGTGCTAAAGTGCTAAGAAGTGAACCATAACTGCTGACCACGTATTGCGGCCGAGTTGGTGTCAGCGGCAGTGCCGCAGGCGCTGGAGATTCCTGGTGAAGTGAGGTGAAGTAAAAAAAGGGAGTTGATATCGTGTGTATTTCTGTGTCGTAACCTTATCTGCTGAATCGCAAAGATAACCTGGTGAGTTTTTCTATTTTTTTTTTCTATTTTAAGAGTAGAGCAGAGAGCAATTTATTTCAAAACCTTTAGTTTTAAAACATAAAGTAGTATAATGTCTAGTCTTTTGACTACTATGCAAGCAGAAAATAATTATGATTTCGCTATCTACACTAATATTATAAAGAGGAAAGATTTGTTTGTTTGTTTGTTTGTTTGTTTGATTGTATTGAATAGGCTCCGAAACTACTGGATCGATTTTAAAAATTCTTTCACTGTTGGATAGGTATGTTATCCCTGAGTGACATAGGCTATGTATGTACCACGGGCGAAGCCGGGATGGACTGCTAGTTTTAAATAAGAACGTGTATTATCTGCTAAGCTTAATGAGTTAATCTTATCGTCATGAGTTGATGAATGAGCTGAACATCACTGAAGGTGGCATAAGTCACTGTTAGTCGGATCTGGCAGTGGCGCCAGTTAGTATCCTAGCAAATAGTCTAGTTTGAGAAATTATAATTTTTAGCGTCTTATAAGCTTACGTGTGAATACTGGTGTAAAATGATAGTTATTAGGTACGTTACGTACTTCATTATTCGTAAAGTTGGAGAGATAAGTTTTCCTAGCCTTTGCCTAATATTGGACTTAAGATAGCTAAATATGATGAAGACTTTTATAAAGATTATAATGACATAATGACCAGGGTGATGATGATGATATTGATAATGAAGAGACAGTGATGACGATGAAGATATTATTGATGAAGAGGTAGTGATGATGAAGAGGTGATTAATAGGACGGCGAGCCTACCATGATGATGATCATGGTGATGACTTTATTTAAAAGGACCCTTCACCGTTTACTATGTGAGTAATAATATTTTACCATTAATTTATTATTTACTGTGTTTTATGTTAACTAAAGTAAAGTCCCGTTAATTGAGTAAATTTTAATTTGGATAGTTAAAGTCGACTAAATATTGTGATATTATAGCCGAATTCAAGTATATCGTACTGATGTTGCAAACGCTTTAACTGTATTCTATCCACGCTTTAGTGTAACAAAAGTACTTCTTGACAGTTGGATGTTTTCCTGAGCCAGGGATGAATTATTTTGAGCTGTTGGTGGGGTAAAGCGTCGCAAAGTGGTGTCGTTTGTTTTTGAACGTATCCATTTTGGCGTAGTTTTAGATTTATTATTGCGGAAGGGCTGATGGTGAAAGCGTTGTTTGGCTCCGGGGATCTGTGTCGTCATCTGCCTGTATTTCATACAAAGTTCCAATGCAGTCGAAGTGCAAACAGTGGAAACTGTTTGTTTTGACGTTTGGAGGAAGGTGTCTGATTTGACTTGTTGGGAAATAGCGTATATTATCTACCCAGTTGACATTTATTTTCACTTCTTCTTCTTATCGTGTCGTTGGCTTGAATTTTAAATTTTTTTCTTCGAGGACGTTGCCACTTTTACGCTTCCCTCGGAGACATAGTATAAATCAAGCACGGTACAGCTGGTAGGGCATAGAGATGATCTAATGATCTAATCGTCATGACCACAATCGTCCTGTGCTTCTGCTTGGTCTATATGGCACCAGCGCGCCAGATTATGTTTACATCGGCCTACTTCAGTTCGGAGGCAATTCAAGCACCTCCAAGTAGCTCATGGCAGTTTATGACCTGGCGGTAGCGCCTCTGATGGTTGGATGTAATCGGGAGGTGGAGCATACTGTTCGCACCACATTCTAAACCTAGATGATTCCGGTTGTTCTTACGTATGACTACTTGACTCATTATGACGATTTTTCACCTGTTCAATTATTTGAAAAATCGAGATGCTTTCCGGGCATGAAACTGAAAGCAAATACACAAGTGTTTTCATGATAGGTTGAGAAGGATGCGGGAGCCAGAGAAGCTCATTAGGAAGACCCATAGCATAGCCGAAGGCTTTATTGCCATAGGTAGAGTAATGAATTGCATTGTTTGTTTTGTTGTGATCGTACTAGAGTTGACCCGTAGTCCGTGAGTGGGCAGTATGCGGTCGACTCTTGTGGAGGTCGAGTTTCTGGAGGAAATCATAATGTCAAGTGGACCTGGTGATCACAGGTGGTAATACGCGTATTAATGTGAGGCTAACTATGACAATTTTGTTATTGATATGTCTTGGTGATCTCTCCTAACTGAATTAATAATTACTGAATCTTTTTTTTTAAACATCGTTAAAATTTAGAAGTTCTATTAGTTTTGATTCAATTTAACTTTAATAACTGGTAAAGAGAACATATGATTAATAACAACTTTGAACTAGCAGGAAGGCTGGCTGCGTTCCTTAACATGTGATCGCTGCACATAGACATGAAGTTATTACTATCCAATTCGATTTTAAAGATTTATTGATGTTAATTTTTTGTTTTGAGTTTATTATATTTTAGATCGTTAAATCAAATTAAGTAAGTCATCTAATAAAGATGGTTATATATAGCAAAAAATATATATAAACAGTACACAGTAATTAATTTAACTAAAAACTAAATAACCTACCTAAATTAAAATATAAAAAGTATGAACTAAAATATAACTAACTAAAAAAATAAAACATATACCTAAGAGACTGGCGGCATTGCCTCGTCGTACAGGAAGACTTCTAAAAAAAAATTTACTAAAGTTTTGTTTTGATCAGGTTTGGCCGAACGGTGTACCGTTTGTGTTTTGTGTTGATCTTAAATATGAAACCCTAGGACGGGTGTTACTGTCAGGATGGCAGTGTCGGCGAGTTAAAAATTGATTCCTTTGAATTGATCCATGAATTTTGTTGATTCGAATGATTGAATACGTAAGCATTGTGCGAAAAATCGCTTAGTCATGATTTCTTTATAATTATTCCTGTATAGATCTTGTCTGAAGGACAAATAAAAGACCGGTTCAGAAAAGTAGTTTTGCAAGGCACTCTTCTGGAGTAGAATTTTTGCGAGTTGAAATTTTGTTATAGTTTTGAGGGACGCCTATTGTCAAACTAGATCAGAATCATTTTATGGTTATTTCTAACCATGCTACCATAGAATACATAATAGTACAAGGACAGAAGATTCACTCTGAAAAATCAATTAAAAGAATAGAGACTGTCGCTACGACACAATTAAGTTCAATTCAGATCGCACAACGCTAATAACTTACAGTTATATTTACCTAGACAATCCATCTTTTTCTATCGTGTAACGCTTACCTTTTCTGGCGCACTGATTAGCCATGCTGGCATGGCCGCCGTACGTACTTGCGTTTTTAATACCTACCGCGGAGTGAGACAGGCCTGATGCTACTTACTAGTTTAAATTACTATTGAGAGCGCGTACGAGGACGTACGCATGTCAGGTTGGCCGTGTCGGCGAGTTCAAGATAATCCCATTTATTATTGTTTTCGATGTGCAAACAGAAAGTTGTTTACTACAAAACATAACTGCTAAATTTTCAAATGTTTCAACAAGTACAAAAGCGGTCGCCCTAGCGACGAGCGGCTCAGTCTTGTGCGGACCGCCGCACTGTGAACATCTCCTTTGGGTAGTGTGCTGTGGGCTTGGCCATAGCTTCTTTAATTGTGATTGTTGTAATAGATGAGGATTTGGTAAACCGATTTATTACAATGATAGTTGTTTCAGCTAGACGATAAGCCCAGGTGGACACAGATTCAATAACTGTGTGGGCCAGGGGTATTCAGGCACTTATGGTTGGAATCCATGATACAGCGCGAGGCGGAGCACTGTATTTATCGTCACACTTTTAGTGAGTTCCGCGTAGGTTATCTCCTGCTTCGTCAAATATAATCATTCAAATCATAGTACTATTGGACAAAGACCAGGGGCCTTACTCCATAATGTTATCGACGACAGTCGTCCGTCATACGAGCAGTTCAAGGCAATCCATAACACATACGCGATGACGTCGTCGATCGCTGTAGAACGGACTAAAGACGGGACTAAACTACTTTGACAGATAAATAGCTTAAACGGTACTCGATTAGAGTCAAAATGTCAACTTGACAGCACGTGAGTCGACCAAAAATGCCCCCCGTCCCACCCCGCATCATACCCCGCCAACGTCAACTCTTTTAGTTACGGACCTCGTCGCGCCGATATGGGTTTGGGCTCTTATTGGTTAGTTCGGAGGTCTGATTATATCTAGTCGGCATATCCATCGAACAGCTGTGAACTTACTCGTAGTGATTAATATTCTTTTTGAGCTGTGTCTCTTTGAGTTGATTTAGTATCCCTTAGCCCCCTTAGCAAGTTTTATGGTCCTACCTAGCTCAATCAGTGTGATTTCTTACTATATGACTATTTACCTAAATAGCAGTTACTTAAGTGATTGTATCTTTATCGAACAATAATAATTGTTCGAGGACATAACCATAACCTAACCTAAAGGATGCTCCGGAACTTCAAGAGGTCTCAAAGGTAAGCAATTTGTGAATTTTGTTTATTAAAAAAAGTATATATATATATATATGCCTACTTAGCCTCATATCTAAATTGCCTCATAAAATTTTCTATATTTTTACAGATATTAATTATTGCTCTTGCATTTTATGCAAGGGCCGTTACCAGAAGGATGTGGATGTGGCAAAGGTTGCCATCATGGCGCAGCAGTCAGCACGCTATGGCGAAAATAGCAATGCTTTTATTTGGCAATAATATGGAGGATATAAATCATCTGGGCCGAGAATATTACTAGGTATGTAAGCACTCCGCTTTTTGTCACTACATACTGATTTTGTTTACATCACACTTCAAATGGGCGTGAGCCATCATGGCTGTAGCTGAAATTACAGATGTGAAGTTGGATCCAATGTCAAAAATATTTAAATTGATGAATACATGTACTGTTTGCTATCTAGCTAGTGGTACAAAAATATTCACTGACTAGGGGTTAATTCTAATAAACATTATTATAATCATTTTGAATGACTTTTTTCACCTCCACTCCACCAAAAAGCAAAAAGTGGCCTTTGGCTCTTATGATAGCCTATGGCTCTGTCACCCCTGTTATTTCAGTTGTACAGAACTTGTGGCTGGTCCAGCGGGTTCCGTGGCATATTTCTGCACTGATGCTGCACTTTACTTGTAATTATGGTTAAATTGAGCATTTTGAACTAAAAGAGATGTGCCGAGCTGTGAAAATGACAGAGTACATCACATTAAAATCTTAAAGAATTTACTCTCTTAAACAGGATAATCTGATATATTGGTATACAATTATTTCAGGTTTTCAAGAAGAGACACGTGGTGATGAAATAATCAAAAGTACATTTCAAATATAGTAGGTACAAAGGCGGACTTATCACTAAAGTGATTCAGCCAACCTTTGGGTAAAGAAGATTATAAAAGATGTGGGGGAGTTGGCGCAGTTAGAGTATTACAGTGTAGAAAAATACAAGTACCTATACAATTAAAATAATAGGAGTACATACTATAACATATAAACGAACAATAAAGTAATTTAAAATGCATAAACTATAAAATTGGTACATACGAACATTAAGGAAAGTAATTAAAAAGTAGCCAGTGAAAAGAAAATAAGAGAAGAGATATTAGTCAGAGCTAGAGGAAAGGTAATGAGACGTCACTAAATCTTTAAATTTTTTCAATGACTGTACTTGGCGAATGTCCAGTGGTAAAGCATTCCAGCCATCCATTACATCGTTGTATCCATCGAACAAACGAAGTAAAGCTTTGAAGACACCAATATTAACAGAGCTGCTCAGTTTTGTCGTAGGTAGCTCATTTACTGGGTTTTCGGCCTGGTTCTTGCGATATCCCATCCTTGGGGCTCAAAATTTGCTTTTTGGTTTGGTAACAGCTGCCTTTCGAAAAAAAACTGGTTAAACTGGAAAACTTTTTATAGAACAGATAGAAATTTAATAAACAATTAGAGTTAGGTTAGGTATTTGTTGTTTGATGTTATTTATTTACACACGAATGTCATGTTTGAAGTTGACATGTCTGTGGAACTTTACTTTTAATGATCATGGCGTCTGGGATATTGAGTCGTACTGATTTTACAATAATAAAATCAATTATATTTTCTTATTATAATAACACTTTTAGGTTCAGATTGGCTTCACTTGTAAGAAAAAAAAGTAAGAATCTCATATATATTAGCCAATCAAGATAAATTTATTGTTTTCGAAAGTACCGATATAGTACCGATAAATTTAGCAAAAAGTTTCACACCACCGGTCTCAATGTGCGTTGTCTACGGGCTCGTATGGTATCCGTATTGTACGGAACGACTGTACGGAGTGGGCATGAGGTACCGTTGTCGATCCGTGCCTTTAGTACGCCCGTAGATACGGCGTATGTTTTTAGAGAGGGGCCGTCGCGGCGGTACGGCTTTGGGCTCTTATTGGCTAGTTCGGAGGTCTAATCGTATATCTATAGATCTATATATATAGGTACCTAGTCGGCAGTAGAGGTTTTAGGGTAGGGCGCGGTTGGGCGACCGCCCAGGGCGCCGGATATAAAAGGGCGCTACGAAAGTATATCCCTCCCCTCGTTCATTGATCGAGGTCTACTTACTTTTTATAAATTATTATTTCATTAGGTATATTTTATTGTGGATATCTAAAAGTGTTCCACCGTAACATCCGAACCAATTATCCAATTTTGACAAATGAGATGTCTATCGATTCTTGTTTCTGTCCGGGTAACAAAGTCTACAATTAGTATGCAATAAATATAACGAATTCGACATACAATAATTTCGAGGCAATTTTTTTTTTTATTTTATTTCGAGTCGTGTATCAAATGAAAGGTATCTTAATTAGCACATTTCAAAAATATATATTGTTAGCTGCAAATGGCTTCCGTAGTTGGGTATTAGCTTTTAAAACGTAGGTAAATCTTGTTTCGTAACGTAGGTAATTTTAGGTAGGGGGCAACGTAGTAATTTCGCCCAGGGCGCTGGTAGGGCTAGCACCGGCACTGCTAGTCGATATATCCATCGAACAAAATAAAATAAAAAATGACTTTGACTTTGCATATCAGCTGTGGCTATATTTACTTAGTACCCCTTATCGCCCTCAGTACAAGTTTAATGGTCCTACCTAGCTCAATCAGTGTGATTTCTTACTATATAACTATTTACCTAAGTATTTAGCAGTTACTTAAATGATTGTATCTTTAATGAACAATAATAATTGTTCGAGGACATAAACATAACCTAACCTAAAGGATGCTCCGGAACGGAATTAACGGATAAACGGATTCAAGAGGTTTCAAAGGTAAGCGATTTGTAAATTTTGTTTATAAAAAAAGTATATATACCTATATGCCTACTTAGCCTCATACCTAAATTGCCTCATAAAATTTTCTATATTTTTACAGATATTAATTATTGCTCTTGCATTTTATGCAAGGGACGCTACCAGAAGGATGTGGATGTGGCAAAGGTTGCCATCATGGCGCAGCAGTCAGCACGCTATGGCGAGAAGAGCCATGCTTTTATTTGGCAATAATATATAGGGATTAATAAATATATAGGGACAAGTTGCACTGATTGAGCTAGCCCCAAAGTAAGTTCGAGACTTGTGTTACGAGATACTAACTCAATGATACTATATTTTATAACAAGTACATATATAGATAAACATCCAAGACCCAGGACAATTTGAAAAAGGCCATTTTCCAACTTGCCCTGACCGGGGATCAAACCCGGGACCTCTGGGTGGCGGACTAGCATGGAGACCACTACGCCACGGAGGTCGTCAAAAGCATATAAATCATCCGGTACCTCGTTATTCTCAGTTGAACTATTAGTACTTTATACTTAGTGCCCTCCAGCAGATTTTATTTATTTATTTATTTATTTAAACTTTATTGCACAAGAAAAAGTGTACAAATGGCGGACTTAACGCCATATGGCGTTCTCTGCCAGTCAACCATTGGACCAAGTAGAGAAATAATTTGGGTGGTGCGACAGAATATGAGACTATATAGAAAATTATAAATTAAATACCAACAAGAACATAATAAATATTATTTAAAAATATATACATATACGTACACCGATACGATTACTATACATAAAATAAATATTTAATATATATTATAATAATACATAAATACCTGAAGTAATATATATATATAAATACTATATGGATGACTACTAGTTACTGCATAGGGACACCATGCGAAGAAGAGACTTCTCGGAGAAATCGTTTATGAACCGCCCGTTTGAAGGCTAGACGACTAGGTGCACGTCTAATGGCTTCCGGAAGAGCATTCCAGAGAAGGATGGCTTTAATTTGAAAGGATTTTCTCATAAAATCAGAATGATGAGCAGGTATGGATAATGTTGAAAGTTTGGAAGAGCGAAGATTACGCGAATGTGTAGAGCTAAGAAGAGAAAATTGAGACTTGAGATAAGCTGGGGAGTTGGGGTCATTGAGGATGGCATAAAGCATGCATAGTATTCTGGCGTTTCGACGCTGGGGGATAGGGAGCCAGGCCAACTGTGAGCGAAAAGAAGAGATGTGGTCGTATTTTCGAAGACCATAGATAAATCTTATGCAGTTGTTAGCTAGTTTGTCTAGTTTATGGAGAAGATATTGGTTTAGATTTGTATAGCAAACATCAGCATAGTCGATTATAGGAATAATAAGGGATTGCGTCAATGTTATTTTTGTTTTTAATGGGAGAAAATTCTTATATCTATAAAGGCAGCGCAGTGTTCCTTTTACCTTACGACTAACCTCAGCGATGTGATTGGACGAGCTCATAGTTGAGTCAATGTGCAGCCCAAGATCTTTGACACTGGAACAGAATGGTATGGTTACCCTATTTAATTGTATTGGGGAGATGTTTTCAAAGTCAATATTCCCAAGTTGTCGAGAGCTTCCAACAATAATTGCTTGGCATTTGGTAGGATTGACGGAAACTCCATACCGTTCCGACCACTCCGCGATGAGCCGCAGATCGTTGTTTAGAAAAGAAATCGCTGAGTCAGTATCGCTGCGATCACAAGAATGATAGAGTTGAAGGTCATCAGCATAAAGATGATGAGAGGAAGAAAGAAGAGCAGTAAGAGAATCAATAAAGATAGAAAATAGTAAAGGAGAAAGGATTCCTCCTTGAGGGACTCCAGTATCCAGATCCTGCCATTCAGAAACGGACTGATCGACTCGAACTGCTTGTTGTCGGTCACGTAGATACGATGAGAACCATTCCAGGACTGTTGGCGAGAGGTTGAAGCGGGACAATAAAGCTAGTAAGATATCATGGTCAACGGTGTTAAATGCATTGGAAAAATCAATGAGAACAAGTACTGTTACCTCACCATTTTCCATACCGCTTCTCATGTCTTCAGTAACTTTAAGTAACGCGGTACTAGTGCTGTGTCCTGGCCGAAATCCTGATTGGAAATTACTAATAAGGTTGTGTGATAAAATAAGTGATGATAATTGTGAATTTACAACAGCTAAAATTTTAGAGAAAACGGGAAGTATTGAAATCGGCCGAAACTGATTTAAGCTACTGGGATTATCTGTTTTTGGAAGAGGAATGACAAAGGCTTTACGCCATAAAGAAGGGTAAGTCCCAGTGCTCAAGGAAAAGTTAATTATATGAGTGAGAACAGGAAGGATAAAATCAAGAAGGATGTAAATCATACGCTGACCGATTTCGTCAACGCCTACGGCTTTAGATTTAATCAAAAGTAGAATTTTTTTAACATCATCAACAGTCACTGGAGAAAAGGAAAAAGTATCGGGAAGTAAGGGAGGCAGAGAAGTTATATATTTGATGGTCTGGGCCTTAATAGAGGGGTCAAGACAGGAAGCTGACGAGAAGTGACCATTAAGGTCGTCCAAAGAGAACTTAGAGGTACAGGTATTACATTGGCCCTTACCAAAGCCCAGACCCCTAAGAAACTTCCACATATCGGCAGGTGAAGAGCCGGTAACACTATCATGGAAGTATCGCCTCTTGGCGGTTCTCACCATCTGAATGCAGCGGTTTCTAGCATGTTTGTATAAGTTCCAATTGGACTCACATCGATCGCGTTTATATTTAATGAAGGCTTTGTTACGTCTTGCCATCGCCATGCGTACTTCCCTCGTGATCCAAGGACAGGGTGGTCGCTTTAGTTTAACTCGGCGGAGAGGAGCGTGCTTGTTGTACAGACTAACAATAATCCCATTTAGCTGTGAAACCTTGGCATCAATTGTGTCAGCTCTAACAATGGCTTTCCAGTCAGTGTTAGCGGCGTCACTGTGCAGAGCCTCAACATCCAGCTTAGCAAAATTACGCATCAAAACGGTGGCAGGTCTCTGTTTAGAAGTGTGGATCCTATAAGAAGCGAATATAAGATCATGCCTGGAGAAAGCGGGGGCTGGGTGTTGGCCATGGAGTAGAATGTCGCTGGTTGAGGTTGTGATTATATGGTCGATCCAGGTGTCATCAGTGTTTGCATTCACATGAGTCGCATTAAGTGTGAGAAGGTAAAGATTAAAAGAGCTTACGAGATCACGTAGCTTGAGGGCAGAAGAAGAGTTTACCAACAAATTGGTATTAAGATCACCGAAAATAAGAAAATGATTGTAAACCGAGGCAAAAGTGTCCATAGCTGATTCAAGATGAGAAAAATAATTTGTGCCAGGTGGTGAATATACCACACCAAGTACGATTTTGACACGTTTCACCTCCGCTTCAACGAAAAGATACTCGGCGGACTCAGAGTACTCAGGCGGTGATTTACAGAGAACCTTAAAAGGAATATTGCTGCGGAGGTATATTGCTACACCCCCACCACGCGCACCAGTACGATCGTTCCTAATTAGTACATACCCAGGGAGAGCAACGAGGGCGGAGTCGATGCAAGGCTTAAGCCATGATTCCGATACGAGTATCGCTTGAAGGTGTTCAACCGTGCTAAGGTCAAGAAGATCAGTGTAATGAGCTGGAATGCTCTGTGCGTTAATATGACATGCATTAAAGTACTTTTTTACTGGAGCCAAGTCATTGCGCAACGTATCAGCCAGACAGGCGGTGTCATGAAAAGATGCATCTTCGGTACTCGAGGAGTCGCAGTCACATTGTGCGGAATAAAATGATTCATCCATGATTCAAATAAATATAAATATATAAATTACTAAATAATAATAAATAATATGCTCCTAATAGAAAATAATATAATATATAAAATTATTGCAAGGTATTCGTTTTCTGCCTTGGTCTGCCGGCTTACAACGTTTTTCTACAAGTTTACAGGCAACTAACAAATATAATATAATAAGTACCTACCTATTACATATTTGAAAAACAATCGAAAAACATCACGTAATATGGACCGCAGGTTACGCAGCAGGTACAATTTCCGAACGCACAAACAAGTTGCTGTCAGTGTCACAGATGTCAAAGTCACTACACTATTGTCACTGTAAGTTCAAAGTTAAAAGTTAAATCTAACAAAAAAATAGTTATCGTGACGTACGAGAAACAAAAACTTGATACAATATTGTGGGTAGTAAGATAAAGACATTACTTGACTTTCGCCCCACGCTTCGGGCGTGACTGCCTGTCGTAGGCAGAAGGACCCGCCTTATCACTTTCCGTGCTTGGAGGTTTTGGAGCCCTGTTGTGGGGCTCTGAAGCCGCAGGCGCCGCCGTAGGTTCTAATGCGTCGCCGGCCAATCTCAAGTCCTCCTCATTGTTTATAATGATTGGCTTACTGCCAGCCTGAAGCTTGACAAATATATTGCCATCCAGTGTCCAACATTTGGTGATACCAAATCTCCTGCGTGCCTCCGTGAAAAGAACTTGCCGACGGCGTGTAAGGAACTCGGAGACCACATATGAAGTTCCCTTCAAAGCTGTTTTTTTCCGCCAAACAGAGGATTTCATAGATTGACTCACAAAACGAACCAATACTGGCCGAGGGCGGTCCTGCTTGCTTGGACCCATCCTGTGGCAGGCTTTATAAGATTCCACAGACACTCCTTCAATTTTCAGCACATCCGTTATGATTGTGGACACCGCGGCTACTACATCGTCCGATCCTTTGTCTTCCGGCTCTGGGATTCCTCCAAATAAGAGATATTTGCGCCGGTGCCTCATCTCGATGTTGTCGGTGTTTTTAACAAGTTCCCCAATCTGCTGGTGTAGAAGCTGAAGTATATCAAACACCTCAGACTTGTATGCATTGAAGTCACCTGCAAGCTTCACTAAGGACGCTGGCTGATTTTCCGTAGCTGCAGCCTTCAACTGTTGCTCGAAGACGGACATCCGATGCATCAGGGAGGACTCCAGGGACTTTTGCAGTGCGTGTACAGCAGTGAGCGTGGACATATTGAGACTATTAGTGTCAGATGGGTGAAAGCGTAGTGAGAGTGTGTTGTAGCCGGCAGTAGGTACTTAGAACTTCAGAATTACTGCATGTGAGTTGCTGCTAACACTACCTTGTGAGTAGGGCACTGAAGTCAGACCACTAATGACCTAATTAAGGCAAAATGTATACTTTAACTATTTTTATTAAATTTTAGAGCAAGAGCTAGCTGTTATACTTTTTTCCACCTACCGCCGAAAAAAAAAATTTT
Source organism: Acrobasis consociella (assembly GCA_963555685.1). Taxonomy (NCBI): domain Eukaryota; kingdom Metazoa; phylum Arthropoda; class Insecta; order Lepidoptera; family Pyralidae; genus Acrobasis; species Acrobasis consociella. Next base: position 14,464,952 of record OY743125.1, on the reverse strand, counting down.
ACTCTCTTAACCCCTACGCTCATCGCAGGATCATCAACATTTCAGCCGCACAACGTCCACAGCTGGACATAGGCCTCTCCCAAAGATTTCCAAAATGACCAATCTAGAGCGGCTTGCATCCAGAGCCTTCCAGCGACCTTGATTAGGTCGTCAGATATAGCAGGATAATCTTATATAATGGTATAAAATTATTTCAGGTATTCAAGAAGAGACATGTAGTGATGACATAGTGTTATAACAATTTGTCTAAAATAATGAATGATACCATGCCCGGTGCGAAGATCTTAATACCACCTCATTTCTCTACAGGAAGTATTATATAGGTAACAGAATCAACTGCAGAAGAAGAGCAACAACCAGCCAAGATCTGACTGATATCATCCATACAGTGATTCATTCTTTTTGATTATATTGTGGCTTATTTATTATCTACTTACTGGTTTTTACCATTTCAAATTATGGACATTAAATAAAACAATATATTTATAGTTTTGTTTTTCATTCATCAAAGAAGCCACTTTTAACACAATTGTCCATGTTGTTCATGATTAGTTATTTCACTGCTAGGTTTAAAACTATATATAAATGTTTATAAATAAAATAAAAGAGAATCATTATTCAACAGCCTACATTGTTCTGCAGATCTAACAGAAAGAACCATGCAGTAAACCTAGGTACCTACCTACATAACATTATGTACAGACAAAGCATTTTGTCTTTGTGGCTCGAAAGTAGACAGAGCCCAATGTCACAAAACTCAAAGGCCACTTTTAGCATTGTGGTGGGCGAGAAGGTGGCAAAAGGAATCAAAATAGTAATATACATAGGCACATTGCATGTAAACTGATTCAGTTTCTACCATTCTATCGATTGGTTTTTATGGTCTTAGCTAGAAAAGAAGCAGCTGGTACATTCCTAGTTTTTTCCTTTCTTCGACCAGCATGGAGGAGCAAACTTTTACAACAAACTAAAAAGAACCTCTACAAAGAAATACTCAAAACATTGAACACCATACACCACTCACACAAATTTAAACTAAGTGCACTTCTTATAATTATTATTATGTAAGCAATGCATCCAATTGCACATGATTGTGTTTTTATTAGGTGCTTTGGTAGGTTATTGTTACAATTTAGAGTATGTAACTTACAAGAAATTCAGGCATTGAAACTTAATTTGCTTTATAAAAATACACAACACTTCCACAATAATTATATATTTGTATAAGTACAATAAAATGTTGCATATGAAATACATTCTTTATTTTCATTCTTCATTTCTCCAGGCTATGTAAACAAGTTATTTCGGCTTTTCACGTCTCGAGTCTTGGTCTATAGAAGCCTTGCCGTCGTTTTATTGAAGCAATCGGAGCAGCTATCCATCTAACACAAACGTTTTGTCGTAGCGCTCATTTACTGGGTTTTCGGCCTGGTTCTCGCGACATTCTCATCCTTGTGGCTCAAAATTTGCTTTTTGATTTGGTACCAATAGCTGCTTTTCGAAATAAAACTGGAGAAGTTTTTATAAAACTGATAGAAATTTAATAAACAATTATGGATATGTATTTGTTGTTTGATGTCAATTACACACGAATGTCATTTTTGAAGTTGACATGTCTGTGGAACTTGACTTTTAATGATCATGGCATTCATGGCGTCTGGGATATCGAGTCTTAACGATCTGACAATAGTAAAATCAATTACTTTTTCTTATTATAATAACACTTCTAGGTGCAGATTGGCTTCTTTTGTAAGAAAAAAAGTAAGATTCTCATGTTTATTATCTAATTAAGATAAATTTATTGTTTTCGAAAGTACCGATACAATACCGGTAACTTTAGCAAAAAGTTTACATCACTGGTGTCGATGCACGTAGTTTATGGGCTCGTATGGGATCCGTGTTGTACGGTCCGACTTTATGGAGTGTAAACGAAGGCACCGGTGTCGACCCGTGCCTTTAGTACGCCCGTAAATACGGTGTATGTTTTTGGAGTAGGGCCCCAGCTTCAATCAATCATAGTAATGAAAAGTTGATACTACAAAGATATAATATTTAAGAGGAGAAAAAAAATAAAAAAATATGTTAAAGGTTTAAGATTAATGATTACGTTAGAATTAGTAAACATAAAGAATGTTTTGAGAAAGGATATACACCTAATTGGTCTTCAGAAGTATTTAAGATTATCAAAGTGCAAAATACTAATCCTACAACATATTTACTCAGATGCCCGGCGTAGACCAATTTTAGGAGCCTTTTATGCCCAATACATACATACATACCTCGTAGAAAAAGTTTTGAAGACCAAAGGTAATAAAGTATACGTTAAGTGGTTAGGACTACCAACAAGTGAAAACAGTTGGATAGATAAGACGAACGCATTGTGAATTTTTTATTCATTAATACTATTACGACTTTATCCCTAATGAGGGCAGACAAAGCACTGCGAATGTCTCTACATTTAAATATATATCATCCATTATAATATCAAGTCATTCGTGTAAAGATATTTCTAAAGTAAAGACTATTCCAACTAATAATAGTACTGTTATTAGTATTACTAATTCTTTATAAATAATTAATTAATTATGTAGGACCAAATATTCAGTACAATTATGATAATTTACAAGGTAATAATTTATACAATTGTGGACATTTGTGTCTTAATTTCCTTCAGTTATTTTGGACATCTCATAATGTAAAATAAAAATACATACTAAAAGTTATTTTACTCAGTTAGTGATAATATTTTTAAGTGAAATATCTAAGCTGGTGTCAATTATAATATAGTATAATAGAATAATATTCTGTTTCATTCAAGATTACTAATCTTCATTAATTGTAATTTAATTAAGTAAGAAACTTCATTATAATCATGTTGGTTTTTAATAAAACGGTTATTCAAAAGCCAACACATAACGTAACACCTCCAATATCGAAAGAAAGAAGACTTCTAGCAGAGAAGCGGTTAGGTACAAAAAAAGCAATCACACAATCAATCGCAAATAAAAATTATCTTCGCGCTCTTGGATTTAAATTATAAAATGTTACAAATTACGGATTCACCACATCATGATCATTCAATAGAAAGGTATGAAATACATAGCTATAATCCTTATAACAATAGCTTTAAAGATAACGATGAAATTAGGATACCTATTCATCAGCAAGATGTGTATGTGCTACCATCTGCTAGTTCAATTTACATAGAGGGTCGTGTGAATAGAAGTGGCGCTGATGCAACAGGAAAATTATCTAAAAAGGAAGTAAACTTTATAAACAATGCAATACCATTTTTATTTCAAGACATAAGATATGAACTAAATGGTATTGAAATAGATCGTATAAAAAATGCTGGAATCACCACTACAATAAAATCATACATTTCAATGAATGAAGGGGAAAATAGAGCCGCTGAGGTGTAGGGATGGAAAGTGGATGGAATCAAGCAAACAAATGGAAACTTCTGCATAGTTCTTCCATTAAACAAAGTATTGGGTTTCGCAGAAGATTATAATAAAAATCATTATTAATTGTAGACATGAGCTTATATTACAAAGAAGCAGTTCGGCTGTAAATTGTGTAACTACTGAAAAAGCAAATAATATCCGTATAGATATACAGAAGGTACAATGGCGAGTGCCTCATATAAAAGTTTCTGATCGTAGTAGACTCTTATTACTGAAGCACCTAGAAAAAGATCGCCCTATACAACTTGCATTCAGAAATTGGGATTTGTATGAATATCCATTATTACCCAAAACAACAAAACATTCATGGTCTATCAAAACTGCTTCTCAATTAGAAAAACCAAGATTTGTTATATTCGGTTTGCAAAGTAATAGAAAAGATGTTTCACTCAATAGTTCTTCAATGTTTGATCACTGTAATGTTACCAATGTGAAACTGTTTTTAAATTCACAATATTATCCCTATGAATCACTTCATCTTAAATTTGATCAAGGAAAGTACAGTATATTATATGAAATGTATACGAATTTCCGTCAGTCGTATTATGGCCTCAGTCCAGACCCTCTGCTTGATTTGCTGTCATTCAAAGAAAAAGCACCACTTTTCGTTATTGATTGTTCAAGACAAAACGACTCACTAAAGAGTGGACCAGTAGATGTGCGTTTAGAAATTGAATGTTCTGAAGACATACCTGAAGATACAACAGGATACTGTTTGATCATTAACGACCGACTTTTTGAGTATAAACCTCTGAGTAACATTGTTCGTAAGATATCATGAATGTAATTGTTGATATTTAAGGTTTCAAGAATGAGAAAAATCAATTCATTCCCAAAGAAATAGCAATTTTATCCAAATCTCATGTTATGATATTATTAATAAAGCCACCATACCCATTTTATCATTTAACAAAAAAGAACGTTCGACCGTAGCATGGATTGAAAAAAATAGAGGAATTCTATGGAATGAAGGCTTTGTACCATACTGTAATTATAAGTCTAGTATAATCAAATTTTTTAAAAATAAAAATATTTTTACTAAAGGTGACGAAAAAACAGTATGGCTTAAACATATGTTAGATACTAGTAAAGTGTATAACTTAGAAGGAGTTGGCTGTCCTAATTTTGAAACATTGTATGAAAAATATTTTTCGGATCTTAAAACCTGTATCTATCATAACCATATCTGTGCTTATAAAAATGTAAATTGTTTGTATAAATGGTGTAAAGAAAATTATGATAAAGTCAAAATAAATATTTTATAATTGTAATACCTTGTATTATTTTCCAATTAATGCGACGCATGAAATTGATGTATGTTTGAAACGAATGTGTGGGTAACATCTGCGATATACCATACCCATACAAGTAGGTACCTCTAAAATTAGGAAAGTCAGAATCAAGACTTTAAATTTGAAGATTAAGAGCTTATTAGTTGTATTACGAGTAAATGACTATCAATTTAAAACACACCTTGTCTAAGAGTATGCAGCAGTCAATTTACAGTATTAAATGTATGTACACTGAAAATGAACATTTTAACTACTCATCGAAACTTCGAAACTTATAGATAAAAACTCCGTTCTGATTAAGCCATTCTACTCGAGTGAGATGATATATGTGAAGTAATTCAGTTACAATTTTGATCAGTTATTGTTAAGCAGTTCGGAAAGCAGGTCAGTTAGTTATCAGTTATTATATAATTTATTTATCTGTTCACTGGATCAGTAGAAATGTCTTTAAATATTAGAGATTACGCCTAGTGAACATGTTTATCATCGGAACAGTTGGCATGCCTTTGAATATTGGAAGTGTTAGTTGATGAATGAATGGGTAGCTCGAAAATGAAAATAAAATAATAGGGATCTGGATCCAACCTGAATGGTTGGATCCAGGTACCCTATTTTCCATCTACTCTCGTTATCCTGTCAGCATTATATCTACTACTCTCGTGCGCATCGTATGTGATGTAGTGAGCGGATCTTTTGTAAACGGAAAAGCTAGTCACATAATTCATGAATTTGTACCTAACGTACCACCTGGTTATCGCATTATTGAAATTTCCGAGAGTATAATATATTTCTCAATCAATCAAAATTCGATTACTGTATGATTTCAGAGTTTCACGGTCACAATTACTGTTATAAGTATTACGGGACTTAACGCGATTAATATCGTTTTTTGCCAGATATTTCGACGGCCCTTCTGCCATCATGGTCGCTGGCCGACTGAGGAACTGCGATGGATGTCCGGCTGTCAAGGGTAACCATATCGGTCTACCCTCTTTCTTCGTCGTTTGTTGCATAAGTCCTTACACACAACACTGACGGTGTCCGTTCGGGAATTGTTTTTAGTTATTCGCACACTCTTTTTACAAAGCTCAATCACTGGATTCCACGTGCCTGACAACTTGAAGCCATCTTCTCGATTAAAATTAGGATGCTTCTTAATTTCAATCGCCTCTCTAACTACGTGCTACTAGCGTGGTATGTAATGGCGTTCAGTCGAAAGTATTTTGGGTTGATGTAGCTCAAACCAGTGATTGACTCCAGCTTGTGAAAGATGCTTTGCGATAGCTGACTTGTCAATATCCCTGTTTTTGACTGCTGTTATGTGCTCTTTGACCCATTGAGATATAGACCTCTTGGTCTGTCCAACATACGAGCGTCCACAACTACAGTCAATCTTGTAAACACCCGGTTTTTCTAAGAGCGAGCTGTCCTTAGGTGATCGCATATAGCTTGCGATTTTCCTCCCCGGAGTAAACGTGGCTTTTATGGAGTACTTTCCTAATAGTCTGCCGATTTTATCTGTTACTCCTTTGACATACGGTACGTACGCTGATTGCCTATCTATCCATGATGGCAGAAGGGCCGTCGAAATATCTGGCAAAAAACGATATTAATCGCGGTAAGTCCCGTAATACTAATAATTCGATTACTGATCTCAATATCAGATTGCTGGACGCTGAAAACAATCAAATCAATTTACGCGGTGAGGAGGTTCAGCTGTATTTACATTTTAGAAAAAAATGATTAATTTTAATAAAAAGCCTATTCCGTCCTCTCTTCAAGCTAGTTTCAAGAAAACATCTCAGAAAAGAAGACCTCTCCATTCTTCACAGAAGAAGCTTTCAAAAAATAACCAAGAATATTTGAAGTTGGTAGGATTATTAAAATGAATATTTTAAATATATCTCAACCAACAGCCTACGACAACAGCGTGGAAAGTTTCGAATTTCATTCATACAAGCCGTACGTGACAAGTTTCAACAAGAATGATGAAATCCGAATCCCTATTAACCAACAAGACTTGTACATATTACCCTCTCTCAGCACTTTGTACATTGAAGGTAAAGCAAACGTATACAATAGTAAAACTAAAGAAGTACTTTCAAGCGTTAGCTTTGTCAACAATCCTGCATTATTTTTATTTTAAGATATTCGGTATGAATTAAATGGAGTTGAAATAGATAGAATAAAAAATGCTGGTAATACTTTATCGCAAACTGAGGAACCACGGTTTGTTATTATTGGGTTCCAAACCAATCGTAAACATCAACCACAAACGTCAATGGCAGAATTGTTCGTGATGTAAGAGTTTTTTTAAATTCATGAAGGATGACCCAATACTCCTATGAAGAATTGAACATAAGTTTCTCAGAAAATAAGTTTTCTTTATTATACGAACAATATGCAAGATTTCAGCAGTCTTATTATGGACGTCGAGCAGCCTTTGTTGAGCTTAAAAGAATTCAAAGACGTTTCTCCATTATTTGTTATCGACTGTTCCCGTCAGCAGGAAACATTGAAGGGCTCTATAGACGTGAGAGTAGAAATTGAAGCTGACCAAGGAATACCTGATCAGACAGCAGCATATTGATTGATATTAAACGATGGCATATTTGAATACAATTTGAGCAACATTGTTAAAAAGATATCATGAATAAAAACACAATTGTCGTAGATCTACAAGGTTTCAAAAACCCTAGCAATTAATTCATTGTAAAGGAATTTGCAATAGCTACTGAAGAGCATACTCATATATTTTTAATAAAGCCGCCTTATGCTTTCTCCCAACTTACCCTTGAAGAAAGGAAACGTGTTCGGTGGATCGAAAAACATCTCGGATATCAATGGAGCTCTGGATTTATCGATTACAAAGAATTTTATAGGATTATAAAACCTTATTTAAATGGACGAAAAATTATTGTGAAAGGTGAAGAAATAGTGTTGTGGGTTCAGCAGTTATGTGACCACCAAAATATTGAAGATTTTACAAATACTGTTGACATAAATGGCATAAAGTCAAACGGATCTCTTGTTAAAATGAGAGTACCTCAAGGTTCTATCCTGGGACCGTTCCTCTTCTTAGTGTACGTCAATGATTTGCCTTACGCGGTTGAGAAACAAACTGGCATTGTGTTGTTCGCCGATACACGTCTCTTATTTTTGAAATAGACCGTCATAGCGAAGATGCTACTGCGGTGAATTACACCTTGACGGCCATTTCTAACTGGTTTTCAGCCAATAACCTTATGTTGAATGCATACAAGACCCAATGCATTAGATTTAGTCTTCCTAACGTGAGGCAAGCCAATGTTGATATGCTACTGAACGGTCAAAAATTAGATCTCGTTGAAAATACTACTTTCTTGGGAATCACAATAGATTCAAAACTTCAATGGGGTGCCCATATCTCTAAACTCGCTAATAGGCTTAGTTTAGCGGCTTAAGCTATTAGGAGAATCAGACAATTGACAGATGTGGCAACTGCTACTACTAGTACTACTAGTTTACTTTAGTTACTTTCATAGTATAGCATGATGTCTTATGGGATTCTTCTATGGGGGAGTGCAGCTGATATACAGACTATTTTTATTTTGCAAAAAAGGGCAATTCGTTTTATTTACGGTTTAGGATCAAGAGACTCCCTAAGAGATTTTTTTAAGAAAATTGATATACTTACTGTACCATCCCAGTACATATTTAAAAATATAATGTGTTCAACCTTTGAACATTCGGTCAGCAAATCACGCGACGAACGTGCGACCTAGATGCAGAAACTGCAAGATTCTGCTGCAACGACACTATACACAGACGACTCACATAGAATTTTTGTAATAAGTGTGCGTATCTTAGATTTGTATATATAGTTAGGCAAATTGTAAATAAAATTGTCTTTCATCGGCAGTCGAGTTATTATTATCTCCTGCGTAGCGGTTGACCCGCTGATGCCTAGTAGCATCCTCTCACTGTGGCCAAGACACCCTTAGCCAGTGACGGTCTTGTGAGTCTGCTTGACCGACAGTGAGAAAATCTTGTCCTGTACACATTGCACCTCGTGTACAACTACCCTGATTCCTTCCCACCATCCGTCTGTGGCCTTAGGTCTCACGGCGCAGACTTCCTGGACACCTTATATATTTATATGTCGGCGAGTTCAAGATAATCCCATTTATTATTGTTTTTGATGTGCAAACAGAAAGTTGTTTACTACAAAACATAACTGCTACATTTTCAAATGTTTCAACAAGTATAAAAACGGTCGCCCTAGCGACGAGTGGCTCAGTCTTGTGACTGTGAACATCTCATTTGTGTAGTGTGCTGTGGGCTTGGCCATAACTTCTTTTGTGATTGTTGTAATAGATGAGGATTTGGTAAACCGATTTATTACAATGATAGTTGTTTCAGCTAGACGATAAGCCCAGGTGGACACAGATTCAATAACTGTGTGGGCCAGGGGTATTCAGGCACTTATGGTTGGAATCCATGATACAGCGCGAGGCGGAGCACTGTATTTATCGTCACACTTTTAGTGAGTTCGGCGTAGGTCATCTCCTGCTCTGTCATCAGAAGTTAGATCTGAATCTTTTGCCCACTTGAGTGAATCCATGGGAGAATAGGAGTGAAGAGTCCGACAGGGTCCGAAGAGTGTTATTATAATTAGACCGTCTTTTGAATTGTCCAGAGATGATGGACCCGTATTTTCAGTTTGCCAGAGGGGTAAAAATTCACAAGAATACGGAGCGTCAAGGTTCCGGAGTGGGGGCTTGCGGAGTCACACTTAGGTAAAAATCGTGCTTGAGTGTGACGTCACGAAAAATTTCAATGCGCTGTATCTTTGTCATTTTTGACCAAAAGTGTTTTTCCATTCGTCATGCCTATTCTGAAAAACAGGAACCTGTCCATTTATTTAATAATCGTATGGCTATTATTACAGTCGTTATTCTGTATCTATTGTATTGTGTCTTTTTGCAGGGTGAACCAGTCTTCCGGCAGTCTCGAATAATGTGGTCCATGTCCTATTCAGGAGCGCCACATCCGCAAGCTGGGGAGTCAATCCAGTCGCACCGGAATTCAAACGATCTAGTTCGTCCCCATCCAGTTCTCAGTCTGTGGAGCTGGCACAATTCTCTGCGTGGGAGAGAGAACCCTGATAGTTTTTCAGTGGGGTTGATGGTTATATCCACATAGGTGGATTCAAATTCTATTCTTTTTGATGATTAAGTGGTTTTTCAACAGTCAATCTTATAGAGCTGGTGTCGTGACTTCAGTCTTAGCCTTTTTTAGTTTGTGGATGGAGTTTAGCAGTGCAATGTGTCGATATATTTTGGGGTCATTGACAGGCTCTGGTTTTAGTATAGCAAACCATCCTGTGTTGCATATGGTCTGTGTGACAAGCGTCTGTGTGACAAGCGTCTGTGTGACAAGCGTCTGTGTGACAAGCGTCTGTGTGACAAGCGTCTGTGTGACAAGCGTCTGTGTGACAAGCGTCTGTGTGACAAGCGTCTGTGTGACAAAGCGTCTGTGTGACAAACGCCTGTGTGACAAGCGTCTGTGTGACAAACGTCTGTGTGACAAACGTCTGTGTGACAAACGTCTGTGTGACAAACGTCTGTGTGACAAAGCGTCTGTGTGACAAGCGTCTGTGTGACAAACGTCTGTGTGACAAGCGTCTGTCTGTCAACCGTCTGTCTGCCAACCGTCTGTCTGTCAACCGTCCGTGTGACAAGTCTGTCTGAATGGCAGCCGGCCTGTGTGACAACCTTTAGCGCCAGTAGTGGTGCTAACGAGAGTTAAATGATCAGTGCAAAGATACTTAACGTGTGTTTAGTTTCAGCTACTTCTGCAAAGGTGCTAAAGTGCTAACAAGTGAACCATAACTGCTGGCCACGTATTGCGGCCGAGTTGGAGTCAGCGGCAGTGCCGCAGGCGCTTGAGATTCCTGGTGAAGTGAGGTGAAGTGAAAAAGCGAGTTGATATCGTGTGTATTTCTGTGTCGTAACCTTATCTGCTGAATCGCAAAGATAACCTGGTGAGTTTTTATATTTTTTTCGATTTAAGAGTAGAGCAGAGAGCAATTTATTTCGAAACCTTTAGTTTTAAAACATAAAGTAGAATAATGTCTAGTCTTTTGACCACTTTGCAAGCAGAAAATAATTATGATTTCGCTATTTTAAATAAGAACGTGTATTATCTGCTAAGCTTAGTGAGTTAATCTTATCGTCATGAGTTGATAGATGAGCTTAACATCACTGAAGGTGGCATAAGTCACTGTTAGTCGGAGCTGGCAGAGGTGCCAGTTAGTATCCTAGCAAATAGTCTAATTTGAGTATTTTAAATTATAATTTTTAGCGTCTTATAATCTTACGTGTGAAAACTGGTGTAAAATGATAGTTATTAGGTACGTTACGTACTTCATTATTCATAAAGTTGGAGAGATAAGTTCTCCTAGCCTTTGCCTCATATTGGACTTAAGATAGCTAAATATGATGATGACTTTTATAAAGATTATAATGAGATAATGACCAGGGTGATGATGATGATATTGATAATGAAGAGACAGTGATGACGATGAAGATATTATTGATGAAGAGGTAGTGATGATGAAGAGGTGATTAATAGGACGGCGAGCCTACCATGATGATGATCATGGTGATGACTTTATTTAAAAGGACCCTTCACCGTTTACTATGTGAGTAATAATATTTTACCATTAATTTATAATTTACTGTGTTTTAGGTTAACTGAAGTAAAGCCCCGTTACTTGAGTAAATTTTAATCTGGATAGTTAAAGTCGAGTAAATATTGTGATATTATAGCCAAATTCAAGAATATCGTACTGATAAGCAATGTATTTTTATTGTTAGGAAGTCCGTAGAAAAAAACAGATTAAGTTGCAAACGCTTTAACTGTATTCTAGCCACGCTTTAGTGTAACAAAAGTACTGTAAACGCTTGTTTTTGTTGACAGTTGGGTGTTTTCCTGAGCCAGGGATGAATTATTTTGAGCTGTTGGCGGGGTTAAGCGTCGCAAAGTGGTGTCGTTTGTTTTTGAACTTATCCATTTTAGCGTAGTTTTGGATTTATTATTGCGGAAGGGCTGATGGTGAAAGCGTTGTTTGGCTCCGAAGATCTGTGTCGTCATCTGCCTATATTTTATACAAAGTCTCAGTGCAGTCGAAGTGCAAATAGTGGAAACTGTTTGTTTTGACGTTTGGAGGAAGGTGTCTGATTTGACTTGTTGGAAAATAGCGTATATTATCTACCCAGTTGACATTTATTTTTACTTCTTCTTCTTATCGTGTAGTTGGCTTGAATTTTAAATTTTGTTCTTCGAGAACGTTGCCACTTTTACGCTTTCCTCCGCGGCATAGTATAGGTCAAGCACGGTACAGCTGGTAGGGCATAGAGGTGATCTAATGATCTAATCGTCATGACCACAATCGCCCTGTGCTTCTGCTTGGTCTATATGGCACCAGCGCGCCAGATTATGTTTACATCGGCCTACTTCAGTTCGGAGGCAATTCAAGCACCTCCAAGTAGCCCATGGCAGTTTATGACCTGGCGGTAGCGCCTCTCATGGTTGGATGTAATCGAGGGGTGGAGCATACTGTTCGCACCACATTCTAAACCTAGATGATTCCGGTTGTTCTTACGAATAACTACTTGAATCATTATGACGATTTTTCACCTTTTCAATTATTTAAAAAATCGAGATGCTTTCCGGGCATGAAACTCAAAGCAAATACACGTGTTTTCATGAAAGGTTGAGAAGGATGAGGGAGCCAGAGAAGCTCATTAGGAACACCGATAGCTTAGCCGAAGGCTTTATTGCCATAGGTAGAGTGATGAATTTCTTTGTTTATTTTGTTGTGACCGTACTAGAGTTGACCCGTAGTCCGTGAGTGGGCAGTATGCGGTCGGCTCTTGTGGAGTTCGAGTTTCTGGAGGGAATTATAAGGTCAAGTGGACCTGGTGATCACATGTGGTAATACGTGTATTAGTGTAAGGCTAACGATGGCAATTTTGTTACTGACATGTCTTGGTGATCTCTCCTAACTGAATTAATAATTACTGTATCTTTTTTTTTTTAAACATCGTTAAAATTTTGAAGGTCTATTCGTTTTGATTCAATTTAACTTTCATAACTGGTAAAGAGAACATATGATAAATAACAACTTTGAACTAGCAGGAAGGCTGGCTGCGTTCCTTAACATGTGATCGCTGCACATAGACATGAAGTTATTACTATCCAATTCGATTTTAAAGATTTATCGATGTTCATTTTTTGTTTTGAGTTTATTATATTTTAGATCGTTTAATCCAATTAAGTAAGTCATCTAATAAAGATGGTTATTTATAGCAAAAAAATAAATATAAACAGTACACAATAATTAATTTTACTAAAAACTAAATAACCTACCTAAGTTAAAATGTTTAAAGTATGAACTAAAATATAACTAACTAAAAAAATATAAAAATAAAACATATACCTAAGAGACTGACGGCATAGCCTCGTCGTACAGCAAGACTTCTAAAAAAAAATTACTAAAGCTTTGTTTTGATCAGGTTTGGCCGAACGGTGTACCGTTTGTGCTTTGTGTTGATCTTAAATATGAAACCCGAGGACGGCACGGGTGTTACTGTCAAGATGGCAGCGTCGGCGAGTTAAAAATTGATCCATGAATTTTGTTGATTCGAATGATTGAATACGTAAGCATTGTACGAAAAATCCCTTAGTCATGATTTCTTTATAATTATTCCTGTATAGATCTTGTCTGAAGGACAAATAAAAGACTGGTTCAGAAAAGTAGTTTTGCAAGGCACTCTTCTGGAGTAGAATTTTTGCGAGTTGAAATTTTGTTATAGTTTTGTGGGACGCTTATTGCCGAGCTAGATCAGAATCATTTTATGGTTATTTCTAACCATGCTACCATAGAATACATAATAGTACAAGTACAGAAGATTCACTCTAAAAAATCAATTAAAGGAATAGAGACTCTCGCTACGATACAATTAAGTTCAATTCAGATCGCACAACGCTAATAACTTACAGTTATATTCACCTAGACAATCCATCTCTTTCTATCGCGTAACGCTTACCTTTTCTGGCGCAATGATTAGCCACGCTGGCATGGCCGCCGTACGTACTTGCGTTTTTAATACCTACCGCGGAGTGAGACAGTCCTGATGCTACTTACTAGTTTAAATTACTATTGAGAGCGCGTACGAGGACGTACGCATGTCAGGTTGGCCGTGTCGGCGAGTTCAAGATAATCCCATTTATTATTGTTTTCGATGTGCAAACAGAAAGTTGTTTACTACAAAACATAACTGCTACATTTTCAAATGTTTCAACAAGTATAAAAACGGTCGCCCTAGCGACGAGTGGCTCAGTCTTGTGCGGACCGCCGTACTGTGAACATCTCCTTTGTGTAGTGTGCTGTGGGCTTGGCCATAACTTCTTTTGTGATTGTTGTAATAGATGAGGATTTGGTAAACCGATTTATTATAATGATAGTTGTTTCAGCTAGACGATAAGCCCAGGTGGACACAGATTCAATAACTGTGTGGGCCAGGGGTATTCAGACACATATGGTTGGAATTCATGATACAGCGCGAGGCGGAGCGCTGTATTTATCGTCACACTTTTAGTGAGTTCGGCGTAGGTCATCTCCTGCTCCGTCATATATATTACACCTTATGGTTAGGGCTAGGGCTGTGTAGGGTTAGGTGATAGGCTGTAGGTAATAATACACTTATGGGCTCTTAGGGAGTTCTCGCCCTCTCCTGGTAATTTATTTCTGTACAGTTTGCCAGTGCAACCAACAGCGACACACACATATACATACAAACATTTACACTAGTTGGCAGACTGTACATTTTGGTCCATCGAGCAACTTTGAACGCGACCGACTGTCCCCCCTAGGGTTTAGAAAACTTAAACTGACTGACAAGTCTTGATTGTAGCAGACTGGTGTATCCACTAAAGCATCAGTTTGTTGCATTTTGAGACAAACCTTTGACTTTGCCGTATCCTACAGACATCCCTTGGTGGTAGCAGATCGGTGGACTAGCCTTCTAACCAGTTCATTGAGAAGTTGCATATACTAAGACAAGGGTGTAGGTGCGGTAAGAGTTGACAATAGATGAGCTGTTAGGAGTAGGATAGGGACTCAAGAAGAAGAAGTTCATCATGGAGATACAAGAACTGAACAAGTTAATCAAAAACCAAGAAGAACACTACAGCGAAATAAGAAGGATATTGGGAAATCTCAAAAAGGACTCGGCGGCCAGGAAGACCAGACAATATATAGATGATCGAAGAAGAATTCTGTCTCATGTGTTCATACGAGCAGAAAAAACACATGAAATATTGAAAGATCAAGAACTTTTGTCGACGAATAAATACATCGCAGGGAGATACTTCGAAAATCATATACAAAAATATTATGATGAAGCAATGGATCACTTGGCACAATGTGAAGCGAACTTACCAAGCATGGGGAAAGAGTTTTTGAGTGAAGAAGACAAACAGAGTAATTCGAAATTTATTATTCAAGAATTTCGAATTAAACAACTTACGACAAAGATAAATCAAACTATTGAAGCAATCTGCGAACATAAACCTATATGGCACTTACAACTTCTCCAGAAAACCGTGTAAAAAACAATGGCAAGAAGTAGAGGGTTTACACATCGAATTGATGGTAGTACAAGGCATCTCTAGCAATGATTATTTCACTAATCAATACTACGAAAACTTACAGAAAAAGTATGAAGACGTACTTAAACTATTGCAAGAAAAACTTTACGAAAATCAAAATGTGGACTCAAAAGTTATAAATATTAAATCTACGGGAAAGCTACCACAGATAAAAATACCTACATTCAATGGCAACTATGACTCATTTTTTTTATTTTTATTTTATTTGGAAAACCATACAGTTCTAATATCTAAATAATAACTCTTTAACTATCTAGGAACACAATTAACAGGTTTTCGCATAATAATAACAAAACTTGCTTACTATATGATACTAAATATTTAAACAATAATAAAAGTAAGAACACACAATACTATCTGGGTAAGTTTTAAGGAACCTGATCGAACCACTTTTTAATTAAAAAGTTCTTAAATTTGTTACTAGTGCAGTTAAATAGATCTAACTCGGGAACGTCGACTATCTTATTGAGAGCATCAGCAGCACGGTTAAGGAACGAGTTTTTCCTATATTTAGTAACACAATTCGGAATAAATAATGTAACGGGATGTCTGAAATTCCTGTTAGGCACTCTGAGATTGATCTTTGTGAGGAGATAGGGGGAATCAACTTTGGACTGGGCAATTTTTACAAGTTATACAATATCAGCGATATTTCTTCTCTCAGATAAAGGCAGAAGATGATTTTTTTTACATCTTCTATCATATCCCGTGATGAAGTTTTTGCATTTATACTGTATGTACTTTAGCAACCTGCGTTGAATGGACTCCAGTCTATTAATATAAATATCATACTGAGGATTCCATACTTGCGAGCAGTACTCAAGAATACTGCGCACGTAAGAACAGTAAAGAATTTTAATTAATTTGATGGTCGAAAATTGTGAACAAGATCTAATAATGAATCCTAGAGACTTACTAGCTTTTTTTACTATGTAATCGATATGTGACTCATAAGTCAGTTTGGAATCGAGCAAGACCCCTAAGTCCAAAATTTTATCAACACGATCCAGCTCAAGCCCTTTTAGTTCATAATTATAATTTGTAGGTTCCAATTTTCGAGTAAAAGTAATAACATGACACTTTGAAACATTAAGATCTAGTTTATTTTGTTCACAATATTTTTCAACACGTTTCAGATCTTGTTGCAACAGGAAGCAATCATATATATTACTTATATTTTTGAATATTTTCATGTCATCAGCATATAACAAGAATTTAGAATGATGAAAACAGGAACCTATGTCATTAATAAATATATTAAATAATAATGGCCCAAGCAACGATCCTTGTGGAACCCCAGAAGGTATAAAAATCCATTTAGATATGTATCCATTCACCGCTACAGCTTGAGACCGATTTTCTATGTAGGACGTGAACCATCTGAATAAATTACCGTGTATACCTGCCGATTTTAGCTTATCCAAAAGAATATAATGTACAATACGGTCAAAAGCCTTACTGTAGTCAGTGGAAATAGAATCCACCTGCCCTCCAGACTCCATGTTAGCTGTTAAATATTCCGTAAATGATATTAAATTTGACGAAGTTGAGCGGCCTTTCAAAAATCCGTGCTGTTGTTCTATAAAACTACTAGACAGGGCATTATAAACTTGGGCATAGACAACACTTTCAAAAATTTTATCAAAAATACATAATTTAGAAACCGGTCGATAATTACTTACTTCACTTTTGCTGCCCTTTTTATGAACAGGGGTGATAAATGCGGATTTCCATATTTTGGGTACAGTACCTTCGCTAATTGATCTTTTGAAAAGTATACATAACGGCTTCGTTAGGGCTTTTGCACATTTAACAATAAATAATGGAGCAATGTCATCCGGCCCAGCCCCCTTACTAAGGTCGACCGATTTCAGCAGCTTGTAAATATGTTCTGGGTCAATTTCAATATCACCTATGGAAAGAACATGATTAACCTGAGAAGCATTGTCAATAGGTACTGAATTATTCTGATATGCAGTGTTATGAGAGAACGTAGACTGAAAATATGTAGCAAACATATCGCATACTTCTTCACCAGAGTTAGCAGAGTGTCCATTATACTTCATAGTAGCAGGCAAAGAATTGCCACCTTTTTTATTTGACTTTATAAATGACCAAAACATCTTTGGATTTTTACCTATGGTATTTTCTGCTTTCTTTATATAATCTTCATAACACTGCTGTTCTAAAGTTTTAGCTCTTTGGCGAAGAAGAGAAAATGTATTATAATCTGCTGTATTACCATACTTTCTAAATTTTTGGTGAAATTTATGTTTTTCCTTTAGGACTTTCTTAAGAGACGCAGTATACCATGGAGGAAAGGTAGTAGTATAGATGTATTTATGTGGTATATGTTGATCTCTTAGATCATATAAACATTCGTAAAAATGCACAACAGCACTTTCTAAATCTTTCTCCATCAAGCAAACATCCCAGTCAATTTGGTTTAAAAGTAAGTTAATATTATCATAATCCCCTGACTCATAAAAATATTTAAGTCTAGGTTTAACTTTGGCAGACTCAGTGATAAGAAAGTTTAAGTCGATGTTGAGGGTTTTATGGTGATCATCCTCTGGAACCAATGGGTCGTCACAATAAGCTACAGACAAGTCAGAATTACATAATGCTAGATCCAATATTCGATTTTTACTTTTATTACGGAAAGAATTAAATTGAATTAAATTACACTCCAGAAGCGTATCGAAAAAATAAACTTGGCTATTACCAGATATACCCAGAGGTCGTAATTGTCCGTCTTTGCAGATCCAGTCAACATTATGCAAGTTAAAATCGCCTAATATTACAAAATAATCATCAGGATTGGAATTTACTATTAATGATAATTTATTTGCAAAATTTAGTAGTTGAACATTAAATGAATGGCCATTTTTCTCGCCACATAAATATAATGTACAGAAATTAATATTTTTTAGTTGCCGATTACTCGTCCGTTGCGTAACTGTGACCCATATATCCTCGGCTGAGGAACTCCATTCAGGTCGATCCACCACAGGAATATCGCGGCGCACGGCCAGAAGTACCCCACCACCAAATAATTCGCCAGTACGTGCATAGTCCCTGTCCCTACGCCAAACTATATACCTGTCATCAAAAAGCTCATTGCTACTAATACTATCTTTCAACCACATTTCTGTGATCGAAATTACGTCATACTGGCTCATCAATATATTACGTTTAAAAGTATGTGTTTTGCCTCGTAATCCGCGAGTGTTTTGGTAGTAAACACTTAGTTTATCAATCATTGATATAAGTTATCCAATAACTACGGCGAAACATTATAAGGCAAAACACAAAATTAAAATTAATGATGACCGATAATAGGCATAACAATGTAACAGATCGATTTAAATAGGAAATAACCAACAAACAAAGGTTCCTATCAGCGCAGGCAGTCTGAAGCACATACAGTAGTAGTTTATAACATTTATAATAATATAAATCAAACTTATCATTGCTGCTTAGGCAAATAAACATTAATGTTAAATGACCAACAACAAATAACAATTGCCAAGCCGGACCGTAACACGCAATAATGACCGGAATTGCAACGATTACGCATGCACGCGTAGATGAGATTTGCATATAACTCCCCGTACTTACGCTGTTTCGGTGAGTAACCCCACTACCTGCTGCTCTCAAGGACGACGTCGAGTCCGATGCACGTAAACAACATAAGGTTCCCAAACTATGTTTAACCGATACATTTAATATAAAATTAATTTTAGTAATTATGTAAACTATGCAATTTTTAATAAGTCCTTTTCGTTTTTTATATAAATAATAGGTGATGTTTCCGATTTTCTGGCCATAATTTTGCAGTGCTTGACTCACACAAATTGGAAGTTTTTTTCTTTAGCCAGTGATCTAGCTTTCCTAAGTAGCTCCTTGTTGTACAGCGTCAAGTGATCATTGACATAAATATTTCCCGCAGTGGAGAATCCCAAATTCAATAAGTTGAGTTCATTGCTCTTTCTTGCTAATGCCACAAACTCTTCTTTAGTATAGCGATTGTTAAGAGCCACAACTATGGGCTTTTCTGAAGCCGGAATCCTGGTTGGCACGCGTGCAATATAATTTATATCTTCTTTTTTTACTGTAAAGTTGCACAGTGAAGCTATCTTCCCAACAATCTCATACAAATTTTCATTTTTCTTAAGTGGGATTCCTCTAATTTCAACGTTGTTTGCTCTTGCCCACTGGTCTTTATCATGTAATTCCCTATTAAGCCTGTCAATCTCAGCGTGCAGAACAGGCACTTCCTCCGCTAGGCTATGTATTTCAATAACCTTCATCTCTAAGGAGTTGACTTTGTCGCAGGACGAAGTAATTCGCTCGTGTGCCAATTCCACCGAATCTTTGAGACCCCGACATCCTGTTTTATGGCCTTGACATCCTCTACAAGTGATGCCAATGGAGTAAGCTGGAACATGATTTTATTAAGTTGTTCTTGCATCCCATCCAACTGACTGGGCTGCGGAGATACTGATCCCGACTGAGCTTGTCCTGATTTACACTTTGGACACCTCCATGCGTTTTTTCTATCTCCTAACTTTCGGTATCCTGCCTCTGTGACACCCGAGCACGGGAAATCAAAGTGCTGCTTGCAAACACTGCAGATCGTACCCTCAGTATGCTGAACACCACATCTCGCACAAGTATACATTGTTAATGTTATTACAATAGATTGAGAACCACTGATTTATAGTAAGCAAGCGTCTATTCACTGTCGTAGTCAGAGTGGGACTGGAGTACATTTAAAGATTTATTTACAAAAATAATACATGATGACAAATCCATTTCATCAACGGAAAAGATGCAGTACCTAAAAAGTCATGTGCAAGGAGAAGCAGCTAAACTAATTCAATATTTGCCAATCAATGAGGTCAATTACATAACGGCTTGGAAGTTACTGACGAATCGCTATGACAACAAACGGTTAATAACAACAAAATTCATTGACAAATTAATCAACTTACCTAAAATAAGAAAAGCGACTTCAGTGCAACTTCGAGACATTCATGACACAGTAAACGAGTGCATAGAAGGCTTGAAAAACCAAGGACTCGACTCGTTATCATGGGGTCCTGTATTATGCAGATTAATATCTCGAAAATGGGACGACGAAACCAACTCAAAATATGAAGAGCAACTCGAAGAAAGTACTGAAATACAAGACTTTAAAAAACTTATGAAATTTTTAGAAAAGCGATTTAAATGCTTAGAAACATCAAATGTGTCTACAACTTCCAGTAATAATTTTCATCAAAAACCAGTCAACCAGGAAAAGCTTTTGAATCCACCGCAAAACGAAAAACAAACATTTCAATATAATGAAAAACGGAACTTGTGCTGGTATTGTGAAAATAATGATCACAATATTCATAATTGTCCAAAGTTCAAGGCATTGGATGTCAATGAACGGAATAATGTTGTAAACAAAAAACAAATGTGCAAGCGTTGTCTTTACCACAGCACGACAAAACCCTGCGTGAGCGAGAAATACAAGAAGTGTGAAATATGCCAAGGTGCTGGACATAATATGCTATTACACCGTACAGTAAATCAATTCAACAAAAACAAGGAAACGCCCTCTTCAAACTCGACTTCGAATAAGAGTTTATCATTTAAAAAAGTGAGCGCTAATGTGTCTGGATGCGCCTCTGAAATTAAAAATAAAACAATGCTATTAGCCACCGCATTAATTAGAACAACGACTTACGACGGAACTCAGCAATTGCTACGGTTACTTTATGATCAAGGATCTGAAGCTTCCTTTTGTACTGAAGAAGTAGCACAGATGTTGGCTTATCCAAGGACAAAGATCCATGCTCAAATAAAAGGCATTTGAGATGACAACCCAAAGACAGCAAATTATTGCATAGACATTGTACTACGACCTAGGTATTCTAGTGAATATAAACTACCCGTTACACTAGTAATACTACCAAAATTGACTACATCTCTGCCAAGTAATAACTTAAAAGAAATTCAGGCCCAATGCCTGCAAAACAAAATGATAGCAGACCCGACGTACTATAAGAAGGGGCCTATTGACATAATATTAGGTGCCCAAGAATTTAGTAAAATATTATTACAAGGATATATTATATTAGAGCAAGCAGACGATGGAATCATAGCCCAGAATACCCAATTTGGGTGGATACTATCTGGTAGTGGAACTAACGATCAAATTGATAAACCGACTATGCAAGTTGTCAGCATGATAACGCGCACAAATGAAGACGAAAAAAGACTTACACAATTTTGGGAGTTAGAAGAAATTCCACAGACTAACATTGAGCAAAGAAGACGAAATGAAGAGATCCCTACATGGGACAAGTCCGCCTTTGTATATTTGCTCTTTCGTAAGCTGTCTTTGTATATGTATTTGTTTTGGTACAATAAAGTTATTACAAACAAACAAACAAACAAACAAATGTGTGAAAAATTTTACCAAAATACGGCGATCAGAAATGAAGATGGTACGTACACCGTGCGATTACCGCTAAAGAATACTGACCTACAATATGGCGAATCGCGTCAAAAAGCAGCGGCAAGACTTTTACAGTTAGAAAAACAGTTCATTAAAAATGAAAAACTGCGTAACCAATATATAGAATTCATGAATGAATACATACAGATGGGACACATGAAGAAAGTTCCCAAAAACGACAAAATGAGTAGAAAGTATTATATACCACATCAGGCTATTGCCTCTATCTATCGTATTATTATACGAGACGATTCACTCACGACTAAGCTACGTGTAGTTTTCGACGCAAGTAGCAAGACAAGCTTAAATGACAATCTGTACAAAGGACCAAGGTTACAGCAGGATTTGACATCAATATTGTTACGATGGCGGACTCATAAAATAGCATTCATGGCAGACATTATGAAAATGTATAGATTTATAAAAATTCATGATGACGACATGAAATACCAAAGAATCTTGTGGCGTTTTTTACCTGGCCAACCAATTTGTTTATTTATTTATTTATTTATAAAAACTTTATTGTTCCACAATATAAAATTGTATACAATTGGCGAACTTAACGCTAAAAGCGTTTTCTCTCAGTCAACCATAAGGATAAACAGAGATTTGGTAGCGGCGCAAAATTACTTAAATAAAGACAACACACAGATACCTAATAATATACCTATATACAAATGTACATATACCTACACTTATAACATAATACACATATAGATACATATACATACATAAACATACATAAACATTAATGATGATGATGAAACTGAAAGGGGATTCATTATTTTAGAAGAAGAGAGTGTACTTTTCTTTTAAAAGAAAATTTTGTGGAAATGTCTTTAATGTCAACGGGTAAAGCATTCCAGAGCCGTGAAGCTTGTAAGGTAAAAGAGTTTTCTATAAAGCTCGTGCGATGTAGAGGAATAGCGAGAAGAAGAGTGTCGGCAGAACGAAGTTGGCGATCATGAGTGTCAGAAAGAAATTGGAATTTGCATTTAAGGTATTGAGGAGAATTTGGGTTCGAAAGAATTGAAAAGAGAGTGCAAAGAATTCGCATTTGTCTGCGTTCACGGATAGGAAGCCATTTAAGCTCAGCACGGAAAGATGATATATGATCATATTTGCGAAGGCAGAAAATAAAACGAATACAATTATTAACGAGACGATCAAGCTTATTGAGAAAATTTATATTGAGATCTGGGTAACACACATCAGCGTAATCTATGATCGGTAGTATTAATGTTTGAATCAATAAAATCTTTGTTTTAACTGGCAAGAAGTTTCTTAGACGGTTAAGCTGTTGAAGAGCAACAGTAACAGAACGACTGATCTCGGCTACCTGAGTGACCCAACTAAGTGTGGAATCAATGTAGAACCCAAGATCTTTTACGGATTTACTGTATGGGATTATACAATTATTAAAGGTCACAGGTGCGACAGTATCAAAATCAATTTGAGAGATCTGCCTTGAACTACCTACAATAATTGCTTGGCACTTAGAAGAGTTAACCTGAATCCCAAATTCATTAGACCAGGATAAAATAGCCGACAAGGCCAAATTTACACTCGCAATACACGAGTCTACGTCATCGACTGACGCTTGGGCATAGATTTGCAGGTCATCGGCATAAAAATGGTAAGAACAGCCAATAGAAGTAGAAAGAAGATTTATAAAAAGAGAGAAAAGTAAAGGTGACAAGATACCTCCTTGAGGTACACCATTAGATAGATTATTCCAGTCCGAAAATAAGCGATCAATCCGAACTGCTTGCTTTCGATTACGGAGATACTGAGAAAACCAATCCAAAACTGAAGACGAGATTTGAAGGTGCTCAAGAATAGCAAGGAGAATATCGTGGTCCACCATATTAAAAGCATTAGAGAAGTCAATAAGAACTAAGACGGTGACCAACGTATTCTCCATGCCGAACCGTATATCCTCAGTGACTTTAAGGAGAGCAGTAGCAGTACTGTGGGCAGGACGAAAACCAGATTGAAAAGGAGTAAGGAGGGAGTTGGTAAATATATAGGAAGATACTTGGGCGTGAACTACGGCTTCAAGTATTTTGGAAAGAAAAGGGAGTATAGATATAGGCCTAAAATTATTTAATACAGTAGGATTCGTGACTTTAGGGAGAGGGATGACAAAGGCTTTTTTCCAAAGGGAAGGAAAGGTTCCAGTAGCTAATGAGAAATTAATGATATGAGTCAGAATCGGGAGAATTATTGTTAATATATTTGTTATCATTTCTCGACTCACATCATCACAACCAACCGCTTTGGATTTAATAGCGAGAATAATTTCACGAATGTCGTCTTCAGTTGTTGGAGAAAAAGTGAAAGGATCATTTGAAGGTTTGGCCATGGAAGATATTATAGAAATAGTCGCTAATTTAACAGTAGGATCGAGAGTACTGGTAGTGGAAAAATCATTAGGAGAATCATAAAGAAAAGGGAGAGGAATAAGAATTAATAGGATTTTTACCAAGATTAAGAGAGCGTAGAAACTTCCACATATTAGCCGAAGAAGAACCAGACAAATTGTCACAGAAGTACTTGCGCTTGGCAGCTCTTACCATATTATTGCATCGATTTCGTACTTTCTTGTATGCAGCCCAGTTATCGTCACACCTGTCACGTTTGTAAAAGCGAAAGGCTCGATCTCTTCTAGACATGGCCATCCTAACGCCTCTCGTGATCCAGGGAGATGGTGGACGCTTCAGTTTTACTGCTTTGATAGGAGCATGAACATCATACAAAGATATCACGACTGAATTTAACCTTGTTACTTTCTCTTCCAACGTTGTTGCCTCAAGTACAGAAGAAAAATCCAACTTAGCTGCATCACTCAGAAGTTTTTCGCGATTTATGGCGGTCATGTTGCGCATCCAAACAGTTGTTGGCTTAGCCTTAGGTGTCCTTAACCTATATGACATATAAATGAGATCATGCCTTGAAAAAGCAGGAGCTGAAAATTGACCGTGCTTAACTACAAGATTAGGAGATGAAGTAACAATCAAATCAAGCCATGTGTCATCAGAATCTGGATTAAAGTGAGTAGGCTCTGAAGGCAAAACACAGAGGTTGACTGACCGAAGAAGCTTCTGAGAACGCGAATTGTCGCTAGTGACAAGGTCGGTATTGAAATCACCCATGATTACGTGATGTGTGTAATCCGAACAAAGCGAATCAAAAACTGGTTCAATTTGAGCAAAATAATCAACACCAGGAGGACTATATACGACTCCTAGAAGGACTTTAGTTCCGTTGACAGAAACTTCCAGGAATATAGATTCAGCTGCACTTGAATACTCAGGAGGAGAAGTCATTAAGATTTTATATGAGATGTGACTTCGGAGACCTCCGCAGCGCGCACCAGTCCGATCATTGCGGATTAAAATATATCCAGGCAGAGAATATAGCGCTGAAGGCAGACACGGCTTAAGAAAACTCTCCGAAACCAATATCGCATCAAAAATAACTGTAGAAAAGGTATCCAGTAAGTCAGTGTGGTGAGCTGGTATACTTTGAGCATTCAAGTGGCATACATTGAAGTTAGAGGACGTTCCAGACATAGAATTAACAAGTAGAGTTTTCAGCGTTTCACTGTCATGAAAAGAATCGTTACTAGAACTAGAAGAAGCACAAGAATGAAATGAATCATCATCAGACATCATACATATATAAATATATATATATATATATATATATATATATAACAATATAAATATAACTACAATATACTATGTAATTAATACAGTTAAATATTTAATTGCTTGTCCTGCCGGTTGCCGGAATAGAAAAAATAAAAACAATAAGATGCACATAATATAACAATTTGGTGAAAAGACGGGTGGCCAGAGCTAAAACTAAACGTAACAATGACATGACAGTCGTGACAGTGACATTTAAGAAAAACATGGGGGTTGCATTGCATTTGTTTGATTATTGAAGTATTGACATATTATCTAATAACAATTCGCAACTACCTTTTTATTTCTAAAATAATATTTAATGGCCCACCTTCGTCTAACATAATTTAAGTAAAATAAGATAAACAAGAACGTAACACAAGGTGGAAATATGTTACATAACTTATGTAAATTACTTTAACAAACGGCTCAATTCTTCCCTTTGACCTTTCTTCTGGATCTGCCAGTCTGTTCGGATACCTCGGATGAAGTGCCAGCTGTTGCCGCGACGCCTGATGCCACTGGGGCAGCCGAGGGCCCCTCAACATCGACTTGGAGCAGGCTACTGAGATCATCCTCAGTAAAGAGACGCCGCAACGACCCAGTATGCAGCTTTACGATGACCACACCATTCGAGGTCCAACACCTCTTCATGCCAAACTTCTGACGAGCCTGGACAAACAAGGCTTGCCGCTGTCGAGTAAGGAACTCAGCTACACTATAAGGAGTACCCTTGAAAGCAGTCTTCTTCCTCCAGACCGCAGCCTTGTCAGAGATGTTGGAGAAACGAATCAAAATCGGCCTACATTTGTTCTCCGTGACCTTCCCAATTCGATGGCACACAGTGAAATCTTCAGGCTTGATGTCACACAGCCCCAGCTTATCGCAAAACAGCTTTGAGACAAACTGACCCAGTCCACTGCCCACATCCTCGGACACACCACTGAGAAGAAGATTTTTTCTCCGATGCCTTGTCTCCATATGGTCTATAGATGAAGAAAGTGCCACAATCTGCTGGAAGAGGACGCTCACCATCCCATAGATTTGGGTCTTAAATTCCTCATACTGTTCCACAAGACCAGACGTTGCACGACTACTTGAGGCTTCAGATTTGGACGCCTTCAGCTGAGACTCGAACTCCCCCATCTTCTTGGACATCAGAGACATCAATGAGCGTTGGCCCTCCAGCACATCTTCAAAATTGGCCATTTCAGTAAAATATAAAATAGAATGATAGTCTATGTATAGGATAAAGTGAAAGTGATGTATGGCAGGCAGGACAAGTGTGAATACTTCCAATTATATCATTAATCCAGTGCAGATAACAACTGTGTGGTGCAAACACTTCTAGGACTTAAGATTGAAATGGTTTTTAACACTGTAAGTACTGAAATTACTTTAAAAAAAAATATTAACTTAGGAACTATGTGTTATCTTTTTCACATCTACCGCCGAAAAAAACACAATTGACGAATATGAGCTAACGACAGTAACATATGGCACAACTAGTGCGCCATATCTTGCAATTAAGACTTTACAACAGCTTGCAAAGGATGAGAAAGATGAATTTCCGTTGGCAAGTAAAATTACATTACAAGACTTCTACGTCGACGACATACTAAGCGGTGCATCAAATCTAGAAACAGGAAAAAAGTTGCAAACCGAGTTAATAAACATGCTGAACAAAGGTGGCTTTAAACTGCGAAAATGGTCATCTAATAGTGCAGAGATATTAGAAAATATTGCTTCAGAGAATAAAGACGACAACATGTTAAAGTTGCCATTAGATGAAAATAGAAAGTCTTTAGGTGTATCGTGGTCACCAAAAGAAGATAAATTTTATTTTGAGATCACTATAACAAAAAACTATCAACCAACAAAGCGTTTCATCTTATCAGAGGTCGCTAAATTATTTGACCCACTTGGTTGGTTAGCTCCAATAATAATAATTATGAAATTATTAGTGCAAGAACTGTGGACAAATGACATTGGATGGGATCAACAAGTAGATGAAAATATTAAAGAAAAATGGACATACAAAATAATTTGAAAACACTAGAAAGTATTAAAATACCGAGATGGTGCCACATAACCAACTATGACAATATCGAATTACAAGGCTTTTGTGACGCTTCTGAAAAAGCATATGGTGCTGTGGTATATTGCCGTGTAAAATACAATAGTGAATATAGCGTAACACTACTTCAAGCAAAATCCAAAGTAGCGCCTAAAAGAAACAAAACAACATTGCCTCGATTAGAACTATGTGCAGCGTTGCTACTAACTAAACTAATTAAAAAGATACTGATGACACTGAATAGTCAGCATAACACAATTTATTGTTAGACGGATTCCATGATAACGCTTGGATGGATAAGAGGAGAACCAGAGCGATGGCAAGCATTTGTAGCAAACAGAGTGGCTGAAATAAAATCCACTTTACCCAGTGCTCATTGGAACCACATGATCTCTTCAGACAATCCAGCTGACATAGTAGAAAACCAAACCCTTTGGTGGCAAGGTCCCCAGTGGTTACAGAACGACATACTACCTATCAAGAAAGCAATACCAGAGACAACCACTGAAATAAAATGTCATACAACTAATTTCACTATTAGTGATACGAAGACAGAAAATGATATTTGGCAACGATTTTCGGACTACGAACGAATGATAAGAGTACTCTCGTACTGTTATAGACTATGTTATAAACAAAAGACATCAAAAATTGTATGCATTGATGAAATAAAAAGGACAAATTTACGAGTTATGAGACTAGTACAAGACGAAGTTTTTAGTAACGAATTAAAACTATTACAAAAACAACAGCATGTGAATAAAACCAGTAAATTGTCAACATTAGATCCATTTATAGACAGCGATGGATTACTTCGAGTTGGAGGAAGATTGCATAATTCACAGCTTCCGTACAACCAGAAACACCCTATATTGTTACCATATAACCATCAAGTAACAATCCTAATAATACAAGACGCCCACATAAAAACTCTTCACGGTGGAAATAAACAAACTCTAGCCTATGTACGACAAAAATACTGGATTATAAGTGGCAAAAGAAAAATAAAAACTATAATAAATAGATGTATTAAATGCATACGTTACAGAGCAGAAACAGCTTCACAAAAAATGGGACTATTACCAACGCCAAGAGTGACACAATCGTACCCATTTAGTCATACAGGAGTAGACTATGCGGGTCCGATATTAGTTCGAGCAATGAAAGGTAGAGGTCATAAGTCATACAAATCATACATTTCTGTGTTTGTATGCCTAGCCACAAAAGCAATCCACCTTGAACTAGTAAGCGATATGACAACGGAAACATTTATTGCCGCACTACGTAGATTTATGGCACGAAGAGGCCATGTCTCACATATGTACAGTGACAATGGGACTAATTTCGTCGGAGCAGCGAACTTTCTACATCAAGAAATACTTGAAATTACGCAATCTCCTCAATTTCAAAGTGCACTAACCAATATAGGAACTGAATGGCATTTTATCCCAGCATCATCTCCACATTTTGGCGGAATCTGGGAAGCTGGCGTTAAATCAGTGAAACATCATTTACGCCGAGTTATTGGAGAAACCACGTTGACCTTCGAAGAAATGACAACATTCCTATATCAAGTGGAGGCGTGTCTCAACTCACGACCATTGTGTCCAATGAATGAAGATGTTAATGACAACACAATTTTGACTCCTAGCCATTTCCTAATTGGCCGTGAAGCAGTTGGTATTCCAGATCCAGTCATGAACATTAATACAGATTTAGTTAACAGATGGAGATTAATTCAAAAGATGAAAAAAGATCTCTGGAAAAGCTGGACAAAAGACTACTTGCATCAACTACAGCAGAGATACAAATGGAAGCAAAACTATGAAAATCTGAAAGTAGGAACGGCAGTGATTATAAAAGATGAAAATATAAGCCCAAGCAAGTGGCCCTTAGCAAAAATAAAGGAAATTCATCAAGGTCCAGATAATGTAACAAGAGTTGTCACCTTACAAAAATCAACAGGAAACACACTAAGACGCTCGATTCATACTCTGATTCCGTTGCCGATAAATGAAAATGATGAGACTAATGACGTGACACCTGTAACAAGTAACATAGTAAACATAGAAAAAACTTTATTCCGAAAACCTGAGGTATTTACATACTTACCATTTATGTTACTGCTATTATTACAAATAACTTGCACAACTGCTACCACATGGACTTATACATTGAAGGACATTGATCCAGGATTATATGTGGAAAGTATTGGTACTGCAACTATTGACAGGGGAACATTCAGAATCGAGACAAACTATGATAAAAAGAATATGAGACAAGACTTCTTGAAAATAACATCGGCAACAACCCTATTTAAAAACCTCTGTACTAACAATCAAGAAATAAGTTCGGACACACATTGCGATGATTTGTATAATCATTTAATGGACGAAAGATCAAAATTCAAGAGAACGATTCAATATTTAACAGACATAGATACAAGAAAAAAAAGAGGACTACTTGGTCAACTATTAACTTCCGTCTTCGGAGTAAATGATGAAGTATACAAAGATATTGACACTTTACAAGAAAACCAGCAACAATTAATACAAGCTGCAAACCATCAGACAAAGTTTATGATTTCAACTATATCAGCAGTTAACCAAACTTAAGAAAGAATTCATAAAAAATTAGAGAAATTCCAGAATAAGTTAAATCAAGTGATTCAATATATGAACAACAACAACGCCTGGTATAAAAGCATAGATGCAAATCATATTAATATACAAATCATGCAAGCGTATCAATTGGCATATAATTATATTACAGAAATCATGGAAAACTATGACGGACTACTGGAAATTTACATAGACAATGCCACAATTTATAACTTGTTGTCACCTAAAAAAGTCAGTGAAATAATTGCAGCAGCTAACACTAAACTACCATCAAATTTGAAAATTGTACAAACACATCTTATAAATACAAGATTAACGAAGAATGAGACACATATACAAGTGTATGCATATTATCCGATACACGACTCGACTAAGTACACATTAATACATTTGACTCCAGTACCAAAAAGAAACCAAAATGACACATTCCAGAGCATCTTCATGCAACAAAAATTTATGGGTTTTGACTATAACAACGAACAATATTTCCAATTAAACGAAGAAGAATTTCATAACTGTTTAAAAAACGGTGCAAGTTTTATTTGTTACCCTGTGGCGGTGAGGAACATGCAATTCAATAAAAATTGCATTGTTGAGCAACTCTTCAACAGTAAATATCTTAATTCGACGAGATGCATAACAAAGCATTTCAATATTACAACAGACATTTTATGGAAACAATTATACATACCAAATACTTGGTATTCATCCCAAAGAAACCCATGCTCATATCAATAATTTGTGACGGTCAACGACAGGAAGTCCATATAGCAAAAATTGGTGTTCTTCAGATTGCTGAGAATTGTATCATCAAAACAAAGAACAGCTTTCTTTCAGCCATAAGAACTGAAAAGATTGGGTGCGTATTGCTTGATATAATTACATTTTATATATTTACATTTTAATAACGTTCATAAGATATAATGTTAATTTGACATAATCATTAAGGTATATATTTTTAATAGCTATAATATTTATTACATTTTCATTTTAAAAAGCATAAAATCATTTATATAACGTTTATTTACACTAAACATCACCTGTTATACAACTTGTGCGGTATACAGGACTAAAAGTATATCATTCAAAAAGTATATCATTCAAAACATATAACTATCAAAATCATATTGTTTAGAAGATATATGACTTAAAAACCATACCATCTAAAAAGTATAGACAGGCAGACGAAAATAATTCAAATTTGGGAAATCTCATAAACTTTAATTTTCTTATAAAAAAAACTCAAGGTATAAGGTAGGTTTATAGGTATAAAGGTTTATAAAGGTTAGGTATAAAGGTGCAAAGTTTAAACAAATAAGTAGGTAATGTCCATTAATATATTTTATAACATAAAAGAAACTGTGAATAAGATACCCAAAAGTGGGGGCAAACATAAAAATAAAATATTTAAATTTGTCAGTAAACGATTAAATTAGTAAAAAAATCTGACTAGAAAATAGTAAAAAAAGAAGTCATATCATAAAAGCTACAAAAACCCCCAAGGTATGAAAAATTTGGTTACACGTACAAAATGCGCGCGCATTTTGTACGTGTAACCAAATTTTCCGCCCAAGCCCCAAGGTATGAAAAATTTGGTTACACATACAAAATGCGCGCGCATTTTGAATGTGTAACCAAATTTTTCGCCCCAGGCCCATGGTATGAAAGAAATAAAAAAAATAACTAATTTATTTTTTACGAACCGAAGCCCGCGACTTTGCTCGCGTGGAATTTATGTCTTTTGAAAATGCTCATCAGGCTGAACAACTTTAACTAAGGCACCATTTTTATATCTCTTATAGTTTAGCTAGACCAGTATAGTTCTGCATCAGGTGTTCTTCCAAAATCATTTATACCCTTTATGTTGCCCAGGCTTACAGCTATATAACTAAAAAAGTTTAATTTGAATCCGTCCAGCATTTCCGGAGATTAGTGTGTAATAACAGACAAACAGACACATAGACAAACAGACAGACTTTTTTTTTAATTCTTACTCCATTACTATATCTCCTTCGACCTAATATTTTTTTGAAATATATCTAATGTACAGACACTTTTTTACTGTTTTATTATATGTTTGATATAGATTTAATTCACTTATTATTGTTTTGTCTATTTTCATTGTAAGAGTAACCATTCACAAATAACACTATTTCGTACTTTTAAACGTTTTGCACTTATTTTTTATTTATGGCTAACAAACGAAAATTTGAGTAAGGAAATTATCTATTAATGTTAATACGTAATCAGTAATTACATTATGTGATTGCGACATATTAATATATTATTTTCAACCCTCCTGCATTGGCTTGTCTTAATAAAATTATCCGCAACATACTGCCAGGCGCTATATCAAAAGTTTGTTATATCTAATGATGATTATATATAAAGAATCTTCTACTAATCGATTCATATACGCAATGATTATTATGCTTAATAATATATCTACAGAAAGTTTATTATACGTAACGTAAATAGATTTCGAGAATTTTATACGACTTTAAATGTATACGAAAGGTTTTTTAGGTTAAATAATTATTATTTAAACGATTTTATGGGTTAGGAAAGTATGATTTATAATTTTTATCTTTATTGATAATTATACCGACCAAAATTATACATTTCGTTGGTATTTATTCAAAATAATATATATATTGTTATTCTGTTTTATATTACTTACCCGAAAAGATTACAGTACTAGCTTCTTTCTCAAAACCCTTTAATTTCACCTTAAGCTCTAATATAGAACATTCCGACAACACACAAGATATCTCCAAGGAACACATTTTAGATAGTTCAAAAGACTTATTCCAACATGTCATAGATTCCGAACACAACTTACAAACACAACTTGACAACACAATTTGGTCCAAAATAGAGCCACATTCTTACTTAGTCAGTTTCGGAATTTCTGCAGGTATGATAATTATTATGATATTAATTCTATGTCTAACTCCACAGGTGACAAGATGGCTCCAGAAGAGACGCTCTGAGTCCGAGGCGCGAACGGATGTTCCAGTGTACAGCATCCCATCTACGGCCCGACAACGACAGAGGACTACGGCCCCTGCCAAGCCACCCCGACAGCCATCACACGAGGGCATCGAATTGTACGAGCCAAAATTCCCGCTGTCGGAGGCGCCAGGATGTGCAACCTTTGAACATTCGGTCAGCAAATCACGCGACGAACGTGCGACCTAGATGCAGAAACTGCAAGATTCTGCTGCAACGACACTATACACAGACGACTCACATAGAATTTTTGTAATAAGTGTGCGTATCTTAGATTTGTATATATAGTTAGGCAAATTGTAAATAAAATTGTCTTTCATCGGCAGTCGAGTTATTATTATCTCCTGCGTAGCGGTTGACCCGCTGATGCCTAGTAGCATCCTCTCACTGTGGCCAAGACACCCTTAGCCAGTGACGGTCTTGTGAGTCTGCTTGACCGACAGTGAGAAAATCTTGTCCTGTATACATTGCACCTCGTGTACAACTACCCTGATTCCTTCCCACCATCCGTCTGTGGCCTTAGGTCTCACGGCGCAGACTTCCTGGACACCTTATATATTTATATATTACACCTATGGTTAGGGCTAGGGCTGTGTAGGGTTAGGTGATAGGCTGTAGGTAATACACTTATGGGCTCTTAGGGACTGTACAGTTTGCCAGTGCAACCAACAGCGACACACACATATACATACAAACATTTACACTAGTTGGCAGACTGTACATTTTGTCAGCGTCATAATCTAATCTAATATGTAAGGAAAAATATTGCCTTGTTTAATAAAGTGGGTGATTTTACGGATGGAAACTTACGTAATATAAATGATTTATTTGCTCCGTCCTATAGGCTGAAAACAGTCAGTAAGTTGTTAATGGAAAACTGTATAAAGTTTTATAATAAATTGCCAGATCGGTTCTTAGTATGCCAGATAGAAAATTTAAAGTTTATGTTAAGAAAGTACTCTGTGATAAGGCTTATTACGGAACCGATAATTACCTTAGAGACAAAAATGTCTGGCTTAAGCTTGGCGCGGGTCCCTCTTAAAGGTTTGTATTTGTACATTCACAAATGTCATAATTTAAGAACATGTTTTAGTACAAAATTTACAAATTGACATTAATTTTAAACTTGACATCATGCTTAATTTATAATTATGACATAACAATGTATTCTGAGTCCACATATCTAATTTTAATACCAGTATAATTGTAAATTGACGTTATTGGAGAAAATGCTGCAGTACAGTTTGTTACCGTTTCTTCTGTACTTGCGCTTAGGAAGCGGCAGTAAACTTAGCTATAAGTAAATGATCTGACGTCAACATTTACCTTATAAGAAATCGAAAGAAAAAAAAGTGACAATTATCAAGTGATACAAATATCCAAAGATAAATAAATGATTTTGACTTTGACTTTGAATAAAAATATTCCAAACTTAAAAGAACTTCAAGCTAAGTATTGTAAAGGATCTTTTTCATTAAATTGTTTTATTCATCTAAGACAATGTGCACTAAAAATGTTTTATGTATAAAGAAATGGTTGATGGAAAATAAAATAATGTTATAACTATAAGATTTTTTTACTATGGTTGATAGAAAATAATAAAACAAGAAAAAATATATACCATCTTTTATTTATTACTCTATTAATTCCACAAATAAATTATATCATTAATATTAAAATATATGTATATATAAATATTACTAAATTTATCAAAGACATACTTTATCTTAATTATCACAAGAAAATTTTAATACTATCATTTAATCATTACTTAATTAATTCTACGAATACAATCATTTTTATTAATATAAATAAGTTTATAATAAAAATTTACTAAGTTTATTCACACCATAAGTACTTAATCAAAATTATCACTACTAAGTTTGTTACTTATCTTACTAATTACGTTTTCAGTCAATTACAATATTTCATCAAATGAGTCACTGATCACATATTGCGCACTTAACACCACACTATCATCGTTCTTGCGTTGAGTTGGAGAACTTGGAGGAGACAAAGCACTGTATGTTGGGATACTTACACGCTCGTTCTCTAGATCCAAGATCTGAATTTTAATCACCCGATTGCCCTTTCGCGCCATTTAAATCACATAAGACGATGATGCAAGTTCCTTGCTTCTCTTCAACGCAGCCTCCTTCTTATCTTCGATTTTCTTAAGTTCTGCAGCCCGATCTCTCAACACATGAATGAACTGTAAGTCTTCTGTAAGACCTTCGTTGGGATCTTGAGCGTATTGAGAGCACAATATGCAAGTTTCTTGTCCGACATGATCTGTAAAGAACATCATAAGTAACACATATAATATTTAGACATTAAGTGATATTAATAAAAATATGTCTACTAACATTAAGTTATAAACGCAGTGGGTTTGAATCGGTTTAGCAGACGACGATGTATCGCAGATTAGCTGACCAATAACAACTGAAAAACGATTATAAACAGCACGAGTTTTTGATATAATAATATACATTATGATTGTATTGCAAAACTCGACGTTCCTCGCAAACCAAACAGGAATACTAGGAATCGAAACTATAAGTTCCTGGTGGAAGGCAAGTATGTTTAGTTTACCTTTACACCATGGAGGTCGTCAATTAAATTGATAAAAAGTTAACTTACATACTTAAAATTGCTTACGTAAGAAAATGATGAGTTATAGAAAATATATCCAGCTAGCATATTTGTGTAGCACAACAAGTCTGTACTCGATTATTAAGGTTACACAATTTTCATATTGTTTTGCATTATATTTATTTACACCTGTGCAGGTAATGTACAGACATGTCTATTCCTGTTTATTTAGATTTGCGAGAAAAAACACGTTTTGCAATATAATCGAATTTTATTTACAAAAGACTCGTGCTGTTTATAATGGTTTTTCAGTTATATATTAGACAGCCAAACTGCGATACATCATCAATTCACTGCTAGTGCTTCAATTTTATAACTGAATGTAAGTAGACATATTTTCAATAATAATGCCTAACTGATAATGTAGGTATGTCGAAATATTATGTTTGTTACTTGTTATTTTATGTATATTTTGTTCTTTACAGATCATGTCGGACTAGTATAAGAAAACTTATGTATATAAATAAATTATAATTAGTTTTAGATTTTAATTTATTTATTTTGTTTAGTGTTAATCTAGTTATTGTTATTTAAGGTTTTGTTAAAGAAAGAAATATATTAAATAGTAATGTAAATATTAAAAATAATGGGTTTTTTGAGCTTTGTAAATAGTTTATATCTTAGTATATCTTGGAATAATCAGGCAGTCCTCAAAAACAGTGGTTATAAGAATTCGGAATTCTTGAACAAAGCACCTCATGACTTCATGAGGCTTTTATGGCTGCGCGGAGACACTTCGGCGTTAGTAGCAGCTGGACCCGCGAGGGGTACATCTCCATCATGACTCCGGACGGCTCGAAACATCGCGTTAGCAGTCTTGCAGAGGTCGAGCAATTGGCCGATACTGCATCCAAAGATGAGGCTACCAGCTTAGCTAAGGCGGCATCTACAGTCGTCGCACCAAAGGCCACAACATTGTTGTTGTTGTTGTATATATCTTTATTGTACATAAACAATTTACAGACAAAGGAATAATAACAAACCATAAAATTTGTAGGTACAAAGGCGGACTTATCCCAGAAATGGGATCTCTTCCAGTCAACCAAATATCAGCGAAAGGATACAATAAATGGGCATAACGGGTAGAAGTCAAAGTGTACATATCGGCATAACTCTTATATTTACTACAAACATAAACGCTACTACTACAAAAATAAACATATAAACATACATATAATACATAAACCAATATATATACAAAACAAACTACATCTATAAATAATATAATAAATAAAATACATAAACTACAATAATAACTACATGTCTGAGGAGTCGTCATAATATCTTCTAAGTCTGACCTTAAAGGAATCGAGAGATGGCGCACTTTTCACGTCTGCCGGAAGCGCATTCCACCACTGTGCAGCGAGGACCGAAAATGAATCCCCGTAGGACTGCGAGACATGAGCAGGAATTAGCAGAAGAGGGATACCACTACTACGCAGGCGACTGTCGATCTCCCTAAATGAGAACCTCTCAGAAAGATAACTTGGAGATTGGGGATTAAAAAGGACTTTATAAAGCAGAGAAAGGATATGAGAGCTTCTACGAAGTCTTATTGGAAGCCATTTAAGCTGAGTGCGAAATTCAGACACATGATCAAACTTACGCAACCCAAAAATAAATCTAATGCCCTGATTTTGCAACCGTTCAAGTTTATCTAATAAACACTGGGTAAGATCTAAATAAGCAACATCTGCATAATCGAGGATAGGGATAAGAAGGGATTGTGCCAAGAGTACTTTAGTTCGATACGGAAGAAAGTATTGCATACGTCTCAAGGAATGTAAGGAAACAAACATTTTACGACTGATTTCATTCACTTGAGGAATCCAAGATAAGGTTTGATCGAAGATGATACCCAAATTAGTGACTTTAGAGGAGAAAGGAATTACACTATTGTCAAGCACCAGATTTGGAATATCTACTTCATTTAATTTTGAAATAAAATGGGAACTACCTATGATAATGGCTTGGGATTTTGCAGCATTGACTGAAAGCCCGAAATGACGAGACCAGTTTGCAATACAAGCAAGGTCAGAATTGATTGCACTAATAGCATGAATGAAATTTTGAAGAG
This sequence comes from Acrobasis consociella, assembly GCA_963555685.1. Classification (NCBI taxonomy): domain Eukaryota; kingdom Metazoa; phylum Arthropoda; class Insecta; order Lepidoptera; family Pyralidae; genus Acrobasis; species Acrobasis consociella. Next base: position 14,426,829 of record OY743125.1, on the reverse strand, counting down.
GAGCAGCCGCATATATCTGCAAATCATCAGCATATAAATGAAAGGATGAAGAGAGAGAAGCAGTAATACCATCAATGAACAAAGAGAAGAGAATAGGGGATAATATTCCACCCTGCGGAACACTAGACTTAACTTCGCACCAGTCAGAACGGCGTTCGTCGATTTTGACCAGTTGAAAACGTTCCGTAAGATAGGAATAAAACCACGACAGAGTGATGGGCGAGAAATTAAGGGAACGCATTATTCCAATCAAAATATCAAAATCTACCGTATTAAACGCATTAGAGAAGTCCAACAAAACAAGAACCGTTAGAGTTTTATTCTCTATGTTGGCGCGGATGTCTTCAGTGATTTTCAGAAGCGCTGTGGTAGTACTGTGGCCAGTTCGAAAACCAGACTGAAAGCGACTAAGTAATTTATAGCGGTTTAAATGCGCTGAAAGATGTCTCTGGACATGATGCTCGAGTATCTTGGAAAGAATAGGTAGAATAGATATTGGGCGAAAATGTGAGGGGTCAGATGGATTAGGTTTTTTGGGCAGAGGAATAATATGACCATATTTCCAGGCAGAAGGGAAGATACCAGAAGAAAGTGAGCAGTTTAATATATTTGCAATGATAGAAGATAACAGACCAGCTAAAGGTTTGATCATATCCAAGGAGATATCATCATTGCCTACAGCTTTAGAAGTACCTAGTAGACCTAATGATATCAACTACTTCCTCACTAGAAATATTAGGGATACTAAACAAAGGGTTCTCAGAAACAGGTTTAAATAAGAGGTCAGCTAAAGTTGCTTGTTTCATACCAGGAGTGAGATTGGATTGGGAAGTGCAGAAGTGTTTATTTAGCGAATTTACGTCAAAGGAAAAATCACTTGCCGCCTTTTGTTTACCCAAACCCATGCCTCTAAGAAAATTCCACATTTTACCAGGCGGACAGTTTTCAACATTAGTATGAATGAATTTTCTCCTAGCTTCACGACACTTTTTATTACATATGTTACGAAGAGAAATATATGTTTGGCGATTTTCATCAGATGGACACTGACGTAGCTTAATTTTAGCTCTATCTCTTCTGGCCATGAAACCTTTAATTTCTGGAGAGAGCCACGGAGCTGGAAAATGTTTGACTCTGACTGATTTAACAGGCGCATGCTTATCAAAAAGGGACAATAGTGAAGAATTAAACACCTCAACTTTAACATTAACGTCAGAGCCAGTTAATACTGCATCCCAATTGGTCGCAGCAAAATCCGCTAAAAAAAGGTCTTCATCAATAGCTTTGTAGTTACGCCGCATAATGATCTTGTGTCGGCGTTTAGGCATATTTATTTTAAAGGAAGCGTAAATAAGATCGTGAGCCGAGAAACAAGCAGCATTGAATTGCCCATGTGAGGAGACAAGGTTTGGGCTCGAGGTAATAATCAGATCTAAAAGAGATGGTGGACCATTGTGAGAAAAATGGGTGGGACCAAGGGGAAGGCAATGTAGATCTAAAGAATGAAGAAGTGAAAGAAGGGAAGAAGATCGAGAGTCGTTTTTAATGAGGCATGTGTTAAAATCACCCATAACAATGAGATGATCATATTGACTACGAAAAGTGGACAAAAGAGATTCAAAAGACTGAAAGTAATTAATGTGAAGAGAGGGACTGTAGTATACACCAAGAAGAATTTTGGAACTTTTGAGTGAAACTTCAAGGAAGAGATGTTCCGGAGACAAATAAGTGGAGGGGGACTGCGATAGAATGCGACATGGGATATCGCTACGCAAATAGATTGCTACACCGCCGCCCCTCACCATTCTAGAGTCACCCCCTGAAGAAGTCAAGTATGACCTATCATTTCTGATTAGTCTGTATCCAGGAAGTGGATACAACGTGGACGAAAGAGACGGTTTCAAAAAACTTTCTGACACCAAAATCGCATGAAGATTAATTGAGGCAAAGGTCCCCAATAAGTCGGTGTAGTGGTCAGGAATGCTTTGAGCATTAATATGAACGACGTTAAAATTTTTTGCACAGGAGGAAAAAGTGCATCTTAAGTTCTCATTCAGTGAAGGCATATCATCATTGTCTACACTCAGAAAACTATCAGACGAAGAGGATAAGGAAAAGTAATCTACATCAGAATTATTACTTAGAACATCAGACATATCATAAACTATAAATATAAACGTAAATAAACGAAATAATTATATATATAAATAATATAAAATAATATGTTAAATTTAAACTAAACTTAATTTTTATACACTTAAATGCCTAAAATTATATCCTTGCCAGATACTTGCCAGACAATCAGACATAAAACACAAATCGGAACACTTAAAAAGAAAAAAAAAAAACACATTCACAATAATCACAATAGAAATAAAACGCAACAGGTAGGAGACAAAGCAGTACATAGAAAAAAAAGTAAATTGACAGTGACATATTTTGTGTTTTGACATTTATGTAAATTATTTAATCAACTGTCAAATCAAACAAGTGAAGTGATGTTTACAAGTAATGGTACTAAAAAGAAATAAAATCAAAAGTAACTGTGCCAAAGAAAGAATGATTGTTACAATTACCCTAAAATTACACAATCATAATATTATTTCGGTACCGCCACATTGGCCAGGCTTGGAAATACTAACGAAAACTAGCACTACCTAACCTAAACGAACGGAATGACTTCATTGGCGTCTGGGCGTCCCAAAAGTGCCAAGAAGTAAGATGGTCATGGGCGTGGAAATTGAGTATAACTTTTTGCAGGTGCTTTGCAAACACTTGAGAACTGTTTGTTACCCTTACCCTCATCTCAATATTATTATATTACCCACAGTATGTAACTTCTATTTATAACTTAGTCTGTTTGTTTTACAATTAGTATCTAGTTTTGCTTATTTGTCATTGACACTGACGTGATCTGTCAAATTTAAAAGTTTTCAAATTCTTCGTATACAAAGTTGTCTCATTTGTACAGCAAAGTATAAAGTATTTTTTTCTTCTTCAATAGTTGTTAATTATTGTACGTTGTCTAGGTAAATAGTTTATTTTATGTTTATATTTTCCGTTCATCTATTAGTCTTCTGTTTCAAATAGAAAATTCTACTAACAGGTGGAATAATATTTACGCACATTTATCTTATTTATAAATTATACATATTATATATATATATGACTTAATTTATGACTGAATAGAATTTATTGACTCTAAATTTAAAGGAGCCTAAGGATTGAGACGTTTTATCTCCACTGGTAATGCGTTCCATAAACGCACAGTGAGCACAGCAAAGGACTTCCTGTAGGACTTTGAAGTATGCGGAGGAATCTCAAGAAGAGGTTGACCTCTAGCACGAAGACGGCTATTGATATCTCTGAAGGAGAATTTGTCTCGGAGATATACAGGTGACCTAGGGTTATATAATATGTTGAAAAGAAAGAAAAGAATGTGAGTATGACGACGCAGTCTGATAGGCAACCATTTTATAATCTGGCGATACTCCGAGGTATGATCGAACTTTCTCAGGCCATATATGTATCGAATGCAAACGTTTTGTAACCTCTCTAGTTTATCTAGCAACTCTTCAGTCAAATCCAAATATGCCACATCCGCATAGTTAAAAAGAGGCAATAGTAGCGTTCGCGCTAAAAGTGCTTTGGTGTCCCCTGGAAGAAAGTATTGTAAGCATCTCAATGAATGCATGGAAGTGAAAATTTTTCGGCTCAACTCTGCAATTTGAGAAGACCATGATAAAGTCTGGTCAGACAGAATATCCAAGTTATGAACTGTTTCTGATAAAGGAATAATTTGATTGTCAAGCATGACATTGGGTAACTGTATGTCCTTAAGTCTAGAAATATAGTACTGACTACCTATTATAATGGCTTGAGATTTAGACGCATTCACCATAAGCCCAAAATTTTTGGACCATTGTGCTGTTGCTACAAGGTCGGAGTTGATTGTGCAAATGGCACTGTTGAAATCTTCGAGTGGGGCGGCTGTATAGATCTAAAGATCGTCAGCGTAAAGATGAAAAGAAGAGGATAGAAATGCCGTTACCCCATCAATAAAAATGGCAAAGAGAAGTGGGGACAAAATGCCTCCCTGAGGAACACCAGCAGTTACGTCACACCAATCGGATCGCGTATCATCGATCCTGACTAGTTGGCATCGACCAACCAGATAAGAACGAAACCAAGTCAAAGAAGACACGGATAAATTGAGTGTACGCATAATTTTGAGAAGAACATCATGATCCAGTGTTAAACGCACTAGTATAATGTAACAAAACGAGGGGTGTCAGCTTTCTGTTTTCAATATTGAGGCGAATGTCATCCGTAATTTTGGTAAGCGCGGAGCTGGTGCTGTGACCCACCCTGAATCCGGATTGAAATGGACTCAGAATATTATGTTGTGACAGATGTGATGATAGACACTGATTCACATGATGCTCTATGATTTTAGAAAGTAGAGGAAGGATGGAGATAGGGCGAAAGTCGAAAAAAGAAACAGGAATGTTTTTTTTTTGGGAGAGGAATTATAATAATAATAATAATATTTTTTATTTCAGACCATGGTCCATAGAAAGTTAGTAAAAAAAAACAAAATACTTATCCTAATGTTAGTAATTTCCAAGACCAGACAAAAATATTTAATAAATTAGGTGTGTTTATGCACGAGCAGATCTGCCCAGTGCCTTACAACATACATACATACATAATATCACGCCTGTTTCCCGCAGGGGTAGGCAGAGACTATGGACCTCCACTTGCTACGATCCTGACAAACCTCTTTTGCTTCATCTAAACTCATCAATCTCTTCATACATGCCCTTCGGTTACGGGTACTTTTTACCTCTCCTTTTTTTAGAACGTCTGCAATTTGGTCGCAGAAAGTTCGCCGAGGCCGACCTTTTCCTACTGTTCCCTTCACATTCGTCATATAAATATTTTTCGTCAATCTCTTTTCATCCATCCTTTCTATATGCCCAAACCATCTTAACATCCCTTTCTCTATTTTTGTCACAACATCCTCTTTTACTCCACACCGCTCCCTTATGGCATCATTCCGTATTCGATCTTTCAAAGTAACACCACACATTCTCCTCAGCGCTCGCATTTCAACTGTATTTATTCTACTTTCATGCTTTCTCTGCCATACCCAACTCTCACTACCGTACATTAAAGTAGGTATCAGTACTCCTTTATGAACAGCGAGACGTGCCTTGTCTGATACCTTCCTACTGCTCATAAAGGAATGCAACGCTCCATTCACTTGGTTACCCGCATTCACTCTTTTTTCAACATCACCCTCGTGCTTACCATCCCTTGTAAACATACATCCCAAGTATACAAACTCTTTCACTTGCTCAACTTTCACCCCATTTATTAAAATATTGCATTCTGTTGCACTATCGTCCTTTTCAAACACCATAACTTTGGTTTTACTGACATTAACTTTCATACCCTTTTTCTCTAATGCATCATTCGTAACAGCTATCATCTTCTGTAATTCCTCCTCTGAGTCCGCAAGTATTACTTGGTCATCGGCATAGAGAAGGCATTTGATTAATAACTCATCCATTCTAACACCACATTCATCATCTTTCAAATCTGTCAAACAACTGTCCATGAATAAGTTGAACAGCCAAGGCGACGCTACACATCCCTGTCTAACACCTTTTTCGATGTTAAACCAGTCTGTGTATTCGCCGTCAATTCTGACACAAGCACTGGAATTCCTATAAAGAGATTTCAGTGCTCGGATCAGATGGCTGCTCAGCCCATACGCAGACAATGTTGACCACAATTCATTTCTCACCACTCTGTCATAGGCCTTTTCTAAATCTACGAAGATGCAATAGACTTTTCGACCTTTGGCCAAAAGCTTCTCTAAAATGCATCTTAAAGAAAAGACCTGATCCGTGCATCCCATACCCTTTCTAAATCCCGCTTGTACATCCCATAACTTCTCTTCTGTATTTTTCACCACCCTTTCTATCAAGACCTTTGCATACAATTTGCCGACAACGCTGAGAAGACTAATGCCTCGGTAGTTTTTACAGTCTTGCTGTGAACCTTTTCCTTTATACAGCGGTACAATTACCGCATTGCACCAATCTTTTGGCACCACACAGTTTTTAAAACAAAGATTGAAAAGGTGACACAACTGACTTGCTACTATGCCCTGTCCAGCCTTCAGCATTTCGACAGTAATCCTATCATACCCTCCAGCTTTTCCCATTTTCATACTATTTAATGCTTTCACTACTTCATCCATACTTATTTCCTCATCATAATTTTGCATATCACTCTCTTGTGCGTCATTTTCAGGCTCCGGTACTCTCATTTCATCTTTTTCAAACAGTCCTTCAAAATATTCCTTCCATCTATCTACTACACTCTGTAACCCAACTAATAATCTTCCATTCTTGTCTCTGATCTTGTTTAACTCAGAGGTCGTATTTTTACCTCTAGCTGTTTTAACGCTCTTCCAAAAATATTTAATATTACTTTTAAAGTCTTGAGACAACCTTATATCAAAATCATCCTTTTGTTCTTTTTTCTTCTCTTTTACTATCTCTTTTACTATCTCTTTCACAATCACATTCATCCTCTTATATTCTTGCTTTGCTGCAAATACATCACTATCCCTTGCATTCTGATTTCTTCGATCAGCTCGTACTGACAACCAATCCTTCCATGCTTTCTTCTTCTTTTTTACAGCGTCTTGTACTTCCTTGTCCCACCATACATTTACCACATCCTTGCCTTTTCTTCTTTTTGTCATACCGCATACATCAATAGCGGTGTCAATCATTCCCTCTTTTAATACTGTCCACACGTTTTCTATCTCACATTCGTCCTCTATTCCTTTAAATTTTTCTATTAGTATTGATTTATATTTCTTTTTTGCATCTTCCTCTTGTAATTTCTCAACTTTTATCCGTTCCAACCTGTTGGAGGGGTTAGATATAAAATTTCGCCATTTTTTAAAAATGTTTCTAGTTTTACAGATTACCAAATAATGATCTGTAGAAATCCCTACTCCACGGTAAGACCTTGTATCAATCACATTCTTTTTCATTCTTTCGTCCACTATTATAAAATCAATCATACTCTTCACTCCGTTTTCCTCCCTTGTGTACATGTGAATCTTTTTGTGATCAAACATAGTGTTTGTCACACAAAGATTCTTTTGCAGACATACCTCAAGCAAACTTTTCCCATTTTCATTTTCCCTTTCATCGCCAAACAAACCCAATACCTTTTCATAACCATCTTGCTTAATACCAACCCATCCATTAAAATCACCTAGCATAACTATCTTCTCATTGTCTTTGCAACCACTCAGAACATCATTCACACTATCCCAAAATTCCTTTCTTTCTTCTTTATTTCTTTTAGACTTACCTTCTGTAGGCGCATACGCTCCCAATATAAATATTCGATTCAACCCAACTTTCATTCTAATCCAGACAAGTCTTGAACTTACAAATTCATACTCACTCACACACTCTGTCATTCTTTTGGAAAGGATGAGGCCAACTCCTTGACAGCCTTTGGCGGTTTCTGGTACTCCTGACCAATATGCCGTGAATGAACCACTCTCAGTGGTTCCGCATCCTTTCCGTTTCGTCTCATTTACACACAGCACATCAATCTTTCTTTCACTCATCATCTGATATACCTCATCTATTTTACCATTCATTCCTCCTCTTATATTCAAAGTAGCCAAGCGGCTGTCCAAAGACCGCTTTTCGCACCTGCGGGAAACGGGACGTGACGGGTTGCGAATCGCGTCGCCGCCATACTGATTGCTTAAATGTTTCTGGATCATTGCGTTCCCACGAGTGCCTTACAAAAGGCCCATTAATTTTGCCTGCTAGGGTGTTAAGGATGCTGTTAGAACTCCCACGGAGTCGCTGCAGCGCCGAGGCAGCCCGCTTACGCATTATGGCATAAAAATCGTCTATTCGCGCTTCAGCGAAATTACCCGACGCACTACATCGCCGCGGCAGCCCCAGCAGCATCCTCAACGCATCATTATGCTGGACGCGCAGAGCATTGTAAGCCCTCCGCGTATACCTCACCCACAGTCTGCACGAGTAAAATGATTGACAATACGCTCTAAATAGCGTGAGTTTTACTTGCTTAGCTAAGTGCAACGTGCAAACCTGCGAGCAAGCATATTGCAACGGGCCGCCAACGCTCTGCGCTCCCGGTCTATATCAAGGTCGTCATTGAGTCGGTCCGTGAGCATATGGCCAAGATACTTAAATTGGTTTACTACACGAAGAGGTGTTCCATTTAATCGAATAGGCGACATATGTTACCTTTCTATGACGCGCTTTGAACACCATGACCTCGCTTTTCTCCACGTTATATCTTAAGCCATATGCCCCCGAATACTTCTCACAGACGGCCACCAGTTCTCTCAAACCATCTATTGACGGACTGAGCAGTACCACGTCATCTGCGTACCAGATGTTGTTCATCATCACTCCATTGATGGAGCAACCGACCGCCGCACCGCTCAGTTCGCGTACCAGCCTATATATAAAGATTGAACAATTTGAGAGATGTCAATCCACCTTGCCTGACCCCACATTGTAAGCCGTAAGGGGCAGACTGATTATTACCCCATCTAACCATATTACTCTGATTTGAGTATCAGTAACTAAATATACTAATAAACTCAGAAGGCAAATCCGTCTCTTCTGATAGCTGGCCCCACATTATGTCATAGCACACACGGTCAAAGGCCTGAGAGTAATCAAGAAAACAACCATAAACTGGCGTTTTTCTATCCGTGTAGTACTGAACCAGTTGCTTGACACAAAGTATTGCACTTTCTGTCGACAGCCCAGCTCTAAACCCAAACTGTGCGTCTTGCAACTTGATACTAGCTTCTAACTTTGTATCAAGCAAACTGTTCAGAACCTTGCCAATGACTGCGGCCAGAGAAATAGGACGGTAGTTATTTTTATTGGACGGGTCTTTTGTCTTATTTTTAATGATACAACCAATGTTTTCATGAGGTCAGTGGGCAGGCAGGAGTGACCTATACAAAAATTAAATAACATAGTGAGGACTCTAGGTAGATGTACCCCAGCATTCCTAAGATGCTCCACACTCAGTCCATCATGGCCAGGTGATTTCCCATGTTTCATTTTATTAATCGCATTCTTAATGTCTTTATGAGAGAAGCGGGCATGGCGATCACCTACTCTTGGAAGCCGAGTGCTTTGCTTTTTAGTCCTTGGCTTACTTATCTCAATCGGCTCAATATTAAAATGAGTTTTGAACATATTGGCTATATTCTCATTATTAGAGAGGCGCTCTACACATTCGGGTAAGCTAGGCCTGGGATTCAAAGAGTTTGTTTGCTTCCAAAATTCGCTAAAATTCTTTTCCTTGTGGTGAGACGCGATGATGTCCCTTTTAATTTGCGTTTCGTTATCTTGGCACCATTTTAATTTACTTTTAAAAAATTTCCTAGTGCTATTCATTTTCTGCATAGAACCGCAAGACCCAAAATGCTCTGTCTGCCCCATTAGGGATAAATACGTGATAGTATGTATGTATGTATTCATTTTCTCAAAGATAGAGCCTGACCTTGGTTTGCCATGAGCCACCCACAATTGAACTCCAAGTTTACCTGTTTTACATGCTTGTTCCAGCCCGTAACATACTGTTTACTTTTATTCTTATTATGAACCAATATACGGCTAGAAGCAGCCGCTTCTTGTAAAATACAAATAATTATATCATATAAATTATCTATGTGAATTCTATGTTGCTGGTCATTACAGATTTTATCACTAGAATTCATTAATTCAGGCGGAAAGTCAACATTTCGCAATTTTTCGTGACAAATTTCATAGTAACGTGCTATTTCTTCACCATCCCTGTAGCCCCATATGATATGATTTGGTTGACGTTTTTCAATACAACGTTTGGGTACTATTACACTGAAGTTAAAAGTTGTTACGACGGGAAAGTGGTCTGACCAATTGACATCATTCTTTACATGGACGCAGGCAATAAAATTTTTCATATTTTTTGATATTAAAATATGGTCTAACCACCTCGCGCATCCGTGCGAGTCACTAAGGTAGGTGTAGGTACCCGAGTGCAGACCCAGATAGTCAACGTCGGCACAACGCCAATGATAATCAGAACAAAACTGCATTATTTGGTAAAAAACTCCTGCAAAGTTTTAAATAAAATGGACTAACTAATCTTGTTATTTCATACAAACTTTGGACCCCGTTTCACCCCCTTAAGGTATGACTTTTGAAAAATCCTTTCTCATATGCCAAATTTGTAGTCTAGACCCAGTGATTTGGACTGTGCGTTGATATGTCAGTCAGTTACCAATCAGTTAGTTACTTTTTTCCCGTTCCCGTTCCCGATCCGTTCCCATTCCCGTATTCTCGTTCCCGTTATCGTTTCCGTTCCCGTTTCTGAAACCGTTCTCTATCTCGTTCCCGTTCTCATTTGAGTTCCCATTTTCTAGAGCGTGAGAGAGAGCGACGGGACGCTTCAGAATGGTCTAGGTAGTAGGTCACCCCATTTCAGCTTTCTAGAGTTTGTATTTTGTAAAATGATGAAACACGTATTTACTCTTTTACCGCTAGGAGTACTCCTGCGAAGTTTTAAATAAATTGGTCTCACTAATCTTGGTTCTCCATACAAATATTGGACACCAGTTTCACCTTCTTAGGGGGTGAGTTTTGTAAAATCCAACTTCAGTGCACCTCAAAAGACCTTATAAGGAACCTATGTGCCAAATTTGGTGACTACCCAGCTAGGAGCTACCCAGGGTAGACCCAGCGGTTTGGACTGTAAGTTCATATATCAGTCAGTCACCAAAAAGTCAGTTTCTTTTTTTCCCATTCCTGTTCCCGTTCCCGTTTCCATTCTCGTTCTCATTCCCGTTCCCATAATTTGCATCAACATGGCCAAGATAGGTCACGATATTTCAACCCTCTAGGGGTTGAATTTTGAAAAATCCTGAAACAAGTATTTACTCGTTTACCGCCAGGAGTACTCCTGCAAAGTCTCTAATAAAATAGTCTCTCTAATTTTCATCTAATTTTCTTCCTCCATACAAACTTTGGACCCCCGTTTCACCCCTTAGGGGGTGAGTTTTGAAAAATCTTTTCTTAGTGCACCCCTAGACCTCATGAGAAACCTATGTGCCAATTTTTTTTTCTTTGAACTTAGATATCTAGATACAGTTATTTCTTTCAAAAGTGCTTTCTAGGAACCGAGATATCTACCTATAGTGATTTCTATCCTTAGTGTTTCCTAGGAACCGAGATATCTACCAACAGTGATTTCTGTCAATAGTGCTTCCTAGGAACCGAGATGTCTACCAACAGTGTTTTCTATCAACAAAGTTTTAGGCAAAACGTGCTGTCTACGAATAGAGGTTTTAGTCAGCCGTGCTTTCTGCATGTAGTCATATCGTACAAGCGTGTTTCTGTCTGAGGTTCAACACTCAACTGTTCGACACTGGAGAGGGTGGAATCCATTAAATACCTTGGAGTCATACTTGATCAGCGTTTATCCTGGCACCCACACATTGAGCATGTCAATAAAAGGGTTAGAATGCTTTTTTGGATGTTCAAATTACTCAGGCACGTAGCTTCACAAAAATTACTAAAACAAATCTACACTGCCTTGGCACAGTCCATAATTACTTACTCCATTTCTGTTTGGGGTGGAGCTACAAAAACTTAATTTCTAGAGGTGGAAAGGAGCCAAAGATACTTGTTAAAAATAATGTTCTTCAAAAAACTAGGATATCCTACAAAGGCTCTTTATGAACTCAGTAAACTTCTTTCATTTTGTCAGCAGCCTTGAGATTACACAAAACAATACCCTATAACCCCAATCAACAAACTGCTAGGAGGAGGCCCAAGGTCGCTTCTATTCATCAGAGCAATACAAAGTTTGCTAAAAGACAATACTACATAATATCGGCATTTATATATAATAAAAAATAATTTAAATGATCAACTAGATATTCATAAACTCAGAAAATATAAATGTAAGACCCTAATAACTGAATAGCTGTTACGATTAGACTATGATGAAACAGAAAAACTCATTACTAACCAAAATATTTTCGTGTTTTAAGTTGAAATATTTACACACATAAAACAGCTGACCTATTTAATAATTAAATTTTAATAGTAAATAAAATAATTTTATAAAATATAAATTCATTTCATAATATTTGAGACCCAATTTATGCAGTGTTAAAATAAAAACAGTTCTAACCTGCCATTCTGGACTATCACCTTATCACTCTCATTTACTGCACACAAACACATAATGGACACGGGAGGAAATTCACAACTGGTAACAGCAGGTTCAAGCGACGTAGAGGAAACTGGAGATGTCCATTGCAGGTCGTATGGCTGATTTTGAGAAGCGGCTGACTTCCACCCCTCAAGCAGACATCGGTCAGTTGCAGAGAGAATACTATGATTTTAGGACTTTGGTGCATACACTGTTCCAACTACTGCAGCAACAGATAGGTGACCTCAGCAGCAGGGTTGACGCAATAGAAATGCGAAGCAGGCGTAAGGTCTTATTATTTAATGGCATTCCTGAGGCCTCCGAAGAAAACGTCATTGCAGTCATAAATAATATTATTAATGACAAGCTTTGTATTCCAAACTCCAGTATTCAAATTAAAACATGTCATCGTTTGGGAGCCATAAAAACTGATCGTGCACGGCCTGTACTTGTGCGATTTCACACTCCGGAGGGAAAATCTTTGGTATGGAGCAAGAAGTCTGCATTTAAAGGTACTTCAGTCAGTGTATCTGAGTTTTTAACACGCAGCCGGCAAGAAGTTTTCGTAGGAGCTCGCGCCCATTTCGGGATGAGGCGGTGTTGGACCCTAGACGGTGTCATCCACATTAAACTTCCAAGCGTTGACCGTGTAAAAATTACGAATGCCAGTGAGCTGGCTGCCTTAAAAGTTAAGTTCCCCGCTTCAGAGACAGCGTCAGTATCTTGCCCGGCTGGCAATGCCCAGGAGAACAGGACAGCCACCCAGTACGAAAATAAGATTCTTACAAGGCGACAGGCCCAGGCGAAGGCAGGCAAGTCTTAGTGGACAAACGTCTTTAACCCGTTTATTCTTCTCGCCGTGTGTATTTTGCTTTACGTGATTCATTTCCAAGTAGGCAATTGTGTTAACATGTAGGTACTATTTGGCCCTTCACTTTCGAATTACTTTTACAATTAAATTTAAAATAGAGGTGGTTGTAAAAATCCATCTCATGTGATGTGTTTTGTTTAAACGTCAGATGTCGATGAATTACAATCTGTCATAACTGTCAAAGTCAAATGTCATCTTTCTTTTGTGTTTTTTTGCTTTCAGACAGAGTAGTTTATACAGCCAATAGTAGTTATGTAATTTATGTTTTGTTTGTCTGCTTGGATGAACTAGTGTTGTAATTATTTATCTGTTAAGTGTAGTTTTTAAAAATATCTTGTGTTAAGTGCGGTCCAGCTGGCAGGTTGTATTGATATAATATTTATTTAGGTATATTGATTTCATATCTAAATTTTACTTTTATAGACGGTATTTAGTTAATATATATTAATAGGTATTTATTTATATATTTTATGCAGCAAGCAATTATTAATATTGATAATTCGGATGACTCTTTTTGCTCAGCGAGAACCTCGCTGAACTCTAGTTTTACTTCTTGTGGCTCTGTTGAAACACTAGGAATTTTTGTTAATAATACTTTTGATGATTATGTACAGAACTTCAATGTATGCCATATCAACGCCCAGAGCATTGCGGGTCACTACACAGATTTCTTAGAGACATTTTCGTCTGTTCACTTAGGAGCAATACTCGTATCACAAACTTGGCTAAAACCCAGCTTGCCATCCACTAGTTACTCTCTCCCTGGTTTCGTTCTTATACGAAATGATCGTGTTGGTGCGGCCGGTGGTGGAGTTGCAATTTACCTACGGAGCGACTTCAGCTATAAAGTTCTGTCAATGTACTCTTCAGAATACACGGGCAGTATGGAATACATTCTTCTGGAAGTTACAATAAAAGCAGTAAAAGCCGTTCTAGGAGTCTTCTACTCTCCTTCATCTAAGGTAAATTTCTTTTCTACATTCGAAACTCTCCTTGAATCGGTTTGTTCAGATTACGCACATCATCTGGTCCTTGGTGTCTTCAATACTTATCTGCTCAAAGACGATTCTCGATCTTCTCAATTATTAAATATTGTCAAGTCAGTTAACTTTTTGATTCTCCCATCTGGGCCCACTCATTTCACTGATTTCGGTCCTACTTTGCTTGACTTGATAATAACCTCTAACGTGAACAATGTAGCCACTTATGGTCAAACACCTGTCTCCACATTTTCTCATCACGACCTTCTCTTCATTTCTTACAAAATTAAAGTCTAAAAAATAAAACCCACTATTTTACATCTTCGCTGTTCATCATCATCATCATCATAGTAATATGATGTCTCAATAATCAACATCTCAATAATAGAATAGTATCGCTGTACGACAATCACGCTCCAGTCAGAGCCATTAAAGTACGACGCCCGCCAGCCCCCTGAATTTCAACAGGAGTCCGTAAAGCCATGAAACGCAGAAATTTTGCATTCCGCAGATTTAAACGGGAACGCACAGATGAGAACTGGTCTTTGTATAAGACTGCAAGAAATCGGTGCAATCAGATGTGTAGAAATGCAAAACGCCAATACTTTACTGATAATATAGTAAATGTCTCTCCAGCTAATCTCTGGAAATTTCTAAATTCTCAGGGCATAGGCAAAGTACAGAAAGATTCATTTAAACTACCTTTTTCCCTAAATGTTCTCAATAAACATTTCACAACAGTTCCTCTACTGAATAATCTTACAATAGATGCTACTATCGCATCCATACTTGCATTGCCTGTCCCTGACAGTAGGTCACTTGAATTTACCCCAGTTACTGAGGAGAACGTTTGTAAAATTATCCTTTCTATTACTTCAAATGCCGTTGGGTCTGATCAAATTAGTCGCGTGATGTTAATACCTATCCTTTGTTATGTACTTCCTGTTATCACGCACATAATTAATTACAGTCTCTTAAAACACTGCTTTCCTTCCTTATGGCTTATTGCACATGTTCGCCCCCTTCCTAAGATCCCAGAACCCCTCCGACTAAATGATATTCGTCCAATCTCAATCCTTCCTTTCCTCTCAAAAATATTGGAAGCTTCTGTGTTTGGTCAGCTTGTTAAACATTTGCTTGATCATAATCTGCTCAACACCTATCAGTCTGGCTTTAGGCCTGGCCATAGCACTACAACTGCTCTGCTTAGAGTTACTGATGATATTAGAGCTGGGATGGAAAATACGCAAGTAACAGTTATAGCCCTAGTTGATTTCAGTAATGCTTTCAACACATTTGACATTGACATCCTGCTCGCTATCCTCTCCAGTTGCAATGTTTCTCCTCCAGTGATTGAGTGGTTTTCCAGCTATCTTTGCGGTCGTCGGCAACAGGTTTGTGTTGGTCAGGATTTATATGACTGGTGCGACCTAGAGGCTGGAGTTCCGCAGGGCGGTATTTTGTCTCCTATTTTATTTTCTTTATTTATAAATATCCTATCACAAATGACAAATGTCGATAATATTGATACAGCAATATCTCTTATAAACGATAACTTGACACGTATCATGGACTGGTCAAATAAGTTTGGTTTAAGCGTTAATGCAAAAAAATGCCAGGTCATAGTAGTGGGGAGCACTATCCAAATTAACAAACTTGACCTAAACACTACTCAGCCGGTTATCTACAATGGTACTATGATTCCTTTTAGTCCAATAGTTAAAGATCTTGGTCTCTATATAGATTCTAATCTCAATTGGAAGTACCATATTGTAGAAGTCAGTCGAAAAGAGTTTGCGACACTACATTATCTGCAACGCCTTAAGAATTTTCTTCCGATTAAAACTAAAATTATGTTGACCCAGGCACTTGTACTACCTATCATTGATTATGCTGATGTGTGTTTTCTGGACATAACTGAGGAACAGCTTGACAAGCAGGATCGCCTACTGAATAACTGCATTCGATTTATTTTCTGTCTGCGTAAACACGACCATATCTCAGAATACCGTTTTCAGCTTAAATGGCTCACCATCCGTCAACGCAGAAATCTGCATTTACTATGTCAGTTTTATAATGTGCTTAATGACCCTCTTTCTCCAGATTATCTTAATACAAGTTTCAAACTTTTAAGTTCTACTCATGAGAGAGTCCTGCGTTCTTCAAATAATTTGACATTAGAAATTCCTTCCCACCGTACTGGTTTTTTCTCTAAATCTTTCGCCGTAATGGCAGTAAGACTCTGGAACGCGCTTCCTGATACCGTGAAGACAGCCACTAGTCGTGCTAGTTTTAAACTTCGCTGTTTAAGCATTTGCTTGCTGAGTCAATTTAATTGTTAAGTTGCTGCTTATGTAGTTTTAGTAATATCTATGTATATTTTTCAAGTAGTATACAATATAACTGGTATATACTCGTATGTATTATATGTATTGTATTTATTATTAGTTTTTGTTTGATTATATTTTTATGTACCATATTTTTATATATATTTATTTTAGTAAGTAGTATACAGTAGTTTATCTTATGTAGTAATTATTAGTAAGTATTTATCTGAATTCCTTTTGCTATCCCATTATTTTACACCCACATAAATTTCTCTAACAACCCAAAGGTTGACTGTTAGATAATACTTTTAGCATTAAGTCCGCCTATTGTGCCATACAAATTGTATTTTGTACAATAAAGGTTAAATAAATAAAAAATAAAGTAATTAAATACATAAGATAATATACTCAATAAAGGCCACAACTAACTGACGACAGTTAATAATTTTATGTGTAATCCGTTTTAGATTAGGAGGTCACGACAAATTTGGTACGCAACCACTTTACGCAGGCAGATCGACATATTTAGCATCAGAGAGGTGCTCTTCATTATGTGAAACCAGAATCAGCCATTTACCTTATCATTTATTGGTCACGCTAACCAACTTTTCAGGCGCCATATCTAAGTAACGCAACCACTTCACGCAGGCAGACCGACGTATTTGGCATCAGAGAGATGCTTTTAATCCTGTGAAACAAGACTCAGCCATATCCCTTATCATTTTCTTTTGGTCACGATAACCAACTTTTCAGGCGCCATTTCTAAGTAACGCAACCACTCCACGCAGGCAGACCAACATATTTTGCATCAGAGAGGTGCTCTTTATTCTATAAAATCAGAGTCAGCCATATCCCTTATCGTTACCAAATTTGTCGTGACCTTCCGTTCTATTTGGGTACTCCATTTCTTATCCTAAAATTTCATGTCCGAATGTCTAAATCCATAACAAGTTTGCTATAATCTTCAAAATCCATAATGTTCAAATATCCGTAATTTTAATTTACCTAATTATCTTGAATCATAACACTTTTGTGCCATAATATGGATTGCTAAAACAATTTAATTTTCTAATTTTGGATGCTATAAAGACACATGTCCTAAGTGTTGCATTCTATAATGTATGTTAGTCCGAATGTTAATTTGTAATAAGATTATTAGCTCAAAACACTAGGTCAAAATTAGGAGTTAAGGTTAGGTTCGTTAAGTTTCCTGTGACCAAGATACGAGCGAGCGAGCGACTTAAGCTTAGGACGAAAGTAACATAGACACAAAAACCACTTTGCCGCAGAGTGTAGGTTAGGTTCGTTAGGTTTTCTGTGACCAAGACACGAGCGAGCGAGCGACTCAAGCTTAGGGCAAAAGTAACACATACACAAAAACCACTTTGCTGTGGAGTGTAGCTTAGGTTCGTTAGGTTTCCTGTGACCAAGACACGAGCGAGCGAGCGACTCAAGCTTAGGGCAAAAGTAACGCAGACACAAAAACCAGTTTGCCGTGGAGTGTAGGTTAGGTTCATTAGGTTTCCTATGAACAAGACACGAGCGAGCGAGTGAGCGACTCAAGCTTAGGGCAAAAGTAACGCAGACACAAAAACCACTTGCGCGTGTGTAGGTTAGGTTCGTTAGGTTTCCTGTGACCAAGACACGAGCGAGCGAGAGAAGCAAGCGAGCGACTCAAGCTTAGGGTAAAAGTAACGCCGACACAAAAACCACTTTGCCGTGGAGTGTAGTGTAGATTAGGTTCATTAGGCTTTCTGTATTATGCAAAATTTCTGCAAAGGAATTTATTGTTTTTGTTTTTTAATGATTATCGTATGTTCGAAATTACGACACGTGATAATTATGAGAAAAAAGAATAGACGTTTTGAATATTATGGATGTCAGCTCTTGACAAATTAACATATAATAATATACTTAGATTGTATAATTATAATTAGATTTATTAATGTAAATCACTTATTTGTGCAAAGGAAATGCATTTTACCCCACCTAGCGGTGGGGATCACGCCCTAACTTTGTCTAAAAAATGCCACGCGCAAACAAACGTCGGGCGCGATCTGACCCCCCCGCATTCGCCGTAATCGAATACGTAGGCGTAGAAACATTTGCTCGTTCACTAGGTACCGCCCGGCGGCACCTGGACGATTTGCGTCCTAAGTAGGCCCTTCTGGCAACCGTAGCTTCGGCCCTTCCGGCAAAACATGGGTGTTGCTGCACCCCAAATTTGCTAAAATCCCTAGCGCGCCCAAAGCCGAGGTTTCCCTCTTGGGAACCCTTTGTGCTGCTGCTAGTAGTTTATAAATATAGGAAGCCGGGCCTCTGGCTCGCTCCTCAAACCTTGCCCGGTGGAGGGAAATGCCGTCTGAGGCAACCTATGTCTGACAATTCAAAAAAAAAAAAAAACGTCGGGCATTACGTTGCCAACCGTCGAGGTGTTCATTTCAAGGAACTGTGAGTACTGCATTATTAATATTCTTGTTATTTTAATGATTGATGAACTACTTATTTCTAAGATAATGTTTTTATGCGAGTAATGGAATAATTGTGGATTATTTTAAAAGAGCTACCACAGAGTTTCTGACCGCCTCTTCTCTGTGATGATCCAGCCCTTTCGACGCGGTGGTAGAATCTTCTTTCACAATATATTCAGATTAGAGCCATAGCAATAGCCTAAATGAATAAATGTTTTAAAACTCTTGGATGTTTATTTGTTATCCCTTTCCCAAGCCATGAAGAATTGCAGAATGTCTAGACTCCAATAGCTTGTAGTCTGACAGATTCAGAAGTGGGATACATTCTTACTGTAGCTTTGGCCTCCGACGCTTAATTTAGAATAAGCCTTATCACTTCATTAAACGGGCATTCTGCGTAATTTTTTAAAATGGGTTTTCGGCGTCACTGCTGTAATGAGCTCTACAGCAAGAGCCTTGGCAACGAACGCCGCAGCAGCGAGCATCGAGTAGATCTCATCGATGAGAAGTGCAGCGACATCCACAAGCGCTGCAGCCTGCTCTTCACGTCGGTAAGCACTGCAGCCTGCTCCTCACATCGGTGGTAACTGCAGCCTGCTCTTCACCTTGACGAGCGGCACAGTCTGCTCCTCGCGTCAACAGGCGCTGCAACCTGTTCTTCACATCGGTGGGCGCTGCTGCCTGCTTCTCACCTCGACGAGCAGCGCAGCCTGCTGCTCATGTCGGTAGGCACTGCAGCCTGCTCTTTACTTCGAAGAGCAGCACAGTCTGCTTCTCTTATCAGCAGGCGCTGCAGCCTGCTCTTCACTTCGACGAGCGGCACAGTCTACTTCTCTTGTCGCCAGGCGCTGCAGCCTGCTCTTCACTTCGACGAGCAGCACAGTCTGCTCCTCTTGTTCGGCAGGTGCTGCAGCCTGCTCTTCACTTCGGCGAGCGGTACAGTCTGCTCTTCTTGTCGGCAGGCGCTGCAGCCTGCTCTTCATTTCGGCGAGCGGCACAGTCGGCTCCTCTTGTCGGCAGGCGCTGCAGCCTGCTCTTTACTTTGACGAGCCGGGTAACCTGCTCATCACTACACGGGTACCGCAGTCCACTCGTCACAGTGAGCAGCGTAATTGGTAACAAAAAAAAAACTTAAGGTAAGTCAAGTTACTATTATACCCGAAAACTAAGGTCTACATTTAAAGAGAACTGTCTTTTGCAGTGCTTAGTAAAAAAAAAAACAGCAACAACCTCGATACGATTTCAGAGTGGTAGCTATTCTAACGTCAACTCCACAACTAGAAAAGTTGTGTTAAAGCTCGTAAACATCAGTGTTGCGTCGATAAGGGATAGCGTGATTTTTTAAACTTTTAATCGACAGCTTGGTGTGGCCCAAAATGAGGATGCTTGCTTTGAATTAAGGTCAATTTTGATTTATTCTATTGCTATCCATGGGTACCTGTAATTAGCTTTCGATATCCATTCAAATATTTTTTGAACGCAAATAATAAAAATATATATATTTATAGAAGGATAAATTATGTTAGATCAGGATAATTAACGTAATTGAAGTCGGAAAGAGGTTGAAAACTAAAATATTAAACAAGACATCTACATTGAGGGTTCAGTACTAAAATAACTCTTTTATTTCCCTTCTAGATCATTCTAAATAAATTTAACCTATGGTATTCTCGCTCTTAGTCCCATATTTTTTCGATTCCACGATTTATATTCTTATAATTTTACTACCTTTTGTCTAGAAAAGTTCATAGTTTTATATTTTAGTAAGTTTAAATAGTCATACATTTTAACGTTCAACTTGTTTCACAGTTATCAATTTACTTTTCAATTTAACGTCTCGCTTTTCTTCATTTCTTTAATATCATTTCTTAGAAAAGAGAAACAAAATATGTAAATAAGTAAAAAAATCTTTATATATAAGAAAAAAATATTTTATATAAGCCAAGCCGAAAATGAAAATATTGTATGAGTATCAAAGTAACCAGTTCGAAAAACAAACAATTAATATCATCTAAATCATTTTTAACACTATAACTAGATACATAACACTACTAAGTACTTAATGAGAGGGTAAATTACAATATTACTTGGCACATAGGTGGATTCAAAGGGACCCTTTTTTTTTGCATAATTTTTTTGTCCTAATATGCTTTAGCATACTGGATTTGGCATAAAATATTTTGTCATAATAGTTTTTAAGCATAAGTTGTTTTTTGGCATACTGGTAAGTTGGGCATAATTATATTTTAGGCTAATTTGTTACGGCATAGTGTTAATTCGCATAATCTCTTTAGGCGTAATAACTATAAGACTAATATTTTTTTTAATTTTTTTATAACTCTTTAAATGTCGGACGCCCGGAGCGTACGCGTTAACTTCATACACAAATACAAGTGTAATGGCGGACTTAAAGCCTAAGGCCTTATCTACCAGTCAACCAAACGGGTGATGTGGAGAATGATAGGGGTAGTGCACAACTTGACAGGTATATGGTGAAAAAGAAAGAAAAGACTATATGTAAAAATAATAATTAAAAAATAATCAAAACAATAAACTACATGCAAATAATACACATATAAAGTATATGCTAAAATAAACAATACCTACATATACTACATACACTACATAAATACACTATGATCTATCTGACAGTTTTTGAAGAAAATGTGCCTTCACCTGTTTCTTAAATGAAAAACGGGTTTTAGCCTTCCGGACATCAACTGGTAATTCGTTCCATAGTTTTATAGCTTGGACGATAAAAGAATGTGTAAAGAACCCACTCCGGTGAACTGGCAAAAAAAGGTTGAAATTGTTAGAAGAACGAAGATCTCTAAGATGGGTATCACCCTGAAACTGAAAATTAGACTTGAGGTAAGCAGGAGTAGCGGGTTCAAAAAGAATCGAATAGAGAGTTGTGAGGATGTGACGAATTGGTAACCATTGAAGTTGGGAGCGATAAGAAGACACATGGTCGTATTTACGAAGACCAAAGATATAGCGAATACAATTATTGAGAAGACGGTCAAGTTTGTTTAGCATATCGCCAGTCAAGTCCGAGTAGCACACATCAGCATAATCTATGATTGGCAAGATCAATGTATTAACCAGCATTGTTTTGGTGTCACAGGGTAGAAAATTTTTAACTTATAGAGGGTACGTAGGACACCCGTGACTTTTTTAGAAATTTTCGTGACTTGTGTATTCCACGAGAGGAATGGATCTATGTGCAAACCTAAATCTTTGACACTTGAGCCAAATGGTATTACTGTGCCTTCAAAACAGACAGATAGGTGAGTTTCAATGTCAATCTGCCTGTACGAGCAAGCCGTACAATATAATGCTACATCAGCACAAGTGTGTTCGATGCGCAATTTTACGTAATTTAAAGCAGTTCGCAACTAACCGGCCATCAAGAGCGTCGCGCGTACTCACTTCATATCCCATCAGTATCCATACCTAGTTAAATTAAGTTTACCAAAATATATTTCAGTTTCCGTTATCAGTGACTTTCATTGATCTTATCAGTCTATATCGGTACCTCCCGGTACATGGTCCTTCGAGCCTACGGTACAGGCGGGATAATTAGTGCACGTGTTTTTGGACTTATAACCGCGTGTCGGTGGTTCCTTGTGCCGACTAGCTATATGTACATTATACAGTCCACTCCAGCAGAACTATCAGTGACATTTACTGTGTTATCAAGAGACATAGTAAGTGACTATCAAGATCAGTGCCCACTGCGTCATATCAAGGATTGCAGTAGTAACAGCAGTCAGTAGCAGAGCAACGAGCGAGTCACGTTTGTTGCAGCCTCTTAAGTATCAGCAGTTCAAGTAAGATCAGTCCTTTTACTTGTTTAAAAGATGTCGTCTCCCCAGGACATCTTAGCCACCCAAAAGCAGCTCTCATCGGCAATCTAAAATACTTATACCAACTTTAAGAAGGATGGTGCTAGCAGAAAAACAGCAGATTACATCAAGAAAAAGTTAGATCTATTAGATATGTATTGGTTGGATTACGAAACCAACTATCGAAAGCTATCAAGTTTAGATGTAGAGCCCGGTATAAGAGATTTTATTCAAAAAGATAGGGAAACAGTTAAAGAAAGATACGGTAATATTAGGGCTCATATTCAAAATTTCGAGTTTTCTACTGAGGAAAGGCCTCAGTCTCCTCTTATCAAACCCCCCATATACCAAAACCCAACGATTCCATGCAAGCTTCACCCTCAAATCCTCAGGCAAGCGGCAGCAAGGCCCACGTAGCCTCATTTGCGTCAGCAAGTAAGACGGAGGAGATGTTGTGTAAGCAGGGCAGTAATTTTAAAGCTTTCCATCGTACTATAGTAGGAATCGATCTGGAGTCTATTAGCGAAAAGTGGGAGTTTGAAGATGTTCTCAAGACTGTCCAAGCTCGCTGGACAGCCATTGACTCGCTTCATTGGGATCTTGACAGTCAGCTAAACGGGTCCAATGAGGAATATGAAAAAACCTTTGCTGTGTACGAACGCAAATATCAGAGTTTGAAAAAGGCCATTAACAAGAAAATGTGGTCTGAAGCTCATAAAGAGAAAGCCGTTCCCCTTCTAGAAGTTCCTAATTTTTTTGGCTCATATACGAGTAATTCTTGGAGTTCCTTCAAAAATGTATTCCATGAAACCATCCATAAAAATACTGCCATGTCTAGTTCTCAAAAAATGCAGTACCTTAAATCAAAAGTTAAGGGGGAGGCGGAAAAATTGATTTCTCATTTAGATGTTAGTTCAGAAAATTATCAGACGTGTTGGGACCTACTAAATCAAAGATATAATAACCTCAGATTAATTTTTACATCCCACATGAATTCGTTTAATAATCTTCCCGTAATGCAGCAGCAAACAGTCAGTCTCATAAAACGCATGCACGACACTACTCAAGAGTGTCTCAATGCCATAAAAAATTTGGGGGTCGACATCAGCTCATGGGACCCTATAATAGTTTATTTACTTACTCAGAAATTAGATGCAGTTTCTTTTACTGAATATATGGAATCAGTATCCAGTCCTAGGGATTTGCCAAATTTAAAAGAATTTTTGCAGTTTTTAGAATTGAAATTTACGACTTTGGAAGCCTCTCGCAGGAAGCAAGACACCCCTGCACCGAAACGTCAATTTCAATCGGTTTCTAAAAATCAGCCTTATAATAATCAAAATCAGAAAAGTAATTTACCTAATTATAATAAAAATTCATTTACAAGCAGTAAACCGATTCCAAAGTCACCTCATAACGATAAATCAGTGTCATCAAAATACCATTGTTCGTTGTGCAATAGTAATGAACACGGGATTTATTTCTGTTATCAATTTTTAGAAATGAATCCTTATAATAGGTTGAAAACAGTCACAAAATTGAATTTATGCCCTAATTGCCTATTTGATCATCAAGGAAATCCATGCAAATCAGATAGGGTTTGTCGCGAATGCAGTATTTTGGCTTGTTGCATGAAGCATTTGCGCAAGCGTCTTCAAGCTCCGGGACTCAAGTTACTCGTAGCGGAGCGAGTGCGAGAGGGCGCGGGGGGAGCGCTGCTGACGCAAATGGAAACGCTGGGAAAATAATTCAAGCTAATTCCCACGTGTCTCTTCAAGACGATGTTTTTGAAGTTCTGTTACCAACCGCCCTTATCAATGTTCAGGCAGGTGATGGTTCCTATCACACCATGCGCGCCCTCCTAGATCAAGGCTCCCAGGCTTCCCTGATCAGTGAGCACGCAGCTCAGATTTTACGTTTGCAAAGAAAAAAATGCATGGGGAGTTATTAAGGGAATCGGTGACAAGGCGACAAATAGCAAGGGCTTTGTCACTATCAGATGTTCATCGCTTATCAATGATTATGTTTTTGAAACAGACTCTTTAGTTATGAATCAACTTATTAAAAGTTTACCCAGACGTTCTTTCATAAAACCTGATTGGTCATATTTAGATCACATTAATCTAGCAGATCCAGAATTTTATAAAAGTCGTCCTATAGATATTTTGTTAGGTGCCGATATTTATTCCCTCATTTTAATGAACGGCATCTGTAAAGAAAATTCAACTTCCTTGCCTACTGCTCAGCAAACGCAGTTAGGCTGGATTTTGAGCGGTAATACAAAAGTTTTTCAATGTAATGTTGTTTTGAATAACCTGGACGAAATCAAGCAGTTCTGGGAAATTGAGGATGTAACAGATCCCTCAGATTTATCAGCAGAAGATAAGCAGTGCGTAGAGTTTTATCAGTCTATGACTATCAGACGGGAAGATGGACGTTACGAGGTCAGTCTGCCCTTAAAATCAGATTATCAGGAAAAGTTAGGTCAGTCTAAAAATAGATCACTTACTCAGTTCTATAAATTAGAAGAGAAACTTGTTAGAAATCCGTCCTTTGCAAAACAGTACTCAGAATTTATAAATGAATATAAGTCGCGTGGACATATGGTGCCGGCGGCCGGCGAATGTAACGCGACACTCAAGTGTTATCTGCCGCACAGCGCCGTCATACGAGAGGATTCTACTACAACAAAATTACGTGTTGTTTTTAATTGTTCGAGCAAAACTACTTCCGGTTGTAGTTTAAATCATGTTTTATGTCGTGGCCCAAATTTACAGCACGACTTACAAAGCCTTATTATCAAGTGGAGGCAATTTCAATTTGCGATCATAGGAGATTTGGAACGAATGTTTCAGCAAATTTGGGTCAATCCTGACGATAGAAATCTCCAGATGGTATTCTGGCGAGATTCTCCAAACAAGAAGGTAGATGAGTATCAGCTCGCTACAGTTACATACGGGATGAAGTCATCGCTGTTTCTGGCAATGATGACCCTGAAAAAATTGGCTAAAGATGAGAGAGAGAATTATCCTAGTAGTTCAGCGCCTACAGTCGTTGAGGAGTCTTTCTACATGGACGATTTAGTTCATGGAGCGAGCTCCATAGAATCTGGTAAACAATTACAAACTGATTTGATCAACCTTTTAAAAGCCGGTGGTTTTAATTTAAGAAAATGGAAATCCAACAGTTCCGCACTACTAGAACACGTAAATGAAAGTGTTTATCAGCAAACAAATTTTGATTTTAAACAAGTAGAATTCACAAAAGCGTTAGGATTGGTGTGGAATCCCCATCAAGACAGTTTTATTTTCGAATGAAAATTAGAGTTTTCATCAAAGCCTACTAAAAGAGCATTTTATCAGATATTTCTAAATTTTTTGACCCCCTTGGCTGGCTCTCACCGCTAACAACTGGGTCATTATACGAAGTACAAAAAAAACTGTTGCTCTGAAATATTTATTTATTTATAAGTCGTGTCAAAGCTGAATTAATCTTAACTCCATTATATTTGTGCCTATTTATCAGAAACAAAACAAATTCAAGCATATCTTATAGGTAAACTTTAAAAAAAAAAAAAAAAGGGGCTGTCGTCATATTCCGTGAACTGTTCGGAACACAAGTCTCATCAGAAAAGCTAAGTTTTTTTTTTATGTAACACACTTTATTAAAATTTAAACATGGTATCTGTTTCTACATATCCTACTGAGTATTAAAACACATACATTTCTTTTTTTCTTTTAATAAGTTAATATTTGAAGATGTTATACAAGTGTTACAAAAATTTACATCAATTCCGTGAACTACTTTTTTCACCCAAGAAAAAATAAAATCTACCAAATCATTGCCCTTATTACTACTGGCAACACTGCTTTTGGCTGTCAGTCCAGTCGTGTGCGTAAACCGCATGGAGGTTATTAACTGTGAAGTTTTGCAAAAAATATATAAGTAATATACGATTTTCGTAAAGTTTAGCCTGTCAATTCGGTTAAGGAAGATTTTTGGTAAGTAATTACGTATTCAGTTTGCCACCATAGCTCATAATGAATGCCATGGGGACTAATTTTGGTTGAGGTTATAAATTGCTAGGTTACTTGTAAAACAATGACGTAGCATGATTTTAAATATTATTTGTCAATCCCGTGAACATCATTCCAGTGAACATGTTGTTCACAGAAAAGACACGTTTCACGGAAATGATGGTTTTTGAGATAAATGGCATTTGGACGTAAAAAGCTTGATTGCAACAGCTTATTTCAGCTAAACTAACTGTTTGCGTATAAAATCTACACTAAACATTTAATATTTTCTAAAAATTGAGCATGTTCACCAAATGATCACGGAATTGATGGGTTTCACAGAAATGACGTTTTGTTTGTTTATGTGTGTGTTAGTAAAATAAAACTAAAATAATTATTGTGTCGCCTAAAATTTTTACTAACTGTATTTGCTGTGGTTATGGTCTTGGTTTTTTTCTTTATCAGGTAAAAACAAAAATGGCTAAAACAAGAAAGAAGATGACAGATAAGGAAAAAAAGGCTAGGAGAAGAGAGCAAATAAAGCTTAGTATGCGTCGAAACCGAGACAAACTCAAACAAGATCCTGCAGCTCAGGAAGAAGTAAGAAGAAAAGACAGAGAAAGGTATCACATGAAGAAAGAAAAGGGATTAGTTAAAACTATAAAAGATCAAACACCTCGGCAACAAAGAAAAATTCGAAAATACTGGAGAGAAAATTCTAAGAAATATAGGGAAAAGAAAGCAATGCTAAAAAGAGCTGAAGAAATTCTCAGAGAAGATACACCGCCTTCAAGTCCTGCATCTTCACAAAGAGGGAGTAGAAGAAGCTTAGCCACCAGAACTAGGAGAGTTCTATGTGTTGAAAATAAGATTCTCAAAAATAAACTACATCAGCTTGAAAATGTCATTGCAAAATATAAAATGAGATTCAGAAGGCTGAAGCAACAACGTCCACAAAAGAGTAGAAAAATGAAGGAATTCAATCATAAGCTATTTGCTGAAGCAAAAACAGCGATTAAAGATTTTTTAGAACAAGACGAAAACAGCAGACTTACCTCTGGAAAAAAAGAAACTATTACGCGGAAGAAACAAAAGAAACAAATTAAACAAATTCGTTTATTGAACGACACGATGCTTAATCTATATAAACAGTTTATAGAAAAGACAAAAATGAAGATAAGCTATTGCTTTTTTTGCAAATATCGTCCCTTTTGGATACTTTTCCCTAAAGTGAAAAACCGTGATACTTGCCTCTGTGCAACACATGAAAATATGGATTTTTTAGTAAAATCAGCTTATAAATCTCAAATGATTAAAGAAAATACGGCCATGAAACTTGTAAAATCGATATGCTGTGAAGGTTATTTTTTAGGAAACTGTCTAGAACGAGTTTGTAAGGATTGTATGAATTGTAATGTAATTTTCAATAACTTTAATGGAAATGATAAAATAACTTATGAGAGATGGGTGACTAAGAAAGTAAATGTTATTATTAAAGGTCAAGATAAGCTTTGTCAAAAAACCGTAAAAGAGACTGTTATTACAGATAAAAAGTCATTATCTAAATATTTGCAATCTAATCTACTTAACTTTATGAGACACATTCGAAATATATACCAGCAACAAAAAGCAATCAGGCAAATAAAAAGTAATTTAGATGAAACTGAAGCACTACTACATTTAGATTTTTCAGAAAATTATGGTTGCAAATACGCAGCTGAGGTACAATCTGCTCACTTCGGTGGCTCTAAGCCACAAATATCACTGCACACGTCAGTGCTTTATTATATGGACCAAAACAAGCAACTGATTGTTAAATTATATTGCACAATATCGGAAAATTTAAGACATGACCCAGTTATGATTTGTGCCCACCTTAAGCCAGTTCTAGATGATATTAAAAATTTAGTTCCTAATTTAACGAAAATGCATTTTTTAAGTGATGGGCCAACTACTCAGTACAGAAATAAAACTATGTTTCAATTAATCGCCACATATTTAAGTTCAGTTTTAAATACAGATGCTATTCTATGGCATTATTCGGAATCTGGCCATGGTAAAGGAGCCCCAGATGGTGTTGGGGGCTACTTAAAACGAACTGCCGACCGACGAGTTGCTTTGGGGGACGACATACCAGACTATCAAACTTTAGTTACCTGTTTACAAAAAAACTGTCTTTCGGTTAGGGTAATTCCAATAAGTGATCTTTCTATTGGGTCAATAGAGGATACTTTAAAGAATAGCTCTATCAAACCTTTTAAAGGGACGATGAAAGTTCATCAAATTGCATGGGCAAAAGAACAATCAAATATTCTTCAAGCCAGGCGACTTAGTTGCTTGGAATGTCCTTCGAACATCACTTGTATTCATTTTGGGCTAGGAAGAATTGCTATAACCACTACTCTTATTTCAAGTGACATAGAAAATGAGCCACCTATACCATCATGCTCTAAAATAAGTGTTGATGAAATTTATTCCGACAGTTCTGATGAAATTAGGCCTTTAAGACAAAATAGGGTCAATATTCAACAACAAAGTCCATTTGTAAAGAAAGATCACTCGTTTTGGTTATTTGATAGCGACTCCAGTGATTCAGATAACATAATTTAATTTATATTACAGAAATGACGTACCCACTTCATGACATTTCCGTGAACGAGAATGTTCGATTTTTTTTGTTGTGTTTTCAAACAACGTTTTTTGTTTTATTTGGCTTAGTATGATTATTACCAGTAGAACTTTTAAGTTACAGATGTTTAGCTTACATCTCAATATTAATTAATAAGTTATGATCACTTTCATCATTTCTGTGAACACATGTGCCAATTCTGTGAGCACAAGAAAATGTTTTTTTCTGATTTTTACGTATAAACGTAATTATTTTTTTGTATTCTTTTGTGATTATGATGTTTGATTATATTTTGCAATAAATGAATCTTTAAAACCCATAAAATCCAGACTTTTATTTTTGTGATTTTAAAAATGCCAGTCTGTATAATGACCCAACTACGCTTAAAATATTGTTTTAAGAGATCTGGAAGTCAAATATACAGTGGGACGAGCCAGTACCTCAAAATATCTATGAGGAATGGGTTAGAATCAAACAGGAGATCAGTATTATCAGTGAATTCCGGGTACCCAGGTGGTTAAAAACTCAGGAAAAAGATCAAATAGAGCTACATGGTTTTTGTGATGCGAGCGCAAAAGCTTATGGTTGTGTAGTCTATTGTAGGGTGAATAAGGGCGATAATTCTTCAATAACTTTAGTTGCGGGAAAAGCGAAATTAGTACCGGTTTCGAAAAATTGTTCGCTGCCACGTTTAGAATTGTGCGGCGCAGTCTTACTCGCCAAATTAATAACAAAAATCAAAAAATCTATCAAGTCATGACGTAAAAATATACTGTTGGGTCGACTCAATGGCAGTACTTGGTTGGCTCAACGGGGAAGTAGGAAAATGGAAGCCATTCGTTGAGAATCGTGTAAGACAAGTAACAGGTTCAATAGATGCTCGTTGCTGGCGTTACGTCGCATCAAAAGAAAACCCAGCAGACTGCGCAAGCCGTGGCCTCACACCTTCACAGCTAAAGCAACACCAGTTGTAGTGGAAAGGCCCTTCCTTACTATCGTCCTACGTACCTGAAACAGAAACTCAAAAGCATTATTCGACAAATCAAGAAATAAAAAATATTAAGCAAGTTAATGTTACGGTGTCAGGCGATAATATTATAAAGCAGTTATTAGAAAAGCATAGTGAGTTAAGAAAATCAATAAGAATACTAGCATGGGTATTAAGATTAAGCAAGAAAAATAAAAAGCAAGCATATTTAAGTGTAGAAGAGTTACGTAGAGCTAAAATTTAAATTATAAAAAATATACAAGCCGAAATATTTTCAGACGAAATTGACGATTTACAGCAAGGTAAAAGCGTCAATAGCAGAAGCAAGTTGTTAAATTTTAATCCTTTCCTTGACAAAGACGGTGTCTTACGGGTTGGCGGCCGCCTTCGGCATGCGAACCTGGATGCCGATATGAGGCATCCAGCGATAATTCCGAATAATACAAGGTTATCAGATCTTATCATCGATCAAGCTCACGAGTCCTCATATCATGGAGGACCTCGGTTGACAAGCGCATACATACGTCGTCAATATTGGTTACTAGGTGGTAACAATGCTACCAAAAAACGCTTGCACTTATGCGTAAAATGTAGGAGGCACGACCCGCAGCTACAACATCAGCTTATGGGTGATCTGCCTATGGCACGCACGAATCCTTCAAGGCCTTTCTTTCATTGCGGAGTAGATTTTACTGGACACGTAATCGTAAAAGCCAGCAAGGGTAGGGGAACCAAGTCCACCAAAGGTTACGTGGCAGTTTTCGTGTGTATGGCTACTAAAGCCATACACCTAGAGCTTGTCTCTGATTTAACAACATCCTCTTTCATCGCTGCATTGCGTAAATTGGCCGCTAGAAGAGGAGTGCCAGGGTATTTGTATAGCGATCAGGAAAGAAACTTCATAGGGGCAGACAGAGTACTAAAACAGGAGTTAAAATTAATACAAAATACATTCAATGGTGAATTTGCAGCAGAGCTATCAAGTATGGGTATCGAATGGCGTTTCAACGTACCCTCGTGGCCATCTGCTGGTGGCCTTTGGGAAGGGTCGGTGAAGAGTCTCAAGCACCACCTGAAAAGAGTAATAGGAGATCAACATCTTACCTTTGAGGAATTTACTACCCTCCTTACTCAGTTGGAAGCCTGCCTTAATTCGCGTCCGCTCTGCCCCCTCACTAAAGACCCAGACGATCTTAATTTTTTGACTCCATCTCACTTTTTATCAAGTGGTCCATTATTAACGCTATACGATACAGAGAAAGATCTAAGAACGAGATGGCATCTCATTCAGAAAATTTTCCAGGATGTGTGGCGTCGTTGGCGTGATGAATACTTAACCCAACTTACAGCAAGAAGTAAGTGGAGAAAGTCACGGCCAAATATCAAGGTCGACGACATTGTCATTATCAAGGATGACAATTTACCGCCGGGAAAATGGTCTTTAGGTCGCGTAGTGGAACTCCATCCCGGTAAGGATGGCTACGTACGAGTCGTAACCCTAAAAACCAAAAACGGTTTAATGCAACGGCCTGTTGTAAAGCTATCTATTTTACCTGTACATCAAGGTCAGGTATCTGCGATAAATCAGGAATCAGAAATAGCTTCTAATCAAGCTGAGGCTACTCAAAACAGTTCAACTTTTAAGAAACCTAAAAAAATCGTTAAGTATTACAACAGCTGTTAGGCTATTGTTATTTTTCATAACATTACCATCCGCTTTTTGCGCCTTTAATATAACGCTATTGCAGGATAAAAGTCTTTATTTCGATCGCATAGGTGACATGCATGTGATTCAGGATGACTGGACATTGGTCGTATATTACGATACTAAACCTTATCAAGTAGGCAATGAGGCTCTCGATAAATATATACAGTACTTAGATCGTTTATGTAGTGAAATCAAGACACAATCACATTGCGACGGAGTCCTATTGCAATTACGTCACGAGTCCAGCGAACTTAGGTATTACAATGACATATTAATGAATCATCATAACAAGCAGGTCATTCGTAAACGCCGAGGTTTGATTAATGGGATCGGGAATATTGCAAATAGTTTATTCGGTGTTTTAGATGATAGGTTTGCCGAAAAATATGAACAAGATATTTCTCTTATCAAGAAGAATCAAAATCATTTGGCAAGTCTCTGGAAAAACCAGACTTCAGTGGTCGAAGCTGAATTTAATCTTTTAAAACGCACCGAGGCTATTGTTAACAAAAATAATAAACTGATTCACAGCAGAATTAATGCTATAGAAGATACCTTTGGTCAAGTAAAAACCAATCTCCTAAATCTCTCTCAAATTCACGATTTTTTGGCAACTTCTTTACTAGCAAATAATCTCTTGTTTAGTCTAAAAAATGTGCAGCAAACTCTTTTAGATGCTATAACTAATGTCTACAATGGCAAAATCAGTTTCCACCTCCTCACTCCTGATCAATTGAGACATGAGCTAGGAGTCATATCGGAACAAATTTCTAAAGATTTATCATTACCAGCGAAGAAGACTGACAGTCTTTCAGAAATATATAACTTACTTCAAGTCCGAGCAAGGGTGACTTCAAGCTATATCATTTTTGAAATCAAAATCCCACTCATCGATGACGTCATGTTTGAAATATCAAGACTAATCCCGATACCCCGTGTAAAAAGCAATGATAATGAGATATCAGTCTTACCTGTGTCTGACTATGTCGCCGTCAATTTAAGACGTGACGCCTTAATAACGATGACAGAAATGGAGTTGAGATCGTGTCTCCAGCATGTCGAGTTGAGTCTATGCCGCATCAAAAGGCCTGTGAGCGTCATCAAGGATGATCAGAGTTTCTGCGAAACATTGCCCAGATCAAGAAGATGCAAGACAGTCACGAGATCCTGTAAGAATAGATGGAGTGGACTCTACAACTTAAACACATACTTTTTCTTCGCTTGCGAACAGTATTAGATAAAGCTTGCATGTGACGACAAATTACGTTGGTACAAATAAACTCTTCAGGAATATTTCGCGTCAATCAAGGATGCACTATTAAATCAGCCGATTCTGTGGTTTATTCACATAAGCCAGAATTTATCAATAGCATGAATATGAGCTCAGACATTGTATCTCCCGAAGTATCGCCTATTAATTACCTTATCAATATATCAATACCATCAGACAATTTCTTAAATGACGATTTATTTAACAATACCGATCAGCTTGTTAATATCGAACAAAAACTGAAAAGCATGTCAGAAAATGCACCTTTGTTATCCGGTGTCTCCACCCACGATATCCACCATTACTTAGCGATATACGTCATGTTTGCTTTAGTTGCTTTTGGAGCAATCTCATGGGCTTGGAGACGATGGCGGCGTGTCCCGGTGGCCGGGGCGCCCGTTCCAGCAGTACAGTGTCCGCGAGCAGCGACGCACCGCCAGCAGGCGGCGGCTATCAGTGTCAGTATTGATCAGTGCGGAGAAATGTGTGAAATGTCTGGCAGAAGTGCGCGAGTATCCGTTAAGCGAGCAAGCACGCTACCGAATGTTCACAGTGTGCCAGTTTTCACGAAAGAACAAGGGTCGTCCCCTATCGTGTTTCCGTCGGCATTTAGCCTTCTAGACGATTGTGTGTAGTGTAGTGTCAAGTGAAATGGACAAAATAATTCATAAGTTCACTTTTAAATCATGTATCAGTTCGCTATCATCTTGTAAATCAGTACTAACCGTTAGTTCGTAGATACAATTTGTTTCATAGAATAATGTTTTACGCAGCATCCCATTTACTAACCCCATCTTTCCCGCCCGGGAATATGTACGAGCAAGCCGTACAATATAATGCTACATCAGCACAAGTGTGTTCGATGCGCAATTTTACGTAATTTAAAGCAGTTCGCAAACTAACCGGCCATCAAGAGCGTCGCGCGTACTCACTTCATATCCCATCAGTATCCATACCTAGTTAAATTAAGTTTACCAAAATATATTTCAGTTTCCGTTATCAGTGACTTTCATTCATCTTATCAGTCTATATCGGTACCTCCCGGTACACTGCCTAATAAAATATGTACTACCAACTAGTAAAGCCTGACATTTTTTAGGATTGACCTTAACCCCGAACTTTCGCGACCACTCAGCCACGGCACTCAGAGCAGTATTAACGTGACTAATGGCAGCGTCTAGATTCTCTACATCAGCTTGTGCATAAAGTTGCAAGTCATCGGCATAAAGGTGATACGAACACTGAAGATCTTTAGTAATAGAATCTATAAAAATAGAGAAGAGTAGAGGCGAAAGAATGCCTCCTTAAGGGACGCCTGTCTCAAGCTCACACCATTCTGAGGAGGATTCCTTAATGCGAACTAACTGCTGTCGTCCTCGAAGATAAGATGAGAACCAGTTAACAACTGGTGAAGATATCTTGAGATGTGAAAGTATGGCTAGAAGGATATCATGGTCCACGGTGTTAAAGGCATTGGAGAAATCTACCAATGCTACGACTGTGACTTTCTTATTCTCCATCCCTAATCTAATGTCATCAGTCACTTTGAGCAGGGCTGATACCGTGCCGTGTCCACGACGAAAACCTGATTGGAATGAACTTAACAGGCCATTTCCAAAAATATGTTGAGATAGTTGGTAATGGACACAAGCCTCAAGCACTTTTGAGAGAAACGGAAGAATAGAGATTGGACGTAGATCGCCTAACAGTTGGGGGTTGGGGACTTTAGGAAGAGGACGAACGTAAGCTTTCCGCCAGAGTTCAGGAAATTGTGCTGTAGAGAGAGATGAATTAATAATGTGGGTGATGACGGGTAGCACAATGTCCAGGATGATTTCGATCATACGGCGGCTGATCTTGTCACAACCTACAGCTCTAGATTTTATGGACGTAATGATCTTTTTTACATCCTCCTCACTTATTGGCGAGGCTTAAACGGCTAACTATCAGACAGCGTAGAAATCTACATATTATCTGTTATCTACATGGTATTATTTATAATCCTTCTGCACCCAGTTATATGACATCTAAATTTCAGCCCCTTAGCTCAACTCATGATAGAAATCTACGCTCCTCTAACACAATGCAACTTGACATTCCTTCTCACTGTACTGGTTTCTTTTCTAATTCTTTTGCCGTTACGGCTGTGCGGCTTTGGAATGCCCTACCTGATAGCATTGCGAGATTACACAGTCGTGATACTTTCAAAATGCAGGTGAAGAAATTATATTTGGAATCGGAATAGACTCTCTGCTGTAATATATAGATATATGTATTCTATGTATAATTTTATGTATATTATAAGTATATATGCAAAACGTCTGCATCAGGTATGTTTATGGCTTACGAAAGTTCGACCATATATCTGAATATCGTGATAAACTGAACTGGTTTCCAATCCGAATTCGTCGTAACTACCACATTCTCTCTCTTCTTTTCAATGCTCTCTTCAATCCTGCCTGTCCTAATTACCTTCGTGATAAATTTTCCTTTCGGGAAATCGACATCCGCCTTCGCTCAGCTAATAATATTCTCTTATATATACCGCCTCATTCTTCGCAGTCTTACTCTAAATCTTTCTCTGTGATGGCAGCACACCTTTGGAATTCGCTCCCTTTAGATACTAAAATGGCATCGTCCTTGGGCTCCTTTAAGAACAAAATTTTAAATTTCTTTTCGGAATCTTAAGTTACTTCGAGCTACGTAGCTGCTGTAGCTGCGAGCTGTGTAGTTTACATACCTGTATATATATATTTTTTTCTGTGCAGTACCTATCTGTAAATTTAAAATGTACTACTTCTACCCCAAACGCTTAATAAGTAAACATTCCTCTCAATTACTGGCCCGTTGACTGGAAGAGATCCCTATACGGGATAAGTCCGCCGTTGTATGTTTACTTTTCTGATTTGTATCTGTGTTCTTTCTTGTGTACAATAAAGCTTTATAAACAAACAAACAAATATATTTTATTTATAATATATATATAATGTTTATGTGTATTTTTATAAGGTATGTTTAGTTAAATCAATAAGTATATGTATATAAGGTGTAATATTATATAGGTATTTTATTGAAAATATCACAAGTTAGCTTGCTACACTTGCACCCCTATTCAATTTCTTAACATATCCCAAAGGCAAACTGGTAGATAATGCATTAGCATTAAGTTTGACACATTGTAATCAATCAAAAGATTGTGTGCAATAAACTTAAATAAATAAATAATTTGTACTTAAAAAATAAATATGTGGCGACTCACCCGCCACTACAAATCCGCTCCGCTTATGCGCAGTCAAGCCGCAGCTCTAGATCATGCGATGCCTGCGTGCGCTCATCTGGAATCTTCGCCGGCCGGCGACGCCGCCGCGCCAGTCGACCGATACTTGTCTACGCGAAACCCGTGTCGAGCGCTTCCGCCCTCCGTTTATGAATCGTGCCGCGTCGGCTGTGCATAACTGTAAAGTGTCGTGCTTACTTGCTATACCTATATTATTGACTTTTGTGCGTCCGAAATATCTAATATCTAAATATTCTGTAAATAGTGCTTTAAATAAACTGTTTCTTTTCATAACTAATATTCTTACTTACCTTGTGTTTCTCCATAACTTCATTCTTCACCTTCACTACGTTACATCTTCTTCTTCATTTGCTACCGCTACCGCCTGCCGCCACGCTTGTTGCTACATCATTGCATGGTAACTACAAATATAAACAAATACAATCCCTTGAGAGCTGCGCGCTTTATTGAGTTGCCAAGATGTATAAAGTTGAAACGTGCATGTATAAATATACAAAATAATGAGTGTGCGTTACTCTACCTAGAAAGTAGCTCCTAGAGAGATATGAGTGGAATATATAATTAGTACCCAATATGCTGTAAATGTGCCCGGCATAAATAATTTGTGGGGGTTGTCGTTTTGGAAAAAAATGGAAAAAACGGTTCCTGCTAGGGTAACGTTGTTCCAGCAGGAAAATTCTAAACTACTGATCGAAAGGAGAAAGAATGTGCATGGTCAGATAGCTTATATTTGTGGAAGTATGTGCGGCGAATATGGAATATGTGACGGTTCAGGTTTTTAAGATATCGAGTTTCCTGCTGGAGTAACGTTTAGCGAAATCGTTGTGCTCTAAAACTGTTATATGTGCGCATGTATATTAATTTCACATGAGTAGCTCTTGATTTGTGCTAATGGCACACATAATTATATTTAAGAAAATATTTATAAATTTCGAGTAATCGCGCTTTTTTTAAAATACAAAAAAAAATTCGCAGCGCCGTTAAGAGAAAACGTATAAGCTCATTAAAAACTGTATTCGATCCATCTCGACTCCTATTAAATCCATAAAAAAATTGGGAAGTGTAGGTACATCAGTTATCAAATAATATTACAAAAATCAAAATTATCCTATCATAATTTTGACGGTCAACATACAAGAAAACGGATCAACGCAAGACGTGCGGGTATGAACTAAAAATTAGTACCTATAGTCGAATAACGCATTGCGAATTTTCAGCTAGAAATGTTTCGTATGTAAAAAGTTATAAACAAAAAACAAAACCTGGAAACAAGGGCCGATATCCCGACCAAATTCGAATGACTACAAAAAAGCGGCGGTTTCATACATATCGATGACCTTCTTTATTGGACGTCTTATACCTAAAACGTTGTCATACAGTCGCGTTCAAAGGTATATTGGCATTTCTTTTTTTTCACCCGAGCGTTTTTTGTTGGCAATTTTATAACCTTATTCCTAAGAATAAAAACTATGTAAAAACCAGTATCCTCGTCGAAATGACATAGATTAGGCAGCGGACCCCGGTCTCGGAAGCGTTACGGTTAAGGATGCAACAGGGAATACGCTCGGATGATGATGAATCTTAATATTAATGTAATTATAATAATAATTAATGGTAATTTAAATATTTCCTCAATCGAAAAATGGTATTCACTAACTCACATTATTTTTTAAAGACCTATTCAACGATATGTCACAAAATGTGTTTGTCGAGAAAAAAATGTTACTCCCTCTTTACTTGTATGGCAGCTACACCGCGGACGGACAGACAGACAGACATGGCGAAACTATAAGGTCCTTCTTTACTACGGACTTAAATCAATTTATATTCAGTTATATAAAAAATACAAAATGTTTTACGTTGTAAATAAATATAGTTACGCAGAAAACTTGGCTGTATGTGTGAGACTCAAATGGCCCTTTGCTTTTTCTTTTTGGAAAACTAAACAGCTGGTGTAAACAAACAATGATATAACTTGATTTAGTTGTTTATTTTATGAAATTTAAGTGATTTTGTGGATACATGTTGTCGATTCAAAATCGTTATTTTTTAACGCCTAACGATATAGAAATGATTTCAGTTCAGTATAAATTTCGGTAAGTATTCCAAACTTAAACCACATTCTCCCTCTAGAGGATGAATGAAATTTAGTACATTTTACTTTCCCTGTTTTTAACAGATTAAAAATGACTATTGTTATGTTCGCTTTTTGTGCCATAGAATGTGACTTTTTTGAGCAAGTGGTACGAAAATAATATTTATATATAATTACTATGCATATAATTTACACACTTGAAAATACAAACTACATTAAAACATAAATACTTACCACTTGGCACCTCACCGTAAATCGTCGAGCGTAAACTATGCTTGCAAGTATCTACCTACGGGCGCCCAGCTGGCCGCCCGCTGCTGAATGAACCGCTGGCAAGCAAACTCGCGTGCGCCCGGCCGGCCGCCTACTGCTGAATGAAGTGAACCGCTGGCAAGCAAACTCGAGTGCGCCCGGCCGGACGCGCTGAATGAACGTTCATGACATGTCATGTCCGAACATGACATGACATGACAACTCGCCCGGTGATGATTCAATGCATCGATACCGCTAACGCCCCCGGCACCGGGCGGCAATAGGTATTACTTAAATAAATAAACGCGAAGTGCATCTACTTTTGCGTGATTTACAACTCTATTTGTGGATTTTAACTACTTTTAGGATTCCGTACCCAAAGGATAAAAACGGGACCCTATTACTAAGACTCCAATGTCCGTTTGTCCGTCTGTCTGTCCGTCTGTCTTTCTGTGACCAGGCTGTATCTCATGAACCGTGATAGCTAAACAGTTAAAAAGCCAATGCAACCTCTTCGCCTTGTTTTTTTTTTTTTCGCCAGAAATGAAATCTGGGTCTGGGTCATATATTAGAGTAGAGAACCAAAAGTAGTCAATGTAAAAAAAAATCCAAAAAATGGGGCTAGCAATTCATCACTATTTTGATTACATTTTCCACCTATACGCCCACCAGTATGCTAAACGTGGTCCTGTCTACCACGTAAGGGATAAAGACGTGATAACATGTATATATGTAAGTATGTATGATAGATGAAAGATTCTAATAAAAATAACCCCTGTAAAAAAATAGCAATTATTACCCAACGGATCGTACAGGTTTTTTTCACATATTGTATAGTATACATACAAGTTTATTTATTGTTGACTTGTCTGTTTTCTACTTGAGTGTACTTTGGCTCAACACGTTTCGACCGGTTCGTGATTAAGTTAAGAAGGTCATCGATATGTATGAAACCGCCGCTTTTTTGTAGTCATTCGAAGTTGGTCGGGTTATCGGCCCTTGTTTCCAGGTTTTGTTTTTTGTTTATATCTTTTTACATACGAAACATTTCTAGCTGAAAATTCGCAATGCGTTATTCGACTATAGGTACTAATTTTTAGTTCATACCCGCACGTCTTGCGTTGATCCGTTTTCTTGTATGTTGACCGTCAAAATTATGATAGGATAATTTTGATTTTTGTAATATTATTTGATAACTGATGTACCTACACTTCCCAATTTTTTTATGGATTTAATAGGAGTTGAGATGGATCGAATACAGTTTTTAATGAGCTTATACGTTTTCTCTTAACGGCGCTGCGAATTTTTTTTTGTATTTTAAAAAAAGCGCGATTACTCGAAATTTATAAATATTTTCTTAAATATAATTATGTGTGCCATTAGCACAAATCAAGAGCTACTCATGTGAAATTAATATACATGCGCACATATAACAGTTTTAGAGCACAACGATTTCGCTAAACGTTACTCCAGCAGGAAACTCGATATCTTAAAAACCTGAACCGTCACATATTCCATATTCGCCGCACATACTTCCACAAATATAAGCTATCTGACCATGCACATTCTTTCTCCTTTCGATCAGTAGTTTAGAATTTTCCTGCTGGAACAACGTTACCCTAGCAGGAACCGTTTTTTCCATTTTTTTCCAAAACGACAACCCCCACAAATTATTTATGCCGGGCACATTTACAGCATATTGGGTACTAATTATATATTCCACTCATATCTCTCTAGGAGCTACTTTCTAGGTAGAGTAACGCACACAAATAATGATGCGTTGTGTTTCTTATGGTCTGTAATGGCAGCATTATTTCCTGCTAAGAATAATCATCATCGACCATCTTCTTACCCCTGTTATGATAATATTCTCAATACTAAGAATATGACGTTTCCTGTAGGCTTCTCAGACATTAAAATCATTGAGAAAAACAACCTCCAAAGTAGCATTAACGTATATGGTATTGGAACCAAGTCAAATATTGTTGGTCCCCTGTACAAGACAGAGCACAAAAGGAAACATCATATCAATCTATTATTATTAGAAAAAGGTCAATATAAACATTATTGCTTAATAAAAAATTTGAGTAAATTACTTAGACCTCAGTTAATAAAACATCATGGGAAAATATATTTTTGTGACGAGTGTGTTAGAAAATGAAATACCAGGGTGAGGGAGAAAAACATAATTTATTTCAATAAATAACATTCCCTCAAAACAACTTTTCAAAGCAAGCTAAAACTACCAGGGTTTCGTAATCGGCCACTAGTTTTCCGAGAAGACAGACCCCGAAAGAAACTCGTCAGTATAGTCCGCCTACTAGCCTGAAGGGCTTTAGTCTACATTTCATATTTTCACATTTTTACTATGTGACTAGTTCAATTACAAATAAAGTACATTAATAATATCACAAGTATCACAACTCATTCCAATCTTGAGAAACCACTATTGCATCATATTATCTAGGGCTAGAAAAACTATAAGTAGTTACACCTGTACTTATTAAAGATACTGGTTATTCTATAACGGTTCTTCACAAAAGAATAATGGCAAAAGCAGTTTCACAAACATATCAGGAATATCTATTTTAATATCACTTAATTATTATCACAATTAAAAATAAACATAGTAACAGGATGAAACTTACGTACTCTGCAGCAACATATTCAAAAGTAGTCCAAAACCTGACAAACACTGAATTTATAACCTAGCCCCGCCATCTTGGCGCCCCACTAAGATCAATCCCTTAAAAGTCATGTAATCATCTTATATTATTACTAATCGTAAACTACTTTAAAATCACAAGCATTTTATGTATTTAAACCAAGCCTTATTTTTAAGAACAATCGAACTGTTTTGTAACACCAAATTATCATCTTACTATAAAACAACAATCAAATCGGAAACAAGTAATCTTTGTGAAAATACTTTTAAGTTACAGTTAAATGTGTAAGTACACAATCGAATTTATGATCAATATATGTACATATACATTAGGTACATATATAAGTTTTATATAAATAGTTATCACGGC
The DNA here is from genome assembly GCA_963555685.1 of Acrobasis consociella. Lineage (NCBI taxonomy): Eukaryota > Metazoa > Arthropoda > Insecta > Lepidoptera > Pyralidae > Acrobasis > Acrobasis consociella. Next base: position 14,384,735 of record OY743125.1, on the reverse strand, counting down.
CAGACTGACTGTACTTCGCTCCCGAAGTACAAACCTTAGTAACATTTTTGAAACTTTAAATTAATACACGAAATAATAATTGTCTATTTGTTACGTAATTACTACTTATTGCTTAATTATTACAATATTATTACTACTGCCATATTTTTTTTAACAATAAATCGACAAGTCAGTAGAAACACTTGTCACCGTTCTACCTCTCCTATTAGGAAAATTGGCTAGCAATATTCCATCATATTAATGTTCCACTTTCACATTAGCAGGTCAATCTAACAATATCAATTGAAATTTCTAGTTTTATAACATACGATTAATTTTACAGTATTCATTTTCAGAATCTTCACAGCACTACTTAACAAAAATATAGACCAAATACATATACGTACATTTAAATGAAGTGTTTACATAAGTAAAGATTCATCAAAGATTATGTATAGATAAGCATCTACCCAAAAATAAATAATTTTTCATTACATGTATTCCTCAATATGTACGAGTAAATTTTTACAAACGAATTAAACCGATAAAGTCCTGTAACATCGCATCGACCATAAATCTGATCAATAACCGAAACAAATTATTTTCTCAACATTAAGCTTCCATCAGAAAAAAATACAAAATAAAGGAAATAAAATTTCCTGGCTTAGCTACTTGTTTCTCATGAACTTATAATTACAGTTGTATATATTATACTTTACAGTTAAATGTTACAGTTTTATTGGTTACCTTTTGTTAAGACCATATTTCACTTATATATTGTATTTCAATATATGTTACAGTAATGTTGTTTACAGTTATGCTATAATATTTTGTTTTCAGTTTCGCTTTACACAATCGGGTTACAGCGGTGCCTTTTAACAGTAGGCAGTAGAGCTAAACCTCATATACATAATATTATTTAGTTACAGTCAGTATTGCTTCTGCCTTGCTTTACATATCAAAAGGCTTAAGCAAATATGTAAAACAAACATAAAACTTATTTATACATTGGTTACAATAGTAATTTTATTTATTTTATTTAATAAAATTGTTCCATAGCACAAAATACTTTTGATAAATGGCAGACTTAATGCATTATTTCCTCCCAGTCAATCAAAGTAATAGAGTAAAGACAATATTCATAATTATAACTTTATTTAACATGTTATTTTACAGTGCAAGTAAAGATAAATTTAATTTAATCCCACCTTAATTCTATTGCAATGGGATCAATCCGGTTTCAGTTAAAGTACCAAACATTGTAAACAAATATAAAACATGTGTAATTTAATTTCATACAATGTGATCTTTTAGAAGATAAAATGTTTAAAAAGAATAAATAAATTGTAATTTTTTTTAATTGCATGTTACTTCAAAGTCCAGGTTCAACATGATTCAATTCTGTTATTTCGTAATAGAATGTTTGTGTGAATAATATAAATAAGAGTTATTTTCCACGCCTCGGCCAATCTGATTTTATATAGTTATGTAAAGATTCACTATTATTTATAAACAATATAGGGGATCCCTTTCGTAGACATAGTGTATTTATTACTAAAATATTTTGGCACAACGAATTTGGCATAATATTACTTATTCACAATTGATTTTTAGCAGGATATGTACTGTTGTATAATTAAATTTAGGTCTCATATTTATACATCGTTTTAATTTGCATAATGTTTTTAGGTTATTTCGCCCAAAGAATTTCAATTGCAGTGCAGAGATAGTGTATAGTCTCATAATAGTATCATAGAAAAGTCAGAAAAAAAAACTTGCTATCAGAAAAGAAGGTGAGGTTAGATCTGTGTGACCACACCAGAGAACGAATCGCTATCAGAAACGAGCTTGTTTAATTAGTACCCCTAAATAATACATTGTATTTTTTTCCTATTGTTATTATTTCATTATTGACTATATCCATTATGGTTTTATACTATGATGCCTTTATAAAGTTATGCTTGTAATTTTATGATTAGATATGATTATTTTGATTTTATTAAAATTAAGACAATTATGCTAAATTTGTTATGGATGAAAAAACTATGCGTAAAACTCATTAGTTTAAATTACCATATACTAACATTTTATGCTTATTTTTTTTATGCAAATGGATAGTAAAACACAATATAGGCCAATGTTAATCAAATATAATGTAAAATAGTGATACATCTTTACTTCGTTATCCTCTGTATCCAGATTGTATGTTAAAATTCTCAAAAATAAATGAATTATATTTTAAGTGATAATGACAAGGTATGCATTTTATTTTATTTTATTAGAAATTAATGTCCCTGCAAAATGTTTTGAAAAGTTTTTATTTTGTGTTTGATGGAATCAACACAGTCTGTTGCTCGGTTCAAAAAACAAAACTAGTACTTATATACCCATGATGAAAATTTCAAGTTTCATATTTTCTAAAAACTATACAACTTTTTTTTTTAATTTACTTTTATTATGAATACACATGTAAAAATACAATTAGAACATTTTTTAATTTGTCACTAAATTCAATATTTCTACATAAAAATTAAACGTGAAGAAACGTGATTAAATCTTCAGTTTTAAAGAAAATCTTAAATCAATGATTGTGTTTATTATTTTGTACAGTTTAAATAATAATGGCCTCAAAAACATATGCCTAATTTACTTTTAGATTTGAAATTTTAAATAATTAGTTTTTTTTTCTTTTTTTTATGTATCAGGCATTATTTTTATTTACTTTTCGTGGACAAAAATTACAAATAAAAGCAAATTTCATTAATTCGTTGCTATTCTTACTTTTTTTCTCGGTTACAGTAAAAATCAATTATGAAAATAACCTAATTTAATACACCAATACAGATACACTGTAAACCAATGGTAAACATATGGTTATATATCACAACGTATTGATAGTGGTAGCCTATTAAAAAGAAATACCTAAGTAGAGACGAATATCAAGCCTTAACATAATTTAAGTTTATATCGTTGATTTTTTATCGATTTCTTTTTATTAACCAAAATTCTTATTTGTTTTGTCTTTTTGTAACCATAAATAATCACAGAATTTTTTTATCGTAGCTTATAACCCAAGTAACGAACAGAAATTATATAAAGATATATATGTTATGATATATACGTTTAGCTTGCTACTGTATAGCTAAAATTTCAATTCAAATTCGAGAAAAAAATCGAAAAGGGATTATATAATTTGTAGGATAGTATGGTATTTAGAGAAAAAAAAACATGTATTTGCAAGAACAAAACATGCAGCACGAAAAAGGGTAAAAATTTTTTTTTTCTTTTTAGCGATTATACTTTTAGTGATTGTAGCTTTTCTATTTTAATTTTCTTTAAAAATAAAAATTACTTAAGTCTCTTTTCCATTACTTTGACCTTTCAATAACACTTACGTTATACAGACTTATTAATAACAGAGCCTCAAAGGCTTTACCTTTTATAACTTCCGAAACACCTTGAACATTAATCCATACGATTTTATTTTTTGCGGACGCTGCATGTAGTGCCACTGCTAATTTTTTTGGTTCTGGATCGGACTCGAAGAGCTGCACATCATGCTGCCACGTGGACGTTGCGTCATCTCGTACCATGTCGTCTTGGTCGTAGGCAGAGCGTTCTCATCACGATTCACATAAAAAAAAATCAAAAAAAGTATTAGTAATTATTCATGGAACCGTGGTATCCCACTTCTGATGTTAGAAAATGAAATACCAGGGTGAGGGAGAAAAACATCATTTATTTCAATAAATAACATATTCCCTCAAAACAACTTTTCAAAGCAAGCTAAAACTACCAGGGTTTCGTAATCGGCCACTAGTTTTCCGAGAAGACAGACCCCGAAAGAAACTAGTCAGTATAGGCCGCCTACTAGCCTGAAGGGCTTTAGTCTACATTTCATATTTTCACATTTTTACTATGTGACTAGTTCAATTACAAATAAAGTACATTAATAATATCACAAGTATCACAACTCATTCCAATCTTGAGAAACCACTATTGCATCATATTATCTAGGGCTAGAATAACTATAAGTAGTTACACCTGTACTTATTAAAGATACTGGTTATTCTATAACGGTTCTTCACAAAAGAATAATGGCAAAAGCAGTTTCACAAACATATCAGGAATACCTATTTTAAGGCCATACCCAAATTTTCCGGGGTCCAGTGGCGCCGCCATTTGAAATAAATCATTTAAAAGGCAACGGAGATATCATTCAAAATTGTGTCTTGGTCAAGCCCTAGATAACCTTTAAAACTATTTTATGAACTACTGTTTATAATTTAAAGTGCAAACGTGAAGCTTTTCTACGCACATTAGCTAAAAGTGGCCGTTTTTCGCAAATGCGCGTAGAAAAGCTTCATGTTCTCACTTTAAACTACAAAAAGTAGTTTAAAAAATACTTTGAATGGGTATCTAGAACTTGACCAAGACACAATTTTAAATGATATCTCCGTTTCCTTTTAAATGATTTATTTTAAATGGCGGCGCCACTGGACCCCGGAAAATTTGGGTATGGCCTTAATATCACTTAATTATTATCACAATTAAAAATAAACATAGTAACAGGATGAAACTTACGTACTCTGCAGCAACATATTCAAAAGTAGTCCAAAACCTGACAAACACTGAATTTATAACCTAGCCCTGCCATCTTGGCGCCCCACTAAGATCAATCCCTTAAAAGTCATGTAATCATCTTATATTATTACTAATCGTAAATTACTTTAAAATCACAAGCATTTTATGTATTTAAACTAAGCCTTATTTTTAAGAACAATCGAACTGTTTTGTAACACCAAATTATCATCTTACTATAAAACAACAATCAAATCGGAAACAAGTAATCTTTGTAAAAATACTTTTAAGTTACAGTTAAATGTGTCTGTAAGTACACAATCGAATTTATGATCAATATATGTACATATACATTAGGTACATATATAAGTTTTATATAAATAGTTATCAAGTGCATGATTTTTTTTAACACCGAAGAGAATTTAAATATGCACGTTTGTAGTGGTGTTTGGACATTATTACCTGAAAAAGGCTCTGTAATTAAATTTAAACATTTCGAAAGGATGCAAGATATGCCATTTGTTATATACGCCGATTGCGAATCTTTAATAATACCCTATTCGACAAATAAGAATGAGCCTGATAAGAAATGTACTTTACAAAATCATGTGCCAGCTGCATTTGCCTATTATATTGTTTGTTCTTTTGACCGCTCACAAAATAAATACGTAACCTATCGTGGGAAAGATTGCGTTGCAAAATTCCTTGAACTTCTCGATAAAGATGTGAAGCAAATACATACAGTTTTAAAATATCCTATTTCTATGACTACATTGACGTCGCAGAAACAGGAAAGCTTTGAACAATCCAAATATTTCTTCCTCTGTGAACAGTTGTTACTTGACGACAAAGTCAAAGATCATTGTCATTTAACAGGAAAATATCGTGGTACAGCTCATTCTTATTGTAACCTACAATATCGCTTACCGAAATTTATTCCAGTATTTTTTCACAATCTATCCGGATATGATAGTCATTTATTTATTCGACAGTAAGGAGACATGCCAGGCAAAATAAAAGTAATTGCAAAAAATAAAGAAAATTACATTTCATTTACCAAATTTTTTTATACCGGTCGACATGAATAGATTCATTTAAGTTTTTAGGTGCAAGCTTGGAAAAATTTGCAGCTAACCTAAATGAAAACGATTTTAAACACTTACTTTTTTTTCAAAATTTTTTTCAAATAAAAAGCATTTTGATATATTAAAACGAAAAGGTGTATATCCTTATGAATACACGACGAGTTGGAATTCCTTTGAAGAAAATAGTTTGCCACCGCGTAGTTGCTTGTACAGTCATTTAACCAATGTCATTATTTCTGAATCTGATTATTGTCAAGCTCAGCATGTGCATTTGGAAAACATTTTGTCTAAAAAATCTTGGTGAATATACACATTTATACCTAAAATCTGATGTTCTATTCCTGGCGGATATATTTGAAAAATTTCGACTAACTTGTAAAGTTAATTACAGATTAGACCCAGCATTTTACATGACGGCCCCTTTTTTTTTTTTTTTGACGCGGAGAAAATCCATTCGGATACCTTACCGGTTACGGGACACCAGTAAGGTTATGTGGTGTTACCACTAAAAACTCCGCGGTGTCACCTCTCAGCCGCTATCGGCCGGGACCGTGTGCTTCTTCATGCTCCACAGCCCCGGCGCGGCCGGCCTCTACTTAAGCGGCCCCGGATCGCCAACGGCCTCACGGCACCCTCTGCAGAATCAGAGGGGCCGGAGTAACCGGCGCCTTGGCCTCTTGGCCCAAGGACAGACGCGCTGACACGCACACGCGCCTGCCTTCCACTCCGGAGGGCTGTCCGTTGGACGATGGAATCCCGTTTCCACCGTCCAACCAGCCCTCATAATTTGGGGCCTGCTAAAACAGGCCCTGCCCCAGTCAACCTGACGGCGACCGGGGCCCACACAGCCAGCCGCAGGGGATAGGGAGAGCGGCAACGTAACACCGACGCTCCTCCTCCCCTGCGGCCCCACCGATGCCGTGCCAAGCGCCACGGCCGCGCTTGGTCGCGGAGGATAGGGCGAGCGGCAACGACACACCGACACTCCTCTTCCCCCGCGACCCCTACCACGGCTGTGATGGTAGGGAGGTCGTTGTCACCCCCACAGCCAGGCCATTCCAGCCAGGAATGGCCTCCGCCGGGCCCGGGGAGGCCTAAGCCTCAACCCGGGCAATGGGTTCCTCTTAGCTTCCCTGCGGCCGAGGCAACCGCAGGTACTAAGCCCCCCCATCGCGACAAGATAGGAACCACATCGGGGGGGTACATGACGGCCCCTGGGCTAAGTTTTGATGCAATGTTACTCATAACGAAAGTAAAACTTCAACTTATAGACGACTTGGAAATTATACGTAATTAAAAAAGGCATTCGTGGCGGAGTGTGTTTATGTTAAACTAGATATGCTAAGGCGAATAACAAATATTTGGCTAACTATAATTCAACTGTGCCTGACAACTACTTACTATACGTAGATTGCAATAATTTGTATGGTTACGCTATGTGCTTTTATTTACCGTATTAAAATTTTGAGTTAATATCCCAAAAAGCTATCGATGAACTTAATTTCGGAAGTCGATTTAGAATATCCAGATCATCTACACGATCTCCATTGCCATTTTGTCCTCAAAAATTTATTATTCCAGGTTCAAAAAATCCAAAGTTATAACCTAATTTATATGACAAATTTTATTACGTTATCCATTTTGTGCATTTGTTAACATGCATTCGTCATGGATTGCTGCTAAAAAAAAGTTCACCGAGTAATAAAATTCAAACAACACCCATTTTTGAAACAGTACATTGATTTGAATACCAAATTACGGCAAAAAGCCAAGTCTGCATTTGAACAGGATTTTTTCAAATTATTAAATTATAGTGTTTTCGGAAAAAACATTAGAAGATTCAGAAAAAATTGTAAACGTTCACTTAGTTACTCAGTGGACTGACACTAAAAACATCACAAAGAAAAAAATTACAGCAGATCATCTTATTTCACGACCTAATTTCCATAGTTGCACGATTTTTGGAGAAAATTTTGTGGCTGTACAAATGAAACCAGAGTCAGTTATGTTGGATAAACCTATTTACATAGGATTTAGAGTTTTGGAGATATCTTAACACCATAAGTATGACTTTCACTATTCTATCATGAAACCATTCTATGGCAACAATTTAAAGCTTTGTTATACAGACACTGACAGCTTGTTATATTGTTTAAAGACAAAAAACGTCTATAAAGATATAAAATTATATTTCCAATCATACTTTGACTCCAGTAATTATGAGGAAAATAATCAGTATAATTTGTCAGAATAAAAAAGTTCCTGGGTTGTTTAAGGATGAGTTTGGAGGTCAACTTATTGATGAATTTGTGGGTTTGAGATCAAAGCTTTACTGTATAAAAACACAGGATAAAGAAATAAAAAAAAGCTAAGGGCGTAAAAAAAACGGAAATAAAAACTCTCAATTTTAAAGATTATAATGATGTGTTATTGTATAATATATCTTTAAGAAAAAGAAATATAGTGTTTAAATCTTTAAAACATGAAGTATTCACTCAATCCATCGATAAAATAGCTTTATCTTCGAACGATGACAAACGTATAATATTAAAAGATAAAATAAGTACCATATCCTGGGGACATAAGTCTAGGTTTTGAATTAGACTGGTTGAAAATAAAAATATAATTATATAAGAATTTTGGAATATGATAGAGATAGAATTAGATTACATTTTAAATAAATATATAACTGATATATTAATTATAATAATTTGTTAGTGTATCATGTATATCTTCCCACGCAGATCGTAAAAGCCGATCGAGGGAATGGGCAAAAATGCAAATCATGTTAACAGGCGATGCAGCTAGCAACCCATCACTGTATTGATTGCTTTTCCATCTTCTCGCCCACCATGACACTAAAGTGACTTTTGGGTCTTGCGGCCCTGGGCTCTGCATAGAACCGCAAGACCCAAAATGCTCTGTCTGCCCCATTAGGGATAAAGACGTGATAGTATGTATGTATCATGTATAATGAACGATGTACATTTCTATGTACTCATCAATGTATTTTATTCTATGCTTTCCTGTCTTCAATTATTTACTTAATACATAACATGTTTAGTAATAGATTATTATGTAAATCTTAGAATTATTGTAAGTATCTACATGTGTAAATTAACATGATTTTTATGAATATATATTTTTAAAATAAAAATCGTAATGAAGTTCAAAAAACCTTGTTTAACTTTTCAATATGGCCCTCCTCTTTTGATACTCTGATAGATATCTGTTCTCATGTTATCTGTGGTTGCTATCAAAATCTTAATGTAAACTATAACAAAACAAAATAGAAATTGAAAAGTAATTATTTTCTATGTAATAAGGTGGTTAGTATATTCCTAACTCGTTGATAATTTTTGTGATGAAAAGTTTGTGATGTTATATGATATACTTAAAACTAGATAACATCCAAGACCCAAGGTATTTGAAAAATACCTTGGCTGGGAATCGAACCCAGAACCTCTGAGTGACGGGCGAGCATGGTATCCGTTACGCCACAGAGGTGTCAAACGAATCACAAAAATTATAGTATTATTGAACCGCATATGAAATATGATAGCTGCTGTATTGATATACCTGCTAGTAACAAGGTGTTGTACGGACATGTCTTTTCCTGATTGAGCTGCATATGAAATATGATAGCTACTGTATTGATAAACCTGCTAGTTACAAGGTGGGTGTGATGTACGGACATGTCTTTTCCTGTTTATTTAGATTTGCGACGAACTAGTGTTCGTCGTGTTTTGCAATACAATCAAATTTTATTTATAAAAGTCCCGTGCTGTTTATAATGATTTTTCAGTTGTATGTTGGGCAGCCAAACTGCGATACATCTTCGCTCTTTACATAAATTCCCTGATAGTGCTTCAATTTTATAACTGAATGTAAGTAGACTATTTTTTATTAACAATGGTCAGCTGAAAATGTATGTCAAAATATTATGTTTGTTACTTATTATTTTGTTCTTTACAGATCATGTCGGACTCGCAAGAGACTTGCATATTGTGCTGACAATACGCTCAAGATCCCAACGAAGGTGTTAAAGAGTACTTTCAAGAATTGAAAAATCGGGCTGCAGAGCTAAAGAAAATAGAAGAAAAGAAAGAAGCCGCAAAAAAGAGAAGTAGAATATCATTCTCCTCTTTTGTTATCAGCAAAGCGAAGAAAGGCATAAGGATGATAAAAATTCAGGTGTTGGATTTGGAAAACGAAGCTAGTACTTATTCTTCATCGCAGTGCAGTGATGGTACTGAAAACGTGATGCTTAGTGCGCAATATGTGATGAGTGATACTTTTGATGAAATTATGGACCTTACTGAAAACGTTATTAGTAAAAGTAGTAAAAAGCTTACTAGTGATAATTTTTGATTGTTAAATATGTATGTAATAGTTTAAGGAAATTCATAAATTAATTATAATTAGTTGAAGACTTTAATTTAGTTATTTTATTTAGCGTAATTCTAATTATTTTTTATTTAAGGTTTTGTTAAAGAAATAAATATATTGAATAAAGGTACCTGGCAGTTCATGCATAGTAATGTAAATATTATAAATTGTGGGTGTTACTTTTCGCTTTCTTTAAGTAGTTTTTATCTTAGTATATCACGAAATACTATACTATATTACTTGAATATGTGAGTAGTATTATTTTTATGATACTTTTGTTATACGTGTAATCATGAAAGTAATATAAATTAAAGTAAATATTTTGTACATAATAATTTTGTATTTTACTTTAAAATTTATTAATTAAGAAATAAAAAACTGTTTAAATTTATCTTGTTTTTTATTGTTCATAAACATGAAATAAATTTACAAAGAAATAAAAAATACACTATTTTCTATCATATAAAAACTTTCTTAAAAGACTTCATTATATAATATTTATTTTAAACAACATTGTATTACAGAACTAACTATTTTTTAAGTACCATTTCTTTATACAAATAGCATTTTTTTGTGCACAAAAGTTCTTATGATTTAAACAATTGAAGGCACATTCATTTTTGCAATAAGTTTCATTTATAAAGTTAAAAAATTAGGACTTCCTCTGTCTTCTTTATCTATTAAATCACAATCATCGCATAATTCCTTAATCCATTTCTGTTTCACACGACCCTTCATAACAATAGTTTTGTTTTGAATTATTGGTATTATTATTCTCTTGAATTCCCTGAAATCCACGTGTCCTTGACTCCAGAATATTTTTCTCTGTCGCTCAAGATATCGAACAGTCTTCTTTTCTTTTGTAGATAATGTATCCCATGCTGGTCTGGGATAAATAAAAAAACTTAGAATGTACCAGCTGCTTCTCTTCCCACGCAAATCGTAAAAGCCGATCGAGGAATTGGGTAAAAATGCAAATCATGTTAACAGGCGATGCGGCTAGCAACCCATCACTGTATTGATTGCTTTTCCATCTTCTCGCCCACCATGACGCTAAAAGTGGCTTTTGGGTCTTGCGGCCCTGGGCTCTGCATAGAACCGCAAGACCCATGGGATAAGTCCGCCGTTATCAATTTATTCTATCGTTTTTGTATGTAATTGTGTTTTTTCTTAGTACAATAAAGTTATTACAAACAAACAATGCTCTGTCTGCCCCATTAGGGATAAAGACCTGATAGTATGTATGTATGTATGTATGTATGTATGTAGATAATGAGGTAAAAGCATATGGAGGTTTAATTAAAAAAACTTGAGTTAACTTCTCGGTAGATAATGCAAACTCTTTGATAATAAAGTTATTATTGCAATCCTTGAACATCAACGAAAATAATCACGTTCATGATATTTTACGAACAATGTTGCTCAGAGGTCTTTATTCTACTATACAGTCGTTCAGAATGAGACAATATGCTGTTGTCTGATCAGGTATCTCTTTGTTGCACTCTAGTTCAAGACGAATGTTGATTACCGGCCCCGATTTGATATTATCGTTCTGCCTAGAACAATCTATCACGAATAATAGTGCAATATTTTTAAACTCTTGATCAGTCAAACCGAGTTGCATGGGCGGTTATAATAAGACTGTTGAAAATTTGCATATTGCTCGTATATTCGTGCAAAGTTATGTTTTTCAAAGTTGGTATTGTAACTTTCGTACGGGTAATATGTAGAGTTTAAAAATACTTTGACGTCTCGAATATCGCAGTGATCGAACTGTGACATATCGTTCATCCCATTGTTTTATCTGTTTGTTTGTAAACCTAAAATAACATATCTAGGTTTCTCGATTTGTGACGAAGTTTTAATTGACCAGGTGTGTTTTGTGGTCTTTGGTAACAAAGGGTACTCATAAAGATCCCAGTTTCTAAACACTAATGGAACAGACTTTTTAGAATATTTTGAGTAAATTGATCCTATCCGATACTTTAACGTGTGGCATGCGCCATACAATCTTCTTTATATCAATACTTGCAACCTCTTCACCAGTGTTTAACTTCAGAGCATTGAGGTTAGTATTACTTCGTAGCAAAACAAGCTTATGTTTACAATTAACAATATTTTTTTTTATAATCTTCTGCAAAACCTAAGCAAAATGACCTCCAATTTCATTTTTAAAACCGTCTATATCCCAACCCCATACTTTAGATACCTTCGACTCAGCTTCGTTTATAGATACCAATGCTTTCATAGTTGTAGTTATGCCAGCATTCTTTACTTTGTCTATTTCAACACCGTTTAATTCATATCTTATATCTTGAAAAAGGAATAGAAGAGAGTTGTTTGTAAAATGTATTACTGGAACTGCTGCCCTGCTCTCACGTTTGATAACATTGACTACGGCTTCAACATACAAGTTACTTGCACATGGAAGCACATATAAATCTTATTGGTTTAATAGGTATCCTAATTTCATCATTTCTATTAAAAGTAGTTATGTACGGCTTGTATGAACGAATTTCTATACTGTCTATGGAGTTGTCATAAACTTGTGTTGAGTTGTCATAAAAGGTGGGTTAGTTATATTTAAAATACTAATTTTAGCAACCCAAAAGATTTGAGTAAATGTATATTGGCAGCTGTTAGTTTCTTTTTTTTATTACGAGTATGTGTGGTCTTCTTGATTGCTTGATGGGTACTAATCTTTTGAAAAGATGGAGTTGTGTATTTATTGTAATCAATCATATTTTCTTCAAATGTAAGTACAATTGTACTTCTTCTCCGCGAAAATGTATTAAATTGTTTTTTATGTCCAATATTCTGATATTTATACTATTCACAGTGCTTCTGTTCACCGGAAAATATATGGTATTTTTAGGAATTTCTATTATTCGGTAGCCAGGAGGGACATTTAAAGCGAATTCGTGAATTATATGACTTGATTTTCCATTTATGTAGGAGCCTCCAGTAATATCACATTCAACCCGCAGCACAGTTGTAGTGTGAAAATGTTCACTGGCAGTGTGGACATAAACCATTTATCTTTCACGAGAAAAGTTTTACCGTAACCTAGTAAAGGTCCAATAGAATTTGGTTTTTCAAAATGTGTCTCAATGTGTTATTGTTGCACAATAACTTGAAAACACAATTTTTAACTTTTGATTGTAAGAACTCACTGATGTCTTGGAGTTCATAAGCTCCCTCAGGAATTTTAACTGTTGGCAACACCCGATTGCCGACAAGAAAAAAATATCGCAACGGTCATCGGCGGTTTGTAACGGAAGGGGCGGGCGCCGGCGTGAGAGGATAAAAACAACGTGCTACGGTCGCCGGCCCTCTTTTCGCTTGCATCATTCGGCGTGAACGGACAAAATACGCGTTATTGAGTTCAAATAATTCATTTGGTGATTTTTGTTAATTTTACTTGTTGCGTAAATTATTTTCCCTTAAAGTGATTAGTTAAAATTAATTTAGGTTATTTAGTCATTTTTAACTTTCTGTGTAGAATTTCGATAAATATATGGTTTTTTATATTTTGGTATCAGAGTTTAAATTAGTTCTTGCCCTCCAACTTTAGTGACACATAAATTAAGTACTGAGGTAGTATCATTTTAATAACGTGTCTTTTGTTTACATCAGAAGTTGCGAATCAACGTCCACAATGGGTCGAAGCAGAAAAAGGCGCGCCCGTTCCAGTTCGAGCTCATCATCATCGAGTTCCGATACCTCGAGCACCGGGAGCAGGCCTGCCACTCCGCGACGAAGGAGAAGCAAGGTAGCCCGAAAAGCTGACTCTGTGAGTAGACATACTTTAAATAGCATGATCCCAGAATTTGATTCTATCAAAGATAACGTTAACGCCTGGCTAAATATCATCGAGTGTTATTCGAAAACTTTTTCGTGGTCTGACGACGTTATTCGCTTCCAAGCTTTGAACAAGTTGAAAGGTTCTGCCAAAACTTGGTACGATGCTTTATTGCGCATTAATGACCTATGGCCAAAGTCGAAATGGGCAGATTGGGTAAAACGTATTTCAACAACTTTCAAAATAAAACGTAACATGTTCGATTTACTTAAAGAAATAGTAGATAAAAAGCCGATAGACAGACAGTCCTTGTATGAATTTTATTTCGAACAAAAAGGCAAAATTGACCGTTAAGGATTAACTTTTTCCGAACACGATATTATTTCAATAATATTAGGAAATATTTGCGACAATACCATAAGTACGGCAATCGAGGCTAGTAATTTCGAGTCATGCGATAGTTTTTTCAGTTTTTTGCATGGAAAAACTTACAAAGGTAGGACACAAAAGAACCGCTCTTTTGTGTCCTACCTTTGTAAGTTTTTCCATACCCTCGTACGAGAATCTAAATCTTCTTTCATTGCTCCCGCAGATAATTTAAATAGTCAATCATCGAGTAATGATCTAAGTAGTCATCAGATCCCTCCTAGTACAAATACTATGTCTGGAGATGTAAATACAAATAAAAATCAGTTTCGAAGTAAATTATTACGTTGCAATGGGTGTGGTGGTAATCATAGAAGGTTCCAGTGCGATGTACTAAAATGTGACTTTTGTAATAAAAGAGGTCATACCGAATCGTCCTGTTTTAAAAAAGAGCTTGTCACACCTAAGCCGGAAAAACAAGAGACTAAAAGTATAATTACCCTCAATGCAAGGAATAAATTTATTAAATCTATAAAAATAAATGGAATTTCTTACCCATCTTTTATCGATACTGGTAGTAGCTGCTCATTAATATCTAAAGTTTTTGTAGAGAAACATTCAATTACTCAAATAATTTTGGATAAACCAGTGATTTTGCAAGGATTTCTAAAAGGTAGTTTGACAACAGTATCGAGTAAAATAGCAGTGAGTTTGGAAATAGATTCAGTGCGTCTTAATAAAGTTGATTTTTATATTTTAAATGATTTAGCAGATTGTGATATCCTGATAGGTCGTAATGTAACGGAAAACCCTGATCTCATGTATTCAAGAGTAGGAGAATCCTTTACATTTGATTACGCAGATAAATTTATGAATTTTTGTAATACTGTCAATGAGTTTAAGTTTAATGCACAGTCTAATCATAATGATCTTATTTTACTTTTTGAAAAATACAAATCTTGTTTTGCTGATAATATTAGCCAACTAGGTAAAGTAAATAATCATGAGATGGTTATAGAGTTGACAGAGTCACGCCCAATTTAATATAGGCCTTACAGAACATCTATTGCGGATCGACAAATTATACGTGACATCATTAAGGAACTTCTAGAAAATCAGATCATTCGTGAGAGTAGGTCAGTCAGCTTATGCTAGTCCCGCGTTATTAGTGAATAAGAAAAAAGACTGTGTATCGATTACCGAGCGCTCAATAAAATCACAGTTAAGGATAAATATTCGATGCCTCGAATAGAGGACCTTATTGATAGGCTTCAATGCTGCTATTATTACACGAATTTGGATTTGAAAAGTGGATATTACCTGATTTTAATGGAAAAAAATTCTGTAAATCTGGATTTATAACAGAGGACGGGCATTTTAAGTTTTTGCGATTGCCATTTGGTTTAGTAAATGCGCCGTCGTGCTTTCAGTAGATGATGCATAAAGTTCTTGGAAATCTAAGATTTAATAACGTTATTATTTATTTAGACGATGTGTTGATTGTGAGTAAAACCATAGAAGAAAATTTGAAATTATTAGAGTCTGTGTTGAAAATTTTTAAAGATAATGGACTTACGTTAAATATGAAAAAAAATAACTTTCTAATGACTGAAGTAGAGTTTTTAGGTTACAAAATAAAAGCTGGTACTATCAAACCGAGTGAAAATAAATTATTGGCTGTTAAAAATTTCCCCAAACCGAAATCTGTCCATCAATTACGTCAGTTCTTGGGCCTTATTAGTTATTTCCGGAAATTTATTCTTAACTGTGCTCAACTGTCTAGTCCACTTACAAAATTGTTAAAAAAAGATAGCAAATGGATTTGGCAAGACGTACATGAGCAAGCGTTTCAGACTCTCAGGAATGCTTTGACTTCAGATAATGTGTTGGTAATTTACGATCCTTTAAAAACTAGTGTATTGTATACAGATGCGAGTAGGGACGGTATAGCTGGCGTGCTTATGCAGGTAACAGATCAAGGTGAAAAACCTGTTCATTTCTATAGCAGACAGACTAACGAGGACGAAAAGAAATACCACTCGTTCGAGCTTGAACTGTTAGCTATCGTGAGTTCACTTGAAAAACTTAGGATATACCTGTTAGGTACTCGTTTTAAAATAATAACCGACTGCAACGCGGTAAGATACGCATTGACAAAAAAGGAAATCATTCCTCGTATAGCACGATGGGTATTATTTACCTGAGATTTTGATTATGAAATCGTTCATAGAGAGGGAACACGTATGGCACATGTTAATGCTCTCAGTAGGAACCCCGTGCAAATAGGCGAAAAATCAGAGTCGGAAATTATAATGTCCATAACAGAAGCAGATTGGTTGCTCTTTGTGCAATTACAAGACCCTGAAATCGCTAATGTTAAATCCATATTAGAATCCGGCGATAGGGATAATTATAAACACATTTTCGATCATTATGATTTATTAGGTAGTATAGTGTACAGACTGACAGATGTTGGTCGCCGCTGGGTAGTACCAAAGCAATGTATCTGGCAAATCATAAAAGCGAACCACGATGACGTAGGGCATTTCGCTTTGGACAAGACAATAGAACGAATACAATCTTGTTACTGGTTTCCAGGCATGAGACATATCGTTAAAAAGTACATTAAAAATTGCATAAATTGTATATACTTTAAAAACAAAGGCGGCCCAAAAGAAGGATTTTTATATCCCATTCCAAAGTATGCAAGACCATTCCATACATTGCATATGGACCATTTGGGTCCATTTGTCAAAACTAAAAATGGCAATAAATATTTATTAGTGACTGTGGACGCTTTCACTAAGTTTGTGTTCATTGCCGCAGTCCCAACAAATAATTACGAATCCGTAAAAACCGAATTGGACAGTATTTCAAAAATTTTTGGCAATCCGAAACGGATAATAGCAGATTCAGGAGCATGTTTTACAGCAAAACTTTTTGGTCAATATTGCACGGATAGAAACATACGTTTACATATAATAGCAACTGGTATGCCCAGAGCGAACGGGCAAGTCGAACGTTTTAATAAAACCATTCTGGACGCGTTAAAAACTTTAGGCGCAAACTTATCAGACGACAAGTGGGATGAATGCGTTAAAACCTTACAACTGGGTCTAAATAATACCTACCACAAAACAATAAAAGCTGTACCAAGTGAAGTGCTGTTCGGATACAGACTACGCTTGGATAGCGATAACTTAGCTCCGGACCACGAAAATGAAATAATCGATGTGACACGTTTACGCCAAAAAGTTGTCGAGAACATCAAAACAAGTGCCGCTTATCAAAAGCAGAAGTTTGACAGCACTCGTTGCAAGGCAAAAGTTTATAACGTTGGGGATCTTGTACTCATCAAGATACAGAGTCAGAGTAATGATGGTAGAAGCCGCAAACTGCTCCCGGTATTTAAAGAGCCTTTTCGAGTTGACAAAGTACTTGATAGCAATCGATATGAAGTAATCGATATAAAAGGCAGCGAGCGAAGCAACAAACCATACACAGGAGTAGCCGCAGCTGAGAATATGAAGCCATGGATTGCCATTGATAATTACGCCAGTGATGCCTAGAGGTAATGCACGAATTTAAGTTATCGTGTTGGCAAGGTCAGTAATTTTCTTATGTTGATGCACATTCCATTTTTCTAGATTTTAACTTTTTTTATGTAATTTTACCTCTTGTCACATGAAGTAAAACAACAATAAATAAATTGGTTGTTGAGTGTAATTCATAGGACCATATAAGAATATAACTATAATTTATCTTAGAGCCAGCTACAAACTGCCTGCATAGACACTGTATGTTCCGTTTTATGGTAAATTGAACGGCACTCAGAGCGTGGTGTAAAACAGTGCGTTTAAAGCATTGTAGAAACATCATTGCATAAAAATGCTAAATCGTTTACCCTAAAGCAGACTAATAATAGTGTATATTGCCAAAAAAAAAAGTAAAATTTTCCTATAATGTATTATACCATTACTTGTCTCTGCTTACAGTTCTCCACTGGCTCATAGAAGCGTTCGGGGCGAACGCCTTGCAGCATGGCCTTGTTGGCAACACTCGATTGCCGACAAGAAAAAAATATCGCAACGGTCATCGGCAGTTTGTAACGGAAGGGGCGGGCGCCGGCGTGAAAGGATAAAAACAACGTGCTACGGTCGCCGGCCCTCTTTTCGCTTGCATCATTCGGCGTGAACGGACAAAATACGCGTCATTGAGTTCAAATAATTCATTTGGTGATTTTTGTTAATTTTACTTGTTGCGTAAATTATTTTCCCTTAAAGTGATTAGTTAAAATTAATTTAGGTTATTTAGTCATTTTTAACTTTCTGTGTAGAGTTTTGATTAATATATGGTTTTTTATATTATCAGAGTTTAAATTAGTTCTTGCCCTCCAACTTTAGTGACACATAAATTAAGTACTGAGGTAGTATCATTTTAATAACGTGTCTTTTGTTTACACAACCACTTCATCCATGCCATAATAAAATGTATTTTATTCTCGTTTATTAATTCTCGATTTTAACTATCAGGTATATTCCTCTATGCTTTGCGTTTTCTGCACACTTCAGAGAAAAAAGTTTCGACTTTTCTCTATGGTCTCATTCAGAAGCTGTCACTGTAATTTGTCTAGATCGTCATTCGTTTTTTTGTGCTTCGCACATTTGCACACTTTTCCCATTAATTTTTATAAAATAATAATAAATGGGAAATAAATGAGTAATTTTTTCTAGTGGACAGTGTAAAGTTAGAACCTGCTTTTTTATAGTGGAGTTATTAAGGATATTGCTGTAAGCAACAAGCTGGACTGCTGAAACTCTTCGGAACCAAATCGATATTTTTAACTTGCATATTATAAGCTTACAGCCATCTGAGTATTGAGACATTAACATGGCACGTCCAGGAAGGTTTTTGGGACCTGTCCGCTGTGCTCTTGTTTACTATAATAAATATGCTACGCAAGCGAAGAAATTCCTGCAACCATCTAAGCAGCTTTTGGGGCTGTCTTGCAAGGTTTGACATTAACATGGCACTTTCAGGAAGGTTTTTGGGACCTGTCCGCTGTGCTCTTGTTTACTATAATAAATATGCTACGCAAGCGAAGAAATTCCTGCAACCATCTAAGCAGCTATTGGGGCTGTCTTGCAAGGTTTGACATTAACATGACACGTTCATGAAGGTTTTTGGGACCTGTCCGCTGTGCTCTTGTTTACTATAATAAATATGCTACGCAAGCGAAGAAATTCCTGCAACCATCTAAGCAGCTTTTGGGGCTGTCTTGCAAGGTTTGACATTAACACGCCACCCTCAGGACGGTTTTTGGGACCGATCCGTTGTGGTGTTACTTTATATGCTACGCAAATGAAGGTGACAAAAATTTTGTGAAGAAATTGAAGCAATCTGAATAGCTTCTGGAGCTGTCTTGCAAGGTTTGATGGAATTAACGATATTTTAAGGATTATTCCGATATATTCTTAGGGTAAGTAAGTATCTACATGCTATGCAACTGAAGTTTTTAGATGTCATATGCACTCAGTATAGTTTTTAGGACTATATTACGCATCAATTAATTGAAATTCATTCATACGCCGGCGCAGTCTGTTGACAGCAGTGGCGGATTTACACATTTGCCGCCAGATGGCTATTTATATTTTGCCGCCCCAAAGTTGCGTTCACCAAAATATAATTACAAAAGCGCCCTTCTACCTTATCGATTGCAATGCAGGAAAAAAAAGGGGGGGGGGGGGGGTGCAATTGACCTAAAATTTGCCGCCCCTCAAAATGTGCCGCCCTAGGCTTTAGCCTACTCAGCCTATTGGTAAATCCGCCACTGGTTGACAGTATAGTACTGTCTAACAATACAAGTATGGTGAGCCACCACTAATATTTGTGTCGAACTGACAAATTTTCAACAGTTCAAGCATTCAGGATAATTTGAGGGATTATTCCGCCGCTGAACTGGCTTTTGGTAGATAATACCTACAATCGTGCACTTAATAAATCCATGGCTTTAAATATCTACGTAGACATCGCATGCAGCTGTCATATGAATTTATTCTTAGAAAGAAATCTAGGCTTTCTTATACAAACAGAACCGTGTATTTTGGTAATACATTTATTCTTGCTATAACTTGTCATGAAGTCAATTTAAAAGTTTATTGCTGAATCAGCACAATATTTCTTTTATTAGAATCAGTGGCATGAAGCATCAGTAACTATACTTACCTAAAAATTTTCATAAATGTATTATACCTACAAGAACATGCCTATAATATTCTATTGAAAGTACTATTATCGAATTGCTCGCAAAAAAATTGTGTCAAGTAGCTATTTTTTAATTAATTTTGAAAGATATTTACTCAATTTAATTGGATTTATTACGAATTATGAGAGCACAACATCATCATAGAAAAGTCATCAATTAATGACATACGTGTATTTTCATACAATCTTGGTACATGGTAGGTAAGTAACCTTACCGATTCCCAACAATGCTCGATAAATGATATGGCATCGATAAATTTACAAAATACATATGTACTTCATATCCTAAATATGTAGCTATTGATTACTAGTTAACACAGATAATATAGCATTTCATTACATGAGACCGGCGCGCGGCGGTCTTCCATAATGATATCACAATTATGTCATTTTGAAAGACCCAGCGGTACATCAGCGTTCTGTTGAGCAACCTGTCGTCGTCTTCAGCCATCGTCACCAAGAATCGTATCGAAGTTACAACATCCGTCAGAACTTGGTTTATGCAGTTCTTTTTGTGGCACCAAAGTTGCTTCCTCCATGGAAAACAGATATAATTTTTCCTTTATTTTAAGTGTTATTACGAGCAGCTTAATATTAATTGTTATTATTCATTTACTTGGACTTAGTCATAGTACAAGCTACATAGATTAAGGCATCCATAAAAACATACATACATAGAGTGGGATATTGTTTGGTTACTTGTTAACCCTGAACACATACAAGCAATATTTTTAAATCATTTCAATCATACTTTCTTAGATTTATGATCTCTTTTAATTTATCAAAGATGTTCTGCATTACCTAGATATTAAAAAGGGGACTAATAATTGTTATGATATGAATTGAAAGGTCTATCTGAGCAATTTTTTAGTAAAAGATTTTAGTTTAAAAGATCTATACTATCTTTATAACGAGTACCTGCAACCAAAGCTACCTCATCAGAGGAAGAAAACGAATTGGTAGATTCCCATTAAAGTCGAGGGCTTTCCTTTGCATCGTCAGATTACTGAGTCTGCCCTTAGGTACAAATACAAAACGTGGGTTACTGGTTGAACAGTAACTAGAATAGTGACAATATTATTATTATTATTTGGATCTCTTTTTAAATGTTTATTCCTTTTATTTTTATGTGCCCTTCCATCCTCTATAAGTATCCTATGCTAAGTTCCTCAAAAGAACATCTTTCGACAACATTTTATCTCTGGAAAAGATTTAAATAAAATGTACTTACGGCATATTTATAAAGTGCCCATACCTAGTTAAAGGTATTGATCGAATATGTCTGTCGGACAGATTAAACAAAGTATTGAGGCGGAGGGGTTTATTTGAATGTTAACTCCAGCAGATGATGTTATACTATCTGTATAGTGAGAATGATTATATTTCTACTATAAAAAATATAAATAAATTAAAGATTCATTTTTATTCAAAACAAGATGCAAATGGATTGCAATATTGTTACCGGTCAAGTCATACATAATTATTATTTTATGAGAAAATATTCAAAATGATGATTTTGGTATTTGCCCCAATGAAACAAACACCTCACTAAATATGTAAAAACTGAGTTTTAACCAAGTGTGAAAATATATAATATTTGTTTTTTACAAAAACATAGATTTAGCATTATGGCAAGTGATACAAGTATAATGTTAGCGTTGCATTGTTAGCATTCGTCACTTGTTCTGAATGCTACAACAGTATCAATTGGGTACATACGTACATCAAACATAATATAAACTATACATTTATCTGATATGGCTTTTAAATATTTTTGATTCGTCAAGTGACTGAACGAAAATGGAAAGAGGTCATACTTATGTAATTCTTGGCCAGATATATTCAACCAAACTAAAATGTTTAAAATTTGGACTAATGCAAAAACATCATGTTAATGAAATATTTATAATGTTGGTTGACTGGCACAAAAGGTCTCAGGCCTTAAGTTCACCATTTACATGTATGATAATAAAGTTAAATAAATAAACACTTAAATATTTTTATGGACAAATAAGTACATGCGGGGCAGATTATTAGATGATATTTCACTATCATCTTGTTGACAACTTCTAGTTAGTTGTTTTACGTTCTATTTGCACTGAAATCTCAATTTCTCTTTGATAATACTATGAGATATATAGAAAATTTCATTTCATTTTAAGGATATACTTAAGATATTGCAAACTCGTAAAAGCCTGATTGTTTGGCGTTATAGATTTTGCATTAATAACATTTTATAATTAAGTTATACATCAACGCAACCTAACTTAAAAGTTTATAAAAATGTGTTTAGATTTACAAAATTTGCAAACAAAGTAAATATGTAAGACCAATCAAAATTTACGTTTTATAAAATTATTGTCACGGTGAAAGCATTGTGTTCTACCAAAGTATTTTTTTTTATCTAAAACAATTCACAGTACAATCTTAACTGTAACTACTATTTTTGGTTCTACTCAAACTGCCTGTAAATTAGAAAACTAAATAAATAGAAATAAATTGAACTGATTGAAGATAAATAGTAAAAGTTGGTGTATAAATTATAGCTGCTATATAACGCGTAAAGTGTATTTAATACCTGTTTTTCTTTTTCGAGTGAACTGTTTGTTACATTAAAACAAAGTATGTTATGTTACAAGTGAAGTAACCTTCACAATATTATTTATACTTGATTATATTTGTGGAAAAATATAATTAATAAAAAAAAATACTATTTATGTCATAATTTATAACATTTTGAATTTGAAACATACGGTAAAAACACTTGCCAATAAATAAAAAATAACGTTGTCGCAATGTCAAAATGATGAACATTCAATTTTGCTAAATTGGTAAAGGAGTTTAATATCAATTAAGTACTTGATAGAGCCTTGGTTGGTTCAACAATTGATAAATCTTTTATTCATCCTCATCATTATCAGGTCTTTTTGACTCAACTGCAAGAGTACGACCTTTAAATACTAATTCTTTCAATACTTTTCCCTAATTATTTCGTTAGCACTCCGTTGTTATTGTATTAATTGATTGTAATTTATCATCGTCGGCGATGTTTACAATTATTTTAACGAATTTATAGTTTTTCTTATTTATTTTTATGAGTTTCTTTTGCTTAATTATAATCTCATTTTTATGTTTCAGTAAATACGATAGAGTAAGTTCATGAGATAAGTAATCCTGGAGTTCCTTTAGGATTAAGTGATTTTTTGAATTTTCTTTTATATAAGAAGAAAAAATTGATTTATATACGTACTATAAATTTCTCTTCTAAAAAAAATAATAATAAAGTAATGTCATTAATTACTTTCAATAAATAAAAGAAAAGAAAGTACTTGTACATTTCTATAATATTTATATAATTTGTAAGTACGTATATAAATAGTGAAAGTTAGGTAAATAGTGATAACTAATGTCTTTTGTCTAATTTATTTTAAATAATGCTAATAATATGTCAGTAAACTTTAAATATTGACTTGATTGCGGAGTCTTGCCATTTCCTTTTTAAGCTCTCAAAGTCTACCTGATAGTTAAAATCGAGAATTAATAAACGAGAATAAAATTAATGATTAAACGAACTTACCTAAGTGAAGTTCTATCATAATTTTATGAGTTTATTAATTCCAAGATTTTAACTCCCACTCGACCCATGGAGATAGTAAATGCACAAACATGTCCTGTCTCCTCCCATTTAGGAAATGCCAAGACTTTTGTGCTGTGTGGATGTTTCTTTTTTCAGCTCTAAACAGAATGACGATCTAGACAAATTACAGTGACAGCGTCTGAATGAGACCATAGAGAAAGTCGAAACTTTTTTCTCTGAAGTGTGCAGAAAACGCAAAACATAGAGGAATATACCTGATAGTTAAAATCTTCGAATTAATAAACTCATAAAATTATGATAGAACTTCACTTAGGTAAGTTCGTTTAATCATTAATTATTCGTTTTTGTAAGATTTGGTATAGAGTTAAATGTTTAAATGTAAAAGAGAGCACTCATATTGACCATCTAGTTCCAATGGGGGGGAATAATTAGTTGTTAGTACTGAGCTATTTTCAGTTATAGACAGAGTGAAAGACATTTTTAGAATGATGTTTTAATTAAAACATAAACACTAGCTGCTGCCCGCTTCGTCAGCGTGGTCTTTAGTTTATAAGCATCGTCATTTTGGTATCTATACATATAGGTATAATAAAACGGTAAAAAAGTGTGTCTGTACGTAAAATATATTTCCGAAAAAAAATATAGAGGCGATGGAGACATAGTAATGGAGTAAGAATTTAAAACAAAATGTCTGTTGGTCTGTTTGGACACGCTAATCTCCGGAAATACTGGGCGGATTCAAATGAAACTTTTTTTTAAATATAGCTGTTAAGCCTGGGCAACGTATAGTTGCCCAAACCCAGGTCCAGGCAGGCAACTGATGCAGAACTACAATAGTCCAGGTAGAATATAAAAATGACGCCTTAGTAAAAGTTGTTCAGTCTGATGAGCATTTTCCATAGATATAAATTCAACGAACGCGAACGAAATCGCGGGCTTAGGCTAGTTTTCAATAAAACCGGTAAAGTGCATGTCGGGCCACGTGCAGTCAAGGGTTCCGTAATTAAACCTACACTATATGCAAATGCCGACTTAGAGTTAAAACTAAAGAGTTAAAAACAATTAATTCATTTCAATATATATTTGAAGTAGTTTTATTTATCTTCCATGCTGGTCTGGGAAAAAGGAACTTAACATGCAGATTGTAAAAGCCGATCGAGAAAATGGGCGAGATTTGAATCAAATAGGTGATGCGGCTAGCAACCCATCATTATTTATATTCTCTTTTTATCTTAACGTCCACTATCACGCTAAGCGCGGCCTTTGGAACTTACGGCCCTGGTCTGCATAGAGACAAAATTACATTTGCACTTTACATGTAACCCATGCCAAATTTCAGCTTTCTAGTTCTAATTGTCTCTAAGTAAAACCGCAGACAGAGAGACAGATGGGTATGGCGAAAAGGGTACCTTTTTTACTACGAAATCCTAAAAACAATCACACATTATCTCTTTGTGTGGACGTTGTTTGGAATTTTAACATTGTAAACACTGTAACCAAATGTTCTGCTTCACCGTGGGTCTCTCAAAAACTGAATATTTATGCAATAAGTAGTGACTTTGCTGTATACTTCATTCACCTTTCGTCTTTCGGCGGGAGTTCCGGCCAACGCCTATAACGTTCCTACTTTATGTCCCGACAGATGACGGCGCGGCGTTTCTCAAGTAACGCATAGCCCCATCGGCCCCTAAAACATAGGTTTTCTTAGGTTCGGCTTAATCCCAAACCGCGTCTGTAGCGGGAAGCGAAAGAAAATTCACCATCCTATGGATGCGAGCTTTCAAGCTGAGGTATGTGCCAAATTTTAGGTACTTAAGGTATTTGACGTGCGAGTGCCTCGGCACATCTTCCCCAAAGAGCTTCAAGAGTGGCAGGAGGTTGACGTTCTCTGAGACCAATGACTGCTTCTTGTTCACTGAGAACTTCTATTTTAAGAGCTTGTCAGGCGGGGCATCTAGGGCTGTTTGGAGGTTATTTGTGGCGTACTTTAAGTACAAACTAACCGCAAAAAGCGCCGTATCGTCAGCAAAGAGCACCAATTGAGCCCGACAGGTAACAGGTATATCGTCGGTGTACTACGCCTATAGCCGTGGCGAACATCAGCTCACACAGGGCGATTTGACAGTTTGACATCTTCGACCGTCACCGTGATCTTTCGTTTTTCGTGGAAGGAGAGCACGCATAGGTGTTCCAGACGTTTGTCAAGCGACGTAATCCCGTTTCCATCGCCCGACTGGCCTACGTTATGGAGGCAGCAGTTGCAGGCCATAGGCCCGACTCCTGCGCATGACCTTTTTTTTTTGACGCGGAGAAAATCCCTTCGGATACCTTACCGGTTACGGGACACCGGTAAGGTTATGTGGTGTTACCACTAAAAACTCCGCGGTGTCACCTCTCAGCCGCTATCGGCCGGAACCGTGTGCTTCTTCATGCTCCACAGCCCCGGTGTTTTGAATAAAAGTACTTGTTGTTGGGGATGCTAGCGCCATCTGCGTTTAATCCCCACAAGCGCGGGCAATGGTTATATAGAAGGTCGCTTCCGCGGGGAGTGGGTCACGGCCTCGACCGGCCGCCGCCATATTAACTACTTGTTCGCTGCTCTCGGATCGGTCGGAACGCGGCGGCGCGTATAGTTTTGTTTAAAGCGAATTTCATGGAGAAATATCGCTAAGTTAATTAATTATTGTTTGTTTGAGTTGTTTGTTGTAAAGTGGCGTGGATGCCCATAATTAAAATAGTGCAATTGTTCGGAGTTGTAACCTCGTGGGTTCGGTTACGTAATCGTAATTTTATTATTATAATCTTTTAATTGCCCGGTTAAACGGAAGTTTTGTGTGGACTAATTTGGAAAGGCGTGAATGCCCATAAATAAAAACTATTGTGTGTAAATCCTAACGTGGAGTTAGCAAGCCAAAGGACAAATAAAGGTCACAACATGGTGTTATCATTTATGTAACTTAACCATAACCATAACGTTTGTAAAAACTACTTAAATCTATTGTGCAGTGAAGTGCTATTGTGACGAATACGTTTGGGGCGTCAAATGAGCTCATTGGGGTTGCATAGGGACCCAATTTCCTTCACCATCTGCTCGGGACCCATTGGGACCCAGCCGTCGCCACTCCGAAGAGGACTTCGGGCTCGACGAAGAAACCAGGCGAGGCCGTCTGAAGATAATATAGACAGTAAGTTGTAGTATTAAGTTTTACGTCATTTGTAATTAGATGTAATTAGTTTTAATAATTTAGGTTAATCGCGTAATTAGGTTAGGAGGTTCTCTAGACCTTATCTAGAGTGGTAGCAGTGCTGCGTTTGTTTGTTTTGTATGTTTGTTTGTTTGTTGCCGGTTGGAAAAGTCGGCCGGGCCGACCCGCGCAACAAACCTAAATTTTAGTAAACACCCGGCGCGGCCGGCCGCTACTTAAGTGGCCCCGGCTCGCCAACGGCCTCACGGCATCCTCTGTTGAATCAGAGGGGCCGGAGCAACCGCCGCCTTGGCCTCTTGGCCCAAGGACAGGCGCGCTGACACGTACACGCGCCTGCCTTCCACTCCGGAGGGCTGTCCGTTGGACGATGGAATCCCGTTTCCACCGTCCAACCAGGCCTCATAATTTGGGGCCTGCGAAAGCAGGCCTTGCCCCAGTCAACCTGTCAGCGACCGGGGCCCACACAGCCGGCCGCAGGGGATAGGGAGAGCGGCAACGTAACACCGACACTCCTCTTCCCCTGCGGCCCCACCGATGCCGTGCCAAGCGCCACGGCCGCGCTTAACCTCTTCCCCCGCGAGCCCCTACTACGGCTGTGATGGAAGGGTCGTTGTCACCCCCTTCCCTCACAGCCAGGCCATTCCTGCCAGGAATGGCCTCCGCCGGGCCCGGCCGGGCAATGGGTTCCTCTTAGCTTCCCTGCGGCCGAGGCAACCGCAGGTACTGAGCCCCCCCATCGCGACAAGATGGGAACCACATCGGGGGGGATTTGCGCCTGACCTAACCTAACCTTACCTATCACTTCCTATGTTGATTCCTTTTTCTACCTTCTTGCCCACAATCACGATAAGGTTCGAAGCCCTTATCGTGATTGTGCAGACTGCAGAGGTTCGAAGCCCAGAGCCTCACTTAAATTTAAAATTTTTGAACAGCGCCATCTATCGGTGACCAAAAAAACTAACTTTAATTATACCCCGAAACCAATCAAAATCAAATTAAAATCATTTCATATAAACCATTATATAAAATTAACAAAAGTTTTAGTCAATGCAACCGAACAGTATTATTTTATTGCAATCTGTCAACCAAAAATGTTTGACGTGATTCTTTAAAATATTATAACTTTTTTTTATTATTAACGGATTGAAATAAAACAAACACTTAATTTAATGTTAAGCTTATCACAACATATTAGTGAAAATTGCAACCAAATCGGTTCAGCTATTTTTGAGATAACGCAGTTTTTCGAACAAAAATGTTCAACGAGATTCTTTAAATTGATATAACTTTTTTATTTGTGAACCGATTTTGATGAAACAAACTTTGGATGTTCTTCTGGGTTAAAACAAAGCAATTCGTGAAAGTTTAAAGTAAATCGGTTCAGTATTTTCGGAGATTAGCGTGATCATACGTACAGACAGACAGACAAAAAATTCTAAAAAATGTTTTTTGCTTTCTATTATTCTTTTTAGGCTCTATCCATTTTTGTTAAAAAAACTAAATGTACAGACAAATTATTTTTACTGTTTTTTTATATGTATAGATTATAATTATTATGTACTATATTTACACCAAAAGTCTTGCAAAAATTTTATACACAAATGACCGCAATTTACAGAATCAAATTTTTGAAATCTAGTGTAGTTATAATGTATCACTAACATTTAAATATTTCACCAATTCTTTGGGTGGTCTTAAGTTACCAAAACTATCGAAATATTCACAATATTTATTTATTTTAACAAAGGCTACCCAGTGAGTTTCATTATTATTATAACTGTCTAAGTTTAATATACCACACTCTATGGGTTGTGGTTTACATGGCAATCTATCTGTCATATACACACCTCGAAAATATGGGATATTTTTAGTGTATTTAATGATATCGATATTCGTAAGAGCACGTTTGGGTAGCCTGTTTATTAGTTTTTTGTAGATTTAAAAAATAACCCGCTTCCTTTTTTATACGGTTTAAGATAAAATCCTTTTCCTATCGCTATAGCCTCCATAGTTTTGTTATGGCGTTCAGATTCACGTAATTTCTGTTGAGCGGTTTTACAATCATTTATGGTTTTAGCTATACCAGCAGCACCTCCTGCTAAAACGCCTAGTGCTGATAAACCCGCAAAAATTGGTATCAAAGGTAAAAACCCTCCTGTTTTAGGGATTGGTATTATTCTCAGTAAACGAATGTGACATGTTTTAGGAATCAATTTTTTTGCTGCTTCACAAGCATATTTAATAGCAGTTTTGTTATCCTTTGATTTCAGTTTCTTTATGTGTGAACGTATTTTTGATACAATGGTTTTAATTTTTTTTATCCCAGCACCTGATTTTCATTTTGCTTTCATAACTTTGTTAACTATCCACGATGCCAACTTTTCACCTTTGCTAGCGTCTTTAGAATGTAATCGCTTCTTGGCCATTTTCATCAGTTGTAAATCTGCTTTATGACGTACGGAGAGTTCCGGATTGTTGTATGCAATATCGTGGTATTTACAAGCTTGCGTCTAATTGGTTAGGTCAGTGCTCAACGATACGCGCTAGTCAAGTGATGGCCGGTGAACCTCATAAAGTTTTTTTTTTTTTTAAAACAAATTAAAAAAAAAAAAAAAAACTTTATAAGGTAAAATCGGCAGAGATTCGGCTCTGGTTTATTTAAGAACAATATTCGAAAAATAAAACCTTAAAACTAACATATATTAAATTTATGCTGATCAGCAATGACGTTCACGAAAGTTGCGTAATTGCTGATCTGTTTCCTTTTTTTTCTATAGATTAATCTAATTTGACAGGGTTTACCATCCTTAACTCCTCTCCCCTTAAGAGAGAAATCATCTGGAGATGTCTTTGATATTTTCTAATGATTTCGTTTTAAATTAACGAAGTTATAGAAGATTTTGATACTGATGATGATTCCCCCTATAATTAATACAATAATTATGCTTATAGTCCATACACTTATATCTTGTATGTAGTTACGTTTATATTTCCACTATCACTTTCACTATTGTATTTGGCACTATTGAGTAGGCTTCTAATGTCGGTAAAGCTTGCTTTTCTCCTTTTTTGATTTTACGATGGTTTTCAGGAATCTGGATCGCTCTCATCTTTAGGATCGTTGGTGATGATGTTTTAGTTTTGAATGGTTTGATGACTTCTCCTATGCGAGTGGTACAGTTTATGAAAGATCCTTTCAAATAATGCCTTTGAACTTCTGCTCCACAGGTCTCAGTCAAAGAGATGTCAATTCTGGAGTACAATTCAATTCAATTCAAATTATTTATTGCATTTCATAATGTACATCAGTTCTAACTACTAAAAGTCACTGTCTTAAATTAGGTACACCATAAACCCTGTCGGGTATCGCAACCAAAAAGTGGAACGGCAAGCGAGTTTTATGACATGCAGTTAATTTATACATTTAAATGATAAAATATAATTAAAAAGTATTTTTGTTTGTAGTTATCAGCAGATTGTTAGTTATTTATTATTAGTAAATTATTGTCAACATATAAATATAAAAGTAGTGTCAATGTTTATTGGGTATAGTTTATAATGTCAATTTCAATTAAATTTTTTATCGTTAAAATACTCGTCCAATCTGAAATACGTTTTATTTACTAAAATTAATTTCAACTTCTTTATAAATTGAGATTTTTTTTCCAGTACAGCAACCAGGTTTCTTCAGCTACTCTCTGGATCTTTGTTTCTTCCAGTAAAATTGGTTTCTTGTAGCATGCTGAGTATTCTTCCTTCATGATCATTATTTGCTCGATGCAAGTTGTAGCAGAGTAGGGTACTATCCTGTTTTCTTTGCAGAGGAATTTGCTGTCTTCAATTTCTTCGCAGGAGTCGTATACAGGTATGTATTTCAATCCGTTCACTATAAGGTATGGGTATTTAGGGATAATAGTATATGTTTTTAGGTAAATAGGATCTTGAACGGGTATGGGGTTTACTTGTAGTATATATATGTGTCCGCATCTATTAAGGGAACTTCTAATATGAATACTAATCTATTATTATCTAAGTATGATTTTAATATTATATTTCTTTCTAGTTTAACTGAATTATCTCTACTAACTGGGTAAATTAAACGCTGTTGTTTCTCTACTTCCGCAAGAATGTTTACTAGTTCTGTTGAATTAATAATTAATGCGTATAGTGTATGTATCTTGCTAAAAGCTATTGCTGTTTCTAAATATTGTATGATGTTATAAATGGTTCGAAAGTTATTAAGAATTTGAGAGAGTGTGTTCATTTGACTTATTATCTTGTTTGTTCTAGATTCTATTGTTTCCAATTGCGAAGTTTTATAATTTATATGCATGAGATTGTAGCTCAAATCGTCAGAAATATTTACTAACTTATCAAAAGCTTTTTGCATTAATGATACTTTTCTTTCCATTGAATGTTCTCTATTTTTAAGGTTATTTATTTCTAAATTATATCTAATGGCATCTTCATTATCTAGGTTGCCAGAAATAGTTTTTATAAGTGAGCCTAATGGGTTTAAAAGATCTCTTTTTACTCGTCTGTTTGGTATGATTTTTTCTAGTCTATCTCTAGTTATTTCCATGAAAGATTCTATTTGTATTTCTAACCCAGCAAATTCATCTCGTATAGATTTATCCGAGCTAATTATTTCTTTAAGTCTAAAATATTCCTTACTATTATTATTTAAATGATTAATTATGGTATCTAATTCTATAGTCTTAATTATAGTCCAGTGATTATTCTGAATCACTGCTGCACCCATCCGAATTGGTGCAATCCCTGGGTTGTTTTGAGATTTTGCAGGCTTAGGCTGCATGCTCTTCCCGCTAGTGCCGCTAGTCCCGCAAGTATTCCAACTGCTGACCGCCACCTGCGGAGGTCGTTTAACGTTTTTTATAGCTACCTTAGTTTTTCTTTTCTTTAAATCTACTGGTACTATATTCCTAAGAATGTCTCTCTTTCGCTTTTCTAGTCCTTATAGGTAGTTTTCATGCAAATATCATCTCCGTCTTTTATTTTTGGGAGTTCTTCTCCACCTTTCTTTGCTTTAACTTTGGCCTTATCCGCTTCTACTTTTTCAGTTATGTATTCATATAAAACTCTTAGTCTTTTTCTATGATCTTGTACAAGTTTTTGTAAAAAGTTTTTATCTCTATCAATATCAAATACGTTTCCTGAGTCTGTGTTTCCGAATACTATTTCAAATGGTGTGAAATTTGTTGCGCTATGTATCGTATTGTTATACGCCATAATTGAATAAGTCATTACGGATGCTGCATCTAGATCGCTTTTCTCATATTTTGCCAACCTATAGATTTCAATTATAGTTGAGTGGAACCTCTCGACAATACCCATTGAGCTAGGGTTATTGGGTGTACCTATGTGCATCTCAATTTTATATAATTCTAATAATTCTTTCATTAATTTATTGTTGAATTCGGTACCGGGGTCACTATTGATTTTCTTTGGTAATCCGTACATAATGAAATATCTAATCAAAGCTTGTACTACTTCTGGTGTACTTCTGTTTGGTATGAACAAAGCTTGGCCTAGTTTGCTGAATGCATCTACAATAGTCAAATAATAGTTATTTTCAATGTATAATAAATCCATGAAAACTTCTTCAAATGGTCTAAATTGTGTTTGAGTGAGTTGTATGCAAGGTTTGATGGGTTTCCTTTCATACTTAATTTTCTTGCATGGTTCACATCCGTTAATCATGGCTGATACTGTTTCTTTCATATTTGGCCACCAATAGTCTCTACGAGCCTTGTGAGTGTCTCTCTGATGCCTCTGTGGCATGTTTTTCCCTCATGACATTTAATTACTGCATCCCTCTGGTCGTTCTCATTGGTCACATTAACTACCCTTTCTGTACATTCTATCAAGTTTTGTGTACCCTTTTTATATAGTTCTGTCACAACTTTACTAAATGATTTCCTAAAGGTTGGGGATTCGAAATAAATGAAGTATTTGTATTTAAGATCTACGTATTCTTTTAAGAATTTTTTTTACTAAATGTTCGTTATTTATGGCTGACATGTGAACGTCTAAAATTCTTTGTTTATTATTAGAGGTATCTTTGACACAAATCTCATTTTTAAACCAGGTGTGTACGAGTATTTGTTTTGGTTTTGTATCCACAGCTTCATTTAATATTGGAATTCCCTCGTGTTCTCTATTTGATATGGAATGGGCCGTAGCACCATCATCTGAATCTGAGATTTCTACTGGTTCTGGCGAAATATTTTCTTGTGCTAATTTTACTGTGCCTGTTGATGAGTTGGAATCTGATAACTCAATTACTTCAACGCTGTCTTCATCTTCTACAGGTATATTACCATTTTCTTCTCCTTACATTTCTTCCGCTACGTTTCTCACAAAGTCATTTAAGTCATCCTCATTACTTTTATCTACATTGACTACCATTGATTCATCATCGTTATCTAAGGCGTTTATCCTGATTATTTTACTGATTGCTCCTTTTGATTTAACTAAAATGGACTTATTAATTTCATCTATACTATTGATCTTAATTCTTGACAATGCGTCTGCATTTGTATTCTGAGCTCCTTTTTTATAATATATTTCAAAATCAAATTCTTCTAACCTAAGTCTCCATCTTGTAAGTTTGCTATTTGGCTCGTTGAGTGAGTATAGCCATGCGAGAAGTCGATGGTCTGTATAAATATAAAATTTGTTACCCCTCAAATAGGGCCTTAATGTTTGACCGCCCAAATTACTGCCAATAGCTCTTTTTCGATGGTTCTGTATCTAGTTTCTGTGTCGCTTAATGTGCGGCTAGCATAGGCTATTGGCTTATCAGATCCAATAGTTCCCTGCGATAAAACAGCACCGATCGCATGGTCTGATGCATCCGTTGTTAATATAAAAGGTTTTTTGAAATCGGGGAATTGTAATACCGGAGCGTTTGTTAAGATTTTCTTACAATTTTCAAAACTATTAATATATTCTTCATCTAATATTATCTTTTTACCTTTCTTAAGACATGTTATGAATGGTTTTGTCATTTTTGCAAAATCTTTGATAAACTTTCTGTAGTAACCTAACAGTCTTAAAAAGCTCTTTATCTCGGTGGTAGTTTTAGGTATCGGATATTTAAGAATTGCGTCAATTTTATCGTTATTTGGTTTTAACCCTTCATTAGTTATGGTATGACCTAAATATAGTACTTCTTTTCGTAGAAAATGGGATTTGTCTAATTGTATTTTTAGGTTTGTTTCGCGGAATCTATTAAAAACTGCTCTTAGTTTATCTGCATGTTCTTGAAGGCTTTTTAAAAATATTATGACGTCATCTAAGTATACCGGGCAGTATATACCTTGAAGACCTCTTAGGACATTGTCCATAGCTCTCTGAAATGTAGCAGGAGCTGTCTTGAGGCCAAAAGGAAGACGATTAAAATGATAATGGCCTCCTCCAAAAGAAACACTGAATGCAGTTTTCTCTTTATCTTCTTTTTTTCTAGTTGATGATACCCACTAGCTAAATCTAATGTAGTAAAGTACATGCTGTATCCTTACATGTCAAAAAGATCATTTATGTTTGGTAAAGGATATTTATCGTCGATAGTTATATCGTTTAGGCGCCTATAATCAATTACCATGCGCCATTTTGGTTTTCCCGAATTATCCAATTTTTTGGGGACCAGATGTACTGGTGCACTCCAAGGTGAAAAGGATTTCTCGATGATCTTATCTTTAAGCAGCTTTTCTACTTAGTTCTTGATTTCTTCTGCTTGTGCTGGCGGTAACCTACGTGCTTTTATATGAATTGGATCTTCGTTTTTTGTTCTTATCCTGTGTTTTACTTCGTTTGTAAAAGAAAATGGTATGTCTTCGCAATAGAAAATATCTTTATATCTATACATATAATACATAATACATATAATAAAACAGTAGGAACCGCGTGTCTGTACATTTGATAAAAGTTACAAAAAATGGATGTGAGCGATAAGAAAAGAGTAACAGAACACAAAAAATATTTTTTGGATTTTTTTGTCTGTCTGTCTGTCTGTCTGTATGTACTCGCTAATCTTTAAAACTACTGATCAGATTTTTACGCGGTTTTCACTAAACTCATCTTGAGCAAAATCTGGAACTCCTGATGCAAAAACTTAATGGTTCAGCTTAACTTCAAGAAATATAAAAATGACGCCTTAGCAAAAGTAGTTCAGCCTGATGAACATTTTTGTTGAGATATAAAAATCGAACATCTGGAACACCTGACACAAAAACTTAATGGTTCAGCTTAACAACAAGAAATATAAAAATGACGCCTAAGCAAAAGTTGTTTAGCTTGCTGAGCATTTTTTGTTGAATTATAAAAATCGAAGACCTGGATCACCTGATGTAGAACCATAATGGTCCAGCCAAACTATAAGAAATATAAAATGACGCCTTAGGCAAAGTAGTTCAGCCTGATAAGCATTTTTTGTTGAGGTATAAACATCGAAGTCTGGAACACTTGATTTAGAAACATAATGGTCTCTACGTATAATAAAACAGTAAAAAAATGTATTTGTACATTAAATATATTTAAAAAAAATGGGGCGATGGAGACTGTAATATAGTAAAAAATAAAATAAAAAATCTGTCTGTTTGTACACGCTAATCTCCGGAAATATTGGACGGATTTGAATGAAACTTTTTTATCAACATATAGGCTATAATTGATTTTGGAAAATGGAACACATGATACAGAACCATAATGGTCCAGCTAAACTATAATAAGAAATATAAAAATGTCGTCTTAGCAAAAGTTATTCAGCCTGATGAACTTTTATTGTTGAGGTATAAAACTCGAAGATCTGGAACACCTGATGCAAAAATATAATGGTACAGCTAAACTGTTAGAAATATACATTAATGACGCATTAGCAAAAGTTTTTCAGCCTGATGACCATACTTATATGCCGGAGTCCTCAAGTCCACGCAGACGAAGTCGCGGGCATCAGCTAGTTCTTTACATATGCTACCTATTACTTGTTTTTCTGCATCGTTCATGTGACCTAAGTTTAATTTATTTAAATTATTAATCAAAAGTTTATTAATTGTATCCCTGTCAAGGTTGTTAATATTATGCTACTGGATAAGCCCGTGCAAAAAAAAATAAATAAAATAAAAATAAAACTACGAGGAAAAGACAATAAAACAAAATGAATAAAAATAAACAACTATATTGTCCTTTCTACAAT
The DNA here is from genome assembly GCA_963555685.1 of Acrobasis consociella. Classification (NCBI taxonomy): domain Eukaryota; kingdom Metazoa; phylum Arthropoda; class Insecta; order Lepidoptera; family Pyralidae; genus Acrobasis; species Acrobasis consociella. The sequence continues at coordinate 14,348,248 of OY743125.1, read as the reverse complement.
ATAAAATAAACACACAAAACTAAAAAATCTAGGGACAGACGCGGGTCCAGCGAAAAAATAGGTAGTCTCGTACAGATGTTGCGTTTACAAATAAAAAATAAACAGAACGGTGGTCAGTGGTTCTCGGGCGGAACTTATCTTGGTGAGGGATGAATATGCACTCGGGGCAAAACAAAATGGCGGCCGGTTTCACTCGAAGTCACGCGCAGTTGCAACTTCTCCTCACCAAAGGTGATGAAGTTTTTCTCCAGGGGTAACGAAGTTCTCTCCAGGGGTAACGTAGTTATTTCTCTAGGGGTAACGAAGTTCTCTCCAGAGGTAACGTAGTTTTTTCTCCAGGGGTAACGAAGTTCCCTATATAACAGGGAACTCGTACACAATAAAAAATTATTTTTAAAAAAGAATAAAAAAATAGCTGACGGACAACTCAGCCGTACAAATTATTGTAGACAAATTATTAAAATTATTATGTTCGGAGCCGAAGCAAACCACAATTGTAATGCTCGATCACTGAGGTTTTTCGATCTACATCCAACAAGATGTAGGTAGATCGATAAAAATATCAACTCTGTGATACCTGAAACCCACTCAATAATTAACTTTTGTCTATTATCGAAGGTTCTAGAAAATGGGAGATAATATAAAAATAAAAATGTTTAAAAGAGTTTATTAGTTTATTATGGATTCTTTATAAGTAAAATGAATGATTTTAAATAATCAACATTATATTGAGTTATTTTTTAAAACTGGGAATGACCATGACATTAACCACCTGTCAATGTCATCTTAAGTCATTCAGTTAGAATAAACTACCGAAAACAAACAATGTACAGAACCAACCTATTTGTATGAGTTTATTTCTGAAAATTAAAATTACTTTTTATTTAAAATGTGATGGAATACATACTTTTGAAAAAGAATTTAGCAATATCTATAGAAAACAAAAAATGACCAATTGGTGAGTGATATTGTTAACATTACATTGTTACAATTATTTACTGTTATTGTATTTTCCTTGTAAGATGTAACGTTAAATGGAGCTGTTACTACTAAACTCATTTTTTCAGACCTAGTGTTCTGTATAATTGTAGTAGCCAGTCCGTTAACACATGTCACTAAGGCTGCGGGCATCCTAACACCGTCAGTAAATTGTTTATATTCTAAAATGGCATCACCTTGTAGCAAATTTACGGGGAGTTTTACCCTTAATTCGCTTCTAGGAGGTAGCTCATACTTCTCCTTCATAGGAGTTGTATAAATAATAAGTATACAAGTGTTTCTAGTGTACAATAATTTGTTTTTCATATCTATTTTGGCATTCTAATTGTTTTAATAAATTGCTTCTAATTAGGCCATCATATCGTTCATCAACGCTATAGATGTAGAACTTATGCATTTCAGAACATTTAAATATATTTGGGAGTGGTATATTTACTATTTCTCCATGTGTATGTGAGCATGAGTGCTCACTACTTCGAATTGCTCGGGCCTTTTAAACCTAAAAAAATATTTATTCGCTAGTTCTGGACTGACGAAAGAGCGAGTACTTCCGGTATCTAACATTAAAACGGAATCTGGTATAAAAATATGTGGTAAATTTAGTTTGTCGTAATTTAATACTATTTGTTCCAGTGTGTAGGCCCCCTTATGTAAAAATTTTCAATTGTGTTATCGCTTGATGTACTTGGTATAGGTTGAATGTTGCAATCTGGTTCATTATTAAAATGGCCATTATTTTCCGTGTAATTAATACGCCTTGAACTAGCAGTACGCATTGTGACGTCGGTATCGCAACCTGAGACGCCCGGCAACGGCGAGTCATACGTGCCGCGCTGTCCGCCGTGACATGTTTTGTCTGTGATTATTAAAATTATTATGCGAGTTAAAAGACTGGTTTTGGAATATATTATTAGAATAAAAGTTTCTCATCTGGAATGAGTTATTAGGTGAACTGAAGTTTGAATTATTTTTTAATCTAGATTGAGAAAAGTTATGGGACGGTCCTTGTTCAGAAAAGTAACGCATTGAGGGGTTGTTAATATTATTAGAACGGTTGCTAAAATTATTATTTGACCCTGACGGACCTTGTTCATTAGCGTTATATGTTTGTGAAATGTTGTTGGAATTCTTTGCCGTAGGTGTCCTTGCATTATATCTATTTGGAGCATTAAACCCTGCATTTTGAAAATTGTTACGTCTCTGGAAGCCGTTGTTTGGTCTAAATTGTATTGGGTTTTTCTGGTTATATACAGTTTGAAAGTTTTGTTCTTCAAGTACGACTCTAAGGGCTACTTCCAGGATCGTTACATTTCTCATACGAATTAATCTGACAAGATATTGAGGCAAGTTATATAGAAAAACATTCAATTCATTCAAAAAAGTATGTGTATAAATGTTTTGTTTGGTGATTCTTAGTGCAATATCCTCAATTGTCTCGTTGACTTTCGCAATTAAAATACTACGCATGTGTTGTACCCTATGACAAAAATCAAGATAACTTTCTCCCCTTTGTATTTTCATAGATTCTAACTCGAGAACCAGACAGTCCTCAGTCGTTGGATCTCCAAAATGTTCCTGTAGCAAAGACTTTAATTCACCCCAGGAAGTAATGTATTCTCTTTCTCCAAAAAGAGTGGCTGCCTCTCCCTTTAATCTATTGGTAACGGCATGGAAAAGATATTCATTTTGTAATTCACTGCCTTTAAATTGTCTAATAATATATTCACAATTTGTGGGATTGTGTGGCAAGAATAACAAAGAGATTTCTTGCAAAAACTATTTATTTCTTCGAATTTGCAAAATTACAAATTAAACACCTTTCGTCGTATTCACCGTTTTACGCCATCTCTCTTATTTCTCTCTCGCACACATACCATCCCTTTCTTACATCAGATGCGTTCCGTTTCTATATAATTATAACCGCGTTCATACATTGGTGAATTTAATTACAATTTTTATCCCACAGTCGGCCATCCTGATTCATGTCTGTCCTCAGACATTCGCACACACACACTCATCTCTTGCTTTCAACTTAAAATTAACTTAAAATACAAGATAACAACTTAAAGTGACCCAATAAATTTTTTGCACATGACATCTTTGTTTTACTATTAAAAAAAAAAAGACAGCTTTATACGGCATGTACTACCTCAATTAAATATTGCAGTAAATACTATTATCAGCCTCTTATAACTAATAAATTACTTTACATCTAAATAAAAAATAACAGTGATAACCAGCTTTCATGCAGAGCAAAATACAACCAACATACACAAATAATAGACAATGTTACCTTTTAGGTGCTAGAGCTGCCATCTGGCCACACCTTCATATAGTCTGCCGAAATAGAGGTTAATCCAGGGCCTTCAGCGTTAGGATCAAGCTTTTTCACATCATATCTGTTGTTTCTCTTCACTTTTATGACTTGATAGGGTCCTAGATATTTTGGCTTTAAGCTTCATTCCCGTGCCGAACTGTGTGCGTTTTATTGCAACTAGGTCTTCTTCATTGTACTTAATACTCTCTTTTCTTTTCTTATTGAAATTTCTTATGTTTTCTTCCTGTACCTTTAGTATTTGTTATTTAGCTTTTTCTCTTAGCTTTTCTCTTTCTTCTGAATAGCTCTCTCTTTCTTCCTCTAAAAGTAAATCATAAATCTCAATGTCTTCCTTCATCCTCATTAGTCCCAGTCAAAAGTTGAAAGGGTGTAGTACTTATACTACGCTGAAAAGTACTATTTAATGCACGCTGTAATCTGCTCACGTGCCTGTACCACAGGGCTGGATTTTCGATACACAGCTTCGTAAGTATGGAGATTATAGTGCGATGAACTCTTTCCATCTGTCCGTTTCCTCTAGGCACTCCCGTCGTGATTTTAATCTGTTGAATATTCTCGTCTTTACAATATTCTTGGAACTCGTTGCTTGTATAAGCCGTTCCTCTATCAGTTATAAATCTGGTTGGATTGCCGAAGTGTTGTTGATGAATTTTCAGTTTTTGGATCGTCTCTTTACTTGTGGTTCCTTTGGTGGGAAATATCCAAGTAAACTTTGTAAATGCATCTACAATTGTGAGAATATAATTATACTGTTTTTTTGTCTCAGTCATTGGGCCAATGTAGTCCAAATGCAGGGTATGCAGCGGTGATTCTTCCTTTTCAATTGGAGTTAAGAATCCCTCTTGTTTTCCCTCCTTACGAGTAGCTAATAAACATGGAATGCATCCGGAAATAAACTCTTCTATTTTCTTATCCAGGTTCTTGATAAAATAGTCTTTGCTTATCAACTCAATCATCTTTCTTTTTGAAAAATGTCCATTTGCATTAGCCCTCTTTATGATTTCATTTTCCATAGACTTTGGAATCACTAAATGTTTCTCCATTCCTTTGTACAGTAATCCATTACCAATATAATAATCAATATAAGATCTCTCCTGTAAAATCTCTGATATAGCCTTTAGACCCTCATCTAACTGTTGTGCTCGTCTGATCTCATCATGCAGAGTTACTAGTGCTACATATGGGTTTCTGCTTAGTGCATCGGTATGTTTCATCCTTGTTCCCGGTCGATGTTCAACCACAAAATCAAACTCCTGTAAAAGCAATGCCCATCTTGCAACCCTCGTGCACAAATCTTTCTTCTTAAGCGTCATCTGAAATGCTTGGCAGTCAGTCACAATCTTAAATTTTATACCATACAAGTAATGTCTGAACTTTTTTACTCCTTCTATGATAGCCAGACTTTCCAATTCATAACTGGTGTACTTCTTTTCTGCTTCATTTGTTTTGCGACTCATGAAATATACTGGATGTAGTCCACCGTCATCATCCGATCGCTGCATGAGTATAGCTGCATAAGCCAGACTTGACGCATCTGTATGCATTTCCGTCTCCAATCTTGGATTAAATATTCGTAAAACTGGTTTGGTCGTCAAACGTTCCTTCAAACAATTGAATGCATACCGTTGCTCATCATTAAATTCGAAATTGACATCTTTCTTAAGTAAATCTGTAAGCGGTCTTGCCATAGATGCAAAATTCTGGATATACTTCCTAAAATATGATGCCAATCCAATGAAACTTTGTAATTGCTTAATTGTTTTGGGTTCTGGAAACTTTGTAACAGCGTCAATCTTTTCACTGACAGGCCTTACCTTTCCATTCTCAATTGTATGCCCCAAATAAGTTATGCTTCGAGATATCAGGCTTGCCTTTTTCCAATTTATTCGCAATCCATATTCCGATGCCACTATTAAAACTTCTCTTAATCGATCAACGGCTTCCTGTTCATCTTTTGCTGGAATCAAAATGTCATCGACAAAAATTAGAACAATTCCTTTAGAAATTAGTTCTCTGAAGATTATGGTTACAAAACGCATGAAATAATTTGGGCAAACAGATAATCCAAATTGAGCCTTCAAAAACTCAAATTGCCCGTGATGAAAAACAAATGAAGTGTACTTTATTGACTCAGGGCTGACATCCAGATGAAAAAAACCATTCTTCAGGTCCAGTACACTAAATACTTTTGCTTCTGCCAACTTGTCAATATAATCCTCAATAATTGGCAATGGAAATTCGTCTTTGACAATTTTACTGTTTAATTTTCTATAGTCTACACACACCCTTATAGTACCATCTTTTTTGCGAATCAAAACCAATGGACTAGCGTATTCAGAATAACTTACGCGTACTATTCCTTGCTCAAGCCATTCTGTAACCTGTTCTTCCACCACAGCCTGCTCTTTCAATGATATACGACGAGGCCGTTGCACTACTGGGATTTCATCTTTCACAACCATCTGGATAACCTCTTCCTTCAGGTCAGCATTACTCACATGCCCAACCTCAACTCTGCAACAAAAACAATTAATTTTGCTCACCCATTCAGATTCCACTGGTTTCATCCACACCGTACGACCATTCATCACTGTTATGACATTTTTAAGAAATTCGTGTCCTATTATCACATCAAAAAGCATACAGTCTCTAGGTATTTCGTAGAAAAGCACGTCGTCGTACTGGGTACCGTCTATCATAATGCTTGTTGATATGCAACCTAACGATTCCACTTTTGCAAAACCAAGTCCAGACAGCGTAATATTATTGTTCGTGACTTTGTTAACGTTAGCACAAAATTCGGAAGATACCAAGTTCACATCACTGCCCGAATCAATCAACGCACTTGTCATTTTTCCAAATAATTCGACGATCTTCATGGGATTTTCTCGTTGTGATTGTTTGTTTACGTCGTAGCTGTCATACTCCATTTGACTTTGACATCTCAAGTCTTTGTTGTCATCTGTCATCCTGCAACTGTCACTGTCATTCTGTGAGTTTGACGTTTCATCTGGAGAAGTGTCGAGTGACTGTCCGAACATCGCTTGCCTGCTCGCACGCTCGCCGCTCCCGCTCCCACTGCTCGGTGCGCTACCGCCGCCTTTCCGATGATCACCGAAAGTGTCGGACCTCCGCCATGATGATTTCGATGAATTCTCACCGCCGCCTGCCGCTATGTTTTTTCTGTGCGGACACTTAGGTGCAATATGACCGTATTCATTACAGCCAAAACACTTTGGGCCTCGTGCTTTTTGTGGACAATCCTCGGATAGATGCTCGCCGTCACCACAATTGTAGCACTTTTTCGTCGTCTTTGTGCCGCGTCTTTCATCTTTGTAGCCGTTGCGGAAATGCTCAGTTTTCGTCTTTTCTTTGATAGTCTCGTAGATTTTTAATTTTTCCTTGAGATCAGTATAAGTGGTTACGCCGTATAACATCATTTTGTTGGTCTCGCGGTCGACTATGCCATCTATGATGTATTTAATGGCCACGTAGTCGGGCATCCTTCCTCTTTTTCCTATTTCTTTCATAACCATCATGTAATCGATGCAGCTTTCGTCCCGTTTTTTCTTCCGCTGACTCATCAACTCATGTATCGCCTTGATGTCAACGGTATCAGGGAACTCCTTACTTAGGGCCGTCTTCAGATCTTCCCATGTCTTATGAGGACGTTCAGCTCGCATCCAGAGCTGTGCGGTGCCTGACAGGGATCTTCGTGTCATCAGCAGCTGTTGTAACGGTGTCCAACCACATATTTCCGCGTTTTCTTCGACGTCCTGTATCCATCGCGACACTGGATATGTTTTATCTTGACCGTTGAATTTTGGAATCAGATCTGATGTTAGATACAACATTGAGCTTGAGCTGGAGGCAATTGGGTCGTCTTTCGTCATTTTGTATCCGTATCGCCGTTAGTGTTCCACCGTTTGCCAAAAACCACCGTAATTTATCTTCGGCCGCCGTTGTATTTTTGAACACGTCCGTTACGCCACGCCACGCCGTCTCGTCGTTGATCGTTCGTCAAAACTCGAACCCGCGTTGTTATTTTGCCAATCCCAGACGAGCCCCCAATTTTGTGGGATTGTGTGGCAAGAATAACAAAGAGATTTCTTGCAAAAACTATTTATTTCTTCGAATTTGCAAAATTACAAATTAAACACCTTTCGTCGTATTCACCGTTTTACGCCATCTCTCTTATTTCTCTCTCGCACACATACCATCCCTTTCTTACATCAGATGCGTTCCGTTTCTATATAATTATAACCGCGTTCATACATTGGTGAATTTAATTACAATTTTTATCCCACATTTCTGAATGAAAACTAGTAACAACCTTGCATCTCCCTCAAATACAAGAATGAGTTTAATCATCTCAGTAGGTAAAGTCGTAACTCTATTAGCTTCCTCCATTTTACAGATATAAAAGAGACAAAGAAAAATAAAATTAAAAAGATATTCTTACTAGTTTTGTAAGATTTATATCACACTAAATCTATATGTTGCAATCAATTTTAATAAGACGTTGTCTAATCCCTACTAAGACACGACACACACATAAATATCACCAGGATGCATAGGAAAAACAACAAGGATAGTGAAAAAGATCTACTCACATTCCCGTAGTACTCCGCGATCCTTCTGTGACGATCTGGAATATTCTCCGAGAGCGTCTCTGCAGTAGTCTTGCACAACTTGACAAAATTTGTAAGTTCGGTACCCCGTTGAATCGCCAAGACGAAAGTTGAGTTCCGTGGTCACGACGAGTAAGCTTGTTCCCGAAGGCACAGTAACCCAACGACAGGGTAGAAGCCGGCTGCGCCAGTCAAGTGATGGCCGGTGGTTTGTTTAAAAAAAAAACAAACTTTATGAGGTAAAATCCGCAGAGATTCGGCTCTGGTTTATTTAAGAACAATATTCGACAAATAAAACCTTAAAACTAACTTATATATTAAATTTATGCTGATCAGCAATGACGTTCACGAAAGTTGCGTAATTGCTGATCTGTTTCCTTCTTTTCTGTCGATTAATCTAATTTGACAGGGTTTACCATCCTTAACTCGCTCGGCAACAGTCGCGTACCGCCGCATTGCACTGTCACGAATATTTATTCGCGAATTGTGCGGCTTAGCCGCTGCCCGATACCGCTATGAGTTCTGAAACACACATAGCGAACGAACTGTTGGCGTTCATCCAGCACGCCATCGATACCATGGACGAGATCTGCAAGTCGAATTTCAAGTTAGAGGAGATTTGCAGTGGCAAAGAGCTGCTGTACAGGAGTCTTGACATGGCTGACCGGATGCCGTCCCGCAGAAGGGATAAAAAAGGGGAGAGAAGTTTGCAGGATATCATCAACCTACTGAAGGTCACAGACCCGGATGATGTGCCCACATTCGTGGCGAAGCGGCTGGACAAGCTGCCTCCCGTCACGTTCGACTCCGTCAGCAGTTTGCAGTCGCCGCCTGTTGTTGTGCGCGCTACCCAGCCCGCCGCCCGCTCCCCCGCACCCGCCCCGGTGACGTCGAGCCCGGGTGTGCCGCCGCGGCCGCGGGCCTATGCCGAGGCTGCCGCTGCGCCCGCGCCCGCCGCCACACCCGCCGCGACCACAACGCGTTCTTTGGCACAGGGGCCAACAGGGAGACGGCGTAAGCTAGCTCCTACTAAGCCGTTGCCACCACCGGGTCCCGAGAGGAACCAGCGCGATGAAGAGGGCTTCGTCAAGGTGGAAAAGAAGAGAAGGAAGCCCGTGAGCCGCAACAACTGCGGAACCGCGCCGCCCGGACCGGACTATCCGCTGCGTCCTGCCGTACCATCGACGCAGCTGTACGTGTCCCGTCTGCACTGGTCTACGAGGATAGAGGAGGTCGTGGACTACGTCCGGAAGAAGTCTAACTTCACCTTGAGGGTTGAACGGCTGCAGTCTCGCCACAAAGCGAATTTTAATTCATATGTGGTGAGAGTGCCGACGCATCATCTACCAACTTTCATGAAGGAGGACTTTTGGCCGCAGAGTCTCGTATTTCGGAGGTTCCGAGGTTGGCTGCCCGACGATACCGTGCGTCACACGTCACCGACACTACGTGTAAATTAGGATAGTAATTATATATAGTATGTATGTTAGTTATAAGGTATTTATAATATGGGTCTCTGGCATTGTACAAAATTTGTAAGTACAATGGTATTGCCTGAAATAAAGGAATTATTATTATTATTATTACAATACCTTTATCACCTCTCGATAACCTTTCTTGTAACCTGGTCCTGTACCTGGTACCTGGTCCGCAATAGTTATAACCTGGCAAGTGAAGCTCAAACGGGATATTGGTAATCAAATTATTGACTATTCCACCTCCTTTCATTTCTTGTTATATAATGAGCAAAATATAAGATGCTAATACTTATATTGTGTATTATGATAGAATAGAATTTCTGTCTATCCAACTGTTTTCTTCGTTAGGAAGTCCTAACCATTTGACAAACAATTTATTGCCTTCTTTCCTTATAATTTTTTCAATTAAGTATATATTTGAATACTTAGCTTTTTGTAACTCTTCTTGATAAAATGAACCCAATATATTTTGTTTTCGTTGATCTTGTATTAAATATGTTACTGGTTTAGTTTTTTTAACCGTTTTAATTGTGAAAATTTCTAAAGACCAATTGGGCGTAAAACCTTGTGCAAAACTACTCTTGTATTTACTTATTCTAACATGGTCACCTATTCTTAATTTATTTTTTATTAATTTACATTGTTTCTCCTTGAATTTTTTAATGTTTACTAGGTTTTCATTTTTTGCATTTACGTCTTTTGGTTTAAACTTCGTGACGCTATGTTTTTGATTATTATATGAGAACAAAACGTTATTCAAAGTTTTTCCTATCCATTTATAGTTACCATTATAACTAAAACATTTGTATAATTTAATCTTCAATGTTCTGATTAATCTTTCTACAATTGAAGCTTTTTTTGTTGAAAACGATGAATAGTGGTTAATCTTCATTAACTGCATTTGTCTTTTAAATTCATCATTATAAAACTCTGTACCTCTGTCAGTTTGTAGATTTTTAGGGATACGTCCACTTTCCCTTATAATTTGAGTAAATGCATTAACAACCTCTTTTTTTGACTTAGTTTTTAAAGGAATCATCCAAGCATATTTTGAGAAACCATCAATGACAGTTATAATGTAAGTGTATCCATTATTATACTTTTTTAATGATTGAAAATCAGCCAGGTCAGCTTGCCATAAGTCATCTATCCCTTTCAAGATCACATTACGACGATCAAAATTTCTGCGTGCCGATCTATGAATTTCATTTACCACTTGGTGTTTTTCCATTTTGTTTAATAATTTTATCGATGTAGTCTTTAGTATAAAACTTTTTTTCGAACTTAATGAGATTATTTCTTATATCCTCTTTTATTGTATTTACAAAAGCAGTAATTTCATCAGCAATCTTTTTATCAACATATTTTTTGTTCACCGCATCATCACGTGCTACAGGATCTTGAACTCCTCTCAATCGAGATGATTGTAAATCATAATCACCGGTTTCCGATCTAGCAAGGTGATTAGTTGAACAATCTAGTATTTCTGACAAACGAAGTCTTTTATAACCATGGTGGCCAAATTTATCAACATTCATTCTGTACTGAAGTCGATCGCAGTGAAATAATAAATGATCTAATAGGATGTGCTGTTATTAATTTATACTACCATTTTCACGTAGTTCTTCTATGATTAAAATTATTTCATTATCCAGACCAGTGTTTCCAGCATCTTTAGATGCTATTAATAACTTCAACCTTTCTACTAATTCATTAAGGTCATCCCAGTAGATGTAATCAGATTTTTTTTTAAACTTCTTTTTAAGTATCAAACCCTCTCCTGAGCTAATATCATCAGCATTACTGACAGATGATGTTGAAGGCTTTCGCAATCTAAAAAGTGGTTTAATGATGTGCAAGTACTTCCGTCCTTTATTAGATTTAATTGGTTTAGTGGGATCAAAGTCTCGTCGGTGAGCATTTGTGTCTATTTACATGGTCTTATATTGTTGACAATCATTTTCAGTCACCACATCTAAATTAGGTACTTTTTTCAACAATAACTCCTGCAACCCTGGTGTTATCTGATAATCACGTCCTGCTACAGATACAATTCGATCATTTATAAGCACACGTGCTGAACCCATCATTAATGTACCTCGTTCTCGTCTAACGCCGAAAGGTATATCATTAAATATTTCGGAGGAAAGTGACCAGGACGAAGTATTTTGACTAGGACTAGGTATGGAGTCAATGGTTTTGATTACCGGTCAGTGAGTCAGTCAGTGCCAAAATTAACTATTTTCGCAGGGTCATATTTCAGGATCTACTGAAGCTGTATCTATGAAATTTGGCGTACTGCTTTTGTACTAGTATATGATTACGTAGGTACAATTTTATCTCTCTCTCCCTGCAATAGGCACTGAGCTACAGGGGGGTCGAAACGGTTCGTGTAAATAGTGCAAGGCATAGGCGCGGCCTGTTGCTGGAACTTGGCCTGCGCACTACCGTGCGCTTGGAAATCAAAACAAACAAGTGCACATTACTAGTGATTTCACAAGTAAAGCCACCTCCTCGATTCTTTGGAAGGCAGTTATAAGCCATTTTATATGAAAGTCGTTTAGCTTTGTGAGATTCCTTTAGGTAGCTTAAAAACTTACACTAGTGTAGGCCATTTACACACATGAACAAACAAAAAACCGGCCAAATGCGAATCGGATTCGCGCACTATACTAACACTAATGCGGGTTCCGTACATTTATCAATAAAAAATCGCGTTTGTTGTATGGGAGCGTCCCTTGAATATTTATTTTATTTTGTTTTGTTTTTAGTATTTGTTGTTATTATAAAATTTCAACTATCTACCTATCGCGGTTCTTGCGATACAGCCTGGTGACAGACAGACGGACAGACAGCGAAGTCTTAGTAATAGGGACCCGTTTTTATCCTTTGGGTACGGAACCCTAAGAAAAGAGTGTGTGTACTCGATGGCGTGTACTTATGTACAATCTACACGCGTTAGTTAGAAGTAATACTTCTTTGGCGTGAAGATAAATACCGAGAAGATAGGTACGATCGCAGATTTTTTATATAATATATCCAATGAATATTTGATATTTAATATAAATATCCAATAAAATAATTTAAACAACGAATTTATGAACTATGTCCAGGTGGTCCAGGTATTGCTAATTTGATTGTTCATGTAGTAGATTCGATAAGTCACGTTCAGAAGTTATATGTATATATGTTAGGTTTATTGTGAAAATCTAAATAAAAAGAATAATTTTTCGGTAGTATTCATAATTATATACTTAGTAGGTAATCAATACATACATTAGTAGGTATTTATTTTTTGTTTATGAATAGGTACATGTTAACCTACTAAGTATATACCTATCATTATTTCTTTGAATTATTATATGTTTTGAAAAAAATATTTGTTTCAGTTTCAGAACGCACTCTTAGGTATCGTAGAAATTAGAAATATTGTGGAGACTTGGAGAGAAATGCATTCGGTTTCAAAAGCAAACTGCGTTGCCGTCTTGTGCCGCTATGTACCTACTACACTTTGCGCGTTGCCCGCTGCTGCTGGAACGGCAACGTTGCATTCTTTTCACGCTGAGTCTTCTGACTTATTTTCTAAGCCTATTTTATGTAAAAGATATAATAGATACCTATTTACCCAAATAGATAAGAACTATGTCTTATTAAATAATAGTATTTGAGTATGGTATCAAACTAAGAAAACAATTATTTTTAGTTTGGGAAGAATACACTTAGCCTAGTGGCTAGCCTTTTTATTACAGCACCATCTAGATGATGTCTAAGTACGAGTATGTCGTTGCAAGCATTGAGCTGTCACAGTAGACAAATGCAGTAGTTTGTAATAAATCTGCTAGATGTCACCCCAAAATGAATTCTATTTATTACACACACATTCTTAGAAATGTTAATTTTTGTCTTGTTTCAAATATCGTTTTTCTTGTAAAGTACTATAAATTATTATGACAGATTGTAAAGGCGAGCACTACTACTTCATGAGAATTGGAAAATCGATTGTAATATGAGAAAAGAGATTTAAGAGAATTGCTGTAAAACAAAATGTATGGACGACCAAGGTTCGCAATCACCTTAACTAAGACTGATTTTGAGTAAATGTTATTCATTTGTAAAGTTATGATTTATATAAGTACTTTGGAAACTCCCTACTGGTAAGTTTCACAAAATTTATAGGGCGTCATCAGAAATTAAGTTGATAGTGGATATACCTAGTGGAGTGGAAACTTGATTCGAGTAAAATACTGGTGAGTTGGATATGATTTCATTTTTTCTTTTATGGGACTTTTTAAAACAGAAGGGTGGACTACCCCTCTGTTTCAAAATTCCCATAAAATACCTACTAGTAGCCTTTTCGTCATCTGTCATTACAGGTATTAACCCTAACGCCGTTTTTATATTAAATGTCTCCATGTCTTCTTGATTCTTTTCAGTACATATATTTATTACCTTATCATATAAATCAATATATTTTGCACTTAATTTATTGACAATTTGTACTTCCTCTTCTTTAATAGTACCAGATTTTATTAGACAACTATTGATTATATTGGAATATCTTAAATAATTTTGTTCCGCTTCTTCAAGTTTTGCATCGAAATTTTTAATTTTACGTCTGGATCCTAATTTAATTAAAAATGTTCTAATTTCTTTTAACCCTTCAATTAACTTTTCTATATCTGCCATAAGTACATACTTGTTTGCCTACGTTTATTTAATTGCATTACTTGAACAATCATTTATACATGAAGGTTAGTGATTATACTTACACATTATATCGCCTAGAGTCCGTACACTTTAACACACACTTTTATTTCACCAATTCACATATGTGCTGTCTCTTTCCCACACGATTTTCCATATAAAGAGTAAGTTTCCTTCGTAGACCAGGGACATTTTGGCTATGCCCTTAGTTCCATCTTCGAATTCTATGTCCAACAGTCTGGAAATTCTCGCAAATATTATTGCAGTTATATTTTCAAGAAATTGATAGTGTTCTTTATGCCACGTATGCTACAATTGCCGTGCGTCCTTCCTTATCGACTCTTATGCCTTGGCAAACTACATTATATGCTTCGCAGAATATCTTCATCCCTTCTTCTACTGCCTTAGTATATTTTTCCATTCTAGGAATTTCTCAATTGCTGTCTGAATATTTCTTCTTGTGCTCGTTTATAAATTCTTTTATTCAAACAGGTATTTATATACCGGATTAATATAAAGACAATAATTAGAAGTCCTGCTACTACCACAATGCACAAATATAAATTTATATAAAATATTCCTTGGCTCAAGTAATGAATGATGTTCAATTAAATTATTTTTTCCAACTTGAGTATAAATCTCGTTAGGTGTACTAGCCGCAGGCGGGACTGGAATCCCCCCCGATGTGGTTCCCATCTTGTCGCGATGGGGGGGCTTAGTACCTGCGGTTGCCTCGGCCGCAGGAAAGCTAAGAGGAACCCATTGCCCGGGTTGAGGCTTAGGCCTTCCCGGGCCCGGTGGAGGCCATTCCTGGCTGGAATGGCCTGGCTGTGAGGGAAGGGGGTGACGACGACCCCCCTACTACCCCTACCATCACAGCCGTGGTAGGGGTCGCGGGGGAAGAGGAGTGTCGGTGTGTCGTTGCCGCTCGCCCTATCCTCCGCGACCAAGCGCTGCCGTGGCGCTTGGCACGGCATCGGTGGGGCCGCAGGGGAAGAGGAGTGTCGGTGTTACGTTGCCGCTCTCCCTATCCCCTGCGGCCGGCTGTGTGGGCCGGCCCCGGTCGCCGTCAGGTTGACTGGGGCAGGGCCTGCTTAGCAGGCCCCAAATTATGAGGGCTGGTTGGACGGTGGAAACGGGATTTCATCGTCCAACGGACAGCCCTCCGGAGTGGAAGGCAGGCGCGTGTGCGTGTCAGCGCGCCTGTCCTTGGGCCAAGAGGCCAAGGCGGCGGTTGCTCCGGCCCCTCTGATTCAGCAGAGGGTGCCGTGAGGCCGTTGGCGAGCCGGGGCCGCTTAAGTAGCGGCCGGCCGCGCCGGGGCTGTGGAGCATGAAGAAGGTCCCGGTCCCGGCCGATAGCGGCTGAGAGGTGACACCGCGGAGTTTTTAGTGGTAACACCACATAACTTTACCGGTGTCCCGTAACCGGTAAGGTATCCGAAGGGATTTTCTCCGCATCAAAAAAAAAAAGGCGGGACTGGAATGGCATGTTGATTCCCCATCGTTATTTACACATCTTTAATTAGATAAGAATGTGATCACGGTCCATATAGGGAAGGCACTCGAATTAGGCCTAAGTAACCGGACGCGAGCGCACTGGCAGGGTCGCCATAAGATGTTGGAGGTTCGGGACGCAACTAAAACAAATACGTGCTGCTTTGTAACTAACTTTTATTGGGTTGTAATTGATGTTATATACCAAGAGTACACGTCACCAACTAAGTGGGTGGTTAGAATGTTTACATTTCTATAAATGAAAATAAAATATTAATTATATATTTAACAGCGGTGTCTTCAAAGAGCAGGTACCTTACATTCCGATGTATGGTATCGTATATCTATAAACAATAATTTTTGAAGTTATTCGAAGCTGATATTAGAGGTATGGATTGGGACACAGTTCTTAAGGCGCATGATGTTGACTCTAAATTGGAAGCGTTTAACTCCCGTCTATTGTCCCTGTACGACACACAGGCTCCGGTTGAATAGATCAGAGTCAAGCATTTCTCTGCGCCCTGGTTAACCTCTGATATCAAAAAGCTTATGGCCAAAAGGGACAGTGCTAAAATAAAACTTCGTCGTAACCCTACTGAGCTTAATCGTGAAAAGTTTATATGTTTACGTAATCTCTGTAATAAAAGATGTAGGGATGCCAGGCGTAGATACATTCGAGACAATGTTGTTAATTGTCCTCCTGGTAAGATGTGGACTTTCTTGAAGGGTTTAGGGGTTGGAAAAGCAACGTCGGATTCTAATGTAAATATAGACGGAAATACTCTAAATAAACATTTCTGCTCTTCTGGCTTTAATATCCCTTCAAATATCAAAAGTGCTACGCTTACTAAGCTTGCCAATAAGCCTAAGCCTGATTGCCCAGCCTTTGATTTGCCTCCTATATCAATTAGGGATGTTCAGGATATTTTTGTCAAACTTAAATCGAACGCGGTCGGTAACGATGGCATTTCTCTTGACATGTTGAAGCCTATTCTTCCGGTTATTTCGCCTATGTTGGTTGACATTATCAACTGTTCATTATCCACGGGTGTTTTTCCTTCGGCTTGGAAATACGCACATGTTGTTCCTCTCCCTAAAAAGCCTAACCCAGCCTTACCTTCCCAATTCCGTCCTATATCCATTCTTCCTGTTCTTTCTAAAATCATTGAGCATTATGTCCAGCAACAACTAACAAAACATCTCTCCTTGCATAAACTGCTGAATCGATATCAATCTGGATTTCGTGCTGGACATAGCACTACGACTGCTCTCGTTAAGATAACGGATGATATTAGACTCAATATAGACAATAAGGAACTCACTATTTTAGTTTTGCTAGATTACTCTAATGCATTTAATACAGTGGATTTCGATATCTTGCTAGCTAGTTACCGATCAGAATCCGTCGTAATATCCACATTCTCTCCCTCCTCTTCAACTCCCTTTTTAACCCTTCCTCCCCTGATTACCTTCATTGCAAATTTAACTTTCGTAACGTAGATAATCGTTTGCGTTCAGCCGGCAGCCTGGTTCTTGAGATTCCATCCCATTCGTCGCAGTCGTACTCAAAATCTTTCGCAGTTCTGGCAGCTAAGCTTTGGAACTCGATTCCTAGTGATGTAAGAATGGCACCATCGCTTGTTTCATTTAAGGATAGACTATCCAAATCTTCTCTGGTGGCGTCACACTTGAGGTAATTAAGTACTTGGTCTACATATTGTATGTATATTTAGTATATATATATATATATATATATATTTGTATGTGTATGTAAGTTTATGAGTATAAAGTATAATATGTGTATTTGTATGTATGTTTATGTGTATAAAGTATATGTGTTTGTATATGTGTATGTAATGTAGTTATATATGTCTAATCTTTTAAAGTATATACGTATTTACTTCTACCTTTTAATTGAGTAAATGTCCTCTCAATCTATCGCAGGTTGACTGGAAGAGATCCCTACATGGGATAAGTCCGCCTTTGTATATTTGCTCTTTCGAATTTTTGTATTTTATTTTGTTTTTTGGTACAAATAAATTATTACAAACAAACAAACAAACAATTTTTAGGGTTCCGTGCCCAAAGGGTAAAAACGGGACCCTATTACTAAGACTTCGCTGTCTGTCCGTCTGTCCATCTGTCTGTCACCAGGCTGTATCTCAAAAACCGATATAGCTAACCAGTTGAAATTTTCACAAATTATGTATTTCTGTTGCCGCTATAACATCAAATATTAAATACAAAATAAAATAAATATATATGGGGGCTCCCATACAAAAAACTTGATTTTTGAAGATAATGGTACGGAACCCTTCGTGCGCGAGTCCGACTCGCACTTCGCCGGTTATTAATAAACTATGCTTTAAAAGGACTTGCATTCCAATCGATGACATCATGCATAATGTAAACAATGTTTTCCTCTAATGATTTTAAATATTTATTTATTATCTATATTTTTTGATACCCATACTACACAGGTCTAAGTGATGGAATTGTCTTGGTGAGCACTTGTCTCTTGTCTCGGTTTTTGAAAATGCATAACACAGAGGCTTCTGATCGGTATATACCGTAAAATACCGGGTCTCCAGCATGTGTCGAAAGTAGCGGATTCCTTCATATATCGCTAGTAGCTCCCTGTCATACGGGGAGTACTTACTTTGCGATGGACTGAGCTTCCGCGAAAAGAATGCAAGGGGTTCCCACGTGCTGTCTTTATACTGATGAAGTGCAGCGCCGATGGAGGTGTCTAAGGCATCTGTTACAAATGCGAGCTTAGCATTTAAGTCTGGATGCGCTAACAGTGCGGCGCGGTACAGACTATCTTTGCATCTTTCGAATGCTCTTAACTTGTCGCCTTTGATTACATTTTGTTGGAATAACAACTCGGAATGGGTAAAATTAAACTACTATTTATCCGGTGAACTATGAAATTATATTATTTTCACTTTTACTTGGAAGTGTATACGTCTGACGCCTAGCACAGTCGGTAACGGAATGAACGAGACAACTGGGCGTTGCAACTAAATAAAGACAGTAATTTGATTGCTTCAGTATTGCCATAGTGAAAAATAAAGATTGATTTTTGCAAATTAAATAATATAAACTAACACGCCCCCTCAAAAATTAATCTTTTATACAATAAAAAGTTCCCTAAGCAGAGCATACATAACTTTCAAGTTTATCTGGGGAATCACAAGATAATGATCCAACATTTGTTGCGAGGATTAGGAAAACCCAGTAAAACCTAATCAGATCATTTCATTCATAATATTAGTTTCATTAACCAATTTCATTAATTGGTATATCATTTTCGAAATGTCACTTATATATCTATGTATATAATTAATCAATAACAAAATTAATATGTACTTTAAAAATACATTATTGTAAACCCATGTTCCACCTCATCGCAGGTAGGTAATGGTTTCTTCTTCGTCAGTGCATCTGCCAGAAGTTGACCTGTGGGAATGTAATTTTATTTCGTTAGATACATATTTAATGTCTATATGTTTAGTGCGTTCATCATCAGGTGAATTATTTGCAATATTATTTGCAATTTATTTGCCATATAGTTATACATACATAGTCTACATATACGAGTATTATTATGGGTATATCAATATCAAAATATATACTTTTGGCTAAAAACAAACCAGTAGGCTTCATACAACTCTATGTACTAGCACCAGACTGACAGTTATTTCTTTGTACTCCAGGTTACTGAACAATGCTTAAATAATTAAAGAAAATACTATTTTCGAGCCAATCAGATTAAATATAGTATATTGTTATAGTCACACCTTTAACAACTTAACTTTAAGTCAACTGTGCCTTTTTAACACTCATACCTAAGCACTCTTTTAATACATTACCATATTATCTTTTTTTTTTATTTGCATACCTGATTATTATATTAACTTATAACTAAATCAGTTTTAGGAGAGCCTTTTAAATTACGAAATTAAGCATTATATATTGAATCAGAATTTAATGCTTCATATTTAATTTTCTAAAGGAGTATTTACAAGATTTAAATCCTGCATTATAAATTTAGTCAGAATTGCATTTTGTTCGAACATTATTTCATTATCATATCAAGTATTTTTTATACCAAGAAACCAATTTGAAATCTTTCATCCCAAATTTACTTTATATATATATACATACATACATACATACATACTATCACGTCTTTATCCCTAATGGGGCAGACAGAGCATTTTGGGTCTTGCGGTTCTATGCAGAGCCCAGGACCGCAAGACCCAAAAGCCACTTTTAGCGTCATGGTGGGCGAGAAGATGAAAAAGCAATCAATACAGTGATGGGTTGCTAGCCACATCGCCTGTTAACATGATTTGCATTTTTGCCCGTTCCCTCGATCGGCTTTTACGATCTGCGTGGGAAGAAAAGCAGCTGGTACATTCTAAGTTTTTTTTTATTCCTCCCAGACCAGCATGGGAGATATATATATATTTATATATATATATATATATATATATATATATATATATATATATATATATATATATATATATATAATATCGGGGAGTTGGAATTTAGTCACAATATATCCAAACGTATTGTATGCGAGCGCAAAGCAATGATGCAACTATCCGAATGCCTGTTATCGCGCGTCCAATAGGGTTGCATCGGCTTGACCAATGGGAGGCTTGTTGCTTGCAGACGCAGCCATAGCTGACTAATTGTCATACCGGATTTACACATGCGTGTTCGCTATTCGCCTCGTCATTCGACGAAACATTCCACGAACTATTCGTGTACGAATGCCGACGCGAACTGCTGTTTACACATTCGTGTGTTGATTCATTATGAGATTCGCACACGAATATGGAGGACGTGGACATAATGGCGGCATGCACGTTACATTTACAATTATGTCTTCTACCCGGGTATTTACCTACGCTTAGGTATATACCTGAATGTGGTGGGTAGATTGGGATGTTTATTTAAAACCAGCCGAAGCCCGCGACTTCGTTCGCGTAGACTTTATGACTTCGGAAAATGCTCATCAGTCTGAATAACTTTTGCTAAGATGTCATTTTTATGGTTCCGTACCCAAAGGGTAAAAAAGGGACTCTTTTACGAAGACTTCGCTGTCTGTCCGTCTGTCTGTCATCAGGCTGTATCTCAAGAACCGCGATAGCTAGACAGTTGAAATTTTCACAAATTATGTAAGTATTTCTGTTGCCGCTATAACAACAAATACTAAAAACAAAATAAAATAAATATTTTAGCTTTTAGCTTATTTGGGGCTCCCATACAACGCGATTTTTTATAGATGGTACGGAACCCTTAGTGCGCAAATTCGATTCGCACTTGGCCGGTTTTATATGTATACTCTACGAATAATAATTCTCTTATTATATAATGAGAATTATTATTCGTAGTGTATACTGTATAGACTAGTGGACTTTATACGTGTTATTATAAAACGCAGACTAGCTGTACCCGCGGGCTTTGCTCCCCGTGGAAATTTCGTGATAAAGAGTACACTATGTCCTTCCCCGAGTCTCAAATTATATCTATACCAAATTTGTTCTACATCGGTTCAGTAGTTTAAGCGTGAAGAGATAACAAACAAATATACAAACACACTTTCGTATTTATAATATTAGTAGGATAAAAATTTAGTGAGAGTCCTATAATTATATGTAGAAATGTATCAAAAGGTCATTTAATGTATAAAACAATGAATATATCTAAAAGAGAAAATACTAGACAAGTAGCTACATCTGCTACTTGTCTAGACAATTTTTTTAGTAATATTAAATATTCTGTTAAATCAGTTATTAATAAACTGCCTTCTGATCATTCAGGTGTATATGTAGTTTATGTCAAGGAGTCCAAAGGCAAGTCCAGCATTTTGAACAAAGATAAGACTTTTTGTAGGCCGATTACTTCTAAAAATATACAAAAACTAAAAAATAATTTAGATAACAAATTGTTGTCGGTCGTTTACACAGGAAAAAATCCTGACGACCATTACAATAAACTATTTAACGTTATTACCTCAGAATATTCAAAAACTTTGAAACAAAAACAAGTTGTAGTGCATAGAAAATTACAGTTTAGTGAGTGGGCTACTACCGGCATCTACATAAGTAGGAGCAGGCTTTATGACTTATATTCCCAAAAACAATATAATTTTAGTCCTCCCTTTCTTGAATATGTTAAAAATTATTCCAAAATATTTAAAAAAGTTTGTAGACAAGCCAAGGCAAATCGTATAAGTAGAAAAATAAATAATGCTCCTAACAAAATAAAAGAAACTTGGAATGTTATAAATAAAGAAACGGGTAAAAATAAAACCAAAGAAAATATCTGTCAAATCAAATCTTGTGGTAAGACTATTACTAAAACTGAAGAAATAGTAAATATTTTTGATGATTTCTTTACTAACATTCCTTTGGAACTTACTTCTAATGTGAATTCTAGCCCCCAGCGTGCTGAAGCCTTGCTTAAGAATAATGTTAGGCCTTGTGATACTAAATTTAAATTTAAGCATATTGGCCCCAAAGATATAATAGATGCATTTAAACAGTTAAATTTAAAAAAATCTGAAGACCATTGGGGCATGTCAGTTGCTGTAGTAAGCCATATCATAAATATCATAGCTGCTGATTTAGCTTTTATATTTAACGAATGTATTGATGAAGGCATATTTCCTAACCTAATGAAATGTAGTAAACTAATCCCCTTATTTAAAAAAGGAGAAAAAACAGATCCTGGCAACTACAGACCTATATCTATCCTGCCAGTTTTGAGTAAGGTGTTCGAAAAGATAATGCTCAATCAAATGCTTCTTCATTTTAAGACCTACAAACTTTTCCATAGCCAACAATTCGGCTTTACTGGCGGGAAATCGACCACCGATGCGGGAGTAGCACTTGTTACTCATATATACGACGCATGGGAGAACAAATATGATGGAATTGGATCATTTTGTGATCTCTCCAAAGCATTTGATTGCGTAGATCATCCGACACTTTTGCTTAAATTTCGTCAATACGGTTTTGATGATAATTCAATAAAACTTATAGAATCTTATTTAACAGATAGGCATCAGACTGTTGATTTAAATGGCATAAAATAGCACGGATCTAATGTTAAGATAGGCGTACCGCAAGGTTCAATTCTTGGACCTTTCCTTTTCTTGGTTTATGTCAATGACTTGCCTTACATGGTTGAGAAGCAGGCTGGCATAGTGCTGTTTGCTGATGACACCTCGCTTATATTCAAACTTGATCGACATAGCACAAACGCTAGCGCGGTGAACAGCACCTTGTCTTCCATTTCTGATTGGTTTTCTGCCAATAATCTCATGTTAAATGCGAAAAAGACTCAATGCGTTCGATTTTCTCTTCCCAATGTGAGACAGGGCTGCGTTGACATAATGATAGATGGTGAAAAACTCGATCTTGTTGAAAGTACTACCTTCTTAGGAATTACAATAGACTCGAAACTTCAATGGGGTGCTCATATAACTAAACTTTCAAATAGGCTTAGTTCTGCGGCTTATGCTGTTAGGAGAATAAGACAATTGACAGATGTAGCAACTGCTAGACTAGTGTACTTTAGTTACTTTCATAGTGTAATGTCTTACGGCATACTCCTGTGGGGGAATGCAGCCGATATTCAGACTATTTTTATTTTACAAAAACGGGCAATTCGTGCTATTTACGGGTTAGGATCTAGAGACTCACTCAGAGAATTATTCAAGGAAATAGATATACTTACCTTAACATCACAGTATATATTTGAAAACATAATGTATGTAAGGAAAAATATTTCCTCATACAATAAAGTAAGCGATTTTACCGATAGAAACTTACGTAATAAGAATGACTTAGTTGCCCCGTTTTATAGGCTTAAAACAATTAATAAGACGTTTATGGGGAACTGTATACTTTTTTATAATAAATTGCCAAAATCGATCCTTGATATGCCAGACAAAAGATTCAAAACTTATGTAAAGAAAGTACTTTGTGAGAAGGCTTATTATAGGACCGATGACTACCTTAAAGACAAAAAAGTCTGGCTTGAGCTTGACGCGGGTCCCTCTAAAAGTTTGTAATATAGGTACTCGAAAATGTCATAATTTGGTACATTTTGTACAAACTGAATCTACAACTTGACATTACTTTAAAATTTTGACATTCTAAAAATTAAATTTAAATTATGATATGACATAACAAACAAAACAATGTATTCTCTGTCCACATTAACTTTAAGTATTAATTTAATTGTGAGTTGACGTCCTTGGAGAAGAGGTGCAGTGCAGTTTGTTACCGCTTCTTCTGCACTAGCGCTTTGGAAGCGGTAGTAAACTTAGCTGTAAGTAACTATTTGACGTCAACAATAGTGCAACAAAATAATGACGATTATTAAGAGATATTTTAAATATCCTATAATAATAAAGATATATTTGATTTGATTTGATTTGATAATAACAAAGATTAAAATCACTGATGCTATAAGTACTTATTAAATATAGAGATATCATCTTATTTGATGTCTGATTGCCTATTTTAACATATAATTAGGTCTACACACATTTGCCCACAAAAAATGTTAACTTAGACCTTTCAATTCGCATGTTTCCATACAAGTCATACAACGGGTACATATACGTCCTGTTGGGTCGGGCGCTAGCTGCCAACTGCCGGCAGGCGAAAGTGTAAACAGCAAGTTCGTGTTCGCTATTCGTGTCCTTTGATTCGCGTCCGAAAAACCGCCCTCAACGCGAACTCGCGAATCGCGAGGCGAATCACGAGGCGAATAACGAACTGACTGTTTACACATGCTAGTTCGTTATTCGCCTCGTCATTCGCCTTGCGATTCGCGCGAATGTGTAAATGCGGCATCAGTGTCATTCATTCACAAAGAAAATAGGAATCGGATCGGAATGGAGAATGGCATGCGCGTCATACAATTTCAATAATGCTTGACCGATGTGCTATGATCATAAGGCTAAGACGTAATTACAAAGTGCAAGGAGAAAGTGGTTAACTACGATGTGCGGCAGCCGTGGCCGACTACCCTTGGTAGTCTACTGGAGTGATGAAGCCGGTCGCTAGGACTCCTAGTGACAGAAAAGGACAGTTATTCAATCTCGTTTAATCACAGTCATACATACTGGGAATCCATTAGCGAAGGGCGAGATATCGAGAGCTATTTATTTTATTAGGAAAGGAAACGACTCCATCGTTTTTACATTATTTTCTTTATTGATAAGTTACTATGGTAACCTATAATGATGTGATACAATTGTAGTGAGGGGAAGTAATCTGTACTCAACAGTGCATGCATGGCTCTCTTATGATTTCTGTGTTTAGTGGTGGGCCTGACTAATTTTAATTGAGATTATTGTAATAGATGTGGATTGGTAAACCGATTTATTACAATGGTAGTCTATTTCAGCTTGACGATAAGCCCTGATGATGACACAGATTCGATCCCTGTGTTGGGCCGGAGAACTGGTTTAGCTAATGTGGTTGAGTTCATGGTCAACGCGTGGCGGGGCGTTGAATTATCTTCACATTTTTATAATGCTCACGTCAGGCCTCTGCACGACACCCTAGTCTGCGACATATATATATATATATATGACGGAGCAGGAGATGACCTACGCCGAACTCACTAAAAGTGTGACGATAAATACAGCGCTCCGCCTCGCGCTGTATCATGGATTCCAACCATATGTGTCTGAATACCCCTGGCCCACACAGTTATTGAATCTATGTCCACCTGGGCTTATCGTCTTGCTGAAACAACTATCATTGTAATAAATCGGTTTACCAAATCCTCATCTATTACAACAATCACAATTAAAGAAGTTATGGCCAAGCCCACAGCACACTACACAAAGGAGATGTTCACAGTACGGCGGTCCGCACAAGACTGAGCCGCTCGTCGCTAAGGCGACCGCTTTTATACTTGTTGCTACATTTGAAAATGTAGCAGTTATGTTTTATAGTAAACAACTTTCTGTTTGCACATCGAAAACAATAATAAATGGGATTATCTTGAACTCGCCGTCACGGCCAACCTGACATGCGTACGCCTTCGTACGCGCTCTCAATAGTAATTTAAACTAGTAAGTAGCATCAGGCCTGTCTCACTCTGCGGTAGGTATTAAAAACGCAAGTACGTACGGCGGCCATGCCAGCGTGGCTAATCAGTGCGCCAGAAAAGGTAAGCGTTACGCGATAGAAAGAGAATTGAACTTAATTGTATCGTAGCGAGAGTCTCTATTCCTTTTATTGATTTTTCAGAGTGAATCTTCTGTTCTTGTGCTATTATGTATTCTATGGTAGCATGGTTAGAATAACCATTAAATAATTCTGATCTAGCTCGGCAATAAGCGTCCCACAAAACTATAACAAAATTTCAACTCGCAAAAATTCTACTCCAGAAGAGTGCCTTGCAAAACTACTTTTCTGAACCGGTCTTTTATTTGTCCTTCAGCCAAGATCTATACAGGAATAATTATAAAGAAATCATAACTAAGGGATTTTTCGCACAATGCTTACGTATTCAATCATTCGAATCAACAAAATTCATGGATCAATTTAAAGGAATCAATTTTTAACTCGCCGACACTGCCATCTTGACAGTAACACCCGTCCTCGGGTTTCATATTTAAGATCAACACTAAGCACAAACGGTACACCGTTCGGCCAAACCTGATCAAAACAAAGCTTTAATAAATAATAATTTTTTTTTAGAAGTCTTGCTGTACGACGAGGCAATGCCGCCAGTCTCTTAGGTATATGTTTTATTAGGGTTCCGTAGCCAAATGGCAAAAACGGAACCCTTATAGATTCGTCATGTCTGTCTGTCTGTCTGTCCGTCCGTATGTCACAGCCACTTTTTTCCGAAACTATAAGACCTATACTGTTGAAACTTGGTAAGTAGATGTATTGTGTGAACCGCATTAAGGTTTTGACACAAAAATAGAAAAAAAACAGTAAATTTTGGGGGTTCCCCATACTTAGAACTAAAACTCAAAAATTTATTTTTCATCAAACCCATACGTGTGGGGTACCTATGGATAGGTCTTCAAAAATGATATTGAGGTTTCTAATAGCATTTTTTTCTAAACCGAACACTTTGCGCGAGAGACACTTCCAAAGTGGAAAAAAGTGTGTCCCCCCCCCCCGTAACTTCTAAAATAAGAGAATGATAAAACTAAAAAAAATATATGATGTTCATTACCATAAAAACTACCAGCGAAAATTGGTTTGAACGAGATCTAGTAAGTAGTTTTTTTTTAATACGTCATCATCATAAACGGCAATTTACCTTTCATTCAATCAACTCAAATATAAAAATTTTAAAAAACATACTACAAGACTTTTATATTATGTTATTTGCTACTACGGAACCCTTCATGGGCGAGTCCGACTCGCACTTGGCCGCTTATTTTTATATTTTTTAGTTAGTTATATTTTATTTCATACTTTTAACATTTTAATTTAGGTAGGTTATTTAGTTTTTAAATTAATTATTGTGTTGTTTTTTTTTTTTTTGCTATAAATAACCATCTTTATTAGATGACTTACTTGGATTAAACGATCTAAAATATAATAAACTCGAAACAAAAAATGAACATCGATTAATCTTTAAAATTAAATTGGATACTAATAACTTCATGTCTATGTGCAGCGATCACATGTTAAGGAACGCAGCCAGCCTTCCTGCTAGTTAAAGTTGTTATTATCATATGTTCTCTTTACCAGTTATGAAAGTTAAATTGAATCAAAACGAATAGAACTTTTAAATTTTAACGATGTTTAAAAAAAAAGATACAGTAATTATTAATTCAGTTAGGAGAGATCACCAAGACATATCAATAACAAAATTGCCATCGTTAGCCTCACACTAATACGCGTATTACCACATGTGATCACCAGGTCCACTTGACCTTATGATTTCCTCCAGAAACTCGACCTCCACAAGAGCCGACCGCATACTGCCCACTCACGGACTACGGGTCAACTCTAGTACGGTCACAACAAAACAAACAATGCAATTCATCACTCTACCTATGGCAATAAAGCCTTCGGCTATGCTATCGGTCTTCCTAATAAGCTTCTCTGGCTCCCGCATCCTTCTCAACCTATCATGAAAACACTTGTGTATTTGCTTTGAGTTTCATGCCCGGAAAGCATCTCGATTTTTTAAATAATTGAACAGGTGAAAAATCGTCATAATGATTCAAGTAGTTATACGTAAGAACAACCGGAATCATCTAGGTTTAGAATGTGGTGCGAACAGTATGCTCCATCCCCCGATTATATCCAATCAGAGGCGCTACCGCCAGGTCATAAACTGCCATGGGCTACTTGGAGGTGTTTGAATTGCCTCCGAACTGAAGTAGGCCGATTTAAACATAATCTGGCGCGCTGGTGCCATATAGACCAAGCAGAAGCACAGGGCGATTGTGGTCATGACGATTAGATCATTAGATCACCTCTATGCCCTACCAGCTGTACCGTGCTTGACCTATACTATTCCTCGGAGGGAAGCGTAAAAGTGGCAACGTTCTCGAAGAACAAAATTTAAAATTCAAGCCAACGACACGATAAGAAGAAGAAGTCCCATCAGCCCTTCCGCAATAATAAATCCAAAACTATGCTAAAATGGATAAGTTCAAAAATAAACGACACCACTTTGCGACGCTTAACCCCGCCAACAGCTCAAAATAATTCATCCCTGGCTCAGGAAAACACCCAACTGTCAACAAAAACAAACGTTTACAGTACTTTTGTTACACTAAAGCGTGGCTAGAAAATAGTTAAAGCTTAATCTTTTTTCTACGGACTTCATAACAATAAAAATAACATTGCTTATCAGTACGATATTCTTGAATTTGGCTATAATATCACAATATTTACTCGACTTTAATTATCCAAATTAAAATTTACTCAAGTAACGGGACTTTACTTCAGTTAACCTGAAACAAAATAAATAATAAATTAATGGTAAAATATTATTATTCACATAGTAAACGGTGAAGGGTTCTTTTAAATAAAGTCATCACCATGATCATCATCATGGTAGGCTCGCCGTCCTATTAATCACCTCTTCATCAATAATATCTTCATCGTCATCACTGTCTCTTCATTATTAATATCATCACCATTACCCTGGTCATTATCTCATTATAATCTTTATTAAAGTCATCATCATATTTAGCTATCTTAAGTCCAATATGAGGCAAAGGCTTGGAGAACTTATTTCTCCAACTTTACGAATAATGAAGTATTCACACGTAAGCTTTTATGACGCTAAAAATTATAATTTAAAATACTCAAACAAGACTATTTGCTAGGATACTAACTGGCGCCTCTGCCAGCTCCGACTAACAGTGACTTATGCCACCTCCAGTGATGTTAAGCTCATCTATCAACTCATGACGATAAGATTAACTTACTAAGCTTAGCAGATAATACACGTTCTTATTAAAAATAGCGAAATCATAATAATTTTCTGCTTGCATAGTGGTCAAAAGACTAGACATTATTCTACTTTATGTTTTAAAACTAGAGGTTTGAAATAAATTGCTCTCTGCTCTACTCTTAAATCGAAAAAAATATAAAAACTCACCAGATTATCTTTGCGATTCAGCAGATAAGGTTACGACACACAAATTCACTTCACCTCACTTCACCAGGAATCTCCAGCGCCTGCAGCACTGCCACTGACACCAACTCGGCCGCAATACGTAGCCAGCAGTTATGGTTCACTTGGTAGCACTTTAGCACCTTTGCAGAAGAAGCTGAAACTAAACACACGTTAAGTATCTTTGCACTGATCGCTTCACTCTCGTTAGCACCATTACTGGCGCTAAAGGTTGTCACACAAGCCGGCTGTCATTCAGACAGACTTGTCACACAGACGGTTGACAGACAGACGCTTGTCACACAGACGTTTGTCACATAGACGTTTGTCACACAGACGCTTGTCACACAGACGCTTTGTCACACAGACGCTTTGTCACACAGACGCTTTGTCACACAGACGTTTGTCACACAGACGTTTGTCACACAGACGTTTGTCACACAGACGCTTGTCACACAGACGCTTGTCACACAGACGCTTTGTCACACAGACGCTTGTCACACAGACGCTTGTCACACAGACGCTTGTCACACAGACGCTTGTCACACAGAAGCTTGTCACACAGACGCTTGTTGAACAGACGGTTGTCACACAGACGGTGGTCACATAGACCATTTGTCACACAGACCATATGCAACACAGGATGGGTTGCGATACTAAAACCAAAGCCTGTCAATGACCCCAAAAGTTATCGACACATGGCACTGCTAAACTCTATCCACAAACTATTAAAAAGACTAAGACTGAAGTCACGACACCAACTCTATAAGATTGACTGTTGAAAAACCACTTTACCATCAAAAATAATAGAATTTGAATCCACCTATGTGGATACAACCAATAACCCCACTGAAAAACTATCAGGGTTCTCTCTCCCACGCAGAGAATTGTGCCAGCTCCACAGACTGAGAACTGGATGGGGACGAACTAGATCGTTTGAATTCTGGTGCGACTGGATTGACTCCCCAGCTTGCGGTCCTGAATAGGACATGGACCACATTATTCGAGACTGCCGAAAGACTGGTTCACCCTGCAAAAAGACGCAAAACAATAGATACGGAATAACGACTGTAATAATAGCCATACGATTATTGAATAAATGGACAGGTTTCTGTTTTTCAGAATAAGCATGACTAGTGATGTGCCGCTGAGAAGGTTCTCGTTGCCGGCAATATTGCCAGTGAGAATATTCTCAGGAATCTAGAACGCTGCCGGGAATATTCTCAACGTTCTCAACAAAATAAATTAGTTGATAATTAAATTTGTTTGTTTATTTATAGGTGATTTATGTACAGTGTTTCTTTGCTTTATTTTTTTGGCGCTAAGACTAATCGTGATAAACAAGGCATGAAATGTGTGAGTGAGATATTGCTGTCCTGCTCATGATCATTAATTTTGGATGAAGCTACATGGGTTGAAATAGAGCGGCATGCAAAAATTTTTAAACCAACAGTAGATTGGATAACTAAATTAGAAGGTGATGACGGAAAAATTCATTTAGTTCACCAAGCATTTACAGAAATCGAAGAAATGCTTCATTCAAAATGCAAAACAAATATTCGGATATCATCTAGAAGAAATATTTGCTAAGTTTACACAAAGAAAACAAAATGCATTAAAATCAGTTCACTTCGCGGCCACTATTTTAAACCCTGGCAACCAAGGCACAACTTTACCTGCTAATGCGAATCTCGAAGGATGCCAGGCAATAATGAATATTTCGCAATGTGAATACGGGCCAAACGGACCAAGAATCCTTGAAGATTTAGCAAATTATAAAGGACGAACTGGCATTTATGATAAAAGTTTTCTTTGGGATTCTGCATGCACACTTCAACCTTTGTCTTGGTGGAACTTATTTTTTCCCAACTCAGATCTTGGAAGAGCTGCTCTGAAAATTTTATCAATACCATCTACTTCGGCAACTGTGGAAAGGAGTTTCTCGACATTTTCTAATATTCATACCCAGAAAAGAAACAAACTAAAGACTGATAGAGCTGGAAAACTATGTTACGTGGCTCATAATTGGAAGCTCATGAATAAAACTCCAAAGTCCTCAAATAAGACACAAACACAGAGCCATCAATCATCTTCTACAACTCAATCGTCGGCTACCTCAGAAAACCACGAAAGTGACTCTGAACATGAAGAATCTATGCTTGAATCCATGGAAACTTTTGATTTTGATGAGTTTTAGGATGTTCAAGAAGAACCATTACTTCTTGAAGATCCTCTTTCGACAGTTTAGAATTATTTTCTTGTAGAAAAACGGTTTTGTCATACTTAATAATTTTAAATCAGATCTCAATGTTTATTTTTTTTTTAGATTTCAGAGTGTTCGTTATATCTCAAGGTCGTTACATATTGTTAATTTTAGTATTCTTTGTTATTTTTTACATGTTAAGTTCTAATTTGATATATTTTGATTTTAGTCCGTTGATTTTTTCTTTAGATAGTTGTTGATTTATTTTGAGTTGTTAATCACTTATACGAAGTCTGTTGATTTTTTTCTTTAGATAGTTGTTGATTTATTTAAGTTATCAATCATTAAAGCGATTGAACTATCTTTTTTATTATTTTAAATCAGATGTTAGAACGTTCACTCAGTGTTCTTAGTCAATATTGTAAGTTCTGAAGTTGATGTTTTCTTGTCTGATTAAACGGAGTTGATTGTAAACATTCGTTTCATTATCCCTTCTGTCTTTGCATCCACAATTTTTTTATTTAATATCAAGTAAACGGACAATTTACCTGTCCATTATTTATTTACATGTAAAAAGAAAGTGCTGTCAACGTGCATATCAATGATACAATATTTCACAAAGAAAAAAATAAAATTTACTAAAGATGCAATTTTGCTGAGAATATTGCCGAGAAAGTTCCCGAGAATATTCTCGAGAATACTTGCTAATACTGAGAATATAGTATTTTACTGGAAATAGAGTGTATTGTTTTATACACAATCATCGATCGACTTTATTTGATACTATTTAACTTAAGAAAGGCTGATTGTTTCCATTTTATAAAAATGATTCTCAACCGTTCTCACTTAGCAGAACGTTCCCGGGAACACTGCCGGCAATATTCTCAGGTTGGAGAACGTTCTCGGGAACGGCACATCACTAGGCATGACGAATGGAAAAACACTTTTGGTCCATCGGTTAGACCATCAAACAACATTGTGGTTTGTACACACACTCTTTCCTTTCTCTGAGAAACCAAAAATGACAAAGACACAGCGCATTGAAACTTCGCGTGACGCCACACTCAAGCACGACCTTTACCTAAGTGTGACTCCACAAGCCCCCACTCCGGAACCTTGACGCTCCGTATCCCTGCGAATTTTCACCCCTCTGGCAAACAGAAAATACAGGTCCATCATCTCTGGACAATTCAAAAGACGGACCAATTATAATCACACTCTTCGGACCCTGTCGGTCTCTTCACCCCTATTCTCCCATGGATTCACTCAAGTGGGCAAAAGATTCAGATCCAACTTCTGATGACGGAGCAGGAGATGACCTACGCCGAACTCACTAAAAGTGTGACGATAAATACAGCGCTGTATCATGGATTCCAACCATATGTGTCTGAATACCCCTGGCCCACACAGTTATTGAATCTGTGTCCACCTGGGCTTATCGTCTTGCTGAAACAACTATCATTGTAATAAATCGGTTTACCAAATCCTCATCTATTACAACAATCACAATTAAAGAAGTTATGGCCAAGCCCACAGCACACTACACAAAGGAGATGTTCACAGTACGGCGGTCCGCACAAGACTGAGCCGCTCGTCGCTAAGGCGACCGCTTTTATACTTGTTGCTACATTTGAAAATGTAGCAGTTATGTTTTGTAGTAAACAACTTTCTGTTTGCACATCGAAAACAATAATAAATGGGATTATCTTGAACTCGCCGACATATATATATCTAACACGTTTATACATCTATCAACTCATGAATTTTGAAGGCCTTTTCTTTAAATGACAGCTCAAATACTTTATGCCAGCACCTGCTTCAACACATATGCTTCATTCAGATTAAAAGATCAACTATTTTTGCTTGATACGTCCTTGAAATTTTCATGTCAAATTCCTTTAGTTTCGTGGTCCATATGGTGGGCTAAAAAGTAATTTTGATAAGCAAAACTTATTATAAATCACCTAGTTATTCCTGCAACAGGTGGAAAGGTTTCATCATAGTCTATTAGATATTTTGACTGAAACCTCTAGTAATAAGTCAAATATTGTAAAGGGTCTTCAAATTCATTATTTAGAATCAATAGTGAAAATCCTTGCATTGATTTGGTACTATATTCCCTGAATTTTGTCAAAAGAAAATTTAATTAATACTAATTGCGCTTTCCTACTGATCTCTATCTCGAATTTTCTTATTTCTCGGTTTACACAAGATTGGTTAAGCACAGATAAAGTGATCATTTTTCCTATACGAAATAGGAGGCGACTTTCAAGCCAATAACTATACCTGTTCTTTTAGTATCTGTAACTACTAATGAATTACCACAAGCTTTGGCTCATGGTTATTCCAATTTTATTACGTCGTGGTTCATTTTTTTTTTATAATTTATTGCACTTAAAATCTTAAGATTATAGTACAAAAGGTATAACTTAATGCTAAGCATTGTCTACCAGTTTACCTTTGGGACGTAATAGAAAAGATGATAGATGGGGTGCAAATTTAACTAGACAAGTAGGTATATCTAAAGAAATAAATTAGGGTGTATTTTAAAAAACAAGAATGACCATAAAATATACATACATATATAATAATAATAAATACAAATCATAAACTTACATAAATATAAATACGTATAATAAACATACTTAAACTATTATTGCAGCATTGCTTTTTCGCGATAGTGTCTAATTACAAGCATCTTGAAGTGGTCCCTTGTTTGTGCTTTCATAATGTTATCGGGCAGGGCATTCCAAAGACGCACGGCCGTGACAGCAAAAGAATTAGAGAGAAATCCAGTACGGTGAGATGGGATAGATAGGGTTAATTTTTCAGAAGAGCGCAGAACCCTGTCATGATTAGAGCATAAAAGCTGAAATTGGGACGTTAAATAGTTAGAGGCAAAAGGATTACATAATATACTATGGAGATGACATAAAATATGAAGGTTTCTGCGCTGTCGGATTGTAAGCCATTTAAGCTCAGAACGATGTGATGAGATATGGTCATATTTGCGAAGACAAAATATGAACCTAATACAATTATTTAAAAGGCGATCTAGTTTATTAAGATGTACTTGCGGTCATTGTGGGGCACTGGGTCACACAGTAAAGGAGTGTACGAAAACTGCTGAGCCGCCGAAATGTGCAACATGCCTGCAATACAAAAAACCGTGTAGTCACAAAACTGGTGACCCCGATTGTCCAGCTAAAATTATGGCCGAAAAAAGGTTCATAGACTCCATAGACTATTAATGTGCCATAATACCCATTGTTTTAGATTTTCGTATATATAGCTCATTTAGTGTTATTATGTAATTTTTCTTTATATAGTCTTTATATTCCTTTATATTCATTACTATATACACTATGCTAAACTTAGGTTACTCTTAGACTTGTTTACTTTAAACATTCTCCATTTATAATGGTTATTATTTTTATTTTACTTCTTTCCCTGTAGTTGACATGCTGGATTTCATTAGTTTATACGTTGATGGCGAGTCCTGGTGACCCGTAACACAGGTTCTTTGGAAACCTATCATAGGCACCAGTTCTCCACATCTTTTATTGTTTATACGTGTACAAATATGTTTATTATGATTACTTTTTAAGTTACAATAAGTTTTTGTGGAGGAAAATAAATATTCATTTTATTATTATTATTATTATTATTATTACTTCGGTTATGTCCAGATAGCACACATCAGCATAATCAATGATAGGAAGAATGAGAGACTGGACCAGCATAAGTTTGGTTTTTAAGGGAAGAAATTTTTTAAGAAGGTTCAGATAATGCATTGATGCATACACCTTGCGACTAACCTCAGTAATTTGTGTATCCCAGCTCAACTGATTATCAATATAAATACCTAGATCTTTAACTGAATTAGAGAAAGGAACATTATCACCATCATATTCATTTTGTGAACTAAACCTATGAGAACTCTCATAATCATCAGATTTATAGGGCATATCTGATTTTAGATTTTTCAGTCAATTATCATCAGATTTATAGAGCATACCTGATTTTAGATCTGTAAGTTAATAATCATCAGATTTATAGGGCATATCTGATTTTAGATCTCAGTTAATAATCATCAGATTTATAAAGAATATCTGATTTTAAATGTCTCAGCTAATAATCATCCGATTTATAGGGTATATCTGACTTTAGATTTCTTAGATAATAATCATCAGATTTATAAAGAATATCTGATTTTAAATCTCTCAATTAATAATCATCAGATTTATAGGGTATATCTGACTTTATACTTCTTAGTTAATAATCATCAGATTTATATATCATATCTGATTTTAGATCTGTCAGTTGTTAAGAGACTATATTCCAGAATTTTACGAAAATGTTAACACTATCATGAGAATTTCGGCTATCCTCTTCAGATTGCCATGTAGGCCTGGATTGTCTCATCCACAATGCCATACCATATCTGACGGTTACAAAACTTTCGTAATTTGAATTCCAAACTTTATACCCGTTTGGTTTATATCATACAACAAAACCTTTTCATAACTTTACATCTATTTAGTTTTACCTATTCATTTTATCGTGCGCATAAATCGTTAAATCAAAAGCCTTTAAAGTAAAACTGTCTCACCCAAAATACTTTTTCTAGACTTGCACCATTAATCATAAAACGAGCTTTCTCAGTAATAGATCTTACCTTTTGTTTTGCAACGCCATTTAACTGTGGCATCTTTCAAACTAATAAGTGGTAAGTACTTCTTGTTTCAACACAATTTTTATTTCAGTGGATAAATACTCTCCACTGTTATCACAATATAAATAAACTAATTTTTAATTTAATTAGCTTAGTTTTTAGCAACACAATCTTTCAGACCAGAGAAAACATCGAACTTTTTTTTGTTAATAGTTACGTAATATAGTAATGAGTAAATTGGTTAGGCCAAACAAAATAATTCTTGTTGATTTTGAAGAAGTGATTGGGCCACACACATCGAACTGTATAGCACATAATAGTCGTTCAATATATCTTTTGTCTTTAGTCTGATTGAATGGTACTCTACTCTGTTTCCCATATATACAGCCTCATATACATTGTCACTCAGTATCACTTTGTTGATTTGATTATTGTCATCTACCATTTTATTATTTATCAACTAAAAAAAAAATATTTTTACTCACGTGGCTTAGGCACTGATGGCATAATTTATATTTATTAGAGCCAACATATACACTTGGAAAACCGGGTGGCAGACATTCGCAGACACCACAAAATTTAAAACAATAAAATTATTAACACACATACCTTTCATTAGTGTTTTACCGTCATTATATATTTCGACGCCTCACTCGCCGAATTGTTGCACCTTCGAGATCAACAGCAAACCCTATGGTGCCTCAGGGAAGTAAAGCATGGCTTCTATTGCTCCTCCAATACCCATGTTGCTGCCAACATTTCCCTTTTTGGTATCTGAAATAAATTTACAGTGTTTAGCAATTGAAATATTTTAAGGTTATATGTAACGAAAATACTTCTCTGTTAGTTTATTTCGATGCACCAAAATCCAATTTAATGTGTTATAAAATTGGTAGTCTCGACTCTCGGCCATAAAAGCAAAACCTGAGAGAAAAAAAAAATGTTGATGACGTAGATGGCTTGATTTATTTTGACTGCTTAAATTGTTCTTGTTCTGTTCGTAGTTTTCTGCAGAAACATTCTTTTGAAATAGTAACAGTAATTTTTAACGTATCCTATCCGTCCACAATGATAAATTATCTTTTGATGGTAGTTATTTGACGGACAATAATTCTCGTTTTCTTTTTTTTTTGTAACGCCTACTACCTAGTCGATCGATACTCTAACGTTCGTAGTTTCCGAATTGTGCAAAATACCCATCGCCGAGCTATTCTTTCGCAAATTGTATAATTGGATCACTATCACAAACATTTAATCATACATGTATCAAGAAAATAAATATTAGACACAGTTATACATAATACATATTTATTTTTGCTAAAAAGACCGTTATGCTCAATACAATGATCACTAGTACTTTATGGAATATCTAATTATTACTTCAATTACTTTAAACAATCATAATCTATAATCTATGTTCTATAAATTCAGTACTAATAAGTTACAATATATGGACCGACACAACCATACGCGGCGAGCGTTGAGCCAAGAAGACCGATGACCGGGCGTGTGCCACATCACCCGCGCTCCTCATCTGATAGGGTTGCCAGCTACGTCTCGATGTTGCCGTCCGCCGCATGATGTTGCAAGTGTTAGCGCCAGTAAGGCGCTAACACATGTCTAACAGATTTATTTGACTTAGTAACACACGTTAAAATCACAAAGTAACACACACTCAATTCACTTAGTAATAGTATTATTCACTTCTAACACATTTTAATTTTTGTAGCCTACATTTCCAAAAGCTGTATTTCTCGCGATCAAATGGTTATAAATTTATTTTTATTTTTTAAATCCATCGTAAAACACGAGTAACGGTTTTAAATTTGCGAATTGAGATATTTTTCTTAGTTAGATATTTTAAATGCCTTATGCGTAAACTGGGTCCATAACCTGTTGGAATAACAACTCGGTATGGGCTAAAATTAAACTACTATTTATCCGGTGAACTATGAAATTATATTATTTTCACTTTTACTTGGAAGTGTATACGTCTGACGCCTTGCACAGTCGGTAACGGAATGAACGAGACAACTGGGCGTTGCAACTAAATAAAGACAGCAACTTGATTGCTTTAGTATTGCCATAGTGAAAAATAAAGATTGATTTTTGCAAATCAAATAATATAAACCAACACATTTCTATAAATGAAAATAAAATATTAATTATATATATAACAGCGGTGTCTTCAAAGAGTAGGTACCTAACATTCCGATGTATGGTATCGAACTATAAACAATAATTTTTAGGGTTCCGTACCCAAAGGGTAAAAACGGGACCCTATTACTAAGACTCCGCTGTCTGTCCGTCTGTCCGTCTGTCCATCTGTCTGTCACCAGGCTGTATCTCAAGAACCGCTATAGCTAGACAGTTGAAATTTTCACAAATTATGTATTTCTGTTGCCGCTATAACAACAAATATTAAATACAAAATAAAATAAATATATATGGGGGCTCCCATACAAAAAACTTGATTTTTGAAGATAATGCTACGGAACCCTTCGTGCGCGATTCCGACTTGCACTTCGCCGGTTATTAATAAACTATGCTTTAAAAGGACTTGCATTCCAATTGATGACATCATGCATAATGTATACCATGTTTTCCTCTAATGATTTTAAATATTTATTTATTATCTATATTTTTTGATACCCATACTACACAGGTCTAAGTGATGGAATTGTCTTGGTGAGCACTTGTCTCTTGTCTCGGTTTTTGAAAATGCATAACACAGAGGCTTCTGATCGGTATATACCGTAAAATACCGGGCCTCCAGCATGTGTCGGAAGTAGCGGATTCCGTCATATATCGCTAGTAGCTCCCTGTCATACGGGGAGTACTTACTTTGCGATGGACTGAGCTTCCGCGAAAAGAATGCAAGGGGTTCCCACGTGCTGTCTTTATACTGATGAAGTGCAGCGCCGATGGAGTGTCTTAGGCATCTGTTACAAGTGCGAGCTTAGCATTTAAGTCTGGATGCGCTAACAGTGCGGCGCGGCACAGACTATCTTTGCATCTTTCGAATGCTCTTAACTTGTCGCCCTTGATGTCCACCGGGTGTGCACCTTTTACTTTTTCTGTCAGCAGTGCATGCAGTGGGGCTTGAATATCGGCTGCACCAGGTAAGAACTTGCGGTAAAAGTTCATCATTCCTAAGAATCGTCGCAATTCTTTCACTGTTTTTGATACAGGAAAAATTTTATTTGACTTTTGATTCTAGCGACTTCAAACCAGCTGACGATACTTTATAGCCCAGAAAGGTCACTTCCGTCGCTCCAAATGTGCACTTTGACGTGTTGACGACCATGCCGTACTTCTGAAGTCTTTCGATTTTCGTGGGAAATTTCGTCAGCTGAATAGATTAAAAAATCATAGTTGCCAAATGTCTAGACAATGGTGAAAGATGTTTGGCTATTTTTCTTTACCTAAAAAAAAGCTTTCGACACCGGCTCTATTCCGCTACTGTTAAATAAGTTAGAAGAGCTTGAAGTTAGGGGAACTGCTCTAGACTGGTTTAGAGATTATCTAACCAATCGAAGCCAAGTTGTGAAGGTTTCAAATACTTACAGTTCCAATCTGCCTATTACATATGGGATACCGCAGGGTAGTACGCTCGGTCCTACACTTTTCATGGTGTACGTAAACAGCCTATGCAAGCTATACTTGCTTTTGCTGATGATACCGCTCTTATTTTTAGAAGGTAATGCTGAACGTGGGTTACAAAAAGTCATAGCTTGGCTCGACAACAACCTCCTTACTATCAACGTGCCTTAAACAAAATATATATGTTTCCGAGCTTCCAGTGCTATAAATCCGGACGAAATACTTTGCCTTAGAGCCCATACGGGAATATGTCCCAATGATAATGATGCAACATTTACATGTGATTGTCCCCATTTAGCTAAAACCGAAAATCACAGGCAGGAACTTAAATTGGGCCCCACATATCTCAGAACTCTGTTAAAGAGTTCGTAAATTACTACACATTTTTAAATATCTTAGAGAGTCTGCAGACATGAAACTAGTAATTAAAATTCATTATGCATTTTGTCAGTCGATATCGACCTATTGTATCCCCGTCTGGGGTGGGGCTGCTACTTCTCATATTATTGAATTAGAGAGAGCCCAAAGAGCTGTCATCAAAGTCGTGTTACACAAACCTAGGAGATACCCGACTGACAAACTGCACAGAGAATCAGGTTTGCTTACAGTTAGACAACTCTTTATCCAAAATTCTATCCTCCGACACCATAAAAAATTGACGCTTCACTTATACCCCCCAATAAAAGAATACTGCTTACTTTTGTACCAAGTTTCCGTATTAAACTTACTTGTCGAAAAGCTTATAACCTCTATAGGCGCTTTAATGATAAATATCGATTGTATAGAATGAACAGGACAACTTTGAAGTCAAAGTTAAGAAATACCCTAAAAAAGTTATCTTACTATGAAACAGAAAAACATATCAAACACATCATAAGATAAACCTATTATTTCTTGCTTTGTTATATATGTTTTGGCAAGCCTACTACTACCTGTTTTCTTCACTTTTCCTCTCCTGGGTCTGCTGGAAGAGATTTCTTATGAAATAAGCAGTACCTATGTACTCAATTTTCTTACTTTGTTTGTTTCTGTGTTTGTATTTTGTGTACATGAATTTTGTAAATAAATAAATGGAATACGCTGGCACAAATCGAATTTTTGTATAATCAGGTTATCTAGGTATCTTATTTTTATTTTTATTTTTTTATTGTTTACATTAAAATAATTAATGCAATTATTGTTTTGCCTACTATTATTGTCACCATTTTTTTAAATACATTTTTATAAAACCTTTTTAGAGGTGGAGGGTTGATTACCTGAGATACAGAAACACTCCTAGTTCAGGTATCAATAATAATAATAATAATAATAATTTATTTATTTGCTGTAAAAGTGGTTACATTGGGTGTTTACAATTTTTAGATCACACTTTTAACCTGTCTAGGCATGCAAATGTCAAAGGTTATCATTAAGTATTTATAAGTAACAATTCTATGATACAATGCATTTATTCTATTTCTATCACAATTATATATTCAAATATTCCTGTATCGAGTAGAAACATTTCTCCACAAGAAAACCACGTAGCCTGTTCTTAAAGACTCGCAACGGCAGT
Source organism: Acrobasis consociella (assembly GCA_963555685.1). Classification (NCBI taxonomy): domain Eukaryota; kingdom Metazoa; phylum Arthropoda; class Insecta; order Lepidoptera; family Pyralidae; genus Acrobasis; species Acrobasis consociella. The sequence continues at coordinate 14,306,918 of OY743125.1, read as the reverse complement.
ATCTTTAAATCCTCCGGCAGCTTGTTATAGATACGAACAGCCATCTGACAACTATTTTGGTTACATAAAGCTGTGGATACATTAGATAACACAAGCCTGTTGGGGTATCTGCCACGATAATTAGAAATTACCTCACAATTTCTTTGAAATAAATATGAGTGTACCTTTACAAAGTGACACATTTCATAAATATAAATGGATGGTAGTGTCAACAATTTAAGTTCTATGAAATGCGGTCTACAGCTAGTTCTCTGAGGTAACTTACATAGAGACCTTACGCAGTTTTTCTGGGCTATAAACGCTCTGTCCAATTCTGTCGAATTTCCCCATACTACAATTCTATATCGTAGTACAGACGCTACGTACCCATGATACGCCAACAATGCTGTTTTAAGTTCAGTGATATTGACCAGTCTCCACAAAACAAAAGAAAATTTATTTAGCTTAAAACGTATGTAACGTTTTTGATATGAGATTTCCATGTTAAGTTTTTATCCAAAGTAACTCCCAAAAATTGAACTTCATTACATTCATCAATAGTTTGTCCATTATGTTTTATTGTTAAGTCTGTATTTTTATTATTCCTTTGATTATGAAATTGTACGTATTATGTTTTTATAGGGTTCATTTGTAAATTATTTTTGTCTAGCCAATTTGTTATGTCATTTAATGTATTATTTATGTTAGTATTCAATTGAATTTGTTAAATTAGGTATCACTACAGAGAGATCGTCGGCAAATAAAGTGCAAAAACGTTCAGTAGCTTTTGGAAGATCATTAATGTATAGTAAGAACAATAAATCAACCTGCCATATACTTCTTTTTTTGTGGCAGATCTTGTGTAAACCTAGACTTAAGTATATATTTGTATAAATTGCATGTCCCTGATTATGGTAAGCAATAAACGTTATTATTGTTACTGTTATCAAATGATTAACCGGTCCACCCTCTTAATTTTTTTTACATAATGAGCAAAATACTAGATGATAACACTTATAATGTATTATGTTATGATACAATTTAATTTATATTTACCTGACTGTTTTCTGTGTCAGAGAGCCCTGACCATTTGACAAATAATTTATTGCCTTTTTTCCTAAAAATTTTTTCGATTAAGTTTATATTCGTGTATTTAGTTACCTCTTCTTGATAGAATGAACCCAATATATTCTGTTTTCGTTGTTCTTGTATTAAATATGTGACTGGTTTAGTGTTATTAACCGTTTTAATACAGAAATGTTTACACACTTCTGTAGACCAATTAGGTGTAAAACCTTTTGCAAAACTACTCTTGTGCTTACTTATTCTAACGTGGTCACCTATTTTAAATTTATTTTTGGTTTATTTACAACGTTTCTCTTGGAATTTTATAATGTTATTTTTTACTAGGTTTTCATTTTTTGTATTTACATCTACTGGTTTTAACTTAGTAACACTATGTTTTTCATTGTTGTACGAAAACAAAACGTTATTTATAGTTTTTCCTATCCATTTATAATTACCATTATAACTAAAACATTTATACAATTTAGTATTTAATGTTCTGATCAGTCTTTCTACAATTGAAGCTTTTTTTTGTTGAATGTGAAGAATAGTGGTTGATCTTTATTAACTGCATTTGTCTTTTAAAAACATGATTATAAAACTTAGTGCCTCTGTCAGTTTGTAGGTTTTTAGGAATACGTCCACTTTCCCTTATAATTTGAGTTAATGCGTTCAGGACCTCTTTCTTTGATTTAGTTTTAAAGGAATCATCCAGGCATATTTTGAGAAACCGTCAATGATCGTTAAAATATACGCGTATCCATTATTATACTTTTTGAATGATTGAAAATCAGCCAGGTCTGCTTCCCACAAATCTGCGTGCCGGTTTGTGAATTTCATTTACCTCTTGTTGTTTTGTCATTTCGTGGTTTGATAATTTTATCTATTTAGTCTTTAGTATAAAACTTTTTTTTGAACTGTTTAAAATATCTTTAACATCTTCTTTTCTTGCCTTTACATGAGCGGTTATTTCATCAGCGATTTTTCTGTCAACATAATTTTTGTTCACCGCATCATCATGTGCTACAGGTTCTTAAACTCCTCGCAATCAGGATAATCTTAAATCAAATTCTCCTGATCTAACTAGATGATTTGTTGAATAATCTAGTATTTCCGACAAACGTAGTCTTTTTTGGACATGGTGGTCGAATTTGTCAACATTCATTTTAAAATGAATTCACTCACAGTTTAATAATAAATGACTTAGTAAGATGTGCTGTTATTAATTTATACTACCATTTTCACGTAGTTCCTCTATGATTGAAATTATTTCGTTATCCAGACCAGTGTTTCCAGTATCTTTAGATGCTATTAATAACTTTAACCTTTCTACTAATTCATTAGGATTATCCCAGTAAATGTAATCAGTTTTTTTCCTAAATTTCTTTTTAAGCATCAAACCTTCACCTGCACTAATATCAGCATTACTGACAAAAGATGTTGAAGTCTTTTGCAGTCTAAAAAGTGGTTTAATATTAATGTTCAAGTACTTCCGGCCTTTATTAGATTTTATTGGTGTAGGATTAAAGTCTCGTTAGTGAGCATTTGTCACTATTAAAATTGTTTTGATTTCCTAACAAAAAATTTCAGTTACCACTTCCAAATTAGGTACTTTTTTTTAACAATAACTCCTGTAACCCTGGCGTTATCTTATAATCATGTCCGGCTATGGTTATATTGCGATCATTTATAAGCACACGTGCTATACCCATCATTAATTTACTTCGTCTTGTCACCATATGGTACATCATTAAATATTTCAGAGGAGAGTGATCAAGATGAAGTATTTTGATTAGGACTAGGCATTGACTCAATGGTTTTATACGATGCATTACTATCATTCATATCGTTAGAGTCTGTTGCTGGCAACATTATCGTACCAGCGACAACCAGACTGCGCCGCTCGCATGAACGTCGGAGCGGCGCACTTCGCGTCGATGGTTTGACAGTTCGCGGCTGTTACACGCAAGTCAACACTTGTCATCTGCGCTCCGAGCGGTAACCTGCGCGTGCGTGCCGTATATTTTATTGTCGGGCGACACGAACGATTGTACATTTAAACTCACTCAAGAAAATACAGTCCATTCATACAAGCTAACCAGCGTTTCCATCAGCGCTGCAGCATCAGTGCTGCCCGCTCCGCTCCATACCCTTCGAGCACCACGGGGCTTCGACGCCGGCTCCACTGCTGTCAAATTCATTTTCAAGAATTGGCAGTTATAACGGTCATCGTGCGTCACCAATAAGTCTCTGCTCATCCAGCTTCGTCATCGTGTTTCCTGGCCAGTACAACGGTTCCAAGGCGGACAGCATCGCATCGGCAGGCAGAAGCAACGTGAACATACTTCGCCACAAGAAGTACCAAGGAATAAGGGCAACGAAACCGTGAGATCGACCCAATTTCCTTACTTTTCTATGTGCTTTTCTCATCACATCATTCACCTATTCATTCCCATCCCACTTTCATTTCATTTCATCTGTGTTTAGTGGTAGTTAGCATTGCATCATCTTTTTAGTTTGATGTTTTCATCCTCTTTTGTTACAAGTGGTAGTCGTAGTACTAGTTTGTGTTGTCAATTGTGTGTGTAGTAGCTTAATTGTCTGATTTTTTGCACATAAAAATTCATTTCCTTTGTCATATAAATTCCCATAGTAATTTTTCAATCATTCCATGCTCATAAATCATCAAACACACCATATTACATCACATCATTCATTAGTAATCATAATCAAATCATTCCACAGCATTTTCTTCCAGATATTTACAGATTTGTGCTAATATTTTCCATTTTGTTTCTTAGGTCAGTCGGGCTGACATCGGTAGTACTTTGAACTCCGAGTACACCTAACGTAAACATCATAGCAACAGTCATTTACGTATCGTTCTGCTATTTATTTCCTACAGTTTTCCTTTTTCGTACTTCAGTTAAATATCTTTTCTTATTTCTTTCAATTTAGTTTATTTTCTAACTTACTAAGTATTTCCAATTAATTTAAATTACAATGACTGACATAAAGGTTGCACAGTTGATTAAAAAGCGAGGAACATTTAAAAGTAAATTAACCACATTTTCCAATTACATAAATCTGTTAAATAACACCTCTGTTCAAAATCCAAATGTCCTTAATGAACTCAAAACTCGTCTGGAAAAAATTTAGGTATTATATAATGATTTTGATGTGCTTTAGGGGGAGATTGAGGAGCTTTCTGATGATTCTAGAGTGCGGTACCAGGAACGGGAAGCGTTCGAGAGTCAATTTTACAACGCAGTCGGTATTGCCAAGGCTCTGTGTGACTCGGTGTCATCAGGGTCCTCTCCGAACACCTCTATGCATAGTGCTGAGGTAAGCTCACATGATGCACTTATACACACACACACAAACACAATAGTTTTGTTCGACTTCCGAAGTTCCGAAGATAGACTTGGTTAAATATTCGGGTGATTACAAGAGCTGGCTGGAATTCAAAGAATCTTTTCTTTCCATGATTCATTCTAATAACAGCATAGACGATATCACAAAGTTCCACTATCTTCGCGCTTGTCTGCAGGGAAGTGCAGCTCTGGTCATAAAGAGTTTAGATTTTTCAGCAAAGAATTATTCCTCAGCTTGGGACCTGCTTTGCAAAAGGTTTGACAACAAACGCTTGCTTGTAAACAATCATGTGCAGAATCTTTTTAATGTGAATGCCATACAAAAGGAGTCTAGCAAGGGTTTGCGCTACATTATTGATGTCACTAATAAAAAACCTACGAGCCTTAGCCACGCTTTATCAGCCCACGCAGCACTGGGACACACTCATTATTCATATGATGGCTGGTAAATTGGATGCTATCACAAATAGGGAATGGGAAGAGCACCGTAATAGTCATAGTGATCCACCAACACTTGATATTTTTATCACTTTTTTATCAAACAGAGCCGACCTTTTGGAGACGTTGGAGGAGGCTAGGAGTAACAGAGGTAAATTAGAGACCCCTCCGGTTCAAAAACAAAAGAGTTTTGTTGTTTCTACTCCTACAGACAAACATAAATCTTCTTCTTGTCCATTTTGCAATAAACCCCATGCTTTATTTAATTGTTTTGGTTTTCGCAAGCTGTTTGTGGATGTACGCTTACAACGTGTGAATGAATACAGAGTATGTGAAAACTGCTTAAGGTCTGGTCACCATGAGGCTCAATGCACCCTTTCTCACTGCAAATATTACAAATTAAAACACAACACGCTTTTGCACAAAGATGTACCGACCCAAGAGTCAATTTCGCATGAGAGTGTTGTGCTATCTGCCGAACATTCACAACCCGCTTCTAATGCTAAGCATGTATTACTGTCCACAGCACTGGTCAAGGTGTTCGACTCCCAAGGGTCACCTCACACTCTCAGGATCCTGCTGGACAATGGTAGCACGGGTAACTTCATTACACATGATCTTTGTAACAAGCTACTAATGCGCACCCGAGCTGCGTGTTCCAAGGTAACAGGTATCAATAACCAAAGTTCTAGTAGTTCACAGTCTTGCTCTCTTACATTCGAGTCTTTGGATGGTAGCTATAGAACACAAATTAATTGTTACGTCTTATCCAGCATAACTTCGCTACTGCCTAACACATACATTGATATACACAATTTAGAGTTGCCATCTGGTGTTCGTTTAGCCGATCCGACGTTCAATGTTCCGTCAGCCATTAATATTCTTGTTGGTGCGGACGTATTTTGGAAGGTCTTAGGAACGAATCGTATCTAGTTAGGTAAAAACAATCCGGTCCTATTCGAAACCCAATTCGGATGGTTAGTGTCAGGCGCCATAGCTTCACCCGGTTCACATTCTCAAGTAACGATATTCAACCGCAAGTAGATTTGTCTCATTTCTGGGAGCTGGATGCTGTTCAGTCCCAGCATGAATTCACTCCAGATGAATTGGCATGTGAACAAGAATTTATCAAATCTATTAGGCGGGATTTAGATGGTCGCTTCATAGTGTCCATGCCTTTGAAAGAGTCTCCAGAAGCACTGGGCGACTCTTACTATATAGCCAAACGTAGATTTCTTTCCCTAGAGCGTCGGTTAGAAAGGGAACCGCGTATGAAAGCTCTCTACGATGAGTACATGACTGAATATTTAGAGTCAGGTCATATGTCAGAAACTACATCAAAACTTTTTAACACCGTTTACTGTCATCTTCCTCACCACGGAGTATACAAGAAGAGCAGTACCACAACGAAGCTGCGCGTCGTTTTTGACGCGTCAGCGGCGACATCTTCAGGCCGGTCCTTGAACAGCATCCAGCGTGTCGGGCCGACCGTACAGGACGATTTATTTCCCATTTTAATTCGGTTCCGACAGCATAAGTACGTTGTTTCTAGTGACATAGCTCGTATGTACCGTCAGGTCTTATTAAAAAAGAGCAACGTCCTTTGCAACAAATTTTTTGGAGTTTCGATCCCTCTAATCCTCTTAAGACATATACATTAAACACTGTCACTTTCGGAATGTCGTCCGCACCATTCTTAGCGACAAGATGTCTTAAACAGTTAGGTTTAGAATCATCTGACCCAGATGCGAGACGATCTATTTGCCACGACATGTACGTTGACGATTACTTGTCAGGTCAGGATACACTGGAAGGCACGATTGCTCAGTGTCAAAACGTCATTAAAATACTCAAATCAGCTAATTTTCAATTGCGTAAATGGCATTCCAATAGCAAAGATATTTTAAAAGCAATTTGTGATGACACTGACATGTCTGGTAGCGTCGATCTTAGCGAGAAAGAGATGTCTAAAACACTGGGGCTCAATTGGACCTGCTTGTCTGACACTTTAACTTTTCGTATTAATATTTCCGAATGTAACAAAGTAAATAAGAGACTTATTTTATCTACAATTGCCCAGGTGTTTGACCCACTTGGTCTTATTTCTCCCTGTATTGTAGAAGCAAAAATATTATTACAAGACTTATGGCTACTAAAATCCTCGTGGGATGAGGAGGTTCCAGATAATATCAAAAAACAATGGATCGACTTTTCCGATTCTTTATTACATTTGAACACTTTTAATGTACCCAGATGTGTTAAAATTAGTTCACCAGTTGACACTCAAATTCATGTCTTTACAGACGCATCAGAAAAGGCGTACGGTGCCTGTGTGTATGTTAGGACCGTCGACACTGACGGCTCTATCTGTGTACGGCTACTCGCATCTAAGAGCAAGGTTTCTCCAATTTCTAAAGTTATAACCATTCCGAAACTAGAGTTATGCGCATCATTATTAGAAGCAAGACTGTGTGCGAAGGTTATTTCATCTGTTACCTTTGAATTCAGCACGTGTATATGCTGGTCAGATTCAATGATCGTATTGGGCTGGCTTGCTTCTTCTCCTGGTCATCTTAAAACTTTTGTCAGGCATCGTGTTGTAGAGATCCAAGAGAGCTCTCACGAATGGCGCTATGTACCAACCAAATTAAATCCAGCTGATCTAGTTTCTAGAGGAATGAGAGCTGATTTACATAGTGATTGTTCTCTATGGTGGACGGGGCCCCCTTTTTTGCAGTTAGATTCATCTAAATGACCTAATAAACCTAATCAACACAATATAGAGTTGCCAGAGATAGTACACACACATCATACATCACAAGAGCCCTCCGTAGAGGAAAATTTCTTAACTAATTTAATTAATAAATATTCTAGTTTTTCTAAATTACAACGTGTCACTGCATACATTCTGAGATTCATTCACAATTGTAAAAATGCTCCAAAGCTTTCTGGGCATTTATCGTTGTTAGAGCTGACAGCTGAAATGACTCTACTTTTAATTACAGCTCAACAGGAGTCGTTCCCAGTAGAGCGAGAGTTACTTATTAATGAAAAGCCATTACCTACTAAAAACCATTTGCTATTTTTGTCTCCATTTGTTGATTCGGACAAGATTATTCGCATTGGGGGAAGGCTTGGTAACTCTCACTATGACTATAACGTCAAGCATCCTATACTCATTTGTGATAAGCATAAGCTATCATATTTAATATTTGAATATTTACACAAAACCTGTTTGCATTCAGGCCCACAGCTTCTTTTAGCCACTGCCAGACATAATTACTGGTATTTAGGTGGAACCAAGCTCGCCAAACGAGTTGTACATTCCTGTATAAAGTGCTGTAGGCTTAAGGGTAGGACTACACAACCAATCATGGGCCATCTTCCTGATAAACGCGTACATTTAGAGTTTCCCTTCCTGGAAACAGGCTGCGATTATTGTGGACCTTTGTCTATCGTAGACCGCAAAGGTAGAGGTAGTCGTGTAGTAAAATGCTATATTTGTGTTTTTGTCTGTTTAGCCACCAAGGCGCTGCGCTGCATCTGGAGCTTGTCTCAGACCGAACTAAAGAGGCTTTCATTGCAGCTCTCAATTGATTCATTTCGCGGCGCGGGAAGCCTCAAACGATCTTCTCGGACAAAGGTACCACCTACGTAGGTACTTTCAATGAGTTGTCAAAGCTTCTCAAAGATCCCACCTTATCATCAGACCTCACAAGACGCAAATCAAGGTATAAAATTCTCTTTTATCAGCGCGTACACGCCACATTTCGGCGGATTATGGGAGAGCGGCGTTAAATCCGTAAAACACCACCTCAGGCGCGTCTTAGCTATGACACACTTAAACTACGAGGAAATCTCGACTCTACTTACACAGATTGAGGCTATACTCAATTCACGTCCTCTTACACCTATCTCTCAAGATCCTTCTGATCTTGCTCCTTTAACTCCTGCTCACTTTCTTATCGGTCGATCTTGCGTGCCACATCCGCAAATCACCGAGAGATCCATCACCAGCCTTCAACGCTTTCACCGGATAGAGCTTCTCAAACAACATTTTTGGAATCGTTTCCACAACGAGTACATTTTCTGGCTTCAGAGAAAGACGAAATGGCACAAGACCCGGGGACAACTGGAGGAGGGCGCGATGGTGCTCATCAAGGACGCCTCTGCGCCGCCGCTGCTGTGGCTGCTGGGCCGCGTGACCCGCGTGCTGCCGGGCCGCGACGGGGTGTTCCGGGTGGCCGACATCCGCACCCGCAAGGGGACCATACGCCGGGCCTTCAACACAAACTGCCCCCTGCCCATCAGCTGTTGAAGAGACTTCAAGGCGGAGAGTATGTTGCTAACAACATTATCGTACCAGCGACAACCAGACTGCGCCGCTCGCACGAACGTCGGAGCGGCGCACTTCACGTCGATGGTTTTGACAGTTCGCGACTGTCACACAAACATCGACACTTGTCATCTGCGCTCCGAGCGGTAACCTGCGCGTGCGTGCCGTATATTTTATTGTCGGGCGACACGAACGATGTACATTTAAACTCACTCAAGAAAATACAGTCCATTCATACAAGCTAACCAGCGTTTCCATCAGCGCCACAATAGGGATCCCCAGTAGCTACAGTTTACGGGCCCGCTCCGCTCCAGAGTCTCTTGATTTTTCAAAAGTTATATCTGCATCAGAATCATCTTCAGAATAATTTTGTGAAGAAATATTTCTTCTAAGAGTTTTGTTTAAATCTGATTCAGGTGACGGAATATGCTCTTTTACAAAATAATTTTTCAAAACATCTTCCTTGTGTTATGTGTTAGGGAACTAACTGATTATCTATGCCACCACAAAAATAAAATAAAAAATTGTCAAGATGATACCTTTCAAAATAAGAACTTCAATTTCCCACCTTCGGAGCCGGGACGCGTTTTTGTGAGCTGTGTTGTATCCACATATTTTTAAGTAAATACTCTAAAGAAAAGAACAGAACAGAACTAAGAAGAGAAGCAAAGCAGATTGGGGGCCCCCAGTGGATGATACTGCGACAAGGCAGATATTACATACACAGGTTAGTGGTGGCCCGCGTTTTTCTCTTTGGGGATAAAGTTTATTAAAATACATATATATATATATCAACAATAACTTTGTTTACGCAACATACAATTTCGGTAATAAAAATTCGGTCAAATTTGAGCTTGATACAAGTTTTCAACATAGATAAATACACATAGTTATTCAACTTGTAGGTAACCTAAGATTACAATCAGATACTATTCAATAGTTCAATTTGGTGTAATAATAGAGTTTATGCTGTCAAATAAGTACCTATTTTCAATATCTATTTCTAATAAGGTATAGCAAGCATACATATTTACCTACATGGTAAGACATTTGTGAACAAAATTGTACGAATATTATTGAGTACCTTTTCAAGAATTCAATTTGTACCAATATCATATACTTGTAATAATTACAACTCAGTTTAGTGATTCGGTTGGTACCTAGCCTATTTGGTGCATTTTTGTTTAAATCAAAATGTCTCATTTGTCAGATCTTCAAATGAAAATTAATACACTAATTAGTCGCAAAGAAAGATATTTAAGGCGTGTTCAACAATATTATGATATAGCCAAGACTGTGGAAAAGGATGCTTCCGCGTTAGATAAATTGACTGTGCGAATTAAAGACCTTGAAGCAACTCGGGAATCCTTTGAAAAAACTGTTGTTGAAATTTCCTTCTTAAAGTTAAAAAATGATCCAACTTACGTCATTAATAACCAGGAGGTACACGCCTTCGATGAGCTGTATTTTGAAATACAACGGATCTTCAAAATCTTTAAAACCTAGTGAATCTAAAATTCAACGCAATGCTCACCCCCGCTTACTTAGACGAAAATCGAATTAGTCCATTTTGATCGTAAATTGGAAAAATTCTTAACATTTAAAGACACATTTACAAGTTTAATACATAAAAATGAAGCTATAAGCAACGTTGAAAAGTTTTATTATTTGCAGTCGGAAGTGACTGGACCTACACTTCAAATTGTCAAAAGTCTGCCAGTGTCAAGTGATAATTATAATATTGTGTGGACAAGCTTAGGTGATAGGTATGAGAATAAGCGAGCTATAGCTTCTTGTTATATGGATAAATTGTTTGCATTTAAGCCGCTATCTTATGAATCTGTGAGCGGATTGAATTCCTTTTCATAAACCTTTCAAGAGTGTTTTCAAGCCCTAGAATTATTAAAAATTGATGATCTAGCAGGATTTATTTTATGTTACATCGGACTTTGTAACTTAGACTCAGTTTCTAGGCGTGAATTTGAACAAAAAATTGGTGCTAAAGAAATACCTGTTTTCAAAACATTAATCGAATTTGTCACCAATCAGACTCGCATGTTAGAAGTGTCGTCGAGGAGAAAGTACTTTTAGTACTTTCTCCAAAGCCCTTGTTAGTAAAGCTTCTATTCCGTCAATTCAAAATAAAGTAATTAATAAACCAAACATAAAAAATACTTATTCAAAAACGTGTTTGGCAAGTAATGCATACTGAAAAAGCTGAGTATGCAAAAAAGGGGTGTTAATACTGCAAAAAACCATTTCATACAATTAATAAATGTTTCGAATATCTTGGGCTGACCCCAGCTCAGCGGCTTGATAAAATAAAAGAATTACGTTAATGCGAGAACTGTCTACGTCAAGGTCATACGCCTAGCGAATGTTTATCGAAGATCACATGTACGGTATATAAAAACAAGCATCGCAACACCTTACTCGTAGATTCTAAATCAAATATCATTAACGTGTTCTACTAGTTTTACAGTTCTGTTAGGTACTAAGATTGTCCACGTTTTCGACGTTATGGGCAGATATCAGCCCGTGCGCGTGGTGATTGACAGTGGTTCTCAAATTAGTTTTATGACTAACAATTGTGCACAGCGATTAGGACTTCCGCGTCAAAAGTGCAAAACCCAGCTTTTGGGATTGGGCTAAACGATAGTTTGTGATCAAGGGATGGGGTTATGCAAAGTCAAACCAACCATGTGCAATAATCCAATTTTTAGGGTTCCGTAGTAAACAAGGAACCCTTATAGTTTCGCCATGTCTGTCTGTCTGTCTGTCCACGGTCCTACAGAGAAACTATAAGTACTAGAAAACTGTAATTTGGCATGGATATGTATATTAATAAGGCAAAAAAGTCGTAAAATAAAATATGGAAAAAAAAAATTTCAGGGTATCTACCATACAAGTAAAGACGTAGTCAATATTTTTTTTCTCGACAAACACATTGAGTGGGGTATCGTTGAATAGGTCTTTCAAAAATATTGTTAGCTTGTGAACACCATTTTTTGATTTAGAGATCCGTTTCTGAAATATTTGGGTTCAAAGTTAAAATTTTTGTTTAAGTCAAGTGTCCCCCCCCTCTATTAATATAACAAAATTATAGTATATATAATGTAGTTTGAAGGAAAACTATCAGAGCCAAGTAGGGTATACAAATTCAAAAGTTATAGGCGATCAACTTGTAAAATGTACTTTACAAAAAAAAATTCATACAAATTCAATAGATATTAGTTTTTAGACGTTTTTAGTGGCAAGAACTCAAAGTTGGCATTCGCAACTACGGAACCCTACACTGCGCGTGGCCCGACACGCACTTGGCCAATTATTAATATTAAAGCTGTGATAATTCCACAGATATCCGGTGTTATGCCGTCGATAAATTTGTCGGAACAATTAAAATTTGAATATAAAATTTTTGTGTTGGCTGATCCTACCTTTTATCACTCGATTCGTATCGATATGTTACTTGGGTGTGACGTGTTTCAATTTATATATAATGGTGGAAAATATCATCCGTCACACCAGGGATTACCGTTGGCTTTAAGCAGTGTGTTTGGGTATGTTACTACCGGTTAGCTGACATTGAATAATAATACTCAAGAAATATCGACCTGCATGTTTACTAGTGCGGTAAAGGTCGATGATTTAATTCAATCTTTTAGGGAAACCGAAAGTTTATATGACGTACCTAAAAATCCGGATGACGTCCTTGTTGAACAGATGTTTGTTAATGAACATAAACGAGATAATACAGGTCGATATATAGTGAGTTATCCGTTCAAACCTAACGCTGAATTGGGCTATTCAAAACAAATTGCTATAAAAATATATCAAAATCTAGAACGCAAATTGTCGCGTTTTCCCGATCTAAGGAAAGATTATAAAAAGTTCATGGATGAATACGCTGCGCTTGGTCACATGGTGTATGCCGGTGACGTATCGGAGGTGGAGTCGAGGTATGTTATTCCTCACAACTATGTTATTAAACCTAAATAGTAGTAGCACGAAACTTCGTGTAGTATTTGACGCCTCCTGTTCCACTACAAATAATAAATCTTTAAATTCAATTTTATATACGGGTCCAAAACTACAAGCTGATCTCGTAGAATTGTTTATACGCTTTCGCTTGCGCGAAGTTTGTTTATGTGGTGATATTTCTAAAATGTACCGTTGTATATTGATAGATGAGTCTCAACGTAAGTTTCAACACGTATTGTGGCGCGATTCACCCAGCGAGCCTATAAAAGTCTATGGATTGTGCACTGTGACATACGGTGTAGTCAGTAGTCCGTTTTTAGCAATTCGTACTTAGCAACAATTAGCCGTAGATGAAGGTGATCGCTTTCCAGACGCCGCCCGCGCATTGTGGAAGGATTTTATGTTGATGACGTACTTTGGTCAGTTGATAGTGTGGATGAGGCACCAAAAGTTCAACATCAATTAGTTGAATTACTTAAATTGGGCGAATCCGAACTGCGCAAGTGGTCGAGTAATACAGCTCAAGTATTGAATAAATTACCAAATGACCAACTTGAGCTACCTGTTCAATTTAATGATGGCCAAACCATGGCCATTTAAATTCTCGGTCTTTATTGGCTGCCTGAAGAGGATGCATTTTTATTCCGTACTACCCAGATAGAAAGTAATGTCACGAAACGCTCGGTTTTGTCAGAAATAGCGAAAATCTTCGATCTTTTGGGGTCCGTTGCCCCATGTGTTTTTCTAGCTAAGAATTTTATGCAAATATTATAGTGCGCTCAGTTGGGTTGGGATGATTCTCTTCCTAAATCATTATTTGAAGAATGGTCAACGTTTTCCTCTCAAATACCATTGTTATCAAAATTGAAACATGATCGGCATGTCTTTATCAAAAACCATACGGTATTTCCTTTCTTTCTCCCATGCTGGTCTGGGAGAAATAAAAAAAAAACTTAGAATGTACCAGCTGCTTCTCTTCCCACGCAGATCGAGGGAATGGGCAAAAATGCAAATCATGTTAACAGGCGATGCGGCTAGCAACCCATCACTGTATTGATTGCTTTTCCATCTTCTCGCCCACCATGACGCTAAAAGTGGCTTTTGGGTCTTGCGGCCCTGGGCTCTGCATAGAACCGCAAGACCCAAAATGCTCTGTCTGCCCCATTAGGGATAAAGGCGTGATAGTTTGTTATGTTATACGGTATTTCAATTGGTAGGTTTTTGCGATGGATCCATGGCCGCTGTGTATATTCGTAGTCAAGATGCACAGGGTAACATACATGTTAGTTTACTGTTATCTAAAAGTAAGGTTGCCCCTTTGAAGGTACTTTCGATTCCACGTCTTGAGTTGATGTCTGCTCATTTACTGTCGAAGATTCTACGTTACGTGGTTCCAATTCTGGCCAGGGACGTTCACATCAGTGAGATAATAGCGTTCACCGACAGCTCAGTAACATTGACGTGGATAAACACACCGGCGTTCAAACTGAAAACATTCTTCGCGAATCGCGTTTCTAAAATTAATGAAAATTCATTTGAAGTGCAATGGTACCACGTCAATGGCACTGATAACCCGGCTGATGTGTGTTCTCGCGGCGCCACGCCGGCGCAACTTTTAGAGATTGCGGACCAATGGTTCCGTGGTCCACAGTGGTTGTACGAACCACAGCATACATGGCCGGTCAGATCTATTGATGAGTTCAAAGGTGAGCTATTGGAACTCAAACCTACAAGGAACACATATTTCTGAGTGTAGATTCTGATACGGAATTTTATTCAATAATAAATAATTTTTCAAATTTTAACAAACTTTTGCGTGTATTTGCTTGGTGTTTGAGATTTCTAAATAATTCTAGGGCTGCTGCCGCTAATAGATCTAAGGGCGCCTTGCTTACCGTTGAATTAAATAAATCACATGATAAACTTATTAAAATTGTTCAAGTTAAACATTTTAAGGATGATATTGAGTCTTTAAAAGAGGCAACCCATGCTCTCAAAGCCTACGTAAACTCGACCCGTTCCTTGATAACCATGGTGTCCTCATGGTGGGGATAGGCTTTTACAACCAGACTTGCCATTCACAACACAACACTCAACGTCACCCATTGATTCTGCCTAAAAAATCGCATTTCACAAATATTTTAGTCGATTATTATCATAAACGTTGTTTACATACTGGGCCTAGGTCCCTTCAAAATATTCTGGCTCAAAAATATTGAATTATAGCCGCTAGATGCATTATACGGTCTCGTCTTTCAAAGTGCATTAGGTGCTTTAAGAATAGACCTACTATTAGTCAACCTAAAATGGGTTCTCTGCTAAAATGTCGTTTACAAGATATTTACCCATATCATACCGTAAGTGTCGATATAGATGGCCCTTTCTACTGTAAAGAGACAAATCGACTGTTTTGAATAAAAGTACTTATTGTTAGGAGACTAGCGCCATCTGCGTGTGATCTCCACAAACGGGCAAGATTTATCGATTTAGCGATAAATCTATCAGTAAGCGCGCGGCGTCACATCACTATGTCGGCGCGCGGTGTAGCTGTCAGTGGGTCGCGGCCTCGACACGGGCGCCATTTGTGCTGTTCTCGAATTCACGGAACGCGGCGGCCGCGTTGATCGTATTTGTATAAAGGCGTATTTCATGGAGATTTATCGCTACTTAACTAATTATCGTTTGTTTGAGTGCCCAGTTCGTTTGTTAATCGTTTGTAAGGCATGGTGCCAGAAATAAATCGTTGTATGCATAAAAACAGCGTATGTGTCAAGTGTTTGAAAAACGTGTTCTTGCATAATCGTGGACTTATTGTTTTAACCGATTGCCCGTTGTGGAACGGAAGTGATTATTTAACTGAATCTAAAATAGACTGTTTGTTGGTGTTATTGATACCACTAGATGTATAAATAGTGATAAACTCTTAAATCGGAATGAGAAACGTCACATGGCGTTACGTCACGATTAGCTTGTTAGGTTATGTCTACTCGAGTGAAATTGCAATAAAGACGTTGAAATCTGTTGTGAGGTAGTGATATTTTCGACATATTCGTCTGGGGCGACATATGAGCTCAGGGTGGGGCTTAGGGACCCAATCGTGTTCACCACTGGCTTGGGACCCGTGAAGGGACCCAAATCCGTCGCCAAACCCGAAGAGGACTTCGAAATCAAGCTGGACGAGGTCGTCCGAAGGCCGTCCGACCAATATATGTACAGTAAGCCATAGATATTAAATTTGCAACAGTTTGTAATTTACTGTAATTCGTTCATATAGTTTAAGTTTAGGTTAGAAGGTTCCCTAGACCTTATCTAGGGTGGTAGCTGACTGCGTAGGTTTGTTTGTGTGTTTGTTTGTTGCCGGTGGGATTGCCGGACTCGTACAACATACCGTAATATCAGCTTTCTGCCTACCAAAATAACAATGGCCTATTTGTGTCTATTTGTTTGTTACTCAACCCGTGCAGTGCACCTTGAGATACTCTCGGATTTAACTACGGAATGTTTTTTAGCTTCATTCGATCATTTTACAGCGCGTCGCGGTCTTCCACACACAATTTATTCCGATAACGGCAAGAATTTTGTGGCTGCTGGTAAACATCTAAATGAGGTTCATAAATTCTATAATACAAATCAACATCAATTAACTATAAATTTAGCATTAGGAAGGTTATTTGGAAGTATAATCCTCTAACCGGTAGTCATTTTGGAGGTATTTTCGAAGCTGGAACCAAATCTACCAAATACTATTTAAAACGTGTCATGGGTACACGCGTTTTGTCATTCAAAGAGATATATACTTTGTTTTCTAACATAGAAGCTTTGCTTAACTCCTGCCCTTTGAGCAGCTTATCTAATGATCCGAATGAATTCGACTAACCCCAGGACATTTTTTGGTCGGTCGTCCGTTGGTGTCAGCTCCTAATTACGATTTTTCAAACATACCTGTCAATCGTTTAACGCGCTGGCAATGTATTCAACAGGCTACGTTACAAAGTCAAAGTCAAAATCATTTATTTATCTTTGGATATTTGTATCACTTGATAATTGTCACTTTTTTTCTTTCGATTTCTTATATGGTAAATCTTGACGTCAGATCATTTACTTATAGCTAAGTTTACTGCCGCTTCCTAAGCGCAAGTACAGAAGAAACTGTAACAAACTGTACTGCAGCATTTTCTCCAATAACGTCAACTTACAATTATACTGGTATTAAAATTAGATATGTGGACTGAGAATCCATTGTTATGTCATAATTCTTAATACAGCATGATGTCAAGTTTAAAATTAATGTCAATTTGTAAATTTTGTACTAAAACATGTACAGAATGTTCTTTAATTATGACATTTGTGAATGTACAAATACAAACCTTTAAGAGGGACCCGCGCCAAGCTCAAGCCAGACATTTTTGTCTCTAAGGTAATCATCGGTTCCGTAATAAGCCTTATCACAGAGTACTTTCTTACCATAAACTTTAAATTTTCTATCTGGCATACTAAGAACCGATTCTGGCAATTTATTATAAAACTTTATACAGTTTCCCATAAACGACTTACTGACTGTTTTCAGCCTATAGGACGGAGTAAATAAATCATTTATATTACGTAAGTTTCTATCCGTAAAATCACCCACTTTATTAAACAAGGCAATATTTTTCCTTACATACATTATATTTTCAAATATGTACTGGGATGGTACAGTAAGTATATCAATTTTCTTAGAAAAGTCTCTTAGGGTGTCTCTTGATCCTAAACCGTAAATAAAACGAATTGCCCTTTTTGCAAAATAAAAATAGTCTGTATGTCAGCTGCACTCTCCCATAGAAGAATCCCATAAGACATCAGACTATGAAAGTAACTAAAGTAAACTAGTCTAGCAGTTGCCACATCTGTCAATTGTCTGATTCTCCTAATAGCGTAAGCCGTTAAGCTAAGCCTATTTCTGGCGTCGCTGGAAATCAGAATACTTGCATACTCTGTTACAACGTCAGAAATGGCTAGTTGACACGCCTAATTTATTAGTTGATGATTTGGTATTGATTCATAATGACAATGCTTCATGTCAACAATGGAGTCTAGGACGTGTTGAACAAATTCATCCCGGACTGGATGGAAAGGTTCGCGTTGTTACGGTCCGAACGCAATATTCGCGGCTACAGCGACCTGTCACTAAGCTGAGTCCACTTCCAAAAGAATTTTTGTGTGTTTATCTATTATGAAATCATTGTTGATTTCAGTGGGGGGAAAGGTTAGGGAACTAACTGATTATCTATAGTAGTTAATTTATTGAGATTTTCAACACAGATTACTGTGTCGAAAATCTCAATAAATGATATGAAATCATGCTCAACTCACCAGTATTTTACCCGAATCAAGTTTCCACTCCACTAGGTATATCCACTACCAACTTAAGAGTTCAACTCGATCCACAACACAACACCACTAGACACACACGCACCACTTTAGAAGTTTTAACTCTTTTCACATATTTTAATGACGCACGTGTATGCAGCATTATTAAATATTTTAGCCAAGTACTAGTTCACATCAGGTGACCAATGCATAGGAATGCTCACTATGATCTAGGCCGATTGCTCATGCAAATCATCAAGGCTGGTGATTCCATGGATGGAAAGATAAGAACCGTTGCAATGCGATAATGGGATGTTGATTTTTTTAAAGATCCATTGACCAGTGCTTAGGAAATACGTTCTCCAAGCCGTTTGCTTGTGCCGGTGACCATAAGGCTGTTGGCACTTGGAAACGATTATTCCATCGCGTTGGTATTGACCAGTGCTTAGGAAATACGTTCTCCAAGCCATTTGCTCGTGCCGGTGACCTTAAGGCTGTTGGCAATTGGAAACGATTGCATCGCGGTGGTTTTGGAGCATACTAATCTTAAAAAATCAAAACATGCCCAGTGGTCGATGCTTAGGAACTTCTCGCAACAATCTAGGATATTTTACGTTGCCTGTAGATTGATGATAGCATCTAGAAAAGTGATTATTCCATTACAAAGGCTACGAAGGATTAACTTAACTAAGTTTGTGGCAAAATTTTAACAAAACTTACACTGCGAAGATTTTTACGTAACAGCAGTACGACACTATACAATCAAATGAATATTTTAAAGAAGGACTTTCGATTGAGGCGTATTATCCCTAAAGCAAACTAAGCACGTGCCCAGGACACGAAGTTACGCAGGGGCGTCTGCAACATTTTAGAGTTGACCTAATAAGAGTTTGTGCTTCAGATAAGTATATTCGTTTCTATACAAAACTATTGAATGGTTAATTATTATTTTAAGTTAGGTGAAAACTAATCGCATGTTTTTCTTTGATTTCATAGTAGAAGTTGGTAAAATACAATCAATACGACTAATAATAAGAAATAAATAAATTCGTTTTTTTGCAGGCAAACAAAACGTACAAATATATTATTGACCCATATTTATACATACGTAACATACATATAAACTAAAAACTTCAACACTATTTATTGTCTTTGTGATGCAATGCATTTTATATTGGTGTCAGATAACCGTCCACGATATCGTTGGAACATGACACCCTTCGGCCAGAATTCCTCCTTGGCGAAGGTCGGTAGCTGAAGACTAACGCACAATATTGTGTGCACTCGTCTCGTGTGACGATTCCTAGTTCTTTCGGATTAAGTAAAAAATGTGTGTTAGAGGGCACCTATGAGTTGCTTGGCTAGGGCACTCTCCACATTTAATCCGCCTCTGACAATAAGTATTAGTCTGTACGCGACCCGCAGGATTGCCGATGTTGGTGGTTGCACGGAATGAAACAGCTTCCTCCCGAATAACTTTTATTACAACTCGTTACAATCTATTTTCTATTATTGTAAATTATATTTAAATTATGTTTCACAGCTTCATTCTTCGCGATTTACTTGTTGTAGTAGCGCCACCTACTGTCAGCCTTGCACGGTAGTTTAAAGTTTTTTTTTTTAATAACTGGCAATACCCGCCTACTCGTAGTGGGGATGCGCGCACCGGGTTTTAGTCATTCTGCGTTTCCGTGCTGTTGCCTTCGCACGTCTACTGATTAAAAATAAATTAATTCCACGAAAGTTTAAATTTATTTTATAAGTACTATCTTTACTTTAAAATAATGGGAAAAAGGAGAAGTGTATCATCTGATAACGAAATAAAAAAGAAGATACGGAAATTAGAAATGAAATTACAAAAGAAAAGAAGATTGAGGATTATTTCAACGTCATCTTCGGAGGAATCTAATAGTAAGTAATTTCACCTATTTTTTTAATGAGTGATATATTACTGCTTACATACGTCGTATGTTAAGCAGAACACACGTCGTGTGTCCGTTATGATTTATCACAATATTATTTCATTTGCTGGCATACGTCGTATGCTTAGTTATTATAAACATCATGTGTTCGTTGGAGTGTCCCATGTTAACTATTTACTGGCATACGTTGTATGCGCAGTTAAATTATAACACATGTTATGTGTTTCTATTTTAACCGTCTTTCTGTTTTTGTGCAGAAACAATCGTTGAAGAGGATGATCCAGTCGGCAATGATGAACCGGAAAAGGAAGAATTCACGCCTGCTTCGCCTGCTTCGGCTACAAATGTAGGAAGTAGACCGAATCTTGAAATTTTAAATCTACCACGTGAAGTTTCACCTTTGTGTCAAAGTGTGTCTATGCCGGATGAATCGTTAACCACAGATCCAACCCCAGGACCTTCAACTACACAGAATGGCGAAAACGAGGAACGTCCTCTTGAAGAAGATATACTACAGCTATTAGGCGATGCACCGCAGTCGGAAGTTGTTCTGGGAAAAGATATTCACAAAGAAATTGCGGGTAGATGGCAAGAAATTTTGAAAAATGGCTTATCTAAAGAAGTGAAGGAAAAGCTTACTGGACAATATTTAATTCCCGCTAACTGTAACCTATTATTAGCACCATTATTAAACCCTGAAGCTAAAGCCGCAGTTCCCGAGATGATTGCTAAAAGAGACACGACCATGTTCCAAAAACAAAATCAAATCGGCATTGCGTTGGCCGCCCTATCAACAGTAATGGAGTTGGTAATTTCTAACGAAACCTCGAAACAGAAGCTTTTACAACCATTAAGTGACGCTTGTCGAATCCTTTGTGATAGCCACAATGCCGAAACTAAAACTCGCCGTGGCATTTTCCTAAATGCAATCAACACTGGATTACATGAAACACTTGCGAGTACGAATCGAGATAAATACTTGTTCGGTGAAGATGTATCGGAGAAAATAAAGATTGCTAAAAATGTCCAAAAGACTGGCGAGTCCCTGCAAAAGGTTATTCCAAAGCCTAGTACTAAAAATACTACTCAGTACAAGAATAAGAATTATTTAAACTCCAAGGGCAATCTTCGCAAACCTCCGAACAGAGTGGAGGGTTATCAAAGACGTGGACCGCCCCTGCCGTCGACATCACGCGCTCCTGCTCGCAGCTCGCATCACCCTCCACCAGCGACGCGTTCTCGATCACCGAACCGCCGACACACTTCGCATCGGAAATAAACCATCAGGTACAGTACGCCGGTCGCTTACAATATTTTTATCAACAATGGGCTCAAATTACAAATGACCCATTCATTTTATCTTGCATAAAAGGTTACAAAATACCTTTTTTTTCAACACCTTATCAGGAAAAATTTCCAAATGTTTATCCGAAATCCATAGAGGAACGCAACGATTTCGATAAAGCACTTCAGAAATTACTGGATATAAACGCAATTTCAAGATGTTCTCATGAATCCGGAGAATTCATATCCAGTATTTTTCTTGTGCCAAAACCAAATGGTGAAAAAAGATTTATTTTAAATTTAAAAAAGTTAAATAAATTTGTTAAATCTGATCACTTTAAGATGGAAGACTATAGAACGGCAATAAAATTAATAACAAAAAATGCGCATATGGCCTCCATTGATTTGAAAGATAGCTATTTTTTTATTAATGTAGAAAAATCAAATAGGAAATATTTACGTTTTAAATACAGAGACAATTTATTTGAATTTAATTGTTTACCATTTGGTTTGAGCACTGCACCCTATGTGTTCACAAAACTGCTTAAACCTGTAATGGAGTATTTAAGGTCTATCAATTTTATGTCGGTCATATACTTAGATGACATTTTATGTATAGGAAAGAATTACAGTGATTGCAAGTCAAATGTAGAGTCAACTAAGTCAATTCTTCTTAATTTGGGTTTTATTATAAATGAAGAAAAAAGTTGCTTTACTCCAGCAACAGAGTGTAAATTTCTTGGTTTCTTATTTAATTCTAAAAACATGATTTTAAGGTTACCAGAAAATAAAGTTATTAAAATAACAAATCATATTGAAATATTTCAAAATAAAAGAATGTGTAAACTTAGAGATGTCGCTAAATTAACAGGGTTGTTAGTATCTGCTTGTCCAGCAATACAATACTCTTGGTTGTACGTAAAATTACTTGAACAATTTTTAAACTCCAAATTAAATAGTTATTATAATTATGATCAAATAGTCTCAGTACCACATTATCTACAAAATGATTTAGAATGGTGGTTAAAGACCGTCAAAAATGGTTTTTGCCCTCTCAAATCTGGTAAATATGTTAAAGAGATTTACACTGACGCATCGACAACTGGTTGGGGTGCTTTCAGTGAAAACAACAAAGCTTATGGACATTGGAAAGATAGTGAAAGATCTCTTCACATTAACGAATTAGAATTACAAGCAGCTTTTTTTGGGTTGAAAATATTCGCTAGTGATTACTACAATTGCGAAATTTTACTAAGAATTGATAATGTTACAGCTTTTGCTTGCATTAACAAGATGGGAAGTGTTCAATACCCACACCTTAATAGCATTACTAGGGATATCTGGAAATGGTGCGAAAGACGTAGAATTATCTTATTTGCTTCATATATATGCTCAAAAGAAAACATAGAAGCCGATTTTTTTTCACGAAAAAGATTTCATGATACAGAGTGGGAGTTAGGTGACTATGCATTTGATGAAATAAGACAGACGTTTGGCATGCCACAGATAGATTTATTTGCTAATAGATGTAATGCTAAATGTTCCACCTATGTCACTTGGAAAAATGATCCAGATGCTTGGGCAATAGATGCCTTTACAATTCCTTGGAAAAACTTGCGTTTTTACGCTTTCCCACCATTTTCAGTTATTTTGAAGACCTTCCAAAAGATTGTTAATGAAAGGGCAGAAGGCGTGGTTGTAGTACCTTACTGGCCTACTCAGCCATGGTTTCCATTATTTAGGAGGCTGTGTTGTGAGACAATTTATTTTGAACCAAATATTAATTTACTAAAATCTCCTTTCAGGTCACCACACAACCTCCACCGGACACTAACATTGGTTGCCGCGAAATTATGCGGCAAGCTCTACTGAAGAGGTGCCTATCGCCGAGATCTGTAGATATAATGTTAGCGTCCTTATCCCATAATACTTACAAGCAATATGACGTATGTGTAAGGCTTGGTTAAATTATTGTACAAAACATAATTATGATTTTACTCGAACATCAATACCAATTGTGATACATTTTTTAACTGAGATTTTTGATAAGGGTGCTAAATATGGAACCATAAATTCTTATAAATCGGCATTATCATTAATATTAGAAAATAGTTTAGATGATGATAGAATTAAGCGCTTTATGAAGGGTGTTTTAAGATTGAGACCAGCCCAGCCAAAGTATAATACAACCTGGGACACTAATGTAGTATTAAATAACTTAGCGAGTAAATGGCCCAATGAACAGCTGGATCTTAAAACCCTCTCCAAAAAGACAGTTACATTAATTGCCCTTGTCACTGCACACCGTATACAAACTCTCTCTTTAATAAAGATGCCAAATATTGTTATAAATCCTAATGAAATAGTCATAAAGATCCCAGATAGGATAAAAACGACACATGTAAATCCCTATCAACCTCTTTTAAAACTCCCATTTTATAATTTACGTCCAGAAATTTGCCCAGCTAGATGTCTTCAAACCTATATTAATAGAACTGTTCAATTAAGAAACACCGACAGCTTGTTTATAAGTTTTAAAAAACCATTTTCGAAAGTTAACTCTCAAACCTTAAGCCGCTGGATTAAGGATACGTTGAGGGATAGTGGAGTGGACACAACAATATTTAGTGCTCACAGTACACGGCATGCAGCTACTTCAAAAGCTAATTGCTTGGGTGTTAGTATAGATTTAATCAAAAAAACTGCTGGATGGTCTAATTCTTCATCAGTTTTCGCAAAATTTTATAACAAGGAAATATGTACTGAAAATAATTTTGCTCAATCTCTGTTAAACTGTCAATAATAATGAAACTTGATTATTATAAGAAACCTTTTATTTTACACAGTATATCAATTCATAATAAATATATTGAGATATTAGTCATTTCACATGACTCTAAACATCCTACAACAAGTAAATCGCGAAGAATGAAGCTGTGAAACATAATTGAAGATCAAACGAACTTCTAAGTGAAGTTCGATCGTAATTATGTGAACAGCTTCATTCGAAGCGATTTACCATCACCCACCCCATAATATTTTAAAATTTCGATACATAAACAATGTATATAATGACCCAACCCTTGGAAATTGTGAAATGACTACGTAATCTAACTGAGCATCCATCTTTAAACTAAATAACTAAAACCCGGTGCGCGCATCCCCACTACGAGTAGGCGGGTATTGCCAGTTATTAAAAAAAAAAAACTTTAAACTACCGTGCAAGGCTGACAGTAGGTGGCGCTACTACAACAAGTAAATCGCTTCGAATGAAGCTGTTCACATAATTACGATCGAACTTCACTTAGAAGTTCGTTTGATCTTCAATTATATTCTATTATATATTTTCAAAAATACAACGGACAGTATTTCCACTAGGCAACTTATCACACCGAAGGCACGAGTCAGAATGAATGCCGGCCGACTCTGCCGGCACCGACTAGCGTCAACCCCACTGCCACCTAGAAGCCAACCTAGAAGTCTAGAAACCTTTGGAATTGGGTGCAAGTATCCAGATTTTTTTCCCGCTGGAGCCTTACTGTGCGCGCATTCCAGACAGGACTGGACATATTTCTTAGTAAACTTGTTCATTTTTGGGAACCAATAAGTTTCTTTAATTCTTTCTAGTGTTTTTTCTACGGAAAAGTGTCCAATATCATCATGACAGGCCTTCAAAATGTGCCACCGAACACCCTTGGGTACCAACCATCTGTTACCACGCTCAGTAACTCTGTACACGCAATTGTTTTTAATACAAAAATTTTTTGTTACTTCTGCTATATTTTTACTATCAGGGTCTAATAATATATTTTTGATGCGTTCAATCTCACTATCAGCAGACTGAACAGTTTTTAACCAGTCATCGGAAATTGTAAAAACTGACGGTAAGTCTATATCGACAGAGTCGTCACTGGGAATTGGATTCCGGCTTAGTGCATCGACGTGACACATACCCTGACCAGACTTATATTTAATTTCGCAATTAAATTCCTGTATCATACTCCACCAACGAGCTACTCTTGGAATCATATCTCTTTTCAAGAAAGTAGCGCGTAAGGAATTACAATCCGTAACAATGACAAAAGGCATACCTAGTAGATAAGTTCTAAATTTTACTAAAGATGATACGACTGCTAGAGTTTCTAATTCGTACGACGAAAAATGTTGTTCCACGGGAGAGGTTTGTCGGCTAAAATAAGCTACCGGCTTCAAATCACCATTATCTTGTTTCTGTAGTAAAATGCCACCTACGCCCCATTTACTTGCATCAGTATGCAACTCTGTAGCCAATGATGGGTTGAACAACGCTAGAATAGGCCGGGAAACAAGTTTTTCCTTAAGTTCATTAAACGCATCATCTTGGTCTTTACCCCAAACCCAAGGCACATTATTTTTTTGTAAACTAGTAAGAGGTCTAGCTATGCAGGCGAAATTTTTTATAAATTTTCGGAAGAAACTGGCTAATCCGAGAAATTGGCGGACGTTGTGAACGTTCTTGGGTACCGGAAAGGATTGTACAGCGTCTATTTTCTTATGACCCGGTTTTATACCATCGGCCGTTACTTGAAACCCGAGAAAGTCTACAGATGTTTGAAAGAAAAAACATTTACTTGGCTTAAGAGTTAAATTGAATTCCCTTAATCTTTTGAAAATTGACTCTAACTTGCACAATCCTTCCTCGACTGTCGTTGAAGGTACCAAAACGTCATCCATATATGCTATGGTTGTACTAAAGCGAAGCGAACCCAAAGCCTTGTTTACAGTTCTTTGAAATACTGCTGGCGCGTTTGCTAAGCCAAATGGCATTCTATTGAATTGCCATTGACCATCCGGCGTTATAAACGCGGTCTTAGGCTTCGCCTCTTCCTCCAGCTCAATTTGATAATAGCCACTAGCCAAGTCTAAAGTAGAATAGAAAGAAAAGCCAGATAACCGATTAATCTGATCCTCCATACACGGAAGCGGGTAATGTTGTTTAATAGTCTTGCGATTGAGGGCACGATAATCCACGCAAAGACGTTTATCGCCGGATTTTTTTCTAACTAAAATTATTGGACTGGCATATGGCGAATTAGACTCTCGAATCATTCCTGTAGCACTTAACTCGTCTACCATGCCCTGTACTTCTTCTCTTTCCTTTTGTGAGAGCCTATACGGTCTGTATACCACCGGCTGTTCATCACTGAGAATAATATTCATTTTTTCTAAATCTGTACATCCTAACTCACTTAGTGAAGTGGCAAAACAATCTCGATAAGCGTTAAAACGGTTCGAGCGATTCTTTGCCTTCTATTCTATTAATTTCACAAACTCCGAAAGATTCAGAAGATCCGACAATTTCTACTCTAGCAATCAGTTCGTCTTTTTTGAATGTAATCGGCCCTTTACTCATTGGAACTATTAAAATATAACCTGCCCCTTTCTTAATCGAATATATACCTTCTTCGATTTGATATTCCCTACCAGGTTGACATCGGCAATTGCTACGAACATATATGTCAACATCTAGATTGGAGTCGCACATTACTTC
This sequence comes from Acrobasis consociella, assembly GCA_963555685.1. NCBI lineage: Eukaryota > Metazoa > Arthropoda > Insecta > Lepidoptera > Pyralidae > Acrobasis > Acrobasis consociella. The sequence goes on along the minus strand of OY743125.1, from coordinate 14,279,660 downwards.
TACCAAATCGACCCCTTTAACCGTAACGTCGCTAGCTATGCATAATTGCAATAACCGAGCTACCTTATCAGTAGTAATATTTATGGGAAGGCTATATCACAGTCATATTCTGATGGAACCTCTCCGTTTCACTCCGCTGTCCGTTCCATCAGAATATGTGATACAGCCTTCCCAAAAATATTACTTAAATTTCAAATCAACAATAATAAAAACTTACAATGAAATCCGAGTCACTTTCGTACATTCAGGCTCGCGCAGAATGTACGAGCCTTCATTCACGATAGTTATCCAGGATCCTCAATATTATTAAGTTTACAGAGTCACATTTAATCACAATATTCTTATGGAATTGCTCCGTTTCACTCCACTGTTCGTTCCATCCATGTATATAAATCATAACTTTACAAATGAATAACATTCACTCTTTATCAGCCTTCGTAATTAAAACAATGAAATTCGTTAAACAATCGCAAACTTTACAACTGAGCAGAGCATGTCCAGATGAAGAGGTACTTATTTCCCGCCATGGAGACCTGCTACCTAATACTATCCGCTGTATTATTTGTGGTCCTTCTAATTGTGGGAAAACTAATGTAATTATAGGTCTTCTTTTACATGAAAATGGATTACGTTTTAAAAACATTTATCTTTATTCAAAAACATTATATCAACCCAAATATGTGTATTTAGAAAATATTCTTAATTTAGTGCCAGACGTGTCATTTGCGAAATATAAAGACAATGAACTTATTCTTAGCCCTCATGATGCAAAACCATACTCCATTATTATTTTTGATGACGTTGCATGTGAGAATCAATCCAATATGAGGGATTACTTCGCAATGGGAAGACATAAATTTATCGATTGTTTTTACTTGAATCAAACGTACAGTAAGATTCCGAAACAACTAATAAGAGATAACGCAAATCTTTTGATATTATTTAAACAGGATGATGTGAACCTCCGCCATGTATATGACGAACATGTAAATACTGATATGTCGTGGTCTCAATTCCGAGAAATGTGTTCAAAAATATGGAGCGAACCCTATAACTTTTTAGTAATAAATAAGGATTGTGCAAAGAATGGAGGCGGTTACCGAAAGAATTTCGATACTTTTGTGTTGTTTGAGAGTCATATATAAGCATATAAGAATGTTTCATTAAAAAACTAATTCAGTTTAACTATTACTTTATCAGGCGTATAACGTACTTATTCAAAATGGAAAAAGAGTTAAAGGCTCAGATAGTTAAAGTTGCAGAAGCTGTTAAAAAGAAAATTAAAGATATGAGAACTATGGAATCCTACAACGACAATGTTTTCAATACGATTCTTAAACCTGTATCTGATCCATTACGTGAGTTGATAAAAGATAAAAATAATCAAATTCTATCAAAAGAATCTAAAGATGATATCTTGACTAAACCTTGCATAAAAAGGCGAACTGTATCACCCGAATCAAATTTCAACAAAACTCTTAAGATGAACCTTTCAAACAATATTTCCAAAGAATATTCTGAAAACGATTCTGATGAAGATATTGGTTTTGATGATTCGGGAGACTCGGGAGAGAATAATATTAATAACAGCTATACATCGTTTAAAACTGTTGATTCGATGCCGAGTCCTAGTCAAAATACTTCATCTTGGTCACTTTCTTCAGAAATATTTGATGATGTTCCTTTTGGAGTTAGAAGAGAAAGGAGTAAACTAATGATGGGCACATCACGTGTTGATATAAATAACCAAAATATACATATAGCAGGTCGTGATTATGAAATAACACCAGGAATTATAGAGCTGTTGTTCAAAAAAGTTCCTAATTTAGAACTAGTTACCGAACATGATAGTCAAGAATACAAAGCAATGTTAATTGCTACAAACGCACATCGACGAGATTTCGATCCCAGTAAACCAATTAAATCTAACAAAGGACGAAAGTATTTACACATTATTAAACCACTTTTTAAATTACGTAAGCTTTCTACGTCTTCTGTCAGTAATACTGAGGATATAGCCGAAGGAGAAGGCATGATTCTAAGAAGAAGTTTAAAAAAAATACTGACTACATTTACTGGGATAATCCTAATGAATTAGTTGAAAGACTGAAATTATTAATAGCATCTAAAGATGCAGGCAACACTGGTCTTGATAACAAAATAATTTCAATTATAGAAGAACTGCGTGAAAGCGGGACTATAAATTAACAACTTCACCTTCAATTAAGATCATTTATTACTCCTCGGTGACCGACTTCGATTCAAAATGAATGTAGACAAATTCGGACACCATGTTCATAAAAGACTACGTTTGTCGGAAATACTAGATTGTTCGACAAATCACCTAATTAGATCGGAAAAAGGGGATTTTGATTTACAATCATCTCGATTGAGAGGAGTTCCAGAACCTGTGGCAAATGACGATGTGGTGAACAAAAAATATGTTGATAAAAAAATCGTTCATGAAATTAATGCTTTTATAAAGACAATAAAAAAGGATGTGAGAAACAATCTTATTCAGTTCGAAAAAAAGTTTTTTACGAAAGACTACATCGATAAAATAATTGAACTACAAAATGGCAAAACACCAAGTGGTAAATGAAATTCATAGATCGGCACGCAGAAATTTTGATCGTCGCAATGTGATCTTGAAAGGAATAGACGACTTATGGCAAGCGGATCTGGCTGATTTTCAATCTATAAAAAAGTATAATAGTGGATACGCTTACATTTTAACTGTCATTGATGGTTTCTCAAAATATGCTTGGATGATTCCTTTAAAAACTAAATCAAAGAAAGAGGTTGTTAATGCATTTAATCAAATTATAAGGGAAAGTGGACGTATCCCTAAAAATCTACAAACTGATAGAGGGACAGAGTTTTAAAACGATGAATTTAAAAGACAAATGCTGTTAATGAAAATTAACCACTATTCATCGTATTCAACAAAAAAAGCTTCAATTGTAGAAAGACTAATCAAAACATTAAAGATTAAATTGTATAAACATTTCAGTTATAATGGTAACTATAAATGGATAGGAAAAACTTTGAACGACGTTTTGTTTTCATATAACAATCAAAAACATAGCGTCACTAATTTAAACCGGTAGATGTAAATACAAAAAATGAAGACCTAGTTAACCATAACATTAAAAAAAACCAAGAGAAACGATGTAAATTAATCAAAAATAAATTTAGAATAGGTGACCACGTTAGAATAAGTAAATACAAGAGTAGTTTTGCAAAAGGTTTTACACCTAATTGGTCTACAGAAATTTTCACAATTAAAACGGTTAATAATACTAAACCAGTGACATATTTAATACAAGATCAACGAAAACAAAATATTTTGGGTTCATTTTATCAAGAAGAGTTACAAAAAGCCAAGTATCCAAATATATACTTAATTGAAAAAATTTTAAGAAAGAAAAACAATAAATTGTTTGTCAAATGGTTAGGACTTTCTGACGAAGAAAACTGTTGGATAGATAGAAATTCTATTGTATCATAATACATAATATAAGTGTTAGCATCTTATATTTTGCTCATTTTAGAACAAGAAATGAAAGGAGGTGGACTTGTCAATAATTTGATAAACAATATTCCGTTTGAGCTTCACTTGCCAGGTTACAACTATTGTGGACCAGGCACTAGGTTACAAGAAAGGTTATCGAGAGGTGATAAAGGTATTAACCAATTAAACGAAGCTTGTAAATACCACGATATTGCATACAACAATCCGGAACTCTCCGTACGTCATAAAGCAGATTTACAACTGATGAAAATGGCCAAGAAGCGATTACATTCTAAAGACGCTAGCAAAGGTGAAAAGTTGGCATCGTGGATAGTTAACAAAGTTATGAAAGCAAAATTAAAATCAGGTGCTGGGATAAAAAAAATTAAAACCATTGTGTCAAAAATACGTTCACATATAAAGAAACTGATATCAAAGGATAACAAAACTGCTATTAAATATGCTTGTGAAGCAGCAAAAAAATTGATTCCTAGGACAAGTCACGTTCGTTTACCGAGAATAATACCAATCCCTAAAACAGGAGGGATTTTACCTTTGATACCAATTTTTGCGGGTTTATCAGCACTATGCGCTTTAGCAGGAGGTGCTGCTGGTATAGCTAAAACCATAAATGATTGTAAAACCGCTCAACAGAATTTACGTGAATCTGAACGTCATAACAAAACCATGGAGGCTATTGCGATAGGAAAAGGATTTTATCTTAAACCATATAAAAAAGGAAGCGGGTTATTTTTGAAATCTACAAAAAACTAATGAACAGGCTACCCAATCGTGCTCTTTCGAATATCGATATTATTAAATACACTGAAAATATTCCATATTTTCGAGGTGTGTATATGAGAGATAGATTGCCATGTAAACCACAACCCATAGAGTGTGGTATATTAAACTTAGACAGTTATAATAATAATGGAACTCACTGGGTAGCCTATGCTAAAATAAATGATTATTGTGAATATTTCGATAGTTTTGGTAACTTAAAACCACCCAAAGAATTAGTGAAATATTTAAATGTTACTGATATACATTATAATTATACTAGATTTCAAAACTTTGATACTGTAAATTGTGGCCATTTGTGTATAAAATTTTTGCAAGACTTTTGGTGTAAATATAGTATATAATAATTATTACGTTTAAATAAAACATCATTCTAAAAATGTCTTTCACTCTGTCCATAACTGGAAACAGCTCAGTACTAACAAAGAATTATTCCCCCCCATTGGAACTAGATGGTCAATATGAGTGCTCTCTTTACACTTATCTACATTTAATTCTATACCAAATATTACAAAAACTAATAATAAATTTTATTATGGTGTGGATGAAGTGGTTGAAATTCCTGAGGGAGCTTATGAACTCCAAGACATCAGTGAGTTCTTACAATCAAAAGTAAACAATTGTGTTTTCAAGTTATTGTGCAACAATAACACATTGAGGCTCTCGATATTCTGCTCTAAAGATATTCATTTTGAAAAACCAAATTCTATTGGACCTTTACTAGGTTACGGTAAAACTTTTCTTAAGAAAGATAAATGGTTTATGTCCCCACTGCCAGTGAACATTCTATCTACAACTGTGCTACGGGTTGAATGTGATATTACTGAAGGTTCCTACATTAATGGAAAATCAAGTCATATAATTCATGAATTCGCTTTGAATGTCCCTCCTGGCTACCGAATAATAGAAATTCCAAAAAATACCATATATTTTCCGGTGAACAGAAGCACGGTAAATAGTATAAATATCAGAATATTGGACATAAAAAACAATTTAATAAATTTTCGCGGAGAGGAAGTACAATTGTACTTACATTTGAAGAAAATATGATCGACTACAATAAATACACAACTCTATCTTTTCAAAAGATTAGTACCCATCGAGCAATCAAGAAGATCACACATACTCGTGATAAAAAAAAAGAAATTAACAGCTGCTAATATAAATTTTCTCAAATCGATTGGATTGCTAAAATGAGTATTTTAAATATAACTAGCCCACCTGTTTATGACAACTCCATAGATAGTATAGAAATTCATTCATACAAACCGTACATAACTACTTTCAATAGAAATGATGAAATTCGGATACCTATAAACCAACAAGATTTATATGTGCTTCCATGTGCAAGTACCTTGTATGTTGAAGCCGTAGTCAATGTTATCAAAGGTGAGAGCAGGGAAGCAGTTCCAGTAGTACAGTTTACAAACAACCCTCTTCTATTTCTTTTTCAAGATATAAGATATGAATTAAACGGTGTTGAAATCGACAAAGTAAAGAATGCTGGCGTAACTTCAACTAATAAAGCACTGGTATCTATGAACGAAGCTGAGTCGAAGGTATCCAAAGTGTGGGGTTGGGATATTAACGGTTTTAAAAATGAAATTGGAGGTCATTTTGCTGCTTCAGTACCTCTCAGAAACATATTAGGTTTTGCAGAAGATTATAAAAAAATTATTGTCAATTGCAAACATGAGCTTGTTTTGCTACGAAGTAATACTAACCTCAATGCTCTAAAGCTTAACACTGGTGAAGAGGTTGCAAGTATTGATATAAAAAAGATTGTATGGCGCATGCCTCACGTTAAAGTATCTGATAGAGAAAGAATTAATTTACTCAAAATACTCGAAAAAGACAGACCAGTTCAATTAGTGTTTAGAAACTGGGATCTTTATGAGTACCCTTTGTTACCAAAGACTACAAAACACACCTGGGCAATTAAAACTTCATCGCAAATTGAGAAACCTAGATATGTTATTTTAGGTTTACAAACAAACAGAAAAAACAATGGGATGAACGATATGTCACGGTTCGATCACTGCGATATTCGAGACGTTAAAATTTTTTAAAACTCTACATATTACCCGTACGAAAGTTACAATACCAACTTTGCAAAACATAACTATGCACTAATATACGAGCAATATGCAAATTTTCAGCAGTCTTATTATAACCGCCCATGCAACTCGTTGTTGACTGCTAAAGAGTTTAAAAATATTGCACCGTTATTCGTGATAGATTGTTCTAGACAGAACGATAATATCAAATCAGGGCCGGTAATCAACATCCGTCTTGAACTAGAGTGCAACAAAGAGATACCTGATCAGACAACAGCATATTGTCTCATTTTGAATGACTGTATAGTAGAATATAGACCTCTGAGCAACATTGTTCGTAAAATATCATGAACTCGATTATTTTCGTTGATGTTCAAGGATTCAAGGATTGCTATAATAAATTTATTATTAAAGAATTTGCATTGTCTACTGTGGAGTTCACTCAAGTTTTTTTAATTAAACCTCCATATGCATTTACTACATTATCTTCGAAAGAAAAGAAGACCGTTCGATACCATGAGCGACAGAGAGGGGTCCTCTGGAATTCTGGACACATAGATTTCAGGGAATTCCAAAGAATCATTATACCAATGATGCGAAACAAAACTATTGTCATGAAAGGACTCGAAAAACAGAAATGGATTAAGGAAATGTGTGATGATTGTGATTTGATAGATATAGAAGACAGAGGAAGTCCAAATTTTTTGACTTTATATAAAACTTATTGCAAAAATGAATGTACTTTCAATTGTCTAAGTCATAAGAACTTTTGTGCCCTAAAAAATGCTATTTGTATAAAGAAATGGTACTTAGAAAATATTTAATTTTGTAATGCATGTTGTTTAAATAAATATATAATATTATATAATTAAGTTCTTTAAGAATGTTTTTTTATGTAAAATATGATAGAATAGTGTATTTTTATAAATTTTATTTGTAATACGAGTATATTTTAAGTTTATGAACAATAAAAAAACAAGATAATTTTATACCGTTTTTTATTACTTAGTTAATAAATTTTACAGTAAAATACATAATAACAATTATTATGTCTCACAGCTTCATTCTTTGCGATTTATTGTTTACATTTTGTAGTATCGCTCCCAAGCACTAGCCTTGCACGGTAGTTTAAAGTTTTTTTTTTTTTTAGACGGTAGATATTTGCGCGCCACGCGCTCTACCCTCCCACTTTTGCAATCCCCACCAAGCTCACCTCTGCCCTGTCGCGCCATTTTTGCCCCATTCTTCTTTTCCGTGCCCAAGCCTTCACACGTCTACGGATCCTTTACGCGTTATAGTGCTATCAATATGAATAGAAAAAGGAAAAGTGAAAATTATGAAGAGAAAATTAAAAAGAAAATCGCGAAGTTGGAAAATAAACTGAATAAAAATAAACCAAAGCGTCGTCGAATAATATCTTCTTCATCTGACAGTGAATTAGAAGGTAAGCAATATCTTAAATAATTAAAATTATGATCCCGTGATGCGAGCTGCCTGTAGGGCTACCTCTGTCACTTATTTATCGGGAAATTAAGCTTTTCAAAAAACCATTGTGTTGTTTATAGATGCATATTTGAAAAATTACGTGATGCGAGCTGCTTGTAGGGCTGTCTCTGTCACTTTTTTATCCCGATATTATATAAAGCTCTTTATAAAGCCGTTAAGTCGCTTAGATATTATGCATATTTGTAAAAAATATCTCCCATGCTGGTCTGGGAGGAATAAAAAAACTTAGAATGTACCAGCTGCTTCTCTTCCCACGCAGATCGTAAAAGCCGATCGAGGGAATGGGCAAAAATGCAAATCATGTTAACAGGCGATGCGGCTAGCAACCCATCACTGTATTGATTGCTTTTCCATCTTCTCGCCCACCATGACGCTAAAAGTGGCTTTTGGGTCTTGCGGCCCTGGGCTTTGCATAGAACCGCAATACCCAAAATGCTCTGTCTGCCCCATTAGGGATAAAGACGTGATAGTATGTATGTATGTATGTAAAAAATATGTGATGCGAGCTGCCTGTGGGGCTGTCTCTGTCACTGTTACAAAACATGTTGTCTATAACTTTTAGTGATGCGAGCTGCTTTTGGGGCTGTCTCTGTCACGTTCAAAAGGTGTTTACGCAAGGAAGTAAAGATATAAATTTACCTTTGCAGATAACATTGGACCTTCTACTTCGGAAAGGCCTTCTGTAGTCTCGAGCCCTCGACCACCTTCGCCAATTTTACCATTGCATAAAATAGCACAACCTTCTGCCAATGTACAACTACCTCCTGTTGAGCCGCCAGATACGGCTACGACCGATGCAACCGAGCCACTTGAGGAGGATATTTTATTGCTCCTCGGAGAGCCTCCTAAAGAAGAGATGCCCCTTGGCAAACCTATACATCGGGATATTGCTAGTAGATGGAATGACATACTTACAAAAGGTCTGTCTAAAGAAATAAAGACTACCCTTCTAGAAGGCCATCTTATACCAAGCAACTGCGAGCTCTTGATACCACCGATTCTCAACCAAGATCAGGAGAGACATTAAAAACTAATAATAACAAAAACGTATTTAATAAAAATAATTTCAGATTAAGGAATAAAAATAATTTAAACTCCAAGCCTCAGCATCGCAAGACAGTAGACAAGCCGACCAACAGCAACTGGAAGACTCCGAGCACGTCGCACCGAGCACCTCGCGGCAGCACCCGCAAGCCATCGGACCACCCGCACTCGTCGAGGAATCGCAGGAAATAGATCTTCAGGTACCGTACGCTGGTAGATTAAGATTTTTCATTCACAATTGGAGAAAAATTACTAAAGATCCGGTTATACTGGCCTGGACTCAAGGTTACATAATACCGTTTCATTCAGCTCCAGATAACTCCTTTGGCCATGTCTATCCGACATCTAAAAAAGATTATGCCGAATTTAGTAAATGTATTAATGATCTATTAAAGATTCAAGCGATATCTGCATGTGAACCAGAAGAAGGACAGTTTTTGTCAAGTATTTTTCTAGTACCTAAACCAAATGGCAACAAAAGATTCATTTTAAACCTAAAAAGATTAAATAAATTTATTAATACATCCCATTTCAAAATGGAAGATTATCGTTCAGCCTCAAGGTTAGTAACTCAAGATTGCTATATGGCTTCAATTGATTTGAAAGACGCATATTTTTTAATACCAATACACGAATCCTGCCGGAAATTTTTACGTTTTGAATTTGACGGCCAACTTTATGAATTTAACTGTCTTCCGTTTGGTTTATGTACCGCGCCCTACGTCTTTACGAAATTAATGAAACCCGTAGTAGAATATTTAAGATCACATGATATGATATCAGTTATATATTTAGATGATACCCTTTGTATAGGGCGTAATTTTCACGAATGTTAAAATAATGTACAAATCACAAAAAATGTCTTGGAAAATCTAGGTTTTGTAATAAATTATGAAAAAAGTACATTAATTCCTTATAGTCAATGTAGATTTTTAGGCTTTATGTTTAATTCAGAAAATATGTCAATATCGTTACCTAAGGATAAGAAAGAAAAATTAAAAATCGACTGATTTATTTTTTAAAGATTAAAAAATGCACTCTCCGTGAACTTGCAAAGCTAATTGGTTTATTAGTATCAGCATGCCCAGCTATTCAATACTCTTGGTTATACATTAAAGAATTAGAACGTTTTAAATATTTATGTTTATTAAATAATCCGAATTACGAACAAACTGTAAAAATAAATAATATTCTAAAGAAAGATCTACCAATGGTGGCTTAAAAATGTTGATAAAGGATTTTTATCCTTAAAAATAAATAGTTTCGATATTGAAATATTTTCTGATGCTTCAAACACGGGATGGGGTGCATATTGTAATGGAAGCAAAAGCAATGGCCATTGGAAAAGCGATGAAACATTCTGCCACATAAACGAATTAGAACTAAAAGCTGCCTTTCTTGCGTTGAAGTGTTTTGCCAAAAACTTATATAAGAAAAAAGTACTCTTACGATTAGACAATGTCACTGCTATGTCTTGTATAAATAAAATGGGTAGCATCCAGTTTAACCACTTATGGTTGAATAGGTGTGAAAGTCAAAGACTTACTTTGTTCGCATCATATATCAATACGAAAGAAAATTACAACGCTGATTATCTATCTCGCAAAAAATTACAGGACACCGAATGGGAACTGAATGAATCCGCATTCAGTTATATTAAAACAAAATCTGGTGTCCCGGAAATAGATTTATTTGCTAGTCGTTGTAATGCAAAATGTTCCTTATATGTAGCTTGGAAAAACGATCCCGAAGCATGGGCTAGCGATGCTTTTACGATCTCATGGAAAGATTTGTTCTTTTACGCTTTTCCTCCTTTTGCCCTCATTACAAAAGTATTGCAAAAGATTATTGAAGATAGAGCGGAAGGAATAGTCGTAGTCCCGAATTGGCCCATACAGCCTTTAGTGCGGGAAGTAGTGTCATAAGGTGCAAATTTTGGTATCGGAAGAATTCACTTGGCATAGATGTAATATACGTAAAGTTAAGCTAATTTAGCCCGGTAGCCATCCCCCACCCCCTGGGGGGTAGGAAGGGGGGGCATTCGAAGTTACTCGCCGCCGCGCTTCAGAAAAAAAATCATATCAGCTTCTATTTAACTAACACCTCAAGTTTGGTATCATTTTCTGATAAATCAGGCATGAGGAATTCAATTTTGAATATAATTTTACATTTAATATAAAAATTAATGGTAAAAAAGGGAAAATATTGACGAAAATATTAAAATCGGATCGCATTTTTCTTTATTTTAAGTGATTTATTTTACTAGAAATCCTGTATTTTGTGCAACAAAAAATACTGTCTTAAAGAATATTTATCTAGCTTTTAAAAAATATATACTTTATTTTAGTGCGGTGCCTTCAGCTTGACCTTTCGGAGATTAACCTTCGTTTCCTTACCTGAATGCAGTGTTCCAAGTTCCATACTTGCGTCTGATAGCGTGCGGAGAGTGGAGAAGCGCCGCAGGGCGCGGGGCGGGGGGACCGCGCTCCGCGCCTGCGAGTCGACGGTGCGCGCAACGCGGCGAGCCTTTTCAGTACGCTTTTGTTTCCCAACCGGAGTGTAGTGTTTTACAGAGTTCTGACTAAACGTTGTTGTAACGTTCGGATTGTGTGTGTGTGTATACCTATAAATGGTAAGTAAACTTATTTTTAACTAATGTCTGTTTTTAGTGTGTGGAGTGTGGCGATAGTAAAGGAATATACCTACAATGACCAAGGGTCCGTTGTCTGCCACAGGGCTGCAACTACTATCAAGAATGAATGCTTGACGCTGGTATGTCGGCCATACAGCCACATCCACGGCTTATCACAAGCTTTTGTCTTGCTATGTGCCCGCTCAAGCGGCTCGATAGCTGAGATGCGCGCCTCAAAAATTAGGACGCGCGGCTCAAAAATTGAGACGCGCGGCTCGAAAATTAAGGCCCGCGGCTCGAAAATTGGGACGCGCAGCTCAAGAATTGAGGTGCACGGCTCAAAGATTTGGACGTGCGGCTCGAATTTCGGGACGCGCGGCTCGAAAATTGGGACGTACGGCTCAAAAACATTGGGAGGCGCGGCTCAATGTTTGAGACGTGCGGCTCAGAGCTTGTGATGCGTGGCCTCTCAGATGAGACACGCGGCTCGTTTAATCGAGGTGTACGGCAGTTTTATACTGATAGAGACTCGATTTCATTTCTTTAAGTGTCGCTTAATTCCATGAGCTACGGTTGATAAAGCTTTTCGCTTGGCTTCAGATGGCGAGTGGTGGTGAGTTCGTCACCCTGGGGGACTTGCTGGAGGAGAAGGGTGAATCGCAGAGGGACGAGGAGATCCTAGGAAGGTTGAAGGTGTTAGCACAAGAGAGCTTGCCCGAAGGATGGACTAGGTGGGAGGTAAGGAAATCCTCCAAGGAGGAGATCTTCGGGGAGAGTGTTGAGGTGGCCACACTAAATAAGCTGGTATTTGCCATACCTACACTGGGACTCGTTAAAGCTTTCGACCCGGAGGCGGACCACCTGTCGGAAAAGGCCTATAGAGACATCCGCCTCAAACTCCTAGATTGGGCATTCACGCGGGCACTAATTGTGGGACCCCCTGCAATCGCTAACCGAATACGAGGGTCTGCGGCCAGGACCGAACTGTTCAAGGAGGAGATAACTCCGCTGAAGGAATTGATAATACCAAGGAAGGAAGCGGACCAAATCCTAACCGGTGCTCAAGAAGAGAGCACCAGAAAGAGAAGAAGTACCTCAATGACTTCAGATCGGTCCGGCCCAGCAAAAAGAAGTAAGGTGGATATTCTGGAAGAAAAGATGGAGAGAATGTTCCAGTTTATGGCTGAAAAGATTGAGTCTCTTTGTGAAAGTCGGCAGCCGCCTCAACAGTCGGATCATTCGGACGAGGATTCCGAATGTGAAAGTGAGCTGAGTCTTCAACGGGAGCCTCCTCCGGAATCAGAGTGGCATGCTCCAATCTTTGACACCAGCGGAGTGGGGGAGGTAACATCCTTAGATGATCTGGATTTCCGTCCGGAAGTAAAAGAGGCAGAGCCTGTGATTCCGGAGCCTTCCCCAGAATTGAGAGAAGAGGGCATCGAATGTCAAAGATTAGGAAGCGCAGGTTGGACTCGAATTCGATATAAGGAAGTGGAGAAGAAATTGCACGCATCCCCGGTGTTCAGCGCTTTAAAAATTAACACGGAACTGAGCAGTGTAGCTCGTGATTTCAGCTGGCTTGGTAAACAAGATAGTTTGCTAGGAACTATATGCCACGGTTTGCTTCTTCAAAGAAGAGCCATTGCAGATGAGGGAGAAGTTAAAAGGATTTTGAAAGAATCCAGCTTCAAATCATTGTCAGATGACCTGCTACAATTTGTCTGTGCCCATAGGGCTGAAACAATTGAAAATCAGCGGAAGATCTATAAGGCCAAAAATGAGACTCTTACCGCAGCACTTCATCAGATTCCCCCTTCTTCAACTCATTTGTTTGAAGAAAAGGCGCTCTCTACCTTCATAAAAGACCATGGCGGGGTCGGACAAATATTCCCTTCAAAACAAGGAAGATATCCAGACAAGAAGGCGTCTACTTTTCGAAAACTGTCGGCTACCGGATTCTCTCAGCCAAAGACGTCTGCAGGACACGTTCGCCAGAGAAACTCTTTCCAGTCCTCTACCAGACCTCCAATGTCCCGAGCGTCCGCTTCAAAGAGTCAACGTGACAACCCAAGAAAGAAGTCGGAAAAGCAGCGCCCTAGAAACAAGAAGTATTGACGTTTTTCGTGGGGGTCAACTCAAAAGCCGTTTATCTCTATGGCGAAAGCTGGGAGCCCCAAAGCATGTCATGAATACAATTTCAGGATACACCATCCCCTTTTGCAAGAAGCCCCCTACAGTACTTTTTCGGACAAGCTTGCTAGAAAGATTTGCGACAAAAAACTCAGCCTTAATGTCCCAGGAAATTCGAGACCTGCAACGAATTGGTGTCGTGGAACCCTCCACAGTAAAGGCGGGTTTTCTGTCGCGAATGTTTCTCATTCCAAAACAAAACGGGAAGGTGCGAGAGATCTTCGATTTAAGACGTTTAAACGCTTATTTAAATCCCCGGAAGTTTCGTTTGATAAATCAAAGTCATATTCCGAAATTCCTTCTTCACTCAGATTATCTAGCAAAAATAGACCTGTCTCAGGCGTACTTTCACGTCCCGATAAAAGAAAGCCACAGAAGATACCTTTGCTTCTCGTACGCAGGGGAACTGTTTCAGTTGACAAGCCTTCCTTTCGGTCTATCGAGCGCACCTCTGGCATTTTCTCGTCTTACAAATTGGGTTGCGAGCGTCTTAAGATCGAGAGGCATCCGGGTATTGGTGTACCTGGACGACTTTCTGTTCGCTCACCAGGATCCTCTAGTGCTCGAGGAGCAAGTTCAATCAGCGGTGAGTTTTCTACAAAGTCTAGGATGGGCTGTGAATCTAGAAAAGTCCATAACGAAGCCAACCAATCGTATAGAATTTTTAGGCATCATATGGGATACGGTAGCCAACCGGAAGTTTTTACCGGAGGCAAAGATAGTACATCTGCTGTCCGATCTTCAGAGCATCTTAAAAAATCCTTGGTGGGATTGGAAATCAGCAATTTCATTAATAGGGAAGCTAGGGTTCGCCTCTTGGGTAACTCCTTTAGGCCGGCTTTTCACCCGAAACCTTCAAAGGGCAGCCAGGGTTTTAAAAGAAGAGACACCCTTCAAAAAGCTGATCATGCCAACTCCTGCCAGGGCCGATTGTCTTTGGTGGATTCAACACCTTCAAAACCCGGGAAAGATATTCATGCCCGATCCTACAATTTTTTCTCACGACGGATGCTTCAGATGCCGGCTGGGGCATACAGCTGGGTCAGCATCGGCTGGCTGGGATTTGGACAAGGGATCAAAGGAGTTGGCATATAAACAAAAAGGAATTATTCACGGTATTCATGGCCCTGTCCAAATTTCAAACAGCTGTGCGAGGCCAGTCACTGATGCTTCAGTCGGACAACAAAACTGTTGTGGCATACCTTCGAAACCAGGGGGGTACACGGTCGGCGATCCTTCTAGAAGTGACTCGGAAACTACTGCTATTAGCAGATCGTCTGGATGTCACCATTCAAGCCTTTTTTATACCAGGCAAGTACAACACAGTAGCAGATCGACTATCCAGGTTCATGGCTCTTCCAGACTGGCATCTGAGCGAATCCATAACAAGTCATATTTTCAGGAAGTGGGGAGTGCCGCAAATCGACCTCTTCGCTTCTCATCAGTCCAGAGTCGTTCCCTGCTATGTGACGATGGATGCGAGGGACTCGGAGGCGAGATTCATAAATGCGTTCAGTCAGGAGTGGCATTTCAACCTGGCTTGGGTCTTTCCACCCCCTCCTTTAATTCCGAAAGTTCTTCAGCATCTCAACAGGGCAACAGGGTTTTTTCTGCTTGTGGTGCCACGATGGGAGAAGGCGTTTTGGAGGGGATCTCTGAAACGCAGAGCCTTAGAAGCCCCCTTCGAGATTCGAGATCTAAATCTGCACTTAATCGACCTGTCAACCAATCGCCATCCGGAGAAAGTAGAGGATTTACATTTAGAGGTTTGGAAAATACGGGGTGGGGCCCGTTAGTTTTCGGTTTGAAGCCTGACTATGTTAATCTACTGCAATCTACTTGGCGGGACTCTACATGGAGGACTTATGGGTCAGCCTGGAAACAGTGGGTCTCGTGGGGAAGAAAAAATGGGATAAATCCTAGTCGGCCTCGCCCACTGGACTTATCGTCCTACTTAGGATACTTGGCTAAGGAAAGAAACTTGGCTTATGCTACAATCTTGGTCCATAAATCAGTGATAGTGTCCTTGGCTGATCCATCTCAGGAAAGTCGTCTGTCTTCACATCCCCTGGTAACTACAATGTTGAAGGGGATAGGTCTGTCTAAGTGTTCTTCTTCATCATCTGCCTCCACAATATGGAATGTGCGGGACCTTATAGAGTGGTTGAAAAGAGATGTCCCGTCGACGAACAGTATTTTTCAAGTGTCTCGTCATGTAGCCTTGCTTTTGTTACTGGCATCAGGAAGAAGAATTCATGATTTGACCCTTCTTAAAATAGATGGACAACACTGTCAGATTTTAGAGGAATCAATCCGATTTTGGCCGGCTTTTGGATCAAAAACGGATAGTATCAAAACCCGACAGTCAGGTTGGGAGTTGATATCTTCCGAAGATTCTTCTCTGAATCTGGTAAAATGGGTAAAATGCCTGATTGAATGCTCGTCAGAGAGGAGAAAGGCTCGAGAAGGCTTGTTTAATCTTTTTATTACCACTCGGGGAGAAGTAAAGGCTGCATCTAGAACGATAATAGCGGGTTGGCTTAAAACTGCCTTTCGGAACTTGGATATTGATTGTAGTCCGGGTACCATACGATCAGCTGTGGCATCCAGCGATTTTGAAAACGATGTCCCGCTAGATAGGATTTTGTCGAGAGGTAACTGGCGGGGCTCCTGTAATTTCTTTAAACATTATTGTAAAACTGTAGATCGCCCCCGCTCTTCTAGTTCCAACGCTTTGAATAATTCTTTTCAGGTTATTTGAGTTGATTGCCGTACAAAATTACATTTAGTACCTAAGTAAAGTTATCTGATCTCGCTATCGATGGCTGTGATTATATTCAATAATAAAGTTAGAATGTACTTTATGTTACTTTTAATTGTTTGGTTACTTGTCCAAGTGTATTATTACTTATGAATAAGTATGAAAGCGCCATTAAAGTCTAACTTGATTACATATATTCTGTTTTTTCCTTGGAAAACCTTCCCTGCTAGAATAGTCACAATACGCTTGAGGCGCCGGCAGAGGGTAGAACACATCTCCGAAAGGTCAAGCTGAAGGCACCGCACTAAAATAGAACCGTTTTCCACCCCAATGGGAAGAAAACGATTATTTTAGGTCGTGCCGAAGCTTGACCTGGAGTAAGGGCCTTGCCGGCTTTTCGAAGATTGGTACTGAAAAGGCTCGCCGCGTTGCGCGCACCGTCGACTCGCAGGCGCGGAGCGCGGTCCCCCCGCCCCGCGCCCTGCGGCGCCTCTCCACTCTCCGCACGCTATCAGACGCAAGTATGGAACTTGGAACACTGCATTCAGGTAAGGAAACGAAGGTTAATCTCCGAAAGGTCAAGCTTCGGCACGACCTAAAATAATCGTTTTCTTCCCCTTGGGGTGGAAAACGGTTCTATTATACATAGCTGTCATACATCTATCTGAAAAAAATCGCACATGGCACGCGGCGGTGCCTAGGAACTATTCCAACCGTCTCGTCTCACATAATTTATTGCAAGTATTAAGTTGTTTTTTAATTAAATATATATAGAATATATACTTGACCTAATCATTGAATTCAATTTTGAGTACAATTTTACATTTAATGTAAAGATTAATAGTAAAAAAGGGAAAAAATTGACGAAAATATTAAAATCGGATCGCATTTTTCTTTATTTTAAGTGATTTATTTTATTAGAAATCCTGTATTTTGTGCAACAAAAAATACTATCTTAAAGAATATTTATCTAGCTTTTAAAAAATATATGCTTTATTATACATAGCTGTCATACATCTATCTGAAAAAAATCGAACATGGCACGCGGCGGTGCCTAGGAACTATTCCAACCGTCTCTTCTCACATAATTTGTTGCAAGTACATATTAAGTTGTTTTTTAATTCAAAATATATAGAATATTTACTTTACTTAATTATTGACTGTCTCTTATGGTCTGATGTCTCAATAGTAGTATTTTTATATTTATATTAGTTCATTTTTTCATAACATATTCCACCACATTGTCATAATTCGATACATTTTAATAGTTTTCTTAGACAGTTGCACCTTACACTGCACCGTGACTTGCACTTGCACCTGCACCGAATCAGTTGTTCACGACAAGCGGTAGCAGCCACTGGTGCAGTAGTCCACTTCGGTTTCCAATTATTTGGTTAAATTTCCTATCCCTAATCCGCCGGACTGGGACGATTTTGAATCTGCCCCATACGTACACCCCATGGTAAACAGCTCGTAGTAGATTTTTTTTTAATAGCCCATTGTGTCCTTTGTTGGGCAAAGGCCTCCCCTTTTTGCTTCCATGATTCTCGATCCAAGGCAACTTGCTGCCATCCACTCATGTAGCTTTCAATATCGTCCCTCCCATCTTTTCCTCGGCCTTCCCCTACGCCGGCGTCCTTCTGGAACCCATAACGTCGCCTTTCTTGCCCATCTTTCCGGTCTCATACGACAAACATGTCCGGCCCACTCCCACTTTAATTTTTCCGTTTTGACACCCACATCGACAATTTCGTCCTGGAGCGCAGTTCAGTGTCTCGTAGAAGATGCTGCCGAAAATTCTCTGGCTGTCGGTCTTTTTTTAGAGAACAGCTCCCTCCTGCACTCGTTTAGCGATGTGCACTGACTGGACCTAAAAGAAAAATCGGTAAAAAGGTATTGCAGTATTATTTTGGTCAAAATAAAATACAACTACATATATACCTGTCATTTATAGCCACGTAGATACGATTTTTTTTCTGTGCTCATTTATCAATTTTATCATACCTCGTTATGACAATGTTTTAAATAATTTGGTTAGAGTTTTCTTCGTTTCTGTTAGCGAGCATATTAGTTCACTAGTTGCTGATGGTAAAGTATTCCATGTATCGTCAGCAACATACACCATTATTCTCGTATCAGCATTCAGCTGCTTCGTCGTTGCAGGGGTCGATGTTATTTTTTCAACGATCGCTGCAGCTAAGAACAGTCGTATAACTGTTCTAAGCAGCATGATTTTGACATTTATGAAGCATGGAATACTTTTTCATCAGCAACTAGTGAATTTAATATGCTCACTGACAGAGACGTAGAAAACTCTAACCAAATTATTTAAAAAATTGTCATAACGATACTCTAACCAAATTATTTAAAAAATTGACATAACGATGTATGATGTATAATAAATGATCACAAAATAAAATTGTATCTACGTGGGTTATGTATATAACTGTATTTTATTTTGATCAAAATAATACTGCAATACCTATTTACCTGATTTTCATTTCAGGTCCAGTCAGTGCACAACGGTAAACGAGTGCAGGAGGGAGCTTTTCTCTAAAAAAAGACCGACAGCTAGAAAATTTTCCGCAGCATCTTCTAAGAGCTTGTATAATAATGGTGCTTGTTTACCATGGGGTGCACTGCACGTATGGGGCAGATTCAAAATCGACCCAGCGGATTAGGGATAGGAAATTGAACCAAATAATTGGAAACCGAAGTGGACTACTGCACCAGTGGCTGCTACCGCTTGTCGTGAACAACTGATTCTGTGCAAGTGGAAGTCACTGTGCAGTGTTAGGTGCAACTGTCTAAGAAAACTATTAAAATGTACCGAATTATGACAATATGGTGGAAAATGTTATGAAAAAATTAACTAATATAAATATAAAAATACTACTATTGATACATTAGACCTTAAGAGACAGTAAATAATTTAGTAAGGTATGTATTCTATATATTTTGAATTAAAAAACAACTTAATACTTGCAACAAATTATGTGAGACGAGACGGTTGGAATAGTTCCTAGGCACCGCCGCGTGCCATGTTCGATTTTTTTCAGATAGATGTATGACAGCTATATATAATAAAGTATACATTTTTTAAAAGCTAGATAAATATTCTTTAAGATAGTAATTTTTGTTGCACACAATATACGATTTCTGGTAAAATAAATCAGTTGAAATAAAAAAAAATGCGATCCGATTTTAATATTTTCGTCAATATTTTCCCTTTTTTACTATTAATCTTTACATTAAATGTGAAATTGTACTCAAAATTGAATTTCTCATGCCTGATTTAACAGAAAATGATACCAAACTTGAGGTGTTAGGTAAATAGAAGCTGATATGATTTTTTTTCTGAAGCGCGGCGGTGAGTAACTTCGAATGCCCCCCCTACCTACCCCCCAGGGGGTGGGGAATGGCTACCGGGCTAAATTAGCTTAACTTTACGTATATTACATCTGTGCCAAGTGAATTCTTCCGATACGAAAATTTGCACCTTCCATACATTGGGTGACACTACTTCCCGCACTACTTGGTTTCCTATTTTCAAAAGACTATCTACTTCAGAGCTTATATATTTTGACCCAGATGTTAACCTATTGCAATCTCCTTTCAGAACGAGTCACAACCTCCACAAGTCGTTGAAGCTGATTGCAGGGAAATTATCCGGCAGGCATTATTAAAAAAGTCGTTGTCATCGCAAGCAGTTGACATTATGATGGCATCATTGTCGGATAACACATATAAACAATATAGTGGTAGTATTAAAGCATGGATAAACTATTGTAATCATAAGGGATTAAATGCAACAAACGTTATGATACCAGAGGTTATTAATTTTCTTACTGTTATTTTTAATAAGGGGGCCAATTATGGGACTATAAATTCTTATAAATCTGCTATATCTTTTCTGATTGGGGAACCTTTAGATGATAACAGGTTAAAAAGGTTTATGAGAGGAGTTTTTAGACTGAGACCCACAAAACCTAAATATAACCTATCATGGGACCCAAAGGTTGTTTTGGATTATTTAGCCCAGCAGTGGCCAAATCAAGATCTCAGTTTAAAAACTCTCTCTATGAAAACTGTCACCTTGCTAGCGCTAGTGACTGCACATCGTGTGCAGACTTTATCATTAATTAAACTTGTTAATGTTTCTACGATTGAAAATCAAATAATCATTAAAGTACCTGATTTAATTAAAACATCCAGACCGGATGGTTTTCAACCTTTACTTAAATTACCATTTTTTGATTTACGACCTGAAATATGTCCTGCTAGGTGTTTGCAAGCATATATAAACAAAACAGTACATATTCGTAATAGTGATTCATTATTTATAAGTTACAAAAAACCTCATTCAAAATTAAGCTCTCAAAGATTGAGTCATTGGATTAAAGAAACACTCAGCCATAGCGGTATTGACACATCTATTTTTACTGCTCATAGCACTCGCCATGCTTCGACATCAACCGCGAATAGATTGGGGGTCAATATTGACATCATTCGAAAAACCGCTGGCTGGAGTGATTCTTCATCAATATTCGCAAAGTATTACAACAAAGATGTTATCTCTAATAGTAATCATTTCGCGAATTGTATTCTCTCTTCTGGAAATTTATAATATATATTTAAGGTGTTTGATTACACATGCATGTTGCTATTACAATGGTTGTATAATGTTTTCCGTAATAAATACTTCCTACATATCTATAATTATTTTACATTTTTAATCTCTAAACATCTACAAAATGTAAACAATAAATCGCAAAGAATGAAGCTGTGAAACATAATTAATGATCAAACGAACTTACCTGAAGTGAAGTTCGATCACAATTATGTGAACAGCTTCATTCGACGCGATTTATGCGTAACCCTCCTCTCTTAATTATAGAAAATTAACCCACCCGAGTAATATAGCAACTTCTAAAAAATGTAAAATAAAAGTGTAAATTTAACCTTTAAACAAAATGAGGCAAAAATGGCGCGACAGGGCAGAGGTGAGCTTGGTGGGGATTGCAAAAGTGGGAGGGTAGAGCGCGTGGCGCGCAAATATCTACCGTCTAAAAAAAAAAAAAAAAAACTTTAAACTACCGTGCAAGGCTAGTGCTTGGGAGCGATACTACAAAATGTAAACAATAAATCGCGTCGAATGAAGCTGTTCACATAATTGTGATCGAACTTCACTTCAGGTAAGTTCGTTTGATCATTATTTATAAATGTGAAAGTGAGTTTGCATATTTGTTACCTCATCATCACGCTTAATATTTCTTATACATACATTTACTAGCTGTACCCGCGGGCTTCGCTCTCCGTGAGAATTTCGGGATAAAGAGTACCCTATGTTCTTCCCCGAATTTCAAACTATATTCATACCAAATTTCATCCAAATCTGTTTAGTAGTTTAAGCGTGAAGAGGTAACAAACAAACGAACAAATATTCGAACTCACTTTCGCATTTATAATAATAGTAACAATCAGGTTTTCGTCGTGGACACGGCACGGTATCAGCCCTCCTCAAAGTGACTGATGACATTAGATTGGGATGGAGAATAAGAAAGTCACAGTCGTAGCATTGGTAGATTTCTCCAATGCCTTTAACACCGTGGACCATGATATCCTTCTAGCCATACTTTCACATCTCAAGGTATCTTCACCAGTTGTCAACTGGTTCTCATCTTATCTTCGAGGACGACAGCAGTTAGTTCGCATTGAGGAATCCTCCTCAGAATGGTGTGAACTTGAGACAGGCGTCCCTCAGGGAGGCATTCTTTCGCCTCTACTCTTCTCTATTTTTATAGATTCTATTACTAGAGATCTTCAGTGTTCGTATCACCTTTATGCCGATGACTTGCAACTTTATGCACAAGCTGATGTAGATAATCTAGACGTTGCCATTAGTCAGGTTAATACTGCTCTGAGTGCCGTGGCTGAGTGGTCACGAAAGTTCGGGGTTAAGGTCAATCCTAAAAATGTCAGGCTTTACTAGTTGGTAGTACATATTTTATTAGGCAGATTGACATTGACTCTCACCTATCTGTCTGTTTTGAAGGCACAGTAACACCATTTGGCTCAAGTGTCAAAGATTTAGGTTTGCACATAGATCCATTCCTCTCGTGGAATACACAAGTCACGGAAATTTCTAAAAAAGTCACGGGTGTCCTACGTACCCTCTATAAGTTAAAAAAGTTTCTACCCTGTGACACCAAAACAATGCTGGTTAATACATTGATCTTGCCAATCATAGATTATGCTGATGTGTGCTACTCGGACTTGACTGGCGATATGCTAAACAAACTTGACCGTCTTTTCAATAATTGTATTCGCTATATCCTTGGTCTTCGTAAATACGACCATATGTCGTCTTATCGCTCCCAACTTCACTGGTTACCAATTCGTCAACGGCGCAACCTGCACATCCTCACAACTCTCTATTCGATTCTTTTTGAACCCGCTACTCATGCTTACCTCAAGTCTAATTTTCAGTTTCAGGGTGATACCCATCTCAGAGATCTGCGTTCTTCTAACAATTTCAACCTTTTTTTGCCAGTTCACCGGAGTGGGTTCTTTACACATTCTTTTATCGTCCAAGCTATAAAACTATGGAACGAATTACCAGTTAATGTCCGGAAGGCTAAAACCCGTTTTTCATTTAAGAAACAGGTGAAGGCACATTTTCTTCAGAAACTGTCAGATAGATCATAGTGTATTTATGTAGTGTATGTAGTTTATGTAGGTATTGATTATTTTAGCATATACTTTATAGTGTGTATTATTTGCATGTAGTTTATTGTTTTGATTATTTTTTTAATTATTATTTTTACATAAAGTCTTTTCTTTCTTTTTCACCATATACCTGTCAAGTTGTGCACTACCCCTATCATTCTCCACATCACCCGTTTGGTTGACTGGTAGATAAGGCCTTAGGCTTTAAGTCCGCCATTACAATTGTATTTGTGTATGAAGTTAAATAAATAAAAAAATAAAATAAAAAAATAGTAGTTAATAGATTCAGGTGTTACTTTGCGGAAGTCAAAGTTACATACTATGTGATTTGAATTATTTTGTGTGATTCCGCCACCAGTTAGTTCATGCAAACTATTGCCGGCCGGCGCCCACCCACTACTGTTAGTCCCAGCATACCTGCCACCAGCAGCCCGTGTGCACCCGCCACCAACAGTCAATGCATGACCCCTCCCATGCTGCTGCATCCGCTGTGGCTGCAGCAACATCGGACGTCGTATACGCGACACGTGTTTCGCCTCTTCACAAGGCATCCTCAGGCACCAAACAAGTTGTTGATCGTTCGGTGGTCAAACGTCGAATGATAAAAATTCCGCGTGTAGTTCTTCTCGCACTTCGCCTTTCGGCGGGAGCGGGGTTGCTGCTCAGGGCTGTGGCCCTCTTCAGCGAATTGCTGCCGCCGCCTACTACGGTAGGCGGGTCACAGGGTAGTGGCCGTGGCGGCCACTTCAGGCTTCGTTAGTCCTGGGGGTTCGGTTGAGGCGTCGCTGCTGGTGCGGCGCCTAGCTCGGCTGGCAACGGGATGATGGCATCGCGGGGCGAGGGCATGTTCCTGCCGTCCGGCGGGCGGGCGTGCAAGGGCGCAATTCCCCTGAGGTGGGGGTGTGCGAGCGGTCCGCCTTCTCGTACATGCCCCTCGCCAGTCGAGAGACAAAGGTGTCCAGGCCTTCCCACTTCAAGTCCCGGTGGACGACGGCGTTCCTCACGTAACGCGGGGCCCCGACGGCCGCCCGGAGACAAAGGTTTTCTTGAGCTCGAAGACGTCGCTTGTTTGTCTCCGAGCAGTATGCGTACCACGCAGGGGCCGCGTATGTGAGGCGGAATCTAACATAGGCCTTGTAGACCCCGAGCCGCGTCCGTAGCGGGAGACTGGAGGAAAGCACTGGACGCAATTTCCCCCGGGCCATCTTCGTCGTTGCCACCACCTCGTCGACATGGGCCTTCAAGCCAAGGCGCCTGTCGAATTTCACCCCCAGGTATTTGACGTGCAGCTGCCACGGCACGTCTTCGCCGAAGAGCTTCAAGGGCGGCGGTAGGTTGGTGTTCCCCGATATTAGTGCCTGCGTCTTGCTGACGTTCACCGACAACCTCCACTTGGAGAACCAGTCAGGCAGGGCGTCTAGGGCCTTCTGGACTTTCTTGGCGGCGTACTTTGCGTTGACACTGACGGCAAAGTACGGCGTCGTCGGCGAAGAGCGCCAACTCGGCCTGACCGGCCACTGGGAGGTCGTCGGTGTACCACGCGTAGCACGCAGGCGACAAGCAGCTTCCTTAGGGAACACCAGCCCGCACCGGGCGTTTCGATGATTCGGCGTCTTCTACCGCCACCCTTATCTTCCTGTCCTCGAGGAAGGAGGCCACAATCCTGAGCAGTCTTTTGGGCATGGGCTTGGGCGTTAACGACATTTTGTACAGCAACCCCTCGTGCCATACTCTGTCGAACGCCTTCTCGTTGTCAAGGAGCACCACAGCCACGTGCTCCTTGCGGTTGGCTGCCGCCGAGATCTTGTGCAGCAGTCTGGCTATCTGGAGCGTCGTTGAATGTTCAGGCCGAAAACCAAACTGCTCCGCGCGCAGTGGTATGTGCGGGAGCAGGAGGCCGAGCAGGAGTTTCTCGAACACCTTCGAGAGGGCGCTGAGGAGTGTGATGGGCCGGTAACTCTCAGGCTTCTGCAGGTTCTTCCCCGGCTTGGGCAGCATAATGACCCGGCCGGTTTTCCAATCATTTGGGTAGTGTCCCAAGCGCAAGATGCCATTGAAGAGGCGCGTCACCGCCGTGATGTACATAGGCGGTAGATGGCGGAGCGCCTCGTTCGTGACGTTGTCTGCGCCCGGGGCTTTCCTGGGCTTCAGGCTCCGGATCACTCGCAGGACCTGGCCGGGAGTGAAGAACGCTGCATTCTCCTCTTCTGGTACCGGCTCCGCAAAGTAAGCTCGAAGGTGCTCGATGACCATCTTGTGATGATCCTGGTCGGCCACTGGGTTCGACGTGAATTGACGCTCCAGATGCTCCGCGAAGATCTCGGCGCGATCTTCGGCTTTGAATCGTGGGAGGCCATCGGCTGCCAGCAGCGGTCGGACGGGTTGGGGTTCGCCCGTAAGCTGCCGGTAGAGGCGGTGAATGGAGGGGATATCACCGCCCACCGAGAGTAGGTGGTTCTCCCACGATCTGGCTGTGTGCTCTGCAGGCGATCCTTGATGGTCTCCACCAGCTTGTTGAGCTCCGTCTTGGTGGCGGGGGCAGCAAGTGTTTTGCCACTGCCGCCGCAGCCGCCTCTTCTGGGCCAGCAACTTGCTGATGTCGGCAGGCAGCGGGTCCGGCTTTGCTGTGGCCGAGACCGGGCGTGTTGCGGCTTCAAGGGCGGCGCGGATGCAGCAGGTGATGGCGCTCGCCGCCTGCTCAACCTCTTCGCCGGTGGAGACCCGCTTGAAAGCGACCCTAGTCTTGTCGCTCTCAAGCGCTTCCTCATACTTCGCCCAGCTGATTTTTGATGTTCTGCTGGGCAGCGAGACCCTTGCCGGTAGGTCCTGAAGGACGAGAAGAACGGGCCTGTGGTCTGACGGCAGGTCCAGTGAGACTTCTTGTGTGGGCGGTGTTCGTAGACCTCTGTAGGCCACAAGGTCGATGACGTCGGGCTCGCCCGTCGGGCCATAGTGAGTCGGCTCGTCGGGGCCCATCACCTCGTAGTTGTGGACTACAGAGTCCCGGTGAAGGAGTCGTCCGTGGGGGCACACCCTCATGGAGTTCCAGACGGTGTGTTTGGCGTTGAAATCGCCGGCCACTAGAGTCGGCGTGGGGTGCATCAGTAGTGCGCGCAGCTCCTGGGGATCCAGATTGCTGTTTCTGCTGGATGGCGGCACGTACGTCGCAAACAGCCTTGTCTCTTGGCCGGCGACGCTGACCAGTACGCCCAACGCGTACATTGTCTGGAACTCCCTGTGCGGTATGGCCTGATGGACGACATTCCTCTTCACGAACACTGCGAGTCCTCTGTAGGGTCTGCCGTTGACGGGACTCTTCTCGTCCTTGCGGTAGCATATGTACCCGGGGATCTTATAAGGGTCAGATTCCCCGAGGTGGGTCTCGCTGACCAGCATCACATCAATGCGCTGCTGACGGAGGAAGTTCGTCAGCAGCTGCTTCTTTCTATTAAGCGTCTCGGCGTTCCAGTGCGCTATCCTCAGAGGGCCTCTATCCATATTAGTATGGAAGGTTGGAGACACCTCTGAGGAGACCCGACGCGGCCAACTGGTCGGGGGTCATGGTTGCCGGGGACTGGAACGCCTGGAACAGCATGTGCAGATGCTGCGGGGGCATTCCCTGTACTGGAGG
This sequence comes from Acrobasis consociella, assembly GCA_963555685.1. Classification (NCBI taxonomy): domain Eukaryota; kingdom Metazoa; phylum Arthropoda; class Insecta; order Lepidoptera; family Pyralidae; genus Acrobasis; species Acrobasis consociella. The sequence continues at coordinate 14,252,795 of OY743125.1, read as the reverse complement.
CAGTGGTGGGGGGGCCTGTGTTGCCGGGGCTTGCGGGGCCTGAGGCTGGTGATCTTCGGGGGGAGCGGGAGCAGAGCTGCCCGCTGATGGCTTCTTCTTTTTCTTCTTCTTCTTCTTCTTTGGGAGCTCTGCTCCTCTGGCCGTAGGGGCGTTGGCGGGGGCCATTAGGGAAGCCCCCGCTGTCTCCTCCGTGGCCGGACGCGGCGTTGGAGCGGAGCCCGTGCGTGCCACCGGGCCGGCGCGCTTATTTCTCGCTTCCCGCTTGAATACGGGGCACGAGGTGTTGTTAGCGGGGTGCGGGCCCCCGCAGTTGGCGCAGATTGCGGGCTCTTCTCTCGGGCGGTCGCAGTCGCCCGCCTTGTGGGGGCCTCCGCATCGAACGCATGCGATCGGCCGGTGACAATTGACCGACGAGTGTCGGAAAAGCTGGCATCGGTGGCATTGGGCGGGCCCCTGCTTGCCGCGCCAGGGCACCACCTTGACTCCGGGCATGTAGAGCAGCTCCTTAATACCGAAGATGCTCTGCGCGTTTTCTGCTCTCTTTATGAGTCAGAAAAAGATGCATCCGGGGCGATCCCCCCTACCCCGGATACCCTTGATGGCCTCTGCCTCATGGCCAAGTTGTGCTAGGGCGTCCTTGAAGTCACTCTCGAGGGTGTCGGCTGGTAGCCCCCTAATGGCCACCTTGAGTTGGCGTTCGGCCGGGAGCGAATAACAGTACCAGCTGACGCCGGCCTCCGCTTCCAGTTTCGTGAGGTGTCGCTGCACGAGCCGGTACTCATGTTCGTCGGCCGGAGTGAAATTTACCCCTCGGCCGAGGGGGCGGGCGGATGGCGAGCACGATAAAAATTCACCGTATTGCCATCCTTTTATACAATTAGAGAAGAGGGAGGTGGTGGGGGAGCGGAGTTACCGGAACTTTCTATTGTAAAAATATTTAATAAAGGGGAATTATTTACCTCTAGTTGTTTATTTATTAATTGAATATTTGATTTTTTATATTTATTAATTTCTAATTGCTCCCAAATACTCAATTTTAACCCTTTTTCTTCGGTGTGTAATATTTTGTAAGTATTATTTGATGATAAATTATGATTTTGATCAAGTAGGTGTTCTGCAAAGTTGGACCTTTCTGGGTGTTTGTTCTTATACGCATTAATATGTTCATTATAACGAATTTTAAAGTTGCGGCCGGTTTATCCAATATAAACTTGTTGACAATCATCGCTAGTTAGTTTGTATATACCGGATTTTTTGTCTGACTCAATTTTATCTTTTACATTACAAAGAGATCTTAGCGAATTTTTTGTTTTTAACGCTACGTATACCTTATTTTTTCTGAATATTTTAGACACTTTATCTGTAATTTTACCTAAATATGTTAAACTTGCTATATAATTAGAGGTTAAATTGTTTGGTACTGTGTATAAAAGTTTTTCAGTCACATTCTGTCTTTTCCTATGTATAATGTTGTCTATTATTTGTGTATTGTAACCGTTTGACTTAGCTATTTGGTATAAAATATTCAGTTCTTTATTATAATTACTTTTACTTTACCAAATAGCTAAGTCAAACGGTTCCGGTAACTCCGCTCCCCCACCACCTCCCTCTTCTCTAATAGTATAAAAGGATGGCAATACGGTGAATTTTTATCATTCGACGTTTGACCACCGAACGATCAACAACTTGTTTGGTGCCTGAGGATGCCTTGTGAAGAGGTGAAACACGTGTCGCGTATACGACGTCCGATGTTGCTGCAGCCACAGCGGATGCAGCAGCATGGGAGGGGTCATGCATTGACTGTTGGTGGCGGGTGCACACGGGCTGCTGGTGGCAGGTATGCTGGGACTAACAGTAGTGGGTGGGCGCCGGCCGGCAATAGTTTGCATGAACTAACTGGTGGCGGAATCACACAAAATAATTCAAATCACATAGTATGTAAAAAAATAGTAGGAAGTAGGATAGGATAGTAGGATTCTTATGTTATAATGCCGCAATACCCTACTGTACCTAAAATACTAGACCCGGTCAACCCCGTTGGCCACTACTTTTTCTACGGGTACCTTTTGTTTCGTATAACAATACCCTATGTGTTACAACTCAGATAACGTTTGTATTCCATTAGCTTTTCTTACCATGCGCTATAAACACACCTAGAATATTTTAACGTATCTACTTGTATATTTATGTAAGTACGTTACCTAATAAGACTCTGTCTCAATAATGTAGAAGAAAAGAAAGTTCCTTTTAAATAATTTTATTGAAAGCAATAATGAACGGGTCTAAATTATTTATGTATAATAAAGAATTTAAAAGGACTACAAAAAAAAAATATTTTCAAGCTTAACAAGTCAAAACTTTTGAACACAAACATTGATATTAATGCATAGGTATACAAATTCAATACTTTCAATTGCTCGGCGGGTCTGGAAAGCCATTGACGAACTCCTGAAAAAAAAAACAAATATTAAATACTTACAGCAGTTTGTAGTTAAAATGTGTTAATTTTTTTTACGTAAGGATTTCATTCTTTTACCAAATCAATTGTGATTCCTAAAAAATAAGCAAATAATGTACTTCATGTTTTGATTACATACCTTTTATTTGATATGCTGTAAACTCTCACTATTGGTTATGTTATGGTTATGACTCCACTTTATCCCGACGAGAACGGTTATAGGCTATACCGGCTATAGGTACACATCTTTATTAGTAGGTATGTAGGAATTTTCGTAGAAAATCCAGCTACCTCATAGTAATGCGACGCGTTCCGCTGCAAAAAATAAACCAATCACATAAAATTCATGTCGGGGGGTCAAAATGTATCACTACAAATCACAAGTGAAATTTCACATCAATAATGTTAACTTAAAGAAATATTACTTGGTATAAGTTTTATTAGCCATATTCATGGTAAAATCTGATTTACTTTTATTCAAAGCAAATATATAAATGTCGAAATGAAATTTTAAATGCTTCGGATTGCGGTTACCAAAGAGAATATAATATCCATCACTACCTACATGGTTTGGTATAAAACTATTCCTTATTACGCTCACGAATGCAATACCGTTTCAAATTTTAATTTATAGCCTTTTAAAAAATATAATAATGGATGTTTTATAAAAACAAATTAGGTTTTAATTTCGTACACATTTTGTTACATAATACAGTGCTCTATCACAATTTTTTTAAATAAAATAAATATTTTTGAAGACTTCCATCAGAATTAAATGGAACGCCGCGTAAAACAGTGATGGAGCTATATGAAATAATATAGCGTTATCTCACTTTCACAATTGTTTGGGAATAGACATAACATTCGTTCTTTCACATCACTTAGCAGGAAAGAAATAATCTTACTTTTAAAGTTCATGGTACGATTCGAAACAATGTTATTACAAGCTTGAAACAAAACGGACCTAAACCATCATGATTTTCCTGTCAAGCCCATGATAACGCCCCAGACAAGGATATTCCTTCGATTGTCCTTAACGATTTCACATTTTTCTACTTTTCCTTACCCAATCACTGTTTATATTATTAATATCGCCACTCAATCAACTATAAAAACTAATGAACTCGTACAGATTTATCAGTAGAAGCTCCATTGAAGCAATTACAGCACCTTCACCAACCTTTGAATGTAACTAGTTAGGATTAAAATTAGAAATAAAGAAATAAATATGGATCTAAAGGAATTGTATCCAGAGTCGTAAAATTATTTAAAAAAAAAACAGACCACCATTTTGATTGCTACTTTGACGTTAAAACAATACTGCTAAGATTGCGCTCATGCCATAAAGTTATGTCGCCCGTCGGAAAAATACCATCTCGCTCGTTATTATTGCCTAAAGCAAGATAGTGAAACAAAGTGAACGAATGATAGTGCTCGATAAACGCTGTCACCTGAGATGGTACTCCTGCTGGTACGCTATTGAATGAATGATTTGATGTGACGTCACAAAATTGCTAGCAAATACAATATTAAAATAATATTACTTTAATGTTGTTTTCTATTGGTCATGGTACGAATTGACAAAGTAATATTAAAACAAGACTGCTATAAGAGGTCGTAGTAAGGCCCCAGATACATTTTCATGTCTTTATCTCTGACGGGTTGACAGACCTTAGAACCATAGGTTTCACAGATCATTATTAAGAGTGATGATGAGACGAGCGTTAAGATGGAAAAAAGGGAATCAAAATAGTGATGGGTTGCTAGCATTGCTTATTAACGTGATTCAAATCTAGTCCTTTCCCTCAATTCGGTTTTACGATCTGCACGGGAAGAAAAGCAGCTGGTACATTCTAAGTTGTTTATATATAAATATACATATATATTGCAAGTGATGAATAAAAAACGGAATTATTAAAACGAGTATTTTATTAATAGGTAATTAACTAATACGGTTATAAGTCACAAATTAATACATTTTAAGTCTTAGTGTACTAGATAAAAATAACAAAGTACAAACTGTCAAATTGCTGTAGGTACCTGGTAAATTTTTCTTGTTTACAATTTAAGCACATACTTAATTTTTATTGTTTAAAACGAAACATTACTAACACAGACATATTTGCTACCTTTTCAAATCTGTTCATACAGTTTGTTTGTTTGTTTGTTTGTTTAAACTCTTTATTGCACATTAAATATAACAATTGACAGGTACAAAACATATTCATAAAAAATAAAATGTACAACGGCGGGCTTATCCCATTGAGGAATTTCTTCCAGCCAACCAAGCATCTGAAAAAACAGGAAGAAAGCATCTGGGTAGTCGTGCAATAAAAAACTAACAATAATAAATACCTAACACATATTATAAACTAATTTAAATACCAATATTACCTATACAAAATACATATAAATACATATACATACATACATATATATAGCTCAATTGTCTGAAGAATCAGAGTAAAATTTTCCAACACGAGATTTAAAAGAATCAGCAGAGAGTGCCATCTTTATATCCAACGGAAGTGAATTCCACAATTGTGCCGCATGCACAGTAAACGACTTTGAGAATGATCGTGATGTATGAGGGGGGATGAATAAAATGGGGTTGTTACTCGCGCGCAAACGGCTGTCAATTTCGCGAAAAGAGAACTTATCATAAAGATATTTAGGAAAGGAAGATTTATAAAGCACGTTGAATAGCATTGAAAGGGTGTGTACGTTGCGGCGATGTCTGAGAGGGAGCCAGTGAAGCCGACGACGGAACTCTGAAATGTGGTCGAACTTGCGAAGACCGAATATAAAACGAATAGCCTGATTTTGTAGCCGTTCTAACATGTCTAATTGTTCCTCGGTAACATCTAGGAAAGCCACATCGGCATAGTCAAGAATGGGAATGAGGAGAGACTGGGCAAGAAGAATCTTAGTTTCGGTAGGTAAAAAGTTCTGTGACCTACGAAGCGAATGCAAGGAAGCATACATCTTACGGCTAATCTCATAAATGTGAGGCATCCAAGACAGGGTCTGGTCCATGATGATCCCCAAATTAGTGACTGAAGTAGAGAAAGGAATAATGCTGTTTTCAAGCACTACATTAGGCACCACCATGTCGTTGACCTTAGCAATGAAGTATGGGCTTCCAATTATGATGGCCTGTGACTTGGCAGCATTGACCAGTAAACCAAAATCATGTGACCATTTGGCGATCTTGACCAAATCAGAGTTTATTGTGTTAATAGCGACATTAAAGTTATCTAAAGAGGAGGCCGAATAAATCTGCATGTCATCAGCATACAGGTGGAAATTTGAGGAAAGTGAGGATGTAATACCGTCAATAAAGATGGAAAAAAGTAAGGGAGAAAGTACTCCACCTTGAGGAACACCTGCAATAAGCTCCCCCCAGTCTGAACGACTGTCGTTGAGTTTGACCAATTGTTGGCGTCCTGTCAGGTAAGAGCGAAACCAAGCAAGAGAGTTAGAAGAAAAATTTAAAGAACGCAAAATTTCAATTAATATGTCAAAATCTACAGTATTGAAAGCACTAGTGAAGTCTAAAAGAACAAGGACAGTGAGTTCTTTACCATCGATATTTTTACGAATATCATCTGTGATTTTGATGAGCGCCGAAGTTGTACTATGGCCACTTTTAAAACCTGATTGAAAAGGACTCAATAAGCTATAACGTGAGATGTGACTCGTTACTTGTTGATTAACGTGAAGTTCTATAATTTTAGATAACAACGGGAGGATTGAAATGGGACGTAGATTGGAAGGACAAGATGGGTTGGGTTTTTTAGGAAGTGGAATGATGTGGCCATATTTCCACAAACTTGGGAACACACCAGAGGAAAGTGAACTGTTTATGATATTGGCAATGATGGGGGCAATAAACACAGCTATTGGTTTAATCATATCAAGAGAAATATCATCATTGCCAATAGCTCTTGACTTGATCGATTTAATGTATCGAACAACGTCATCGCTAGATATTTCATTAAAGCGGAACTGTGGAGAATCACAAACAGGTCGAGCAGCCAGACGGGCCAAGGTGGCCTCCTTCACCCCAGGAGAGAAACAAGTAGGAGAATCACAAAAATATTTGTTTAACTCATTAACATCCATTAGAATATCATTCTGGGGTCTTTGTTTGCCTAGCCCCATTCCTTTTAAGAAATTTCAAAGTTTATGGGGGGGGCAGCTCTCCACATTATCTCTTATATACTTGCGCTTGGCCTCACGACATGCTTTGTTACAATGGTTGCGTAAAGTTGTGTAGGCGGATCGATTCTCATCTGACGGGCACTGACGCATTCTTAATTTTGCTCTATCCCTCCTTGCCATAAGAACTTTAATATCGGGAGAGAGCCATGGGGCTGGTTGATGCTTAATCCGTACGGAGCGTAATGGCGCATGTTTGTTAAAGAGACCTAAAATAATGTTATTAAAATTACTAACTTTTGCGTCAACATCCGAAGCAGCCAAGACAGAACTCCAATCGGTAGCAGATAAATCAGCTTTGAAGCGCTCTTCATCTATGGCCTTAAAATTACGAACTAACACCAATCTACGTTGGCGCTTAGGAGAACGCAATATAAAAGAGGCGTAAATAAGGTCATGAGCTGAATAGCCTACTGCGTTAAATTGACCGTGTGTAGCAACTAGATTTGGAGAGGATGTGATAATTAAATCAAGAAGCGAAGGAGGGCCATTATGAGGGAAATGTGTAGCACTGAGAGGAAGGATATGAAGATCCAGAGATCGAATGAGAGAGAGAAGAGAAGAAGACCGAGAGTCATTTTTAATGAGACAGGTGTTGAAATCCCCCATAATAATAAGATGTTCAAATTGACTACGAAACTCTGCTAAAAGCGTTTCGAACGAATTAAAGTAGTTTATATGAAGAGAAGGGCTATAGTAAACACCCAAAAGAATTTTGGAATGGTTTAGTGAAATACTAAGAAAGAGGTGCTCGGGGACTTGATACTGAGAAGAAGACTGTGACACTATTTGACAAGGAATGTCACTGCGCAAGTAAATTGCCACACCTCCACACCTCACCATCTTCGCAACGCCATTGCAGTAAGTCAAGTAGGTTCTGTCATTACGTATAAGCCTATATCCCGGAAGGGGGTACAAGGTAGAAGGGAGAGAGGGTTTTAAGAAACTTTCCGAGATAAGGATAGCATGAATATGTGAGTTGGAAAAGTTAGTCAACAATTCATTGTAGTGATCTGGAATGCTCTGTGCGTTGATGTGGACTACATTGAAATTTTTTGCCAAAGAAGAAAAGGTAACATTCAAGTTGTCTGTTAAAGATGGAAGATCGTCACTCTCCGCGCTAAAGAGACTATCTGATGAGGAAGATAAGGAGAAATATTCATCATCAGTATTATATCGAAGAACGTCAGACATTGAGCATAAATAATATATATAAAAATATATAAAACTAAACTAATCTTAACTAAAAATTACATTAATTAATTCGGCGTTCCCTTTGCTTCTAATTCAGTTACTTGCCAGACCAGAATGTAACATAAACATCTAAGTTCTAAATAAAAATAGACAATTATTTATAAAGCACAGAGATATGGAACTAAAGATAAAGCATAATAGGAAGGTACTCTACTAAATAAAAAAATAAAATAATGCGAGTACATTATGTACATAGTAAAAAAAAATTGAATAAATATAGACACAACAAACAAGAGAAAAAAAAAAGAGGAAAGCCCATAAATTAAGTCTGAACTAACACTCTCATGCAGACATCGAAGTCTAAGGCCCCTACGTGTTATCCACCCTGATGTACGGCGCAATTCGCCGTCTGCTTAGTTAAAGTCCACTTAACGTACAAGCAAAAGAAACGGATAATAACATAATTGCATACAACAGGATGGATAACACGTGAGGCCCTTAAGTGAATATCTAGACAGCATAAAAAGAAAAAAGAAAATAAAATGTCAACGTCAATTAAATGTCAAATCTGACATGACAGTTCAAATCACATTATGTGACTGATTATGTTACCTAGTTTATGGGTGGTTAGAAAAAAGTTGGTGGTACATATTTAATTTCACTATTTTTGGGCAGTAATTTAATAAAATTGGTACCGCAAAAGTGAAAAGTAAAGTACCTGCAAAAGTAACAAAAAAAAAAAAACCGATTAAATACTAACTAGAAGCTATGTAACTACGATTAATAAAATATTATTTCTTCACCGCTTTGGCTTGAAGACGAGCACTGCGCGGTTTGGTTTGGAGAAAACTAGACGAAGCTGTTGCATTGGTCTGACTTGCCGTCAGCTCCTGAGACTCGGTTGCGACACTTGCGACCGCCAGCTCATCAGTTATATCCTGCAGCTCAGCCATTGTGGTTATCTTCCGCCTCAAGCCTTTTGAAGTGACCACAACGATTTTCCCATCACTCGTCCAGCAGCCCTTGATTCCTAAAACTTTCCGTGCTTCAACAAACACCGCATGCCGCGATGCTGTTAGGAATTCCGAGAAGGTTAAGCCACTGCCTTTCAGTAGCTTTTTGGCGGTCCATAACGCATGTCTAGTTTGAAGATTGTCGCAGCGAATCAAAACAGGACGAGGCTTATTAGTCTTGGTGACCCTACCCATACGCCAACATGAATCGAAAGAGCTGGGTGTAACAGGAAGTTGGAGCTTTTCAAGGCAGATCTTATGTACCACATCAGCAACAACCTCGTCCTTACTTTCAACAAGTCCGTGAAGCAATATAATGTTGGAGCGTGACCGCATCTCAAACTCATCTAGAGAGAGTAATACAAGTTCCAGCTGCCTGCTTAGCCCGGAGACCGCCTTCCAGATGAAAGTTTTAAAAGTGTTGTACTCACTGACCAGGACCGCAGTATCTGTGTCTGTGCGATGATTGCCAAGAGACTCTTCGAAAGATGACATTTTGGCTGCAAACATATCCTTCATCTCGGTCATATTCTTGCTGAGTAACGCTAGTGTGTCCATTTTGGAGTGGTGATGAGTGCAAAATAATATTAAGTGAAAGGAGTGGTGCAAAAATTATCTGGCAGGTACTGATGCTATTAAACTATATCATTTGCATTTATTTAAATAAATTCAAAGTAAATATGTATTTTTAAAAATTAAATATATACGAGCTGACAAAAAGACGTAAAGTGTTTTTGACCGCTACCCTCAAAAAAAAATACATATATAAAAAAAATAAAAAATACAGTTATAGAGTAATGACCCCAAGATTTTGTAGTTATATTATCCTTAAGAATAAATCGTTTGTCATCATTTCGGGAGAGCGCTACTTTACTCTGCTCTTGGGTAAAAATGTCATGTTTCACGGACTTAAATAGAAGGTTTGTTTTTCGTATTTTTCTTCCAGTATTCAAAACGTTGGTATAATCTGAAAATTTTATTTTTTTGGCTACTGATTTTTTTATTCCCTTTGCTTTTTTTATCTCAGTCACAGAGGTTTTAAAACAGTATAATTTTGATCTCAAACCAACAAATTCCAATAAAATATTTCCACAGAGTTCGTGCTTAAACAGACCTGGGATTTTATTATTCAACTGTTTTGTATTGTATTCATTATTTAATGGATAATTGCTAGTGTCAAAATACTGAGTGAAATGAGTTTTTAAATCAGTATAAAAATCATTGGTTTTTATTGAATACAATAAACTGTCAGTGTCAGTGTAACATAATGATATTTTATCATTGTAATGATTTTTCATGACTCTATAATGAAAGTTATACATGTGGCTTTTAGATAATTCTTAAACTGAAAACCCCATGTAAATTGGTTTATCTAGAATTACTTTTTCCTTGTTTAGTTGTATTGCAACTAAATTTTCGTTAAAAATAGTCGCACTATGAAAATTAGGCCGTGCTATAAGCTGGTTAGCACCAAAATATTTTTTTGTTGTATTTCTCTTGTCATTCCATATGTTAACTAATTTTACGTCAAGTCGTCGCTCAGTATTCTCTAACGTCTTCCCGAATAAACTGTTGTTTAACATTTTTAAAAAATCTTGTTCAAATACTGACTTCGCCGTTTGCCTTAATTTAGTATTTAAATCAGTATAAGATTTTAGATACGGACTTTGTTTAAATTTTATCACTCTGTGATTTTTTTTCAAAATAAGACCATTTTTAAGACAAGTTTTTAAGTGTATGTAGTGAATTACATAGTAATATTTATTGTATAATTAAATTATATTATATTATAATATATAAACCTACATTACCACTGACTCACTCACTCACTGACAGAGTTGTTTGCCCTGTTGCGGGGTTGGTGGGGTTTAGGTTGATGTACGGTCGTATAGAGGGCGCTCCAGTGAGTACCAGAAAAATCTGACATTTGAGGATTTGTGGAAACCTGATGTGGAAGGGGTACGGCCTGCAAAAACGGTTGAGGTTAGGGGCGTGATTTTTTTTTCAAAATGTAGAGGGTTGTAAGCAATTTGACAAGCGTCATTTGTTTTTTTATTTTTTTCAAAATCCAAGATGGCCGCCATACATGGACAATTCCCCTTCATACAAAATTCATATAAACGGCCCCCCAAGTAACTTGGCGCAGCCATAGGCCAAAGACCAAAACCAAAGCCCTTCACCGCGAGGCCGCAGGCCGAGCTGCGGGCGAGGGCGAAGCCCGAGCCACTCCCCCCCCCCCCCCCTTGACCCCCCCCTCCAAGTAATTTTCACGAGGCCGTAGGCCGAGTGATGCGAGCCCGTAGGGCGAGCTGCGGGCGAGGGCGAAGCCCGAGCCATAACCACAAGCGCCGCTTTTTTTAAATTTTGGAAATCCAAGATGGCCGCCGAAAGTCAACTGCTTGCGATTGGGCTGAAAATCGATATCTATATGTATTTTGAGTCGAAAAATCCAAATTTGACAGTTTTTTTGGAATCCAAGATGGCGTCTGGCTTTTAAAAAATTAAACTTATTTCGTTTCTAACGTCTTGTTTGGACTTTTTAGGGCTCTGAAATTTTGCATGTGGGGGTAAAGTACCCCGCGGAACTCGAAACTGCAATCGGATTTTGGATCCAAGATGGCCGCCCACACATTTTTTTATGTTTTCCTTACTGACTGCAGTTTTTACCCATTTTCTCAACTGGACAGGTTATTTAGCCTACCTCAACAGCCGCAAGAAAGACCGCGGGCTGCTTGCAGCCCGCGCAGCGCCCGAAAAGCTAGTTATATTATAATATATAAACCTACATTACCACTGACTGACTGACTGACATAGTTGTTTGCCCTGTTGCAGGGTTGGTGGGGTTAAGGTTGATGTACGGTCGTATAGAGGGTGCTCCAGTAAGTACCAGAAAAATCTGACATTTGAGGATCTGCGGAAACCTGACGAGGAAGGGGTACGGCCTGCAAAGACGGTTGGGGTTGGGGGCGTGATTTTTTTTTCAAAATGTAGGGGGTTGTAAGCAATTTGACGAGCGTCATTTGTTTTTTTATTTTTTTCAAAATTCAAGATGGCCGCCATACATGGACAATTCCCCTCCATACAAATTTCATACAAACGGAAACTCGGCGCAGCCTGAGGCCGAAGGCCGAAGGCGAAGCCCACACGCAAGGCCGCAGGCCGAGCTGCGGAGCGAGGGCGAAGCCCGAGCTCCCCCCCCCCCCCCTGATCCCCCCCCCCCTCAAGCAATTTTCACGAGGCCGTAGGCCGAGTGATGCGAGCCCGAAGGGCGAGCTGCGGGCGAGGGCGAAGCCCGAGCCAATATCACAAAGCGCAGCGTCTTTTTTTTTTTTTTGGAAATTCAAGATGGCCGCCGAAAGTCAACTGCTTGCGATTTGGCTGAAAATCGATATCTATATGTAATTTGACCCCAAAAACCTAAATTTAATATTTTTTTTGGAATCCAAGATGGCGTCTGGATTTTAGAAAATTAAACTTATTTCGTTTATAACGTCTCACTGGGACTTCGTAGGGGTCTGAAATTTTGCATGTGGGGGTAAAGCACCCCGCGGAACTCGAAACTGCATTCCGATTTTGGATTCAAGATGGCCGCCCCCACGCATATTATGATGTTTCCTTTACTGACTTCAGTTTTTACCCATTTTCTTAACTGGACATGTTATTAAGCCTACCTCAATAGCCGCACGAAAAACCGCGGGCTGCTTGCAGCCCGCGCAGCGCCCGAAAAGCTAGTTATATTATAATATAATATATAAACCTACATTACCACTCACTCACTCACTGACATAGTTGTTTGCCCTGTTGCGGGGTTGGTGGGGTTTAGGTTGATGTGCAGTCGTATAAAGGGTGCTCCAGTGAGTACCAGAAAAATCTGACATTTGAGGATCTGCGAAAACCTGATGTGGAAGGGGTACGGCCTGCGAAGACGGTTGGGGTTGGGGGCGTGATTTTTTTTCCAAAATGTAGGGGGTTGTGAGCAATTTGACGATCGTCATTTGTTTTTTTATTTTTTTCAAAATCCAAGATGGCCGCCATACATGAACAATTTCTCCCCATACAAATTTCATACAAACCGCACTCCCAAGTAACTAGGCGCAGCCTGAGGCCGAAGGCCGAAGGCGAAGCCCCCAAGCAAGGCTGTAGGCCGAGCTCCCCCCCCCCCCTTTGACCCCCCCCCCCCCCCCCCCCTCCGCCGAAGTAATTCTCACGAGGCCGCAGGCCGAGTAATGCGAGCCCGAAGGGCGAGCTGCGGGCGAGGGCGAAGCCCGAGCCACCATCACCAAGCGTTAAGTCGTGAATTTTTTTTTTGGAAATCCAAGATGGCCGACGAAAGTCAACTGCCTCTGATTTGGCTGTGTTTTGACCCCAAAAAGCCAAATTTAACTTTTTTTTTGGAATCCAAAATTTTGCATGTGGGGGTAAAGCACCCCGCCGAACTCGAAACTGCAATCCGATTTTGGATCCAAGATGGCCGCCCCCATACATATTATGATGTTTCCTTTACTGACTGCAATTTATACCAATTTTCTGAACTGGAAACATGTCTTACCCCACCTCAACAGCCGCACGAAAGACCGCGGGCTGCTTGCAGCCCGCGCAGCGCCCGAAAACCTAGTTATAATATATAAACCTACATTACCACTCACTGACTGACAGAGTTGTTTGCCCTGTTGCGGGGTTGGTGGGGTTTAGGTTGATGTGGGGTCGTATAGAGGGTGCTCCAGTGAGTACCAGAAAAATCTGACATTTGAGGATCTGCAGAAACCTGATGTGAAAGGGGTACGGCCTGCGAAAACGGTTGGGATTAGGGGTGTGATTTCCATAATGTAGTAGATTATAAGCAATTTGACGACCGTCATTTGTTTTTTGTTTTTTTTCGAAATTCAAGATGGCCGCCATACATGGACAATTTCCCTCCATACAAATTTCATACAAACATTCCAAGTAACTTGGCGCAGCCTGAGGCCGGAGGCCGAAGGCGAAGCCCCCCCGCGAGGCCGCAGGCCGAGCTGCGGAGCGAGGGCGAAGCCCGAGCTCCCCCCCCACCTTTGACCACCCCTCCCCCCAAGTAATTTTTACGAGGCTGCAGGCCGAGTGACGCGAGCCTGAAGGGCGAGCTGCGGGCGAGGGCGAAGCCCGAGCCACTATCACCAAGCGTTGCGTCGTGATTTTTTTTTTTTGGAAATCCAAGATGGCCGCCGAAAGTCAACTGCTTGCGATTTGGCTGAAAATCGATATCTATATGTAATTTGACCCCAAAAACCCAAATTCAATATTTTTTTTGGAATTCAAGATGGCGTCTGGATTTCAGACAATTTAACTTATTTCGTTCATAACGTCTTACTAGGACTTCTTAGAGGTCTGAAATTTTGCATAAGGGAGTAAAATACCCCGCGGAACTCGAAACTGCAATCAGATTTTGGATCCAAGATGGCCGCCCCACACATATTTTGATGTCTCCTTTACTTACTGCAGTTTTTACCCATTTTTTGAACTGGAAACATGTCTTACCCTACCTCAACAGCCGCACGAAAGACCGCGGGCTGCTTGCAACCCGCGCAGCGCCCGAAAAGCTAGTTATAATATATAAACCTACATTACCACTCACTGACTCACTCACTGATTGACATAGTTGTTTGCCCTGTTGCGGGGTTGGTGGGGTTTAAGTTGATGTGCGGTCTTAAAGAGGGTGCTCCAGTGAGTACCAGAAAAATCTGACATTTGAGGATCTGCGGAAACCTCATGTGGAAGGGGTACGGCCTGTGAAGACGGTTGGGGTTAGGGGTATGATTTTTTTTCCAAAATGTAGGGGGTTGTAAGCAATTTGAGAAGCGTCATTTGTTTTTTTATTTTTTTCAAAATTCAAGATGGCCGCCATACAAGGACAATTTTCCTCCATACAAACTTACCCATTTTCTAAACTGGAAACATATGTTAGCCTACCTCAACAGCCACACGAAAGACCGCGGGCTGCTTGCAGCCCGCGCAACGCCCGAAAAGCTATTATATTATTATATTATAATATATAAACCTACATTACCACTGACTGACTGACTGACTCATTGACATAGTTGTTTGCCCTGTTGCGGGGTTGGTGGGGTTTAGATTGATGTGCGGTTGTATAGAGGGTGCTAAATGGAGTACCAGAAAAATCTGACATTTGAGGATTTGCTGAAACCTGATGTGGAAGGGGTACGGCCTGCGAAAACGGTTTGGGTTAGGGGCGTGATTTTTTTTCCAAAATGTAGGGGATTGCAAGCAATTTGACGACCGTCATTTGTTTTTTTATTTTTTTCAAAATCCAAGATGGCCGCCATACAAGGACAATTTTCCTCCATACAAACTTACCCATTTTCTGAACTGGAAACATATCTTAGCCTATCTCAACAGCCCCACAATGAACCGCGGGCTGCTTGCAGCCCGCGCAGCGCCCGAAAAGCTAGTTATTATTTATATTTATAATATATAAACCTACATTACCACTCACTGACTGACTTATTGACATAGTTGTTTGCCCTGTTGCGGGGTTGGTGGGGTTTAGGTTGATGTGTGGTCGTATAGAGGGTGCTAAATGGAGTACCAGAAAAATCTGACATTTGAGGATCTGCGGAAACCTGATGTGGAAGGGGTACGGCCTGCGAAAACGGTTGAGGTTAGGGGTGTGATTTTTTTTCCATAATGTAGAAGATTATAAGTAATTTGACGACTGTCATTTGTTTTTTGTTTTTTTTCGAAATTCAAGATGGCCGCCATACATGGACAATTTCCCTCCATACAAATTTCATACAAACATTCCAAGTAACTCGGCGCAGCCTGAGGCCGGAGGCCGAAGGCAAAGCCCTACCGCGAGGCTGCAGGCCGAGCTGCGGAGCGAGGGCGAAGCCCGAGCTCCCCCCTCCACCTTTGATCACCCCTCCCCCCCATGTAATTTTCACGAGGCCGTAGGCCGAGTGATGCGAGCCCGTAGGGCGAGCTGCGGGCGAGAGCGAAGCCCGAGCCACTTACAAAAGTAACGCGCATTTTTTTTTAATTTTTTGAAAATCCAACATGGCCGCCGAAAGTCAACTGCCTTCGATTTGGCTGAAAATCGATATCCGAATGTATTTTGAGCCGAAAAATCCGAATTTGACAATTTTTTTGGAATCCAAGATGGCGCCTGGATTTTAAAAAATTAAACTTATTTCGTTCATAACGTCTCACTGGGCCTTCGTACGGGTCTGAAATTTTGTACATGGGGTTAAAGCACCCCGCGGAACTCAAAACTGCAATCAGATTTTGGATTCAAGATGGCCGCCCACACATTTTGTTATGTTTTCCTTATTGACTGCAGTTTTTACCCATTTTCTGAACTGGAAACATGTCTTACCCTACCTCAACAGCCGCACGAAAGACTGCGGGCTGCTTGCAGCCCGCGCAGCGCCCGAAAAGCTAGTTATATTATAATATATAAACCTACAATACCACTGACTGACTCACTGATTGACATAGTTGTTGGCCCTGTTGCGCGGTTGGTGGCGTTTAGATTGATGTGTGGTCGTATAGAGGGTGCTCCAGTGAGTACCAGAAAAATCTTATATTTGAGGATCTGCGGAAACCTGATATGGAAGTGGTACGGCCTGCAAAAAGGGTTAGGGTTAGGAGCTTGATTTTTTTTCCAGAATGTAGGGGGTTGTGTGCAATTTGACGAGCGTCATTTGTTTTTTTATTTTTTTCAAAATTCAAGATGGCCGCTATACAAGGACAATTTTCCTCCATACAAACTTACCCATTTTCTGAACTGGAAACATATCTTAGCCTACCTCAACAGCCGCACGAAAGACCGCGGGTTGCTTGCAGCCCGCGCAGCGCCCGAAAAGCTAGTTATATTATCACGGGGTGCCCTGGCTGGTAGCAGCACTAAAAAAAATACCCGGAAAGGTGGGCGACCCCTGATAAAATATATATGAATAGCTTGGTTCCTATGGGGTATTAAATAAAAATTTAATAGACTATCAATACCAATCATATATTTTTCACAATAGATACTAAATTAGGTAAATACACTTATATAACCAAATGTAGGGTAGTCCAAATTTGCCGTTACAATATTCTAGCTCAGTCTAAATACAGTAATTCAGGGCAGGTTCTAAATTTGACCACCTACATACACACTTTAAATAATTATCTATTTGTAAATAGGCAATATAGTATTCACAGCATCTGGTACAATAGAAGTTGTATGATTGATCACCACGGAGAAATACTTTAAGTTTCTAGTTACTTCTTTGATTAGAAAATAATAGTAAATGGAGTGTAGACCGACCTGATCATCGCAGAGTCACCTTGATAAATTAAGTCTTGCTCGGTGAACGTCACCTTCTTACAATAGCATGGTCCAAGATTCCATCCCTTGCAACCAGCGGAAGACAACACAATTTGAAGAAAGACTTCTTGGGAGATTGAATCCAAAATTCAATCCAAAGGAAAATAAAATGAAAATGAAGATGTGAATCAAAATGAGAATCCCATTCCGCTGGAACAAAGAAAATTCACGGTCAATGTCTGACAATGAGAAAAGTAGGTAAGCATTTACCTTCGTGGCTTGCCTGTCTTAGGACAAAGAAAATATCTCACCTGTTCCA
The DNA here is from genome assembly GCA_963555685.1 of Acrobasis consociella. Classification (NCBI taxonomy): domain Eukaryota; kingdom Metazoa; phylum Arthropoda; class Insecta; order Lepidoptera; family Pyralidae; genus Acrobasis; species Acrobasis consociella. The sequence goes on along the minus strand of OY743125.1, from coordinate 14,235,288 downwards.
ATTTTCTAAGGGTTTTTTAGAACAACGGATCCCAACCATCCCAGCTCTGCAGAAATATTCTTGAGCTGAAAAGGACAATAAGATGAAATTTAGTCTACGACATCAGACATGTGACAGTCGAATTTTCCAACGACAGGTTATGTTCCAAATACGTACCAGCGAAAACTTAAAGATTTTCTTACTGCCGCAGCAGAGCCCAAAACAAAATGCTGTTGAGCTTACGACGTTTTCTCCAGACCCATAAAACGTGGAGCGGCGACATCTCGCCGACCTTTTGTCCTCTACGACCCACACCGGAAATCGTTCTTTCCAGTTGCAGTCTTTAAAAACGAATCTACATTGTCGACGAGAGGTTTCCCCAAAAGCAAACGACAACAATCCACTGCTGGCCTTCTTCGAGGCGAATAACAATGCAGAACCTGTATCACCACTCCTATGATTTATTTGAATGAACATTTAAATAAAAATATATCTGTATTTTGCAATTTTGCTTACTTATTGTTTCGTAAATATGACCAAACCAAATTTATATTCCCCCAAATTGAGGAAACGTCATACGTCATAACACTACAAATGTCAAAGTGACATTTGACGTTGAAGAAGTAAACATGGCATAAGAACAAATTCTATACAGCCACGACCATAAACCCATTCACGGTTTCGTTCCGTGAATAAAAAAAATTACAACGTGACAATATATTATATTATATTATAATATATAAACCTACATTACCACTGACTGACTCACTCACTGACAGAGTTGTTTGCCCTGTTGCCGGGTGGGAGGGGTTTAGGTTGATGTGTGGTTGTATAGAGGGTGCTCCAGTGAGTACCAGAAAAATCTGATATTTGAGGATTTGCGGAAACCTGATGTGGAAGGGGTACGGCCTGCGAAGACGGTTGGGGTTAGGGGCGTGATTTTTTTTCCAAAATGTAGGGGGTTGTGATCAATTTGACGAGCGTCATTTGTTTTTTGATTTTTTTCAAAATCCAAGATGGCCGCCATACATGGACAATTCCCCTCCATACAAAATTCATACAAACGGCCCCCCAAGTAACTTGGCGCAGCCAGAGGCCAAAGATCAAAAGGAAAGCCCTCCACCGCGAGGCCGCAGGCCGAGCTGCGGGCGAGGGCGAAGCCCGAGCCACTCCCACAGCCCCCCCTTTTTAACCCCCCACCCCCCCCCGCAAGTAATTTTCACGAGGCCGCAGGCCGAGTGATGCGAGCCCGAAGGGCGAGCTGCGGGCGAGGGCGAAGCCCGAGCCACTCCCAAAAACGCCGCTTTTTTTTTTAATTTTGGAAATCCAAGATGGCCGCCGAATGTCAACTGCTTGCGATTGGGCTGAAAATCGATATCTATATGTATTTTGAGCCGAAAAATCCAAATTTGACAGTTTTTTTGGAATCGAAGATGGCGTCTGGATTTTAGAAAATTAAACTTATTTCGTTTATAACGTCTCACTGGGACTTCGTAGGGGTCTGAAATTTTGCATGTGGGGGTAAAGCACCCCGCGGAACTCGGAACTGGAATCAGATTTTCGATCCAAGATGGCCGCCCCCACACATATTTTGATGTTTCCTTTACTGACTGCAGTTTTTACCCATTTTCTCAACTGGACATGTTCTTTAGCCCACCTCAACAGCCGCACGAAAAACCGCGGGCTGCTTGCAGCCCGCGCAGCGCCCGAAAAGCTAGTTTATAAATATAAACCTACATTACCACTCACTCACTGACTCACTGATTGACATAGTTGTTTGCCCTGTTGCGGGGTTGGTGGGGTTTAGGTTGATGTGTGGTCGTATAGAGGGTGCTCCAGTGAGTACGAGAAAAATCTGACATTTGAGGATTTGCAGAAACCTGATGTGGAAGGGGTACGGCCTGCAAAAACGGTTAGGGTTAGGGGCGTGATTTTTTTTCCATAATATAGAAGATTATATGCAATTTGACGAGCGTCATTTGTTTTTTTATTTTTTTCAAAATTCAAGATGGCCGCCATACATGGACAATTTTCCTCCATACAAAATTACCCATTTTCTGAACTGGAAACATATTTTAGCCTACCAAAACAGCCGCACGATAAACCGCGGGCTGCTTGCAGCCCGCGCAGCGCCCGAAAAGCTAGTTATCTACACTAATATTATAAAGAGGAAAGATTTGTTTGTTTGATTGTATTGAATAGGCTCCGAAACTACTGGATCGATTTTAAAAATTCTTTCACTGTTGGATAGGTATGTTATCCCTGAGTGACATAGGCTATGTATGTACCACGGGCGAAGCCGGGATGGACTGCTAGTAATATATAAACCTACAATACCACTCACTGACTCATTGACATAGTTGTTTGCCCTGTTGCGGGGTTGGTGGGGTTTATGTTGATGTGCGGTTGTATAGAGGGTGCTAAATGGAGTACCAGAAAAATCTGACATTTGAGGATTTGCAGAAACCTGATGTGGAAGGGGTACGGCCTGCAAAAACGGTTGGGGTTAGGGGCGTGATTTTTTTTTCAGAATATGTGGGGTTGTAAGCAATTTGACGAGCGTCATTTGTTTTTTGATTTTTTTCAAAATCCAAGATGGCCGCCATACAAGGATAATTTTCCTCCATACAAAATTACCCATTTTCTGAAATGGACACATATTTTAGCCTACCTCAACAGCCCCACGATAAACCGCGGGCTGCTTGCAGCCCGCGCAGCGCCCGAAAAGCTAGTTATATTATATTATAATATATAAACCTACATTACCACTGACTGACTCACTGACTGATTGACATAGTTGTTTGCCCTGTTGCGGGGTTGGTGGGGTTTAGGTTGATGTGCGGTCGTATAGAGGGTGCTCCAGTGAGTACCAGAAAAATCTGAAATTTGAAGATCTGCAGAAACCTGATGTGGAAGGGGTACGGCCTGCAAAAACGGTTAAGGTTAGGGGCGTGATTTTTTTTCCATAATGTAGAAGATTATAAGCAATTTGACGACCGTCATTTGTTTTTTGATTTTTTTCAAAAGCTAAGATGGCCGCCATACAAGGACAATTGTCCTCCATACAAACTTACCCATTTTCTGAACTGGAAACATATCTTAGCCTACCTCAACAGCCCCACGAAGAACCGCGGGCTGCTTGCAGCCCGCGCAGCGCCCGAAAAGCTAGTTATATTATATTATATAAACCTACAATACCACTGACTGACTGACATAGTTGTTTGCCCTGTTGCGGGGTTGGTGGGGTTAAGGTTGATGTGTGGTCGTATAGAGGGTGCTCCAGTGAGTACCAGAAAAATCTGACATTTGAAGATCTGCAGAAACCTGAAGTGGAAGGGGTACGGCCTGCAAAAACGGTTAGGATTAGGGGTGTGATTTTTATACCAAAATGTAGGGTTGTGTAAGCAATTTGACGACCGTTATTTGTTTTTTAATTTTTTTCAAAATCCAAGATGGCTGCCATACAAGGACAATTTCTCCCCTTACAAACTTACTTATTTTCTGAACTGGAAACATATTTTAACCTACTTCAACAGCCGCACGAAAGACCGCGGGCTGCTTGCAGCCCGCGCAGCGCCCGAAAAGCTAGTTATATTATAATATATAAACCTACATTACCACTGACTGACTCACTGACTGATTGACATAGTTGTTTGCCCTGTTGCGAAGTTGGTGGGGTTTGGGTTGATGTGCGGTCGTATAGAGGATGCTCCAGTGAGTACGAGAAAAATCTGACATTTGAAGATCTGCGGAAACCTGATGTGGAAGAGGTACGGCCTGCAAAAACGGTTAGGGATAGGGGCGTGTTTTTTTTTCCATAATGTAGAAAATTATAAGCAATTTGACGACCATCATTTGTTTTTTTATTTTTTTCAAAATTCAAGATGGCCGCCATACAAGGACAATTTTCCTCCATACAACCTTACCCATTTTCTCAACTGGACATGTTATTTAGCCCACCCCAACAGCTTCACGTAAAACCGCGGGCTGCTTGCAGCCCGCGCAGCGCCCGAAAAGCTAGTTATAATATATAAACCTACATTACCACTCACTGACTGACTGACTGATTGACATAGTTGTTTGCCCTGTTGCGGGGTTGGTGGGGTTTACGTTGATGTTTGGTCGTATAGAGGGTGCTCCAGTGAGTACCAGAAAAATCTGACATTTGAAGATCTGCAGAAACCTGATGTGGAAGGGGTACGGCCTGCGAAGACAGTTGGGGTTAGGGGCGTGATTTTTTTTCTAAAATGTAGGGGGTTGTAAGCAATTTGACGACCGTCATTTGTTTTTTTATTTTTTTCAAAATTCTAGATGGCCGCCATACATGGACAATTCCCCTCCATACAAATTTCATACAAACGGCCCCCCATGTAACTTGGCGAAGCCTGAGGCCGAAGGCCGAAGGCGAAGCGCCCCCGCGAGGCCGCAGGCCGAGTGATGCGAGCCCGAAGGGCGAGCTGCGGGCGAGGGCGAAGCCCGAGCCACTTTCACAAAGCGCAGCGTCTTTTTTTTTTTTTGGTTATCCAAGATGGCCGCCGAAAGTCAACTGCTTGCGATTTGGCTGAAAATCGATATCTATATGTAATTTGACCCCAAAAACCTAAATTCAATATTTTTTTTGGAATCCAAGATGGCGTCTGGATTTTAGAAAATTAAACTTATTTCGTTTATAACGTCTCACTGGGACTTCGTAGGGGTCTGAAATTTTGCATGTGGGGGTAAAGCACACCGCGGAACTCGAAACTGCATTCCGATTTTGGATCCAAGATGGCCGCCTCCACACATATTACGATGTTTCCTTTACTGACTGCAATTTTTACCCATTTTCTGAACTGGAAACATGTCTTACCCTACCTCAACAGCCGCACGAAAGACCGCGGGCTGCTAGCAGCCCGCGCAGCGCCCGAAAAGCTAGTTATATTATAATATATAAACCTACAATACCACTCACTACTCACTGACTGATTGACATAGTTGTTTGCCCTGTTGCGGGGTTGGTGGGGTTTAGGTTGATGTGCGGTCGTATAGTGGGTGCTCCAGTGAGTACCAGAAAAATCTGACATTTGAGGATTTGCAGAAACCTGATGTGGAAGGGGTACGGCCTGGGAAAACGGTTAGGGTTAGGGGTGTGATTTTTTTTTCAAAATGTAGGGGGTTGTAAGCAATTTGACGACCGTCATTTGTTTTTTGACCAGGCCGTACCCCTTCCACATCAGGTTTCTGCAAATCCTGAAATGTCAGATTTTTCTGGTACTCGACCCCCTCACCCCTGTACGTTCCACTATAAACCATCACCCCTACTATTTGGCAACCGGTCAAACAACTATGTCAATCAGTCAGTCAGTCAGTGGTAAGTGTAGCTATATATAATATAACTAGCTTTTCGGGCGCTGCGCGGGCTGCAAGCAGCCTGCGGTCTTTCGTGCGGCTGTTGAGGTAGGGTAAGACATGTTTCCAGTTCTGAAAACAGGTAAAACTGCAGTCAGTATGGGAAACATCAAAATATGTGTGGGGGCGGCCATCTTGGATCTTAAATTTGATTCCAGTTCCGGGAACCGCGGGGTGCTTTACCCCCACGTGCAAAATTTCAGAACCCTACGAAGTTCCAGTGAGACGTTATAAACGAAATAAGTTTAATTTTCTAAAATCCAGACGTTATCTTGGATTCCAAAAAAAATATTGAATTAAGGTTTTTGGGGTCAAATTACATAAAGATATCGATTTTCAGCCAAATCGCAAGCAGTTGACATTCGGCGGCCATCTTGGATTTCCAAACAAAAAAAAAGACTCTTCGCTTTGTTCTATTGGCTCGAGCTTCGCCCTCGCCCGAAGCTCGCCATTCGGGCTCGCATCACTCGGCCTGCGGCCTCGTGAAAATTGCTTGAGGAGAGGGGGGGGGGGGGGGGGGGGCAAAGGGGAGGGGGGGAGCTCGGGCTTCGCCCTCGCTCCGCAGCTCGGCCTGCGGCCTCGCGTGTGGGCTTCGCCTTCGGCCTTCGGCCTCAGGCTGCGCCGAGTTGCCGTTTGTATGAAATTTGTATGGATGGGAATTGTCCATGTATGGCGGCCATCTTGGATTTTGAAAAAAAACAAAAAAAAAATGACGCTCGTCAAATTGCTTACAACCCCCTACATTTTGGAAAAAAAATCACGCCCACAACCCCATCCATCTTCGCAGGCCGTACCCCTTCCACATCAGGTTTCTGCAGATCCTCAAATGTCAGATTTTTCTGGTACTCACTGGAGCACCCTCTATACGACCACACATCAACCTTAACCCCACCAACCCCGCAACAGGGCAAACAACTATGTCAATCCGAATGCACCCGAAACACTAGTTATCTATACATATAATAAAACAGTAAAAAAAGTGTGTCTGTACATTAAAAATATTTCCAAAAAAAATATTGGGGGCGATGGAGACATAGCAATAGAGTAAGAATTTTAAAAAAAATGTCTGTCTGTTTGTCTGTTTGTCTGTTTGTCTGTTTGTCTGTTTGTCTGTATGTCTGTTTGTCTGTTTGTACACGCTAATCTCCGGAAGTACTGGACGGATTCGAATGAAACTTTCTTTGTTATATAGCTATTAAGCCTGGGCAACATATAGGGTATAAATGATTTTGGAAAATGAAACGCCTGATGCAGAACCATAATGGTCCAGCTAAACTATAAGAGATATAAAAATGTCGCCTTAGTAAAAGTTGTCCAGCCTGATGAGCAATTTCCAAAGACATAAAGTCCACGCGAACGAAGTCGCGGGCTTCAGCTAGTATTATATATAGCTACACTTACTACTGACTGACTGACTGACTGATTGACATAGTTGTTTGACCGGTTGCCAAACAGAAGGGGTGATGGTTTATGGTGGAACGTATAGGGGTAAAGGGGTCGAGTACCAAAAAAATCTGACATTTGAGGATTTGCAGAAACTTGATGTGGAAGGGGTACGGCCTGGCTAAACAGTTGGACCTGGAGATTTGACCCCATAGACAAAATGAAAGGGGTATCTGATCAATTACCAGAGCCAGTATTTTTTTTTTAATTTTCATAAAAAAAATTCCCCCATACAAATTTCATACAAAACGGCCCCCCCCTATAACTTGGCGCAGCCCGAGGCCGAAGGCCGAGGGCGAAGCCGGCTCGCGAGGCCGAAGGCCGAGCCCCCCTTCTTCACCCCCCCCCTCCCCCTCCCCCAAGTAATTTCCCCCCATCACGAGGCCGCAGGCCGAGTGTCGCGAGCCCGAAGGGCGAGCTGCGGGCGAGGGCGAAGCCTGAGCCACTCCCGTAAGCGCCAGGTTTTTTTTAATTTTTGGAAATCCAAGATGGCCGCCGAAAGTCAAATGCTTGCGATTTGGCTGAAAATCAATATCTATATGTTTTTTGAGCAGAAAAATCCAAATTTGAATTTTTTTTCGGAATCCAAGATGGCATCTGAATTTTTAAAAATGAAATTTATTTCGTTCAAAACGTCTCACTGGGACTTCGTAGGGGTCTGAAATTATGCATGTGGGGGTAAAGCACCTCAAGCAACTCGAAACTGCATTCAGATTTTGGATCCAAGATGGCCGCCCACACATTTTTTCATGTTTTCTCAACTGACTGCAGTTTTCAACCATTTTTTGGATAGGAAACATTTCTTAGCCAACAACCGCCGCACGAAAAACCGCGTGCTGCTTGCAGCACGCGCAGCACCCGAAACACTAGTTATATTATATTATAATATATAAACCTACATTACCACTGACTCACTGACAGAGTTGTTTACCCTGTTGCCGGGTTGGTGGGGTTAAGGTTGATGTGCGGTCGTATAGAGGGTGCTCCAGTGAGTACCAGAAAAATCTGACATTTGAAGATCTGCAGAAACCTGATGTGGAAGGGGTACGGCCTGCGAAAACGGTTGGGGTTAGGGGCGTGATTTTTTTTCCAAAATGTAGGGGGTTGTAAGCAATTTGACGAGAGTCATTTGTTTTTTTATTTTTTTCAAAATCCAAGATGGCCGCCATACATGCACAATTTTTCTCTATACAAATTTCATACAAACGGCCACTCCAAGTAACTAGGCGCAGCCAGAGGCCAAAAGCAAAGGCCACCCCCGCGAGGCCGCAGGCCGAGCTGCGGGCGAGGGCGAAGCCCGAGCCACTCCCCCCTTCCTCTTGGGTCCCCCCCCTAAGTAATTTTCACGAGGCCGGAGGCCGAGTGATGCGAGCCCGCAGGGCGAGCTACGGGCGAGGGCGAAGCCCGAGCCACTCTCACAGCCCCCCCCCCCCCTTCCCCCTCCCTCCCCCGGAAGTAATTTTCACGAGGCCGGAGGCCGAGTGACGCGAGCCCGAAGGGCGAGCTGTGGGCGAGGGCGAAGCCCGAGCCACTTCCCCAAGCGCAGTCAAATTTTTTTAATTTTTGAAAATCCAAGATGGCCGCCAAAAGTCAACTGCTTGCGATTTGGCTGAAAATCGATATCTATATGTAGTTTGAGCCCAAAAATCCAAATTTAATATTTTTTTTGGAATCCAAGATGGCGTCTGGATTTCAGAAAATTTAACTTATTTCGTTCATAACGTCTTACTGGGACTTCGTAGGGTTCTGAAATTATGTACATGGGGGTAAAGCACCCCGCGGAACTCTGAACTGGAATCAGATTTTCGATCCAAGATGGCCGCCCCCACACATATTTTGATGTTTCCTTTACTGACTGCAGTTTTTACCCATTTTCTCAACTGGACATGTTATTTAGCCCACCTCAACAGCCGCACGAAAAACCGCGGGCTGCTTGCAGCCCGCGCAGCGCCCGAAAAGCTAGTTATAATATATAAACCTACATTACCACTGACTGACTGACTGACATAGTTGTTTGCCCTGTTGCAGGGTTGGTGGGGTTAAGGTTGATATATGGTCGTATAGAGGGTGCTCCAGTGAGTACCAGAAAAATCTGACATTTGAGGATCTGCGGAAACCTGATGTGGAAGGGGTACGGCCTGCGAAAAACGTTGGGGTTGGGGGCGTGACTTTTTTTCCTAAATGTAGAGGGTTGTAAGCAATTTGATGAGCGTCATTTGTTTTTTTATTTTTTTCAAAATTCAAGATGGCCGCCATACATGGACAATTCCCCTCCATACAAATTTCAAACAAACAGCCTCCCAAGTAACTTGGCGAAGCCTGAGGCCGAAGGCCGAAGGCGAAGCGCCCCCGCGAGGCCGCAGGCCGAGCTGTAGAGTGAGGGCGAAGCCCGAGCTCCCCCTCCCCCCCCCCTTTGACACCCCCCCCCCCCCCTACAAGTAATTTTCACGAGGCCGCAGGCCGAATGTTGCGAGCCCGAAGGGCGAGCTGCGGGCGAGGGCGAAGCCCGAGCCACTATCACAAATTCACAAAATCACACTTTTTTTTTTGGAAATCCAAGATGGCCGCCGAAAGTCAACTGCTTGCGATTTGGCTGAAATTCGATATCTATATGTAATTTGACTCCAAAAACTCAAATTTAATATTTTTTTTGGAATCCAAGATGGCGTCTGGACTTTAAAAAATTAAACTTATTTCGTTTATAACGTCTCACTGGGACTTCGTAGCGGTCTGAAATTTCGCATGTGGGGGTAAAGCACCACGCGGAACTCGGAACTGGAATCAAATTTTAGATCCAAGATGACCGCCCCCACACATATTTTGATGTTTCCCATACTGACTGCAGTTTTTACCCATTTTTTGAACTGGAAACATGTCTTACCCTACCTGTTGCAGGGTTGGTGGGGTTAAGGTTGATATATGGTCGTATAGAGGGTGCTCCAGTGAGTACCAGAAAAATCTGACATTTGAGGATCTGCGGAAACCTGATGTGGAAGGGGTACGGCCTGCGAAAACCGTTGGGGTTGGGGGCGTGACTTTTTTTCCTAAATGTAGAGGGTTGTAAGCAATTTGATGAGCGTCATTTGTTTTTTTATTTTTTTCAAAATTCAAGATGGCCGCCATACATGGACAATTCCCCTCCATACAAATTTCAAACAAACAGCCTCCCAAGTAACTTGGCGAAGCCTGAGGCCGAAGGCCGAAGGCGAAGCGCCCCCGCGAGGCCGCAGGCCGAGCTGTAGAGCGAGGGCGAAGCCCGAGCTCCCCCTCCCCCCCCCCCCTTTTACACCCCCCCCCCCTACAAGTAATTTTCACGAGGCCGCAGGCCGAGTGACGCGAGCCCGAAGGGCGAGCTGCGGGCGAGGGCGAAGCCCGAGCCACACCCGTAAGCGCCGGGTTTTTTTTTTAATTTTTGGAAATCCAAGATGGCCGCCGAAAGTCAAATGCTTGCGATTTGGCTGAAAATCAATATCTATATGTTTTTTGAGCAGAAAAATCCAAATTTGAATTTTTTTTTGGAGTCCAAGATGGCGTCTGAATTTTAGAAAATAAAATTTATTTCGTTCATAACGTCTCACTGGGACTTCGTAGGGGTCTGAAATTTTGCATGTGGGGGTAAAGCACCCCAAGGAACTCGAAACTGCATTCAGATTTTGGATCCAAGATGGCCGCCTACACATTTTTTCATGTTTCCTCAACTGACTGCAGTTTTCACCCATTTTTTGAACTGGAAACATTTCTTAGCCAACAACCGCCGCACGAAAAACCGCGTGCTGCTTGCAGCACGCGCAGCACCCGAAACACTAGTTATATTATATATAGCTACACTTACCACTGACTGACTGACTGATTGACATAGTTGTTTGACCGGTTGCCAAATAGGAGGGGTGATGGTTTTTGGTGGTTTTGATGGATATTATATTATACTATATAAACTTACATTACCACTGACTGACTGATTGACATAGTTGTTTGCCCTGTTGCGGGGTTGGTGGGGTTTAGGTTGATGTACGGTCGTATAGAGAGTGCTCCAGTGAGTACCAGAAAAATCTGACATTTGCAGAAACCTGAGGTAGAAGGGGTACGGCCTGCAAAAACGGTTAGGGTTAGAGGCGAGATTTTTTTTTCAGAATGTAGGGGATTGTAAGCGATTTGACGAGCGTCATTTGTATTTTAATTTTTTTTAAATTCAAGATGGCCGCCATACAAGGACAATTTCTCCCCATACAAACATACCCATTTTTTGAACTGGAAACATATTTTAGCCTACTTCAATAGGTTCACGGAAATCCGCGGGCTGCTTGCAGCCCGCGCAGCACCCGAAAAGCTAGTTATATTATAATATATAAACCTACATTACCACTGACTGACTCACTCACTGATTGACATAGTTGTTTGCCCTGTTGCGGGGTTGGTGGGGTTTAGGTTAATGGGTGGTCGTATAGAGGGTGCTCCAGTGAGTACCAGAAAAATCTGACATTTGAGGATTTGCGGAATCCTGATGTGGAAGGGGTACGGCCTGCAAAAACGGTTGGGGTTAGGGGCATGATTTTTTTTCCAAAATGTAGGGGGTTGTGAGCAATTTGACGAGCGTCATTTGTTTTTTGATTTTTTTCAAAATCCAAGATGGCCGCCATACATGGACAATTCCCCTCCATACAAACTTACCAATTTTCTGAACTGAAAACATATCTTAGCCTACCTCAACAGCCCCACGATGAAACGCGGGCTGCTTGCAGCCCGCGCAGCGCCCGAAAAGCTAGTTATATTATAATATATAAACCTACATTACCACTCACTCACTGACTGACTCATTGACATAGTTGTTTGCCCTGTTGCGGGGTTGGTGGGGTTTAGGTTGATGCATGGTTGTATAGAGGGTGCTAAATGGAGTACCAGAAAAATCTGACATTTGAGGATTTGCAGAAACCTGATGTGGAAGGGGTACGGCCTGCGAAAACGGTTAGGGTTAGGGGTGTGATTTTTTTTCCAAAATGTAGAGGGTTGTAAGCAATTTGACGACCGTAATTTGTTTTTTTATTTTTTTCAAAATTCAAGATGGCCGCCATACAACGACATTTGTCCTCCATACAAACTTACCCATTTTCTGAACTGGAAACATATCTTAACCTATCTCAACAGTCCCACAATGAACCGCGGGCTGCTTGCAGCCCGCGCAGCGCCCGAAAAGCTAGTTATAATATATAAACCTACAATACCACTCACTGACTGATTGACATAGTTGTTTGCCCTGTTGCGGGGTTGGTGGGGTTTAGGTTGATGTGTGGTCGTGTAGAGGGTACTCCAGTGAGTACCAGAAAAATCTGACATTTGAGGATTTGCGGAAACCTGATGTGGAAGGGGTACGGCCTGCAAAAACGGTTGGGGTTGGGGGCGTGATTTTTTTCCAAAATGTAGGGGGTTGTGAGCAATTTAACGAGCGTCATTTGTTTTCTTATTTTTTTCAAAATTCAAGATGGCCGCCATACATGGACAATTTTCCTCCATACAAACTTACCCATTTTCTGAACTGGAAACATATTTTAGCCTACCTCAACAGCCGCACGAAAGACCGCGGGCTGCTTGCAGCCCGCGCAGTGCCCGAAAAGCTAGTTATATTATAATATATAAACCTACATTACCACTCACTGACTGATTGACATAGCTGTTTGCCCTGTTGCGGGGTTGGTGGGGTTAAGGTTGATATTTGGTCGTATAGAGGGTGCTCCAGTGAGTACCAGAAAAATCTGACATTTGAGGATCTGCGGAAACCTGATGTGGAAGGGATACGGCTAGCGAAAACGGTTAGGGTTAGGGGTGTGATTTTTTTTCCAAAATGTAGGGGGTTGTAAGCAATTTGATGACCGTCATTTGTTTCTTAATTTTTTTCAAAATCCAAGATGGCCGCCATACAAGGACAATTTCTCACCATACAAACTTACCCATTTTCTGAACTGGAAACATATTTTAGCCTACCAAAACAGCCGCACGAAAGACCGCGGGCTGCTTGCAGCCCGCGCACCGCCCGAAAAGCTAGTTATATTATAATATATAAACCTACATTACCACTCACTGACTGACTGATTGACATAGTTGTTTGCCCTGTTGCGGGGTGGGTGGGAATTAGGTTGATGTGTGGTCGTATAGAGGGTGCTCCAGTGAGTACCAGAAAAATCTGACATTTGAGGATCTGCGGAAACCTGATGTGAAAGGGGTATGGCCTGCAAAAACGGTCAAGGTTAGGGGCGTGATTTTTTTTCCATAAAGTAGATGATTATAAGCAATTTGATGACCGTCATTTGTTTCTTGATTTTTTTCAAAATCCAAGATGACCGCCATACAAGGACAATTTTCCTCCATACAAACTTACCCATTTTCTGAACTGGAAACATATCTTAGCCTACCTCAACAGCCCCACGATGAACCGCGGGCTGCTTGCAGCCCGCGCAGCGCCCGAAAAGCTAGTTATATTATAATATATAAACCTACATTACCACTGACTGACTCACTGACTGATTGACATAGTTGTTTGCCCTGTTGCGGGGTTGGTGGGGTTTAGGTTGATGTGCGGTCGTATAGAGGGTTCTCCAGTGAGTACCAGAAAAATCTGACATTTGAAGATTTGCAGAAACCTGATGTGGAAGGGGTATGGCCTGCAAAAACTATTAAGGTTAGGGGCGTGATTTTTTTTCCATAATGTAGAAGATTATAAGCAATTTGACGACCGTCATTTGTTTTTTGATTTTTTTCAAAATCCAAGATGGCCGCCATACAAGGACAATTTTCCTCCATACAAACTTACCCATTTTCTAAACTGGAAACATATCTTAGCCTACCTCAACAGCCCCACGATGAACCGCGGGCTGCTTGCAGCCCGCGCAGCGCCCGAAAAGCTAGTTATAATATATAAACCTACATTACCACTCACTGACTGACTGACTGATTGACATAGTTGTTTGCCCTGTTGCGGGGTTGGTGGGGTTTACGTTGATGTGTGGTCGTATAGAGGGTGCTCCAGTGAGTACCAGAAAAATCTGACATTTGAAGATCTGCAGAAACCTGATGTGGAAGGGGTACGGCCTGCGAAGACAGTTGGGGTTAGGGGCGTGATTTTTTTTCTAAAATGTAGGGGGTTGTAAGCAATTTGACGACCGTCATTTGTTTTTTTATTTTTTTCAAAATTCTAGATGGCCGCCATACATGGACAATTCCCCTCCATACAAATTTCATACAAACGGCCCCCATGTAACTTGGCGAAGCCTAAGGCCGAAGGCCGAAGGCGAAGCGCCCCCGCGAGGGCCGCAGGCCGAGCTGTGGAGCGAGGGCCAAGCCCGAGCTCCCCCCCCCCCCTATAAGCAAATTTTCACGAGGCCGCAGGCCGAGTGATGCGAGCCCGAAGGGCGAGCTACGGGCGAGGGCGAAGCCCGAGCCACTTTCACAAAGCGCAGCGTCTTTTTTTTTTTTTTTTTGGAAATCCAAGATGGCCGCCGAAAGTCAACTGCTTGCGATTTGGCTGAAAATCGATATCTATATGTAATTTGACCCCAAAAACCTAAATTCAATATTTTTTTTGGAATCCAAGATGGCGTCTGGATTTTAGAAAATTAAACTTATTTCGTTTATAACGTCTCACTGGGACTTCGTAGGGGTCTGAAATTTTGCATGTGGGGGTAAAGCACACCGCGGAACTCGAAACTGCATTCCGATTTTGGATCCAAGATGGCCGCCTCCACACATATTACGATGTTTTCTTTACTGACTGCAATTTTTACTTATTTTCTGAACTGGAAACATGTCTTACCCTACCTCAACAGCCGCACGAAAGACCGCGGGCTGCTAGCAGCCCGCGCAGCGCCCGAAAAGCTAGTTAAATTATAATATATAAACCTACATTACCACTCACTGACTGACTCATTGACATAGTTGTTTGCCCTGTTGCGGGGTAGGTGGGGTTTAGGTTGATGTGTGATTGTATAAAGGGTGCTAAATGGAGTACCAGAAAAATCTGATATTTGAAGATCTGCAGAAACCTGATATGGAAGGGGTACGGCCTGCAAAGACGGTTAAGGTGAGGGCCGTGATTTTTTTTTCATAACGTAGAAGATTATAAGCAATTTGACGACCATCATTTGTTTTTTGTTTTTTTTCAAAATCCATGATGGCCGCCATACATGGACAATTCCTCCCCATACAAACTTACCCATTTCATAAACTGGAAACATATTTTAACCTACCTCAACAGCCCTACGATGAACCGCGGGCTGCTTGCAGCCCGCGCAGCGCCCGAAAAGCTAGTTATATTATAATATATAAACCTACATTACCACTCACTGACTGACTGACTGATTGACATAGTTGTTTGCCCTGTTGCGGGGTTGGTGGGGTTTACGTTGATGTGTGGTCGTATAGAGGGTGCTCCAGTGAGTACCAGAAAAATCTGACATTTGAAGATCTGCAGAAACCTGATGTGGAAGGGGTACGGCCTGCGAAGACAGTTGGGGTTAGGGGCGTGATTTTTTTTCTAAAATGTAGGGGGTTGTAAGCAATTTGACGACCGTCATTTGTTTTTTTATTTTTTTCAAAATTCTAGATGGCCGCCATACATGGACAATTCCCCTCCATACAAATTTCATACAAACGGCCCCCCATGTAACTTGGCGAAGCCTGAGGCCGAAGGCCGAAGGCGAAGCGCCCCCGCGAGGCCGCAGGCCGAGCTGTGGAGCGAGGGCCAAGCCCGAGCTCCCCCTCCCCCCCCCCTATAAGCAATTTTCACGAGGCCGCAGGCCGAGTGATGCGAGCCCGAAGGGCGAGCTACGGGCGAGGGCGAAGCCCGAGCCACTTTCACAAAGCGCAGCGTCTTTTTTTTTTTTTTTTTTGGAAATCCAAGATGGCCGCCGAAAGTCAACTGCTTGCGATTTGGCTGAAAATCGATATCTATATGTAATTTGACCCCAAAAACCTAAATTCAATATTTTTTTTGGAATCCAAGATGGCGTCTGGATTTTAGAAAATTAAACTTATTTCGTTTATAACGTCTCACTGGGACTTCGTAGGGGTCTGAAATTTTGCATGTGGGGGTAAAGCACACCGCGGAACTCGAAACTGCATTCCGATTTTGGATCCAAGATGGCCGCCTCCACACATATTACGATGTTTTCTTTACTGACTGCAATTTTTACCCATTTTCTGAACTGGAAACATGTCTTACCCTACCTCAACAGCCGCACGAAAGACCGCGGGCTGCTAGCAGCCCGCGCAGCGCCCGAAAAGCTAGTTATATTATATTATAATATATAAACCTACAATACCACTGACTGACTCACTGATTGACATAGTTGTTTGCCCTGTTGCGGGGTTGGTGGGGTTTGGGTTGATGTGTGGTCGTATAGAGGGTGCTCCAGTGAGTACCAGAAAAATCTGACATTTGAAGATTTGCAGAAACCTGATGTGGAAGGGGTATGGCCTGCAAAAACTATTAACGTTAGGGGCGTGATTTTTTTTCCATAATGTAGAAGATTATAAGCAATTTGACGACCGTCATTTGTATTTAGATTTTTTTCAAAATCCAAGATGGCCGCCATACAAGGACAATTTCTCCCCATACAAACTTACCCATTTTCTGAACTGGAAATATATTTCAGCCTACCTCAACAGCCGCACGAAAGACCGCGGGCTGCTTGCAGCCCGCGCAGCGCCCGAAAAGCTAGTTATATTATAATATATAAACCTACATTACCACTCACTCACTCACTGATTGACATGGTTGTTTGCCCTGTTGCGGGGTTGGTGGGGTTTAGGTTGATGTGTGGTCGTATAGAGGGTGCTCCAGTGAGTACCAGAAAAATCTGATATTTGAGGATTTGCGGAATCCTGATGTGGAAGGGGTACGGCCTGCAAAAACGGTTGGGGTGAGGGGTGTGATTTTTTTTCCATAATGTAGAAGATTATAAGCAATTTGACGACCGTCATTTGTTTTTTGTTTTTTTTTCGAAATTCAAGATTGCCGCCATACATGGACAATTCCCCTCCATACAAATTTCATACAAACAGCCCCCCAAGCAACTTGGCGAAGCCTGAGGCCGAAGGCCGAAGGCGAAGCGCCCCTGCGAGGCCGCAGGCCGAGTTGTGGAGCGAGGGCGAAGCCCGAGCTCCCCCCCCCCCCTTTGACACCCCCCCCCCCCTACAAGTAATTTTCACGAGGCCACAGGCCGAGTAATGCGAGCCCGAAGGGCGAGCCGCGGGCGAGGGCGAAGCCCGAGCCACTTTCACAAAGCGCAGTCTTTTTTTTTTTTGGAAATCCAAGATGGCCGCCGAAAGTCAACTGCTTGCGATTTGACTGAAAATCGATATCTATATGTAATTTGACCCCAAAAACCCAAATTAATATTTTTTTTGGAATCCAAGATGGCGTCTGGACTTTAAAAAATTAAACTTATTATGTTCATAACGTCTCACTGGGAATTCGTAGCGGTCTGAAATTTTGCATGTGGGGGTAAAGCACCCCGCGGAACTCGGAACTGGAATCAAATTTTAGATCCAAGATGACCGCCCCCACACATATTTTGATGTTTCCCATACTGACTGCAGTTTTTACCCATTTTCTCAACTGGACATGTTCTTTAGCCCACCTCAACAGCCGCACGAAAGACCGCGGGCTGCTTGCAGCCCGCGCAGCGCCCGAAAAGCTAGTTATAATATATAAACCTACATTACCACTCACTCACTCACTGATTGACATGGTTGTTTGCCCTGTTGCGGGGTTGGTGGGGTTTAGGTTGATGTGTGGTCGTATAGAGGGTGCTCCAGTGAGTACCAGAAAAATCTGATATTTGAGGATTTGCGGAATCCTGATGTGGAAGGGGTACGGCCTGCAAAAACGGTTGGGGTGAGGGGTGTGATTTTTTTTCCATAATGTAGAAGATTATAAGCAATTTGACGACCGTCATTTGTTTTTTGTTTTTTTTCGAAATTCAAGATTGCCGCCATACATGGACAATTCCCCTCCATACAAATTTCATACAAACAGCCCCCCAAGCAACTTGGCGAAGCCTGAGGCCGAAGGCCGAAGGCGAAGCGCCCCTGCGAGGCCGCAGGCCGAGTTGTGGAGTGAGGGCGAAGCCCGAGCTCCCCCCCCCCCCCCCCTTTGACACCCCCCCCCTACAAGTAATTTTCACGAGGCCACAGGCCGAGTAATGCGAGCCCGAAGGGCGAGCCGCGGGCGAGGGCGAAGCCCGAGCCACTTTCACAAAGCGCTGTCTTTTTTTTTTTTGGAAATCCAAGATGGCCGCCGAAAGTCAACTGCTTGCGATTTGACTGAAAATCGATATCTATATGTAATTTGACCCCAAAAACCCAAATTAATATTTTTTTTGGAATCCAAGATGGCGTCTGGACTTTAAAAAATTAAACTTATTATGTTCATAACGTCTCACTGGGAATTCGTAGCGGTCTGAAATTTTGCATGTGGGGGTAAAGCACCCCGCGGAACTCGGAACTGGAATCAAATTTTAGATCCAAGATGACCGCCCCCACACATATTTTGATGTTTCCCATACTGACTGCAGTTTTTACCCATTTTCTCAACTGGACATGTTCTTTAGCCCACCTCAACAGCCGCACGAAAGACCGCGGGCTGCTTGCAGCCCGCGCAGCGCCCGAAAAGCTAGTTATAATATATAAACCTACAATACCACTGACTCACTCACTGACTGATTGACATAGTTGTTTGCCCTGTTGCGGGGTTGGTGGGGTTAAGGTTGATGTGTGGTCGTATAGAGAGTGCTCCAGTGAGTACCAGAAAAATCTGACATTTGAAGATCTGCAGAAACCTGATGTGGAAGGGGTACGGCCTGCGAAAACGGTTAGGGTTAGGGGTGTGATTTTTTTACCAAAATGTAAGAGGTTGTAAGCAATTTGACAGTCGTCATTTGTTTTTTATTTTTTTTCAAAATCCAAGATGGCCGCCATACAAGGACAATTTTCCTCCATACAAACTTACCCATTTTCTAAACTGGAAACATATCTTAGCTTACCTCAACAGCCCCACGATGAACCGCGGGCTGCTTGCAGCCCGCGCAGCGCCCGAAAAGCTAGTTATAATATATAAACCTACAATACCACTCACTACTCACTGACTGATTGACATAGTTGTTTGCCCTGTTGCGGGGTTGGTGGGGTTTAGGTTGATGTGCGGTCGTATAGTGGGTGCTCCAGTGAGTACCAGAAAAATCTGACATTTGAGGATTTGCAGAAACCTGATGTGGAAGGGGTACGGCCTGGGAAAACGGTTAGGGTTAGGGGTGTGATTTTTTTTTCAAAATGTAGGGGGTTGTAAGCAATTTGACGACGTCATTTGTTTTTTGATTTTTTTCAAAATTCAAGATGGCCGCCATACAAGGCCTTATTTCCTCCATACAACCTTACTCATTTTCTGAACTGGAAACATATCTAAGCCTACCTCAACAGCCCCACGATGAACCGCGGGCTGCTTGCAGCCCGCGCAGTGCCCGAAAAGCTAGTTATATTATAATATATAAACCTACAATACCACTCACTGACTCACTGATTGACATAGTTCTTTGCCCTGTTGCGGGGTTGGTGGGGTTTAGGTTGATATGTGGTCGTATAGAGGGTGCTCCAGTGAGTACCAGAAAAATCTGACATTTGAGGATCTGCGGAAACCTGATGTGGAAGGGGTACGGCCTGCGAAAACGGTTGCGGTTAGGGGTGTGATTTTTTTCCCATGATGTAGATGATTTTAAGCAATTTGACGACCATCATTTGTTTTTTTTTTTTTTCGAAATTCAAGATGGCCGCCATACATGGACAATATCCCTCCATACAAACATTACAAGTAAATTGGCGCAGCCTGAGGCCGGAGGCCGAAGGCGAAACCCCCCGCGAGGCCGCAGGCCGAGCTGCGGAGCGAGGGCGAAGCCCGAGCTCCCTCTCCCCCCCCCCCTTCGACACCCCCCCCTATAAGTAATTTTCACGAGGCCGTAGGCCGAGTGATAAGACCCCTAAGGGCGAGCTGCGGGCGAGGGCGAAGCCCGAGCCACTATCATAAAGCGCAGCGTCTTTCTTTTTTTGTTTTGGAAATCCAAGATGGCCGCCGAAAGTCAACTGCTTGCGATTTGGCTGAAAATCGATATCTATATGTAATTTGACCCCAAAAACCCAAATTCAATTTTTTTTTGGAATCCAAGATGGCGTCTGGATTTTTGAAAATTAAACTTATTTCGTTTATAACGTCTCACTGGGACTTCGTAGGGGTCTGAAATTTTGCATGTGGAGGTAAAGCACCCCGCGGAACTCGGAACTGGAATCAGATTTTCGATCCAAGATGGCCGCCCACACATATTTTGATTTTTCCTTTACTGACTGCTGTTTTTACCCATTTTCTCAACTGGACATGTTCTTTAGCCCACCTCAACAGCCACACGAAAGACCGCGGGTTGCTTGCAGCCCGCGCAGCGCCCGAAAAGCTAGTTATATTATAATATATAAACCTACATTACCACTGACTCACTCAATTCAATTCAATTCAATTCATTTATTGCTTTTCATATTGTACATATATAACACTTTACTACATAGTCATTTCTTAAGTTAGTAGGTACAAAATGAGCCCTGACAGGGCATTGCAAAAGAAAAAAAATGGAACGGCATGCGGTTTTATTTTTCGTTAGTATTTATATAATATAAAATTAGTTAGTAATTATTTAAATAAAGATTGATTTGTTTAGTAGTTTTTTAATACGAGTAGGTAATGTCAGTTTGTATAACAAAGTCAGTATTTTAATTCATTCAATATTAGCTATATATGTGTATTTACTCGTATATTTATGTCCTTTACATTTATATTGTTGGTTTTATTCTTTTAAATGTCAATTTTCTTTTTATTATTATCATTTATTTTTTCCATTGTCCAATGTACTTATAATATATACGTTATTCGTCATTTATTTTATATTTTTTCAAATCTTTATCATTAAAAAACTCGTCCAATGTGTAATAATTTTTTTCTACAAGCAGTGCTTTTAATCTTTTATAAAAAATGGTATCTTTCTTCTCTGCTCTTAGCAGATCTGGAAGGGTGTTATAGACTTTTATTGACATTGCAAGCGGTCCGGAGTTAAAAATTTCTAAATTACGAGTAGAATTTGGCCTAGCTAACATATTCTTTTTCCTTGTAGGATAGCGTCGCGGTAAGTCGTCTTTTTTTGTGTAGTACTGGGGGTATTTTCGTACAAATTTGCTGGTCTCGAAGATATATATGCATGGCAATGTCAGAATTTTTAAATCTTTAAAATACGGCTTACAGCTATCTCTCTCCTTAATATCAACTATAATGCGTATACATTTCTTTTGGAGGATTAATAGTTTATTCGCATCGGTACTGTTACCCCAGAGTATAACCCCATATGTGAGCCATGAATATGCATATGCATAATATGCTGTTATCGCCGTTTTTTTATTGGTGGATTTTTTCAGTTCCCAGAGTGCGTATGTGAACGTAGATAATTTTTTTGCTATTTTGTCTATATGATCTTTCCAGTTAACGTGTGTGTCTAAAACTAATCCGAGCAGTTCAAAAGATTTTACAGATTCAATATCTGTCAAATTATAACTAAATTTTATATTTAGAGATTCTTTTTGGTGTGGCCTGAATTCTATTATTTTCGTTTTGTTAAAATTTATTTCTAAATTATGATCAGTCAACCACGATGTTACTTTGTCCAAATTTTCTGTGAGCATATTATTTAAATTGTCAGGTTTCGTGTAAGGTGTCAGTAATGATACATCGTCCGCGAATAGTACACATGTCTGGGTCATTGTTTTAGGTAAGTCATTGATGTAGATAAGGAACAATAAACATCCGATAACACTTCCTTGGGGAATCGAACATTTCACACATTCTACATCTGATCTTACCGTAGTAATTTTCCCGGTGTCCTCACTCACTGACAGAGTTGTTTGCCCTGTTGCGGGGTTGGTGGGGTTTAGGTTGATGTGCGGTCGTATAGAGGGTGCTCCAGTGAGTACCAGAAAAATCTGACATTTGAGGATCTGCGGAAACCTGATGTGGAAGGGGTACGGCCTGCGAAGACGGTTGGGGTTAGGGGTGTGATTTTTTTTCCATAATGTATGGGGTTGTAAGCAATTTGACGAGCGTCATTTGTTTTTTGATTTTTTTCAAAATCCAAGATGGCCGCCATACATGGACAATTCCCCTCCATACAAATTTCATACAAACGGCAACTCGGCGCAGCCTGAGGCCGAAGGCCGAAGGCGAAGCGCACACGCGAGGCCGCAGGCTGAGCTGCGGAGCGAGGGCGAAGCCCGAGCTCCCCCCCCTCTTTGACCCCCCCCCCCCCAAGCAATTTTCACGAGGCCGCAGGCCGAGTGATGCGAGCCCGAAGGGCGAGCTTCGGGCGAGGGCGAAGCCCGAGCCACTATCACAAAACGCAGCGTCTTTTTTTTTTTTGGAAATTCAAGATGGCCGCCGAAAGTCAACTGCTTGCGATTTGGCTGAAAATCGATATCTTTATGTAATTTGACCACAAAAACCTTAATTCAATATTTTTTTTGGAATCCAAGATGGCGTCTGAATTTTAAAAAATTAAACTTATTTTCTCACTGGAACTTCGTAGGGGTCTGAAATTTTGCATGTTGGGGTAAAGCACCCCGCGGAACTCGGAACTGGAATCAGATTTTCGATCCAAGATGGCCGCCCCCACACATATTTTGATGTTTCCTTTACTGACTGCAGTTTTTACCCATTTTCTCAACTGGACATGTTCTTTAGCCCACCTCAACAGCTGCACGAAAAACCGCGGGCTGCTTGCAGCCCGCGCAGCGCCCGAAAAGCTAGTTATAATGATAATATATAAACCTACAATACCACTGACTCACTCACTGATTGACATAGTTGTTTGCCCTGTTGCGGGGTTGGTGGGGTTTAGGTTGATGTGCGGTCGTATAGAGGGTGCTCCAGTGAGTACCAGAAAAATCTGACATTTGAGGATCTGCGAAAACCTGATGTGGAAGGGGTACGGCCTGCGAAGACGGTTGGGGTTGGGGGCGTGATTTTTTTTTCAAAATGTAGAGGGTTGTGAGCAATTTGACGAGCGTCATTTGTTGTTTTATTTTTTTCAAAATCCAAGATGGCCGCCATACATGAACAATTTCTCCCCATACAAATTTCATACAAACCGCACTTCCAAGTAACTAGGCGCAGCCTGAGGCCGAAGGCCGAAGGCGAAGCCCCCACGCGAGGCCACAGGCCGAGCTGTTGAGCGAGGGCGAAGCCCGAGCTAAATTATTATTATATATAAATTTGGAAATCCAAGATGGCCGCCAAAAGTCAACTGCTTGCGATTTGGCTGAAAATCGATATCTATATGTAATTTGACCCCAAAAACCCAAATTCAATGTTTTTTTTGGAATCCAAGATGGCGTCTGGATTTTAGAAAATGAAACTTATTTCGTTTATAACGTCTCACAGGGACTTCGTAGGGGTCTGAAATTTTGCATGTGGGGGTAAAGCACCCAGCGGAACTCGGAACTGGAATCAGATTTTCGATCCAAGATGGCCGCCCCCACACATATTTTGATGTTTCCTTTACTGACTGCAGTATTTACCCATTTTCTCAACTGGACATGTTCTTTAGCCCACCTCAACAGCCGCACGAAAAACCGCGGGCTGCTTGCAGCCCACGCAGCGCCCGAAAAGCTAGTTATAATTATATTTTAATATATAAACCTACATTACCACTCACTGACTGACTGATTGACATAGTTGTTTGCCCTGTTGCGGGGTTGGTGGGGTTTAGGTTGATGTGTGGTCCTATAAAGGGTGCTCCAGTGAGTACCAGAAAAATCTGACATTTGAGGGTCTGCGGAAACCTGATGTGAAAGGGGTACGGCCTGCAAAAACGGTTAAAGTTAGGGGCGTGATTTTTTTTCCATAATGTAGAAGATTAAAAGCAATTTGACGAACGTCATTTGTTTTTTTATTTTATTTTTAAATTCAAGATGGCCGCCATACAAGGAAAATTTTTCTCCATACAAACTTACCCATTTTCTGAACTGGAAACATATTTTAGCCTACCTCAACAGCCGCACGAAAGACCGCGGGCTGCTTGCAGCCCGCGCAGCGCCCGAAAAGCTAGTTATATTATATTATAATATATAAACCTACATTACCACTGACTGACTCACTCACTGACAGAGTTGTTTGCCCTGTTGCGGGGTTGGTGGGGTTTAGGTTGATGTGTGGTCGTATAGAGGGTGCTCCAGTGAGTATCAGAAAAATCTGACATTTGAGGATTTGCAGAAACCTGATGTGGAATGGGTACGGCCTGCGAAAACGGTTAGGGTTAGGGGTGTGATTTTTTTTCCAAAATGTAGGGGGTTGTAAGCAATTTGACGAGCGTCATTTGTTTTTTTATTTTTTTCTTAATCCAAGATGATCATACAAACCGCACCCCCAAGTAATTAGGCGCAGCCTGAGGCCGAAGGCCGAAGGCGAAGCCCCGACGCGAGGCCGAAGGCCGAGCTCCCCCCCCCCATCCCCCCCCTTGACCCCCCATCCCCCTAAGTAATTTCCACGAGGCCGCAGGCCGAGTGATGCGAGCCCGAAGGGCGAGCTGCGGGCGTGGGCGAAGCCCGAGCCACCATCACCAAGCGTGACGTCGCGAATTTTTTTTTTTGGAAATCCAAGATGGCCGCCGAAAGTCAACTGCCTCCAATTTGGCTGAAAATCGATATTTATATGTGTTTTAACCCCAAAAATCCAAATTCAACTTGTTTTTTGGAATCCAAGATGGCGTCTGGCTTTAGAAAATTTAACTTATTTCGTTTATAACGTCTCACTGGGACTTCGCAGGGGTCTGAAATTTTGTACACAGGGGTAAAGCACCCCGCGGAACTCGAAACTTCAATCGAATTTTGGATCCAATATGGCTGCCCACACATTTTTTTATGTTTTCCTTACTGACTGCAGTTTTTACCCATTTTCTCAACTGGACAGGTTATTTAGCCTACCTCAATATCCGCACGAAAAACCGCGGGCTGCTTGCAGCCCGCGCAGCGCCCGAAAAGCTAGTATATATATATATTATAATATATAAACCTACATTACCACTGACTGACTGACTGATTGACATAGTTGTTTGCCCTGTTGCGGTGTTGGTGGGGTTTAGGTAGATGTGCGGTCGTATAGAGGGTGCTCCAGTGAGTACCAGAAAAATCTGACATTTAAGGATCTGCGGAAACCTGATGTGGAAGGGGTATGGCCTGCGAAGACGGTTGGGGTTAGGGGTGTGATTTTTTTTCCATAATGTAGAAGATTATAAGCAATTTGACGACCGTCATTTGTTTTTTTATTTTTTTTTAAATTCAAGATGGCCGCCATACAAGGACAATTTTCCTCCATACAAATTTCATACAAACGGCCACCCCAAGTAACTAGGCGCAGCCAGAGGCCAAAAACCAAAAGCAAAGGCCACCCTCGCGAGGCCGCAGGCCGAGCTGCGGGCGAGGGCGAAGCCCGAGCCACTCCCCCCTCCCCCTTGGATCCCCCCTTAGTAACCTTTACGAGGCCGGAGGCCGAGCGATGCGAGCCCGTAGGGCGAGCTGCGGGCGAGGGCGAAGCCCGAGCCACTATCACAAAGCGCAGCGTCTTTTTTTTTTATGGGAAATCCAAGATGGCCGCCGAAAGTCAACTGCTTGCGATTTGGCTGAAAATCGATATCTATATGTTATTTGACCCCAAAAACCTAAATTCAATATTTTTTTTGGAATCCAAGATGGCGTCTGGATTTTAGAAAATTAAACTTATTTCGTTTATAACGTCTCACTGGGACTTCGTAGGGGTCTGAAATTTTGCATGTGGGGGTAAAGCACCCCGCGGAACTCAAAACTGCATTCTGATTTTGGATCCAAGATGGCCGCCCCCACACATATTATGATGTTTCCTTTACTGACTGCAATTTTTACCCATTTTCTGAACTGGAAACATGTCTTACCCTACCTTAACAGCCGCACGAAAAACCGCGGGCTGCTTGCAGCCCGCGCAGCGCCCAAAAAGCTAGTATATATGATATATAAACCTACAATACCACTGACTGACTCACTGATTGACATAGTTGTTTGCCCTGTTCCGGGGTCTGTGGGGTTTAGGTTGATGTGCGGTCGTATAGAGGGTGCTTCAGTGAGTACCAGAAAAATCTGACATTTGAGGATTTGCAGAAACATGATGTGGAAGTGGTACGGCCTGCAAAAACGGTTGGGGTTAGGGGCGTAATTTTTTTTCCAGAATGTGGAGGGTTGTAAGCAATTTGACGAGCGTCATTTGTTTTTTTATTTTTTTTCAAAATCCAAGATGGCCGCCATACATGGACAATTTTCCTCCATACAAACTTACCTATTTTCTGAACTGGAAACATATTTTAGCCTACTTCAACAGCAGCATTTAAAGACCGCGGGCTGCTTGCAGCCCGCGCAGCGCCCGAAAAGCTAGTTATATTATAATATATAAACCTACATTACCACTGACTGACTGACTCACTGATTGACATAGTTGTTTGCCCTGTTGCGGGGTTGGTGGGGTTTAGGTTGATGTGTGAACGTATAGAGGGTGCTCCAGTGAGTACCAGAAAAATCTGACATTTGAGGATATGCGGAAACCTGATGTGGAAGGGGTATGGCCTGCAAAAACGGTTAAGGTTAGGGGCGTTATTTTTTTTTCATAATGTAGAAGATTATAAGCAATTTGACGACCGTCATTTGTTTTTTTATTTTTTTCAAAATTTAAGATGGCCGCCATACAAGGACAATTTTCCTCCATACAAACTTACCCATTTTCTGAACTGGAAACAAATATTTGCCTACCTCAACAGCCCCACGATGAACCGCGGGCTGCTTGCAGCCCGCGCAGCGCCCGAAAAGCTAGTTATAATTATATTATAATATATAAACCTACATTACCACTCACTGACTGACAGAGTTGTTGCACAGTTGCGGGGTTGGTGGGGTTTAGGTTAATGTGTGGTCGTATAGAGGGTGCTCCAGTGAGTACCAGAAAAATCTGACATTTGAGGATCTGCAGAAACCTGATGTGGAAGGGGTACGGCCTGCGAAAACGGTTGGGGTTAGGGGTGTGATTTTTTTTCCCAAATGTAGGGGGTTGTAAGCAATTTGACGACTGCCATTTGTTTTTTGATTTTTTCCAAAATCCAAGATGGCCGCCATACAAGGGCAATTCCCCTCCATATAAATTTCATACAAATGGCACCCCTAAAGCAACTAGGCGTAGCCTGAGGCCGAAGGCCGAAGTCGGAGCCCCCTTGCGAGGCCGCAGGCCGAGCTGCGGAGCGAGGCCAAAGGCCGAGCTCCCCTCCCCCCCTTTTTGACATCCCCCCCCCCCCCCCAAGTAACTTTCACGAGGCCGTAGGCCGAGTGATGCGAGCCCGAAGGGCGAGCTGCCGGCGAGGGCGAAGCCCGAGCCACTTCCCCAAGCGCAGTCAAATTTTTTTAATTTTTGGAAATCCAAGATGGCCGCCGAAAGTCAAATGCTTGCGATTTGGCTGAAAATCAATATCTATATGTATTTTGAGCCGAAAAATCCAAATTTAAATTTTTTTTTGGAATCCAAGATGGCGTCTGGATTTTAGAAAATTAAAATTATTTCGTTAGTATCGTCTCACTGGGACTTCCTAGGGGTCTGAAATTAGCTTTACTAGAGTAAAGCACCCCGTGGAACTCGAAACTGCAATCAGATTTTGGATCCAAGATGGCCACCCACACATTTTTTCATGTTTCCTCAACAGACTGCAAGTCTTACCCATTTTCTCAACTGGACATGTTCTTTAGCCTTCCTCAACAGCTGCACGAAAAACCGCGTGCTGCGTGCAGCACGCGCAGCACCCGAAACACTAGTTATATTATAATATATAAACCTACAATACCACTGACTGACTCACTGACAGAGTTCTTTGCCCTGTTGCCGGGTTGGTGGGGTTAAGGTTGATGTGTAGTCGTATAGAGGGTGCTCCAGTGAGTACCAGAAAAATCTGTCATTTGAGGATTTGCGAAAATCTGATGTGGAAGGGGTACGGCCTGCAAAAACGGTTGGGGTGGGGGGCGTGATTTTTTTTCCAGAATGTGGGGGGTTGTAAGCAATTTGACGAGCGTCATTTGTTTTTTTATTTTTTTCAAAATTCAAGATGGCCGCCATACATGGACAATTTTCCTCCATACAAATTTCATAGAAACGGCCACTCCAAGTAACTAGGCGCAGCCAGAGGCCAAAGGCCAAAAAAAAGGCCCCCCCGCGAGGCCGCAGGCCGAGCTACGGGCGAGGGCGAAGCCCGAGCCACTCCCCCCCCTTGACCCCCCCCCCCCCTCCAAGTAAATTTCACGAGGCCGTAGGCCGAGTGATGCGATCCCGAAGGGCGAGCTGCGGGCGAGGGCGAAGCCCGAGCCACCCTCACAAAGCATTGCGTCTTGAATTTTTTTTTTGGAAATCCAAGATGGCCGCTAAAAGTCAACTGCTTGCGATTTGGCTGAAAATCGATATCTATATGTAATTTGATCCCAAAAACCTAAATTCAATATTTTTTTTGGAATCCAAGATGGCGTCTGGATTTTAGAAAATTTAACTTATTTCGTTTATAACGTCTCACTGGGACTTCGTAGGGGTCTGAAATTTTGCATGTGGGGGTAAAGCACCCCGCGGAACTCGAAACTGCAATCAGATTTTGGATCCAAGATGGCCGCCACCACACATATTTTGATGTTTCCTTTACTGACTGCAGTTTTTACCCATTTTCTCAACTTGACATGTTCTTTAGCCCACCTCAACAGCCGCACGAAAAACCGCGGGCTGCTTGCAGCCCGCGCAGCGCCCGAAAAGCTAGTTATATTATAATATATAAACCTACAATACCACTGACTGACTGACATAATTGTTTGCCCTGTTCCCGGGTTGGTGGGGTTTAGGTTTATATATGGTCGTATAGAGGGTGCTCCAGTGAGTACCAGAAAAATGTGACATTTGAGGATCTGCGGAAACCTGATGTGGAAGGGGTACGGCCTGCAAAAACGGTTGGGGTTGGGGGCGTGATTTTTTTTCCATAGTGTAGAAGATTATAAGCAATTTGACGACCTTCATTTGTTTTTTGTTTTTTTTTCAAAAAATTCAAGATGGCCGCCATACATGGACAATTTCTTCCATACAAATTTCATACAAACATTCCAAGTAACTTGGCGCAGCCTGAGGCCGGAGGCCGAAGGCGAAGCCCTACCGCGAGGCCACAGGCCGAGCTGCGGAGCGAGGGCGAATCCCGAGTTTCCCCCCCCACCTTTGACCACCCCTCCCCCCATGTAATTTTCACGAGGCCGTAGGCCGAGTGCTGCGAGCCCGAAGGGCGAGCTGCGGGCGAGGGCGAAGCCCGAGCCACTTACAAAAGTAACGCGCATTTTTTTAAATTGTTTGGAAATCCAACATGGCCGCCGAAAGTCAACTGCCTCCGATTTGGCTGAAAATCGATATCCGAAGGTATTTTGAGCCGAAAAATCCGAATTTGACAATTTTTTTGGAATGGAATGGAATGGAAGGCTGCTTGCAGCCCGCGCAGTGCCCGAAAAGCTAGTTATATTATAATATATAAACCTACAATACCACTGACTCACTCACTGACAGAGTTGTTTGCCCTGTTGCGGGGTTGGTGAGGTTTATTTTTTATTTTTATTTTATTTTATTTTCATTTATTCGGAAGATCAACAGCCTTAACAAAAATATTACAATAAATTTATGTATCTACTAGCCGATAACAAATCTTCACATATTACTATCTAAGCAGAAACAACACAAGTACAGCTAACAATAAAGAATATGCATGAACAAAAAAAAAATGTGTTATCTAACCAGTTTATTCGTAAATATTCAAAAGTAAAGTACTAACAGTGAAACAGAATAAAAATTGACAGACAAACGAACGAGATATAACGATTTTACGAAAATATGTCTATCTCACTCTCAAAAACGCTATTTTCTATAGTAAATGTATTGATGACATGTAGTTATGACGTCACAGTCCAGATCGGACTTCTCTCTCCAATTGAAACTTCAAAGTATCACAGGTTCGTCGCTGATTAAGATATTTTATAAATTCTTTCATATTTGTTTACTGTGTATTAAACAAATAATTTGTTTTTATTAAACAAATAAAAAATAACAAAAAATGCGTGCATATTCTCTATTGAATATTTTAACTGAAAAAACATGCGGGTAGACTTGATAACCTCCTCCTTGTTAAAAGTCGGTTAAAAAGAGATTAGAGCAGAACATTATATTTTATTAAATAAGTACCTTTATCAGTTATGTGCAGTCAATTAACTATCATGTAACAGTGTCTATGATGTAGTGCATTATTGGTCACATATGAAGTACGAGTTCGCTATAGTACGTTTGATGGAAGGTACAGAGGTGTTAAAGAGGTCAAAGTCGTACTTACTGATGTATTCATTATATGTGCCACAGCCACGGGTAAGAAATGCATTCTGTCTATAATTCGATTTAGCCAAAGATAGGCTCAAGATAGGACGATTACGGAGTCTGAGTAGGTTTGTGCTAAAATTTAACTTTCCTAACAATTCAGGGCAAGATATTGATCCATTTGCAAGTTTGCTAATGTAGGTTGATGTGCGGTCGTATAGAGGGTGCTCCAGTGAGTACCAGAAAAATCTGACATTTGAGGATCTGCGGAAATCTGATGTGGAAGGGGTACGGCCTGCGAAGACGGTTGGGGTTAGGGGTGTGATTTTTTTTCCAAAATGTAGGGGGTTGCAAGCAATTTGACGACCGTCACTTGTTTTTTTATTTTTTTCAAAATTCAAGATGGCCGCCATACAAGGACAATTTTCCTCCATACAAATTTCATACAAACCGCCACCCCAAGTAACTAGGCGCAGCCAGAGGCCAAAAACCAAAAGCAAAGGCGACCCTCGCGAGGCCGCAGGCCGAGCTGCGGGCGAGGGCGAAGCCCGAGCCACTCCCCCCTCTCCCTTGGATCCCCCCCCTAAGTAATCTTCACGAGGCCGTAGGCCGAGCGATGCGAGCCCGAAGGGCGAGCTGGGGGGAGGGCGAAGCCCGAGCCACTCCCACAGCCCCCCCCTTCCCTCACCCCACCTCGTAAGTAATTTTCACGAGGCCGGAGGCCGAGTGACGCGAGCCCGAAGGGCGAGCTGCGGGCGTGGGCGAAGCCCGAGCCACTTCGCCAAGCGCAGTCCAATTTTTTTAATTTTTAAAAATCCAAGATGGCCGCCGAAAGTTCACTGCTTGCGATTTGGCTGAAAATCGATATCTATATGTAATTTGACCCCAAAAACCCAAATTTAAAATTTTTTTTGGAATCCAAGATGGCGTCTGGATTTTAGAAAATTAAACTTATTTCGTTTATAACGTCTCACTGGGACTTCGTAGGGGTCTGAAATTTTGCACGTGGGGGTAAAGCACCCCGCGGAACTCAGAACTGGAATCAGATTTTCGATCCAAGATGGCCGCCCCCAGACATATTTTGATGTTTCCTTTACTGACTGCAGTTTTTACCCATTTTCTCAACTGGACATGTTCTTTAGCCCACCTCAACAATGGCACGAAAAACCGCGGGCTGCTTGCAGCCCGCACAGTGCCCGAAAAGCTAGTTATATTATATTATATTATAATATATAAACCTACAATACCACTGACTCACTCACTGATTGACATAGTTGTTTGCCCTGTTGCGGGGTTGGTGGGGTTTAGGTTGATGTGCGGTCGTATAGAGGGTGCTTCAGTGAGTACCAGAAAAATCTGACATTTGAGGATCTGCGGAAACCTGATGTGGAAGGGGTACGGCCCGCGAAGACGGTTGGGGTTGGGGGCGTGATTTTTTTTCCAAAATGTAGGGGGCTGGGAGCAATTTGACGAGCGTCATTTGTTTTTTTATTTTTTTCAAAATCCAAGATGGCCGCCATACATGGTCAATTTTCCTCCATACAAATTTCATACCACCCCAACTAACTAGGCGCAGCCAGAGGCCAAAAGCCAAAAGCAAAGGCCACTCCCGCGAGGCCGCAGGCCGAGCTGCGGGCGAGGGCGAAGCCCGAGTTTAAAAGTTAAAAAAACAAATGACGCTCGTCAAATTGCTTACAACCCTCTACATTTTGAAAAAAAAAAAAACACCCCTAAACCCAACCGTTTTTGCAGGCTGTACGCTATCCACATCAGGTTTCTGCAGATCCTCAAATGTCAGATTTTTCTGGTACTCCATTTGACACCCTCTATACAACCACACATCAACCTAAATCCTACCAACCCCGCAACAGGGCAAACAACTATGTCAATGAGTCAGTCAGTCAGTAAGTGGTATTGTAGGTTTATATATTAGAATATAACTAGCTTTTCGGGCGCTGCGCGGGCTGCAAGCAGCCCGCGGTCTTTCGTGCGGCTGTTGAGGTAGGGTAAGACATGTTTCCAGTTCAGAAAATGGGTAAAAACTGCAGTCATTATGGGAAACATCAAAACATGTGTGGGTGCGGCCATCTTGGATCTAAAATTTGATTCCAGTTCCGAGTACCGCGGGGTGCTTTACCCCCACATGCAAAATTTCAGACCCCTACGAAGTCCCAGTGAGACGTTATAAACGAAATAAGTTTAATTTTCTAAAATCCAGACGCCGTCTTGGATTCCAAAAAAAATATTGAATTTAGGTTTTTGGGGTCAAATTACTTATAGATATCGATTTTCAGCCAAATCGCAAGCAGTTGACTTTCGGCGGCCATCTTGGATTTCCAAAAAAAAAAGACGCTGCGCTTTGTGATAGTGGCTCGGCCTGCGGCCTCGCGGGGGCGCTTTGCCTTCGGCCTTCGGCATCTTATTAACACATTAATTATCACAAACTTATAAGTATTATCCTCGAGACACTAAATAATGACACGCGAGAAAGTGAACGATTTCATCGTAAACAACCCACTTATACCGAAACGTTTTAAATTATTAAATTTATCAGAAGGTATTTGATAAAAAGAATTACTGAATCGTTGCCTCTGGTTTATCACCTACCGTTTTCACTAGAAGAATGGAAAAAATGAAACGACCCTTTTTGTCCAGCTAGATTGGCTTCCTGGTTCACTGTGCGCTTGGGGAAGTGGCTCGGGCTTCGCCCTCGCCCGCAGCTCGCCCTACGGGCTCGCGTCGCTCGGCCTCCGGCCTCGTGAAGATTACTGAATGGGGGAGATCCAAGGGGGATATAAGGAGTCGTATAGAGGGTGCTCCAGTAAGTACCAGAAAAATCTGACATTTGAGGATCTGCAGAAACATGACGTGGAAGGGGTACGGCCTGCGAAGATGGATGGGGTTGGGGGCGTGATTTTTTTTCCGAAATGTAGGGGGTTATAAGCAATTTGACGAGCGTCATTTGCATTTTTATTTTTTTCAAAATTCAAGATGGCCGCCATACATGGACAATTCCCTTCCATACAAACGGCCCCCCAAGTAACTTGGCGAAGCCTGAGGCCGAAGGCCGAAGGCGAAGCGCCCCCGCGAGGCCGCAGGCCGAGTTGTGGAGCGAGGGCGAAGCCCGAGCTCCCCCCTCCCCCCCCCCCCTTTGCAACGCCCCCCCCCCCCCCACTCAAGTAATTTTCACGAGGCCGTAGGCCGAGTGATGCGAGCCCGCAGGGCGAGCTGCGGGCGAGGGCGAAGCCCGAGCCACTATCACAAAGCGCAGCGTCTTTTTTTTTTTGGAAATCCAAGATGGCCGCCGAAAGTCAACTGCTTGCGATTTGGCTGAAAATCGATATCTATATGTAATTTGACCCCAAAAACCCAAATTCAATATTTTTTTTGGAATCCAAGTTGGCGTCTGAATTTTAGAAAATTAAACTTATTTCGTTTATAACGTCTCACTGGGACTTCGTAGGGGTCTAAAATTTTGCATGTGAGGGTAAAGCTCCCCGCGGAACTCGGAACTGGAATCAGATTTTCGATCCAAGATGGCCGCCCCCACACATATTTTGATGTTTCCTTTACTGACTGCAGTTTTTACCCATTTTCTCAACTGGACATGTTATTTAGCCCACCTCAACAGCCGCACGAAAAACCGCGGGCTGCTTGCAACCCGCGCAGTGCCCGAAAAGCTAGTTATATTATAATATATAAACCTACAATACCACTGACTCACTGACTGATTGACATAGTTGTTTGCCCTGTTGCGGGGTTGGTGGGGTTTAGGTTGATGTGTGGTCGTATAGAGGGTGCTCCAGTGAGTACCAGAAAATTCTGACATTTGAGGATCTGCAGAAACGTGACGTGGAAGGGGTACGGCCTGCAAAGATGGATGGGGTTGGGGGCCTGATTTTTTTTTCAAAATGTAGGGGGTTGTAAGCAATTTGACGAGCGTCATTTGTTTTTCGTTTTTTTTCAAAATCCAAGATGGCCGCCATACATGGACAATTCCCCTCCATACAAATTTCATACAAACGGCAACTCGGCGCAGCCTGAGGCCGAAGGCCGAAGGCGAAGCCCACACGCGAGGCCGCAGGCCGAGCTGCGGAGCGAGGGCGAAGCCCGAGCTCCCTCCCCCCTTTGACCCCTCCCCCCTCAATTTTCACGAGGCCGCAGGCCGAGTGATGCGAGCCCGAAGGGCGAGCTGCGGGCGAGGGCGAAGCCCGAGCCACTATCACAAAGCGCAGCGTCTTTTTTTTTTTTCGGAAATCCAAGATGGCCGCCGAAAGTCAACTGCTTGCGATTTGGCTGAAAATCGATATCTATATGTAATTTGACCCCAAAAACCTTAATTCAATATTTTTTTTGGAATCCAAGATGGCGTCTGGATTTTAGAAAATTAAACTTTTTTCGTTTATAACGTCTCACTGGGACTTCGTAGGGTTCTAAAATTTTGCATGTGGGGGTAAAGCACCCCGCGGTTCTCGGAACTGAAATCAAATTTTAGATTCAAGATGGCCGCCCCCACACATATTTTGATGTTTTCCATACTGACTGCAGTTTTTACCCATTTTCAGAACTGGAAACATGTTTTACTCTAGCTCAATAGCCGCACGAAAGATCGCGGGCTGCTTACAGCCCGCGCAGCGCCCGAAAAGCTAGTTATAATATATAAACCTACATTACCACACACTGACTCACTGATTGACATAGTTGTTTGCCCTGTTGCGGGGTTGGTGGGGTTTAGGTTAATATGTGGTCGTATAGAGGGTGCTCCAGTGAGTATCAGAAAAATCTGACATTTGAGGATCTGCAGAAACCTGATGTGGAAAGGGTTTTGCCTGCAAAAACGGTTGGGGTTAGAGGCGTGATTTTTTTTTCAAAATGTAGGGGGTTGTGAGCAATTTGACGAGCGTCATTTGTTTTTTGATTTTTTTAAAAATTCAAGATGGCCGCTATACTAGGACTATTTTCCGCCATAAAAATTTCATACAAACGGCCACCCCAAGTAACTAGGCGCAGCCAGAGGCCAAAAGCCAAAAGCAAAGGCCATCCCCGCGAGGCCGCAGGCCGAGCTGCGGAGCGAGGGCAAAGCCCGAGCTCCCCCTCCCCCCCTTTGACCCCCCCTACAAGTAATTTTCACGAGGCCGCAGGCCGAGTAATGCGAGCCGGTAGGGCGAGTTGCGGGCGAGGGCGAAGCCCGAGCCACTATCACAAAGGGCAGCGTCTTTTTTTTTTTTTTAAATCCGAGATGGCGGCCGAAAGTCAACTGCCTGCGATTTGGCTGAAAATCGATATCTATATGTAATTTGACCCCAAAAACCTAACATCAATATTTTTTTTTGGATCCAAGATGGCGTCTGGATTTAAGAAAATTTAACTTATTTCGTTCATGATGTCTCACTGGGACTTCGTAAGGGTCTGAAATTTTGGACATGGGGGTAAAGCACCCCATTGAACTCGGAACTGGTATCAGATGTTGGATCCAAGATGGCCGCCTCCACATATATTATGATGAAGTGTACTTTTTTCGGCGGTAGATGTGAAAAAGATAACACATAGTTGTTAAGTTAATATTTTAATTTTAAAGTAATTTCAGTACTTACAGTGTTGAAAACAATTTGAATCTCAAGTACTAGAAGTGTTTGCACCACACAGTTGTTATCTGCACTAAATTAATGATATAACTGGAAGTATTCACACTTGTCCTGCCCGCCATACATCACTATCACTATAACCTATACAATCTATCATTCTGTTTTATAATTCACTAAAATGGCAAATTTTGAAGATGTGCTTGAGGGCCAACGCTCATTAATGTCTCTGATGTCCAAGAAGATGGGGGAGTTTGAGTCTCAGCTGAAGGCGTCCAAATCTGAAGCCTCAAGTAGTCGTGCAACGCCTGGCCTTGCGGAACAGTACGAAGAATTTAAGAGCCAAGTCTATGGGATGGTAAGCGTCCTCTTCCAGCAGATAGTGGCACTTTCTTCATCTATAGACCACATGGAGGCGAGACACCGGAGGAAAAATCTACTTGTCAGTGGTGTGCCCGAGGATGTAGGCAGTGGCCTGGGTCAGTTTGTCTCAAAGCTGTTTTGTGATAAGCTGGGGCTGTGTGACATCAAGCCTGAAGATTTTACTGCGTGCCATAGAATTGGAAAGGTCACTGAGAACAAATGTAGGCCTATTTTGATTCGTTTCTCCAACATCTCTGACAAAGCTGCAGTCTGGAGAAAGAAGACTGCATTTAAGGAAACTCCTTATAGTGTAGCCGAGTTCCTTACTCGACAGCGGCAAGCCTTGTTTGTCCAGGCTCGTCAGAAGTTTGGCATGAGTAGGTGTTGGACCTCGAATGGTGTGGTCATCGTAAAGCTGCATACTGGGTCGTTGCGGCGTCTCTTTACTGAGGATGATCTCAGTAGCCTGCTCCAAGCCGAAGTTGAGGGGCCCGTGGCTGCCCCAGTGGCATCAGGCGTCGTAGAAACAGCTGGCACTTCATCCGAGGTATCCGAACAGACTGGCAGATCCAGAAGGAAGGTCAAAGGGAAGAATTGAGACGTTTATGAAGTATTACCTACGATATGTAATACATTTCCACCTTGTGTTACGCTATTCATTATTTTGCTTTACTTTAATTAATGTGAGACGAAGGTGGGCCATTAAAAATGTTATTTTAGAAAAGGTAGTTATGAATTTTGTTAACAAAACAAATTACAAATGTCATTATTTCAATAGTCAAATGCAACATAACCTATGTTTTTCTTGAATGTCACTGTCACTGTCACGTTTGACTGTCATATCCATGTCATAACATATCATTGTAACGTTTTGTTTCAGCTCTGGCCACCCGACTTTTTACCATACTGTTATATGTGCGCTTTATTTTTATTTTTTTCTTTTCCGGCAACCGGCAGGACAAACAAATCAATATTTAACTTTATTAATTTTATATTTTAGTTAAATTTATATTCTTATATATATATATGTATGATGTCTGATGATGATTCATTTCATTCTTGTGCTTCTTTTAATTCTAGTAACGATTCTTTTCATGATAGTGAAACGCTGAGATCTCTACTTGTAAATTCTATGTCTGGAACGTCTTTTAACTTCAATGTATGCCACTTGAATGCTCAAAGTATACCAGCTCACCACGCTGACTTACTAGATACATTTTCTACAAATATTTTTGATGCAATATTGGTATCGGAAAGTTTTCTTAAGCCGTGTCTGCCTTCAGCGCTATATTCTTTGCCTGGTTATATTTTGATCCGCAATGATCGGACTGGTGCGCGCTGCGGAGGTGTCGCGGTTTATCTCCGAAGTCACATCTCATATAAAATCTTGATGACTTCTCCTCCTGAATATTCAAGTGCGGCTGAATTTATATTTCTTGAGGTTTCTGTCAACGGAACTAAAGTCCTTCTAGGAGTCGTATATAGTCCTCCCGGTGTTGATTATTTTCCTCAAATTGAGCCAGTTTTTGATTCGCTTTGTTCGGATTACACGCATCACGTAATCATGGGTGATTTCAATACCGACCTTGTCTGTAGCGACAATTCGCGTTCTCAGAAGCTTCTTAACATACTCAAGTCAGTCAACCTCTCTGTTCTGCCTTTAGAGCCTACTCATTTTAATCCAGATTCTGATGACACATGGCTTGATTTGATCGTTACTTCATCTCCTAATCTTGTAGTTAAGCACGGTCAATTTTCAGCTCCTGCTTTTTCCAGGCATGATCTTATTTATATGTCGTATAGGTTAAAAACACCTAAGGCTAAGCCTACAACAGTTTGGATGCGCAATATGACCGCCATAAATCGCGAAAAACTACTGAGTGATGCAGCTAAGTTGGATTTCTCTTCTATATTTGAGGCAACAACGCTGGAAGAGAAAGTAACAAGGTTAAATGCAGCCGTGATTTCCTTGTATGATGTACATGCTCCCATTAAAGCAGTAAAACTAAAACGTCCACCTTCTCCATGGATCACGAGGGGCGTTAGGATGGCCATGTCTAGAAGAGATCGAGCCTTTCGCTTTTACAAACGTGACAGGTGTGACGATAACTGGGCTGTATACAAGAAAGCGCGAAATCAATGCAATAAGATGGTAAGAGCTGCCAAGCGCAAGTACTTCTGTGACAATTTGTCTGGTTCTTCTTCGGCTAATATGTGGAAGTTTCTACGCTCTCTTAATCTTGGTAAAAATCCTTGTAATTCTTATTCCTCTCCCTTTTCTCCTAATGATTTCAACAATCATTTTTCCACTACCAGTACTCTCGATCCGGCTGTTAAATTAGCGACTATTTCTAGAATATCTTCCATGGCCAAACCTTCAAATGATCCTTTCACTTTTTCTCCGACAACTGAAGACGATATTCGTGATATTATTCTCGCTATTAAATCCAAAGCGGTTGGTTGTGATGATGTGAGTCGAGAAATGATAACTAATATACTAACAATAATTCTCCCAATTCTGACTCATATCATTAATTTCTCATTAGCTACTGGAACCTTCCCTTCCCTTTGGAAAAAAGCCTTTGTCATCCCTCTCCCTAAAGTCACGAATCCTACTGTATTAAATAATTTTAGGCCTATATCTATACTCCCTTTTCTTTCCAAAATACTTGAGGCCGTAGTTCACGCCCAAGTATCTTCCTATATCTTTTCTAACTCCCTCCTTACTCCTTTTCAATCTGGTTTCCGTCCTGCCCACAGCACTGCTACTGCTCTCCTTAAAGTCACCGAGGATATTCGGTTGGGCATGGAGAATACGTGGGTCACCGTCTTAGTTCTTATTGACTTCTCTAATGCTTTTAATATGGTGGACCACGACATTCTCCTTGCCATTCTAGAGCATCTTCAATTCTCGTATTCAGTTTTGGATTGGTTTTCTCAGTATCTCCGTAATCGAAAGCAAGCAGTTCGTATTGACCGCGTTATTTCGGACTGGAACAATCTGTCTAATGGTGTACCTCAAGGAGGTATCTTGTCACCTTTACTTTTCTCTCTTTTTAAAAATCTTCTTTCTCCTTCCATTGGTTGTTCTTACCATTTTTATGCGGACGATCTGCAAATTTATGCCCAAGCGTCAGTCAACGACGTAGACTCGTGTGTTGCGAGTGTAAACTCGGCCTTGTCAGCTATTTTATCCTGGTCTAGTGAATTTGGAATTCAGGTTAACCCTTCTAAGTGCCAAGCAATTATTGTAGGTAGTTCGAGGCAGATCTCTCAAATTGATTTTGATACTGTCGCACCTGTGACATTTAATAACTGTATAATCCCCTACAGTAAATCTGTAAAAGATCTTGGGTTCTACATTGATTCCACACTTAGTTGGGTCACTCAGGTAGCCGAAATCAGTCGTTCTGTTACTGTTGCTCTTCAACAGCTTAACCGTCTAAGAAACTTTTTGCCAGTTAAAACGAAGATTTTGTTAATTCAAACATTGATACTACCCATCATTGATTACGCTGATGTGTGTTACCCTGATCTCAATATAAATTTTCTCAATAAGCTTGATCGTCTCGTTAATAATTGTATTCGTTTTATTTTCTGCCTTCGCAAATATGATCATATATCATCTTTCCGTGCTGAGCTTAAATGGCTTCCTATCCGTGAACGCAGACAAATGCGAATTCTTTGCACTCTCTTCTCAATTCTTTCGAATCCAAATTCTCCTCAATACCTGAAATGCAAATTTCAATTTCTTTCTGACACTCATGATCGGCAACTTCGCTCTGCCGACACTCGTCTTCTCTCTTTTCCTCTACATCGCACTAGCTTTATAAAAAACTCCTTTACCTTACAAGCTTCACGGCTCTGGAATGCTTTACCCGTTGACATCAAGGACATTTCCACAAAATTTTCTTTCAAAAGAAAAATACATTCTCTTCTTTTAAAATAATGAATCCCGTTTTCTGTTTCACCATCATCATTCATTGTTTGTATATAATAGAATGTATGAATGTTTATGTATGTTTATGTACGTTAATGTATGTTTATGTATGTATATGAATATGTATATGTGTATGAATGTTATAAGCTTAGGTATATGTACCTATGTAGTTTATTTGTATGGTATCTATGTGTTGTTTTATTTAAGGAATTTTGCGCCGCTACCAAATCTCTGTTTATCCTTATGGTTGACTGGGAGAGAACGCTTTTAGCGTTAAGTCCGCCAATTGTAAACAATTGTATATTGTGGATCAATAAAGTTTTTATAAATAAATAAATAAATAGATGTTTCCTTTACTGACTGCAGTTTTTACCCATTTTCTCAACTGGACATGTTATTTAGCCCACCTCAACAGCTGCACGAAAAACCGCGGGCTGCTTGCAGCCCGCGCAGCGCCCGAAAAGCTAGTTATATTATATTATATTATAATATATAAACCTACATTACCACTGACTGACTGACTGATTGACATAGTTGTTTGCCCTGTTGCGGGGTTGGTGGGGTTTAGGTTGATGTGTGGTCGTATAGAGGGTGCCCCAGTGAGTACCAGAAAAATCTGACATTTGAGGATCTGCGGAAACCTGATGTGGAAGGGGTACGGCCTGCAAAAAGGGTTAAGGTTAGGGGCGTGATTTTTTTTCCATAATGTAGAAGATTATAAGCAATTTGACGACCGTCATTTGTTTTTTGTTTTTTTTCGAAATTCAAGATGGCCGCCATACATGGACAATTTCCCTCCATACAAATTTCATACAAACATTCCAAGTAACTTGGCGCAGCCTGAGGCCGAAGGCCGAAGGCGAAGGGCCCTCGCGAGGCCGCAGGCCGAGCTGCGGAGCGAGGGCGAAGCCCGAGCTCTCCCTCCCCCCCCCTTTGACCCCCCCCCTACAAGTAGTTTCACGAGGCCGCAGGCCGAGTGACGCGAGCCCGAAGGGCGAGCTGCGGGCGAAGGCGAAGCCTGAGCCACTATCACAAAGCGCAGCGTCTTTTTTTTTTTTTTGGAAATCCAAGATGGCCGCCGAAAGTCAACTGCTTGCGATTTGGCTGAAAATCGATGTCTATATGTAATTTGAC
Source organism: Acrobasis consociella (assembly GCA_963555685.1). Lineage (NCBI taxonomy): Eukaryota > Metazoa > Arthropoda > Insecta > Lepidoptera > Pyralidae > Acrobasis > Acrobasis consociella. The sequence goes on along the minus strand of OY743125.1, from coordinate 14,193,956 downwards.
CCCAAAAAATTAAATTCAATATTTTTTTTGGAATCTAAGATGGCGTCTGGACTTTAGAAAATTAAACTAACTTCGTTTATAACGTCTCACTGGGACTTCGTAGGGGTCTGAAATTTTGCATGTGGGGGTAAAGCACCCCGCGGTACTCGGAATTGGAATCACATTTTAGATCCAAGATGGCCGCCCCCACACATATTTTGATGTTTCCCATACTGACTGCAGTTTTTACCCATTTTCTGAACTGGAAACATATTTTAGCCTATCTCAACAGCCGCACGAAAGACCGCGGGCTGCTTGCAGCCCGCGCAGCGCCCGAAAAGCTAGTTATAATATATAAACCTACATTACCACTCACTGACTCACTGACAGAGTTGTTTGCCCTGTTGCGGGGTTGGTGGGGTTTAGGTTGATGTACGGTCGTATAGAGGGTGCTCCAGTGAGTACCAGAAAAATCTGACATTTGAGGATCTGCGGAAACCTGATGTGGAAGGGGTACGGCCTGCGAAGACGGTTGGGGTTAGGGGCGTGTTTTTTTTTCCAAAATGTAGAGGGTTGTAAGCAATTTGAAGAGCAATATTTGTTTTTATGTTTTTTAAAAAATTCAAGATGGCCGCCATACATGGACAATTCCCTTCCATATAAATTTCATACAAAGGCCGAAGGCGAAGCGTGTCGAGCGAGGGCGAAGCCCGAGCTCCCTCCCCCCCTTTGCAACCCCCCCCCCCCCAATCAAGTAATTTTCACGAGGCCGCAGGCCGAGTGATGCGAGCCCGTAGGGCGAGCTGCGGGCGAGGGCGAAGCCCGAGCCACTATCACAAAGCGCAGCGTCTTTTTTTTTTTGGATATCCAAGATGGCCGCCGAAAGTCAACTGCTTGCGATTTGGCTGAAAATCGATATCTATATGTAATTTGACCTCAAAAACCCAAATTCAATATTTTTTTTGGAATCCAAGATGGCGTCTGAATTTTAGAAAATTAAACTTATTTCGTTTATAACGTCTCACTGGGACTTCGTAGGGGTCTAAAATTTTGCATGTGGGGGTAAAGCACCCCGCGGAACTCTGAACTGGAATCAGATTTTCGATCCAATATGGCCGCCCCCACACATATTTTGATGTTTCCTTTACTGACTGCAGTTTTTACCCATTTTCTCAACTGGACATGTTCTTTAGCCCGCCTCAACAGCCGCACGAAAAACCGAGGGCTGCTTGCAGCCCGCGCATCGCCCGAAAAGCTAGTTATAATTATATTATAATATATAAACCTACAATACCACTCACTCACTGACTGATTGACATAGTTGTTTGCCCTGTTGCGGGGTTGGTGGGGTTTCGATTGATGTATGGTCGTATAGAGGGTGCTCCAGTGAGTACCAGAAAAATGTGACATTTGAGGATCTGCGGAAACCTGATGTGGAAGGGGTAAGGCCTGCGAAAACGGTTGGGGTTAGGGGCGTGATTTTTTTTTCCAAAATGTAGGGGGTTGTGAGCAATTTGACGAGCGTCAATTGTTTTTTGATTTTATTAAAAATCCAAGATGGTCGCCATACATGGACAATTCCCCTCCATACAAAATTCATACAAACAGCCCCCCAATTAACTTGGCGCAGCCAGAGGCCAAAGACCAAAAGCAAAGGCCTCCACCGCGAGGCCCCAGGCCGAGCTGCGGGCGAGGGCGAAGCCCGAGCCACTCCCCCCCCCCCCTCCCACCAAGTAATTTTCACGAGGCCGCAGGCCGAGTGATGTGAGCCCGTAGGGCGAGTTGCGGGCGAGGGCGAAGCCCGAGCCACTCCCACAAGGGCCCGTTTTTATTTTAATTTTGGAAATCCAAGATGGCCGCCGAAAGTAAACTGCTTGCGATTGGGCTGAAAATCGATATCTATATGTATTTTGAGCCAAAAAATCCAAATTTGACCGTTTTTTTGGAATCCAAGATGGCGTCTAGCTTTTAAAAAATTAAACTTATTTCGTTTATAACGTCTTATTTGGACTTTTTAGTGCTCTGAAATTTTGCATGTGGGGGTAAAGCACCCCGCGGAACTCGGAACTGGCATCAGATTTTCGATCCAAGATGGCCACCCCCACACTTATTTTGATGTTTCCTTTACTGACTGCAGTTTTTACCCATTTTCTCAGCGCCCGAAAAGCTAGTTATATTATAATATATAAACCTAAGTAGTATAATATTGGGAGTTATAAATCACTTCTGCGCATTCAGGCAAGCACGAATTGCTTGCCTTCACTCACAGCAGTGATTTATAACCCAATATTTTAGGTCTAGAGAGTTTCCAAAGTAAAGCATTCACAGATTCAGATCGTTTCGAATGTATATAAATTGTAACTTACAAATGAATAAAATTCAGTCATTAACAGTCTTACTAATGAAAAGGATGAAATTCGTTAAACAATCTCAAACTTTACAACTGAGCCGAGTATGTCCAGATGAAAAAGCAGATGTTTCCCGCCATGGAGACCTTCTACCTAATACTATTCGGTGTATTATTTGCGGTCCCTCGAATTGTGGGAAAACTAATGTAATCATAGGTCTTCTGTTACATGAAAATGGTTTACGTTTTAAAAACGTTTATCTTTACTCAAAAACATTGTATCAGCCGAAATATGTGTTTTTAGAAAATGTTCTTAAGTTAGTGCCAGATGTTTCGTTTGCAAAATATAAAGATAATGAACTTGTTTTAAGCCCACACGATGCGAAACCACACTCCATAATAATATTTGATGACGTTGCTTGTGAGAACCAGTCCAATATGAGAGATTATTTCGCAATGGGTAGACATAAATTTATCGACTGTTTTTACTTGAATCAAACGTACAGTAAGATACCTAAACAGTTAGTAAGAGACAATGCAAATCTTTTAATATTATTCAAACAGGATGATGTAAACCTCCATCATGTATATGATGAACACGTTAATACCGACATGTCGTGGTCTGAGTTTCGAGAAATGTGTTCAAAAGTATGGAGCGAACCCTATAACTATTTGGTGATTAGTAAAGATAATAAAAAGAACGAAGGCTGTTACAGGAAGAATTTCGATACTTTTATCTCGTTCGACGAGGAAAAAAATACGAGCATATAAGAAGATTTATTTGAAAAACTTCTTCAGTCGAACTATTACCGTATTAAGCAAATAACGTATATTCATCAAGCTTAAAATGGAAAAAGAGTTAAAGACTCAGATAGTTAAAATAGCAGAAGCTGTTAAAAAGAAAATCAAAGATATGAAAATTACGGACTCCTACAATGAAAATGTTTTAAATACAGTTTTTAGACCTGTTACTGACCCAATGCAACAGTTGATTAAGGATGTGAACCATCCAATTAAATCAAAAGAAAATGATGACGTTATGAAAAATTATTTTGTAAAAGAGCAAATTCCATCGCCTGAATCGCAATTCAACAAAACTCTTATAAACCAAATTTCCTCACAAAATTATTCTGAAGATGATTCTGATGAAAATAATAGTTTAGAAAAATCGGGAGACTCAAACAATACAAATACCAGTAACATATCGTATAAAAGCATTGAGTCAATACCTAGCCCTAGTCAAAATACTTCGTCCTGGTCACTTTCCTCGGAAATATTTAAAGATGTACCATTCGGCGTTAGACGAGAACGAGGTAAATTAATGTTGGGTTCAGCACGTGTGCTTATAAATGATCAAATTATATCTGTAGCAGGACGTGATTATCAAGTAACGCCAGGGTTGCGAGAATTATTGTTGAAAAAGGTACCTAATTTGGAAGTGGTGACTGAAAATAATTGTCAAGAATATAAGAGCATGTTAATAGACACAAATGCTCACCGACGAGACTTTGATCCTACTAAACCAATTAAATCTAATAAAGGACGGAAGTACTTGCACATCATTAAACCACTTTTTAGATTGCGAAAGCCTTCAACATCTTCTGTCAGTAATGCTGATGATATTAGCTCAGGAGAGGGTTTGATACTTAAAAAGAAGTTAAAAAAAAATACTGATTACGTCTACTGGGATGACCCTAATGAATTAGTAGAAAGGTTGAAGTTATTAATAGCATCTAAAGATGCTGGAAACACTGGTCTGGATAATGAAATAATTTCAATCATAGAAGAACTACGTGAAAATGGTAGTATAAATTAATAACAGCACATCCTATTAGATCATTTATTATTTCACTGCGATCGACTTCAGTACAGAATGAATGTTGATAAATTTGGCCACCATGTTCATAAAAGACTTCGTTTGTCAGAAATACCAGATTGTTCAACTAATCACCTTGCTAGATCGGAAACCGGTGATTTTGATTTACAATCATCTCGATTGAGAGGAGTTCAAGATCCTGTAGCACGTGATGATGCGGTGAACAAAAAATATGTTGATAAAAAGATTGCTGATGAAATTACTGCTTTTGTAAATACAATAAAAGAGGATATAAGAAATAATCTCATTCAGTCCGAAAAAAAGTTTTATACTAAAGACTACATCGATAAAATTATTAAACAAAATGGAAAAACACCAAGTGGTAAATGAAATTCATAGATCGGCTCGCAGAAATTTTGATCGTCGTAATGTGATCTTGAAAGGGATAGACGACTTATGGCAAGCTGACCTGGCTGATTTTCAATCATTTAAAAAGTATAATAATGGATACACTTACATTTTAACTGTCATTGATGGTTTCTCAAAATATGCTTGGATGATTCCTTTAAAAACTAAATCAAAAAAAGAGGTTGTTAATGCATTTACTCAAATTATAAGGGAAAGTGGACGTATCCCTAAAAATCTACAAACTGACAGAGGTACAGAGTTTTATAATGATGAATTTAAAAGACAAATGCAGTTAATGAAGATTAACCACTATTCATCGTTTTCAACAAAAAAAGCTTCAATTGTAGAAAGATTAATCAGAACATTGAAGATTAAATTATACAAATGTTTTAGTTATAATGGTAACTATAAATGGATAGGAAAAACTTTGAATAACGTTTTGTTCTCATATAATAATCAAAAACATAGCGTCACGAAGTTTAAACCAAAAGACGTAAATGCAAAAAATGAAAACCTAGTAAACCATAACATTAAAAAATTCCAGGAGAAACAATGTAAATTAATAAAAAATAAATTTAAAATTGGTGATCACGTTAGAATAAGTAAATACAAGAGTACTTTTGCGAAAGGTTTCACACCTAATTGGTCTACAGAAATTTTTACAATTAAAACAGTTAATAATACTAAACCCGTTACATATTTAATACAAGATCAACGAAAACAAAATATATTAGGTTCATTTTATCAAGAAGAGTTACAAAAAGCAAAGTATCCAAATATATACTTAATTGAAAAAATTATAAGAAAAAAAGGCAATAATTTGTTCGTCAAATGGTTAGGACTTCCTGATGAAGAAAACAGTTGGATAGATAGAAATTCTATTGTATCATAATACATATAAGTGTTAGCATCTTATACTTTGCTCATTATATAACAAGAAATGAAAGGAGGTGGACTTATCAATAATTTGATAAATAATATCCCGTTTGAGCTTCACTTACCAGGTTACAATTATTGTGGACCAGGCACTAGGTTACAAGAAAGGTTATCGAGAGGTGATAAAGGTATTAACCAATTAGACGAAGCTTGTAAATACCACGATATTGCATACAACAATCCTGAACTCTCCGTACGTCATAAAGCAGATTTACAGCTTATGAAAATGGCTAAGAAACGATTACAATCTAAAGACGCTGGCAAAGGAGAAAAGTTGGCATCGTGGATAGTTAACAAAGTTATGAAAGCAAAATTAAAATCAGGTGCTGGGATAAAAAATTTAAAACCATTGTGTCAAAAATACGTTCACAAATAAAGAAACTGAAATCAAAGGATAGCAAAACTGCTATCAAATATGCTTGTGAAGCAGCAAAAAAATTGTTTCCTAAGACATGTCACGTTAGTTTGCCGAGAATAATACCAATACCTAAAACAGGAGGGATTTTACCTTTGATACCAATTTTTGCGGGTTTATCAGCATTAGGCGCTTTAGCAGGAGGTGCTGCTGGTATAGCTAAAACTATAAATGATTGTAAAACTGCTCAACGGAATTTACATGAATCTGAACGTCATAACAAAACCATGGAGGCTATTGCGATAGGAAAAGGATTTTACCTTAAACCATATAGAAAAGGTAGCGGGTTATTTTTGAAATCTACAAAAAACTAATAAACAGGCTACCCAAACGTGCTCTTACGAATTTCGATATTGTTAAATACACTAAAAATATTCCATATTTTCGAGGTGTGTATATGAGAGATAGATTGCCACGTAAACCACAACCCATAGAGTGTGGTATACTAAACTTAGACAGTTGTAATAATGCGGGAACTCATTGGGTAGCCTTTGCTAAAATAAATAATTATTGTGAATATTTCGATAGTTTTGGTAACTTAAGACCACCCAAAGAATTGGTCAAATATTTAAATGTTAGTGATATACATTATAATTATACTAGATTACAAAACTTTGATACTGTAAATTGTGGTCATTTGTGTATACAATTTTTGCAAGACTTTTGGTGTAAATATAGTATATAATAATTATTACGTTTGAATAAAACATCATTCTAAAAATGTCTTTCACTCTGTCCATAACTGGAAACAGCTCAATACTAACAACGAACTATACCCCTCCACTAGAACTCGATGGCCGATATGAGTGCTCTCTTTTACACTTCTCTACATTTAATTCTATACCAAATATTACTAAAACTAATAATAAATTTTATTATGGCACTGACGAAGTGGTTGAAATTCCTGAGGGAGCATATGAACTCCAAGACATAAGTGAGTTTATACAATCAAAAGTAAACAATTGTGTTTTCAAGTTATTGTGCAACAATAACACATTGAGGCTCTCGATATTCTGCTCTAAAGATATTCATTTCGAAAAACCAAATTCTATTGGGCCTTTATTAGGTTACGGTAAAACTTTCCTGATGAAGGATAAATGGTTTAACTCCCCACTCCCAGTGAACATTCTACCTACAACCGTGCTTCGAGTTGAATGTGATATTACTGAAGGTTCCTATATTAATGGAAAATCAAGTCATATAATTCACGAATTCGCTTTGAATGCACCTCCTGGCTACAGAATAATAGAAATTCCAAAAAATACTATATATTTTCCAGTGAACAGAAGCACGGTGAATAGTATAAATATCAGAATTATGGACATTAAAAACAATTTAATACATTTTCGCGGAGAGGAAGTGCAATTGTACTTACATTTGAAGAAAATATGATTGACTACAATAAATACTTCATCTTTTAAAAAGATTAGTACCCAACAAGCAATCAAGAAGACCACACATACTCGTGATAAAAAAAAGAAATTAACAGCTGACAATATACATTTTCTTAAATCGATTGGATTGCTAAAATGAGTATTTTAAATATAGCTAGCAGCCCTGTTTATGACAACTCCATAGACAGTATAGAAATTCATTCATACAAGCCGTACATAACTACTTTTAATAGAAATGATGAAATTCGGATACCCATAAACCAACAAGATTTATATGTGCTTCCATGTGCAAGTACCTTATATGTTGAAGCTGTAGTCAATGTTATCAAAGGAGATAAGAGGGAACCAGTGCCAGTAGTACAGTTTACAAACAACCCTCTTCTATTCCTTTTTCAAGATATAAGATATGAATTAAACGGTGTTGAAATAGACAAAGTGAAGAATGCTGGTATAACTACAACTATGAAAGCATTGGTATCTATGAACGAAGCTGAGTCGAAGGTATCTAAAGTTTGGGGTTGGGATATACACGGTACTAAAAATGAAATTGGAGGTCATTTTGCTGCTTCAGTACCTCTCAGCAACATACTAGGTTTTGCAGAAGATTATAAAAAAATTATTGTCAATTGCAAACATGAGCTTATTTTGTTACGAAGTAATACTAACCTCAATGCTCTAAAGCTGAACACTGGCGAAGAGGTTGCAAGTATTGATATAAAAAAGATTGTTTGGCGCATGCCTCATGTTAAAGTATCGGATAGAGAAAGAATTAATTTACTTAAAATACTCGAAAAAGACAGATCCATTCAATTAGTGTATAGAAACTGGGACCTTTATGAGTACCCTTTGCTACCGAAGACTACAAAACACACCTGGTCAATTAAAACTTCCTCACAAATTGAAAAACCTAGATATGTTATTTTAGGTTTACAAACAAACAGAAAAAACAATGGGATGAATGATATGTCTCGGTTCGATCACTGTGATATTCGCGATGTCAAAGTTTTTTTAAACTCTACATATTACCCATACGAAAGTTATAATACCAACTTTCCAAAACATAACTATGCACTAATATACGAACAATATGTTAACTTTCAGCAGTCTTATTATAACCGTCCATGCAACTCCTTGTTGAGTGCTCAAGATTTTAAAAATATTGCACCATTATATGTGATAGATTGTTCTAGACAGAACGATAATATCAAATCAGGGCCGTTAATCAACATTTGTCTTGAATTAGAGTGCAATAGAGAGATACCTGATCACACAACAGCATATTGTCTCATTCTGAATGACTGTATAGTCGAATATAGACCTCTAAGCAACATTGTTCGTAAAATATCATGAACTCGATTATTTTCGTGGATATTCAAGGATTCAAGGATTGCTATAATAAATTTATAATCAAAGAGTTTGCAGTATCTACTGAAGAGTTCACTCAAGTTTTTTTAATCAAACCTCCATATGCATATACTACATTAACTACGGTAGAAAAACGAGCCGTTCAGTATTTAGAGCGAACTCGTGGGATCCGATGGTCAGAAGGACATATAGACCCAAGAGAATTTGTAAGGATTGTTAAACCAATAATGCAAACAAAACTATTGTAATGAAAGGTCTCGAGAAACAGAAATGGTTAATTGAACTGTGCGACAATTGTGTTTTAATCGACATAGAAGACAGAGGATGTCCAAATTTTTTGACTTTATATAAAACTTATTGCAAAAATGAAGGTAATTTCAATTGTTTAAGTCATAAGAATTTTTGTGCTCTAAAAAATGTTATTTGTATCAAGAAATGGTATTTAGAAAATATTTCGTAGAGAATTTAAAATAAATGATATAAAATCAAATCAATATATTTTCTTTTATTTATTCATATCCTTGGTTAGTTTTAACCTATCATATTGTATTCAGTTAGAAAAAAAGACAAATTTTTTAGGTATTCTATTTATTTATTTATCTCTTAAAAATAATTAATATACTTATAGGATTTACTTACACGCTAAACAGAAAACATACACAATCATTAAAAAATACACTTAAAAATTATCACCACATAGTTTTTTTGATATCGTTCTAACAAGTGACTCCGTGAGGTCTAATACTTCATCACACTGATCCTGAACCACATACTGCGCGCTAACAACGTCGTTGATACCCGAGCTTGACGCACTAGCTGGTTCACGAGCCAAGTCCAATATCTTGATCTGAATTAATTTTTGCCCCTTTTGCTGCTTGCTGATGACGAAGGACTTCGAAGAGAGTTTAGTCCTTTTTCTAGACACATCTCGCTTTCTCCTCTCTTGTCTTTCGCGCTTTTGTGCAAATAGCTCTATCTCTTGTGTTAAGTTTTCGTATGGATCTTGCGCGTACTGTGAAAACATAACATTTGTGCTGTCTTCCATTTTCTGCAACAAAGAAACAATTACATTTATTATAAATCGTTTATAACATTATTTAATAAATTGATTACAGCATATATTTATAAAATTACATATACTCACTTGGTGATTATGAAGTAATTAGTGCAGCTTACTACTGTCCAGCTCCCAATGTCTTTACTTGTGAAGTGACATTATTCGTGCTTAAATTAGATGTTTAAATATTATTTTCATCCCAGTCAGCAATTTATAGGTCTTTCAACCTAAAATTTGTTTGTACATGTTTTTAAGTTGACCTGAATTGAGCACGTTTGTACTTAGACTCTCCTTCACGTGTATCATATTACAATGCAATTGGTTGGGTGTGTGAACAGAAATAAATAAAATCAAATTATTTTGTGCACTCATTTATTATAAAATTATAATGCAAAATACAATAAGTATATACAAAACAAACTTAATTAAAAACCATTCTTAGATTTCATTACATGTATAGTATAGTAATGACAAAAGTATACTAACACTGTTATTATAAAAATTTACAAGTCTTTTTTTATGCTCCATAAAACTGACGAGATTTTATCATTGCAAATAAAACATTTATTAATGGTGTTTGATTAAACAACTTTATAACTTTGTGTACTCGTTTGTAACAAAATTATAATGTAAAATACAACAAGTATACTCTTAACTAACTTAGTTGAAAACCATGCTTATATTTTATACATATATATATATATATATAAATATAATCAACACATGTATAGTATAGTAATGACACAAGAATAGAACACTTTTAATATGAAAGTTAAATGTCTATTTTTTTATGCCCCCATGCAATTGTCGAGATTTTATCATTGCAGATAAAACGTTTATCATCTGAGTTTGATAAAGCAATTTTATTCACAGTTTGTGTAAAAACTTCATGTTTTATTGATTTAAATAATGTGTTATTCTTACGAATAATAGTATCGTTGAGCAAAACGTTATGATAATCCTGTAATGATAAGTCGCGAACTACAGGCTTTTTAACACCCTTAGCTTTTTTTACTAACGAATTTTCTGTCTTGATGCAATACATCTTCGATCGCAATCCGATGAATTCAGCCATAATGTTCCCCTGTAACTCATCTTTAAAATATCCAGGTATTTTTTTGTTTATGTTTGGTAAGTTGTATACATTTCTTGCATCATAATTACTAGTATCAAAGTAATTGAGAAAATGCTGTGCTAGGTCCTTATAAAAGTCGTTCGTAGTAATTTTGTAAATAAAACTGTCGGTATCGGTATAACATAGTTGAACGCGATCCTTATAAAATGGTTTTATTACAGAGTAGTGAAAATTATACATATGACTTTTAGATAATTCAAGTACAGTAAAACCTATGTAGATAGGTTTATCTAATACTATTCTTTCCGGTTTCATTTGAATAGCGACAAGATTAGATGAAAATACGGTAGCACTGTGAAAGTTCGGTCGAGCAATTAATTTATGAGCAGAAGTGGTTTTTTTAGTTTTATTTGAGTTATCACGCCAGCGGTTCACTAATTTAACATTGACCCGACGTTCATTGTCTTCGAGAGTTTTCCCAAATACAGAATTATTTAATAATTTAAAGAGATCTTGTTGAAATGAAGTTGTGGCTTTTTTTCTTAGCTCTGTGTTCAAATCAATGTATTTTCGTAAGAATGAACTTTGCTTAAATGTAATAACGCGATGAACTTTATCAAGAATTCACCCATTTTTTAAACAAGTTTTTAGATGAACATAATGTATCACGTAAAAATATTTAGAGTACAAGTTCGGTATTAATTTACTGGAATTTCCTCCAGGTGGAGTAAATTTTTCTGCACAAAAAGGATAATCGTTATGCCAACAGTGTAATTCCTCGGGATATGATAAATCCACTTCAAGAACGAAACCGAACTCCGCATCATCTGGCACCTCTAAAACGTTCAAACGTTCAATTTCTGACAAATCTAAAAATCTGAAATCGGACGTGGGTAATGATTGACACATGCTGTGTCCATATAAATTATTGCAATCAATATATACCAAAAATACATCAGGTTTAGATTGATCATAAGAACTCGTATACTTATTATCCGCGAATCCCTTTCTGTATCAGCCGCACGATTTCCAAGTTACTTATCAGTTCTAACTTAACTCCAGTTTTAAACAACATAGCATCGAATGACAGACTAGGAGCTGTTAAATAAAATGCAGGATCTAATTCATAGTTCAGTTTACAAACTTTTCTAAAATTTTCGAAAATGTCGGTTAATAACAATACATCCGTTTTAAGATACAGATCAGTGTATTCTCCCATATTTCGAATTCTGAATGTGTTCCACACCTTTTGAGCGTGTGCATAATCTGCGTCGCTTATGGCTTCATCAGTTAAAGAGTTAAAAAAACATTCCTTAGAAGGAAGCTGGCTATACGAATAAGATTTCCAGTCGCACACAAAATCGTAAGGATATATTCCTTTACGAATCAGTAAATGAAATTGTTCCTTGTTAGGAAAATATTCTTTGATGTAATTAAAATCCGTTACAGCTAATCCCTTTGATAACTTTTCTAAACTAGTCCCCAAAAACTTAAAAGAGTCAACAAATCTAACTTGTGCAAACTGACTGACACCAATTTTAAAAAATTTTGTAAAAGAAATATAGTTTTCTTTATTCTTTGGAATCACCTTTAGAGATCCATCGCATTCGCCTAGTTCTTTTATAAATAAATGACAATCATAGCCAGATAGATTGTGGAAAAATATCGGGACTAATTTTGGAACGCTATATCTTAAGTTACAGTATTGATGTGCAGCGCCACGGTAGCGCCCTGTCAGGTGACAGTGATCTCTAACCTTATCAAACAGTAATGAATCTTGACAGATATGACAATGAGTTGCACTTTGAAAATCATCGTCATTATTTTCTGTATAAATTAATGGTATTTCAGTATTCAAAATTTTATACAACTTGGAAATATCATCTAACAGATGTTTAATAAATCTTTGTACGCAGTCAGATCCCCGATATTGAACGAACTTATTTAACTTGTTATCAAATGACGAAACAATGTGGTAAGCAAACGCTGAAGGTATATGAAGTTGTCGGTTGCTAGTAAAACTTGACGTTGGACTAGGCTCACATCCGTGAACAGGCAATAGAATGGATTCAAAGTCTGCGTAAATCACAAGGTACGTCTTGTTTGCGTTCAAAATGAGAAAATTGTAAAAAAGTTCCTTTGTCGGGTAATACTGTAGCTACACCACTACACATGTGATTGGTTAATTTATCTTCAGTAGAAAAAAATAACAGACAGTCGTCACAGAAATACAATCTGCCATGGTGTTTAGTCAATTGACAACGAACGAGACGCGATAAGTTAGTTATTAGAACGTAATGTGACTTACCCCCTTTTTCAAGCAAAAGTAAATTTATCCTTACCTGTCTTTTGAGTTGGGATCTGTAAATTGGACCAACAACAGTTTTATTATTATTTAGGGAATAAACATTAATACTTATGTTAGGATTATTGATTTCAAAAAGACTTATGTCTGAAAATGAAACTGGGAAAGAAATGTTATCAACATTTAAAATATCTTTAAAATGGGGATAAGAGGAGACGCGCGCGGGATTTCTACGCGCTGGACAAAGCGCTGCCGTTATGCACCATAAAAAGCAATAATCATCATTATTTTTAATATTAAGACAGCCTTTTTTCTTTTTTAAAACAATAGGTAAATCGATATAGCTTGACCCATTCAAAGGGTCATATCTGTTGATATTTACCTCTAAATATAAATTATTCGTAAAAGCCCAACCGCTATCCCTTTCTTCAAACTCTTGAATCTTTTTTAAAATTATATCTTTTATTGCTTTAAAAATATCATCAAATTTAAAGTTAGAGTGTACTACAAAATTTTTTGTAGAAAATGATTTCACTGACTGTTCATTATTTTTGAATAAGATAAAGTTACAGAAGAATTCAAAATTGACTTTAATATTAATATGTGTCTTTAACGCTTTAATTAAAAGTTGATGTATAGAACTTCTGATACTTTGTAAAAATATCTCTGGTAAACTTTGCTCAAATTCATCTTTAGCTGCAATCCTATAAGATGATATGCGACCCCGAAATGCAGATGAAATCTCGACAACTCCGTCTATTAGCACACCTAAAGAGTGACTTTTATGACCGTGACTCCTTAAGTGTCCTATCCATTGCTTAGTGGATACTTGGAGGGAACAGCTTTCGCAAAAAGGCATTATTATTGAAAAGATATATATTTTAATTAAACCACTAATATAAATAAAGATAAAAAAGATATTAAATATTTATTTTAATGAAACCCTATGCACAAGATATGGTTATAGATAAACTATTAAGTAAGTGTCGGTTCTGTGTGGTCGAATAAGACGCTGATGTCCCTAACCAACCGCTGCAGCAGCTTCCACTGCGACGTGTCTTCATCCAGAAGACAGCTCAGTCGAAGCAGAGCCTTCTTCCAGCGTTCTTCGGGGGCAGCAGACTCGGCGTCACTGCGTTGGTACACCTTGACCTCGATGTAGTAGTTGCCGTCAGTGGGAGCAGACCGCCGCAGCGTGCCCGCGCTGACCCTCTTTGCTAGGTATGATGGGAGACTGACGGGTGAAGGTTTCAGGGCAGCGCGTGTCTCGTCATCAGTGTGGAGTCCGAAGAGGCTGTTTACTTTTCTGTCTGAAAATAATAAAAACAAAACAATATTAATTTAAATATTTTACTATCATCGATTGTGCTAGCACCAAAGTAGGTATCTATAATTACTATAATTAAATATCTAGATACTAACTCAACTATACTATTTTATTTTTAATAAAAACGTATAACATAAAAACACAAAACGATCTAAAAAAGATTTAATACTCCATCTATCTTGTCGGGGATCGAACCCAGAATCTTGTGATGCAGACACATACATACGCACATATTACTACTAGACCATAGATGAATAAGGTTAAATTAAATATAAATGTATTCAAATTTACTTAATACTTTAGAATTCAAAAAATATCTATTTCATAGCTTACTTTATTACACTTGATTAAAAAAAATTATACTCACTTTGGTAATAGATCACCTGGTGATTTTCGCTTTGCTGGTGTAGCTTTTTTCACCTTGGCGCTGTTCTGAGCGGGTGAGAAGTTTTCAAACTCTGAATCAGACCTGAAATAATATAACAAAAATAATAAGTTATAGTATAACCTATAGTAATGTTAAGATAAAGAGGGTTTGCAGTTTTTACAATTGATAAACACAATATAATAAACAAGTTGTGTTGTAATATATATTGACAGCTTTCATGTTATTTGTATCTGAGGAATAAATGACTGATTACCTCCTACAGGGATTAGCATACCTATAAATTTAACTTTTAGAGTGGTTGGTAGGCAATGGCCTTAATAGGGTCGCGGACTGTTGAGATAAGTAAATACAAGGCCTGAAAATATAGAAAAACTTAGTAATTATACTCACTAACATTGTATATAAGTCTCCGTTCACGCTGGTACAAGCGAGAAATTCAACTTGCGCTGGTGCAAGGTTGGAGATACACTTGCGCTGGTGCAAGGTTGGAGATACACTTGCGCTGGTGCAAGTCTGGAAAATCACTCGCGCTGGAGCAAGGCTGGATAACCACTTGCGTTGAAGCAAGGCTAGATAGCCACTTGCACTAGAGCAAAGCTGATGTGCTGGTCACCTTGCGCTTGTGCAAGGTACTCGCGCTTCTGCGAGAGACCACTCGATGACCGATGATGATTGATGCACTACACTACAATTTAACTCGCTTTTATTCTGGAAAATAAGATTCGCAAGCAATTTTCTAGGGTTCCGTAGTTGGTTACCGAAAACTTCTTATTTTTTTTTAAAGTAGATTATGATGCTAAAAAATGTTATAAACTATTGACTATGTGTAATTCTGATACAGTTATAATATAAAGTTTTATTAAATACATTCAATAGTTTTTGAGTAAAAAAAAAAGTAACTTAGTGGTAATAGTTTAATTTTCTTTATTAAAGTAACATTAAAAACAGTTTTATTGATATTTATTTTAATAATATATTGAGGATTTGGTAAACGAGTTTATTTAAAGTGCAATCATAAAATACGGAACCTAATTTAATACGCAAATAACGTGAAGGTAAATTTTTTCCTGAGTAAACATTTGCATAAATGCAATTTAAAGTGAAAATTTGGAACAAACAAGTGTATCGAATTACATTTACACGCGCCATTAAGTCACGTCTTTATCCCTTTCGAGGTAGACAGTGCTTAGCAATAGGTGAAAATCAAGAATCGGGAATAGTTTATTTAATTACTAGCTGTTCCCGCAGGCTTCGCTCCCCGCGGGAATTTCGGGATAAAGATTACCCTATATTTTTCCCCGAGTCTCAAACTATATCCATACCAAATTTCATTCAAACCGGTTCAGTAGTTAAAGCGTGTAGAGGTAACAAACAAACAAATATACAAACTCACTTTCGCATTTATAATATTAGTAGGATAGGATAGGATATAGTATATTAGTAGGAAGTAGGATTTATTTTATTTACTACTAGGTACTACTAAGGTACTAGTCATGTTGCCTTCTTATAATGATGATGATCTATGAATGATAATCGTTCCCTTGACTCACTTTTACGCTCTGCATGTGAAGAGAAACAGTTAGAACATTCTAAATTTTTTCTTTACTCCCAAACCGCCAGGCTAAAATTAAAGATTTTATTTACATGGATAAATATATATATATATATATATATATATATATATACTAGTACGTCTTTATCCTTAAAGCAACAGACAGAGTCCAGGACTTAAAGTCCCTAAAGCCACTTTTACGGTGAACATGATCGTAAATGTGGAAAAGGAAATCAAAATAGTGGTGGGTTCTGCCCGTTCAATCGATTGGCTTTTACGATAAGCGCGTGAAGAGCAGCTGAAACATTCTACGTTTTCTCCCAGGCCAACAAGGTAGTCCCAATACTGAACATGTATATGTAGCCTTACATGTTGAAGTACGTACGAGAGTATTTTAACAATGTAAAAATCGAATATAGTGTCTCTGAGGTAATTGTTTAATCCACATAATTATTAATATCCAAAGGCGTGTTACCCGAATCGGTTATACTCAGTTTTAGAATGAGAATGCCCCATCTAAGAGCTGGATAAAAAAGAATCATCGAAATCGGTTCAAAATTGAGAAACTTAACTTCAATCATTTTTATTTTTTCACGCCTACTTGAAGCCGGCTCGAAACCTATAACTATCTTTGCCTTTCAATTTTATCAGGCGTTTCTATTTTTTACCGACTATAAAAAAGAAGAAGTTCTCAACTCATGTGTTTATTTGTTACGCGTTGAGTTTATCAATTGTGAACTGATTCTAATGATTTTTTTATTAGATAAGGTACTTCATTGGAGTCTGTTTGCATGTTAATCACTTTTCCAAATGATACAGAAAATACATCGTGTATAATATTAATTATTTTTTTATAACCATTTTATTTAGGATGATTTATATACTTATAAATTAAATTAATGTACTACCCGTGTGAAGTCGGTGTGAGTTGATAGTATACAAAATAAAACTCAAAATTAGTTAAAAGACGTTCGGTTAAAATATATATTTTTATCTTTTTTTTTTTACAATCTCCTCCAAGCTGGTCTGCGGGAGCGGGAGAAAACAAAAAAAAAAAACTTAGAATGTACCAGCTGTTTTTCTTCTTCCCGCACAGATCGTAAGAATCGATCGAGGGAATGTTTGAAAATGTGAATCATATTATAGGCGACGCGGATTGCAACCCATCACTATATTGATTGTTTTTCATCTTACCTACCATCATGCTAAAAGTGGTTTTTGAGTCTTACGGCTTTGTCTGTTTGAAGCCGTAAGATACAAATTACTCTGTCTGCCCATTAGGAATAAAGCCGTGATACCATGTATGTATGTATCTTTTACAAGTATGTACTTATTCTATTTTTTTAATACTCGTTTCGAAAGCCGTAGGCGAAAGCTAGTTGTAGAATAGTTATTCTAAACTAAAAACCGACTTCACCCCCCAAACTACACAACCGATTTTAATTAAATTTCTATAAAACTACCTTACAAGTATGCCCTTTCAAACAAAAAAAGAATTTTCCGAATCGGTCCATGCGTCTTCGAATAATCGGTGAACAAACGAATTGATAACCTCCTCTATTTTAAATGTAGGTTCAATAACCACGTATGCAATTTCCTGAGTATGCATTATCAAAAATGTATTGCGCAATAACGTGTGTGACAAACAAGTGTGTTGAATTACATTAGGTACGAAATAAACCTTCGTAAGCACCGGATATTTTCGAATCGAACTAATTATTTAGGTTACACATGTAATAATTTTAGAAGACAATCCTCAACGGTCCACGTTGATCAACTCGTCATATCCGAGTGAGATGATGTAAGTGATTCTGTTTCAATTTGGATCAGATGAAGATCATTTCACCAACTCATTATTGTCAAGCAGTCGGAAACAGGGTCATCATCATCATCATCCAAGCATATTATCTTTATATATATAAGGTCTAACAAAATATACTAAAACAATTTTAAGGAGGAATTCAGTCCATGATACTGAACAACTTTTCCCAAGTAACACGTATCGAAATATGAAAAATAAATTTTGCCCTCCAATCCAAGTTGACCAATAAGCTGATTAGAGTTTGTATGAAAGGTTAAAAAAATATTTTTCATATTTCGACATATGTTTCTTGGGGAAAGTTGTTCACTATCACGGACTGAATTCACCCTTAAAATAGTTTCAGTATATTTTGTTAGACCTTATATACATATATATATACATACACATACATATAGTAATAGTACCTATAAGGTCTATCAATATATACTGAAACTATTTTAAGGATTAATTCAGTCCGTGATAGTGATCAACTTTCCTCAAGAAACATATGTCGAAAAATGAAAAATAATTTTCAGCGTTTCGGATCAGCTGATCGGTTAACTTGTATGGCAGGCCAAAAATTACTTTTCATATTTCGCTATATGTTCCATGGGGAAAGTTGTTCACTATCATTGACTGAATTAACCCTTAAAATAGTTCCAGTATATTTTGTTAGACCTTATATGTATATATATATATACACATTTATAATATATATGTATAGATAAGTACCTACATGTATTTGTATCTTTAGTTTATTTTATACACGCCTACTACAACCTGTTTTCTTCTCTTTTCCTGTCCTGGGTCTGCTGCTGGAAGAGATTTTTTATGTAAATAAGCAGTACCAATGTACTCAATGTTCTTACTTTGTTTGTTTGTGTGTTTGTATCCGCAGACCAAAGGGTAGACCAGGACCAATTCTTGGCAATTTGCAATACACACACACTTTTCACAAAGTATGCTTCCCAGTGGGATTCGAACTCATAACCTCCGGATCACAAGACGAATGCCTTGATCACGGAACTACGGAAGCAGTCGGTAACAGGGTATCAGTTATTATAAATATTTATTTTACTGTACATACACCGGATCAGTTAACATATCTTTGAATATCGGAGATTACGTGGATATATTATAATTACTCATACGAACTGACTCTATGAATGCTTTACTTTGAAAACTCTGTAGATTTATTTATTGAGGGTTGAAATTCACATCTGTGCGTAAAGGCGAGCACGGGAGTGCGAGAATTTATGCATAGATGTGAATTTCAAATCTCAATAAATAACTACTAACCTACATTACCACTCACTGACTGACTGATTGACATAGTTGTTTGCCCTGTTGCGGGGTTGGTGGGGTTTAGGTTGATGTACGGTCGTATAGAGGGTGCTCCAGTGAGTACCAGAAAAATCTGACATTTGAGGATCTGCGGAAACCTGATGTGGAAGGGGTACGGCCTGCGAAGACGGTTGGGGTTAGGGGCGTGTTTTTTTTTCCAAAATGTAGAAGATTGTAAGCAATTTGACGACCGTCATTTGTTTTTTGAATTTTTTCAAAATCCAAGATGGCCGCCATACATGGACAATTTTCCTCCATACAAATTTCGTACAAACGGTCACCCCAAGTAACTAGGCGCAGCCAGAGGCCAAAAGCCAAAAGTAAAGGCCACCCCCGCGAAGCCGCAGGCCGAGCTGCGGGCGAGGGCGAAGCCCGAGCCACTCCCCCCTCCCTCTTGGATCCCCCCTAAGTAATCTTTACGAGGCCGGAGGCCGAGCGATGCGAGCCCAAAGGGCGAGCTGCGGGCGAGGGCGAAGCCCGAGCCACTCCCACAGCCCCCCCCTACCCCCCCCCTCCCCGTAAGTAATTTTCACGAGGCCGGAGGCCGAGTGTCGCGAGCCCGTAGGGCGAGCTGCGGGCGTGGGCGAAGCCCGAGCCACTTCCCCAAGCGCAGTCCAATTTTTTTTAATTTTTGAAAATCCAAGATGGCCGCCGAAAGTCAACTGCTTGCGATTTGGCTGAAAATCGATATCTATATGTAGTTTGAGCCCAAAAATCCAAATTCAATATTTTTTTTGGAATTCAAGATGGCGTCTGGATTTTAGAAAATTTCACTTTTTTCGTTCATAACGTCTCACTGGGACTTCGTAGGGGTCTGAAATTTTGCATGTGGGAGTAAAGCACCCCGCGGAACTCGAAACTGGATTCAGATTTTGGATCCAAGATGGCCGCCTCCACACATATTTTGATGTTTCCTTTACTGACTGCAGTTTTTACCCATTTTCTAAACTGGAAACATTTTTTAGCCTACCTCAACAGCCGCACGAAAAACCGCGGGCTGCTTGCAGCCCGCGCAGCGCCCGAAAAGCTAGTTATATTATAATATAGTTATATACCTACAATACCACTGACTCACTGACTGATTGACATAGTTGTTTGCCCTGTTGCGGGGTTGGTGGGGTTTAGGTTGATGTGTGGTCGTATAGAGGGTGCTCCAGTGAGTACCAGAAAATTCTGACATTTGAGGATCTGCAGAAACGTGACGTGGAAGGGGTACGGCCTGCAAAGATGGATGGGGTTGGGGGCCTGATTTTTTTTCCAAAATGCATATTGATATATATGATAAGCAATTTGACGAGCGTCATTTGTTTTTCGTTTTTTTTCAAAATCCAAGATGGCCGCCATACATGGACAATTCCCCTCCATACAAATTTCATACAAACGGCAATTCGGCGCAGCCTGAGGCCGAAGGCCGAAGGCGAAGCTCACACGCGAGGCCGCAGGCCGAGCTGCGGAGCGAGGGCGAAGCCCGAGCTCCCTCCCCCCTTTGACCCCTCCCCCCTCAAGCAATTTTTACGAGGCCGCAGGCCGAGTGATGCGAGCCCAAAGGGCGAGCTGCGGGCGAGGGCGAAGCCCGAGCCACTATCACAAAGCGCAGCGTCTTTTTTTTTTTTCGGAAATCCAAGATGGCCGCCGAAAGTCAACTGCTTGCGATTTGGCTGAAAATCGATATCTATATGTAATTTGACCCCAAAAACCTTAATTCAATATTTTTTTTGGAATCCAAGATGGCGTCTGGATTTTAGAAAATTGAACTTTTTTCGTTTATAACGTCTCACTGGGACTTCGTAGGGTTCTAAAATTTTGCATGTGGGGGTAAAGCACCCCGCGGTTCTCGGAACTGAAATCAAATTTTGGATTCAAGATGGCCGCCCCCACACATATTTTGATGTTTTCCATACTGACTGCAGTTTTTACCCATTTTCAGAACTGGAAACATGTTTTACTCTAGCTCAATAGCCGCACGAAAGATCGCGGGCTGCTTGCAGCCCGCGCAGTGCCCGAAAAGCTAGTTATATTATAATATATAAACCTACAATACCACTGACTCACTGATTGACATAGTTGTTTGCCCTGTTGCGGGGTGGTAGGGGTTTAAGTTGATGTGTGGTCGTATAGAGGGTGCTCCAGTGAGTACCAGAAAAATCTGACATTTGAAGATCTGCGAAAACCTGATGTGGAAGGGGTACGGCCTGCAAAAACGGTTTGGGTTAGGGGCATGATTTTTTTTTCATAATGTAGGGGGTTGTAAGCAATTTGACGACCGTCATTTGTTTTTTATTTTTTTTCAAAATCCAAGATGGCCGCCATACAAGGACAATTTTCCTCCATACAAACTAACCCATTTTCTGAACTGGAAACATATCTTAGCCTACCTCAACAGCCCCACGATGAACCGCGGGCTGCTTGCAGCCCGCGCAGCGCCCGAAAGCTAGTTATATTATAATATATAAACCTACATTACCACTCACTGACTCACTGATTGACATAGTTGTTTGCCCTGTTGCGGGGTTGGTGGGGTTTAGGTTAATGTGTGGTTGTATAGAGGGTGCTTCAGTGAGTACCAGAAAAATCTGACATTTGAGGATCTGCAGAAACCTGATGTGGAAGGGGTACGGCCTGCAAAAACGGTTGGGGTTAGAGGCGTGATTTTTTTTCAAAATGTAGGGGGTTGTGAGCAGTTTGACGAATGTCATTTGTTTTTTGATTTTTTTAAAAATTCAAGATGGCCGCAATACTAGGACTATTTTCCGCCATAAAAATTTCATACAAACGGCCACCCCAAGTAACTAGGCGCAGCCAGAGGCCAAAAGCCAAAAGCAAAGGCCATCCCCGCGAGGCCGCAGGCCGAGCTGCGGAGCGAGGGCAAAGCCCGAGCTCCCCCTCCCCCCCTTTGACCCCCCCTACAAGTAATTTTCACGAGGCCGCAGGCCGAGTAATGCGAGCCGGTAGGGCGAGTTGCGGGCGAGGGCGAAGCCCGAGCCACTATCACAAAGGGCAGCGTCTTTTTTTTTTTTTTTAAATCCGAGATGGCGGCCGAAAGTCAACTGCTTGCGATTTGGCTGAAAATCGATATCTATATGTAATTTGACCCCAAAAACCTAACATCAATATTTTTTTTTGGATCCAAGATGGCGTCTGGATTTAAGAAAATTTAACTTATTTCGTTCATGATGTCTCACTGGGACTTCGTATGGGTCTGAAATTTTGGACATGGGGGTAAAGCACCCCATTGAACTCGGAACTGGTATCAGATGTTGGATCCAAGATGGCCGCCTCCACACATATTATGATGTTTCCTTTACTGACTGCAGTTTTTACCCATTTTCTCAACTGGACATGTTATTTAGCCCACCTCAACAGCTGCACGAAAAACCGCGGGCTGCTTGCAGCCCGCGCAGCGCCCGAAAAGCTAGTTATATTATATTATAATTGACCGAGCGAGCGAAGCGAGCGAAGGTCTCTAAATCGAGTTGGGGGCGAAAACACATTGTATGTATGTATGTATGTATGTATGTATGTATGTATGTATGTATGTATGTATGTATGTATGTATGTATGTATGTATGTATGTATGTATGTTTGTACCGCGATAACAGCCGAACCGATGGTTTGATTTTGATGAAATTTGGTAGGCATGTAGGAAATATCAATAGAATATTCAAGTTCGTTGGGCATCAAAATCGGTTCAGTAGTTTTTGAAATATTAATAAAAATGTCCGCGATTGTATACCAAACGAAACCATAGCGCGTTCTAACTTTGGATAGCACCATCTAGGGGTTATTTAGGAAACTGAATTGCGAAAAATAATCGCGACGTCTAAGTTTGCGGCAAACTGGGTAGTTTATTAAATTTAGCAATTTTGTTGAGCGAACTTTGGTACAATCGATATCGCTACTTGTCTGTGCTTCTGTTGTAGTATTAGTAATAATGCCACAAACTAACAAGCAAGAGATTAACGGCAACCAAAGCCAGCGAAGTAGTTTTACGTAGAGTCGCAACTAAGGGAATATGCTAGTACTTCTCATGCCAATAAGAGCTTTGTCAGCAAAAAACTTCGCCCGAAAGCTCCAAACGCTAGCGTTCAATGCGTGAGCACGCTGTGGAGATTCGAGGGCAAGAATCCTTACCAGAACACGGTTCCCATCCCACGCATGACCCGATCGTGGAAGACTGGCCAAGTGTCATGCTCACGAACGCAATTTCCACTGTCGCTTGCCAGGGCAATAAATGTGCACAAATCGCAAGGACTCACTTTGAATAAAGTAGTCGTAGACGTTGGCGTTTGCCCAAGAGCCAAGCTAATCCGACACTATACCGAAAATGTCCCGGACATCAGCCTGTACTAGATTAGGATGGCCCTTAAACAGCTTAAAAACAAAAAGGCGCCGGGCGAGGATGGAATCATCCAGAGCTTCTGAAAGTGGGCGGAACGCTGCTACTGAAAGTCCTTCAAGAGGCTCTTTAATTCCATTCAGCTCGAGGGCGTAACGCCAGAAACGTGAAACAGGGGCATTGTGGTCCTGTTCTTTTAAAAAAAGGGAGATAACACTCTATTGAAGAACTATAGGCCTATCAAGTGTCTTAGCCATGTATATAAGTTGTTTTCGAGGCTCATCACGAATCATCCCGCAAACAGGTTTGATGCCTTCCAGCCTTCCGAACAAGCCGGTTTACGCAAGGGCTTTAGCACCATGAACCACATTTATACGCTGCGGCAAGTTATAGAGAAGACGAGGGAGTATAACCAGCCGTTATGCTTGGGGACAGTGGACTATGAAAAAGCCTTCGATTCGATCGAAACATGGGCCGTGCTTCAGTCTCCAGCGATGCCGTATTGACTATCGGTATATCGAGGTGTTGAAATGCTTTTACAGTAACGCACTATGTCAGTCCGAGTACAGGAGCAGTGGACAACGGCAATTCCACTGCATAGAGGTGTAAACCAGACGTTATAACTTCGAAACTGTTCACCGTTGCACTGGAAGATCAAGCTTCTGGAATGGAAAGGATTTGGAATTGACATCAATGGCGAGTATCTCACCTTCGATTTACCGATGATATCGTTGTCATGGCTTAATCGATGGCAGACCGCGACATTAAGTATGTATGTACTATGCTCGCAGACCTAAACCGAGTTTCCCAACAGGTGAGCCTTAAAATGACCGATCTAGAGCGGCTTCCATCCAGCGCCTTCCAGCTATTCTAGATCAGTCATTTTGGAAATCTTTGGGAGAGGCCTATGTTCAGCAGTGGATGTTATGCGGCTGAAATGATGATGATGATGATAAGCCTTAAAATGAACATGGACAAAATGAAAGTAATGTCGAATGTCCATGTTGCGCTCCTACCTGTTTGTGTTGGGAGCTCCACCCTCGAAGTGGTAACCTGGGTCAATTGATCCAGGCAGGAAGCTTCAGCTTCGAGGAAGAGGTCTTTCAACAAATACGACTCGGCTGGGCAGTGTTCGGGAAGCTACGCAGTGTCTTCTCGTCAAAAATACCTCAGTTTTTTAAGACTAAAGTTTACAAATAATGTGTGTTACCAGTGATGACTTATGGATCTGAAACGTGGTCCCTTACTATGGATCCCATAAGAGGGCTAAAGGTGCAACGCGCTATGGAAAGGGCTAAGCTTGGTGTTTCTCTACGCGATCGAATCAGAAATGAGGAAATTTGTAGGAGAACTAAAATCACTGACATAGCCCAACGGATTAGCTCGTTGAAATGGCAATGGGCGGACACATAGCGCGACGAACCGATGGCCGATGGGGCAAAAAGGTACTCCAATGGCGACCACGTACTGGCAAGCGAAGCGTAGGACACCCACCCGCAAGGTGGTTTATCGACCTGACCAAGGTCGCTGGAAGCCGCTCTAGATCGGTCATTTTGGAAATCTTTGGGAGAGGCCTATGTCCAGTCCAGCAGTGGACGTTATGCGGCTGAAATGATGATGATGATGATGAGACGTAGGCGTAAAATAGTTGGCGGCTGGATGTACATACGTCGCTCTTTCAAGATTCAAATGTCTTGGGATATTGAATTTAATCCAGGTTTTGATTTAAATTGTTTGTAATTTTTTTATATAAAATGAAACTCTTGCAGCTCAGAATAGAAGAAGAAAGAAGGTTTGAAAATCTGTTTCCTGCAACGGTATCGAATTGGTAGTGAATAATGTATCACAGTTTCACTGGACATTAAAACTGGTTTAGTTTTGGAATAATATCGCGAGGTCTAAGTTCGCGGCGAACCACTAGTATATAAACCTACATTACCACTGACTGACTGACTGACATAGTTGTTTGCCCTGTTGCAGGGTTGGTGGGGTTAAGGTTGATATATGGTCGTATAGAGGGTGCTCCAGTGAGTACCAGAAAAATCTGACATTTGAGGATCTGCGGAAACCTGATGTGGAAGGGGTACGGCCTGCGAAAACCGTTGGGGATGGGGGCGTGACTTTTTTTCCTAAATGTAGAGGGTTGTAAGCAATTTGATGAGCGTCATTTGTTTTTTTATTTTTTTCAAAATTCAAGATGGCCGCCATACATGGACAATTCCCCTCCATACAAATTTCAAACAAACAGCCTCCCAAGTAACTTGGCGAAGCCTGAGGCCGAAGGCCGAAGGCGAAGCGCCCCCGCGAGGCCGCAGGCCGAGCTGTAGAGCGAGGGCAAAGCCCGAGCTCCCCCTCCCCCCCCCCCTTTGACACCCCCCCCCCCCCCCCTACAAGTAATTTTCACGAGGCCGCAGGCCGAATGTTGCGAGCCCGAAGGGCGAGCTGCGGGCGAGGGCGAAGCCCGAGCCACTATCACAAATTCACAAAATCACACTTTTTTTTTTGGAAATCCAAGATGGCCGCCGAAAGTCAACTGCTTGCGATTTGGCTGAAATTCGATATCTATATGTAATTTGACTCCAAAAACTCAAATTTAATATTTTTTTTGGAATCCAAGATGGCGTCTGGACTTTAAAAAATTAAACTTATTTCGTTTATAACGTCTCACTGGGACTTCGTAGCGGTCTGAAATTTCGCATGTGGGGGTAAAGCACCCCGCGGAACTCGGAACTGGAATCAAATTTTAGATCCAAGATGACCGCCCCCACACATATTTTGATGTTTCCCATACTGACTGCAGTTTTTACCCATTTTTTGAACTGGAAACATGTCTTACCCTACCTCAACAGCCGCACGAAAGACCGCGGGCTGCTTGCAGCCCGCGCAGCGCCCGAAAAGCTAGTTATATTATATTATAATATATAAACCTACATTACCACTCACTGACTGACTCATTGACATAGTTGTTTGCCCTGTTGCGGGGTTGTTGGGGTTTAGGTTGATGTACGGTTGTATAGAGGATGCAAAATGGAGTACCAGAAAAATCTGACATTTGATGATCTGCAGAAACCTGATGTGGAAGGGGTACGGCCTGCAAAAATGGTTGGGGTTAGGGGCGTGATTTTTTTTCCATTATGTAGAAGGTTATAAGCCATTTGACAACCGTCATTTGTTTTTTGATTTTTTTCAAAATCCAAGATGGCCGCCATACATGGACAATTCCCCTCCATACAACCTTACCCATTTTCTCAACTGAAAACATATTTTAGCCTAATATATAAACCTACAATACCACTGACTGACTGACTGACTGACTCATTGACATAGTTGTTTGCCCTGTTGCGGGGTTGGTGGGGTTTAGGTTGATGTGCGGTTGAATAGAGGGTGCTCCAGTGAGTACCAGAAAAATCTGACATTTGAAGATTTGCAGAAACCTGATGTAGAAGGGATATGGCCTGCAAAAACTATTAAGGTTAGGGGCGTGATTTTTTTTCCAAAATGTAGGGGGTTGTAAGCAATTTGACGACCGTCATGTGTTTTTTTATTTTTCCCAAAATTCAAGATGGCCGCCATACAATGACAATTGTCCTCCATACAAACTTACCCATTTTCTGAACTGGAAACATATCTTAGCCTACCTCAACAGTCCCACGATGAACCGCAGGCTGCTTGCAGCCCGCGCAGCGCCCGAAAAGCTAGTTATAATATATAAACTTACATTACCACTGACTGACTCACTGACTGATTGACATAGTTGTTTGCCCTGTTGCGGGGTGGTAGGGGTTTAGGTTGATGTGCGGTCGTGTAGAGGGTGCTCCAGTTAGTACCAGAAAAATCTGACATTTGAGGATCTGCAGAAACCGGATGAGGAAGGGGTACGGCCTGCGAAGATGGATGGGGGTGGGGGCGTGATTTTTTTTCCAAAATGTAGGGGGTTGTAAGCAATTTGACGAGAGTCATTTGTTTTTTTATTTTTTTCAAAATCCAAGATGGCCGCCATACATGCACAATTTTCCTCTATACAAATTTCATACAAACGGCCACTCCATGTAACTAGGCGCAGCCAGAGGCCAAAAGTAAAGGCCACCCCCGCGAGGCCGCAGGCCGAGCTGCGGGCGAGGGCGAAGCCCGAGCCACTCCCCTCTTCCTCTTGGATGCCCCCCCCAAGGGCGAGCTACTAGCCTGAGGGGCTTTAGTCTACATTTCATATTCTCACATTTCCACTATGTGACTAGTTCAATTACAATTAAAGTACATTAATAATATCACAAGTAACACAACTCATTCCATCTTGAGAAACCACTATTGCATCATATTATCTAGGGATAGATTTACTATCGTTACACTTGTACTTATCACAGATACTGGTTATTCTATAACGGTTCTTCACAAAAGAATAATGGTAAAAGTGGTTTCACAAACATATCAGAAATATCTATTTTAATACCACTTAATTATTATCACAACATAGTAACAGAATGAAACTTACATTACTCAGCAGCATAATCAAAAGAGGCTCACAAACTGAGAAACACTGAATTTATAACCTAGCCCCGCCATCTTGACGCCCCACTAGCTTTACAACGTCATATTAGATCAATCGCTTAAAAGTCATGTAATCATCTTATATTATTACTAATCGTTAATTACTTTAAAATCACAATCATTTTATATATTTAAACCAAGCCTTATTTTTAAGAACAATCGAACTGTTTTGTAACACCAAATTATCATCTTATTATAAAACATCAATTAAATCGTAAACAAGTAATGTTTGTAAAAATACTTTTAAGTTACAGTTAAATGTGTCTGTAAATACACAATGGAATTTAAGATCAATATATGTACATATACATTAGGTACATATATAAGTTTTATATAAATAGTTATCACCCGCGACTTCGTCTGCGTGGACTTTACTTTATGAAAATCGTTATTTTGATATTTTCAATAAAACCGGTCAAGTAACACGCACAATATCAGGTCACACGCAGTGAAGGGTTCGGTATTTGTGAATGTCGATTTAGAATTAATACTAAAGAGTTCATCATCATCTCAGCCCTTATTCCGTCCACTGCTGAGCATAGACCTGTCTTCGTCGATACATCTCAGTCCTGTGCTGCTCACATCCAGGTGTAACCCGCGACTTTGATTATTTCGTCAACCCATCGCATGGGCTCCGTCGCGCCAGTTGCCCTGCCCAGTTTTGCTTTAAGTTCATGACCGTTGCCAAATTACAGCTTCTTGGTTCTAATTATCTCTAAGTAAAACCACGGACAGAGAGACAGACAGAAATGGCAAAACTATAAGGGTTCCTTGTTTACTACGATCACACATTATCTCTAGTCACAGTCTAAGTAGATCGGAATTTTGACATTGTAAACTACATGTA
This sequence comes from Acrobasis consociella, assembly GCA_963555685.1. Taxonomy (NCBI): domain Eukaryota; kingdom Metazoa; phylum Arthropoda; class Insecta; order Lepidoptera; family Pyralidae; genus Acrobasis; species Acrobasis consociella. Next base: position 14,164,719 of record OY743125.1, on the reverse strand, counting down.
AACTTACACTGTTACCGAATGTTACTGCTATGCCGTGGGTCTCTCTAAAACGAAATACTTATGCAATAGGTTTGCTAATATTTAATTCATCTTCCGTCTTTTGGCGTGAGTTCCCACAGCACTAATCTGTTGTAGCTTTCTGCAGCGGACTGCTGCCAACGTCTATACGTATCTCCCCCTCTTCCCCGCCCTCCCGATGTGGCGGTGCAATGGTAAGCCTTGTCAAATATGTCTTTCGCTAGGCGGGAGATAAAAGTCGAGAAATACGCATTTCTACTTTGAGTCCCGACAGATGACGGCGTTCCTCAAGTAACCTTAAACATAGATTTTCTTAAGATCGCCTTAATCATGAGCCGCGTCCGAAGCTAGAAGCGAGAGGAAAGTACTGGATAGAGCTTCCCCCGGGCCATCTTCACTATCGTCACCATTCTATTGATGTGGACTTTCAAGCTGAGGCATCTGCCAGACTTAAGATACCTCTAGGTATTTTACGTGCCAGTATCTCGGCACATTTTACCAGTGGAGCTTCAAGGATGGCAGGAAGTTAGTGTTCTCTGAGATCAATGTCTGCTTAGTGTTCACTAAGAGCATCTCGGGTAGGGCGTCCTATACGGCTGTTTGGAGGTTATTTGCGGCGTACTTTCAGTTCAAACGAACTGGAAAATGACCATTACCTATCTTTCGTTACTCAAGTCACAATACTGAGTAGTCTTGGTATGGGTTTTCCACACATTTTTATTGCAGTGCCTAACTTAAATTTTAACCTAACATTTTTTCCCTAACCTTTCTTCTTACGTGAGGAAAAGGTGCCTTTTGGCCACAGGAAATCGGACGGTTAAGGTTTTCACCCACAAAAAATCTCATGGTGATAACGGCGTTACCGCTTTTGCCAAGTCAGTGTGCTAAATCTTGCTCCAAAGACCTGGTACGGCGACTGCTTATCAGCGGCTTTGGCTGAGCTCACTTGAGGTACTCTCTCAGTTATCGAGAGGAGTCTGAGTGGCCTGGTACATCGGCCTTCAATTTTATCCGCTAGGGTAAAGACGCGTGTTGACACAAATGCTCCTTTCAACCTAGAGGACCGTATTTGGAATCCAGTTCCCATCGCCCGACTGGCCCACGTCATGGAGGCAGATTTATGGAGGAGAATTTTACGCGGGAAAAATCCCTTCGGTTCGGACACCTTGCCAGTAACGGGAGACCGGTAAGGTTATGTGGCGTTTACCACTAAAAACTCCGGGGTAAGGGCTAAAAGCCCCGGCGCGGCTACCACTATGGCGGTCCATGACTCGCTTACAGCACCCTATGCTTTAGTCAGAGGACATCCCCTGTGCCTAACCTAACCTATTAAGTACTTCCTATTTTGATTCCTTTTTCCATTTTCGCGCCCACAATCATGCTTAGAATCGCCGTTTGGTGGCGTTGGGTCTTGCGGCCCTAGGCTCTGTGTATTTTTAACAGCGCCATTTATTGGTAACCAAAAAGAAACTAATAAAAAAACTCCGAAAACATCAAAATAGTAAATTTTTAGGGTTCCGTATTCCGTACCCGAAGGCTAAAATCGGGACCTTGTTACTAAGACTCCGCTGTCCGTCCTTCCGTCCGTCTGTCACCAAGCTGTATCTCATGAACCGTGATAGCCAGACAGTTGAAATTTTCAAGGATGATGTATTTCTCTTGCCGATATAATAACTAAAAATAGAGTAAAATAAATATTTAATTGAGGCTCCCGTACAACAAACTTCATTTTTTATAGATAATGGGACGGAACCCTTTATGCGCGAGTCCGACTCTCACTTGGCCGGTTATTAACTTTATTATTTTATAAAAACCGTATATAAAATTAACAAAAGTTTTAGCCAATGCTACCGTACAGTTTATTTCATAACAAATTTTCGAACAAAAATCTTTGACGTGATTCTTTAAATTGATATAACTTTTTTATTTATCAACGGATTTCAATGAAACAATCACTAAATTTTAAGTGAAACTTATCAAAATACATAATTGAAAATCGCAACCGAAGTTGTTCAGCCGTTTCTGAGATAAGCGTGCACAAACACAGTTTTTCGAACAAAAATGGTTGACGTGATTCTTTAACACTAGAGGACACGCGCGCTCTACTATAGTAGAACAGGAGCAAACTTTTGAGTCGTGTCATCTCATTTTTTCATATATACCCTCCCGCTCCTAGATAAGCCTCGACTACTAAACTCCGGTTCATTTTAGTGTACCGCACGTATAAAAAGAGGCCGCACGTCTATATTATTTCGCGACAAAATCCTTATTCTACCTGAGTAGTACGCGCGACCACTTGTGTAATTAATATATGAGGTAAGTAACATATACTTAGTTGTTTTTCTTTAGTGTTTTATAACATTTTTTTTATGCATTATATTTTATTTTGTACTTTGTTTTTTTTTTAGCACCAAAATTTATCATTATGGCCTCAGAATGGGAACGTCGTGTATCAAAATGGCTGGAAGAGGAAATTGAAGATGATGAGGAAATTATTGAAAGCGATGACGATGGTAATGCTGGCATAGTGTCAGAACCAATTAGTCAAGAGGGCAGAAGTCAGGTGCAAGATGAGGAGATGGCTCAAGACCACGTGACTAATACCACACAGTCTGAGCAGTCGTCGTCAGAAGATGATATTCTTCTCTCTCAATTGAGGCAAGTTGAGCGTACAGAGGTGAGTGGCAACTTTTTTATATCAAAAAATGGAACACGATGGAATAAATCACCTCCAACTCAAACTATTGTGCATTGAATACAACGAAAACAGTGATTCAATTTAAAAAAATATCAGAAATCTAAAAAAAAATATGTGTTTTGATTTGTAACTTGCCAAATATGTAACTTTTTATGTGATCTCTTAAAAATGTTCATAATTAAGTAAATTTAACAATGTAAACAAAAATTTTGTAACTTTAATTTTCTAAAATAAATCTTCTTTAGTAAAAATGCTTATTTTTATTCAAAATTGCCATATTATTGATTTTTTTTCAATTTTAAAGTGTTCAACTATAGTAGAGCGCGCGAGCATACTTGCAAAGAAATGGGGCGCGTGCACTCTAGTGTTAAAATTGATATAACTTTTTTATTTATGAACGGATTTAAATGAAACAAACACTAAATTTTAAGTGAAGCTTATCATAATATTTCAGTGAAAACCGCAAACGAATCAGTTCAGCCGTTTCTCAGATTAGCGTGCTACGCACAGACAAACAGACAAACCGACAAACAGACAAAAATTCTAAAAATCATTGTTTTGTGTTCTATTGCGTTGGTAAAAGCCCCCAAAAATATTTTGACTCATTTATCTTCCATGTACAGACAGCAATCGGTTACGATTTTATTATATGTATTGATTGATTTTTTATTTATGAACGGATTTAAATGAAACAAACACTAAATTTTAAGTGAAGCTTATCATAATATTTCAGTGAAAACCGCAAACGAATCAGTTCAGCCGTTTCTCAGATTAGCGTGCACAAACGCACAGACAAACAGACAAACCGACAAACAGACAAAAATTCTAAAAATCATTGGTGTTCTATTGCGTTGGTAAAAGCCCCCAAAAATATTTTTACTCATTTATCTTCCATGTACAGACAGCGATCGGTTACGATTTTATTATATGTATTGATGATGATATATAATAAACCTACATTACCACTGACTGACTGACTGATTGACATAGTTGTTTGCCCTGTTGCGGGGTTGGTGGGGTTAAGGTTGATGTGTGGTCGTATAGAAGGTGCTCCAGTGAGTACCAGAAAAATCTGACATTTGAGGATCTGCGGAAACCTGATGTGGAAGAAGTACGGCCTGCGAAAACGGTTGAGGTTAGGGGTGTGATTTTTTATTCAAAATGTAGGATGTTGTAAGCAATTTGACGAGCGTCATTTGTTTTTTATTTTTTTTCAAATTCCAAGTTGGCCACCATACATGGACAATTTCCCTCCATACAACTATACCCATTTCCTGAACTGGAAACATATCTTAGCCTACCTCAACAGCCGCACGATAAACCGCGGGCTGCTTGCAGCCCGCGCAGCGCCCGAAAAGCTAGTTATATTATATTATATTATATATATATTATATTATATTATTATATTATAATATATAAACCTACAATACCACTGACTCACTCACTGATTGACATAGTTGTTTGCCCTGTTGCGGGGTTGGTGGGGTTTAGGTTGATGTACGGTCGTATAGAGGGTGCTCCAGTGAGTACCAGAAAAATCTGACATTTGAGGATCTGCGGAAACCTGATGTGGAAGGGGTACGGCCTGCGAAAACGGTTAGGGTTAGGGGTGTAATTTTTTTTCCATAATGTAGAAGATTATAAGCAATTTGACGAGCGTCATTTGTTTTTTGTTTTTTTTCAAAATCCATGATGGCCGCCATACATGGACAATTCCCCTCCATACAAAATTCATACAAACGGCCCCCCGAGTAACTTGGCGCAGCCATAGGCCAAAGACCAAAAGCAAAGCCCTCCACCGCGAGGCCGCAGGCCGAGCTGCGGGCGAGGGCGGAGCCCGAGCCACTGCCCCCCCCCCTTGACCCCCCCCCCCTTCAAGTAATTTTCACGAGGCCGTAGGCCGAGTGATGCGAGCCCGTAGGGCGAGCTGCGGGCGAGGGCGAAGCCCGAGCCACTCCCGTAAGCGCCGCTTTTTTTTTAATTTTGGAAATCCAAGATGGCCGCCCAAAGTCAACTGTTTGCGATTGGGCTGAAAATCAATATCTATATGTATTTTGAGCCGAAAAATCCAAATTTGACAGTTTTTTTGGAATCCACGATGGCGTCTGGCTTTTAAAAAATTAGACTTAATTCGTTTATAACGTCTTATTTGGACTTTTTAGGACTCTGAAATTTTTCATGTGGGGGTAAAGTACCCCGCGGAACTCGAAACTATAATCGGATTTTGGATCCAAGATGGCCGCCCACACATTTTTTTATGTTTTCCTTACTGACTGCAGTTTTTACCCATTTTCTCAACTGGACAGGTAATTTAGCCTACCTCAACAGCCCCACGATGAACCGCGGGCTGCTTGCAGCCCGCGCAGCGCCCGAAAAGCTAGTTATATTATAATATATAAACCTACATTACCACTCACTCACTGACTGACTCATTGACATAGTTGTTTGCCCTGTTGCGGGGTTGGTGGGGTTTAGTTTGATGTGCGGTTGTATAGAGGGTGCTAAATGGAGTACCAGAAAAATCTGACATTTGAAGATCTGCTGAAACCTGATGTGGAAGGGGTACGGCCTGCTAAAACGGTTGGGGTGAGGGGTGTGATTTTTTTTCCATAATGTAGAAGATTATAAGCAATTTGACGACCGTCATTTGTTTTTTGTTTTTTTACGAAATTCAAGATGGCCGCCATACATGGTCAATTTCCCCCCATACAAATTTCATACAAACATTCTAAGTAACTTGGCGCAGCCTGAGGCCGGAGGCCGAAGGCGAAGCCCCCCGCGAGGCCGCAGGCCGAGCTGCGGAGCGAGGGCGAAGCCCGAGCTTCCCCCCCCCCACCTTTGACCACCCCTCCCCCCAAGTAATTTTTACGAGGCCGCAGGCCGAGTGATGCGAGCCCGAAGGGCGAGCTGCGGGCGAGGGCGAAGCCCGAGCCACTATCTCAAAGCGCAGCGTTTTTTTTTTTTGGAAATCCAAGATGGCCGCCGAAAGTCAACTGCTTGCAATTTGGCTGAAAATCGATATCTACATGTATTCTGAGCCGAAAAACTCAAATTTGTAATTTTTTTTGGAATCCAAGATGGCGTCTGGATTTTAGAAAATTTAAATTATTTCGTTCATAACGTCTTACTGGGACTTCATAGGGGTCTGAAATTTTGTACATAGGGGTAAAGCACCCCGCGGAACTCGGAACTGGAATCACATTTTGGATCCAAGATGGCCGCCCCCACACATATTTCGATGTTTCCTTTCCTGACTGCAGTTTTTACCTATTTTTTCAACTGGACATGTTATTTAGCCCACCTCAACAGCCGCACGAAAAACCGCGGGCTGCTTGCAGCCCGCGCAGCGCCCGAGAAGCTAGTTATATTATAATATATAAACCTACATTACCACTCACAGACTCACTGACATAGTTGTTTGCCCTGTTGCCGGGTGGGTGGGGTTTAGGTTGATGTGTGGTTGTATAGAGGGTGGTCCAGTGAGTACCAGAAAAATCTGACATTTGAGGATTTGCAGAAACCTGATGTGGAAGGGGTACGGCCTGCGAAGACGGTTGGGGTGGGGGGCGTGATTTTTTTTCTAAAATGTAGAGGGTTGTAAGCAATTTGACGAGCGTCATTTGTTTTTTGATTTCTTTCAAAATTCAAGATGGCCGCCATACATGGACAATTCCCCTCCATACAAATTTCATACAAACGGCCCCCCAAGTAACTTGGCGCAGCCTGAGGCCGAAGGCCGAAGGCGAAGCGCCCCAGCGAGGCCGCAGGCCGAGCTGTAGAGCGAGGGCGAAGCCCGAGCTCCCCCTCCCCCCCTTTGACACCCCCCCCTACAAGTAATTTTCACGAGGCCGTAGGCCGAGTGATGCGAGCCCGAAGGGCGAGCTGCGGGCGAGGGCGAAGCCCGAGCCACTATCACAAAGCGCAGCGTCTTTTTTTTTTTTTGGAAATCCAAGATGGCCGCCGAAAGTCAACTGCTTGCGATTTGGCTGAAAATCGATATCTATATGTAATTTGACCCCAAAAACCCAAATTTAATATTTTTTTTGGAATCCAAGATGGCGTCTGAACTTTAGAAAATTAAACTTATTTCGTTTATAACGTCTCACTGGGACTTCGTAGCGGTCTGAAATTTTGCATGTGGGGGTAAAGCACCCCGCAGAACTCGGAACTGGAATCAGATTTTCGATCCAAGATGGCCACCCCCACACATATTTTTATGTTTCCTTTACTGACTGCAGTTTTTACCCATTTTCTGAACTGGAAACATGTCTTACCCTACCTCAACAGCCGCACGAAAGACCGCGGGCTGCTTGCAGCCCGCGCAACGCCCGAAAAGCTAGTTATATTATAATATATAAACCTACATTACCACTCACTCACTGACAGAGTTGTTTGCCCTGTTGCGGGGTTGGTGGGGTTTAGGTTGATGTGTGGTCGTATAGAAGGTGCTCCAGTGAGTACGAGAAAAATCTGACATTTGAGGATTTGCAGAAACCTGATGTGGAAGCGGTACGGCCTGCAAAAACGGTTAGGGTTAGGGGCGTGATTTTTTTTTCAAAATGTAGAAGGTTGTAAGCAATGTGACGAGCGTCATTTGTTTTTTGAATTTTTTCAAAATTCAAGCTGGCCGCCATACAAGGACAATTTTCCTCCATACAAAATTACCATTTTCTGAACTGGAAACATGTTTTAGCCCACCTCAACAGCCGCACGAGAGACCGCGGGCTGCTTGCAGCCCGCGCAGCGCCCGAAAAGCTAGTTATATTATATATAGCTACACTTACCACTGACTGACTCACTGATTGACATAGTTGTTTGACCGGTTGCCAAATAGTAGGGGTGATGGTTTATGGTGGAACGTATAGGGGTGAGGAGGTCGAGTACCAGAAAAATCTGACATTTGAGGATTTGCAGAAACCTGATGTGAAAGGGGTACGGCCTGGCTAAACGGTTGGACCTAGAGATTTGAACCCATAGACAAAATGAAAGGGGTACCTGATCAATTACCAGAGCCGGTAATGTTTTTTTAATTTGCGAAAAAAAAAATTCCCCCCCATACAAATTTCATACAAACGGCCCCCTCAAGTAACTTGGCGCAGCCCGAGGCCGAAGGCCGAGGGCGAAGCCGGCTCGCGAGCCCGAAGGGCGAGCTCCGTGGCGAGGCTGAAGGCCGAGCCCCCCCCCTTCACCCCCCCTCCCCCTCCCCCCAAGTAAATTCCCCCATCACGAGGCCGCAGGCCGAGTGACGCGAGCCCGAAGGGCGAGCTGCGGGCGAGGGCGAAGCCCGAGCCACACCCGTAAGCGCCGGTTTTTTTTTTTAATTTTTGGAAATCCAAGATGGCCGCCGAAAGTCAAATGCTTGCGATTTGGCTGAAAATCAATATCTATATGTTTTTTGAGCAGAAAAATCCAAATTTGAATTTTTTTTTGGAGTCCAAGATGGCGTCTGAATTTTAGAAAATGAAATTTATTTCGTTCATAACGTCTCACTGGGACTTCGTAGGGGTCTGAAATTTTGCATGTGGGGGTAAAGCACCCCAAGGAACTCGAAACTGCATTCAGATTTTGGATCCAAGATGGCCGCCTCCACACATATTATGATGTTTCCTTTACTGACTGCAGTTTTTACCCATTTTCTCAACTGGACATGTTATTTAGCCCACCTCAACAGCTGCACGAAAAACCGCGGGCTGCTTGCAGCCCGCGCAGCGCCCGAAAAGCTAGTTATAATATATAAACCTACATTACCACTGACTGACTCACTCACTGATTGACATAGTTGTTTGCCCTGTTGCGGGGTTGGTGGGGTTTGGGTTGATGTGTGGTCGTATAGAGGGTGCTCCAGTGAGTACCAGAAAAATCTGACATTTGAGGATCTGCGGAAATCTGATGTGGAAAGGGTACGGCCTGCGAAAACCGTTGGGGATGGGGGCGTGATTTTTTTTCCAAAATGTGGAGGGTTGTAAGCAATTTGACGAGCGTCATTTGTTTTTTTATTTTTTTCAAAATTCAAGATGGCCGCCATACATGGACAATTCCCCTCCATACAAATTTCATACAAACAGCCCCCCAAGTAACTTGGCGAAGCCTGAGGCCGAAGGCCGAAGGCGAAGCGCCCCCGCGAGGGTGAAGCCCGAGCTCCCCCTCCCCCCCCCTTTGACACTCCCCCCCCCCTACAAGTAATTTTCACGAGGGCGCAGGCCGAGTGATGCGAGCCCGAGGGGCGAGCTGCGGGCGAGGGCGAAGCCCGAGCCACTATCGCAAAGCGCAGCGTCTTTTTTTTTTTTTGGAAATCCAAGATGGCCGCCGAAAGTAAACTGCCTCTAATTTGGCTGAAAATCGATATATATATGTGTTTTGACCCCAAAAATCCAAATTCAACTTTTTTTTTGGAATCCAAGATGGCGTCTGGGTTTTAGAAAATTAAACTTATTTCGTTTATAACGTCTCACTGGGACTTCGTAGGGGTCTGAAATTTTGTACATGGGGGTAAAGCACCCCGCGGAACTAGGAACTGGAATCAGATTTAAGATCCAAGATGGCCGCCCCCACACATATTTTGATGTTTCCTTTACTGACTGCAGTAACTGACTTCAATTAACATCAGTGACATTATTTTACTAGGTAGGTAATTTTTATAAAATAAAATTGAAAGAGAAATAATAATAAGGTAGTTACCTAGGTAGGTATATAAGTACAAGGAAGTGTGTCAAAACATCAAAAAACAGACAGCTTATTTCTTGTCTGACCTTTCGTCTGGATGTGCCTGTCGGAAGCGCGTGAAGCCGCTCTGGGGCCGCTGAAGTCTCTGCCTCCTAGACATACCCTTGAGATTTTATCTTCCTACGTAAACACTTTTGTTCGTAAACAGCTGACGACTGCTTGGACGAATAAGTCCTGGAATCTCCTTGAAAGCTATTTTCCTTATCTATACAGCAGCCTTGTCCGAAATATCTACGAATCTTCATCTTCAATAAATACTTATACATTGATATTTTTGTTTTTGTTAAATAACACTATGTATGTATCTTATTTATTTTTCATATTTATCTGCAGAACGTGCAGAACATTACTACTCCACAGAATTATCATACTTAAGAAATTGTTCCTACTAGGTACTTAATTTATTCTGAACTAGCCGAAGCCCGCGACATGGCTTTGTCTCTGGAAAATGCTCATCAGGTTGAAAAACTTTTTGCTAAGACGTCATTTTGATATTTCTTAGTTTAGCTGGACCATTATAGTTATGCATCAGATGTTCCATTTTCCAAAATCATTTATATCCTATATGTTGCCCAGGCTTAACAGCTATATATGAAAAAAAAAACATTTAAGTCTGTCCAGTATTTCTGGAGATTACCGTGTACAAACAGCCAAACAGACATATATACTTTTAAAAAAATTCTTACTCTATTACTATGTATCCATCGCCCCCAATATTTTTTTTGGAAATATATTTATTTATTTAATGTATGTACAGACACTTTTTTTACTGTTTTATTATATGTATAGATTAGGTACCTATTTTCACTTGTAGCAGCTTTGAACAGAACTCCTGCAAGTGAAATTACCTGATTTAGACTTTATACAAATTTTAGATACATTTATTTATTTTGTAATATTCCCACATACCTCAATATCAAGATATGAATATTGATTAAAATATGTATTTAAATACAAAATGCAAATACATACTTTTTATATTTATTTATTATGGTATACATATACAACAATTATGTAACCTACTTCATCATCATCATCGTCATTTCAGCTGTATACCTACATATATTTCTTTAACAATTATAATTAGAGATGTGCCGAGCGGCAAATTCCCCGTTGCCGGCAATATTCCCAATCTTGCCATTGCCGGTAAATTTCCATTTTGCCGGCAACATTGGCAATGTTGCCGATCCATTTAAATGGATGTATAATGTCAAAATTCAGATTATATTGCACATAAACTTGGGAATTTATTGAGAAAAATAATTATTTATTCCAGGACTTTGTAAGAAATAAAAAAAAATTACATTATTTTATTCTACTCCGTTGAATATGATAATATGACGGTAATCGAAACTCGCCGTTAAAAAATTAACAACCATTCGTTCCTGCCGGCGCCGTCGCCGAATCTGGTTCGTCACATTTCGCTCACTCAGTTTAGCCCCCCTACCCTATATTATATAGTTTGTGAGTCAGTACCGCCCGAAAGCTCGTTGTGTGCGCACGTACACGCGCCGCCTGTGTCACGATTGTTATAAATTTAACGCTAAACGAATACGCCTGAATATAATAAAATGAAACCACAAAGTAAAGTATTTACGCACTTTCGAGTCGTTTTAGACAATAATAAAAAAAAGTTCATATGTCAATATTGTGACGTAATTTACACAAACAAAAATGCTACCAAATTTGCTCGTCACTTGACTAAGTGCAGCAAATGCCCTCTAATAATTAAAAATGACTATGACAAAGGTCGGTCAAAGGACAATGTGGAGAATATTGAAAATGTGGCACCAATATCGGAAAATAATACTACCATGATCCCTGTCATCGACAATGTAAGTAGTTTTATTGATTACTTAATTCTTTTTAGTACAATCCTAGTTAAATTTTGTTGCAACTTTATTGTAAACATGTCACATTAGTAAAGAAGTGCCATTTTTGATACGCGGAGTCACCTAAACAATTGGTTTTTCCATACAAAAAGCCGTTGGTTTAGTAACTCCACGTTTGAAAAGTGGCACCACATATAGTTAAAACTCAGATAGTTAGTTGTTGTGTGTGCGCCTGACGAATAATACTTTGGTGGACGATTGATAGCTCCGCTCTCTCTCATAGTTGCGTTGAGTATCTGTAAAACCTGATATTGATGAGCCTATTAGGTAAAACAATACTTTAATTTTATTTTGAATTGCTTATTATTTAAAATACTGAAATAATGGTTTTATTCCAGAACGAATTTCATCGCATTATATCACGAGCTATCTTCGTAACGGGCCAACCCTTAAGCATGCTGGAACACCCTCTATGGAGAGAAGCTTTTAAAGCTCTTCGACCTGATTACGAACTACCAACAAGAAAATGTTTATCGACTTCTTTACTTGATGAAGAATACACTAGACTGAAGAATAACATAGTTGGAAAAATACATCAAGCTACAGTATTACACCTTGCTGTTGATGGATGGTCTAATCTACGGAACGATGCTATTTTAAATATAATGATATATGCACCCAAACCATATTTTTATACATTTTTGGATACAAAAAATAATAGACATACTTCAGAATATCTTGCAGAACAGATCTCAAAAATTATTGATGACTTGGGACCCCATAAATTTTTAACTATCATAACTGACAATGCAGCCAATATGATTAAATGTTCTAGAATACTTTGTAATAAGTATGACAATGTTATGTGGTTTGGGTGTATAGCTCATACCCTACATTTAATTATTGGTGATTTACTTAAAGTAAGAGCTATTAAAAGTATTTTTACATTTGTAGTATCTGTAGTGAAAAGTATACAGCATTCTCATTTACTTAGTGCAGAATATAGAAAATTAGCGATAGAAAAATCTATAAAAGTTTCTCTTCTGTTGCCTGTAAAAACAAGATGGGGCAGTTATGCAAACTCCTTAAATAATTTTATGCAGTTAAAAGTAGTTTTACAGTTAATGGTTGTTAATACAGAAAATATAGAGATGCAAAAATTTAAAACAATGCTTTTAGATGAGAATACTTGGACAAACATAAATAATCATTTTGATATTATTAGGCCTGTTGTAAAGTGGATAACTAAATTAGAAGGTGACTACGGGACAATCCATTTAGTACATCAAGCTTTGGGTGAAATTGGCCAAGTACTACACAATATCACATCTGAAGAAGTTTTGGAAGAGCAATGTGAAAGCATTCGTGCTAAGTTTAAAGAAAGAAAAAATAATTCTTTGAAGCCAGCGCATTTCGCAGCTGCAATTTTAGATCCCCATAACCAAGGGGTCAATTTAACAACCGACGAGAATTTAGATGGTTGCCAATTTATTCTAAATCAATCACAATGTGACGGCTATACAGGAGTTCATATTATGGAGGAGTTAGCTGAATATAAATCTAGAATAAACAGGTACGGAAGGGACATTGTTTGGTCATCAAATTCGGCAACGTCATCTTCACCAATGACGTGGTGGAATTTATTTTATCCATGCACACATTTAGGAAAAACTGCATTAAAAATTTTATCGATCCCATCTACTTCTGCTTCTGTAGAAAGAAGCTTTTCCACTTTCTCAAATATACATACTTTAAAACGAAACAAGTTGACCACAGAGAGAGCAGGAAAGCTTTGTTTCATTGCACACAATTGGAAATTACTCAATCCTCATATACAACTTCTAAAGGAAGACTCAATGGGATCAAGCATGGAAGATTCCTTTATCGAAGAATACGATGAAGAAGTTGAATTTGATTTTGTCGATATGCCCGAAGATGAGACTAATTATAACAATTCACCTATAATTTTAGATGAGGATCCTTTATCAACAGCTGATTGATGTAATTACTACCTATACTCTATATTTTATTGATAATAATACTACAACTAAAAAAAACTAGCTTTATTAAGCTGTTAAGCTGTGCAATTTGATTAATAAGGCTTGTGATAACGTGAATGTGATTAAGATAAACCAAAGCAAATGTTAGAATATAAAACTTAACTGTCAAAACAAACAGCTTGTCCTATAGGTACTTATAGGAAAAGCTAAAAGTTTACAAAATAAAAGTCTAAGTATTATCTCTTGATTAAAGTTGTGAAGAATTATAATGTAACCTACATATTTTTTTATATTTATGGGATCAAGCATGGAAGATTCCTTTACGAAGAATACGATGAAGAAGTTGAATTTGATTTTGTCGATATGCCCGAAGATAAGACTAATTATAACAATTCACCTATAATTTTAGATGAGGATCCTTTATCAACAGCTGATTGATGTAATTACTACCTATACTCTATATTTTATTGATAATAATACTACAACTAAAAAAAACTAGCTTTATTAAGCTGTTAAGCTGTGCAATTTGATTAATAAGGCTTGTGATAGCGTGAAATTGATTAAGATAAACCAAAGCAAATGTTAGAATAAAAAACTTAACTGTCAAAACAAACAGCTTGTCCTATAGGTACTTATAGGAAAAGCTAAAAGTTTACAAAATAAAAGTCTAAGTATTATCTCTTGATTAAAGTTGTGAAGAATTATAATGTAACCTACATATTTTTTTATATTTATTGTTAAATTTATATTTCAAATCTTTTAATTATAATATAAGGAAAATCAATGTTAAATTGTAATCAATAAGACTGATAAATATCGTCCAAAGTAATTAATATCAAAGCAACCTGATTTGTTATTATTTGTGTAGTTTGGAATAAACAAATGAATCAGAAGTGCATACTGTTTTTTATTTAATTAAGTACTTGAAATAGAAACTATTTTCTTCCCCTAACGCAAGAAATTTAACATATAATCGACAAATGTGTTTAATAATACAATATTGCCTGTAAGGACAGGCAATTTTGCCGGAAAGTTGCCGGCAATATTGCCGGCAATTTTCCGGCAACATTGGCAGTTTATATCTTGGATACATTTGTTTTCAATATGTATCATATAACACGCTTAGATACATTAATTTAATGAGTTTTTTTAATCAATCTATCCAATATTGCCAATATTTAGGCAATGTTCCCCAAAATTGCCACTTCGGGCAATCTTGCCGGCAGCGTTGCCGGCAATATTCCCAATGTTGCCAATGTTGCCGGCAACGGCACATCTCTAATTATAATGGACAATAATACTAATAAAATAACTTCAACAGGGCCTATAGACATATCAGTTCACTCATCTTTATCCTTATAAATAGTTTTTTATTTCAAATGCAATTGTGAATCATCATTTCTTGGTTTTCATCCTGAAAAAATACGACATTTTAGTGAAAGAGTACATCCCAACTATATAATTATAAGAGCTAAGTAAATCACCCACACACAATAAGTTCAATTTCTACTTAATAAATTATATTTTTTTTATCTGTTTTGCCTTTTGTTCTCTCTCTATCTCAATCATACTTCTTAAGGCACTGGACATACAGAAAAGATGTAAGACGAGGACAGACATAATAAAATATCTCTTCTGCGACGGTTTCATACAAAATTTATAGAAACATCTCATTGCAGAACACATAGAAAGGACAGGAGTCTCATCATTGGCCCATCCTGTCTGTGTATTCTGTGACACAATGTGTCTATACATTTGGTATATGAAACAGTCACTTGCCGTTGCAGAAAAGACATATGTCATAAGTCATATATATATATATATATTGTATAGCTTATATGGACAAAAACACATGTGAAGAAACTATTCTTCCCTCATTCAAGCGTTTTCCTGATTGCACATGCATACTCAGCTGTGATGTGTCAGAGACTGAGGTCTGCTATAATGACAGCCTTCATACTGTCATATGATTTGACAAAAGTTGTAACAGCCGGCTTCATGCTGCTCTGAAGATACCTAGGGTTGAAATCAGCACTCAACCCTGGGTATCTCTAAAACTGCAGACTACAATACCTACCTGTACCTTTACAGATATTTGCCTGTATTGACAAACATGCCCAGTGCCCTTCGTGTTGCAGGCTCATGTGTTAACCACTGTATCACAGAGGTTGCAGTGAACATATATGGTTCTTGTTATTTTTAAACTAAACAGATTTTTTTAAAACAACCATTTACTTGCTAACTTAAGTCGGAAAGAACTGCATCTATTAGAAGAAACTGCGAATATAAGTTATGTAAGACATTCTCTTTAGAATTATTTTGTCAAAGCATTCGGTGTTTAAAATGCATTTTTTCTGCAAATCCTTAAAAGGTTTTCTGTCTGGGACATCTGAAAAAGAAACCACAGATGCGAAATACATATATTCTTTCCATCTTCTGTTCAGAACTGGGTTATAGAAATCTAAAAGCCCAATATTATTTCAAGTTCAAGTTCAAGCAATTATAGAATCTTCTCGCCCACCATGACGCTAAAAGTGGCTTTTGGGTCTTGCGGCCCTGGGCTCTGCATAGAACTGCAAGACCCAAAATGCTCTGTCTGCCCCATTAGGGATAAAGACGTGATAGTATGTATGTATGACACAACTTACCGAAGTTTTTTATAGCAGCCTGGGAAATTACCAATTTGACACAGTCAGCAACTGGTGAACGCCGCATTTAAAGCAGGTTCTTTTGCTTTTTCTGACGACCATTGTAAAAGAGAAATTTATAATGAAATGAACGAGCCATAATCGCAAAATAACAAAGAGGCACTAAAACAAAAGTGTCATTAATGTCACTATTTCCTATTTCATTTAAAATTTGTTTTAAAATATATTTTTATTTGCATTCTCATGTATGTCGAAGTATATTAATATACCATATACCATGATATATGTATGTATGTATTTTTTTTTTATTTATAACTTTTTGTGATTCTCACACCTCACAGAAGTGCTATTTTTGAAACGCGGAGTCACCTAAACGAATGGTTTTTCCATACAAAAAATTGTTCGTTTAGTCAGTCCGCGTTTGAAAAATAGCACCTCAGGACGTGACATTTAACCAAGATGTTGCCATCATAAATAGTAATTCGGGTGGAAATCCACGTACGGAATATGCATATATTTTTTTCCCTCCGGAGTATGTTACACCGGGTGTCTGGATGTCCAAGAGGTATTATAAGGGTGTCTCCTGCGACAGAATTTCCGAAACATTACACAAAAAACATGAAATAAAAATATTATTTTTCATACACAAACCGTCTCCTGCGAATAACTTCTGTTTTGAATGAAACAATTTATAACGTTAGTGTTTATATTCTTTATGGTTAACTTCATCATGGGGTGCTACTTTTCAAACGCGAAGTCACTAAACGAACGGTTTTTGTATGGAAAAACCATTCGTTGAGGTGACTCCGTGTTTCAAAATGACACTTAAGATAAGTAAATAAACATAAATAAATATATAGGGACAAATTAAACTGATTGAGCTAGCCCCAAAGTAAGTTCGAGACTTGTGTCATGAGATACTAACTCAACGATACTATATTTTATAACAAATACATATATTAGGGTGTCCCTTATATGGATGAATTTTTTTTTTCGGATATCGAAATGCATACCCCTTAATTCTTTTTACACTGCCTAGACTTACTCAAATACAAAATTTCATCTTCCTATGTCAACATTAACCCGTGCGGACAGGGCTGTAAAGATTTTGAAAATCGCCGTCTTTAACCCTTTACTTTATGTAGCTATATCAAACGAAATAATTATAATTATAAAAATAATAATAAAAAAGAAAGTTAGAAAATAAGTACTTATTTTGTAAAAGAGAATAAAATTACAGATCAACATGTATATTTTTTCTTTTAAGGGTCTTTTTTATTTACAGTCTGGATACAGATTATTTTGCTCTTGCACACAGCGTAGCAAAAATTGTTTTAGTTCTTCCTTTGTAGTGATCAAACCACGAAAATCTTGCATAAGTTTTACAGCTCTTTCAGCTGTATCATTTACTACCTTTCAAGAAAACCTTTCTATTTCACTGTAAATAGCCATCATCGTCCAACGAAGAAACAGGTTTCTTCAAGAAGCTTCCATCCATTTTTAAACGAGACAATAATGTGTGCTCTTATCAAAATTAAAAATCACTTAATGATTTTATTATCAGTTAATTAAAAACGGTATAAGATATAAAACTATATTCCCAGTTACCATACAAATAATCTTTTTTATTTACAGTCTGGATACAAATAATTGGCCATATCTTTTTTCGAGGAAATGTATCTCTCTTCCCAGAATCATCACAAACTCTCTTTTTGTAAGTTCACTACAATATTTCCCTTGATTTGGTTTATCAATTTCATCATCAAAGAGTGATAAAAAAGCAACTTTTTCTGGCAAGTACCAAAGATGTTGACTAAACTTGCTCAGGGCTGCTTTAGAGTTCTCTTTGTCAACAGTTTCGTATTCCTTGGGCCTAAGGAAGGTTAAAAGCGCAAATCTTGATTCGGTGCTTTCACCGCCAGACTGCATCCAAGACATGATTTCACGTATATAACTGTAATGAGTAAACAAACGTCTTGAAGACATTGTAGAGTCTGTACGGAAAGAGAACCGTCGTAGGATTTGAGGGCGCAGTTGTGTTTAATATCCGTATTTGTTATGTTGACAACACTGTTGTGTCATTATAGTGCGACTATAAAGTTCTTGATATTTTGAAACTATGACGGCTATTGGATGATAATGGATAAATTATATTTTTATATATTATTTACATAACATGTAATGGCTGTAAATGAAAATATATTTTTATATGTTTTCAGATGCTATCTTCATCGTTAGCCTTAAGGTTAGGTAGGCATAAAAAATAAATTTAAAACAATAATATATTTATTAATTTATTGATCAGAACCATAATCAAAGTCTTATTCTAAATATTCAATGCCGGACATGTTTGAACTATCATCGGATAGACTATAGAGATCCAAAGAATTTTCTTCTTCTGAACTTGATTTGCTCGAATCTGTTACAGTTATTTATAATAAATTCTTGCACCACACGCCGTTATTTGAGGAACCTTCTTTTTTTATTTTAGATACTGTATCTTTACTCAAACCTGAAAAAAATAGGGCAAATTTATCTAAACGCATAATAAATTAAAAGTATCAACACTCTTTATACCTGCTATCAAAAACTTTGATTGAAACAAAATAAACAAATATTTTTATATATTTATACGAATTCTTTTTAATTTATACATAATATAAAATGTCGGTGTCTGGGGGTTTTACCTAGGAAATCTAAAACATTTAAAATAACTTTCTACATACCGCACATCGCCGCCACACGTTCCATGACTTTGTTTAAGTCGATAATTGTGTTTGGCCGCTTTTTCTTTTTGGAAAAACCTATAATAATATTAAATATTATTTCCCTTGTAGGACTGGGTAAAGGATTTCCCCTTTTTGAAATGATTTAAAATAAAAATCACGTTAAAACAACACGGTAAACAAAGATGACGTAAAGTTTTTCATTTGACAGATGGGTGTTGGGTTGTCATATAAAAAAGATTTTGTTAGTTTGATTTTACGCCACGACGGTTCTCTTTCCGCACAGACTCTAGTGCTCGTTTATCCTTTGCGTTCATTTTAAACTGCGATTGCAAAAAACATATTTTCAAAGAGTAAATAGCTCTAGCTTTCTAACTTGCTTGCTTGATGCATTGCTTCAGGTGGTCTTGTTATTTTTTTTTCTCCTTATCTTCTAAGAAAATAATAGATAGTCTAATCAATTTCCGATAAGTCCTCACGGCGTTTGTAAATATTTTGTTTTTTTTTTGCGTCTCTCTCCGTCTATGGTGAAGATCCACAAGATTTTTTACACAACTAGGCATAGCTCTGGTAGGTATTCTAGCTTTTTCTCAGAATATAATAGACTCGAACGATGAGATTGGGGCTTTCATTAACAGTTAATTTAACTTCGCGAATTTTAAAAAAGAGGACTACGAGACGTTTAGGCCATAACCTAGCTCCAGTTATTTGATGGTTCACATTCACTAATTAAGAAGTTACTTTTTGTATTGCTTCTTAATTTGACTGTAATTTTAAATGTTAAACAATATGTGTTAATCCCGAGACTAACTGAGAACAAATGACGAAAACGGAGAATGCGTGCCGCTACTTCCGCGTAATTTGTATGAATATGATTCGATGCAAGTCGGCACAGGTTATCGTGGTCCAAATGAGGTAAAAAATTATTTCTGAGTGTTTTAGGAACAAATGAACAAAACTAAGACCTATGCGTTAAAAAATAAAAACTTCGAAAAATAAGGAACACCCTAACATATATAGATAAACATCCAAGACCCAGGTCAATTTGAAAAAGGCCATTTTCAAACTTGCCCTGGCTGGGGATCGAACCCAAGACCAGATACCTAATAATATTTATTTTTGATTACTGTTATCATCATTTCTGCCTGACGATGAACTAGAAGATGTGTTCTGCGTTTTACCAATTGCAGATAATAGAGATAGGCTCTAAAGGACTCGTACCCAGAACCGTAAAATAATTTAAAAAGAAACCCTTCCCCTCTCGCCCTTCCCAGCGCATATTTTCCATCTGCTTTGGAAAGCTGAAACATGTGTATACCAAATTGCGATCCCGTAAACCTGTAAAATTCTCTGACACGAAATCTGTGTTTTCTCTTCGTTTTAGCGATTGCATCTGCAATGGCTAAAACGTAGAACACGTTTTCTAATTTTTCGTCAGACAGAACTGGTGATCACAGTATTTTCAAAAATAAATATCATTAAATATCAAGATGAGATTAACCATTAAAGAATTTATACACAAACGTTATCATTATCAGAGGGTATATATTCACTTCGTGACGTTTACACAAGGCATTTTGTTAAAAACAAAAACATTCGCAGAAGACTGTGTATGAAAAATAATATTTTTTCGTGTTTTCTGTGTTATTACATTCATTACACATTCAAAAAAACATTGGCAGGAGACGCGCCTTAATTTAAATAAAGTCATTATCTGAATTTCAGCATGTGTTGTGTCGTCCTAGCCTAAGATTGCATGATGATGATATCTGTGCGTCCAATCGCATCATAGCATTAAAAAAGTATGGGGTTTACAATAGTATATGACAAAACTTCTCTCATTCCCTCCATTTCTTTTACAGAAAAGGTAAGTTTACTTTATAAGTAAAAAAAGTATTTTATTAGATTTATTTATGTTTTAGTGTATAAATTGTGTATATTTTTAGTTTTTATCATAACAGTGATTGTTTTTTCGATAGAATAATCAATAAATTTTAAAATTAAGTATTCTATCAAAATGTGCTAACAATGGGAATAATTTTTGGGCAACCAGGGAGGTAGGTACCTATCAAAATGGCGGACTGAAAAATTTCGTTTACACATAATAAATTAATTATATTTACCTACCTACCAACGTTATTTAGCCTGCTTTATTATCGTGGGTTTACGTGGTAGGTACCTAGGTAGTAGAGAAATTTTTAAAACATTTTTGTAAGTAGGTATATGTATGTAGATAAATATTTAGTGACGCTTATTTCGATAGGTAGTCATTTGTTTTTTCCGAGTTCCAACAATCATTTATTTTTAATAAGTTACGAACTTATATAAAGTGAGTACGTAGTGTAACGTAGCTCTTACCTAAGTAGGTATTTGTTTTATCTGAACGTTTTAGCAACCTAATTTACCTACTTACCTATCTACCTTTATTGCTTCTACAAGATTTCGTCAAGAAATAATAAACATGTATGTATGTACGTACATATCAGTCAATGGTCACCCAAGGCAAAGATAATATTAATGACCGTACGAGTGCGATTCAACGATTTGGATGCTGTTTTTCCGTTCCGATTTGGCGTTACCTAATGTTCTAAGAAAATACCTAAGTAGGTAGATAGGCAGGCGTTAAAACGAACAGTTTTTTATTTACTGGCTGCTACCAGAATTCAACCCATCTCGGAAATGCACTTGTTTTACGATACCTATGTTGTGTTTAGTCCTGTAATTAAAGTACCTACCTTTTACAATATCCATAGAAAAATATGGAGTAGGTACTTATGTTCTACCTACTTATAAATATGGTTTTTCTGGTATCCCTAAATCCTTGTATGTAGTTGTAAGTAAATGGGGAATGAAATATAATTTTGAATGTAGAAACTAAATGTTGGTATTTCATTAGGATACCTGTCTAGAAGTTAAACCATGAAGAGAGAAGCCAGTGAAGACTACAGTGCACCAAGCAAGAGGTTGCAGAATCCTCGGTGGGAGACGGTAGCCAGAGGTGAGGTCTTATTAACTTTAATAAAATATTAGAGGCATTTTTTGCATGTTTTTATTTAAGCGTGTCCCGTTTGTTTATTTTTTATGTTTTTGAAATTAAATCTTGCAATTTAAATTTGAGCCATTTTCCGGTTTTCGACTAAAATACAATTTTGTATACTAATTAATATAAATCAGATATTATGTCAATGCAATATTATTATTAAGAAAAGCGGATTTTTTTGATTGTAGGGTATCAAATAAAAAAGCTCTACCAGTACATACCAGTATACTTTTGAAAAATATATAAGTACATTAAGTACTAGCAATTTGTCCCTGCTGTGCTTGCATTTACTGGATAAATGTATTTTCCAACAAGAATCTTTCTGTAGTAAGGTTTTAGTTTTCAGGGTTCCGTACCCAAAGGGTAAAAACGGGACCCTATTACTAAGACTTCGCTGTCTGTCCGTCTGTCTGTCACCAGGCTGTATCTCAAGAACCGCGATAGCTAGACAGTTGAAATTTTCACAAATTATGTATTTCGGTTATTGCTACCTACAACAAATACTAAAAACAAAATAAAATAATATTTAAGGGGGGGGGGGGGGCTCCCATACAAAAAACGCGATTTTTTATAGATAATGGTACGGAACCCTTAGTGCGCAAATCCGATTCGCACTTGGCCGGTTTTTAAAACTAGGTACATATATATATATATAACTACCTGCGCCCCATGGTGTTACCTGCGCCTAAAGTAGCCTGTGTTAATCCAGGGTGTCGGCTTCCTGCATACCAATTTATTAAATATTTATTTATATCAAAATTGGTCTAACTGTTTGTGCGTGAAGAAGTAACAAACATACACACACATTCACACACACAGAAAAATAAGAAAATGACTGGACTGTTAGGTAAGAAATGGACTTGATAATAATAAATAATTTTGTTTGTCCAAAGTGAATCAAACATTCATGCAGCAAGATATTTTCAATGCTAAAGCATAATATTTGGTAAAATGAAACATTACATACTATATAATTTTTTATTTTATTTTATTTGCTAAGCATTAACTTGTCGAAAATAGTTTTTGCTAACTGTAAAACTGCAAAAAAAATTGTCATCAATATTTTTCGAAAAAAAAAAATCAATATGAAATAATAACTTTCTGTGTACCGCTGACCCCCGTATTAAAATTTGATCTGCCTCGTCTATCCCGTGTGACTCGCTTATTCAACATTAACAGTTTACAAATAACATTGTTTATTTTTAGTGGACACAAAAAAAAAACTCTTCGATTGCTATGTGTCGTCACTTCCAGTGTACTGTTTAAAATTGTATAAAAACTTCCTAATATTAAGATAACATAGGTATAATTTTTTTAATGACCTTTGACATTTTAAACATATTTTCGAATAAAAGCATCTTCAACACTTTTATTATACTGTTTAGTTGTCAAGTCAATTGGAAATATATTAAATTATTAATAAATATAAAAAGATAGGATAAAATACCCATGTGTTAATTGACATAATAATCTAAGTATCTCACATACTAAATTTTACATATTTTAAATTCAATCTTATACTACTTATTACGTGACTACGTTAAAAACAAATTGTAAACTTTCATACACATCTAAACTAACACAGTTGTATATAATATACTACTTGCGGTTAAAGTAGCTTATGTGTCAATCCAGGGTTCCAGCTTCCTGCATACCAAATTTTATCAAAATTGGTCCAGCTCTTTGCTCGTGAAGAAGTAACAAACACACACATACACACCAACTTTCACCTTTATAATAGTTAGATTATGATTAGTAAGATAAACATCTAATATTTATTCATTGTGGTGCTTTTCGTTTTAAACTTTACTTCTATTTTAAACTAGCTAGACTAGATGACATTCTAAAATTCAAGTTAATTTATTTTTGTCGTTAGGTACTTGCAACCAATCCCACCGAAGATTCAAGGGTAATGGGGTACAATGTTTGGCTATGTCAACGTGCGCGGCAGTTTATTCAGTTATAATTAATAGGAATAATTTAAGTACTATTGATATCGACACTGTCCTCTACAGTGGCGACTTACTTTATATAAGTCTTAGACCTCGAGACCGACTTTATAGATATGAGGAATCATTATTAGAACCAGAAGATTTGCCTACTGAGTTTTATGTAGGGAACTATTTGGCAAATATTGAATCAATGGCAGACAGCTGGGTAGCCAACGGACTCTTTCCAAAATTAACTGACAATGATGTAACTAATGCATTAACGCAACTTAAAATTATTTTAATTAACAACGTTTTCAACTCCATGCGTACTAACATGGATAGTTTTCTTTTTACGGGTCATGATAGAACCGTTTCTTTTTGGCAAGCAAATAATGTTTTTTATCTTTTTAATAGTCATGCTGTTGATGACACCAATACACACAGTTCTAATGATGACGAAAACTTAGCACATTTATTTAGTTGTGAAAGTATTGAAAATCTGTGCGAATTATTATTCGCTGGCCATGCTCACGATGGGAATGAATTTAGTATAGCAAAAGTTAGCTTAATATCATTTTCAATATCTAACAATAATACATTGTCTATTGCTCTAAACGATTCAACAGAATCAATAATACACAGCTTTGAAAATAATAATGAAAAAATAATAACTGAAAACACATGTGCATCAACAGCATCAAACATAGATGTCATCGATCAAATTGACGATCAAAATTCAACCTCAGCTGTTACTGTTTCCAAAATTATAGATTTAAATTCCAATCCCGATAGTGATTTAAACATAATACAAAAACCTAAAAGAGGACGACCATTAAAAAAGAAACGAGGGCCAAAAAAAAATTTAACTAACCCACATTTAGACGCAGTAAAAAAATATAACAAAAACAATCCGGAAATACATCGTATTGCATCTAAAACTTATTCAAATAAACATCCAGAAATTAATCGCGAAAGCGTTAAAAAATACATTGAAAACAAGCCTGAGATTAATCGTGAAAGTGTAAAAAAATACAACAAAAAACATCCTGAAATTCATCGTGAAAGTGTAAAAAAATACAACAAAACTAAACCCGAAATTCACCGTGAAAGTGTTAAAACCTATTCGGAAAAAAAACCTGATATTAATAAAAAATCAGTAAATAAATATAATGCTATAAACCGGAATGTAGACAAAGAATTAAGATCTGTAAAACTTATCGGTGAAAGATTTAACGACGAGTTAAATGCCGTAAAAAATTTTTCATTAAAAAAACACAATTTATCAGAACCGGGTATGTACGTTTGCAACGATTGTAAAGCTCGTCTTTTCCTTGAGGAAAAAAGTCGTTCGCAATGGTGCTGCGGTCAAGGTCGGTACAACATTCAAAATTTCGAACCGTTAATCGAAGACTTTTACTCGGATAAACATTTTATAGAAAGAGCGCGTGCATATAACAATTTATTTAGTTTTAGTGCATCGGGTACAACGGGCGACTACAAATTTGATAATAATCCTTTTTCATTTTATAAAATTCAGGGTCGCACGTATCATCGCGTATTCGATTTAGGTTATTCTAAAACGACAAATAACATTGGTTTATACATTGATGATAGCGATGAACGCGAAAGACTAGCACGGGGATTACAACTTGATTCAAATATTACCAGATCAATTACTCACTTTTTGCATAATGTTAATCCGTATATCGAACATTTTAAACGATTAAGCCGTGAAGCATCAGATGATGCACATCTTGTTTTTGAACCTGTAACACGTCGGACCCACGGTAATGTATTAGGAGATTTACCATCAGGACGGGAAGTAGCTGCTATTATTAATACAGAACAAGAAAGTTACGTCCCACGTTCTATAGCTATATGGAAAATTGGAGAAAGGAAACCTCATACAGTAGACATTTTACATCCGTTGTACGAATGTTTCCAATATCCATTATTATATCCCCATGAGAATCCAGGCTGGGAACTTAATATGCAAAATAAAAAAGATTTAAAACATATAACTCAACTTCAATACTATCGTTGTTTATTACTCTCGGAACCGCGATTTTCTTACTATGGTAAACTATCGGAAGAGTGGTTAGTTGATATGTATAGTAGAATGATAGATGAGAGACTTAGTTTTATTGAAAAAGCGCAAAAAAAGGACACGAACCAGTCACTTCGATCTGCGCCTCTAGAAGAATTACAAGACGAAACTATACAAGGAGAAGGCAACGTTGTACCTGGACGTGTTTATTTGTTCAACTCATTTACTGGTGGTCCTCGCTATATGAAAGTTAAATATATGGACTCTATAGCCTTAGTTAATCGATTAGGACCGCCGACTTATTTTATAACTATGACATGTAATAAAAATTGGCCTGAAATTCAACAAAACTTAACAGGAGATGAAAAAACGAGTCCACAAATTTGTGCCAGAGTATTTCAATTAAAATTAGCACAGTTATTGCGTGATATTCGCTCTGGTTCTTGGTTCAGTAAATGTAAGTACATTATGCATGTTATAGAATTTCAAAAACGAGGTCTTCCCCATGCTCACATTTGTGTCAAAGTAGAAAACGAACCACAAACTAATATAGACATAGATAAATTTGTAAGAGCAGATATCCCAAGTGCAGAAGAAGCCGGAGGTAGACTACGTAAAATAGTGCTAGATCATATGATTCATGGTCCATGTGGTCTATCTCATAGAACGGATCTCCTATGTTGGGATAAAGAGAAACGAAAGTGTTCAAAATATTTTCCAAAAAATGAAACACCCGTCACTTATCATGATGATAGAGGTTTTATTCACTATCGTCGTGACAGTAAAAATGAAGGTACAATACAGTATCGTAAAAAAGATGTTACTGTAAATGATTTGTGGGTCGTCCCTTATAACGCTGCTCTTCTCCTTAAGTATAATTGTCATATTAATGTAGAAGTGTCTTCAGCACGTACAATTATAAAATATTTATTTAAATACATTACCAAGGGTCCTGATCAAGTACGTATTGCTGTTTTCGATGATAAAGATAAAAATAATGAAATAGTACAATATGTTTCCAAACGGTATGTAGGATCTTCTGACGCGGCGTGGCGGATTTTAAGTTTCGATGTAGTTGCTCGAGAACCAAATGTAAAAATGCTGGCTGTACACCTAGAAAATCGGCAAACAATATTTTTTAAACCGGGTAATGAATCCGAAGCCGCGGAACGGTCCGATTCGGAATTAATCACATATTTTAATCGGCCAAGAGGTGATGAATTCGATAACCTAACATATTTAGACTTTTACGAACAGTATATAGTTCATGCAAAATGCCCCAGTACAAAAAATGTCCCTAAAATAAAATTAAGTAACAATAAATATATTACGAAAAGACAAAGGGGAGAACTTGTCACGCGTTTGTTTTGGGTTGCGCCGAATAGAGGTGAACAATTTTTCTTGCGTTTATTGTTAAATTCGTTTCCATGTAGGAGTTACGAAGACCTTTACAATCTCGGTGGTCCTGGATGTAAAACATTTCAAGAAGCTGCTAAGGCTGTAGGTCTCGCGGACGATGATATAGAATATGAATTGGCTATGAAAGAAGCTTCTACATTCTATACAGGACCACGTTTACGTAGCTTTTTTGTTCTTTTAGCTGTAAACGGACTTCCAGTTTCATTATTATGGGATAAATTCAAAAATCAATTAAGCGAAGATTTAATACCAAAACACCCTAACGAAATTGATAAAGCATACACAATGTGCCTTCTTTTAATAGACCGACTATTACGAAAACACGGAACTTGTCTCGTGGAACAAGGTTTACCGGATACGCCCGATAATACTACAGAGTTAGGTCGTGAACGTATCGAATACAGCGTGGATCGTTTACAAAATTTTACCGCTGAATGGTTGCCACAACTCTCAGCGGATTAAAAAAATAGTTTTTAATTATATTGATCAATTACTAACAAATCAAAACTTTTACGAAAAAAATAACAATGCAATTTTTATTGACGGTCCCGCTGGTACGGGCAAAACATTACTATTAAAAGTCATTGCAGCACACATTCGCAGTAAACGCGGTATCGTTTTGTGTACAGCGAGCTCCGGTATCGCGGCGCAAAATTATGAAGGAGGCACTACTGCCCATAGCATGTTTCGTTTTCCAATAGATCTGGTTGATGATTTAGGATATTGGAACATCACCAATAAATCTCAACGAGCTCAGTTAATATATCACGCCGATGTAATTATTTATGACGAAGCCCCTATGGCTCATAAATATCTAATTCATTTACTTGATAGGTCGCTTCGTGACCTAATGCAAAATAATAAAAAATTTGGCGGTAAAATAATTATATTTGCAGGCGACTTTCGGCAAATTCCTCCTGTAGTAGTAAATGCTAAAACTGCCAATGATATAATTTGTTGCTCTGTTAAATCATCACCCCTTTGGCAACAATTAAAATCGTTTAAACTAACAACATCACAACGTTGTAACAATGATGTAGACTTTTCTGAATTTCTTTTAAAATTAGGATCAAATAGCATTCCTCCACAATCAGTTCAGATAGGACGAACAAAACAAGACTTAATTGATTTATCACATTTAACATTTGTAACTGAATTAGATGACCTAATTAATTTTGTTTTTCCAATAGTAGTTTTAGATGAACCTGATGTGTGTGCTCATAGAGCTATTTTGACGACACACAATAATTGTGTCAGACAAATAAATTCAACCGTTTTAGATAAAGTACCGGGAGATCCAATTCATTTAAAATCTGTTGATTATGTAGCAAAAGATGATGTCGACCAAATATTTTTCAGTGCCGACACTTTAAATAAATTACAACCTAAAGGTCTCCCGGAACACAATTTAACTTTGAAAGAAGATTGTGTATGTATGATTATGCGTAATCTAAGTTTCGCTGACGGTTTAGTAAACGGAACTAAAGTTATCGTAACACACGCATCACCGCGATTAATAACAGTACGAAAACCGGGCGAATCTGTTAGTTATTTCATTCCACGTATATTATTCAAAGCACCTATCGAACACGGCAGCCCAATTGAAATGTATCGGCGTCAATTCCCGCTTCAAGTGTGCTATGCAATGACAATCCACAAAAGTCAAGGTCAAACTATTGGGAGGGTTGGTGTCGATTTAAGATCAGACGTATTTAGTCATGGCCAATTATATGTAGCATTAGGCCGCGTTCGCGAAAAAGATCATATTAAAATTTTAATTGACAAAGATAAATGCGTGTCCGGTAAACCATTCGCAAATAATATAGTTTATACCCAATTAATATCGCAATAATTCTATAAATTACTTTTTACTCATAATTTATTAGTTTTGTTTATTCGCGATTGTTCACCTCAGACAAGAACAGACTGACGCAATTCTTCTTTCAAAATTTGTAGGACATTTATGTTGACGTAGTCAGACGGCGTGCTTTTTCTTTATTTTAAAAGAGAGTTTTTTATTTTGTAGTGTGTTAGGTCTTATTGTGGAGAGCTTTTTTTTTCAGTTACATGTCATTAAAACGATGTATAGTTGTTTCGTGGTTGTTTGTGAGTGTATGTAATGTATAGATGATATGACAGAAAGTATTTGTCTGATTCAATTACGACATCATATATCATGTAATCAGAATTGTATCACATTCGGTAGAAATGTAACATCCATAGACAATTGAGTGCTAATCGAAAACGGAGCACGCAATGGTTAGGGTAGGCAATGAAAAAACGGAATTCCTGAATAGGCACACGGAGATACAAAAAGGGGCCCGAGTGGGTTATGTTTAATTTGGTGATGAAATGTCTTCGATGAATTGTAAGACAACAGACCATGACATTTGGGATATCAAGTCCAGTGATCGGAGTAGGTAGATTGTTTTAAGATCAATGAACTGAATCGTATGTATTATTATAGACATGCATCCGGAATTCCTGGATTTTAAAATTATTGAAAAGTCCAGAATTTCAAAATTGTTACATGTAGGGTGAAGATATCAATATAAGCAAGATTTTTTCACACTTCCAACATCATAAGATGTTGGAAGTGTTTCCCTCGTGAGGCGTGTCAACGGGGCCCGTTTAGTGTTATATTTCGCGCTAATGACGAGCCGTCAGACGCCGTTTTTATGCTTATAGAAACGTTCAGTGATGCGATTTTTTTATTTTGCTTGACTTTGCCCTCTCGCCACGAGAAGTATCATCCCCGCGTCTTCATTTATTAGCATCAAATTTAATAAACAAAGTCAGATTTGCATGAAATTTAAATAGTGAAGCGGAGCGAAATGCCGGGGCTAGGCTACGCATCCTGAACGCCAAGTGGGATAAGATGTTAATAAGAATGTAGTTTTAGGATAGATTGTCAAAATTAATGTTGTTTTCCTAAGTTTCTGAGAAACGGTATACGATTTTCTCGTCAAGTTAGAAACACAAATTTTACTCTCGTTCCGTCGCTGGGCAGCGGTGGCCCATGCTGGGCCATAGCCTTTGGGCAATATGTCAAGGCACTATTTGCACTGCTATGGAATAGGACGTAATATTCTAATATTAAACTATAATCGATAATAATTATTTTTGAAATAGGTTTTGGCGGGAATGTCACATAACCTCAACTTCTCCAAAGGGCCTTACGTATTAAATCTGTATCCCCACGTAAGCCTCTCAAAAGACCGGATTAAAAAGAGACACGTGAATAAAAAAAAATTGGGGAAATAAAAATAATAACATAATAATGAATAATTTACTATTCACCTGCTATTAAAAGCTCTGCTGTCTACTGTGATTCCGTCCTCTCCTGACGCATTCTTGTTTTTAAGCAGTTTGAGTGCCATACTAATATCTAAATAAATTGGGAAAAGGGATCATTAAACGAAATCCCGGAAAAACGGCTTATCCATGTAGTAATTTCTATGACAGTTCATGATACAAGTACATAAAATCAGTCTATCTTCTCTAATCACTCATGATAACATTGGCCACATAAAACGAACAATCAATCACTGAATAGACACAATAAATTCAACTAGATGCGATTATCAATAATATTAATAAAAGAAGTTAGGTATTCAATCAAATGTTTCAACTTTTATGAAATTAATTCAGCATCATTATGTCTTCTTCAATGAAACCTTTAAGAGAAATTAGTAACTTTCTTCAATTTTTTGTGTACCTATTTTAATTCTTTTATTTATAAATTTAATAATTATTAGTTAAATAATAGATTTAACAATTATTAGTTTAGTAAACTATTGTTCAATAATTCTACAAAAAGATATAAAATCGTGAAAATGAAAATCTAAATTTAAAACTGCGTTTTTATGAAGGGTGTGCATCCTACCGATTTTTATAATACCAACATTCTAATCTCCAAATGGTCTGAAATTCCTAATATATATTAAATAATAAAAAATCATAATCATAAAACTTACTATTCAGAATACTTAATTACAAAACTGCTTACGTTTACATTTCATCATCATCATTTTAACCGCATAACGTCCTTTGCTGGACACAGGCCTCACCCAAAGATTTTCAAAATATCAGATCAAGAGCGACCTGCATTCCAACGCTATCCAGCGACCTTGGTCAGGTCATCTATAGGTTGGTGTCCTACGTTTTGCTTGCCAGTACGTGGTCGCCATTAGAGAACCTTTTTGCCCCATCAGCCATCGATTCGTCGCGCTATGTGTCCCACCCACTGCCACTTTATAGAGCTGTTCCGTTAGGCTATATCAGTGACTTTTGTTGTCCTCCGAATTTTCTCATTTTTGATTCAGCTCTTTCTATAGCGTGTGAAGCAACCTTGAGCCTTCTTATGAAACCCATAGTAACAGACGACGATTCAAAGTCATAAGTCATTACTGGTAACACACATTGGCTGTAAACTGTAGTCTTGAGGCACAGAAGTATTTTGGACAAGAAGACAATGCATAACTTCCCGAACGCTGCCCAGCCGAGTCGAATTTGTCGAAAGATATCTTCCTCGAAACTGAAGCTTCCTGCCTGGATCAAATGACCCAGGTAGATATACTGGTCTACAACTTCGAGATTAAAGCTCCCAACACAAACAAGTAGACGCGCATCATGGGCATTTGACATTGCTTTCGGTTTGTCCATTTTTATTTTCATTATTAGGCTCACTTGTAGTGAAACTCGACTTAGCTCTCCGAGCATAGTACTTAAGTCTTCCATCGATTCTGCCATGACAACGATATCATTAATAAATCGAAGGTAAATGATATTGATAGTGACTCGCCATTGATGTTAATGCGAAATCCTTCCCATTCCAGAAGCTTGAAAGCATCTTCCAGTGCAGTAGTAAACAGTTTCGGAGATATAACGTTTCCCTGTCTTACACCTCTTTGCAGTGGAATAGCTCTCGTGCACTACACCAGTACTCGGACTGATATAGTGGCGTTATTGTATAAGCACTTCAACACTTCGATATACCGATAGTCAATACGACATCGCTGGAGTGACTTAAACACAGTCCATTGTTCGATCAAATCGAAGGCTTTTTCATAGTCAACGAAACCCCAAGCATAACGGCTGGTTATACTCCCTCGTCTTCTCTATAGCGTATGAATGTGGTCCATGGTACTAAAACCTTATTGAAACCGGCTTGTTCGGGAGGCTGAAAGGCATCAAACCTGTTTGCGAGACGTTTCGTGATGACCCTCGAAAACAACTTATATACATGACTCAGAAGCGTCATAGGCCTATAGTTCTTCAATAGGCTGTTATCTCTCTTTTGAAAGAACAGGACCACCACGGCCCTGTTCAACGCTTCTGGCGATACGCCCTAAAACAAAACGTAATTAAAGAGCCTCTGAAGGACTTTTAGTCCTGGCGTTCCGCTCGCTTTCAGAAGCTCTTTTGTCATTCCATCCAGCGCCTTGTTGTTTTTAAACTGTTTGATCTTGCTGATGTCCGGGATATCTTCGGTATAGCGTCAAGTTGGCTTGGCTCTTGAGTCTTCAACCATTTGTTTGCTGGGTTGTAAAACTGAGGTTTACAGCTGTCCATAAAACCTCTCAATCTCTGCCAGAACGCCTTGCTTTGTCGACACTACCTTTCGACTTTGAAATCAATATTCACTATGCCTGTTAATATTCTATTTTATAATAGCTTATTACGTCACTTATACAACGTTGAATATTCGTCGACGAATATTCAACGATAAAATTAAATTCATTCTTACCGTGACAATTAAAAAGATTTCTGTGTCCATAATAGTTAACAAAAGCAAACAAGCGACCAAACTTGTGGCAGAAGTGACTATCTGTCAACGCCGACTTTGTGACTATAAGGTCAGATTATTGGTTTGCAGTGACCATAACAATATGCAAACGAACAAAGCAATCGAACGACCAAACTTGTGGCAGAAGTGATTAATGGTCTGAAGCCGACTTTGTGATAGTCAATAGGTCAGATAATTGGTTTGCAACGACCATAACAGAGTGCAAACGAACAAAGCAATCGAGCTACCAAACTTGTGGCAGAAGTGATTTATGGTCTGTCAACGCCGACTTTGTGACTATAAGGTCAAATTATTGGTTTGCAATGACCATAACAGTGTGCAAACGAACAAAGCAATCGAATGACCAAACTTGTGGCAGAAGTGATTAATGGTCTGAAGCCGACTTTGCGACAGTCAATAGGTTAGATGATTGGTTTGCAATGACCGTAACAGAGTGCAAACGAACAAAGCTATCGAGCTACCAAACTTGTGGCAGAAGTGATTGACTGTCAAAGCCGACTTTGTGACTATAAGGTCAGATTATTGGTTTGCAATGACCATAATAGTGTGCAAACGAACAAAGCAATCGAATGACCAAACTTGTGGCAGAAGTGATTAATGGTCTGAAGCCGACTTTGTGACAGTCAATAGGTTAGATTATTGGTTTGCAATGACCGTAACAGAGTGCAAACGAACAAAGCTATCATGCTACCAAACTTGTGGCAGAAGTGATTGACTGTCAAAGCCGACTTTGTGACTATAAGGTCAGATTATTGGTTTGCAATGACCATAACAGTGTGCAAACGAACAAAGCAATCGAATGACCAAACTTGTGGCAGAAGTGATTAATGGTCTGAAGCCGACTTTGTGACAGTCAATAGGTTAGATTATTGGTTTGCAATGACCGTAACAGAGTGTAAACGAACAAAGCTATCGAGCTACCAAATTTGTGGCAGAAGTGATAGACTGTCAAAGCTGACTTTATGACTATAAGATCAAATTATTGATTTGCAATGACCATAACAGTGTGCAAACGAACAAAGCAATCGAACGACCAAACTTGTGGCAGAAGTGATTAATGGTCTGAAGCCGACTTTGTGACAGTCAATAGGTTAGATTATTGGTTTGCAATGACCGTAACAGAGTGCAAACGAACAAAGCTATCGAGCTACCAAACTTGTGGCAGAAGTGATTGACTGTCAAAGCCGACTTTGTGACTATAAGGTCAGATTATTGGTTTGCAATGACCATAACAGTGTGCAAACGAACAAAGCAATCGAACGACCAAACTTGTGGCAGAAGTGATTAATGGTCTGAAGCCGACTTTGTGACAGTCAATAGGTTAGATGATTGGTTTGCAATGACCGTAACAGAGTGCAAACGAACAAAGCTATCGAGCTACCAAACTTGTGGCAGAAGTGATTGACTGTCAAAGCCGACTTTGTGACTATAAAGTCAGATTATTGGTTTGCAATGACCATAATAGTGTGCAAACGAACAAAGCAATCGAATGACCAAACTTGTGGCAGAAGTGATTAATGGTCTGAAGCCGACTTTGTGACAGTCAATAGGTTAGATTATTGGTTTGCAATGACCGTAACAGAGTGCAAACGAACAAAGCTATCGAGCTACCAAACTTGTGGCAGAAGTGATTGACTGTCAAAGCCGACTTTGTGACTATAAAGTCAGATTATTGGTTTGCAATGACCATAACAGTGTGCAAACGAACAAAGCAATCGAACGACCAAACTTGTGGCAGAAGTGATTAATGGTCTGAAGCCGACTTTGTGACAGTCAATAGGTTAGATGATTGGTTTGCAATGACCGTAACAGAGTGCAAACGAACAAAGCTATCGAGCTACCAAATTTGTGGCAGAAGTGACTGACTGTCAAAGCTGACTTGACAATCTGTAGGTTAGATTATTGGTTTGCAGTGATCATAGCAGTACAAAAAAACAATGTTCAATAAGGCAAAAGAATTTTAGAATGACGTGTCAGCAAGCGCAGCATAGGACTACCACCAATTAGGTTGTCGGACGACCTAAGCAAGGTTGCAGAATAACGCTGAATAAAGGCCACTTTCGATCGATCATTTTGGAAAACCTTGGAAGAGACCTATATCCAACAGTAACCTGTGGCTGTTATGATAATGATAACAGCGAGTGACCAAGCTTAAAAAAAAAACGATTTTATTCCATATATCCATAGGTTCATAGATTCATTTATTAGTTTTTAGTGACCGTTACAGTAAGCAAGCGAGTAATATAATTTATGAAGTAAGAATCAATATCCAAGGTTGTTGGTTTTCAGAGACCATAGCAGATTAAGAGCGAGTAAAGCGAGTAAATGACAAAGCTTCTGATAACAATGATTGGTTTCATTGAAAACAGGTTTTATGATTTATCATTTTTGGTATTTGGTTATCATTTTTACTAATATTATATTTTATATATGTATATATATATATATATATATATATATACATATATAAAATATAATATTAGTAAAAAAATTAAATCACTATTATTAAAATAAAAAGGACACAACCTACATAAATATGAAGTGTAGTTATTGAACTACATTTTCACGATTTTATAATACAGATTTTTAGAATTACTAAAGAATAGATTAAGGCCTAATAATTAGTATGTTAATTACTTACTTAACGAATACAATTAATAAACAGCAGAAAAGAAATTCATTTATTTTATTGATTGCAATTAGTGATGAGTCAAGAACAAATAAAATTTAAGCATTTATTGACAATACAAATTAAAAGGGCGTATGAAGCAATAAAAGTATACATCTAAATAAATAAATAAAATGTATTTTCCCTTTTCCGATTAAGTCATTTCACATAATTTAAATTTATTGTTTTTCTTTGTCAATTTATTAGTCGTAATGTTATTATGTTTTGTTTATACTCAAATGTACCTGTGTATTATATATACTCAAAGGTATTTTAATGAAAAGTAGATAAAAATTCTGTATATGTTTTTGACCGTGCTATGCAGATTTTTTTGACATTTATGACAATTATTCGGCATTTATGCAATACGCCCAGCATGTGCTCGGGTCTAAACTCAAATTACAATAGGTACAATATAAAAACCATTCTGAAGTAGATAATTTGTCTCAATACTTCATTGGAGAAGACATGGATACAGTTAATATGTCAGTCTGAAGAATGAGTAACATATGAGAAACAAAGCAAGAGTATTTGTGTAGATAAATTATTTTTTGACTTACTAATTTGAATTAAATATTTGTCAAATACCGTATGAAACATATTTTACATATAATTCATTGACATTTCTGTCGTATAAAACATTCATTATATTTATACAATTAAGTTAGTAAACGAATTTAATATAAACCTAACAATAAATCTTACGGGGAGTATAGTAGTTTGTCGTTGTCTAACACACCCAAATTTCATAATAAACCATACATAACATTTTTATGCTTACAAACATAGTTAACAAACATACAACATATTTCTCTGTAAAGTACCAAAAGTTATAGTAAATTGTATGTCTTATATTTTTTCTTTTTTATACTTTTATCAGATTAGGCAGTACTATTAATCAAATAAATAAGTTACTTTTGTGTCAATCAAGTCAGTAAAAAATAGAACAATAAATCGTAGGTACTTTTTACGTCAACTTATTTACTGATGGCGTTTAAAGGTGGCACACTAAGGTTCTGGTCTCAGACTTCTTACCAAAAAACATAGGCCTGCGCCAGAGCACAGGCTTATTTTAAAGAAAATCACGAAACAAAAATCGCAAGAGATCAGTATCCTGGCATAGAACACGTGCTAACTTAATGTTATAAAAATAACATTTATTCATCATACAATTATTCAATATTATTTTAATATTTTGTAATGTGAATATGAAGTACAATCTATATTTACTGACTAACAAAAGACTAATAATAACTCATTTATTTTATTAAAAAAAATATTCGATACGGCACACTGAGGCTCTGGTCTCGCGCTACGAACCACAAGACTCGGGTCTTGGGAGAGGGCACGGGCCAATAGCGATGGGTCTCAGATCTTGTGTTACGAACCAAAAGACATCGGTCTAAAGGCACGAAACACAGATAAAAGCCAATGAAGCTCAGGCCTCGAGCTACCGAGCGACAAGACTCGGGTCTTGCGCCAGGGCACGGGCCTGCGATGAGAGGCTTCAGATCACGAGTCACGTATCACGGGACACCGGTCTTGTGGCACAGGACACGTGCATGAAACTGTAAGATTCCATTTACACAGAGCAGGTTTCTTACCCAATCGAATTGAATGTAATTAAATTGAAGCAATAAATTATTTTAATGGTTAACGTTTTGATTAAACCATGCGATTCATTAATGCTTTCATTTTATTTAATGCAACAGGCAAGAAATTTGCACTATGTAAATGTGCATTAACTCTTACAATTGTCAATTCAATTTCCAATTAAGTGAAGTGACATAAAAATAAAATAATTTTGCTCACATTTCAACAAAAGGCATGCTTTTATAACCTTCAATTTTACAATTAATGGTTTTTAACAAATAAGAACTACAAACTACTATAATTTTTTGAATGGCATACTGGGGCTCTGGTCTCATGTTACGAACTACAAGGCACGGGTCTTGGGGGAGAACACGGGCCAATAGCGATGAGTCTCAGGTCTTGAGTTCCGACCCAGAGACATCGGTCTCATGGCACGAAACACAGACAAAAGCCAATGAAGCTCAGGTCTCGAGCTACCGAGCGACAAGACTCGGGTCTTGCGCCAGGGCACGGGCCTGCAATGAAAGGCTTCAGATCACGAGTCACGTATCACGGGACACCGGTCTTGTGGCACAGGACACGTGCATAAACTGTAAAAAACCCATTTACACAGAGCGGGTTTCTATTGAATTGAAGCATTAAATTATTTTAATGGTTCACGTTTTCTTTAGACCATACAAGTCATTTAATGATTCAATTTTATTGTACGCAACAGACAAGAAACTTGTGCACTATGTAAATGATCCTAAACTCTTACTATTAGCAATTCAATTTCCAGTTAAGTGACATAAAAGTAAAATGATTTTGCTCACATTTCGATAAAAGATGTGTTTTTAAAACCTTACATTTTAAAATTTTGTGATTTTTTACAAAAAGAAACTACAAACTTCTATATTTTTTTAATGGCATATTGGGGCTCTGATATCTTGTTACTGTTTACTTTCTTAATTATTATAAAAAATGAAAATAACATCTTACACCGCCTAATTTTCAAAACACGAAAATTTAACAATTATTTTATTCAAATTAAGGATATTTCATATCCATTACAATCTTAGGTTTATATTGAAAAGTTTTAGAGCGACGATCGGCGACTGTCGTCGAAAGTCGTCGACGGTTGCCGATAATCGCGGGCATATTGTCGTTGGTTTATAAAAAGCGCTTAACGGTTTTCATTGCAATTTTTTTTGTAATTTCATTTAACTCACAAAAGAAAACTTTCTTGTTTCTTGATCACATTTCTAAAAATAATCAAATCATAAACATGAGAATGATGACGTTTATAAAATAAAATAACATTTAAACATTGTTATCATAAACGTAAAATTTAAACCATTTTTATGTCATAGATAAATATAACAGTATTTTATATAATTAACATAATTTATTGATATGATTTCAATGATTGATTATTATATTTTATGGTCAAGTTATTATCAGTGTAGGTAAATTAATTTTATGCACTCGTATTATGAACTAGCATAGAAATCAAAACATGGATATGCGTTTTTTCTGGGATTTTGTTTCGTGTTCCCTTTTCCCAATTTATTCAGAGTCGGCACAGTGTATCTATCTCTTGCATTCTTTCATATCTCTCTTGCTTCGTTTCTTTCTCGTTTTGCCACGCCATATTATTTTTTCGCTTTAGAAAGCCAACCACTTAAAATAAGCCGTTAAAATAAAAATAAAAACCGTAATAATTTGTTATAATAATTATTTATTTTGTTAACGTTTTCAATATCTCAGCTTGAGCTGTAGTATAACTTATACCATTTACAGGCGTCGCTGGTTAAAAAATGTATACACGCTGACTTTTCATTGGTTTTGAAAAAAAAATGTCCAATCCAAATCACTGTATATCATAAAATAAAAAGTTACGCAAGTGATATTCGATCGAGACCACGTAGTTACGCCGTTCAAAACAGATGCGTGATGTCATTTTATTTTCAATTTTACACACTTTTATTTTCGAGTTTTAGTCAACATTTTTTTGTTTCAGAATTTTTATTTTAACTAGCTAATTAGATCTTATTAACGATGCATATGAAATAGTCTTCGGCTCTAAAACCAATGAAAACCACCGTGTAGTCTTTTTATCACTTGTCAAATAATTTATATTTGATTGAAAGAAAGAAAGAAAGAAATGATTGAAAATCTAATTCACAAATCATTTCGAAGAATAGTCTGTAGGAGAAGATTTCTCTAATTTTATTTTAAAATAAGGTCTTACTTAATTAGATATTTACAAAAATCCCAATGACCTTCATTTTCAAGCAAGGTCAAGCTTATTTGAGAAAGTGACATCACGATAAAGATTCTTTAAGTAAAGTTGGCAATTTCCACTTTCAGTACTGTACTGTCGCTGTCACTGTCATCTCTCAACACAACAACTAGACAACAGCCAACATAACGACAGCAATTTAAACAGTAGATACATTGACAGTTGACAGATTTTTTTGTGCAGGTTCAGAAAAAATTGTAAACTTCAATGCCATGCGTTGTCACTTTCGGTGTTATATTTAAAATCACATTAAAAATCCTGTTAACTCAGAATTATTTTACTACCTAATTTAATTTTCTTGAAACTGTGTATATTTTCGAATAAAGACACCTGCAACACTTTTACGTATACAAACCAATATGGCAGCTTATTGCATCGAAATAAAAGTAGAGGGTTTATTATAATAATTATTTATTTTATTACAATATATAATCATTAATCTCTTTTAGATTCACGGATCTTTTCACCCCGATCCTTCGAGGAGCTTGCGTGGGGATACAGATTCAACACGTAAAGGCCTTTTGGAGAAGTTAATGTTATGTTATTCTGTTTATTTATTTTATAACAAATATTAGGTTTTTATAATATATCTATATAAAGTAAAATACATATTAGCAACCTAACATAGCTGCCCGCTTGCAGCGGAGCAAGACCTCCTTACAATGTGTGTCGTGTCCAGAAGTACTGCCTTTTGAATCAGACTCTTGACCCAGCCATCTAGCGACAGAGTCTTAAGATGTTGGCCAAGACTCTTCGCTATAAGAGCGTTCACTGATACGACTATCGAGACAATGATCGTCGAATCCACATCTCACATGGCAGTCACCTCGTGAGGCAAATCAAGGTACTTGCTAAGCTTGTCCTTCTCGGCCTTCACGAGGGTTTTAACAAAAGCCAAAACTTGTTTACTGCTAGAATATCACATCCCATCCCATCGTAAGGCAGACAGTGCCCTGGCATATTATCTAAAAGCCATGCCCAACACTGGCCACCACCGCTCAGTGACGGAATAAAATTAAAATTTGCGTTTCTAACTTGTTGAGAAAATCCTATACTGTTTCTCAAAAACTTAAGGCGTACAACATGAATTTGAACAATGTATCCAAAAACTAAATACCAACTAACTTAACTTTTCCAACTTGGCGCTCAGAATGTGCAGCCCAGCCGCAGTCGTTCGGTCGGCTTGTCGTCCACACTGCGCGAAGCAAAAAACTGACCTTGGAGCAATTTAAAAAAACCAACCGCATGGTTCAGCCGCGCGCGCAATGTCCCGAGGTGAGGTGCGTGCACCCGCCGTGCGCAATGTACGTCCACACCGAACGAGCACTACAACGCATGCTCATCCGAGGCGGCTCGCTTGTTGTAGAGTGGTGGAGTATTTAAATTTAATGCAAATCTGACATGGTTTATTAACAAATTTAATGCTACAAGCACTTATACAATTGAAATAATGTTGAAAGTGTGAAAAATACTTGCTCATAATAATATATTTTCATTCTATATGGGGCATTTCCACACGACGTTTTTTACCACTCGATTGTATCGATACAAACACAAACTGAACGTTCAACTGACGCAAAGAACACAATCCTTACAAACGATCCTTGCGTTTGTATCGATACAAACGTGCGCTTACAGTACGTTTCATTTGCGACACAAACGTGTAAAATCTGCCAAAACACACAGAGGATGCGCGCATCATAAATGTGCGTCTGCAGGACGTAAAAAAACGTCGTGTGAAAGGGTCCTAATAATTTTGAAATTCCGGAAAAAAATAATTTAAATCCTGGAATCCCGGATGCATGTCTATATTAATACATAAGTTTCTGATTATTGACCCCAGCACAGTCTATCTACTCCAATCACTGGTTATTATCCTTTATGTCTGGTCTTTTGTCTTACAATTTGTCGACACATGATTCACCTTATTATTCCTAACCCACTCTTTTCCCCCTTTTTGTTTCTCTGTCTGTCATTCGGTAATTCCGATTTTCATCTCCTGCTCTCGCCATTGTAATAAGCTTTTGTTTTCAATTAGTGTTCAAGGGTTTATGGTATTTTCTATCGTTTGCGTTACAGTTTTGTGCACATGTTGTATGATGTTTTAATTGATTCATTCATCTATCTCTCTGTCGTGTTGTCTATATATTGCATACATTTATAAATGACTCCGGCGTGACTGTACATTGTTTAAATGTGCATGTAACTGTCTTTTTTTTATTTTTATTATTTTTTTTTCTCCATTTTTTTTTTTATTGAATTGGGCTTCGGTTTTTTTTATTATTTTTTCGTTATATTTAATAGTATTTTTTTTTTAGAATATTAACGTAATATTTTTTTTAAATTTCTTTTTAAACATTTTTCAAAATTCCCTTTTGGCACATTTTCCAAATTCCCTTTCACACTTTTTCAAAATTCCTTTTCAGCACATTTTCTAAATTCCTTTTAACTCTTTTTTCAAAATTTTTAGTTTAATTTAATTTCAAAGCCCCCTTTTTTTTACTTTTCATGTCCCGTTTTGCTTCATCATTAACTACGCGTATTAGTTCCTTTTCGGCTTACAAATTTTTCATTTCATTTCCAACGGTTTAGTATTTCCAAATTATTAGGTGGTATAGGACTAGCTTTCTTTTGTTTTTTTTTTAACTCTCTTTTCATTATTTTTTTTAATTTTTTTTTATTCATATTCACTGTCATTTATCATTCACATTGTTCATCAAACATCTTCCATCCTCATTTTGTATTTATATTTGTATATATATTAATAATATTTTTTTTTGCAGCTTCCTGA
Organism: Acrobasis consociella; assembly: GCA_963555685.1. Classification (NCBI taxonomy): domain Eukaryota; kingdom Metazoa; phylum Arthropoda; class Insecta; order Lepidoptera; family Pyralidae; genus Acrobasis; species Acrobasis consociella. The sequence goes on along the minus strand of OY743125.1, from coordinate 14,122,495 downwards.
TTTCCAGCTTCTTTTTTTTAGGCTTCTTTATTTTCAATTCAGGTATGTACTTTTTTAACAATTTAAAAAAAAATTGGTTGTTAAATTACCATACTAACAGAAATAGATCAAAACCGCCGTATGTAACATATGAACTTTGATATAATTATATAACAAAGTTTATTACACAAGCGGGACAAATACTTATGTAATAAATATATAATAAATATGTTAATAAAAAACTTACATTAAAACATTTTTTTTTACAGCTGTACCTAAAGACTCTCATAGAGTGTCTAAAACAGTTCCTTTCGGAACTACAAAATCTCATGTTTCTTTGATAATACGTCAATACATCGAGAAAAACAAAATATTTTTTTTATATATATGCGTTTGTTTTATTTTACCTTCCTTTTAAAGATCCGAAGTCCGTAGACAGAACGCCATAGTTTCGGTATGTTCAACTGTCAGTCAACAACTTAGTTTAAAGACTGTTACGAGTAGGTAATTTTTTGCATGGCCTTTTTTTAACAAGCTTTTATTAAACTTGCAATGTATCTTGTATATATGTATGAATGTTTATTTAGGTCAAATCTTGCAACTCAATTTTCAACGAATTATCCTCAACCGATTTAGCTGAAATTTTGTACACTTGTGTAAATCGGATGACAATACAATGATATAGCCAATGAGCTGTTCTGGTGACGAAACCGGGAGATATTCGACGGATCTTAGTTATAAAACAACGTTACCTCATTCAGTTAAGGACTCGTTAGTTTTGTCTTGACAGGCACTTTATGGTACACGATGTCTAGGGTCTGCTCATAGCAAGTACTTTGGCCTCACAATGAAAGCTTGCACAAAAAATGATTAAGAAAAAAACTTATTTTCGTCGTCTATTAGCAGATGAACCCCATGGTACTGAAATATCGTTAGACAAGTCTTAAAACCATTAAAGTTTTGTAAACACTACCTTTTAATATAGTATGCCGTTCTCAACATTTTTTTGAAATTTCCCAGATGGCCGTCATTAGCCATAATAGCATCCGATTTGACTGAAAATCAGTAAACAAGGATTTTTCGGTTACAAAAGAAGAATTCGTTTATAATGTCCTACTTCATCCTAATGGTCTAATTTTTTTCTGCACTGGGGAAAAGTACCCCGCGATACTCGAAACTGCAATTAGATTTTGGATCCAAGATGGCCGCCCCCACACATATTTTGATGATTCCTTTACTGACTGCAATTTTTACCCATTTTCTGAACTGGCAACATGTCTTTCCCTACCTCAACAGCCGCACGAAAGACCGCGGGCTGCTTGCAGCCCGCGCAGCGCCCGAAAAGCTAGTTATATTATAATATATAAACCTACATTACCACTCACTGACTGACTCATTGACATAGTTGTTTGCCCTGTTGCGGGGTTGGTGGGGTTTAGGTTGATGTATGGTTGTGTAGAGGGTGCTAAATGGAGTACCAGAAAAATCTGACATTTGAGGATCTGCGCAAACCTGATGTGGAAAGGTACGGCCTGCAAAAACGGTAGGGGTTAAGGGTGTGATTTTTTTTCTAAAATGTGGGGGGTCATAAGCAATTTGACGAGCGTCATTTGTTTTTTGATTTTTTTCAAAATCCAAGATGGCCGCCATACAAGGACAATTTTCCTCAATTCAAACTTACCCATTTTTTGAACTGGAAACATATTTAAACAGCCGCACGAAAGACCGCGGGCTGCTTGCAGCCCGCGCAGCGCCCGAAAAGCTAGTTATAATATATAAACCTACAATACCACTGACTGACTCACTGATTGACATAGTTGTTTGCCCTGTTGCGGGGTTGTTGGGGTTTGGGTTGATGTGTGGTCGTATAGAGGATGCTCCAGTGACTACGAGAAAAATCTGACATTTGAAGATTTGCAGAAATCTGATGTGGAAGGGGTACGGCCTGCAAAGACGGTTGGAGTTAGGGGCAAGATTTTTCCTCCAAAATGTAGAAGGTTGTAAGCAATTTGACGAGCGTCATTTGTTTTTTGATTTTTTTCAAAATCCAAGATGGCCGCCATACAACGACAATTATCCTCCATACAACCTTACCCATTTTCTCAACTGGACATGTTATTAAGCCTACCTCAACAGCCGCACGAAAGACCGCGGGCTGCTTGCAGCCCGCGCAGCGCCCGAAAAGCTAGTTATATATAATATATAAACCTACAATACCACTGACTGACTCACTGACAGAGTTGTTTGCCCTGTTGCCGGGTTGGTGGGGTTAAGGTTGATGTGTGGTCGTATAGAGGGTGCTCCAGTGAGTACCAGAAAAATCTGACATTTGAGGATTTGCGAAAATCTGATGTGGAAGGGGTACGGCCTGCAAAAACGGTTGGGGTGGGGGGCGTGATTTTTTTTCCAGAATGTGGGGGGTTGTAAGCCATTTGACGAGCGTCATTTGTTTTTTTATTTTTTTCAAAATTCAAGATGGCCGCCATACATGGACAATTTTCCTCCATACAAATTTCATAGAAACGGCCACTCCAAGTAACTAGGCGCAGCCAGAGGCCAAAGGCCAAAAAAAAGGTTCCCCCGCGAGGCCGCAGGCCGAGCTACGGGCGAGGGCGAAGCCCGAGCCACTCCCCCCCCTTGACCCCCCCCCCCCCTGCAAGTAAATTTCACGAGGCCGTAGGCCGAGTGATGCGAGCCCGAAGGGCGAGCTGCGGGCGAGGGCGAAGCCCGAGCCACCCTCACAAAGCATTGCGTCTTGAATTTTTTTTTTGGAAATCCAAGATGGCCGCTGAAAGTCAACTGCTTGCGATTTGGCTGAAAATCGATATCTATATGTAATTTGATCCCAAAAACCTAAATTCAATATTTTTTTTGGAATCCAAGATGGCGTCTGGATTTTAGAAAATTCAACTTATTTCGTTTATAACGTCTCACTGGGACTTCGTAGGGGTCTGAAATTTTGCACGTGGGGGTAAAGCACCCCGCGGGACTCGAAACTGCAATCAGATTTTGGATCCAAGATGGCCGCCACCACACATATTTTGATGTTTCCTTTACTGACTGCAGTTTTTACCCATTTTCTCAACTTGACATGTTCTTTAGCCCACTTCAACAGCCGCTTGAAAAACCGCGGGCTGCTTGCAGCCCGCGCAGCGCCCGAAAAGCTAGTTATAATATATAAACCTACATTACCACTCACTCACTGACAGAGTTGTTTGCCCTGTTGCGGGGTTGGTGGGGTTTAGGTTGATGTGTGGTCGTATAGAAGGTGCTCCAGTGAGTACGAGAAAAATCTGACATTTGAGGATTTGCAGAAACCTGATGTGGAAGCGGTACGGCCTGCAAAAACGGTTAGGGTTAGGGGCGTGATTTTTTTTTCAAAATGTAGAAGGTTGTAAGCAATGTGACGAGCGTCATTTGTTTTTTGAATTTTTTCAAAATTCAAGCTGGCCGCCATACAAGGACAATTTTCCTCCATACAAAATTACCATTTTCTGAACTGGAAACATGTTTTAGCCCACCTCAACAGCCGCACGAGAGACCGCGGGCTGCTTGCAGCCCGCGCAGCGCCCGAAAAGCTAGTTATATTATATATAGCTACACTTACCACTGACTGACTCACTGATTGACATAGTTGTTTGACCGGTTGCCAAATAGTAGGGGTGATGGTTTATGGTGGAACGTATAGGGGTGAGGAGGTCGAGTACCAGAAAAATCTGACATTTGAGGATTTGCAGAAACCTGATGTGGAAGGGGTACGGCCTGGCTAAACGGTTGGACCTAGAGATTTGAACCCATAGACAAAATGAAAGGGGTACCTGATCAATTACCAGAGCCGGTAATGTTTTTTTAATTTGCGAAAAAAAAAATTCCCCCCCATACAAATTTCATACAAACGGCCCCCTCAAGTAACTTGGCGCAGCCCGAGGCCGAAGGCCGAGGGCGAAGCCGGCTCGCGAGCCCGAAGGGCGAGCTCCGTGGCGAGGCTGAAGGCCGAGCCCCCCCCCCCTTCACCCCCCCTCCCCCTCCCCCCAAGTAAATTCCCCCATTACGAGGCCGCAGGCCGAGTGACGGGAGCCCGAAGGGCGAGCTGCGGGCGAGGGCGAAGCCCGAGCCACACCCGTAAGCGCCGGGTTTTTTTTTTAATTTTTGGAAATCCAAGATGGCCGCCGAAAGTCAAATGCTTGCGATTTGGCTGAAAATCAATATCTATATGTTTTTTGAGCAGAAAAATCCAAATTTGAATTTTTTTTTGGAGTCCAAGATGGCGTCTGAATTTTAGAAAATGAAATTTATTTCGTTCATAACGTCTCACTGGGACTTCGTAGGGGTCTGAAATTTTGCATGTGGGGGTAAAGCACCCCAAGGAACTCGAAACTGCATTCAGATTTTGGATCCAAGATGGCCGCCTACACATTTTTTCATGTTTCCTCAACTGACTGCAGTTTTCACCCATTTTTTGAACTGGAAACATTTCTTAGCCAACAACCGCCGCACGAAAAACCGCGTGCTGCTTGCAGCACGCGCAGCACCCGAAACACTAGTTATATTATATATAGCTACACTTACCACTGACTGACTGACTGATTGACATAGTTGTTTGACCGGTTGCCAAATAGGAGGGGTGATGGTTTTTGGTGGAACGTATAGGGGTGAGCGGGTCGAGTACCAGAAAAATGACATTTGAGGATTTGCAGAAACCTGATGTGGAAGGGGTACGGCCTGGCTAAACGGTTGGACCTGGAGATTTGCCCCCATAGACAAAATGAAAGGGGTACCTGATCAATTACCAGAGCCAGTATTTTTTCTTTTAATTTTCATAAAAAAAAAATCCCCCCATACAAATTTCATACAAACGGCCCCCTCAAGTAACTTGGCGCAGCCCGAGGCCGAGCCCCCCCGTCACCCCCTCTTCCCCTCCCCCTCCCCCTCGAAAGTCAAATGCTTGCGATTTGGCTGAAAATCAATATCTATTTGTTTTTTGAGCAAAACAATCCAAATTTGAATTTTTTTTTGGAATCCAAGATGGCGTCTGAATTTTAGAAAATGAAATTTATTTCGTTCATAACGTCTCACTGGGACTTCGTAGGGGTCTGAAATTTTGCATGTGGGGGTAAAGCACCCCGCGGAACTCGGAACTGGAATCACGTTTTCGATCCAAGATGGCCGCCCCCACACATATTTTGATGTTTCCTTTACTGACTGCAGTTTTTACCCATTTTCTCAACTGGACATGTTCTTTAGCCCACCTCAACAGCGGCACGGAAAACCGCGGGCTGCTTGCAGCCCGCGCAGCGCCCGAAAAGCTAGTTATATTATTATATTATAATATAAAAACCTACAATACCACTGACTGACTCACTGATTGACATAGTTGTTTGCCCTGTTGCGGGGTAGGTGGGATTTGGGTTGATGTGTGGTCGTATAGAGAATGCTCCAGTGACTACGAGAAAAATCTGACATTTGAAGATTTGCAGAAACCTGATGTGGAAGGGGTACGGCCTGCGAAGACGGTTGGGGTTGGGGGCGTGATTTTTTTTCCAAAATGTAGGGGGTTGTGAGCAATTTGACGAGCGTCATTTGTTTTTTGATTTTTTTCAAAATCCAAGATGGCCGCCATACAAGGACAAATTTCTTCCATACAAACTTGCCCATTTTCTGAACTGGAAACATATTTTAACCTACTTCAACAGGTTCACAAAAGACCGCGGGCTGCTTGCAGCCCGCGCAGCGCCCGAAAAGCTAGTTATAATTATATTATAATTATAATTATAATATATAAACCTACATTACCACTCACTGACTGATTGACATAGTTATAGACAAAATGAAAGGGATACCTGATCAGTTACCAGAGCCAATAATTTTTTTTTTAATTTTCATAAAAAAAAAATTCCCCCCATACAAATTTCATACAAACGGCCCCCCCAAGTAACTTGGCGCAGCCCGAGGCCGAAGGCCGAGGGCGAAGCCGGCTCGCGAGCCCGAAGGGCGAGCTCCGTGGCGAGGCCGAAGGCCGAGCCCCCCTTATCACCCCCCCTCCTCCTCCCCCTCCCCCAAGTAAATTCCCCCCATCACGAGGCCGCAGGCCGAGTGACGCGAGCCCGAAGGGCGAGCTGCGGGCGAGGGCGAAGCCCGAGCCAATCCAGTAATCGCCGGGTTTTTTTTAATTTTTGGAAATCCAAGATGGCCGCCGAAAGTCAAATGCTTGCGATTTGGCTGAAAATCAATATCTATATGTTTTTTGAGCAGAAAAATCCAAATTTGAAATTTTTTTTGGAATCCAAGATGGCGTCTGAATTTTAGAAAATGAAATTTATTTCGTTCATAACGTCTCACTGGGACTTCGTAGGGGTATGAAATTTTGCATGTGGGGGTAAAGCACCTCAAGGAACTCGAAACTGCATTCAGATTTTGGATCCAAGATGGCCGCCCACACATTTTTTCATGTTTTCTCAACTGACTGCAGTTTTCACCCATTTTTTGAACTGGAAACATTTCTTAGCCAGCAACCGCCGCACGAAAAACCGCGTGCTGCTTGCAGCACGCGCAGCACCCGAAACACTAGTTATATTATAATATATAAACCTACAATACCACTCACTGACTGATTGACATAGTTGTTTGCCCTGTTGCGGGGTTGGTGGGGTTTAGGTTGATGTGTGGTCGTACAGAGGGTGCTCCAGTGAGTACCAGAAAAATCTGACATTTGAAGATCTGCAGAAACCTGATGTGGAAGGGGTACGGCCTGCGAAAACGGTTGGGGTTAGGGGCGTGATTTTTTTTCTATAATGTAGAAGATTATAAGCAATTTGACGACCGTCATTTGTTTTTTGATTTTTTTCAAAATCCAAGATGGCCGCCATACAAGGACAATTTTCCTCCATACAAACTTACCCATTTTCTGAACTGGAAACATATCTTAGCCTACCTCAACAGCCCCACGATCAACCGCGGGCTGCTTGCAGCCCGCGCAGCGTCCGAAAAGCTAGTTATAATATATAAACCTACATTACCACTCACTGACTCACTGACATAGTTGTTTGCCCTGTTGCGGGGTTGATGGGGTTTAGGTTGATGTGTGGTTGTATAGAGGGTGCTCCAGTGAGTACCAGAAAAATCTGACATTTGAGGATTTGCAGAAACCTGATGTGGAAGGGGTACGGCCTGCGAAGACGGTTGGGGTTGGGGGCGTAATTTTTTTTTTCAAAATGTAGGGGATTGCAAGCAATTTGACGACCGTCATTTGTTTTTTATTTTTTCCAAAATTCAAGATGGCCGCCATACAAGGACAATTCCCCTCCATACAAATTTCATACAAACGGCCCCCCAAGTAAAGTTCGCAAGTTGGCGAAGCCTGAGGCCGAAGGCCGAAGGCGAAGCGCCCCCAAGGCGAGGGCGAAGCCCGAGCTCTCTTCCCCCCACCCTTTGACACCCCCCCCCCCCCCCCACAAGTAATTTTCACGAGGCCGCAGGCCGAGTGATGCGAGCCCGAAGGGCGAGCTGCGGGCGAGGGCGAAGCCCGAGCCACTATCACAAATTTTTTTGGATATCCAAGATGGCCGCCGAAAGTCAACTCCTTGCGATTTGGCTGAAAATCGATATCTATATGTATTCTGAGCCGAAAAACTCAAATTTGTTATTTTTTTTGGAATCCAAGATGGCGTCTGGGTTTTAGAAAATTTAAATTATTTCGTTCATAACGTCTTACTGGGACTTCGTAGGGGTCAGAAATTTTGTACATCGGGGTAAAGCACCCCGCGGAACTCGGAACTATGATCAGATTTTGGATCCAAGATGGCTGCCCCCACACATAGTTTGATGTTTCCTTTCCTGACTGCAGTTTTTACCTATTTTCTCAACTGGACATGTTTATTAGCCCACCTCAACAGCCGCACGAAAAACCGCGGGCTGCTTGCAGCCCGCGCAGCGCCCGAAAAGCTAGTTATATTATAATATATAAACCTACAATACCACTCACTGACTGATTGACATAGTTGTTTGCCCTGTTGCGGGGTTGGTGGGGTTTAGGTTGATGTGTAGTCGTACAGAGGGTGCTCCAGTGAGTACCAGAAAAATCTGACATTTGAAGATCTGCAGAAACCTAATGTGGAAGGGGTACGGCCTGCGAAAACGGTTGGGGTTGGGGGCGTGATTTTTTTTTCAAAATGTAGGGGGTTGTAAGCAATTTGACGAGCGTCATTTGTTTTTTGATTTTTTTCAAAATCCAAGATGGCCGCCATACAAGGACAATTTTCCTCCATACAAACTTACCCATTTTCTGAACTGGAAACATATCTTAGCCTACCTCAATAGCCCCACGATGAACCGCGGGCTGCTTGCAGCCCGCGCAGCGCCCGAAAAGCTAGTTATATTATAATATATAAACCTACATTACCACTGACTGACTGACTGACATAGTTGTTTGCCCTGTTGCAGGGTTGGTGGGGTTAAGGTTGATGTATGGTCGTATAGAGGGTGCTCCAGTGAGTACCAGAAAAATCTGACATTTGAGGATCTGCGGAAACCTGATGTGGAAGGGGTACGGCCTGCGAAAACCGTTGGGTTTGGGGGCGTGATTTTTTTTCCTAAATGTAGAGGGTTATAAGCAATTTGATGAGCGTCATTTGTTTTTTTATTTTTTTCAAAATTCAAGATGGCCGCCATACATGGACAATTCCCCTCCATACAAATTTCAAACAAACAGACTCCCAAGTAACTTGGCGAAGCCTGAGGCCGAAGGCCGAGCTCCCCCTTCCCCCCCCTTTGACACCCCCCCCCCCCCCCCTACAAGTAATTTTCACGAGGCCGCAGGCAGAATGATGCGAGCCCGAAGGGCGAGCTGCGGTCGAGGGCGAAGCCCGAGCCACTATCACAAATTCACAAAATCACACTTTTTTTTTTTTGGAAATCCAAGATGGCCGCCGAAAGTCAACTGCTTGCGATTTGGCTGAAAATCGATATCTATATGTAATTTGACTCCAAAAACTCAAATTTAATATTTTTTTTGGAATCCAAGATGGCGTCTGGACTTTAAAAAATTAAACTTATTTCGTTTATAACGTCTCACTGGGACTTCGTAGCGGTCTGAAATTTTGCATGTGGGGGTAAAGCACCCCGCGGAACTCGGAACTGGAATCAAATTTTAGATCCAAGATGACCGCCCCCACACATATTTTGATGTTTCCCATACTGACTGCAGTTTTTACCCATTTTCTGAACTGGAAACATGTCTTACCCTACCTCAACAGCCGCACGAAAGACCGCGGGCTGCTTGCAGCCCGCGCAGCGCCCGAAAAGCTAGTTATATTATATTATATATTATAATATATAAACCTACATTACCACTGACTCACTGACAGAGTTGTTTACCCTGTTGCCGGGTTGGTGGGGTTAAGGTTGATGTGTGGTCGTATAGAGAGTGCTCCAGTGAGTACCAGAAAAATCTGACATTTGAGGATTTGCAGAAACCTGATGTGGAAGGGGTACGGCCTGCAAAGACGGTTGGGGTTAGGGGCGTGATTTTTTTTCCGAAACGTAGGGGGTTGCAAGCAATTTGACGACCGTCATTTGTTTTTTAATTTGTTTCAAAATCCAAGATGGCTGCCATACATGCACAATTTTCCTCTATACAAATTTCATACAAACGGTCACTCCAAGTAACTAGGCGCAGCCAGAGGCCAAAAGCAAAGGCCACCCCCGCGAGGCCGCAGGCCGAGCTGCGGGCGAGGGCGAAGCCCGAGCCACTTCCCCCTTCCTTTTGGATCCCCCCCCTCCCCCTAAGTAATCATCACGAGGCCGGAGGTCGAGTGATGCGAGCCCGAATGGCGAGCTTCGGGCGAGGGCGAAGCCCGAGCCACTCCCACAGCCCCCCTCTCCCCCCCCCCCCACCTGGAACCCCCCCTTGACCCCCCCCCCCCCTCCAAGTAATTTTCACGAGGCCGTAGGCCGAGTGATGCGAGCCCGCAGGGCGAGCTGCGGGCGAGGGCGAAGCCCGAGCCACTCCCACAAGCGCCGCTTTTTTTTTTAATTTTGGAAATCCAAGATGGCCGCCGAAAGTCAACTGCTTGCGATTTGGCTGAAAATCGATATCTATATGTAGTTTGAGCTCAAAAATCTAAATTTAATATTTTTTTTGGAATCCAAGATGGCGTCTAGATTTTAGAAAATTTAACTTATTTCGTTTATAACGTCTCACTGGGACTTCGTAAGGGTCTGAAATTTTGTACACTGGGGACAGGCACCCCGCGGAACTCGGAACTGGAATCAGATTTTAGATCCAAGATGGCCGCCCCCACACAAATTATGATGTTTCCTTTACTGACTGCAGTTTTTACCCATTTTCTCAACTAGACATGTTATTTAGCCTACCTCAAAAGCCGCACGAAAAACCGCGGGCTGCTTGCAGCCCGCGCAGCGCCCGAAAAGCTAGTTATAATATATAAAACTACATTACCACTCACTCACTCACTCACTGACAGAGTTGTTTGCCCTGTTGCGGGTTTTGTGGGGTTTAGGTTGATGTGTGGTCGTATAGAGGGTGCTCCAGTGAGTACCAGAAAAATCTGACATTTGAGGATTTGCAGAAACCTGATGTGGAAGGGGTACGGCTTGCGAAAACGGTTAGGGTTAGGGGTGTGATTTTTTTTCCAAAATGTCGGGGGTTGTAAGCAATTTGACGACCGTCATTTGTTTTTTATTTTTTTTCAAAATCCAAGATGGCCGCCATACAAGGACAATTTTCCTCGATACAAACTTACCCATTTTCTGAACTGGAAACATATCTTAGCCTACCTCAACAGCCGCACGATGAACCGCGGGCTGCTTGCAGCCCGCGCAGCGCCCGAAAAGCTAGTTATATTATATATAGCTACACTTACCACTGACTGACTGACTGATTGACATAGTTGTTTGACCGGTTGCCAAATAGTAGGGATGATGGTTTATAGTGGAACGTACAGGGGTGAGGAGGTCGAGTACCAGAAAAATCTGACATTTGAGGATTTGCAGAAACCTGATGTGGAAGGGGAACGGCCTGGCTAAACGGTTGGACCTAGAGATTTGACCCCATAGACAAAATGAAAGGGGTTCCTGATCAATTTATAGAGCTAGTGTTTTTTTTTTAATTTTCATAAAAAAAAATTCCCCCCATACAAATTTCATACAAACGGCCCCCCCTAAGTAACGCGCAGCCCGAGGCCGAAGGCCGAGCCCCCCTTTTCACCCCCCTCCTTCTCCCACTCCTCCCCTTCCCCCAAGTAATTTCCCCCCATCACGAGGCCGCAGGCCGAGTGACGCGAGCCCGAAGGGCGAGCTGCGGGCGAGGGCGAAGCCCGAGCCAATCCAGTAAGCGCCGGGTTTTTTTTTAATTTTTGGAAATCCAAGATGGCCGCCAAAAGTCAAATGCTTGCGATTTGGCTGAAAATCAATACCTATATGTGTTTTGAGCAGAAAAATCCAAATTTGATTTTTTTTTGGATTCCAAGATGGCGTCTGAATTTTAGAAAATGAAATATATTTCGTTCATAACGTCTCACTGGGACTTCGTAGGGGTCTGAAATTTTGCAAGTGGGGGTAAAGCACCTCAAGGAACTCGAAACTGCATTCAAATTTTGGATCCAAGATGGCCGCCCACACAGTTTTTCATGTTTTCTCCACTGACTGCAGTTTTCACCCATTTTTTGAACTGGAAACATTTCTTAGCCAACAACCGCCGCACGAATAACCGCGTGCTGCTTGCAGCACGCGCAGCACCCAAAACACTAGTTATATTATATTATATTATATATAGCTACACTTACCACTGACTGACTGATTGACATAATTGTTTGACCTGTTCCCGACTGACAGGTGTCACAAATGTTATACCATCGTGTACAGGGTGTTTTGAAACCAACCAGAAAAATCCGAAAACTTGAAGGTCACCAGATCCTGATGTGGATGGGGTACGGCCTGCGAAAACGGTTGGGGTTAGGGGTGTGATTTTTTTTCCAAAATGTAGGGGGTTGTAAGCAATTTGACGACTGCCATTTGTTTTTTGATTTTTTCCAAAATCCAAGATGGCCGCCATACAAGGGCAATTCCCCTCCATATAAATTTCATACAAATGGCACCCCTAAAGCAACTAGGCGTAGCCTGAGGCCGAAGGACGAAGGCGGAGCCCCCTTGCGAGGCCAAAGGCCGAGCTCCCCTCCCCCCCTTTTTGACCCCCCCCCCCCCAAGTAATTTTCACGAGGCCGTAGGCTGAGTGATGCGAGCCCGAAGGGCGAGCTGCGGGCGAGGGCGAAGCCCGAGCCACTCCCACCAAGCAATGCGTTTTTTTTTTTTTTTGGAAATCCAAGATGGCCGCCGAAAGTCTATTGCTTGCGATTGGGCTGAAAATCAATATCTATATGTATTTTGGGCCAAAAAATCCAAATTTAAATTTTTTTTTGGAATCCAAGATGGCGTCTGGATTTCAGAAAATTAAAATTATTTCGTTAGTATCGTCTCACTGGGACTTCATAGGGGTCTGAAATTTGCTTTACTAGAGTAAAGCACCCCGTGGAACTCGAAACTGCAATCAGATTTTGGATCCAAGATGGCCGCCCACACATTTTTTCATGTTTCCTCAACAGACTGCGATTCTTACCCATTTTCTCAACTGGACATGTTCTTTAGCCTTCCTCAACAGCTGCACGAAAAACCGCGTGCTGCGTGCAGCACGCGCAGCACCAGAAACACTAGTTATAATATATAAACCTACATTACCACTGACTGACTGACTGACATAGTTGTTTGCCCTGTTGCGGGGTTGGTGGGGTTAAGGTTGATGTGTGGTCGTATAGAGAGTGCTCCAGTGAGTACCAGAAAAATCTGACATTTGAGGATTTGCAGAAACCTGATGTGGAAGGAGTACGGCCTGCAAAAACGGTTGAGGTCAGGGGCGTCATTTTTTTTCCATAATGTAGAAGATTATAAGCAATTTGACGACCGTCATTTGTTTTTTGATTTTTGTCTAAATCCAAGATGGCCGCCATACATGGACAATTCCCCTCCTTACAAATTTCATACAAACGGCCCCCCAAGTAACTTGGCGAAGCCTGAGGCCGAAGGCCGAAGGCCAAGCGCCCCCGCGAGGCCGTAGGCCGAGCTGCGGAGCGAGGGCGAAGCCCGAGCTCCCCCTTCCCCCCCCCTTTGACACCCCCCCCCCCCCTACAAGTAATTTTCACGAGGCCGCAGGCCGAGTGATGCGAGCCCGAAGGGTGAGCTGCGGGCAAGGGCGAAGCCCGAGCCACTATCACAAAGCGCAGCGTGTTTTTTTTTTTTGGAAATCCAAGATGGCCACCGAAAGTCAACTGCCTCTGATTTGGCTGAAAATCGATATTTATATGTGTTTTGACCCCAAAAATCCAAATTCACTGTTGTGGAAGGAATGTGTGTAAGCAATTTGACGACCGTCATTTGTTTTTTGATTTTTTTCAAAATCCAAGATGGCCGCCATACAAGGACAATTTTCCTCCATACAAACTAACCCATTTTCTGAACTGGAAACATATCTTAGCCTACCTCAACAGCCCCATGATGAACCGCGGGCTGTTTGCAGCCCGCGCAGCGCCCGAAAAGCTAGTTATATTATAATATATAAACCTACATTACCACTCACTGACTCACTGACATAGTTGTTTGCCCTGTTGCGGGATTGGTGGGGTTTAGGTTGATGTGTGGTTGTATAGAGGGTGCTCCAGTGAGTACCAGAAAAATCTGACATTTGAGGATTTGAAGAAACCTGATGTGGAAGGGGTACGGCCTGCAAAAACGGTTAGGGTTAGGGGCGTGATCTTTTTGCCAAAATGTGGGGGGTTGGAAGCAATTTGACGACCGTCATTTGTTTTTTGATTTTTTTCAAAATCCAAGATGGCCGCCATACAAGGAGAATTTTCCTCCATACAAACTTACCCATTTTCTGAACTGAAAACATATCTTAGCCTACCTCAACAGCCCCACGATGAACCGCGGGCTGCTTGCAGCCCGCGCAGCGCCCGAAAAGCTAGTTATATTATAATATATAAACCTACATTACCACTGACTCACTCACTCACTGACAGAGTTGTTTGCCCTGTTGCGGGGTTGGTGGGGTTTAGGTTGATGTGCGGTCGTATAGAGGGTGCTCTAGTGAGTACCAGAAAAATCTGACATTTGAGGATTTGCGGAAACCTGATGTGGAAGGGGTACGGCCTGCGAAGACGATTTAAGTTAGGGGCGTGATTTTTTTTCCATAATGTAGAAGATTAAAAGCAATTTGACAAACGTCATTTGTTTTTTTATTTTATTTTTAAATTCAAGATGGCCGCCATACAAGGACAATTTTTCTCCATACAAACTTACCCATTTTCTGAACTGGAAACATATTTTAGCCTACCTCAACAGCCGCACGAAAGACCGCGGGCTGCTTGCAGCCCGCGCAGCGCCCGAAAAGCTAGTTATATTATAATATATAAACCTACAATACCACTCACTGACTGATTGACATAGTTGTTTGCCCTGTTGCGGGGTTGGTGGGGTTTAGGTTGATGTGTGGTCGTATAGAGGGTGCTCCAGTGAGTACCAGAAAAATCTGACATTTGAGGATTTGCAGAAACCTGATGTGGAAGTGGTACGGCCTGCGAAAACGTTTGGGATTAGGGGTGTGATTTTTTTTCCATTATGTAGAAGATTATAAGCAATTTGACGACCGTCATTTGTTAGGGTTCCGTAGCCAAATGGCAAAAACGGAACCCTTATAGATTCGTCATGTCTGTCTGTCTGTCCGTCCGTATGTCACAGCCACTTTTTTCCGAAACTATAAGACCTATACTGTTGAAACTTGGTAAGAAGATGTATTATGTGAACCGCATTAAGGTTATGACACAAAAATAAAAGAAAAACAAAAAATTTTGGGGGTTCCCCATACTTAGAACTGAAACTCACAAAATTATTTTTCATCAAGCCCATACGTGTGGGGTATCTATGGATAGGTCTTGAAAAATGATATTCAGGTTTTTAATATCATTTTTTTCCAAACCGAATACTTTGCGCGGGAGACACTTCCAAAGTGGAAAAAAGTGTGTCCCCCCCCCGTAACTTCTAAAATAAGGGAATCATAAAACTAAAAAAAATATATGATGTTCATTACCATGAAAACTACCAGCGAAAATTAGTTTGAACGATATCTAGTAAGTAGTTTTTTTTAATACGTCATAAATCATAAACGGTAATTTACCTTTCTAAGTTGATTGAATAATCAACTCAAATATAAAAATTAAAAAAAAACATACTGAAAGACTTTTATATTATGTTATTTGCTACTACGGAACCCTTCATAGGCGAGTCCGACTCGCACTTGGCCGCTTTTTTTTTGTTTTTTTTCGAAATTCAAGATGGACGCCATACAAGGACAATTTTCCTCCATACAAACTTACCCATTTTCAGAACTGGAAACATGCCTTACCCTTCCTCAACAGCCGCACGAAAGACCGCGGGCTGCTTGCAGCCCGCGCAGCGCCCGAAAAGCTAGTTATATTATATTATAATATATAAACCTACATTACCACTCACTGACTCACTGATTGACTTAGTTGTTTGCCCTGTTGCGGGGTTGGGGGGGCTTAGGTTGATTTGTGGTCGTACAGAGGGTGCTCCAGTAAGAACCAGAAGAATCTGACATTTGAGGATCTGCTGAAACACCTGATGTGGAAGGGTTATGGCCTGCAAAAACGGTTAAGGTTAGGGGCGTGATTTTTTTTCCATAATGTAGAAGATTATAAGCAATTTGACGACCGTCATTTGTTTTTTGATTTTTTTCAAAATCCAAGATGGCCGCCATACAAGGACAATTTTTCTCCATACAAACTTACCCATTTTCTGAACTGGAAACATATTTTAGCCTACCTCAACAGCCGCACGAAAGACCGCGGGCTGCTTGCAGCCCGCGCAGCGCCCGAAAAGCTAGTTATATTATAATATATAAACCTACAATACCACTCACTGACTGATTGACATAGTTGTTTGCCCTGTTGCGGGGTTGGTGGGGTTTAGGTTGATGTGTGGTCGTATAGAGGGTGCTCCAGTGAGTACCAGAAAAATCTGACATTTGAGGATTTGCAGAAACCTGATGTGGAAGTGGTACGGCCTGCGAAAACGTTTGGGATTAGGGGTGTGATTTTTTTTCCATTATGTAGAAGATTATAAGCAATTTGACGACCGTCATTTGTTAGGGTTCCGTAGCCAAATGGCAAAAACGGAACCCTTATAGATTCGTCATGTCTGTCTGTCTGTCCGTCCGTATGTCACAGCCACTTTTTTCCGAAACTATAAGACCTATACTGTTGAAACTTGGTAAGAAGATGTATTATGTGAACCGCATTAAGGTTATGACACAAAAATAAAAGAAAAACAAAAAATTTTGGGGGTTCCCCATACTTAGAACTGAAACTCACAAAATTATTTTTCATCAAGCCCATACGTGTGGGGTATCTATGGATAGGTCTTGAAAAATGATATTCAGGTTTTTAATATCATTTTTTTCCAAACCGAATACTTTGCGCGGGAGACACTTCCAAAGTGGAAAAAAGTGTGTCCCCCCCCCGTAACTTCTAAAATAAGGGAATCATAAAACTAAAAAAAATATATGATGTTCATTACCATGAAAACTACCAGCGAAAATTAGTTTGAACGATATCTAGTAAGTAGTTTTTTTTAATACGTCATAAATCATAAACGGTAATTTACCTTTCTAAGTTGATTGAATAATCAACTCAAATATAAAAATTAAAAAAAAACATACTGAAAGACTTTTATATTATGTTATTTGCTACTACGGAACCCTTCATAGGCGAGTCCGACTCGCACTTGGCCGCTTTTTTTTTGTTTTTTTTCGAAATTCAAGATGGACGCCATACAAGGACAATTTTCCTCCATACAAACTTACCCATTTTCAGAACTGGAAACATGCCTTACCCTTCCTCAACAGCCGCACGAAAGACCGCGGGCTGCTTGCAGCCCGCGCAGCGCCCGAAACGCTAGTTATATTATATTATAATATATAAACCTACATTACCACTCACTGACTCACTGATTGACTTAGTTGTTTGCCCTGTTGCGGGGTTGGGGGGGCTTAGGTTGATTTGTGGTCGTACAGAGGGTGCTCCAGTAAGAACCAGAAGAATCTGACATTTGAGGATCTGCTGAAACCTGATGTGGAAGGGTTATGGCCTGCAAAAACGGTTAAGGTTAGGGGCGTGATTTTTTTTCCATAATGTAGAAGATTATAAGCAATTTGACGACCGTCATTTGTTTTTTGATTTTTTTCAAAATCCAAGATGGCCGCCATACAAGGACAATTTTCCTCCATACAAACTTACCCATTTTCTGAACTGGAAACATATCTTAGCCTACCTCAGCAGCCGCACGAAAGACCGCGGGCTGCTTGCAGCCCGCGCAGCGCCCGAAAAGCTAGTTATATTATAATTATTATATTATTTATAATATATAAACCTACATTACCACTCACTGACTGACTCATTGACATAGTTGTTTGCCCTGTTGCGGGGTTGGTGGGGTTTAGGTTGATGTATGGTTGTGTAGAGGGTGCTAAATGGAGTACCAGAAAAATCTGACATTTGAGGATCTGCGCAAATCTGATGTGGAAAGGTACGGCCTGCAAAAACGGTTGGGGTTAAGGGCGGGATTTTTTTTCCTTAATGTAGGGGGTCATAAGCAATTTGACGAGCGTCATTTGTTTTTTGATTTTTTTCAAAATCCAAGATGGCCGCCATACAAGGACAATTTTCCTCAATACAAACTTACCCATTTTTTGAACTTCAACAGCCCCACGATGAACCGCGGGCTGCTTGCAACCCGCGCAGCGCCCGAAAAGCTAGTTATATTATATTATAATATATAAACCTACATTACCACTCACTCACTGACTGACTGATTGACATAGTTGTTTGCCCTGTTGCGGGGTTGGTGGGGTTTAGGTTGATGTGTGGTCGTATAGAGGGTGCTCCAGTGAGTACCAGAAAAATCTGACATTTGAGGATCTGCAGAAACGTGACGTGGAAGGGGTACTGCCTGCGAAGATGGATGGGGTTGGGGGCGTAATTTTTTTTCCAAAATGTAGGGGGTTGTGAGCAATTTGACGAGCGTCATTTGTTTTTTGTTTTTTTTCAAAATCCAAGATGGCCGCCATACAAGGACAATTTTTCTCCATACAAAATTACCCATTTTCGAACTGGAAACATATTTTAGCCTACCTCAACAGGCACACGAAAGACCGCGGGCTGCTTGCAGCCCGCGCAGCGCCCGGAAAGCTAGTTATTATATTATATATAGCTACACTTACCACTGACTGACTGATTGACATAGTTGTTTGCCCTGTTGCGGGGTTGGTGGGGTTTAGGTTGATGTGCGGTCGTATAGAGGGTGCTTCAGTCAGTACCAGAAAAATCTGACATTTGAGGATCTGCGGAAACCTGATGTGGAAGGGGTACGGCCTGCGAAAACGGTTGGGGTTAGGGTCGTGATTTTTTTTCCAAAATGTAGGGGGTCGTGAGCAATTTGACGAGCGTCATTTGTTTTTTGATTTTTTTCAAAATCCAAGATGGCCGCCATACATGGACAATTCCCCTCCATACAAATTTCATACAAACGGCCCCCAAGTAACTTGGCGCAGCCCGAGGCCGAAGGCCGAGGGCGAAGCCGGCTCGCGAGGCCACAGGCCGAGCAAGGCGAGCCCGAAGGCCGAGCCCCTCTCCCCCCCTTTCACCCCCCCCCCTTCCCTACCCCCAAGTAATGGACAATTTCCCTCCATACAAATTTCATACAAACGGCCACCCCAACTAACTAGGCGCAGCCAGAGGCCAAAAACCAAAAGCAAAGGCCACCCCCGCGAGGCCGCAGGCCGAGCTGCGGGCGAGGGCGAAGCCCGAGCCACTACAGTAAGCGCCGCTTTTTTTTTTAATTTTTGCAAATCCAAGATGGCCGCCGAAAGTGAAATGCTTGCGATTTTGTTGAAAATCAATATCTATATGTATTTTGGGCCAAAAATCCAAATTTTACATTTTTTTTTGGAATCCAAGATGGCGTCTAGATTTTAGAAAATTAAATTTATTTCGTTAGTAACGTCTCACTGCGACTTCATAGGGTTCTGAAATTTTCTACACTGGGGTAAAGCACCCCGCGGAACTCGAAACTGCATTCAGATTTTGGATTCAAGATGGCCGCCCACACATTTTTTCATGTTTCCTCTACTGACTGCAGTTTTTACCCACTTTTTGAACTGGAAACATTTCTTAGCCAACAACAGCCGCACGAAAAACCGCGTGCTGCTTGCAGCACGCGCAGCACCCGAAACACTAGTTATATTATAATATATAAACCTACATTACCACTCACTGACTCACTCACTGACAGAGTTGTTTGCCCTGTTGCCGGGTGGGTGGGGTTTGGGTTGATGTGTGGTCGTATAGAGGGTGCTCCAGTGAGTACCAGAAAAATCTGACATTTGAAGATTTGCAGAAACCTGATGTGGAAGGGGTTTGGCCTGCAAAAACTATTAAGGTTAGGGGCGTGATTTTTTTTCCATAATGTAGAAGATTATAAGCAATTTGACGACCGTCATTTGTTTTTTGATTTTTTTCAAAATTCAAGATGGCCGCCATACATGGACAATTCCCCTCCATACAAATTTCGTACAAACGGCCTCCCAAGTAACTTGGCGCAGCGAAGCGTCCCCGCGAGGCCGCAGGCCGAGCTGCGGAGCGAGGGCGAAGCCCGAGCTCTCCCTCCCCCCCTTTGACCCCCCCCCCCCCCTACAAGTAATTTTCACGAGGCCGCAGGCCGAGTGATGCGAGCCCGAAGGGCGAGCTGCGGGCGAGGGCGAAGCCCGAGCCACTATCACAAAGAGCAGCGTCTTTTTTTTTTTTTTTTTTAATCCTAGATGGCGGCTGAAAGTCAACTGCTTGCGATTTGGCCGAAAATCGATATCTATATGTAATTTGACCCCAAAACCCTAAATTCAATATGTTTTTTGGAATCCAAGATGGCGTCTAGGTTTTAGAAAATTAAACTTACTTCGTTTATAACGTCTCACTGGGACTTCGTCGGGGTCTGAAATTTTGTACATGGGGGTAAAGCACCTCGCGGAACTCAAAACTGCAATCAGTTTTTGGATCCAAGATGGCCGCCCCCACACATATTTTGATGTTTCTTTTACTGACTGCAGTTTTTACCCATTTTCTGAACTGGAAACATGTCTTACCCTACCTCAACAGACGCACGAAAAACCGCGGGCTGCTTGCAGCCCGCGCAGCGCCCGAAAAGCTAGTTATAATATATAAACCTACATTACCACTGACTCACTGACAGAGTTGTTTACCCTGTTGCCGGGTTGGTGGGGTTTAGGTTGATGTGCGGTCGTATAGAGGGTGCTCCAGTGAGTACCAGAAAAATCTGACATTTGAAGATCTGCAGAAACCTGATGTGGAAGGGGTACGGCCTGCGAAAACGGTTGGGGTTGGGGGCGTGATTTTTTTTTCAAAATGTAGGGGGTTGTAAGCAATTTGACGAGAGTCATTTGTTTTTTTATTTTTTTCAAAATCCAAGATGGCCGTCATACATGCACAATTTTTCTCTATACAAATTTCATACAAACGGCCACTCCAAGTAACTAGGCGCAGCCAGAGGCCAAAAGCAAAGGGCAACCCCGCGAGGCCGCAGGCCGAGCTGCGGGCGAGGGCGAAGCCCGAGCCACTCCCCCCTTCCTCTTGGATCCCCCCCCTAAGTAATTTTCACGAGGCCGGAGGCCGAGTGATGCGAGCCCGTAGGGCGAGCTGCGGGCAAGGGCGAAGCCCGAGCCACTCTCACAGCCCCCCCCCTTCCCCCTTCCTCCCCAGGAAGTAATTTTCACGAGGCCGGAGGCCGAGTGACGCGAGCCCGAAGGGCGAACTGTGGGCGAGGGCGAAGCCCGAGCCACTTCCCCAAGCGCAGTCCAATTTTTTTAATTTTTGAAAATCCAAGATGGCCGCCAAAAGTCAACTGCTTGCGATTTGGCTGAAAATCGATATCTATATGTAGTTTGAGCCCAAAAATCCAAATTTAATATTTTTTTTGGAATCCAAGATGGCGTCTGGATTTCAGAAAATTTAACTTATTTCGTTCATAACGTCTTACTGGGACTTTGTAGGGGTCTGCAAATTTGTACATGGGGTTAAAGCACCCCGTGAAACTCGGAACTGGAATCAGATTTTGGATCCAAGATGGCCGCCCCCACACATATTATGATGTTTCCTTTACTGACTTCAGTTTTTACCCATTTTCTCAACTGGACATGTTATTAAGGCAACCTCAACAGCCGCACGAAAAACCGCGGGCTGCTTGCAGCCCGCGCAGCGCCCGAAAAGCTAGTTATATTATATATAGCTACACTTACCACTGACTGACTCACTGATTGACATAGTTGTTTGACCGGTTGCCAAATAGTAGGGGTGATGGTTTATGGTGGAACGTATAGGGGTGAGGGGGTCGAGTACCAGAAAAATCTGACATTTGAGGATTTGCAGAAACCTGATGTGGAAGGGGTACGGCCTGGCTAAACGGTTGGACCTGGAGATTTGGCCCCATAGACAAAATGAAAGGGCTATCTGATCAATTACCAGAGCCGGTAATTTTTTTTTATTGACGAAAAAAAAAATTCCCCCCCATACAAATTTCACAGAAACGGCCCCCCCAAGTAACTTGGCGCAGCCCGAGGCCGAAGGCCGAGGGCAAAGCCGGCTCGCGAGCCTGAAGGGCGAGCTCCGTGGCGAGGCCGAAGGCCGAGCCCCCCCCGTCACCCCCCTCTTCCCCTCCCCCTCCCCCTCCCCCAAGTAATTTCCCCCATGACGCGAGCCCGCAGGGCGAGCTGCGGGCGAGGGCGAAGCCCGAGCCACTCCCGAAGGCGCCGGGTTTTTTTTTAATTTTCGGAAATCCAAGATGGCCGCCGAAAGTCAAATGCTTGCGATTTGGCTGAAAATCAATATCTATATGTTTTTTGAGCAG
This sequence comes from Acrobasis consociella, assembly GCA_963555685.1. Lineage (NCBI taxonomy): Eukaryota > Metazoa > Arthropoda > Insecta > Lepidoptera > Pyralidae > Acrobasis > Acrobasis consociella. The sequence goes on along the minus strand of OY743125.1, from coordinate 14,100,457 downwards.
AAAAATCCAAATTTGATTTTTTTTTTGGAATCCAAGATGGCGTCTGAATTTTAGAAAATGAAATTTATTTCGTTCATAATGTCTCACTGGGACTTCGTAGGGGTCTGAAATTTTGCATGTGGGGGTAAAGCACCCCGCGGTACACGGAATTAAAATCAAATTTTAGATCCAAGATGGCCGCCCCCACACATATTTTGATGTTTCCCATACTGACTGCAGTTTTTACCCATTTTCTGAACTGGAAACATATTTTAGCCTACCTCAACAGCCGCACGAAAGACCGCGGGCTGCTTGCAGCCCGCGCAACGCCCGAAAAGCTAGTTATTATATTATATATAGCTACACTTACCACTGACTGACTCACTGATTGACATAGTTGTTTGACCGGTTGCCAAATAGTAGGGGTGATGATTTTTGGTGGAACGTATAGGGGTGAGGGGGTAGAGTACCAGAAAAATCTGACATTTGAGGATTTGCAGAAACCTGATGTGGAAGGGGTACGGCCTGGCTAAACGGTTGGACCTGGAGATTTGACCCAATAGACAAAATGAAAGGGGTACCTGGTCAATTACCAGAGCCAGTAATTTTTTTTTAATTTTCATAAACAAAAAATTCCCCCCATACAAATTTCATACAAACGGCTGCCCCAAGTAACTTGGCGCAGCCCGAGGGCGTAGCCGGCTCGCGAGCCCGGAGGGCGAGCTCCGTGGCGAGGCCGAAGGCCGAGCCCCCCCTTCATCCCCCCCCTCCCCCTCCCCCAAGTACCACGAGGCCGCAGGCCGAGTGACGCGAGCCCGAAGGGCGAGCTGCGGGCGAGGGCGAAGCCCGAGCCACTCTAGTAAGCTCCGGGTTTTTTTTAATTTTTGGAAATCCAAGATGGCCGCCGAAAGTCAAATGTTTGCGATTTGGCTGAAAATCAATATCTATATATTTTTTGAGCAGAAAAATCCAAATTTGAATTTTTTTTTGGAATCCAAGATGGCGTCTGGACTTTAGAAAATTAAACTAACATTGTTTATAACGTCTCACTGGGACTTCGTAGGGGTCTGAAATTTTGCATGTGGGGGTAAAGCATCCCGCGGTACTCGGAATTGGAATCAAATTTTAGATCCAAGATGGCCGCCCCCACCCATAATTTGAATTTTTCCCACACTGACTGCAGTTTTTACCCATTTTCTGAACTGGAAACATATTTTAGCCTACCTCAACAGCCGCACGAAAGACCGCGGGCTGCTTGCAGCCCGCGCAGCGCCCGAAAAGCTAGTTATAATATATAAACCTACATTACCACTGACTGACTCACTCACTGACAGAGTTGTTTGCCCTGTTGCGGGGTTGGTGGGGTTTAGGTTGATGTACGGTCGTATAGAGGGTGCTCCAGTCAGTACCAGAATAATCTGACATTTGAGGATCTGCGGAAACCTGATGTGGAAGGGGTACGGCCTGCGAAGATGGATGGGGTTGGGGGCGTGATATTTTTTGCAAAATGTAGGGGGTTGTGAGCAATTTGACGGGCGTCATTTGTTTTTTTATTTTATTAAAAACCAAGATGGCCGCCATACATGGACTATTGCCCTTCATACAAAATTCATACAAACGCCAAGTAACTTGGCGCAGCCAGAGGCAAAAGACCAAAAGCAAAGCCCTCCACCGCGAGGCCGCAGGCCGAGCTGCGGGCGAGGGCGAAGCCCGAGCCACGCCCACAAGCGCCGCTTTTTTTTTAAATTTTTATATCCAAGATGGCCGCCGAAAGTCAACTGCTTGCGATTGGCCTGAAAATCGATACCTATATGTATTTTGAGCCAAAAATCCAAATTTGACAGTTTTTTTGGAATCCAATATGGCGTTTGCCTTTAAAAAAATTAAACTTATTTCGTTTATAACGTCTTATTTGGACTTTTAAGGGCTCTGAAATTTTGCATGTGGGGGTAAAGCACCCCGCGGAACTCGAAACTGCAATCGAATTTTGGATCCAAGATGGCCGCCCACACATTTTTTTATGTTTTCCTTACTGACTGCAGTTTTTACCCATTCTCTCAACTGGACAGGTTATTTAGCCTACCTCAACAGCCGCACGAAAAACCCGAAAGCTATATATTATATATAGATATATATATATATATATATATATATATATATATATATATATATATATATATATATAGATATTATATTATAATATATAAACCTACATTACCACTCACTCACTGACATAGTTGTTTGCCCTGTTGCGGGGTTGGTGGGGATTAGGTTGATGTGTGGTCGTATAGAGTGTGCTCCAGTGAGTACCAGAAAAACTGACATTTGAGGATCTGCGGAAACCTGATGTGGAAGAGGTACGGCCTGCGAAAACGGTTGGGGCTAGGGGCGTGATTTTTTTTCAAGAATGTAGGAGGTTGTAAGCAATTTGACAAGTGTCATTTTTTTTTTTATTTCAAAATCCAAGATGGCCGCCATACAACGACAATTGTCCCCCATACAAACTTACCCATTTTCTGAACTGGAAACATATTTTAGCCCACCTCAAGACCGCGGGCTGCTTGCAGCCCGCGCAGCGCCCGAAAAGCTATTTATATTATATTATATTATATTATATTATAATATATAAACCTACAATACCACTCACTCACTGACTGATTGACATAGTTGTTTGCCCTGTTGCGGGGTTGGTGGGATTTAGGTTGATGTAGGGTCGTATAGAGGGTGCTCCAGTGAGTACCAGAAAAATCTGACATTTGAGATTTTGCAGAAACCTGATGTGGATTGGGTAAGGCCTGCGAAAATGGTTGAGGTTAGAAGCGTGATTTTTTTTCCAGAATGTGAAGAGTCGTAAGCAATTTGACTACCGTCATTTGTTTTTTTATTTTTTTCAAAATTAAAGATGTCCGCCATACAAGGACAATTTTCCTCCATACAAACTTACCCATTTTCTGAACTGGAAACATATCTTAGCCTACCTCAACAGCCCCACGATGAACCGCGGGCTGCTTGCAGCCCGCGCAGCGCCCGAAAAGCTAGTTATATTATAATATATAAACCTACATTACCACTCACTGACTGACTGATTGACATAGTTGTTTGCCCTGTTGCGGGGTGGGTGGGAATTAGGTTGATGTGTGGTCGTATAGAGGGTGCTCCAGTGAGTACCAGAAAAATCTGACATTTGAGTATCTGCGGAAACCTGATGTGGAAGGGGTATGGCCTGCAAAAACGGTTAAGGTTAGGGGCGTGATTTTTTTTCCTTAATGTAGAAGATTATAAGCAATTTGATGACCGTCATTTGTTTCTTGATTTTTTTCAAAATCCAATATGACCGCCATACAAGGACAATTTTCCTCCATACAAACTTACCCATTTTCTGAACTGGAAACATATCTTAGCCTACCTCAACAGCCCCACGATGAACCGCGGGCTGCTTGCAGCCCGCGGAGCGCCCGAAAAGCTAGTTATATTATATTATATTATCTACACTAATATTATAAAGAGGAAAGATTTGTTTGTTTGATTGTATTGAATAGGCTCCGAAACTACTGGATCGATTTTAAAAATTCTTTCACTGTTGGATAGGTATGTTATCCCTGAGTGACATAGGCTATGTATGTACCACGGGCGAAGCCGGGATGGACTGCTAGTAATATATAAACCTACAATACCACTCACTGACTCACTGATTGACATAGTTGTTTGCCCTGTTGCGGGGTTGGTGGGGTTTAGGTTGATGTGTGGTCGTATAGAAGGTGCTCCAGTGAGTACCAGAAAAAACTGACATTTGAGGATCTGCGGAAACCTGATGTGGAAGGGGTACGGCCTGCGAAAACGGTTGGAGTTAGGGGTGTGATTTTTTTCCCATGATGTAAATGATTTTAAGCAATTTGACGACCATCATTTGTTTTTTTTTTTTTTCGAAATTCAAGATGGCCGCCATACATGGACAATATCCCTCCATACAAACATTACAAGTAAATTGGCGCAGCCTGAGGCCGGAGGCCGAAGGCGAAGCCCCCCCGCGAGGCCGCAGGCCGAGCTGCGGAGCGAGCGCGCAGCCCGAGCTCCCCCTCCCCCCACCCCTTCGACACCCCCCCTATAAGTAATTTTCACGAGGCCGTAGGCCGAGTGATAAGACCCCTAAGGGCGAGCTGCGGGCGAGGGCGAAGCCCGAGCCACTATCACAAAGAGCAGCGTCTTTCTTTTTTTTTTTGGAAATCCAAGATGGTCGCCGAAAGTCAACTGCTTGCGATTTGGCTGAAAATCGATATCTATATGTAATTTGACCCCAAAAACCCAAATTCAATTTTTTTTTGGAATCCAAGATGGCGTCTGGATTTTTGAAAATTAAACTTATTTCGTTTATAACGTCTCACTGGGACTTCGTAGGGGTCTGAAATTTTGCATGTGGAGGTAAAGCACCCCGCGGAACTCGGAACTGGAATCAGATTTTCGATCACACATATTTTGATTTTTCCTTTACTGACTGCTGTTTTTACCCATTTTCTCAACTGGACATGTTCTTTAGCCCACCTCAACAGCCGCACGAAAGACCGCGGGCTGCTTGCAGCCCGCGCACCGCCCGAAAAGCTAGTTATATTATAATATATAAACCTACAATACCACTGACTCACTGACTGATTGACATAGTTGTTTGTCCTGTTGCGGGGTTGGTGGGGTTTAGGTTGATGTAGGGTCGTATAGAGGGTGCCCCAGTGAGTACCAGAAAAATCTGACATTTGAGGATCTGCAGAAACCTGATGTGGAAGGGGTACGGCCTGCGAAAACGGTTAAGGTTAGGGGCGTGATTTTTTTTCCATAATGTAGAAGATTATAAGCAATTTGACGACCGTCATTTGATTTTTGTTTTTTTTCGAAATTCAAGATGGCCGCCATACATGGACAATTTCCCTCCATACAAATTTCATACAAACGGCCACCCCAACTAACTAGGCGCAGCCAGAGGCCAAAAACCAAAAGCAAAGGCCACCCCCGCGAGGCCGCAGGCCGAGCTGCGGGCGAGGGCGAAGCCCGAGCCACTCCCCCCTCCCCCTTGGATCCCCCCTAAGTAATCTTCACGAGGCCGGAGGCCGAACGATGCGAGCCCGAAGGGCGAGCTGCGGGCGAGGGCGAAGCCCGAGCCACTCCCACCCCCCCCCTTCCCCCCCCTTCCCCCCCCCCTTCCCCCCCCCTTCCCCCCCTCCCCCCTCCCCCCCTCCCCCCCCTCCCCCCCTCCCCCCCTCCCCCCCTCCCCCCCTCCCCGTAAGTAATTTTCACGAGGTCGGAGGCCGAGTGTCGCGAGCCCGTAGGGCGAGCTGCGGGCGAGGGCGAAGCCCGAGCCACTCCCCCCTCCCCCTTGGATCCCCCCTTAGTAACCTTTACGAGGCCGGAGGCCGAGCGATGCGAGCCCGAAGGGCGAGCCGCGGGCGAGGGCGAAGCCCGAGCCACTCTCACAGCCCCCCCCTTACCCCCCCCCCCCCCCCCCCCCCCTCCCCGTAAGTAATTTTCACGAGGCCGGAGGCCGAGTGTCGCGAGCCCGTAGGGCGAGCTGCGGGCGAGGGCGAAGCCCGAGCCACTATCACAAAGCGCAGCGTCTTTTTTTTTTATGGGAAATCCAAGATGGCCGCCGAAAGTCAACTGCTTGCGATTTGGCTGAAAATCGATATCTATATGTTATTTGACCCCAAAAACCTAAATTCAATATTTTTTTTGGAATCCTAGATGGCGTCTGGATTTTAGAAAATTAAACTTATTTCGTTTATAACGTCTCACTGGGACTTCGTAGGGGTCTGAAATTTTGCATGTGGGGGTAAAGCACCCCGCGGAACTCAAAACTGCATTCTGATTTTGGATCCAAGATGGCCGCCCCCACACATATTATGATGTTTCCTTTACTGACTGCAATTTTTACCCATTTTCTGAACTGGAAACATGTCTTACCCTACCTTAACAGCCGCACGAAAAACCGCGGGCTGCTTGCAGCCCGCGCAGCGCCCAAAAAGCTAGTATATATGATATATAAACCTACAATACCACTGACTGACTCACTGATTGACATAGTTGTTTGCCCTGTTCCGGGGTCTGTGGGGTTTAGGTTGATGTGCGGTCGTATAGAGGGTGCTTCAGTGAGTACCAGAAAAATCTGACATTTGAGGATTTGCAGAAACATGATGTGGAAGTGGTACGGCCTGCAAAAACGGTTGGGGTTAGGGGCGTAATTTTTTTTCCAGAATGTGGAGGGTTGTAAGCAATTTGACGAGCGTCATTTGTTTTTTTATTTTTTTTCAAAATCCAAGATGGCCGCCATACATGGACAATTTTCCTCCATACAAACTTACCTATTTTCTGAACTGGAAACATATTTTAGCCTACTTCAACAGCAGCATTTAAAGACCGCGGGCTGCTTGCAGCCCGCGCAGCGCCCGAAAAGCTAGTTATATTATAATATATAAACCTACATTACCACTGACTGACTGACTCACTGATTGACATAGTTGTTTGCCCTGTTGCGGGGTTGGTGGGGTTTAGGTTGATGTGTGAACGTATAGAGGGTGCTCCAGTGAGTACCAGAAAAATCTGACATTTGAGGATATGCGGAAACCTGATGTGGAAGGGGTATGGCCTGCAAAAACGGTTAAGGTTAGGGGCGTTATTTTTTTTTCATAATGTAGAAGATTATAAGCAATTTGACGACCGTCATTTGTTTTTTTATTTTTTTCAAAATTTAAGATGGCCGCCATACAAGGACAATTTTCCTCCATACAAACTTACCCATTTTCTGAACTGGAAACAAATATTTGCCTACCTCAACAGCCCCACGATGAACCGCGGGCTGCTTGCAGCCCGCGCAGCGCCCGAAAAGCTAGTTATAATTATATTATAATATATAAACCTACATTACCACTCACTGACTGACAGAGTTGTTGCACAGTTGCGGGGTTGGTGGGGTTTAGGTTAATGTGTGGTCGTATAGAGGGTGCTCCAGTGAGTACCAGAAAAATCTGACATTTGAGGATCTGCAGAAACCTGATGTGGAAGGGGTACGGCCTGCGAAAACGGTTGGGGTTAGGGGTGTGATTTTTTTTCCCAAATGTAGGGGGTTGTAAGCAATTTGACGACTGCCATTTGTTTTTTGATTTTTTCCAAAATCCAAGATGGCCGCCATACAAGGGCAATTCCCCTCCATATAAATTTCATACAAATGGCACCCCTAAAGCAACTAGGCGTAGCCTGAGGCCGAAGGCCGAAGTCGGAGCCCCCTTGCGAGGCCGCAGGCCGAGCTGCGGAGCGAGGCCAAAGGCCGAGCTCCCCTCCCCCCCTTTTTGACATCCCCCCCCCCCCCCCAAGTAACTTTCACGAGGCCGTAGGCCGAGTGATGCGAGCCCGAAGGGCGAGCTGCCGGCGAGGGCGAAGCCCGAGCCACTTCCCCAAGCGCAGTCAAATTTTTTTAATTTTTGGAAATCCAAGATGGCCGCCGAAAGTCAAATGCTTGCGATTTGGCTGAAAATCAATATCTATATGTATTTTGAGCCGAAAAATCCAAATTTAAATTTTTTTTTGGAATCCAAGATGGCGTCTGGATTTTAGAAAATTAAAATTATTTCGTTAGTATCGTCTCACTGGGACTTCCTAGGGGTCTGAAATTAGCTTTACTAGAGTAAAGCACCCCGTGGAACTCGAAACTGCAATCAGATTTTGGATCCAAGATGGCCACCCACACATTTTTTCATGTTTCCTCAACAGACTGCAAGTCTTACCCATTTTCTCAACTGGACATGTTCTTTAGCCTTCCTCAACAGCTGCACGAAAAACCGCGTGCTGCGTGCAGCACGCGCAGCACCCGAAACACTAGTTATATTATAATATATAAACCTACAATACCACTGACTGACTCACTGACAGAGTTCTTTGCCCTGTTGCCGGGTTGGTGGGGTTAAGGTTGATGTGTAGTCGTATAGAGGGTGCTCCAGTGAGTACCAGAAAAATCTGTCATTTGAGGATTTGCGAAAATCTGATGTGGAAGGGGTACGGCCTGCAAAAACGGTTGGGGTGGGGGGCGTGATTTTTTTTCCAGAATGTGGGGGGTTGTAAGCAATTTGACGAGCGTCATTTGTTTTTTTATTTTTTTCAAAATTCAAGATGGCCGCCATACATGGACAATTTTCCTCCATACAAATTTCATAGAAACGGCCACTCCAAGTAACTAGGCGCAGCCAGAGGCCAAAGGCCAAAAAAAAGGCCCCCCCGCGAGGCCGCAGGCCGAGCTACGGGCGAGGGCGAAGCCCGAGCCACTCCCCCCCCTTGACCCCCCCCCCCCCCTCCAAGTAAATTTCACGAGGCCGTAGGCCGAGTGATGCGATCCCGAAGGGCGAGCTGCGGGCGAGGGCGAAGCCCGAGCCACCCTCACAAAGCATTGCGTCTTGAATTTTTTTTTTGGAAATCCAAGATGGCCGCTAAAAGTCAACTGCTTGCGATTTGGCTGAAAATCGATATCTATATGTAATTTGATCCCAAAAACCTAAATTCAATATTTTTTTTGGAATCCAAGATGGCGTCTGGATTTTAGAAAATTTAACTTATTTCGTTTATAACGTCTCACTGGGACTTCGTAGGGGTCTGAAATTTTGCATGTGGGGGTAAAGCACCCCGCGGAACTCGAAACTGCAATCAGATTTTGGATCCAAGATGGCCGCCACCACACATATTTTGATGTTTCCTTTACTGACTGCAGTTTTTACCCATTTTCTCAACTTGACATGTTCTTTAGCCCACCTCAACAGCCGCACGAAAAACCGCGGGCTGCTTGCAGCCCGCGCAGCGCCCGAAAAGCTAGTTATATTATAATATATAAACCTACAATACCACTGACTGACTGACATAATTGTTTGCCCTGTTCCCGGGTTGGTGGGGTTTAGGTTTATATATGGTCGTATAGAGGGTGCTCCAGTGAGTACCAGAAAAATGTGACATTTGAGGATCTGCGGAAACCTGATGTGGAAGGGGTACGGCCTGCAAAAACGGTTGGGGTTGGGGGCGTGATTTTTTTTCCATAGTGTAGAAGATTATAAGCAATTTGACGACCTTCATTTGTTTTTTGTTTTTTTTTCAAAAAATTCAAGATGGCCGCCATACATGGACAATTTCTTCCATACAAATTTCATACAAACATTCCAAGTAACTTGGCGCAGCCTGAGGCCGGAGGCCGAAGGCGAAGCCCTACCGCGAGGCCACAGGCCGAGCTGCGGAGCGAGGGCGAATCCCGAGTTTCCCCCCCCACCTTTGACCACCCCTCCCCCCATGTAATTTTCACGAGGCCGTAGGCCGAGTGCTGCGAGCCCGAAGGGCGAGCTGCGGGCGAGGGCGAAGCCCGAGCCACTTACAAAAGTAACGCGCATTTTTTTAAATTGTTTGGAAATCCAACATGGCCGCCGAAAGTCAACTGCCTCCGATTTGGCTGAAAATCGATATCCGAAGGTATTTTGAGCCGAAAAATCCGAATTTGACAATTTTTTTGGAATGGAATGGAATGGAAGGCTGCTTGCAGCCCGCGCAGTGCCCGAAAAGCTAGTTATATTATAATATATAAACCTACAATACCACTGACTCACTCACTGACAGAGTTGTTTGCCCTGTTGCGGGGTTGGTGAGGTTTATTTTTTATTTTTATTTTATTTTATTTTCATTTATTCGGAAGATCAACAGCCTTAACAAAAATATTACAATAAATTTATGTATCTACTAGCCGATAACAAATCTTCACATATTACTATCTAAGCAGAAACAACACAAGTACAGCTAACAATAAAGAATATGCATGAACAAAAAAAAAATGTGTTATCTAACCAGTTTATTCGTAAATATTCAAAAGTAAAGTACTAACAGTGAAACAGAATAAAAATTGACAGACAAACGAACGAGATATAACGATTTTACGAAAATATGTCTATCTCACTCTCAAAAACGCTATTTTCTATAGTAAATGTATTGATGACATGTAGTTATGACGTCACAGTCCAGATCGGACTTCTCTCTCCAATTGAAACTTCAAAGTATCACAGGTTCGTCGCTGATTAAGATATTTTATAAATTCTTTCATATTTGTTTACTGTGTATTAAACAAATAATTTGTTTTTATTAAACAAATAAAAAATAACAAAAAATGCGTGCATATTCTCTATTGAATATTTTAACTGAAAAAACATGCGGGTAGACTTGATAACCTCCTCCTTGTTAAAAGTCGGTTAAAAAGAGATTAGAGCAGAACATTATATTTTATTAAATAAGTACCTTTATCAGTTATGTGCAGTCAATTAACTATCATGTAACAGTGTCTATGATGTAGTGCATTATTGGTCACATATGAAGTACCAGTTCGCTATAGTACGTTTGATGGAAGGTACAGAGGTGTTAAAGAGGTCAAAGTCGTACTTACTGATGTATTCATTATATGTGCCACAGCCACGGGTAAGAAATGCATTCTGTCTATAATTCGATTTAGCCAAAGATAGGCTCAAGATAGGACGATTACGGAGTCTGAGTAGGTTTGTGCTAAAATTTAACTTTCCTAACAATTCAGGGCAAGATATTGATCCATTTGCAAGTTTGCTAATGTAGGTTGATGTGCGGTCGTATAGAGGGTGCTCCAGTGAGTACCAGAAAAATCTGACATTTGAGGATCTGCGGAAACCTGATGTGGAAGGGGTACGGCCTGCGAAGACGGTTGGGGTTAGGGGTGTGATTTTTTTTCCAAAATGTAGGGGGTTGCAAGCAATTTGACGACCGTCACTTGTTTTTTTATTTTTTTTCAAAATTCAAGATGGCCGCCATACAAGGACAATTTTCCTCCATACAAATTTCATACAAACCGCCACCCCAAGTAACTAGGCGCAGCCAGAGGCCAAAAACCAAAAGCAACGGCGACCCTCGCGAGGCCGCAGGCCGAGCTGCGGGCGAGGGCGAAGCCCGAGCCACTCCCCCCTCTCCCTTGGATCCCCCCCCTAAGTAATCTTCACGAGGCCGTAGGCCGAGCGATGCGAGCCCGAAGGGCGAGCTGGGGGGAGGGCGAAGCCCGAGCCACTCCCACAGCCCCCCCCTTCCCTCACCCCACCTCGTAAGTAATTTTCACGAGGCCGGAGGCCGAGTGACGCGAGCCCGAAGGGCGAGCTGCGGGCGTGGGCGAAGCCCGAGCCACTTCGCCAAGCGCAGTCCAATTTTTTTAATTTTTAAAAATCCAAGATGGCCGCCGAAAGTTCACTGCTTGCGATTTGGCTGAAAATCGATATCTATATGTAATTTGACCCCAAAAACCCAAATTTAAAATTTTTTTTGGAATCCAAGATGGCGTCTGGATTTTAGAAAATTAAACTTATTTCGTTTATAACGTCTCACTGGGACTTCGTAGGGGTTTGAAATTTTGCACGTGGGGTAAAGTACCCCGCGGAACTCAGAACTGGAATCAGATTTTCGATCCAAGATGGCCGCCCCAGACATATTTTGATGTTTCCTTTACTGACTGCAGTTTTTACCCATTTTCTCAACTGGACATGTTCTTTAGCCCACCTCAACAATGGCACGAAAAACCGCGGGCTGCTTGCAGCCCGCACAGTGCCCGAAAAGCTAGTTATTATATTATAATATATAAACCTACATTACCACTCACTGACTGACTCATTGACATAATTGTTTGCCCTGTTGCGGGGTTGGTAGGATTTAGGTTGATGTGTGGTTGTATAGAGGGTGCCAAATGGAGTACCAGAAAAATCTGACATTTGAGGATCTGCGGAAACCTGATGTGGAAGGGGTACGGCCTGCGAAGACGGTTGGGGTTAGGGGTGTGATTTTTTTTCCAAAATGTAGGTGGTTGCAAGCAATTTGACGACCATCATTACTTTTTTTAATTTTTTCAATATTCAAGATGGCCGCCATACAAGGACAATTTTCCTCCATACAAACTTACCCATTTTCTGAACTGGAAACATATCTTAGCCTACCTCAGCAGCCGCATGAAAGACCGCGGGCTGCTTGCAGCCCGCGCAGCGCCCGAAAAGCTAGTTATATTATAATATATAAACCTACATTACCACTGACTGACTGATTCATTGACGTAGTTGTTTGCCCTGTTGCGGGGTTGGTGGGGTTTAGGTTGATGTGTGGTCGTATAGAGGGTGCTAATTGGAGTACCAGAAAAATCTGACATTTGAGGATCTGCGGAAACCTGATGTGGAAGGGTTACGGCCTGCGAAAACGGTTGGGGTTAGGGGTGTGATTTTTTTCCATAATGTAGAAGATTATAAGCAATTTGACGACCGTCATTTGTTTTTTTATTTTTTTTAAAATCCAAGATGGCCGCCATACATAGAAAATTTCTCCCCATACAAACCGCAGCACCAAGTAGGCGAAGCCCCCACGCGAGGCCGCAGGCCGAGCTGCCGAACGAGGCCAAATGCCGAGCTCATCCCCCTTGCCCCCCCCCCCCCCCCCCCCCCCAAGTAATTTTCACGAGGCCGCAGGCCGAGTGATGCGAGCCCGAAGGGCGAGCTGCGGGCGAGGGCGAAGCTCGAGCCACCATCACCAAGCGTTGCGTCGTAATTTTTTTTTTTGGAAATCCAAGATGGCCGCCAAATGTCAACTGCCTCTGATTTGGCTGAAAATCGATATTTATATGCGTTTTGACCCCAAAAATCCAAATTCAACTTTTTTTTTGGAATCCAAGATGGCGTCTGGGTTTTAGAAAATTAAACATATTTCGTTTAAAACGTCTCACTGGGACTTCATCGGGGTCTGAAATTTTGTACATGGGGGTAAAGCACCCCGCGGAACTCAAAACTGCAATCAGTATTTGGATCCAAGATGGCCGCCCCCATACACATTTTGATGTTTCTTTTACTGACTGCAGTTTTTACCCATTTTCTGAACTGGAAACATGTCTTTCCCTACGTCAACAGCCGCACGAAAGACCGCGGGCTGCTTGCAGCCCACGCAGCGCCCGAAAAGCTAGTTATATTATAATATATAAACCTACATTACCACTCACTGACTGACTAATTGACATAGTTGTTTGCCCTGTTGCGGGGTTGGTAGGATTTAGGTTGATGTGTGGTTGTATAGAGGGTGCAAAATGGAGTACCAGAAAAATCTGACATTTGAGGATCTGCGAAAACCTGATGTGGAAGGGGTACGGCCTGCGAAGACGGTTGGGGTTAGGGGCGTGATTTTTTTTCCAAAATGTAGGTGGTTGCAAGCAGTTTGACGACCATCATTAGTTTTTTTAATTTTTTCAATATTCAAGATGGCCGCCATACAAGGACAATTTTCCTCCATACAAACTTACCCATTTTCTGAACTGGAAACATATCTTAGCCTACCTCAGCAGCCGCACGAAAGACCGCGGGCTGCTTGCAGCCCGCGCAGCGCCCGAAAAGCTAGTTATATTATAATATATAAACCTACATTACCACTGACTGACTGATTCATTGACATAGTTGTTTGCCCTGTTGCGGGGTTGGTGGGGTGAGGCTGATGTGGAAGGGGTACGGCCTGCGAAGACGGTTGGGGTTAGGGGTGTGATTTTTTTTCCAAAATGTAGGTGGTTGCAAGCAATTTGACGACCATCATTAGTTTTTTTAATTTTTTCAATATTCAAGATGGCCGCCATACATGGACAATTCCCCTCCATACAAATTTCATACAAACGGCCCCCCAAGTAACGTTGGTTGGCGCAGCCTGAGGCCGCAGGCCGAGTGATGCGAGCCCGAAGGGCGAGCTGTGGGCGAGGGCGTAGCCCGAGCCACTATTAAAAAGCGCAGCGTCTTTTTTTTTTGGAAATTCAAGATGGCCGCCGAAAGTCAACTGCTTGCGATTTGGCTGAAAATCGATATCTATATGTAATTAGACCCCAAAAACCTAAATTCAATATTTTTTTTGAATTCTGGAACTGGAATCAAATTTTAGATCCAAGATGGCCGCCCCCACACATATTTTGATGTTTCCCATACTGACTGCAGTGTTTACCCATTTTCTGAACTGGAAACATGTCTTACCCTACCTCAACAGCCGCACGAATGACCGCGGGCTGCTTGCAGCCCGCGCAGCGCCCGAAAAGCTAGTTATATTATATTATAATTATAATATATAAACCTACATTACCACTCACTGACTGACTGATTGACATAGTTGTTTGCCCTGTTGCGGGGTTGGTGGGGTTTAGGTTGATGTGTGGTCGTATAGAGGGTGCTCCAGTGAGTACCAGATAAATCTGACATTTGAGGGTCTGCGGAAACCTGATGTGAAAGGGGTACGGCCTGCAAAAACGGTTAAAGTTAGGGGCGTGATTTTTTTTCCATAATGTAGAAGATTAAAAGCAATTTGACGAACGTCATGCCAGCGAGCCCGGAGGGCGAGCTCCTTGGCGAGGCCGAAGGCCGAGCCCGCCCCCAACCCCCCCTCACCCTCCCTCAAGTAATTTCCCCCATCACGAGGCCGCAGGACGAGTGACGCGAGCCCGAAGGGCGAGCTACGGGCGAGGGCGAAGCCCGAGCCACTCCAGTAAGCACCGGGTTTTTTTTAATTTTTGGAAATCCAAGATTGCCGCCGAAAGTTAAATGCTTGCGATTTGGCTGAAAATCGGGCGAGGGCGAAGCCCGAGCCACTCTCACACCCCCCCCCCCTTCCCCCTGAAGTAATTTTCACGAGGCCGGAGGCCGAGTGACGCGAGCCCGAAGGGCGAGCTGTGGGCGACGGCGAAACCCGAGCCACTTCCCCAAGCGCAGTCAAATTTTTTTAATTTTTGAAAATCCAAGATGGCCGCCAGAAGTCAATTGCTTGCGATTTGGCTGAAAATCGATATCTATATGTAGTTTGAGCCCAAAAATCCAAATTTGATATTTTTTTTTGGAATCCAAGATGGCGTCTGGATTTCAGAAAATTTAACTTATTTCGTTCATTACGTCTTACTGGGACTTTGTAGGGGTCTGCAAATTTGTACATGGGGTTAAAGCACCCCGTGAAACTCGGAACTGGAATCAGATTTTGGATCCAAGATGGCCGCCCCCACACATATTATGATGTTTCCTTTACTGACTTCAGTTTTTACCCATTTTCTCAACTGGACATGTTATTAAGGCAACCTCAACAGCCGCACGAAAAACCGCGGGCTGCTTGCAGCCCGCGCAGCGCCCGAAAAGCTAGTTATATTATAATATATAAACCTACATAAAGAATAATAATACAAATCTTATAAGTCACATGACGTATGTTGTGCCGGCAATAGACAGTGGGGGTCAAGTAGATACGGCTTACTTCGACTACAAAAAAGCTTTCGATTTGGTCGACAATGACACGTTGCTAACGACTTTTGCACGATTTGGCTTTACCCCCCACTTACTACAATTTTTTGCTAGCTACCTAAGTGATAGGCAGCAGTACGTGGACTATGCTGGGCACTCCTCTAGGTCGTATGCAACATGGTCTGGCGTGAGTCAGGGCAGTACGCTCGGACCCTTGCAGTTCGTCCTGTTGATAAACGACCTGCCTCAGGTGGTGGAGGAAGCACGATGCTTGTTATTCGCGGACGACCTTAAATTGACAATGCGTATCACTAGGCCGGAAGATTGTGAATGTCTACAGAGAGATATTGATAGGGTTGTGAACTGGAGTAAGCGCAATCATCTAGAGTTTAACGCGTCAAAATGCGTAACGATGACGTTCTCCAATGTGCGCGCTCCTATTCAATATGAGTATAATATTGAAGGGGTAGTTTTGAAAAGGGTCTCTGAGGTGAAAGACTTAGGTGTTACTTTCAAAACAAACTTAACGTTCGCTGATCATATAACTGAAATATGCAAAAAAGCGTTTAGGAATTTAGGGTTTGTTTTAAGAACGGTTAGGGATTTCACTAACATCCACGCCATAGTATGTTTGTATAATACACTGGTTCGTAGCCAGTTGGAGGGGAACTCAATTATTTGGGATCCACATGAACATAAATATAAGCTCATGTTGGAAAAAGTACAAAATAAATTCATTAGGTACATATATATGAGATTATACGGAGTTTATCCATTCTACCCTTTAATGTACCCAACTTTGTTTATTTTAGGCATGGTTGGGTACAACGAACTGAGGGTTAGAAGACAGTTGGCCCTGGTAGTGTACTTATTTAAACTGTTAAGGGGGAAAATTGTCAATCCGGATGTGTTGGGACGGATCGGCCTGTGTGTACCGAACAAGTACGTGTGGCGCCGGCTGCGGCCGCCGCTGCTGGCGGTGCCGTCCGCGCGGACCAAGCGCTGGCAGCAGGCTCCGCTGACGCGAGCGTTGCGCACACTAAACCACGTAGCTACCGAGACCGACCTATTTTGTTGCAATCTGAGTGAGTTCACAAAGGTATCATTATGGATAATTTGTTGACCGAGCGAGCGAAGCGAGCGAAGGTCTCTAAATCGAGTTGTTGACCGAGCGAGCGAAGCGAGCGAAGGTCTCTAAATCGAGTTGGGGGCGAAAACACATTGTATGTATGTATGTATGTATGTATGTATGTATGTATGTATGTATGTATGTATGTATGTATGTATGTTTGTACCGCGATAACAGCCGAACCGATGGTTTGATTTTGATGAAATTTGGTAGGCATGTAGGAAATATCAATAGAATTTTCAAGTTCGTTGGGCATCAAAATCGGTTCAGTAGTTTTTGAAATATTAATAAAAATGTCCGCGATTGTATATCAAACGAAACCATAGCGCGTTCTAACTTTGGATAGCACCATCTAGGGGTTATTTAGGAAACTGAATTGCGAAAAATAATCGCGACGTCTAAGTTTGCGGCAAACTGGGTAGTTTATTAAATTTAGCAATTTTGTTGAGCGAACTTTGGTACAATCGATATCGCTACTTGTCTGTGCTTCTGTTGTAGTATTAGTAATAATGCCACAAACTAACAAGCAAGAGATTAACGGCAACCAAAGCCAGCGAAGTAGTTTTACGTAGAGTCGCAACTAAGGGAATATGCTAGTACTTCTCATGCCAATAAGAGCTTTGTCAGCAAAAAACTTCGCCCGAAAGCTCCAAACGCTAGCGTTCAATGCGTGAGCACGCTGTGGAGATTCGAGGGCAAGAATCCTTACCAGAACACGGTTCCCATCCCACGCATGACCCGATCGTGGAAGACTGGCCAAGTGTCATGCTCACGAACGCAATTTCCACTGTCGCTTGCCAGGGCAATAAATGTGCACAAATCGCAAGGACTCACTTTGAATAAAGTAGTCGTAGACGTTGGCGTTTGCCCAAGAGCCAAGCTAATCCGACACTATACCGAAAATGTCCCGGACATCAGCCTGTACTAGATTAGGATGGCCCTTAAACAGCTTAAAAACAAAAAGGCGCCGGGCGAGGATGGAATCATCCAGAGCTTCTGAAAGTGGGCGGAACGCTGCTACTGAAAGTCCTTCAAGAGGCTCTTTAATTCCATTCAGCTCGAGGGCGTAACGCCAGAAACGTGAAACAGGGGCATTGTGGTCCTGTTCTTTTAAAAAAAGGGAGATAACACTCTATTGAAGAACTATAGGCCTATCAAGTGTCTTAGCCATGTATATAAGTTGTTTTCGAGGCTCATCACGAATCATCCCGCAAACAGGTTTGATGCCTTCCAGCCTTCCGAACAAGCCGGTTTACGCAAGGGCTTTAGCACCATGAACCACATTTATACGCTGCGGCAAGTTATAGAGAAGACGAGGGAGTATAACCAGCCGTTATGCTTGGGGACAGTGGACTATGAAAAAGCCTTCGATTCGATCGAAACATGGGCCGTGCTTCAGTCTCCAGCGATGCCGTATTGACTATCGGTATATCGAGGTGTTGAAATGCTTTTACAGTAACGCACTATGTCAGTCCGAGTACAGGAGCAGTGGACAACGGCAATTCCACTGCATAGAGGTGTAAACCAGACGTTATAACTTCGAAACTGTTCACCGTTGCACTGGAAGATCAAGCTTCTGGAATGGAAAGGATTTGGAATTGACATCAATGGCGAGTATCTCACCTTCGATTTACCGATGATATCGTTGTCATGGCTTAATCGATGGCAGACCGCGACATTAAGTATGTATGTACTATGCTCGCAGACCTAAACCGAGTTTCCCAACAGGTGAGCCTTAAAATGACCGATCTAGAGCGGCTTCCATCCAGCGCCTTCCAGCTATTCTAGATCAGTCATTTTGGAAATCTTTGGGAGAGGCCTATGTTCAGCAGTGGATGTTATGCGGCTGAAATGATGATGATGATGATAAGCCTTAAAATGAACATGGACAAAATGAAAGTAATGTCGAATGTCCATGTTGCGCTCCTACCTGTTTGTGTTGGGAGCTCCACCCTCGAAGTGGTAACCTGGGTCAATTGATCCAGGCAGGAAGCTTCAGCTTCGAGGAAGAGGTCTTTCAACAAATACGACTCGGCTGGGCAGTGTTCGGGAAGCTACGCAGTGTCTTCTCGTCAAAAATACCTCAGTTTTTTAAGACTAAAGTTTACAAATAATGTGTGTTACCAGTGATGACTTATGGATCTGAAACGTGGTCCCTTACTATGGATCCCATAAGAGGGCTAAAGGTGCAACGCGCTATGGAAAGGGCTAAGCTTGGTGTTTCTCTACGCGATCGAATCAGAAATGAGGAAATTTGTAGGAGAACTAAAATCACTGACATAGCCCAACGGATTAGCTCGTTGAAATGGCAATGGGCGGACACATAGCGCGACGAACCGATGGCCGATGGGGCAAAAAGGTACTCCAATGGCGACCACGTACTGGCAAGCGAAGCGTAGGACACCCACCCGCAAGGTGGTTTATCGACCTGACCAAGGTCGCTGGAAGCCGCTCTAGATCGGTCATTTTGGAAATCTTTGGGAGAGGCCTATGTCCAGTCCAGCAGTGGACGTTATGCGGCTGAAATGATGATGATGATGATGAGACGTAGGCGTAAAATAGTTGGCGGCTGGATGTACATACGTCGCTCTTTCAAGATTCAAATGTCTTGGGATATTGAATTTAATCCAGGTTTTGATTTAAATTGTTTTTAATTTTTTTATATAAAATGAAACTCTTGCAGCTCAGAATAGAAGAAGAAAGAAGGTTTGAAAATCTGTTTCCTGCAACGGTATCGAATTGGTAGTGAATAATGTATCACAGTTTCACTGGACATTAAAACTGGTTTAGTTTTGGAATAATATCGCGAGGTCTAAGTTCGCGGCGAACCACTAGTAATATATAAACCTACATTACCACTGACTGACTCACTCACTGATTGACATAGTTGTTTGCCCTGTTGCGGGGTTGGTGGGGTTTAGGTTGATGTGTGGTCGTACAGAGGGTGCTCCAGTGAGTACCAGAAAAATCTGACATTTGAGGATCTGCGGAAACCTGATGTGGAAGGGGTACGGCCTGCGAAAACGGTTGGGGTTAGGGGCGTGATTTTTTTTCCAAAATGTAGGGGGTTGTAAGCAATTTGACGAACGTCATTTGTTTTTTTATTTTTTTCAAAATCCAAGATGGCCGCTATACTAGGACAATTTCTCCCCATACAAATTTACCCATTTTCTGAACTGGAAACATATTTTAGCCTACGTTAACAGTCGCACGATAAACCGCGGGCTGCTTGCAGCCCGCGCAGCGCCCAAAAAGCTAGTTATATTATATTATATAAACCTACATTACCACTCACTGACTGACTGATTGACATAGTTGTTTGCCCTGTTGCGGGGTTGGTGTGGTTTAGGTTTATGTGCGGTCGTATAGAGGGTGCTCCAGTGAGTTCCAGAAAAATCTGACATTTGAGGATCTGCGGAAACCTGATGTGGAAGGGGTACGGCCTGCGAAGACGGTTGGGGTTAGGGGTGTGATTTTTCTTCCAAAATGTAGGAGGTTGTAAGCAATTTGACGACCTTCATTTGGTTTTTATTTTTTTTCAAAATCCAAGATGGCCGCCATACATGGACAATTCCCCTCCATACAATTTTCATACAATCGGCTCCCCAAGTAACTTGGCGAAGCCTGAGGCCGAAGGTCGAAGGCGAAGCGCACCCGCGAGGCCGCAGGCCGAGCTGTGGAGCGAGGGCGAAGCCCGAGCTACCCTTTTCTCCCCCCCCCCCTTCGATAACCCCCCTACAAGTACTTTTCACGAGGGCGCAGGCCGAGTGATGCGACCCCGAAGGGCGAGCTGCGGGCGAGGGCGAAGCCCGAGCCACTATCACAAAGCGCAGCGTCTTTTTTTTTTTTTGGAAATCCAAGATGGCCCCCGAACGTCAACTGCTTGCGATTTGGCTGAAAATCGATATCTAACCCCAAAAACCCAAATTCAATATTTTTTTTGGAATCCAAGATGGCGTCTGGATTTTAATTTAAATTAAGCTTATTTCGTTTATTACGTCTCACTGGGACTTCGTAGGGGTCTAAAGTTTTTCATGTGGGGGTAAAGCACCCCGCGGAACTCGGAACAGGAATCAGATTTTCGATCCAATATGGCCGCCCTCACACATATTTTGATGTTTCCTTTACTGACTGCAGTTTTTACCCATTTTCTCAACTAGACATGTTCTTTAGCCCACCTCAACAGCCGCACGAAAAACCGCGGGTTGCTTGCAGCCCGCGCAGCGCCCGAAAAGCTAGTTATATTATATTATATTATAATATATAAACCTACAATACCACTGACTGACTGACATAATTGTTTGCCCTGTTGCAGGGTGTGAGGGGTTTAGGTTGATGTGTGGTCGTATAGAGGGAGCTCCAGTGAGTTCCAGAAAAATCTGACATTTGAGGATCTGCGGAAACCTGATGTGGAAGGGGTACGGCCTGCGAAAACGGTTGGGGTTAGGGGTGTGATTTTTTTTCCATAATGTAGAAGATTATAAGCAATTTGACGACCGTCATTAATTTTTAGTATTTTTTCGAAATTAAAGATGGCCGCCATACATGGACAATTTCCCTCCATACAAATTTCATACAAACATTCCAAGCAACTTGGCGCAGCCTGAGGCCGGAGGCCGAAGGCGAAGCCCCCGCGCGAGGCCGCAGGCCGAGCTGCGGAGCGAGGGCGAAGCCCGAGCTCCCCCCCCCCCCACCTTTGACCACCCCTCCCCCGCAAGTAATTTTTACGAGGCCGCAGGCCGAGTAATGCGAGCCCGAAGGGCGAGCTGCGGGCGAGGGCGAAGCCCGAGCCACTACCACAAAGCGCAGCGTCTTTTTTTTTTGGAAATCCAAGATGGCCGCCGAAAGTCAACTGCTTGCGATTTGGCTGAAAATCGATATCTATATGTAATTTGACCCCAAAAACCTAAATTCAACATTTTTTTTGGAATCCAAGATAGCGTCTGGATTTTAGAAAATTAAACTTATTACAAGGATAGCAGACAGAAAAACCGCTATTCTTGCATATCATGGGTATGTAGCATCTCAACTCAGGTATGGACTCCCGCTATGGGGAAATGCTACAGAACTTAATAGAGCATTTGTCGCACAAAAACAATGCATACGTGCGATTTTTGGGGTATCATCTTTCACAAGCTGTAGACCTTTGTTCAAAATACTGGAACTATTAAGTCTCCCGAGTATGTACATATACGAAATATGCTCACTTGTAAAATCACACCCAGAATTATTTAAAACCAGTAATGATTTACCAAGTAGGTACAGTAAAAGAAATCCAAAAAGAT
The DNA here is from genome assembly GCA_963555685.1 of Acrobasis consociella. Lineage (NCBI taxonomy): Eukaryota > Metazoa > Arthropoda > Insecta > Lepidoptera > Pyralidae > Acrobasis > Acrobasis consociella. The sequence continues at coordinate 14,078,774 of OY743125.1, read as the reverse complement.
TATTATATCCTACAGTGAAAACATGGCTGTATAAATCTAATAGTTTCCCTATGGCTGTACGAATCTTCAATGAATTGCCTAAAGATATCAGATTAATACAGAGTATTAAACTATTCAAACAAAAACTGTATAACTGGCTTGTAAAGAAGTGTTTTTATAGTGTCAAAGAGTTTTTACCTGCATGTTCACATTTATAATGACAAATAATAAAAAATTGAAATTGACAATAATAAAATTTTGATTGCATGTAAATTTTGATCAATTAATATTAATTAAATTAAAAAAAAAATGTTATAGTTGACATAATAATGTCTGTTGCATGTCAGTGATGACAAAATGTGTGAGACTCGACATATTACTTTTGTATCTACTATCCAATTGTACCACATTTTAAGCAATAAAGTTTCATTTCATTTCATTTCATTTCATTTCGTTTATAACGTCTCACTGGGACTTCGTAGGGGTCTGAAATTTTGCATATGGGAGTAAAGCACCCCGCGGTACTCGGAACTGGAATCAAATTTTAGATCCAAGATGGCCGCCCCCACACATATTTTGATGTTTCCCATACTGACTGCAGTGTTACCCATTTTTTGAACTGGAAACATGTCTTACCCTACTTCAACAGCCGCACGAAAGACCGCGGGCTGCTTGCAGCCCGCGCAGCGCCCGAAAGGCTAGTTATATTATAATATATAAACCTACATTACCACTCACTGACTGACTGATTGACATAGTTGTTTGCCCTGTTGCGGGGTTGGTGGGGTTTAGGTTGATGTGCGGTCGTATAGAGGGTGCTCCAGTGAGTACCAGAAAAATCTGACATTTGAGGATCTGCGGAAACCTGATGTGGAAGGGGTATGGCCTGCAAAAACGGTTGGGGTTAGGGGCGTAATTTTTTTTTCAAAATGTAGGGGGTTGTAAGCAATTTGACGAGCGTCATTTGTTTTTTGATTTTTTTCAAAATCCAAGATGGCCGCCATACAAGGACAATTTTCCTCCATACAAACTTTCCCATTTTCTGAACTGGAAACATATCTTAGCCAATCTGAACAGCCCCACGATGAACCGCGGGCTGCTTGCAGCCCGCGCAGCGCCCGAAAAGCTAGTAATATTATTATATATAATACCCATTTTCAGAACTGGAAACATGCCTTACCCTTCCTCAACAGCCGCACAAAAGACCGCGGGCTGCTTGCAGCCCGCGCAGCGCCCGAAAAGCTAGTATATTATAATTATATATTATAATATATAAACCTACATTACCACTGACTCACTGACAGAGTTGTTTACCCTGTTGCCGGGTTGGTGGGGTTTAGGTTGATGTGCGGTCGTATAGAGGGTGCTCCAGTGAGTACCAGAAAAATCTGACATTTGAAGATCTGCAGAAACCTGATGTGGAAGGGGTACGGCCTGCGAAAACGGTTGGGGTTGGGGGCGTGATTTTTTTTTCAAAATGTAGGGGGTTGTAAGCAATTTGACGAGAGTCATTTGTTTTTTTATTTTTTTCAAAATCCAAGATGGCCGTCATACATGCACAATTTTTCTCTATACAAATTTCATACAAACGGCCACTCCAAGTAACTAGGCGCAGCCAGAGGCCAAAAGCAAAGGGCAACCCCGCGAGGCCGCAGGCCGAGCTGCGGGCGAGGGCGAAGCCCGAGCCACTCCCCCCTTCCTCTTGGATCCCCCCCCTAAGTAATTTTCACGAGGCCGGAGGCCGAGTGATGCGAGCCCGTAGGGCGAGCTGCGGGCAAGGGCGAAGCCCGAGCCACTCTCACAGCCCCCCCCCTTCCCCCTTCCTCCCCAGGAAGTAATTTTCACGAGGCCGGAGGCCGAGTGACGCGAGCCCGAAGGGCGAACTGTGGGCGAGGGCGAAGCCCGAGCCACTTCCCCAAGCGCAGTCCAATTTTTTTAATTTTTGAAAATCCAAGATGGCCGCCAAAAGTCAACTGCTTGCGATTTGGCTGAAAATCGATATCTATATGTAGTTTGAGCCCAAAAATCCAAATTTAATATTTTTTTTGGAATCCAAGATGGCGTCTGGATTTCAGAAAATTTAACTTATTTCGTTCATAACGTCTTACTGGGACTTTGTAGGGGTCTGCAAATTTGTACATGGGGTTAAAGCACCCCGTGAAACTCGGAACTGGAATCAGATTTTGGATCCAAGATGGCCGCCCCCACACATATTATGATGTTTCCTTTACTGACTTCAGTTTTTACCCATTTTCTCAACTGGACATGTTATTAAGGCAACCTCAACAGCCGCACGAAAAACCGCGGGCTGCTTGCAGCCCGCGCAGCGCCCGAAAAGCTAGTTATATTATAATATATAAACCTACAATACCACTGACTGACTGACATAATTGTTTACCCTGTTGCAGGGTTGGTGGGGTTTAGGTTGATGTGTGGTCGTATAGAGGGTGCTCCAGTGAGTACCAGAAAAATCTGACATTTGAGGATTTGCGGAAACCTGATGTGGAAGGGGTACGGCCTGCAAAAACGGTTGGGGTTAGGAGTGTGATTTTTTTTCATAATGTAGAAGATTGTAAGCAATTTGACGACCGTCATTTGTTTTTTGTTTTTTTTCAAAATTCAAGATGGCCGCCATACATGGACAATTTCCCTCCATACAAATTTCATACAAATTTTCCAAGTAACTTGGCGCAGCCTGAGGCTGGAGGCCGAAGGCGAAAACCCCTGCGAGGCCGCAGGCCGAGCTGCAGAGCGAGGGCGAAGCCCGAGCTCCCCCCTCCCTTCTTTGATCACCCCTCCCCTCCAAGTAATTTTCACGAGGCCGTAGGCCGAGTGACGCGAGCCCGAAGGGCGAGCTGCGGGCGAGGGCGAAGCCCGAGCCACTTCCACTAAGCTCCGCGTCGTTTTTTTTTTACCAATCCAAGATGGCCGCCGAAAGTCAACTGCCTCCGATTTGGCTGAAAATCGATATCTATATGTATTTTGATCCCAATTTTTTTTAATTTTGGAAATCCAAGATGGCGTCTGGATTTAAGAAAATTTAACTTATTTCGTTTATTACGTCTCACTGGGGCTTCGTAGGGGTCTGAAATTTTGGATATTGGGGTAAAGCATCCCGCGAAACTCGGAACTGTAATCAGATTTTGGATCCAAGATGGCCGCCCCCACACATATTATGATGTTTCCTTTACTGACTAAAGTTTTTACCCATTTTCTCAACTGGACATGTTATTTAGCCCACCTCAACAGCTGCACGAAAAACCGCGGGCTGCTTGCAGCCCGCGCAGCGCCCGAAAGCTAGTTATATTTTATATTATAATATATAAACCTACAATACCACTGACTCACTGACTGATTGACATAGTTGTTTGCCCTGTTGCGGGGTTGGTGGGGTTTGGGTTGATGTGCGGTCGTATAGAGGGTGCTCCAGTGAGTACCAGAAAAATCTGACATTTGAGGATTTGCAGAAACCTGATGTGGAAGGGGTACGGCCTGCAAAAACGGTTGGGGTTAAGGGCGTGATTTTTTTTCCAGAATGTGGGGGGTTGTAAGCAATTTGACGAGCGTCATTTGTTTTTTTATTTTTTTCAAAATTCAAGATGGCCGCCATACATGGATAATTTTCCTCCATACAAATTTCATACAAACGGCCCCCCAAGTAACTTGGCGCAGCCAGAGACCAAAGACCAAAAGGAAAGCCCTCCACCGCGAGGCCGTAGGCCGAGCTGCGGGCGAGAGCTCCAAGTAATTTTCACGAGGCCGCAGGCCGAGTGATGCGAGCCCGTAGGGCGAGCTGCGGGCGAGGGCAAAGCCCGAGCCACTACCACAAGCGCCGCTTTTTTTTTTAATTTTGGAAATCCAAGATGGCCGCCGAAAGTCAACTGCTTGCGATTGGGCTGAAAATCGATATCTATATGTATTTTGAGCCGAAAAATCCAAATTTGACAGTTTTTTTGGAATCCAAGATGGCGTCTGGATTTTAGAAAATTAAACTTATTTCGTTTATAACGTCTCACTGGGACTTCGTAGGGGTCTGAAATTTTGTATACAGGGGTAAAGCACCCCGCGGTACTCGGAACTGGAATTAAATTTTTGATCCAAGATGGCCGCCCCCACACATATTTTGATGTTTCCCATACTGACTGAAGTTTTTACCCATTTTCTGAACTGGAAACATGTCTTACCCTACCTCAACAGCCGCACGAAAGACCGCGGGCTGCTTGCAGCCCGCGCAGCGCCCGAAAAGCTAGTTATAATATATAAACCTACAATACCACTGACTGACTCACTCACTGACAGATTTGTTTGCCCTGTTGCCGGGTGGGAGGGGTTTAGGTTGATGTGTGGTCGTATAGAGGGTGCTCCAGTGAGTACCAGAAAAATCTGACATTTGAGGATTTGCAGAAACCTGATGTGGAAGGGGTACGTCCTGCGAAAACGGTTAGGGTAAGGAGTGTGATTTTTTTCCCAAAATGTAGGGGGTTGCAAGCAATTTGACGACCGTCATTTGTTTTTTAATTTTTTTCAAAATCCAAGATGGCCGCCATACAAGGACAATTTTCCTCCATACAAACTTACTCATTTTCTGAACTGAAAACATATCTTAGCCTACCTCAACAGCCCCACAATGAACCGCGGGCTGCTTGCAGCCCGCGCAGCGCCCGAAAAGCTAGTTATATTATAATATATAAACCTACAATACCACTGACTCACTGACTGATTGACATAGTTGTTTGCCCTGTTGCGGGGTTGGTGGGGTTTGGGTTGATGTGCGGTCGTATAGAGGGTGCTCCAGTGAGTACCAGAAAAATCTGACATTTGAGGATTTGCAGAAACCTGATGTGGAAGGGGTACGGCCTGCAAAAACGGTTGGGGTTAAGGGCGTGATTTTTTTTCCAGAATGTGGGGGGTTGTAAGCAATTTGACGAGCGTCATTTGTTTTTTTATTTTTTTCAAAATTCAAGATGGCCGCCATACATGGATAATTTTCCTCCATACAAATTTCATACAAACGGCCCCCCAAGTAACTTGGCGCAGCCAGAGACCAAAGACCAAAAGGAAAGCCCTCCACCGCGAGGCCGTAGGCCGAGCTGCGGGCGAGAGCTCCAAGTAATTTTCACGAGGCCGCAGGCCGAGTGATGCGAGCCCGTAGGGCGAGCTGCGGGCGAGGGCAAAGCCCGAGCCACTACCACAAGCGCCGCTTTTTTTTTTAATTTTGGAAATCCAAGATGGCCGCCGAAAGTCAACTGCTTGCGATTGGGCTGAAAATCGATATCTATATGTATTTTGAGCCGAAAAATCCAAATTTGACAGTTTTTTTGGAATCCAAGATGGCGTCTGGATTTTAGAAAATTAAACTTATTTCGTTTATAACGTCTCACTGGGACTTCGTAGGGGTCTGAAATTTTGTATACAGGGGTAAAGCACCCCGCGGTACTCGGAACTGGAATTAAATTTTTGATCCAAGATGGCCGCCCCCACACATATTTTGATGTTTCCCATACTGACTGAAGTTTTTACCCATTTTCTGAACTGGAAACATGTCTTACCCTACCTCAACAGCCGCACGAAAGACCGCGGGCTGCTTGCAGCCCGCGCAGCGCCCGAAAAGCTAGTTATAATATATAAACCTACAATACCACTGACTGACTCACTCACTGACAGATTTGTTTGCCCTGTTGCCGGGTGGGAGGGGTTTAGGTTGATGTGTGGTCGTATAGAGGGTGCTCCAGTGAGTACCAGAAAAATCTGACATTTGAGGATTTGCAGAAACCTGATGTGGAAGGGGTACGTCCTGCGAAAACGGTTAGGGTAAGGAGTGTGATTTTTTTCCCAAAATGTAGGGGGTTGCAAGCAATTTGACGACCGTCATTTGTTTTTTAATTTTTTTCAAAATCCAAGATGGCCGCCATACAAGGACAAATCAAATCAAATCAAATCAAATATATCTTTATTATCATAGGATATTTAAAATATCTCTTAATAATCGTCATTATTTTGTTGCACTGTTGTTGACGTCAAATAGTTACTTACAGCTAAGTTTACTACCGCTTCCAAAGCGCTAGTGCAGAAGAAGCGGTAACAAACTGCACTGCACCTCTTCTCCAAGGACGTCAACTCACAATTAAATTAATACTTAAAGCTAATGTGGACAGAGAATACATTGTTTTGTTTGTTATGTCATATCATAATTTAAATTTAATTTTTAGAATGTCAAAATTTTAAAGTAATGTCAAGTTGTAGATTCAGTTTGTACAAAATGTACCAAATTATGACATTTTCGAGTACCTATATTACAAACTTTTAGAGGGACCCGCGTCAAGCTCAAGCCAGACTTTTTTGTCTTTAAGGTAGTCATCGGTCCTATAATAAGCCTTCTCACAAAGTACTTTTTTTACATAAGTTTTAAATCTTTTGTCTGGCATATCAAGGATCGATTTTGGCAATTTATTATAAAAAAGTATACAGTTCCCCATAAACGTCTTATTAATTGTTTTAAGCCTATAAAACGGGGCAACTAAGTCATTCTTATTACGTAAGTTTCTATCGGTAAAATCGCTTACTTTATTGTATGAGGAAATATTTTTCCTTACATACATTATGTTTTCAAATATATACTGTGATGCTAAGGTAAGTATATCTATTTCCTTGAATAATTCTCTGAGTGAGTCTCTAGATCCTAACCCGTAAATAGCACGAATTGCCCGTTTTTGTAAAATAAAAATAGTCTGAATATCGGCTGCATTCCCCCACAGGAGTATGCCGTAAGACATTACACTATGAAAGTAACTAAAGTACACTAGTCTAGCAGTTGCTACATCTGTCAATTGTCTTATTCTCCTAACAGCATAAGCCGCAGAACTAAGCCTATTTGAAAGTTTAGTTATATGAGCACCCCATTGAAGTTTCGAGTCTATTGTAATTCCTAAGAAGGTAGTACTTTCAACAAGATCGAGTTTTTCACCATCTATCATTATGTCAACGCAGCCCTGTCTCACATTGGGAAGAGAAAATCGAACGCATTGAGTCTTTTTCGCATTTAACATGAGATTATTGGCAGAAAACCAATCAGAAATGGAAGACAAGGTGCTGTTCACCGCGCTAGCGTTTGTGCTATGTCGATCAAGTTTGAATATAAGCGAGGTGTCATCAGCAAACAGCACTATGCCAGCCTGCTTCTCAACCATGTAAGGCAAGTCATTGACATAAACCAAGAAAAGGAAAGGTCCAAGAATTGAACCTTGCGGTACGCCTATCTTAACATTAGATCCGTGCGATTTTATGCCATTTAAATCAACAGTCTGATGCCTATCTGTTAAATAAGATTCTATAAGTTTTATTGAATTATCATCAAAACCGTATTGACGAAATTTAAGCAAAAGTGTCGGATGATCTACGCAATCAAATGCTTTGGAGAGATCACAAAATGATCCAATTCCATCATTTTTGTTCTCCCATGCGTCGTATATATGAGTAACAAGTGCTACTCCCGCATCGGTGGTCGATTTCCCGCCAGTAAAGCCGAATTGTTGGCTATGGAAAAGGTTGTAGGTCTTAAAATGAAGAAGCATTTGATTGAGCATTATCTTTTCGAACACCTTACTCAAAACTGGCAGGATAGATATAGGTCTGTAGTTGCCAGGATCTGTTTTTTCTCCTTTTTTAAATAAGGGGATTAGTTTACTACATTTCATTAGGTTAGGAAATATGCCTTCATCAATACATTCGTTAAATATAAAAGCTAAATCAGCAGCTATGATATTTATGATATGGCTTACTACAGCAACTGACATGCCCCAATGGTCTTCAGATTTTTTTAAATTTAACTGTTTAAATGCATCTATTATATCTTTGGGGCCAATATGCTTAAATTTAAATTTAGAATCACAAGGCCTAACATTATTCTTAAGCAAGGCTTCAGCACGCTGGGGGCTAGAATTCACATTAGAAGTAAGTTCCAAAGGAATGTTAGTAAAGAAATCATCAAAAATATTTACTATTTCTTTAGTTTTAGTAATAGTCTTACCACAAGATTTGATTTGACAGATATTTTCTTTGGCTTTATTTTTACCCGTTTCTTTATTTATAACATTCCAAGTTTCTTTTATTTTGTTAGGAGCATTATTTATTTTTCTACTTATACGATTTGCCTTGGCTTGTCTACAAACTTTTTTAAATATTTTGGAATAATTTTTAACATATTCTAGAAAGGAAGGACTAAAATTATATTGTTTTTGGGAATATAAGTCATAAAGCCTGCTCCTACTTATGTAGATGCCGGGACAATTTTCCTCCATACAAACTTACTCATTTTCTGAACTGAAAACATATCTTAGCCTACCTCAACAGCCCCACAATGAACCGCGGGCTGCTTGCAGCCCGCGCAGCGCCCGAAAAGCTAGTTATATTATAATATATAAACCTACATTACCACTGACTGACTGACTGACTGATTGACATAGTTGTTTGCCCTGTTGCGGGGTTGGTGGGGTTTAGGTTGATGTGTGGTCGTATAGAGGGTGCCCCAGTGAGTACCAGAAAAATCTGACATTTGAAGATCTGCAGAAACCTGATGTGGAAGGGGTACGGCCTGCAAAAACAGTTAAGGTTAGGGGCGTGATTTTTTTTCCATAATGTAGAAGATTATAAGCAATTTGACGACCGTCATTTGTTTTTTGTTTTTTTTCGAAATTCAAGATGGCCGCCATACATGGACAATTTCTCCCCATACAAACTTATCCATTTTCTGAACTGGAAACATATCTAAGCCTACCTCAGCAGCCCCACGATGAACCGCGGGCTGCTTGCAGCCCGCGCAGCGCCCGAAAAGCTAGTTATAATATATAAACCTACATTACCACTCACTGACTGACTGACTCATTGACATAGTTGTTTGCCCTGTTGCGGGGTTGGTGGGGTTTAGGTTGATGTGCGGTTGTATAGAGGGTGCTAAATGGAGTACCAGAAAAATCTGACATTTGAGGATCTGCGGAAAACTGATGTGGAAGGGGTACGGCCTGCGAAAACGGTTGGGGTTAGGGGTGTGATTTTTTTTCCAAAATGTAGGGGATTGCAAGCAATTTGACGACCGTCATTTGTTTTTTTATTTTTTTAAAAATCCAAGATGGCCGCCATACAAGGAAAATTTTCCTCCGTACAAACTTACTCATTTTCTGAACTGGAAACATATTTTAGCCTACCTCAACAGCCGCACGATAAACCGCGGGCTGCTTGCAGCCCGCGCAGCGCCCGAAAAGCTAGTTATATTATATTATAATATATAAACCTACATTACCACTGACTGACTCACTGACTGATTGACATAGTTGTTTGCCCTGTTGCGGGGTGGTAGGGGTTAAGGTTGATGTGCGGTCGTATAGAGGGTGCTCCAGTGAGTACCAGAAAAATCTGACATTTGAGGATCTGCAGAAACCGGATGAGGAAGGGGTACGGCCTGCGAAGATGGATGGGGGTGGGGGCGTGATTTTTTTTCCAAAATGTAGGGGGTTGTAAGCAATTTGACGAGAGTCATTTGTTTTTTTATTTTTTTCAAAATCCAAAATGGCCGCCATACATGCACAATTTTCCTCTATACAAATTTCATACAAACGGCCACTCCATGTAACTAGGCGCAGCCAGAGGCCAAAAGCAAAGGCCAACCCCGCGAGGCCGCAGGCCGAGCTGCGGGCGAGGGTGAAGCCCGAGCCACTCCCCTCTTCCTCTTGGATGCCCCCCCCAAGGGCGAGCTGCGGGCGAGGGCGAAGCCCGAGCCACTATCACAAAGAGCAGCGTTAGTGTTTTTTGGAAATCCAAGATGGCCGCCGAAAGTCAACTGCTTGCGATTTGGCTGAAAATCGATATCTATATGTAATTTGACCCCAAAAACCCAAATTCAATTTTTTTTTTGGAATCCAAGATGGCGTCTGAATTTTAGAAAATTAAACTTATTTCGTTTATAACGTCTCACTGGGACTTCGTCGGGGTCTGAAATTTTGTACATGGGGGTAAAGCACCCCGCGGAACTCAAAACTGCAATCAGTTTTTGGATCCAAGATGGCCGCCCCCACACATATTTTGATGTTTCTTTTACTGACTGCAGTTTTTACCCATTTTCTGAACTGGAAACATGTCTTACCATACCTCAACAGCAGCACGAAAGACCGGGGGCTGCTTGCAGCCCGCGCAGCGCCCGAAAAGCTAGTATATTATAATATATAAACCTATATTACCACTGACTCACTGACTCACTGATTGACATAGTTGTTTGCCCTGTTGCGGGGTTGGTGGGGTTTAGGTTGATGTGTGGTCGTATAGAGGGTGCTCCAGTGAGTACCAGAAAAATCTGACATTTGAGGATCTGCGGGAACCTGATGTGGAAGGGGTACGGCCTGCGAAAACCGTTGGGGTTAGGGTTGTGATTTTTTTTCCATAATGTAGAAGATTATAAGCAATTTGATGACCGTTATTTGTTTTTTATTTTTTTTCAAAATCCAAAACAAACTTACCCATTTATTATTCTGGAAACATATCTTAGCTTACCTCAACAGCCCCACGATGAACCGCGGGCTGCTTGCAGCCCGCGCAGCGCCCGAAAAGCTAGTATATATAATATATAAACCTACATTACCACTCACTGACTGACTGACTCATTGACATAGTTGTTTGCCCTGTTACGGGGTTGGTAGGATTTAGGTTGATGTGTGGTTGTATAGAGGGTGCCAAATGGAGTACCAGAAAAATCTGACATTTGAGGATCTGCAGAAACCTGATGTGGAAGGGGTACGGCCTGCAAAAACGGTTGGGGTTAGGGGTGTGATTTTTTTTCCAAAATGTAGAAGATTGTAAGCAATTTGACGACCGTAATTTGTTTTTTAATTTTTTTTCAAAATCCAAGATGGCCGCCATACAAGGACAATTTCTCCACATACAAACATACCCATTTTTTGAACTGGAAACATATTTAAACCTACTTCAACAGGCTCACGAAAGACCGCGGGCTGCTTGCAGCCAGCGCAGCGCCCGAAAAGCTAGTTATATTATTATACTATAAACCTACATTACCACTCACTCACTGACTGACTGATTGACATAGTTGTTTGCCCTGTTGCGGGGTTGGTGGGGTTTAGGTTGATGTGTGGTCGTATAGAGGGTGCTCCAGTGAGTACCAGAAAAATCTGACATTTGAGGATCTGCAGAAACCTGATGTGGAAGGGGTAAGGCCTGCAAAAACGGCTAGGGTTGGGGGCGTGATTTTTTTTCCAGAATGTGGGGGATTGTAAGCAATTTGACAAGCGTCATTTGTTTTTTAATTTTTTTCAAAATCCAAGATGGCCGCCATACAAGGACAGTTTTCCTCCATACAAAATTACCCATTTTCTGAATTGGAAACATATTTTAGACTACCTCAACAGCCCCACGATAAACCGCGGGCTGCTTGCAGCCCGCCGAGCCCGAAAAGCTAGTTATATATTATATTATATTATATTATGTAGTTTTGGTGTTCCAAAGTCTTGTTACTTCTGTTTTTAATAGATGGTATTTATTTAGTTTTTCAATCTCCTTTGCACCTATATTGTAATCCGACGGTATTGTGATATCTATAAGGTAAGTGTTATTGCTTTGCTTGTGTGTGTATATGATGTCAGGTCTGTTATGTGCGATTGTGCGATCAGTATGAACTGGCATCTCCCACATCAGCTTCGCCTCATCGTTCTCTATTACTTTAGGTTGACTCAACTGTTCTTTCCACCAAAATTTCGAGACTTCAAAGTTGTGTTTTCTTGCTAATGTCCAGAAGATATATTGTACCACATTGTTATGCCTCTTGACATAGTAGGTGCCAGCCAGCTTTTCACAGCCTGAAATAAGATGTTGCGCAGTTTCATCTCTGTTCCTGCATAAACGGCATTTGCCGTCTATGGGTTTTTTCATGATTTCCCTTTCATGCTGTCTGGTGGCTACTGCTTGGTCCTGTATGGCGAAAATTGACGAGACTAATGAGGAAGATACCTGTTGTTTTTTGATCCATCTGAATGAGAGCTCTTTGTCTATGTTAGGTTTGTCGAGAATGGAGTTATAAAATTGACCGTGAAGTGGTTTAGATTTTAATGTATGTATCCGTTTCTTCAATATTGCATTTTTTAGTTCGATATCTATGTACTTACTATTTATTTATTTATTAAATCTTTATTGACCATAATGGTACAAAAGGTGGACTTAATGCTAACGCATTCTCTACCAGTCAGCCTTTGGGAAAAACAGAATTAAATTTATTAGCGATAGGCGCGTAAAGATATATATATGACGGAGCAGGAGATGATCTCCGCCGAACTCACTAAAAGTGTGACGATAAGTACAGCGCTCCGCCTCGCGCTGTATCATGGATTCCAACCACATGTGTCTGAATACCCCTGGCCCACACAGTTATTGAATCTGTGTCCACCTGGGCTTATCGTCTAGCTGAAACAACTATCATTGTAATAAATCGGTTTACCAAATCCTCATCTATTACAACAATCACAATTAAAGAAGTTATGGCCAAGCCCACAGCACACTACACAAAGGAGATGTTCACAGTACCGCGGTCCGCACAAGACTGAGCCGCTCGTCGCTAGGGCGACCGCTTTTATACTTGTCGAAACATTTGAAATTATAACAGTTATGTTTTGAAGTAAACAACTTTCTGTTTGCACAACTTAATCAATAATAAAGGGGATTATATTGAACTCGCCGACACGGCCAACCTGACATGCGTACGCCCTCGTACGCGCTTTCAATAATAATTTAAACTAGTAAGTAGCATAGTTAGAAATAACCATAAAATGATTCTGATCTAGCTCGACAATAAGCATCTCACAAAACTATAACAAAATTTAAACTCGCCAAAATTCTACTCCAGAGTGCCACAATACTACTTTTCTGAACCGGTCTTTTGTTTGTCCTTCAGCCAATATTCGTACAGGAATAATTATAAAGAAATCATGACTAAGGGATTTTTTTGCGCATTGCTTACGTATTCAATCATTCGAATCAACAAAATTCATGAATCAATTCAAAAGAATCAATTTTTAACTCGTTGACACTGCCATCTTGACAGTAAACCCGTCCTCGGGTTTCATATTTAAGATCAACACAAAGCATAAATGGTACATCGTTCGGCCAAACCTGACCAAAACGAAGTTTTAGTTAATTTCTGTTTCTGTTAGAAGTCTTGCTATACAACGAGGCAATGCTGCCCGTATCTTAGTTACCCTGCCCTGCGATCGTGGTGATGTAGGGTCTATTTTATTTATTTAATATAATGTTTTTTTTTAAATAGTTTTTTTTGTTGGGTTGTTATATTTTAGTTCTTGTTTTATTATTTTAATTTAGGTAAGTTAATTAGTTTTTAGTGAAATTAATTATTGTTTACTGTATTTATTTTCTGCAATAATTAACCTTTTATAATGGTTTAAACAATCTATAATAAACTCAAAACAAGCAATGAACATCGATAAATCTTTACATTGAATCGGATACTAAAAACTTTATGTCAATATTCAGCGATCACATGTTAAAAGTTTTATTAATCACATGTTCCCTTTACCAGTTATGACAATTAAATTGAGTCAAAACTAATAAAAATTCTACATTTTCACGATGTTAAAAAAAAAAGATACAGTAATTATTAATTGAGTCAGAACTCAGAAGAGATCACCAAGACATATTAACAAAACATTAATCATTAGCTCAAAATAATCGGAGATCAGAATTTCCATCGTTGTCCTCACACTATAACGCGTATTATCACCTGTGATCACCAGGTCCACTTGACCTTATGATTTCATCCAGAAACTCGATCTCCACAAGAGCCGACCGCATATTGCCCACTCACGGACTACGGGTCAACTCTAGTACGGTCACAACAAAACAAACAATGTAGTTCATCACTCTACCTATGGAAATAAAGCCTTTTGCTATGCTATCGGTCTTCCTAATGAGCTTCTCTGGCTCCCGCATCCTTCTCAACCTATCACGGAAACACTTGTGTATTTGCTTTGAGTTTCATGCCCGGAAAGCATCTCGATTTTTCAAATAACTGAACAGGTGAAAAATCGTCATAATGATTCAAGTAGTTATACGTAAGAACAACCGGAATTATCTAGGTTTAGAATGTGGTGCAAACAGTATGCTCCACCCCCCGATTACATCCAACCATCAGAGGCGCTACCGCCAGGTCATAAACTGCCATGGGCTACTTGGAGGTGCTTGAATTGCCTCCGAACTGAAGTAGGCCGATAGACCAAGCAGAAGTACAGGGCGATTGTGGACATGACGATTAGATCATTAGATCACCTCTATGCCCTACCAGCTGTACCGTGCTAGACCTATACTCTGCCTCGGAGAGAAGCGTAAAAGTGGCAACGTTCTCGAAGAACAAAATTAAAAATTCAAGCCACCGACACGATGAGAAGAAGAAGTGAAAATAAATGTCAACTGGGTAGATAACATACGCTATTTTCCAACAAGTCGAATCAGACACCCTCCTCCAAACGTAAAAACAAACAGTTTCCACTGTTTGCACTTCGACTGCACTGGGATTTTGTATGAAATACAGGCAGGTGACGACACAGATCCCCGGAGCCAAACGACGCTTTCACCATCAGCCCTTCCGCAATAATAAATCCAAAACTACGCTAAAATGGATACGTTCAAAGGCAAGCAACACTACTTTGCGACACTTTACCCCGCCAACACCACAAAATAATTCATCCTTGGCTCAGGAAAATACCCAACTGTCAACAAAAACAAACGTTTACAGTACTTTTGTGACACTAAAGCGTGGCTAGAAAACAGTTAAAGCGTTTGCAACTTAATCTTTTTTCTACGGACTTCCTAACAATAAAAATAACATTGCTTATCAGTACGATATTTTTGAATTTGGCTATAATATCACAATATTTACTCGACTTTACCTATCCAGATTAAAATTTACTCAAGTAACGGGACTTTACTTCAGTTAACCTAAAACACAGTAAATAAGAAATTCATGGTAAAATATTATTACTCACATAGTAAACGGTGAAGGGTCCTTTTAAATAAAGTCATCACCATGATCATCATCATGGTAGGCTCGCCGTCACCTCTTCATCATCACTACCTCTTTACCAATAATATCTTCATCGTCATCACTATCTCTTCATTACCAATATCATCATCATCACCCTGGTCATTATCTCATAATAATCTTTATAAAAGTTATTATAATATTTAGCTTATCTTTAGTCCAATACTAGGCAAAGGCTAGGAGAACCTATCTCTCCAACTTTACGAATAATGAAGTACGTAACGTACCTAATAACTATCATTTTACACCAGTTTTCATACGTAAGCTTAAAAGACGCTAAAAATTATAATTTAAAATACTCAAACTAGACTTTTTGTTAGGATACTAATTGGCGCCACTGCCAGCTCCGACTAACAGTGACTTATGCCACCTTCAGTGATGTTAAGCTCATCTATCAACTCATGACGATAAGATCAAGTCACTAAGCTTAGCAGATAATACACGTTCTTATTTAAAATAGCGAAATCATAATTATTTTCTGCTTGCATAGTGGTCAAAAGACTAGACATTATTCTATTTTATGTTTTAAAACTAAAGGTTTTGAAATAAATTGCTTTCTGCTCTACTCTTAAATCGAAAAAAATATAAAAACTCACCAGGTTATCTTTGCGATTCAGCAGATAAGGTTACGACACAGAAATACACACGATATCAACTCGCTTTTTCACTTCACCTCACTTCACCAGGAATCTCCAGCGCCTGCGGCACTGCCGCTGACTCCAACTCGGCCGCAATACGTGGCCAGCAGTTATGGTTCACTTGTTAGCACTTTAGCAACTTTGCAGAAGTAGCTGAAACTAATCACACGTTAGGTATCTTTACACTGATCGCTTCACTCTCGTTAGCACCATTACTGGCGCTAAAGGTTGTCACACAGACCGGCTGCCATTCAGATAGACGGTTGACAGACAGACGGTTGACAGACAGACGGTTGACAGACAAACGCTTGTCACACAGACGTTTGTCACACAGACGCTTGTCACACAGACGCTTTGCCACACAGACGCTTTGTCACACAGACGCTTTGCCACACAGACGCTTTGTCACACAGACGTTTGTCACACAGACGCTTGTCACACAGACGCTTGTCACACAGACGCTTGTCACATAGACGCTTGTCACACAGACGTTTGTCACACAGACGTTTGTCACACAGACGCTTGTCACACAGACGCTTGTCACACAGACGCTTTGTCACACAGACGCTTGTCACACAGACGTTTGTCACACAGACGTTTGTCACACAGACGCTTGTCACACAGACGTTTGTCACACAGACGTTTGTCACACAGACGTTTGTCACACAGACGTTTGTCACACAGACGCTTGTCACACAGACGCTTGTCGAACAGACGGTTGTCACACAGACCATTTGTCACACAGACCATATGCAACACAGGATGGGTTGCGATATTAAAACCAGAGCCGTCAATGACCCCAAAAGTTATCGACACATTGCACTGCTAAACTCCAAAAACTATTAAAAAGGCTAAGACTGAAGTCACGACACCAGCTCTATAGGATTGACTGTTGAAAAACCACTTTACCATCAAATAGAATAGAATTTGAATAAACCTATGTGGATACAACCATCAACCCCACTGAAAAACTCTCAGGGTTCTTTCTCCCACGCAGATGCCAGCTCCACAGAATGAGAACTGGATGGGGACGAACTAGATGGTTTGAATTCCAGTGCGACTGGATTGACTCCCCAGCTTGCGGATGTGGCGCGCCTGAATAGGACATGGACCACATTATTCGAGACTGCCGGAAGACTGGTTCACCCTGCAAAAAGACGCAATACAATAGATACAGAATAACGACTGTAATAATAGCTTTACGATTATTAAATAAATAGACAGGTTCCTGTTATCCAGAATAGGCATGACAAATGGAAAAACACTTTTGGTCCATCGGTTAGACAATCAAACAACATTGTAGTTTCACTCTCACACACTCTTTCCTTTCTCTGAGGAACTAAAAATGACAAAAATACAGGGCATTGAAATTTTGCGTGACGTTACACTCAAGCACGATTTTACCTCACTGTGACTCCGCAAGCCCTCACTCAAGAACCTTGACGCTCAGTATCCTTGTGAATTTTTACCCCTCTGGCAAACTGAAAATACGGGTCCATCATCTTTGGACAATTTAAAAGACGGACCAATTATAATCACGCTCTTTGGACCCTGTCGAACTCTTCACCCCTATTCTCCCATGGATTCACTCAAGTGGGCAAAAGATTCAGATCCAACTTCTGATGACGGAGCAGGAGATGATCTCCGCCGAACTCACTAAAAGTGTGACGATAAGTACAGCGCTCCGCCTCGCGCTGTATCATGGATTCCAACCACATGTGTCTGAATACCCCTGGCCCACACAGTTATTGAATCTGTGTCCACCTGGGCTTATCGTCTAGCTGAAACAACTATCATTGTAATAAATCGGTTTACCAAATCCTCATCTATTACAACAATCACAATTAAAGAAGTTATGGCCAAGCCCACAGCACACTACACAAAGGAGATGTTCACAGTACGGCGGTCCGCACAAGACTGAGCCGCTCGTCGCTAGGGCGACCGCTTTTATACTTGTCGAAACATTTGAAATTATAACAGTTATGTTTTGAAGTAAACAACTTTCTGTTTGCACAACTTAATCAATAATAAAGGGGATTATATTGAACTCGCCGACATATATATATATAATAAACTATAACTTATATATAATAAACTTACATAAACAATACATATACATAGATAAACATTATTAATACATACATTAATAAACATACACAAATATACATAATATAAAATATAAAACAGTTTAAGATAATGATTTGATTAGTTCTGCTGCAACAAATTAGCAAAAAGGTGCGTGTGGACTTTCTTCTTAAATAGATACCTATTTGAGATACTTTTTATGTCTTCGGGTAAGGCATTCCAAAGTCGTGTAACCTGAATAGTGAAAGAATTTGACATAAAATTAGAGCGAAATAAAGGAAGGTGAAGAAGAAGAGTATGACTAGAGCGAAGCTCACGGTCATGGCTTTCGGACTGAAAGCGAAATTTGTTTTTCATGTACAGGGGAGAGAGGGGATTCTTTAGTATAGAAAAAAGAGTACAAAGCATTCTCTGCTGTCGGCGCTGACGAACAGGAAGCCAGTTAAGCTTAGATCGAAAAAAGGAGATGTGATCGTACTTACGAAGACAGAAAATAAAGCGGATACAATTATTAATAAGACGATCTAGCTTATTGAGAAGATCTGCGTTAAGATCAGGATAACACACATCAGCATAATCAATTACGGAGAGAATAAGGGATTGTATCAAAGTAATGTTAGTTTTAATAGGCAGAAAGTTTCTAAAACGATTCAAGTATTGAAGAGAGTAAGTAACCTTTCTGCTGACCTCAGTGACTTGATCCCTCCAGCTAAACGTTGAGTCCATAATAAGGCCCAGATTTTTGACAGACTGACTAAGCGAGATATTTGTATTATTTAACAGAACTGCAGGAACAGAGCTGATATCGATCTTCGCTAGTTGTCTGGAGCTACCAATTAAGATTGCCTGACACTTTGACGCATTGATTTGAATGCCAAAGTCTTCAGCCCAAGATGAAATTCCGGACAAAGACGCGTTCAGTAGACTTACACCAGAATCAATATTTTCCGCTGTGGTTTATACGTAAATTTGTAGGTCATCTGCATAGAAATGATAAGAGCAGCTAATAGAGAGCGACAAAAGATTTATAAAAGTAGCAAATAACAGAGGGGATAGGATACCCCCTTGAGGGACACCTGAAGTAATATCCTTCCATTGCGATAACTTACGGTCCATACGAACCGCTTTTTGCCTGCTATGGAGATACGAAGACAACCAGCTCATAGCTAACGATGAAAATTTCATGTATTCGAGAAATGCCAGGAGAATGTCGTGATCAACCATATTGAACGCATTGGAGAAATCTATTAGACCTAGAATGGTGACCAACGAATTCTCCATACCAAGGCGAATATCTTCGGTGACGTTAAGAAGAGCAGTAGCGGTACTGTGCCCAGGACGAAAACCTGATTGTAAGGGAGTAAGAAGACAATTTTCATGAATGAACGCGGAGACCTGAGCGTGGGCAGCCGCTTCTAACACTTTAGAAAGATAAGGTAAAATTAAAATGGGTCGAAAATTATTTAACGCCTGCGGATTTGAGACTTTTGGCAAAGGAGTGACATATGCTTTTCCCCAAAGGGTGGGAAACGATTTAAAGATTCAAAGATTCAAACATTTATTTGCTAACTATGAGTCATAATACATACAGGTCTTAGGTATATTGATGGTCCAATCATAGCAACTCAGAGAGTATTGCAAATACAATGGGTAGATGTCAATTGATTAAATTAATAAACTAAACATGCTTAAAAATAATATTACAAATCTAAATTTCATGCATAGTATTGTCTACAATCAAATTAAATTCTGTACTTATTTACATCTAAAAAGTCTTTGAAAGTGTAGTAGCATTTTGAAATAAGGTAGGATTTTAGAGCATTCGAGAATTTTTTGAATGTTTTTTCTTGTCGTATAGTATCTGGTAATTCATTAAATATTTTAACCGCCATGTGGTACGGACTATTGCCTAACATTTTTATTCTAGACGCAGGTAGGTGTAGTCTTTCTTTATGTCTGGTATTTATACTATGTGTGTCGGATACCTTTTTAAAAGAGTGTATGTTTTTATATGTGAACATGCAGACGTCGTATATATATAATGATGGTAAGGTAAGAAGGTTATATTTTTTGAAGTAGGGTTTACACGATGTCATGTTATCTATTTGGGCTATTATTCTTACACACTTTTTTTGCAATGCGAATAAGTCACTAATGTCTGTGCTGTTACCCCACAGGATAATTCCATATTTAAGTTGGGAATAAGCGTAAGCATAGTATGCTGATAGCGCTGCTTCCGTGTTAGTGCTTTGGACCAGTTCGTGTAAAGCATAGGTGAACCTAGACAGTTTTGATTTTACATGCTCGATATGACATTTCCAATTTAAATGTGAGTCTATCATAATACCCAGGAGTTTAAATGTGTCTACGCACTCTATTTGTTGGTTATTATATTTAATGTTTATATTTAAAGGTTTTTTTTTGTATGATCTGAATTGTATAATTTTTGATTTGGAATTATTTATGTCAAGGTTATGGTTTTGAAGCCAAGTAGTAACAGTCCGAATAGTGTCTTGTAGTAATTTATTTCCATCTTCTGTGTTTTTACATTTTAGCAATATTGAAATGTCGTCCGCAAAAAGCACCGGCAGGGCTATGTCATTTTTAATTATTTTTGGGAGATCGTTAATGTATATAAGGAATAGTATACACCCGAGGACACTTCCTTGTGGTATAGAACAAGTCAGAGTTTTTTCTTGCGATCTTACAACGTTTATTATATTTTTAGTGGTATCCATGTTTTCTACTTGTACTATTTGTTTCCGATTGTTTAGATATGATTTAAACCAGGAAAAGGCTTGTCCACGTACTCCCAAACCATATAGCTTCATTAATAGGATTTGGTAAATTACTCTTTCGTATGCTTTTGTCATGTCAAGTAACAAACCCAATCCATATGTTTTGTCATTTATATGGGTTAGGGCGGTTTGAATGTATTTATATACTGCCTTTGTTGTGGATCTGGTTTTCCTGAATCCGTTTTGGCTATCATCGAGTATACTGAATTTTTCAAGGAACATGTACAAGCGGTTGCACATTGCTTTTTCAAATATTTTTGAAAAGCTCGGTAGTAATGCTATCGGTCTATAATTATTTGGCGAGGTTGTGTCACCTTTTTTGTGTACGGGTTTAATTAAGGCTATTTTTAACTGGTCCGGAAATTCGCCCATTTCAAAACTTTGATTTTTTTCGACGAGCCCGAGGAGAGAGAGAAATTTACAATATGTGTAATAATTGGAAGCAAAATGTCAAGAATATGCATAATCATTTGTCTACTGATTTCGTCACAACCAACCGCATTTGAATGTAAAGATAAAATAATTTTTCGAATGTCATCCTCAGTTAAGGGAGAAAAAGTGAAAGATTCGATGTGGAGATTGGCCATGGAAGAAATCCTAGAAATAGTACGGAGTTTGGCAGAAGGATCTAAAGAAGAAGAATTCGAAAAATGATTATTAAAATCATCTAGTGAGAATGAAGAAGATGCTGGAGTAGAAGTTTTACCTAAATTTAAAGAATGTAAGAACTTCCATATATTAGCCGAAGAGGAGTTAGACAATTGGTCATGGAAATACTTCTTTTTAGCTGCCCTTACCATTCGATTATACAAGTTACGTGCCTTTTTATATGCGTTCCAGTTTTCATCAGATCGATCGCGCTTGTACAAACGAAAAGACCTATCCCTACGTGTCATGGCCATTCGAACTCCCCTACCAATCCACGGGGCTGGCGGCCGCCTAACTCTTACAGCATGAACAGGTGAATGAGCATCATATATTTTCAAAATGGAGGCATTCAGTAAAGAAACTTTTACGTCAATCGTTTCAGCTTCAAGAATATTAGTGAAATCAGTTTCTATGGCATCTTTCCTAAGCTGGTCTAAATCTATATTTGCATAATTGCGCATCCAGACAATTTCAGGCTTACGCATAGGTGGCTTAAGTTTATATTGAAAATAAATCAGATCGTGTTTGGAAAAGCCTGGAGCAGATAGTTGACCGTGATTGATAACCAAATCTAAAGAGGAGGTCAGTATTAAGTCAAGCCAAGTATCGTCGGTATCAAGATTAAAATGAGTGGGACCCAAAGAAAGAACGTTAAGATTTATTTAATTTATTTAAGATTTATTGTTAATCCTATTTCACTTAAATTATTATTTGCTTCTTTATGAATGGAGTATTTTACCCTAGATTTATCATGTTTTACGATGGCTTTTATAAGATAATCGGCTTCATTTTCTAAGTATTGCCTATACTTAATAATCTGAGTTTTATGTAGTGCTTCTATATTCATAAGGCCTCTCCCTCCTTCCTCTATTGGCATGTATAATCTTTCGATATCAGCTTTTTCTTGATGTATTTTGTTTAGAGTGAGTAATTTTCTGGTTTTTATGTCTATTTTCTTTAAATTGCTGTTTTTATAGTTGACTATACCAAATGAATATAGAAGCACTGGAACTGCATACGTATTAATTGCGGTTATTATGTTTTTGGCGTTAAGGTGTGTATGGGACAGTTTTTTAACTCTTTTAAAATATTCCTTCTGTATTTGTTCCCAAAGCCTATCATGTTCTATAGTTCCTGCTTCATTAATGCCTAAATATTTATATTTTTCGCCTTCCTTCAGATGTTCGAATTCTCCACCGCTTAATTATATATATTATATTATATTATATTATATTATATTATGTTATGTTATGTTATGTTATGTTATGTTATGTTATGTTATGTTATGTTATGTTATGTTATGTTATGTTATGTTATGTTATGTTATGTTATGTTATGTTATGTTATGTTATGTTATGTTATGTTATGTTATATTATATTATATTATATTATATTATAAATTTCTTAGGTTTGCACCTTCTCAAC
The DNA here is from genome assembly GCA_963555685.1 of Acrobasis consociella. Taxonomy (NCBI): domain Eukaryota; kingdom Metazoa; phylum Arthropoda; class Insecta; order Lepidoptera; family Pyralidae; genus Acrobasis; species Acrobasis consociella. Next base: position 14,056,095 of record OY743125.1, on the reverse strand, counting down.
CCTTTTTGGTCGGTATTAAGCTGAACTCCCGCCCTGAGACCCTCAGGGAGAAGGAGTTTCAGCGTCCCCTCCTACAAAAACTGTGTTGCCTAAAACTCTGCTTAAGATATTTGTTGTATGCAGTGCCGCTTGCTTCTGCATAATGCTTATGTCTATGTTTGAGTCTAGAATGTCACAATAACGCCGGAGGTTTATTGCAGTTACGCCTGTTGCTCCTATTACTATCGGTACTATTGTTGTTTTGGTGTTCCAAAGTCTAGTAACTTCTGTTTTTAACAGGTGGTATTTATTTAGCTTTTCTATCTCTTTTGCACCTATATTGTAGTCCGACGGTATTGTGACATCTATGAGGTAAGTGTTATTGCTTTGTTTGTGTGTGTAGATGATGTCTGGTCTGTTATGTGTGACTGTCCGATCAGTGTGAACCGGCATCTCCCACATTAGCTTCGCCTCGTCATTCTCCATAACTTTAGGTTGGTTTAACTGTTCCTGCCACCAGAGTTTTGAAACTTCAAATTTGTGTTTCCTTGCTAAAGTCCAAAAAATGTACTGTACTACATTGTTATGTCTCTTTACGTAGTAGCTACCAGCTAGCTTTTCACACCCTGAAATAAGATGTTGGGCGGTTTCATCTCTGTTCCTACATAGCCGGCATTTACCGTCTACGGGTTTTTTCATTATGTCTCTTTCATGCTGTCTGGTAGTTACTGCTTGGTCCTGTATGGCGAACACTGACGAAACCAACGAAGGAGATACCTGTTGCTTTTTGATCCAAACAAATTAAAGTTGTTTATCTATATTAGCTTTTTCCAGTATAGAGTTATGAAATTGACCATGTAATGGTTTGGCTTTCCAGGTATTTATACGTTTTTTCAGTACTGCTATTTTAAGTTCACTATCAAGGTATGTATTGTTTGCATTTAATTCTATCTCATTTAAATTATTTCTAGTTTCTTTGAAATGGAATATTTGGTTCTTGTTTTATCATGTTGTACTATGGCTGTTATTAAATAATCGTTTTCTTTTTCTAAATACTGTTTATACTTTATAATTTGAGTTTTGTGTAATGTTTCTATATTCATGAGTCCCCTTCCTCCTTCTTCTATAGGTATATATAATCTTTCCACGTCGGCTTTTTCTTGATGAATTTTTTGAATTGTTAATAGCTTTCTTGTTTTAATATCAATCTTTTTGAGGTCACTATTTTTATAGTTAACAATCCCAAAAGAATATAAGAGTACTGGGACTGCATAAGTGTTTATTGCGCGTATAATATTTTTTGCGTTAAGGTGTGTGTGGGTGAGTTTTTTTATTCGTTTAAAGTATTCTTTCTGAATTTGTTCTCTTAGTTTATCATGATCGATGCTGCCTGATTCGTTCATACCTAGATATTTATAATTCTGTCCTTCTCGAAGATGTTCAAATGTCTCACCACTGAGTAGCACATGCCCTTCTCCTTCATATCCTGTTCTTTTTCCCGCTTGCATATGTAACACATTACATTTACTTAGTCCAAAACTCATACCTATATCCTTTGTAAATACCTCTGTACTATCTATGAGAACCTTCAAGTTATTTTTGTTGTTTGAATATAATTTGAGATCATCCATGTAGAGCAAATGATTTATACTTACACTGTCCTTTAGTTTGTAACCGTGACTGTTATATTTGTTTAAAATTTGTGACAATGGATTGATTCCCAAACAGAATAGAAGTGGAGACAATGAGTCCCCCTGAAAAATACCGCGACGTATGCAAATCGGCTCAGTAGTAACTGAAGTCCCCACTGCTCGGGCAGTCATAGTGACTTTCCATTTTGGCATAGCCATCATAAGGAAGTTTTTTATATTGCTTGGGCATTTATATAGATCTAGCGCCTTCAGAAGCCACTGATGAGACATGGTGTCATAGGCTTTTTGATAGTCTACCCAACCCATGCTTAAGTTTTTCTGAGAGTGATGTGATGAGCATCTTCAAGAATGGCTTTATTAATCATCAGGTGGTCCTTACATCCGCGAGCTCGTCTTCTACAACCTCTTTGCTCTGGTGCAATTATATTATTTTTATCACAATACAACGCTAGGATGGAAGTTAAAAGTTTATACATACTGGGAAGACACGCTATTGGTCTCCAGTTTTTCGGGTCATCTGTTCTGTCATTTTTGGGGATTAAAATAACTTGTCCTGTCGCGAACCATTCTTCTATTTCCTCAGAACCTTTAAGTATATTTGTGTATAATTTAGCTATGTATATGTGTAAGTTTGTTAAGTATTTTAAATAGTAGTTTTGAATCTTATCAACTCCTGGTGTCTTCCAATTATGTAGTTTTTTAATGGCATCCCTGACCTGTTCTATTGTAATTTCACCTATTTCTGGACTCTGTACTATTTCCTCGGTTGTTTTCTCTACGTCTTTTATCCATTGAGCTTGCTCATTATACGGAACAGATTGTGACAGAATAGGTGACCAGAAGCTTTCTATTTCTTCTTTAGTTGGTATTTTTTCGGGAAGTGTCTGTTGTCCTGCTATGTTTCTGTAAAGTTTGTGTTGGTTGTCTTCAAATAATCTATTTTGTGCTTTTTTTGTGTTCATGTCTTCGTATCTTTTAATCCTACCTGATAGTGCTTTTATTTTCTGTTTTAGTATTTCTTTTGTATTGTCTCTATTGTTGTTGGTGAATATTTGGTATTTATCGTATATTTTATTTTTTAATTTGATTATTTTCCTAGTTTCTACACCGTTTTCTATTTCAATTAATCGTCCTAAGTCTTTCCTAAACATTTCTATTTTATTTGCTATTCTTTGTTTCCACGGTGGATCTTTACGCGGCTTTAGCGTGTTAGAACTAACATAAGGTTTTTGGTTATTTGCCAGAATCAGAGTTTTTGCCGTTGCATATATTATGTCATTCGTTTCTCGGAGAGATGGGTCAGTTTCAAATAAGGTTGGTAAATATTGATTTAATTTTCGAAGATTACTATGGAATTGCTTGTTAAATTTTGGTTTTGGTAAAACTAAGCGTTCTGAGATATTAGTTTCTTTAGTCTCTGCAATATTTTGTAATAAATCTAATATTAAAGGGTCTTGGTCAGTGTAGTTTTGTATGAGATGGTCAATTATACTTAATCGTTCAGTGTTTGTTTCAGTATGGTCATCTATTGCTGGTATTGAGTTTTCTTGGTTTCCGTTTGACTGAAAAGTTTCTATAATTGGTGATGATTGATCGAGTGTCGTATGTGATGTATGTGATTGTGTAGGTATGGTTGTGGTATGTGTGTCTGTACTGGTTGTGGTGTTTCGTGTATCTGACTGTTCTGCTTCTTGTCGAATTTCGTTAAGAACTTCGATTGATAGTGTTTTACGGTTCAGTATTGTTCGAGCTTGGTTTGATAAAGTATTACCATTAAACTTATGAATCTTTGGATTTTGAGGATTGCGTTCTTTAAATAATTTATAAAATCGGGTTATGTATCCAGACCCTCCTAGTTTGGCCTTATAATAACAGAACATGAGCTCTTTTAATTCCTCATCGGTCCACTTTTTCCTAGAGTCGTCATTTATATGTCTTAGGGGGTCTGCTCTGCTGTGTGGTTGTGAGTTTCTTACATTAGTTTGGGTGTCTTGTTGTGTGTTATCTGTTGATGTTGATGGTTGTGTCTGGTTGTGTGTGTCTGTGGTTGTAGATTGTGTGTATTCCTGTTCTATATTTTGTTGTATTTGTCTTAGTGTTTCTTCTGTGAATCTTTTTTGTTTCAGTATACTGCGAACCTGATTGGACAAAGCACTTCCATTAAATTTGTGTATTTTCGGGTTATGTGGATTTCTTTGCTTAAAAAGGTTTTCTAGTCTATTGATATACCCTGCCCCCCCTGATTTAGCCTTGTAGTAACAGAATAAAAGTTCTCGTAATTCCAAGTCGGACTACTTCTTCCTCGTATCATCATTTATATTTGGTGTTGGTGTGGTCGACTCTGACGCACCGGCAGTACTCTCGGGATCTAAATTATCCCCGCACCGCAAAGCGTAGTCAGTGTTCCTGAAAATGTCGGCTGTAGTATCTTCGGGTTGATCCCCCCCGACCCCTGCCCGCCTGTTCAGCAAGGGGTCACTGACGGTCCACATGCTGTCACGTGCAGCGCCAGCTCCACACGTGCCCCGACGACCCCCGGGTAGCGGCCCTATACGCGCATTCTCATTATTTCTTCTCATTTTTGAAATGGTTTTCCAGAGCCTCGTTAGCCAGGTAAGTTTTACTATGATAAGTACCTGTTGCCCGCCCCCCCACATGGACAAGATGTTAAAAAGTCCGGGCGTGAGGTTGTATTGGGGGGCTTATTATATTATATTATATTATAATATATTATATTATATTATAATATATTATATTATATTATATTATATTATATTAGTTCTTCTTTTCTCAGTCTCGAGAGAGGCTGGTAGTTTACTGAGATCCCGCCCTGAAACCTTCAGGGAGAGGGATATTATATTATATTATATTATATTATATTATATTATATTATATTATATTATATTATATTATATTATATTATATTATATTATATTATATTATATTATATTATATTATATTATATTATATTATATTATATTATATTATATTATATTATATTATATTATATTATATTATATTATATTATATTATATTATATTATATTATATTATATTATATTATATTATATTATATTATATTATATTATATTATATTATATTATATTATATTATATTATATTATATTATATTATATTATATTATATTATATTATATTATATTATATTATATTATATTATATTATATTATATTATATTATATTATATTATATTATATTATATTATATTATATTATATTATATTATATTATATTATATTATATTATATTATATTATATTATATTATATTATATTATATTATATTATATTATATTATATTATATTATATTATATTATAAATTTCTTAGGTTTGCACCTTCTCAACCCTTTTTGGTCGGTATTAAGCTGAACTCCCGCCCTGAGACCCTCAGGGAGAAGGAGTTTCAGCGTCCCGTCCCCTCCTACAAAAACTGTGTTGCCTAAAACTCTGCTTAAAAAGGTTTTCTAGTCTATTGATATACCCTGCCCCCCCTGATTTAGCCTTGTAGTAACAGAATAAAAGTTCTCGTAATTCCAAGTCGGACCACTTCTTCCTCGTATCATCATTTATATTTGGTGTTGGTGTGGTCGACTCTGACGCACCGGCAGTACTCTCGGGATCTAAATTATCCCCGCACCGCAAAGCGTAGTCAGTGTTCCTGAAAATGTCGGCTGTAGTATCTTCGGGTTGATCCCCCCCGACCCCTGCCCGCCTGTTCAGCAAGGGGTCACTGACGGTCCACATGCAGTCACGTGCAGCGCCAGCTCCACACGTGCCCCGGCGACCCCCGGGTAGCGGCCCTATACGCGCATTCTCATTATTTCTTCTCATTTTTGAAATGGTTTTCCAGAGCCTCGTTAGCCAGGTAAGTTTTACTATGATAAGTACCTGTTGCCCGCCCCCCACATGGACAAGATGTTAAAAAGTCCGGGCGTGAGGTTGTATTGGGGGGCTAATATAATATAATAAGCCCCCCAATTATATTATATTATATTATATTATATTATATTATATTATATTATATTATGTTATATTATATTATATTATATTATATTATATTATATTATATTATATTATATTATATTATATTATATTATATTATATTATATTATATTATATTATATTATATTATATTATATTATATTATATTATATTATATTATATTATATTATATTATATTATATTATATTATATTATATTATATTATATTATATTATATTATATTATATTATATTATATTATATTATATTATATTATATTATATTATATTATATTATATTATATTATATTATATTATATTATATTATATTATATTATATTATATTATATTATATTATATTATATTATAGTATATTATATTATATTATATTATATTATATTATATTATATTATATTATATTATATTATATTATATTATATTATATTATATTATATTATATTATATTATATTATATTATATTATATTATATTATATTATATTATATTATATTATATTATATTATATTATAATTTCTTAGGTTTTCACCTTCTCGACCCTTTTTGGTCGGTATTAAGCTGAACTCCCGCCCTGAGACCCTCAGGGAGAAGGAGTTTCAGCGTCCCCTCCTACAAAAACTGTATCCCCCAGTACTCGGCTTAAAATGTTACTAGTGTGTAATGCAGCCTGTTTTTGCATAATGCTTATATCTATGTGTGAGTCCAAGATGTCACAATACCGTCGGAGGCTTGTAGCGGTTACCCCTGTTGCGCCTATTACTATCGGTACTATTGTAGTTTTGGTGTTCCAAAGTCTTGTTACTTCTGTTTTTAATAGATGGTATTTATTTAGTTTTTCAATCTCCTTTGCACCTATATTGTAATCCGACGGTATTGTGATATCTATAAGGTAAGTGTTATTGCTTTGCTTGTGTGTGTATATGATGTCAGGTCTGTTATGTGCGATTGTGCGATCAGTATGAACTGGTATCTCCCACATCAGCTTCGCCTCATCGTTCTCTATTACTTTAGGTTGACTCAACTGTTCTTTCCACCAAAATTTCGAGACTTCAAAGTTGTGTTTTCTTGCTAATGTCCAGAAGATATATTGTACCACATTGTTATGCCTCTTGACATAGTAGGTGCCAGCCAGCTTTTCACAGCCTGAAATAAGATGTTGGGCAGTTTCATCTCTGTTCCTGCATAAACGGCATTTGCCGTCTATGGGTTTTTTCATGATGTCCCTTTCATGCTGTCTGGTGGCTACTGCTTGGTCCTGTATGGCGAATGTTGACGAGACTAATGAGGAAGATACCTGTTGTTTTTTGATCCATCTGAATGAGAGCTCTTTGTCTATGTTAGGTTTGTCGAGAATTGAGTTATAAAATTGACCGTGAAGTGGTTTAGATTTCAATGTATGTATCCGTTTCTTCAATATTGCATTTTTTAGTTCACTATCTATGTACTTACTATTTATTGTTAATCCTATTTCGCTTAAATTATTATTTGCTTCTTTATGTATGGAGTATTTTACCCTAGATTTATCATGTTTTACTATGGCTTTTATAAGATAATCGGCTTCATTTTCTAAGTATTGCCTATACTTAATAATCTGAGTTTTATGTAGTGCTTCTATATTCATAAGGCCTCTCCCTCCTTCTTCTATTGGCATGTATAATCTTTCGATATCAGCTTTTTCTTGATGTATTTTGTTTAGAGTGAGTAATTTTCTGGTTTTTATGTCTATTTTCTTTAAATCGCTGTTTTTATAGTTGACTATACCAAATGAATATAGAAGCACTGGAACTGCATACGTATTAATTGCGGTTATTATGTTTTTAGCGTTAAGGTGTGTATGGGACAGTTTTTTAACTCTTTTAAAATATTCCTTCTGTATTTGTTCCCTAAGCCTATCATGTTCTATAGTTCCTGCTTCATTAATGCCTAAATATTTATATTTTTCGCCTTCCTTCAGATGTTCGAATTCTCCACCGCTTAACAGCACATGCCCTTCTCCTTCGCAGTCTTTTCTTTTTCCTGCTTGCATATGTAAGATATTGCATTCAATAACCCGAAGTTCATACCTATATCTTTGGTGAATATTTCCGTACTATCTATGAGAACCTTCAGATTATTTTTGTTGTTTGCGTATAATTTAAGGTCGTCCATATATAACAAATGATTTATACATACACTGTCATTCAGTTTGTATCCTAAACTTTCATATTTATTTTATACCTGTGACAGAGGTTAATTCCTAGGCAGAAGAGAAGTGGGGACAAAGAGTCCCCTTGAAATATACCGCGGCGTATGAAAATCGGTTCCGTAGTTACTGAGGTCCCTACTGCTCGGGCAGTCATAACAACCTTCCATTTCGGCATAACCTTTCTGAGGAAGTCTTTGATAGCAGTTGGGCATTTATATATATCTAGAGTCTTTAGTATCCATTCATGAGACATACTATCAAAGGCCTTCTGGTAATCAACCCATCCCATACTCAGGTTCTTCTGATTTTGGTGGGCATCCTCAAGTATAGCTTTATTGGCCATCAGGTGGTCCTTACAGCCACGAGCGCGTCTTCTACACCCTCTTTGCTCCGGGGCAATCAGATTATTTCTGTCACAGTGCATGTATAACTCATTTGCCAATATAGAAGTCAGGAGCTTATACATACTTGGAAGACAAGCTATTGGCCTCCAGTTCTTCGGATCTTCTGTTCTGTCACTTTTTGGGATTAAAATAACCTGACCAGTAGTAAACCATTCTTCTATTTCCTCTGAACCTTTTAATATATTTGGGTATAATTTTGCTAAGTATATATGCATGCTAGTAAGGTATTTTAAGTAGTAGTTTTGAATTTTGTCGATTCCTGGTGTTTTCCAGTTATGTAATTTTTTGATAGCGTCCCTAACATGTTCTACTGTAATTTCAAAAGTGTCTTGATTCTGTTCTACTTCTTTAGTTGTTTCCCCAATCTCTGTAATCCATTGAGCCTGTTCATTGTAAGATATAGGTTGTGACAGAAGAGGTGACCAGAAGTTTTCTATTTCTTCTTTAGTTGGTATTTTTTCGGGAAGTGTTTGTTGTCCTGCTATGTTTCTGTAAAGTTTGTGTTGGCTGTCGTCAAATAATCTATTTTGTGCTTTTTTTGTGTTCATGTCTTCGTATCGTTTAATCCTACCTGATAGTGCTTTTATTTTCTGTTTTAGTATTTCTTTTGTATTGTCTCTATCGTTGTTGGTGAATATTTGGTATTTATCGTATATTTTATTTTTTAATTTTATTATTTTCCTAGTTTCTACTCCGTTTTCTATTTCAATTAATCGTCCTAAGTCTTTCCTAAACATTTCTATTTTATTTGCTATTCTTTGTTTCCACGGTGGATCTTTACGCGGCTTTAGCGTGTTAGAACTAACATAAGGTTTTTGGTTATTTGCCAGAATCAGAGTTTTTGCCGTTGCATATATTATGTCATTCGTTTCTCGGAGAGATGGGTCAGTTTCAAATAAGATTGGTAAATATTGATTTAATTTTCGAAGATTACTATGGAATTGCTTGTTAAATTTTGGTTTTGGTAAAACTAAGCGTTCTGAGATATTAGTTTCTTTAGTCTCTGCAATATTTTGTAATAAATCTAATATTAAAGGGTCTTGGTCAGTGTAGTTTTGTATGAGATGGTCAATTATACTTAATCGTTCAGTGTTTGTTTCAGTATGGTCATCTATTGCTGGTGTTGAGTTTTCTTGGTTTCCGTTTGACTGAAAAGTCTCTATAATTGGTGATGATTGATCGAGTGTCGTATGTGATGTATGTGATTGTGTAGGTATGGTTGTGGTATGTGTGTCTGTACTGGTTGTAGTGTTTCGTGTATCTGACTGTTCTGCTGCTTGTCGAATTTCGTTAAGAACTTCGATTGATAGTGTTTTACGGTTCAGTATTGTTCGAGCTTGGTTTGATAAAGTATTACCATTAAACTTATGAATCTTTGGATTTTGAGGATTGCGTTCTTTAAATAATTTATGAAATCGGGTTATGTATCCAGACCCTCCTACTTTGGCCTTATAATAACAGAACATAAGCTCTCTTAATTCCTCATCAGTCCACTTTTTCCTAGAGTCGTCATTTATATGTCTTAGGGGATCTGTTCCACTGTGTGGTTGTGAGTTTCCTACATTTGTGTGAGTGTCTTGTTGTGTGTAATCTGTTGATGTTGATGATTGTGTCTGGTTGTGTGTGTCTGTGGTTGTAGACTGTGTGTTTTCCTGTTCTATATTTTGTTGTATTTGTCTAAGTATTTCTTCTGTGAATCTTTTTTGTTTCAGTATACTGCGAACCTGATTAGACAAAGCACTTCCATTAAATTTGTGTATTTTTGGGTTATGTGGGTTTCTTTCCTTAAAAAGGTTTTCTAGTCTATTGATGTACCCTGTCCCTCCGGATTTAGCCTTGTAGTAACAGAATAAAAGTTCTCGTAATTCCAAGTCGGACCACTTCTTCCTCGTATCATCATTTACATTTGTTGTTGGTGTGGTCGACTCTGACGCACCGGCAGTACTCTCGGGATCTAAATTATCCCCGCACCGCAAAGCGTAGTCAGTGTTCCTGAAAATGTCGGCTGTAGTATCTTCGGGTTGATCCCCCCCGACCCCTGCCCGCCTGTTCAACAAGGGGTCACTGACGGTCCACATACTGTCACGTGCAGCGCCAGCTCCACACGTGCCCCGGCGACCCCCGGGTAGCGGCCCTATACGCGCATTCTCATTATTTCTTCTCATTTTGAAATGGTTTTCCAGAGCCTCGTTAGCCAGGTAAGTTTTACTATAATAAGTACCTGTTGCCCGCCCCCCACATGGACAAGATGTTAAAAAGTCCGGGCGTGAGGTTGTATTGGGGGGCATATTATATTATATTATATTATATTATGTTATGTTATGTTATGTTATGTTATGTTATGTTATGTTATGTTATGTTATGTTATGTTATGTTATGTTATGTTATGTTATGTTATGTTATGTTATGTTATGTTATGTTATGTTATGTTATGTTATGTTATGTTATGTTATGTTATGTTATGTAATGTTATGTTATGTTATGTTATGTTATGTTATGTTATGTTATGTTATGTTATGTTATGTTATGTTATGTTATGTTATGTTATGTTATGTTATGTTATGTTATGTACTGTTATGTTATGTTATGTTATGTTATGTTATGTTATGTTATGTTATGTTATGTTATGTTATGTTATGTTATGTTATGTTATGTTATGTTATGTTATGTTATGTTATGTTATGTTATGTTATGTTATGTTATGTTATGTTATGTTATGTTATGTTATGTTATATTATATTATATTATATTATATTATAATTTCTTAGGTTTGCACCTTCTCGACCCATTTTGGTCGGTATTAAGCTGAACTCCCGCCCTGAGACCCTCAGGAAGAAGGAGTTTCAGCGTCCCGTCCTACAAAAACTGTGTCGCCTAAAACTCTGCTTAAGATATTTGTTGTATGCAGTGCCGCTTGCTTCTGCATCTTCTGTGAATCTTTTTTGTTTCAGTATACTGCGAACCTGATTGGACAAAGCACTTCCATTATAGTAACAGAATAAAAGTTCTCGTAATTCCAAGTCGGACCACTTCTTCCTCGTATCATTATTTATATTTGTTGTTGGTGTGGTCGACTCTGACGCACCGGCAGTACTCTCGGGATCTAAATTATCCCCGCACCGCAAAGCGTAGTCAGTGTTCCTGAAAATGTCGGCTGTAGTATCTTCGGGTTGATCCCCCCCGACCCCTGCCCGCCTGTTCAACAAGGGGTCACTGACGGTCCACATACTGTCACGTGCAGCGCCAGCTCCACACGTGCCCCGGCGACCCCCGGCTAGCGGCCCTATACGCGCATTCTCATTATTTCTTCTCATTTTTTTAAATGGTTTTCCAGAGCCTCGTTAGCCAGGTAAGTTTTACTATGATAAGTACCTGTTGCCCGCCCCCCACATGGACAAAATGTTAAAAAGTCCGGGCGTGAGGTTGTATTGGGGGGCATATTATATATTATATTATATTATATTATATTATATTATATTATATTATATTATATTATATTATATTATATTATATTATATTATATTATATTATATTATATTATATTATATTATATTATATTATATTATATTATATTATATTATATTATATTATATTATATTATATTATATTATATTATATTATATTATATTATATTATATTATATTATATTATATTATATTATATTATATTATATTATATTATATTATATTATATTATATTATATTATATTATATTATATTATATTATATTATATTATATTATATTATATTATATTATATTATATTATATTATATTATACTAGTGGTTCGCCGCGAACTTAGACCTCGCGATATTATTCCAAAACTAAACCAGTTTTAATGTCCAGTGAAACTGTGATACATTATTCACTACCAATTCGATACCGTTGCAGGAAACAGATTTTCAAACCTTCTTTCTTCTTCTATTCTGAGCTGCAAGAGTTTCATTTTATATAAAAAAATTACAAACAATTTAAATCAAAACCTGGATTAAATTCAATATCCCAAGACATTTGAATCTTGAAAGAGCGACGTATGTACATCCAGCCGCCAACTATTTTACGCCTACGTCTCATCATCATCATCATCATTTCAGCCGCATAACGTCCACTGCTGGACTGGACATAGGCCTCTCCCAAAGATTTCCAAAATGACCGATCTAGAGCGGCTTCCAGCGACCTTGGTCAGGTCGATAAACCACCTTGCGGGTGGGTGTCCTACGCTTCGCTTGCCAGTACGTGGTCGCCATTGGAGTACCTTTTTGCCCCATCGGCCATCGGTTCGTCGCGCTATGTGTCCGCCCATTGCCATTTCAACGAGCTAATCCGTTGGGCTATGTCAGTGATTTTAGTTCTCCTACAAATTTCCTCATTTCTGATTCGATCGCGTAGAGAAACACCAAGCTTAGCCCTTTCCATAGCGCGTTGCACCTTTAGCCCTCTTATGGGATCCATAGTAAGGGACCACGTTTCAGATCCATAAGTCATCACTGGTAACACACATTATTTGTAAACTTTAGTCTTAAAAAACTGAGGTATTTTTGACGAGAAGACACTGCGTAGCTTCCCGAACACTGCCCAGCCGAGTCGTATTTGTTGAAAGACCTCTTCCTCGAAGCTGAAGCTTCCTGCCTGGATCAATTGACCCAGGTTACCACTTCGAGGGTGGAGCTCCCAACACAAACAGGTAGGAGCGCAACATGGACATTCGACATTACTTTCATTTTGTCCATGTTCATTTTAAGGCTTATCATCATCATCATCATTTCAGCCGCATAACATCCACTGCTGAACATAGGCCTCTCCCAAAGATTTCCAAAATGACTGATCTAGAATAGCTGGAAGGCGCTGGATGGAAGCCGCTCTAGATCGGTCATTTTAAGGCTCACCTGTTGGGAAACTCGGTTTAGGTCTGCGAGCATAGTACATACATACTTAATGTCGCGGTCTGCCATCGATTAAGCCATGACAACGATATCATCGGTAAATCGAAGGTGAGATACTCGCCATTGATGTCAATTCCAAATCCTTTCCATTCCAGAAGCTTGATCTTCCAGTGCAACGGTGAACAGTTTCGAAGTTATAACGTCTGGTTTACACCTCTATGCAGTGGAATTGCCGTTGTCCACTGCTCCTGTACTCGGACTGACATAGTGCGTTACTGTAAAAGCATTTCAACACCTCGATATACCGATAGTCAATACGGCATCGCTGGAGACTGAAGCACGGCCCATGTTTCGATCGAATCGAAGGCTTTTTCATAGTGCACTGTCCCCAAGCATAACGGCTGGTTATACTCCCTCGTCTTCTCTATAACTTGCCGCAGCGTATAAATGTGGTTCATGGTGCTAAAGCCCTTGCGTAAACCGGCTTGTTCGGAAGGCTGGAAGGCATCAAACCTGTTTGCGGGATGATTCGTGATGAGCCTCGAAAACAACTTATATACATGGCTAAGACACTTGATAGGCCTATAGTTCTTCAATAGAGTGTTATCTCCCTTTTTTTAAAAGAACAGGACCACAATGCCCCTGTTTCACGTTTCTGGCGTTACGCCCTCGAGCTGAATGGAATTAAAGAGCCTCTTGAAGGACTTTCAGTAGCAGCGTTCCGCCCACTTTCAGAAGCTCTGGATGATTCCATCCTCGCCCGGCGCCTTTTTGTTTTTAAGCTGTTTAAGGGCCATCCTAATCTAGTACAGGCTGATGTCCGGGACATTTTCGGTATAGTGTCGGATTAGCTTGGCTCTTGGGCAAACGCCAACGTCTACGACTACTTTATTCAAAGTGAGTCCTTGCGATTTGTGCACATTTATTGCCCTGGCAAGCGACAGTGGAAATTGCGTTCGTGAGCATGACACTTGGCCAGTCTTCCACGATCGGGTCATGCGTGGGATGGGAACCGTGTTCTGGTAAGGATTCTTGCCCTCGAATCTCCACAGCGTGCTCACGCATTGAACGCTAGCGTTTGGAGCTTTCGGGCGAAGTTTTTTGCTGACAAAGCTCTTATTGGCATGAGAAGTACTAGCATATTCCCTTAGTTGCGACTCTACGTAAAACTACTTCGCTGGCTTTGGTTGCCGTTAATCTCTTGCTTGTTAGTTTGTGGCATTATTACTAATACTACAACAGAAGCACAGACAAGTAGCGATATCGATTGTACCAAAGTTCGCTCAACAAAATTGCTAAATTTAATAAACTACCCAGTTTGCCGCAAACTTAGACGTCGCGATTATTTTTCGCAATTCAGTTTCCTAAATAACCCCTAGATGGTGCTATCCAAAGTTAGAACGCGCTATGGTTTCGTTTGGTATACAATCGCGGACATTTTTATTAATATTTCAAAAACTACTGAACCGATTTTGATGCCCAACGAACTTGAAAATTCTATTGATATTTCCTACATGCCTACCAAATTTCATCAAAATCAAACCATCGGTTCGGCTGTTATCGCGGTACAAACATACATACATACATACATACATACATACATACATACATACATACATACATACATACATACATACATACATACATACATACATACATACATACATACATACATACATACATACATACATACATACATACATACATACATACAATGTGTTTTCGCCCCCAACTCGATTTAGAGACCTTCGCTCGCTTCGCTCGCTCGGTCAATTATATTATAATATATTATATTATATTATATTATATTATATTATATTATATTATATTATATTATATTATATTATATTATATTATATTATATTATATTATATTATATTATATTATATTATATTATATTATATTATATTATATTATATTATATTATATTATATTATATTATATTATATTATATTATATTATATTATATTATATTATATTATATTATATTATATTATATTATATTATATTATATTATATTATATTATATTATATTATATTATATTATATTATATTATATTATATTATATTATATTATATTATATTATATTATATTATATTATATTATATTATATTATATTATATTATATTATATTATATTATATTATATTATATTATATTATATTATATTATATTATATTATATTATATTATATTATATTATATTATATTATATTATATTATATTATATTATATTATATTATATTATATTATATTATATTATATTATATTATATTATATTATATTATATTATATTATATTATATTATATTATATTATATTATAAATTTCTTAGGTTTGCACCTTCTCAACCCTTTTTGGTCGGTATTAAGCTGAACTCCCGCCCTGAGACCCTCAGGGAGAAGGAGTTTCAGCGTCCCCTCCTACAAAAACTGTGTTGCCTAAAACTCTGCTTAAGATATTTGTTGTATGCAGTGCCGCTTGCTTCTGCATAATGCTTATGTCTATGTTTGAGTCTAGAATGTCACAATAACGCCGGAGGTTTATTGCAGTTACGCCTGTTGCTCCTATTACTATCGGTACTATTGTTGTTTTGGTGTTCCAAAGTCTAGTAACTTCTGTTTTTAACAGGTGGTATTTATTTAGCTTTTCTATCTCTTTTGCACCTATATTGTAGTCCGACGGTATTGTGACATCTATGAGGTAAGTGTTATTGCTTTGTTTGTGTGTGTAGATGATGTCTGGTCTGTTATGTGTGACTGTCCGATCAGTGTGAACCGGCATCTCCCACATTAGCTTCGCCTCGTCATTCTCCATAACTTTAGGTTGGTTTAACTGTTCCTGCCACCAGAGTTTTGAAACTTCAAATTTGTGTTTCCTTGCTAAAGTCCAAAAAATGTACTGTACTACATTGTTATGTCTCTTTACGTAGTAGCTACCAGCTAGCTTTTCACACCCTGAAATAAGATGTTGGGCGGTTTCATCTCTGTTCCTACATAGCCGGCATTTACCGTCTACGGGTTTTTTCATTATGTCTCTTTCATGCTGTCTGGTAGTTACTGCTTGGTCCTGTATGGCGAACACTGACGAAACCAACGAAGGAGATACCTGTTGCTTTTTGATCCAAACAAATTAAAGTTGTTTATCTATATTAGCTTTTTCCAGTATAGAGTTATGAAATTGACCATGTAATGGTTTGGCTTTCCAGGTATTTATACGTTTTTTCAGTACTGCTATTTTAAGTTCACTATCAAGGTATGTATTGTTTGCATTTAATTCTATCTCATTTAAATTATTTCTAGTTTCTTTGAAATGGAATATTTGGTTCTTGTTTTATCATGTTGTACTATGGCTGTTATTAAATAATCGTTTTCTTTTTCTAAATACTGTTTATACTTTATAATTTGAGTTTTGTGTAATGTTTCTATATTCATGAGTCCCCTTCCTCCTTCTTCTATAGGTATATATAATCTTTCCACGTCGGCTTTTTCTTGATGAATTTTTTGAATTGTTAATAGCTTTCTTGTTTTAATATCAATCTTTTTGAGGTCACTATTTTTATAGTTAACAATCCCAAAAGAATATAAGAGTACTGGGACTGCATAAGTGTTTATTGCGCGTATAATATTTTTTGCGTTAAGGTGTGTGTGGGTGAGTTTTTTTATTCGTTTAAAGTATTCTTTCTGAATTTGTTCTCTTAGTTTATCATGATCGATGCTGCCTGATTCGTTCATACCTAGATATTTATAATTCTGTCCTTCTCGAAGATGTTCAAATGTCTCACCACTGAGTAGCACATGCCCTTCTCCTTCATATCCTGTTCTTTTTCCCGCTTGCATATGTAACACATTACATTTACTTAGTCCAAAACTCATACCTATATCCTTTGTAAATACCTCTGTACTATCTATGAGAACCTTCAAGTTATTTTTGTTGTTTGAATATAATTTGAGATCATCCATGTAGAGCAAATGATTTATACTTACACTGTCCTTTAGTTTGTAACCGTGACTGTTATATTTGTTTAAAATTTGTGACAATGGATTGATTCCCAAACAGAATAGAAGTGGAGACAATGAGTCCCCCTGAAAAATACCGCGACGTATGCAAATCGGCTCAGTAGTAACTGAAGTCCCCACTGCTCGGGCAGTCATAGTGACTTTCCATTTTGGCATAGCCATCATAAGGAAGTTTTTTATATTGCTTGGGCATTTATATAGATCTAGCGCCTTCAGAAGCCACTGATGAGACATGGTTATATTATATTATATTATATTATATTATATTATATTATATTATATTATATTATATTATATTATATTATATTATATTATATTATATTATATTATATTATATTATATTATATTATATTATATTATATTATATTATATTATATTATATTATATTATATTATATTATATTATATTATATTATATTATATTATATTATATTATATTATATTATATTATATTATATTATATTATATTATATTATATTATATTATATTATATTATATTATATTATATTATATTATATTATATTATATTATATTATATTATATTATATTATATTATATTATATTATATTATATTATATTATATTATATTATATTATATTATATTATATTATATTATATTATATTATATTATATTATATTATATTATATTATATTATATTATATTATATTATATTATATTATATTAACCTACAATACCACTCACTGACTGATTGACATAGTTGTTTGCCCTGTTGCGGGGTTGCTGGGGTTGTGGTTGATGTGTGGTCGTATAGAGGGTGCTCCAGTGAGTACCAGAAAAATCTGACATTTGAGGATCTGCAGAAACTTGATGTGAAAGGGGTACGGCCTGCAAAAACGGTTTCGGTTAGGGGTGCGCTTTTTTTTCCATAATGTAGGGGGTTGTAAGCAATTTGACGACCGTCATTTGTTTTTAGATTTTTTTCAAAATCCAAGATGGCCGCCATACATGAACAATTTTCCTCCACACAAACTTACCCATTTTCTGAACCGGAAACATATTTTAGCCCACCCCAATAGCATCAAGTAAACCCGCGGGCTGCTTGCAGCCCGCGCAGCGCCCGAAAAGCTAGTTATATTATATATAGCTACACTTACCACTGACTCACTGATTTACATAATTGTTTGACCTGTTGCCGACTGACAGGTGTCATTAATGTTATACCATCGTATACAGGGTGTTTTGAAACCAACCAGAAAAATCCGAAAATCCGTGAAAATTACTTCGGGGAGAGGGTGAAGATCACCAGATCCTGATGTGGAAGGGGTATGGCCTGCGAAAACGGTTGGGGTTAGGGGCGTGATTTTTTTTTCAAAATGTAGGGGGTTGTAAACAATTTGACGACTGCCAGTTGTTTTTTGATTTTTTCAAAATCCAAGATGGCCGCCATACATGGACAATTTCTCCCCATACAAATTTCATACAAACCGCACCCCCAAGTAAGTTGGCGCAGCCTGAGGCCGAAGGCCGAAGGCGGAGCACCCACGCCAGGCCGCAGGCCGAGCTGGGGAGCGAGGCCAAAGGCCGAGCTCCCCCCCCCCTTGACCCCCCCTCCCCGAAGTAATTTTCACGAGGCCGTAGACCGAGTGAAGCGAGCTGCGGGCGAGGGCGAAGCCCAAGCCACTCCAACCAAGCATTGCGTTTTTTTTTTAATTTTTGGAAATCCAAGATGGCCGCCGAAAGTTAAATGCTTGCGATTTTGCTGAAAATCAATATCTATATGTATTTTGAGCCGAAAAATCCAAATTAAAATTTTTTTTTGGAATCCAAGATGGCGCCTGGATTTTAGAAAATTAAAATTATTTCGTTAGTATCGTTTCACTGGGACTACATAGGGGTCTGAAATTTTCTTTACTAGAGTAAAGCACCCCGTGGAACTCGAAACTGCAATTAGATTTTGGATCCAAGATGGCCGCCCACATATTTTTTCATGATTCCTCATCAGACTGCAAGTCTGACCCATTTTCTCAACTGGACATGTTCTTTAGCCTTCCTCAACAGCTACACGAAAAACCGCGTGCTGCGTGCAGCACGCGCAGCACCCGAAACACTAGTTATAATTATATTATATTATATTATAATATATAAACCTACATTACCACTCACTCACTCACTGACATAGTTGTTTGCCCTGTTGCGGGGTTGGTGGGGTTTAGGTTGATGTGTGGTCGTATAGAGGGTGCTCCAGTGAGTACCAGAAAAATCTGACATTTGAGGATCTGCGGAAACCTGATGTGGAAGGGGTACGGCCTGCAAAAACGGTTAAAGTTAGGGGCGTGATTTTTTTTCCATAATGTAGAAGATTAAAAGCAATTTGACGACCGTCATTTGTTTTTTGATTTTTTTCAAAATCCAAGATGGCCGCCATACATGGACAATTTTCCTCCATACAAACTTACCCATTTTCTGAACTGGAAACATATCTTAGCCTACTTCAACAGGTTCACGAAAGACCGCGGGCTGCTGGCAGCCCGCGCAGCGCCCGAAAAGCTAGTTATAATTATAATATATAAACCTACATTACCACTGACTCACTCACTCACTGACAGAGTTGTTTGCCCTGTTGCGGGGTTGGTGGGGTTTGAGTTGATGTGTGGTCGTATAGAAGGTGCTCCAGTGAGTACCAAAAAATCTGACATTTGAAGATCTGCATAAACCTGATGTGGAAGGGGTACGGCCTGCAAAAACGGTTGGAGATAGGGGCGTGATTTTTTTTCCAAAATGTAGGGGGTTATAAGCAATTTGACGACCGTCATTTGTTTTTAGATTTTTTTCAAAATCCAAGATGACCGCCATACAAGGACAATTTTCCTCCATACAACCTTACCCATTTTCTCATCTTGACATGTTATTTAGCCCACCCCAAGAGAATTCCGAAAAACCGGGGGCTGCTTGCAGCCCGCGCAGAGCCCTAAAAGCTAGTTATATATTATATTATACTATATTATATTATATTATATTATATTATATTATATTATATTATATTATATTATATTATATTATATTGTATTGTATTGTATTGTATTGTATTGTATTGTATTATATTATATTATATTATATTATATTATATTATATTATATTATATTATATTATATTATATTATATTATATTATATTATATTATATTATATTATATTATATTATATTATATTATATTATGTAGTTTTGGTGTTCCAAAGTCTTGTTACTTCTGTTTTTAATAGATGGTATTTATTTAGTGTTTCAATCTCCTTTGCACCTATATTGTAATCCGACGGTATTGTGATATCTATAAGGTAAGTGTTATTGCTTTGCTTGTGTGTGTATATGATGTCAGGTCTGTTATGTGCGATTGTGCGATCAGTATGAACTTGCATCTCCCACATCCGCTTCGCCTCATCGTTCTCTATTACTTTAGGTTGACTCAACTGTTCTTTCCACCAAAATTTCGAGACTTCAAAGTTGTGTTTTCTTGCTAATGTCCAGAAGATATATTGTACCACATTGTTATGCCTCTTGACATAGTAGGTGCCAGCCAGCTTTTCACAGCCTGAAATAAGATGTTGGGCAGTTTCATCTCTGTTCCTGCATAAACGGCATTTGCCGTCTATGGGTTTTTTCATGATTTCCCTTTCATGCTGTCTGGTGGCTACTGCTTGGTCCTGTATGGCGAATGTTGACGAGACAAATGAGGAAGATACCTGTTGTTTTTTGATCCATCTGAATGAGAGCTCTTTGTCTATGTTAGGTTTGTCGAGAAT
Organism: Acrobasis consociella; assembly: GCA_963555685.1. Taxonomy (NCBI): domain Eukaryota; kingdom Metazoa; phylum Arthropoda; class Insecta; order Lepidoptera; family Pyralidae; genus Acrobasis; species Acrobasis consociella. The sequence goes on along the minus strand of OY743125.1, from coordinate 14,035,208 downwards.
GGAGTTATAAAATTGACCGTGAAGTGGTTTAGATTTTAATGTATGTATCCGTTTCTTCAATATTGCATTTTTTAGTTCACTATCTATGTACTTACTATTTATTGTTAATCCTATTTCACTTAAATTATTATTTGCTTCTTTATGTATGGAGTATTTTACCCTAGATTTATCATGTTTTACTATGGCTTTTATAAGATAATCGGCTTCATTTTCTAAATAATGCCTATACTTAATAATCTGAGTTTTATGTAGTGCTTCTATATTCAAAAGGCCTCTCCCTCCTTCTTCTATTGGCATGTTTAATCTTTCGATATCAGCTTTTTCTTGATGTATTTTGTTTAGAGTGAGTAATTTTCTGGTTTTTATGTCTATTTTCTTTAAATCGCTGTTTTTATAGTTGACTATACCAAATGAATATAGAAGCACTGGAACTGCATACGTATTAATTGCGGTTATTATGTTTTTGGCGTTAAGATGTGTATGGGACAGTTTTTTAACACTTTTAAAATATTCCTTCTGTATTTGTTCCCTAAGCCTATCATGTTCTATAGTTCCTGCTTCATTAATGCCTAAATATTTATATTTTTCGCCTTCCTTCAGATGTTCAAATTCTCCACCGCTTAACAGCACATGTCCTTCTCCTTCGCAGCCTGTTCTTTTTCCTGCTTGCATATGTAAGATATTGCATTTACTTAACCCGAAGTTCATACTTATATCTTTCGTGAATATTTCCGTACTATCTATGAGAACCTTCAGATTATTTTTGTTGTTTGCGTATAATTTAAGGTCGTCCATATATAACAAATGATTTATACATACACTGTCTTTCAGTTTGTATCCTAAACTTTCATATTTATTTAATACCTGTGACAGAGGATTAATTCCTAGGCAGAAGAGAAGTGGGGACAAAGAGTCCCCTTGAAATATACCGCGGCGTATGAAAATCGGTTCCGTAGTTACTGAGGTCCCTACTGCTCGGGCAGTCATAACAACCTTCCATTTCGGCATAACCTTTCTGAGGAAGTCTTTGATAGTAGTTGGGCATTTATATATATATCTAGAGTCTTTAGTATCCATTCATGAGACATACTATCAAAGGCCTTCTGGTAATCAACCCATCCCATACTCAGGTTCTTCTGGTTTTGGTGGGCATCCTCAAGTATAGCTTTATTGGCCATCAGGTGGTCCTTACAGCCACGAGCGCGTCTTCTACGCCCTCTTTGCTCCGGGGCAATCAGATTATTTCTGTCACAGTGCATGTATAACTTATTTGCCAATATAGAAGTCAGGAGCTTATACATACTTGGAAGACAAGCTATTGGCCTCCAGTTCTTTGGGTCTTCTGTTCTGTCACTTTTTGGGATTAAAATAACCTGACCAGTAGTAAACCATTCTTCTATTTCCTCTGAACCTTTTAATATATTTGTGTATAATTTTGCTAAGTATATATGTATGCTAGTAAGGTATTTTAAGTAGTAGTTTTGAATTTTGTCGATTCCTGGTGTTTTCCAGTTATATTATATTATATTGTATTGTATTGTATTGTATTGTATTGTATTGTATTGTATTGTATTGTATTGTATTGTATTGTATTGTATTGTATTGTATTGTACTGTACTGTACTGTACTGTACTGTACTGTACTGTACTGTACTGTACTGTACTGTACTGTACTGTTCTGTACTGTACTGTACTGTACTGTACTGTACTGTATTGTATTGTATTGTATTGTATTATATTATATTATAATTTCTTAGGTTTGCACCTTCTCGACCCTTTTTGGTCGGTATTAAGCTGAACTCCCGCCCTGAGACCCTCAGGGAGAAGGAGTTTCAGCGTCCCCTCCTACAAAAACTGTATCCCTCAGTACTCGGCTTAAAATGTTACTAGTGTGTAATGCAGCCTGTTTTTGCATAATGCTTATATCTATGTGTGAGTGCAAGATGTCACAATACCGCCGGAGGCTTGTAGCGGTTACCCCTGTTGCGCCTATTACTATCGGTACTATTGTAGTTTTGGTGTTCCAAATTCTTGTTACTTCTGTTTTTAATAGATGGTATTTATTTAGTTTTTCAATCTCCTTTGCACCTATATTGTAATCCGACGGTATTGTGATATCTATAAGGTAAGTGTTATTGCTTTGCTTGTGTGTGTATATGATGTCAGGTCTGTTATGTGCGATTGTGCGATCAGTATGAACTGGCATCTCCCACATCAGCTTCGCCTCATCGTTCTCTATTACTTTAGGTTGACTCAACTGTTCTTTCCACCAAAATTTCGAGACTTCAAAGTTGTGTTTTCTTGCTAATGTCCAGAAGATATATTGTATCACATTGTTATGCCTCTTGACATAGTAGGTGCCAGCCAGCTTTTCACAGCCTGAAATAAGATGTTGGGAAGTTTCATCTCTGTTCCTGCATAAACGGCATTTGCCGTCTATGGGTTTTTTCATGATGTCCCTTTCATGCTGTCTGGTGGCTACTGTTTGGTCCTGTATGGCGAATGTTGACGAGACTAATGAGGAAGATACCTGTTGTTTTTTGATCCATCTGAATGAGAGCTCTTTGTCTATGTTAGGTTTGTCGAGAATGGAGTTATAAAATTGACCGTGAAGTGGTTTAGATTTTAATGTATGTATCCGTTTCTTTAATATTGCATTTTTTAGTTCATTATCTATGTACTTACTATTTATTGTTAATCCTATTTCACTTAAATTATTATTTGCTTCTTTATGTATGGAGTATTTTACCCTAGATTTATCATGTTTTACTACGTTTTTTCTAAGATAATCGGCTTCACTTTCTAAGTATTGCCTATACTTAATAATCTGAGTTTTATGTAGTGCTTCTATATTCATAAGGCCTCTCCCTCCTTCTTCTATTGGCATGTATAATCTTCCGATATCAGCTTTTTCTTGATGTATTTTGTTTAGAGTGAGTAATTTTCTGGTTTTTATGTCTATTTTCTTTAAATCGCTGTTTTTATAGTTGACTATACCAAATGAATATAGAAGCACTGGAACTGCATACGTATTAATTGCGGTTATTATGTTTTTGGCGTTAAGGTGTGTATGGGACAGTTTTTTAACTCTTTTAAAATATTCGTTCTGTATTTGTTCCCTAAGCCTATCATGTTCTATAGTTTCTGCTTCATTAATGCCTAAATATTTATATTTTTCGCCTTCCTTCAGATGTTCGAATTCTCCACCGCTTAACAGCACATGTCCTTCTCCTTAGCAGCCTGTTCTTTTTCCTGCTTGCATATGTAAGATATTGCATTTACTTAACCCGAAGTTCATACTTATATCTTTCGTGAATATTTCCGTACTATCTATGAGAACCTTCAGATTATTTTTGTTGTTTGCGTATAATTTAAGGTCGTCCATATATAACAAATGATTTATACATACACTGTCTTTCAGTTTGTATCCTAAACTTTCATATTTATTTAATACCTGTGACAGAGGATTAATTCCTAGGCAGAAGAGAAGTGGGGACAAAGAGTCCCCTTGAAATATACCGCGGCGTATGAAAATCGGTTCCGTAGTTACTGAGGTCCCTACTGCTCGGGCAGTCATAACAACCTTCCATTTCGGCATAACCTTTCTGAGGAAGTCTTTGATAGTAGTTGGGCATTTATATATATATCTAGAGTCTTTAGTATCCATTCATGAGACATACTATCAAAGGCCTTCTGGTAATCAACCCATCCCATACTCAGGTTCTTCTGGTTTTGGTGGGCATCCTCAAGTATAGCTTTATTGGCCATCAGGTGGTCCTTACAGCCACGAGCGCGTCTTCTACGCCCTCTTTGCTCCGGGGCAATCAGATTATTTCTGTCACAGTGCATGTATAACTTATTTGCCAATATAGAAGTCAGGAGCTTATACATACTTGGAAGACAAGCTATTGGCCTCCAGTTCTTTGGGTCTTCTGTTCTGTCACTTTTTGGGATTAAAATAACCTGACCAGTAGTAAACCATTCTTCTATTTCCTCTGAACCTTTTAATATATTTGTGTATAATTTTGCTAAGTATATATGTATGCTAGTAAGGTATTTTAAGTAGTAGTTTTGAATTTTGTCGATTCCTGGTGTTTTCCAGTTATGTAATTTTTTGATAGCGTCTCTAACATGTTCTACTGTAATTTCAAAAGTGTCTTGATTCTGTTCTACTTCTTTAGTTGTTTCTTCAATCTCTGTAATCCATTGAGCCTGTTTATTGTAAGATATAGGTTGTGACAGAAGAGGTGACCAGAAGTTTTCTATTTGTTCTTTAGTTGGTATTTTTTCGGGAAGATTTTGTTGTCCTGCTAAATTACGGTAAAGTTTGTGCTGGTTTTCTTCAAAAATTTTGTTCTGTGTATGTTTAGTATTCATGTCTTCATAGCGTGTAATTCTCCCTGACAGTGCCTTTATTTTTTGTTTTAACATTTCTTTTATATTGTCTCTATCGTTGTATCTATATTATATTATATTATATTATATTATATTATATTATATTATATTATATTATATTATATTATATTATATTATATTATATTATATTATATTATATTATATTATATTATATTATATTATATTATATTATATTATATTATATTATATTATATTATATTATATTATATTATATTATATTATATTATATTATATTATATTATATTATATTATATTATATTATATTATATTATATTATATTATATTATATTATATTATATTATATTATATTATATTATATTATATTATATTATATTATATTATATTATATTATATTATATTATATTATATTATATTATATTATATTATATTATATTATATTATATTATATTATATTATATTATATTATATTATATTATATTATATTATATTATATTATATTATATTATATTATATTATATTATATTATATTATATTATATTATATTATATTATATTAAAATTTCTTAGGTTTGCACCTCCTCGACCCTTTTTGGTCGGTATTAAGCTGAACTCCCACCCTGAGACCCTCAGGGAGAAGGAGTTTCAGCGTCCCCTCCTACAAAAACTGTATCCCCCAGTACTCGGCTTAAAATGTTACTAGTGTGTAATGCAGCCTGTTTTTGCATAATGCTTATATCTATGTGTGAGTCCAAGATGTCACAATACCGCCAGAGGCTTGTAGCGGTTACCCCTGTTGCGCCTATTACTATCGGTACTATTGTAGTTTTGGTGTTCCAAAGTCTTGTTACTTCTGTTTTTAATAGATGGTATTTATTTAGTTTTTCAATCTCCTTTGCACCTTTATTATAATCCGACGGTATTGTGATATCTATAAGGTAAGTGTTATTGCTTTGCTTGTGTGTGTATATGATGTCAGGTCTGTTATGTCATATGTGCGATTGTGCGATCAGTATGAACTGGCATCTCCCACATATTATATTATATTATATATTTTTTTTTTTTTTGGTCGGTATTAAGCTGAATTCCCGCCCTGAGACCCTCAGGGAGAAGGAGTTTCAGCGTCCCCTCCTATAAAAACTGTATCCCCCAGAACTCGGCTTAAAATGTTACTAGTGTGTAATGCAGCCTGTTTTTGCATAATGCTTATATCTATGTGTGAGTGCAAGATGTCACAATACCGCCGGAGGCTTGTAGCGGTTACCCCTGTTGCGCCTATTACTATCGGTACTATTGTAGTTTTGGTGTTCCAAAGTCTTGTTACTTCTGTTTTTAATAGATGGTATTTATTTAGTTTTTCAATCTCCTTTGCACCTATATTGTAATCTGACGGTATTGTGATATCTATAAGGTAAGTGTTATTGCTTTGCTTGTGTGTGTATATGATGTCAGGTCTGTTATGTGCGATTGTGCGATCAGTATGAACTGGTATCTCCCACATCAGCTTCGCCTCATCGTTCTCTATTACTTTAGGTTGACTCAACTGTTCTTTCCACCAAAATTTCGAGACTTCAAAGTTGTGTTTTCTTGCTAATGTCCAGAAGATATATTGTACCACATTGTTATGCCTCTTGACATAGTAGGTGCCAGCCAGCTTTTCACAGCCTGAAATAAGATGTTGGGCAGTTTCATCTCTGTTCCTGCATAAACGGCATTTGCCGTCTATGGGTTTTTTCATGATGTCCCTTTCATGCTGTCTGGTGGCTACTGCTTGGTCCTGTATGGCGAATGTTGACGAGACAAATGAGGAAGATACCTGTTGTTTTTTGATCCATCTGAATGAGAGCTCTTTGTCTATGTTAGGTTTGTCGAGAATGGAGTTATAAAATTGACCGTGAAGTGGTTTAGATTTTAATGTATGTATCCGTTTCTTCAATATTGCATTTTTTAGTTCACTATCTATGTACTTACTATTTATTGTTAATCCTATTTCACTTAAATTATTATTTGCTTCTTTATGTATGGAGTATTTTACCCTAGATTTATCATGTTTTACTATGGCTTTTATAAGATAATCGGCTTCATTTTCTAAGTATTGCCTATACTTAATAATCTGAGTTTTATGTAGTGCTTCTATATTCATAAGGCCTCTCCCTCCTTCTTCTATTGGCATGTATAATCTTTCGATATCAGCTTTTTCTTGATGTATTTTGTTTAGAGTGAGTAATTTTCTGGTTTTTATGTCTATTTTCTTTAAATCGCTGTTTTTATAGTTGACTATACCAAATGAATATAGAAGCACTGGAACTGCATACGTATTAATTGCGGTTATTATGTTTTTGGCGTTAAGGTGTGTATGGGACAGTTTTTTAACTCTTTTAAAATATTCCTTCTGTATTTGTTTCCTAAGCCTATCATGTTCTATAGTTCCTGCTTCATTAATGCCTAAATATTTATATTTTTCGCCTTCCTTCAGATGTTCGAATTCTCCACCGCTTAACAGCACATGTCCTTCTCCTTAGCAGCCTGTTCTTTTTCCTGCTTGCATATGTAAGATATTGCATTTACCTAACCCGAAGTTCATACCTATATCTTTGCTTTTATCGTTTGAGCCTCCTATACAAAATTCGCAACCATCTATCTGTAGAGTCACGTCTCATTATTTGTGAGGCTCAGATATTGTCTAAGCTTAATTATGGAGATCTAGTTTACGGGCCACGACTTCTATGTAGATCTAAGCTTTTGGTGCAAAGAGTGCAGAACGCATGTCTTCGTTTCTGCTTTAACATCCCTCCCCGAAGTCACACTACGCCATTTTTAAATAAGGCCTCTTTACTCTCAATGGAATCACGTAGGCAGCTACACTTCGCTAGCCTGTTGTTTGACATAATAAAATTTCAAAAGCCAGAGTATTTATATGAAAAATTACTTTTCTTGTCACAACATCATGCGAGGTCTACGCGTCCCGTGCTTTCATTACAACGACACAAGACAGTGGCATTCAGGGGTAGTTTCAGATATGCGGCGGCAAAGTGTTGGAATAACATTCCTCCACCAATTAGAAACGTCACGTCAAAATTTACTTTAAAAAGATTGTATAAATTACACCTTTTGGATATGCAAAAAAAAGATATGTCCAAACGCTTTGCCTGCCGCATCAGTAGAATTTATGCTCTTCATCACCTAGCTTTTCATTGGCTATGCCTGTTTGTGTTTGTATATTAATGTATAATGCAGTTATATCAAATGTTATATTATTATTTTTTCTTCTACTAAATTAATGAGTGTGTAATGTTGATTCCAATTCTATGTCTTAATCAAATTTAATGAAAATATATAATTTAATTGAATATATTATATTTGAGGTTAATTCTAATCAACTTATTGTGTTTCTGGCCAGTACTATTTATTATAACTAATATTTTTTGTATGTTAAATTTTTATAATGCGTTAGAATTGTAAATTTATTGTTTGTAATTGGAATCTTGTTCGCGCATTCTCAAGGGCGCCAGCTGAAAACACTACTCAACAAATTTTCAACTTTTGATTTTATCTGAGGTCGCATTATGTGATTACTATTTCTTGCCACTAAAGTAATAAAAATATGCAAATATACACACAATCACATCTCAATGTCCAGATAAACATCCATGTCTGAAATCACGAATTTTCCATAATTGACCGAGCGAGCGAAGCGAGCGAAGGTCTCTAAATCGAGTTGGGGGCGAAAACACATTGTATGTATGTATGTATGTATGTATGTATGTATGTATGTATGTATGTATGTATGTATGTATGTATGTATGTATGTATGTATGTATGTATGTTTGTACCGCGATAACAGCCGAACCGATGGTTTGATTTTGATGAAATTTGGTAGGCATGTAGGAAATATCAATAGAATATTCAAGTTCGTTGGGCATCAAAATCGGTTCAGTAGTTTTTGAAATATTAATAAAAATGTCCGCGATTGTATACCAAACGAAACCATAGCGCGTTCTAACTTTGGATAGCACCATCTAGGGGTTATTTAGGAAACTGAATTGCGAAAAATAATCGCGACGTCTAAGTTTGCGGCAAACTGGGTAGTTTATTAAATTTAGCAATTTTGTTGAGCGAACTTTGGTACAATCGATATCGCTACTTGTCTGTGCTTCTGTTGTAGTATTAGTAATAATGCCACAAACTAACAAGCAAGAGATTAACGGCAACCAAAGCCAGCGAAGTAGTTTTACGTAGAGTCGCAACTAAGGGAATATGCTAGTACTTCTCATGCCAATAAGAGCTTTGTCAGCAAAAAACTTCGCCCGAAAGCTCCAAACGCTAGCGTTCAATGCGTGAGCACGCTGTGGAGATTCGAGGGCAAGAATCCTTACCAGAACACGGTTCCCATCCCACGCATGACCCGATCGTGGAAGACTGGCCAAGTGTCATGCTCACGAACGCAATTTCCACTGTCGCTTGCCAGGGCAATAAATGTGCACAAATCGCAAGGACTCACTTTGAATAAAGTAGTCGTAGACGTTGGCGTTTGCCCAAGAGCCAAGCTAATCCGACACTATACCGAAAATGTCCCGGACATCAGCCTGTACTAGATTAGGATGGCCCTTAAACAGCTTAAAAACAAAAAGGCGCCGGGCGAGGATGGAATCATCCAGAGCTTCTGAAAGTGGGCGGAACGCTGCTACTGAAAGTCCTTCAAGAGGCTCTTTAATTCCATTCAGCTCGAGGGCGTAACGCCAGAAACGTGAAACAGGGGCATTGTGGTCCTGTTCTTTTAAAAAAAGGGAGATAACACTCTATTGAAGAACTATAGGCCTATCAAGTGTCTTAGCCATGTATATAAGTTGTTTTCGAGGCTCATCACGAATCATCCCGCAAACAGGTTTGATGCCTTCCAGCCTTCCGAACAAGCCGGTTTACGCAAGGGCTTTAGCACCATGAACCACATTTATACGCTGCGGCAAGTTATAGAGAAGACGAGGGAGTATAACCAGCCGTTATGCTTGGGGACAGTGGACTATGAAAAAGCCTTCGATTCGATCGAAACATGGGCCGTGCTTCAGTCTCCAGCGATGCCGTATTGACTATCGGTATATCGAGGTGTTGAAATGCTTTTACAGTAACGCACTATGTCAGTCCGAGTACAGGAGCAGTGGACAACGGCAATTCCACTGCATAGAGGTGTAAACCAGACGTTATAACTTCGAAACTGTTCACCGTTGCACTGGAAGATCAAGCTTCTGGAATGGAAAGGATTTGGAATTGACATCAATGGCGAGTATCTCACCTTCGATTTACCGATGATATCGTTGTCATGGCTTAATCGATGGCAGACCGCGACATTAAGTATGTATGTACTATGCTCGCAGACCTAAACCGAGTTTCCCAACAGGTGAGCCTTAAAATGACCGATCTAGAGCGGCTTCCATCCAGCGCCTTCCAGCTATTCTAGATCAGTCATTTTGGAAATCTTTGGGAGAGGCCTATGTTCAGCAGTGGATGTTATGCGGCTGAAATGATGATGATGATGATAAGCCTTAAAATGAACATGGACAAAATGAAAGTAATGTCGAATGTCCATGTTGCGCTCCTACCTGTTTGTGTTGGGAGCTCCACCCTCGAAGTGGTAACCTGGGTCAATTGATCCAGGCAGGAAGCTTCAGCTTCGAGGAAGAGGTCTTTCAACAAATACGACTCGGCTGGGCAGTGTTCGGGAAGCTACGCAGTGTCTTCTCGTCAAAAATACCTCAGTTTTTTAAGACTAAAGTTTACAAATAATGTGTGTTACCAGTGATGACTTATGGATCTGAAACGTGGTCCCTTACTATGGATCCCATAAGAGGGCTAAAGGTGCAACGCGCTATGGAAAGGGCTAAGCTTGGTGTTTCTCTACGCGATCGAATCAGAAATGAGGAAATTTGTAGGAGAACTAAAATCACTGACATAGCCCAACGGATTAGCTCGTTGAAATGGCAATGGGCGGACACATAGCGCGACGAACCGATGGCCGATGGGGCAAAAAGGTACTCCAATGGCGACCACGTACTGGCAAGCGAAGCGTAGGACACCCACCCGCAAGGTGGTTTATCGACCTGACCAAGGTCGCTGGAAGCCGCTCTAGATCGGTCATTTTGGAAATCTTTGGGAGAGGCCTATGTCCAGTCCAGCAGTGGACGTTATGCGGCTGAAATGATGATGATGATGATGAGACGTAGGCGTAAAATAGTTGGCGGCTGGATGTACATACGTCGCTCTTTCAAGATTCAAATGTCTTGGGATATTGAATTTAATCCAGGTTTTGATTTAAATTGTTTGTAATTTTTTTATATAAAATGAAACTCTTGCAGCTCAGAATAGAAGAAGAAAGAAGGTTTGAAAATCTGTTTCCTGCAACGGTATCGAATTGGTAGTGAATAATGTATCACAGTTTCACTGGACATTAAAACTGGTTTAGTTTTGGAATAATATCGCGAGGTCTAAGTTCGCGGCGAACCACTAGTTTTATTCTAATTTTAATTGAAATGGCGTAGTTTTTTTGGAGTGGCTGGCTTTTCTCTTGTACTCAGTAGCAGGGGTCTCTCTAATAAGGCTCCAACAGTAATCCGCGAGCATAGCAGGCTCCCATCTGCCTTGAAATCGCTTTTCAAATGCAAACAACATCTTGGTGAAAGCGTTCGCCATGTTCGTCACTGACTGATCCCATATTTTCAGGGAAAAAGTCCAAATGCGAGTGAAGAAAATGCAACTTAAGTGACATATTGCATCCTATTTTTGACCGAGCGAGCGAAGCGAGCGACGGTCTCTAAATCGAGTTGGGGGCGAAAACACATTGTATGTATGTATGTATGTATGTATGTATGTTTGTACCGCGATAACAGCCGAACCGATGGTTTGATTTTGATGAAATTTGGTAGGCATGTAGGAAATATCAATAGAATTTTCAAGTTCGTTGGGCATCAAAATCGGTTCAGTAGTTTTTGAAATATTAATAAAAATGTCCGCGATTGTATACCAAACGAAACCATAGCGCGTTCTAACTTTGGATAGCACCATCTAGGGGTTATTTAGGAAACTGAATTGCGAAAAATAATCGCGACGTCTAAGTTTGCGGCAAACTGGGTAGTTTATTAAATTTAGCAATTTTGTTGAGCGAACTTTGGTACAATCGATATCGCTACTTGTCTGTGCTTCTGTTGTAGTATTAGTAATAATGCCACAAACTAACAAGCAAGAGATTAACGGCAACCAAAGCCAGCGAAGTAGTTTTACGTAGAGTCGCAACTAAGGGAATATGCTAGTACTTCTCATGCCAATAAGAGCTTTGTCAGCAAAAAACTTCGCCCGAAAGCTCCAAACGCTAGCGTTCAATGCGTGAGCACGCTGTGGAGATTCGAGGGCAAGAATCCTTACCAGAACACGGTTCCTATCCCACGCATGACCCGATCGTGGAAGACTGGCCAAGTGTCATGCTCACGAACGCAATTTCCACTGTCGCATGCCAGGGCAATAAATGTGCACAAATCGCAAGGACTCACTTTGAATAAAGTAGTCGTAGACGTTGGCGTTTGCCCAAGAGCCAAGCTAATCCGACACTATACCGAAAATGTCCCGGACATCAGCCTGTACTAGATTAGGATGGCCCTTAAACAGCTTAAAAACAAAAAGGCGCCGGGCGAGGATGGAATCATCCAGAGCTTCTGAAAGTGGGCGGAATGCTGCTACTGAAAGTCCTTCAAGAGGCTCTTTAATTCCATTCAGCTCGAGGGCGTAACGCCAGAAACGTGAAACAGGGGCATTGTGGTCCTGTTCTTTTAAAAAAAGGGAGATAACACTCTATTGAAGAACTATAGGCCTATCAAGTGTCTTAGCCATGTATATAAGTTGTTTTCGAGGCTCATCACGAATCATCCCGCAAACAGGTTTGATGCCTTCCAGCCTTCCGAACAAGCCGGTTTACGCAAGGGCTTTAGCACCATGAACCACATTTATACGCTGCGGCAAGTTATAGAGAAGACGAGGGAGTATAACCAGCCGTTATGCTTGGGGACAGTGCACTATGAAAAAGCCTTCGATTCGATCGAAACATGGGCCGTGCTTCAGTCTCCAGCGATGCCGTATTGACTATCGGTATATCGAGGTGTTGAAATGCTTTTACAGTAACGCACTATGTCAGTCCGAGTACAGGAGCAGTGGACAACGGCAATTCCACTGCATAGAGGTGTAAACCAGACGTTATAACTTCGAAACTGTTCACCGTTGCACTGGAAGATCAAGCTTCTGGAATGGAAAGGATTTGGAATTGACATCAATGGCGAGTATCTCACCTTCGATTTACCGATGATATCGTTGTCATGGCTTAATCGATGGCAGACCGCGACATTAAGTATGTATGTACTATGCTCGCAGACCTAAACCGAGTTTCCCAACAGGTGAGCCTTAAAATGACCGATCTAGAGCGGCTTCCATCCAGCGCCTTCCAGCTATTCTAGATCAGTCATTTTGGAAATCTTTGGGAGAGGCCTATGTTCAGCAGTGGATGTTATGCGGCTGAAATGATGATGATGATGATAAGCCTTAAAATGAACATGGACAAAATGAAAGTAATGTCGAATGTCCATGTTGCGCTCCTACCTGTTTGTGTTGGGAGCTCCACCCTCGAAGTGGTAACCTGGGTCAATTGATCCAGGCAGGAAGCTTCAGCTTCGAGGAAGAGGTCTTTCAACAAATACGACTCGGCTGGGCAGTGTTCGGGAAGCTACGCAGTGTCTTCTCGTCAAAAATACCTCAGTTTTTTAAGACTAAAGTTTACAAATAATGTGTGTTACCAGTGATGACTTATGGATCTGAAACGTGGTCCCTTACTATGGATCCCATAAGAGGGCTAAAGGTGCAACGCGCTATGGAAAGGGCTAAGCTTGGTGTTTCTCTACGCGATCGAATCAGAAGTGAGGAAATTTGTAGGAGAACTAAAATCACTGACATAGCCCAACGGATTAGCTCGTTGAAATGGCAATGGGCGGACACATAGCGCGACGAACCGATGGCCGATGGGGCAAAAAGGTACTCCAATGGCGACCACGTACTGGCAAGCGAAGCGTAGGACACCCACCCGCAAGGTGGTTTATCGACCTGACCAAGGTCGCTGGAAGCCGCTCTAGATCGGTCATTTTGGAAATCTTTGGGAGAGGCCTATGTCCAGTCCAGCAGTGGACGTTATGCGGCTGAAATGATGATGATGATGATGAGACGTAGGCGTAAAATAGTTGGCGGCTGGATGTACATACGTCGCTCTTTCAAGATTCAAATGTCTTGGGATATTGAATTTAATCCAGGTTTTGATTTAAATTGTTTGAAATTTTTTTATACAAAATGAAACTCTTGCAGCTCAGAATAGAAGAAGAAAGAAGGTTGGAAAATCTGTTTCCTGCAACGGTATCGAATTGGTAGTGAATAATGTATCACAGTTTCACTGGACATTAAAACTGGTTTAGTTTTGGAATAATATCGCGAGGTCTAAGTTCGCGGCGAACCACTAGTATAGTAGCAGTCCAATAAAACTTTTATTTTTTCGCGAAAATCTTCAGATTTCTTGTTACCAAGGAAATTGTTAGTGACATCGACAAAAGCGTTCCATGCTTGTTTTTCAATATTATTGAGAGCAGATATAAAAGATGGATCTTGAATCAGCTTTTTTTATGTCTGGACCTACGAAAACACCCTCTTTAATTTTCGCGTCACTAAGCTTGGGAAACTTTTGCTTGAGAAACTGGAAAGCCGCACCTTCTTTGCTTATTTTTTTACAAATTTTTTTATGAGCCCTAGTTTGATGTGCAATGCCGGCAAAATAATTTTATCTTGCTCAACCAATGGTTCAAATTTTACGTTTTTCTGGCCCACTACTAGAGAGTGACGTAATGGCCAATCTTTTTTAATAAAATGTTGAGCTCGAGCTCGGCTATCCCACTCGCAAAGAAAACAACAATATTTTGTATAGCCTGACTGCAAGCCTGTTAACAAAGCAACCACTTTAAGATCTGCACAAACTGGCCATTTATGATCTCTGTATTTAATTTTTTCTAATAAAAGTTTCATAACGTCATAAGTTTCTTTCAAATTAGCACTATAAGCGAGGGGCAAGGACGGTAACTCATTTCCATTATGCAACAATACTGCTTTCAAGCTACTTTTTGAGGAATCAATAAATAAACGCCATTCAGCAGCTACATGATTTTGCCCAAGCTGTGCCATTAATCCATTTACATCATTGCAAAAAACTAAGCCATCTTCTTTAGAATAGTACGGAACCAGTGAGCTATGTCGTTTACGATAAAAAGATACCTTCACATCTGATTCACATAGATTCCATTGCTGTAATCTGGATGTCAATAATTCTGCCTTATCAATGGGTAAATTTAATTCTCTTATTAAGTCATTAAGCCTAGTTTGATTCAATAAAAGTGGCTCAGATGCACATTTTGGGACATATTGGGGGTCCTCGCTATTTTCACTATCCGTCGAACTCGAGTCGACTTCAACTGTCTGAATTAAATTCACTGGGCACTCAGGAACAGGTAACTCGTCAGAATGTGGCTGAGGTTTTATTACCGATGGCACGTTGGCATACTTAATACTTCGTTTTGATTTTTCAGAAAACCCCTTTAATTGCGTTAAACAAAAATAACAATCGACGGCATGATTCGTTGGCTCCATCCACACCATTGGCGTACCAAATGGCATTTTTTTAGTTGTTCCCTTACACCTACCATTGAGATATGTATAACATCTTAAGCACACTTTAGGAACCCATGACTTGTCTTGATTCCTTACGACACGGTTAAAATAAGCTTGATAGCACTGTTTAATTAAGTCAGAAAGTGGTTTTTTTTTTTCGATTTCGGCGTAAACTCGCCACAAATATAGCAAAATAAATCAGGACTGTTAACACACACTCGCGACATTTTAGAAGTCAGTTAATATACTAACAAATGCACTATGTTCCATTTGCAAAAGTAATAAGTTTCCGGACTACCCGCATTTTAACTTTTGTAGGTAGGTAAAAAAATAAAAAAATATTTATCCCATATGTGATATCGAAATAAAATGCATACAGTATTTTTATATTGGTCAAGCTTATTATGAAATAATATGAATTGGGTCAGATATTTTTTAAGTGTTGAGTAGTGAAATCAGCTGTTACTCCTAGGGGGTAGCGTTTAGCTGAGCTGTAGCCCTTTTGTGCACTGTGCCACACAAATGCATGCTTAGCTGTAAGTATTAAAATTTGTAATTACCTTACCTTATAATAATTATGTATATTGTGTGTTACAGAGAGCAAATAAATCATTTATCTATCTATCTTTATCTAAGTCCTAATCGCTGTGCACAATCGTTAGTCATAAAACTAGTTTGAGAACCACTGTCAATTACCACGCGCACGGGCTGATATCTGCCCATAACGTCGAAAACGTGGACAATCGCAGTACCTAACAGAACTGTAGAGCCAGTAGAACACGTTAATGATACTTGATTTTGATTCAAGTTATCACTGCAAGAATCTTTGATATCTGTACTCACTAAATTTATTTTAGAATCTACGTGTAAGGTGTTGTGATGCTTGTTTTAAATACTGTACATGTGATCTTCGATAAACATTCGCTAGGCGTATGACCTTGAAGGAGACAGTTCTCGCATAAACGTAATTCTTTTATTTTATCAAGCCGCTGAGTTGGGGTCAGCCCAAGATATTCGAAACATTTATAAATTGTATGAAACAGTTTTTTGCAGTATAAACACCCCTTTTATACATACTCAGATTTATCAGTGACTGCATTACTTGCCAAACACGTTTTTGAATAAGTATTTTTTATGTTTGGTTTATTAATTACTTTATTATGAATTGACGGAATAGAAGCTTTACTAACAAGGGCTTTGGAGAAAGTACTTTTACTCGACGACATTTCTAACATGCGAGTCTGATTGGTGACAAATTCGATTAATGTTTTGAAAACAGGTATTTTATATAGCACCAATTTTTTGTTCAAATTCACGCCTAGAAACTGAGTCTAAGTTATGAAGTCCAATGTAACATAAAATAAATCCTGCCAGATCATAAATTTTTAATAATTCTAAGGCTTGAACACACTCATGAAAGGTTTCTAAAAATGAATTCAATCCGCTCACAGATTCATAAGATAGCGGCTTAAATGCAAACAATTTATCCATATAACGGGAAGCTATAGCTCGCTTATTCTCATACCTATCACATAAGCTTGTCCACACAATATTATAATTATCACTTGACACTGGCAGACTTTTGACGATTTGAAGTGCAGGTCCAGTCAATACCGACCGCAAATAATAAAACTTTTCAACGTTGCCTATAGCTTCATTTTTATGTATTAACTTGTAAATGTGTCTTTAAATGTTAAGAAATTTTCCTTTCATTTTTTTTTGGACTAATTCGATTTTCGGTAAGCGGGGGTGAGCATCACGTTGAATTTTAGATTCACTAGGTTTTGAAGATTTTGAAGATGCGTTGTATTTCAAAATACAGCTCATCGAAGGCGTGTACCTCTTGGTTATTAATGACGTAAGTTGGATCATTTTTTAACTCCAAGAAGGAAATTTCATCAACAATTTTTTCAAAGGATTCCCGAGTTGCCTCGAGATCTCCAAATCGCACAGTCAATTTATCCAACGCGGAAGCGTTCTTTTCGACAGTCTTGGCTATATCATAATATTGTTAAAAACGTCTAAAATATCTTTCTTTGCGACTAATTAGTGTATTAATTTGTTGAAGATCTGACAAATGAGCCATTTTGATTTAAACAAAAATGTACTAAATAGGCTAGGTACCGACCGAATCACTAAACTGAGTTGTAATTATCACAAGTATATGATGTTGGTACAAATTGAATTATTGAATAGCTACTCAATAATATTTGTACAATTTTGTTCACAAATGTTTAACCATGTAGGTAAATATGTTTGCTTGCTATACCTTATTAGAAATAGATATTGAAAATAGGTATTTGACAGCATAAACTCTAACATTACACCAAATTGAACTATTGAATAGTATCTGATTGCAATCTTAGGTTACCTACAAGTTGAATAACAATGTGTGATTATCTATTTTGAAAACTTGTTGATACAAGTTTTCAAAATATTATTATACATATATATATATATATATATATATATATATATATATATATATATATATATATATATATATATATATATATATATATATATATATATATATATATATATATATATATATATATATATATATATATATATATATATATATATATATATATATATATATATATATATATAAATAAATAACTATCACAATGATGTAAATTAAACCGGTACTGTACACGAGTAGGGAGGGAGAGGGAAGATATGGTAGGAGAAAGAAATAAGTTACTAAACAAAGGTAAGAAAGTGATTTTTAGTCTAGGTCTTAAAGTTGTTCACCGTTTTGGCGTCTCGAACAGATAGAGGAAGGGCATTCCAAAGACGAGCAGCATAGACAGTGAAGGAGTATTTATAGAAAGTAGTCGAGTAAACTGGAGCATCAAGAAGAAGTTTATCTGTACTACGAAGAGGTCTAGAAAACGTTTTGAAGAAAAAACCATTGGCCGATTTAAAGAAAAAGGGCGTGGTTTGTTTTTGGACAAGCGTCCCTATATATGGTTTTGGTGGGAGGAACGGTGTATATGTACGTTTATATTTATATAGTATATAAGTAGAGTATTTTTGGGGTTTTCAAAACAGATAGTTTTCATCACACCGCGCTCATTTCATTCGCTTGGTGTGATGAAAACTACCTGTTTTGATACCCCCAAAAATACTCCAGGTATTTCGCTCAAGCACATGTATTTTGAAATACCATTTCCAATGCATTGAACACTCTAAATCGTGGATATAATATAAAATCCTGTCGAGCTCATTTCATGCACTTGGTCTGATTTTCATCAGAAAACTACCTGTTTTGAAATACCCCAAATAATAGCTTTGGTTTTTCGTTTTGAAATGACTCACCTGATACGATCGCTGTTTGTTTACCCAGTCACACTACACAAGATTGTTACATTTCCACTAACACAACACAACTAAGCAATTTTTAGTATAAATTTATAGCAACTAAAATATTACTCTAGTGATTAATAATGATAAGGAAAATATTGACAATAAGTCAAAAGACCTACCAAACAACAATAGAGATACAGTCATAATTATAACATGCTGCACTCAAACAGAAAAACTAAGATGGTGAATAAGCGCATCAAGAAGGAAAATATGCAACCTGTGACATAAAGTGATGATTTGTACTGAAATTATATACTGTCCGCATTTGCTAAGCTGTAGAGTCACGACCCGCTCTAAACGCGCTAAAACGCATAAAAACTGATAACAATCCTGAAGCGAAGAAACGTCATTAGAGGCTTATTTTACGAGTTAACAACCGCTCGTGACATGAGGCTTATTTTAAACGAGTTTGCCAAACCGCTCGAAAAGATGTGCTATTAGAGGCTTATTTTACGAGTTAACACTACCGCTCGACTAAGAAAAGAATGCCATCAGGATGTTCCAGCAAAAAAACCAAAGTCCTGACCAAAAAAAGGTATACCAAGGAACAACAAAAACCAAAATTCCCACCTATAAACAGGTAAAAGGAACAACAAAAAAAAACCCCAATTCGTGTAGGCTTATTGACTCAGCAACTACATTCAATAATAAAAAATCAGTAACAAATTTGAAATCACAAAAAGATGTTAACTGTTATGCAACAAAACTCAAAGGAAAAACAAACAAAAAAACTAAAAAAACGGTTCAAATTACCTTTAGAAAAAAAAATACGAATTGACATTATAAATTATTACACAATACTACAATAACAGGAATCGACCCCGCGACCCTGACCTAAATACGACTCTAAAAGTCAAAATATTTATAAAAGTATAAAACAAACTGTAGTAAAATTAATTTGTCAAAATTAAAAACAATGTCAACTAAGTATTTAAAAAAAAACTCATTTAACGCTAACTCAAGCCTATACTCTGAGCGCACGACACTAAAAATCTATACAAAAGTTCAGCACAACTGATTATGACTTTAAAATTTAAATAAGACCTAAACAAGGATGTGGTTCGATTCATTTTGTAAAAAAAAATTAAGTTTGACTAAAAAAATCTATATAAAAACTACACGTGTGTGTCCACTATTATATAGGTGAGTTGCTGACTGTAGACCCCCCTAAACAAAATATACAAAAAAAAAAACAAAAAAAAAACACAAAAACATACACAAACACAAAGCCCTGGGGTAGATAACAAGTAAGTTATGTGCCCCAGGTGTGCCCAGTAATTAAAATCCGAATCCTGTCTCTGTAAAAACAATATGAGACAGGAGTGGTCCCTCTCGGTTCGAAGCCGGCACTGACTTCTACCACAGTTCCGACCAACACCACACAATTATACAAAAATAATAATAAAAAAAAAACGCAAGATCCACCGACCACGCGCTAATCTGTACACGACCACCTATTTAAAACCACGTATATGGGCGCCAATTGCTACGGGATAAGCCCGAGCAAGAAAAAAAAATGAAATAAAATAAACTACAAGGAAAAAGGACAATAAAAAAAACAAAATAAATTAAAATAAACAACTATATTGTCCTTTCTACAATATATATAACAATAAAACACACAAAACTAATAATCTAGGGACAGACGCGGGTCCAGCGAAAAAATAGGTAGTCTCGTACAGATGATGCGTTTACAAATACAAAATTAAAACAGAACGGTGGTCAGTGGTTCTCGGGCGGAACTTATCTGGGTGAGGGACGAATATGCACTCGGGGCACAAAGATAGTTAAATATCAATCTTTAAAAAGAAAATCTTGGAGCAAATTACAAATTATAAAGCTAAAGTAATAAAAATAAAATAAATCTGGTTAGTATCATTTGAAATGTCATTCACGCAGCCAACCGACAAATCATCACCGATGACTCATTTCATTTGAAAAATTACGGTTACCGTTAAAAGATAACCGCTTAGATGTGATTGCCAGCTTGGTACGTGAATGAATTTAAACACATTAAAAAAATAATCATGTAATAGCTAGAAATCGGAGAACATAACATTTATACTAAAATTACTAAAATATGAAAATTACACAGAAATCCGATCCATGCTAATTACAGTCATGTCGAAAACATACAAACATAACATGTTTAATGTTAATTGGTGTGAAAGAAATATAAATCATGGACAAAATATATTTGTGCCATGACATTAGGTACAAGTACTAAGATAGGAAAATACAATTAATCTGTATCCCAGCTAAATCATTATGACGATTTCGTTTAGGTTATAAACGAATTATCGCATACAACAAAAGTATATCTTAAAATTATGACCAATCATTAAACCAGTAAAATTTGAAATTTGGTTACGAAACATAATTGGTATTTTCTAAAACCCCCTTTTCTTAGGAATACACACACAAAATACAGCCAGACAACTTACCCTATATAACAGGGAACTCGTACACAATACAAATTATTTTTAAAAAAGAATAAAAAAATAGCTGACGGACAACTTAGCCGTACAAATTAATCAAAATTAAGCTAGTTCGTAGTCGAAGCGAGCCACAATTGTAATGCTCGATCACTGAGGTTTTTCGATCTACATCCAACAAGATGTAGGTAGATCGATAAAAATATCAACTCTGTGATACCCGAAACCCACTCAATAATTAACTTTTGTCTATTATCGAAGGTTCTAGAAAATCGGAGATAATATAAAAATAAAAATGTTTATAAGAGTTTATTAGTTTATTATGGATTCTTTATAAATAAAATGAATGATTTTAAATAATCAACATTATATTGAGTTATTTTTTAAAACTGGGAATGACTATGACGTTAACCACCTGTCAATGTCATCTTAAGTCATTCAGTTAGAATAAACTACCAAAAACAAACAATGTACAGAACCAACCTATTTGTATGAGTTTATTTCTGAAAATTATAATTACTTTTTATTTAAAATGTGATGGAATACATACTTTTGAAAAAGAATTTAGCAATATCTATAGAAAACAAAAAAATGACCAATTGGTGAGTGATATTGTTAACATTACATTGTTACAAGTAGCACTAACTTCTCTCAAGAAGAACTGAATTCTCACAATCATCAATAACATTGAATGTGATCACTCGTGAAAACAATGCACATTCAGTTATCTTGTGTATTTGTGACTTACATTACAAAACTGAAAATAAAATGAAATGATGTTAATTCTCAGAGGTACACATCTGTTTCTTGTTAATTTATGTAACAGTTTTTTTTGTAGCTTAGCAATGCTAACGTTGCCGTTGCCGTCACGCAGGCTCACACATATATACATATGTGTGAGCCTGCGTGTACGCATCTTAGTTTCCTAGGTTCAAACATAAAATTACCGTGTTGAGCCCTCCACAACAGACAACAAACCAAATATTTAACTGCAAAACAATCAAACAAATAATTGACAATGGTTTGTACACCCAGCCAAACAAGGCTTATATACGGTCGAACAATATGAAACGATCTCACCAAATTTCTGCAGTGGACACGAAGTTTTCATCCCACTTCTGATATCGGAGCGTCGGGGTAAAAGGGCTCCATGATATCAGATGGTTCCATTCCGAGCACAAATAAAAGGTGCACGCACACTATTACTTCAAATACACGCCCAAAACTTATCAAGTGGCTACGATAATTCGTAAAGTTCATAAAAGTCACTGTATAGGTAGACAACAACCACTAGAACATGAATCCCATTTCTAGTCTGTAAAGTTAACACTTAAGACCAAATCACTTAAGTTTAGAGCGCACGCAAAACGGTAACGAATACGCGGGTCGCAAGCAGTTACACACAACGTGGCATCTGACCAACCGTACTCATTAGACTGTGTGCCTTCAGCACCCATGCCCAAGCTTAGAACAACGGAAATCATAATAATCATAATTTGATGCTTCGACCCACGGCTACGTTCGGCAGTATAGTGACTGCCCCGTTTTTCTAGTTATTACAAACAAAGACTCTCTTATGTCCAAACTCCGATAAGACTTAATGTTGTTAATGTAAACATTCGCCTAGGAATGCGTGTCGGTCGCGCGGGCGCCGGTTGCTGTACGCTAAAAGATGCCTCGCGCCGACATATATATAGATTTAATATAATTTGAAGCTCATCATCATATGTATTAAATAACAAAACAATAAAAAAGTAAAAAACTTTAAATAATATTAAATCTAGAAATTATCGATAAACTCTAGTGCATCACTAGTGCTTGAATTTATTACGTAAGTAACTTATATGCACTTCAATTAGTGAATTACTATATAAATATGTATTCATAAGTACGGTGGCAGTCCATCGTATCGTTAAACCGCTAAGCTGTTTGCCGCGTGATTAATATCGTTCTGTGTGTGACGAGCCTTTCGATAAAAACGTAACCCTCTTTGATAATGGGTAGGAAAATAAAATGATGACTTGAAATGACGCAAGTAAATGGTGGCATGATGAATGTCATGCATGCACATGCATGCGGCATACTTTGAGCATTCGATTTCACCGGAAATTGTGCATGTAATACTACACTTTTGTTATTGAGTTCTATACTTTTATTATTGGGTTATTTTATTGTTTATTAATAATTATTCAATTATGCCAACTTTTCATTAAATGTAGTGATCGTCAACATTCTGGTACTTAAACTATTTGATAGCTATGCATATTTTAGAATTAAACATATGTAAGTGAGTAAAAATATAATTTTTATTATTGGTTGACCATTCCTGGAAATAGTAGCGATTTAGCAAAAATCTACTTTAAATTCGTGCATGCCAATTGTTGTGATCATTATTCTTCTTCATTACTTCTCTGAAGAGAACGTTGTTAGACGTTGTCGAACCGCCCGACCGTCGCGACGCCCGGCTACCGTTGTGCCGCCCGCCTAACGTTGTGCCGCCCGCCTACCGTTGTGCCGCGTGCCTAAAGTAGTACTGCCCGCCTACCGTGGTTCCGCCAGCAGTTAGTCGGTTGCTGTGTACTTGTGCCAGCTGCCTGCCTACGCGCCTACCACTGTACAGCTCGGTTGTCCAGCGTGCCATCCACACTCAGAAACACGAAGATTCGTTGCGTTGCAATAATGTTCGTAAGTTCATAACATAAGTAGTACATATTTAATGATTTCCTTTTTCTTAACATTTGTATAATATAGCGTGGAGAGTGTAGGCCAAATCCTCTGGCTGACCTGGTCAAGTATGGCTCTGGTAGAGAGAGGGTCGTGCTCTTTTAGCAAAGATTAAAAAAGACCTGAAGAAGAACAATATATAATATTCATTAATGTTTAAACTATCTTTACAGTTAATAAAGTAACTATGTCCAGCATACACTATTTAATTTCGTGTTATTAAATGATTTACCATGTTTTTTACAGGTCCGACTCTGAGTATTACAAACAACGCTGCAAGCAGGCTAAGAAGAAGCTCGCAGGACATTTCGGCTCTGATTCCGAAGAAGCATCCGCTGCAAGCTTGATGTAAGTTTGTTTATTGTTTTATGAATTTCGTTTATTCCCAGTTAGCAAGCACTAGTTTTTCGACTGTGTGATTATTCTAGATCGATAGTAACTACGTGTGTTAATTTCAATTCCCGTTAAGTCGAGATGTTTTTGGAAGTTCATCTATGTACCTTTGTATTTGTTATAAAATATAGTATCGTTGAGTTAGTCTCCCATAACACTAATCTTAAACTCACTTTGGGCCTTACTAGATCTGTATCGTCCCTATACATTTATTAGTTTAAATTTAATCAAGATTATTAATTAGTATCTACCTATTGTAAACTGCTTTAGTCTAATCATACGTTCTGTTTTCAGTTCTAAGAAAAAGGAACCTAAACCTAAGAAACGGGAGACAAGTCGAGCACAGCCAGCATCCAAGGCCAAACGTTCGAAGAAAGGCTGGCAACTGGACAGCGACAGCGAGGAGGAAGCGATAGCCCAGCGCGCAGCCGCCACCAAGAAAATCCCTCCGTTGCTGTCAGTGTTGTCGCGCTGTGTAGCAGACGGTGTCCTACGTCGCACTGCTAACCTCGCTGGCGACGTCTTCATAGATTTAAAAATCTACAATGTTGCTGACATAAAGAAGGTAGACCCCAAAGACCGTTGGGAATACGCGGTTGTCTCGCTAAAATATCAGGGGGATTCCGAATCCCCTGAACTGTTGCTCGCAAAGGAGCTTATTAATAAATGTAAACCCCTCTTTACCGAAGAGGGTAAATTTTTCGCAGCAAAATTTTTTTAATGATTAACACGTTGTAATTTGGTGTTATAATAATAACATTATAAATTATATTTAAGTACATAAAATATGTTATATAACAATAAAAGTTTTTATTTCATTTTATAAATACTTATTTTTTTATTAGGGTATTATGCCCCCAATGCCAATAATTTCTTCTTCAGGTTTTTTTTTTTAGTATCTACTACAGGAGCACGAGCCTCTCTCGTGCTATCAGTGCCATACTTGACTAGAGAGATTTGCCCTACACTCTCCACGCTGGCCAGACTCTGGTTGGGGAGGCATCATTGATGTTTATAAGCTTTATTAGCTTGTGTTTCCTAAGTCGCCTTCTAAAACATTCACGGACTTGGAGTGGATTTATATAAAACTAATCATGAAATAAATCTACACTTATTTTGTTTTCCATTCTATTCATGATTTTTAATTAAAATTTTTAGCATATTCTGATCTTCTTTTAATTGCTAGAGAAAGTAAATAATTTAAGGAGTCAATTAAATAGCACAAGCTCTTTTAAAAACAATCACTAAGTTGTAAGAATAGGTATAATGGGGAGAGGAACAGTATATTGTACAGTTTGTGATATAACTGTTAAGTCTAGCGTGCTATCTGCACACTTGCGAAGTAATATTCACAAAAGTAATAGTTCAATAGAAGTTAGTGAAGGTATTGAGAAATTAAGTAGCGCATTCAGAAGTCGAATTGCCTCATATAGAGTGAGACCTCTACATGCGCACCGCGAGCTCGAGTCTGAGTCAAACTTGTCCCCCGTGTCCCCCGCTGACTTCTTGCGCACACTTCGTTCTCGCGTGCACCAATTAATATCAGCTAGACAGCCTACCTTTCATTGTATAAAAGTTAACTTTGAATTATTCGCGGAGTTTAATTTACCTATAAATAGCACTACCGAAATAAAATCATTCGCAACCCAAAACAAAATATTTCAAAATAATTGTGATTTTAAGGATTATTATTCTAAAATAATTGGCATAATTTCAACAAAAATTGATGAATTTCAAGAAAAAGATTCTGGGTGGACTTTAATACGTAACCTTTACTTAGAGGTTAATATTAATAAATATAACCCATTGAGAGTTGGTCAATATATTGAATTGCCAAAAAGTATAAAATCTAAACGCGCTTGTATTATTATACAAAATGGGGATGCGCTATGTTTCGTATGGTGTATAATGGCAGCGTTATTTCCCGCAAAACATAACTCGCATAGAATAACCATCCGAGTTACGAAAACATACTAAACATTCAGGATATGAAGTTTCCGGTCGGTTTCAAAGATATTAAGACTTTGCCAAGAAATAATAATCATATAAGCGTTAACATATGTGGTCTTGTAAATAACTGTAAAGTCACTACTTTACAGTTATTTAGGGCCCCTTTACAAGACTCAACAAAAAAGAAAGCACCACGTGAATTTATTACTTTTGGAAAAGGGAGAAAACAAACATTATTGTTTAATAAAAGATTTAAGCAAATTAGTCAGATCACAGCTCACAAAACACAAAGAAAAAAAATATTTTTGTGATGAATGTATGATATTTTTTAATCAAGAAAGATTATTCAACTCTCATATTTGCAGCGGGGTACGTACTATTTTGCCTGATTCGAATACTTATATCCAACTTAATCATTATGATAGTATGCAGGATGTGCCTTTTGTAATCTATGCAGATTTTGAATCATTGTTAGAACCAAAATATGGTGACAATAAGCGTGACGTAAGTACTACAGTCTTACACAAACACGTGCCCGCTGCGTTTGGTTATTATATCGTTTGTTCGTTTGATAGCTCTCGTAATAAATATGTATCGTATCGCGGACGGGATTGTGTTGACAAATTTCTGAAACATTTATTTGAAGATGTAACCGAAATTAATAAATTCTTGAAAGAAACTATTTCGATGATTCCATTAATATAGAGGAAAAAAGAAATTTTGCGACTGCCAAATACTGCTTTATCTGTGAGCAATTACTTTTTAACAACAAAGTGAGAGATCATTGTCATCTAACTGGAAAGTTTCGCGGCGCAGCTCATTCATATTGTAATCTAAAATACAGGTTACCAAAATTTGTACCAGTTTTTTTTTCATAATTTGTCTGGGTATGACAGTCATCTATTTATTAAACAGTTAGGAGAAACCCAGGGCAGAATTAAAGTAATAGCAAAAAACAAAGAAAGTTACATATCTTTCACAAAATTTGTGAAAACCGGCCGCCAGGAGTTTATGCCAGTTCGTTTTGTGGATACTTTTAAATTTTTAGGCACTAGCTTAGACAAACTTGTAAGCAACTTAAATGAAGCCAGTTTTTTCCATTTATGTCACTTCTACCCAAAGAAAGACCAGTTTGATTTACTAACTCGTAAAGGTGTCGATATGAATACATGACGAACTGGAGTTGTTATAAGGAAAAGAAGTTACCACCGCGAGAGTTCTTCTATAGTACTATAATAAAAGATGTTATTTCAGAATCCGATTACAGTCACGCTAAAATTGTTTGGGCAATGTTTAATATAAAAAATTTAGGTGAATATACTGATTTGTACTTAAAAACAGACGTTATATTACTAGCAGATGTTTTCGAAAAATTTCGCCAAACTTGTAAAATTAATTATAGATTGGATCCTGCATTTTACTTAACTGCACCAAGTTTGAGTTTTGATGCAATGTTGCTTAAAACAAAAGTCAAATTGCAACTAATAGACAACCTAGAAATTATCCGACTGATTCAAAAAGGTATTCGCGGTGGAGTATGTTTATGCCCTACAAGATATTCCAAAGCAAATAACAAATATCTTTCCAACTATAATTCACAAATTCCTAATAACTTTTTGCTATACATCGATTGTAACAATCTGTATGGATATGCAATGTGCTCACATTTACCACATTCAAATTTTGAGTTAATGAATCAAGTTGAAATTGAAAATCTTAATATTATGAAAGTACCTAATGACTCGGACTATGGGTATATTTTAGAGGTAGATTTAGAATATCCAGAACATTTGCATGATTTACATAATGATTTACCATTTTGTCCACAGAAATTTACGCCCCCAGGTTCTAAAAATCCTAAATTAATTCCGAATTTGTACGACAAATTTCAATATGTTATTCATTATATACATCTTAAAACATGCTTACTGTAATGTATTAGTAGGTATCTCATTTTTATATTTTACTTGTATACCGCCATGTACCGCACATGACTGCCCTCAATAAACCATTCATTCCGCGATCGTCTGTCTTTTATTACATACATAACATTGGCGCAGTCCGTTTCTAGAAACTTCTTACTTACGCGACGCGTGTGATAGTTTAGTGCAATGCCGATTGGAAAAATCGAAACTTTTGAAATAGGTTCCCATAATTGGGATGCTTATTGTCGCCGTGTTAAACAATTCATAGCTCTGAATAGTATACCCGCGAGCCTACATGTGGCCACGTTAGTTACGCAAGTGGGTGTGTCGTGTTATGAATTGATGTGTGACTTATGTGCACCTGATCTCCCGGAGAATAAAACTTTCGAGCAATTGGAAGAGATTGTGAAGGCTCACTTGGAGCCTCAGAGGTCGGAGATCGCGGAAAGACACATTTTTCGGCAAAGGAAGCAAAAACAAGGCGAGACCGTGAGCGATTACTTGCAGAATTTGAAGCATTTGGCCAAGACTTGTAATTTTACTTCGGCTATTCTCAACCCTCTAGAAGTCAATCTGCGAGATCAGTTTGTGTCCGGTCTGTACAACGAGGACATGAGGTCCAGGCTTTTCGCCGAAAAGGATTTAGGTTATAAACGTGCTGTGGAGCTCGCGTTATCACTCGAGGCAGCGGATAGGCACGCCATGCAGGCGGCGTCCGGCAGCGGTGAGAGTAGCGGCGGGTCCGCGGCGGTCGAGCAGCTGCACAGCATCGGGGGCCGACGAGGACGGCGCGTGGCGGCAGGCGGCCGGGC
Source organism: Acrobasis consociella (assembly GCA_963555685.1). Classification (NCBI taxonomy): domain Eukaryota; kingdom Metazoa; phylum Arthropoda; class Insecta; order Lepidoptera; family Pyralidae; genus Acrobasis; species Acrobasis consociella. The sequence goes on along the minus strand of OY743125.1, from coordinate 14,006,491 downwards.
GCCGGTGGCGGCGGCCGGGGCAGTCGCAGCGCCGGGCGCGGCGGCCGGCGACGGGCGGCCGGGTCGTTGCTCACGGTGCGGGCGGGACGGCCACGCGGCAGCTAGGTGTCGTTTCCGAAATTATTCTTGTGACCAGTGCGGTGAAAAAGGTCATTTGAAAGTGGTTTGTCGTAAGTACGGGCGAGCGAGCGGGGCAAGCCACTCGAAGGAACAACATTTTCTGGATGACTCAGGTGAAAGTGATTTAAATTTTTATAACTTAGTTTGCGATGGTGAAGATGGTCCCTATTATACGAACTTAAAAATTAATAACAAAACAATTAAATTTGAAATTGATACGGGTAGCAAGATTTCTGTAATTTCTAAAAAGTGTTATGATACTTTCTTTTCTCATGTCCCAATTGATAAGAAATCTTTACGTCTTAAGTCTTATACGGGGACTATTATTCAACCTTTAGGCAGTATAATGGTAACAGTAACATTCAGGTCAATCACTGAATCGTTAGAATTGTATGTTATAGATAATGGAGGTCGGCCACTGATGGGTCGAACTTGGATTAGGAAATTGCAAATGGATGTTACACCGTGCCATAATATTGTCGAAGGAGCCTCTACAAGTATATTACATGATTTGCGAAACGAATTTCCTGAGGTTTTTGCTGATGGACTTGGGACCTTTAAGACTCCTATTAAATTGCACCTGGTAGATCACACCCCGGTGTTTGTAAAAGCGCGGCCTTTGCCGTTAGCGCTGCGCGCGCCCGTGGAGCGCGAACTTGAGCGATTGGAAGGAGATGGGGTCATCGTTAAAGTTGACCGTTCTGATTATGGCACTCCTATAGTTCCAGTCATAAAGAAAAATGGAGACATTCGCATTTGTGGTGATTACAAAGTCACCATCAATCCTTTGATAAAAGACTTTCATTACCCATTACCTAGAATAGAGGACATATTCGCAACTTTAGCAGGAGGCCAACAGTTCACTAAGCTGGATTTGTCCCATGCCTATCAGCAATTTTTACTCACACCTGACTCACAACCGTTGACGGCCCTGACCACACACATTGGCACCTATTTTTATAAAAGAGTTCCGTTTGGTATCAAATGCATACCCGAAAATTTTCAAAAAGCGATCGAAGAAACGCTTTGTGGCTTGCCGTCGACGGTGGTTTTCCAGGATGACATATGTGTCACAGGAGGAGACAAGGCTACGCATTTAAAACATTTGAGAGCTGTTTTATCTCGGTTGAAGGACGCAGGGCTGCGTGTTAATTTATCTAAATGTGAATTTTTTAAAGACAGTGTAACATATCTTGGATATTGCATTGATAGACACGGCCTTCACACCGATAAAAATAAAATAGAAGCAATTGTCACTGCTCCGATCCCAACCGATGTTACGCAATTAAAAAGCTTTTTGGGGCTTGTTAATTTTTATGCAAGATTTTGTATTAATATTAGTCATATTTTGCGACCACTTTACAATCTACTTAAAAAGGGTGTTAAATGGCAGTGGAGTGAGGATTGCGATCGGTCTTTTAAGTTAGTAAAAAGTAAATTATGTGAGGCACCAGTGTTAGCACACTATGAGGCTCGCCTCCCGTTGATTTTATCCGTAGACAGCAGCGCGTACGGCCTCGGCGCCGTGCTGACCCACCGGTACCCCGACGGCTCCGAGCGGCTGGTAAGTTGCGCTTCTCGCACGCTGAATGCCGCTGAATCTAATTACTCGCAGCTGGACAAGGAAGCCCTTGCTATTTTGTTTGGGGTGACTAAGCACCACCAGTATGTTTACGGTAGGCATTTTATATTACGAAGCGACCATAAGGCATTAAGTTATATTTTTGGTAAAAACAAGGGCATTCCTCAAACAGCTGCCAGTCGTCTACAACGATATGCAGTAAAACTGGCTGCCTATAATTTCGACATTGAGTATGTTACATCTGCAAGAAATTGTTTCGCGGATTTTCTTTCCAGGTTGCCTCTTAAGTCAAAAAAATATTTTAGTGGCGTAAGTGCGCCCAACACTAGCTATTTTAATTTTATTGAGGATAAATTACCTATCACCTTCCGTGAAATAAGAGCCGCCAGTCTCAAAGACCCTTTATTGAATAAAATAATAAGTTACGTAAAATTTGGCTGGCCCGACAGTATTAAAAATGAGAAAGAGAAGCCTTTTTTCGTTCGTAAAGAAAATTTGTTTATAGAACATGACTGTCTAATATGGGGGTATCGAGTTGTCATACCGGTCAGTTATCACGCACATGTACTGAGCGAGCTGCATAGCGGGCATATAGGGGTAGTTAAAATGAAACAGCTGGCGCGTAGCTACCTGTGGTGGGACGGGCTCGACGCTGAGATAGAACGCGCGTGCCGCGAGTGCAGCGCCTGCGCCGCGCAGCGCGACGCGCCCCCCGCAGCCCCTGTGCATTCCTGGAATTGGCCCGAGCAGCCTTGGTATCGCCTCAATTTAGATTTTTTGGGACCTTATAAAAATAACTATTATTTAATTATAATTGACGCTCATTCAAAATGGCTTGAAGTTGAACGGGTACCCTCTACTTCTGCCATTGCAGTTATCACAGTTTTGAGAAGACTGTTTTCGCGTTTCGGGTTACCAAAATGTTTAGTGAGTGATAACGGACCTCCGTTTACTTCTTCGGAATACTTTTCATTTTTAGAGAAAAACGGCATCCGGAGAATTTTAGTGGCTCCCCACCACCCTTCCAGTAACGGGGCTGCTGAAAATGCAGTTCGCACGGTTAAGCAAGTATTAAAAAAGGCAACCGTGGAAAATAAGAATTACGATAGAGCTCTTTGCGAATTTTTATTTACCTATAGAAATACGGAACACTGTACCACAAAAAAGGAACCCGCCGTTGCATTGCTAGGACGTAGATTGCGAGGTCGTTTAGACTTACTGCGACCCGATACGGGCGCACTCGTACGTGCTGCGCAGGACGCACAAGAGTCACGCCGCGGCGGCGTTTTACGAGAGGCGCGAGTAGGTGATGATGTCCTTGTCAGGGACTACTCAAGCCAAGATGTTAAGTGGAAGGAAGGAGTGGTATTGGAGCGCACAGGCCCGGTTTCCTATGCAGTCAAAATGAGCGATAATGATCGTGTTTCTAAGAGACATATTGATCAAATAATAAATAAACAACCGGTTAGGAAATCGCGGCATTCACTACCACCGATCGAAGCCGTCGACCCGAGTCCCTCGATTGATGAGTCATCATCTCATGATCAAGTTTTGCGGCCCGATCCTCCTCTCGCTCAGTCTCCTGCAGTATCGAGCCCTCAACCGATAGCAGAACCCTTTGTTCGCGACAGTAATAAAGACACGCATGCACAGGCGACTTTGACACATAAAATGACCTTGAGGCCTCGCGCCGCAAAACAATGATCACTGCTACCTGGTGTGGTGTGTCTGTAATTGAAATGTATATTTGTTAAGTTATAGATATATTTAACTTTATAAATATTCATAGCAGCTAAAGTTAGTCTAAATAGTGCAATTACCTACCTATTATACCTAAACATTTTGAGTTATGTATAATTAGGGTTTAAGTAATATATCAACATAATAATAATTGTATCACAGACACAGTTTTGCATAATTTTTTCAGTTCAACTTGTATCCTAAATTATAATACCTAGTTTAATTAGGTACTTAACCTAGTTTTAGTATTTATCTTTGATTTAAGGAGAGGAAAGTGTAATGTATTAGTAGGTATCTCATTTTTATATTTTACTTGTATACCGCCATGTACCGCACATGACTGCCCTCAATAAACCATTCATTCCGCGATCGTCTGTCTTTTATTACATACATAACACTTACTAAATGGTCTTATTTTGAAAAAAAATCATAGAGAAGTCAAATTTAAACAACAACCATTTCTGAAAAAGTATATTGATTTAAATACGGAATTACGACAAAAAGCTAACTCTACATTTGAACAAGATTTCTTTAAATTATTAAATAATAGCATTTTCGGAAAAACGCTAGAAGATACCGAAAAAAGAGTAAATGTTTATCTAATAAATCGTTGGAACGACGATAGAAATAAAACAAAAAAGTTCTATTCTGCTGAACAATTAATATCTAGACCTAACTTTAAAAATTGCACAGTGTTTAGTGAAAATTTTGTAGCAGTACAAATGAAACCTGAAACTGTTATTTAAGATAAACCTATATATATAGGTTTCACAGTTCTAGAAATATCCAAAAATCATATGTATGATTTCCACTATTCGGTTATGAAACCATTTTATGATACAAGGTTAAAATTATGCTATACCGATACTGACAGTTTTTTGTATTCTATCGAAACAGAAGATGTGTATAAAGATATGAATATTAACTTTCAATCATATCTCGATACTAGTAATTATGGTGAAAATAATAGATTTGCTATAATACCACAAAACAAAAAAATACCTGGTTTATTTAAAGATGAAACAGCTGGTTCTCCAATTATTTCCTTTGTGGGACTTAGGTCAAAATTATATTGTATAAAAACCGAAAACAAAATTGTGAAAAAAGCCAAAGGTGAAAAGAAAGCAGTTGTCAAAGACCTAACTTATAATGACTACAGTGATGTCTTGTTGAAGAATTAGCTGATACGCAAAAGAAATATATTATTTAAATCGCTTAGACATGAAATATTTACTCAAGATATGAATAAAGTATGTCTTCAAATGATGATAAAAGAATTAAACTTAAGGATAAAATTTCTACTTTGGCATGGGGACATAAAACTCTTTTATATTAGAATATTATTTACTAATTTGTTTGGCAATAGTATATGTAAATTTATATACCTTATTTTAATATTCTTTCATTTTATTTTTTTATAAATTTGTGTTAAGAATAAATAATAAATAAATAATAAAATGCATTTTTATTTCCTTTGTCATCACCCTTAAATGATATTATGTAAGGGTGTTAGAACCAAATTTGCTAACAATTTAATAACTTATATAAAGCGCAATGCGATACATTCGATTCATGTAAATACATGATTGTTTGCATCACCTTTTATCGAAATGTCAGCATAATACGATAATGCTTGCGAAAAATGAAAAATAATTGTTATGTCAGGAATTTAGATTCCGATACCTATTCGAGTAAATATAACATATCGTGGTTAGTCGCATTAAAACAGTCGAGGTTCTAACACGCTGCACATAATAAATCAATAATTTACAAAAACTGATCGGTATTGGAATGTAAGTATTACAATCAAATTTTGTTAATAATGATGTAAAATGTTTAGCACAAACTAAAATATTTATTATTTTACAGATGATGTCTGACTCTCAAGATACAATGATACTTATCTCTCAAGATGCTCAAGACCCTTATGAACAAGCGGAGGAGTATTATCAAGAAATGTTAAGAAATAGAGCAGCTGAAAAACAGAAGGAAGAACAACGCCAAGATTTGAGAAAAAAAATGGATCGATTGTCGGCATCATCCTATGTTATCAGAAAAGAACATCGAAAATCCAGAAAAGTTATTAAAATTCAAGTATTCGACATAGAAAATGACTTAGTTAACAGAGATGTTTCGGAAAAAATGATATTAAATGCACAGTATGTCATAAAAGACTCAGTCGACGATATTTTGGATCTCACAGAAAATGTGATTAATAAAATCGCCAAAACATTAGCGAATGATAATTTTAGTTTTTAATTAGTAGGTAATAAGTGTTTTATAAATATTTCGTTAATTAGTTAAGATTTTAATAATATTGTTACGTTTTATCTGTACAGAACAATGTCTTATTTGTAATAAAGCAAATTCAATATATTTACTTCAATAAAATGTGATTTATATCAATAAATGTTAAATCAATCATTTTACTTTTAATTTTATCCTTTAGGCTAAGAGAAAAATTATAAGCCTTATTATAGAATACAGAATAAATAAAGAATAAAAAAAATAACCTAATTTGTATCTGACGTCAAAAGCGTCATCTTTTAGCATTTGACTGGATCACTATTTATTTAATGATTCAGTACAAACGCAGTAGATGTCGCTATTTTAAATATTTATGAAGTATATAGTACTTCTAATCATTTGACTAGATCTATTTAATAAGTACTTAGACTTACTTAGTAGATGTCGCTGTTTTAGTTATAAATAAAATCAGTACAATTAAATTATATTGTTTTATTGTCATTTATAATATTCATACAAAACAAAAAAAAATACTTATTTATATTATAGATTTACATAGAGATACTGTTATCTAATAACCATTTCTTTATACACAAAACATTTTTCAAAGCACAATGTTTCGAGTGAATAAAACAATTAAATGATACTAACTCTTCACAATATTCATTATAAACACTTTTGAAATTAGGAATCTTATCTGTTACATCTACAATATTTTTATGATCACACAGCTCTTGTACCCACTTTATTTTTTCCTTACCTTTCACGATAATTTTGCGATCGTTTAAATAAGGCTTTATAATCCTACGAAATTCTCTGTATTCAAAATATCCTTCACTCCACGATATCCCAAATTTTTTTCCACCCACCAAACTCGTTTCCTCTCTTCATGAGTTAGTTGAGAGAATGCATATGGTGGTTTTATTAAAAATACATGAGTATGTTCTTGAGTAGCTATTGCCAGTTCATTCACTATAAATTTGTTGTAAGTGTCTTTGAAACCTTGTAAATCAACTATAATTTTATTACAATTCATGATATCTTTTTAAGAATGTTACTCAAGGGTTTGTACTCAAATATGCAGTCATTTAAAATCAAGCAATATGCTGCTGTTTGATCAGGTATTTCTTGGTCAGTTTCTATTTCAACTCTCACATCAATAGATCCCTTCAAAGTTTCTTGTTGACGGGAACAGTCGATCACAAATAATGGAGCAATGTCTTTGAATTCTTTTAAGCTTATCAATGGTTCCGCTCGACGGCCGTAGTAGGACTGTTGAAATCTTGAATATTGTTCGTATAATAAAGAAAACTTATTATCTGAAAAACTTATATTCAATCCTTCGTAGGGGTAATACGATGAATTTAAAAATACTCTTATGTCACGTACATTACAGTGATCGAATTCTGCCTTTGAAGATTGTGGTTGATGTTTACGATTGGTTTGGAACCCAATAATAATAAACCGTGGTTTCTCAGTTTGCGATGTAGTTTTAATTGCCCAAGTGTGTTTACGAGTTCTGGGGAGTAATAGGTATTCATAGAGATCCCAATTCCGGAAAGCTAATGTTATAGCACGATCTTTTTCCAGATGCTTCAATAAATTAATTCTTTCACGATCCGATACTTTGACGTGTGGAACTCGCCAAACTATTTTATTAATAACTATATCACCAACAATTTCTTCATTATTTAATATTAATGCATTGAGGTTACTGTTGCTTCTTAGTAACACTAACTCATGTTTGCAATTTATGATGATTTTCTCGTAATCTTCCGCGTAGCCCAATATTCTGTTTAATGGTATTGACGCAGAGAATGAACCATTATGAACATTAGTAGTACCAGTAGGAGACCACCCCCACACTTTTGCAGATTTAGATTCATTTTCATTTAAGGAAAGATATGATTTTATGGTTGTAGTAATACCAGCACTTTTTATTCTATCTATTTCAACTCCATTTAATTCATACGGAATATCTTGAAATAAAAATAATGCAGGATTGTTGACAAAGCCAACACTTGAAAGTACTTCTTTAGTTTTACTATTGTATACGTTTGCTTTACCTTCAATGTACAAAGTGCTGAGGGATGGTAATATGTACAAGTCTTGTTGGTTAATAGGGATTCGGATTTCATCATTCTTATTGAAACTTGTCACGTACGGCTTGTATGAATGAAATTCAAAACTTTCCACACTGTTGTCGTAGGCTGTTGGTTGAGATATATTTAAAATATTCATTTTAATAATCCTACTAATTTCAAATATTTTCGGTTATTTTTTGAAAGCTTCTTCTGTGAAGAATGGAGAGGTCTTCTTTTCTGAGATGTTTTCTTGAAACTGACTTGAAGAGAGGACGGAATAGGGTTTTTATTAAAATTAATCATTTTTTCTAAAATGTAAATACAGCTGAACCTCCTCACCTCGTAAATTGATTTGATTGTTTTCAGCGTCCAGCAATCTTATATTTAGATCAGTAATCGAATTTTGATTGATTGGAAAATATATTATATTCTTGGGAATTTCAATAATGCGATAACCAGGTGGTACGTTAGGAACAAATTCATGAATTATGTGACTAGCTTTTCCGTTCACAAAAGATCCGCTCACTACATCACATTCGATGCGCACGAGAGTAGTAGATATAATGCTGACAGGATAATGAGATTCAGTATTTTATTAGCTTTAACAGTCTCTTTTCCGAATCCTAAAATTCTACCAATTGAATCATGTTTTTCGAAATGAATATCTTCAGAACAGAAAATATTAGTTTTCATTGTATTTTTATTACAAGTTAGTTTAAAGGAAGCATTTTTAATATTACTCCTTAAAAAATCTTGAATGTCTTGAAGCTCATAAGACCCTTCTGGAATCTCGATAACTTTATTTCCTTAATATAATTTATTATTTCTCTCGTCTATGTTGGGAATCGAATTAAAGGTAGAAAAGTATAAAAGACCACATTCATAATCTCAACGTAATTCTAGGGTTGGTGAATAGTTTGTTGTCAAAGAGCCTCCCACCCCAGTTATTGACACAGTGAAAGACATGTTTGTACTAATATTTGTTTATTTATTTATTCACTTAAATACATTTTTCCAAAAATCGATTAAAAAATTTAAGCAATGATGTCCACAGTTCGTGAATCCGAAGTTCTGATGTTGAATGTAATTATATTTAATGGATGTATTTTTCAAATATTTTATTAACTCTAATGGTGGTTTAAGATTCCCAAAACTATCAAAATATTCAGAATAATTATCAAGCTTTACGTAGGCTACCCAGTGAGTTCCAGGGTTATTACAACTATCAAGGTTGAGTATGGCGCACTCTATTTTTCTTGGTTTTGTAGGTAAAGAATCTCTCATAAACACACCACGAAAATAAGGTATATCGTTAGCATACTCTAATAAATCGAAATTAGTAAGTGGTCGTTTGGGTAGCCATTTCATTAGTTTTTTGAATTTTTCAGATATAATCCCGCTCCTTTTTTACTATGCTTGATGTATAATCCTTTTCCAAGAGCAACTGCTTCCATTGTTTTGTTGTGTCGTGCAGACTCTTGAAGATTCTGTTTAGCCACTTTGTAATCATTTACAGATTTTGCTATACCTGCAGCTCCACCGGCTAGTGAACCGAGAGCCGATAATCCAGCAAAGATGGGAATCAAAGGCAAAAATCCACCACACTTAGGAATAGGTATATAGCGTGGTAAGCGTACACCACTTTTGTTTGTAAATATTTTCTTTGCAGCTGCATAAGCATATTTAATAGCAGTGTTTTTGTCTTTACATTTAATTTTTTTCAAACCAGACTGTATTTTTTTCACAATTTTCATAAATGATTGCGCTCCTGCGCCTGCTTTTAGTTTTGCTTTCATAGCATTTTTTACAATCCATGAGGCAATTTTTTCTCTTTTACCTGCATTTTTGGATTTTAACCTTTGTTTTGCCATGTTTAAAAGTTCTAAATCAGCGTTATGTCGAATGTTAATATCACTGTTATTATACGCAATATCGTGATACATGCACGCCCTGTCTAAATCGTTAATAGGTCACCTCTTAATAACCTTTTCTGTAATTTGGTTCCTGGACCGCAAAACTGATATCCAAGTAAATGTAGTTCAAACGGTAACTTATTAATTAAACTGTTAATAATACCACTTCCTTCCTTCATGAATGAGTCGAAACTGATAATTAACCTTCCGTTTCTTGACTTATATTACTGCAACAGTGCACTTTTGTCAACCCAACTGTTTTAGGAATCACTTAGTCCTAACCATTTTACAAACAATTTATTTCCTTTTCTTTTTATTACTTTTTCAATGAGATAAAGATCAGGAAACTTAGTCTTCTGTTTGTCTTCTATTTGATAAGTAGGTGGTTTAGTGCAGTTAACTTTTTTAACAGAGAATATTTCCGTTGACCAGTTAGGGGTATAAACTTTACTAAAATGAAACAGGGATTTCGTGATATATTGTTTTTGAGTTTTATTTATATTAGCCTTGACTAAAGTCTCATTATACTTATTAACGTCTATTGGTTTAAACTTTGTTATGCTGTGGGGTGTGCTGTTATAACGTTGAACGACGGATTTCAAATTACTGCCGTACCATTGATACCGTTCGTAAAGACTAAATAATTTGTTTAAATGACTTTTTAGTGTTCTTATTACTCGCTCAACTATCGATGCTTTTTTTACAGAATAAGTATGTGATGCGGCGCGCCTAGCCGACGTCACCGCACACATACACGCGCTTCGAGAACATTCCATGAACCGTCCATAACACACAACAGCGATAAGCGATATCCGCGCACGCGCAGTTACAATGATACCTCCGTCCCCCGAACCGCAACCGCTGCCCGCCGCCGCCGGCCGCGGCTATATAAGCGAGATCGGCCCTCATACAGGCGGTCAGTCTTTCCCAGGCTGCCCACCTAACCACGTCGCTGGCTTGTTCAGATACCTCAGAGATCTGGTTTAGGTCCCTTCTCCCTCCTCCCGCTCACGTCGCTGGCTTGGTCAGATACCTCAGAGACGTAGCATCCTTCACCCCCGCCAACCCTTTGGGCCATCGCGGCACCCCCTCGCAACCGCTTGCGAAGGGACGTCGCGACGCCACGTGCTCCTGCACGTCCCGAGAATCCCGGCGCACCCTTGTGCGACCGGCCCGATCCGCGACCTCCTCCCTCACCCCGTGAGGTAGGACGTCGCAGTACCGACGCGTCCCGCGTACCCATTTGTCGGTTGTGCGCCCACGCACAACCCCCGCTCGCGCCCTCCGCGCGTCCCGTTTATAGGGTGTACTCCTGTTCTCAGGGGGTACTCCCGTATTCCCCCCGCTCCCCTCGCGTCTTCGACCGCAGGGTTAGCGTCCCGACGCCGACGCCCGCGTGCGTTTTGCGTACCCGCTTGTAGGGTGGGCACTCCTTCGCCACCCTCCCGATCGCGCACCCGCGCCTCCCGTTCCGCACCCCTTCAGAGTGCCGTCACTGACGTGACCCGTTGCGTGTAACATTTAGATTAGGCCACCCGGTCGGTCCGTCTCGCTCCTAGCTTACTTACCCGTCCGGTGCCCGCACGCACCCCGTTTATTCCAGGGTCCTCACCCTGGATCCGTTATTCCGTATCGCTTGCCGCTGTGCTCGCGTCCGTAATTATACACCGTTGAGAGTAAGCTCCTCACTCTCTCAAGATAAATACCCGTATAGACATAAGTACCGTTGTAATAAAGTAAAAGTAAACCTAGAAGCTAAGTCTAGTTTAAGCGTTCATAATGCAGAACTTGTAAATATACTTTTGTTACTGTTGGTATACTTGGTTTATATTCACCACTCCCCTGTAGGACTCCTCATAGATATCTGGATCCTTGTCATACCGAGCAGGTAACAAGGACCTTTCTCAGATTAGGCAGATGACAGCGCCACCCAGGTTCGATTCCTGGGAGACACCTCATCCTCGCTCCTAATTTGTGTTGTTGCTAGCGTCCAGAGGTTCGAGTCCTGGAAGACGCTACATCACACTGGCGCCCAACGAAAAAACCCACTGGGGGTTTTCTAGGAGGATCTATCGGGAGATCCATGAGGTACCATTGTTTTTTTTCGCGACATCACACGCGCCCTACTTAAAAACCCACTAGGGGTGTCTAGCAGGATCTACCGGGAGATCCATGAGAACCCATCGTTCTGTCTTAAAAGTATCTCACTAGAAACCCAAATCCGTTAAAGTCTAAGGGTACTACTTAGACTTTAACGGATTTGGGTTTCTAGTGAGATAGGAGTCCACTGACTGGTTGCCAATATACCACACCGCGCAATAAACAAATAATTCCGATTTCTCCCAATCAGAATCCCTTAATAAATATAGGTAAATAAAAGCCCGAAACCCGTAAATTAAAATAAAATATTCCGCGCAAAAATAAAAACAGATAGGAAATAAAATAAATCGATAAATAATTCGAAACCTCGGATAAAATTAAATTATGATAAATATTATAACCCGTTCCCAAAGACTCCGTCATCCCGCGTAAATAAACAGTTTCGAATAAATAGACCTGTTCTTAAAAATTATAATAAACGTACCCGGTAAAAACCAAATTAAAACAAATGGAACCATTAACCCGCGTAAATAAGGTATCAATTAAATAAACCCGGATCCAGAACCCGTCACCCCGCGTAAATAAGTTTCGGTGTCAAATCCGCGTCAAAAAAAAACACGTTTTTAAATACATATCCGTAATCCCGCGTAAATAAGTTTCAGTATCAACCCCGTGCCAAAAAAATAAATAAATACACTTGTAAATACATCTCACTGGCAAAAATACATATCCGCGATCCCGCGTAAATAAATACCGAGATAAATAAAATCAAGAAATAAATTAATACAAATGCCGACATCCTGGGTATATAATTTGAAAAAAGAAGAATTAATTCAAGAAATCGAAAATAGAGGGATATCAGCAACAGATAAAACCGTAGAAGAATTAAGAAAAAAACTAGTACAGATTATCAGAGAGATAGAAAAGAACGATCCCGAACAAGAAGAAAATAATAAAGAAGATTCACTGCTAGAAGACTTCAGAGAAGCCGAAACTACAAAGATGGAGAATACAAAAGAGCTAAGAAACATGGAGAAAATATTCGCGAAATGGAATATAAGTTTCGACACGACGGGATATGCGGTGGAGTTCCTCGAAAGGGTCGACGAACAAATAAATACAATCCCTAAAAGTAAAGACGAATTACTACCATTCGTTTCTAAACTACTGAAAGGAAAGGCGTTGTTGTGGCACAGAAACAATAGTTTGTACTGGAAAACATGGAAAGACTTCGAAGATGACTTCAAATTGTTCTACTTCCCAAGAAACTACAATGCAAATCTCCTGAGCCGTATAGCAGCAAGAAAACAGTGGCCAGATGAGCGCTTCACGGATTATCTCACTCAAATGCAGACACTAATAAGAAGATATGGGAAGATGAGCGAATTCGAGTCAACCCAAATTATATACAACAACATGAACCCCAAATTTAAGTATTACATAAAGAGACAAGATTTTAAAACTGTAAGGGAATTAATTGCGATGGCGGGAGACTTTGAAAATATAAGAGAGGAAGAAAATAAATCAAAGAAATATCATGAAGAGAAGAATCACCAAATCCAGAATCCGTACAACCGTCCGAGTAATTTTGAAAGAAACCGTCCAGGGAAGGAAACAAATCTCAGCCGAAAAATACACCCCCGATATGATGAGAAAACCCATTGTTGGAACTGCGGAAAACCAAACCATGCTTCTAAAGAATGCACTGCACAAAGAGAAATATTTTGCAGTGGTTGCGGAAAATTAGGTGTTCTGAGCAGGAATTGCTGCAGAGATACAAGAAAAGAAGCATGCACGTTAGAACAAGACATGAAAAGAGACAACAGAATGTTCGTGACAGTGAAAATAAACACCTCAGAACACAAGGCATTGGTCGACACTGGTTCTACGTGTACCTACCTAAATAGTACAACATGGGAAAAATGCAAAGAACAAGGGAAGGAATTTAAAAGCCATAAAACAAACGTAACACTGGCAGATGGCTCCAGAGTACCGTTGAAGAAAAGCAGACTGGTGGACATGGAGATCAACGGCAACAAGATGAAACAAGAAGTTTATCTCTTGCCCTCCGCGCCATTCGTAATATTGGGGATGGATATCCTAAAACGTTGCGGCTTCACATTGAATTGGGAGAGAACGAAAAACGTCAACCAAAAAGCATCAAGGATGACCAACAAAGATCCCACCGGGAAACCGAAGCGCCAGCAACAAGTAGCACGGAACCAGCCATGCAACTACATTCAACTTCAGTCTCAACAGCCACCCCCACGGCGTGCATCGCCGCCCCGACCGCCACCCCGGCGGAACACACCATCTCAACCCAAGAGGCATATAAACCCGCCTCGAAGAATACTTTCACGGCAAATTTCGCCGTCCCGAAACCCGTTTCCGTGGCATATACTGCCGCTCCGAAATAAACCCCGGCATATAACGCAATCCCGAGCACCGCTCCTACAGTGCTGCACACCGTTGAAACCGCGGCGTACGCCGCCGACTTCAACAAATTTTCCGGGGCACATACCGCCGCTCCGAAAATCAATCCCAGGGCGTATATCGCCGACCCGAGATTCTCCCCTGCGACAAATATGTTCGCCCCGTTTGCCATACCCACGGCAAAACCCACTGCCGCGGCACATACTGCCGCCCCACCTGTTAAACCCGTGGCACACCGTGCCAAGCCGTTATTCACGGCCCCGTCCGTCGCATTCGCGGTCCATAACACCGCTTCTGCATCAAGAAACGCCACTTTCGCCATTTCTTGACCCACCGCCGCTGCCGTTCCCGACGCGCTGCGCCACCGCAGCCGCCCCGCCTTGCCGCGCAACAGACGCGGCAAGAAGAGAAGCCAAGCTGAGCCAAGGAGAGCCAAGCTGAGTCAAGCAGAGCCAAGCAGAGCCAAGCGGAAAATAATTATAAGGCCAGTAACATCTTTATAATTAATGTTAGCTAGTTTTATAGACTTTTGGCCATGAAAGGCATAGTTTTTTTTTGAGAAAGTGTTAGTATTATCATTTTTTATTTTGTTTATTACATATGTATATAAGCCAATTCCGTGTAATTTTTTCAGTATACCGTATTATATACCGTTAATAGCAAGTATTTTTATAAAATAGGCCATTACAAGCAATAAGTGTTTTTTTTCAAAATAGTTTTAGTAACCGAATTGTTCCGTTGTTGAAGTTCCGTTATACACTTACAGTACTGTAAATAGTACTTAGCTAGTAAGCATCTATAGTAAATCTACCGGTAGATAAAAGTTATATAAGTGATTAAAAATAAGTAAGATAAGTTGTGAAGATTGTTTTTTCCCATAATTATTTATTAGTAGTGTTTTATGTGTGGCACAGCCATGTAGTTTAAGTTTATATCCGCCAAAAATTAGAGAGCTACTAGTAATTTAGAACCGAACATGATTTTATGTGTACCGTTAGTTAATAGTAATATGAGCCCATAAAATATCTTAGTAAGGCCGATAAATATTTAGTGTACTCAGTATTTCTCCGTTAACTTAAAGTAGTCCTTAGTTAAATTGTTTAATTCATTAACTTCTTTTAAAGTTTTACAAGAACTCTGAATGAGTTACTTTGTAAAGAAATATTGCCTTTCACTAAGACTGATATGTCCATATGTGTTAAGGATGTAGATACATGTCACTAAGACGGTGATTTTTCCCCCCCAGGTAAAAATCTCCGGGAGAGGGAGGAGAGTGTGATGCGGCGCGCCTAGCCGACGTCACCGCACACATACACGCGCTTCGAGAACATTCCATGAACCGTCCATAACACACAACAGCGATAAGCGATATCCGCGCACGCGCAGTTACAATGATACCTCCGTCCCCCGAACCGCAACCGCTGCCCGCCGCCGCCGGCCGCGGCTATATAAGCGAGATCGGCCCTCATACAGGCGGTCAGTCTTTCCCAGGCTGCCCACCTAACCACGTCGCTGGCTTGGTCAGATACCTCAGAGATCTGGTTTAGGTCCCTTCTCCCTCCTCCCGCTCACGTCGCTGGCTTGGTCAGATACCTCAGAGACGTAGCATCCTTCACCCCCGCCAACCCTTTGGGCCATCGCGGCACCCCCTCGCAACCGCTTGCGAAGGGACGTCGCGACGCCACGTGCTCCTGCACGTCCCGAGAATCCCGGCGCACCCTTGTGCGACCGGCCCGATCCGCGACCTCCTCCCTCACCCCGTGAGGTAGGACGTCGCAGTACCGACGCGTCCCGCGTACCCATTTGTCGGTTGTGCGCCCACGCACAACCCCCGCTCGCGCCCTCCGCGCGTCCCGTTTATAGGGTGTACTCCTGTTCTCAGGGGGTACTCCCGTATTCCCCCCGCTCCCCTCGCGTCTTCGACCGCAGGGTTAGCGTCCCGACGCCGACGCCCGCGTGCGTTTTGCGTACCCGCTTGTAGGGTGGGCACTCCTGCGCCACCCTCCCGATCGCGCACCCGCGCCTCCCGTTCCGCACCCCTTCAGAGTGCCGTCACTGACGTGACCCGTTGCGTGTAACATTTAGATTAGGCCACCCGGTCGGTCCGTCTCGCTCCTAGCTTACTTACCCGTCCGGTGCCCGCACGCACCCCGTTTATTCCAGGGTCCTCACCCTGGATCCGTTATTCCGTATCGCTTGCCGCTGTGCTCGCGTCCGTAATTATACACCGTTGAGAGTAAGCTCCTCACTCTCTCAAGATAAATACCCGTATAGACATAAGTACCGTTGTAATAAAGTAAAAGTAAACCTAGAAGCTAAGTCTAGTTTAAGCGTTCATAATGCAGAACTTGTAAATATACTTTTGTTACTGTTGGTATACTTGGTTTATATTCACCACTCCCCTGTAGGACTCCTCATAGATATCTGGATCCTTGTCATACCGAGCAGGTAACAAGGACCTTTCTCAGATTAGGCAGATGACAGCGCCACCCAGGTTCGATTCCTGGGAGACACCTCATCCTCGCTCCTAATTTGTGTTGTTGCTAGCGTCCAGAGGTTCGAGTCCTGGAAGACGCTACATCACAAGTAGAATAATGATTTATCTTATATTTGCTCATCAATCTTCAAAAATTTTCATTGTAAAACTCTTTACCTAAATCTGTTTGCAAATAGCTGGGTTGTCGAGTTAATTCTGTCAATATATGTCGCATTGCATCCGTAACACAGTCCTTTGTTTTGGATTTAAGAGAATTCACCCAGACATATTTTGATAAAGCGTCAATAATAACCAATACGTATTTGTATCCTATATTAAACTGTGCATATTTTTGTTAGTCTATGAGATCAGCTTGCCAAAAATCATCAATTCCTTTTATGATCGTACAACGACGTGGGAAATTCCTTCTCGCTGATCTATGGAGCTCATCAACAATATTTTGTTTACTCATTTTTATTTAACTTTGACATCATTGAATCTATATCAGTTTTTGTATAGAATGTGGAACTTATATTAGACGAAACAGCTTTTTCTAAACCACGAAGATAATTTTTTACATTCGTTTGTATTTCTTTTAATTCAGCTTTTAAATCTTGAATTTCTTTATCCAAATAGGCTTTGTTGACAGCGTCGTTGTCTTCCTTTGGATGTAACAATCCCTTCAATCTTGATAGTTTTAGATTGTAATCTCCTGTTTCCGATTTGGTTAATGTGTCGTTTAGAGAGTCAAAATATTTGGAAACTCTTAAACACTTATGCACGTGGTGACCGAATTTGTCTATATTCATTGTAGAGTGAATGTTATATGTAAACTGCTCAAATCTCATAATGTATGCTCTTTATATATTTCTAAATACTCTCGATACTACTAAGATATAATACTACTTAATTTTCCCAGTGAATGCTCTTTAAGTTGTACGTTCACTATCCCAGCTTCTTGTAATTCTGTTATAATTTCAATAATTTCGTTATCTAATCCAGTGTTGCCAGCTGTCCGTGACCCTAACAATAATTTTAGTCGTTATACTAACTCATTCGGATCATTCCAATAAACGAAATCAGTATTTTTATTAAGATTTTTAAACAGCTTCATACCTTCCCCCTTTGAAAGGCTCTCAGTACTAGTGGTTACAGTTCTTGTAAATTTAAATAGAGGTTTAATGATGTTCGTGTATTTAAAACCTTTATTACTATTAATAGGCTTCTTTGGATCGTAGTTACGTCGATGAGCATTGGTTTCCAATAACAGCAATTTGTAATATTGTAAATCTTCATCTGTAATCAAATCCATGTTTGGTATTTTCTTAAAAAGTAATTCTTTTAATCCTGGTGTCTTTTTAATAATATGAGTTCCTAATTTCCATGTTACATCTTGGTCAAAGATACGTGAGTTGCCTAGCAAGACTTTTCCGCGATTATGTCTGATACCAAAAGGAATATCAGTAAGTGCTTCGGATGCCCAAGACATATCATCATGATATGTTTGATCTTTAGAGCTCGGTGATGAGCGAAGAGATTTGAAGGACTCATCACTTAAGTTGTGTTCAGAGGGTGACACAGTAAGGGTTTTGTTAGAATTTTGTTCACGAGAATCATAGTTTTCTTCGTCGTGTTCTTCCTCGTCAAATGGTTCATCTAAGTCTTCTTTAGTAAAGAATGATTCCTCATTTTCACTTAACTTCCTTATTTTTGTTTCGGGTATATAATTCTCCTCTTTTTCTTCGTCATATTTTCTACTGTTTTTACTTGACAGTTGATTAAGAGGATCAACTATAGGTTTGAATATTGTTTCTAAAGCCATGTTGCTCGCGTTTTTTGTATCTCTTATCAAACCCACCTTTCTTTTTACAGCAGTTGCGGACTTCACAATTTGTTCTTTTAGATTTTTTTCCATTTTTATGATCCGTTCTTGTTCAGAATCTCACATAAAGTGAGCTGTTATCATAATGAGAGTTTCTTTTCAATGCTAATCTATTACTATAAATGTATCAAATTTCATCCTGTAACATCCTTTATTTCGTTCACAATTCTTATTTATTACAACATAACCATACAGTTCCTTTCATACTGTTGAACACAATTCACGGAATTGATACCATGACATATCAGAACCCACGTGTTCTTCATAAACGTGTTTTAAATTTACATCATCCTGTTTAAATAATACAATAAGGTTTGAATTATCTCCTACAAGTTGCTTCGGTATTTTGGTATAAGTTTGATTAAGATAAAAACAGTCAATATTCTTATGACGTCCCATAGGGAAATAATCCCGTATATTATTTTAATTTTTATAGGCAACATCGTCAAATATTATAATAGAGTTTGGATCAGCTTCCTGCGGATTCAACACTTCAGCATTATGACTATATTTGTTAAACGATACACCTGGCACCATGTTCAATACTTTTTCTAAAAACAAGTATTTTGGTTGGTATAAGGATTTTGAATATACGTACAGATTACGAAATCGTAAGCCATTTTCATGCAACAATAAGCTTATCACTAAATTTGTCTTTCCACAACTTGATGGACCGCATACAATGCAACGTATTGTATTTGGCAACAAGTTGCCATGTCGTTTAACCCCATTCGTCAGCATAGTAGGGCAAATACATTGTAAGTTTAAGGATTCCTTTTGTTTTATAAATTTCATAATTAGACAGTTTAATTAACTTGACTGTCACCTTTGCTGTATCTTAACAAAATGAAAAGTTACAAACTTTGCTATCATATTTGACGGAGCAGAAGATGACCTACGCCGAACTCACTAAAAGTGTGACGATAAGTACAGCGCTCCGCCTCGCGCTGTATCATGGATTCCAACCACATGTGTCTGAATACCCCTGGCCCACACAGTTATTAATTCTGTGTCCACCTGGGCTTATCGTCTAGCTGAAACAACTATCGTTGTAATAAATCGGTTTACCAAATCCTCATCTATTACAACAATCACAATTAAAGAAGTTATGGCCAAGCCCACATCACACTGCACAAAGGAGATGTTCACAGTACGGCGGTCCGCACAAGACTGAGCCGCTCGTCGCTAGGGCGACCGCTTTTATACTTATTGAAATCTAGCAGTTATGTTTTGTAGTAAACAATTTTCAGTCTGCACATCGAAAACAATAATAAATGGGATTATCTTGAACTCGCCGACATATTTATCAATCTTGTGTAGTGTGACTGCGTAAACAAACAGCAATCGTATCAGGTGAGTCATTTCAAAACGAAAATATGACTCAAACAAAATTTGCATACCAACGCAAGAAGGTAAAAATGTAAAAGGGAAGAATAATACTTTAAGATCTCGATGTACCTACATTTTATGCAAATAAATAAATTGATTGATTGATTGAAAAACCAGAGCTATTATTTGGGGTATTTCAAAACAGGTAGTTTTCTGATGAAAATCAGACCAAGTGCATGAAATGAGCTCGACAGGATTTTATATTATATCCACGATTTAGAGTGTTCAATGCATTGGAAATGGTATTTTAAAATACATGTGCTTGAGCGAAATACCTGGAGTATTTTTGGGGATATCAAAACAGGTAGTTTTCAAAACACCAAAAATACTCTACTAATATGTTACTGGTTTAGTATTATTAACCGTTTCAATTGTGAAAATTTCTGTAGACCAATTAGTTGTAAAACCTTTTGCAAAACTACTCTTGTATTTACTTATTCTAACGTGGTCACTTTCACACACTTTCTCTTGGATTTTTTTTAATGTTATGGTTTACTAGGTCTTCATTTTTAGGGTTCCGTACCTCAAAAGGAAAAAACGGAACCCTTATAGGATCACTTTGTTGTCCGTCTGTCCGTCCGTCCGTCCGTCTGTCAAGACCCTTTTTCTCAGGAACGCGTGGAGGTATGAAGCTGAAATTTATATCAATTACTCAGGTCTACTGTCCCTTGAAGCTGTGAAAAAATCAAACTTCTAAGCCAACGCAATCAAAAGATACAGCCGTTTATGCCGCAAATTTTCGACACTTGCAAGGGAATCAAAACCTACAGGGTGCTTCCCGTGAACTCAGAATCTTGAAATTTGGTACGAAGCAACGTCTTATAGCATAGATAAAGGAAAAATTACGAAAACCATAAATTTTTAGTTACATCACATAATATATATTTTTTTAATAATTTTAAACTTACTACCCATTTCCTCATAAACGCGTAGAGGTATTAAATTGAAATTCATACCAAATTCTCGTTTGTACGGAACCCTCGGTGCGCGAGTCCGACTCGCACTTGGCCGGTTTTATTTGTATTTACATCTACCGATTTAAAATTAGTGACGCTATGTTTGGGATTGACTGAAGAAGACTGAAGAAGAAGTAGAAGGTCATGAACTCAATTCTTCAAATAACTTAAACAGAAGCTGTCCAGCCGTTCCATTTACGGATATAAATAGAATTGAAGACCTAGAAATGAAAAATGAGATATTGAAAACTAAATTACAAATAGCTGACAACGAAATTAACAATGTACTTCTAGAAAACTCAACTTTAAAAAACACAGTAAAAGAATATGAATTAAAAATAAAGAAACTGTCACATATATTGTAACATGTTAATGTTACTACTTACTACCTATGAGCAACTTAATAATATACGTTAATAATGCGCTCGGGGCGAAGGACGCGGGGGACGTGCACAGCTGCCGGGTCGCCGCGGAAACTAGTTTCGCGGCCGGCAGGCAGGAGACCTGGCGGAGATCTCGGGACTCAACGCCCGTGTATACTTGGAGACGCGACTAGCGTTTTACTTACTTGAAATCTTTACAATAAGTAATTCAGTTTGCAACTCATTACTGTCTTTGCATTTGAAGTGAATGTTTATAAACAGCTGCTGTGCTGTGCAATATTGCTGCAATACCTACTCAGTGATTCTAAAAAGTTAATCCCGTATCTGGGAACTACGGCTGGGCTCAAAGAAAGAGTTACAGCCGCCACCTCCCGAAGTAAAGGAGAACTTAGAGGGCCGACGCTGAGGGACGAAATAACGCAATTTTCTCGACGGAAGCAATTGTACAGGGAAGTTCGGGCTTACTGCGCGTAGCGAGCCAATCTCTGTGAACCTACCCTCACCCAAGATTTTTTTGTATACCTTAAATATATTTTTTTAAATTTTTACTCGTATTGTTAATTTTATTTATTTACTGAGAATAAAGCGTGACATGGCGCCCAAGCTTATCGTGTAAAGGTTCTGAGATTGGTCACACTGCAGCATTTTTTTTTTCTCTTTCTGGTGATAGTAGTGTGCTTGTATATTTGTAAAACGATGACAGTAATTTTTCTTCATGTTATGTATTGAGTTAACCTAAATTTTAGACGAATTTTGTACTATTGTTCGTATAATTATATATTCATTTAGGTGGAACATAACTTGAGGAGAGATTGGTTTCTCATATTTTTTTTTATTTGAAATTTTTTTATTTATCATCATTTCTTCATCTTATTTATCATAAATTGTTCATTTATCATCATTACTTCATCTTTCTTGATCAAAGTTGATTATTGTGACAGAACGGAAATAACTGTTATGGTTTGTTTTTTTGTTGGGTGTGTGCGTGCTTAATTATTTTTTTTCCTTTTTATATTGTGTAGATTTCAATTATTTTATTCGCACAACTTACCTAGATTTCAAAATGTCTCATCCTATTAAATTTTTTCACCTTCAAAAAACTGAGTTGCAATATGAAGTTACAATTCGAGGGGAAATTTCGGCTAACACTGTCCTAAAACTTAGGCGGCAAGTATGCAAACTAACGCAAATTTACTCGTCTAATGATATAGCCGATTCTTGTCTGGACTTAGTAGATGATATTAAAGGCATTTCGGAATCTCTAGTTAAAGTTAAGGGTAATATAGAAAATTTATCCTCGACTCTCGACGAAAACTTAGTTGACCGTACGCGCTCACTACTGAATCATCTTCATCATAGGTTTCGCCGCTTAGAACAGCCAGAGCCAACGTCGGAATATTTTCCACGACCAAAATACCTAAAAACAACCTTCGAAGATTATAATACTCAGTTTTCAAATATAGTTGAGCCAGAGGAATTTTGAGATTCAGAGTGTCCATCCGAGGATAAGGACAGAGCTAGTCGCAGTAATGATAATCTAAATATCTCAGTTCATTGTAACCGTAACCTCGCTTCGGAATTTTTTAAAATAAGATTCGATGGTAAAACCTGTGTCAGCTCCTTCATACAAAAAATTGAAGAAACTCGCGTAGCCAAGAATGTCTCGGCTGACAAATTAATGTCATATGCGTTTGAAATTTTTACAGGCGATGCCTTACGTTGGTTTCGGGCTGTTAAAAATGACGTAGGGGGTTGGGATGATTTGATAGTTAGACTTCGTAAAGACTTTGATATATTTGACTATGATTACCGTATGGTCACTGAAATACGCAATCGCACTCAAGGCGAAACGGAAAATATAACTGTTTACCTAGCAATAGTGAGGGGAATGTTCTCCCGTCTCAGTACATCTATGTCCGAAAAGGATCAACTAGACATAATACTCCACAATATACGCCCGTGCTATTCTAACGTATTAGCAAATTGTCCTGATGTGTCGTCTATTTCTCAATTACAAACACTTTGTCGAAATTTCGAACATGCTAAATCCCGCTCCGAAAACTTTAAGGAGTCAGTGGCGTCATCTTCTAAAACTTTAGCCCCTGAATTTGCTTATAATGTACCCAATAAATTTCTAACTAAAAACTTTAATAATTTTAAACCATTTCAAAACATTAATTCGAATAGAGTACAGTCAAATTCTAGTAATGTTGCAGCTATTTCTCAATCCAAGTTTTGTTATCGTTGCCGTGTGGATATTCACAATATGAAGTAATGCCCTGCCGAGCGTGTCATATTTTGTTTTAAATGTGGCAAGAAAGATTTTCGTTCTACAGACTGCCCGGATTGCAATAAAGCAAAAGGTTCACAGGACACAAAAAACGCATAAGTGAAAATTGCAGCGATGCAGCGCCTAAATTTTTCGATTATTCGGATTGGAAAAATTGGCTGCTGACTATAAAAAAAATTTTTGCGTCTTATAATGTCGCTTCAATTTTCACCTCTAAGCCGAGTAGTGACCCTCGTCCTTATATAAAGATAGGCATTGGTAATAGTAGAGACTTAAACATTTATGGTTTATTGGATTCAGGTTCGGTGGTTAGTGTTTTAGGTCAAAACTCTTATAAATCCATACTGTCGCTTGGGTACACCTTGTTTGATGATCACAAAATATCCGTGACCGCTGCTGGTGGCCAAAAACTTATTGCAATGGGTTATATGCTTTTACTAATTGTTTTCGATAATAAAACTCATACTATTATATTAATATATTATAAACTACATGTAATCCCACAAGTTGATTCAATTTTAATTCTGGAAATTGATTTTTGGGATCGCTTTCAGATCCTTCCGAAATATTTAAATAACGTAGATTATCTCTCAAATAATCCTAATTCACTAAATAATTTTCTCAATTCTACTGATGTATTTCTTTATGGTTATGATAATCTCAAAGCCTCAGAAAAGATCATTTCTGATGCTATTGTTGACAACTTCAAATCAATTTCTTTTGAGGAAAAGGGACTAGGTAGAACCAATATTATCTCGCATACTATTGATACTGGTGAATGTGAGCCAATAAGACAGCGTTATTACCGCATGTCTCCCGAGAAACAGAAGATTATTACAGAACAAGTTGATGAAATGTTGTCCTTAGATGTTATTGAGCCATGCGAAAGCCCGTGGTCATCAACGGTACTGGTTGTCAATAAGAAGGACGGCAAGCCACGGTTCTGCTTAGATAGCCGAAAACTTAACTCCGTCACTAAGAAGGATGCATATTGCCTTCCTTATGTGTCAGAGATTCTAGATAATTTAAGAGACGCTAAATATATTTCCAGCATTGATCTTTCTAAGGCTTTCTGGCAAATACCCATTAAGGAAGAGGATATAGAAAAGACAGCCTTCTATGTACCAGGCCGTGGCAGCCTGCAGTTCAAAGTTACAGCTTTTGGATTATCGAATGCTCCTGCTACTCAACAACGTTTAGTGGATATTCTCTTTGGTCCGGAATTTGAATTGAAGGTCTTCGCGTATTTAGATGACGTAATTATTATTAGCAATACTTTTCAGGAACATGTGGTAACATGTTCCTGAAAAGTATTGCTGCACGCTGGAGCAATACCTTGCTCCAGCGTGTTCATGATAAACTGCGTATGGCTAACTTAACAGTAAACTTGAGTAAGTGTCAGTTTTTCCGCAGTCAACTACGATATCTTGGTTACGTCGTTGACGCGAGGGGTCTTCGTACTGACTCGGAAAAGGTGGAGGCTAGAGTTAATTATCCAACACCAAACAATAAAAAGGAAGTGAAACGTTTTTTAGGTACAGCGTCGTGGTACAGGAGATTTATCCCAAATTTTAGTACCATTGCAGGACCATTGAACAAGTTGACTTCGACTAAGAAGAACGCCCCACCTTTTCTCTGGACGTCTGAGGCAGACAGCGCATTTCAAACATTTAAGTCTCTTCTCGTTAATGCTCCTGTTCTTGCTTGTCCAAATTTTAATTATCCATTTGAAGTCCGTACTGACGCCAGTAATTTTGGTGTGAGTGCTATGCTGTCTCAAACGATTGATGGAGTCGAACACCCAGTAGCTTACATGAGCAGATCTCTTTCTGGGCTAGAGAGAAACTACAGCGTCACAGAACGAGAGAACCTTGCAGTCTTAGTGGCCCTTGAACACTGGCGATGCTACTTGGAGAACGGGAAGTCATTTACCGTCTACACCGACCATTCAGCACTGAAGTGGTTCCTTTCACTCTCAAACCCAACTGGAAGACTGGCTAGATGGGGTGTCCGTTTATCAGCTTTTAACTTTGAAATCAGACATCGCCGTGGTAAAGACAATGTCGTTCCTGATTGTCTTTCTAGGCTGCCTACTCTTGCTGCTATTTCGGAAGGTTCTTCACCGAAAACTAAAGATTCTTGGTATCTCAGTATATTTCAGGGCTGTCAAAGTTCACCGACAAGTTTCCCTAATTACAGAGTTGAAAATGGTTCATTGTATCGTTTTATGAAAGGTAAAAATGTGCTTACTGTCGAGTTTGACTGGAAACTCGTAATTCCAGAAGAACAACGTCTCAGTGTTTTGCAGGCTAATCATTCGGAACCTACTTCCGGCCATTTTGGTATCTTCAAAACACATAAAAGATTGCTACTTCGATACTATTGGTCCAAAATGTACCAAGATGTGGTTAATTATGTGTCTTCTTGCGAAACTTGCCTGGCTTATAAACTTTCAACACATGGAACGTTAGGTATGATGGGTAGGCCTAAAGACTGTAGTAGACCCTTTCAAACGTTGTCTATAGATCTTGTTGGCCCTCTGCCGCCTTCTAGAAAGCAGCACTGTTACATATTTGTGGTAACGTGCTGTTTCTCGAAATATTGCCTTATATTTCCCTTGCGTAGAGCAACTGCTGGCACTGTAAGCAAACAATTAGAGGATAATGTTTTTTTAGTTCACGGCATCCCTCAAACAATTATTTTAGATAATGGCGTGCAATTCACTAGTCGTGAAATGGAATCTCTTTTTAAGAAATATTCCATACTTAAGGTACATTACACTCCTAAGTATACTCCTCAGATGAACACCGTAGAGCGATACAATAAAACACTAATAACCGCGGTTTCCACTTTTGTTGAAGGCGACCATCGCTCATGGGACATTAATCTACCAAAAATCCAATTTGCTATTAATAACTCGGTAAACGAGACAACTGGATATACTCCATCATTCCTAGTCCACGGGCGAGAATTAGTTACGGATGGCTCTCATTATGTAGAAAATGATATCCAAAACGAGCTAATTTTTTGTCCACGTGACCCTTACGCTGAAAACCTAGGTAACCTATCAATTGTGTTCGATAAAGTACAGTCTGGTCTTTGGCAGGCTCATTTAAAAAACACACAACGCTACAACCTAAGACGAAAACATGCGGAATTTAATATCGGGGATATAGTATGGAATCGTTGCTACTTTCAAAGTGACAAGGATGCACATTTCACCAAAAAACTTGCACCGAAATATTTAAAGTGTAAAGTAACGCAAAAGAAATCACCTTTGGTGTACGTGCTCGAAGATATGACTGGACGTGACTTAGGATCTTGGCATATAAAAGATATAAAACTGGTAAATAATAATGGTTAGGCATCTTTTATCACCCAAATGTTACTCGTGAGCAAAGATTTTACCCAGGTAAAATCTTTTTTTAGGAAGGGGGGTACTGTAACATGTTAATGTTACTACTTACTACCTATGAGCAACTTAATAATATACGTTAATAATGCGCTCGGGGCGAAGGACGCGGGGGATGTGCACGGCTGCCGGGTCGCCGCCGAAACTGGTTTCGCGGCCGGCAGGCAGGAGAGCTGGCGGAGATCTCGGGACTCAACGCCCGTGTGTACTTGGAGACGCGACTAGCGTTTTACTTACTTGAAATCTTTACAATAAGTAATTCAGTTTGCAACTCATTACTGTCTTTGCATTTGAAGTGAATGTTTATAAACAACTGCTGTGCTGTGCAGTATTGCTGCAATACCTACTCAGTGACTCTAAAAAGTTAATCCCGTATCTGGGAACTACGGCTGGGCTCAAAGAAAGAGTTACAGCCGCCACCTCCCGAAGTATAGGAGAACTTGGAGGGCCCACGCTGAGGGACGAATTACCGCAATTTTCTCGACGGAAGCAATTGTACAGGGAAGTTCGGGCTTACTGCGCGTAGCGGGCCAATCTCTGTGAACCTACCCACACCCAAGATTTTTTTGTATACCTTAAATATATTTTTTTAAATTTTTACTCGTATTGTTCGTTTTATTTATTTACTGAGAATAAAGCGTGACAATATGTAACAGCAACTCTACCTCCAAAACGAAAAAAGTTGCAACTCCGAAAGACTTGCGAAAAAGTGTTTACAATAAAAGACTTAATTTCACACACGACATAGAACATGACTTCATACTTAAAACCCAGAAATTGCAGTCCACCGGCAATATTGATACAGAGACTCACACTAAACCTACCGAATCATCAGGGCTAATGGGTTATAGAAGTCCTAAAATACATATTTTTACAAGGGGCCTTACAAGGAGAATCATGGACAGCAGATATGGACAATGGAACGACATTTACGATGTGGACGGTTTCATCAAGCCGCACGGTACCTCGAGTCAAATCTCAAGCAGCTGATGCAATCTGTCTGACTTATCAACTGACGATGTAATAGTTTTGTCTGTGGGCATAGTGGATATAAATCCTTATACAGTACTAACAGAACTATGTAACGTATTGTCTAAATTTAAGGATAACAAAATAATTGTAATAAATCCCTATAGTCAGCATCTTAATGTAAAAAAATTAAATTACGAAGTAAAAGCAATAGCAAGTAATTATTCTAATTGTAAATATATCGAAATTGATTATAACAAACAGAATGACATTCTTGAGTTTATATATATGAAAATACATGTGGAAATAGACCATGAGCAATACCTAAATGAATTTATTAAAAATGTTTCTGTATTACATAAGAGTAATTGTATGACAAAATCTTCTAAATCAGCATGCAATATAAATAAAAGAAGATATTGTAATCGTAAAATTACGGACTACTTTCCTATTAGAGTTGATGGCAAATGTAAGGTGGTGAAGCAAAAAACCATTCCTGATTATTTTAGATCACTTTCAAAAAACTCACTTATCTCTCTGGAAGTATCAGACGACAAGCAGTTTTTTCGAGGATAGTGACTCAACTATACTACTAAGTCGACAATTAACATGTGTATTCTTTCAAAATGTCTGTGGAATTAAATCTAAAAAAGATCAATTAGAAATGTATGTAGAAAATTTATATGAACCGCCTAGTTTTATATGTATTTGTGAACACTTTTAATATGATAACAGCATTCCACTGTTGAGCTTTACAAATTACGATTTGGTCACGCATTTTGCAAGAACAAGAAAAAAAGGGCGGTACATTGATATTGGCAAGGAAGGGAAAAAATATCGAGGAAGTAAAAATATGTAAGCAGCTTAATAAGCCCAAGAATTTTGAGATATGTGGAATCAGAGACAAAGATACTAACATATATGTGTTTTGTTGCTTTACTAACAATACTAACTTTAAAGAATTCATGGAAGGATTGGAAACGTTTCTGCGACATTTTTTCAATAAAAAATGCTTAATTACTGGTGATTTTAACGTAGATGTACGGACCAATGACAATAATACAAATGAATTTATAAATTTACTAAAATCGTATAATTTTGAAATATCTGGTAAATGAAATTACATTTAGAAGAAATGGTGCCAAATCTTGTATCGACAATGTTTTGACAAATCTGCCCGATAATATTCCCTTGTACACGGAAGTCGATCACAATGGTTTGTCAGATGGGCATGCATGCTTGATCACTCACATGTATACTGAGAGTAACAAAACTGATTATAGCAATATCGTATCTCATATTGAAAGGCGTTGCTTTAGTAAAAATAATCATGACTGGTTTAGACAAGAACTGCAAAAAGTAGATTGGACCACACTAGGCAGGTATAAATAATTTCACTAAACAGTTTGTTAATATTTTTAAAAAGTGCTTTAAGAATAAACAGAAACAGGTCAATAAAAATAAATATGGTAAAGTAGGATGGATCACTAAAGGCTTAAGAACATCGAGCAAAATGAAACGAGTCCTTTGCACATAAGACAGAAGCCATAACCATCCCACGATTTACAACTATAGAGCAAATTACCTGACGATATACAGGCGTGTGCTGAGGACAGCAAAAAGACTAAGTGTGCAGTCAGAAATAAAGAGACATAGCAATTCCACGAAACGAGTCTGGGAGATCGTAAATGAGAGACTGAAGAAGAAAACCCGCAATAGTGAGATCACACAATTGAAAGTTAATGGTCAAATCATCACAGATTCAGAAGCCATAGCCGAAACTTTTGCCACAACATTTAATCGTAGTCTTCTTCTTGTCGTTTGTGTTAGTGACTAACACTAGTGTCAGAGTTTTTAAACCGCCTTAAAGGCCTCTGTCATGGTTTTAGGTAACGACCAATGTCAAAGACAGTGACCGGGACCGACGGCTTAACGTGCCCTCCGAAGCACGGATCATCTTACTTATCAGACAATCAGGTGATCAGCCTACAATGTCCTAACCAAACTAGGACATCAACACAAAGTCGTTGCCCCCGCCGGGAATCGAACCCGCGACCTCCGCGTATGAGCCGAATGCTCTAACCACTATACCACGGAGGCAGTCGTACCACGGAGGTAATCGTAGTAACCAAGCGTCTTCTCCCAGAAGACGCTTGGTTACTACGATTGTGAGTCAGCTGAATTACTTACTAAATCTTCTGAATCGATAAAATCCCAATTTAAGTACAATGCCGTAACTGACGATGAAATAAGAATTATTGTAAAAGAAATGGTTGAAAAAATCCTCTAGCTATGATGAAATTCTAATATCTGTCATAAAAAAGAATACAAAACAAATGCTTTGAATTAGAAGTATTTCCAGACCAGTTTAAAATTGCAAAAGTAATAACGGTACATAAGAAAGATTCTAAAGCAGATTCATCAAACTTTAGAGCCGTTGCCATGCTCTCTTTATTCTCAAAAATATTTGAGAAAGTTATAATAACAAGGATTATTTATCATTTAAAGGTTAATAATGTGCTAAATAAACGACAATTTGGATACCAGGAAGGTGTAGGAACAGCAACTACTATAGACACAATTATTGATGTTGTGACCTTAAAACTAAATGAGAAACTTAAAGATGCCGGTGTATTTTTGGATATAAGTGGTGCATTTGATTCATTAGATCACGATATTCTCATAATGAAATTAGCACATTGTGGAATTCAAGGTAAGACATTGAATTTAATAAAGTCCTACTTGAACAACAGGATACAGTACATAGAAGTTACAGATAATAAGAGTAAATTTTTAAATTCAAAAAAGGACTCTAAACTGGTAAAAACTAGTAGAGTAGTTCCTTAGGGTTCAATTTTAGGACCGATATTCTTCTTAATTTTTGTTAATGACCTGATAAATTATGTGGCAATGAT
Source organism: Acrobasis consociella (assembly GCA_963555685.1). Lineage (NCBI taxonomy): Eukaryota > Metazoa > Arthropoda > Insecta > Lepidoptera > Pyralidae > Acrobasis > Acrobasis consociella. The sequence continues at coordinate 13,975,600 of OY743125.1, read as the reverse complement.
GCAACCTGACATAAAATTAGTTGTGTTTGCTGATGACACAAATGCTGTGCTTTGGGAGAAAGATATTGACACTCTAAACAGAAAGATTAATTATACAATGCAATTATTTTATAAATGGTTCACTGCCAACAACCTAAAACTAAACCCCAGCAAAACCAATGTAATGTTGTTCAAGACAACCGCAAATAATAAAGATAAACTCAAAGTAAAATTAAATAATGATGAAATTGAGCCTGAGGCTGTCTATTAAATTTGACAAATTTCACTCAACTTTGCGTCGTGTTTTTGAGAAAACTACAGGATTATCATTAAATTTATTTATATATTATGAAAGATAATATCATATTATTTAGCATGAGTGAACCATTTTGCCTATGAACTTGCTTGTTTTAGTATAATTCACTGGAATCCAACGTGCGTTTTGCCAAATTTCGCAAGACGCGTGGCGGGGCTTTCGAGATTTTCAAATGATTTAATTATTAACACCCGGTAAAATAAATACACAAATATAGCTGAATAAGTATTTTCTGACATGAGTGAAGCTTTTTTCATTGTTTTATTTAAATTTACAAGGAAAAAAAATCAACAAGTCGCGTAATTTTCGGCGAAAAAAAAAGATGCGATGTAAATAAAGTCGCTTGTATTTGTGTTTTGAGCTCCTATTTTAAAAAAATAAAAATACCGTTACAAACGCCATTTCATGCCCTTTTTAAGTATGCCAAACACATCATACTTATATTTTTTTAAATAATTTAAAAAAATAAAATCATATCGCATAAAAAATTATTTAAATAGGATGCGGTTTACTCTCCGACGGTAGTCCGCGCGCAGCGCTTACAGCGAGAGGACGTATTTCTTTGCGCCAACGCCGACCTCGTAGTCACTGAGCGATGACGTGCGCAAACCATAGAGTGACTGATAGGATTTGATCATTGGAAAACTTGATTACTTATAGTAATTTATTTGTGTCGTTGAACGTACTGTCGTAAATATAATGGGCAAACGAGCTAAAAATAGAACGTTGATAATGTGAAACGGAAAAATAAATACTATGGTGCCACTAATTCTGCAAAAGGCAAAAAGTAAGCTTAAGTAAGTCACTAGACAAGACGTTTGTCAGTTTGGTGTCTAGACTGGACCTGATTTGTTAATTAAAACTGAAATTATCAGGCGAGACGATGAGATTTGGGAAAATAAAATGAAAGACCGGTTGATAAATTTTTTTCACAAATTATTACTACTGGAAATCATCGATCCGCCTAAATGTCGTTCAATGAAACTCTTGCAGCTATTAAGCCCTATATTATAATTAATACGTGCTTGTACCTTCAATAAGTATCCTAGCTATTGTTAAGAAAGTGGGGTTTGAGATTTGGGAAAAAATGCCAACACTCTTCTTAGGGAATTTATTCACTATGCAACCAAAGATTGACACACTAATATGGTCTTCGAAACGTCCATTGTACAAGTCTTCATGCAGTCATAGTCCAAAATTCATCGCTGAAGTCGTATAGGTTACGCGCCGATAATACTTGTTAAATCTCTTTGAAGTTATCTCACCTAAAGCTTACTTATAATTGACTCGGTTAGTTGTGCGTCCACTTTTATATACGCCTGCCAAGGTACGAGAATAGATATTTCTAGAATATGCATGTGCTTGACCCTCCGTCACCCCGACTTAGAATGTTAGTGTTGGTTGACCGATGTGAACTCGGGATTATTCTCGAACATTCCATAACCTTCTTTTTAATTCTTTATCATTCTGGATTATTCTATAAACTTCTAGAACATTCCACATTATTTTAGAACTTGCTAATTCTTCTGGAATTCTCTACTTCTAGAAGCTTTGCGACATTATATCTCATCATTGTGCTAAATTTCATCGAAATCCGTTTATATGTTAGAAAATATTTGTTTTGAGCACGCAAGGTTTAAAACGGTAGTCAGATTTGCGTGCTAACATGAGGCTTTTCTGCAATAATTTTAATCGAAAATCAGCAGCAAAAGTAGCGTTTCCTGTCAAGCAGATTTGTATGTGTACTTTTTAAATGTATACTCAGACAAATTATACCAATTTTCCTAATTCTACAGTTTTATTTATTTTATTCGATAATAAGGAAGGCGACTTCTACTCTAGCAATGCAGTCGTGTGTTTCATGAACGCACTACTGCATCGCAACATTCTCCATCGGTTTATGATCAGCGACTGCATAGCTACAAAAGAATTCACCGTGTGCTACCTCCCTCAACTCCTTTTCATTCGATATACACGCTGAATTTTCTTTGGTTTTGGAAAAAAATGTCATCGTGTAAAAAAATTCTTCTATCCATATTTTTGTATGACAAGACAAAAATTTTGCGAAAATGACTTCTGATCGAGACCACGTAGTGTTAAATAAAATATTCGCATAGATTCCATGATACGTGTTTATCTCTACCGTCAACGCCCCAGAAAGCTAGTAAAATGTTTTTCACCAAAGACATTTAATTTCTACCTTCATTATTTATTCAGAATGAATTCTCACCAACCGGTCAATTAGTGCTGCCAATTCTTAAAATATCCGTCTGTTCGTTACAACTTTCCACAGATACCCGACCGTACGAACGTACCAACTGTATCAATCGACTTCCACTTAGGTTTTATTAATTTGGCAACACTTATGGCAACTGCCAATACTGTTTACAAATCGTAATCGTCATACTTATTAGCTACAACAGATCTAAGAGTTTTAAATAAAAGTAATACTTAATAGTAGTTACGCCCGACCAAAACTGCCGCGTGAGCTCGATGAACTCTGCCGGGCCGGCCAGGTGGTGGCACTACTAATTGATCTCACGATTTTTGGTTTCTGAATTTTTATTTTAACTAGCTATTGAGGTATTACTAACGATCCTTAAGAAGTGGCTTTCGGCACTAAAACCATTGAAAAATCACCATGTAGTATCACATGTACGGAGTAATATGGCTTACAATCAATCATAAGTAATACTTTGCACTACCTAATTTACTAAAAATTGCCTTATTTAAGTTTCTATAGAAATTAAATAATGTGCGTGCTCAACTCTGTTAAAGTACCTGGGTGACCGAGCTTTGCTCGGTTACATATCAAACATTAACTACATTTTTTTAAACTTGTCTAAAAACAATACAAAATAAAAAATTATATATAAACTTGAACATAAAAAAACAAAAGTATTCAAGTCACCGAGTGGGATTCGAACCCGTAACACTCTTTCTAGCGGTCCGCATCCTTAACCGCTGAGCCAAACGGATGGCGGCCGGTGCGGAGAAATTAGCGACTATATTCTGCGTGAAAAGAAAAACGCATGAAAAGTCGAAAACACGCGTTTTCCCAAATATAAGACTAATCTAGATCGATTATTTACCCCCGAAAACCCCCATATACCAATTTTCAGCAAAATCGTTAGAGCCGTTTTCGAGATCATCGAAATTTATAAATATATGAATAAATAATTATACCTACAAGAGTTGCTCGTTTAAAGGTATAAGTTAAAGAATAGAAGTCTCCATTATTATCACCTTCACGATTTATCATATTATTTTATCATAATATTTTTTACTTACCCGTAATCCAAAGCACTCAAGGATTTAATATTCATATATTATTACTCGCATTTAAATTAGGATGGCATTTACTATATAATAAAGCTGTATAAATAAAACTTTTTTTGCTGGGTAGAAGTAAAAACTTATTGACGTTTTTGAAATAGCTCTGACTATAATTTAATTTTAAAAATAATTGAGTACAGTATTACCTATAACTACTGTACATAAATGTATTAGTTACCTCCAACCTTCTCGCCTGCTAACTAATTCTTTACTCCTCTGTCTATTTTGGCACTAAACACCAACTCCACAACACAATGGATTGCATCGCTCAGCTAAGAAAAAACATGGATGACATGACAGCAAATTTTGCGGCGAGGATGGCCTTGTTTGAGGACAGGGTAGCTGGCTCCTGCACACAGGACATATCAACACTCTCCAGTGAGTTTCAAACATTTAAATCTTTTATTTGGAAGGCGGTATCGGGACTCAAAACGCAGCAAGAATTAATATTACACACACTTGATTCCTTTGAAATGAGATCTCGAGTAAAACTGTTATTGTTGCATGGCATGACTGAGGAGAAGCAAGAGCAACTGCCTGAAAAGGTTCGGAGTCTTGTCAATAATAAGTTGCAGATGTCAGACTTTGCCCCTGAAAATATCACATCCTGTATGCGGCTGGGCAAAGTAAATAAAGCAGAAAAGCCACGGCCCATTCTTCTGAGATTCAGTGACTGTCTTAGTCGTAACAAAGTCTGGGCTGCTAAAAGGTCACTTAAAGGCACTGGATACACCTTATCATAATTTCTAACCGCTGCACGGCATACACTATTTCTTGAAGCTCGCAAGACCTTAGGCGTCAAGGGTTGCTGGACCAGCGATAGTCAAATTGTGGTAGTCTGTGCGAATGGTATGAGGCGCAAAATCACAACAGCCCAGGAACTGCGGGAGATTTTGGCGGAATTTCAAAAAAAACTAGCCAACGATGATGCTGCTGGCCCCAGCGTGGCGTCTGAAGTTGCGGCTGCCCCGCAACAGCCCAGTCGGCCCAGTATGGATTTCCGATCGTTTTTTTTCCCTTGCATATAATGTCGGTTGTTCCACTATTTGTTATGTACTTTCCGTTATTTTAAATAAAACTTATTCCGTTAAATTTTGCGTTGGGCGTTTTATAATTTGCTGAGATGAGTGCTTGCATATTTCTCAGGTTTGTTTTGTAAACTGATATTTGTTATGACAGTGACAGTGACATTGACTTTGACATTCGAGTCCTGAGTACGTTCCATTACACGCCCGACTAGCAAAAGATGCTGAATTAACTATTTACTTTGTGTTAATTATAGTTTTGTACCGGATAATTATTCTTTCTTCTATTAATTTCTTGGTTGGTATAATTACGGCTTAGTATTAGAATTGGGGCCCAGTTTTGTGAGGAAGCTAGCTATGATTTGGACTGGCTTCCTTACAAAATTGGAGCCTATGTTACGATTATAGAATAGTGTTATTGTTGAAAATACTTTCTTTTTTTTCTCTCTTTTTCTTAATGCTCATTTTTCCACTTCTTTTTCTTTGTTATTGTGATATAAAGTTACCAACCTACCTACTTAAGTGCTAAATAATGAATTGTTTATGTTAGCGACTGGTGAATAATCTAGGAATAGGATAGCATTATTAGGTATTGAGTCTTGTTTTTCCGTTATTATTATTTATATATTTTAATTAATTAGCTTATTATTTATATTATTTAATGTCTGATGTACTTACTGATAATTCTGACTTAGAATACTTTTCATTTTTCTCTTCTTCCGAAAGCTTATTGAGTGCATTTAGTGAGACTGAGGATTCAGATGACATCCCAATCTCGCTTAATTATAGTCTCAGGGTCACTTTTACAACGCTGAAGTCCAACTTTAATGTCGTGCATATTAATGCACAGAGCGTGCCCGGTCATTATGCAGACTTGTTTGCATACTCATTTCTGAAAGTATGTTAAAACCGTCTTTACCTTCAGCTCTTTATCCTCTCCCGGGGTATTGCTTGTTTAGAAACGATCGGTCTTATACAGTGACGCGATGCGATGGAAGTTCCAGAGTCGTGATGGGTGGTGGAGTTGCCATCTATTTGCGTGTGATATCCCTGCCCAAATCATTTTCCAGTCCCTTCCCGAAGCGCTTACTCCTGAATATCTTTTCCTAAACATCAATCTACATGGTACCAAAATCCTTCTTGGTGCATACTATAGTCCGTCACTTCACATCAATTACTTTGATTCGTTTGAAACTATTCTTTCTGATTTCCGTCCACAATTTGACCATATAATTCAGCTAGGCGACTTTAACACATGCCTCATTAAGGATGATGCTCGCTCAAAAAATCTTCTTTCGACTCTTCGTGCACTTGATCTTCATGTCCTCCCTCTTTCTGCTACTCATTTTCCTCACAATGGGCCACCATCTTTACTAGATTTAATAATTACATCGTCTTCTGATCTGGTCTCAAAGCACGGCCAATTTAGGGCGCCCACCTTTTCAGCGCATGATCTAATTTATTCATCTTTTAAGTTAAAGACATCGCGCCCTAGACATAAGTTTATATTAAGAAGAAATTTTGGAGCCATTGACTGGCAACTATTTGAAAACGATATCCGTGGGGTAGATTGGGATACCATCATTTCAGCACCTGACGTTGACTCCAAGGTAGCAGCATTTAACTCCGCTCTTCTTCCTGTGTATGATAAACATGCTCCTTTGGAACAAGTCAGAGTTAAACATTACCCTGCCCCATGGCTTTCAACTGATATTAAAAAGCTAATGGCCAAAAGAGATAAGGCTAAATTAAAACTCAGACGCTATCCGACTGAGTCAAATCAGGTAAGATTTGTTTATTTGCGTAATCTGTGCAATAAGCGGTGTAGAGAAGCTAAACGGAAACACATACACGATAACGTAGAAAGCTGTCCTCCAAACAAGCTCTGGAAATTCTTAAATGGCATAGGTGTGGGCAAACAATATGCAGATGTTAATTTTGGACTAGACATTGACAATCTCGATAAACACTTTTGTTCTTCTCCTACTGTCCTTGATCCTTATAATGAACAGAAAACTCTGAATGTTTTAGAATCCAAACCCAGGCCCGACTGTCCTGCTTTCCAAATTGACTTAATGACGGTAGATGATGTAGTTAAAATTATTGCCAGCTTAAAATCGAACGCTGTTGGAAATGACGTCATTTCTCTTTCTATGTTAAAACCCATTGCATTTCTTGTTGCTCCAGTATTGACTAACATCTTTAATTGTTCTATCTCCACGGGTATTTTTCCCACAGCATGGAAGTATGCTCACATTATTCCCATTCCCAAAAAATCTAATCTTTCCTCTCTATCTCATTTTCGTCCCATTTCCATTCTGCCTGTTCTATCAAAAATCCTTGAGCACTTTTTCCAGCAGTGTTTGACTAAGTTTTTATCTAGTCACAACTTGTTGAGTGAATATCAGTCTGGTTTTCGCCCCGGGCACAGTACCACAACAGCACTTGTGAAAATTACTGATGACATCCGTTCTCACATTGATAAAAAAGAACTTACTGTCCTAGTACTGTTGGATTTTACGAGTGCATTTAATACTGTAGACTTTGAGATTCTTCTTAGTATTCTCCACTCCTTAAACTTTTCTTCATCTTCTCTTACATGGTTTCGCTCCTATCTTTTTGGACGTCGTCAGCTGGTAAAGTTAGATCAGCGCAAATCTGATTGGTGTGAACTAGCTGCGGGCGTTCCTCAGGGTGGAGTTTTGTCTCCTATTCTATTCTCTATATTTATTGATGGAAACACATCCTCTCTCTCTTCTTCGTTCCATTTGTATGCTGACGATCTGCAGTTATATTCAGCCGCCCCTCTCGATAGTATTGACAACGCTATAAGTGTCATCAACTCTGACCTTGCTGATATTGCGGATTGGTCGCGTAACTATGGACTTATGGTTAATGCGGAAAAATCTCAGACGATTGTCATTGGTAGTCCTTACTTCATTTCAAAATTTAATTCTTTATCTACTCCTAATGTTGTTTTTGACGGGAATATCATTACTTTTACTCCTACAGTAAAAAACCTAGGAATTATTTTCGACGAAACGCTTTCATGGTCAGCACAAATAAATGAGGTGAGCCATAAGTTATTTGTGGCTTTGCATTCCTTAAGAAGACTCAAATATTTTCTTCATATGAGCACAAAAATCTTATTAGCTCGCTCCCTACTGATTCCCGTCTTGGACTATGCGGATGTAGCATATCTTGATCCTACCGAAGAACTCTTAAATAAGTTGGAGCGTCTACAAAATCAAGCCGATTTGTCTTCGGTCTCCGTAAGTAACCATATTTCGGAGTTCCGGAATAAACTCAACTGGCTCCCAATCAGAATTCGCAGGAACACCCATATCCTTTTCTTTTTATTTAATATCCTCTACAATCCCTCCACTTCTGTCTATCTGAAACGACAATTTTCTTTCCGACAGGTAGATGATCGTCTACGTGGTTCTAAAAACCCGCCCTTGGACACTCCATCGTATTCCACGCAGACATACGCCAAGTCTTTTTCAGTCATGGCGGCAAGGCTTTTTCAGTCATGGCGGCAAGGCTTTGGAATTCTCTTCCTGATGATGTGAAAGTGGCTACGTCGCTCAATTCTTTCAAATCTAAACTCCTCAAATCTTCTATTGTTACTTCAGACATTTAAACTTTACATTTTGTTATTGTTAAGTAAGAACAATTTATATTATTTTAACATATTTAGTTATTATTTTTTATATTTTATATATTTTATGTATACAGTATACATTTAAGTATATTTTTTAGGTTTATGTATGATATGTATATTTATGAATGTTTTTGTAAGTATATCTTGTAGCAAGTATGCATGTGTAGGTATTTAGTTAGATATAATATTCACTTCTCCCACTACCCAAAGGTTGACTGGAAGAAATTGCTATGCGATAAGTCCGCCTTTGTATCATAATTCTGTCTTATTTATTTTTTTCTGTTTTGTATTTCCTTTTGTTTATGGTGCAATAAAGAGTATTTGTATTGTATTGTAATATTGGTTTCATTTATCCTGTGTAAGTACGACCTTCTATACCCTTCTTGTGAGTAATTGTCCTATCTTCTTATTCGCCGGTTGACTGGAAGAGATTCCATTATGGGATAAGTCCGCCGTTGTCAATTTATTCTATTGTTTTTGTATGTAATTGTGTTTTTTCATAGTACAATAAAGTTATTACAAACAAACAAACAAACAAAACTTTTATCAAAATTTGAATAATATCTGTAAGTTTATACCAGTTAGTAAGTTAGAAAATCTTTATTGCAACAAAACATTATGTACCACCAGTATATTTAACCAAAAAACATCAACGATCAAGAATGTCGCCGAGCGCACTACACCGCGCTTTACGTCGCCTACGTAGCTCTGTGTGTGTGAGCGGCATGTCGTTGTGTGCGTGTGCCCGCTGCCAGCGTGCAAAAAGATTACGGCGGCCTCTTAAGTTTCTGGGCATTATGTTTGATGAATTTCTTAACTGGAAACCGGAGTTACAAGCTGTAGATAAAAGTATTAGCAATGCTTGTTTTGCACTCAGGACTTTAAGAGAGAACTTAACGCTGGAACAATTGAAATTATTGTATTACTCAATGGTAGAGTCTAAACTAAGGTATAGCATTAAATATTGGGGCGGAAGCTACCAATATAACATTGACAAGGCTTTCGGTGCGCAAAAAAAATCTATGCGAGCGATGGTAAACATACCTTCATAGCAATCTTGCGAAGAATATTTTAAGTCTCTTCAAATTTTAACAGTGTCTTCTTTATACATATTTGTCATACTGACGGATTTCATTAAAAATAGACAAAAATTTGAATCCGAGGAAGAAATGTTACTAGAGAGCACGAGGCGGAAAGACTTCAACAGAGTGATCACTCCTGCACTGAACATTGTAGAACACTGTTCACGAAACCACACAGTCATATTGTTCAATAAATTGCCGAATGAACTCAAATTAGTACGAAAACTCGCCATTTTTAGGGTTCCGTAGTAAACAAGGAACCCTTATAGTTTCGCCATGTCTGTCTGTCCGTCCGCGGTCCTACTCAGAAACTATAAGTACTAGAAAGCTGTTATTTGGCATGAATATGTATATCAGTCATGGCAAAAAAGTCGTAAAATTACATATGGAAACAAATTTTTTTTAGGGTAGCTGCCATACAAGTAAAGAGGAAGTCAATATTTTTTTTCTATACAAACACATTGTGTGGGATATCGTTAAATAGGTCTTTCAAAAATATTGTGAGCTTGGGAACACCATTTTTCGATTTAGGGATCCGTGTCTGAAATATTAAGGTTTAAAGTGAAATTTTTTGTTAAAGTCACGTGTCCCCCCCATCTATCTGCTAAACAGTTTTATATGGACACGCGAAAAAGATCACAGCTATAGTATATATAATGTAGTTTATGGGAAAACTATCAGAGCTAAGTAGGGTTAACAAATTAAATAAAATAAGTAAAATTTTTTTTTAAGTTAAACGGTTTTATTTCAAATTAAGACAATAATGATGTACTAAAAGCGAGAAAATAATTCGGTAGGTCCTAGCTACCACTCATCACACCACTCTCGTCATCAATCTAGGGCATTCATCAGACAAAAAATAAATCGTTGGGCGTAATGTAACCTGAGAAAATATGTAAGTAAATAGCATTGATATGTATAACGATTGACTTGATAGAAATATCACGCGCCCAACGATTTTATTTTTTTGTCTGATTAATGCCCTAGATTGATGACGAGAGTGGTGTGATGAGTGGTAGCTAGGACCTACCGAATTATTTTCTCGCTTTTAGTACATCATTATTGTCTTACTTTGAAATAAAACCGTTTAACTTAAAAAAAATTTTTACTTATTTTATTTTCAAGTTTTTAGTTTTTTATTCTTTTGTTAAATTATACTTCTCATTCTATTTCATTCTTTGATCTTAGCCACCCTAACGCCACACAGTCCTCGACATGGGACATTCATGCTTGTATCAAAGCTCTTCCATTTGGTACCCATATTGATACTTTCCGCCATTTTGTGGGCGGCCATATTTAATTTTTTGTTTTTTTCAATAGCGAACTTTATTCTTCTATCTAAGCCCTTTCATTTGATACCCATATTGAGGTAGTTGTGAAAGATAATGTTATCCGCCATTTTGTACTGGCGGCCATCTTGGATTTAAAATGATACAAAATATATAACATTGTATTGTCATCAGAATGAAATGTGTGTGCCAAATTTCAGAACAATCTGTCAACAGGAAGGGGGTGTAATTTAAATTACTAGATTTGACCCAAACAAATAAACAAACGGGGCAAGCTAAATAAAACCGTTTAATAAAACCGTTTAAAAAGTTATAGGCGATCAACTTATAAAATGTACTCGAAAAGGAAAATTTCGTACAAATTCAATAGGTAGATACTTAGACGTTTTAGTGGCATGAACTCAAAGTTGGCATTTGCAACTACGGAACCCTACACTGCGCGTGGCCCGACACGCACTTGGCCAATTATTAAATGTAAACTAAGAGCATTATTATTGAAAAAATGTTGTTATTCGATTAAGAACTTTTAAATTATGTGTATTTCTACTATTACTTTATATTTGTTTGTTTAGATTTAAGTAGATATTAAGTTTGACATTCGAACACAATGTATTATTGTTAATGAATAAAAAAATGAAATGAAATGATTGTTATATGAAAACAAAACGTCGTTCAAAGTTTTTCCTATATTTATAGTTACCATTATAACTGAAATATTTATACAATTTAATCTATAATGTTTTGATTACTGCTTACTTACTTACTGCAGCCTCTCTTGCTGACATCCTCTGCTTTCCTGTTGTGGCTGATGTGGTTGTTCGCCGTCAACTTGCCCTTTGGCAAAGGCCTCCCCCAGCTGTCTCCATAGCATTCTGTTTCTTGTTTTCCTTCTCCATAACCCTCCAGCTGCTTTCTTGATTTCATCTTCCCATCTCCTCCTCTGTCCTCCTTTCCTTCGTTTTCCATCACGAGGATACCACTCTGTAACGTCTTTTGACCATTTATTTCTCTTACTTCTTAAAGTATGACCAATCCATTTCCATTTTAGCCTTCTTACAGTATAGGTCACATCTTCTATTTTTGTCTTTGATCTTATATGTGATAACTTACTCTGTCTTTCAATCTGATGTTTAGAATGCTTGTTTCCATTTTATTTTGGCATACTTTTAGGTCGTTTCTATATTTTTCTGTAAGAGCCCATGTTTGGCATCCTTATGTCATATATGGCAATATGCATGAATTAAAGATTCTTCGTTTATCTTTGATTGGTATCTGCGGGTTTTTCATGATCTCTTTGAGCGACCAGAAGCTTTTCCATGAATTTGCTATGCTTGTTTTAACTTCTTTTTTTGTTTGGTCTTCAGGTGAAATTATTTGACCGAGATAAGTGTATTGATCAACATAGTCAATTGCGCTGTTATTAACCTGGATGTTCTGGTGATGTCTATTGGTCATCAGCTTAGTTTTCGTAGTATTCATTGTCAGCCCTACCCTTTCACTTGCCTCTGCTAGATCTTGAAGCATATCTTGAAGCGTTTTTGGTGTTTCACTTAAGAGAATGATGTCATCAGCAAATCTAAGATGGTTGAGTTTTTCACCATTAATGTTAATGCCATATTCCTCCCAATTTAATCCCCTGAATACCTGTTCCAGAACAGCAGAAAACAATTTTGGTGATAATGGATCGCCTTGTCTGACTCCCTTCTTTATATTAAATTCTGGCCCAACTCTTTCTGTCTGTACTTTGGCCGTTGAGTTTTTATATATTTCTTTGATTATTCTTATATATTTTGGATGTACACCTTGAGATTGTAGGGCCTCCCAAATATGTATATGTTTCAGAGAGTCAAAAGCTTTGTTATAGTCTATGAATGCCAAATAGTATGGTTTCCCATACTCATTACTTTTTTCTATAATCTGTCTAATTTTGTGTATGTGGTCCAATGTTGAAAAATCACTTCGAAATCCTGCCTGCTCCTTGGCTTGGTTCTCTTCCAAGATTTTGCTAATGCGATTCAGTATTATTTTGGAAAATATTTTGTAGAGATTTGATGTTAAACTGATTGGTCTATAGTTGTTTATTTCTTCTTTGTCTCCTTTCTTATGTAGTAATATGATTGTTGATGTAGACCGCTGTTTTGGAATCTCTTCTTTGACTAGAATTTCGTTAAATATGTCGGTAATGTTTTCTACAGTGGCGTCCATGCTTCCTTCTGTGTCTCAAACATCATTGGAATTTTTTGTACCAGTATATACTGTTTTCGCCCATACGTTCTACTTTTTATTCGATAATGGATGACATAAATGTACTTAATAATTATATTGAGAATATCTCAACGTCAGATTCATTCCTTCGTTCCCCGGAAGAAAGTGTGCCAATTATCCAAAACAATAACTTAAATTTTAGGGTTCTTCAAGTCAACATCAGAAGTATAAATCGTAACTTTGACGGTTTACTCACAGTTGTACATAGAGTGCAACATCAGCTGGACATTATTATCCTTACAGAATGCTGGTTAGAGGTGACACCTATCATACCATCGCTCGATGGGTATAATACATACAACTTTAAAAATCAGAACGATGGAATTGTAGCTTACGTTAGAAATGATATTACATGTAAAATTGATATTCCTACTCTTAACGAGGCTACAGGTATGGTGCTTAAGATTTGTAATAATTAAACTATACTGGCTATATACCGATCTCCGTCTTATAAAAATTACACACCGTTCCTAAGCAGCCTAGATGAGTTACTGAAAACAACTAAAACCGTCAAAAGCTTGGTAATTATTGGTGATATTAATATCAACATTAGACCTGAGAACATGAAACCCTCGGCTGATGACTATCTAAACCTCCTGGCATCTCATGCCATGCTACCTGCTCACCAGTACCCCACCAGAGATGAAAAATGTTTGGACCATGTTAGATTCAGATTCAGATTCAGTTTTTATTGCAAGTCACAAGTTCGAAGATGTTACAAAGAAAAAAAGCACAAGTGACGCCCTGCAAGGGCACAGCAAACATGAGGGCAACTAGTTGCCACTTTACTTACATATAAAATTTTACAATTTATTGTTTTTCATATAAGTAATATTTATATAATAGAGAAATCAAAGCAAATTTGCAGCAAAGTTATCATCGAAAAATTCAGATATTTTGTAATAACATTTATTAATGAGCATCTTTTTTAGATTTTTAGCGAATAGTGAAGATTTTTCTGTATTCTTTAAATAGTTAGGGATGTGGTTGTATATTTTTATAGCCATATGATGGGGGCTGGATGAGACAAGTTTCATTTTGGTGTTTGGTCTTTCTATTACGTTTAGGTCTCTATTATTTCTTTTGTTTCTATTTTTCCTTTGTGTGTAAAGAGCTTCGTGTTTCCTAACAAATTTGCATGATTCTAGAATGTATATAGACGTTAAGGTGAGGATTTGATTTTTCACGAAATATGATTTACAGGATGTCATTTGATCAATATTAACTAGTATTCTTATAAGTTGCTTTTGCAATGTAAATATATCATTTACTTCGCAAGAATTACCCCATAGGACTATGCCATATGATAATCTGGAATGTGCATATGCATAATACGCTGCAAGGCACGCTTTAAATTCAGATACCCTTTTTAGTTGATTTAATGCGTAGGCAAAAGAAGATAACTTATTTTTTAATTTTTGAATGTGTGGTTTCCAAGTCATATTAGTGTCTAGATCAATTCCTAGTAGAGTTGCAGTGTCGACTGATTTTAATTTTGTATTTTTAAAGTTATAGGATAATTGTAATGGACGTTTTTGTGATGGTTTGAATTGTAACATTTTTGTTTTCTTTAAATTAAGTTGTAAATTTTGACTACTTAACCAATTTGTTATTTTATCTAGAGCATTATTTAGTTTATTTTCTAATTCAATTGTATCAGAACAAGATAATAAAACCGATACATCGTCTGCGAAAAGTATGCAATCTTCTTTAATTACATCAGGGAGATCATTTATGTAGATGAGAAACAACATGCAACCCAAAACACTGCCTTGTGGGATAGAGCCGGTAGAGACTGCTTTATTTGATCTTGTAAATTCTATTTTTCCCGAATCAAAATTAGTATTTTTAATTTCTACACATTGTACACGATTTTTAAGATATGATTTGAACCAATTATGGGTGATGCCTCTTATTCCTGAATTAAATAATTTGTCGAGCAGGAGGTCATGCCTGACTCTATCATATGCCTTGCTCATGTCTAGGAGAAGCCCTATAGCGTATTTTTTTCTATCTATGTTTTCAAAAATGTTTTGTACAAATTTATAAATTGCTAAGGTAGTGGAGTAATTTTTCCTAAAGCCATTTTGGTTTTCGTGGAGCACGTTATATTTTTCGTAGAAATTGTATAGGCGTTTAAACATAGCTGATTCGAAGACTCTTGCGGACGCGGGTAAAAGAGATATGGGTCGATAATTATTAATATCTGTGGTAGAACCCTTTTTGTGGATGGGCTTGATAACAGAAATTTTTAGCAGCTCAGGAAATACGCCTTCATTGAAGGATTGATTTATGAGTATTGTGTAAGGTACTGTCAACACATCAGCACAAGTCTTTAGTAATATCAAAGGGATCTCGTCAATTCCAAATGAATATTTATTTTTAAGGTTTTTTAATATACTATTTACTTCTTTGTGGTCGACAGGACTTAAAAATAATGTATTTGTTAATCTTGATTTTGATGAAATATTAGTTTTTGTCGTTGTTTGGTTAGTTTGTGATTTTCCAAATGATAAAAAGAAGTTATTAAATTCTTCAGCTACGTTTTTTGGCTCTACAATCATTTTATCTTTTAATAGTTTAAGTTTAATATTTTGGTTATTTTTTGTGTTTTTATTCGTTTCTTTATTTATGATTTTCCACATACATTTTATTTTGTTTTCAGACGCCATAAGCTTATGTTTATTTTTTATCTTTTTTGCCGTTTTAACAGCTTTTTTAAGTATTTTGTTACTGTATGAAGTTATGTTATCACTCGTTCTGAGTACCACTCTGCAGCTCTGGTTCTAGAATCACCGTTAACTGACCACATCCCGGTTGTTGTATAACGGCGTCGTACATTCGCCCTATTCAAGCTAGAGCAGGGGGCGCGGGGGGGAGGGGGGGGGGGGGCGGCGGCCACCGGGCGGGCGGCGAGGGCGGCGGGCGGCGGCGGCGGCGGCGTGAGCAGGGTTGCAGGGGCGTCCGTACTACGCGACGAGCGGACTGTATGAAGAGGTAGGGCGCAGCGGGCCGGCAGGCTATGCGAAGGATGCAGCAGGCGGCGGTTTACCAAATAAAACCACTTTTTCTTCCTTGTTTTCCTTTATTTTCCTTTCTTCTTTATTTCACAACTGCTGGAGGAGAACTGAATGCCGCCATACAAACCTTGCGGTAATTTATTGAGAAGTTGGACCAATCAGATTCCTTGAATTTTGCACACGGTACTAATTCTGGCTATCCTGTTTTTACATATAACTTTGTCTCTTTCATGGTCCAATTTCTAGTTTTCATCATTTTTCAGTATGAAGGCATTTAGTTCCTTACATGAAACTATTTTTCCCCAATGTAATACATTTTTCTCTATCATTTTCAGTTTAAATCTTGTGAATACCTTCAGTATTTACAGAGTTATTAACAAAAAACTACCTGTTGTTCTCGTGAAGGTATTATCTTTTAATTCGCAGACTTTATCTCTGTCTCTTTCTAATACTTTAGTATGAAGTATCTTAGGACTAGTGGTTCGCCGCGAACTTAGACCTCGCGATATTATTCCAAAACTAAACCAGTTTTAATGTCCAGTGAAACTGTGATACATTATTCACTACCAATTCGATACCGTTGCAGGAAACAGATTTTCAAACCTTCTTTCTTCTTCTAGTCTGAGCTGCAAGAGTTTCATTTTATATAAAAAAATTACAAACAATTTAAATCAAAACCTGGATTAAATTCAATATCCCAAGACATTTGAATCTTGAAAGAGCGACGTATGTACATCCAGCCGCCAACTATTTTACGCCTACGTCTCATCATCATCATCATCATTTCAGCCGCATAACGTCCACTGCTGGACTGGACATAGGCCTCTCCCAAAGATTTCCAAAATGACCGATCTAGAGCGGCTTCCAGCGACCTTGGTCAGGTCGATAAACCACCTTGCGGGTGGGTGTCCTACGCTTCGCTTGCCAGTACGTGGTCGCCATTGGAGTACCTTTTTGCCCCATCGGCCATCGGTTCGTCGCGCTATGTGTCCGCCCATTGCCATTTCAACGAGCTAATCCGTTGGGCTATGTCAGTGATTTTAGTTCTCCTACAAATTTCCTCATTTCTGATTCGATCGCGTAGAGAAACACCAAGCTTAGCCCTTTCCATAGCGCGTTGCACCTTTAGCCCTCTTATGGGATCCATAGTAAGGGACCACGTTTCAGATCCATAAGTCATCACTGGTAACACACATTATTTGTAAACTTTAGTCTTAAAAAACTGAGGTATTTTTGACGAGAAGACACTGCGTAGCTTCCCGAACACTGCCCAGCCGAGTCGTATTTGTTGAAAGACCTCTTCCTCGAAGCTGAAGCTTCCTGCCTGGATCAATTGACCCAGGTTACCACTTCGAGGGTGGAGCTTCCAACACAAACAGGTAGGAGCGCAACATGGACATTCGACATTACTTTCATTTTGTCCATGTTCATTTTAAGGCTTATCATCATCATCATCATTTCAGCCGCATAACATCCACTGCTGAACATAGGCCTCTCCCAAAGATTTCCAAAATGACTGATCTAGAATAGCTGGAAGGCGCTGGATGGAAGCCGCTCTAGATCGGTCATTTTAAGGCTCACCTGTTGGGAAACTCGGTTTAGGTCTGCGAGCATAGTACATACATACTTAATGTCGCGGTCTGCCATCGATTAAGCCATGACAACGATATCATCGGTAAATCGAAGGTGAGATACTCGCCATTGATGTCAATTCCAAATCCTTTCCATTCCAGAAGCTTGATCTTCCAGTGCAACGGTGAACAGTTTCGAAGTTATAACGTCTGGTTTACACCTCTATGCAGTGGAATTGCCGTTGTCCACTGCTCCTGTACTCGGACTGACATAGTGCGTTACTGTAAAAGCATTTCAACACCTCGATATACCGATAGTCAATACGGCATCGCTGGAGACTGAAGCACGGCCCATGTTTCGATCGAATCGAAGGCTTTTTCATAGTCCACTGTCCCCAAGCATAACGGCTGGTTATACTCCCTCGTCTTCTCTATAACTTGCCGCAGCGTATAAATGTGGTTCATGGTGCTAAAGCCCTTGCGTAAACCGGCTTGTTCGGAAGGCTGGAAGGCATCAAACCTGTTTGCGGGATGATTCGTGATGAGCCTCGAAAACAACTTATATACATGGCTAAGACACTTGATAGGCCTATAGTTCTTCAATAGAGTGTTATCTCCCTTTTTTTAAAAGAACAGGACCACAATGCCCCTGTTTCACGTTTCTGGCGTTACGCCCTCGAGCTGAATGGAATTAAAGAGCCTCTTGAAGGACTTTCAGTAGCAGCGTTCCGCCCACTTTCAGAAGCTCTGGATGATTCCATCCTCGCCCGGCGCCTTTTTGTTTTTAAGCTGTTTAAGGGCCATCCTAATCTAGTACAGGCTGATGTCCGGGACATTTTCGGTATAGTGTCGGATTAGCTTGGCTCTTGGGCAAACGCCAACGTCTACGACTACTTTATTCAAAGTGAGTCCTTGCGATTTGTGCACATTTATTGCCCTGGCAAGCGACAGTGGAAATTGCGTTCGTGAGCATGACACTTGGCCAGTCTTCCACGATCGGGTCATGCGTGGGATGGGAACCGTGTTCTGGTAAGGATTCTTGCCCTCGAATCTCCACAGCGTGCTCACGCATTGAACGCTAGCGTTTGGAGCTTTCGGGCGAAGTTTTTTGCTGACAAAGCTCTTATTGGCATGAGAAGTACTAGCATATTCCCTTAGTTGCGACTCTACGTAAAACTACTTCGCTGGCTTTGGTTGCCGTTAATCTCTTGCTTGTTAGTTTGTGGCATTATTACTAATACTACAACAGAAGCACAGACAAGTAGCGATATCGATTGTACCAAAGTTCGCTCAACAAAATTGCTAAATTTAATAAACTACCCAGTTTGCCGCAAACTTAGACGTCGCGATTATTTTTCGCAATTCAGTTTCCTAAATAACCCCTAGATGGTGCTATCCAAAGTTAGAACGCGCTATGGTTTCGTTTGGTATACAATCGCGGACATTTTTATTAATATTTCAAAAACTACTGAACCGATTTTGATGCCCAACGAACTTGAAAATTCTATTGATATTTCCTACATGCCTACCAAATTTCATCAAAATCAAACCATCGGTTCGGCTGTTATCGCGGTACAAACATACATACATACATACATACATACATACATACATACATACATACATACATACATACATACATACAATGTGTTTTCGCCCCCAACTCGATTTAGAGACCTTCGCTCGCTTCGCTCGCTCGGTCAACTACCCAGTTTGCCGCAAACTTAGACGTCGCGATTATTTTTCGCAATTCAGTTTCCTAAATAACCCCTAGATGGTGCTATCCAAAGTTAGAACGCGCTATGGTTTCGTTTGGTATACAATCGCGGACATTTTTGACCGAGCGAGCGAAGCGAGCGAAGGTCTCTAAATCGAGTTGGGGGCGAAAACACATTGTATGTATGTATGTATGTATGTATGTATGTATGTATGTATGTATGTATGTATGTATGTATGTATGTATGTATGTATGTATGTATGTATGTATGTATGTATGTATGTATGTATGTATGTATGTATGTATGTATGTATGTATGTATGTATGTATGTATGTATGTATGTATGTATGTATGTATGTATGTATGTATGTATGTATGTATGTATGTATGTATGTATGTATGTATGTATGTATGTATGTATGTATGTATGTATGTATGTATGTATGTATGTATGTATGTATGTATGTATGTATGTATGTATGTATGTATGTATGTATGTATGTATGTATGTATGTATGTATGTATGTATGTATGTATGTATGTATGTATGTATGTATGTATGTATGTATGTATGTATGTATGTATGTATGTATGTATGTATGTATGTTTGTACCGCGATAACAGCCGAACCGATGGTTTGATTTTGATGAAATTTGGTAGGCATGTAGGAAATATCAATAGAATTTTCAAGTTCGTTGGGCATCAAAATCGGTTCAGTAGTTTTTGAAATATTAATAAAAATGTCCGCGATTGTATACCAAACGAAACCATAGCGCGTTCTAACTTTGGATAGCACCATCTAGGGGTTATTTAGGAAACTGAATTGCGAAAAATAATTGCGACGTCTAAGTTTGCGGCAAACTGGGTAGTTTATTAAATTTAGCAATTTTGTTGAGCGAACTTTGGTACAATCGATATCGCTACTTGTCTGTGCTTCTGTTGTAGTATTAGTAATAATGCCACAAACTAACAAGCAAGAGATTAACGGCAACCAAAGCCAGCGAAGTAGTTTTACGTAGAGTCGCAACTAAGGGAATATGCTAGTACTTCTCATGCCAATAAGAGCTTTGTCAGCAAAAAACTTCGCCCGAAAGCTCCAAACGCTAGCGTTCAATGCGTGAGCACGCTGTGGAGATTCGAGGGCAAGAATCCTTACCAGAACACGGTTCCCATCCCACGCATGACCCGATCGTGGAAGACTGGCCAAGTGTCATGCTCACGAACGCAATTTCCACTGTCGCTTGCCAGGGCAATAAATGTGCACAAATCGCAAGGACTCACTTTGAATAAAGTAGTCGTAGACGTTGGCGTTTGCCCAAGAGCCAAGCTAATCCGACACTATACCGAAAATGTCCCGGACATCAGCCTGTACTAGATTAGGATGGCCCTTAAACAGCTTAAAAACAAAAAGGCGCCGGGCGAGGATGGAATCATCAAGAGCTTCTGAAAGTGGGCGGAACGCTGCTACTGAAAGTCCTTCAAGAGGCTCTTTAATTCCATTCAGCTCGAGGGCGTAACGCCAGAAACGTGAAACAGGGGCATTGTGGTCCTGTTCTTTTAAAAAAAGGGAGATAACACTCTATTGAAGAACTATAGGCCTATCAAGTGTCTTAGCCATGTATATAAGTTGTTTTCGAGGCTCATCACGAATCATCCCGCAAACAGGTTTGATGCCTTCCAGCCTTCCGAACAAGCCGGTTTACGCAAGGGCTTTAGCACCATGAACCACATTTATACGCTGCGGCAAGTTATAGAGAAGACGAGGGAGTATAACCAGCCGTTATGCTTGGGGACAGTGGACTATGAAAAAGCCTTCGATTCGATCGAAACATGGGCCGTGCTTCAGTCTCCAGCGATGCCGTATTGACTATCGGTATATCGAGGTGTTGAAATGCTTTTACAGTAACGCACTATGTCAGTCCGAGTACAGGAGCAGTGGACAACGGCAATTCCACTGCATAGAGGTGTAAACCAGACGTTATAACTTCGAAACTGTTCACCGTTGCACTGGAAGATCAAGCTTCTGGAATGGAAAGGATTTGGAATTGACATCAATGGCGAGTATCTCACCTTCGATTTACCGATGATATCGTTGTCATGGCTTAATCGATGGCAGACCGCGACATTAAGTATGTATGTACTATGCTCGCAGACCTAAACCGAGTTTCCCAACAGGTGAGCCTTAAAATGACCGATCTAGAGCGGCTTCCATCCAGCGCCTTCCAGCTATTCTAGATCAGTCATTTTGGAAATCTTTGGGAGAGGCCTATGTTCAGCAGTGGATGTTATGCGGCTGAAATGATGATGATGATGATAAGCCTTAAAATGAACATGGACAAAATGAAAGTAATGTCGAATGTCCATGTTGCGCTCCTACCTGTTTGTGTTGGGAGCTCCACCCTCGAAGTGGTAACCTGGGTCAATTGATCCAGGCAGGAAGCTTCAGCTTCGAGGAAGAGGTCTTTCAACAAATACGACTCGGCTGGGCAGTGTTCGGGAAGCTACGCAGTGTCTTCTCGTCAAAAATACCTCAGTTTTTTAAGACTAAAGTTTACAAATAATGTGTGTTACCAGTGATGACTTATGGATCTGAAACGTGGTCCCTTACTATGGATCCCATAAGAGGGCTAAAGGTGCAACGCGCTATGGAAAGGGCTAAGCTTGGTGTTTCTCTACGCGATCGAATCAGAAATGAGGAAATTTGTAGGAGAACTAAAATCACTGACATAGCCCAACGGATTAGCTCGTTGAAATGGCAATGGGCGGACACATAGCGCGACGAACCGATGGCCGATGGGGCAAAAAGGTACTCCAATGGCGACCACGTACTGGCAAGCGAAGCGTAGGACACCCACCCGCAAGGTGGTTTATCGACCTGACCAAGGTCGCTGGAAGCCGCTCTAGATCGGTCATTTTGGAAATCTTTGGGAGAGGCCTATGTCCAGTCCAGCAGTGGACGTTATGCGGCTGAAATGATGATGATGATGATGAGACGTAGGCGTAAAATAGTTGGCGGCTGGATGTACATACGTCGCTCTTTCAAGATTCAAATGTCTTGGGATATTGAATTTAATCCAGGTTTTGATTTAAATTGTTTGAAATTTTTTTATACAAAATGAAACTCTTGCAGCTCAGAATAGAAGAAGAAAGAAGGTTGGAAAATCTGTTTCCTGCAACGGTATCGAATTGGTAGTGAATAATGTATCACAGTTTCACTGGACATTAAAACTGGTTTAGTTTTGGAATAATATCGCGAGGTCTAAGTTCGCGGCGAACCACTAGTTATTAATATTTCAAAAACTACTGAACCGATTTTGATGCTCAACGAACTTGAAAATTCTATTGATATTTCCTACATGCCTACCAAATTTCATCAAAATCAAACCATCGGTTCGGCTGTTATCGCGGTACAAACATACATACATACATACATACATACATACATACATACATACATACATACATACATACATACAATGTGTTTTCGCCCCCAACTCGATTTAGAGACCTTCGCTCGCTTCGCTCGCTCGGTCAATTAATGGGAAATAAAAGACCCTAACTACACTTACAAATTATCCCTAGCTATAAAAAACAATATTTATTATAATATCCTTACTTAATAACCATATAATTAGCTTAATTATCTTATCTTAGAGGGAAATAAAAGCCTATCTATTACTTACATACGAATGTCCCTAACTAAGAAAATAATATTTATTTGTAATATCAGTACTTATTTATCTTATCTTAGAGGGAAATAAAAGCCTATCTAACATACAAATGTCCCTAGCTAAGAAATAATCATTATATCTTTATTTATTTATTTACAATTATTTTAGTACGTCGCTGACACCGGTACTTTTTTGCTGTAATATGACTTGCAGCCTGAAGAAATCTCCTTTGACTAGAACCTCTTTACGCACTGATGTGGCATCTGTTGTTAATGATCTTTCTTACACTGATTTCTCCCTAGTTCTCGAATGTTGCGACCCTGAGCAGGCTGCAAGCCTGTTGGTTGATGTAATATCTGGAGTTGTTAAACAACACACCAGCAACGTCTCTATTCCAAGTAAAAAACGTACAATCAAGCCTTGGATGACTCATGGTCTTCTAAAATGTATACGACACCGTGATAAACTGCATCGAAAGTTTTTATTAGATACCGCACTTTCTGCAATAACCTTCTAAAGAAAATAAAGCGGGACTATGAACAAAGGGAATTCAAAAACGCTAAAAACAAACCAAAAACCATGTGGAATCTTATTAAAAAAACTGCCAATATTGAAAAAACTAAATCAAGTTCTTCCACACTTTTGAATTAAAATGAAAACCCAAATGTTTCCATTGATACAGTAAATAAGTACTTTGCCAACATAGGAAAAAACCTAGCCAGCAAAATTATTCCCTCGGATCCGTTACACCAAGGCAGCAAGAATAATCATATATCTCCACCAATTCCTAACATAAATTCTATGGTCATGTTTAGCGTGGAAGAGGACGAAATTGAAAAATACATTAACAGTTTAGAAGACAAAAGTGCTACTGGCTGGGATGGTATTCCTACGAAAGTTGTAAAGTCGAGTAAGCATATACTCATACCTATACTAAAGCACGTTTTTAACCTTGCACTTTTGTCAGGTACCTTTCCCAGTGTATTTAAAAAAGCAGTCGTTCACCCAGTTTTCAAAGGTGGAGATAAGGAAACTGTCTCTAATTTTAGACCAATTTCTGTTCTATCGGTAATCTCAAAATTTTTTGAGAAAATTCTCAACAAACGACTGTTGGACTTTTTAAACAAAAACAATATCTTATCAAATAATCAATATGGATTTCGCAGTGGAAAATCTACCGAGGATGCAGTGTTAGAGATGTCAAACACTGTTGTCGAGAATTTCGATAAAAAACATAAAACTGCGGGCTTTTTTCTTGATCAATCAAAGGCTTTCGACACGGTCTCTGTTCCCATATTATTGTCCAAGATGGAAAACATAGGTGTGAGAGGTGTAGCACTAGACATGTTTCGCAGCTACCTCAAAGATCGTACTCAATACGTTATCATAGATGGATTTAGGAGTGAGGATGAGCAGGTTAGCTTTGGAGTACCACAGGGCAGCGTCCTAGGCCCAACGCTCTTCCTTATATACGTAAATGAACTGTGCAACCTGGCCCTTACCAACTGCAAAATAATTACATATGCTGATGACACTGTCCTCCTAGTCCATGGTCGCAGCTGGGATGAGGTGGCTAAACACTCTGAAAATGCTCTTGAAATTGTAATGAAGTGGCTGCGTACAAATATGCTGACACTAAATTTATCCAAAACTAAATTCATCCCCTTCTCTCCACACGTACCTTCCCAAGCCCCTCCATCTTTTAATATCACAGCTCACATTTGTGACAAGAGCGACCGAACTTCTAGTTGTAACTGTACTTCAATTGAACGTGCCTCATCAATTAAATACCTTGGAGTTATCATTGGCAGCGAACTGTCCTGGAAACTTCATATCGAGTCTGTTACATCGCGAATCAGGAAGTTAATATATGTCTTCAAGACACTTAGGACTGTATCGGACTTCGAAACAATGAAAAACGTTTATTATGCACTCGCGCAGTCGGTTCTCTCATATTGTGTAACTGCATGGGGCGGTTCTGACAAAACTCACATGATAAGACTGGAGAGAGCGCAGAGGATCGTCTTGAAAGTCCTAACTAACAATCCTATTAGGTATCCTACTGCGGATCTGTACAAGTTGTGCCAAGTCCTTACAGTTCGGCAGCTCTTTGTGCTCCACACTGTATTACGCAAGCATTCCAAACTGCCATACGATCCAAATCTCTCCTCTAAACGTGGATCAGACAGAGCGTGCAAAATTGAGAGCCGCCGCACGGCTTTAGCTAGTAAAAACTTTCATCATATTAGTGCAACTCTGTACAATGATATAAATTTGAAATTGAAAATTTACCCCCTCACCTAGCACAAATGTAAAATCACATGTACCAAATGGCTATACTCCCTATCCTATGACGACACTGAAAAACTTATTAAAGTTCCTGATTAACCTGAAATTGGTTTATGTATTTATTCTATCACCGCCCTTACATTACACTCTTCACTCACATAACACATATTACACTCACAATACACATTCACATAACCATCCTTATTACTATTATTACTTTTGTCTGAAAAAGAAAGAAAAAAAAAATAACCTTCCTATTAAATCAAAATATAAATAATATAATAATAATAAAATCTTTTATTTTCAGACAACTTAGTCCATAGAAAGAAAAAATTACATTAAATCCATTCAATTAATTAATTAAAATTCATTTAACTAAAATAAATTATTATAAATTAAAATAAATTAAATTAAACATAAAAATAAATCATAATTAAAAATAATAAATATACTACATAAATTTACTACATGCCCACACAATTTGCCTCTTTGTGACGAGAATTCAACAGTTCATCGCCCTGCCCCCCTCACATGCAGGTCGATGAATCGGCTCAGGATAGCCGAGTCCATCCTGTCTGCAAACACCTTCAGAATGCCGTTCGTGCTCCCCCTTAGTCGGTACATTATTGATGCAGTCTTTCTTCGCATTATCGCATAAAAATCGTCAACGCGAGCATCCGCAAACATACCTGAAGCACTACAGAAACGAGGGAGCCCAAACAAAACCCTAAAGGCGTCATTGTACTGCACTCTAAGTGCGTCATACGACTTCTTTGTAAATGTCGTCCACAGACCACATGTGTAGAAATTTTGGCAATATGTTTTAAAGAGCGTCAATTTTACAGCGGCTGTGCAACGACAAAATCTGTGCGCTAGCATATTGCCTCGGACCGACAACGCCCTCCTTTCCCGGTGTATGTCTTGGTCATCCTTCAGGGTCTCTGTTAATATATGGCCAAGATACCTAAACTGAGAGGCACGGTTCAAAACAACACCATTTAGAGTTATAGGTGGAACATGTTTGGGACTCTTATTTGTACCCGTAAAAACCATGTACTGGGTCTTTTTAACGTTGTATCTTAAACCGTGGCTCTCCGCATAAGCTTCGCACTTACTTAATAATTCCCTCAAACCAGAAATTGAGGCACTAAGCAAACTCATGTCATCCGCGTAACTGATGTTATTTAAGCTGACGTCATCTATGCGACACCCTACCTTCATGTTACTTAGTTCCTTAATTAATTGATTCATGTACAAATTAAACAACCTAGGTGATGTGAGCCCGCCCTGTCTAACGCCACACTTAAGTGTATATTCGTCTGAATAAACATTACCCCATCTCACAGTGTTTTTCTGATTATTATACCAGTATGTATATATAAATATATATATAAATATATATAAATGACATAAAATGTAAATTAAATAAATTATTGATCATAACTGCGAAATTATAATTGATTAATTTTTTTTTTTTATTGTGATTAAGTAGATTTAAACTCTTTGAATGTATCTATGAAAAATATTGTGATGAAATTTATTGAGTAGATTTATTTATTTTTGCATCTAATGCATGTAATTATGGAGTTCTAAGTACGTACCTATAGTCTATTTTAAGAACTAGGAGAAATTGTAACCTTATTTCGGAGGTGGGCGTTGACATCTGCGACACAGTTATATTTAACTACTGCAGGTGTCATCGTTAGCCAATGTTGATTGTATCACGAATTTCCTGTTCCTAAATAAAGATTTTTTCATTTTCATTTCATTTTCAATTTAGAACTTCATTTGTTATTTTGTCGTCACCTGGAGCTTTACCATTCTTTTGTGATAAAATTGCTTTCCTTACTTCACCAACCATTATTGGTGGAACAGTCTCCTCCTCCTTCTGTATGCTTTATTCAACAATTGGATATTTGCACATTGTACTATCTGAGTCACTATATAGTTCTTTATAGAATTTTGTTGCTATCTCTGTAATATGTTACCGGTTGGTTGTTTTTTTTCCTTTTCTCTTGAGGTTTGTTACCCAAGGAGCGGTTTCTTTTAATACTTTTAGAGCTTTTTTAATTCCACCTGTTTTATCTATATGATGTTGAATTGTTTCTACCCTTTTTTCTTTCCTATACTGTCTAATCTCTTTATTTATCTTCTTGCTGATTTCTGCAATATGCTTCCTATTTAATTTCCGGTCGGCTAAAAGTGACTTTCTTTTCTCTATTAGTTCTCTAGCGTTGGGCCCTATTTTGTCTTTTCTTGATTTTGAGTGTTTCAGTGCTTTACTTAAGCCGGTCAACAGAGCTTCTAATGCATCGTATTTCTCTTGTGTACCAGTGATCTCTGATATTTTTGATGATAATTCTCTCCTGAGTGGGTTAAGCAATTCATCTGGGAGTGGCTGTGGGATACGGTCCAATTTACAGTATTGATTTATCCGTTTTCTTTTATTCCTAGGTTTTTTCATACAAATTTTTGCTCTCACTATGCGGTGGTTTGTATTAAAGTTGAATTGATTTAGTGAATCTACATCTGCAACATAATGCTTCCTGTTTGTCAGTATAAAGTCTATCTCGTTTTTAATTTTTGCATCTGATCAAAAAGCTATTCATAATTTTAAAGTTGTTCGATAGAGCTTAGTTTACCAACCTTTTTCCATTATCATTTCTTTTGCCCGTGCTAAAGAGTCCTAATATTTCTTCCTCACC
Source organism: Acrobasis consociella (assembly GCA_963555685.1). Classification (NCBI taxonomy): domain Eukaryota; kingdom Metazoa; phylum Arthropoda; class Insecta; order Lepidoptera; family Pyralidae; genus Acrobasis; species Acrobasis consociella. The sequence continues at coordinate 13,947,670 of OY743125.1, read as the reverse complement.
TAATCTTCTTTTACCGATCTGACTGTTAAAATCACCAATGAGAAATATAGTTTTATGACTTTTCTTTAGTGTTTCTTCCAGTTTATCATAGAATGAATCCTTGTCCTCCCTTGCAGCCAGTTCTATAAGGGCATATATTTGTATTATTGATATTGGTTCAAAACCAGGTAACCCAATGTCAAGTTGTGCTATTCTATCAGTTACTCCGATAAATCCTAGTATATACTTTTTCAGGTATTTCTTTATCAAAAAGCCGACTCCGTATTGTCCTGGTACAGTTCCTTTATAACACAGGATGTAATCATCATGTTCTTCTATTGATTCACCCAACCGTCTAACTTCGCTTAAGCCTATGATATCCCATTTGATAAGAGCTATGGCTTGTTCTAATTCTAGTAGAGATTCGCTGGTTCTAAGGGTTCTAGTGTTGAGGGTTGATATATGGAGATAATCTGTTTTCTTCTTATGTTTGTTAATATGTTGTTCCTCTGGGGGGTAACGGTCTACTTCTCCCTCGATGACCAATCGTGGTGGGAGAGTTGATGTTGATGTTGAGACTAAAGATGGTGTATTTGATGATTGTGTTGATATTTTATCTGTTGTTCATTGTTTGCAAGTTTTCCTAATTGTGTGTATATTTTCCGCTTCCTTTTCTGTGCAATTATTTGAATACGTTTTATTTATAGTGTTTTGTACTGTTGTTATATTGTTACATTGTGCTGATGGTGTAGTAAAGTTGCTGTACTTACATTTGTTGATATTTTTTCTAGTTTTTCCAAGTGCTTTTTCCTGGTACAGAAAAGGAGGATGATCTCTCCCGCATCACCTGGAAAGCATCCATCCGTTTTATCTTATGCACATTTGTGCTACTGGTGCTCAAGTCAGAGTTCTTTGGACTAGGTGAATCAGAGTCGGCAAAACAGGAAAACTCTTTTCACTCTCCCCTTGCTTTCTTGCTGCCTCTTTACGATCTTGGAGAATCTTTTTTGGAATGTCATGTGTGATATATGTATTTTGTTGCATTTTCTTTTTATTCCTTAGTATTTGGATTTTCTTGTTTAATGTTGTTGTGGACAGCAGAATAGGTCTAATTTTTGGGTTTTGGTTTTTCTTGCCCAACCTCTGAATTCGATTGATATCGCTGTCATCAATGGTGACATCTAATGATCTGATTGTCGTCATTATAATGCTCATTAATTGTTCCTTGTTTTCATCTGGAGACTCCGGTATTCCGTGTAGTATTATATTGTTTTTCCTTGTGTATAGATCGAGTCTTTTTATTTTTTCGTTTAATTGTATCACTTCACCTTTTAGCCGTTCATTTTCTTGTATCACTGGTTTTAACTTATCATCCACTTTTACTAAGACGGTTGTGGTTATTTGTGTTGTTGTAATGTTTTGATTAGTCTTTCTACAATTGAAGCTTTTTTTGTTGAATGCGATGAATAGTGGTTAATCTTCATTAACAGCATTTGTTTTTTAAATTCATCGTTATAAAACTCTGTCCCTCTGTCAGTTTGTAGATTTTTAGAGATACGTCCACTTTCCCTTATAATTTGAGTAAATGCGTTAACAACCTCTTTCTTTGATTTAGTTTTTAAAGGAATCATCCAAGCATATTTTGAGAAACCATCAATGACAGTTAAAATGTAAGCGTAACCACTATTATACTTTTTTATAGATTAAAAATCAGCCAAGTCCGCTTGCCATAAGTCGTCTATTCCTTTCAAGATCACATTGCGACGATCAAAATTTCTGCGTGACGATCTATGAATTTCATTTACCTCTTGGTGTTTTGCCATTTTTTAGTTCAATAATTTTATCGATGTAGTCTTTAGTATAAAACTTTTTTTCGAACTGAATAAGATTGTTTCTCACATCCTTTTTTATTGTCTTTATAAAAGTATTAATTTCATCAGCGATTTTTTTATCAACATATTTTTTGTTCACCGCATCATCATCTGCCACAGGTTCTTGAACTCCTCTCAATCAAGATGATTGTAAATCAAAATCCCCTTTTTCCGATCTAACTAGGTGATTAGTTGAACAATCCAGTATTTCTGACAAACGAAGTCTTTTATGAACATGATGACCGAATTTATCAACATTCATTTTGAACTGAAGTCGGTCGCAGTGAAATAATAATGCTTTAAATAGGATGTGCGGTTATAAATTTATACTACCATTTTCACGTAGTTCTTCTATAATTGAAATTATTTCATTATCCAGACCAGTGTTTCCTGCATCTTTAGATGCTATTATAAACTTCTATCTTTCTACTTATTCATTAGGGTCATCCCAATAAATATAATCAGTATTTTTTTTTGACTTCTTTTTAAGCATCAAACCTTCTCCCGCGCTAATATTATCAGCATTACTGACATACGATGTTGAAGGCTTTCGCAATTTAAAAAGTGGTTTAATGTGCAAGTACTTCCGTCCTTTATTAGATTTAATTGGTTTAGTGGGATCAAAGTCTCGTCGATGAGCATTTGTGTATATTAACATGGTCTTATATTCTTGACAATCATTTTCAGTTACCACATCCAAATTAGATACTTTTTTCATCAATAACTCCTGCAACCCTAGTGTTATTTGATAATCACGTCCTGCTACAGATACAATTCGATCACTTATCTGCACACGTGCTAAACCCATCATTTATTTACCTCGTTATTGTCTAAAGCCGAAAGGTACATCAATAAATATTTCGAAGGAAAGTGACCAGGACGAAGTATTTTGACTAGGGCTAGGTATGGACTCAATGGTTCTATACGATGTATTACTGGTATTAATAGTCTCCCGAATTTTCTAAACTATTAACTTCATCGGAATCATCTTCAAAATAATTTTGTAGGGAAATTTTGTGCTTAAGAGTTTTGTTGAATTGTGATTCAGGTGATGAAATTTGCTCTTTTATAAAATAATTTTTATGGCGACATCCTTTGCTTCTTTTGATTTAATTTTATGGTTCCCTTCCTTAATTAATTGTTGCATTGAGTCAGTAACAGGTCTAAAAACTGTATTCAACATTGTAGGATTCCATAGTTTTTATATCTTTGATTTTATTTTTAACAGATTCAGCTATTTAAACTATCTGAGTCTTCAACTCTTTTTCCATTTTGAGCTTGATGAATATACGTTATTTGCTTAGTAGAGTAATCGACTGAAGATGCCAATTACATAAATCTTCTTATATGCTTGTATTTTTATCTTCATCAAAAAAGATGAAAGTATCAAAATTTTGTCTATAACAGCCTTTGTTCTTCATACAATCTTTATTAATTACTAAATAGTTATAGGGTTCACTCCATACTTTTGAAAACATTTCTCGAAACTTAGACCACGACATGTCAGTATTAACATGTTCATAGTATACATGATGGAGATTCACATCATCCTGTTTGAATAATATTAAAAGATTAGCGTTTTCTCTTACTAGCTGTTTAGTTATCTTACTGTACGTTTGATTCAAGTAAAAACAATCTATGAATTTATGTCTACCCATTGCAAAACAATTTTTGATGTTGAACTGGTTCTCACATGCAACGTCATCAAATATTATAATAGAGTGTGGTTTTGCATCGTGGGGGCTTAAAACAAGTTCATTATCTTTATATTTAGCAAACGACCCATTGGGCACTAAATTCAGAACATTTTCTAAAAACATATATTTCGGTTAATACAAAGTTTTTGAGTAAAGAATAATGTTTCTAAAACGTAAACCATTTTCATGTAATAGAAGACCTATCATTACATTAGTTTTCCCACAATTCGAGGGTCCGCAAATATAACACCGAATTGTATTAGGTATAGAACGGGAGGTCACGACAAATTTGGTAACGATAAGGGTTATGGCTGACTCTGGTTTTATAGAATAAAGAGCACCTCTCTGATGCTAAATATGTCGGTCTGCCTGCGTGAAGTGGTTGCGTTACTTGGATATGGCGCCTGAAAAGTTGGTTATCGTGACCAAAAAAAAATGATAAAGTAAATGGCTGACTCTGGTTTCACAGGATGAAGTGCATCTCTCTGATGCCAAATATGTCGGTCTGCCTGCGTGAAGTGGTTGCGTTACTTAGATATGGCGCCTGAAAAGTTGGTTATCGTGACCAAAAAAAATATGATAAGGTAAATGGCTGACTCTTATTACACAGAATGAAGAGCACCTCTTTGATGCTAAATATGTTGGTCTGCCTGCGTGAAGTGGTTGCGTTACTTAGATATGGCGCCTGAAAAGTTGGTTAGCGTGACCAATAAATGATAAGGTAAATGGCTGATTCTGGTTTCATATAGCGAAGAGCACCTCTCTGATTCTAAATATGTCGATCTGTCTGCGTGAAGTGGTTGCGTTACTTAGATAGGGCGCCTGAAAAGTTAGTTACCCTGACAAAAAAAGAAAATTATAAGGTAAATGGCTGATTCTGGTTTCACAGGATGAAGAGCACCTCTCTGATGCTAAATATGTTGGTCTGCCTGCGTGAAGTGGTTGCGTTACTTAGGTATGTCGCTTGAACATTTGGTTATCGTGAACAAAAAAATGATACCGTAAATGTCTAATTCTAGTTTCATAGGATGAAAAGCACCTCTGTGATACTAAATATGTCAGTCTGCCTACGAGAAATGATTACGTAACTTAGATATATTGCCTGAAATGTTGGTTATCGTGACCAAAAAAATGGTAATGCAAATGGCTGACTCTGGTTTTACAGAATGCAGAGCACCGCTCTGATGCTAAATATGTTGGTCTGCCTGCGTGAAGTGGTTGCGTTACTTAGGTATGTCGCTTGAACATTTGGTTATCGTGAACAAAAAAATGATACCGTAAATGTCTAATTCTTGTTTCATAGGATGAAAAGCACCTCTGTGATACTAAATATGTCAGTCTGCCTACGAGAAATGATTGCGTAACTTAGATATATTGCCTGAAATGTTGGTTATCGTGACCAAAAAAATGGTAATGCAAATGGCTGACTCTAGTTTTACAGAATGCAGAGCACCGCTCTGATGCTAAATATGTTGATCTGCCTGCGTGAAGTGCTTGCGTTACTTAGATAGGGCGCCTGAAAAGCTAGTTACCTTGAAAAAAAAAGAAATTTATAAGGTAAATGGCTGATTCTGGTTTCACAGGATGAAGAGCACCTCTCTGATGCTAAATATGTTGGTCTGCCTGCGTGAAGTGGTTGCGTTACTTAGGTATGTCGCTTGAAATTTTGGTTATCGTAAACAAAAAAATGATACCGTAAATGTCTAACACTAGTTTCATGGGATGAAAAGCACCTCTGTGATGCTAAATATGTCAGTCTGCCTACGAGAAATGATTACGTAACTTAGATATATTGCCTGAAATGTTGGGTTGATCTGCCTGCGTGAAGTGGTTGCGTTACTTAGATAGGGCGCCTGAAAAGTTGGTTAGCGTGACCAATAAATGATAAGGTAAATGGCTGATTCTAGTTTCACATAGTGAAGAGCACCTCTCTGATTCTAAATATGTCGATCTGTCTGCGTGAAGTGGTTGCGTTACTTAGATAGGGCGCCTGAAAAGTTAGTTAGTTACCTTGACAAAAAAAGAAAATTATAAGGTAAATGGCTGATTCTGGTTTCACAGGATGAAGAGCACCTCTCTGATACAAAATTTATCGGCGAAGTCTTGTTTGTTTTGTCGGTCTGCCTACGTGAAGTGCTAGTGTTACTTAGATATGGTTATGGCACCTGAAAAGTATGTTATCGTGACCAAAAGTAAATGACTGACTCTGAACGGCTATATATCAAGCAAAACACATCTATCGTTAGTATCCGATATTATATATACATGCCGTAGTTTACAATTGTACTAACAACAGTTTTGTCAACTTAACAGAAGAGCATTTAATTTTGAAAGTTTTCTAAAGTTATTCCTGAACAGCACAAAAATAATTGCATATTTTCAAAAATTGTGGTATTATAGTTATCTAATTTCAAAAATAGTAAAATAAACTTAAGTCCACTTGTGCACTTAACCTCATTATGTTAACAGGCAAATAATTTTTCAAAACTAAAAAACACTTCACCCCCAAATTACACAACCGATTTCGATAAAATTTCTATGGGACCATCTGAAACGAATGTCCTTTAAAAAAAAAACCCAAATCGGTTAAGGCACCTTCAAATAATCGGTAACAAATTATACACTTGCATAACTTTAACACGTGTGCAAATGTTCTAAATGCGTATGATACGCCAGACTTTAAAATTTTGTTGAAATCAGTTACAATACTTAAAGTTTGAATTTATAAAAATAAAATTCCAGCGTTAACAATAATACTAATAATTGTTAACGCCGAAACCGACAAGAACCTAGTTCTTAAATTTATTGATGATGATACATTTGTGAACTACGGCATCAATATTAGGGTGACACAGGGTAAACAAATTCATGTGTTTGTATGAAATGCACGCTACTGTATCTAAGTAACGCAACCACTTCACACAGTCAGACTGACATATTTAGCATCAGAGAAGTGCTTGTAACGCTTACTATGACTGGGACAGGTATCAAACGAAACGTCTGTATACTTAACACCTCTGATTTATTTGGCACGCGTATTACATACACGGCAGTGTGCGGACGACTGCCTTTACATGCTTAGTGTCTACGAAAATGCTGCCTAAGCGCTATACATAATTGACAACATTTCAATTTTCAATAGGTACCTTAAATCGAAAACAGTTTCGAGATATTTCTTTAAATATCACCATACATATTTTTCCGATTTTTTTTATTTCTTATTTAACGAAATATTTACAAATATTCTCGTGCGGTTCAAAGTAAGGTTGAATGCTGTAAATACCTTTGCGCTCATAATTTAAATAAAAAATATATGTGTCACTGTCATTGTCAAGAGATTTATAACGGTTTCTTGTTGTTGTTGAAAACCACCTAAGTTGAAAATCAAATAAATATTCGTTCGCAATGAAAGTTTCCGAGGGTTATGCCATGGCAGACAGCTCCAACCTTCCCAAGGTTGACTAATATGATGTTTTTGCAGGACATGCTTGAAACTGAGTATGAATAAATGCGTGAAAATCATGCACAAGAGTGCACGAAGTGCAACACTGATGGAGGTTTGATATACCCATTCTTGGTGTTTATAAAATTCCTAAAATCAAAGCTATCAAACGGGGGAAACGCTTGGAAAAAGAAGTATCTAGTGGAAGAAATAATGAAAAAATAAAAGGTCAAATAATCTCATATGGGTTAAAACCTAGTACACCTATTGTCCTTTAAGTACAGTACAACTATTTTAACTCTATGCCTTTTGTTGGCCGCCAGACATATTATGTAAAGAACAAGGGTTCATCATTGAAATCAAATGTCCAGCAGTACTAAAACAATGTAAAACTATGTAAAAGATAAAGTGTTATGCCCAAATGTAAAAAAAAAAGCTGCAAGTGTATGCAATGAAGAGCTTTGTTATGTATTGTATAGCAGATCCAGAATTTAAATTCTACTGCTGACACTGGGTCTACTATGATAGATTATTTGCGGAAAAGTTGATAACTGAAGGTTACGATAGTTTATAGTACTCTGTGCTGAAGGTGAAAAGTTCTGGGAAAAGTACAGGTATTTTTAAAAATATTGTAAAAATATGATAAATAAAAATTTAAATTAAAATAAGTTTTATTTCATTTGTAACATTTACAATATTGATTGGTTTGCATAGAGAAACGCCGAGCGTAGGCTTCTACATAGCATATTGAGCGACCTTGAGTCTTCTTATCAGACTCGTAGCATACAAAGTTAAAATTATTTATTCAATACTGTATAAATGTATCTCAAACATTCAGAATCGCACATAAAAAGCAATAGTTTCAGTAGATATATTTTATTAATCCCTGTACTGTAAGTTACATAAACTATTTACAATATATTCAAATGTTAAAGATTTCCAGTTTTCGGTAGGCACATTTTTTGTTTTATTTACAGCAGCACACTATTGTACTCTTGTAGATAATGGCACAAGAACGAAATGTTTCGTAAGACTCATCAACACTGTGTTACAGGCAGGAACGAAACAACAAACGAGAGGATCCACCAATTTACGAACTCATATTTTTTTCAATTTCAATAAAAAATTCTGTGTAGTAAACACGAAAACTTCGATTTAATCTGAGATTTTCAAATTCTTTGGATTTTAATACAAATATATTTAGTGTCACAAATTAAAAAGATTGTATGGTCCTTTCAATGTCAAAATGTCACGTCATAAATATGAACCATAGACGAAAACGAACATAATCAAAGACAAAGTAAACATCGATCTAGTTATTTTTCAGTGTCGAGTAAATTAAAGTAAATGTATATTATGCAACCTTGAATAGAATTTCTGAAATTACAAAATTTCAAATTTATTTTTGAATAACTTAGAATTGAAATTTCGGAAAAAGAAAAAATACGTGTCTTCTGGTTTTCAAAATACTATTTATTAAAAATAAAAAAACATCAAGCAAAAAAATTGAAATGTTGTGAATTAACCAAACCCCTACCTACATACACCCCCTTCTACAAAAAATGTTAAAACCAAATAGGTAAGTACATTAAAAAAATAAAAACAATACATTGGTAGATATAGACACCTACACTACACCATCTGGTTTGGATTACGTTGTCCATATTGTAGGTTGTTTACACTTGCACTTGCACTTTTAAATCAACATACGCAATTAGAGTTACAGTTTGACAAGGTAGACACACCCTAAAAAGTTTCTAGTAGAGGTAGAGTTATAAAAAAACCTGTGAGGTTTGCAGATACCTGCTAGTAACGTGTACACGAAAGTATGTATGTAAGTAGGTTAATGTAATGTACGCACATTAGGTCACGTATTGTAATTTTTTTACAAAATTGCTTAATAGCGTGTTTTAGTATCTATAGGCTATTAGTTATAAGAAGATAGTTTTTCTGAATTAAGTACATTCTGAAGTCAAACCAGAGCAGACGAACACCTTTGAGGCAAAATGGGAAAAACTTATTTAGTTGAGAAGAAGGAGGAGGAGATTGTGATAGCTCAGAACGGCGCTAACCAGGCTTCAACCACTCACACAGAGTTTCGAGTGGATTCCTTGACCATAGCCGTCACCGTCATGGGAGTCATAATGGGAATAATGTTATTAGCATTATTTTACAAATTGTGTGTTAATAAAACAGAGTGCGTTGCGTAAGGAGCTCGGTTTCGTTAAGTTGCTGTTCGTTACGATATTTGATTCATCTAAAATGTACGCGGGTTTAACCCTATCTATCGAAACAGTACTAATTTTATCGTTAATCATAATTTCAAATTTTTTTGAATTTCTCTCTATTACCTTATACGGCCCGCTATACGGTGGTGTTAATGGCTTCCGCACTGCATCTATTCTTAGAAAAACGTGCGAACTGGAACTCAAATCAGCATGTACAAACATATTACTACTATTATCTAACTTTTTCTCCTTAGGTCTAAACTTACTTAAGGTATCTTTTAATCTGGTTATGTACGGTTGTGGATTAGTTATCGTGTTGTTACTATCTGCGCAAAACTCGCCCGGTAATCGAAGGCAGTAACCTAACGTAAATTCCGCTGCGCTCATGCACTCACGATCGACCTGGCACGCGGCTCTTAAACCTAACATGACAGTAGGCAATTCTACAAACCATGATACGTTATCTTTCAATCTTGCCGTTTAACGAGACTTTTAAAGATTTGTCAAATCTCTCAATTTTGCCATTACAAGCCGGGTGATACGGGCTAGACCGAGTCTTATGCACCCCAAGTAATCTCATTAAATCTGCAAATAATTCGCTTTCAAATTGTCGTCCTTGATCTGTTGTTATCCTGTATGGGCAACCAAAACGACAAATCCAACCTTCGTAGACCGCTTTTGCTACTGTTTCTGCTGTCATATCTGTTATTGGATATACTTCCGGCCAACGCGTACGCCTATCTATCATAGTCACACAATAACGATATCCTTGCTCTGTGACTGGTAAAGGTTCTATAATATCCACATGTAAATGCATAAAACGATCACTTTCCTCGAAAGTAGAAAATCTTGATACTGTGTGGCGTATTATTTTACTTTTTTGACATTTTATACAAGATTTTACCCACTTACTTATATCCTTATTCATCCCGGGCCAAAATACTTTTTTACAAATTAATGCGTGTGACGCTTTAACTCCAGGATGTGCTAACCCGTGAAAATTATCAAAAGCAGCTTTTCTAAAACGCGTTGGAATAAAGGGTCTAATGTTTTCTGTAGATGTTTCGCAATAAATCATGTCATTTGAATCACTTAAATTAATACGTTTCAATTGTATGTTACTATCCGCAGCTGTACTCAACAAACTTGCTAACTCAGGATCGTCCGACTGTGCTTGAGCAATTTCTAGGTATTGTATCGAGGTCGGACATGTTATTGTTTCTATCCGCGATAACGCGTCAGCGACCGCGTTCTCGGTGCCCTGAATATGTTGTATGTCGTTCGTAAACTCACTTATATACAACAATTGACGTTCCCTTCTAGGTAATTCTTTATTCGATCCTAACTTTGTAAACGCGTATGTTAAAGGTTTGTGGTCCGTGTATACTGTAAAATTCCTACCCTCTATCATATCCCTGAAATAAACTATGCTCGAATAAATCGCCAAAAGTTCGTTATCATACGTAGAGTACTTCTTTTGGGATTGCGTGAGCCGCTTTGAAAAGTAACCAAGAGGTTTCCATGTATTATTTTCTTTTTGTTGTAACACCCCTTCTATTGAAAAATCTGACGCATCCATCATTAAGGAAAGCTCGGCATCCGCCGAAGGATAAGATAAAGTGGCTTCTTCTTCCTCCGGCCTTATCCCATTTCTAGTTGGGGTCGGCTCTCCTAATCTTTATTCTCCAAAGAGATCTCTTTTGGGTCGTCACTGGTTCTGTGTTGGCGTTCTTTAGGTCCTTGTTTACCACCGACATCCATGTTAATCGAGGCCTGCCGGGGCGTCTTGGGAACGGCTTAAAGTCCATCACTTTCCTGGTCATGTGATCGTTTGGCCTCCTCATGACGTGGCCGTACCATCTAAAGCGTGCCTCTTCCAGCTTGTCGGGCAGTGGTCTTACTTTACGGTTTTGAAAGTTCTTATCCACTGCGATGCCTATGCCGTTGCTGGTTGCTGTACCATGGTAGGTGAACTTAAACTCGTTTCCAATGTTCCGCGACTTGGACCCCTTCCATTTCGTCTCCTGTATTCAGAAATATTGATGCGTCTCCTACACAATACTTCGCTGAGCTCTGAGCTGCGTCCTGTCATGGAGCCCAAGTTCCAAGTGGCAATGCGTACTTTTGGGACGTGGGTTCCATTGATGCTTCCGTCGCTTCGGGGCGGCCCTAACATTTGCCGCATGTATCTGGTGATCGCCTCGTTCGTCGCTTGAGGGGGACGCCCTAGTATTGGTGCTATTTCTCTTATATTTGGCTTTCATGATTAGGAGAATTTAAAGCAGCTGTAAGTTTTACGGCCGGTTGCCACCTGACGCCAAGACTGTATCTTACACTAAGTTGTGGGCGCTGTCGTTGGCCCCTCTAGGGCTCCTCCGCCACCATCCCTTCTGAGTGCTCCAGCCTAAACACTCAGCACTGCATAGACCTCGCCTTCATCCTTCGAAGGAGCTCTATGCAGGGGTTTGTTAACGAAGTATCCATCTCCGGCCTGTTGGTCCGCGGAAGCTATTTAATTTCGCTCCTGCCCTCCAGACTCTCTTGCAGGAGTCTGATGAGCGTTCCCCTATCCGCCACCTGGGGACGCGTTCTCTAGGGGTGAGGCTCCCCCGAGAAGATAAGATAAAGTGGCTGCATTTATTAAAAAATTTTTACATTGTTTAAATGCACTAATCGCGTCGTCTGTCCATTCAATCTTTCTCTTGTCTTTTTTCTTAGCTCCGTGTAAATACTTACCTAAAATACCTTGATCTTTAGCTGCGTTAGGAATGTGATTTCTATAAAAATTTAGCATCCCTAGAAATCTACGAAGATCCTCGATCGTTTCCGGTCTAGGATATGTTGTTATTGCTTCTACCTTACCTGGCAAAGGGCTTATACCTAATTCTGTAACCTTGTAACCTAAAAATTCCAGTTCAGCTTGTCCGAAAACAAATTTATTTAAATTGTCATTTTAAATTTGCTAAATCTTTCAAACAATAAACGTAAGTGAGCTCTATGTACCGTTTCGTTATCCGATCCTATAATGACGTCATCAAGATACCCGAACACGACTGACTGCCCGTTATTGTTTTGACTGGCTAACTCCTCCGAATCACTGTAACCTAATCGCTCTATACCTGCTAATACTGAAGTTCTTTTCACTTGGTCGGGAGCAGACGCGTAATCTGTTTAATTTAAAAATATATTTCTTTTGCCCACCAATTCTAAACCTTAACTTGTACAAAATAACCACTATATCCGCAAAAGTGCCTCAAGAAACTTGCGCTGTTTTTGTCTCTGTCGACGCGACGCACACGCACAGTTGCTGAGAGGTAGGAGCAAAATAGTTTTTATAATAAACAAAGAGCGCACGCACACTTGTGCGCTATAGGAATTATAGACCATGAGCCTACTGCGTTCTCCAAAGAAAATTACTACTGGTGGAGGATCACAACCAGACCTGTCCAAAATAAATCCCGATCAGATGGACCAAAAAATTACATTTCGTAAAAGAAAGCAACCAGATGATCACTATGATTGCAACAAAGAAATGTCAGATCTTCGAGTAGAAATATCAAATATGTCCTCTCTCTTGCAAAATTTCATAAGTGGTCAGGAACAAAGTTCAAATGTACTACGTGAAGAGTTTGCTTACCTTAAAAACGAATTGACAGAATTGAACTCAACGCATGAAAAAACAATGGCTTCAATCCAAGAGCTTAAAGACCACATGAATGATGTTAAATCAACACTATCAAATCTTACCTCGAAGCAAGGGCATCTTGAGCTCCAAATAACAGAGCTCGATAAGAAAGTCACTATAGGTGAAGGAGACGTTTGCCCTATGAAAGCCGATCTAGATAAAATTAAATCAAACTTATCATCCATATCCTTTCCATCGGAGGAATCTAAAATGATTTCAAACGAAGAAATACTCCGTGAAATCCAGGAGCGTAATAATAGGCAGAAAAATATAATAATTGTTGGAGTTCCAGAACAGACAATTAAGGACTCCAAAGAACTATCAACAAAAGATGCAGCCGAGGTTCTGCGGATTCTTATAAATGCAACGACCGAATACGCTATTCCTGAACCCACTGGCGTTTTTCGGTTAGGAAAGTACACTCCGACTAAAAATCGTAGGATGAAGATTTGCTTCGATAACAGTGACGTGCCAGCTAAACTTCTGCGAAGTAAACTTGACCTACCTGTTGGCATCAAGATATATTCGGACCAAACTCCCACAAAACAAAAATTAATGCACAATCTAAAGGACGAACTAATTCGGCGTCAAGAAAAAGGTGAAAAAGATTTGATTATAAAATACGTAAAAGGTATTCCTCGAATAACTAAACCTGAGCCAAAAAACTAAATTCAGCCACTTACATACCCATTACCAATCATTATTCCATTGTTAACAAGTACACTGATATCCATACAACAAAGTCTAGCATAAAATTCTTTTATATGAATGCACGGAGTATAAGTTCCAAGGGAAGATTTGATGAACTACAATGTATACTGCGGTTAATGACTCACACAGTACATGTTGTACTACTAACTGAAACTTGGTTTAAAAATGAAGAACATGCTCTTAGATACCAAATCCCTAATTATATTCATTATTACAATATTAGAACAGATAAGACTGGAGGTGGAATCTCTGCTTTTATTCATAAGGATTTGAAGCATTGTGAAATTGAATCACTATACACTGGCGGAAACAACTATCTATGGATAAAATTAGAGAAACTTGCACTAGAGGTTGGTTTAGTGTACTATCCTGGTGATACAAACGTAAACGATTTTCTGGATATACTGGACATACAGTTACAATCACGAAAAAGAGGTTTACTCTTTGGGGACTTTAATATTAACTTGTTGAAAGAGAAGACAGTAGAAAAAGAAAACAAAACAAAAAAGAAACGAAAGCCATACGTGAAAATCATCAAAGAAGCTGGATACAAAATACTAAACAAAATTAATAATCAGTACTGTACAAGAGAGACGTCAACAAAACAATCAATTATTGATCATATCAGTTCCAATCTTAAGATTAACACTTACAATTTTACCATCATAGAATCACCAATGACTGATCATAAACAAATACACTTTGAACTTAAAAGGTACAAACCTCCTCCAAAACAACGCGTTGTTTACAAAGGAATAAATTATACAAAACCATGGAAGATACTGATATCGATAAAGGAAATATAGACATCGTCCAACTCGAGACAATCATAAAGGAAAAAGTCAACCAAAATAAAGAAACAAAAATAAAAACTCTTAACCCACCTCAAGATGACTGGATACATAGTGGTATTTTACAAGGAATTGAAGAAAGAAATAAACTATGGGCTAAAGTACGAAAAGATCCGAAAAATAAAAATCTGGAAGAAGCCTATAATGCAAAAAAAGACTCTGTTGCTACCGAGATAAAAAACAGGAAAGCCGCCTATTACAACGAAGAATTTATGAAATGTGGAAAAAAGTCAAAGAAGACGTGGGAACTTATTAATCATCTTGCTAAAAATAAAATCAAACAGAACTGTGCTCCCCCAAAACTTTTAAAATAAAATAAAACAATTGTTGATCCAATAGAAATCTGTAACACATTTAACGAATACTTTTCTACAATTGGTTCACTGCTAGCAAATGAAATCAGCTCAACAAACTCACACAAAAATCAATCGAACATACAGACTCAAACAAAATCTTTAAATATCAACGAGCTCACGACCTTAGCACCTTGTACCGTTGACGAAATAACTAAAATTATTGACAGTTTAGACGCAAACACTAGCACTGGTATCGATGGAATTAGCACAAAAATACTAAAATGTCTTAAACCACTTATAGCTAATAAACTAACTGCTTGTGTTAATAGTCTATTAAGTGAAGGGTACTTTCCTAAACTAATGAAGATAGCTAAAGTTTCTCCAATACACAAATCTGGCTCCAAAGCTGATCCTGGGAACTACCGACCGATTTCTGTCCTCCCAGTTTTATCGAAAATATTAGAAAAAGTTCTTCACAAACGTCTATCAGAACATTTAGACTTACATGAAATAATCTTCGATCGTCAATTTGGCTTCAGACCTCAAAGTAATACATTAGCAGCTACAGTAGATTTAGTAACCAAAGTAAAGCAAAGTATAGATGAAAAACAGATAGTACTTGGCGTATTCATTGATCTAAAGAAAGCTTTTGATACTGTGAGCCACAAAATCTTACTTAAAAAGCTCCAGCGGATCGGTATAACAGGCACTGCCCTAAAAATGTTTGAATCCTACCTCAATTATCGCTGTCAAATAGTAAAAATCAATGAACACGAAAGTGCACCACTTCCGGTCACATATGGAATCCCTCAGGGATCTATATTAGGTCCATTACTCTTCCTTATC
Source organism: Acrobasis consociella (assembly GCA_963555685.1). Taxonomy (NCBI): domain Eukaryota; kingdom Metazoa; phylum Arthropoda; class Insecta; order Lepidoptera; family Pyralidae; genus Acrobasis; species Acrobasis consociella. Next base: position 13,932,064 of record OY743125.1, on the reverse strand, counting down.
TATATTAATGATATACAGGATTTAGGGTTAACAGGCCATCTCACTCTCTATGCGGATGACACATGTTTGTTTTACTTTGGTTCTTCCACAACCGAAATAATTCCGCGAGTTCAACAAGATCTTGACATTCTTTTTAATTGGCTACAGATTAATCTCCTCACGATAAACATATCTAAAACCTCATACATTATTTTTAAAGCTAAAAACAAAAAAATCTCACCACACAATTTATTAACTATTAATAATACTCCCTTAAATGAAAAATCAAATGAACAATACCTGGGATTGAGAATGGATAACCAGTTAACATGGAAAATCCAAATAGATTACGTTAAAAAGAAGTTATCGGCATTATCAGCTTCACTGCGCGGAGTCGTTCGTTGTTTTCCTCGAAAATTACGTTTGTCCATTTATAATGCAATGGTTAAATCACATCTCACCTATCTAATTGAAATCTGGGGTAATGCACCAAAAACTAGACTGTCCGAATTACAAGTTGCACAAAATAAAATTATAAAACTTCTCTTTCACTATCCGTACACTAGCTCTTGTACTACAATCTACGACGAAACAAAACTAATGACAGTGCAACAACTGTACAGATACCTACCACACATGCATACTCGTGCGTAAGGTGTTGAACAAAACCATTCCTATAACAACATTGTATAATGTATATTTATTGTTATTTCTCATGTAAGTGGCTTTGTGTCTTAATGAGAATAAAGTTCTTTGAACCGAATACTGTGTTATTTATAAACCGTTGAAAAGTCTGGGCTGCGTTACGTAAGCCAAAAGTCAAGCAAGGGAATTTGTAAAGGCCAAAAGGAGTTATGATACTTGTCTTTTCAATGTCATCTTGCCAAATTTTTATGAAATGATAAGCTCTACAAAGATCAATTTTTGAGAATTTTTTTTTATTATGTAACCCAAATGTAAAATCTTGCACTCTAGGTATCGGATAACGATCAGGTTTCGTAATAGCGTTAAGCATTCTATAATCCCCGCAGGGGCGAATCTCTCCGTCTTTCTTAGGGACTACGTGTAGTGGGCTCGCCCACGCACCTTTTGAAGGGCTGCATATACCTAACTCTTGCATTAGTTGAAACTCTTTCTTAACTTTATCATACCTGTGAGGTGGTAGCCTTCTTGCTCTCGCGTGGACTGGCGGGCCCGTTGTCTCGATGTGATGAAAAACAGAGTGTTCTGGGATGTCTTTGAAATTAGGCGTCCGCGTAATCTCCTGAAATGACTCCAATAAATCTGCGTACGGGTGACTACTACTAATACATTTGACGGTCCCGTCTAAATGAATGCTTTTTAATCCACAAACGTACATACCAGTTACCGAGTCTACTTACTTATTGCTATATAAATCTACGGATAGTTTAAAATTCTTCAAAAAATCGGCCCCTATTATTGGTTGTTTTACGTCAAACACAATAAACGGCCATTTAAATAACCGTCTCAAACCAAAACTTATATCTAAATAACATATACCGTATGTTCTTATTTCACTTTTGTTAGCAGCATATATTTTTAAATCGCAAGACTCTATTGTACGGTTTCTACTGCACCTTTTGGGAATTACGGAAATATTAGCTCTCGTGTCAATTAGGAAGGTAAGCTTGGACAAATTATCTCTTACTAACAATCGGTGATTTTCAGTCTTCTTCTTAGCGAGTCGGAATGGCGATTTTATATAGTTTTGGACCAGTGTGTGGCCACACTTACTCCTCTGTCATTAGCAGAGTTTAAGTCCTCTATTGTACAAGATGTTGGGCAGTTCGGGCACGAGAGTAGGTGGGCCATTGTTTGAACACTTCCACAGTTACAGCGGTCGCTATCTGAGAAACCCCACCTGACTCGGTTCTCGTGGCATCTCCCAACACCAGCCCGGAGTCTGTTTAAAGACTTCCATACTGCCCAGGGGAGATCGCCACCAGGCGGGAGTTTCTCATCGGGTGGGAGATTTGCTGGTAACGGGGGGTATTTATCTTTCCACCATGCCAATCTAGTGTTTGGGGCTTCACTCGGTGGGATGCTCGGCTGCCTCAGAAAACTTTTCCGACTTTTCAGACGGCGGGGTGGTGGGGCCTGGCCGTACAGTAGGTGCTTTTTGTGGTTCATCTGTTTGAATTTCTCCACCGCGCAAGCCACATTACGGCGCACGCTTGGCGGAGCTATTCCAGACAGTGTGTACAGGTGGTGCAACTGAGTGGGCTTTAAAGCACCTGTTACTATGCGGCAGGAGGCATTTAGAGCTACGTCTACTTTCTTGGCGTGTGCTGAGCGGGCCCATACCGGACACGCGTATTCGCCAGCCGAGTAACATAAGGCTAGGCAACTCGTACGTAGTAGGTGAGGTGATGCTCCCCAGCGAGTGGTTGTGAGACGGCGTATGATATTATTACGAGAGCTAACCTTAGATTTAAGGTTAGTGCAGTTCTCCCTGTACGTTAGAGAGCGATCGAGGGTTACACCCAGATATGTTGGCGTATAGTTGTGTGTAATATCTACGCCATCCCACGTGATCTTCAACTTCCTATTAGCCTCCTGGTTACACAGATGAAAGGCGCAGGACTCTGTCTTTGATGGATTTGGTCGTAACGAATTAGTTTTATAGTACACTGTTAGCCGATCCAAGGCTGTTGTTAGGGTTGCTTCGATCTCCTCAAAGCTTTTGGATTGGGATGTAAGGGCCAGGTCATCTGCATAGATGAAACGATTAGTGGCTGGTGGACAGGGCTGATCATTAGTGTAAATATTAAACAAGGTAGGGGCGAGGACACTACCCTGTGGAAGACCGTTCTTTTGGGTTCGCCATCTGCTTTTGTGTGAATTTAGTAGAACTTGAAACCGGCGGTTGCGAAGCATCTCTCCTAGTATATTGACAAATTGTTGGTCTTTTGTGAGATCAGTTACTTTTTTAAGTAGAAGCTTGATGTTGACTGTATCATATGCTGCGCTTAGGTCTACAAATACCACTCCTGTAATTAAGCACCTTTCGAACCCGTCCTCGATGTGCTGAGTCAGATTTAGTACCTCCCACAGCAAGATTTACCTGGTCGAAAGCCAGCTTGATCGGGAATGAGTTGGTTATCTATTATTTTCGTCAGTCGGTTAAGTAACATTCTTTCAAACAGTTTGTAGGTATGGCATAGGAGAGAAATTGGGCGAAAGTTTTTAGGGTCGTCTGGCGTTTTCCCAGGCTTGAGCAAGGCAGTAACCTTAGCTTCCCGCCACTTTTTTGGAATTCGGGAACTACAGACGCAGCTGTTAAACATGTTTAATAGCCACATTACCGCTTCTGGACCCAACTGCTTAAGTTGCTCCACACAAATGTCGTCGATTCCTGCCGCCTTTCCATTTTTTAGGTCTTTTAAAGCTGCATTTATATCATCTAGCGTAAATTCAGCGCTAATATTGTTGTTATTATCGTCATGAGATATAGTGTTACATCGTTTGCTATAGGAACGTTTATATGGGGATTTGCCATTAAGAAGCAGTTGATGTGCTACTTGGTTAGCGGTTACTGGGCCAGGATCTGTAGCTGGAGGTGGATCACAGGTCAACCTGCGTAATGTACCCCAGGCCTTTTTACTGTTATGGGTCATATTCATAGACTCTACGAGGTTATTTCATTTCGGAGGTGATTTTCAGTTAACTGCGTACATTCGTCCACCGCATGCGAACATACCGGGTCTAGTTTCCCGCGGTGTCATCCTGACGCCACGCACACGGCTGCTCGCAGCGTCGCGCATTTTTCTTATATCTATAGTGAAAACGACATAGCCATCCTGGATCCTCTGGTGTTCTCCTCTTGCGAGAGTTTGATCTTCCTCTATACGGCCGGCTGCTGCTCCTGGACCGTTCTCGACCGCGCACCTCCGTCCTTAAAGAAGCCACTTCTACCGCTAACTTCCCCATCTGGGTAATCAGCTCGGTTAGCACGCCCTGTGCCGCTGGTGCCGCGTCTCCCCTGGAAAGTTCGGCAATTTCGTAAGGTGGTCCCGTATTCTCTACAATTTTATCTGCTATGGCCGCCAATTTATCAAGGGACTGTTCTGTGCATACCGCAATAACTGCTCTTACTGAGGACGGCATTCTAGAAAGCCATAAACTTTTTAAGGTTTGTTCGGATACCTGAGTTGTGCGTCCCAAGTCCCTCATCCTTCGCAGCAATTGTGTGGGCTTCTGTGAGCCCAACTCGATCTCCGAGACAAGCTTCTGAAACTGTCGCTCGGCACTCTCTTCATAAACCTGCAGCAAACGCTCCTTCAGCGCCACATCCTCTTGAGGTGGTGTGGTCAACAGGTCACTAACCTGCTGTAACGCGTCTCTGCCCAACTTCGCAATCACCATTTAAACTTGGAGTGATCACCTTGTTTCTGCGGTGCCATCACTGCCTCAAATTGGGCGAACCAAAGTCTTAGCATATCAACCCAGAATTCGGTATTTGACTAATTTTGGAAATAGTTTTAAATTATTATTTTCGTATATAATAAACCTACAAAAATAATATATCTGCAAAATTTACAGTATTAAGGATAAAAAACGATGTTTGAGTTTAAATTGTAAAAATGGCGGCAAAAACGACATCTTTGTAATGGCTCCGGTCACGTGACGCGTGTGACGTCACAAGCTAGTACACTAATCCATCTTGAATACATCTGACGGTGCATTGCTTGTTTATTTAATCAAATTTCAGTAGTTGTTGGAAAATATGGCTTATAAATGGTGTGTAGTGCCACAATGTATAAATACGTCGATAAAGACTCCGGAAAAAGTATTTTTTTCTGTTCCTACGAATCCCAAACAACGTAAATTGTGGTTACGATTGGCGCGAAGAGAGCCAAGCAGTATTTCGATGCATACAAATATCAGAGTATAAGAAGGGAAATACTGTGAAGTATTTAATATCCTGCACTCCTAATGGATTGGTCAACTATGTTTCTCAAGGGTTTGGGGGCAGAACAAGTGATATTGTAAGATTCCCTTGCAGACCTGTGGAACAAAAGCAACAACCACACATCTCATAACCTAAAAATTGAGGCTTTTCAAAATGTTTGAATATTGAATACAGACATAGGTATAACAATATATAGGTATTATTTTTGCATTTAAAGTGCTATATTATTAAACAAATGAATAAAATATGCCAAAAAATTCCTAGCCGCGTGAATTTTCGTCGTATCGTATTATTTATTTAAACAGACATAGGTACTAGATTTATTTATTTTTATTTATTTATTTAACTTTATTACAAAAATGTAACAGGCGGACTTAAGGCCCAAGGCCTTTTCTACCAGTCAACCTACAGGTGGTGCTGATAAAAGCAAATTTTGGGCGAGAGTAGTAATTGGAACAAACTTTACAATAAATCTATACATATGAATATATACACATACATAAGATAAATAATATAATCTAATGTATTAATAAACCTACATACAATATACATAAATAGGTTATCTTTATAAACCATACATAAACTACACCAATATTAATAAAACTCTATGGCAGTTTGTGAAGATAATAGATTAGTAGGGTAAATAATATATATATATATAGATTCTACTACGGTACTACTAACTACCTCCGTGGTGTAATGATTAGAGCGTTCGGCTCATACCCGGAGGTCGCGGGTTCGATTCCCGGCGGGGGCAACGACTTTGTGTTGTTGTCCTAGTTTGGTTAGGACATTGCAGGTTGATCACCTGATTGTCTAATAAGTAAGATGATCCGTGCTTCGGAGGGCACGTTAAGCCGTCGGTCCCGGTCACTGTCTTTGACATTGGTCGTTACCTATAAACCATGTCAGAGGCCTTTAAGGCGGTTTAAAAAACTCTGACACTAGTGTTAGTCATTAACACACACGATAAGAAGAGAAAGAACTACGGTACTTCATCATTTCAGCCGTATAACGTCCACTGCTGGACATAGGCCTCTTCCAAGGATTTCCAAAATGACCGATCAAGAGCGGCCTGCATCCAGCGCTTTCCAGTGACCCTGGTCAGGTCATCTGACCACCTTGTAGGTGGGTGCCCTACGCTTCGCTTGCGAGTACGCGGTCGCCATTCATGAACCTTTTTGCCCCATCGGCCATCGGTTTGTCGCGCTATGTGTCCCGCCCACTGCCACTTCAACGAGCTAATTCGCTGGGCTATATCAGTGACTTTTGTTCTCTTACGGATTTCTTTATTTCTGATTAGATTACGTAGGGAAACACCGAGCATAGCCCTCCATAGCGCGTTGAGCTACCTTGAGCCTTCTTATGAGACCCATACTAAGGGACCACGTTTCATAGCCATAAGTCATCACTGGTAACACACATTGGTTGTAGACTTTAGTCTTGAGGCACAGAGGTATTTTGGACGAGAAGACATTGCGTAGCTTTCCGAACGCTGCACAGCAGAGTCGGATTCATCGAACGACCTCTTCCTCGAAGCTAGAACTTCCTGTCTGGATCAAATGACCCAGGTATATATACCTACTGTTCTATAACTGGGTGAGGGTAAGGATGAGGGTGGAGCTCCCAACACGATGGACTATGGTACTTACACTGCTGTTTTCATATTTTTATGTTCAGCTTAATAATAACACTGGTTAACAAATTTTAAGGTTTTGTTAATCCATGAAATGAGTTGTGCTAATTGCGAAAGAATACCTCTAAACATACATTTTGATGTAAGTTTTAAGGTCGAGTTAGCTCGCGTTTTTTGTGGAATCAAATAAAAATCTTTTGACTTAAGATAACATTATATTCATAATTCACATATTATAAAATTTAAAAATGAGTTAATATTTTGCTTTTCCGTTTATAAATAATATCTACAGCCTCTCTCTTCAACGTCCAGCAGTAGTCTGCTAACATAGCAGGACTCCATTTGCCCTGATATCGCTGTTCCATGCCTGAAATATCCTGGTGAAAACGTTCACCATGTTCGTCGCTAACATCTCCCATATTTTCAGGACAAAAATCCAAATATGAGTCGAGAATGTGTATTTTGAGGGACATTTTGCAACCGAGAGCGTACAATGCTTGGATCATATTCTTAACCAGGTTTTCATAGTCTTCAGATTTTTTTTTACCCAAGAAATTTTGAAAAACTTTTATCATGGATGTCCAGGCCTGTTTTTCCTTGCTATTCAATGTGCTTTCAAAAGTCTTGTCATTCATTAATTCTTTTATTTGAGGTCCTATGAAAATTCCTTCTTTTAACTTGGCATCTGTCATTTTTGTAAACTTTTTTTTAAATATTGAAAAGCTTGACCTTCGCGATTCAGTGCTTTTACGAAGTTTTTCATCAATCCTAATTTTATATGCAGAGGTGGTATAATAATATTTTCTTTTGGCACTAAAGGTGGATAAAAAACATTTTCAGTTCCTGGTGTAAAAGCTTTTCGTAACGGCCACACTTTTTAATGTAATGGTTTTCCCTGTCGCGACTGTCCCAAAGACACAAGAAACAGCAATACTTTGTGTAACCCTGTTGCATGCCTAAAATGATTGCAATCACTTTAAAGTCTGCACATATTTTCCAAGAATATCTTTTATATTTTATCATTTGTAATAGATGTTTAATATTTTCATAGGTTTCTTTTAAAGATACAGCATAACCGACAGGAATAGAAGGATACGTGTTACCGTTGTGCAATAATACAGCCTTTAAACTGGTTTTAGACGAGTCTATGAATAATCTCCAAGCATTTGGTTCATGCTCCATTCCGAAAGCTTCGAACAGCGCATCAATATCGTTGCAGTAAACAAGATGATTCTTATCGTCCATACTAAAAAAATCTACAAGATCATCGTGTCGGTTTCGAAAAACAGTAATTTTTGTTCCCTTTGCCAAGAGATTCCATTGCTGGAGACGCGAACCAAGAAGTTCAGCTTGTGATTTTGATAAACTTAGGTCTCGTACTAAATCATTTAATTCTGGTTGAGTAATTAGATGGGGTTGCAGTACCTGGCTGTGAGGACTAAAATCGGGATCCGTAAGATCGTCTTCTTCAGTGCTAAGCGGGTCAATTTCTTCAGAAGCATCCATTGGTGGCGCCGGAACGGGGTGATTTTCATCATGCGGGCGAGGTCTTTGAGCAGATGGCGTTTCAATATAACTATGTTTTCTCTTTTTGCGCGTATTAAGCCCTTCTGTCTTATTTATGCAAAAATAACAATCTTCAATGTGATCCTTTTGTTCTTTCCACAGCATCGGTGTTGCGAAAGGCAAACATGATCGGCGGCCGGATAGCCAATCTCGCAAGTATTTACCACAACTTGAGCATATTACATGCGGAACCCAGGGCTTGTCTTGATTTTTCACTGGTATTCCGAAATAAAGTTCGTAAGCACGACAGATTCTGGGACTGAAGTTTTCGCTCGTATTTTTTGTAGTGAATTTACCACACACGTAACAAAAATTGTTAGGATTGCTTTCACAGGAACGAGGCATATCAAAAATATAAATTCACAAAGTTTTAGTTCAAACTTCACAATAAAAACTAAAAACAAAATTTGTTTGATACACTTAAGACGTTGCTGTATGTTACGGTGCTATTACTACGTCATACACTAATTGTATTTTCACGGTATTTGATAGCGAACGCCAGTGCAATCTTAACGTTCTTTATAATGTATTAAATCTAGTAAAGTAAAGCCGTGTTATAATAACGAACAAGTCGAAACTTGCAAGAGTGCGGCGAACGCAATACAAGTTTAAACTTTCATAGCTCGATAACTCGAGCTAAGACACTTGTAATATTATAATGAATGATTAGTATTTACCAAGTACTGCCTTTTTTTGTATTTCACCATTCATGGGCAAAACCATTGTTAACCAGTGTAATCAACGTTATTCTTAAAGAAAAGTGCAACCATAAAAACGTCTATCCTGAGTAGGTTGCTGCACAAAATTTGCTTCCATTTTGCGATTGTAAACCAGTATTAATGATACTAGTTATAAAAAATGTCCAGCAGTTCTTCAAAAATAGCTCACAAATGAAAATAACAACTAAAACACATTAAACTCGAATGACAATCAATAGGGAAAAAAATGTATCCTAGCGTGTGACGTCACGAGCGTTACCACCAATCACAGGGCGTTTCGATTCACGTGAAAAAATTTAAAAAACATCATTTTTATTTTGCGAAATATGCAAAAAATATACATTATTTTGTTAAAATAAAGTGAAAATGGTTTTCTTTAGACTATTATCTCGTAGAATGTCCACATTTCGTAGAGTATTTTGAATGTTGTCAAACACCGAATTCTGGTAACTTGGTAGACACACTGATTGCCGCCAAAGAAGCATCGTTCAGCCCCGAGGACTCCTGTTTTGGTACAACTCGTGTTGGGGGTTGAGATTCCGCTGCCGCCGCCAGTTGCGGCACGATGCCCGCAGTTCCTGCTGCCTGCCCGCTACCGTACATCGTGAGTCGTCCCGCCCGACACGTAATTTATTACACTCAGTTTGTTCACACTGCCTTCAGTTCACTCACTAAAACTTAAACAGTTCACAAAACTTGGCACTCTTTAGTTTATACGTCGCGGGGTCACCAGTGTAACGCTTACTATGACTGGGACAGGTATCAAAAGAAACGTCTATATACTTAACACCTCTGATTTATTTGGCACGCGTATTACATACACGGCAGTGTGCGGACGACTGCTTTTACGTGCTTAGTGTCTACGAAAATGCTGCATAAGCGCTATACATAATTAACCAAACCCCTACATGCTCTTCACCCTGTGAAACGAGAGTCAGCCATTTATCTTATCGTTTTTTTTTTTCATCACGATAACCAACTTTTTAGGCATCATATCTAAGTTTCACAACACAACCATTTCACGCTGGCAGACCGACAAATTTTATATCGAAGAGGTAATCTTTGTTCTGTGACACTAGTGTCAGTTATTTACGTTATTATTTTTTTCTTTTGTTCGTGATAACCAACTTTTCAAGCGACATATCTAGGTAACGCAACCACTTCACGCAGGCAGACCGACATATTTAGCATCAGAGAGGTGCTTTTCATCCTGTGAAACCAGAATCAGCCATTTACCTTATAATTTTCTTTTTTTGTCAAGATAACTAACTTTTCAGGCGCCCTATCTAAGTAACGCAACCACTTCACGCAGGCAAATCGACATATTTAGCATCAGAGAGGTGCTCTTCACTATGTGAAACCAGAATCAGCCATTTACCTTATCATTTATTGGTCACGCTAACCAACTTTTCAGGCGTCATATCTAAGTAACGCAACCACTTCACGCAGGCAGACCAACATATTTAGCATCAGAGAGGTGCTCTTTATTCTATAAAACCAGAGTCAGCCATACCCCTTATCGTTACCAAATTTGTCGTGACCTCCTAATCTAGTAGAAGGTCGCCATGGCGGGAAACGTCTACTTTTTCATCCGGACATATTCGACTAAATTGTAAAGTTTGAGATTGTTTAACGAATTTCATCCTTTTAACCACTATGACTGATTTTGAGTGAACGTTATTCATTTGTAAAGTTTTGAAGTATATATAAATATATTCAAAAAAAATTGGATCTGTGAGTGCTCTCCTTTAAAACCTCCTCAAAAAGTTTCACATAATCGCAACTTCTTTTTTTTTGGGAAATTCGATACACCCATCTTATCGAGCGAATGACAATGAGCTTGATAGGATAGCTATAAATACCTATGCCACCAAAAGAATAAAAAAATAAAATGTCAAGATGACACCTTTCAAAATAAGAACTTCAATTTCCCGCCTTCGGAGCCGGGACGCGTTTTTGTGAGCTGTGTTGTAATTTGTAATATCCACATATTGTTAAGTGAATACTCTAAAGAAAAGAAAAGAACAGAACTAAGAAGAGAAGCAAAGCAGATTGGGGGCCCCCAGCGGATGATACTGTGACAAGGCAGATGTTACATGCACAGGTTAGTGGTGGCCCGCGTTTTTTCCTTTGGGGATAAAGTTTATTAAAATACATATACATATATATCAACGATAACTTTGTTTATGCAACAGTATGTTTTCAATCAATTAATGTTTTGGGTCATTAACAGGCTTAAAAACTGAATTTAAAACGTTTTCATTGTAGGATTCCACAGTTTTTATATCTTTAATTATTTTTTTCACAGCTTCTGCTATTTTAACTATCTGAGACTTCAACTCTTTTTTCATTTTAAACTTAATAAATATACGTTACTTGTCGAATGCGGTATTGGTTCGACTGAAGATGTTTATCGAATAAATCTTCTTTAAGCGCGGCGTAGGACGTCCGTTAGCAAGATGGGTCGACGACATCAGAAAGTTCGCGGGTCAAACGTTGATGAGAGTAGCTCAGGACCGTGGTAAATGGCATTTATTGAGAGAGGCCTATTTCCAGCAGTGGGAGGATCAAGGCTGTGAATGATGATGATGATGATATGCTCGTATTTTTATCCTCATCAAACAAGATAAAAGTATCAAAATTCTTCCTGTAACCGCCTTTGTTCCTTTTACTATCTTTATTTATTACCAAATAGTTATAGGGTTCGTTCCATACTTTTATTATTTCTTTATTATTAATAAAAATTACCCCGTGCACTTACAGTTTCCCAAAGTTACACGTGGGTCAATAACTTAAATACTTAATACTAAGAGGAAAAAAAAAATTGCAAATATTAACAATTTTTTTTTAAATTGTCATAAAATATGTCAACATTCGGCATTCGAGCAATCAAGGCGTTGAGCAAAATAACAGCTTGGCTAGTGGGCGCGTACTTAGCGGTGTAAGTACTGACCGCGGGCGGCGCGAGCAACGGCCTGTTTGGCAACTGCCTGAACACACACGGCACATAAATACTGCACCGCGATAAAGCAAGTGGGTTATTTATCTTGCCATTCAGGAGCAAATAATAGTGAATAAGTAAGGCACATTTGCACACAAAGTATATAAATTTACCATGCCGGACACAAATAATGAAGGGTACAAATAGGGATAGTACCCGTACATTTTTTTATACAACGCTCGAGCAAATCGCCACTGGACACGTTCGAGCATTAACTAGTATTTTTTCTTATGAGGATCCCACACTACGGAATTATACTCCAAAATACTACGAACGAAGGAAAAATATAGGGCTATGATGGCATCCCGATCTCTGAATTGATAAGACTGTCTCATAACAAAACCTAGTGCCTTATATGCACGTCTACTAAGCTCAGTAATGTGATCGTTCATCGTTAAGGCTCCTCCATGCGCTAGCGACCTTGAAAACACAAAAAAATTAATTTCTCTTTCTGTAAGTGAGATTATTAGAAACCCTCGTACAACTTTTTAGCTAGTATCCTGAAGTTTCATTAGAACCTCGAAAGTCATTGAAATACTATCCGGTTTAGAAACCTTTACAAAAAGAGTCAAAAATGGCCGTTTTTAGTATTTTTTGCAAAGGAAAATTCAGGGTATTTTATTTCAATGATTTTCGAGGTTCTAATGAAACTTAAGGATACTAGCTAAAAAGTTGTACGAGGGTTTCTGATAATCTCACTTACAGAAAGAGAAATTAATTTTTTTGTGTTTTCAAGGTCGTTAGCGCGGGGAGGACCCTTAAACTAGTATCAAGAAGAACGCCCAGGTCACGTATTTGTGTGACACGCTGCATGGGGATGCCGGCAATCTGGTAGGAGTAATTTATGGGGGAGTGCGATCGTGTGAATGTTATAAGTTTTGCACTTACCAATGTTAAATTCAAGAGAATTTTGTTTACCCCATTCGACAACCCTGTCGATATCTCGTTGCAGCGCTTACAATCCTCTTTGCTATCGACACCTACGAAAAGCTTAAGGTCATCAGCAAACATTAGGCATTGTACCTTACTTATAACTTCGGGTAAATCATTGACCATTAATAAAAATTGGGTCGGTCCAAGCGTGCTACCTTGACTTACACCAGAAGTGGTCATATAAGTATCAGCCTGGAATCCAGATTGTGATGTCCTGTTATTTATATGGGGTCAAGGGTGAAATAATAACACCAATTTAATGTATACTCTTGACTCCCGCGCACGTCCGCACTCAGTGGCTACCCAATGCGAACTGCCCCCACTACGTGCCCCGTGCGCGGTGTAAGTTATCTTTATTCAGTACGTCACACCTCTTCCTTTTTAACAAATTTAGTAAGTAATTTACATCACTAGAATAATTGTACTAATTCACCGTTTGCAGAATCAACAAAACTTTATTTATAATATTCAATCATAATTACATTACTAGAGCATTTATATAAATTTAAAATTAAGAAAATCTGCCAGTTGCAATCTGCAAATGTGTATTTTAATTACGTAGTCTCAGTAAGATAAATATTGTGTATTCCTAATCACTTATATACTCCGTATCATCATTCTCTTCTTATTCAGTCTCATTCTCCGTAGGTCTTTCGAATTAAATTTTTTATGTTAAATGTGAATTAAATTTTTTACGTATACTTTCTCTCCTGTTCCTATTTCATAATCAGTTGCTTTCCGTTTCCTGTCATCATATTTATATATATTTTATCTTATTTTTATTTTATTTTTTATATATTTTCCCTTTGTCTTTCATGATTTTGTCTTTGTCTCTAATTTCTCCGTCTGTTTCAATCCTATTCTGCGTTAATAATGGTATTTTGTCTCTAAATTTCCTGCAAAAAGAAAAGTTCACCTAGGGTTTTACCAGTAGTACTAAGTGGCGTGCTGTTGTACATCATTAAATAATCTAGAAGGTCTGATTGCCAGTCTGACTTGAGGCTTTGGCTTATTCGTAGTCTTTTAAGAATATCGCGGTTTTGACGTTCTACTTCACCATTTTCTTGGGGGGTGTAAGGTGACAATATCGTAAAATGACATATAAGCAGCACATAGCTGGTCATTAAATTGACAATGTCATAAAACGACATAAAAGCAGCACATAGCTGGTCATGAAATTGACAATGTCGTAAAATGACATAAAAGCAGCACGTAGCTGGTCAATAAACTAACAATGTCGTAAAACGACATAAAAGCAGCACATAGCTGGTCATTAAATTGACAATGTCATAAACGACATAAAAGCAGCACATAGCTGGTCATCAAATTGACAATGTCGTAAAACGACATAAAAGCAGCACGTAGCTGGTCATTAAATTGACAAGGTCATATAAGTGACTTGATAGCAGCACACAGCTGATCATCAATTGATGAATTCATTAATACAACAAAACCCCGTCCAATACGATTATATATTTTATATTATTCAATAGTTGTTCTTTCTACTACTGGAATTATTTCTAAATACTTACACCATAGTCTCAAACTCCTAGATCTGAAACCCTCGACCTTTATTCCGATGCAAAAAGCTGCCATATTGAACACTTGCCGCATAGTTAGGAAATTCCTACAGATTGACGAAAACGGACAGACTTACCACTGCAGTAATATACCTTTTACTTGGCGATGCCCGTAAATGGTACAAATTATACCAGCTCAAGCTGAGATACTGAAAACGTATATACAAAATAATACTCTTTATTCATATACAATATACATACATAACAGTGGCGTTGGGTGAGAATTTGGACTAGTACAGCTATATAATAAGCCGTTCCATGTCCGGCTTATTTTTATTAACTTAGTGTGAATAATATCTATCTGAGCGTGTTATGCATTTATCATTGTGAGTGTATTTCAATAACCAGAGGGAATTTTCGTATTTTGAATATGTGGGTGCGTGCAATCCAGTCATACTACTAGTTTACGGCTTATGAAAATAGTAAAAGCGCCGATATACGAAGGTTATACGTGTTAACATAAAAGATAAAGATAAACACATATTTATTTCACTCCATTCAATCTTACATTAGATAAGTACAGATATTAAGCGAGTGCACATAACACATTATCGTGTTATGTTAACAACTGAGACTGAAGTAGTAGAATTGATATTAGTAATAAATGCATATATGTTAGAAGCCAGCTCAGGAGGCTCCGCCACTGATATATAATATTGTAATATTGCGAGAGAATAAGGAACTCATATTCTAATAAGGTAATATTATTAATGACCCCAGAATTTTAAAGGAAATACGTAACGGAAAATTGGCCAATCGTATATGACGCTATTACGCGATTACTATTGGAATATTATTATTCAGATAGTTATAGTTTTCCGATGTACATGGATTATGTGAAATAAATAGCGGATTATATATTTTACTTTTGCACAGTATATCATTACTCAATATATTATATTATTTGTACGCATGAAATGAGAGGTGCAAAATTCACGAAAGTAAGGTAGGGTATAAGATAAGATAGGGTTTCTTTGTTGCACCAAGTAAGTATGAGTTGTGGGTGCTTTCTGTCAGGATCGGGAGACTTTGTGGAAGTGTCTAAGATCTTGATCGGTATTTCCTCCCCGAGTATAATAGTTATTATGTTTAATGCTATTTTATTGTGTAATTAAATTTTGATTTTCTAGTTTCAGATGCACACTGCTACCGTATGTATGTATCAGGGAAATAGTACTCTGTGTCAATTTAATCGGATGTCCAATTCATTAAATTGGAGGATACGTCCATTAAATTGTATGACGCGTCCATTAAATTAGATGAAAGGCGTCCATTAAATTAGATGATGTGTTCATTAAATTGGATGAAATGCGTTCATGAAATTGGATGACAGACTTAGCCCATTAATTTGGATGAAGAGCGTCACCCAGAAGAAGACGAAATAATGACTATATGGAGGCTATTGTGGAGGGAATGTGAATCTCAAATAACAAAGGTAACTCCAACAGCGGCCTTTCATGTGTTTAATGTTTATATGATAAGGTTCGGTTATGCTGAAGATGACTGTTTGGCTTCTGGTCATGGAGAGGGCTACTTCCAGTCACCACTGTAGCGATCATAAGGGCACCACAGTTTCCTGTTTTGAAGAGTTTTCATGACACGGCTTCAGAGGCTTTACATTCTTAACTATAGTTTCACATATTGGTTTCAGTTGATCTCTACTCAAAGATGTTACGTGAAGCGGCAGGTTGATGTATGATAATGAAGATCAAAGAATTAAAGATGCGGGAGCAAAAGTCAAAAGTTGCCGGGGATGTACACTGGTGTCTGCTGGAAATCCACCCTTGCCTTTAAAAAGACGGAATCTTCCACACCAAGCTTGGCAAGATGTAGCAGTAGACTTTATGGGTCCACTTCCCTCGGGACATTATCTGCTTGTAGTACCGTCATCAATATGCGCACCCGGCGTATTGAAGTAAATTTCCTGTAAGGCATATGCAGAAGTACAGCTCTTTTTTTTATCGGGGTATCTATATTCGCCGCAAGGAGATAAATCTCCAGAGCACGCTTCCACTGGTCCCATCGTGAACCCAGTGACATTGGATCGCCGTCGCATTGCAACGGTTCTATCGCAGGTAAATTATTGGACATTTTGTCAGGGGGACCCGGAACAATATCAGGTCATTTGTATTGCGCCCTTGGCGCCATCATAATTTGGTGTTTATTGTATTTCATTGTAAGTGAAAAACCTTGTTTGTTGTTTGCTATGGTATGATTTAGATAAATATATACAATAATAATATTCTAATTAAATGCACCAATTCATGATTTATAATTGGTTTCTCGGATATCTTTAAAATAGCACGGGCAATGAAAAGATGAGATTATTATCTTGGTTTTTCACTTACACCTTAAATGCACCTTGGCAAAATTACACCTTTGTACTCCTTGGTACTTTTTGTATCTTGTATATGACACATATACATACATGCTCCTTGGCAATATTGTAGTACCCTTTGGTACATTATCTTGTTTATTTTGCGAGTGTTTAATTTGTCAAGAAAGTAATGAAAACAACGACACAGTCATATTATTATGTAAGTAATATTATTTCATTAATTACTAAGTTCAATAAATATTTTCAGTTAAATTCATTAAATATCATCAACTATAATTAATGACTCACTTGACAGAATTTAGTTAAAAATAGTGCAGTTAAATCAATATATATAAGTAGTCATAATAATCTGATTGAATTATAATAAGAGTAACATTAAAATAGATAACCTCCTTTGATGAAGTTGGTTAAAAATATGGCTATAATAATATTTCCTTTTATGAATGCTTTAATACCCTTAATTTTTCCATTGGTTTAATCCTACTATCCTACTAATATTATAAATGCGAAAGTGAGTTTGTATATTTGTTTGTTTGTTCGTTTGTTTGTTTGCTACCTCTTCACGCTTAACTTACTCAACCCATTTGGATGAAATTTGGTATGGATATAGTTTGAGACTCGGGGAAGGACATAGGATACTCTTTATGCGAAATTCCCACGGGGAGCGAAGCCCGCGGGTACAGCTAGTAAGATATATATATATATATAAATATGCAATGTACATAGGTATTTAATTGATAACCTCTTTATGAAGTTGGTTTAAAAGTAGGCGGTAATGCCGGTTATATATTTTAATTATGTAAATTATCAAACCGATTAATACCCTTCTTTTTTAAAATGAGTTAAATATAATTGTGTACTCTCTTTTAGGCATATTCTTTATTTGATAATACATAATACTAATAAGTAGGTAGTTTATTCTTATACCTTTAAACAAGCAATTCTTGTATATATATATATATATATATATATATATATATTATATATATATATATATATAAATTTATATATATATATATAAAAATTTATATATATATATATATATATATATAAATTTCTGTGATATCGAAAACGGCTCTAACGATTTCGATATTTGTTACTATTGTCGCGGTACAACACTAATATTATTGATTATGTGACTACCAATAATTGCACTATTTTTTTCACTTCAGCACGTTAGAGGGCCTTAGTAAGGTTTTTGCACGTGGGTTCGTTATTTCCCTCTCTTTTTTTTTATGACACCACTTATTTGTATTGATTTCCACTTACGTGAGGGCTCGTCGCCACGTGTGATGTCCTGTTATTTATATGGGGTCAAGGGTGAAATAATAACACCAATTTAATGTATACTCTTGACTCCCGCGCACGTCCGCACTCAGTGGCTACCCAATGCGAACTGCCCCCACTACGTGCCCCGTGCGCGGTGTAAGTTATCTTTATTCAGTACGTCACACAGATACTTGGACATATTGCAAACGACTGGAAAAATAATTTTCAAAAAAATTTAGAAGTTTAGGTGTGAATCCTAAAGCCGATAATCTTGACAAAAGTAAACTAATCAGTACACGGCCAAAAGCTTTTTTAAAATCAAAATAAGCAACATCAACCTGTTTCCCATCCTCCATATACATAGATACATAATCGACAAAATTAATAAGATTAGTAGGTAGTTGTCGACCTACCCACTCTAAAACCATGTTGGCAGTCACTAAGTAGCGGTTGTACTTGTTGTGTTATTTGTCTGTTCAATATGGACTCAAATATCTTGTCAAAGACCGATAGTACCGCAATGGGCCTATGGTCTTCAATTGGACTTTTAGTACTGTTACGGAGCGGGTCAGAAGATAGTTTTTAAAAAAACTATTTAAAACGCTAAAAAAAATGTATTAGAAAATAACTACACAAAATTAGGATGTCCGACGAAGTCCAATCCAAAACCGAAAAACTATCGTAATTTCGTAAATGAAATAACATCGGTTTCCTATTGCATTGATGTCAATGCAATAGGAGACTCAGCAGTTTTATTTTATATTTATAACCATGCTGATTGCGACATAACAACCTCCCCGTTAAGATCGATCATCACACCTTAAAGTGATGAAAGATATCAACGCGATCGAGTTAAGATTGGATTCCGTTTGACATTACAATATAGCTTCATAAAGAAATAAAGTAAGTATGATTTAAAACTATGAAGAAGGAATAAAGAAAAATGGATTAAATATATTCAGAAATTGTCTAAAATACAAAATAATTACATTATGCAAAACATCTAATTTAAGCTGAGGATTATATACTCATATGTAGTGTCTTTATAATAATAGGTTTTAAGAATCATGAGATTTAGAAATAAGAATATTCCTTTTAACAGGGGTTGGTGTTATATGACCATAGTTGTTACTGTATCTTTATAGATAACTGTATGAGATTCTGGAACTGAGTTATTCTTAGTATTGTGACACTGATTAAATATCTGAATGCAACATGGGGTATTTGAACAAAAGTGTTTACGACACTTATACAATAGGTACATTAAAATCAGACTGGTACTATATAAACTTAAAGACAGATAGTAAGTCTCAAAATGAGAGGGGTTCTTAAGTTTATTAATCTCTTCTTCAAAAGAGTCTAAATGGATACTGGCAAACTGTCTAAATTATTCAACTTTGAGAAGGGCAAGCGATCTAGAGTCTTATTTAACTTAGATCTCTCACAGCAATCATCTTGTAGGATGTTAAAATCAGACACCTTATTAGTAACATTACTGATAATCGTTTCACCAACTGCGATAAATTATAGGGTTTTATAAAACGCTCTGCAGGTTTTTGGCAATGTCAGGATGCCAGTCTCAAATAAAATAACATCAAAATTTGTGTTTTTATTAGTACAGGTTATATGACATTTCCCTGGTTCAGATTGTACATAAATCCAACGATTAAATGTTAACTTATGAAATAAATCGATAAAGCCGTGTATTAGCTTAGCAACACATAGCTATTCTAGATTCTAAAGATAAAATAAAGACAACCTGGAATATTATTAACACTGAAACCGGGAAAAACAAGCAACGAGTAAATAAAATTGAGTTAAACATTAACAATAAGGTTCTAGACACTAGTGAATATGTCGCACAATACTTTGAGAACTTTTTCACAAACATTCCCCTAAATACAACCGCCCCACTAATGTCCTTATCTAGGAAATCAAAAAAGCTATTAACTAATTGCGTACCTAAATGTAAAGATAGGCTAATATTCAAATACGTCACACCTAAAAATATCATTGATACTTTTAAAAGCTTGAATAATAAAAAAACTGGTGATTTGTGGGACATTTCTGTATCCGTTATAGGTAATATTATAGATGTAATTGCGCCTTACTTAGCTTCCATATTTAATAAATGTGTAGACGCGGGATCTTTCCCTGACATGATGAAGTTAAGTAAAGTTATCCCTCTATTTAAGACTGGTGACAGAAATGATCCAACAAATTACCGTCCCATTTCTATTCTGCCAGCATTGAGCAAAATATTCGAAAAGATAATTTTTAACCAATTATTAGATTTTTTCAACAAAAATAGTCTGTTCCATGGTGATCAGTATGGATTTACTAAGGGTCGATCAACAACGGATGCAGGTGTTGCACTATTACAAAACATCTATGATGCTTGGGAGTGTTGTCAGAATGCAATTGGTGTCTTTTGTGACCTCTCCAAAGCCTTTGATTGTGTAGACCACAAAACCCTGCTATCCAAACTTGAGCACTACGGAATAAAAGGGAAGGCTCTTGAATTGATTGAATCTTATTTGAGTAGCCGAATTCAAAAAGTTAGTGTAAATCAAGTAAAATCTGAAGGATCAACCGTAGTGATGGGTGTGCCCCAGGGTTCTATCTTGGGTCCTTTGTTGTTCCTGATCTATATTAATGATTTACCATATTATGTAAAAGATTGTAAGGCTGTACTTTTTGCTGATGACACTTCCCTTGTTTTCAGCGTAGATAGGAAAACTGACACCTCTGATGAGATGAATAATATATTGTCGCAAGTGTTGGATTGGTTTACAGCAAATAATTTAGTATTAAATGCAAAAAAAACGAAATGTGTAAAGTTCTGCTTACCAAATGTTACAAAAGTTCCAACACGATTATTTATTGATAAGGAAGCAGTAGATATGGTTGATAACACAACATTTTTGGGAATAACGCTTGATTCAGGGTTGCAATGGGGTGCCCATATTCAAAAATTAGCTGGAAAACTTAGCTCTGCGGCCTATGCGGTTAGAAGAATTAGGCAAATGACTGACGTTGATACAGCGCGTTTGGTATATTTTGGGTACTTCCACAGTGTTATGTCCTATGGAATATTGCTATGGGGTAACGCTGCGGATATAAATACCATATTTGTTTTACAAAAACGCGCTATCAGATTTATATATAAATTAGGTGCTAGAGAGTCTTTGAGGGAACTATTTAAAGACATAAATATTTTGACCCTCCCTTCGCAATTCATCTATGCGAACATTATGTACGTGCGTCAGAATATACACTCATTTAAGAGAAATTGTGATATTCATAGTATTAACACGAGAAATAAAAATAAATTAGCCATCACAGCTTTGCGGTTAGAGAAAACAAAAAAATCTTTTGTGGGTCTCGGCTTGCGCCTCTATAATAAAATTCCAGATGATATAGTAGCATTACCATTATCTAAGTTTAAGACAGCCGTTAAAAATCATTTATTACAAAATGCGTATTATCATGTAAATGACTACTTATCATCATCTGAGAAAAATTCTTGGAAATAATTGTCTGCAAATTGTAATTGTATAATTTAAATGTATAGCTTAAGTGTAAATCTGTATTGTAATTGTAACATAGCCCATCAGGCTGGGTAGGGACCAATACTGAACTGGGTTTCTTTCGGCGTAATCTTCCCAGCAGTGGTCGTTCCGAAACGCTAGTAGTTTTTAGCTTCTGCACTAAAAAAAATATTTAAAAAAAATGACCTTCAATAAGAGATAAATTTATCCTACATTGAATAAAAATTTTTGACTTTGACTTGACTTTGACATATGTCAGGGAGTTTATTGACCACTTCACTTAGTAAGGTTGTTTTACACGTAGGTTTTGCGATCACTGAGAACACATTTACAAGTACGCACACATAGCACTTCTCACTAATAAGCTTGCATTTGTCAATGTCCGCTATCAGTGAGTAAAACATGCGATCAGCTGTTATTGCTACGTGAAAGCTAGTTGGCTCGACCAGGACATATGTATCGGGTTTCGACATATCGTAAGGGACAGGTAAAGGAATAATTCTATATAAATCATAGACTTGTGGTAATACTAAGGGATTTTAACAACAATTATAATTTTATCTGAGTGGAACAAGCATGCAAGTTTAGATATATCTATAAGACTATGTATATTCTGTAAAGTTAGAGGAATAGGTAGTTCAGAATGGCTAGGGAGGTTATTTCTATGCTTATCTAATTCATTGTATAACTGATGCGGACTAAGTACAGTCGGATGCAAAACGTTAAGTTTCGCAAAAAGAATAGCATTGTTAACATCTTCTATATCAAAGGATAATGTTATTATTATAGATTCTAGTGACTTTAATAAAGAACTTAATTGAGACTTGATTTCTAACTTATCATTACTATTTGAGATTGTTTCTAAGATCTCATGAATAATCTTCATATTTTTCAAAATGTGGTTCTCATTCTCATCCACTTTAGAAATAGTATTATTGAAATATGATATTGTGGATTTAATAACATGGATGTTATCCTTCATAAGATGAGCGAGACGTTTTTCATCCGTCTGTACATCTTCAAAGGCCTTTGAGAATTTGACAGCGTCATCGGAATCTAATGTGCCGTAGATAGTTTTTAAGCAATGAGCCACCGAAGTCCATGAGACCTTTTTTGAAACGTGTACTAGCCTTCTCATTTACTAGTAGATAGGATATAGCAGAGAATTTATTTACATTAAGAATATGTTGATTTTTAAGAGCAGAAAGTGAGTTAATGCAGTCTGACTGTACTTTACTAGAGACTACAGACTTACAATATACATTGAGTTTTTCAAATAAAAATTCTACTTTATCTAAATTAGGTTGTATATGACTTATATCTACGTAGGCTATGACATTCCAGTCGGTATTAGTGAACTTAACGTCTTAGAGCTTATCGAAGTGGAGGCCCGGACTGCATTATAGTTGACACATATTCGCATATGATCGGCGGAAACAGCATCGATCTGAAATGAATAACAAAGCGCTCATGTGTCATTAAGTCATTCGTACTATGCCGTAGCGTCACTAGCGGGTTTGATTTCGTCGTAGTGATGACGTACATGCT
Source organism: Acrobasis consociella (assembly GCA_963555685.1). Taxonomy (NCBI): domain Eukaryota; kingdom Metazoa; phylum Arthropoda; class Insecta; order Lepidoptera; family Pyralidae; genus Acrobasis; species Acrobasis consociella. The sequence continues at coordinate 13,909,011 of OY743125.1, read as the reverse complement.
TACAATTCATTAGAAGTGTGACGGATTGGGATCTTAATAATTTTAAATGGCCCTTTCCACACTGGTAATAAAACCTTATTTTGTTTGTGGTGGCACCTCATATATACCATATCACCTGCGTTGTAGGTAATAGGTTTCGAGTGACTATCGTAGTATTTCTTAGACGTTTCTTTCGATGTTTGTATATTTTGAAGGGCCTTTTGCCTACTATAGTATAGCCTATGATTCAAAACTCTTATGTAATCCGTATAAGTATTACTTTATAAACAATCTATAGATTTAGGAATGTAGGGTTTATGCCCAAATAGAAGTTCGAATGGCGGGAAGCCCGTTGTAGAATGAGTATTAGAGTTATAGGAAAACATGGCTGTATTTAAATACAGGTCCCATGTGTTATGATTATCGTTGACAAAAGGGCGTAAATACTATTTTAGAGTGGAATGGCTACGCTCAAGGGCACCACAGGTTTGCGAATGATGGGAATTAACGAAAATATGTTTAATTCCGAATAATTTGGATAGTTGACGTAATATGTCGGAACTAAAGTTAGTACCTTGATCTGTAACTATATATTTAGGTATTCCTACATGAGATATATAGTGAACTAACTTTTTAGTAGTTTCCGTTTTTATTGCCAACTGCAAGAATAAGAAGCAGTTTCCTCTGCTGAACAAGTTTGTAATGGGTAAGCTTGGAAATATTTCGTGAGATCGTCTTGGATTGTTAAAATGAATTTGAACTTGAACTCATAAGTTTCAGGTAGAGGCCCTACGATATCTAGATATATTTTTTCGTTAGGTTTTGTGGCTGTACTCGTGATTATAAAAAAGATTTTTTAACCAAAAAAATATTCTTCTATTTAAGGCAGAATTAAAAAATATGAGTTTTGACGATACCCTTAAAAATATTTTGGATAAATGTATACCCAAAAAAACTAACCAAAAAAAAGAAAAAACTAAAGGACTTAAAATCTCATGTAAGAATAAAAGGCTCCTGAAAATATTAATAAATACTACTAATAGCAGAGTTCTTATAAAACATTACAAAAACTATAAAAAGACCCTTAAAAGAGCTATTATAAAATCAAAAAAACTGGAATACATAAATGAGGTGAAGAGATCTAAAAATATTTCAAAAACAATGTGGAGCATTATAAAAGAGCGTACTAATAAAAACACACAAAAACAAAAAAAAAATATGAGATTAAATATCCAGAATAACTTAACGTCGGAACCAAAACAAGTCGCTGACGCGTTTAACAAATACTTTGCATCGGTGGGGATGCCGAGCGGAGCGCAGCCGCCACGAGGCCGGCCCGTGATGCACCCGCCCGACAACTCCATGTACCTACGCCCGGTAGAACTCGAGGAAGTAAACAAGATACTTAGAGAGCTAAAAGGCAAACACAGCCACGGCATTGACGAAATACCACCAATCTTGTTTAAACAATGTGCCGATGAACTCACCCTACCGCTAACCCTACTCATAAACCAGTCCTTTTCAGAGGGTACATTCCCAGATCGGTTAAAAATATCACTCGTGAAACCAATTCACAAAAACGGGAAAAATACGGATATGCAAAACTTTCGCCCTATTGCTATACCGTGCTCAGCATCAAAAATTTTCGAAAAAGCGATGTGCTTCCAAGCTTATGATTTCTGCGAAAAATTTGACATACTTGACGACTGCCAAAATGCTTTTAGGAAAAATCGTTCGACTACTTTTGCAACTTATAAATATATCCAAGAGACATTAAATTTGCTTGATCACAAAAAATATGGAGTTGGAATAATGCTCGACATGTCAAAAGCATATGACAAAGTACAAAAAAATATTCTTCTTGACAAACTATACGGTTTAGGTAAAAGAGGAATTGCTCACGAGTGGTTCAAGTCATATTTGCAGGATAGGGAGCAGTATGTGGAAGTTGACCACTTTGGTCACGATACCGGGACAGTTTTAACAGTAAGGTCAGACGTTCAACACATGAACTGATCTATTCCCCAAGGAGGCGTTGTTGGATATCTACTGTTCCTCATTTACATCAACGACCTACCAAAAATCATGGAACATACGTGCGTTTTATTTGCTGACGATGTATCAATACTGATCCCATATTCCAAACCTGACAACTTAAATCAGATATTAACCCAAATAATTGACTCAACCGTATCGTGGCTATCCGATCATAACCTGTTCTGTTCTGTTCTGTTCTGAGTCCGCCCAGCCAGCAGTTACGCTGCAAGAGTTTATGAATGAGGTCTAACTTGGTAAGTGCATCATCACGCTTACAGACCAAAGCCGGCATGCGTCTTCAGATCCTAGAGCTTGGTGATGCTAAACCTCGTTTTACCACTCTCATAGCTCGAGAAACCCGTTGGACTCGTAGATAAGGATAGAGGAGTGTAAGAGATATTCGCAGTCAGGAAGCAGGAGAGAGAGGGAGTTGTAAGAACCGACCGAATACTTGCATCAAATCAGTATTGGGAGGATAGATATAATACTTGGTGTGTAATAAATACTTGGAAGGATAATAGACTGCTTTGTTGTTTTGCGTCCGTCGGGGTGCTCTTCGGTTCTTCTTTGTAAATTTAATTTGTTAATGGGGAACTTTAGGCTTCTGAGTACATATCCTGATTTCTATTTCCGGTTCCCGCTTATGAAGATTACTGAATCCTAATTTTAGATTTAAAATTTTCAATATTCTTGGCTTCTGTCCTCTGGGCCTCGTGACTTCCGACATTTGATTTCTTTTTGCAGGACTCTTAAGACCTGGCTTTAGGCCCCTAATCTCCTGACTTCTTGATGTTTGACTCCTGAGCCCCGGGCCCGGTTCCTGACTGCTGACCTCTTGATGCTTGACTTCTGGCTTTTGACTTTTGGCCCAAGTTCTTGGCACCCGATTTCTTGATACTTGACCTGGCTGCTGACCCCTAGGCTCCAGCTTCTGGCTCCGGTTCCTGTCCCCTTATCTCTTTATATTTGACTCCTATATAACTTCTATCTTCATGGCCCTTGTTCCTGACTTCTTGATGTTTGACTCCGAAATTCCAACTCTTTTCCCTGGTTCCTGGCTTCTTGATGTTTGACTGCTAGCTTCCGACTCTTAGCTTTGGTTCCTGGCTTCTTGATGTTTGACTCCTAGCTCGTTCCTGGCTTTTTGATGTTTGACTTCTAGCCCCCGAATCTGGGACTTGGTTCCTGGCTTCTTGATGTTTGACTCCTAGCTCGTTTCTGGCTTTTTGATGTTAAAAGACTTCTAATAGTAATTTTAAACATGTGATAACTATTTGCGATGACTCAATCGCCGGCTGTCTAGCCCTCAGGCTCGATCATGACCTGAATAGTGGCATTCTTTTCGGCGGAACAATGTTATACCTAGTAGCTTGTATTACCTTACAAACTTGTATTACCTACGTATAACAACTCCTATGGTAAAAATTTGCTATTATACAAAATTCCATTTTTAATAAATCAGCTGCCAAACGATCTAAAAACGACAATAACAGAAAAAAATATTAATAAGAAACTAAAACATTACTTTATTAACAAATTACAGGAGGGTTACTCCATAATTTAACGACGTCAGTCGTACGCGATGCGTGCACATGCGAGGCAATCCGAAACACATTTCGTGATGACGTCATCGGTCGCTTTCGTACGCACGCAACGACTTTGACAGATAAGCAGCCCAACGGTACTCGATTTGCGTCAAAATGTCTTCTTGACAGCACGCAAGTCGTTTGAAAATGCCCCCCGTCCCACCCCGCATCACTACCCCGCCAACGTCACCTCTTTTACTTGCGGATTTCGTTCACGACGATACGACTTTAGGCTCTTATTGGCTACTTTGGTCTTGTATACTATACGTATACCTTATTATAACAAAGTGAGTACAAAACGTACAATCATTTAACCGATAAGACATAATTTGTGGTGATAAAGTGGTGTGTCAAAGACAATTACTTTCTAAGAATAAGTACCTAATTAATTGTGTGAACATGTCACGATTACTGTTAATTGAGGCGGCATTTGATGAACAAGAACGTGAAGAGGAGGCGCTCAGTCGGCGTCACCAAAGAGAAGCGTCGATTAATCGACCTTTCCCCTGTGATGGCCGGCTGATAACACTATACCGCCTCAATAGTGTACTCCTCGAACAATTGTTCGAGGACTTAGTGCCCTTATTAAGAACGCCCCGGAACACCAAGGCGGTGGAACCGATAACTAAGGTAAGGCATTTGCAAATTTTGATTGTTTATTTTGAAAATATTAAAAAGTTTGCCCGTGTAGGAATTATTCCATACCTGAACGGTCTCATATAATTTTCTAATTCTTACAGATATTAACTGCCCTTGCATTTTATGCTAGGGGCAGTTATCAAGAAGATGTGGGCAAGGTTGCCCCCATGGCGCAGCAAACCGTGTCTCGGTGTTTGAGGGAGGTCACAATGGCCCTAAATGACCCAGTCATTTTAAAAAAGTATATAAGATTCCCTCAAACCCGAGCAGAAAGGGCTGTCATAAAGCGAGGGTAAGTAAATCATAGCAACATAATTTAATAGGATATGTAGCATATTATTATATCATGTTTTTTATGTGTAAAACTAGAGCATATTTATGTATTATTCATAGTTTACTATACTTACTTACATATTATTTCCAGATTTTATGAACAGTGCGGGATACCTGGAGTATGTGGGTGCATTGACTGCACCCACATACAAATTATTAAACCGGCGGAATTCGAGGAGCGTTTTGCCAACCGCAAAAAGAAGCACTCCTTGAATGTACAAATGGTATGTACTTTATTATTTTGTTTTCATATGAACACATCTTTATCTCATAAAGGTACTCACTTGCAAGGTTGCTATTATGGAATAAAAACGTTAAAAACATTTCTGGATTTACAGATCTGTGACCACAATTGTCGCATTTTAAATGTTGACGCGCGCTATGGTGGGGCTACCCATGATGCCTTTATTTGGCAAAATAGCCAAATAAACTTTCATTTTGAGAATCTGGTGAGTGCCGGTGAAGAAGCCTTCTTACTGGGTATGTTATGATATGTTACAAATAACTGCTTTCCAATGTGTTACTATTACCTACCTACCTAATTTGTTTATTAAACATATTATGTTACTTGTTTTACAGGAGATTCAGGGTATCCCTTAAGGGAGTATATGATGATCCCAGTAAGTGGTGCGGCTGTGGACTCACCAGAGGATCATTTTAACAGGATCCAAAAAAGGGCGCGCTCAACAATTGAACGCACTTTTGGTCTTTTAAAAGGAAGATGGCGCTGCCTTCTGTCAGCTCGAGAGCTCCATTACAAACCAGATGTGGCTGGCAAATTCACTATTGCTTGCGCAGGTTGGTACCTTTTTTTCTGGATGTGAAGTTGGGACTAGTCATAACAATGTAATAAAAATAAAATAAATTTATGAAAATATGAAGTGGCTTTTTGATAGTCTTAGTCAATCTTTGCCTCTGCATAGAATACAGGCAAAGGTATAAAGCCACTTCTTGTCCAGGAGAAGATGTAAAATACTACACACACCTCCCAGGATGATTTCATTTATTAATTGCTAACATGTTGCATAAGATGACAAATATTGGTGCAGTAATACATGTACCCATTTAGGGTTTGGCGATACAAACATGGGTAAATATTATAAACATCAATATAACCTAACCGTTAAATACTGATATATTTTTTGAGTTTTACAACAATATAATTAATTAAATTTAAAGTTTAATAAATTTGTCATGTAACAAAAAAAAGGTTTGATAAAGAAAAATTTCTCATCTTCAAGTCTATCATCATTAAACATGGTCTTGGATCTTAGTCCTAGTTCTGTCTCCCCGCTAAGAAAAAATATGTGATACTATGTTTATATCAGATCACATATCTTCCCTTACCTTTGGCTCAGGCAGCTCATTATTTCTCTGTCCCAAAATTTTTCTGCTTTAATCAAATTAATATTGATAAAAATGTCATTTCAGTTTTACACAATTTGTGCATCAATGGTGGAATGGAGCCTGTCGAGCTGACAGAAGAAGACTTAGAAATAGAGCGGCAAAATATGCCTGAGCATGTTCCCTATTCATCAAGAGATGAATCTGCTACTCCGGTAGCTGGTTTACCACAGGGAAGGACGGTGCGTGCGCGCATTATTGCTCACTTAAATCGTTAGGTAAATATATTAATTATATGTTTATATTCATTATGTTTATATTTGGACAATCACATAAATAACATATAAAATTATTTCAGCTATTCAAGAAGCGTAGCATGGTAATGGCAGAGATGTCATCATCCCAGACATTTCAAGGATGTAGTCTTTAACTATCTATAAAAGAGAACTACAAGGAATGAAGCTACAAAGATGCAGCGCCGTCAATTGGTGGATTTAAAATAAAACAAATGTTTATATATTTGTTTTTTAATTCGGTATTTGACTCATTTTTTTTCTTATATCTATAAACTACATAGGTCAAGAGACCGAAAATAAAAAGAATTATTTTAATCCGCTTAAAAATAAGCAATAATAAGCCTTTCAAATCCTGTAGAAGGGTAACTGTCAAATAACGTGACGTCACTGCCAAAAGGTCTCGCGCGTATGAAGGAGATAGCGAGATGTCCCCACTATGATCCCACACTCATATTTGAAATGCTAATTGGTGCTTCATTTTATAACGAATTTATTTGCTGTTTTCGAAAAAAGACTTCTTGTTAGGGTTATTTGTTGTTCGTATAAAATATTGTCCAAAAACAAACTTAGTTGAATAGCCTATAAATTGCAGAGATATAACTATATACTTATCGGGGTTCGAAAATATCCGATATTTATTATAAATATCGAAATATCGGATATTCATGATATATATCAAAAGTTTGATATATATCCATTTTGTGTGAAAGTCATATTACTATTTTATGGTATTATTTATGTACACTATTTTCATAAACAATAAATTATTCACAAAAAAACTAAAATGTTTTCAATTATTTATTTATTTAGGTACATATTAAAATCAGACAAATGAAACCAAAACATAAAATCTTTTAGATCAGGCAAAATCAACAAAAAACATAAAATATTATATATCAAAAAATGTACTCAAAAACAAAACATCACGTCAGATTTTTCGAGCTGCCTAAAGGCATCTAATGTAGCTCAATTACTGTCATCAAGAGACAACAGTTATATTAATTAGGGTGAACTGCAGCACTCATTCTGACTAACAATAAGATTATATATATGGCCAAGCTTTACGCCTCTCCATCAACAATTTGATGGATACGAGATTCGAAGATTGCAGAGATAAAACTGTTTTATCTCTGCAATCTTCGAATCTCCACCACAACGGCTTTCACCGCATCCGTCAAATTGTCGACGGAGCGGCGTAACGCTTGTAGCTCCTCCATCTTCCGTTCCTCTAATTCGATGATACGCGCCCTGGCATCAGGCCTGGAACGCTGCTGCAATCGCTGATTTGGTCTTCTTCCTGCAAATAAGAATGGAAATGTAGTGATTATAATGAAGGAGATTTTACTAATGTGGCCGACTTATAATTTCACTTACTATCAGGGGTAATAATCACATATGTATGTGTGTTAAATGGGACTGTGCTGGCCATGTCACTCGAATGCCTGACCCAATTGTAAAAGGAGACTTTGTCGACCCAGGACCAGATGGCGCGACAAACTCAGGACTGTAAACAGTGACTGGAGATCAAAAGCAAAAGACCAAAGTGAATGAAAACGAGAGAAAGAGGCCTTTTTCAAAAATAGGGACATTAATGGTTCGTAATAAATAAATGAATATTATGCTTACGGCCTCTGGGTGCGGAAACAGCAGCAGGCCGAGGTTCTACACCTCGTGGATCAGATTGATCTCCATCCTCAGCAGGCTCTGCATTAAAAAAAAACTTTATTAATATAAAGATTATATCACTGGAGTTCGCCCTTGAAAGTTGCTGTATTTTCATTTCAATGTGAGTATTTCATTGATATTGATAAAACTAAGGATCGATATAAGAAATTTGGCCTAGTGCGGGCCCTTAAAATACAATACATACCGCCACTTCTTGAAGTGGATGCCTGCGGCTCCCGGAATGGCGGTATCGCCGGAGGCAGGGAGTGCACAGCTGCAAACAAAGAAACCAATTGAATAAAAGAAATCAACAAAATATACATACATTTTGTTCAAAGTTGTATCTAGGTACAAGTCATTATATCCCTTCGAATGTCGGCATAGCAGACACAATAGTAAAACAATACATCAGACGCCCGCTCCGGGCGTCCGACAGTTAAAGGGATATTAGTAAGTCTCTCTTCTTCTATTTAATTATTAAAATACAATACATACCGCCACTTCTTGAAGTGGATGTCTGCGGCTCCCGGAATGGCGGTATCGCCGGAGGCAGGGAGTGCACAGCTGCAAACAGAAACCAATTGAATAAAAGAAATCAACAAAATATACATACATTTCGTTCAAAGTTGTATCTAGGTACAAGTCATTATATTAGTAAGCCTCTCTTCTATTTAATTATTAAAATACAATACATACCGCCACTTCTTGAAGTGGATGCCTGCGGCTCCTGGAATAACGGTATCGCCGGAGGCAGGGAGTGCATAGCTGCAAACAAAGAAACCAATTGAATAAAAGAAATCAACAAAATATACATACATTTTGTTCAAAGTTGTATCTAGGTACAAGTCATTATATTAGTAAGTCTCTCTTCTTCTATTTAATTATTAAAATACAATACATACCGCCACTTCTTGAAGTGGATGTCTGCGGCTCCCGGAATGGCGGTATCGCCGGAGGCAGGGAGTGCACAGCTGCAAACAGAAACCAATTGAATAAAAGAAATCAACAAAATATACATACATTTCGTTCAAAGTTGTATCTAGGTACAAGTCATTATATTAGTAAGCCTCTCTTCTATTTAATTATTAAAATACAATACATACCGCCACTTCTTGAAGTGGATGCCTGCGGCTCCCGGAATAACGGTATCGCCGGAGGCAGGGAGTGCACAGCTGCAAACAAAGAAACCAATTGAATAAAAGAAATCAACAAAATATACATACATTTTGTTCAAAGTTGTATGTAGGTACAAGTCATTACATTTGTAAGCATCTCTTCTTCTAATTATTAAAATACAATACATACCGCCACTTCTTGAAGTGGATGCCTGCGGCTCTCGGAATGACGGTATTGCCGAAGGCAGGGAGTGCACAGCTGCAAACAAAGAAACCAATTGAATAAAAGAAATCAACAAAATATACATACATTTTGTTCAAAGTTGTATCTAGGTACAAGTATTATTAGTAAGCCTCTCTTCTTCTAATTATTAAAATACAATACATACCGCCACTTCTTGAAGTGGATGCCTGCGGCTCCCGGAATGGCGGTATCGCCGGAGGCAGGGAGTGCACAGCTGCAAACAAAGAAACCAATTGAATAAAAGAAATCAACAAAATATACATACATTTTGTTCAAAGTTGTATCTAGGTACAAGTATTATTAGTAAGCCTCTCTTCTTCTAATTATTAAAATACAATACATACCGCCACTTCTTGAAGTGTATGCCTGCGGCTCCCGGAATGGCGGTATCGCCGGAGGCAGGGAGTGCACAGCTGCAAACAAAGAAACCAATTGAATAAAAGAAATCAACAAAATATACATACATTTTGTTCAAAGTTGTATCTAGGTACAAGTCATTACATTTGTAAGCATCTCTTCTTCTAATTATTAAAATACAATACATACCGCCACTTCTTGAAGTGGATGCCTGCGGCTCCCGGAATGACGGTATTGCCGGAGGCAGGGAGTGCACAGCTGCAAACAAAGAAACCAATAAATTATGCTGGCATATAGGATAGTGTAACATAGTATATATATAGTCCAATATAGTAGTAAGTAACCACTATAGACTATTGCATCCATCTTTAAATAAATGATGAATAGTTTTCTGTATCAAGAATCAAGAATCAAGAATCATTTATTTGCATTATACAATAGATATGTGATGTTAGTAAATGTTAGTATGTACATTGTATAAACCTGCAGGCAGGTATGCAAACATTGTCAACATAAAATTATTTTAAAATGGAATTAATTTTTTCTTTTTGACATACAGTAGGTTTTAAATTCGTTAATTGAGTAAAAACATTTTTCCATTAACCATTTCGTCAGTGTTGTCTTAAAAACTTTACCTTTTACAGATTTAATATTTTCCGGTAACATATTATACAAATATATACACATATTAAAAACATTCTTTTTGTATATGTCTTTGTGACACACAGGTTGAAATAATCTGTTCATGATAATAGCTCGTGTTTCTCTTGTGCTTATTTCACTTCTTTTTTGCCAGAATTGTGGGTGAGTGACTACGAATATACAAATGTCCCTAATGTATTGGCTTGGCAAAGGTAAAATGTTTAATTTTTTAAAGAGTGGTATACAGCTATCATCAATCCAGGCATTACAAATGGCACGTATACATTTTTTTTGGACTTTGAATGCTTTTTCAATGTGGACTGAGTTTCCCCATATAATTAATCCGTAGCTGAGCACCGACGAAACATAGCCATGATAAGCGGTAATTGCTGCCTCCTAAGAAACGGTTTGTCTCAGTCTTCTTAAAGCAAACGTGAATTTGTTTAGTTTGTTGCACACCTGTTCCACGTGAGCCTTCCAGTTTAAATGTTCATCAATTGTGATGCCAAGAAATTTGGTGCTTTTGACTTGTTTAACCTTATTATTATCATATTTAACTAAAATTGACGGATGTTTAGCGTTATAACTAGAGAATTGAATAAAGTTAGTTTTATTTATGTTTATGCATAGGTTTTTTGCGTCCATCCATTCCATAACATCGTGAAGTGCTTTGTTTATCTTATGTTCATATGTTTCTTTGTCATCGCATTTAATAGTTAATGTTGTATCGTCAGCAAATAATATAGTTTTATGTCGGATAGAATCTGGAAGATCGTTAATATATATCAAAAATAGGAGTGGACCTAAAATACTCCCTTGTGGGATACCTGTTTTACATATTTTAAATTGAGATCTGTAAGTGGTTTTGATTACTGATTTTTGTGAGTGATGGAATTTTACAATTTCAGTGCATTGTTGCCTATTTGTCAAATAACTCTTAATCCATTCATATGCATTACCTCTGATACCATAGTAGTAAAGCTTATTCAGAAGTTTTTCGTGATCAACAAAGTCAAATGCTTTGCTCATGTCTAGAAAGGTTGATATGACTGGTATTGATTCTTTTTGATTAATATTCTCTGTGATATTTTTTATGAGTTCAAAGCAAGCAAGTGTTGTCGAGCTTCCTTTTCGAAAACCATATTGATTGGGGTGAAGAATGGCATGTTTCTCTAAAAATTCTATTAATCTGTCTTGAAACGGTTTTTCAAACACTTTAGATAGTATGGGAGGCAGTGTTATAGGTCTAAAGTTATTTGGGTCCTCTTTATTACCCTTTTTAAAATGTGTTTTAACAACACAGACTTTTAATTCATCAGGGAATATGCCCTGACTAAATGATAAATTTATAATGTGAGCTAGAACACGGCAAATATATGGAGCACTGATTTTCAAAACACTTGTTGGTATATCGTCATAGCCTACACTTGCTATTTTTTAATGCCATTATTGTATTATAAATTTCAACATCATCTACTGGTCTTAAAAATAATGTATGTGAATTGCTATTCGTCATCTGATTTTGTAACGTTGTATTTTGTTGTTGATTTTGTTTATTGTTGTCCCTTAACTCAATAAAATAATTGTTGAATTTATTACAAATGTCTTTTGGATCAGAATATATATTATTATTAAATTTAATTTTATTTATGTCATTATTATGTATATTATTAGAAATTGTTGATGATATAGTATTCCAGGTTGCCTTACATTTATTTTTAGTGTTTTTAATGTAGTTATTATTCTTAATTTTACGGGAATTAGCAATGCATTTTTTAAAGATATTATTATATTTTCTTACTAGCTGTTGCCCGCGACTTCGTCTGCGTGGACTTTAGTTTATAAGAATCGTTATTTTGATATTTTCAATAAAACCGGTCAAGTGCATATCAGGTCACACGCAGTGAAGGGTTCCGTATTTGTGAATGTCGATTTAGAATTAAAACTAAAGAGTTCATCATCATCTCAGTCCTAATTCCGTCCACTGCTGAGCATAGACCTGTCTTCGTCGACACATCTCAGTCCTGTGCTGCTCACATCCAGGTGTAACCCGCGACATTGATTGACCGAGCGAGCGAAGCGAGCGAAGGTCTCTAAATCGAGTTGGGGGCGAAAACACATTGTATGTATGTATGTATGTATGTATGTATGTATGTATGTATGTATGTATGTATGTATGTATGTATGTATGTATGTATGTATGTTTGTACCGCGATAACAGCCGAACCGATGGTTTGATTTTGATGAAATTTGGTAGGCATGTAGGAAATATCAATAGAATTTTCAAGTTCGTTGGGCATCAAAATCGGTTCAGTAGTTTTTGAAATATTAATAAAAATGTCCGCGATTGTATACCAAACGAAACCATAGCGCGTTCTAACTTTGGATAGCACCATCTAGGGGTTATTTAGGAAACTGAATTGCGAAAAATAATCGCGACGTCTAAGTTTGCGGCAAACTGGGTAGTTTATTAAATTTAGCAATTTTGTTGAGCGAACTTTGGTACAATCGATATCGCTACTTGTCTGTGCTTCTGTTGTAGTATTAGTAATAATGCCACAAACTAACAAGCAAGAGATTAACGGCAACCAAAGCCAGCGAAGTAGTTTTACGTAGAGTCGCAACTAAGGGAATATGCTAGTACTTCTCATGCCAATAAGAGCTTTGTCAGCAAAAAACTTCGCCCGAAAGCTCCAAACGCTAGCGTTCAATGCGTGAGCACGCTGTGGAGATTCGAGGGCAAGAATCCTTACCAGAACACGGTTCCCATCCCACGCATGACCCGATCGTGGAAGACTGGCCAAGTGTCATGCTCACGAACGCAATTTCCACTGTCGCTTGCCAGGGCAATAAATGTGCACAAATCGCAAGGACTCACTTTGAATAAAGTAGTCGTAGACGTTGGCGTTTGCCCAAGAGCCAAGCTAATCCGACACTATACCGAAAATGTCCCGGACATCAGCCTGTACTAGATTAGGATGGCCCTTAAACAGCTTAAAAACAAAAAGGCGCCGGGCGAGGATGGAATCATCCAGAGCTTCTGAAAGTGGGCGGAACGCTGCTACTGAAAGTCCTTCAAGAGGCTCTTTAATTCCATTCAGCTCGAGGGCGTAACGCCAGAAACGTGAAACAGGGGCATTGTGGTCCTGTTCTTTTAAAAAAAGGGAGATAACACTCTATTGAAGAACTATAGGCCTATCAAGTGTCTTAGCCATGTATATAAGTTGTTTTCGAGGCTCATCACGAATCATCCCGCAAACAGGTTTGATGCCTTCCAGCCTTCCGAACAAGCCGGTTTACGCAAGGGCTTTAGCACCATGAACCACATTTATACGCTGCGGCAAGTTATAGAGAAGACGAGGGAGTATAACCAGCCGTTATGCTTGGGGACAGTGGACTATGAAAAAGCCTTCGATTCGATCGAAACATGGGCCGTGCTTCAGTCTCCAGCGATGCCGTATTGACTATCGGTATATCGAGGTGTTGAAATGCTTTTACAGTAACGCACTATGTCAGTCCGAGTACAGGAGCAGTGGACAACGGCAATTCCACTGCATAGAGGTGTAAACCAGACGTTATAACTTCGAAACTGTTCACCGTTGCACTGGAAGATCAAGCTTCTGGAATGGAAAGGATTTGGAATTGACATCAATGGCGAGTATCTCACGATAATCTTAATCGATGGCAGACCGCGACATTAAGTATGTATGTACTATGCTCGCAGACCTAAACCGAGTTTCCCAACAGGTGAGCCTTAAAATGACCGATCTAGAGCGGCTTCCATCCAGCGCCTTCCAGCTATTCTAGATCAGTCATTTTGGAAATCTTTGGGAGAGGCCTATGTTCAGCAGTGGATGTTATGCGGCTGAAATGATGATGATGATGATAAGCCTTAAAATGAATATGGACAAAATGAAAGTAATGTCGAATGTCCATGTTGCGCTCCTACCTGTTTGTGTTGGAAGCTCCACCCTCGAAGTGGTAACCTGGGTCAATTGATCCAGGCAGGAAGCTTCAGCTTCGAGGAAGAGGTCTTTCAACAAATACGACTCGGCTGGGCAGTGTTCGGGAAGCTACGCAGTGTCTTCTCGTCAAAAATACCTCAGTTTTTTAAGACTAAAGTTTACAAATAATGTGTGTTACCAGTGATGACTTATGGATCTGAAACGTGGTCCCTTACTATGGATCCCATAAGAGGGCTAAAGGTGCAACGCGCTATGGAAAGGGCTAAGCTTGGTGTTTCTCTACGCGATCGAATCAGAAATGAGGAAATTTGTAGGAGAACTAAAATCACTGACATAGCCCAACGGATTAGCTCGTTGAAATGGCAATGGGCGGACACATAGCGCGACGAACCGATGGCCGATGGGGCAAAAAGGTACTCCAATGGCGACCACGTACTGGCAAGCGAAGCGTAGGACACCCACCCGCAAGGTGGTTTATCGACCTGACCAAGGTCGCTGGAAGCCGCTCTAGATCGGTCATTTTGGAAATCTTTGGGAGAGGCCTATGTCCAGTCCAGCAGTGGACGTTATGCGGCTGAAATGATGATGATGATGATGAGACGTAGGCGTAAAATAGTTGGCGGCTGGATGTACATACGTCGCTCTTTCAAGATTCAAATGTCTTGGGATATTGAATTTAATCCAGGTTTTGATTTAAATTGTTTGAAATTTTTTTATACAAAATGAAACTCTTGCAGCTCAGAATAGAAGAAGAAAGAAGGTTGGAAAATCTGTTTCCTGCAACGGTATCGAATTGGTAGTGAATAATGTATCACAGTTTCACTGGACATTAAAACGAAGAAATGGTTGAAAAAAAGAAGAAAATTTTTGTTTTTGGAGACCAACAAGCTAGAGGTCTTGCAGCTAAGCTTTCATTTGCAAGAGTAGGAAAATGGAATGATGAATATAATGTTACTGGAATGATAAAGCCTTATGCAACATCATTGGAGGTCTTAAATAGTCTTCATACTTTATCAAATAATATATGTGATGATGATTTAATTATATTGTCAATAGGCAGCAACGATAAAGATCCATTTGCATTGTTAAGTAACATATCTAATGTGTTATTCAAATTTAAACATTGGAATATATTATTACTAAATATCTATAAAAATAAGTTTTTAGATGTTGACATCTTGAACTCTCAACTAAAACTTTTAGTCAATCAATATGATAATTGTAAACTTGTTGACATTAAATATTCTGGTGCAAATTTAAGGACGACACAATTAAATTATATGACTTTTAAATTAAACGTAGAAATAGATTTTTTAAGATATGAAAATGATTATATAAAGAATATAGCAAAATTGTATCAACCAAGTGATAGTGATTTTTTTCGTTCATGATTCCGAAAATGACAATATAACAATGGCTGCAGATAACCTTGGAAAGTTGTCAATTTTGCACCAAAATATAGCAGGGCTCATTAATAAACTTGATCGAATTGATTTAGCATTAGATGAAATACTGCAAAGTGGTGAAGATGTAGATATTTTATGTTTTAGTGAAACTTTTGTAAAAGATGGAACAGAAGTAAATATAAAATTAAAGGACTTTAGAACAGTATCATCATATTGCCGGGATAAAAAAAGAGGGGGCACTGTGATATTAGTTAGAAAAGTATGGGATGCAAAGCCTGTACCTATACCAAGTCAACTTATGGCAAAACATTTCTTTGAAGTTTGTGGTGTTGAAATAGTAGGTCTAAATTTGGTAGTGTGCAACATCTATAGAACATCAGATGATAAAAAAATTTGTAAGCAATTATTTTTGTATAAACTTGATAAATTTCTTTACTACCTTTCAGATAAATTTAAAAGAAAAAAAAAATGTTATTTGTGGTGACTGGAATTTGGATATCTTAAAGGAAGACATATATATAGAGGAACTAAACAGTATCTTAACCAGCTATAATTTACAAATACATATAAGATTTCCAACAAGAGGCAAAGCATGTTTAGATCAGATAGCAAGTAACATTAAGCAAATAGTGGCCAAAAAGCATATTTTTTGTCTCTCTGATCATGAAACAGCTCAATCTATTACATTTAATTGTAACAGAAAGCGAGGTTATATTTCTTGGTTTGAATATAGAAGAGACTTAAGCAATGATAACATGAAAAAATTTAAAGAAAGTCTTTCTGCTCTATCTTTTAAGGAAGTTTTAGATGCCCAAAGTGCAACAGAAGCCTTTGAATATTTTTATGACACAGTGTGCTTGCTGTATGATTTGTGCTTTCCCGTAATCAAAGTAAAAATGAATAATCGTCCAACTAAATCAAAATGGCTTACAAAAGGGTTAAAAATATCAAGTAAATATAAAAGAACTTTGTATTTAAACTACAGACAATCAAAGGTAAATAAAACAATGCACAAGGTTAAATTTAAGGAATATAATAAAATATTTAAAACTTGCGTTTTAAAATCTCAAAAAATAAATAATAATAAGTACATAAATAATAGCAAGAATAAAGGTAAAGCTATATGGAACACTATTTCATCAACTATAGGCCAAGACCCTCATAACAATGACATTACCCAAATTAAATTAAATAATGTGACGTTTACCGATCCCAATGACATTTGCAATATATTTAATAATCATTTTATAGATCATACTGACATACTTAATTTAGGTAAGGACATGAAAAGGCTAAAAAATGGATCTAAAAATAAAAACACAATATTTCTCACTCCAATTACAGAGGAAGAAACATGTGAGATTATAATATCACTCAAAAACAGTAAAAGTAGCGGTATTGATGGTATAGTTACAAAAGTTATTAAATATTGTGCTGCGGAGATATGTAAACCACTAACACATATCATCAATATGTCTTTTACAGAAGGAGTTTTTCCAGAAAAGCTAAAGCAATCTTTAGTTAAACCTTTGTATAAAAAAGGGGACAAAATGGATCCAGTGAGCTTTCGGCCAGTTTCTTTAGGGTCTATTTTCTCGAAAATATTTGAGAGGGCTATGTTAAAAAGGTTGAATAGCTTTTTAACACAATTCAAAATACTAGAGCCTGGCCAATTTGGTTTTCGCAAAGGAAGCTCAACTAAACTAGCTTGTTTTGACCTTATCAAAATTGTTACTGAAAGTTTAAATAAGGGAATTCCAGTTAGTTCATTATTTTTGGATATGAACAGTGCTTTTGACTTTGTTGACCATGATATACTTTTAGATACATTAGAATTATATGGCATTAGAGGAAAGGCTCATGATTGGCTAGAAAGCTACTTAAGAAATAGGACACAGTGTACAGAAATTACCAAACTTAAGTCAAACAAACAAAGTATGACAAAAGAAAAATTTAGATCAGACTTTCGAACAAAAAATACAGGAGTGCCCCAAGGAAGCATTTTGGGTCCACTATTGTTTCTATTATATGTTAACAATCTTCCAAATGCCACTCCGCATAAATGTATTTTATTTGCAGATGATACTACTCTTGTTATACAAGAGAAAAATAAAAATGAAATTGGGAAAACTGTAAACAAAGCCCTTTTGGAGGTAATAGAGTGGTTACGGAAAAATAAATTGAAAATTAATTTAAGTAAAACGAAAGCCATGCAATTCTCATGTTATAACTCGAAACAAGAACCACTAAATGTTTGCTATGAGAACTGTACAATTGAAGAAGTTGATAATTTTAAATTTTTAGGAATTCATGTAGAGAAATATCTTGACTGGAAGGAACATATTAATATAGTTTGTAAAAAATTGGAACGATATACATATGCACTACGCAGGTTACGTCAGACTGTATCAACGGAAGCCCTATCGGGCGTAATTCGGTTGATATAGACAAAGTCTTTAAAATTCAGAAAAGATGCATTCGTGCCATTAATAATGCAGGTTTTATTGATACATGTAAACCATTGTTTAAAAAATGTAATATTTTACCGTTGCCATGCATGTACATCAGAGAGATATGTATGTTTGTAAAGTCTCATCCAATTTATTATAAAACGAGAGGAGAATATAATTTAAGACAGACTAGGCAAAAATACATGAAGTTGCTGTATAAACCTACTAGTCATAAAAAGGTGTACAGAAGAAATTCTTATAACATAAGTATTGTAATATATAATAAACTGCCTGACGAAATTAAAGAATTGAATGGGACTTCATTTAAAAATAAATTGACGAAATGGCTTTTAGATAAATGTTTTTATAGCGTAAATGAATATTTAGTTTATAAGTAGACTCATGTTTAATTGTATGATTTAGTTGATTTCTAGTTTATTAATAATTGACTTACTATGTATATTTTGCACGTCTGCTTGCAGGCTGAATACAGTGACTATAATTGTACTGAACACCTATTTAATAATGTATTCTGGCAAATAAAGATTCTGATTTCTGATTTCAGAGAAACAGGTGCATGGTCTTAATTTTTTTCGTCTAGCCTCCTTTCGCAACGCGCGATAAGGAACTACGTTCCAAAAAGAACTTGAATAGTTAATAATATTTTTTCTACTCCTGTACTGTTATCTGTCTTTTAAATGGTTCTGAACACTAATATAAGAACATTGATAATATGATTGCAGAAAAAAGTCTATACTCTATGCCTCATAATAGCACATGTGTCGTTATTTCACTAAAACGATACTGCTAGCCATAGACCAAGAACATTTTTTTCTATAGATTTACCATACTGCCAACAAAAGAAAAAAATGATTTTTTAACATAGTCACTAAAAAGACGTCAATTAAAAAAAAAGTTTACCATAGATACCATATAGATCAGTACTTGTATTCTAAATCTGATTTACCAAACATGTAAGTCAAACATTTTCATATTTTCTTTGTTTGGTTTTGTATTTTTTTTAGTAAATATAGTCGTAGAAAAAGTATGGTATGCAACGTTGTATAAGTACGTCAAAAAATGCTCGATGGCGCCTCCTTACGATGCTCGCTAAAGCTCGCATCGTAACCTGCGCCACTCGCATATTTTGAACCCTCTTATACAACTGTTGCATAAAATACTATTGCAAAATGGGGACAGAAATAAAGTCAGGCCAGGCCTATCACTTCCTAAATTGCGATCTGGTTCTCGGAGGCCGGCTGGTGCCGGCTTGCTCGTTGGCTGTCCTTGCCTGCCGCAATGTCGGTGCAACAGCGGTCGCGGTTGCCGGGTCCGTATCAGCTTGGGGGACATTACTGTTCGGTTTCTTCGAAGTAACCACCTGTAGAACGTCATGAAGTTCCGCCATCGTAGTGATTCTGCGTCTCGATCCATCCGGGCAAAATACCACAATTCTGCCTTCAGCCGTCCAGCAGCCCTTTACTCCCAAACATTTACGTGCCTCTACAAAGACAGCATGTCTTGTGGCTGTTAAAAATTCTGACACATTAAGACCACTGCCCTTTAGGTTCTTCTTGGCTTTCCAAATTTGATTACGGATGTTAAAGTCACCAAATCGCAATAACACAGACCGAGGTTTATCTGCATTGGAGGTTTTCCCAAGGCGTATAGCTTGTAATAAGGAACAAGAACTTAGACTTGGCAATTGAAGCTTGTCCTGGCATATGTTTTGGAACTGAGAGTAAAGATCCTCATTCCTATCCTCTATAAGTCCGTAGAGAAGTAACACATTACATCTGGACCTCATCTCAAAGCCATCCAGAGATTGAAGTACCAGGCCCATCTGCGTGTTGAGGCCAGCGAGTGCCTTCCAGATTAAAGATTTAAAGTCCTTGTAATCTTTTGCTAGCGCAGTCAAATCCTGGTTAGGCTGATTTTGGCTGCAACTGCCCAATGCAACTTCAAAAGTGGACATCTTAGACTTAAAAAATTCTGTCATATCTGTGAAAGTTTTACTCAGCTGAGCCAGAGGATCCATGTCTTCAGATGTGATGTGAGATGTGATGGTGTGTAACAAGTGTAGCGTGATGATGAACACAAAGTGAATTTGTCAACGTAGTTATAAATGTAGAAATATGAGTGAAGGCGAGCAACCTTAAGGTAATTACTGCATTAATTTATGATTAAAATGGTAAAAAATTATAAAAATCTATTTTTTCGAATTTTTTAAATCAAGAGCACTGAATTCGCGTATTGACATTCATGCTCCTACCCACCGAAAAACGTTTTGTGTGCAATAGTGCCGCAATACCTATCTTGCGTAATAATAGGTTTTTCATTTATTAGGGTTTCGTAATAAACAAGGAACCCTTATAGTTTCGCTATGTCTGTCTGTCTATCCTTCCGCGGTTTTACACAGAGATTATCCGTCTTATTATAAAACGCAGACTATCTTTATTACTAGGTTTAAACCATTATCCGACCAAATCAAGTTGACATTTTCAGATAAGACAATTACGTATTACTAGATATCAACTTGATTTGGTCGTATAATGGTATAGTCTGCGTGCCTATGCTACGCAGAAATTTCCAAATTTTTACTGGATCGCCGTTTTCTACAGATTTGTGTATATGCCGACGCTGTGCATCTCTTAGGGCTGTATTACATCTGTTACGAATACGAACATAATTGTCCCTATTGGCATCATTAGGATTGCGTTTAAATTTGCATTTCGCTAGGACCTTTTTGTTCATAAGCTTTTTCAGATCTTCTGTGAGCCAAGGTGCTGGAGCATGTTTTATTTTAATAGGTCTCAAGGGAGCATGTGCATCATAAAGTTTAATAACTATTGCGTTAAAAGTATGGACTTTGTCATCAACCGAACTTGCATTAAAAACCGGTGACCAGTCTATGTTATTGGCATCTTCAAAAATTTTTTCTTGATTAATTCTCCTAAAGTTACGCTAAATAATTACTTTTGGTTTTTGTTTTGGAGGACGAATCTTATAGGATAAGAATAGTAAATCGTGATAGGAGAAGGCATCAGCGGGATACTGGCCGTGTTTATCAACATGTTGAGATGATGAAACAAGAATAAGATCAAGAAGAGATGGTCTACAACCTGGAAAGTGATGGGTCGAGTTAAGTGGTAGAATGTGCATGTTACTAGACTCTACTATGGACTGTAAGGAAGATGAGCGATTTTCATTTAAAAGAAGGCAGGTATTAAAGTCACCCATAATTATGGCGTGATCACAAGTGGGGAGAAGGTCTTCTAAATTTTTCTCGAACGAAGAAAAGTAATTGATTTTAGAGGAGGGGCTATAATAGACTCCGAGAAGAACTTTGACGTTAGAAAACTTGAGCTCGATAAATAAGTGTTCACCAGCGTCAGTAGGGGGTGGTTGGGTCGACATACTCACTACTGAGAAAGGAATATTTGATCGGAGATAAATTGCGACACCTCCACCTTGCCTATTGCGGTCATTTCGTATCAGTTGAAAGCCAGGTAAAGGATATAATACAGAAGGGAGAGAAGAATGGAACCAAGTTTCGGAGACAAGTATAGCATGAATATTATCGTTATCAAAAGTCGCCATCATATCGGGGAAATGTGCCGGAATGCTTTGGGCATTGAAATGAACAATATTGAAATTTTTAGGTACGTCGCAAAATTCATTCACGAGCGCATCAGAAAGAGTTGGAATGCTTGCAAAACTATCGTTACCACTAGAGCTGCTGTCACTAAATGAACAAGTTATATAATCGTCATAATCACCGTTATCGTTACTTAATAACTTTAACATATTGAATAATATAATAAATATAACTATTATATATATTTATATGATGATAAAAATATAGATACCAACCTAATAAACGGAAGAAAAACCAAATTTATAGGTCTATTCTACCCCGCCGGCTGTGTTACATTAAAGAAATGCTTATGTAAGCAAAAGCAATGTAAGCAGAAAGTAATCTTAGAGAACAATGTTTAAAATTTACAAGAGTCTATAATGTTTGTGCTATATTATTACCTAACTTTATGAAGGAAGGAAGGACTTATAAAAAAAAAACGTACAACTTTATAACGAGAATCGATTAAATGCCCATGCCAAGAAAAGAGAAAAAAAAAAGTAAGTTTGACACTGACAGGTACTTGACAAGCATTCAAAGTGGCAATGACAATAGGAATAAATTGACTACCGACTATTAGTTTGTTTGTTCATGCTAAAACATTAAAAATTAAAGGGTATTTAAATAAGATTTTACACCACAAAGAAATTCCGAAGACGCCTTACGAAATACGTCACTTTCTCGCTGCGGCTGCCGCTGCCCGTCTGGTCTCAGGTCTGGCTACCACAGTCGAAGTTGAGGCAGCCGGTGCAGGCTTAGTTTTACTCTTTTCAGCTGGAACTGGGACTGTAATCTTATCCAAATCGGACATAGACACAACTCGATGGCGACTACCTTCGGCTCCTAGTACATACACTGTGCCTTCTCGGGTCCAGCACTTAGCAACTCCAAACCTCTGCCGTGCTGCTAAGAAGACGTCGTGCCGGGACTTAGTCAGGAACTCTGACAACGTGATCCCAGATCCTTTAAGCAGTGCCTTTGCATTCCACACCTTATTCCGGAGAGACCAGTCTCGTATTTTTACCAAGATGGGTCTGGGCCTGTCTGCATTACCAGCACGACCCATTCTATGACAACGGCTGATGTTGATAGCAGAGAAATTCTCTAGTTTGAGCTTAGCCTGCACTGTCTGGGTAATGCTCGCCTCAACTTCCTCACTGCTTTCTTCTGGGACTCCATGAAAGAAAAGCATTTTTCTCCGGCGTTGCATCTCTGTATTATCTGCAGACTGAGCAAGCAAATTAATTTGATCTTGCAACGCCCGAAGTGAAGCCAATGTAAACTTCTTGACCGTAATGAGTCATATAGAAAAATATCTGTTGTGAAATATATATATAAAAAACTATACTCAAAAATATATCTGTACTGAAATCTTACGCAATACGATACCAACATACCGGTCGTGATACAGAAAACCAGAAAAAAGTATACTCAAATATATCTGTACTGAAATTTCTACCCAATTTCACTTTTTAGTGATACAGAAAAATAAACATACTCAAATGCTCAATGAAAATATCTGTACTGAAATTTAACGGTATCAAAATTTATCGGTATGACCACATACAGAAAATAAATGTACTGAAATTTCATACCGGTAGGACGTCATACAGAAAAACAGTGTGTTCGGGATGAACTCGTGTAGAAATTGAAAATACCGTTTCGGTGAATACTCCGTTTACTAAGGCAAACTGTTTAACAATATATATATGTATATACAAGCACACGTCCGTCTCGTTAGCGAATACGCGATACAGTGGTTAACTCGTAGGCATCGTGGCGGGTCGGTGGGCGTGCCCCGGGCGATCCTGTTCGGCGTAGACATCCTCCCGGGCGTTGAAGGGACTTCAAACAGTTCTTAGGGGTTGGTGTTAGGGCTCGGAAGCACACAAATTTTATTGAGGGCTCTTCTTACAGAGCCTCGGCTCGTAGTTATGTCCGCGACTCGTGGCACGCCGTCAGGCCCTGGGTACAGTTTGGAGATGCGCCCCAGTCGCCAGCAGAGCGGCGGCGCGGCGTCGTCCTTTATGACGACTAGGTCGTCCAGGCACAGATCCTTGCACCGGACTTGCCACTTCGTGCGTTGCTATAGCTCGCTGACGTACTCTGCAGACCACCTCTTCCAAAAGTGTTGCCTCACTTGTTCCAGCCGGCGATATCTGTCAAGGTTATTTGTATTGTAGTCTAGCAGACATGGCGATGGTAGGGACGTGAGCGGTCAGCCTATCAAAAAGTGGCCCGGGGTAAGAGGACATAGGTCATTAGGCGAGGGGCTAAGGGGACAGAGAGGTCTACTATTGAGGATAGCTTCTACCTGGGCGAAAAGAGAACATAGTTCTTCGAAAGTTACGTGAGCGTTTTTTAGGACCCTATTGAGATGAAATTTGGCTGATTTAACGCCTGCCTCAAATAATCCGCCAAAAGAAGGGGCGTATGCCGGAGATAGGCGAAATTCGACACCTTCGTGAGCCGCAAACTCAACCAGACCCTCAGTGTTAGCCTTTGTCTTAAGAAAGTTGTTAATTTCCTTAGAGGCTGCGACAAAATTTCTACCAGTATCACAATAAATTATATTGGGCTTGCCCCTGCGAGCTATGAATCGCTTTAATGTAAGTATAAATGCATCCATAGTAAGGTCACTTACTGCCTCAAGATGGACGCATTTTAAACAAAAACAAATGAACATACATAAATAACATTTTATAATTTTTGCGCCGCGGCCCTTGCTATCTGCAATGTAGTATGGGCCTGCAAAATCTGTTCCCGTGGTGCTATACGGATAATTTGGATGTACACGTTCTAATGGTAAGTTGCCCATAATATTAGTAATGTTGTGTCCTTTAGACGCCGACATACCATACATTCTCTCGACGTGCGTCTGGCGAGTTTTCGTCCCCCTATAGGCCAATAGCGCTCTCTGACAGAGGCAAGGAGGAGCTGAGGACCGGTGTGTAACATGCGACGATGTTCTTGACGAAATACCAATTTGGTAAAGTCGTGGTCTCCCTTTAATACAATGGGGTGCTTTTTCTCAAAGGGGAACATAGACGAATCCAGGCGACCACCTACGCGCATGATGCCATCGGCATCCAAGAATGGATCAAGAGAGATTAGGGAACTTTTACGATTAAGGGATTTTCCGTTATTTATTAAACTTAGTTCCTTGGCAAAGGATTCCTTTTGCGCTATTTTTACAAGAAAATTGTGAGCCCTTTTTAACTCATCAACTTGAAGAGGACCTGATATTTTAGATGTGGGGGTCCTACAATTTTTTACAAATCTTAAGACGAATGCTAAGACTCTTTGAAGCTTATTGTAGTTGGAAAAATTACTAATGTTTACGACATTGACGTCTTGGGAAGACGCAGCCTCCCCCCACCAAGGCAGAGTGAGCCTTTAACTCAGGCAGATTAGTCTTTTCGGTACTAGAAAGTGGCCAGGCAGATTCGGCAATTTGCAAAAAGGGTGGGCCGTGCCACCACATGGACTTATTGATTTGATCAGGGTCTACACCACGAGACACAAAATCAGCTGGATTTTGGGTTGTAGGTACATAGCGCCATGATGTAGGGTGTGTCAGCTCCTGAAAGGGAGCTACTCTATTGGCAACAAATGTTTTGGGTTTTGTTTTAGAATTTAGCCATCCCAAAACAATAGTCGAGTCTGTCCAATATACGCGACGACTAATAGTGCAGCGTAGCGCGTCAGTGACCGTAGCGCTGAGTTCAGCGCCCAGCAAAGCTGCGCATAACTTTAAACGCGGTATTGTGGTGGGTTTGATTGGAGCTACTCGCGATTTTGCACAGAGAAGATTGACAGAAACCTTGCCCTCAGTACTAGAAGACTTCAAATAGATGCAACAACCATAGGCGCGTTGCGACGCTTCACAAAAACAATGCATCTCTATGGATATCGGTTTGTTAATTAGTACACACCTAGGAATCTTTAAAGGCGACAGTCTGGACGAACCCTGTGCAAACGTTGGCCATGCTGACTTGATTTCTGGATAAACTCGTTCGTCCCAATCAAGTTTAAGATTCCACAATTCTTGAAGTAGAATTTTGGCCTTTATGGTATACAAAGACAACAAACCAAGAGGGTCAAAGACCTTAAAGGTTGAAGACAGAATTTCTCGCTTGGTAATGTTCTCCTCTGGCTGTGGTATGTGTGGAAAGTAGAATTCATCAGAAGTAGGAATCCAACCAATACCTAAGGTAATTGTGGCATTACTTATCATGAGTTCTCCATCTTCTTGATTTAGAGAGTCAGACAATAATTCGGGGAGGTTAGATCGAAATTTACGTAAGCGAAAACAACTCCCTAAAAACTCCTAAAAAAGAGATTGAGCTTCGAATGTATAGTAGCTGCTCCACAGTGTCAGCCCCTGTGAGCACATTATCACAATATAAGTCATTTTGAATAATTGATTTAATAATTGGGTCATCACACTCCTCGCCAATTTGCCACAGGCAGCGAGCGGTAAGGAAACTAACGCTGACAAAACCGTACGTGACGGTGTTCAATCGCAATGTTTTTATGGGTTAGTCTTCGTTATCTCGCCATAAAATTAATTGTAAGTTACGGTCTGACTCGTTATGGAGAGCCTGTCGAAACATTTTTTCAATATCGCCTGTTAGCACATATTTATGTTGACGGAAGCGAACAAGAATATTAAAAAGGGGATTTTGAACGGTTGGGCCCGGCAAAGCTAGATAGTCAATAGTTTAGAAAATTCGGGAGACTCTATTAATACCAGTAATACATCGTATAGAACCATTGAGTCCATACCTAGTCCTAGTCAAAATACTTCATCCTGGTCACTTTCCTCCGAAATATTTAATGATGTACCTTTCGGCTTTAGACAAGAACGAGGTAAATTAATGATGGGTTCAGCACGTGTGCATATAAGTGATCGAATTATATCTGTAGCAGGACGTGATTATCGAATAACACCAGGGTTGCAGGAGTTATTGATGAAAAAAGTACCTAATTTGGATGTGGTAACTGAAAATGATTGTCAAGAATATAAGACCATGTTAATAGACACAAATGCTCACCGATGAGACTTTGATCCCACTAAACCAATTAAATCTAATAAAGGACGGAAGTACTTGCACATAATTAAACCACTTTTTAAGTTGCGAAAGCCTTCAACATCGTCTGTCAGTAATGCTGATGATATTAGCGCGGGAGAAGGTTTGATGCTTAAAAGAAGTTTAAAAAAAATACTGATTATATTTACTGGGATGACCCTAATGAATTAGTAGAAAGATTGAAGTTATTAATAGCATCTGAAGATGCAGGAAACACTGGTCTGGATAATGAAATAATTTCAATTATAGAAGAACTACGTGAAAATGGTTGTATAAATTAATAACCGCACATCCCATTTAGACCATTTATTATTTCACTTTTCACTGCGACCGACTTCAGTTCAAAATGAATGTTGATAAATTCGGTCACCACCAAAAGACTTCGTTTGTCAGAAATATTAGATTGTTCAACTAATCACCTAGTTAGATCGGAAAAAGGGGATTTTGATTTACAATCATCTCGATTGAGAGGAGTTCAAAAACCTGTGGCACATGATGATGTGGTGAACAAAAAATATGTTGATAAAAAAATCGCTGATGAAATTAATGCTTTTATGAAGACAATAAAAAAGGATGTGAGAAACAATCTTATTCAGTTTGAAAAAAAGTTTTATACGAAAGACTACATCGATAAAATTATTGAAATACAAAATGGCAAAACACCAAGTGGTAAATGAAATTCAAAGATCGGCACGCAGAAATTTTGATCGTCGCAATGTGATCTTGAAAGGAATAGACAACTTATGGCAAGCGGACCTAGCTGATTTTCAATCTTTAAAAAAGTATAATAGTGGATACGCTTACATTTTAACTGTCATTGATGGTTTCTCAAAATATGCTTGGATGATTCCTTGAAAAACTAAATCAAAGAAAGAGGTTGTTAATGCATTTACTCAAATTATAAGGGAAAGTGGACGTTTCCCTAAAAATCTACAAACGGACAGAGGGAAAGAGTTTTATAACGATGAATTTAAAAGACAAATGCTGTTAATGAAAATTAACCACTATTCATCGTATTCAACAAAAAAAGCTTCATTTGTAGAAAGACTAATCAAAACATTAAAGATTAAATCATCAATCATCATCAATACATATAATAAAATCGTAACCGATCGCTGTCTGTACATGGAAGATAAATGAGTAAAAATATTTTTGAGGGCTTTTACCAACGCAATAGAACACAAAACAATGATTTTTAGAATTTTTGTCTGTTTGTCGGTTTGTCTGTTTGTCTGTGCGTTTGTGCACGCTAATCTGAGAAACGGCTGAACCGATTCGTTTGCGGTTTTCATTGAAATATTGTGATAAGTTTCACTTAAAATTTAGTGTTTGTTTGATTTAAATCCGTTCATAAATGAAAAAGTTAAATCAATTTTAAAGAATCACGTCAAACATTTTTGTTCGAAAACCTGTGTTTGTAGACGCTAATCTCAGAAACGGCTGAACAACTTCGGTTGCGATTTTCATTTATGTATTTAAATAAGTTTCACTTAAAACGAAGTGGTTGTTTCATTAAAATCCGTTGATAAATAAAAAAGTTATATCAATTTAAAGAATCACGTCAAAGATTTTTGTTCGAAAATTTGCTATGAAATAAACTGTACAGTAGCATTGGCTAAAACTTTTGTCAATTTTATATTAAGGTTTTTGTAAAATAATAAAGTTAATTACCGGCCAAGTGAAGGTCGGGCTCGCGCACAAAGGGCTCCGTCCCGTTATCTATAAAAAATCACGTTTGTTGTACGGGAGCCTCAATTAAATATTTATTTTACTCTATTTTTAGTTGTTATATCGGCAAGAGAATTACATCATTATGAAAATTTCAACTGTCTAGCTATCACGGTTCATGAGAAACAGCCTGGTGACAGACAGGCAGACGGACGGAAGGACGGACAGCGGAGTCTTAGTAACAGGGTCCCGATTTTAGCCTTCGGGTACGGAATACGGAACCCTAAAATTTACTATTTTGATGTTTTCGGAGTGTTTTTATTAGTTTTTTTTTGGTCACCGATAGATGGCGCTGTTAAAAATACACAGAACCTAGGGCCACAAGATCCAACGCCATGAAACGGCCATTTTTAGCATGATTGTGGGCGCGAAAATGGAAAAAGGAATCAAAATAGGAAGTATTAGGTTAGGCGCAGGGGATGTCCTCTGACTAAAGCATAGGGTGCAGTGAGCGAGTCACGGACCACCATAGCGGTCGCCGCGCCGGGGCTGGCCCATAGTGGCTGAGAGGTAACACCGCGGAGTTTTTAGTGGTAAACGCCACATAACCATACCGGTCTCCCGTTACTGGCAAGGTGTCCGAAGGGATTTTTCCCGCGCAAAAGAGGCGCAACTGCTGCCTCCATGACGTGGGCCTGTCGGGCGATGGGAACGGGATTCCGTCGCTCCACAAATACGGTCCTCTAAGTTGAAAGGAGCATTTGTGTCAACACGCGTCTTTACCCTAGCGGATAAAATTGAAGGCCGATGTACCACCGCGCAGGCCACTCAGACTCCTCTCGATAACTGAGAGAGTACCTCGAATGAGCTCAGCCGAAGCCGCTGTTAAGCGGTCGCCGTATACCAGGTCTTTGGAGCAAGATTTAGCACACGGCCTTGGCAAAAGCGGTAACGCCGTTATGTCACCATGAGTTATTTTGTGAGTGAGAGCCATAACCGTCCGATTTCCTGTGGCCGAAAGGCACCTTTTCCTCACGTAAAAAGAAAGGTTAGGGAAAAAAGGTTAGGTTAAATTTAGGTTAGGCACTGCAATAAAAATGTATGGAACACCCATACCAAGACTACTTAGTATTGTGACCTCCTTCCCTGAGGAACGAAAGATCATGGTCATTTTTCAGTTCTCCAAACCTCTAAACAGCCGTATAGGACGCCCTACCCGAGAAACTCTTCAAACGGAGGTTCTTAGTGAACACTAAGCAGACATTAATCTCAGAGAACACTAACTTCCTACCATCCTTGAATCTCTACTGGTAAAATGTGCCGAGACACTGGCACGTCAAATACCTGGAGGTATCTAAAGTTTGGCAGATGCCTCAGCTTGAAAGTCCACATCAATAGAATGGTGACGATAGTGAAGATGGCCCGGGGAAAGGTCTATGCAGTACTTTCCTCTCGCTTCCAGCTACGGACGCGGCTCATGATTAAGGCGATCTTAAGAAAACCTATGTTTAAGGTTACTTGAGGAACGCCGTCATCCGTCGGGACTTAAAGTAGAAATGCTTATTTCTCGACTTTCATCTCCCGCTTAGCGAAAGACATGTTTGACAAGGCTTACCATTGCACCGCCACATCGGGAGGGTGGGGGAGAGGGGGTGATACGTATAGACGGTGGCAGCAGATCGTTGCAGAGAGCTACAACAGATTAGTGATGTGGAAACTGACGCCAAAAGACGGAAGATGAATGAAATATTAGCAAAGTCACTACGTATTGCATAAGTATTTCGTATTAGAGAGACCCACGGCGTAGCAGTAACATTCGGTAACAGTGTTAAGTTTACATGTAGTTTACAGTCCATGCTGGCAGAACCATGATGGCAGAAGGGCCGTCAAAATATCTGGCAAAAAACGATATTAATAGTCAAAATTCCGATCGACTTAGACTGTGACTAGAGATAATGTGTGATCGTAGTAAACAAGGAACCCTTATAGTTTCGCCATTTCTGTCTGTCTCTCTGTCCGTGGTTTTACTTAGAGATAATTAGTACCAAGAAGCTGTAATTTGGTAACGGTCATGAACTTAAAGTAGCACTAGGCAGGGCAACTGGCCTGACGGAGCCCATGCGATGGGTTGACGAAATAATCAAAGTCGCGGGTTACACCTGGATGTGAGCAGCACAGGACCGAGATGTGTCGACGAAGACATGTCTATGCTCAGCAGTGGACGGAAGAAGGGCTGAGATGATGATGAAATCTTTAGTTTTAATTCTAAGTCGAAATTCACAACTACGAAACACTTCACTGCGCGTGACCTGATATGCACTTGACCGGTTTTATTAAAATATCAAAATAAAGATTCTTATAAACTAAAGTCCACGCTGACGAAGTCGCGGGCAACAGCTAGTTGTATAAATATTTCAGTTATAATGGTAACTATAAATGGATAGGAAAAACTTTGAACAGAGTTTTGCTTTCATATAACAGTCAAAAACATAGCGTCACTAATTTTAAACCGGTAGATGTAAATACAAAAAATGAAGACCTAGTTTACCATAACATTTAAAAATTCCAAGAGAAACAAAGTAAATTAATCAAAAATAAATTAAGAATAGGTGACCACGTTAGAATAAGTTAATACAAGAGTAATTTTGCAAAAGGTTTTACACCTAATTGGTCTACAGAAATTTTCACAATTAAAACGGTTAATAATACTAAGCCAGTGACATATTTAATACAAGATCAACGAAAACAAAATATTTTGGGTTCTTTTTATCAAGAAGAGTTACAAAAAGCAAAGTATCCAAATATATACTTCATTGAAAAAAAAATTAGAAAAAAAAACAATAGATTGTTTGTCAAATGGTTAGGACTTTCAGACGAAGAAAACTGTTGAATAGATAAAAATTCTATTGTATTATAATACATAATATAAGTGTTAGGGTCTTATATTTTGCTCATTATATAACAAGAAATAAAAGGAGGTGGACTTGTCAATAATTTGATAAACAATATTCCGTTTGAGCTTCACTTGCCAGGTTACAACTATTGCGGACCAGGCACTAGGTTACAAGAAAGGTTATCGAGAGGTGATAAAGGTATTAACCAATTAAACAAAGCTTGTAAATACCACGATATTGCCTACAACAATCCGGAACTCTCCGTACGTCATATAGCAGATTTACAACTGATGAAAATGGCCAAGAAGCGATTACATTCTAAAGACGCTAGCAAAGGTGAAAAGTTGGCATCGTGGATAGTTAACAAAGTTATGAAAGCAAAATTAAAATCAGGCGCTGGGATAAAAAAAAATTAAAACCATTGTGTCAAAAATACGTTCACATATAAAGAAACTGAAATCAAAGGATAACAAAACTGCTATTAAATATGCTTGTGAAGCAGCAAAAAGTCACGTTGATCAAGTCACGTTCGTTTACCGAGAATAATACCAATCCCTAAAACAGGAGGGATTTTACCTTTGATACTAATTTTTACGGGTTTATCAGCACTAGACGCTTTAGCAGGAGGTGCTGCTGGTATAGCTGAAACCATAAATGATTGTAAAACCGCTCAACAGAATTTACTTGAATCTGAACGTCATAACAAAACCATGGAGGCTATTGCGATAGGAAAAAGATTTTTTATCTTAAACCATATAAAAAAGGAAGCGGGTAATTTTCGAAATCTACAAAAACCTAATGAACAGGCTTCCCAAACGTGCTCTTTCGAATATCGATATTATTAAATACACTGAAAATATTCCATATTTTCGAGGTGTGTATATGAGAGATAGATTGCCATGTAAACCACAACCCATAGAGTGTGGTATATTGAACTTAGACAGTTATAATAATGATGGAACTCACTGGGTAGCCTATGCTAAAATAAATGATTATTGTGAATATTTCGATAGTTTTGGTAACTTAAAACCACCCAAAGAATTGGTGAAATATTTAAACGTTAGTGATATACATTATATATAATTATACTAGATTTCAAAACTTTGATACTGTAAATTGCGGCCATTTGTGTATAAAATTTTTGCAAGACTTTTGGTGTAAATATAGTATATAATAATTATTACGTTTAAATTAAACATCATTCTAAAAATGTCTTTCACTCTGTCCATATCTGGAAACAGCTCAGTACTAACAACGAATTATTCCCCCCCATTGGAACTAGATGGTCAATATGAGTGCTCTCTATTACACTTATCTACATTTAATTCTATACCAAAATTACAAAAACTAATAATAAATTATATTGTGGATGAAGTGGTTGAAATTCCTGAGGGAGCTTATGAACTCCAAGACATCAGTGAGTTCTTACAATCAAAAGTAAACAATTGTGTTTTCAAGTTATTGTGCAACAATAACACATTGAGGCTCTCGATATTCTGCTCTAAAGATATTCATTTTGAAAAACCAAATTCTATTGGACCTTTACTAGGTTACGGTAAAACTTTTCTCAAGAAAGATAAATGGTTTATGTCCCCACTGCCAGTGAACATTCTATCTACAACTGTGCTACGGGTTGAATGTGATATTACTGAAGGTTTCTACATTAATGGAAAACCAAGTCATATAATTCACGAATTGGCTGTGAATGTCCCTCCTGGCTACCGAATAATGGAAATTTCAAAAACTACCATATTTTTCCGGTGAACAGAAGCACGGTGAATAGTATAAATATCAGAATATTGGTTTTAAAAATGAAATTGGAAGTCATTTTGCTGCTTCAGTACCTCTCAGAAACACATTAGGTTTTGCAGAAGATTATAAAAAAAATATTGTCAATTGCAAACATGAGCTTGTTTTGCTACGAAGTAATACTAACCTCAATGCTCTAAAGCTAAACACTGGTGAAGAGGTTGCAAGTATTGATATAAAAAAGATTGTATGGCGCATGCCTCACGTTAAAGTATCTGATAGAGAAAGAATTAATTTACTCAAAATACTCGAAAAAGACAGACCAGTTCAATTAGTGTTTAGAAACTGGGATCTTTATGAGTACCCTTTGTTACCAAAGACTACAAAACACACCTGGGCAATTAAAACTTCATCGCAAATTGAGAAACCTAGATATGTTATTTTAGGTTTACAAACAAACAGAAAAAACAATGGGATGAACGATATGTCACGGTCCGATCACTGCGATATTCCAGACGTTAAAGTTTTTTTAAACTCTACATATTACCCGTACGAAAGTTACAATACCAACTTTGCAAATCATAACTATGCACTAATATACGAGCAATATGCAAATTTTCAACAGTCTTATTATAACCGCCCATGCAACTCGTTGACTGCTCAAGAGTTTAAAAATATTGCACCATTATTCGTAATAGATTGTTCTAGATAGAACGATAATATCAAATCGGGGCCGGTAATCAACATTCGTCTTGAACTAGAGTGCAACAAAGAGATACCTGATCAGACAACAGCATATTGTCTCATTTTGAAGGACTGTATAGTAGAATATAGACCCCTGAGCAACATTGTTCGTAAAATATCATGAACTCGATTATTTTTGTTGATGTTTAAGGATTCAAGGATTGCTTTAATAAATTTACTAAAGAGTTTGCATTGTCTTCTGACGAGTTCACTCAAGTTTTTTTAATTAAACCTCCATATGCATTTACCACATTATCTTCGAAAGAAAAGAAGACGGTTCGATACCTTGAGCGACAGAAAGGGGTCCTCTGGAATTCTGGACACGTAGATTTCAGGGAATTCCAAAAAATCATTATACCAATGATGCGAAACAAAACTATTGTCATGAAAGGACTCGAAAAACAGAAATGGATTAAGGAATTGTGTGATGATTGTGATTTGATAGATATAGAAGACAGAGGAAGTCCAAATTTTTTGACTTTATATAAAACTTATTGTAAAAATGAATGTACCTTCAATTGTTTAAATCATAAGAATTTTTGTGCACTAAAAATGCTATTTGTATAAAGAAATGGTACTTAGACAATATTTAGTTTTGTAATGCAAGTTTTTCAGAATGTTTTATTTATAAAAAATAGTGCACTTTTTGTAAATGTATATCATGTTTATGTTTACCTTATAGATATCACAATACCGTCGGATTACAATATAGGTGCAAAGGAGATTGAAAAACTAAATAAATACCATCTATTAAAAACAGAAGTAACAAGAATTTGGAACACCAAAACTACAATAGTACCGATAGTAATAGGCGCAACAGGGGTAACCGCTACAAGCCTCCGGCGGTATTGTGACATCTTGCACTCACACATAGATATAAGCATTATGCAAAAACAGGCTGCATTACACACTAGTAACATTTTAAGCCGAGTACTGGGGGATACAGTTTTTGTAGGAGGGGACGCTGAAACTCCTTCTCCCTGAGGGTCTCAGGGCGGGAGTTCAGCTTAATACCGACCAAAAAGGGTCGAGAAGGTGCAAACCTAAGAAATTATAATATAATATAATACAATACAATACAATACAATACAGTACAGTACAGTACAGTACAGTACAGTACAGTACAGAACAGTACAGTACAGTACAGTACAGTACAGTACAGTACAATACAATACAATACAATACAATACAATACAATACAATACAATACAATACAATATAATATAATATAACTGGAAAACACCAGGAATCGACAAAATTCAAAACTACTACTTAAAATACCTTACTAGCATACATATATACTTAGCAAAATTATACACAAATATATTAAAAGGTTCAGAGGAAATAGAAGAATGGTTTACTACTGGTCAGGTTATTTTAATCCCAAAAAGTGACAGAACAGAAGACCCGAAGAACTGGAGGCCAATAGCTTGTCTTCCAAGTATGTATAAGCTCCTGACTTCTATATTGGCAAATAAGTTATACATGCACTGTGACAGAAATAATCTGATTGCCCCGGAGCAAAGAGGGCGTAGAAGACGCGCTCGTGGCTGTAAGGACCACCTGGTGGCCAATAAAGCTATACTTGAGGATGCCCACCAAAACCAGAAGAACCTGAGTATGGGATGGGTTGATTACCAGAAGGCCTTTGATAGTATGTCTCATGAATGGATACTAAAGACTCTAGATATATATATAAATGCCCAACTACTATCAAAGACTTCCTCAGAAAGGTTATGCCGAAATGGAAGGTTGTTATGACTGCCCGAGCAGTAGGGACCTCAGTAACTACGGAACCGATTTTCATA
The DNA here is from genome assembly GCA_963555685.1 of Acrobasis consociella. NCBI lineage: Eukaryota > Metazoa > Arthropoda > Insecta > Lepidoptera > Pyralidae > Acrobasis > Acrobasis consociella. The sequence continues at coordinate 13,873,360 of OY743125.1, read as the reverse complement.
CGCCGCGGTATATTTCAAGGGGACTCTTTGTCCCCACTTCTCTTCTGCCTAGGAATTAATCCTCTGTCACAGGTATTAAATAAATATGAAAGTTTAGGATACAAACTGAAAGACAGTGTATGTATAAATCATTTGTTATATATGGACGACCTTAAATTATACGCAAACAACAAAAATAATCTGAAGGTTCTCATAGATAGTACGGAAATATTCACGAAAGATATAAGTATGAACTTCGGGTTAAGTAAATGCAATATCTTACATATGCAAGCAGGAAAAAGAACAGGCTGCGAAGGAGAAGGACATGTGCTGTTAAGCGGTGGAGAATTCGAACATCTGAAGGAAGGCGAAAAATATAAATATTTAGGCATTAATGAAGCAGGAACTATAGAACATGATAGGCTTAGGGAACAAATACAGAAGGAATATTTTAAAAGAGTTAAAAAACTGTCCCATACACATCTTAACGCCAAAAACATAATAACCGCAATTAATACGTATGCAGTTCCAGTGCTTCTATATTCATTTGGTATAGTCAACTATAAAAACAGCGATTTAAAGAAAATAGACATAAAAACCAGAAAATTACTCACTCTAAACAAAATACATCAAGAAAAAGCTGATATCGAAAGATTAAACATGCCAATAGAAGAAGGAGGGAGAGGCCTTTTGAATATAGAAGCACTACATAAAACTCAGATTATTAAGTATAGGCATTATTTAGAAAATGAAGCCGATTATCTTATAAAAGCCATAGTAAAACATGATAAATCTAGGGTAAAATACTCCATACATAAAGAAGCAAATAATAATTTAAGTGAAATAGGATTAACAATAAATAGTAAGTACATAGATAGTGAACTAAAAAATGCAATATTGAAGAAACGGATACATACATTAAAATCTAAACCACTTCACGGTCAATTTTATAACTCCATTCTCGACAAACCTAACATAGACAAAGAGCTCTCATTCAGATGGATCAAAAAACAACAGGTATCTTCCTCATTTGTCTCGTCAACATTCGCCATACAGGACCAAGCAGTAGCCACCAGACAGCATGAAAGGGACATCATGAAAAAACCCATAGACGGCAAATGCCGTTTATGCAGGAACAGAGATGAAACTGCCCAACATCTTATTTCAGGCTGTGAAAAGCTGGCTGGCACCTACTATGTCAAGAGGCATAACAATGTGGTACAATATATCTTCTGGACATTAGCAAGAAAACACAACTTTGAAGTCTCGAAATTTTGGTGGAAAGAACAGTTGAGTCAACCTAAAGTAATAGAGAACGATGAGGCGAAGCGGATGTGGGAGATGCAAGTTCATACTGATCGCACAATCGCACATAACAGACCTGACATCATATACACACACAAGCAAAGCAATAACACTTACCTTATAGATATCACAATACCGTCGGATTACAATATAGGTGCAAAGGAGATTGAAACACTAAATAAATACCATCTATTAAAAACAGAAGTAACAAGACTTTGGAACACCAAAACTACATAATATAATATAATATAATATAATATAATATAATATAATACAATACGATACGATACGATACGATACGATACGATACGATACGATACGATACGATACGATACGATACGATACGATACGATACGATACGATACGATACGATACGATACGATACGATACGATACGATACGATACGATACGATACGATACGATACGATACGATACGATACGATACGATACGATACGATACGATACGATACGATACGATACGATACGATACGATACGATACGATACGATACGATACGATACGATACGATACGATACGATACGATACGATACGATACGATACGATACGATACGATACGATACGATACGATACGATACGATACGATACGATACGATACGATACGATACGATACGATACGATACGATACGATACGATACGATACGATACGATACGATACGATACGATACGATACGATACGATACGATACGATACGATACGATACGATACGATACGATACGATACGATACAATACAATACAATACAATACAATACAATACAATACAATACAATACAATACAATATAATATAATATAATATAATATAATATAATATAATATAATATAATATAATATAGTATAATATAATATATAACTAGCTTTTAGGGCTCTGCGCGGGCTGCAAGCAGCCCCCGGTTTTTCGGAATTCTCTTGGGGTGGGCTAAATAACATGTCAAGATGAGAAAATGGGTAAGGTTGTATGGAGGAAAATTGTCCTTGTATGGCGGTCATCTTGGATTTTGAAAAAAATCTAAAAACAAATGACGGTCGTCAAATTGCTTATAACCCCTTACATTTTGGAAAAAAAATCACGCCCCTATCTCCAACCGTTTTTGCAGGCCGTACCCCTTCCACATCAGGTTTATGCAGATCTTCAAATGTCAGATTTTTTGGTACTCACTGGAGCACCTTCTATACGACCACACATCAACTCAAACCCCACCAACCCCGCAACAGGGCAAACAACTCTGTCAGTGAGTGAGTGAGTCAGTGGTAATGTAGGTTTATATATTATAATTATAACTAGCTTTTCGGGCGCTGCGCGGGCTGCCAGCAGCCCGCGGTCTTTCGTGAACCTGTTGAAGTAGGCTAAGATATGTTTCCAGTTCAGAAAATGGGTAAGTTTGTATGGAGGAAAATTGTCCATGTATGGCGGCCATCTTGGATTTTGAAAAAAATCAAAAAACAAATGACGGTCGTCAAATTGCTTTTAATCTTCTACATTATGGAAAAAAAATCACGCCCCTAACTTTAACCGTTTTTGCAGGCCGTACCCCTTCCACATCAGGTTTCCGCAGATCCTCAAATGTCAGATTTTTCTGGTACTCACTGGAGCACCCTCTATACGACCACACATCAACCTAAACCCCACCAACCCCGCAACAGGGCAAACAACTATGTCAGTGAGTGAGTGAGTGGTAATGTAGGTTTATATATTATAATATAATATAATATAATTATAACTAGTGTTTCGGGTGCTGCGCGTGCTGCACGCAGCACGCGGTTTTTCGTGTAGCTGTTGAGGAAGGCTAAAGAACATGTCCAGTTGAGAAAATGGGTCAGACTTGCAGTCTGATGAGGAATCATGAAAAAATATGTGGGCGGCCATCTTGGATCCAAAATCTAATTGCAGTTTCGAGTTCCACGGGGTGCTTTACTCTAGTAAAGAAAATTTCAGACCCCTATGTAGTCCCAGTGAAACGATACTAACGAAATAATTTTAATTTTCTAAAATCCAGGCGCCATCTTGGATTCCAAAAAAAAATTTTAATTTGGATTTTTCGGCTCAAAATACATATAGATATTGATTTTCAGCAAAATCGCAAGCATTTAACTTTCGGCGGCCATCTTGGATTTCCAAAAATTAAAAAAAAAACGCAATGCTTGGTTGGAGTGGCTTGGGCTTCGCCCTCGCCCGCAGCTCGCTTCACTCGGTCTACGGCCTCGTGAAAATTACTTCGGGGAGGGGGGGTCAAGGGGGGGGGGAGCTCGGCCTTTGGCCTCGCTCCCCAGCTCGGCCTGCGGCCTGGCGTGGGTGCTCCGCCTTCGGCCTTCGGCCTCAGGCTGCGCCAACTTACTTGGGGGTGCGGTTTGTATGAAATTTGTATGGGGAGAAATTGTCCATGTATGGCGGCCATCTTGGATTTTGAAAAAATCAAAAAACAACTGGCAGTCGTCAAATTGTTTACAACCCCCTACATTTTGAAAAAAAAATCACGCCCCTAACCCCAACCGTTTTCGCAGGCCATACCCCTTCCACATCAGGATCTGGTGATCTTCACCCTCTCCCCGAAGTAATTTTCACGGATTTTCGGATTTTTCTGGTTGGTTTCAAAACACCCTGTATACGATGGTATAACATTAATGACACCTGTCAGTCGGCAACAGGTCAAACAATTATGTAAATCAGTGAGTCAGTGGTAAGTGTAGCTATATATAATATAACTAGCTTTTCGGGCGCTGCGCGGGCTGCAAGCAGCCCGCGGGTTTACTTGATGCTATTGGGGTGGGCTAAAATATGTTTCCGGTTCAGAAAATGGGTAAGTTTGTGTGGAGGAAAATTGTTCATGTATGGCGGCCATCTTGGATTTTGAAAAAAATCTAAAAACAAATGACGGTCGTCAAATTGCTTACAACCCCCTACATTATGGAAAAAAAAGCGCACCCCTAACCGAAACCGTTTTTGCAGGCCGTACCCCTTTCACATCAAGTTTCTGCAGATCCTCAAATGTCAGATTTTTCTGGTACTCACTGGAGCACCCTCTATACGACCACACATCAACCACAACCCCAGCAACCCCGCAACAGGGCAAACAACTATGTCAATCAGTCAGTGAGTGGTATTGTAGGTTAATATAATATAATATAATATAATATAATATAATATAATATAATATAATATAATATAATATAATATAATATAATATAATATAATATAATATAATATAATATAATATAATATAATATAATATAATATAATATAATATAATATAATATAATATAATATAATATAATATAATATAATATAATATAATATAATATAATATAATATAATATAATATAATATAATATAATATAATATAATATAATATAATATAATATAATATAATATAATATAATATAATATAATATAATATAATATAATATAATATAATATAATATAATATAATATAATATAATATAATATAATATAATATAATATAATATAATATAATATAATATAATATAATATAATATAATATAATATAATATAATATAATATAATATAATATAATATAATATAATATAATATAATATAATATAATATAATATAATATAATATAATATAATATAATATAATATAATATAATATAATATAATATAATATAATATAACCATGTCTCATCAGTGGCTTCTGAAGGCGCTAGATCTATATAAATGCCCAAGCAATATAAAAAACTTCCTTATGATGGCTATGCCAAAATGGAAAGTCACTATGACTGCCCGAGCAGTGGGGACTTCAGTTACTACTGAGCCGATTTGCATACGTCGCGGTATTTTTCAGGGGGACTCATTGTCTCCACTTCTATTCTGTTTGGGAATCAATCCATTGTCACAAATTTTAAACAAATATAACAGTCACGGTTACAAACTAAAGGACAGTGTAAGTATAAATCATTTGCTCTACATGGATGATCTCAAATTATATTCAAACAACAAAAATAACTTGAAGGTTCTCATAGATAGTACAGAGGTATTTACAAAGGATATAGGTATGAGTTTTGGACTAAGTAAATGTAATGTGTTACATATGCAAGCGGGAAAAAGAACAGGATATGAAGGAGAAGGGCATGTGCTACTCAGTGGTGAGACATTTGAACATCTTCGAGAAGGACAGAATTATAAATATCTAGGTATGAACGAATCAGGCAGCATCGATCATGATAAACTAAGAGAACAAATTCAGAAAGAATACTTTAAACGAATAAAAAAACTCACCCACACACACCTTAACGCAAAAAATATTATACGCGCAATAAACACTTATGCAGTCCCAGTACTCTTATATTCTTTTGGGATTGTTAACTATAAAAATAGTGACCTCAAAAAGATTGATATTAAAACAAGAAAGCTATTAACAATTCAAAAAATTCATCAAGAAAAAGCCGACGTGGAAAGATTATATATACCTATAGAAGAAGGAGGAAGGGGACTCATGAATATAGAAACATTACACAAAACTCAAATTATAAAGTATAAACAGTATTTAGAAAAAGAAAACGATTATTTAATAACAGCCATAGTACAACATGATAAAACAAGAACCAAATATTCCATTTCAAAGAAACTAGAAATAATTTAAATGAGATAGAATTAAATGCAAACAATACATACCTTGATAGTGAACTTAAAATAGCAGTACTGAAAAAACGTATAAATACCTGGAAAGCCAAACCATTACATGGTCAATTTCATAACTCTATACTGGAAAAAGCTAATATAGATAAACAACTTTAATTTGTTTGGATCAAAAAGCAACAGGTATCTCCTTCGTTGGTTTCGTCAGTGTTCGCCATACAGGACCAAGCAGTAACTACCAGACAGCATGAAAGAGACATAATGAAAAAACCCGTAGACGGTAAATGCCGGCTATGTAGGAACAGAGATGAAACCGCCCAACATCTTATTTCAGGGTGTGAAAAGCTAGCTGGTAGCTACTACGTAAAGAGACATAACAATGTAGTACAGTACATTTTTTGGACTTTAGCAAGGAAACACAAATTTGAAGTTTCAAAACTCTGGTGGCAGGAACAGTTAAACCAACCTAAAGTTATGGAGAATGACGAGGCGAAGCTAATGTGGGAGATGCCGGTTCACACTGATCGGACAGTCACACATAACAGACCAGACATCATCTACACACACAAACAAAGCAATAACACTTACCTCATAGATGTCACAATACCGTCGGACTACAATATAGGTGCAAAAGAGATAGAAAAGCTAAATAAATACCACCTGTTAAAAACAGAAGTTACTAGACTTTGGAACACCAAAACAACAATAGTACCGATAGTAATAGGAGCAACAGGCGTAACTGCAATAAACCTCCGGCGTTATTGTGACATTCTAGACTCAAACATAGACATAAGCATTATGCAGAAGCAAGCGGCACTGCATACAACAAATATCTTAAGCAGAGTTTTAGGCAACACAGTTTTTGTAGGAGGGGACGCTGAAACTCCTTCTCCCTGAGGGTCTCAGGGCGGGAGTTCAGCTTAATACCGACCAAAAAGGGTTGAGAAGGTGCAAACCTAAGAAATTTATAATATAATATAATATAATATAATATAACATAACATAACATAACATAACATAACATAACATAACATAACATAACATAACATAACATAACATAACATAACATAACATAACATAACATAACATAACATAACATAACATAACATAACATAACATAACATAACATAACATAACATAACATAACATAACATAACATAACATAACATAACATAACATAACATAACATAACATAACATAACATAACATAACATAATATAATATAATATAATATAATATAATATAATATAATATATATAATTAAGCGGTGGAGAATTCGAACATCTGAAGGAAGGCGAAAAATATAAATATTTAGGCATTAATGAAGCAGGAACTATAGAACATGATAGGCTTTGGGAACAAATACAGAAGGAATATTTTAAAAGAGTTAAAAAACTGTCCCATACACACCTTAACGCCAAAAACATAATAACCGCAATTAATACGTATGCAGTTCCAGTGCTTCTATATTCATTTGGTATAGTCAACTATAAAAACAGCAATTTAAAGAAAATAGACATAAAAACCAGAAAATTACTCACTCTAAACAAAATACATCAAGAAAAAGCTGATATCGAAAGATTATACATGCCAATAGAGGAAGGAGGGAGAGGCCTTATGAATATAGAAGCACTACATAAAACTCAGATTATTAAGTATAGGCAATACTTAGAAAATGAAGCCGATTATCTTATAAAAGCCATCGTAAAACATGATAAATCTAGGGTAAAATACTCCATTCATAAAGAAGCAAATAATAATTTAAGTGAAATAGGATTAACAATAAATCTTAAATAAATTAAATAAATCTTAACGTTCTTTCTTTGGGTCCCACTCATTTTAATCTTGATACCGACGATACTTGGCTTGACTTAATACTGACCTCCTCTTTAGATCTGGTTATCAATCACGGTCAACTATCTGCTCCAGGCTTTTCCAAACACGATCTGATTTATTTTCAATATAAACTTAAGCCACCTAAGCGTAAGCCTGAAATTGTCTGGATGCGCAATTATGCAAATATAGATTTAGACCAGCTTAGGAAAGATGCCATAGAAACTGATTTCACTAATATTCTTGAAGCTGAAACGATTGACGTAAAAGTTTCTTTACTGAATGCCTCCATTTTGAAAATATATGATGCTCATTCACCTGTTCATGCTGTAAGAGTTAGGCGGCCGCCAGCCCCGTGGATTGGTAGGGGAGTTCGAATGGCCATGACACGTAGGGATAGGTCTTTTCGTTTGTACAAGCGCGATCGATCTGATGAAAACTGGAACGCATATAAAAAGGCACGTAACTTGTATAATCGAATGGTAAGGGCAGCTAAAAAGAAGTATTTCCATGACCAATTGTCTAACTCCTCTTCGGCTAATATATGGAAGTTCTTACATTCTTTAAATTTAGGTAAAACTTCTACTCCAGCATCTTCTTCATTCTCACTAGATGATTTTAATAATCATTTTTCGAATTCTTCTTCTTTAGATCCTTCTGCCAAACTCCGTACTATTTCTAGGATTTCTTCCATGGCCAATCTCCACATCGAATCTTTCACTTTTTCTCCCTTAACTGAGGATGACATTCGAAAAATTATTTTATCTTTACATTCAAATGCGGTTGGTTGTGACGAAATCAGTAGACAAATGATTATGCATATTCTTGACATTTTGCTTCCAATTATTACACATATTGTAAATTTCTCTCTCTCCTCGGGCTCGTCGAAAAAAATCAAAGTTTTGAAATGGGCGAATTTCCGGACCAGTTAAAAATAGCCTTAATTAAACCCGTACACAAAAAAGGTGACACAACCTCGCCAAATAATTATAGACCGATAGCATTACTACCGAGCTTTTCAAAAATATTTGAAAAAGCAATGTGCAACCGCTTGTACATGTTCCTTGAAAAATTCAGTATACTCGATGATAGCCAAAACGGATTCAGGAAAACCAGATCCACAACAAAGGCAGTATATAAATACATTCAAACCGCCCTAACCCATATAAATGACAAAACATATGGATTGGGTTTGTTACTTGACATGACAAAAGCATACGAAAGAGTAATTTACCAAATCCTATTAATGAAGCTATATGGTTTGGGAGTACGTGGACAAGCCTTTTCCTGGTTTAAATCATATCTAAACAATCGGAAACAAATAGTACAAGTAGAAAACATGGATACCACTAAAAATATAATAAACGTTGTAAGATCGCAAGAAAAAACTCTGACTTGTTCTATACCACAAGGAAGTGTCCTCGGGTGTATACTATTCCTTATATACATTAACGATCTCCCAAAAATAATTAAAAATGACATAGCCCTGCCGGTGCTTTTTGCGGACGACATTTCAATATTGCTAAAATGTAAAAACACAGAAGACGGAAATAAATTACTACAAGACACTATTCGGACTGTTACTACTTGGCTTCAAAACCATAACCTTGACATAAATTATTCCAAATCAAAAATTATACAATTCAGATCATACAAAAAAAAACCTTTAAATATAAACATTAAATATAATAACCAACAAATAGAGTGCGTAGACACATTTAAACTCCTGGGTATTATGATAGACTCACATTTAAATTGGAAATGTCATATCGAGCATGTAAAATCAAAACTGTCTAGGTTCACCTATGCTTTACACGAACTGGTCCAAAGCACTAACACGGAAGCAGCGCTATCAGCATACTATGCTTACGCTTATTCCCAACTTAAATATGGAATTATCCTGTGGGGTAACAGCACAGACATTAGTGACTTATTCGCATTGCAAAAAAAGTGTGTAAGAATAATAGCCCAAATAGATAACATGACATCGTGTAAACCCTACTTCAAAAAATATAACCTTCTTACCTTACCATCATTATATATATACGACGTCTGCATGTTCACATATAAAAACATACACTCTTTTAAAAAGGTATCCGACACACATAGTATAAATACCAGACATAAAGAAAGACTACACCTACCTGCGTCTAGAATAAAAATGTTAGGCAATAGTCCGTACCACATGGCGGTTAAAATATTTAATGAATTACCAGATACTATACGACAAGAAAAAACATTCAAAAAATTCTCGAATGCTCTAAAATCCTACCTTATTTCAAAATGCTACTACACTTTCAAAGACTTTTTAGATGTAAATAAGTACAGAATTTAATTTGATTGTAGACAATACTATGCATGAAATTTAGATTTGTAATATTATTTTTAAGCATGTTTAGTTTATTAATTTAATCAATTGACATCTACCCATTGTATTTGCAATACTCTCTGAGTTGCTATGATTGGACCATCAATATACCTAAGACCTGTATGTATTATGACTCATAGTTAGCAAATAAATGTTTGAATCTTTGAATCTTTAAATCGTTTCCCACCCTTTGGGGAAAAGCATATGTCACTCCTTTGCCAAAAGTCTCAAATCCGCAGGCGTTAAATAATTTTCGACCCATTTTAATTTTACCTTATCTTTCTAAAGTGTTAGAAGCGGCTGCCCACGCTCAGGTCTCCGCGTTCATTCATGAAAATTGTCTTCTTACTCCCTTACAATCAGGTTTTCGTCCTGGGCACAGTACCGCTACTGCTCTTCTTAACGTCACCGAAGATATTCGCCTTGGTATGGAGAATTCGTTGGTCACCATTCTAGGTCTAATAGATTTCTCCAATGCGTTCAATATGGTTGATCACGACATTCTCCTGGCATTTCTCGAATACATGAAATTTTCATCGTTAGCTATGAGCTGGTTGTCTTCGTATCTCCATAGCAGGCAAAAAGCGGTTCGTATGGACCGTAAGTTATCGCAATGGAAGGATATTACTTCAGGTGTCCCTCAAGGGGGTATCCTATCCCCTCTGTTATTTGCTACTTTTATAAATCTTTTGTCGCTCTCTATTAGCTGCTCTTATCATTTCTATGCAGATGACCTACAAATTTACGTATAAACCACAGCGGAAAATATTGATTCTGGTGTAAGTCTACTGAACGCGTCTTTGTCCGGAATTTCATCTTGGGCTGAAGACTTTGGCATTCAAATCAATGCGTCAAAGTGTCAGGCAATCTTAATTGGTAGCTCCAGACAACTAGCGAAGATCGATATCAGCTCTGTTCCTGCAGTTCTGTTAAATAATACAAATATCTCGCTTAGTCAGTCTGTCAAAAATCTGGGCCTTATTATGGACTCAACGTTTAGCTGGAGGGATCAAGTCACTGAGGTCAGCAGAAAGGTTACTTACTCTCTTCAATACTTGAATCGTTTTAGAAACTTTCTGCCTATTAAAACTAACATTACTTTGATACAATCCCTTATTCTCTCCGTAATTGATTATGCTGATGTGTGTTATCCTGATCTTAACGCAGATCTTCTCAATAAGCTAGATCGTCTTATTAATAATTGTATCCGCTTTATTTTCTGTCTTCGTAAGTACGATCACATCTCCTTTTTTCGATCTAAGCTTAACTGGCTTCCTGTTCGTCAGCGCCGACAGCAGAGAATGCTTTGTACTCTTTTTTCTATACTAAAGAATCCCCTCTCTCCCCTGTACATGAAAAACAAATTTCGCTTTCAGTCCGAAAGCCATGACCGTGAGCTTCGCTCTAGTCATACTCTTCTTCTTCACCTTCCTTTATTTCGCTCTAATTTTATGTCAAATTCTTTCACTATTCAGGTTACACGACTTTGGAATGCCTTACCCGAAGACATAAAAAGTATCTCAAATAGGTATCTATTTAAGAAGAAAGTCCACACGCACCTTTTTGCTAATTTGTTGCAGCAGAACTAATCAAATCATTATCTTAAACTGTTTTATATTTTATATTATGTATATTTGTGTATGTTTATTAATGTATGTATTAATAATGTTTATCTATGTATATGTATTGTTTATGTAAGTTTATTATATATAAGTTATAGTTTATTATATATATATATGTCGGCGAGTTCAATATAATCCCCTTTATTATTGATTAAGTTGTGCAAACAGAAAGTTGTTTACTTCAAAACATAACTGTTATAATTTCAAATGTTTCGACAAGTATAAAAGCGGTCGCCCTAGCGACGAGCGGCTCAGTCTTGTGCGGACCGCCGTACTGTGAACATCTCCTTTGTGTAGTGTGCTGTGGGCTTGGCCATAACTTCTTTAATTGTGATTGTTGTAATAGATGAGGATTTGGTAAACCGATTTATTACAATGATAGTTGTTTCAGCTAGACGATAAGCCCAGGTGGACACAGATTCAATAACTGTGTGGGCCAGGGGTATTCAGACACATGTGGTTGGAATCCATGATACAGCGCGAGGCGGAGCGCTGTACTTATCGTCACACTTTTAGTGAGTTCGGCGGAGATCATCTCCTGCTCCGTCATCAGAAGTTGGATCTGAATCTTTTGCCCACTTGAGTGAATCCATGGGAGAATAGGGGTGAAGAGTTCGACAGGGTCCAAAGAGCGTGATTATAATTGGTCCGTCTTTTAAATTGTCCAAAGATGATGGACCCGTATTTTCAGTTTGCCAGAGGGGTAAAAATTCACAAGGATACTGAGCGTCAAGGTTCTTGAGTGAGGGCTTGCGGAGTCACAGTGAGGTAAAATCGTGCTTGAGTGTAACGTCACGCAAAATTTCAATGCCCTGTATTTTTGTCATTTTTAGTTCCTCAGAGAAAGGAAAGAGTGTGTGAGAGTGAAACTACAATGTTGTTTGATTGTCTAACCGATGGACCAAAAGTGTTTTTCCATTTGTCATGCCTATTCTGGATAACAGGAACCTGTCTATTTATTTAATAATCGTAAAGCTATTATTACAGTCGTTATTCTGTATCTATTGTATTGCGTCTTTTTGCAGGGTGAACCAGTCTTCCGGCAGTCTCGAATAATGTGGTCCATGTCCTATTCAGGCGCGCCACATCCGCAAGCTGGGGAGTCAATCCAGTCGCACTGGAATTCAAACCATCTAGTTCGTCCCCATCCAGTTCTCATTCTGTGGAGCTGGCATCTGCGTGGGAGAAAGAACCCTGAGAGTTTTTCAGTGGGGTTGATGGTTGTATCCACATAGGTTTATTCAAATTCTATTCTATTTGATGGTAAAGTGGTTTTTCAACAGTCAATCCTATAGAGCTGGTGTCGTGACTTCAGTCTTAGCCTTTTTAATAGTTTTTGGAGTTTAGCAGTGCAATGTGTCGATAACTTTTGGGGTCATTGACGGCTCTGGTTTTAATATCGCAACCCATCCTGTGTTGCATATGGTCTGTGTGACAAATGGTCTGTGTGACAACCGTCTGTTCGACAAGCGTCTGTGTGACAAGCGTCTGTGTGACAAACGTCTGTGTGACAAACGTCTGTGTGACAAACGTCTGTGTGACAAACGTCTGTGTGACAAGCGTCTGTGTGACAAACGTCTGTGTGACAAACGTCTGTGTGACAAGCGTCTGTGTGACAAAGCGTCTGTGTGACAAGCGTCTGTGTGACAAGCGTCTGTGTGACAAACGTCTGTGTGACAAACGTCTGTGTGACAAGCGTCTATGTGACAAGCGTCTGTGTGACAAGCGTCTGTGTGACAAGCGTCTGTGTGACAAACGTCTGTGTGACAAAGCGTCTGTGTGGCAAAGCGTCTGTGTGACAAAGCGTCTGTGTGGCAAAGCGTCTGTGTGACAAGCGTCTGTGTGACAAACGTCTGTGTGACAAGCGTTTGTCTGTCAACCGTCTGTCTGTCAACCGTCTGTCTGTCAACCGTCTATCTGAATGGCAGCCGGTCTGTGTGACAACCTTTAGCGCCAGTAATGGTGCTAACGAGAGTGAAGCGATCAGTGTAAAGATACCTAACGTGTGATTAGTTTCAGCTACTTCTGCAAAGTTGCTAAAGTGCTAACAAGTGAACCATAACTGCTGGCCACGTATTGCGGCCGAGTTGGAGTCAGCGGCAGTGCCGCAGGCGCTGGAGATTCCTGGTGAAGTGAGGTGAAGTGAAAAAGCGAGTTGATATCGTGTGTATTTCTGTGTCGTAACCTTATCTGCTGAATCGCAAAGATAACCTGGTGAGTTTTTATATTTTTTTCGATTTAAGAGTAGAGCAGAAAGCAATTTATTTCAAAACCTTTAGTTTTAAAACATAAAATAGAATAATGTCTAGTCTTTTGACCACTATGCAAGCAGAAAATAATTATGATTTCGCTATTTTAAATAAGAACGTGTATTATCTGCTAAGCTTAGTGACTTGATCTTATCGTCATGAGTTGATAGATGAGCTTAACATCACTGAAGGTGGCATAAGTCACTGTTAGTCGGAGCTGGCAGTGGCGCCAATTAGTATCCTAACAAAAAGTCTAGTTTGAGTATTTTAAATTATAATTTTTAGCGTCTTTTAAGCTTACGTATGAAAACTGGTGTAAAATGATAGTTATTAGGTACGTTACGTACTTCATTATTCGTAAAGTTGGAGAGATAGGTTCTCCTAGCCTTTGCCTAGTATTGGACTAAAGATAAGCTAAATATTATAATAACTTTTATAAAGATTATTATGAGATAATGACCAGGGTGATGATGATGATATTGGTAATGAAGAGATAGTGATGACGATGAAGATATTATTGGTAAAGAGGTAGTGATGATGAAGAGGTGACGGCGAGCCTACCATGATGATGATCATGGTGATGACTTTATTTAAAAGGACCCTTCACCGTTTACTATGTGAGTAATAATATTTTACCATGAATTTCTTATTTACTGTGTTTTAGGTTAACTGAAGTAAAGTCCCGTTACTTGAGTAAATTTTAATCTGGATAGGTAAAGTCGAGTAAATATTGTGATATTATAGCCAAATTCAAAAATATCGTACTGATAAGCAATGTTATTTTTATTGTTAGGAAGTCCGTAGAAAAAAGATTAAGTTGCAAACGCTTTAACTGTTTTCTAGCCACGCTTTAGTGTCACAAAAGTACTGTAAACGTTTGTTTTTGTTGACAGTTGGGTATTTTCCTGAGCCAAGGATGAATTATTTTGTGGTGTTGGCGGGGTAAAGTGTCGCAAAGTAGTGTTGCTTGCCTTTGAACGTATCCATTTTAGCGTAGTTTTGGATTTATTATGGCGGAAGGGCTGATGGTGAAAGCGTCGTTTGGCTCCGGGGATCTGTGTCGTCACCTGCCTGTATTTCATACAAAATCCCAGTGCAGTCGAAGTGCAAACAGTGGAAACTGTTTGTTTTTACGTTTGGAGGAGGGTGTCTGATTCGACTTGTTGGAAAATAGCGTATGTTATCTACCCAGTTGACATTTATTTTCACTTCTTCTTCTCATCGTGTCGGTGGCTTGAATTTTTAATTTTGTTCTTCGAGAACGTTGCCACTTTTACGCTTCTCTCCGAGGCAGAGTATAGGTCTAGCACGGTACAGCTGGTAGGGCATAGAGGTGATCTAATGATCTAATCGTCATGTCCACAATCGCCCTGTACTTCTGCTTGGTCTATCGGCCTACTTCAGTTCGGAGGCAATTCAAGCACCTCCAAGTAGCCCATGGCAGTTTATGACCTGGCGGTAGCGCCTCTGATGGTTGGATGTAATCGGGGGGTGGAGCATACTGTTTGCACCACATTCTAAACCTAGATAATTCCGGTTGTTCTTACGTATAACTACTTGAATCATTATGACGATTTTTCACCTGTTCAGTTATTTGAAAAATCGAGATGCTTTCCGGGCATGAAACTCAAAGCAAATACACAAGTGTTTCCGTGATAGGTTGAGAAGGATGCGGGAGCCAGAGAAGCTCATTAGGAAGACCGATAGCATAGCAAAAGGCTTTATTTCCATAGGTAGAGTGATGAACTACATTGTTTGTTTTGTTGTGACCGTACTAGAGTTGACCCGTAGTCCGTGAGTGGGCAATATGCGGTCGGCTCTTGTGGAGATCGAGTTTCTGGATGAAATCATAAGGTCAAGTGGACCTGGTGATCACAGGTGATAATACGCGTTATAGTGTGAGGACAACGATGGAAATTCTGATCTCCGATTATTTTGAGCTAATGATTAATGTTTTGTTAATATGTCTTGGTGATCTCTTCTGAGTTCTGACTCAATTAATAATTACTGTATCTTTTTTTTTTAACATCGTGAAAATGTAGAATTTTTATTAGTTTTGACTCAATTTAATTGTCATAACTGGTAAAGGGAACATGTGATTAATAAAACTTTTAACATGTGATCGCTGAATATTGACATAAAGTTTTTAGTATCCGATTCAATGTAAAGATTTATCGATGTTCATTGCTTGTTTTGAGTTTATTATAGATTGTTTAAACCATTATAAAAGGTTAATTATTGCAGAAAATAAATACAGTAAACAATAATTAATTTCACTAAAAACTAATTAACTTACCTAAATTAAAATAATAAAACAAGAACTAAAATATAACAACCCAACAAAAAAAACTATTTAAAAAAAAACATTATATTAAATAAATAAAATAGACCCTACATCACCACGATCGCAGGGCAGGGTAACTAAGATACGGGCAGCATTGCCTCGTTGTATAGCAAGACTTCTAACAGAAACAGAAATTAACTAAAACTTCGTTTTGGTCAGGTTTGGCCGAACGATGTACCATTTATGCTTTGTGTTGATCTTAAATATGAAACCCGAGGACGGGTTTACTGTCAAGATGGCAGTGTCAACGAGTTAAAAATTGATTCTTTTGAATTGATTCATGAATTTTGTTGATTCGAATGATTGAATACGTAAGCAATGCGCAAAAAAATCCCTTAGTCATGATTTCTTTATAATTATTCCTGTACGAATATTGGCTGAAGGACAAACAAAAGACCGGTTCAGAAAAGTAGTATTGTGGCACTCTGGAGTAGAATTTTGGCGAGTTTAAATTTTGTTATAGTTTTGTGAGATGCTTATTGTCGAGCTAGATCAGAATCATTTTATGGTTATTTCTAACTATGCTACTTACTAGTTTAAATTATTATTGAAAGCGCGTACGAGGGCGTACGCATGTCAGGTTGGCCGTGTCGGCGAGTTCAATATAATCCCCTTTATTATTGATTAAGTTGTGCAAACAGAAAGTTGTTTACTTCAAAACATAACTGTTATAATTTCAAATGTTTCGACAAGTATAAAAGCGGTCGCCCTAGCGACGAGCGGCTCAGTCTTGTGCGGACCGCGGTACTGTGAACATCTCCTTTGTGTAGTGTGCTGTGGGCTTGGCCATAACTTCTTTAATTGTGATTGTTGTAATAGATGAGGATTTGGTAAACCGATTTATTACAATGATAGTTGTTTCAGCTAGACGATAAGCCCAGGTGGACACAGATTCAATAACTGTGTGGGCCAGGGGTATTCAGACACATGTGGTTGGAATCCATGATACAGCGCGAGGCGGAGCGCTGTACTTATCGTCACACTTTTAGTGAGTTCGGCGGAGATCATCTCCTGCTCCGTCATATATATATCTTTACGCGCCTATCGCTAATAAATTTAATTCTGTTTTTCCCAAAGGCTGACTGGTAGAGAATGCGTTAGCATTAAGTCCACCTTTTGTACCATTATGGTCAATAAAGATTTAATAAATAAATAAATAGTAAGTACATAGATATCGAACTAAAAAATGCAATATTGAAGAAACGGATACATACATTAAAATCTAAACCACTTCACGGTCAATTTTATAACTCCATTCTCGACAAACCTAACATAGACAAAGAGCTCTCATTCAGATGGATCAAAAAACAACAGGTATCTTCCTCATTAGTCTCGTCAATTTTCGCCATACAGGACCAAGCAGTAGCCACCAGACAGCATGAAAGGGAAATCATGAAAAAACCCATAGACGGCAAATGCCGTTTATGCAGGAACAGAGATGAAACTGCGCAACATCTTATTTCAGGCTGTGAAAAGCTGGCTGGCACCTACTATGTCAAGAGGCATAACAATGTGGTACAATATATCTTCTGGACATTAGCAAGAAAACACAACTTTGAAGTCTCGAAATTTTGGTGGAAAGAACAGTTGAGTCAACCTAAAGTAATAGAGAACGATGAGGCGAAGCTGATGTGGGAGATGCCAGTTCATACTGATCGCACAATCGCACATAACAGACCTGACATCATATACACACACAAGCAAAGCAATAACACTTACCTTATAGATATCACAATACCGTCGGATTACAATATAGGTGCAAAGGAGATTGAAAAACTAAATAAATACCATCTATTAAAAACAGAAGTAACAAGACTTTGGAACACCAAAACTACATAATATAATATAATATAATATATAACTAGCTTTTCGGGCTCGGCGGGCTGCAAGCAGCCCGCGGTTTATCGTGGGGCTGTTGAGGT
The DNA here is from genome assembly GCA_963555685.1 of Acrobasis consociella. NCBI lineage: Eukaryota > Metazoa > Arthropoda > Insecta > Lepidoptera > Pyralidae > Acrobasis > Acrobasis consociella. Next base: position 13,855,126 of record OY743125.1, on the reverse strand, counting down.
AGTCTAAAATATGTTTCCAATTCAGAAAATGGGTAATTTTGTATGGAGGAAAACTGTCCTTGTATGGCGGCCATCTTGGATTTTGAAAAAAATTAAAAAACAAATGACGCTTGTCAAATTGCTTACAATCCCCCACATTCTGGAAAAAAAATCACGCCCCCAACCCTAGCCGTTTTTGCAGGCCTTACCCCTTCCACATCAGGTTTCTGCAGATCCTCAAATGTCAGATTTTTCTGGTACTCACTGGAGCACCCTCTATACGACCACACATCAACCTAAACCCCACCAACCCCGCAACAGGGCAAACAACTATGTCAATCAGTCAGTCAGTGAGTGAGTGGTAATGTAGGTTTATAGTATAATAATATAACTAGCTTTTCGGGCGCTGCGCTGGCTGCAAGCAGCCCGCGGTCTTTCGTGAGCCTGTTGAAGTAGGTTTAAATATGTTTCCAGTTCAAAAAATGGGTATGTTTGTATGTGGAGAAATTGTCCTTGTATGGCGGCCATCTTGGATTTTGAAAAAAAATTAAAAAACAAATTACGGTCGTCAAATTGCTTACAATCTTCTACATTTTGGAAAAAAAATCACACCCCTAACCCCAACCGTTTTTGCAGGCCGTACCCCTTCCACATCAGGTTTCTGCAGATCCTCAAATGTCAGATTTTTCTGGTACTCCATTTGGCACCCTCTATACAACCACACATCAACCTAAATCCTACCAACCCCGTAACAGGGCAAACAACTATGTCAATGAGTCAGTCAGTCAGTGAGTGGTAATGTAGGTTTATATATTATACTAGCTTTTCGGGCGCTGCGCGGGCTGCAAGCAGCCCGCGGTTCATCGTGGGGCTGTTGAGGTAAGCTAAGATATGTTTCCAGAATAATAAATGGGTAAGTTTGTTTTGGATTTTGAAAAAAAATAAAAAACAAATAACGGTCATCAAATTGCTTATAATCTTCTACATTATGGAAAAAAAATCACAACCCTAACCCCAACGGTTTTCGCAGGCCGTACCCCTTCCACATCAGGTTCCCGCAGATCCTCAAATGTCAGATTTTTCTGGTACTCACTGGAGCACCCTCTATACGACCACACATCAACCTAAACCCCACCAACCCCGCAACAGGGCAAACAACTATGTCAATCAGTGAGTCAGTGAGTCAGTGGTAATATAGGTTTATATATTATAATATACTAGCTTTTCGGGCGCTGCGCGGGCTGCAAGCAGCCCCCGGTCTTTCGTGCTGCTGTTGAGGTATGGTAAGACATGTTTCCAGTTCAGAAAATGGGTAAAAACTGCAGTCAGTAAAAGAAACATCAAAATATGTGTGGGGGCGGCCATCTTGGATCCAAAAACTGATTGCAGTTTTGAGTTCCGCGGGGTGCTTTACCCCCATGTACAAAATTTCAGACCCCGACGAAGTCCCAGTGAGACGTTATAAACGAAATAAGTTTAATTTTCTAAAATTCAGACGCCATCTTGGATTCCAAAAAAAAAATTGAATTTGGGTTTTTGGGGTCAAATTACATATAGATATCGATTTTCAGCCAAATCGCAAGCAGTTGACTTTCGGCGGCCATCTTGGATTTCCAAAAAACACTAACGCTGCTCTTTGTGATAGTGGCTCGGGCTTCGCCCTCGCCCGCAGCTCGCCCTTGGGGGGGGCATCCAAGAGGAAGAGGGGAGTGGCTCGGGCTTCACCCTCGCCCGCAGCTCGGCCTGCGGCCTCGCGGGGTTGGCCTTTGCTTTTGGCCTCTGGCTGCGCCTAGTTACATGGAGTGGCCGTTTGTATGAAATTTGTATAGAGGAAAATTGTGCATGTATGGCGGCCATTTTGGATTTTGAAAAAAATAAAAAAACAAATGACTCTCGTCAAATTGCTTACAACCCCCTACATTTTGGAAAAAAAATCACGCCCCCACCCCCATCCATCTTCGCAGGCCGTACCCCTTCCTCATCCGGTTTCTGCAGATCCTCAAATGTCAGATTTTTCTGGTACTCACTGGAGCACCCTCTATACGACCGCACATCAACCTTAACCCCTACCACCCCGCAACAGGGCAAACAACTATGTCAATCAGTCAGTGAGTCAGTCAGTGGTAATGTAGGTTTATATATTATAATATAATTATAATATAAATAGCTTTTCGGGCGCTGCGCGGGCTGCAAGCAGCCCGCGGTTTATCGTGCGGCTGTTGAGGTAGGCTAAAATATGTTTCCAGTTCAGAAAATGAGTAAGTTTGTACGGAGGAAAATTTTCCTTGTATGGCGGCCATCTTGGATTTTTAAAAAAATAAAAAAACAAATGACGGTCGTCAAATTGCTTGCAATCCCCTACATTTTGGAAAAAAAATCACACCCCTAACCCCAACCGTTTTCGCAGGCCGTACCCCTTCCACATCAGTTTTCCGCAGATCCTCAAATGTCAGATTTTTCTGGTACTCCATTTAGCACCCTCTATACAACCGCACATCAACCTAAACCCCACCAACCCCGCAACAGGGCAAACAACTATGTCAATGAGTCAGTCAGTCAGTGAGTGGTAATGTAGGTTTATATATTATAATATAACTAGCTTTTCGGGCGCTGCGCGGGCTGCAAGCAGCCCGCGGTTCATTGTGGGGCTGTTGAGGTAGGCTAAGATATGTTTTCAGTTCAGAAAATGAGTAAGTTTGTATGGAGGAAAATTGTCCTTGTATGGCGGCCATCTTGGATTTTGAAAAAAATTAAAAAACAAATGACGGTCGTCAAATTGCTTGCAACCCCCTACATTTTGGGAAAAAAATCACACTCCTTACCCTAACCGTTTTCGCAGGACGTACCCCTTCCACATCAGGTTTCTGCAAATCCTCAAATGTCAGATTTTTCTGGTACTCACTGGAGCACCCTCTATACGACCACACATCAACCTAAACCCCTCCCACCCGGCAACAGGGCAAACAAATCTGTCAGTGAGTGAGTCAGTCAGTGGTATTGTAGGTTTATATATTATAACTAGCTTTTCGGGCGCTGCGCGGGCTGCAAGCAGCCCGCGGTCTTTCGTGCGGCTGTTGAGGTAGGGTAAGACATGTTTCCAGTTCAGAAAATGGGTAAAAACTTCAGTCAGTATGGGAAACATCAAAATATGTGTGGGGGCGGCCATCTTGGATCAAAAATTTAATTCCAGTTCCGAGTACCGCGGGGTGCTTTACCCCTGTATACAAAATTTCAGACCACTACGAAGTCCCAGTGAGACGTTATAAACGAAATAAGTTTAATTTTCTAAAATCCAGACGCCATCTTGGATTCCAAAAAAACTGTCAAATTTGGATTTTTCGGCTCAAAATACATATAGATATCGATTTTCAGCCCAATCGCAAGCAGTTGACTTTCGGCGGCCATCTTGGATTTCCAAAATTAAAAAAAAAAGCGGCGCTTGTGGTAGTGGCTCGGGCTTTGCCCTCGCCCGCAGCTCGCCCTACGGGCTCGCATCACTCGGCCTGCGGCCTCGTGAAAATTACTTGGAGGTGGGGGAGGTCAAGGGGGGGGGGGGGGAGTGGCTCGGGCTTCGCCCTCGCCCGCAGCTCGGCCTACGGCCTCGCGGTGGAGGGCTTTCCTTTTGGTCTTTGGTCTCTGGCTGCGCCAAGTTACTTGGGGGGCCGTTTGTATGAAATTTGTATGGAGGAAAATTATCCATGTATGGCGGCCATCTTGAATTTTGAAAAAAATAAAAAAACAAATGACGCTCGTCAAATTGCTTACAACCCCCCACATTCTGGAAAAAAAATCACGCCCTTAACCCCAACCGTTTTTGCAGGCCGTACCCCTTCCACATCAGGTTTCTGCAAATCCTCAAATGTCAGATTTTTCTGGTACTCACTGGAGCACCCTCTATACGACCGCACATCAACCCAAACCCCACCAACCCCGCAACAGGGCAAACAACTATGTCAATCAGTCAGTGAGTCAGTGGTATTGTAGGTTTATATATTATAATATAATATAACTAGTGTTTTGGGTGCTGCGCGTGCTGCACGCAGCACGCGGTTTTTCGTGCAGCTGTTGAGGAAGGCTAAAGAACATGTCCAGTTGAGAAAATGGGTAAGAATCGCAGTCTGTTGAGGAAACATGAAAAAATGTGTGGGCGGCCATCTTGGATCCAAAATCCGATTGCAGTTTCGAGTTCCACGGGGTGCTTTACTCTAGTAAAGCAAATTTCAGACCCCTATGAAGTCCCAGTGAGACGATACTGACGAAATAATTTTAATTTTCTGAAATCCAGACGCCATCTTGGATTCCAAAAAAAAAATTAAATTTGGATTTTTTGGCCCAAAATACATATAGATATTGATTTTCAGCCCAATCGCAAGCATTTGACTTTTGGCGGCCATCTTGGATTTCATTGAATGCTTGATGGGAGTGGCTCGCATCACTCGGCCTGCGGCCTCGTGAAAATTACTTGGGGGGGGGGGGGTCAAAAATGGGGAGAGGGGAGCTCGGCCTTTGGCCTCGCTCCGCAGCTCGGCCTGCGGCCTCGCAAGGGGGCTCCACCTTCGGCCTCAGGCTGCGTCAAGTTACTTTGGGGGGGCCGTATGTATGAAATTTGTATGGAGAACAATTGTCCTTGTATGGCGGCCATCTTGAATTTTAAAAAAAATCAAAAAACAAATGACAGTCGTCAAATTGCTTACAACCCCCTACATTTTGGGAAAAAAATCACGCCCCTAACCCCAACCGTTTTCGCAGGCCGTACCCCTTCCACATCAGGATCTGGTGATCTTCAAGGTTTCGGATTTTTCTGGTTGGTTTCAAAATACCCTGTACACGATGGTATAACATTTGTGACACCTGTCAGTCGGGAACAGGTCAAACAATTATGTCAATCAGTGAGTCAGTGGTAAGTGTAGCTATATATAATATAATATAACTAGCTTTTCGGGCGCTACGCGGGCTGCAAGCAGCCCGCGGTCTTTCGTGCGGCTGTTGAGGTAGGCTAAAATATGTTTCCAGTTCATAAAATGGGTAATTTTGTATGGAGAAAAATTGTCCTTGTATGGCGGCCATCTTGGATTTTGAAAAAAATAAAAAACAAATGACGTTCGTCAAATTGCTTGCAACCCCCTACATTTTGGAAAAAAAATCACACCCCTAACCCCTACCGTTTTCGCAGGCCGTACCCCTTCTACATCAGTTTTCTGCAGATCCTCAAATGTCAGATTTTTCTGGTACTCAATGGAGCACCCTCTATACGACCGCACATCAACCCAAATCCCACCAACCCCGCAACAGGGCAAACAACTATGTCAATCAGTGAGTCAGTGGTATTGTAGGTTTATATATTATAATATAATATAACTAGCTTTTCGGGCGCTGCGCGGGCTGCAAGCAGCCCGCGGTTTTTCGTGCGGCTGTTGAGGTAGGCTAAAAAATGTTTCCAGTTTAGAAAATGGGTAAAAACTGCAGTCAGTAAAGGAAACATCAAAATATGTGTGGAGGCGGCCATCTTGGATCCAAAATCTGAATCCAGTTTCAAGTTCCGCTGGGTGCTTTACTCCCACATGCAAAATTTCAGATCCCTACGAAGTCCCAGTGAGACGTTATGAACGAAAAAAATGAAATTTTCTAAAATCCAGACGCCATCTTGGATTCCAAAAAAAATGTCAAATTTGAGTTTTTCGGCTCAGAATACATATAGATTTCGATTTTCAGCCAAATCGCAAGCAGTTGACTTTCGGCGGCCATCTTGGATTTAGAAAAAAAAAAGAAACGCTGCGCTTTGTGATTGTGGCTCGGGGTTCGCCCTCGCCCGCAGCTCGCCCTTCGGGCTCGCATCACTCGGCCTGCGGCCTCGTGAAAATTACTTGTAGAGGGGTGGGGGGGTAAAAAGAGAGGGGCTGTGGGAGTGGCTCGGGCTTCGCCCTCGCCCGCAGCTCGCCCTTCGGGCTCGCATAACTCTGCCTCCGGCCTCGTGCAGATTACTTAAGGTGGGGGGATCCAAGGAGGAGGGGGTAGTGGCTCGGGCTTCGCCCTCGCCCGCAGCTCGTCCTGCGGCCTCGCGGGGGCTGCCTTTGCTTTAAGCGTTTGGCCTCTGGCTGCGCCTAGTTAGTTGGGGTGGCCGTTTGTATGAAATTTGTATGGAGGAAAATTGTCCATGTATGGCGGCCATCTTGGATATTGAAAAAAATAAAAAAACAAATGACGCTCGTCAAATTGCTTACAACCCCCTACATTCTGGAAAAAAAATCACGCCCCCAACCCCAACCGTCTTCGCAGGCCGTACCCCTTCCACATCAGGTTTCCGCAGATCCTCAAATGTCAGATTTTTCTGGTACTCACTGGAGCACCCTTTATACGACCACACATCAACCCAAACCCCACCAACCCCGCAACAGGGCAAACAACTATGTCAATCAGTGAGTCAGTCAGTGGTATTGTAGGTTTATATATTATAATATAATATAACTAGCTTTTCGGGCGCTGCGCGGGCTGCAAGCAGCCCGCGGTTTTTCGTGCGGCTGTTGAGGTAGAGTAAAACATGTTTCCAGTTTAGAAAATGGGTAAAAACTGCAGTCAGTAAAGGAAACATAAAAATATGTATGGCGGCGGCCATCTTGGATCCAAAATCTGATTGCAGTTTCGAGTTCCGCGGGGTGCTTTACCCCGACATGCAAAATTTCAGGCCCCTACGAAGTCCCAGTGAGACGTTATAAACGAAATAAGTTTAATTTTCTAAAATCCAGACGCCATCTTGGATTCCAAAAAAAATATTGAATTTGGGTTTTTGGGGTCAAATTACATATAGATATCGATTTTCAGCCAAATCGCAAGCAGTTGACTTTCGGAGGCCATCTTTAATTTCCAAAAAAAAAAAAAAGACGTTGCGCTTTGTGATAGTGGCTCGGGCTTCGCCCTCGCCCGCAGCTCGCCCTTCGGGCTCGCATCACTCGGCCTGCGGCCTCGTGAAAATTACTTGGAGGGGGAGGGGTGGTCATAGGTGGGGGAGGGGGGGAGGGGGGAGCTCGGGCTTCGCCCTCGCTCCGCAGCTCGGCCTGCGGCCTCGCGGGGGGGTTTCGGCTTCGGCCTCCGGCCTCAGGCTGCGCCAAGTTACTTGGAATATTAGTATGAAATTTGTATGGAGGAAAATTGACCATGTATGGCGGCCATCTTGAATTAAAAAAAAAAACAAAAAACAAACGACGCTCGTCAAATTGCTTATAATCTTCTACATTATGGAAAAAAAATCACACCCCTAACCCCAACCGTCTTCGCAGGCCGTACCCCTTCCACATCAGGTTTCCGCAAATCCTCAAATGTCAGATTACTTGTAGGGGTAGGGGGTCAAAGGGGGAGGGGGGGGAGCTCGGGCTTCGCCCTCGCTCCACAGCTCGGCCTGCGGCCTCGCGGGGGCGCTTCGCCTTCGGCCTTCGGCCTCAGGCTGCGACAAGTTACTTGAGGGCCGTTTGTATGAAATTTGTAAGGAGGAAAATTGTCCATGTATGGCGGCTATCTTGGATTTTGGAAAAAAACAAAAAACAAATGATGCTCGTCAAATTGCTCACAAGCCCCTACATTTTGGAAAAAAAATCACGCCCCCAACCCCATCCGTCTTCGCAGGCCGTACCCCTTCCACATCAGGTTTCTGCAGATCCTCAAATGTCAGATTTTTCTGGTACTCACTGGAGCACCTTCTATACGACCACACATCAACCTAAACCCCACCAACCACGCAACATGGCAAACAACCATGTCAATCAGTGAGTGAGTGAGTGGTAATGTAGGTTTATATATTATAACTAGCTTTTCGGGCGCTGCGCGGGCTGCAAGCAGCCCGCGGTTCATCGTGGGGCTGTTGAGATAGGCTAAGATATGTTTCCAGTTCAGAAAATGGGTAAGTTTGTATGGAGGACAATTGTCGTTGTATGGCGGCCATCTTGAATTTTGCAAAAAATAAAAAAACAAAAGACGGTCGTCAAATTGCTTACAACCCCCTACATTTTGAAAAAAAAATCACACCCCTAACCCTAACCGTTTTCGCAGGCCGTACCCCTTCCACATCAGGTTTCTGCAAATCCTCAAATGTCAGATTTTTCTGGTACTCACTGGAGCACCCTCTATACGACCGCACATCAACCTAAACCCCACCAACCCCGCAACAGGGCAAACAACTATGTCAATCAGTGAGTGAGTCAGTCAGTGGTAATGTAGGTTTATATATTATAATATAACTAGTGTTTCGGGTGCTGCGCGTGCTGCAAGCAGCACGCGGTTTTTTGTGCGGCGGTTGTTGGCTAAGAAATGTTTCCAGTTCAAAAAATGGGTGAAAACTGCAGTCAGTTGAGAAAACATGAAAAAATGTGTGGGCCGCCATCTTGGATCCAAAATCTGAATGCAGTTTCGAGTTCCTTTAGGTGCTTTACCCCCACATGCAAAATTTCAGACCCCTACGAAGTCCCAGTGAGACGTTATGAACGAAATAAATTTCATTTTCTAAAATTCAGCCGCCATCTTGGATTCCAAAAAAAAATTCAAATTTGGATTTTTCTGCTCAAAAAACATATAGATATTGATTTTCAACCAAATTGCAAGCATTTGACTTTCGGCGGCCATCTTGGATTTCCAAAAATTAAAAAAATACCCGGCGCTTACTAGATTGGCTCGGGCTTCGCCCTCGCCCGCAGCTCGCCCTTCGGGCTCGCGTCACTCGGCCTGCGGCCTCGTGATGGGGGGACATTACATGGGGGGAGAGGGGGAGAGGGGAGGAGGAGGGGGGGTGAAAAGGGGGCTCGGCCTTCGGCCTCGGGCTGCGCCAAGTTACTTGGGGGGGCCGTTTGTATGAAATTTGTATGAGGGGAATTTTTTTTTATGAAAATTAAAAAAAAAATACTGGCTCTGGTAATTGATCAGGTACCCCTTTCATTTTGTCTATGGGGTCAAATCTCCAGGTCCAACCGTTTAGCCAGGCCGTACGCCTTCCACATCAGGTTTCTGCAAATCCTCAAATGTCAGATTTTTCTGGTACTCACTGGAGCACTCTCTATACGACCACACATCAACCTTAACCCCACCAACCCCGCAACAGGGCAAACAACTATGTCAGTCAGTCAGTCAGTGGTAATGTAGGTTTATATATTATAACTAGTGTTTCGGGTGCTGCGCGTGCTGCAAGCAGCACGCGGTTTTTCGTGTGGTGGTTGTTGGCTAAGAAATGTTTCCAGTTCAAAAAATGGGTGAAAACTGCAGTCAGTTGAGAAAACATGAAAAAATGTGTGGGCGGCCATCTTGGATCCAAAATCTTAATGCAGTTTCGAGTTCCTCGAGGTGCTTTACCCCCACATGCAAAATTTCAGACCGCTACGAAGTCCCAGTGAGACGTTAGGAACAAAATAAATTTCATTTTCTAAAATTCAGACGCCATCTTGGATTCCAAAAAAAAAATCATATTTGGATTTTTCGGCTCAAAAAACATATAGATATTGATTTTCAGTCAAATCGCAAGCAATTGACTTTCGGCGGCCATCTTGGATTTCCAAAAATTAAAAAAAACCCGGCGCTTACGGGAGTGGCTCGGGCTTCGCCCTCGCCCGCAGCTCGCCCTCGCCCGCAGCTCGCCCTTCGGGCTCGCGTCACTCGGCCTGCGGTCTCGTGATGGGGGGAAATTACTTGGGGGGAGGGGGGAGGGGGGAGGGGGGAGGGGGGGGAGGGGGGGGAGGGGGGAGGGGGGGGTGAAGGGCTCCGCCTTCGGCCTTGCCACGGAGCTCGCCCTTCGGGCTCGCAAACCGGCTTCGCCCTCGGCCTTCGGCCTCGGGCTGCGCCAAGTTACTCAGGGGGGCCGTTTGTATAAAATTTGTATGGGGGGATTTTTTTTTATGAAAATTAAAAAAAAAATACTGGCTCTGGTAATTGATCAGGTACCCCTTTCATTTTGTCTATGGGGTCAAATCTCCAGGTTCAACCGTTTAGCCAGGCCGTACCCCTTCCACATCAGGTTTCTGCAAATCCTCAAATGTCAGATTTTTCTGGTACTCGACCCCCTCACCCCTGTACGTTCCACCATAAACCATCACCCCTACTATTTGGCAACCGGTCAAACAACTATGTCAATCAGTCAGTCAGTCAGTGGTAAGTGTAGCTATATATAATATAATATAACTAGCTTTTCGGGCGCTGCGCGGGCTGCAAGCAGCCCGCGGTCTTTCGTGCGGCTGTTGAAACAGGCTCAAATATGTTTCCAGTTCAGAAAATGGGTAAGTTTGTATGGAGGAAAATTGTCCATGTATGGCGGCCATCTTGAATTTTGAAAAAAATTAAAAACAAATGACGGTCGTCAAATTGTTTACAACCCCCTACATTTCGGAAAAAAAATCACACCCCTAACCCCAACCGTCTACGCAGGCCGTACCCCTTCCACATCAGGTTTCTGCAGATCCTCAAATGTCAGATTTTTCTGGTACTCACTGGAGCACCCTCTATACGACCACACATCAACCTAAACCCCACCAACCCCGCAACAGGGCAAACAACTATGTCAATCAGTCAGTGAGTGAGTGGTATTGTAGGTTTATATATTATAATATAATTATAACTAGCTTTTCGGGCGCTGCGCGGGCTGCAAGCAGCCCGCGGTTCATCGTGGGGCTGTTGAGGTAGGCTAAGATATGTTTCCAGTTTAGAAAATGGGTAAGTTTGTGTGGAGGAAAATTGTCCTTGTATGGCGGCCATCTTGAATTTTGAAAAAAATAAAAAAACAAATGACAGTCGTCAAATTGCTTATAATCTTCTACATTATGGAAAAAAAATCACACCCCTAACACCAACCGTCTTCGCAGGCCGTGCCCCTTCCACATCAGGTTTCCGCAAATCCTCAAATGTCAGATTTTTCTGGTACTCACTGGAGCACCCTCTATACGACCGCACATCAACCTAAACCCCACCAACCCCGCAACAGGGCAAACAACTATGTCAATCAGTGAGTCAGTGAGTCAGTGGTAATGTAGGTTTATATATTATAATATAATATAACTAGCTTTTCGGGCGCTGCGCGGGCTGCAAGCAGCCCGCGGTTTATCGTGTCATAAAATTGCTTACAATCTTCTACATTTTGGAAAAAAAATCACACACCTAACCCCAACCGTTTTCGCAGGCCGTACCCCTTCCACATCAGGTTTCCACAGATCCTCAAATGTCAGATTTTTCTGGTACTCCATTGAGCACCCTCTATACGCCCATACATCAAGGAAAACCCCTACCACCCCGCAACAGGGCAAACAACTATGTCAATGAATCAGTCAGTCAGTGGTAATGTAGGTTTATATATTATAATATAACTAGCTTTTCGGGCGCTGCGCGGGCTGCAAGCAGCCCGCGGTTTTTCGTGCGGCTGTTGAGGTAGGCTTAATAACATGTCCAGTTGAAAAAATGCGTAAAAACTGAAGTCAGTATAGGAAACATCATAAAATGTGTGGGGGCGGCCATCTTGGATCCAAAATCTGATTACAGTTCCGAGTACCGCGGGGTGCTTTACCCCCATGTACAAAATTTCAGACCCTTACGAAGTCCCAGTAAGACGTTATGAACGAAATCAGGTAAATTTTCTGAAATCCAGACGCCATCTTGGATTCCAAAAAAAATTTTGAATTTGGGTTTTTGGGGTCAAACTACATATAGATATCGATTTTCAGCCAAATCGCAAGCAGTTGACTTTTGGCGGCCATCTTGGATTTTCAAAAATTAAAAAAATTTGACTGCACTTGGGGAAGTGGCTCGGGCTTCGCCCTCGCCTACAGCTCGCCCTTCGGGCTCGCGTCACTCGGCCTCCGGCATCGTGAAAATTACTTCCGGGGGAGGAAGGGGGAAGGGGAGGGGGCTGTGATAGTGGCTCGGGCTTCGCCCTCGCCCGCAGCTCGCCCTGCGGGCTCGCATCACTCGGCCTCCGGCCTCGTGAAAATTACTTAGGGGGGGGATCCAAGAGGAAGGGGGGAGTGGCTCGGGCTTCGCCCTCGCCCGCAGCTCGGCCTGCGGCCTCGCGGAGGTGGCCTTTGCTTTTGGCCTCTGGCTGCGCCTAGTTACTTGGAGTGGCCGTTTGTATGAAATTTGTATATAGAAAAATTGTGCATGTATGGCGGCCATCTTGGATTTTGAAAAAAATAAAAAAACAAATGACTCTCGTTAAATTGCTTACAACCCCCTACATTTTGGAAAAAAAATCACGCCCCTAACCCCAACCGTTTTCGCAGGCCGTACCCCTTCCACATCAGGTTTCTGCAGATCTTCAAATGTCAGATTTTTCTGGTACTCACTGGAGCACCCTCCATACGACCGCACATTAACCTAAACCCCACCAACCCGGCAACAGGGTAAACAACTCTGTCAGTGAGTCAGTGGTAATGTAGGTTTATATAATATAATATAACTAGTTATAATATAACTAGCTTTTCGGGTGCTGCAGTGGTAAGTGAAGCTATATATAATATAATATATAACGAGCTTTTCGGGCGTTGCGCGGGCTGCAAGCAGCCCGTGGTCTTTCGTGCGGCTGTTGAGGTATGGTAAGACATGTTTCCAGTTCAGAAAATGGGTAAAAACTGCAGTCAGTAAAAGAAACATCAAAATATGTGTGGCCATCTTGGATCCAAACACTGATTGCAGTTTTGAGTTCCGCGGGGTGCTTTACCCCCATGTACAAAATTTCAGACCCCGACGAAGTCCCAGTGAGACGTTATAAACGAAATAAGTTTAATTTTCTAAAATTCAGACGCCATCTTGGATTCCAAAAAAAAAATTGATTTTGGGTTTTTGGGGTCAAATTACATATAGATATTGATTTTCAGCCAAATCGCAAGCAGTTGACTTTCGGCGGCCATCTTGAATTTCCAAAAAAAACTAACGCTGCTCTTTGTGATAGTGGCTCGGGCTTCGCCCTCGCCCGCAGCTCGCCCTTGGGGGGGGCATCCAAGAGGAAGAGGGGAGTGGCTCGGGCTTCGCCCTCGCCCGCAGCTCGGCCTGCGGCCTCGCGGGGTTGGCCTTTGCTTTTGGCCTCTGGCTGCGCCTAGTTACATGAAGTGGCCGTTTGTATGAAATTTGTATAGAGGAAAATTGTGCATGTATGGCGGCCATCTTGGATTTTGAAAAAAATAAAAAAACAAATGACTCTCCTCAAATTGCTTACAACCCCCTACATTTTGGAAAAAAAATCACGCCCCCACCCCCATCCATCTTCGCAGGCCGTACCCCTTCCTCATCCGGTTTCTGCAGATCCTCAAATGTCAGATTTTTCTGGTACTCACTGGAGCACCCTCTATACGACCGCACATCAACCTTAACCCCTACCACCCCGCAACAGGGCAAACAACTATGTCAATCAGTCAGTGAGTCAGTCAGTGGTAATGTAGGTTTATATATTATAATATAACTAGCTTTTCGGGCGCTGCGCGGGCTGCAAGCAGCCCGCGGTTTATTGTGCGGCTGTTGAGACAGGCTAAAATATGTTTCCAGTTCAAAAAATGGGAAAGTTTGTATGGAGGGAAATTGTCCATGTATGGCGGCCATCTTGGATTTTGCAAAAAATCAAAAAACAAATGACGCTCGTCAAATTGCTTACAACCATCCACATTCTGGAAAATAAAACACGCCCCTAACCCCAACCGTTTTTGCAGGCCGTACCCCTTCCACATCAAGTTTCTGCAAATCCTCAAATGTCAGATTTTTCTGGTACTCACTGGAGCACCCTCTATACGACCGCACATCAACCTAAACCCCCCAACCCCGCAACAGGGCAAACAACTCTGTCAGTGAGTGAGTGAGTGAGTGGTAATGTAGGTTTATATATTATAATATAATATAATATAATAAAACAACCATGTCAATCAGTGAGTCAGTGAGTGGTAATGTAGGTTTATATATTATAATATAACTAGCTTTTCGGGCGCTGCGCGGGCTGCAAGCAGCCCGCGGTTTATTGTGCGGCTGTTGAGACAGGCTAAAATATGTTTCCAGTTCAAAAAATGGGAAAGTTTGTATGGAGGGAAATTGTCCATGTATGGCGGCCATCTTGGATTTTGCAAAAAATCAAAAAACAAATGACGCTCGTCAAATTGCTTACAACCATCCACATTCTGGAAAATAAAACACGCCCCTAACCCCAACCGTTTTTGCAGGCCGTACCCCTTCCACATCAAGTTTCTGCAAATCCTCAAATGTCAGATTTTTCTGGTACTCACTGGAGCACCCTCTATACGACCGCACATCAACCTAAACCCCCCAACCCCGCAACAGGGCAAACAACTCTGTCAGTGAGTGAGTGAGTGAGTGGTAATGTAGGTTTATATATTATAATATAATATAATAAAACAACCATGTCAATCAGTGAGTCAGTGAGTGGTAATGTAGGTTTATATATTATAATATAATATAACTAGCTTTTCGGGCGCTGCGCGGGCTGCAAGCAGCCCGCGGTCTTTCGTGCGGCTGTTGAGGTAGGCTAAAATATGTTTCCAGTTCAGAAAATAGGTAAGTTTGTATGGCGGAAAATTGTCCATGTATGGCGGCCATCTTGGATTTTGAAAAAATTAAAAAAACAAATGACGCTCGTCAAATTGCTTACAACCTCCTACATTTTGGAAAAAAAATCACGCCCCTAACCCTAACCGTTTTTGCAGGCCGTACCCCTTCCACATCAGGTTTCTGCAGATCTTGAAATGTCAGATTTTTCTGGTAGTCACTGGAGCACCCTCTATACAACCGCACATCAACCTAAACCCCACCAACCCCGCAACAGGGCAAACAACTCTGTCAGTGAGTCAGTCAGTGGTAATGTAGGTTTATATATTATAACTAGCTTTTCGGGCGCTGCGCGGGCTGCAAGCAGCCCGCGGTTCATCGTGGGGCTGTTGAGGTAGGCTAAGATATGTTTCCAGTTCAGAAAATGGGTAAGTTTGTACTCGTTTGTTCGTACTCGGCCTACGGCCTCGTGAAAATTACATGGGGGGGGAGGGGTGGTCAAAGGTAGGGGGGGGGTCAACAGCTCGGCCTGCGGCCTCGCGGTAGGGCTTCGCCTTCGGCCTCCGGCCTCAGGCTGCGCCAAGTTACTTGAAATGTTTGTATGAAATTTGTATGGAGGGAAATTGTCCATTTATGGCGGCCATCTTGAATTTCGAAAAAAAACAAAAAACAAATGACGGTCGTCAAATTGCTTATAATCTTCTACATTATGGAAAAAAAATCACACCCCCAACCCCAACCGTTTTCGCAGGCCGTACCCCTTCCACATCAGGTTTCCGCAGATCCTCAAATGTCAGATTTTTCTGGTACTCCATTTAGCGCCCTCTATACAACCACACATCAACCTAAACCCCACCAACCCCGCAACAGGGCAAACAACTATGTCAATGAGTCAGTCAGTCAGTGAGTGGTAATGTAGGTTTATATATTATAATATAACTAGCTTTTTGGGCGCTGCGCGGGCTGCAAGCAGCCCGCGGTTCATTGTGGGGCTGTTGAGGTAGGCTAAGATATGTTTCCAGTTCAGAAAATGGGTAAGTTTGTATGGAGGAAAATTGTCCTTGTATGGCGGCCATCTTGAATTTTGAAAAAAATAAAAAAATAAATGACGCTCTTCAAATTGCTTACAACCCCCTACATTTTGGAAAAAAAATCACGCCCCTAACCCTAACCGTTTTTGCAGGCCGTACCCCTTCCACATCAGGTTTTAGCAGATCCTTAAATGTCAGATTTTTCTGGTACTCCATTTAGCACCCTCTATATAACCGCACATCAACCTAAACCCCACCAACCCCGCAACAGGGCAAACAACTATGTCAATGAGTCAGTCAGTCAGTCAGTCAGTGGTATTGTAGGTTTATATATTATAATATAATATATAACTAGCTTTTCGGGCGCTGCGCGGGCTGCAAGCAGCCCGCGGTCTTTCGTGCGGCTGTTGAAGTAGAGTAAAACATGTTTCCAGTTCAGAAAATGGGTAAAAACTGCAGTCAGTAAAGGAAACATCATACTATGTGTGGGGGCGGCCATCTTGGATCCAAAATCTGAATGCAGTTTCGAGTTCCTTGAGGTGCTTTACCCCCACATGCATAATTTCAGACCCCTACGAAGTCCCAGTGAGACGTTTTGAACGAAATAAATTTTATTTTTAAAAATTCAGACGCCATCTTGGATTCCGAAAAAAAATTCAAATTTTGATTTTTCTGCTCAAAAAACATATAGATATTGATTTTCAGCCAAATCGCAAGCATTTGACTTTCGGCGGCCATCTTGGATTTTAGCGTACTATTTTGGATACTTGGCGTTTACGGGAGTGGCTCGGGCTTCGCTCTCGCCCGCAGCTCGCCCTTCGGGCTCGCGTCACTCGGCCTGTGGCCTCGTGATGGGGGGAAATTACTCGGGGGAGGGGGAGGGGGGGGGGTGAAGAAGGGGGGCTCGGCCTTCGGCCTCGCCACGGAGCTCGCCCTCCGGGCTCGCGAGCCGACTACGCCCTCGGCCTTCGGCCTCGGGCTGCGCCAAGTTACAGGGGGGGGCCGTTTGTATGAAATTTTTATGGGGGGATTTTTTTTTATAAAAATTAAAAAAAAATACTGGCTCTGGTAATTGATCAGATATCCCTTTCATTTTGTCTATGGGGTCAAATCTCCAGGTCCAACCGTTTAGCCAGGCCGTACCCCTTCCACATCAGGTTTCTGTAAATCCTCAAATGTCAGATTTTTCTGGTACTCGACCCCTTCACCTCTATACGTTCCACCATAAACCATCACCCCTTCTGTTTGGCAACCGGTCAAACAACTATGTCAATCAGTCAGTCAGTCAGTCAGTGGTAAATGTAGCTGTTGATGGTATTAGGGTTAAATTGCACTGATTTGGAATATTTTAAATGAAAACAAGTGTCTCTGTGAATGTATGAAATGCGACTGGTTTATTGACTAAAAAATCACACGTTAAATAGGCCTGTTAGTGTGCGGTGGTAGTTATACGTATAGTTTGAATTAAATGCTAGACTTTGATACAACATACCGCCCACCAAAAGGACTGCAAGTCATTTTCCAAATAACAAAGTACGTTAAATGTTAAGAAAATGTTAAAGGATACATTGCAACTTTACTTTAAATAGGTAATTGAAAAACTATAAAACATGCAATATTACAATTGACAAAATAAACTACGTTTGATATGAAAATCACAAAAATAATAACTCAAGAATTAAGAAGAATCAATGGGTAAGGCACACAGTTTGGTAACAGTTCTTTTGGTGATAGTACTTCCACTTTTCACGGAGTATACCCTTGTGAAGCCATCATCTCCAGGGTGCTTATCAATGATTCTTCCCAATGACCATTTTCCAGGAGGTAAGTTGTCAGTTTTGATGAGAACAATGTCTCCGATCTTAAATTCGTCTTCCCTTTTTTGCCATTTAGGTCTTTGCTGAAGCCGACTCAAATATTCATCCTGCCAGCGACGCCAGAAGTCGTTCGTCAGCTTCTGTGTGTACTGCCAACGTGACAAGGTATGTATTTTTGCATCTTTCAGGTCAGGAGATGGTACAACAGTAGGGGATTCTCCAATTAAAAAATGCCCTGGAGTAAGTGGTTCCACGTTGTCTGGGTCTATACCATCTACTGGACAAAGCGGACGTGAATTTAAGCAAGCTTCCACCTGGCACAAGATCGTGGTCATCTTCGTAGGTTAGGTTGCTAGTCAAAATTCTTTTTAGGTGGTATTTTATGGATTTGACTCCGGCCTCCCACAGACCCCCGAAATTAGGACTGGAAACCGGTATGAAATGCCATTGAGAGCCTTCTGTAACTAGAATTTTGGCGATATCTTGAGTGGACTGTATGATTGCTTTGTGTAAGGCATCTTTGAGTTCTTTACTGGCCCCAACAAAATTGCGGCCCTGGTCGCTCCATATGTGACTACATTTTCCTCTCCGAGCGACAAAACGTCGAAATGCCCCAAGCTTCCGAAGAAAGGTCACTGACAAGCTCTATGTGAATGGCCTTAGTTGACATGCAGATGAATATGGCAGTGTAGGCTTTTAAAATATATTTGGCTGTTCATGCGGCCACCAACCTCGATCAGTTCTCCTGGCTCCATTGACGACATCCATCCCCAGTAAGCTAAAACAAAAACAAGCAATTTGACACACGTTTATTTATAATAATAATATAATATATTATTTAATTTATACTATATTATAATATTTTTAACAATAATTATTTAATATTAAAATATATATAATAATTGTTATTTAATTTATAATATTATGAATTTAATTTAAATTATTGTTAAAAGTATCATAAATATTTTATTTAAATTCCTAATGTTAAAAGGAAATATAACTTTACTTACATAGTGTTATTCTGCCACTCATCCTGTTGTATACTAGATTTTGTGGTTCGTAGCGTTGATTTGGCTTTCTCCACAAAATCTGCCGACCATCTTTATCTGATTTGAAGCTCTTTTCGTCGGTGAAAATAACGATTTCATTTTCCCAGTCAAAATTCAAATACTGTCGGGCAAATTCCATTCTGGTTTGGCGATGAGCTTCCGATAATTGAATTTTTCGTGCTGGTCTATAGTTGTGGATTCCGGCGGCATGTAAATGTCTTCGGACTGTTTTTAGTGATACTCCATGAGCTTGAGCACTCACACGAGTAGGTCTAAAGGGAGACTCAGTGTTAGCTTTTACAATATCACGATGCCTTTGGAATTCGTCCGTATAAACTAAAGGAAGGCGACCTTGACGATCACACTTGACATCACCAGTTTCCTGATACCTCCTTATCCAAAGACGAACCGTATTTCTCTAAAACAATGATAAAAGTAAAAGGATTATGTATTACGTGTTTCACAATTATTGTAAAATATCTCAGTATAAAATACTTATCACCTAATAATAATATATGCAACCTAATAAATACTTACAGCTATAGCCAACTGCCGGGCGATTTCTTTAATACTTTTGTTCTATTCCCACAAAACTATTATTTTAGTTTTCATAAAATTATTTAAACGAACCATTGTTAAAATACTAATGTAAAAACCCACTGATTAATTCAAAAGAAAAGTTTTATATATTTCCTTTTAACATTAGGAATTTAAATAAAATATTTATGATACTTTTAACAATAATTTAAATTAAATTCATAATATTATAAATTAAATAACAATTATTATATATATTTTAATATTAAATAATTATTGTTAAAAATATTATAATATAGTATAAATTAAATAATATATTATATTATTATTATAAATAAACGTGTGTCAAATTGCTTGTTTTTGTTTTAGCTTACTGGGGATGGATGTCGTCTATGGGGCCAGGAGAACTGATCGAGGTTGGTGGCCGCATGAACAGCCAAATATATTTGGAGATTTTAAGAGACGTCATGCTGCCTACCGTCCGTGTTGCATATCCAGAAGGCCGTATATTTTTGGTCCAAGACAACTGTGCAGTGCATCGCTCGCGCCTCGTGATGGAATGGCTCAATTCGCAGAATGATATAATTTTAATAAATTGGCCTTCGAAAAGTCCAGATCTAAATGTAATAGAAAACTTGTAGGGTCAAATGGTCCTTAATTGGGACACGAGTGAAGTAAGGTCTAGAGCAAATTTAGACGAGGAAGTTTTTTCCTGTTGGGAAATGATGCGAGGAAGAGATGCGTGTTATAATATGGTAATGGGTATGAAAAACAGATTACAACAAATAATAGATAACGAAGGTTTTCCGTTGCATTATTAGTCTATCTACGAGTATTATCAACCCAAAATAACTACCTATTATAAGTACATATCCATACCATTTTACCCCACAAGTTTTCTGTTTCTTGTAATAGTTATAGGAGACGAAAAGAGATGTAAATTGTTATCCTAGCTAGACTTAGATAACATGTTGGTTCTCTTTATGTCAAACCCTATAACTAGTAAAATAACTTGTTACTTACCTGTTATTGATGGTTGGTTAAATACATATAACAAGCTGTGAATAGGTTTTTCATTTTATTTAGCTTACTTACTCGTATATATGAGCATATAAATATAAAAAAAGTGTATCCTGTTGCATCGACCTCAAAAAAGCTTTTGATACTGTCTCTGTTCCCATCCTTGTACACAAACTGGAAAAGATCAGAATAAGAGGCAAGCAACTATCCATTTTCAAGGACTACCTCACGGGTCGGACCCAGACAGTAAAACTAGATGGTACCACCAGTGACAGTACCAACGTTAATTACGGTGTCCCGCAGGGGAGTGTTCTTGGTCCAACCCTCTTTCTTATTTATATCAATGACTTGTGCAACTTAACACTCAAAAACACAAAAATATCTTCCTACGCGGATGATACCGTCATCGTCTTTACTGGGACAAGCTGGGATGATGCCCGTAAAACTGCGGAAAAAGGTATGGCAGAGGTAGCTGAATGGCTAAAAAACAACCTTCTTACACTAAACACAGCTAAAACAAATTATATATGTTATAGTATTTATAGTAACTCGCAGCCTACCCAAGACTTCGATATAAAAATACATTCATGTGGCAAAATCCCTAGCTCCGACTGCAACTGCCCGTCCATTGATAAAGTCAGCCAAACCAAGTATCTGGGTGTAGTGGTAGATGAAAAGCTGTCTTGGTACCCTCAAATCGAGCAAATAACTGCTAGAATTCGTAAATTTATATGGATGTTTAAGACCTTGCGCCATATAATGCCTAAAAAACTTTTAAATGACATATATATCTCACTGGTTCAATCAATCATCACATACTGCATCCCGGTCTGGGGCGGCGCTTTAAAAACTCGTTTCTTAGAAGTAGAACGTGCACAAAGACTGCTATTAAAAGTCATGTACTTCAAAAAAAGAACCTTCCCAACCTCAGAACTGTACTTGACATGTAACTTGATGTCTGTTAGGAAATTATATATAATCCGACTTATACTAAGAATGCATAAAAATTTACCTTATAAACCAACTGCAGAGAAAAGAACAATACGTGCTGTTGCTCAGATTCCACATACGAAAACGAAATTTGCAGAGGTGCAGCTAAACTTTCGATCTGCTCTCCTTTATAATGAAATTAATAGAATATTATATATATACAATAAACCTTACCGTGAGTGCAAATCAATGTTAATTACGTGGTTAAAATATCAATCATACGATGACCTGGAGACATTTATTAATGGAAACGATTATTAATATAGTTAATAATTACCTTGTAAGATTATTATTGTTTTATTATTGTATACCAACTACTATAACTATACAAAAGTGGCTGTCATAGGCATCTATGGTCTTTTCTAGATTGGTAAATACTTTTGTTGTGTAATTTGTGTGTATGTGTATGTATATATGCATGCGCATGTGCGCGTGCGTAAGTGTATATATGAGTATGTATGTATGAATATGTATGTGTGTGTGTGTGTGTGTGTGTGTGTGTTTGTTGATCAATATTTACATATATTAAATATTAAATATATATAGTCATATTACTAATAACTTCCTGTTACAGGGGAAGATACTTTGGTAACATTTTTTTGTAACTTAGCGCTAAGAAGAGCGGAGGCTCCTGTTACAAGCATCTTCTTGCTTAAAAGGAGGCTCCAGCAACTATAATATTGTAAAAATGTTTGTTACCCAATAAATATTTTTATTTTATATTTTTTTTTTATAAACCTATATATATTTTTTATAATATATAAATATATTTACTTAATTTTCTAAGCTTATTTGTAATAAAAAAATATATATTTTCAGTAATTTTATTATTTCAATCCAACAAGTAAAACTGTAAACTATGACAAGGATCCAAAGACATAAATGAAGATAATATTAAAAAATTAAAAATAATATTGTCTTAACTGAGAATCGATCCTAGACTTTCGATATTCTATACTAATAACAGTATGTAAGACGAGACAATAATCTGTCTTACTAGCCGTTAGATCACTGTCGAAGATGATCGAAATATCGGTATACCATTGTTCGAGCCACATTTCCGAAAGCATCAATCTTATACAATGTTAATTGGTAGTTTTGCGAGAGATGGCGTTGGTTTATATGAACAGGTAAATGGTTTTATCTGCCCGCAAGCAACATACACAATGTTTTATTTTGTAATTTTGCGGGTGGGCTAGTGATGGCGTTGGTTTATATATACAAATAGGGGGGTCAGGTTTATCTGTCCCCGACTGTACATCACGGCGGTGACGCGCCTCTTCAATGGCATCCTGCGCTCGGGACACTATCCAGAAGACTGGAAAACCGGCCGGGTCATTATGCTGCCCAAGCCGGGGAAGAACCTGCAGAAGCCAGAGAGTTACCGGCCCATCACGCTACTCAGCGCTCTCTCGAAGGTGTTCGAGAAACTCCTGCTCGGCCTTCTGCTCCCGCACATACCACCGCGCGCGGAGCAGTTTGGTTTTCGGCCTGAACACTCGACGACGCTCCAGATAGCCAGACTGCTGCACAAGATCTCGGCGGCAGCCAACCGCAAGGAGCACGTGGCTGTGGTGCTCCTTGACAACGAGAAGGCGTTCGACAGAGTATGGCACGAGGGGTTGCTGTACAAAATGTCGTTAACGCCCAAGCCCATGCCCAAAAGACTGTTCAGGATTGTGGCCTCCTTCCTCGAGGGCAGGAAGATAAGGGTGGCGGTAGAAGACGCCGAATCATCGGAACGCCCGGTGCGGGCTGGTGTTCCCCAAGGAAGCTGCTTGTCGCCTGCGTGCTACGCGTGGTACACCGACGACCTCCCAGTGGCCGGTCAGGCCGAGTTGGCGCTCTTTGCCGACGACGCCGCGTACTTTGCTGTCAGTGTAAACGCAAAGTACGCCGCCAAGAAAGTCCAGAAGGCCCTAGACGCCCTGCCTGACTGGCTCTCTAAGTGGAGGTTGTCGGTGAACGTCAGCAAGACGCAGGCACTAATATCGGGGAACACCAACCTACCGCCGCCCTTGAAGCTCTTCGGCGAAGACGTGCCGTGGCAGCCGCACGTCAAATACCTGGAGGTGAAGTTCGACAGGCGCCTTAGCTTGAAGGCCCATGTCGACGAGGTGGTGGCAACGACGAAGATGGCCCGGGGAAAATTGCGTCCAGTGCTTTCCTCCAGTCTCCCGTTACGGACGCGGCTCGGGGTCTACAAGGCCTATGTTAGATCCCGCCTCACATACGCGGCCCCTGCGTGGTACGCATACTGCTCGGAGACAAACAAGCGACGTCTTCGAGCTCAAGAAAACCTTTGTCTCCGGGCGGCCGTCGGGGCCCCGCGTTACGTGAGGAACGCCGTCGTCCACCGGGACTTGAAGTGGGAAGGCCTGGACGCCTTTGTCTCTCGTCTGGCGAGGGGCATGTACGAGAAGGCGGACCGCTCGGCGCACCCCCACCTCAGGGGGATTGCGCCCTTGCACGCCCGCCCGCCGGACGGCAGGTACATGCCCTCACCCCGCGATGCCATCATCCCGTTGCCAGCCGAGCTAGGCGCCGCACCAGCAGCGACGCCTCAACCGAACCCCCAGGACTGATGAAGCCTGAAGTGGCCGCCACGGTCACTATCCTGTGACCCGCCTACCGTAGTAGGCGGCGGCAGCAATTCGCTGAAGAGGGCCACAGCCCTGAGCAGCAACCCCGCTCCCGCCGAAAGCGGAGTGCGAGAAGATCTACGCGCAGGTCTCGTCCTCTTTCGACCACCACTGAACGCCGGGCTGCTTCAAAGCTGAGTACTTTTGGAAATCTCTTCTGGAACAACGAATCTCGTGGCTGTGAACCTACGACCCTTACCTGTGACTACTTTCGGCACTCAGTGAATAAATTGTAAAAAATTAAATTAAAGAATTTGGTCTTTTAAATATTGTTTCTTTCAAAATAATCTTAACGTCACAGGAGCACCGAACAACTGCTGATAGACGCTTTATCTACTACTAAAGCACACATTTAGTTCCAGATGGTTGCACTGAGAAATTTGACGAATGGCGCTGTTTACATGCGGGGTATGAGATGGGGGTGGATTTGATATTTTTTATATCACTTTCTGGGCCTTAAGGCTAGGTTTATAGGGTATCCTTTTTACAAGATTTGCAAATATATATTTTTTATTAGGTATAGCAAATAAACATAAAAACCTTATCTTTTGTTAAAAGAAATTTCATCATAAATTCCTCTGAATTGTCAATGTCAGCGCGCTGCAGTGTGTTAGACACAACGTTATACTTATTTCTTTTTTTTTCCTTTTTTGTTAGGGTCTTCATACTACCAACTTAATGTATCATCTTTCTTCAAAACACCCAGATGAACATCAAATAGTATAAAGAAGAAATTCTATTTCGGAACAAGAATCACCAGATGCCAGCTCGAGTTCTAGTAGTCAACCAAATTTTAATATTGAAATATTGAATCTCCGAAACCAAAAAAATCCAAAAAAATTGAGTACTTAAAAGAATTATGTGTAAATTTAATAGCCATACATGGTAGACCATTTGCAATCATAAACGACGAAGCTTTCAAAAACATTCTTGCTTTGACATCGATTGACTCAAACGAGTTGGCATCTATACACAGTCGTTCAATTCGACAACAAGTCGAAAGGAAATCTAGTGATATAAGACAGGCACTTTTAAGAAAGTTGCATGATAAACTAATATCAATAAAAATTGATGGGGCAACTCGCCAGGATCGGTCATTTATAGGTGTTAATGTGCAGTACGTGGAAAATGGGAAAATCAATATTAAACATCTGGGACTGTGTGAACTTCACACAAACAGCACTGCTGAATATCTGAGAGAGTTTTTGCTTTATGTATTAAGAAAGTATAATATGTCTATAAAACAGATATTAACAATAACGACAGATAATGGGGCCAATTATTTAAAAGTATCCAAGTTAATAAATAAAGAAATCGAGGAAGAAAGCTATGTAGAAGAAGAAGAAGACAGTAGCGACGAAGAAGGAGAAATACCTCTACCGACATTTGAAAATTTGACGTTAACAGATGATGTGAATACGATCGGTGACGCTGCCATAAGTGATGGGTTGACGCACTCGGTAATATCGGTTTGATGTGCAGCCCATACTTTGCAATTGGCAGTGGGTGATGCGTTACGGGAAGATGAGGCATGTGCTACAATCGAAATAGCTAGAGCAGCCGTACGTCATCTAAGGTCTCCATCCATGCGACAGATCTTGAGGGCAGCAAAGCAGAAGAAAGCTATCTTGGATTGTACAACTAGATGGCACTCAACTTATGATATGCTACAACGACTAACTGAATTAAGGGAGTATTTATTTATTTATTTATTTAAACTTTATTGCACAAGAAAAAGTGTACAAATGGCGGACTTAACGCCATATGGCGTTCTCTGCCAGTCAACCATTGGACCAAGTAGAGAAATAATTTGGGTGGTGCGACAGAATATGAGACTATATAGAAAAGTATAAATAAAATACCTACAAGAACATAATAAATTGTACTGCCAGTGAAAAGGGATCTAAGTCGAGTTAGATCGCTTTTGAGATCTTTGCATATTCTGAATCAGAAAAAAATTTGCTATTTTTCTGTCTTATTCCCATAGTCCTAGGGCTTAAAATGCCAAAGTTAGCGTTGGTGCACAGTAATCTAAGTAGGCGTTTTTCAGGGTTTCGTTAATTTATTTTTGTGTATTATAATACAAATGCGTTTACAACAAAATGAATCGAAGTATTTTTTCAGTTTTAAAAGTGTAAATTAATTTAACTTTAATTATCACAATTTACACAACGGAAAACTAAAACGTCGATATTCGTACATATTGATTTAAGTTTGCTTATTTCTATAAACACGTAAAATGTTTGTAGGATTCCTTGGTGAAAAACGCTTCAACTGTAGTAGAAACACTCAATTTGCGACATAAGTAAGACAAAATAGGTGTTTAGTGATACAACTTTATATAAATCAATTGACACTAGGCATAATTACAGCTTTAATTATTGTGCAAATTGATATAAGTTGAATTGAATCAAAAACATATTACAAGTTCAAAAGTTACTAAATTTGCTAGATGGTGTATAATGATATAAGTAAGCAAAAATATGTAAGTGTTTAACCATCAGTTTAGTTAAAAAATAAGTATCTATCTACTTACGAATATATTTATTTGAAATACTACAATAAATAATAATAACCGAGCTAAGCTCAGTCGCCTAGGTATTATATATCTAATTTCTTACCAAGACAAATTATTTTACGAAAATAATGCAAACAAAATCTTTAATATTGACTAGCCGAAGTCCGCGATTCCGTTCGCGTGGACTCTATATCTCTGGAAAATGCTCAGTAGGCTATTATATATATTTCATATAGTTTAGCTGGACCATTATAGTCCTACATCAAGTGTTCCATTTTCCAAAATCTTTTTTACCCTATATGTTGCTCAGGCTTAACAGCTATATAACAAAAAAAGGGTTACATTCGTATCCGTCCAGGCGACCAGTATTTCCGGAGATTAGCATGTACTAACAGACACACGGACAAACAGACAGACATTTAAAAAAAATCTTTCTCTATTACCACAGAGTAATAATGTACCTATTTCTATATCTCCATCGCCCCCAATATTTTTTTTGTAAATATTTTTAATTTACAGACATACTTTTTTTACTGTTTTGTATGTAATACCTATATATAAATTGATTTTAACAACCTAAATGTTCCATCAGTCATACCTATATGAACAAATCTATGGTTTTACTATTATTCTTTATTTACAGACAGCGAAGTTAAAAATGCTGTTGATTGTAACGTTAATAAATAAAGACATTATATGAACATTTAAAAAAACAGATCATAAGTATATACCAATTAGGTATTTATTAAAATTTTTAAAGTATAATACATTATATATATCTACCCATACAAATCCATCAACACAGTGTGAATTTGTTCCAGTAGTCATCGTAACTGGTGTGTCTATATTTACAAATTGAAAAAAACTAACATTCATCATCATTATCATCATCATCACCTAGGCTATTTGTATAAAACATGATTATAATAAGTTACAAGCAACACGTGATATGGACATTTTTATATTTATTTTATTTTCGTATACCTAACATCTTTGATCCTTTAAATTTGTTTAAAATGAGTCAACATTCATTCATAAATATCCATGTATTTTGATGATCATCGTAAGTTAGTTTTGTTAATAGGATGGTTAGTTGTTGTTGGTTACCTATATCACTATTATGTCTGGTCATTATTTACCAACACTATGCAATCCTTTTTCGAGTCTATAAATTCAATTGTGTTATATTTTTAATAATTTTTATTAGCGATGATAAATTCTACCTCATATTTTCCTATTTCCCTCTCAGTCCATATCATCTCAGCCTACTAGTTGCATCATCAGCTCTAATGCTGTGGGGTCTGTTTTATTTTTTTATGGATTTTGCTTTATTTTACAACCAGCTCCTTGCCAAACGTCAACTCCTTGAGAATGCTATTGTAATTCGTGTTACAAAGGTCGTGCTTTTATTGCTATTTTTTCTTTATTTCTATTACGAATTACGATGCCTAGTACAACATCTGCAGGAAGAGGTGGAGTGGTCCTGTTCTAACCCGGAGTCACACGGGGTCTTTCCCGTATTCTCCTTGTAAAATAAATATACTATCTTCTTTTCCCTCAGTCTATTGCCCCCTGTCTTGCTTACTTCTGCTAAACGCAAAAAATCTTCTATCTCTGCAAAGTCTTTTTTCTATTCTTAGCATATGCACATTATAATGTCATCAATTCATATATTTAGCAGATTGGAATCTGGTGTGGACAATTGACGATTAGGCAGTTTTGCTCGGGAATTCTGAGCTGTTCTGACCTCCGGTCGTCTTGGTCCCTTCTCTATTCTGTAGGGGCATTTAGGGACTTTTTAGGCTTCCATAGTAAACAAATTCTGTCTGCTAATGCGCAGTTCTACTCAGAGACTACAAGTACTAGTAAGCTGTAATTCGGCATGAGTATGAAAAAGTGGTAAAATTTAAGCTTGAAAAGTGTTTTTTCAATGAAAGCTTAGTAGGGTTTACAAATCAAAAAGTTATCGGTTACCAACTTATAGTGTACTCAAAAAAGAACATTGTATACAAATTCAATTGATAGTTAGTTTTTTAGACATTTTAGTCGCGTGAATATCATTCGTAACTACGGAACACTACACTGCGCGTAGCCAGACTCGTACTTGGCCAATTGTTTGCAACTAATTTAGTAATCAAGAGTGGAAAGACTTCGATCAGATCCCACCGCGCGCGGGTTGATATCACCAGAACCACGTCCGTTTTGCTTATCAGGATGCACCAGAGACCTAGGTGAGGTTTGCTTGGGATTCGAATACCTTAAGGTAAACGGCGGTTGGACCCTATATCACAGGCATTACTTTTACATACTAATATGTTTATACTTATATCATTATACACCTTAACATTTCATAGTTAGATCGCTTAAATATCTGATATATCGCAATACACAAAAATATTAAGGTATACTAAAATGTGTAAACTGATGTATGTAATATTTTTATGACTTTTGTTCAAAATAACATTGACGTAAAAATAGCTGATCATGAAATAAGTAAATTTTGTTTTGGGACTTCCTGATTATCTTCTTATACACTTCAAAACACTATAAAAATAAAGGTGATATATCATTTGACACCAACGAAATACAAAATGTGTAAATAGTTGCATGTCATTTTATAGCATTTTACACGAATATTTTTTCGTGTCAAGTGATATAACTTGTAAATTTTTTCGATTATTTCTGAAATCAGTTTATTTTAAATTGTTTTAGTCATAGAGACTTCTTTTATTTTTAATTATCTATCAATATCACTTATCAAAAATTTTCTAGCTGATGTATAAAACGTGCAGGAATTTTTTGAAACTTTGAACTCGATTTTCTCAAAACCACGTTTTTTGACTTAGATCCCTTTTCACTGGCAGTACAGATATCATTTAAAAATATATACATATACGTACACCGATACGATTACTATACATAAAATAAATATTTAATACATATTAAAATAATACATAAACCTTAAGTAATATATATATATATATACATACATACATACATACATACATACATACTATCACGTCTTTATCCCTAATGGGGCAGACAGAGCATTTTGGGTCTTGCGGCTCTATGCATGAGCCCAGGGCCGCAAGACCCAAAAGCCACTTTTAGCGTCATGGTGGGCGAGAAGATGGAAAAGCAATCAATACAGTGATGGGTTGCTAGCCGCATCGCCTGTTAACATGATTTGCATTTTTGCCCATTCCCTCGATCGGCTTTTACGATCTGCGTGGGAAGAGAAGCAGCTGGTACATTCTAAGTTTTTTCGTTTCTCCCAGACCAGCATGGGAGTATTATATATATATATATATATATATACATATATATATACATATATATATAAATACTATGTGGATGACTACTAGTTACTGCATAGGGACACCATGCGAAGAAGAGACTTCTCGGAGAAATCGTTTATGAACCGCCCGTTTGAAGGCTAGACGACTAGGTGCACGTTTAATGAGTATTGTTCGGTTAATCCAAGAGAACAGTCATTCATTACAAACAACACTTGGGGAGCCATTTCTGATATAATACGTTCACTTCTACCAGCCAAAGTCTTGACCAAATTTCTGCAGACTTAACAAATCACCATTAGTGATATTTTTTATCATTGGACAAAATGCATATTAGAAACAGAGCAAATTATGGTACCTTTAGCGCAGTATATATCTCAAGCCATGCAAAATCGGCAAAAAAACCTCATGGAAAACCCCTTATTTTGTAAGCGCCCTTTACTTAGATCCAAGATTTCAGGTCGTTCTGTCAGACGAAGAAATATCAAGAGCCGTTGAAGACTTACAATCAATCTGGTCTCATATTTTACGCTTAGATCAAAAATTACAGACTTCATATACACAATGTGATCAAAGTCTTCACCAAACCTTACCAGTGGACAATGATACCACAGAAGATGCGATGGAGAAACTATTGTTTGTTTGTTTGTAATAACTTTATTGTACTATGAAAACACACAATTACATACAAAAACAATAGAATTAATTGACAACGGCGGACTTATCCCATAATGGAATCTCTTCCAGTCAACCGGCGAATAAGATAGGACAATTACTCACAAGAAGGGTATAGAAGGTCGTACTTACACAGGATAAATGAAACTAACATTATATCTAACTAAATACCTACACATGCATACTTGCTACAAGATATATACTTACAAAAACCTTCATAAATATATATAATCATATATAAACCTACATAAATATACATAAACATACATAAAATATATAAATAATACAGATTGTACTTACTTAACAATAACGAAATGTAAAGCTTAAATGTCTGAAGTAACAATAGAAGATTTAAGGAGTTTAGTTTTGAAAGAATTGAGCGACGTAGCCACTTTCACATCATCAGGAAGAGAGTTCCAAAGCCGCCATAACTAAAAAAGACTTGGCGTATGTCTGCGTGGAATACGGTGGAGTGTCCAAGGGCAGGTTTTTTGAAACACGTAGACGATCATCTACCTGTCGGAAAGAGAATTGTCGTTTCAGATAAACTATTAGTTGCTACAGAACAAATGAAACGCACACGGCAGGTCGATAGTCGCCGTGCCCAACCTAACAATATAATTATGCTTTTAGAACAATTTAATATACTATCCTCGCATTAATTCTAAAGAGAATATTTTGCAGTTTTGGAAACCTAAAAAAAGGTCCGATCCGCTGCTGTATCTACTTGCAATGATTGTCTTAGCCATCCCGTGCACACAAGCAAGCGTAGAAAGCCAACCTTGTTTTCCAAGGCACAATGCCATACCTGACAGTTACAAACCTTTCGTAATTTGAATTCCAAACTTTATACCCGTTTGGTTTATAGCATACAACAAAACCTTTTCATGACTTTACATCTATTTTGTTTTACCTATTGGTTTTATCGTGCGCACAAATCGTTAAATCAAAAGCCTTTAAAGTAAAACTGTCTCACCCAAAATACTTTTTCTAGACTTGCACCATTAATCATAAAACGAGCTTTCTCAGTAATAGATCTTACCATTTTTTCCAAAACACCATTTAATTGAGGCATCTTTGGAACTGATAAGTGGTAAGTACTTCCCGTTTCAACACAATTTTTATTTAAGTGGATAAATACTTCCCACTGTTATCACAATATAAATAAACTAATTTTTAATTTAATTAGCTTCGTTTTTAGCAACACAATCTTTCAGTCCAGGGAAAACATCAGACCTGTTTTTTTTGTTAATATTTACGTAATACAGTAATGAGTAAATTGGTCAGGCCAAACAAAATTTTTGTTGATTTTGAAGAAGTGATTGGGCCACACACATCGAACTGTACAACACATAATAGTCTTTATATATATATATCTTTTGTCTTTAGTCTGATTGAATGGTAGTCTACTCTGTTTCCCATATTTAAAGCCTCACATAATATATTGTCACTCGGTACCACTTTTGATTTCATCAATGTCATCTACAATTTTATTAGTTATCAACTAAAAAAATATATATTTTTACTCACGTGGCCTAGGCACTGTTGGCATAATTCATATGTATTAGAGCCAACAATACACTTTGAAAACAGGGTGGCAGACATTTGCAGACACCACAAAATTTTAAACAATTAAATTATTAACTCACATACCTTTCATTAATGTTTTACCGACTTTACATATTTCGACGCCTCACCTTCGAGATCAACAGCAAACCCTATGGTGCCTCAGGGCAGTAAAGCATGGCTTCCATTGCTCCTACAATGCCCATGTTGCTGGCAACATTTCCCTTTTTGGTATCTGAAATAAATTTATAGTGTTTAGCAATTAAAATATTTTAAGGTTATATGTAACGAAAATACTTCTCTGTTAGTTTATTTTGATGCACCAAAATCCAATTTAATGTGTTATAAAATTGGTAGTCTCGATTCTCGGCCATAAAAGCAAAACCTGAAAAAAAAAAACTGTTGATGACGTAGATGGCTTGATTCATTTTGGCTCTTTAAACTGTTCTGGTTCTGTACGTAGTTTTCTGCTGAATCATTCTTTTGCAATAGTAACAGTAATTTTTAACGTGTCCTATGCGTCCACAATGAGAACACTTTTTTTAAAATAAAAAGACATTTCTTTTTTATTATCTTTTGGTGGTTGTTATTTGACGGACAATTTTTTTTTTCGCCTTCTACCCAATTGGTCGATACTCTAAGGTTCGTAAAGAGTTTCCGAATTGCACAAAATACCCATCGCCGAGCTATTCTTTCGCAAATTGTACACTTAGATCACTATCACAAACATTTAATCACACACGTCTAACACATTTATTTCACTTAGTAACACACATTAAAATCACAAAATAACACACACTCAGTTCACTTAGTAACAGTATTATTCACTTCTAACATATTTTAATGCCTGAGCCTACATTTCAAAAAGCTGTATTTCTCGCCATCAAATGGTTATAATTTTTTTTTTTTTAATCCATCGTAAGACACGAATAACGGTTTTAAATTTGCAAATTGAGATATTTTTCTTAGTTAGATATTTTAAATGCCTTATGCGTAAACTGGGTCCATAATCTGTTGGAATAACAACTCGGTATGGTCTAAATTAAACTACTGTTTATCCGGTGAACTATGAAATTATATTATTTCACTTTTACTTGGAAGTGCATACGTCTGACGCCTAGCACAGTCGGTAACGGAATGAACGAGACAACTGGGCGTTGCATCTAAATAAAGACAGCAACTTGATTGTTTTAGTATTGCCATATTGAAAAATAAAGATTGATTTTTGCAAATTAAATAATATAAATCAACAAATTCCAACTAGAATTGACGTAGCTTTATTTTTTATCAGATATGTTGCCTGTATACATCATATACTTGCAAATGCTGTTTACGATTATCATATATACCTAACTGAATTTGTTTAAAAATTCAGCAGTAAAATAATTACGTAGAATTGAATAGGTAGCCGTTTTAAATCAAAATTCTTTATTTTAATATTTTGAACTATTAGACGACATTATGCTTAAAAATTCCATTTATACATATGGAGAAGCTTCAACAAAAATTAAACTAAAACGCGCAACCTAGTTATTGACATTTTATTCTAATAGTTCAAAATATAAAAATCAATAGTTTTTAAACGGCTATTTAATTCTACGTGATTTTTTACACCTGAATTTTTAAACCAATTCAGACATATGATGACTGTTGGATATTGCCATTATTATCTTTTTTATTTAATTAGTTATTTAATTTATTCATATACAACACTGGTTGTCATTTTTGTCATATGGCAACTCAGTGTTTCGCCATTGTGACACTTGTTTTTTTTGGTTTCGATCGTAGCGTGGTAGAAACCACGTTTTTCTCGTAATGGAGATGAAATAGTCGTTTAATCTCAAATTTTCGTGTCAAATTCCTTTCGGACACAAGGCAGTGTATCAAGATACCATAAATTCATAAAAACTTCAGTTGTAACGATTGCGACGTGGGAAAGTAACCTATGTGTGTGTTCCTAAGACTAGCAGTAGAAATTGGTGACGTTTATCTGGGCCCAGCGCTGAATAACGCTAATTGACCTGCGCATGGGAGCAAGGACTTCAATATAGAAGATTTTGGGTAAGTTTTCATATCGCAATCCATTTCATAGTAATAACCTTGTCGGAAATTCATCGGGTCTCGTTCGATTCATGCGAAGATTCAAAAATCATAAATACAGTCCATTAACTATAGTTTATCGCACATTTTTGGTCCTTTCGGCCAAATTTTATTGAAGTAGTACCTTTTGTCGTGAGTCTTTGCATGATCGAGCGTGATTTTGCATGGATTTTAACTTTATTGTCGAAGGTACTTGCTAAATTGCCTTGTGTTAAATTTTTCGTTAGCAGTGTGGGTTCCGGCAAAGTAGAATAGGGCGACTCCAAGTCCTCCCGTGGATGTCGTAGAAGGCGACTTAGGAAATATAAGCTAAACAAAGCATACAAACATCAATAGGTTTTTGTCGTTCGTTACGTTTGTTGCACGCCATTTTTTCTCGTCGTTTTCGCTAGGTTGGCAGTGCAACTTACAACAACTTCATTATCGTTAGTTTTTGTATGTTGTCAGCGAAAATTTCATTCGTTCTTTTTCATTTTTGCATGTTGTCTATCGACTGTCAAAGTCATTGAAACGTCAATTCGACTGTCAAAGTCATTGAAACGTCAATTCGACTGTCAAGTGACGTCTAGTAAACATAACCTTATTTGTTTATCGTTTTAATTTTGTTTACTTAGTTTTCGGTTTTTAAATAAACATGACTGACCACGACAGCGATTTAGAAGTTTTAGTTACAATAGATGCGTTCCGCGTTGCCCGGGATTATTGCGTAATGCGGTTAGAACACATAGAATCATCGGACCTGCAAGGTTATAAGGAGTCTGTGTTTTGAATAAAAGTACTCATTGTTTGTAAACTAGCGCCATCTGCATTTCTTCTTCCTAAGCGCGAGCAAAGGTTAGTTATGAAAGCCTCGCCTCCGCGTTAATGGGTCGCCGCGCCACTCGGGCGCCGTCGCCATCTTAATTACTTGCTCGCTGTCCCGTCGCGAAGAAAGCCGATGCTGGCATTTTGTCCTTGGTATATTGCGAATATTTCGTGAAGAATTATCGCTAAATAACCAATTATTGTTTGTTTTTTAGTGCCCAATTTGTTTGAAACGGCGTGGAGCCGGAAATAGTTCGCTATACGTATAAAAACAGTGATATGTGTCAAATGTAGAACGCATGCTATTGCGTCATTGAAAATTATCGGTTTTTAACTTGTTGCCCGTGTGAAACGGAAGTATTTGTAAATTGACTTCAAGGTAGATTAATTCTGGTGTAATTAATAAAAACTAGACGTATAAAAGTGATAAACGTTTGAATCGGAGCGAGGGACCCCGCGTGTCACGTTCCGCTGTTAGGTTGTGTACTTAATATTGAAGTGTCAAGAAAAATACGAAATCTGTTGTGTTGTGGTGAAGTGG
Organism: Acrobasis consociella; assembly: GCA_963555685.1. Lineage (NCBI taxonomy): Eukaryota > Metazoa > Arthropoda > Insecta > Lepidoptera > Pyralidae > Acrobasis > Acrobasis consociella. The sequence continues at coordinate 13,820,062 of OY743125.1, read as the reverse complement.
TGCTATATATACTACGTATTCGTTTGGGGCATATGAGCTCCGTGGAGGGACCCAAAACCGTCGCCAACCCCGAAGAGGACTTCGGGCTCGACAAGGAAGCCAGGCGAGGCTGCCTGAAGACAATATAGATATGGTAAGTTTTATCATAAGTTATAGTTACTGTTAATTATTTAATTTACTTTTAATTAGATTTAGGTTCAAGTTATAATTAGGTTAGGAGGTTCCCTGGACCTTATCTAGGGTGGTAGCAGACTGCGTAGGTTTGTTTGTGTGTTTGTTTGTTGCCGGTGGAATTGCCGGACTCGTACAAATAACGTAATCTTAGCTATCTGCGCCAACAAACGTTGGTAGCAGAGCGTAGTTAATTAACGGCTCTGATTACGGGCCCACATATTGTTTGTTATTTGGTTTGTTAATAAGGTAGGGTAAACATTATTTCCCATAGAAAATTTGGAATAAAATAATTTTTGTTTGCTTTATATAATAAGTATTGGGCCGTCTCAATCATACTATTAGATAGTATTATAACTTGTTTGTTTTTAATTAATAAATATTAGTCCGTGTCAATTTTACCATTAGATAGTATTTTAATTTGTTTGTTTGTATTAAAAAATTAAGAATTTTGGTTTGTGCCCTTGTCGGACTTATTTATTCAGGTATTTAAATTTGGTTTGTTTTGTTCTTGTCTAACGCAATGTCGAAGACAACCTCCGCAAGGGCGACGCTCGCCAATGAACTTAGGTGGGCTGCGAGTGCCAGCGCACTCTTGTCCCGCACGGACAGGGACGCTGCGATTCTGGAGCGAGCGGAACAGCTCCGTATGAGATTGGCCAATACGGAAGCAGCCATGGCGGCGCTTACCGAGGGTGATTTGGGCCCAGCGGTCTGGGCAGGTCATCTCAAGGACTTTGACCAGATTCTGGCCTTTCACGATGAAATCGTGGAGAAGGCCGCACACATTAGAGCGAGACAGGCGGGCGGTCCCGCCCCTCGCACATCCGGTGGACCGGAAGGGCCAGCTGTAACTGGTCGGCTTCCCACCCTTCAGCTGTCCCACTTTGGGGGTAGGATGGAGGAGTGGGTGGCCTTTAAGAACATGTTCGAGTCGTTGGTCGACTTGAGACACGACCTAACGAAGGCGCAAAAAATGGCGTACCTTCTCTCAACTTTGGAGGATGAAGCGCGGTCGCTCATCCAGCACCTCCGTGTGGAGGATGACCAGTATGACACGGCCTGGGAGTCACTGAACTCCCGTTACCAGAACGTTCGGCTGTTGGCCGACGCACATGCGGCGCAGCTATTGGCCCTGCCTCGGGTGGCCAATCGGGCACAACTGCGCCTGCAATTACTAACGCCCGTTACAGTGGCCTGTAACGCGCTGCGTACTTTGGGACTACCGGTGGACCAGTGGTCATTTTTGTTGGTACACATTATTTTGGGAAAACTACCCAACGATATTCGCTCGCGTTTCGAACGCGAGAATGCTGAGCGGGACAGCAATACCCTACCTACCTTTTCCGACTTATATAAGTTTTTGGAGTTTGAGGCTAGGGCCGCGGAGAGTTCCATGCCGGAACCAGCGCCATCTAGGGCGCCAGAACGCGGATCCTCGGGACCCTCATGGCGAGGGAAGCCCAGACAGGCGCAGCCACCGTCACCGCGTGGAGCTGGTGCTCGGGTGGTTAATACGGCAGCAGTCGCGAGGGACGCGGACCGGAAGGGTCACAGCCTACCACAATGTAGGGACTGGCAGCGGCTGCCCGTAGAACAAAGGCGTCGCGTGGCGAAGCGACATGACTTATGCTTTTACTGCCTGGGTAGTCACTACGCGCGTGACTGCCATTCTGCCAAGCCATGCAGTGCGTGCCATGGGCGGCACCACTTGATGCTCTGCATGAACCGGAGCGAGGCTGGCTCCCAGGCAAGGAGGCAGGGGTCCCCCATGAGCGGGGACGTCTCTCTACCGTCGGACGGCGGACGTGGCTTCGCTCGTCGCACCCCCCCTCGGGATGGGGGTCGAGTACCGGCGCGAGTCTCGGCGGTCCGGGATCCTGCGCCTGCGGGACATGGCCAGTATGTGGCTGGTCAGGCCTTGGATAGGGCTCCCATGGGTGGGGGCCCTAGAGCGGAAGTGAGAGGTGGGACACCTCCCTCCGCACCGGCTCCTACTCGGCGGACGGAGCCACAGCGGTTTTCCCCGCCGCTTCACGAGTACCCTCGGTTGGAGTACCACCCGCCCTACGCCAGGTACGGCAGGGCAGCGGGTTATGCGCCCCCTCACATGGGGACGTGCACTCGCCCGATGTATTATCCGGGCCAGTGGCACCCCCCAGGTTGGGAGAGAGTGGAGAGCCCATAACTAGCTTGCTCCCTCAGTAGGACAGAACCGCGGACGGTTCTGCTCCCCACCGCGGTGGTCCGCGTATGGGGTCAGGGGGGGGAGGCGGTTACTATACGAGCCATGTTAGATTCGGGGGCTCAGAAAAGTTTGGTTACCACTCCAGTGGCACATACATTAGGCTTAGCCGTGGAGGACTCGCATGTGCCACTTCTTGGAGTTGGTGGTATAAAAGTGAAGTGTTTGACGGGACAGACACTTGTCACCTTTTCGTCGCTGAAATCCTCGACAATGAGGATCACGACTTCGGCTCTGGTAATGGATACCATTGCGGGTTGGCAGCCCTCTACAGACATACCGCCAGACGTGTTGTCTTTGGTGTCAGGCCTGGAATTGGCTGACCCATTTGTACTTTATCCCGCCCCAGTAGACTTGCTCCTGGGTTCGGACGTATTGGGTTGGATTTTATTAGGCACCCAGAAGGCTCTGGGTCCTTCTTCACTGGTGGCAGTGTCTACAATTTTTGGTTACGCCCTGATGGGCCCTGTCTTTGAACAAGACTCCGTGGAGGAGCCGACAGTTCTCGCGAATGCGTCTTTGGCCAAGACCATGCAAAGGTTTTGGGAGGTGGAGGAGCCACCTATGGTCTCTAGGATGGATCCGGACCACGCAGAATGTGAGGCCTTTTATCAGGCTAATACGGAAAGATTGTCTTCCGGTCGGTTGTTGCTTCTCGTCCTAGCCTAGGGCATAGTAGGATGTTTGCGGAGAAACGACTGCTGTCTATGGAACGGCGCATGCAGCGTGATCCCGTACTTCGTGATAAATATATAGAATTTATGCGCTAGTACGAGGATTTTGGTCACATGTCTCCGGCTCGAGTTGATTGGAGCTCAACTGAGCATTACTTCTTGCCACACCATGCTGTTGTGAAGGCCTCTACAGGCAAATTGAGAACTGTCTTTTATGGGTCAGCACCCACGTCGAACGGGGTTTCGATAAATCAGTGTTTACATTCTGGTCCCAAACTACACAGAGATATAATTGATATCATCCTAAACTTTAGAAGACATCGGGTGGTTTTTGGAGCGGACATCCGGATGATGTTTCGCCAGACAGTCATACATCCTGAGGACAGGCGATTCCAGTTGATACTCTGGCGTGAGCGCCCTGAGGATCCTGTGACGGTGTATGAACTGAATACAAATACCTACGGTTTGAAATCTAGCCCCTACATCGCCATCAGGTCATTGCTTGAATTGGCCGAGCGGGAATGGACCCGCTTTCCCCGTGGAGCTTCCGTGCTGTCGCGTGACTTGTATGTCGACGACGTCTGCACCGGAGCCCAAAGTGTTGAGGAGGCCCTCTTACTGCGGGACGAATTGATTGCAATTCTTAAGTCAGGTGGTTATGAGTTGCGTAAATGGTTGTCCAATGAGCCTAGAGTTCTAGAAGGGATCCCGGAGGATCACCAACAGAACCCTCACTTGTTTGCGGATGTGGATGATCCCAACATGATAGCGGTGCTGGGCATGCAGTACCAGCCGCTAACTGACATTTTTACCTTCCAAGTGGATTTGGAGGTACCAAAGGCCTGGACTAAGAGAACGGTGCTCTCTATGATAGCTCGTATGTTTGATCCAAACGGTTGGATAAGCCCAGTGATATTTTCTGCGAAGTGTCTTCTGCAGCGACTTTGGACTTTGGGCGTCTCGTGGGACGAGCTCTGACCGGGTCAACACTGGATGATTGGCTCGAATGGTTTTCGTCGATTGAGAAAGTCAATCGGATTGCCTTGCCTCGTCGAATATTGCCACCTGGGAAGTTTCAAGCCAGCCTTCATGGCTTTTGCGACGCGTCGGAGCGGGGCTACGCCGCGTCAGTATATATGCGGACAGTTGACGCCGATGGCCGGGTCAATGTCTCGCTTTTGTTGGGTAAGAGCAAGGTTGCTTCCATCAGGACTAGGTTGACTATCCCAAAATTAGAATTGAGCGGGGCTCATCTTCTTTATAAATTGTTGAGTCACGTTGCACGTGAGTTTGCGGCCACAATCGAAATACGGAATATTTTCGCCTGGTCGGATAGTCAGGTCGCGCTCGCATGGCTGCGCGCGGCCCCACATACCTTAGAGGTTTTTGTGGGAAACCAGGTTTCCCAAATACAGAATATCGGAATTGATATAATCAGGAGAACTTATTTCAATTTAAATTTAAATTTATTTATTGCTTTTCACATTATACATATATTAGATTACACTACACAGTCACTTCTTAGGTTAGTAGGTACAACATGAACCCTGTCAGGGCATTGCAACAGAAAATAACGGAACGGCATGCGGATTATTTCTTAGTATGTATGAAATTTAATGTTAAAATTATTATGAATAAAAATGTAATTTCTTTTTATTGATGTCTTAAAATTTAATTTAATTTTGGTCATATTTTTTTATTTTATTTAATGAGTCGATGCTATAATATAATATTTAATAACGTCCAAATGTTGTTTTAATTTAAATGTAAATTATATTAAATGTCAATGCAGATTATGTTATTCGTCGTTATCATTTATTGTATATTTTGTCAAATCTAGTAGTCATCCATATAGTATTTATATATATATATATATATATATATATATATATGTATATATATTACTTCAGGTATTTATGTATTATTTTAATATGTATTAAATAATAATTTTATGTATAGTTATCGTATCCGTGTACGTATATGTATATATTTTTAAATGATATTTATTATGTTCTTGTAGGTATTTAATTTATACTTTTTTCAATATAGTCTCATATTCTGTCGCACCACCCAAATTATTTCTCTACTTGGTCTAATGGTTGACTGGCAGAGAACGCCATATGGCGTTAAGTCCGCCATTTGTACACCTTTTCTTGTGCAATAAAGTTTAAATAAATAAATAAATCTTTATCATAAAAAAAACTCGTCTAATGTATAATAATTTTTATCTATAAGCAGGGCTTTTAATCTTTTAATAAAGATCGAATTCTTCTCCTCTGCTCTAAGCAGGTCTGGGAGGGCGTTATAGACTTTAATTGTCATTGCAAGCGGCCCAGAATTAAATATTTCTAAATTACGAGTGTTATTCGGCATCGCTAACATATTCTTCTTCCTTGTGGGATGGCGTCGCGGTAAATCGTCTTTTTTCGTGTAATATTGGGGATATTTTCTCATAAATTTAATAGTTTCTAAAATGTATATGCATGGCAATGTCAGTATTTTTAAATTTTTAAAATAAGGCGTACAGCTTTCTCTGTCTTTAATATTTTCTTTGATACGTATGCATTTCTTTTGAAGAATTAGCAGTCTATTCGCGTCGGTACTATTTCCCCAGAGTATAACCCCATATGTAAGCCACGAATATGCATATGCATAGTAAGCTGATATCGCCGTTTTGTTATTCGTGGATTTCACTGGTCTACACTAATTTTGTTTCCTGTTTTTTTATTACTGTTATTGGGTATTTCTATGGCCCTGACTATGAAAAAAATAGTGGGATATTGCCAACAGCTTTATTTTTTGAAATATAGACTTTTACTATTTTGACTAAAAATAAAACGAAAATTAATCCACATTTTTACAAAATTTATATTAAACACTATCAAACGATCTTTTATATGATTTTCTAGAATGAACAACATTAGGTAGATCTCTTTGCAAACTCCAGCAGTAGTCTGCCATCATACGTGCGTCCCATCTTCCCTGATAACGCTCTTCCATGGTCCAAATATCCTGATGAAATCTTTCACCCTGCTCCTCACTAAAATCGCCTAGATTTTGTAGAAATCGGTCTAAATGCGAGTTCAGGAAGTGAAGTTTTATGCTCATGTTACACCCTAGCTCTTGAAAATTCGATAGCATGCACTCAACAAGCTGGACATAGTCGTCAGATTTCTTGTTACCAAGGAAATTACTCGTAACTAAAACAAATGAGTTCCAAGCTTTGGATTCAACTTCAGTCATTGATTTGACAAAATTAGGATCTTTCACGAGTTGCCTAATCTGTGGTCCATCGAAAATACCGGCTTTTAATTTTTCTTAACTTAATCCTGGGAATTTGCGTGAAAGAAAATTAAAACATTCGCCTCTTTTGTCAAGCGCCTTCACAAACTGTTTCATTATGCCGAGTTTAATATGAAGTGGTGGAAGTATGATGCGGCTGAGGTCTTTGAGCAGAAAATAAGTGCGGATATGACTACTTACTTCGATTTACAGGGTTAATTCCGTATATTTTTACAACGCAGAAGTAGCAGTCGTCATGGTGGTTTCGAGGTTCCCGCCAGATCATAGGTGTTACGAACTTTATTGCATCCCTTTTTCCACTGGACCATAATCGTAGACATATAACACATTTCTGATATACAGTATGAGAAACCCATGACTTATTCTGAATAGGAAATCAAAAAAGATATTAACCAATTGCGTACCTAAATGTAAAGATAGGCTAATATTCAAATACGTCACACCTAAAAATATCATTGATACTTTTAAAAGCTTGAATAATAAAAAAACTGGTGATTTGTGGGACATTTCTGTATCCGTTATAAGTAATATTATAGATGTAATTGCGCCTTACTTAGCTTCCATATTTAATAAATGTGTAGACGCGGGATCTTTCCCTGACATGATGAAGTTAAGTAAAGTTATCCCTCTATTTAAGACTGGTGACAGAATGATCCAACAAATTACCGTCCCATTTCTATTCTGCCAGCACTGAGCAAAATATTCGAAAAGATAATTTTTAACCAATTATTAGATTTTTTCAACAAAAATAGTCTGTTCCATGGTGATCAGTATGGATTTACTAAGGGTCGATCAACAACGGATGCAGGTGTTGCACTTTTACAAAACATCTATGATGCTTGGGAGTGTTGTCAGAATGCAATTGGTGTCTTTTGTGACCTCTCCAAAGCCTTTGATTGTGTAGACCACAAAACCCTTCTATCCAAACTTGAGCACTACGGAATAAAAGGGAAGGCTCTTGAATTGATTTAATCTTATTTGAGTAGCCGAATTCAAAAAGTTAGTGTAAATCAAGTAAAATCTGAAGGATCAACCGTAGTGATGGGTGTGCCCCAGGGTTCTATCTTGGGTCCTTTGTTGTTCCTGATCTATATTAATGATTTACCATATTATGTAAAAGATTGTAAGTCTGTACTTTTTGCTGATGACACTTCCCTTGTTTTCAGCGTAGATAGGAAAACTGACACCTCTGATGAGATGAATAATATATTGTCGCAAGTGTTGGATTGGTTTACAGCAAATAATTTAGTATTAAATGCAAAAAAAACGAAATGTGTAAAGTTCTGCTTACCGAATGTTACAAAAGTTCCAACACGATTATTTATTGATAAGGAAGCATTAGATATGGTTGATAACACAACATTTTTGGGAATAACGCTTGATTCAGGGTTGCAATGGGGTGCCCATATTAAAAAACTAGTAGTTCGCCACGAACTTAGACCTCGCGATTATTATTTCAGAATAATGTACATGGTTTGGATGAATTTTACTATCGGTGCAGGTTTTACTAATATGCGTATTCATGGTTGTGACCAAATTTTCAAAATGGGTGCCAAAATGAAATGACTTTCGATCTAGCTCTGAAATGTCAGGAGCACCTTCCAACCATACAATCCCATGGATATTGAGGTCTACCGTGATGCAGAAATTCAGTTCTGTACCAGTAGTCTTTCACCGAAAAATGACCCATCATTTTTCAAATGACAAAGTCAGCTCGTTTTTGGAAAAACCAGGTTTAAATGTTTATTTGTATTGCCATGGCTCTATGCCGCTGCTCATTGGTTTCTAACTTTCTTCGTAAAGCTACTTCGCTGGCTTTGATTGCTGTTGATCTCTTGTCAGTTCGTAGCATAATTACTTAAACTACTACAGAAGCACAGACAAGCAGCGATAACGATTGAAGGAAAGTTCGCTCAATAAAATTGCTAAATTTAATAAACAAGCCAACAATTAATCAAAATAAGCAAAAACTGAAGAAAAAACACTAATCGTAAAATAAGCAAAACCATTATATTTTAAGTCGGTTAAATATGATTAAATTTATAGAACCACTTATGAAACTCAAAATAATAACCATAATAGCTATTCTGAGAAATTACTTCGTGGAAACCAGGGGAGATATGTATTTTTAAGAAAGTTGTTCAGTAGCCCGGACTGAATTGACCGTTAAATAGTTTGAGTATATTTTGTTAGAGGATTTGTATTGTATATTCGTCACGGCTTAGTCAGCTAGACTTCGCGAGTCACCCTAAACCCGTTTAAGTATTACGTATAAAAAAGTTGTTCAGACAAAAAAGTTGCTCAAATAAAAAAATATCGTTTTTATAATGGCAACAAAAAAGTCTAATGACATTTTTGAAAATATTTTTAAATGGCGAATATATGACAGTTTTAAAATTTTAAACCCTCATATTTCCGCCATTTTGAAAAATTTCGGAAAACTGGCTCGACAAAAAATTCTATTAAGTTGCTGATCCTGCTTACAAAATTTCATGAGAATCGGTTAAGAAATGCGACCTGTAGGCGAGAACAGACAGACAGACAGACAGACAGACAGACGGACAAAATAATTTTGGGCTAGTCTCGAAACTGAGACGCTTCGCTCGCTTCGCTCGCTCGGTCAATTAGCTGGAAAACTTAGCTCTGCGGCCTATGCGGTTAGAAGAATTAGGCAAATGACTGACGTTGATACAGCGCGTTTGGTATATTTTGGGTACTTCCACAGTGTTATGTCCTATGGAATATTGCTATGGGGTAACGCTGCAGATATAAATACCATATTTGTTTTACAAAAACGCGCTATCAGATTTATATATAAATTAGGTGCTATAGTCTTTGAGGGAACTATTTAAAGACATAAATATTTTGACCCTCCCTTCGCAATTCATCTATGCGAACATTATGTACGTGCGTCAGAATATACACTCATTTAAGAGAAATTGTGATATTCATAGTATTAACACGAGAAATAAAAATAAATTAGCCATCACAGCTTTGCGGTTAGAGAAAACAAAAAAATCTTTTGTGGGTCTCGGCTTGCGCCTCTATAATAAAATTCCAGATGATATAGTAGCATTACCATTATCTAAGTTTAAGACAGCCGTTAAAAAACATTTATTACAAAATGCGTATTATCATGTAAATGACTACTTATCATCTGAGAAAAATTCTTGGAAATAGTTGTCTGCAAATTGTAATTGTATATTTTAAATGTATAGCTTAAGTATAAATCTGTATTGTAATTGTAACATAGCCCATCAGGCTGGGTAGGGACCAATACTGAACTGGGTTTCTTTCGGCGTAATCTTCCCAGCAGTGGTCGTTCCGAAACGCTAGTAGTTTTTAGCTTTTACACTAAAATAATGTTTTAAAAAAATGACCTTCAATAAGAGATAAATTTATCCTACATTGAATAAAATTTTTTGACTTTGACTTTGACTTTGAATACACAATTTAATCTTAAAATATTGATGATACGCAGTTTTTACAAAGTCCGATATAGGTTTCCGATATTTTTCGAATATATATTCACCACACACATAGCAAAAACAATCTGGATTAATAACACAACATCTTCTTGAAGAAGCCATGTCGAAAACAACAACAAAATATTATTTTGTGTCCAAAAAAAAAAAAATATCTTAATAAAATAGTAATTAAGGGTAGTTAGCTATAACTCTAAAACAAAAGCTGTTAGAGAAAAATTGTTGCCATATCTAAAAAGTACGTGTCAAACTTAGATAGAAATAATAATAAAATCTCAGGAAACACAAGTATTTTTTTTTCTGTAGGGTTGTGTTTTTTGAGTTCCCGAAGTGCGTATGTAAATGTTTGTAATTTGTTTACTATTTTGTCAACGTGATCTTTCCAATTCATATTTGTGTCTAGCACCATTCCCAGTAATTGAAAGGATTTGACAGTCTCGATATCTTTTCCATTATAGCTAAATTTTATATTTAAAGATTCTTTTTGATGTGGTCTAAATTCAATTATTTTCGTTTTATTAAAATTTATTTCTAGATTATGATCAGTTAACCACGATGTTACTTTGTCCATATTTTCGGTAAGCATATTGTTTAAATTATAAGGTTTTGAGTAAGGTGTCAGTAGTGATACGTCGTCCGCGAATGTCTGTCCAGTACACATGTCTGAGTCATTGTTTTAGGTAAGTCATTGATGTAGATGAGGAATAATAAACATCCGATAACGCTCCCTTAGGGAATCGAACATTTCACACATTCTACATCTGATCTTACTGTTGTAATCGTCCTATTGTCGTAGTCATAGTGCTCGATTTTTTAGGTACGATGCATACCAATTGTGGGCCACTCCTCTAATACCTACTCCGTACAGCTTGTTTAGCAGTATTTTATGTAAAACTTTGTCGTACGCTTTCGTCATGTCCAGCATCGTACCTACAGCATATTTTTTATTATTAATTGTAGTTAGTATTTCTTGGGCGTAATTATATGTCGCGAGGGTAGTTGACCGATTTTTTCGGTACCCGTTCTGGGAGTTATCAAAAATACCGTATTTTTAACAAAAGTCGTACGTCTGCGTACCAATTGCTTTTTCAAAAAATTTTGACGCAGTGCAAGGTATCGCTACTGGACGGAAGTTTTCTCTTTCGGTTTTCGTTCCTTTTTTGTGTATGGGCTTTATTAATGATGTTTTAAGCCTATCTGGGAAAGTGCCTTCCACGAAGGATTGGTTAATAAGTAAAGTGAAAGGAAAGGTAAGTTCATCCGCACACATTTTAAATAAAATTGGTGGAAACTCATCAACGCAGCAACTATATTTACTTTTTAATTCTCGCAGAATGGTGTTTATTTCAGCCATTTCTACCGGACGCAAGTACATGGTGTTGTCAGGCGAGTGCATCACCGGGCGACCTTGAGGCAGCTGCTTTCCGCTCGGTATGCCCACTGATGCGAAGTATTTATTGAATGTATTTGCAACTATTTTTGTGTCGGAAGTAATTTTATTCTGGACGTTCAATTTTACATTTTGTTTGTGTTTTTTTGTGGTTTTGTTTGTATGTTCTTTTATTACATTCCACATTGTTTTGACTATGTTCTTTGACTTTTTTACTTGTCTAATGTAATCGAGTTTTTTTGATTTTATGACGGTTTTCTTTAATGTTTTTTCATATTTTTTGTAGTAATTTTTAAGAGTGTCACTTTTTGTAGTATTAGTCAATATTTTTAATAGTCTTTTATTTTTACACGAAAATTTTATTCCTTTGGTAAGCCACCATGTTTTTTAGTTCGGTTTTAAAGTGAAGTATATGTTTTTGATTGTAGATTCGCGTTTGTTTTTTATATGTCAATGGTTTTGGTTTTAAAAATAAGTCAGTCTTTATTGTTACACTCATGTGGTCACAGAATCCGTACTCAATCACTTTAGCACGTATGTTTTTGTCTTTAAAGTTAGTATAGATGTGGTCAATACATGTCGACGTTGTTTTGGTAACCCGTGTTGGTTCTTTAATATGAGATGTAAAGTTGTACGCTGCCATAAGGTGTAATATTTTTTTTTGACTCTGCATCGTTTACTAACGTGTCAATATTGAAGTCACCCCCTATTATAATTCGTTTATTTTTATATTTTAGTGTCACATAATTTAAAATTAATTCCAATTGTGTAATAAAATCATTAATCCGTTTGTCGTTCCAGTACAATGTAATTATTAATAAATTCGGTTCAATTAGTTCTATCGCGCATAATTCTATAAGGAAATCAATCCACATATCTACAATATCTTTTCTCTCAATGTACTCCACGTCGTCCCGCAGTAGTATGCATACCCCACCTCCGTCGTAGTTTCTTCGACAGTATGCGCTTGCAATCTTATAACGATTGAAGTGTAGGAGTTGTAATTTTTGCTCCGATAAAAATGTTTCTGTTATGCAACAAGCTTGATAAGTGTTCTTAGTCTGGTCAAGGAATGCTTCAAATGTAGTACGTTTATTAAACAAGCTTTGCATATTTTGAAAAATTACGTTTAGTTCAGTATTGTTTACGGAAGATACGAAAGGAATGCCGTGTATGGTTAAGTGGCGTTTCATTAATGGTGTTATTTAATGAACTAGATGGCGGATTATGGCATGAATGTGATTGGTCATTTCTAGTATTTCCATGCGTGCTCGATATAGATGTCTGGTGCGTTCTATTTCTTTGTGTCATGTTTATAGATTGTCTGCCGATAGTTTGTGATTTTTGTCTTTTTTTTTCATCTAAGCTCTTTTTGTCCAGCAGTTTTGAAACGAATAGACCAGTGTTTTTAAAATATTGTACATTATTTAGTATGTAATTCGTCATCCGCATTGGGTTCGTGTCGTGCAGACCGAACGTTTTGATTCGGAATTTCGTATTTTGCGATATTATTGGGACGCGCTAAGTTGAAGGGCGCGGTCGCTTGTTTGAACCCGTTCATCGACTCAGATGGGCTTCTTCGGGTTGGTGGCCGGCTCCGGAAGGCGGACCTTCCGTTTGGGAGTCGCCATCCTTTGTTATTGCCCAAGGGCGGACCCTTGGTGCAACTTTTGGTGTCTGATCGACACATTCGGAACGCTCATGCAGGGTGCAGTGCGTTGCTGGCCATTTTGCAGCAAGAATTTTGGATTTTGTCAGCCCGAAGAGCAGTTAAAAGTGTTTTGTTTCGATGCATCTCTTGTTATAGAGTAAAGGCATCTACGATGCAGCCGCAGATGGGTGTTCTGCCTGCTGATCGTATCCGACCTACGAGGCCATTTGACGGTGTGGCTATCGATTTTGCAGGACCCTATTCGGTCAAAACGACCACCCTTCGTAATGCCCGGATCGTGAAGGGCTATTTATGTGTATTTGTTTGTTTGGCTACCAAGGCTGTCCACTTGGAGGTGGTGTCAGCTTTGACTATGGAAGCCTTCGTCGCTGCGTTAGATCGTTTCGTGTCGCGTAGAGGTCTACCTTCACTCATTCGCTCCGACAATGGAACAAATTACAAGGGTACTGTAAATTATATTCAGGAAGTTTGTGAATTTATTGATAAGAATTGTAATAGTTTAAGTCAAATTGCTGCCCAAAGGGGGATAACATGGAGGTTCAGCCCCCCAAATTGCCCTCATTGGGGAGGGATTTTTGAAGCCGCTGTGAAATCGGCAAAGACCCACCTCTGCCGCATTTTAGGGGAAACAGCTCTAACGTTTGAAGAGCTGGCCACAGTATTTTGTAAAGTTGAGGCGGTCCCCAACTCTCGTCCTCTCTGTCTATTATCTCAGGACCCAAATGACTTGGAAGTCCTCACTCCTGGTCATTTTTTGGTGGGAGGGTCTTTGAATGCCCTACCCGAATACCCGTGGAGGGATTAACGTACATCGCGGTTGTTACGTTTTCAAATGTTACAGCAAATGAGCCAGAACTTTTGGGCTCGCTGGTCTCTTGAATATTTGCATTTGTTACAACAAAGAGTGAAATGGACAGACAGGACTGGAGTACCCAGGGAGGGAGATTTGGTATTGTTAAAAGAGGCAAATCTGCCATCATTACTTTGGCGCCGAGGGCGCATTTTGCGTTTGATTTTTGGCGGAGACGGAACTCCGCGTGTGGCTGTGGTGTTGGTCGAGGGTTCGGTTCTGCAGAGAGCCGTATCCTCTCTCTCTCGCCTCCCCGTAGAGTAAGCTAGCGGTCTGCTTCTCAGACCGGGACGGGGGGATGTTTTGAATAAAAGTACTCATTGTTAGGAAACTAGCGCCATCTGCATTTCCTCTTCCTAAGCGCGGGCAAAGGTTAGTTATGAAAGCCTCGCCTCCGCGTTTATGGGTCGCCGCGCCACTCGGGCGCCGTCGCCATCTTAATAACTTGCTCGCTGTCCCGTCGCGAAGAAAGCCGATGCCGGCATTTTGTCCTTGGTATATTGCGAATATTTCGTGAAGAATTATCGCTAAATAACTAATTATTGTTTGTTTTTGAGTGCCCAATTTGTATGAAACGGCGTGGAGCCGGAAACAGTTCGCTATACGTATAAAAACAGTGATATGTGTCAAATGTAGAACGCATGCTATTGCGTCATTGAAAATTATCGGTTTTTAACTTATTGCCCGTGTGGAACGGAAGTATTTGTAAATTGACTTCAAGGTAGATTAATTCTGGTGTAATTAATAAAAACTAGACGTATAAAAGTGATAAACGTTTGAATCGGAGCGAGGGACCCCGCGTGTCACGTTCCGCTGTTAGGTTATGTACTTAATATTGAAGTGTCAAGAAAAAGACGAAATCTGTTGTGTTGTGGTGAAGTGGTGCTATATATACGACGTATTCGTTTGGGGCATATGAGCTCAGGGTAGGTGCATAGGCACCCACTTTCCTTCACTACAGACTTGGGCCCGTGGGGGACCCAAAACCGTCGCCAACCCCGAAGAGGACTTCGGGCTCGACAAGGCGAGGCTGCCTGAAGACAATATAGATACGGTAAGTTTTATCATAAGTTGCATCTCACTGTTAATTAGTTTAATTACTTTTAATTAGATTTAGGTTCAAGTTATAATTAGGTTAGGAGGTTCCCTGAACCTTATCTAGGGTGGTAGCAGACTGCGTAGGTTTGTTTGTGTGTTTGTTTGTTGCCGGTGAGATTGCCGGACTCCTACTAAGTCGCATCTCTGAGTTAGAACATAGCTTATGTGAAGCACAACGATCTGCTCTTGAAATACAACAGCAAAAAGATGCTGAGTTATGTAATAATACCTTGCAGTTATATAGCGAATTCATTGAGAGTGACTCGAGTCCGGCCGTGGAAATACCTGCATGTACTCCGCAGTCACAATATTTTATTTTAACAAGTCATATTAAAATTAAAAAATATATAAAAATAAACAAACTGATAAAGCGCACTCAAAAACTACTGTCTAGGAATAAAATAAGAAAAGTATAAATCAATTAAGAAAAGAAAAATTATCTTTAATCAAGGAACTTAACTGTTGTGAAAAAAACCTTAATATGGCTTGTCGCATATATGACACTGAGATGTTTGAACTAGAGTCACAAAACTAACGTGAGATGCAGTCATTATTAATATCAAAACACGGGTAACTCACGTATAGTCAGCTACTGAGATAGATGCGATAGAGACGGACGTCACACATTACATACGCTTCGACAGGGCCAAAGTCTTAGCTAGAGAGAAAGGTTTTGTCCCTCGTAAAATACGAGAAGCAATAGAGATTGGGCGACGTCCTAATTTTAATCGTGATGTTGGTTGGAGCTTACCCGCCGCCTGGAAACCGGTGCTTCAAGAGACGCATAATAGATGCCATGTACAGCCGACAGTCTCTGATACAGTGAGCTTTTTTCACGCACTGGCGCTATCACCAGCCGCAGAAGATGATGAAGAGGAAATAACGGCTCCCAGTACATCCACGGGAGTCCTTGACGCAACTATCCAGCAACAACCACCATCTACCGAATTGTCGCTGCGGGCGCAGAGGGCGATGGCCCGCGCTGCCCGCGCGCCCCGCGCCTCCCGCGACTAACATCAGTGTGTCGCGAGCCGGTGCGGTGTGCCTCTCGGCACATTCGCCCTGATGAAGACCTCCGGATGAGGTCGAAACATGTCGGCAGTAGCTGACTCTATACGTGAGTTACCCGTGTTTTGATATTAATAGAGTCACAAATCTCAACATTGCAGGCTACCTTAAAAAATCTCACAAAAAAATATGAGTTAATTTTAGAAGAAAATAGGGAAATTAGTTTAGTATCTGACGGTGTTCCCCTGACAGTGGTTACGGAATCACCTGTCACGGACTCAACCCCATCCCCTACTGTTGACTGCGGTATAAGTATAAATAAATACCCTCATGTAGAAAATGATGTACAATCCAAAATAGAAACAATTGATAATAGCATAAATAGAAAAATGATTTGTAAAACATTAATAATATATTCTGATAAGTTAGGTCAAGATCTTAGTAGTATGATTTATAATAACCTGAACAGTGAATGTTCAGTATTTAATGTATGCACACCCGGGGTCACATTTTTAAACCTAATAAATAACATAAATTATAATGACATAGACCAACATACCACAATTTTAATAATGTGTGGTGACAGTTCCTCTATTACAGGAAGGAACTTAAAAAAAGGTATAGACAAAATCAAAGATTTAAAACAAAAAAAGATTGTAGATTTATCATAAGTGCCTTTCCATATTCAGACAATTTAGACAGTAAAAGTAACAGGCACATATATGATTTAAATGTACATCTGTACAATATGACTTATTGTCACGGTGACTTTATTTTTTATTTAGATATAAATAAATTTATTTGTAATTTTAAGTTGACTCTAGATACTATGTATCTGCCTCCTAGATATAAGCGACTCTTAGCTACATTAGTAGCTTATAATATACAAAGTAGTGTTGTAAATAGTACAACTAGTAACTCTAAATTAAACACAGTACATTGTAGTGCTGAATGTACCATAGCTGGAGATACTCAGTCTGATTTAAACTAATGAAAAAGACAACAGTCAAGACCAAAGAGTTAAATATTATTCATCAAAATATTCAGGGCCTGACTAGCAAATTATTGCAATTAGAATTATATGCAAACGATAGGGATTTACATGTAGTATGTTTAACTGAACACTTTTTGCAGTCACATCAAGTACAATTTAATATTGATAATTATTTAGTCTCTAGTTTATTTATTAGAAAGATTAGTGAAAAAGGAGGCAGTTTAATTTAAACACATTATGATGTAAAATGTAAAGAACGCAAGGATATTGTGAGCCTGTCGGTTGAAAGTATTGTTGAATTATCCTGTGTTGAACTAGAAAATTGTATTATAGTATGCGCGTACAGACCCCCAAAAGCTGACTTTAATACTTTAGAAACTGTAATTGAAGATGTTTTGAGAAAATTAAGTTCATGTCGCAAAAACATAATATTGTGTGGCGACTTTAACGTAGATTTATTAGCGTCTGATAGCACTGAATGTATTAGATTTTTGAATTTATTTAAGTCATTCAATTTGTTCAATTTATTTTTAGAACCAACTAGAATACAAGGCGACTCTAAAACATGTATAGATAATTTTTTCTGTGATTGCACTGCTGTTGATAAAGCTATAATTAAAAATATAACTTCTGATCATTTTGGTCAGTTCGTGAAATTTGCCAACAACGCAGTAGAAGTAGAATTACCTGAAATAACCTACAGAGCTATTACTAAAGATAAAATTAAAAAAATTTAGGGATACAGTTTCGAAAAAATTACCGTTAATTGAAGAAACTCGGGATGATCCGGATATTTTGTATAATAAAATGTTCGGTGTGATTGAATCAGAATTAAATAATAATTTTCCACTGGGCTACCACAGTGATTCATATTAGTAGGAATAGGCTATATGAATTATTAGCTATGAAAGCTTATAACCAAACACCTAATTTTATTAATTACGTTAGAACTTACTCAAAGCTTTTTAAAAAAGTATGTTTATGCGCGAAATCGTTATACACCAGGAAAGCTATTCTAGATTCTAAAGATAAAATAAAGACAACCTGGAATATTATTAACACTGAAACCGGGAAAAACAAGCAACGAGTAAATAAAATTGAGTTAGACATTAACAATAAGGTTCTAGACACTAGTGAATATGTCGCACAATACTTTGAGAACTTTTTCACAAACATTCCCCTAAATACAACTGCCCCACTAATGTCCTCATCTAGGAAATCAAAAAAGCTATTAACCAATTGCGTACCTAAATGTAAAGATAGGCTAATATTCAAATACGTCACACCTAAAAATATCATTGATACTTTTAAAAGCTTGAATAATAAAAAAACTGGTGATTTGTGGGACATTTCTGTAACCGTTATAAGCAATATTATAGAGGTAATTGCGCCTTACTTAGCTTCCATATTTAATAAATGTGTAGACGCGGGATCTTTCCCTGACATGATGAAGTTAAGTAAAGTTATCCCTCTATTTAAGACTGGTGACAGAAATGATCCAACAAATTACCGTCCCATTTCTATTCTGCCAGCACTGAGCAAAATATTCGAAAAGATAATTTTTAACCAATTATTAGATTTTTTCAACAAAAATAGTCTGTTCCATGGTGATCAGTATGGATTTACTAAGGGTCGATCAACAACGGATGCAGGTGTTGCACTTTTACAAAACATCTATGATGCTTGGGAGTGTTGTCAGAATGCAATTGGTGTCTTTTGTGACCTCTCCAAAGCCTTTGATTGTGTAGACCACAAAACCCTTCTATCCAAACTTGAGCACTACGGAATAAAAGGGAAGGCTCTTGAATTGATTAAATCTTATTTGAGTAGCCGAATTCAAAAAGTTAGTGTAAATCAAGTAAAATCTGAAGGATCAGCCGTAGTGATGGGTGTGCCCCAGGGTTCTATCTTGGGTCCTTTGTTGTTCCTGATCTATATTAATGATTTACCATATTATGTAAAAGATTGTAAGGCTGTACTTTTTGCTGATGACACTTCCCTTGTTTTCAGCGTAGATAGGAAAACTGACACCTCTGATGAGATGAATAATATATTGTCGCAAGTGTTGGATTGGTTTACAGCAAATAATTTAGTATTAAATGCAAAAAAAACGAAATGTGTAAAGTTCTGCTTACCAAATGTTACAAAAGTTCCAACACGATTATTTATTGATAAGGAAGCAGTAGATATGGTTGATAACACAACATTTTTGGGAATAACGCTGGATTCAGGGTTGCAATGGGGTGCCCATATTCAAAAATTTGCTGGAAAACTTAGCTCTGCGGCCTATGCGGTTAGAAGAATTAGGCAAATGACTGACGTTGATACAGCGCGTTTGGTATATTTTGGGTACTTCCACAGTGTTATGTCCTATGGAATATTGCTATGGGGTAACGCTGCAGATATAAATACCATATTTGTTTTACAAAAACGCGCTATCAGATTTATATATAAATTAGGTGCTAGAGAGTCTTTGAGGGAACTATTTAAAGACATAAATATTTTGACCCTCCCTTCGCAATTCATCTATGCGAACATTATAATAATAATAATAATAACTTTATTTAAGACAACATAGGCCCAGGGATTAGTAACAGTGGTACTTATTCTATGTTAGTAATGAAATCTGTCTAAAATTATAAGTTATTTCGCAAAGATCATAGTTGCAAGTGCACAGCGTTCATACAAACCATGTTAGCTAATATCTTATAACTAAGAGGGACCGGGTTCGATCAATGAGCCCCCTCATAAGCGGACTGTCAAGCCGATCGGCTATTACACTCAGAATACTGTTGCGACTGGTGCGAACTGCACGCAACAGAGCTGCAGATTTCTTGCGCCAAACCGCGCCAAACCCGTCAGTATGGGCAACCGCGAACATAGCTGACGCGCTACAGAACGGTGGCCGTCGCAACAGAATTCTGAAGGCATTATTGAATTGTATTCGCAGAGCATTGTAAGCTTTTTGAGTATATCTGAACCAAAGGGCACCCGAGTACAGAGATGTGCAGTAAGCTTTAAACAGTGTTATTCTCACAGGCTCTGCACATCGAGCAAACCTACGGGCCAGCATATTCGCTCTAACTGACAATGCTCTGCGTTCCCTCTCCATGTCTACATCGTCTTTTAGATCATCAGTTACCCAGTGTCCTAGGTACTTAAATTTATAGACTCGCTTTATTTCAACTCCATTTAATGACACTGGAGACACTGTATCAGGATACTTGGTACCAGACTTAAAAACCATAAACTCTGTCTTCTTAACATTATAAACCAGGCCATGTGAGGTAGCGTAAGATTGACATATATCAAGGAGTTTCTGTAGAGCGCCTATAGATGGCGCTAGTAGTACCATATCATCAGCATACGATATATTATTGACACACACCCCATCTACATAGCAACCAGCCCGTGTGCTACTAAGTTTTTCTATAAGTGCATTAATATATAGGTTAAAGAGCAGTGGTGAGCTAAGCCCTCCCTGCCTTACCCCACACTGCGGCGTGCACGGGTCAGACAATTCTCCCGCCCACCTCGCACGATTTTCCTGATTAAGGTACCAGTACCTGAGTAGAGATATTACTTCAGGTGGCACTGAAGTAGCTTCTAATGTTTCCCACAGCAGGTCAAATGAAACAAGGTCAAAAGCGCTGGAAAAATCTAAAAAGCACCCATAGACAGGTGTTTTTCTATCCGTATAATATTTGACAGTGTGTTTTAAACTCAAAATGGCAGTTTCTGTGGACAGTCCCTGACGAAAACCGAACTGAGCGTCATGTATCTTGACATATCTACTAAGAATCGTATTAATCACACTGTCAAATACTTTACATATAATAGTTGCTAGAGAGATCGGCCTATAATTGGACACGTCCGATGTATCCCCTGTTTTATTTTTAATAATGGGTACCACCAAAGTCTTCATCATATCGGATGGTAAATATGAGTGGCTTATAGATAAATTAAAAAGCAGAGCGAGCACTCGTGAAATATGAAAACCCGCATGCTTCAGATGTTCGATGCTGAGCCCATCAAACCCGGGGGATTTCCCTCTAGTCATCTTTTTTATTGCCAGTCTGACATCTGCTGGAAGAATGGTGGTTGATATTTTCTTATCATGATTTTCAGCATTGAACATCCGACGCGGTGCACCCAATGGAGATTTTACAGAAAAATGTTCTTTAAACAACCTTGCGATATCTTTAGGATTAGTCACCCCTCCGACACTCACAGGAGTCCCAGGTTTGTGATTTAACTTATTGGTACTTTTCCAAAAACCTTTGAAGTCAGACTTAGCATGTTTCTCAGCAATTAGGTCCATTTTAATTTGTTCTTGGTGGTTTTGGCACCATTTTAATCTACTCTTGAATTTTTTACGAGATTTAACCATAGAGTCGTAAACAGAACCCGAAGACGGTTTGCCATAAGAAATCCAGGCATTAAAATATATACTGGCACTCCTGTGAGCTTCGCGTACGTGCTTATTCCACCCCGCTAGTGGTTTTCTTCTCACTACATAGGTTTTTATGTGTGTTTCACTCGCACTCGTGCTAAGTATATTTATAATGTATTTGTATAAATTATCTATGAGAATATGATGTTGAGAATTTTTACAATACTTATTACCACAACTCTGTAACTCAGCAGGCAAGTCAATATCTTTTAACAAAGAATTACACCTTTTTTCATAAGAATTACATTGCTCAGTATTTCTATCACCCCATTGAATACTATTACAAGTAGGTTCTATAAAAAATGATTTCTGTCTACTTACACTAAGATCGCAGGTTAAAATCATAGGCATATGATCAGACCAATATGTACCATACTTAACATATACATCTGTAACACATTGTAACGCCGCACTGGTGGTAAGCACATGATCTAACCACGTTTTGCTACCTGTCACATTACATACAAACGTAAATGTCTCTGAGTTTAATTTCATGACGTCCACACATGTCCAATCCTGATCCTTAGAAAATTCCGAAAGTTCAATATAAAATCGCTTACCGATATGTGCGTTAAAGTCCCCCAGTATAAAAACAGATTCCACACTGCATTCCTCAATAATTGCACTGATAACACCCAAACAGTCAGTAAACTCGGGTTTATTTTGCGCACTATCCGTGGGCATATAGACACATATAACCAACACAGGCCGGTCATTTGTCGTAATACGTATCGCCGCTACACGAGGGTTTGCACAGGGCACAACAGATACACAGGGAAACACTGATTTACGCCACAGTATCGCCACTCCTCCATACGGACGTCCCACGAGCACACCAGCCGCCGTGTCGACAGCCGAAGTACCCGTGCTTCCAAAATCGTGGTGAACCGACTCAAGGAACGGCAGGTCTTCCGGCACCAACCATGTTTCCTGTAGCGCTACTATATCAGCCAGGCTACAGAGATCTCTAATCTCGTTTATGGAGCGCTTAATGTTTTTACAGTTATATGTAGCCAAAGTTGTATTATGCATAATTAATTGCTATTTACATGGTTGCTATTATGGTTGGTATTATGTACGTGCGTCAGAATATACACTCATTTAAGAGAAATTGTGATATTCATAGTATTAACACGAGAAATAAAAATAAATTAGCCATCACAGCTTTGCGGTTAGAGAAAACAAAAAAATCTTTTGTGGGTCTCGGCTTGCGCCTCTATAATAAAATTCCAGATGATATAGTAGCATTACCATTATCTAAGTTTAAGACAGCCGTTAAAAATCATTTATTACAAAATGCGTATTATCATGTAAATGACTACTTATCATCATCTGAGAAAAAATCTTGGAAATAGTTGTCTGCAAATTGTAATTCTATAATTTAAATGTAAAGCTTAAGTGTAAATCTGTATTGTTATTGTAACATAGCCCATCAGGCTGGGTAGGGACCAATACTGAACTGGGTTTCTTTCGGCGTAATCTTCCCAGCAGTGGTCGTTCCGAAACGCTAGTAGTTTTTAGCTTTTGCACTAAAAAAATATTTAAAAAAAATTACCATTACAATAAGAGATAAATTTATCCTACATTGAATAAAAATTTTTGACTTTGACTTTTGACTTTGACTTTAACGTAATCTTAGCTATCTGCGCCAACAGTCTGATTTTGTGGACATTGAAAAAGACTTCCACAACGCCCAACTGCGTATTTTGAGGCCGCTTTCACAAGTGCAACGAAAAGCGGAATATACAGTTACAATGGAATTTGAGGATAGACTGAGGTCGGTCAAGCTAGATTAAGACAGAATCGTCAAAGTGTCAGCGAAACTAAGCCTGTTGTGTTGCAAGATAATATAGCTAGGCTGCCAAAAATCTCCCTTAAGCCCTTTGATTCGAAATTGGAAAACTGGGTATCTTTCAAACAACTTTTCGATTCGTTAATTCATCAGCGAACCAATATTTCTGATGTTGAAAAATTACATTATCTATTGTCGAGTGTTCAGGGTTCCGCTCATGAATTAATTAAAGGCTTTCAGTGTCAGCACTGATCAGAACTTCATGCTGTATTATTTATTATGGTCAAAATTGGATATCGCTACTCGTGAAGCATATGAATTGCAACTTACTTCTAATGTTGACGTTCCGATGTTTGATGATTTGAAAAATTTTATTGAAAAAAGAAGTAAAGCTTTAGAAAATTCAAAAATTAAGCTGTCAAATATTAAACCAGTGACTAAAAATAAAGCAGCATTTATCGTTTCAAAACCGACCTGTGTCTTTTGTACTGGCCAACACAGCCTTACCAGTTGTAGTGATTTTTTAAAATTGGACAATAACAAACGTTTTACTTTTGTAAAAGGAAAGGGTTTTTGTATTTTATGTTTTTCGAATAATCATCGAGTGAAAGTTTGTCGTGCTTCTCGTTGTAGTGTGTGTAGTCGCTCACATCATACTTTATTACATTTCACTAAAAATACAGAAACACCTGTTCCTATAGAAACTGGTGATGCGGTGGCTAGTAGTATTTGCAGTAGTAATACGGTTCTAACTTCACTAACTGGGGAAAATACCATTTTATTGTCGACTATAAAAGTTTTAATTAAGGATAATTTTGGTAACTTCCGTCCAGTGCGTGCACTTCTAGATTGCGCTAGCGCGTGCAATTTTATTTCGGAATCCTGTGCTATTGCATTAGGATTAGATTTTCGTCGTGGCCAACATGCTATGTCCGGCATTGGCAACTCTGTCGCTAAGCCACTTGGTTCACTTGTGTGTGAGATTAGGCCTCTTGGCAAACAAACCTTTTCGTCGAATGTCAAATTCGAGGCTCTTGTCTTACCATCAATATGTGCTGACCAGCCGATTCAACTTGTCGATCCGTCGAGGTGGTCACACATCAACAACTTATCACTTGCTGATCCTGATTTCTACTGTCCAGGGCCAGTGGACATACTGCTTAGTGCAGACATTTTCGCTTCGTCATTGTTACCTGGCCTTCGACGAGGAAAGCCAGGACAACCCAGCGCATTAAATACCGTGTTCGGGTGGATTGTCATGGGCGAGTGTGACAGGAGTCAGTTCAAGTCGAATCGTCGGAACAATAATAAACATTGTCTTTTCGTATCGAATCTCGACAATTCCTTGAAAAAGTTCTGGGAGTTGGAGAATGTAAGCTCTCCGAGCAAACCTATTTTGTCGAAGGAGGACCAACTCTGCGAGGATTGGTTCGCCAAAAAATATTATCGTAATAAGGAATGCAGGTTTGTTGTCCCCCTACCTTTTGTCGATCCAACAAACAAACCTAATTTCTTCAACTCGCGTGAAATCGCTTTAAAACGTTTTTTATCGTTAGAACGCAAGTTCAGTAGTAATCCAGAGTTTAAAAGATCTTATTTCGAATTTATGGAAGATTATGAGACTCGTGGTCATCTAGAAGAGGTCGATCCTCCTGCTACTAGCGAGGGCCAGTTCTATTACATTCCACATCATGGTATATTGCGCGACTCCGTGACAACACCTCTGCGCGTTGTCTTCGACGCTAGCGCCAAGGACACCAGAGAATTTTCGTTAAATTCCACCCTCTTATCTGGTCCTAAGCTCCAAACTAATATTTTCGACCTTCTTGTTCGTTTTCGTTGGCATTCTATCGTCTTCACGGGCGATGTAATGCAAATATTGGTGTTTGGAGAGGATGCTGATTATCAGTGCATTTTGTGGCGGCCCTCCGCTTCCGGTCCCGTACGTAATTATCGTCTTAAAATAGTGACATATGGTGTCTGTGCTGCACCGTTCCAGGCTCTTCGCACCATGGCTCAACTTGCCGTTGATGCCACACACACCTACCCAGATGGTGCAGCTGTTCTCGCTCGCGACATCTGTGTTGATGACGTCGTCACGGGGGCGGACTCTATCGAACAGGCTCGCTCACTTCGGATGGAACTCACAAACATTTTGTCGTTGGGTGGTTTTCATCTGAGGAAGTGGACCTCTAACAGCCGTGAATTCTTAGCAAGCCTGCCATCCTCGGATCTCTACTCACAGGATTTTATACATTTCGAAAAAATGACTGACATTTCGCTTAAAATACTAGGATTGCGATGGCAACCTCAATTAGATTCGTTTCGTTTTCGTGTCGTAGACACTCATCAAGGACGATGGACAAAACGCACCATTCTTTCGGAGATAGCCCAGATTTACGACCCTTTAGACTTTCTTTCGCCAGTAACCTTTCTCGCCAAGTACCTAATGCAGTTACTTTGGATTTCCGGTGTCTCTTGGGATGACGATGTTCCGGAAAATATTAGGCTTGAATGGCAAGAGTTTAAGGCTCAGATGTCGTCATTGAGTTCAGTGAATGTTCCACGTCGTATTGTCGGAGAGTTCAAGCAACTCCAGCTTTACGGATTTTGTGACGCGTCTGAACGTGGCTATTGTGCAGTTATATATTGTCGCACATTGAGTAAAAACAATGATATTGCTGTACATTTGGTTTGCGCTAAATCTAGAGCTGCGCCGTTACGCAGGTTGTCAATTCCACGTCTTGAATTGGTTGCAGCAGCTCTATTGTCGGACTTGATGGCATCAAGCCTCTACAAGGCTTTTAAACCTTTTTATGCAATAGGCAAGATTTTCGCTTGGTCGGATTCCAGTGTCGTGTTGACTTGGATCAAATCGAGTCCATCCAAATGGAAGACGTCCGTCGCCAATCGCGTAAGCCATATTCAGGATATAATTCCTCCCGGCTGCTGGCATCATGTCGGAACTGCTGACAATCCAGCAAAATGTGGTTCTCGTGGGCTTCTACCTAACGACTTAGTTAACTTTAGTAGTTGGTGGAACGGACCAACTTGGCTCCAGCACCCTTTGGAACAGTGGCCTAAGTCAGCGCTATCTTTAGATAGAGATATTGTCAATGATGAACAAAAAATAACTGTTCTCGTAACGTCCAATAATGATGATTTGGTAGGAAACCTTTTAGAGAGGTTTTCATCTTTGAAGACACTTTAAAGTGTCTTAGCTTATTGTTTTCGGTTTATAGAAAATTGTAAACAAACTCTTATCGAAAATCGTCTGAGATTGACAAAGCGCTCAAGTTTCTAGTCAAGTTCGTGCAAGAGAAGGAATTTTCGTCAGAGTTGGAGTATTTAAAAAAGGGTTCTCCTAACTCACTTCCTAAGAGTTTTCGCAAATTATGTCCTTTCGTTGATAAGGCGGGTCTTCTCAGGGTGGGCGGTCGCCTGGCTAATGCCAAAATTTGTTTTGAAGCCATGCACCCGCTTTTGTTACCCCGCAGCCATCGTCTTACTACCTAGATCATTTATGAGTATCATACTCGCTTTATGCATCCTGGTGCGCAAACTCTTCAGAATCTACTTGCACAACATTTCTGGATATTGTCGTGCAAACGCGCCATTCGATCGGTGATCTCAGGCTGTATTAAATGCTTTCGTGTTCGTCCTCAACTTGCCCCTGCTCCTCTAATGGGAAATTATCCATCGTATCGTGTTATTCAAATTAAATGTTTTTCGAGCTCTGTCGTTGATTACGGTGGTCCTTATAACATAACTCTCGAACGTGGTCGTGGTGCTAAAACCTTTAAAGGTTATATTTGTGTTTTCGTGTGCACCGCTACGAAAGCTATCCACATCGAACTTGCATACACCGTATTTACGGGCGTACTAAAGGCACGGATCGACACCGGTGCCTTCGTTTACACTCCATAAAGTCGGGCCGTACAACACGGATCCCATACGAGCCCGTAAACTACGCACATCGACACCAGTGATGTAACTTTTTGCTAAAGTTACCGGTATTGTATCGGTACTTTCGAAAACAATAAATTTATCTTAATTAGATAATAAACATGAGAATCTTACTTTTTTTCTTACAAAAGAAGCCAATCTGCACCTAAAAGTGTTATTATAATAAGAAAAAGTAATTGATTTTACTATTGTCAGATCGTTAAGACTCGATATCCCAGACGCCATAAATGCCATGATCATTAAAAGTCAAGTTCCACAGACATGTCAACTTCAAAAATGACATTCGTGTGTAATTGACATCAAACAACAAATACATATCCCTATTTGTTTATTATATTTCTATCAGTTTTATAAAAACTTCTCCAGTTTTATTTCGAAAAGCAGCTATTGGTACCAAATCAAAAAGCAAATTTTGAGCCACAAGGATGAGAATGTCGCGAGAACCAGGCCGAAAATCCAGTAAATGAGCGCTACGACAAAACGTTTGTGTTAGATGGATAGCTGCTCCGATTTCTTCTATAAAACGACGGCAAGGCTTCTATAGACCAAGACTCGAGACGTGAAAAGCCGAAATAACTTGTTTACATAGCCTGGAGAAATGAAGAATGAAAATAAAGAATGTATTTCATATGCAACATTTTATTGTACATAAACAAATATATAATTATTGTGGAAGTGTTGTGTATTTTTATAAAGCAAATTAAGTTTCAATGCCTGAATTTCTTGTAAGTTACATACTCTAAATTGTAACAATAACCTACCAAAGCACCTAATAAAAACACAATCATGTGCAATTGGATGCATTGCTTACATAATAATAATTATAAGAAGTGCACTTAGTTTAAATTTGTGTGAGTGGTGTATGGTGTTCAATGTTTTGAGTATTTCTTTGTAGAGGTTCTTTTTAGTTTGTTGTAAAAGTTTGCTCCTCCATGCTGGTCGAAGAAAGGAAAAAACTAGGAATGTACCAGCTGCTTCTTTTCTAGATAAGACCATAAAAACGAATCGATAGAATGGTAGAAACTGAATCAGTTTACATGCATTGTGCCTATGTATATTACTATTTTGATTCCTTTTGCCACCTTCTCGCCCACCACAATGCTAAAAGTGGCCTTTGAGTTTTGTGATATTGGGCTCTGTCTCCTTTCGAGCCACAAAGACAAAATGCGTTGTCTGTACATAATGTTATGTAGATAGGTACCTAGGTTTACTGTATGGTTCTTGCTGTTAGATCTGCAAAACAATGTAGGCTGTTGAATAATGATTCTCTTTTATTTTATTTATAAACATTTATATATAGTTTTAAACCTAGCAGTGAAATAACTAATCATGAACAACATGGACAATTGTGTTAAAAGTGGCTTCTTTGATGAATGAAAAACAAAACTATAAATATATTGTTTATTTAATGTCCATAATTTGAAATGGTAAAAACCAGTAAGTAGATATAAATAAGCCACAATATAATCAAAAAGAATGAATCACTGTATGGATGATATCAGTCAGATCTTAGCTGGTTGTTGCTCTTCTTCCGCAGTTGATTCTGTTACCTATATAATACTTCCTGTAGAGAAATGAGGTGGTATTAAGATCTTCGCACCGGGCATGGTACCATTCATTATTTTAGACAAATTGTTATATATAACACTATGTCATCACTACATGTCTCTTCTTGAATACCTGAAATAATTTTATACCATTATATAAGATTATCCTGCTATATCTGACAACCTAACCAAGGTCGCTGGAAGGCTCTGGATGCAAGCCGCTCTAGATTGGTCATTTTGGAAATCTTTGGGAGAGGCCTATGTCCAGCTGTGGACGTTATGCGGCTGAAATGATGATGATCCTGCTATGAGCGTAGGGGTAAAGAGAGTAAAATCTGCTGAAGGGCACTAAGTGTAAAGTACTAATAGTTCAACTGAGAATAACGAGGTACCGGATGATTTATATGCTTTTGACGACCTCCGTGGCGTAGTGGTCTCCATGCTAGTCCGCCACCCACAGGTCCCGGGTTTGATCCCCGGTCAGGGCAAGTTGGAAAATGGCCTTTTTCAAATTCTCCTGGGTCTTGGATGTTTATCTATATATGTACTTGTTATAAAATATAGTATCATTGAGTTAGTATCCCGTAACACAAGTCTCAAACTTACTTTGGGGCTAGCTCAATCAGTGCAACTTGTCCCTATATATTTATTACTCCCTATATATTATTGCCAAATAAAAGCATGGCTCTTCTCGCCATAGCGTGCTGACTGCTGCGCCATGATGGCAACCTTTGCCACATCCACATCCTTCTGGTAACGGCCCTTGCATAAAATGCAAGAGCAATAATTAATATCTGTAAAAATATAGAAAATTTTATGAGGCAATTTAGGTATGAGGCTAAGTAGGCATATAGGTATATATACTTTTTATATAAACAAAATTTACAAATCGCTTACCTTTGAAACCTCTTGAAGTTCCGGGGCATCCTTTAGGTTAGGTTATGGTTATGTCCTCGAACAATTATTATTGTTCATTAAAGATACAATCATTTAAGTAACTGCTAAATACTTAGGTAAATAGTTATATAGTAAGAAATCACACTGATTGAGCTAGGTAGGACCATTAAACTTGTACTGAGGGGGATAAGGGGTACTAAGTAAATATAGCCACAGCTGATATGCAAAGTCAAAGTCATTTTTAGGGTTCCGTAGCCAAATGGCAAAAACGGAACTCTTATAGATTCGTCATGTCTGTCTGTCTGTCCGTATGTCACAGCCACTTTTTTCCGAAACTATAAGACCTATACTCTTGAAACTTGGTAAGTAGATGTATTATGTGAACCGCATTAAGGTTTTGACACAAAAATGGAAAAAAAACAATAAATTTTGGTGGTTCCCCATACTTTGAACTGAAACTAAAAAAATTATTTTTCATCAAACCCATACGTGTGTGGTATCTATGGATAGGTCTTCAAAAATAATATTGAGGTTACTAATATCATTTTTTTCTAAACCGAATACTTTTCGCGGGAGACACTTCCAAAGTGGAAAAAAGTGTGTGTGTCCCCCCCCCCCCCCCCCCGTAACTTCTAAAATAAGGGAATTATAAAACTAAAAAAAATATATGTTGTTCATTACCATAAAAACTGCCAGCGAAAATTGGTTTGAACGATATCTAGTAAGTAGTTTTTTTTTAATACGTCATAAATCATAAACGGCAATTTACCTTTCATTCAATCAACTCAAATATAAAAATCAACTCAAATATAAAAATTTAAAAAAAACATACTACAAGACTTTTATATTATGTTATTTGCTACTACGGAACCCTTCATGGGCGAGTCCGACTCGCACTTGGCCGCTTATTTATTTTATTTTGTTCGATGGATATGTCGACTAGCAGTGCCGGTTCTAGCCCTACCAGCGCCCTGGGCGAAATTACTACGGTGCCCCCTACCTAACTGCAATTCCAACCCATTCGAAACAAGATTTACCTACGTTTTAAAAGCTAATACCCAACTACGGAAGCCATTTGCAGCTAACAATATATATTATTGAAATGTGCTAATTAAGATACCTTTCATTTGATACACGACTTGAAATAAAAACAAAAAAAAATTGCCTCGAAATTATTATATGTCGAATTCGTTATATTTATTGCATACTAATTGTAGACTTTGTCACCCGGACAGAAACAAGAATCGATAGACATCTCATTTGTCAAAATTGGATAATTGGTTCGGATGTTACGGTGGAACACTTTTAGATATCTACAATAAAATATACATAATGAAATAATAATTTATAAAAAGTAAGTAGACCTCGATCAATGAACGAGGGGAGGGATATACTTTCGTAGCACCCTTTTATATCCGGCGCCCTGGGCGGTCGCCCAACCGCGCCCTACCCTAAAACCTCTACTGCCGACTAGGTACCTATAGATCTATAGATATACGATTAGACCTCCGAACTAGCCAATAAGAGCCCAAAGCCGTATCGCCCCGACGGCCCCTCTCTAAAAACATACGCCGTATCTACGGGCGTACTAAAGGCATGGATCGACACCGGTACCTCATGCCCACTCCGTACAGTCGTTCCGTACAATACGGATACCATACGAGCCCATAGACAACGCACATCGAGACCGGTGGTGTGAAACTTTTTGCTAAATTTATCGGTACTATATCGGTACTTTCGAAAACAATAAATTTATCTTGATTGGATAATATATATGAGAATCTTACTTTTTTTTCTTACAAGTGAAGCCAATCTGAACCTAAAAGTGTTATTATAATAAGAAAATATAATTGATTTTATTATTGTAAAATCAGTACGACTCAATATCCCAGACGCCATGCCCATTACAAGTAAAGTTCCACAGACATGTCAACTTCAAACATGACATTCGTGTGTAAATAACATCAAACAACAAATACCTAACCTAACTCTAATTGTTTATTAAATTTCTATCTGTTCTATAAAAAGTTCTCCAGTTTAACCAGTTTTTTTTTCGAAAGGCAGCTGTTACCAAACCAAAAAGCAAATTTTGAGCCCCAAGGATGGGAATGTCGAAAGAACCAGGCCGAAAACCCAGTAAATGAGCTACCTACGACAAAACTGAGCAGCTCTGTTAATATTGGTGTCTCCAAAGCTTTACTTCGTTTGTTCGATGGATACAACGACGGCAATATAGACAGAGACTCGATTTGATTTCTTTTGCCACCTTCTCGCCCACCACAATGCTAAAAGTGGTCGTTTTTTGGCATTGGGCTCGGTCTACTTTCAAGCCACGAAACACATAATGCTTTGTCTGTACATAATGTTTACTTAACATTACCTACTAACCTAGGTACCTAGGTTTATTGTATGGTTCTTTTTTTCTGTCATCTGATCTGCAGAACAATGTAGCCCGTTGAATAATGATTCTTTTTTATTTAATGTATATACATTTATAAATAGTTTCAAACCTAGCAGAGAAATAACTTATCATGAACAAAATGTACTTTGATGTTAAAAGTGGCTTCTTTGGTAAATGAAAAACAAAACTATTTTATAATATATTGTTTTATTTAAAGTCCATAGTATGAAATGGTAAAAACCAGTAAGTAGATAATAAATAAGGCACAATGTAATCAAAAAGGATGGATTATGGATGATAACAGTCAGATTCTGGCTGGTTGTTGCTCTTCTTCCTGTTCATTCTGTTACCTATATTCTTCCTGTAGAGGAATGAGGTGGTATAAATATCTTCAAACTCGGGCATGGTACTATTCATCATTTTAGACAAATTGTTGTACACTATTTCATCACCACGTGTCTCTTCTTGAAAACCTGAAATAATTGTATACCAATATATCAGATTATCCTGTTTAAGAGAGTAAATTCTTTAAGATTTTAATGTGATGTACTCTGTCATTTTCACAGCTCGGCACATCTCATTTAGTTCAAAATACTCAATTTAACCATAATTACAAGTAAAGTGCAGCATCAGTGCAGAAATATGCCACGGAACCCGCTGGACCAGTCACAAGTTCTGTACAACTGAAATAACAGGGGTGACAGAGCCATAGGCTATCTTAAGAGCCAAAGGCCACTTTTTGCTTTTTGGTGGAGTGGAGGTGAAAAAAGTCATTCAAAATGATTATATTAATGTTTATTAGAATTAACCCCTAGTCAGTGAATATTTTTGTACCACTAGCTAGATAGCAAACAGTACATGTATTCATCAATTTAAATATTTTTGACATTGGATCCAACTTCACATCTGTAATTTCAGCTACAGCCATGAAGGCTCACGCCCATTCGAAGTGTGATGTAAACAAAGTCAGTATGTAGTGATAAAAAGCGTAGTGCTTACATACCTAGTAATATTCTCGGCCCAGATGATTTATATCCTCCATATTATTGCCAAATAAAAGCATTGCTTTTTTCGCCATAGCGTGCTGACTGCTGCGCCATGATGGCAACCTTTGCCACATCCACATCCTTCTGGTAACGGCCCTTGCATAAAATGCAAGAGCAATAATTAATATCTGTAAAAATATAGAAAATTTTATGAGGCAATTTAGGTATGAGGCTAAGTAGGCATATATATATACTTTTTTAATAAACAAAATTCACAAATTGCTTACCTTTGAGACCTCTTGAAGTTCCGGAACATCCTTTAGGTTAGGTTATGGTTATGTCCTCGAACAATTATTATTGTTCGATAAAGATGCAATCATTTAAGTAACTGCTACTTAGGTTATTTACCTATAGTAAGAAATCACACTGATTGAGCTAGGTAGGACCATTAAACTTGCTAAGGGGGCTAAGGGATACTAAATATAGCCACAGCTCAAAGAGAATATTAATCACTACGAGTACGTTCACAGCTGTTCGATGGATATGCCGACTATTATATATAATTAGACATCCGAACTAACCAATAAGAGCCCAAACCCATATCGGCGGGACGAGGTCCGTAACTAAAAGAGTTGACGTTGGCGGGGTATGATGCGGGGTGGGACGGGGGGCATTTTCGGTCGACTTACGTGCTGTCAAGTTGACATTTTGACTCTTATCGAGTACCGTTTACGCTATTAATCTGTCAAAGTAGTTTAGTCCCGTCTTTAGTACGTTCGAAAGCGTCGCGACGACGTCATCGCGTTCTAACTAGCCAATAAGAGCCCAAAGCCGTATCGCCGCGACGACGTTCGTCACTAAGAGTTGACATTGGCGGGGTATGATGCGGGATGGGACGGGGGGCATTTTCGGTCGACTCACGTGCTGTCAAGTTGACATTTTGACTCTAATCGAGTACCGTTTAAGCTATTTATCTATCAAAGTAGTTTAGTCCCGTCTTTAGTCCGTTCGAAAGCGTCGCGACGACGTCATCGCGTATGTGTTATGGATTGCCTTGAACTGCTCGTATGACGGACGACTGTCGTCGATAACATTATGGAGTAAGGCCCCTGAGGCCTTTCTCGCCGCCTTGTGACGTTTTATCGCTCGCCGTGGTCGATGCAACCGTCTCGTTTCCGATCAAGGCCGAAACTTCATCGGTGCAAGCAACTATCTTGGGACACTTATGCAAAATGCCGCTGAGTCTCAGCAGCTTAAATTCTCGTTCAGTGCTCCTGGAAGTCCGCATCTTAATGGATTGACCGAAGCCGGAATCAAATCGGTCAAGACACATATTGCTCGCGCTATCGGCACACAGCGTTTGACTTTCGAGGAATTTTATACAGTGTTGACACAGGTAGAGACGATGTTAAATTCGCGACCATTGACGCCTCTTAGTTCGGACGCTAATGATCTCGTAGCATTGACTCCGGGACATTTCCTAACTTTTGAACCTCTTTCGATTTTGCCCGAAGAAAATCTCGTAGATTTAAATATTAGCGTTCAGCAACGGTGGAAACTTATCCAACAAACCCATCAGTCCTTCTGGTACCGATGGCAAAGTGAGTACATACATACACTACAGCAGAGAGCAAAGTGGGATAAAACCAATTGTAATATCAAAGTAGGAGCAATGGTGCTCATAGTTAATGAAAATTTAGATCCATTTAAATGGCCACTAGGTCGTATCGTTGCCCTGCACCCAGGTACAGATGGCCTAGCGCTGAATGACGCTAATTGACCTGCGCATGGGAGTAAGGACTTCAATATAGAAGATCTTGGGAAAGTTTTCATATCGCAATCCATTTCATAGTAATAACCTTGTCGGAAATTCATCGGGTCTCGTTCGATTCATGCGAAGATTCAAAAATCATAAATACAGTCCATTAACTATCGTTTATCGCACAATGACCGTAAACAGCATTTGCATGATTGAATAATTACGTCACCGTATCAAAAACATATTACGGGAATGTGTGAGAATCCGAAACATGATTCAGTTAATTATCTTATTCATTTGGCATGTGTTTGTATTTGCATCTGTGAATTAACTTCAATATTTCGACATACATGTAAGTATGCATGCATGGTTTCACAAATTGTAATTCTGATGTAATTAGTTGCCCATAATATTCAATTCTGGTATCCTTTTGATTGCTATAAATCTTATTACGTTTTACACACTTTCCATTCTCCTGTTCTGGGATTTGACATGGTAAAGCAGATTCCTTCGGTGGATACTGGGTCTCCTTGCTTTGTGAAATAGTGATTGAACTTCTCTTTATATTACTAGGTCCTGAAATCATAATATAAAGCAACTAGTTAGATATTTATGTTTAGGTGGTGTTTAGGATGTTTATCATTATCATATCCTTAAGAGTTTTAAATTTTTTTGTTATTTTTTTATTAAGTATTCTTAATTTTTCTGAATTTCTTTTTCGCCCGCGTGAGCCATTAGCGGAGTTCAACGGATTGATCCAAAAGGATTTTTCCGTTGATTTATCGATCGAACCACGGCCAAATCAAATTGCCTACATTTCCGGCACTCGCCGGCTAGTTACTGCCACGACACTCACTTGCGTGTCTCGCAAGCATGCTGTGGCTGGTGCATATGCTCGTCGCACGAACCCGCTTGGCTCCTGTAGTAGGTATAGGTAGGTAGTTAATTAAAATAAACATAGTAACATGATATCAATATTAAGGGTCAGGTAGCTATACCATATTGTAGCGATGACTACATATTAGTTTTGTATGTATAACCTACCAACTTGGAATGCAATATTTTAGTCAATACGACAGACGCGTAAACACATTATTTGCGTAGTTCGTTACCTGTCCTTTCGGCAAAACATTAGTATTCTAGATTGCCCAGTTTCGACACACCAACTCAAGGAATATAGCTGACTTTGCTAAAACTTCACGCACTGGTTGCACAGAGTCTGGTGAAAGAAATTTGACAATCTACACATGGAGACGTTCCTTGAATCGCGTTATAGTTATCCGAATAATCCACTCGTTGTATCTCCAAGCATTTTCAAATCATACGTAAAAATAAATATCCTCGAGAGAAACGCACTAACCAACAAAAACAAACCATAAATTAATTTGACGTTTGACAGTTTGACGTAGACATCTAGCGAGATCCGTTTGCCCCAGTCTTGGATGAATTTAAGCGAACGTCACGAAATTAGGAAATCTTGTTAAAGTTTTATTTAAATCCTAATTATTAGTAAATAATATTGTCTCGCTAAAACATTATAAATACCAACAAGTATTAGTCTGATTGAAATGCTTTCCAATGTCGAAAAGTTGCGAGTTGGCTTGACGTATCGCGAAGTGGTGTAGAAAGGAACGTATTAGATACGGTGGACCCCGAAACCGAGTAAAGGCTCTCTCTTGGGTTGTTTTACCGACTAGCATGGTGGCATTGTTTTAAAGCAAAATGATAATTAATTAGTTTACCGTTTCCGTATCCCGCAACGGGGTCAGGGACTCGAGTTTATTGTCGCGCACAGACGCGTATATCGAAAATAAGTATCCATCGCCGCCTCTGCACCTGGAATTCGTCGCGCCAACCTCTGCCCGGCTTGGCGCCACGGGAGCCTGGCGGGCGTAAATTGAGGCGCTGTCACGCTGAAGCAACGCTACCGCAGTGAGGACCTGACGAGCGAAGCCACTCCGTGCCAACCCGTGATCCCCAGAAGAGTAGGACACGTCGTGTTCATCGGACAACTGGAACGGAGCGTCATAAGTGCACGTAGACTGTAGTATACGGTCCTGGCCAGGTACCTCTCTTGTGTTTTACCATCTAGTAGTGCGGTTAGTCTTAAGGCCATACCCAAATTTTCCGGGGTCCAGTGGCGCCGCCATTTGAAATAAATCATTTAAAAGGAAACGGAGATATCATTCAAAATTGTGTCTTGGTCAAGCCCTAGATAACCCTTAAAACTATTTTATGAACTACTGTTTATAATTTTAAGTGCGAACGTGAAGCTTTTCTACGCACATTAGCTAAAAGTGGCCGTTTTTCGCAAATGTGCGTAGAAAAGCTTCACGTTCTCACTTAAAACTACAAAAAGTAGTTTAAAAAATACTTTGAATGGGTATCTAGAACTTGACCAAGACACAATTTTAAATGATATCTCCGTTTCCTTTTAAATGATTTATTTTAAATGGCGGCGCCACTGGACCCCGGAAAATTTGGGTATGGCCTTAAGCAGTGTGACACGTCTACCGATCTCGCCTTCAGCGATTTGAAATTTTAGTTTTTGCGGTTCGACTTCGGTCGTCTCAAATGTATTCCTGTCCGCCTTCAGCGGAACGTATTCCTTAAATAAATAGCATGCATTATATCCTGTGTCGTTAATGATATCACCCCGCCAAGTTCCCAGGGCTTAAGTGTGGTCAAAGGGATGTGCTAACAAGCACCTGTTTTAATGTAATCCCGCCAAGAGCAGCGCACCACCACGGGAAGCAGATAATGCTCAAAAAAACTAAGCGCACCAGGAGCCACAAATAGAATATCACATAAAATGCCATATTTAGGTACGGTGACTCTTGGTATAAAAACAATCAAAAATGATAATAGAATTTATATAGACTTTAAAATTAAAGGAAAAACCTACAAAGGTTTGATGGACTCGGGTGCGAATTTAAGTATAGTAGGGAATAATTTGTACCTTCTCATTTGTAATTTTTTCTGTCCAACTTATTTTTTTCATTCTCCTCCAGCACCACATTTCAAATGCTTCTAATCTATCTCTATCCTTTTTGGTCATCGTCCACGTTTCACATCCATACAAAGCAGTGCTCCATATAAATGTTTTAATAAATCTTTTACGTAAACTTTCTTTAATACCAGAACAAAATATATATTTTTTACTCTTAAATGTACTTTTTGCAATAGCAATCCTCTTCTTAATATCTTCTGAGCATCTTGCCTCTTTGTTGATAATAGTTCCTAAATATTTAAAACTTTGAACTTGGTCTATTGTTTTATTATTAAGTTGGATATTTTTAATTACTGGACCTGACTTTGAGACATTTAAGGACTTGGTTTTATTTATGTTTATACTCAATTTATGTTCTTTAAAAATATTGTTCATTGCTTCTATTAACTTTTCTAACTGTTGTGAACTGCTTCCAAGGGCTGCTATGTCATCTGCAAATCTTATAAAATGTATCTTTTCTCCATTAATGAGAAACACAAATGAGAAGGTACTAGAGGATGTGAGAGAGAAAAGACAAATAATACAAATTATAGAAAATAAAAGAGGGAAAATTTTTGGTCATCTACTACGCTACGATGCGTTCTTTAAAATAATAATGGAAGGAAAAGTAGAAGGAAAGAGAGGAGTAGGAAAACCCAGAAGAAAATTTATAGACCAAATAAAAGAAAAATTAAACGTGAAAACATATAAAGAGGTTAAGAACTTAGCGGAAGGAAGAAAGACATGGAAAGCACTCCACCGACAAGAGCCCAGCTCTTAAATATAAGAAGAAGGGAATAATTACCATAAACATTTTTTGAATTTGGGATTCAAATTAACTAATTTTACTACCACAGCTACTTGTGCAAACCGTTCTGTCGTTGAGGTAATAGGTAAAATTCTATTACCAGTCAATTTCAGAGGTTCCACTTATAATATTGAGTTTATGGTAATCCCAGCGGTATCCGATAATTTTATTTTTGGCATGGATTATATAATTACATTGAATTTAATAGACATATCTAAATTTAAAGATTCAAATAGTATATTAACAGTCATGCCAAAGCCATATGAGTCAATAGTGCCATTGTTCCAAAACACGACCTCTCTCCTCTTGAATCAGTTCAACTTGATAAAATAATACGAAAATTTAAATCAATTAGTACAGAAGAGCGAGGCCTAGGCAAAACATCTATGGTAGAACATAAGATCAAAACAACGGGACCACCAATAAAACAAAGATACTACCCTCTTTCACCGGTCAAACTAAAAGCATTAAATAAGGAAGTAGACCGGATGCTTCAACTTGGAGTGATAGCACCATCTAAATCACCATGGTCTAATCCCGTTGTTATGACCCCTTAAAAAGACGGCTCATGGAGATTCTGCCTTGATGCAAGGAAACTCAATGACGTCACGGTCAAAGACTCATATCCAGTACCATATATTAGTTCAATTTTGGATAATTTACGCGGCACACGCTATTTAAGCTCAATCGACTTATCAGCTGCCTATTGGCAGATTTCTTTATGCGACACTGATAATGTCGACGGCTGCGGCACATCATGCCAGAAATGCGCATTCGTAGTACCTAACTGCGGTCTATTTGAATTTAAACGAGTTCCCTTTGGAATCTCGAATGCTGGTTGCGAATTGCAGCGATTGGTAGAATCTCTTTTTCATCATAAATATGGAGAGAAGATATTTGCATACTGCGATGACCTTCTCATAGCTACTAACTTATTCGAGGAGCATATTACTATTTTAAACGAAGTTTTTGAAGCTTTAAGCAAGGCAGGTCTAACTATAAACTTGGATAAAAGCGAGTTTTGTAAGTCTGAGCTCAAATATTTAGGCTACATAGTCGGTTCACAAGGTCTATTAACGGATCCACAAAAATTAGAATGTATTAAGAATTTTCCTAGCCCAACAACCGCTAAACAATTACGTGCTTTCATAGGACTCTGCTCGTACTACCGCAGATTTGTAGCAAATTTTTCAACCATCGTAGCACCAATGACGGCCCTGATTGGCAAGAAAAAGGGCAGAGACACCGTAGACTGGTCACAGGAAGCAGAACAGTCATTCCTAGCGCTTAAAGAAGCCCTGACTCAAGTTCCGGTGCTCGCCTGCCCTGACTTTTCCAAACCATTCCAAATTCACTCAGACGCATCAAGCGTCGGTATTGGCAGCGTGCTTATTTAGGAAATTGATGGTATAGAACATCCCGTAGCTTTCTATTCTAGGTTGTTAACGAAAACGGAACGAAATTACGGCACAACCGAGCGCGAACTACTCGCCTTAGTAGATTCGATAAACAATTTTACACCGTATATAGAAGGTAGTCGTTTTATAGTAGTCACTGACCATATGTCCTTAAAATGGCTCAAGACGCTAAACAACCCATCAGGTCGATTAGCACGATGGGCAATGCAATTATCCTGTTTCGATTTCGAAATTAGGCATAAAAATTGTTCCAAGCATGTAGTACCAGACATATTATCCCGTATCGAGGCAGTCATTTTTAACGGCGGTTGCAATTCTAAGAACGATTGGTATAATACATTATTTAAAAATGTTAAATTAAACCCAACATTCCACAAAAACTATCAAATAAAAGATAATGTACTATTTAGATATTCCAAACCAACATCAAACTTACAATCTGAAAATAATTGGAAAATAATATTACCTAAAGAATTAGTACAAGAATGCATCAAAGAGATTCATGAAATACATACAGTTCATCCCGGTACATCTAAAACTTTGGCTAAAATTAAAGAAAACTACTTTTGGAAAGGCATGTATGAAGACGTAAAGAATTATGTATCCAGGTGCGAGAAGTGTAAAGCATACAAACACTCAAATCAACCCCCACATGGACACATGACAAACCAGAAAAGGGTTAATAAACCCATACATACTTTGTCCATCGACCTAATAGGTCCCCTAGTAAAATCTCATTCTGGCTACGTCTACATACTGTCTATAGTCGATGTATTCACAAAATACTGTTGGATTCACCCACTTAGAACTGCAAAAGCTAAAACTGTAACAGCTTTTATAGAATCTGAAATATTAAATAAGGAAGGAATTCCATGTGTGCTGATTTGCGATAATGCAACAATATTTCAGAGCAAGCAATTTAAAGATTTTTGTATAAGACACTCGATACCAAAAATATTTTATAATGCGTACTACGCCCCTCAGTCTAATACCGTGGAACGTTTTAACCAGACTATAAATTAAAATTAAAAAATTAAAAATTGTTTACTCATAAAAAAAATTTTGACACTGAACACAGGTAGCAGGCCCATCAATTAAGTTTTTATAAACCTGTATCTGGGGAGTCCCGCTCTTTTACATCATAAATCATTACAAAGTAAATTAAGATTATATTGTGTAATTACTTATTTGTGTGTTATGAATGCTGTAGTTGTATAAAGTGTAGGTATAACGTAATTATTAGATAAACATGCAGAGTGGGGAAAAAAATTATAAATGTGTTGTTAAAGTTTTTACATTAAATAAAGACTTTTGTATTATATTAAAAAAATTTATAATAATACTGTTTTCATAAATTATATATAGTATTAAATTATAATTAATTTATATTGTAATTTTATATTACTGGTATTAGTAATGCTTCAGTTTCTTCGTAGCTAAGCTTCTGTAACCATTCAACTAAAGTGATCTTAAGCTTGTATTGAGTTTTGGAATATATTTCTATCTTCTGATTTATTATATTATATAAGTAAGGCGATAGACCTAGGTTTTGATTACTGGCAAAGGCAGTATTGTTTAGTGGTTGATGAAGTATAAAGTTAATTCTTCTTTTTTTAAGTAATTTTTTATCAAATCCTACAGTTTTGTGCCATTTCAGAATAGAGTGCAAAATGTATAATTGTCTTATTGTGAAAACATTGGTATCGGCGTACAACCTTTGAGTTGGATAGCGGTATGGCTTGAAGTACATTAATTTAAGCAAGGAACGTTGAGCTCTTTCCAACTCGATGAACTTAGTTTTCGCAGCACACCCCCAAATTGGTATGCAGTAAATAAAGATTGATTGTATAAGCGAAACGTAAACATTATGTAGTATTTTAGGGTTAGCTATATACCTTAAATGTTTAAAACTCCAGTTTAGTTTTCTTATTCTAGATGTGACCAGTTCAATTTGAGCATACCAATTTAAATTTTGATCGATAATTACACCGAGATATTTGGAAGTAGATACTTTATTGATCATTAGACAGTTACATTGTTCCTGTAATCTTTGACATGTATGAATTTTTAAAGCTAAATGTTCAGGAGGTTGATTTAAGTTTCGAATAGAAAAAGTAATATAATTAGTTTTAGTAGTATTTAAAGTAAGCAGTCTGGATCGTTACCATGTTTGTGCAGCCTCAAGTCCCCGTTCAGTCGCCCTCTCAAATACATCATTCCAGGAGTCAGCCAAGAAGACGATAGCTTGTCATCCGCATAGGAGAATACTTGACCCCCCTCTAACTTTATTTCACACAGACTATTTATATAGATTAAGAATAGTGTAAGACGCCTACCCATCGCCATATAAACGTAATTATTACCCTTCCGTCCTCACTAGATGGCGCAGTAGGTATAGATTAAAACCACGGAAAACATTAAAATCTTTTATTACCATTATTTGAACAAAGTAATACTCTAACTTATTAAATATGATTTTAATGAGCTGCAATAAATATTTTTAAAGCACTTTCTTTGTCTATTTCACGAAATCCAGAAATATTTGTCTAAAAGCACAATTTTTGGTTTTTAATTATGTCACTAGATGGCACTTTGTGTGCTTTAAGGTTTTATGTGGGATTATATTGATGGCAGCACCGTCTTTACTATTAAGCGTAGGTACTAACTCGTCCGTAAGAATAGATTATACAAATGATACCTACCTATTATAATATCTTGTAATAATGTACCTCAGAGTATAATATACTACGTACACTGTGTACAAACAAAATCGTATTCGTATCATTTTGCGCTGCATTTTGTTTCTAGAACAAAGTCCGAGATGTAACCGAGCAAAGCTCGGTCGCCCGAGCTTTGCTGTTACGTAAAAAAACAGTTATGTAAAAAGTGTTACGGGTTCGAATCCCACTCGGTGACTTACTTTTGTTTTTTTTTTATGTTTAAGTTTATATTTTTTTTTTATTTTGAATGTTTTTAGACAAGTTTAAAAAAAAATTGTTAATGTTTGAGATGTAACCAAGCAAAGCTCGGTCGCCCAGGTACTATATATATGTATATATATATACACGCCGACTTTTCATTGGTTTAGGAAAAAAAAAATGTCGTGTAGTAAATAAATTTCTCTATCCATATATGTAATCCAAATTTCTGTATGTCATAAGATAAAAAAGTTGCGTAAATGATTTTCGATCAGACCACGTAGTTATAAGCCGGCCTAATGTCCATGACCCCGGCCGGCCGGCGGTAGGATAGTATGTATTCTGTGCCGGCGGGCAGTGTATGGCGGCGGTACTACTTATTGATCTCACAATTTTACTTTCGAGTTTTAGACAACAGTTTTTGTTTCTGAATTTTTATTTTGACTCGCTAATTAGGTCTTACTAACGATGCCTATGAAGTGGCCTTCGGCTTCAAAACCAATTAAAAATCATCGTGAATACAATGTCCTTTTTAATTAAGTACAAATATTTTAAGGGGTGATTCAGTCCATCATTTCGAACAACTTTTCCTAATAAATGTATATCAAAATAAAGAAATAAAAATTTTCATTTTCCTTAATTAGTAATGATATCACGTGACTACGGTGATATGTACGAGAACCTACAAAATTTTTTCGTATTTTGATATACATTTATTGGGAAATCTTGTTCGAAATGATGGACTGAATCACACCTTAAAATATTTGTACTTAATTAAAAAGGACATTGTATATATATATTATATTTTAAATTAACCTTAGGTACCTACTGTCCCACTGATGAGCAAAGGTCTCCATTTTTATTTATATTACGATGATATTAAGTATATAAAAGTAAAAACGACATTTCCATTGGCTGCACACAGCACACAGTTCTTTGAAGATTACATGCATCGAACTAAAAAGAATTCAAATCAAGTGAAGCTGATCTCGATATATAAGTAGTACTAAGTACCTACCTATTAGATTTCCATACTCTTTTTCACTTTCCCCGTCAAAAAAAACGACGGGTTGCACTCTGGGAGTGCCGGCAGAAGTGAAAACTTGAATATTAACGTTGTGCATTTTTGATATTTTGGAATGGTTAGGGAATAATTTTGCACGAATTGCTTTAATTATCAGTATAAAATATTTCAAATCTTTTCTGAACCACAGTCTGTCACAAATGTCACAAGCATGACCAAATTCATTTTCAACAAAATCATTTTCAAATACACAGCAGTATGGCCACTACACAGACGGTCGAGCCATCAGCTGTCACCATCCATGGATGCGCGTAGCACGCTGTAACATAAACACACACGAACATTCGCACAAGCGCCCTGCGCCGTCTTACGAATTTTCGATCAGGCCACGTGTCCTGACGCGAGTTTAAATTTTTTTACCCATTCCAAAAAAAGTGCACAACGCCGCTAAAGAAGTTTTCACTTCAAAAAGATAAACCGCCTGGTAAATAAATTTGTTATACGTATTCAGATTTTTTATGAGTACCTACATACCTATCACATTGCAAGAGGTTCTTTTTTTTGTAAGAAGGTAGGTAGGTACTTAATATAATTTTGCAATATTTTACGTAGTACGATTCATTAATTATCATAATGTGCATGAAAGAAATGAGAAATGCTTACTTACCTACCTAGATATTTCTGAAGTTATATATGAATGGTTAGTGGTGTCATTTTTTGAAATGCGAAGTCACTAAACGCACGGTTTTTTGTATGGAAAAAACATTCGTTATTGTGACTCTGCGTTTCATAAATGGCACTTACTTCAAACACGTTTTTAAATTTGATA
This sequence comes from Acrobasis consociella, assembly GCA_963555685.1. Lineage (NCBI taxonomy): Eukaryota > Metazoa > Arthropoda > Insecta > Lepidoptera > Pyralidae > Acrobasis > Acrobasis consociella. The sequence goes on along the minus strand of OY743125.1, from coordinate 13,775,385 downwards.
TTTTATAACATAAATGATCGACGCGTCGCTGGCCTGCATCCGAATCTGTTAATTTTAACACCCCTCGTACGGCGCGCGCGGCTACCTACCCCTTGTAGGTATGGCGCGATTACGGGTTACGTACGTAGGACAGCAAGCCGCGATTACACTACACGATTCGTCGGGGACGATTTCACGCAGGCTTCCTAAATCGGGAAGTGTAATCGCTGACAGGGAGACAGTGTCCCGATATCGGGTGATCGGGGCTTCCCGACCGCCCTGTTTCCCTATTTAGGGCGTAAATCGGGTGGTGTAATCGCTGTCCCGAGACAGGGCGTTCAGAAGTGAGAAGTGAACTTCTGATATGAACTTATATGATATACTAGCCGAAGCCCGCGACTTCGTTCGCGTGGACTCTAATGTCTCTGGAAAATGCTCATCAGGCTGAACAACTTTTACTAAGGCGGTATTTTTATATCTCTTATAGTTTAGCTGGACCATTATGGTTCTGCATCAGGCGTTCCATTTTCCAAAATCATTTATACCCTATATGTTGCCCAGGCTTAATAGCTATATAACGAAAAAAGTTTCATTCGAATCCGTCCAGTATTTCCCGAGATTAGCGTGTACAAACAGACAAACAGACAGACATTTTTTTTTAAATTCTTACTCTATTACTACGTCTCCATCGACCCCAATATTTTTTTTGGAAATAATAGATTTAATGTACAGACACACTTTTTTAACTGTTTTATTATATGTATAGATATAGATTTCTTAAAACGAGATACTCTACTCCAGCATTTTCTTTTTTCCTTTTTTTTTACATTTACACCCGCAGGTGCATTAACAGCGATACCAATTTTTAGGGTTCCGTAGTAAACAAGGAACCCTTATAGTGTCGCCATAGCACAGATTACTAATAAGTTATGGCCATAGGTATCTGTCTGTCTGTCCGTCCGCGGTTTAACTTAGCGGCCATAAGTGCTAGAGAGCTGTAATTCGGTATGGATGGATATGTATATTTATCATGGCAAAAAAGTCGTAAAGTAAAAGCTTGAAAAAATATTTTTTTATAGTCCCTTATAATAACTGCTAAACGGTTATATACGGATACGTCAAAATATTCACAGCAGTGGTATATATAACGAAGTTTAAAGGAAAACTATGAAACTTAAGTAGGGTTTACAAATTAAAAAGTTACAGTGGTGCTATTTTTCAAAAGCGGAGTCACTAAACGAACGATTTTTTGTATGGAAAAACAATTCGTTTAGGTGACTCCGCGTTTCAAAAATAGCACTTCAGGTGACATACTTATAAAATGTACTCGGAAAAGGAAATTTCATACAAATTCAATAGAAAATTAGTTTTTAGACATTTTTATTTACTTGCACACATTGCATTGACACGCAATTGGCCAATTATTTGATATTTGGAAAGCACAGGTGCCATCATTTCGACATCAAGTTCGGCTGACAAATAAGTTATGGAGGCGATCCAGTGCAGTGTAATCACAACGCCCTGTCTGTCGCCCCTGCTCATCGGCCCGACGGATCGTGAAGTGTAATCGCCGCTCAATGGCCAAAATGTGTATTATCATAGATACTCAGGATCTTATGCCTAAACATTTGTTTTCTCGCTAACGCCATCTAGTGACGAACTCTTAAACACTTACGATATGCTTTCGCGGCTTTGGCTAGTCCTGTGTGCTGCCATCTCTGCGAGTTGCTGGAACTAGAAACGCCTACTCAATTTGCCTACTTAAGGCCGGTCCAAAAGTTTCTATGGCGTTGGGTATCTGTTACGTTAGTAATTATATTATCTTTGGCCAAGTACACTACCTTGTGGGACTCCGAAGGTAATAGGTGTATCAGCACTTGTAAAGTCACCTATTTTGACTCTCTGCTTCCGGTTATTGAGGTAGTCAGAAAAGAGTTTTAGAGGTGTGCCACGAATACCAATTTGCTCGAGAGATTGCTCAAGTGCTGGAACAGAGACGGTATCGAATGCATTTTTCAGGTCGATAAAAACGGATATGCACTTTTTGCCAGAATCGACTTGGGATACTACTAAGTTCGTAAAGGCAGACACAGCATCTTCAGTGCTTCTGCCTGCTCTAAAACCGAATTGACGAGTAGAAAGAAGGTTGTGTTTATTTAGATATTTTGTCAACCTGGAGTTCAGTAATTTTTCTAACATTTTTGAAATGGCAGGAAGCAGCGAGATCGGTCTATAATTACTTACTTCCTCTCTGTTCCCACTCTTGAACACAGGGTGAATAATAGAGCATTTCAAAGCTGTCGGAAATACCCCGGTTTGAAAACATAAATTAAACAGGTGGGTTAATATGGGAGTCAAGATAGAACTACACATTTTCAGAAATTTTGTACTGATATTGTCCCATCCAGGAGCACTTGATGTCTTGAGGCTCATTAATACATCATATACCTCTTGACAATCAGTTTCAAGAAGAACGAATGAATTTAGTTGAGATGCCGAGCTAGTAGGACGTAAATTATTTATTGGGTTTATTTTATTCGCAAGATTACTGCCAACGTTTTCAAAAAAATTGTTTACATGCTCTACAGATTCAGAAGGTGTACAAGAAATATTTAATAGTTCAACATTGCTAGACTTAGTTTTATTGAGGTTATTAACTGATATTATAGTATCCCATAGAGTTTTAAGATTTTTGAGGGCAATGTTCAACTGATTTTTTCATAAGCACGTTTAAGTTTTTTTAAAAGATTATTAAGATAGTTGCGATATCGCCTATACGTTATTTTTATTGTTTCATTATCAGGATTCATCCTAGCCTTTTTCTGCAGCCTGTTTCTGTTTTTGATACATCTGACTAAACCCTGTGATATCCATGGCTTGATGGTTCTTTTGCTTTTTGGAACTGATATTGTTTTTGTTTTATTTAGAGAACGGGTTACTCACGTATAGAGTCAACATGTCGGCAGTAGCTGACTCTATACGTGAGTAACCCGTTCTCTAAATAAAACAATGATATTGTATTGGTATTTTCAGTTATGGATTCGGATATTTTACCAATTAACTGCTCCGTTATGTCGTTAGGATCAGAAAGTTGTAAAAGTGTATTTAAGTTTTTGTTTTTTAGAGATATGGTTGCTTCAGTTAGGTTTGTAAATGTTTAAAACTTTTTACTACGAATTGTTTTGTTACAATTCTTAGACAGACCAAGGTAGACCATGTGATGGTCAGTGATAGTTTCATCGAGAACCACAATGCAAGCATCCATTTGTTTAGGGTCTGTTCTTAAGATTACATGATCCAAACAATTTTCATTTCTAGTTGGGAAGTAATGACCTGGTAAAAGACCATGTTTATAGAGCATGTTTAGATATGCAGATCTATTTGCTACAGTGTCTGTCGGGTCAGTTCGTCTACTGATCAGGTTTATATTAATATCACCTGTAAGAAATACATTTTTGTGTCTAGTCAGTGAACCAAGGTGAGAACCAAGTGAGTCTACAAACGACTGTGCATTTTTATAGGACGGTGATCTATAGATTCCCAACAAAACACAATCACCCAAGTCCACTAGAAGACATGATGCCTCTGTCAAACGTATTTCTTTCACAACTGATTTTATTTCATTATTTATATAGATAACAACACCGTCATTTTGATTTATACATTTGGTGGTATAGAAAGAATTGTAGTGATCTAGCTGTGGTATGGGCTTATTTAAATCTACACTCAGTCAGTACAATAATGTCGATGCTGCTATCTATTGTAGAAACGACAGTCTGTAAATCATCAATGTAAGAGTAGACACTGCGAATATTTTGTGTGATTATGGAGCAATCAAATTGTCGCTTTTTATTTAATTCATTTAATTCATTAGTTGTACAAGCCATGGAAAATGCAACATCAATTTTATCTAATTCATTTAGTATGTTTGGTGTATTATCCATTATCAAGAATTGGGTACTTTTAGGACTTAGTGTACCATGTATAAAGAGTTTGTGTAGTAGAAACAATTCCAATTCTAACCAAAAGTAAGGATAAAATTAACAGGTTGTTATATCTTTGTGAGTATATGTATATCTGTGAAGCTACTAAACGTGTTACAAGGGTATGTTTAAAGTAGTATAAGTATACACCTCCGAAAATCACTTTAGAATTACGACTTAAGTTGTTGAAATTTACATTTACTGTTAGGCAAGAAAAAATGAGAAGTATGACAAACGTAGCTAGTCATATGGTGGGTCTTGACAGTGATTGTATTTGAGCCTCACTATTCACCGTGATAATCGGTGAGCCGTCATCTTTCCTCAGGTACACCTTGCCGAAGGCCGTCCAACAGTATTTGTATAACTTCCTCCTTGTAAGGTCCCTGGCCACGAAGTACAGTCGTGCTGCTTTGGCTGTCAGCTGCTCCGAGACAAATATTGGGGAGTCACCATTGTTTTTGAAGCCAAGATGTTTCAGACTTAATTTTTGGGATTTATTTTTGTGATTATACGTTTTACAGGCTTTTAGTAGATCAGTCCTTATTAAAGTCGAGGTAAGCTCAACCACTAAGGTTTTGTTGTCTTTGTCCTTATTCTTCTTCACACGATAGATATATGATAGATATGTATATAAATTTGACAATCTACACATGGAGACGTTCCTTGAATCGCGTTATAGTTATCCGAATCATCCACTCGTTGTATCTCCAAGCATTTTCAAATCATACGTAAAAATAAATATCCTCGAGAGAAACGCACTAACCAACAAAAACAAACCATAAATTAATTTGACGTTTGACAGTTTGACGTAGACATCTAGCGAGATCCGAGATCCTTATCTTATCTTATCTTGCTGTGGAGTCCATAAATTGGAAGCACGTCGAACCTTTGGGTTATATTGTACTTACCCCTTTGCCTTACTCACGCGCATCGGGATTTCTGAAGAAGGACTGCATAAGCTTCAGAATATCACCTGGTGCATAGTGCCTATAGTCCTCTAGTTTCGGATAACCCGATCCAAAGAGGTCCATACGCTTCCTAGCCATTGAGTCGCAGCTGCACAAAATGTGTCTCATTGTCTCCTCTATTTCCTCTCATGCCCGACATTCAGGGCTCTCGACAAGTCTCATTTTGAAGAGATGACTGCGGTTTTGAAAGTGTCCAGTCAGGGCTCCCAGTAGAGTTCTTGTCTGTTTTCTGTTATATTGATATAACCGTTTGTGCCACTTGGCAAAGTCTTCACCGAGTGTCTCCTTAGAGTGAATATGTCCACTTATGTCATTCCATTCAGTCATGTGTCTACTTTTGACATTGGCATTTATGGCACTTGTGACCATTCCATATGATAGTCCTAGGAAGGGTTCGGGCCCTATTAGTGAGTTGCTCGACCCTTCCCTTGCCAGCTCGTCGGCCTTCTCGTTCCCCTCAATGCCAACATGACCCGGCACCCAGACCAGCCTCAGCTTGTTGTGCCTTCCCAGCTGATTTAGAGCACGCACACCATCCAAGACCAGTCCGGAATCAATTCTGTTGGAACTAAGGGCTGCGAGAGTTGCCTGGCTGTCAGTCAAAATATAGATTTGCTGGTTTTTACAACCTCTTTCTACATTCAGTTTAGCACACACAGTAACCGCATATGCTTCAGCTTGAAACACGGTAGCATACTGTCCCATGCTCTGATACAGTTGCCTGCCTTTTGAAAAGATACCCGCTTCTGTTCCATGGTTGGTCTTCGAGCCGTCCGTGTACCAGGTCAAGCATTCTCGTTCTGAAGGTCGAAACTCTTCCTTCCAGTCCTCCCTTGTAGGGACATATATCTTATAGTTCTTCTTGAAGTTGTACACAGGAAGTATTTTATCACTTTCCATTTCCAACATCCTTTCGAGCTCATGCGTCGTCTCCATTCGCGTATGCCTTGTCCTGGGTGCGCGCCTGTTCCACAAGCCAGCCTTAGATAGCCTGTAGAGTGCTTTACAGGCTTCGCCTTGCACGTACAAATGTAGTGGTGGCAGCCCAATGATAAACTCCATGGATGCAGTGGGTGTTGTGGAGAACGCCCCAGTTATCGCACAGCATGCCAATCGCTGGAATTTCCTGAGGTCGTTACTACACGTCACCTATCTTACCTTGGGCCACCAGACGAGTGCCCCGTAGGTCAGAATCGGCCTCACCATCATTTCATACACATAACGTAAGATATGCGGTTTCAGGCCCCACGTTTTACCATAGGTGTTTCGACACATGCCAAACACTCTAGTGGCTTTCGTTATTATGATGTTAACATGTGAGTTCCATGTAAGTTCCTTATCTAGTGTAACTCCTAGATATTTAACTGCTTTGGACAATTCAAGCTCCGTACCGTTCATTTTGAGATTATTTAATTCTGTCAGTTTCCGGAGCCTTGTAAATGGGATAACTGTTGTCTTGCCTGGGTTGATACTTAAGTGGTTCCTAACACACCACTCTTGTACCTCCCGTAATGTTCTGTTCATTATCCCTTTTACCGTATCAGGAACTTTCCCATTTATAAGAATGGCAATGTTATTCGCATTACCAACCGCTGTGACCAGGCCTTTGTTAAGAGAAACTATTAGAGAGTTTACGACTAAGCTCCAGAGCGTCGGCGATAGCACCCCGCCCTGGGGGCAGCCTCTCGTCGTTACTGCTGACAGCTCCTCTCCTAGAAGCTCAGATGTAATTAATCTACTTTTGAGCATATTTTCTATCCATTTGCAGAGAGTAACCGGTATACCATGTTCCGTCGCCGCTCTGCTTATGGATTCGAAAGTAGTCCGGTCAAATGCCCCATCTATATCGAGGAAGGCCCCCAGACATAGTTCCTTATCTTCTAGTGCTTTCTCAGCCCGACTTACTACATAGTGCAGCGCTGTCTCTGTTGACTTGCCAGGCTGGTAAGCACATTGCATTCTGTGAAGCGGGTGCCTCCTTAGTGGACCATCTTTGATGAATCTGTCTTCCATTTTCTTCAATGTCTTCAGCAGAAATGATTGAAAACTTATGGGTCTAAAGGCTTTTGGATCGTCATATGTCGCTTTCCCAGGGTTTGGAATAAACTTCACCTTTACTAGTCTCCATGACTTGGGAATATGTCCAAAGGCAATACAGGCTCTAAAGAGCCTGCAAAGATGTGGACAAAGCACAGAGAATCCTTTCTGCAAGAATATTGGATAGATGCCGTCGGGCCCTGAAGCCTTGTATGGTTGCAATGTACTCACGGCCCATTTCAGTTTCTCGTCATCTATCACCTTCTTCGCCACATCCCAGTCTCTCTTGAAGGTTCTCGCCCCCCAAGATTCTATACTATTGAGACCCTGTTGATCGATAGTTGTTTCGACACAACCTGGAAAGTGTGTGTTAAACATTACCCTTAATGTCTCCTCACCGGATTTAGTTTGCGCACCACTCTCATTTTTAACGGATGACAGTGTATTCGCCTTAGTCACGGACATTTGCTAGTCTCATTCCTTCGGGCAGTGAACTGATAGAGTCGCAATGACCTCTCCAGGCACACTTTTTTGCCTTTCTTACCATTTTGCTATAATCGGTAAGGGCCTTGTGATAGTCACTAAAGTCCTTCTTGGCTTTAGCTTCATTAAAGAGTCTTCTTGTCTTCTTTCGCATTTTTTCCAATGCCGGCGTCCACCAAGGATCTTTTTGCGCCCTTGGTTTTCGCATTGGACAATTATCCACCCATGCATTCCTAATGTCATTGACAATACGTTGATCCTCCAGTTCAAGGTCAACTATAGAATTGAGCTTGGGTCCCGGAGCCCCTAGTTCTACCTTTAACGATTCTTTATATGATACCCAATCTGTGTGCCTTGGGTTCTTTTTGATACAGTTTGTGATTTAACAATGTTATCATTACTGTACCTAAAGCATATATATCTGTGATCAGACAATGTAGTCTCATCTAACACATGCCATTCGTGCATTTTACCAAATGCCTTTTTACAGGCCATTGTAATATCAAATACCTATACCCTATACCCTGCTTAACCCCTCTATCATTAGTGTCCGTGCTACCCCACATAACATTATGGGCATTAGCATCACACCCGACTATAAGTTCCAGTTTCTTCTCTTCCGCATACTGCACCAGTGCGTCAAGCTTTGGTGAAACTGGTTCCTTCGATTCATACGGCAGATAAGCTGCAGCCACAACTAAAGACTGACCTGCCTCTTGTTGGATCCTGACAGCTGTCAGGTCCCTGTAACATAGAGAAATCAAGGGCATGGCATTTATACCTTCTCTGATATAAATACATGTCCTCGTATCATTAGTAGTACAGAAAGAATAAATCCGACTAGTTAAACTACCAAAGCCTTTTATTTGGCCCTTATATAGATACGGTTCCTGCGTGGCTAGTATGGTCAGGGCGACAAATTTTTTACCTTGTAATTTACCGCAAAAAACATAGGCAAATTTGAGCGACAAATTAACTTTCATTCATAAAACGTATTTTATCTCATGCCTAACTCACGTGCGAGCATGGTTTTGATAGGTCAAAGTAGATATTTTGACGGTTGGCAACGTGAAATCGTGTAAATTTGTCGCCAATTTGCTAGACCCACTTAAGACTCAATTAAAATATTTTCAATCGTATTTAAAACAGTTATTCCATTAAACTAACACTAAATTTATAATTACACATTTAAATGTAGGCAGACATCTTTAAACAAAGTATTATTGAAGTTTTACAAACATAACAAAATATTTAATTACGTAACTGTAGCGCCATCTTTTGATGAATACAACAACTACTTTGGCGGTGAATCTGCCGCCGGCCGCCGTCTACTGGGCAGCGGTGTTTTTCTTTATGTTGGCTATACGACATGAGTTGAAACGTTCCGTTGCACATTTATTGTAATAACATTTCATTTTTATAATGTTTAATACTTTTGAATTGCAATATTTTTTCTATAAATTATTACGTAATTATACAAGTCTTTTATCTAACGTCATTGTCTTACAAAACGCGTGTTTAAATTATATTTTCTTAGCAGACATTTGAAACTCTGTTTATAAACTGCCTGCGTGTGACGACTCATTTTACTACGTGTCCACTCATGAATTTTATGTTATCATGTACATTTTTACAGAGGGAAGATATGAAAAGACTTCTCAGATAAAACACCATGCTTTCCTCGCTGGATAAGAGCTATATCATACTTTTTCAGCCGTAGTTGTCGTGCGAAGACAGCTACGGCTTTGCACGCACTTTAATACCGCCATATTGACGTCAGCATTATCGTCGATCATCCGACGGTCCATCAGCGTCTAAGGACGCATCCTTCTCCATCAGGCTGCTTAAGTCTCGCGGCGATAGGTCATTTAGCACTTCAAGGTCCAGCGGTCCCTCTGAAGTTGCAAGTGACAACGTCAGCTGCTCGGCAGCGTCCGTCAACGTCGATAACGTCGACGGTGGTCTCGCCGGTGGCCTTATGATCACCAGGCTAGGCCGTGGTGACGGTGCACGTGGTCGCATCAGGGCTTGAGGGCCCTTCCTGCGTAGGTCCATCGGTGGTTGAGAGGCAACAAACTCATTCTCCTCGGGCGCAGCCTCCGCTGGTACCACAACAGCAGGCGGCAGCACTTCCTGCTCCCGCGCGACCGCTTCTCCCGTATACGAAGGTTGCGTCCACTGAGGCCTCTGGGGCACATCCCGCTCATTTTCCACTCGCCGACATCCTTCCCATCCCTTACCAAAGGTGCTTGCCCCCTCAGCAGTCGTAACTACGGAGTCTTCAATTACCTAAAAGACGTCCATGCTCATCCCGCTGTAGAGCCTATACCCCCTGGACTTGATGAAGTCAGCAGAGGCGCGGTCCATGAGCACGATACGCCTCACATGTCCCCGCTCAACCATCGTGTCCACCACCTTCCAATCCGATGCCTTTAGGGCTGGGTGATATTTTTGCAAGACTCGGAGGACTCTTGCATTATCAAGGATGACGTAATTGTTCGTCTTCCATGCCATCTTGACTGGCTTTGGTAGGTCCTTTGCCTGCAGGACCTTGACCTTCATGCCACCAATAGTCTCGCCGTTTATAGCGTCGCAAAGCCATTTTGCATCGCAATCCCCACTGCAAGAGACATGTATGGCGCCTGCAACCACCCCTTTCATGATGACCTCCGGTAATCCAGGTGCTTCCTCAATTTTTGGGTACAGAACAGGCGCAAGTACAGCCCATCCGTCGCCCTCAAACTGTTGAGCCGAAAAGCCTTCAGGGACGATGGCCATCCTGACGGCTGCTGCAGCCTTATTGTATGGGTTGCCTGCATTGAGCTTCACCCTTTTTGCCCCAGCAGCTACCTCGGCAGCCTCGTCGCTTACCTCCCGGTCCTTTTTAGCTGACGATGCATCGACAGCTCCTTCTTTCCTCAACCTCATCAAACGACGCTTCGCAGAGCCACTAAGCTTCTTGCTACGTTGCGTTCGCCATTCTGTTCCGGTACTATCCTCAGCCACTGCTTCCGCTTCCTCACAGGGTCCGTCTCCTTTACCAGGTCCCTCCTGGTGGTCCTGTAACAGACTCTTCCCAGGTGGCCCTAGATCAGGGACGGCCCGCCGCTCAGTCGCAACAACTTCCGGTTGTCCCTGGGCCTTTTGATTAGCCGCAGCAGTTGGACCAGGCAGATTATTACTCCCGCCCTGGGTCGGCCCCGCCTTGGCACATGATGTAAGCAGACAGCTCGAAGCCGCCAAGCTAGCATCCCGTCTCTCCTCCCTCTCTCTTCTCTCATCTAAGCGTAAAGCGCCGTGTTTCCGATTATGCTTTGTAGAAGACATAATTTATGGTAAATCAATAATTTCACCCCCCTAGCTCCCCACCCGCCATGGAGCCTGCAAATGGGAGTGTCTGCGAGACACTAGGGCTACTACGGGGGTATAGCACTCCTCCAGGGCACGAGACCAACCCCGGCAGTGATGGTCACGCGAACAGCGCGAACACGCGACACAAGCCACCACCTTCGACTGCAGGCCGCGATCCTTCAGAGTGCTCGCCAAACGTCGTCAGATGGACGGACATTGCAGCCGATTGGAACCACTGCCACAGGTATGGCACTTCATACAAACGGAGCAGCTTATATACCTAGTACTACTACAAGCGAAACAATCCGTCCGTGCACACGTCAAATGTGTGAGTTAAACAATCAGGGTCGCCACCACAGAATTTGTTGCTTTGCTTACCTGTTTTTATCACTCGGAAATCTATAAAATTTTCGTTATTTATTGTTTTCCGTGGATAAACAATGATAATGTGCGCAGTTTCTCACCATTATAATTCAATAATCCTAAGTGACTCGCGTAATGTCAACGTGCGACTACCAATAATAACCCTGTTTACTGCCGCTTACACCTCACAATAACGGGGGAAGGGTTGCGGGGACACCAGATTGCGGGGGACGGTGCGAGTTTCCGTTCTGTATGTAATACTATTATTAATTCTGTGCCACTGCTGGCTAGACAGGGCCCGCCTGTGTAAGACGAATAGCCAGGCCAAAGAGGTGTGTTGCCGCACTGTCGTGTGAAGCCAACATACTGTAACTTGTAAAACCTGATTTTAGGATATTGACGATTATCTGTTTTTGACTATTATTTGCTCTTTTGATACTTATTTATTTAAAAATCTACAATATTTTTATTTTGTTATATTCTCAATAAACTCTTTTAAGTAGCCGTATCATATTTTTTTAATTAAATATATATTTAATAAAGATATTGCCATAAACTTGTTTTGCCAAGACGAAGTGTTATTAAACTAATTGAACAAAATAAAACAAAAACACGATATACTTAGTTACAGTGTCTATCTTTATATTGTCATAGAAAATATTAATGTCAGTAACACTCTATTTTGAAATACAGTGTCTTAATTTATTCTTAGAATTTTATTTTGGTATAATATTATTAAGAATAATTATATTTTATGTAATAAAATTGCTTCATTGACCAAATACTTCTCTAATAATTATAAAGAGATAAAACATTTTTATGTTTGTAATTATTAAAAACTCGATTCGAAGTCATTACAAGTGTTTAGGAAATACTTAACTGTCTGATTACTACTCGTATTTGGGAAATATAGGATTGTGAAGGACATTCAAAAGAAAGGTAATGACATGTAAAATGCGACGGGTTTTTATGGTTAACCAACTCAAGCGAGAACGTAATTCTAATATATGATCGAACTACCGTAGACCAAACACATACCGTACACACATGTTCTGAAGTCGCTCTAGCTTGTCAGCCAATTCTTCCGTGAGATCCAGGAAGGCCACATCTGCATAATCTAAGATAGAGATAACAATAACGAGCGAGCCAGAAGCGCTTTAGTGTCAGTTGGCAGAAAATTCTGCAAGCGTCTTAATGAATGTAGAGGAGCAAAAACTTTCCGACCAAGCTCATTCATTTGCGGAGACCAAGAAAGAGTTTCGTCCATAACAATACCCAGTTTATTAACAGTCTAAGAGAGAGGAATGACATCATTACCCAATATAACGTCAGGGAATGCCATGGACTTAAAGGCGATGAAATGAGAGCTGCCTATCACGATGGCTTGAGATTTTGCAGCGTTGACCATTGGCCCGAAGTTCTTAGACCATAGATAATCGCGAGGTCGGAGTTAATGGTTGTAACAGCCATATCGAAATTATTGATAGGGGCGGCTGCATATATCTGGAGGTCGTCAGCATATAAATAATAGCAGGAGGAGAGAGAGGCAGAAATGCCATTAATGAAGATAGAAAAAGGATAGGTGACAAATTCCTCCCTGTGGGACACCTGCCCTGAGATCATACCAGTCATAACGCCTGTCATCCACCTTTACTAACTGTTTCTGTCCAGCCAAATATGATCGAAACCAAGCAATAGTATTAGGGAAAAAGTTAAATGACTGCATTGTTGCCAGAAGCAACTCAAAATCTACTGTATTGAACGCACTGGTGAAGTCCAGTAATACGAGAAGAGTAAGGGCTTTATTGTCTATATTCCACCAAATGTCGTCTGCGATTTTTAATAGGGCAGATGTCGTATTATGCCCAGCACGAAAACCAGATTGAAATTGACTTAAAAGATTATGTCTGTTGAGATATTTGGTGAGACATTTTTGAACATGGTGTTATAATACTTTTAAAATGAGAGGTATTTTAATCCGATCCCCGGTCAGTCTGTCGCGACCTCCGCCGCAAACTTAGATGGTACGAGGCAAAAAGAGACGGCAATATAATCGCCAGTCTTAATTACATCGGTCGCCCGCCGCGCATTCGACTTAAAGAACACTGTAACTTTTTTTGCCCGCCCACTGTGGCCAGTGCTAAAACACTGTAATCATGGATGCATGTTTTTGTCAAAACAAACTCTTAAGAGTCCCCTTACCCTAGACCAAAATACAATTTTCCATACAAACGTAGTCTACGTTTTATTTCAAAACGACATGCCTGATTTCGGCAAAATTTTGTAATTTCAAAGATATTGCAATTATCTAGGGTAATAACTGGTTTCCGACGGTAAAATATTAACTTGAAATAGAATATAGTGTGTTATATCATTTTTGACCATCAGTATGGGAAAGTTCGAAATCGTTATATTTTCTTTCCAGTTCATAATTTTACTGTGGGAAACCAGTTATTACCGTAGATAATTGCAATTTCTTTACAATTAACGATTTTTACCAAAATCTGACATGAGGTTTAAAAATTAAACGTAGACTACGTTTGTATGGAGAAGTCTAGGGTAAGGGGATTCTTAAGTAAAAGATAATACAGTGAATTTTCACCTGTCATATCTTCGTAGATATTAAAGATTATTTTTTTGTATTTATTCTGTATGTTAAACACAGCGAGAGAAATTTATTGAGCGTTGTTAAAACAAAACACGGTAACTTAAATTACAGTGTGTTGGATTTGCACGACAGCGCAGTCCCTTTGGCTCAACCTCCAGGACACTTTCATCCGTCCGTACGGGTCCCCGCGCACGGCAAAAACACGCGGGTGATCGTCTCCTCCATAACTGCACCAACCCGACCACAAAGTCGGCGCAGGGGAATAGGATTAGGGAGAGAAAGCAAAGTGGGTAAGACGAATAGGATAAACGACAGGAGTGAAGGTACAGAGAGTAGATAATTAATTAGTTTACCGTTTCCGTATCCCGCAACGGGATCAGGGACTCAAGTTTATTGTCGCGCACGGACGCGTATATCGAAAATAAGTATCCATCGCCGCCTCTGCACCTGGAACAACGGGCCATGTGCCGGTCTCCCACCACGTGGCGCGACGCCGCCCCGGGACGCGCTTAGCGCTCGCCGGCGCAGTCACCGTAGGGAGCAGCTTTAAGGGATCCGTGGGCTGCATGCCGCGCCAAGTCCAATTTCGCTGCCAGCGACCCCAAGGTGTCATAACACGGGTCCACACCACTGCCGCTGCCTTCCGTTGCGCCAACCTCTGCACGGCTTTGCGCCACGGGAGCCTGGCGGGCGTAAATTGAGGCGCGTCATAAGTGCACGTAGACTGTACTATACGGTCCTGGCCAGGTACCTCTCTTGTGTTTTACCATCTAGTAGTGCGGTTAGTCTTAAGCAGTGTGACACGTCTACCGATCTCGCCTTCAGCGATTTGAAATTTTAGTTTTTGCGGTTCGACTTCGGTCGTCTCAAATGTATTCCTGTCCGCCTTCAGCGGAACGTATTCCTTAAATAAATAGCATGCATTATATCCTGTGTCGTTAATGATATCACCCCGCCAAGTTCCCAGGGCTTAAGGTCACACTCACGAGAGGTCCTTGTACTCCAAAGGTTCAATGTTTTACTCTGAATACTATCTTGGTAACCTTTCTCATGAATTATTGTCGTGGATCGTTAAACCAGCAACTAGGTAAGTAAAGTAGAATACCCACCTTCGTTATTAATACTAGTAGTTCGCCACGAACTTAGACCTCGCGATTATTATTTCAGAATAATGTACCTGATTTGGATGAATTTTACTATCGGTGCAGGTTTACCGATATGCGAATTCATGGTTGTGACCAAATTTCCAAAATAGTTGCCAATCACAGCCCTTTCTTCAAATGACTTTCGATCTAGCTCTGAAATGTCAGGAGCACCTTCCAACCATACAATCCCATGGATATGAGGTCTACCATGATGCTGAAATTCAGTTCTGTACCAGTAGTCTTTCACCGAAAATGACCCATCACTTTTCAAATGTCAAAGTCAGCTCGTTGTTGGAAAAACCAGGTTTAAATGTTTATTTGTATTGCCATGGCTCTATGCCAGCTGATCTCTTGTTAGTTCGTAGTATACTTACTAATACTACTACAGAAGCACAGACAAGCAGCGATAGCGATTGAACGGAAGTTCGCTCAACAAAATTGCTAAACTTAATAAACGAGCCAACAATCAACGATGGCTTGAGATTTTGCAGCGTTGACCATTGGCCCGAAGTTCTTAGACCATAGATAATCGCGAGGTCGGAGTTAATGGTTGTAACAGCCATATCGAAATTATTGATAGGGGCGGCTGCATATATCTGGAGGTCGTCAGCATATAAATAATAGCAGGAGGAGAGAGAGGCAGAAATGCCATTAATGAAGATAGAAAAAGGTGTAACGTAGTACACATTCTTAGGTATTTTAAATAATCAAAATACGAATTATTTACAATTTAAAACATATTTACTTAAAACTAAACTTAAACAAAAATTAAATAGAAGAAATATATAATTAGTTATTTTAAATAACCTAAACTAAACTTATTTACAATTAAAATAATAATAAACATAAATTTACATAAAAACAAATTAACCTTTAACGCTACTTACGGCAAAAGTTGGTCAACTCAAGAATGGCTGAATTCGTAATAGTGACTGCGACATGCAGCGTTTTTTTATGTAGGCAGTTGAGTTCCTTTGTCTCGATGCGCCGGCGACCGGTCGGTCGGTCATGATTGGTATCATTTCCTTGTTGCGAGATACACGTATATACGGTCTCATCTCAGACCGTTCTTCGGTATACGTTGTGATTTTGTTAAATGAATTTCTAATATAAGATTATTAATTTAAATCAAAACAAGTACCTATACCTATCTTAAAGAAAGTAGTTATCAAGTGCTATTCAAACCCGAAATTCGGGTTCCAGACTAGGACTACCAAACTTGAGCATCCAGACTTGGACTTAAAAGATTCTGGACTTCAGAATACCCGCACGGGTTCATACGGCCTTTTCACCTGACCACCAGGCATCCACCTGCTCGTGTCCTGGACAGCCCTCAACATCTGGCCACCGGCAACTCCACTCCCCAGCACCGGACTCCAGGACAGTACCTCTTTACCAAGCAAACAGAACTACCGACATAGTAGGGCCATCTTACTCCACCCTGAGTTATTTTTTTTTTTAATAAATTTTATTTTTCTACTGAGTTTTGTGTTGCTCATTTAGCCCTTCACGCACAACGCTTCACTGGCGCCCAAGTGTTTTTTTTTTTTTTCAAAATTTTCTCGTGCTTTTCTATGCCCGGAGTTCTGTTTGGTTAGAGTAGTTGCATGTCTGTGTGCTTCTTTTATTTTTTGTTTTGTGAAACGTTTTTATTTTATTTTTGGTTGCCAGCAACTAAAGTGTAACATTCTTTTATCTTATTATAATTGTTCAATAGTAATTTGTAAAATTGACTTAAATTTGTGCTCTTTGACCGTAACTATAAAATTAACCTACCTTCAAAGTAAATATTGTTAACCTTATGTTGCAGTTAGTACTTCGGACTTTTTTCAAAGTGTCTAGTTCATTTTTTTTCTCTTCTTAGACTCAATGTAAAGTTACACATTAGTTGCAATTTTTTTTCTGTGTCTTTTATTTTTGTTCTTTTTTTGTTTTTTTTAGTTTTGTGCTTGTGATTTTTTTTTTGCACTTATCATCATCATTTCATTACTCATTTCAACCAAAACGTTCATTAATTTCATTCATTTCTTTGTAAAGAACAGAGTTTTTTTATACAAATTTTTTTTTAGTTCGCTACTTGCAAAATTTTGGTTTTGTTATCATGGCTTATCCAATAAAATTTTTGTCGTTGCAAAAATCCGAGCTTGAATACGAGGTAGAAATTAGAGGTACTTCTCCCGGAGCCACCGTACAAGAACTTCGCAAGCAAATTGTTAAATTAGCTCCGCTTTTCCCTTCTGATGATATTTTAGATTCGTCTTTGAAAAAAGAGGACGATCTTAAAGGTGTCTCAAATGTGTTAACTAAAATTAAAACAAGTTTTGAAACTGATGTTGACCGTACTAGTCTTTTGCGAATACAAAATTTAATTCATCATTTATACCATCGCCTTAATAGAATAACTCGTAGTGAAGATGTTGCAACTGCTTACGATTTTTGCGTTGACCACTTCAAAAAATATTTAAATAAATTTAACTCTTTAAAAGATAAAAATTTATCTGACCCGTTAGCCGGCTCCGCTAGCATTAGTGAAAGTTCACCTTCTGCTAATCCTATAAATGTCTCAGTCACTTGTGATCGTACGTCGCAAGATATCAGCAAACTAAAATATGACGGGAATAGTTGCGTCCGTTCCTTCATTCAAAGGGCAATTGAATTTAAAGAGGCTAGAAATATGTCAGATCAAAAATTACTTTCACATGCAACCGAGATATTTTCTGGCAATGCACTTCACTGGTTTCGTAGTAACAAGGAACTCATTTCTGACTGGAACTGTCTCTTGGATAGACTCAAGGAAGATTTCGATAAGTCTGACTATGATTATAGACTTTTGTCTGAAATCCGATCTAGAACACAGGGTGAGACGGAGAATATAACTATATACTTGTCCATTATGTCTGGGTTGTTTTCACGATTGTCGAAAACTCCTTCAGAAGAAAGCAAATTGGAAATTATTTTACATAACATCCGTCCTTGTTATTCTAATATTATAGCTTCGGTTCCCGAAATTAAGTCCATTGAAGAGTTGAGATCCTTGTGTACTAACTTTGAAAAGGTTCAAGCGCGTCTTTCACATTTTCGTGAACCGCCAGGTCCTTCATCAGACACATTAGCACCTGAGTTTGCGTATTCTAAACCTAAACCTTTTAATAGATACAATAATAACAACTTTAATAAGAACAATAATACGCAGATTTACAACAAACAAAGCGAAAATCATAACAATGGATATACAAATTTTAATAAGAAATATTTAGCTGCTATTGATACACCAAAGCGTCGTTATTGCCCGAGATGCCGCACGGATACTCATGGCCTACGCCAATGTACAGCAGACAAATCTAATATTCTTTGCTTTGTTTGTGGTAAAAAAGACGTTAAGACACCCGAGTGTCCCGACTGTAACCAGAAGAAAAAGAATTTAAAACCAATTTCAAAAAACTAGTTAGTCTGAACTGTTGCAATAGCAATTTCGATAAAGAAGATTGGCAAAATTGGCTACAAACAATCTCAAATTTTTTCAAAATTTATAAAGTTGCTTCAGTTCTTTCCTGTAAACCATATAATGATTACAGACCTTATGTTTCTGTCAATTTAAATGAGCTTGTCATAGCAGGATTGCTAGACTCAGGTTCTGCGGTCACTATAGTAGGTAATAATGCTCATCAAGCACTTCTTAATCTAGGTCTTCATCTCGAAAAAAGCACTTCAGATCCTTCCTTTCTTATGGCTGCTGGAGGCCAGAAATTAAATAGCATCGGCTCTATGAATCTTCCCATTCACTTTGAAAACCAATTTCACATCATTAAGGCCTTAGTAGTCCCTGAAATTGAAAATAATCTTATTCTAGGAATTGACTTTTGGCGCAAATTTCAAATTTGTCCAAAGTATTTGCACTCAATTACTATTGGTCCCAGTAATAATAATAATATTTCCTCTGTGAATGGAGATACTTTTTTACAAAATTATGATACACTTAATGAAACTGAAAAGATCGTGGCAGATAATGTCATTCGTCAGTTTGAACAGATTTCTTCAAAAGAGAAAGGTCTTGGCAATACTACTCTGATCACTCATCGTATTGATACTGGAGATACTCAACCGATCCGCCAGCGTTATTATCGCATGTCGCCTGAGAAACAACGTATCCTTGTGGAACAGGTTGACGAAATGTTGGCCCTCGATGTTATCGAACCGTGTGAAAGCGCTTGGTCTTCCCCAGTATTAATTGTGACTAAAAAGAACGGCGAGCCTCGATTTTGCTTGGACAGCCGTAAGCTAAATTCAGTGACGAAAAAGGACGCTTATAACCTGCCGTATGTCTCTGAGATCTTAGATAATCTTCGCGATGCGAAATATTTGTCTAGTATCGATTTGTCTAAAGCATTCTGGCAAATCAACATCCATCCTGACGATCGTGACAAAACTGCGTTTTACGTCCCTGGCAGAGGTACATTTAAATTTAAACGTACTGCTTTTGGTCTCACTAATGCTCCGGCCACTCAACAGCGTCTAGTTGACTTACTTTTCAGCGAATTTGACCAGAAAGTTTTCGCATATTTAGACGACATCATCGTTGTAAGTAATGACTTTAATAGTCACGTTTCCCTGCTTCTTCGCGTATTAAATAAATTAAAACACGCTAATCTAACAATTAACCAAGATAAATGCCGTTTCTTCCGTGACAAACTCAAATATCTTGGTTATGTCGTAGATAGTGGTGGTCTCAGAACTGATCCTGAAAAGGTGCATGCCATACTTCAATATCCTACACCTTCATCTAAAAAGGACATTAAACGGTTTCTGGGCACTGCCACTTGGTATCGTAGGTTTGTGCCAAATTTCAGCACCATAGCAGCTCCGTTAAATAAATTGACGTCTAATAAAAAGAACGCCCCTCCTTTTGAGTGGACGAACGAAGCAGAAGCTGCATTTCTTAAATTAAAGGAATGTCTAGTATCGGCACCAGTCTTATCTTGTCCCGACTATAACCTTCCGTTTGAGGTACACACAGATGCCAGCAACTATGGTATTGGTGCAATGCTTACCCAAACCATAAACTCCAAAGAGCACCCCATTGCTTACATGAGTAGATCACTCTCCGCACCTGAACGAAACTACAGCATCACTGAGCGCGAGACTCTGGCTGTGATTTCTGCTCTGGAGCATTGGAGGTGTTATTTGGAGAACGGTAAGCAGTTCACGGTATACACCGACCATAGTGCCTTAAAGTGGTTTCTTTCATTGAATAATCCTACAGGAAGACTTGCTCGCTGGGGCGTGCGTTTGTCATCCTTTGATTTTGAAATCAAACACCGTCGTGGTTCCGACAACGTCATTCCAGATGCGCTCTCTAGAGCCATCCCTGTAAGTGCCATTAGCACATCGAACGTTTTTAGTACCACTTCCGATTCTTGGTACAAAAACACATTTAACGGTTGCTTAAACAACCAACAAAAATTCCCAAATTTTTTAATTAAAAATAATAGTTTGTTTCGGCTTAGCAAAGAAAAATGTGAACTAAAATCTGAATTTTCTTGGAAGGAAGTTATACCGAGCGAGTTGCGTAAACAAGTCATTTTCGAAAATCACTCCGAGCCTACAGCTGGACATCTTGGCATTTTTAAAACGTACAAACGGATTGCTTTGCGATACTACTGGCCCGGTATGTACAAAGATGTTGTCAAATTTGTAACTTCTTGTGATAAATGTTTGTGTCATAAAATCCAAAATCACACTACTTTAGGCGAAATGGGACGTCCTAAACAATGCTCACGTCCATTTCAGTCCATTTCAATAGATTTAATGGGTCCTTTGCCTGTTACCCGTAAGTAAAATTCCTATATTTTTGTTGTCACATGTTGTTTTTCCAAATTTTGTTTAATTTTTCCCATTAGAAGTGCTACTTCACAAGTTATTACTAAAATTTTACAAGATTCTATTTTCCTCATTCACGGCGTTCCTCAAACAATATTTCTTGACAATGGCAGTCAATTCACTAGCACTCTAACAGAAGCGTTTTTCAAAAAATATAATGTGCCAAATGTTTTCTTCTCACCCAAATATACACCTCAAATAAATACGGTCGAGCGTTATAATAGGACAATTATAACATGTCTTTCAACGTTCGTCGATGAAGACCATAGATCTTGGGATATTCAAATTCCTTCAGTTCAATTCGCTATCAATAACTCGGTGAATGAAGCTACTGGATATACACCTTCGTTCCTAGTTTTTGGCAGAGAATTAGTTACTTGCGGCACTCATTACGTTGATAATGACATTGGTGATGAAGTAACTTTCCTACCACGTGACATTTACGCCGAAAATTTAGGATGCTTAGCAAAAATATTTGACGAAGTACAATTTAAGCTTTGGCAAGCCCATGTTAAAAATACTAGTCACTATAATCTTAGGCGCAAACCCGCTGAATTTAACGTAGGTGATGTAGTGATGAAAAGAACCTATGTACTAAGCGACAAAGATAAGTACTTTAGTAAAAAACTAGCACCAAAGTACTTCAAATGTCGCGTAATCGCCAAAAAGTCTCCCTTAGTTTATAATTTAGCTGACATGTCAGGCAAAGATTTGGGTACTTGGCATATAAAAGATATTAAATTAGCCAATATCTCATAATTTTGTTTTTTTTTTGTGTACAATTTCATACCCACAAAACTATAATACCTATTTAAAGCGCATTGCTAATATACGAGTATCATTAGTTTGTTTAAGTTAGTCAGATATAATAATTTACTGCCTAACTTGATGTCATGCAAGTGCCATGGTAAATTTTTATAGTATTTGCCACGGCTGTTTGAAAGTTGATATTATGACTGTAGAAGAATAATAGATGATGAATGAATAGTAAAAACAAACTTATTCACTAAGGTAATGCGGATTTTATTAAAAAGGGAATAAAATCCTTGGGTACGAGAGGGGGTAGTGTAACGTAGTACACATTCTTAGGTATTTTAAATAATCAAAATACGAATTATTTACAATTTAAAACATATTTACTTAAAACTAAACTTAAACAAAAATTAAATAGAAGAAATATATAATTAGTTATTTTAAATAACCTAAACTAAACTTATTTACAATTAAAATAATAATAAACATAAATTTACATAAAAACAAATTAACCTTTAACGCTACTTACGGCAAAAGTTGGTCAACTCAAGAATGGCTGAATTCGTAATAGTGACTGCGACATGCAGCGTTTTTTTATGTAGGCAGTTGAGTTCCTTTGTCTCGATGCGCCGGCGACCGGTCGGTCGGTCATGATTGGTATCATTTCCTTGTTGCGAGATACACGTATATACGGTCTCATCTCAGACCGTTCTTCGGTATACGTTGTGATTTTGTTAAATGAATTTCTAATATAAGATTATTAATTTAAATCAAAACAAGTACCTATACCTATCTTAAAGAAAGTAGTTATCAAGTGCTATTCAAACCCGAAATTCGGGTTCCAGACTAGGACTACCAAACTTGAGCATCCAGACTTGGACTTAAAAGATTCTGGACTTCAGAATACCCGCACGGGTTCATACGGCCTTTTCACCTGACCACCAGGCATCCACCTGCTCGTGTCCTGGACAGCCCTCAACATCTGGCCACCGGCAACTCCACTCCCCAGCACCGGACTCCAGGACAGTACCTCTTTACCAAGCAAACAGAACTACCGACATAGTAGGGCCATCTTACTCCACCCTGAGTTATTTTTTTTTTTAATAAATTTTATTTTTCTACTGAGTTTTGTGTTGCTCATTTAGCCCTTCACGCACAACGCTTCAAAGGATAGGTGACAAATTCCTCCCTGTGGGACACCTGCCCTGAGATCATACCAGTCATAACGCCTGTCATCCACCTTTACTAACTGTTTCTGTCCAGCCAAATATGATCGAAACCAAGCAATAGTATTAGGGAAAAAGTTAAATGACTGCATTGTTGCCAGAAGCAACTCAAAATCTACTGTATTGAACGCACTGGTGAAGTCCAGTAATACGAGAAGAGTAAGGGCTTTATTGTCTATATTCCACCAAATGTCGTCTGCGATTTTTAATAGGGCAGATGTCGTATTATGCCCAGCACGAAAACCAGATTGAAATTGACTTAAAAGATTATGTCTGTTGAGATATTTGGTGAGACATTTTTGAACATGGTGTTATAATACTTTTAAAATGAGAGGTAGGATGGATATAGGACAAAAGTGGGAAGGAGAAGACGGATTAGGACTTTTTGGCAAGGGAATAATATGCCCATACTTCCCTGCACTAGGAAATACACCAGTGTCGAAAGAACAATTAATGATATCGGTGACAAAAGGGGCAATCAAGGCTGGAATTGGTCTGATCATGTCCAGACATATGTTATCGTTGCCAACTGCCTTCGTTTTAATAGAATTAATAATTTTTACTACATCCTCCGTAGCAATCTTTTCAATATTAAACAAAGGAAAATCCGGGGAAGCCCTACTCCTGATACTATTAAATGTAGCCTGTTTAGATTGATAGGAGAATCAGAGAAGTGCTTATTCAGGACATTGGGATCAAATTGCTGATCGAAATTTGCATTTTGCTTACCAACACCCAAACCCTTAAGAAATTTCCAAAGTTTATTGGGAGGGCAGTAATCTACATTTTTATGAATGTGTTTGCTCAATTTGTTATTATCTCATTAATAAGATAATTACAAATCGAGATCTACTTTGTAAATCGTCACATCAAAAAAATATCAAAATTAGTACCATACGGAGATTTCTAATTTGTTATAATATTTGTAAAATTATATTTTCCTAAGGCCAGTTTAATCCGATCCCCGGTCAGTCTGTCGCGACCTCCGCCGCAAACTTAGATGGTACGAGGCAAAAAGAGACGGCAATATAATCGCCAGTCTTAATTACATCGGTCGCCCGCCGCGCATTCGACTTAAAGAACACTGTAACTTTTTTTGCCCGCCCACCGTGGCCAGTGCTAAAACACTGTAATCATGGATGCATGTTTTTGTCAAAACAAACTCTTAAGAGTCCCCTTACCCTAGACCAAAATACAATTTTCCATACAAACGTAGTCTACGTTTTATTTCAAAACGACATGCCTGATTTCGGCAAAATTTTGTAATTTCAAAGATATTGCAATTATCTAGGGTAATAACTGGTTTCCGACGGTAAAATATTAACTTGAAATAGAATATAGTGTGTTATATCATTTTTGACCATCAGTATGGGAAAGTTCGAAATCGTTATATTTTCTTTCCAGTTCATAATTTTACTGTGGGAAACCAGTTATTACCGTAGATAATTGCAATTTCTTTACAATTAACGATTTTTACCAAAATCTGACATGAGGTTTAAAAATTAAACGTAGACTACGTTTGTATGGAGAAGTCTAGGGTAAGGGGATTCTTAAGTAAAAGATAATACAGTGAATTTTCACCTGTCATATCTTCGTAGATATTAAAGATTATTTTTTTGTATTTATTCTGTATGTTAAACACAGCGAGAGAAATTTATTGAGCGTTGTTAAAACAAAACACGGTAACTTAAATTACAGTGTGTTGGATTTGCACGACAGCGCAGTCCCTTTGGCTCAACCTCCAGGACACTTTCATCCGTCCGTACGGGTCCCCGCGCACGGCAAAAACACGCGGGTGATCGTCTCCTCCATAACTGCACCAACCCGACCACAAAGTCGGCGCAGGGGAATAGGATTAGGGAGAGAAAGCAAAGTGGGTAAGACGAATAGGATAAACGACAGGAGTGAAGGTACAGAGAGTAGATAATTAATTAGTTTACCGTTTCCGTATCCCGCAACGGGATCAGGGACTCAAGTTTATTGTCGCGCACGGACGCGTATATCGAAAATAAGTATCCATCGCCGCCTCTGCACCTGGAACAACGGGCCATGTGCCGGTCTCCCACCACGTGGCGCGACGCCGCCCCGGGACGCGCTTAGCGCTCGCCGGCGCAGTCACCGTAGGGAGCAGCTTTAAGGGATCCGTGGGCTGCATGCCGCGCCAAGTCCAATTTCGCTGCCAGCGACCCCAAGGTGTCATAACACGGGTCCACACCACTGCCGCTGCCTTCCGTTGCGCCAACCTCTGCACGGCTTTGCGCCACGGGAGCCTGGCGGGCGTAAATTGAGGCGCGTCATAAGTGCACGTAGACTGTACTATACGGTCCTGGCCAGGTACCTCTCTTGTGTTTTACCATCTAGTAGTGCGGTTAGTCTTAAGCAGTGTGACACGTCTACCGATCTCGCCTTCAGCGATTTGAAATTTTAGTTTTTGCGGTTCGACTTCGGTCGTCTCAAATGTATTCCTGTCCGCCTTCAGCGGAACGTATTCCTTAAATAAATAGCATGCATTATATCCTGTGTCGTTAATGATATCACCCCGCCAAGTTCCCAGGGCTTAAGGTCACACTCACGAGAGGTCCTTGTACTCCAAAGGTTCAATGTTTTACTCTGAATACTATCTTGGTAACCTTTCTCATGAATTATTGTCGTGGATCGTTAAACCAGCAACTAGGTAAGTAAAGTAGAATACCCACCTTCGTTATTAATACTAGTAGTTCGCCACGAACTTAGACCTCGCGATTATTATTTCAGAATAATGTACCTGATTTGGATGAATTTTACTATCGGTGCAGGTTTACCGATATGCGAATTCATGGTTGTGACCAAATTTCCAAAATAGTTGCCAATCACAGCCCTTTCTTCAAATGACTTTCGATCTAGCTCTGAAATGTCAGGAGCACCTTCCAACCATACAATCCCATGGATATGAGGTCTACCATGATGCTGAAATTCAGTTCTGTACCAGTAGTCTTTCACCGAAAATGACCCATCACTTTTCAAATGTCAAAGTCAGCTCGTTGTTGGAAAAACCAGGTTTAAATGTTTATTTGTATTGCCATGGCTCTATGCCAGCTGATCTCTTGTTAGTTCGTAGTATACTTACTAATACTACTACAGAAGCACAGACAAGCAGCGATAGCGATTGAACGGAAGTTCGCTCAACAAAATTGCTAAACTTAATAAACGAGCCAACAATCAATCAAAATAAGCAAAAACTGAAAAAAAAAATCGTTAAATAAGCAAAACCCTTTTATTTTAAGTCGGTTAAATATGATAAAATTTATAGAATTACTAATGAAACTCAAAATAATAACTATAATAGTTATTCAGAGAAATTACTACGTGGACCCCAGGGAAGATATGTATTTTTAAGAAAGTTGTTCAGTAGCCCGGACTAAATTCACCGTTAAATAGTTTGAGTATATTTTGTAAGAGGATTTGTATTGTATATTCGTCACGGCTTAGTCAGCTAGACTTCGCGAGTGACCCTAAACCCGTTTGAGTATAACGTATAAAAAAGTTGTTCAGACAAAAAAGTTGTTCAAATAAAAAAATATCGTGTTCATGATGGCAACAAAAAGTCTCATGATATTTTTGAAAATATTTTGAAATGGCGGATATATGACAGTTTTAAAATTTTAAACCCCCACATTTCCGCCATTTTGAAAAATTTCGAAAAACTGGCTCGACAAAAAAATTCTATTTAGTTGCTGAACCTGCTTACAAAATTTCATGAGAATCGGTTAAGAAATGCGACCTGTAGGCGAGAACAGACAGACAGACAGACAGACGGACAAAAGAATTTTTGGCTAGTCTCGAAACTGAGACGCTTCGCTCGCTCGGTCAATAAATATTATATATTATTAGTTATCGATAAAGAAACCTATATCACACACAATAATTAAAAGTCCCCTCCTGTTCATACACTCCAATATAACGCCCATTCCACCCACTATCATTTCATTTTTTTTTTATACACGACAATATAAGGATTGTTATGATTGTAACCAGATACTGAAATGTAAACCGATACCATCGGAATGCGTCATTCTTCCGTATATGGTACGGTCATTGTTTATAGTTAGTAAGAGTACACCAAATGTCATATGATATTTTGACCTATTTTAAATATTAATTCTATTTTCTAATACTATATAAGGGGACCATTTAATCGGAATATATTCAGTTATTACTCGGCATTCGATTGTTTCATTTGTAGTAGTGAGCCCAACATCATATGGCGACCCTGCCAGTACGACGCGTGTATTAGGCGCCGTACCGCCGCGTTTCCGTATATGGTACCGCACCGCATTCCTATACGAGATGGGATTACATACGAGTACTGTTACGGATTATTGTAACCATTATTAAGATGGGTAATAAAAACAGTGCCGTACCTCTTCCGCCAGTGGCTGGACATCAAGACACTTACACCCAGATTGGAAAAAACAATATTATAGAACAAAATACTTCCATCGCTCTAGGTATCGAAAGGATTGACTGGTACTTGTGTATAGGAGTGATTATTGCGTTATTTGTCATTATCATCATTCTACTGCGGTACGCCAACTGTTGTTTAAACAAAAAAATAGAGAAATGAGCGAGGCACGAAATTCTACAGAAGAAATTAGAAAATGCTTGATATGGAACTTTACATAAGGGAAGTTGAAGTACACTGTGCATTGTTCAATGAATTAATTAATATTCACATACAACCACCAAGATGGGAAATGCGACAGAATAGAGGAGTAATAGCAACATATATAGAAGTAAGAAAGGGTCATTACTTGTTATGCCCAAATAAGATAACTGCTGCAACGTACGCTCGAATCCAGGCTGCATTTGACGTGGAATTCTCGGACGGTTCTAAAGGAATGGCCAATATAAACTTATATTATAAAGGCAAAATAATTAATATATGGGACATTACGTGGGAACGAGAAACAGTGTATTCCAAAAGGTAACAGTTTTTTTTAAAGTGAATATTAAAGGTGTGTGTGTGAGTAGTACTCTTAACAAGGGCAACGTATCTGACTAATATGTAAGTAGCATAAACATTAAGAGTTCCTAATTTTCAATTTATTTTATTAATTACTTGAATGGATATAGACATAGTGGAATGCTATTGTGAGCAATTGAAATCAATTTATACATATCTTATTAAAATAGGTAAAAAAAGGCGACAGAAAGGTACCATATGTTCTAGAAATTTGAAGAAGCGACAAATACTTATGAAGAGTTTAAAAATTATACTAAGTTAGTGACAGTAGCATCCGACAAACTAGAAACAGAATATTACATAAAACTAATAGATAAAATACAAGAATTATTTCAAAAAATTAAATACTTGTGTGAAAATAAAAACATAGAAAGTAGCGAGAATAGTGACGATAGTAGTAGTGAAAGTAGTAGTGACGGCAGTAATAAGAGTATAAAAGTAGGATTAACAACAGTAACAATGGAGAAATTTAATTTAAAAACTGCAGTTAGCTTATTACCTATAATGAATGGAACTGAAAGTAACACAAAACAATTAATTTCATCCATTGAGTTGTACGAAAGTATGCTAGAAGATACATCAAAGCCAACGCTTTTAAATTTTGTTTTGAAAACTAGATTATCTGAAAGTGCAAAAATGCGTTTGTCACAAAGTTATGCATCATGCAAAGATTTAGTGGCTGATATGAAAGCTAATTTACTTTTAAAAAAATCAAGCACATCCCTACATTCTCAATTAGTAAAAGCATGTCAGGAATCTAAATCAATTGAACAGTTTGAGAAAAGCCTCGAAGAATTGTTTGTTGATTTGACAATAGCACAAGCTGATGATAACGAAAACAACTATAGCGTGTAAAACCACTAAATGGAAATATTGCTATAAAACGGTTTACTGACGGATTGCGAGACCGTAATTTAGGTACGATCTTAGCCGCAAGGAACTACTCATCCCTTAAGGATGCGATAAGAGCAGCAAAAGATGAGGAGCTCTCCACAGTAAGAGCTGAACCACAAGGTTCCATATATTATGGACGTAGGGGAACACAAGGTGGATTAAGATATTCTTATCGGGGTAGATCAGGTGATTCCTTTAAAAATCATAATAAGGTACATTACCAACCCCAATCCAGTAGAGGACGTTCAAGTTGGGCAAATAAAAATACGATCTCATATCGTGGTCGTAGTTCATATCGTGGGAAACCAAATCGAGGCAATAACTACAATCGTAATAGTTCTTGGAACAATACTGAGCGACCTAGGGTGAATTACATGCATTCACAAAATACTATCACTAATAACACCAGCGATAGTCAGGACGTATCTAATAACAGTACCGTACGAGATCCAGCAGTAGATAGACAGTTTTTTGGATTCTGATTACATATATTCATCTTACACATT
The DNA here is from genome assembly GCA_963555685.1 of Acrobasis consociella. Lineage (NCBI taxonomy): Eukaryota > Metazoa > Arthropoda > Insecta > Lepidoptera > Pyralidae > Acrobasis > Acrobasis consociella. Next base: position 13,746,210 of record OY743125.1, on the reverse strand, counting down.
AGAAGGCTATTACAGCAACTCGGTTGAGATAGCTGTAGGGACAATAAAATATAAATGGTTAATAGACACGGGCGCGACATTTTCTGCTATAAAATATGAAACTGTAAGTGAAATGAATATTCCAATTAACGAATTAAATATACAGGATGACTTTTTATCCACCTGCAAATTTTTTCCCACGCATTAAGTATCACTTACTGATTACGTTTTTGAAAAAAAATATCGCTCACGTGTTAACCACACGTGAGCGATATTTAGTACAAGAAAAAAAATCTGATGAGTTGAACGCAACGCTCCCCAAAACAATCGCACAATAATAATACTAAGTATCACGGGGTGCCCTGGCTGGTAACAGCACTTCTAAAATACCCGGCAAGATGGGCAACCCCTGATAATATATATATAAATTCCTTGAGGACTTTGGCTCCTATTGGGTATTAAATAAAATGTAATCGACCATCAATACTTATATTTTCACAAATAATAGGTAACCAAATTAAGTACATACACTTATAATAATAACAATAATAATAATAATAATAATAATAAATTCTTTATTTCAGATGTCAATCCATAGTTTTTGTTAGTAGTTTTTTACTTATCCTATGTTAGTATAAATTTAAATTAAATTACATTTTTTATTTAATAGCACCGATACCTATCTTCATCATGTGGTTAACGATGGGGGAGTCATACCGGTCTGCTATCATCTTTAGGATGCAATTGTCGCTACCTCGCAGTCTGTTTAACAGTGAAGCTGCTTTTTTGCGCATTATTGCATGAAAGCCATCTGTATGTCTTTCTGCAAACATTGCGGATGCGCTACAGCGGCGAGGCAGCGCCATAAGCATACGAAATGCATTATTATAAAGGACACGCAAGGAGTTGTAGGCTCGTTTCGTATACCTAAACCACAGACTGCCCGTGTAAAAAAACGAGCAATATGCTTTGAAAAGGCTGATTTTAACTGACGTAGAACATCGGGCAAATCTGCGAGTCAGCATATTACTCCTTACCGCCAACGCCCTGCGCTCCCTCTCTATGTCCAGGTCATCCCCTAGGTCGTCCGTGAGCATGTGCCCTAGATACTTGAACCTATCCACAACCGTAAGAGTATTACCTGCTAGCTTTACTGCAGGAATATCCTTGGGTCCATTGTTACCCGCTTTAAATACTTGTATAAAACTTTTCTTTGGGTTGTAAACAAGTCCATGCTCCCTTGCATACCTCTCACATACTGAGACTAGCTCACGAATTGAACCGATCGACGGTCCTAGCAACACGACGTCATCCGCATAACTGATATTATTGACACATGTGTTATCAATATGGCAACCGATATGCATGCTGCTAAGCTCTTCGATCAGCCCATTCACATACATGTTGAACAACCCAGGAGACGTAAGTCCACCCTGCCTTACACCACATTCCAATTTATATTCGTCAGAAAGAGCTTCGCCCCACCTTACCTGATTTATTTGATTCCCATACCAGTACATAAACAGCGAAATGCACTCCTCCGGCATACCCGCGTCCCTTAGCTGTTTCCAAATTTTTTCATATACAACTAAATCAAAAGCTCCTTTTAGATCTAAATAACACGCGTACACCGGAGTCTTCCGCTGCGTGTAATACTTGACAGTGTGCTTAAGAGCCAGTATTGCACTTTCCGTTGATAGACCAGACCGAAATCCAAATTGTGCATCGCTAAGTGTTAAAACTTTATTTAACTGGCTATTAAGCAGACCATCAAGCACTTTAGCCAATATAGTAGCAAGCGAGATGGGGCGATAGTTAGCAGTGTCTGACACGTCACCCATTTTGTTCTTGACGATAGGTACTACTATTGTTTTCATTAGTGGCTCTGGCAAGTAAGAGTATCCTAGACAAAGAGTATAAAACATTGCCAAAACCCTGCAGATATGTGGTCCAGCGAACTTGAGGTGCTCGATACTAAGACCATCATGACCGGGTGACTTGCCTCGTTGCATATTGTTTATTATTTGTCGAACATCTTTTGCGACGAAGGTAATTTTGCGATCTACTCTATCATTGGTCTTATTACAAGATATATGGTTTTGTGATGTCTCCAGTGGTGACTTAACTGTAAACCTATCTTTAAAAGCATTGGCAATGTTTTTATGATCATTCATACCGCCCAAACTCACAGGTATTCCAGGCCTACCATTCATTTTCTTTACATTTTTCCAAAAACTTTGAAACTTTTTGTTTACATGTTTTTCCGCTAAAATATCCATTTTTATCTGTTCCTCATGATCCTGACACTTTTTAAATTTATATTTGAAGGCTTTTCTAGTATTTTTCATTTCATTGTATAATGCACCATGTCTCTGTTTTCCAGCACTTGACCATTCTAGGTACTTAAGCCTAGCATACCTATGAGCGGAAGCGACATGTTTGTTCCACCCAGCTATATGTCTTCTCCCTCCACATGATGATTTCTTCCGATATGAAATCTTTGCCGCCTTACTTAATATGTTTACAATATCAGAGTACATTGTATCTATAATGATTTTATGCTCACAATTACTACACATCCCATCGGCACAAGAACTCATCTCGGAAGGAAAGTCTAATTTTCTTAATTCGTCATGACAAATTTCGTTATATAATTTTACTTGTTCATTTGTTCTTTCGTCCCATTTTACTCTATTTTTGTCACAGGGTATATCAACTTGACAACTAACGTATATTTTACCGAAATCACATTCAATTATTAGTGGGTCATGATCTGACCAGTAAACATCATGTTTAACCCCTACCTTACTTATAGTATCCCTTGATAATTTTGAGGAAAGACAATGATCTAGACATCTTTGACATCCATGAGCTTCACTAGTAAATGTATAGGTATCTGACGTAATACCCAACATATCTATGTCTATGCAATCCCAATCTTGTTCCTCACAGAAACTAAGAAGTTCATTACAAAATAATTCTTTAGGATGTGCATTAAAGTCTCCTAATATATAAAAGGGCACATCACTACCTATGTCGTCAATAATTGCACTAATGTTACCGAGACACTCTATGAAAGTTGTATGAGACTTATATGATATAACCAAATGTAGGGTAGTGCAAATTTGCCGTTACAATATTCTAGCTCAGTCTAAATACACTTAATTCAGGGTAGGTTCTAAATTTGACCCCCTACATACCACACTTTAAATAATTATCATTTGCGAATAGGCACTTAGTATTCACAGCATCTAGTACAATAGAAGTTGTAGGATTGATCACCACGGAGAAATACTTTAAGTTTCTAGTTACTTCTTTGGTTACAAAATAATAATAAATGGAGTGTAGACCGACCTGATAATCGCAGAGTCACCTTGATAAATTAAGTCTTGCTCGGAGAACGTCAACCTCTTACAACAGCATGGCCCAAGATTTCATCCCTTGCAACCAGCGGAAGACAAAACAATATGAAGAAAGACTTCTTAGGAGATTGAATCCAAAATTCAATCCAAAGGAAAATGAAGATGTAAATCAAAATGCGTAAATCAAAATGTGTAATTCAAAATGTGTAATCAAAATGTGTGATCAAAATCCCATTCCGCTGGAACGAAGAAAATTCACAGTTAATGTCTGACAATGAGAAATGTAGGTAGGCATTTACCTTCGTGGCTTGCCTGTCTTAGGACAAAGAAAATATCTCACCTGTTCCAATTTTCTAAGGGTTTTTTAGAACAACGGATCCCAACCATCCCAGCTCTGCAGAAATATTCTTGAGCTGAAAAGGACAATAACATGAAATTCAGTCTACGACATCAGACATGTGACAGTCGAATTTTCCAACGACAGGTTATGTTCCAAATACGTACCAGCGAAACCTTTTTAAAGATTTTCTTTCTGCCAGCAGAGCCCAAAACAAAAGGCTTACGACGTTTTCTCCAGACAAATAAAACGTGGAGCGGCGACATGGTTCCGACCTTTGTCTTCCACCACCACACCGGAAATCCTTCTTCTAGTTGCCGTTGTTTAAAAACGATTCTACATTGTCGACGAGAGGTTTCCCCAAAAGTAACAGACGACAATCCACTGCTGGCCTTCTTCGAGGCGAATAACAATGCAGAAACTGTATCACAACTCCTACGATGTATTTGAATGAACATTTAATTGTTGTGTAAATATAAACAGACAAAATTAATATTCCCACGAATTGAGGAAACGTCATACGTCATAACCCTACCAATGTCAAAGTGACATTTGACGTTGAAGAAGTAAACATGGCATAAGAACAAATTCTATACAGCCACGACCATAAACCCATTCACGGTTTCGTTCCGTGAATAAAAAAAATCACATCGTGACATTAGGTAGTTCCCGGCTCGCCGGCTTGCGTGGAGGCGTGGCTATACCACCGCCGGGCGGCCGCCGCACGTGCGCGCACCCCCAGCCCCATCCCTCAGTCGCCCAAAGCCACCCGCCGCGTACGCATCGTTGCTGCGCACTTACGATTCACGCGTCTTCCAGACTCTCGCGCCATGTATTCCAACAGAGATTACGAAATGATAAGATGCTAGGTACATTGTGAGCGGGAAAAGCTTAAACGGTGCGCAGAGGCTCTATCAAAGTGAGAGTGTGAAAATACCAATATTATTACAATACCACCACGATGTGAAAAACTTTGTTTTGAGACAAACTTGGCAGATGAATGTGTAGTGATACCAAACGAAATATGTGCAGGAGTATATATAGCAGGTGGAGTGTGTAAACCAGATAAAGGCTTAATTAAAATATTAATTTTAAACATTCGGGAAAGTTCACTTAAAGTAAATCACTTTATGCCAGAGATAGAGAAACTAGACAACTATACAATACATAATTTTGAAAAGATGCAAAGTATTAGTGGTGAAAGAGTGAGAACATTATTTACAAAACTTAAATTAGAACATTTCAATAACAAAGTAAAGGCTTCAATTGAAAATATTTGTGGAAAATATTCAGATGTTTTTCACTTGCCAGGAGATAAATTATCGACTACTAATATTTATCAGCAGAAAATTTTATTGAAACCAAATTTAGACCTGGTTTATGTGAAGCATTATAGGTTACCATTTTCACAAAGAGATGAAATAGATAGACAAGGCAAGCAAATGTTACATGATGACATTATAGAACCATCAAACAGCGAATGGTCAAGTCCGGTTATTTTAGTACCAAAAAAGTCGGATGAAGCAGGAAATAAGAAATGGAGACTAGTGATTGACTTTCGAAAATTGAATGATCGTATTAGAGATGATAAATTCCCATTACCAAATATAACTGATATTTTAGATTCACTTTCAGGCGATAGGTATTTTAGCCATCTTGATTTAGATCAAGGGTATTATCAGGCTGAACTTGAACCAGCTAGTAGAAAGTATACAGCTTTTTCTACGCCCTTAGGACACTACCAAATGAAAAGGTTGCCCATGGGACTAAAGATAAGTTCGAATTCCTTTTCTCGATTAATGACAATTGCATTAGCAGGCTTAAATTATGAAAAATTATTGATTTATTTAGACGACATAATTTGTTTTGGTCGTAGTTTAGAGTCACACAACAGAAACTTATTGGATATTTTCGAACGTCTAAGGAAGGTAAATTTAAAATTAAATCCTAATGAATGCGATTTTCTAAAAAAAGATTTACTTTATTTGGGTCACATTGTTTCAAAAGAAAGAATAAAACCTGATCCAGAAAAATCAAAGCTGTAAGTAACTATCCAAAACCACAAAATGCCGCAGAAATAAAAAGATTTGTGGCATTCGCAAATTATTATAGAAAATTAATTCCAAATTTTGCTGAAATATGTGTACCACTTAACCAATTGTGTCGAAAAAATATAACTTTTGCATGGACTGAAAATTGCGATAAGGCCTTTTTATCACTTAAAAAGCCTTGGTATCGCCACCAGTACTTCAGTATCCTATTCTAGATGAAAGAAACAAGTTTATTTTACAAACTGATGCTTCAGGTTATGCTATAGGATCAGTTTTGTATAATGAAGATAGAAGGCCAGTTGCATATGCTAGTCGAAGTCTAAATAAAGCAGAAATAAATTATCCTATTATTGAAAAAGAATTATTATCAATAGTATGGTCAATTAAATATTTTCGTCCATATCTTTATCTTTCAGTGCGATCTTACTAAGTATGTAAAAGCATATCCTCTTATGACAAAAACTACAGTAGAAGTAGCAACAGTCTTTGTAAATAGTTTCATATTACGATATGGTATTCCAAGGGAAATAGTAACAGATAAAGGAACTGAATTTATATCCTCAACAATGCAAGAGATATGTAAATTACTAAATATTCAACATTTAAAATCCACAGTATATCATCATCAAACCATTGGAGCTCTGGAAAACTCACATAAACATTTGGGTGCTTTCTTACGAATTCAAACAAATAGTCAATCAGATTATTGGAGTTCATGGTAACCTTTCTGGTGCTTTGCTTATAATACGACAGTGCATTCAGAAACCAAATACTCTCCATATGAATTAGTATTTGGAAAACATTGTAATATTCCCAATAATTTAACAACACAATTAGATCCTTTGTAAAATTATTCTGATTATCCTATTGAACTTAAATATCGTATCCAGAAATCACAAATAGAAGCTAGAAATAACCTTATAGAAACAAAAATTAAAAGAAAATGTAGATACGATACTTGTACCAATCCAAGTGTTTACAAAATAGGAGATTTGATAATGTTAAGAAACGAAAATAGAACTAAGTTAGAACCAGTATGTTTAGGTCCATATAGGGTAGTAAGTGTTAATGATCCAAATGTAACCATAGAATATAAGGGAAAAGACACTGTAGTCCATAAAAATAGAACCAAATTATATTTTGAAGAATAATATTAATTATTAGTTCATTATTATGTAACCACAAATTACAAAAAAAAAAAATACAAGTATTTTTTTTTCTCTCTCTGTGAAGGGGAGATGTAGTAGGTATAGGTAGGTAGTTAATTAAAATAAACATAGTAACATGATATCAATATTAAGGGTCAGGTAGCTATACCATATAAGGATTGTTATGATTGTAACCAGATACTGAAATGTAAACCGATACCATCGGAATGCGTCATTCTTCCGTATATGGTACCGTCATTGTTTATAGTTAGTAAGAGTACACCATATGTCATATGATATTTTAACCTATTTTAAATATTAATTCTATTTTCTAATACTATATAAGGGGACCATTTAATCGAAATATATTCAGTTATTACTCGGCACTCGATTGTTTCATTTCTAGTAGTGAGCCCAACATCATAGCTCCATCAGTTAAACTACGTGATTTGTCCAGGGGCAGCAAAGTAATTATCTAGTTTAAAAATAATAAATATTCCGAACCTGAATTATCTGTTCTATTTCTTTTCGGTGCCAAAAGAGACTGCGATTGCGAATCCTCAAAATTTGTTTTCTTTCTAAAATAAAAATTATGTTATGTCTTTGTTTCTTTTTATTTGCTTTGTGTATTAGCACCATAAAACCAGCCCGTTTACCATAAGTTAACAAGTTATCTAACGTCGATAGTCGATTTCGTAGTAGTTTTTAGCGAATTTTAGTTCAACTTATAGTGTTGCAGTACAATTCATCAAACTACAATCAACTTGTGGTGACCGTGCAATTCAATAACGATGTATTACACTGCTACATTAGCTAAATTAATATGTTAGGACGTGACATATAGCAACTATGGCAGCATCCATAAAGTCGTACGTGATGTCAACTAGGATATATATTTAATTAATAAGTAAATTATATATTTTGTTAATTTAGCGCATCACGTACTAACTGGACGTGTAGATTCAATATAATACTGTACAATGTTTTAGTATGGGATAAGGTGAGGCAGATGATGAATGTTTTAGTATAAATACTCTGCAATAATCAAATAAATTATCCACTATCCCGTTGCCACTCCTGGCCTGTAGACGGTGATGGATCGAACCAGATCCAATGGGTTTCATTAGTACCGACGTGATCGCTATAGCAACCTCTGGTTCCGTAGTAATAATAATAAAAATAAATAAACAAGTAATTTTATCAAAAAATACAAAAACTTGTCTGCTTATCATTTAAGTTGTATACTTTTGTAATGACTTTTAAATTCCGTTTATTGCCCGACTGCAGGTACCCTTCTGCATGTTTTTCAAGCACCAAAACAGTGATTAAAAGTGCATTTTATTCATTGTTTTCAGTGAATAAAATATTTTTTTTAAGGGGGAATGGTATAAATATTTTATACCTAAAATAAACTTTTTAAAGAGAATTAAACTTTTTAGAAAGAAAACTTTTTGAAACTGAAAACAGTGAATAAAATACATCACTGTTTTGGTGTTTGAATTCAGAACAATTACTTTTAATTTTAGTAATTGTTCTAATTTACAATGTAGATTTTAATTAATTTATTTTGGCAACACCCGATTGCCGACAAGAAAAATGATCGCAACGGTCATCGGCAGTTTGTAACGGAAGCGGCGGGCGCCGGCGTGAGAGGATAAAAACGACGTGCATCGGTCGCCGGGCCTGTTTTCGCTTGCATCATTCGGCGTGAACGGACAAAATACGCGTCATTAAGTTCAAATAATTCATTTGGTGATTTCTGTTAATTTTATTTGTTGCGTAAATTATTTTCCCGTAAAGTGATTAGCCGAAAATAATTTAAGTTATTTAGTGATTTCTAACTTTCTGTGTAGAATTTCGATAAATACATGGACTTTTATATTATGGTATCAGAGTTTAAATTAGTTCTTGCCCTCCAACTTTAGAGACACATAAATTAAGTACTGAGGTAGTATCATTTTAATAAGGTGTCTTTTGTTTACATCAGAAGTTGCGAATCAACGTCCACAATGGGTCGAAGCAGGAAAAGGCGCGCCCGTTCCAGTTCGAGCTCATCATCATCGAATTCCGATACCTCGAGCACCGGGAGCAGGCCTGCCACTCCGCGACAAAGGAGAAGCAAGTTAGCCTGAAAAGCTGACTCTGTGAGTAGACATACTTTAAATAGCATGATCCCAGAATTTGATCCTATCAAAGATAACGTTAACGCCTGGCTAAATATCATCGAGTGTTATTCGAAAACTTTTTCGTGGTCTGACGACGTTATTCGCTTTCAAGCTTTGAACAAGTTGAAAGGTTCTGCCAAAACTTGGTAAGATGCTTTATTGCGCACTAATGACCTATGGCCAAAGTGGAAATGGGCAGATTGTGTAAAACGTATTTCAACAACTTTCAAAATAAAACGTAACATGTTTGATTTACTTAAAGAAATAGTAGATAAAAAGCCGATAGACGGACAGTCCTTGTATGAATTTTATTTCGAACAAAAAGGCAAAATTGTCCGTTTAGGATTAAATTTTTCTGAAAACGATATTATTTCAATAATATTAGGAAATATTTGCGACAATACCATAAGTACGACAATCGAGGCTAGTAATTTCGAGTCATGCGATAGTTTTTCCAGTTTTTTGCACGGAAAAACTTATAAAGGTAGGACACAAAAGAACGGTACCCTCGCACGAGAATCTAAATCTTCTTTCATTGCTCCCGCAGATAATTTAAATAGTCAATCATCGAGTAATTATCTAAGTAGTCATCAGATCCCTTTTAGTACAAAATACTACGTCTGGAGATTTAAATACAAATAAAAATCAGTTCCGAAGTAAATTATTACGTTGCAATGGGTGTGGTGGTAATCATAGAAGGTTCCAGTGCGATGTACTATAATGTGACTTATAAAAATATATTATAAAATATATATTTTATATTATGTTTCACAGCTTCATTCTTTGCGATTTATTGTTTAAATTTTGTAGTATCGCTCCCAAGCACTAGCCTTGCACGGTAGTTTAAAGTTTTTTTTTTTTTTTTTAGACGGTAGATATTTGCGCGCCACGCGCTCTACCCTCCCACTTTTGCAATCCCCACCAAGCTCACCTCTGCCCTGTCGCGCCATTTTTGCCTCATTCTTCTTTTCCGTGCCCAAGCCTTCGCACGTCTACGGATCCTTTACGCGTTATAGTGCTATCAATATGAATAGAAAAAGGAAAAGTGAAAATTATGAAGAAAAAATTAAAAAGAAAATCGCGAAGTTGGAAAATAAACTGAATAAAAATAAACCAAAGCGTCGTCGAATAATATCTTCTTCATCTGACAGTGAATTAGAAGGTAAGCAATATCTTAAATAATTAAAATTATGATCCCGTGATGCGAGCTGCCTGTAGGGCTACCTCTGTCACTTATTTATCGGGAAATTAAGCTTTTCAAAAAACCATTGTGTTGTTTATATATGCATATTTGAAAAATTACGTGATGCGAGCTGCTTGTGGGGCTGTCTCTGTCACTTTTTTATCCCGATATTATATAAAGCTCTTTATAAAGCCGTTGAGTCGCTTAGATATTATGCATATTTGTAAAAAATATGTGATGCGAGCTGCCTGTGGGGCTGTCTCTGTCACTGTTACAAAACATGTTGTCTATAACTTTTAGTGATGCGAGCTGCTTTTGGGGCTGTCTCTGTCACGTTCCAAAGGTGTTTACGCAAGGAAGTAAAGATATAAATTTACCTTTGCAGATAACATTGGACCTTCTACTTCGGAAAGGCCTTCTGTAGTCTCGAGCCCTCGACCACCTTCGCCAATTTTACCATTGCATAAAATAGCACAACCTTCTGCCAATGTACGACTACCTCCTGTTGAGCCGCCAGATACGGCTACGACCGATGCAACCGAGCCACTTGAGGAGGATATTTTATTGCTCTTCGGAGAGCCTCCTAAAGAAGAGATGCCCCTTGGCAAACCTATACATCGGGATATTGCTAGTAGATGGAATGACATACTTACAAAAGGTCTGTCTAAAGAAATAAAGACTACCCTTCTAGAAGGCCATCTTATACCAAGCAACTGCGAGCTCTTGATACCACCGACTCTCAACCAAGAGGTGAAGGTAGCCTTACCAGAGGGATTGGTTAAAAGAGACTCTGCATTTATGCAACGGCAAAAGGAACTTGGTATAGCCATCTCTGCGCTGGCTACAGCTACAGAACTGGCGATTTCTGATGGAACATCAAATAAGACCATTCTGAAGCCTATAAGCGACGCGTGCCGAATATTATGTGATATTCATCATTCAGAAACACGAGCTCGACGAAATTTTGTCATTAATGGGATCAATGCAGAAATGAAGGGAACATTGGTGGAAACACCTAGAGACAAATTTTTATTTGGAGAAAATCTTTCGGAAAAATTAAAAACTGCTAAAAATATACAAAGATCAGGAGAGACATTAAAAACTAATAATAACAAAAACGTATTTAATAAAAATAATTTCAGATTAAGGAATAAAAATAATTTAAACTCCAAGCCTCAGCATCGCAAGACAGTAGACAAGCCGACCAACAGCAACTGGAAGACTCCGAGCACGTCGCACCGAGCACCTCGCGGCAGCACCCGCAAGCCATCGGACCACCCGCACTCGTCGAGGTATCGCAGGAAATAGATCTTCAGGTACCGTACGCTGGTAGATTAAGATTTTTCATTCACAATTGGAGAAAAATTACTAAAGATCCGGTTATACTGGCCTGGACTCAAGGTTACATAATACCGTTTCATTCAGCTCCAGATAACTCCTTTGGCCATGTCTATCCGACATCTAAAAAAGATTATGCCGAATTTAGTAAATGTATTAGTGATCTATTAAAGATTCAAGCGATATCTGCATGTGAACCAGAAGAAGGACAGTTTTTGTCAAGTATTTTTCTAGTACCTAAACCAAATGGCAACAAAAGATTCATTTTAAACCTAAAAAGATTAAATAAATTTATTAATACATCCCATTTCAAAATGGAAGATTATCGTTCAGCCTCAAGGTTAGTAACTCAAGATTGCTATATGGCTTCAATTGATTTGAAAGACGCATATTTTTTAATACCAATACACGAATCCTGCCGGAAATTTTTACGTTTTGAATTTGACGGCCAACTTTATGAATTTAACTGTCTTCCGTTTGGTTTATGTACCGCGCCCTACGTCTTTACGAAATTAATGAAACCCGTAGTAGAATATTTAAGATCACATGATATGATATCAGTTATATATTTAGATGATACCCTTTGTATAGGGCGTAATTTTCACGAATGTGAAAATAATGTACAAATCACAAAAAATGTCTTGGAAAATCTAGGTTTTGTAATAAATTATGAAAAAAGTACATTAATTCCTTATAGTCAATGTAGATTTTTAGGCTTTATGTTTAATTCAGAAAATATGTCAATATCGTTACCTAAGGATAAGAAAGAAAAAATTAAAAATCGACTGATTTATTTTTTAAAGATTAAAAAATGCACTCTCCGTGAACTTGCAAAGCTAATTGGTTTATTAGTATCAGCATGCCCAGCTATTCAATACTCTTGGTTATACATTAAAGAATTAGAACGTTTTAAATATTTATGTTTATTAAATAATCCGAATTACGAACAAACTGTAAAAATAAATAATATTCTAAAGAAAGATCTACAATGGTGGCTTAAAAATGTTGATAAAGGATTTTTATCCTTAAAAATAAATAGTTTCGATATTGAAATATTTTCTGATGCTTCAAACACGGGATGGGGTGCATATTGTAATGGAAGCAAAAGCAATGGCCATTGGAAAAGCGATGAAACATTCTGCCACATAAACGAATTAGAACTAAAAGCTGCCTTTCTTGCGTTGAAGTGTTTTTCCAAAAACTTATATAAGAAAAAAGTACTCTTACGATTAGACAATGACACTGCTATGTCTTGTATAAATAAAATTGGTAGCATCCAGTTTATAGATGTGAAGGCGGTTGTTATCGTAGTAAGCCAGCGGGTAACCAGCCGCTTTTTTCGCTGACTACGGATAACAACCATAAACAGCGGCTGTCTACGGTTGACATGTCTTATGTTTTTTATTGAATCCGTTTTATGTCCTAAGTGATTATTTTTGTTTATTTGTCTACTTATTTTATTCGTAAATTCAGAATTAATAATTTAAATAGGCGCTCTTACCTATTTCATAGTTGCGTCGATGTTATTTTGAAATATTTAACTTTTGAAATTAATGTTTCATCTTACTTGGGTTGATCACAAAATACGAAAAACACGAAACACAAAACGGACGGTAGTTTCACATGTGTAGGTACCTACGACGTCCGTTTTGTGTTTTTGGTAAAGAGAAAAAAGCCGTTTTCAGCCATTTAAAACATTTTTTGCGCAACGCGACATGGTGCTGTTTGTTTCGGTATAATACCTACCCTATCTAGCGCTCGAGTGGAGACGAAGATCACTCAGGGTATGAGTATACCTAACCTATCTCTTGCGATGTAGGCAAAGAGGACGGAACGCTTTGCATTAACCTATTTATTAAGTACGATTGTACAATAATAATAAAGTGACGAATCGGAGTTTCATACCTACAGATTCAATATCTATTATGTACGGTATAAATAAGTAGGTAGGTTTAGTTTACAAACATTAGTTTATTATCTGTCGTGTTAAAGGACATTCCAAAATAATTCATAATATTGAACATTTTATATTTTAAACCATGACAGAGTAGGTAATTCATTTAGTAAAAATACCTATTTGTAAATATCGGCTCGTATATTATAACAAAATCGACTTAGGATCTGTAAAAATTATAAGACCTTTTGGTATTGAGTCGGATAAGCAGCCGGTTGTCAACCGCTGTTCATACGTTATTATCCGCTGCTTTGGATAACTATCCGATAACAACCGCTGTTTTACAACTATAATCCAGTTTAACCACTTAAATAAAATTACAAAAGAGATCTGGACTTGGTGTGAAAGTCGAAGACTTACTTTGTTCGCATCATATATCAATACGAAAGAAAATTACAACGCTGATTATCTATCTCGCAAAAAATTACAGGACACCGAATGGGAACTGAATGAATCCGCATTCAGTTATATTAAAACAAAATTTGGTGTCCCGGAAATAGATTTATTTGCTAGTCGTTGTAATGCAAAATGTTCCTTATATGTAGCTTGGAAAAACGATCCCGAAGCATGGGCTAGCGATGCTTTTACGATCTCATGGAAAGATTTGTTCTTTTACGCTTTTCCTCCTTTTGCCCTCATTACAAAAGTATTGCAAAAGATTATTGAAGATAGAGCGGAAGGAATAGTCGTAGTCCCGAATTGGCCCACACGGCCTTGGTTTCCTATTTTCAAAAGACTATCTACTTCAGAGCTTATATATTTTGACCCAGATGTTAACCTATTGCAATCTCCTTTCAGAACGAGTCACAACCTCCACAAGTCGTTGAAGCTGATTGCAGGGAAATTATCCGGCAGGCATTATTAAAAAAGTCGTTGTCATCGCAAGCAGTTGACATTATGATGGCATCATTGTCGGATAACACATATAAACAATATAGTGGTAGTATTAAAGCATGGATAAACTATTGTAATCATAAGGGATTAAATGCAACAAACGTTATGATACCAGAGGTTATTAATTTTCTTACTGTTATTTTTAATAAGGGGGCCAATTATGGGACTATAAATTCTTATAAATCTGCTATATCTTTTCTGATTGGGGAACCTTTAGATGATAACAGGTTAAAAAGGTTTATGAGAGGAGTTTTTAGACTGAGACCCACAAAACCTAAATATAACCTATCATGGGACCCAAAGGTTGTTTTGGATTATTTAGCCCAGCAGTGGCCAAATCAAGATCTCAGTTTAAAAACTCTCTCTATGAAAACTGTCACCTTGCTAGCGCTAGTGACTGCACATCGTGTGCAGACTTTATCATTAATTAAACTTGTTAATGTTTCTACGATTGAAAATCAAATAATCATTAAAGTACCTGATTTAATTAAAACATCCAGACCGGATGGTTTTCAACCTTTACTTAAATTACCATTTTTTGATTTACGACCTGAAATATGTCCTGCTAGGTGTTTGCAAGCATATATAAACAAAACAGTACATATTCGTAATAGTGATTCATTATTTATAAGTTACAAAAAACCTCATTCAAAATTAAGCTCTCAAAGATTGAGTCATTGGATTAAAGAAACACTCAGCCATAGCGGTATTGACACATCTATTCTTACTGCTCATAGCACTCGCCATGCTTCGACATCAACCGCGAATAGATTGGGGGTCAATATTGACATCATTCGAAAAACCGCTGGCTGGAGTGATTCTTCATCAATATTCGCAAAGTATTACAACAAAGATGTTATCTCTAATAGTAATCATTTCGCGAATTGTATTCTCTCTTCTGGAAATTTATAATATATATTTAAGGTGTTTGATTACACATGCATGTTGCTATTACAATGGTTGTATAATGTTTTCCGTAATAAATACTTCCTACATATCTATAATTATTTTACATTTTTAATCTCTAAACATCTACAAAATGTAAACAATAAATCGCAAAGAATGAAGCTGTGAAACATATATAATGATCAAACGAACTTACCTGAAGTGAAGTTCGATCACAATGATATGAACAGCTTCATTCGACGCGATTTATGCGTAACCCTCCTCTCTTAATTATAGAAAATTAACCCACCCGAGTAATATAGCAACTTCTAAAAAATGTAAAATAAAAGTGTAAATTTAACCTTTAAACAAAATGAGGCAAAAATGGCGCGACAGGGCAGAGGTGAGCTTGGTGGGGATTGCAAAAGTGGGAGGGTAGAGCGCGTGGCGCGCAAATATCTACCGTCTTAAAAAAAAAAAAACTTTAAACTACCGTGCAAGGCTAGTGCTTGGGAGCGATACTACAAAATGTAAACAATAAATCGCGTCGAATGAAGCTGTTCACATAATTGTGATCGAACTTCACTTCAGGTAAGTTCGTTTGATCATTAATTATGTATCATAAATAAAAATAAAAAAAGGACTGTTTCTAAAATGTATTACTAAATAACTTGTAAAAAAAAAAGGGATGAGAGGAAAGTACAGATTACACTCTGTAACCAAATCTAAAATTGTTTTGTATTAGCTTAGTATTGTATTTTTTTTTTTTTGATTTTGTATAATTTTATTTTAAGACAAAAATTTGTAATTTTTGTCTCAAAAAAAACGGGGAAGGTGTAGTGTATATCAGCACTAATAAACCTTAGTATGTTATAGCCCTTATATCTCTACGTAGTATGACGACACATACGTCATTCGACCTCGATAAAATAAATAATTGTTCTTTTTCTTATCTTATAAGTTCAATGCCGCATGACGTCATGTGACTTATGTCGACGCTATGGAAAACTAGTATATAAGCTGTGAAAAATCTTATAATAAATCAGTTATTATCTCTCCCTACACTTGGGAAACTAGTCCTACAAGTATTGTTTTACTTATAACCCCGTCGCGCTGCCAAAATATTATAGCTTATGGTGTTATTGTTCAAGGTCAATTAGCTTTATCCACGGCTTCATGTTTTCAGTGCAGGTAATACCACTGTAAGGTTTGGACGACCTTTCTGCTTCTCTCATATCCTGGACTGTCACTGATCTGTCATGGCCAAGTATTTCTGTAACCTGAAATGGACCTTTAAACAACGGCATCAGTTTTTTTACTCTGTCCATCATTCGTTTGACTCGGTATTTTATTTAGTACTAAATCGCCAACTTTGTAGTTAATAGCTTGTTTTCTTCGAGCATCAAATGTTTGCTTTTGTCTTTCGGCGCACTTTTGGATATTTACATCTACTTTTTTACGTAACGATGTTACATCAATTATAGATTCCATGCTATTGTCACCATCAGGCCGAATTTTATCGCTATCCATATTTAACCTATATCCGAAAAATACTTCACTTGGAACAGCGGAAGTAGTTTTATTTATAGTGGAATTTATGCCCTGTTGCATACTTGTGATGTAATTATCCCATTTATTACAGTCAGTTTCAGCGCTCATACTACGCAATGCCTCCAAGATAGTTTGATTATACCTTTCCACTTGGCCATTGGAACGGGGCATTGCAGTCGCGATTACATGACGCCTAATATTTCTATCATTACAATATTTGGTAAATAAATTGGAGGTAAATGCGCTACCTGCGTTACATATAAGCCTTTTGGGGTTTCCGAAAACTTTAAAAATTTTATCAAGTTCGTTTATCACCATTTTACTTTTTGTATTTTTAACAGCCGCAATAAAAACAAACTTTGTAAAAGCATCTACGATCACAAGTAAATAACAGTTTTTTTGTGTTGTTTTTACGAAAGGCCCCAAATGGTCTAAATGCAAGGTATGGAAAGGCTTAGCATATTTAGGTATCGGAAACAATTCACCTGGTTTTTTACCATGTACATTTTTAAAATATAAACAATTTAGACAATTTTTAACCTATTTAGAAACTATTTTTTTCATTTGCGGAAACCAATATTTATCTTTAATTCGTTCTAATGTTTTGTCAACTGCGAAGTGACCCACATCATCATGATTGGCTTTTATAACCTGCCAGGTGCATTGTTTCGGTACCACCCATTTCCTACCGTAATCAGTTCTACGAAACACTTTATTACCAACTAACTTAAAGTCTCTAAATATTTGTTTATGCGCTTCGGCATCTCCTGACTCTAACATTTCTTTTATACTACATATGTGTTGATCTTGGAGCTGAACAGACAGAAGCCAATCTGACTCCGTGATGGACATCACACTTTCATTAAACTGAGGTGTATTACAAGGTTTGGGGTTTCTACTTAGTGCATCTACATGTTGAATTTGTGATCCAGGCCTATGTGCTATCTCAAAAGAAAATTCTTGAGTTTGTAAAACCCATCGACCTATACGTGAATTTATTTCTTGTTTACTAATAGAGTATCTAACCGCACTACAGTCCGTTATTATTTTAAAAACTATGCCTAACAAATAATGCCTAAACTTTTGTAACCCTACAGTTATTGCCAAAAATTCTTATTCGAAGGAGTGATACCGTTTTTCTTCTTTTGTGGTTTGACGGCTGTAGAAATGGACCGGTTTTTCTCCGTTATCTGTTACTTGTGTCAAGATACAACCTATGCCATCACGACTTGCGTCAGTGTATAAGATTACTGGTAAACTAGGGTCAAAAATGTTTAAGTGTAATTTTTTTTAACTCGGATTTTAGCGTATTTACGGCCTGCTCGTGTCTAGTATCCCATTTCCATGTAGAGCTTTTCTTTAATAAATTTGTTAAGGGCTTACTGCACATTACTTAATAAACTTCCTAAAATAATTTATCAACCCTCAGAACTGTCTTACTTGATGAACGTTACTCGGTATTGTATACTCTTCAATAGCTTCTAATTTTCTTTTGCTTGGACGTATATCCTCATAAGAAATTTCGTACCCCAAAAATTTTACACATTCTTGGAAAAAATAACATTTATCTAAATTTATAGTTAACCCATTTTCTTGGAAAATCTTTAGTACCTTTTCTAAATTAATAATATTTTCTTCAATAGTTTCTGTTGCAATAAGCAAATTGTTCATATAACATATAACACGATCAAATCGAAGATTACCCAACACTGTATTCATCAGTCTCTGAAATACCGCTGGACCGTTGCACAAGCCAAAAGGAAGTCTAACAAAATCATAATGCCCATCTTGAGTAATAAATCCGGATTTAGGAATAGAATCCTCTTTGATTTTAATGTGATAATACCCACTTTTTAAATCAAGCGATGTAAAGTACTTACAATCCTTTAACCTTCAACAATGGGCATGGGATATTTTTCTTTTACTGTGATTCTGTTTAATTAACGATAATCTACACACAAACGCTTTTCACCGTTAGGTTTATCAACTAAAAGTACTGGACTTGCATAAGGCGAGTTACTTTCTCTAATAATTCAATTTTTTGATAAATCATCTATTATCTCTCTAGTTATTTTCTTTTCCGATTCACACATGCGATACGGACGCCGTGAAATTGGTTTGTTTGTTGTCAATTCTATTTCCAGTTCCACGCAAGAGGTTTTTCCCAAGTAACTCAAGTCATTGGAAACACAATTAGGATACTTGGAAAAAAGTCTTTTAAAATAGAAATATGATCACTTGAATTAATTTTAAACAAACTAGATTCTATTACCAAAACTTGTTCCTTAGTTATATACTGAAATATTAAAGAATTACCTATCCGTGTATACATTATACTTTTATTTTCTGTGAAATTCCTACCAATCAATAAGTTACAGTTAGATATCGAGTTAATAATATAAAAGGTTGTTGATAATTTAACATTATCAACTTTAAGCATAACAGTTACAGCCATATCTACCTTTGTATGAGATTCGTTAGTAAAGCCGGTTAGAGTAACCGTGCTTTCGAGTGGAGATGGTACAAGACCCATTTCATTACCTAAATCAGTTGTAATCAACGAGCAATCACTCCCCATATCAATGAAAGCTTGACATTTACAATTGTTCACCGCAACTTCTTTAAAAAAATTCTGTTTGTCACTATTTGTATGTAACAATTTAACTTCAGCATTTTTTTCGGACTTAAGCTTATTTTTTAATCTACATATGGTTTCTAAATGTCCGATTTTATCACAATTTTTACATTTTAAATCCTTGAACTTACAGTGAATTCGTTTATGCCCGACCTCTCCACAACAAAAACAAGTTATTTTTGAAGTATTTGTATCATTATTTAACTGTTCAGAGGCTACACTTTCAGTTTTTATATTATTTTCATTCCTAGACCGAGAAAAATGAGGTTTTGAAGGCATAAATGAATTGTTTTTAGGCGTTAGTTTCGAACTATTCGCTGTATGAATTTGATTATGCAGAAATGAGGCCAAATCATCTCAACAACGAAACGAACCTGCATCGGCAGGCGTGCTGATGTGTTCGTCTCCAAAAGAACCGACAATTACAGAAATTATGTCCCTCTCCGAAAAAGATAGCCGTAATCTATCAATTTTACCCTTCTGTTGGAAATAAAATTCGTACAGCGACTGACCCTCTTTAGGTTTGATATCCATTAGTTCCTTAAGCATACTATACATATTTCGTTTTGTTTCAAAAGTATCTAATAACGTACTACGCCAGTCTCTCCATTTCCATTTAGCCCAAGAAGTTTCATTTTTTTGTAACGAATCGTACCATAATTTTGCCGTGTTTCTTAATTTTTGTAAAGCTTGGTACTTAATTTCATTATCCCTTCGAATGTCGGCATAGCAGACACAATAGTAAAACAATACATCAGACGCCCGCTCCGGGCGTCCGACAGTTAAAGGGTTATCTGACCATCCAAAAGTACGTGCATTAGCTTCAACAACATTGGTCCACATGTAGATGTCATCGATTAACGGATCAAATTTGGGTATAACTGAAGAAGTTATAACATTATGTCTTACGGTTAGCGATTTCCGGCTGCGACGTCGTGCACATTTCGACCTTCGCTACTTGATGTCGCTACTACTGCTACTCACAGATGATTCTGAACTAGTTAAAGAGCTCGAGGATGGCTCGCGGCGTCGTCTTCGAGACTTGCGTGGTTTATCCACGCGCTTATGACCACGTGGCATGGCGGCCGACACTTCTGATATTATCTCAACGTCTAACTGAAATCATACACATATATTACACACTAATATTTATTTCAACACCCTATTTTAAATCCACAATTATAACAAACAAATATTTATTTTGACAATATTAGATTAAGGTATACTTAGCCACTTTGCATTACCACTATTTAATAATATAACTATAATTAATATTCCTTAGCGAATCAACTGAGATTTTTGAATCACAAATGTCCGACTGACTGTGCCGCTCAACGGCTGCAATCGGAATGAATTTAAAGAACTGCCACGCTCCCACCGTTAATTACGTCACATCGCCCCTTCCACTAGCACTTGAGTGTTGCCAGATGTAACGAATCGCCAATATGCTTCGTTAATTTCATTCTCAAATATTTCTAAGCACATATGTAATTCATAGATTTCAGTCTTTGAGTCATTGAAGCTCTGTTCGACATAAATTCGAACAACTAAAACTTTGTTAAATATATTACCACATTTGCAGGAAATGTTTATCGATGGAGAAACAAAAGTGGATTTTTTATTTTTATTTATTTTACTTCAATAGGCACACAAAACAGACATTTTACAAAGTTGCATTATAACTAACATTATCTTAATAGATACTTCTATATATTTATGATCTAGTAAAATTGTCCAAAAAATATGTGTACACAGCATGATCTAAGTACATGTGAGTCTAATTAACAGTGAAAAAGCAGTACTTAAATTTTTAAGTTTATAATTTACCAGAATACTTAAAACAATGTGGTTAATAAGTAAGGGAAATTTATATTTATATATAGATTTCTCTTACCTATCACACTTTTGATCATATATATAATAATTAAATCTAAAACATAGTATCGAAACAATCTTATGGGTATATTTTAAGAACGTAATTGCGGAATTGTCTATAATTTAGTCTAAATATATCAAAACCATCGAGTTTAGCATCATTGTATGATCTGCACATGACAGATAATGGGTTATTGTAGGAGACGTTATTCTTGGCAGGTGGAACAGTGCACGTATTAGGATTTCGAATACGATGATAAGTATTAAAGTTTATTTGCATTAATAGTTCAGGACAATCAATCGTTGAATGAATTAATTTAAATAGATAAAGCAGACTGTTTCTTTGTCTTCTAGAGTTCAAAGAGGACATTTTAAAATAACTTAATTTACTATCATAGGTTAATAGTTTTCTTTGTAAACCAAATCTCCAAGAAATCGATGTCAGACACCGCTTCTGGACACGTTCAATATTATCCTGATGGACTTTATAATAAGGTGACCATATAATTGATCCATACTCTATTAATGGACGTACCAGGGTTGAAAACAAATAAGTCAGAGTCGAAGGTTTTTTAAAATCCTTTGATATTCGCAGTTAAAATCCATTTAACTGGTTACACTTAGTAATGACCTGATTGAAGTGAGAACGAAAAGACAGCTGATAGTCAAAGATGACACCCAAATCTCTGGCTTCAACTTTACGCTCCAATTCCTGACCATTGATGATGTACCGATAATTATATTTAGGGTTTCTGGTACGGAAAGAAATTATAAAACACTTTTTAACATTTAAAAACATAGAATTAGAAACACACCAATTATAGACTGTATCTAAATCATTTTGTAGAATAGTACAATCATCAACATCAGAAACCGACCGAATTTTTTTAAATCATCAGCATACAGTAGACATTTGCTATTTATTTTATCAATTAGATCATTTATAAAAACTATAAATAGCAATGGCCCTAAAATTGAACCTTGAGGTACCCCAGAGGTTACGTTAACAGGGCCAGACTTGAAACCCTTGATAGCTACTATCTGACTTCGATTAGAAATGTAAGATTCGATCCACCGTAATAGAGACCCATGAATTCCTAGTTTAGATAATTTCTTTATAAGAAGAGGATCATTTACTTTATTAAAGGCCTTTGAGAAGTCCGTATTTGCAGAGTCCACTTGAAGACGGTTGTCAAAAGCATTACATATGTAGGACTTGTAAACCAATAAATTGCTAACTGTAGAGCGACCTGGTACAAAACCGTGTTGAAACTGCGAAATACATTGTTTAAAATGATTAAAGAGAAAAGGATAGACAAGAGACTCAAAAAGTTAGGCGATACATGATAAAATGCTTATTGGACGATAATTTTCACACTTTGTTCTATCTCCGGACTTAAATATAGGGACAATAAAGCTTGTTTTCCAATAATCAGGAAAGCGACCAGATTTAAGCGATTTATTAAATAATATCTCTAAAGGAACACTTAACTCCGTGGCACAAGTTTTTATAAATCTTGCCGGTAGTGCATCAGGGCCTGCGCCTTTATTCGGATCAAGCTTTTTGATTCCCAGAATGATATCTTCCCGTGAAATCTTAATATCATTTAAAGTTACTTGACTAGAAATATGTTCAAAATTAGCACAACAATCGGTAGGTAATTCATAAACAGATTTGAAATATTTAGCAAATAGTTCGCACACACTGTGAGCATCCGAAGCTGATTCAGACATATGTGACATATTTTGTGGAACAGAATTCGAAGCCTTCTTGCTGTTAACAAACTGCCAAAACACCTTGACATTGTAACGAAGATCATTTTCTGTAGAATTCACATATTGTTTATAGCATTCCTGTATCATCTTCTTACTTCTGTGACGTAGAAGGTCAAATGTGTCGTAGTCTCTAGGATTGCCATATTTTTTAAATTTACGGTGATATTTAAATTTCTCATTCAGACAGTTAATTAAAGGTCTACTGTACCAATGTGGATAATCAGAAGATTTAGGTCTTTGTATAGGTGTGTAACGTTTTATAATATCATTGAGTTTAAAATAAAAAATCTCTAGTGCCTCATCAATATCTAAATCAGCCAAAAGTTTATACCAGTCTATATCCACTAAACATTACTTAATTTTTTCATACTGACATTTCCAAAAATTAAACTTTTGAGAATTAGGATTCTGTTGAACTGATGAAAATGGTTGTGATACATTGACCTCTACTAATACAGATGGATGATGTCCCTCCAATTTAAGTAATGAGTCTACGTTACAGACATTTATATTGTCGTGATTGTACAATACAAGATCAAGCAATCTGCCGTTAGTATTATATAAATAATTATATTGCAATAAGTTACATAATGCCATGGTTTCTACAAGTACTGGACCACGACCTTGGTGAAATTCGTAAGGTTCCAAGTTTTTACAAGAATTTGTTTTTTGCCAACACACATTTGGTGCGTTAAAATCACCCAAGAGTAAAAATGAATCATTCAGGTCATTACGTGTTCGAAGAACTGAGTTACATTACTTAAATTCATGTCCGGGGGTAAATAACATAGACAAATATTTAAAGGTGGTTGTTTATTACACTGTGGAAAAACAGTAAGCCATAAGTCCTCATACGAACTATCCCAGTTACATCTACGCAAGACTTTTAGTTGTTTTTTGACTGCCATAATAATACCGCCTCCCTCCAACTTAGTACTAGCCGAGCAATCGGAACGATCTCTTCGAAATACATTATAGCGTTCGTCGAAAAGTTCCGCATCAAATACACTACTATTAAGATTAGTTTCGTTCAAACATATGAGATCGTAATCATTGTTTAATACATTTAGATAAAGTTCAGTTGTTTTTGATCGCATACGGTTAACATTTTGGTAATATATCAACATATATATGTATATATATATATATATATATATATATATATATATATATATATATATATATATATATATGTCGGCGAGTTCAAGATAATCCCATTTATTATTGTTTTCGATGTGCAAACAGTAAGTTGTTTACTACAAAACATAACTGCTACATTTTCAAATGTTTCAACAAGTATAAAAGCGGTCGCCCTAGCGACGAGCGGCTCAGTCTTGTGCGGACCGCCGTACTGTGAACATCTCCTTTGTGTAGTGTGCTGTGGGCTTGGCCATAACTTCTTTAATTGTGATTGTTGTAATAGATGTGGATTTGGTAAACCGATTTATTACAATGATAGTTGTTTCAGCTAGACGATAAGCCCAGGTGGACACAGATTCAATAACTGTGTGGGCCAGGGGTATTCAGACACATATGGTTGGAATCCATGATACAGCGCG
Source organism: Acrobasis consociella (assembly GCA_963555685.1). Lineage (NCBI taxonomy): Eukaryota > Metazoa > Arthropoda > Insecta > Lepidoptera > Pyralidae > Acrobasis > Acrobasis consociella. The sequence goes on along the minus strand of OY743125.1, from coordinate 13,721,518 downwards.
AGGCGGAGCGCTGTATTTATCGTCACACTTTTAGTGAGTTCGGCGTAGGTCATCTCCTGCTCCGTCATCAGAAGTTGGATCTGAATCTTTTGCCCACTTGAGTGAATCCATGGGAGAATAGGGGTGAAGAGTCCGACAGGGTCCGAAGAGAGTGATTATAATTATTGGACCGTCTTTTGAATTGTCCAGAGATGATGAACCCGTATTTTCAGTTTGCCAGATGGGTAAAAATTCACAAGGATACGGAGCGTCAAGGTTCCGAAGTGGGGGCTTGCGGAGTCACACTTAGGTAAAAATCGTGCTTAAGTGTGACGTCGCGTAAAATTTCAATGCGCTGTATCTTTGTCATTTTTGGTTTCTCAGAGAAAGGAAAGAGTATGTGTACAAACTACAATGTTGTTTAATGGTCTAACCGATGAACCAAAGGTGTTTTTCCATTCGTCGTGCCTATTCTGAAAAACAGGAACCTGTCCAATTATTTAATAATCGTATGGCTATTATTACAGTCGTTATTCTGTGTCTATTGTATTACGTCTTTTTGCAGGGTGAACCAGTCTTCCGGCAGTCTCGAATAATGTGGTCCATGTCCTATTCAGGAGCGCCACATCCGCAAGCTGGGGAGTCAATCCAGTCGCACCGGAATTCAAACGATCTAGTTCGTCCCCATCCAGTTCTCAGTCTGTGGAGCTGGCACAATTCTCTGCGGGGGACAGAGAACCCTGATAGTTTTTCAGTGGGGTTGATGGTTGTATCCACATAGGTGGATTTAAATTCTATTCTTTTTGATGGTAAAGTGGTTTTTCAACAGTCAATCTTATAGAGCTCGTGTCGTGACTTCAGTCTTAGCTTTTTTAATAGTTTGTGGATGGAGTTTAGCAGTGCAATGTGTCGATAACTTTTGGGGTCATTGACAGGCTCTGGTTTTAGTATCGCAACCCATCCTGTGTTGCATATGGTCTGTGTGACAAATGGTCTGTGTGACCACCGTCTGTGTGACAACCGTCTGTGTGACAACCGTCTGTTCGACAAGCGTCTGTGTGACAAGCGTCTGTGTGACAAGCGTCTGTGTGACAAGCGTCTGTGTGACAAAGCGTCTGTGTGACAAAGCGTCTGTGTGACAAACGTCTGTGTGACAAGCGTCTGTGTGACAAACGTCTGTGTGACAAACGTCTGTGTGACAAAGCGTCTGTGTGACAAAGCGTCTGTGTGACAAAGCGTCTGTGTGACAAAGCGTCTGTGTGACAAAGCGTCTGTGTGACAAAGCGTCTGTGTGACAAAGCGTCTGTGTGACAAAGCGTCTGTGTGACAAAGCGTCTGTGTGACAAAGCGTCTGTGTGACAAGCGTCTGTCTGCCAACCGTCTGTCTGTCAACCGTCTGTGTGACAAGTCTGTCTGAATGGCAGCCGGCCTGTGTGACAACCTTTAGCGCCAGTAATGGTGTTAACGAGAGTGAAGCGATCTGTGCAAAGATACTTAACGTGTGTTCAGTTTCAGCTACTTCTGCAAAGGTGCTTAAGTGCTAACAAGTGAACCATAACTGCTGGCCACGTATTGCGGCCGAGTTGGAGTCAGCGGCAGTGCCGCAGGCGCTAGAGTTGATATCATGTGTATTTCTGTGTCGTAACCTTATCTGCTGAATCGCAAAGATAACCTGGTGAGTTTTTATATTTTTTTCGATTTAAGAGTAGAGCAGAGAGTAATTTATTTCGAAACCTTTTGTTTTAAAACATAAAGTAGAATAATGTCTAGTCTTTTGACCACTATGCAAGCAGAAAATAAATATGATTTCGCTATTTTAAATAAAAACGTGTATTATCTGCTAAGCTTAGTGAGTTAATCTTATCGTCATGAGTTTATAGATGAGTTTAACATCACTGGAGGTGGCATAATTCACTGTTAGTCGGAGCTGGCAGAGGTGCCAGTTAGTATCCTAGCAAATAGTCTAGTTTGAGTATTTTAAATTATAATTTTTAGCGTCTTATAAGCTTACGTGTGAATACTGGTGTAAAATGATAGTTATTATTATTAGGTACGTTACGTACTTCATTATTCGTAAAGTTGGAGGGATAAGTTCTCCTAGCCTTTGCCTTATATTGGACTTAGCATATTGGACATAGCTAAATATGATGACTTTTATAAAGATTATGAGATAATGACCAGGGTGATGATGATGATATTGATAATGAAGAGACAGTGATGACGATGAAGATATTATTGATGAAGAGGTAGTGATGATGAAGAGGTGATTAATAGGACGGCGAGCCTACCATGATGATGATCATGGTGATTACTTTATTTAAAAGGACCCTTCACCGTTTACTATGTGAGTAATAATATTTTACCATTACTTTATTATGAACTGTGTTTTAGGTTAACTGAAGTAAAGTCCCGTTACTTGAGTAAATTTTAATCTGGATAGTTAAAGTCGAGTAAATATTGTGATATTATAGCCAAATTCAAGAATATCGTACTGATAAGCAATGTTATTTTTATTGTTAGGAAGTCCGTAGAAAAAAGATTAAGTTGCAAACGCTTTAACTGTATTCTAGCCACACTTTAGTGTAACAAAAGTACTGTAAACGTTTGTTTTTGTTGGGTGTTTTCCTGAGCCAGGGATGAATTATTTTGAGCTGTTGGCGGGGTTAAGCGTCGCAAAGTGGTGTCGTTTGTTTTTGAACTTATCTATTTTAGCGTAGTTTTGGATTTATTATTGCGGAAGGGCTGATGGTGAAAGCGTTGTTTGGCTCCGGGGATCTGTGTCGTCATCTGCCTGTATTTAATACAAAGTCCCAAAGCAGTCGAAGTGCAAACAGTGGAAACTGTTTGTTTTGACGTTTGGAGGAAGGTGTCTGATTTGACTTGTTGGAAAATAGCGTATATTATCTACCCAGTTGACATTTATTTTCACTTCTTCGTATCGTTCTTCGAGAACGTTGCCGCTTTTACGCTTCCCTCCGAGGCATAGTATAGGTCAAGGACGGTACAGCTGGTAGGGCATAGAGGTGATCTAATGATCTAATCGTCATGACCACAATCGCCCTGTGCTTCTGCTTGGTCTATATGGCACCAGCGCGCCAGATTATGTTTACATCGGCCTATATATGATTCCGGTTGTTCTTACGTATAACTACTTGAATCATTATGACGATTTTTCACCTGTTCAACTATTTGAAAAATCGAAATGCTTTCCGGGCATGAAACTCAAAGCAAATACACAAGTGTTTTCATGATAGGTTGAGAAGGATGCGGGAGCCAGAGAAGCTCATTAGGAAGACCGATAGCATAGCCGAAGGCTTTATTGCCACAGGTAGAGTGATGAATTGCTTTGTTTATTTTGTTGTGACTAGAGTTGACCCGTAGTCCGTGAGTGGGCAGTATGCGGTCGGCTCTTGTGAAGGTCGAGTTTCTGGAGGAAATCATAAGGTCAAGTGGACCTGGTGATCACAGGTGGACATACGCGTATTAGTGTGAGGCTAACGATGGCAATTTTGTTACTGATATGTTTCGGTGATCTCTCCTAACTGAATTAATAATGACTGTATCTTTTTTTTAAAACATCGTTAAAATTTAGAAGTTCTATTCGTTTTGACTCAATTTAACTTTCATAACTGGTAAAGAGAACATATGATTAATAACAACTTTGAAATAGCAGGAAGGCTGGCTGCGTTCCTTAACATGTGATCGCTGCACATAGACATGAAGTTATTACTATCCTATTTTAAAGATTTATCGATGTTCATTATTTGTTTTTGGTTTATTATATTTTAGATCGTTTAATCCAACTAAGTAAGTCATCTAATAAAGATAGTTATTTATAGCAAAAAAAAAAATATATAAACAGTACACAATAATTAATTTAACTAAAAAACTAAATAACCTACCTAAATTAAAATGTTAAAAGTATGAACTAAAATATAACTAAAAAAAAATATAAAAATAAAACATATACCTAAGAGACTGGCGGCATTGCCTCGTCGTACAGCAAGACTTCTAAAAAACATTACAATAGCTTTGTTTTGATCAGGTTTGGCCGAACGGTGTACCGTTTGTGTTTTATGTTGATCTTAAATATGAAACCCGAGGACGGGTGTTACTGTCAAGATGGCAGTGTCGGCGAGTTAAAAATTGATTTTTTTAAATTGATCCATGAATTTTGTTGATTCGAATAATTGAATACGTAAGCATTGTGCGAAAAATCCCTTAGTCATGATTTCTTTATAATTATTCCTGTATAGATCTTGGCTGAAGGACAAATAAAAGACCGGTTCAGAAAAGTAGTTTTGTAAGGCACTCTTCTGGAGTAGAATTTTTGCGAGTTGAAATTTTGTTATAGTTCTGTGGAACGCTTATTGCCGAGCTAGATCAGAATCATTTTATGGTTATTTCTAACCATGCTACCATAGAATACATAATGGTACAAGTGCAGAGGATTCACTCTGAAAAATCATAGAGACTCTCGCTACGATGCAATTGGGTTCAGTTCGGATCGCACAACGCTGGTAACTTACAGTTGTATTCACCTAGACAATTCATCTCTTCCTATTGCGTAACGCTTGCCTTTTCTGGCGCACTAATTGGCCGCGCTGGCGTGGCCGCCGTGCTTACTTGCGTTTTTAACACCTGCCGCGGAGTGAGACAGGTCTGATGCTACTTACTAGTTTAAATTACTATCGAGAGAGCGTACGAGGGCGTACGCATGTCAGGTTGGCCGTGTCGGCGAGTTCAAGATAATCCCATTTATTATTGTTTTCGATGTGCAAACAGAAAGTTGTTTACTACAAAACATAACTGCTACATTTTCAAATGTTTCAACAAGTATAAAAGCGGTCGCCCTAGCGACGAGCGGCTCAGTCTTGTGCGGACCGCCGTACTGTGAACATCTCCTTTGTGTAGTGTGCTGTGGGCTTGGCCATAACTTCTTTAATTGTGATTGTTGTAATAGATGTGGATTTGGTAAACCGATTTATTACAATGATAGTTGTTTCAGCTAGACGATAAGCCCAGGTGGACACAGATTCAATAACTGTGTGGGCCAGGGGTATTCAGACACATATGGTTGGAATCCATGATACAGCGCGAGGCGGAGCGCTGTATTTATCGTCACACTTTTAGTGAGTTCGGCGTAGGTCATCTCCTGCTCCGTCATATATATATATATATATATATATATATATATATATATATATATATATATAATAAGTTATACGCATAAGTTTTTTTCTTAAGTTTTGCTATTTTTGCTCAATATATATATATATATATATATATATTGAGCAAAAATAGCAAAACTTAAGAAAAAAACTTATGCGATAGGAAGCGAAAAACGAAAACCAAGTAATAAACGTAACTTACTATGATGTAAAATTAAGACATAAACTAGTTTACACAAACTATCGATGTCCCGGACCAAAATGGCAGGAGATTTCTCATCCTTTCTAACAAAGACTTGACTAAATTTGACCCATACGAAGGTGTAAGATTTTTCTTTGGCTACTTTCCGTGCTGCAGCGTGCAGTTTCTTGGCCTCTGGTGCCAAATGCTCAACGACATATATTTTTTGTTTGACGCCGGAGATACCCAACTGAGTGGAGTTAAGCGGATTCTCGGAGTTTGTCTTGTTGTAACGCCTAACAGACGACAAAATATTATCACGATGACGCGGCGAAGGGAGAGTGACCAAAAGATTGCGCGGACGGCTTGAGGTACTATTCAGTTTCGCAACCCTGCGGCAAGCGTAGATATCAGAGTCCAAAATTGAGTACCCAATTATTTCACATAGCTTTTTAAAAACATTAATCACATTTTCATTGCGTTTTTCGGGTACAGCCTGAATTTCAAGGTTTGAGCTTCGAGACAATAATTCATTTGTTTTAATACGGCGATCGAAGTCAAGGAGATCATTCTGGAATTTTATATACTGACAGTTTAGTTCCTGAACTCTCGATGTAACTGAAGTCAAGTCCTCTTTTATTTCATTTTGGCTCTCCTCCAAGTTTTGCATGGTGGTACTAAAATCATTCTTCAAATCGGCAGCCGCAGTTTGGACTTCCACTTTAACAATAGCCTTTAACTCAGCGAATATGTCCTGCTTAAATTTTGACAGCTTTGAATCCAGCAACAGGCTCATTTGGCGAAGTGTAATATACTCCTGGTCAGCCGCTGTATCGCTCTGATCAATGGAATAGTCGCATGACATTGACGATTCATTAAGCCCAAGACGACGCACGGGAGTATTTGTGTTATCGCCCTTACGTCTTGTAACATTCGTGCATGACGGACAGCTCCACGTTTTGTTGCTATTTATAATCATTTTAAATGTAGTAATATCCATATTTAAACATTCAAGATGATAAGCCGAGGTCACATCTCAAAACTTCACTCGATTTTATGCCACAATTGCAAGCCAAACAATTCTCCATGATTAACGTAAACAAATATCAGCTGCAATAGGTATCAACGTAGCAACAATACTGATCAGTATAGGTAGGTGCACTTAGCGAGCGATAACCGGTAGCCGTGTAGGCCTGGCGATGATGTATGACTCACCGCACCGATGCGTTTCGTAAACAACTAACGATGCACTGATTTCACTCAGATAAATCACGTATTTGCAGCACAGAAGCAATGTTTATAATGACAAAAATTGACAAAATAGTTAGGTCACTGTATTATTTGCGCCATAATATATATTTTGGTCAGGAACTTCTACTATTTACATGCTTTATGAATTATTTACGCAGAGCACTGTAAATCACTGCTGATAGGCTCGGCAGGCACGCGCGAATTGGATTGTATTACTATCCCTTTTCAACATATTTTATTTGACTCTTTCTAGTCATAAATTCTACTTTTAATGGGAAATATACACTCCCAAACACTTGACAAGCATTTCTGCGTATGGCTAAGAGCTGACGCAAAGAAACTCAATAAATCTTTGGTTTCAAAGTATGTGTGAAAAAATATTGTGAGAATGGAATTTGGTTTCAAAGCAGCTTTTACGTATCAAATTATTTATAGACTATTCTGTGTTTGCATGATTATAATTAATTTAAACATAGTGTCTAAGCTTATTTGGGTTCGATTCCCAATATGGAGAAAAGTTTATGCTATACCATATCATAAGTCTGTCTAGGTAATAGACAAAATCTAGATTCAAGATTGTCTAGATTACATTCTTATTAAAAGAATAAGGAACTAAATAACTTAAATAGGTTAATAATCAGCATGATTAGTCTGTTTGGACTACTTTTATCTTAAGAATTATAAGATTTTATATAAAACTTAGATATACTTATCTAATTTACTACCTACTCTATTAACTTGATAGAGTGCTTTGAAATCATAAAATATCTATTGCAGATATATACACATATCGCATGCAAAAGTAATGCATACATTCCTTGTTTAAAACAGGAATACACAGACAGTACCCTGTCTGCCCGTTAGAAATAAAGATGTGATGATTTGTAAAATCTCACGAAAGCTTCAGCTCAGGTAGTCATTCGGAACCTTCGGGTGACGCCCTTTTTTGTGACTGGCGTACAAGCAAATTTATCGCTGAGCGAGAATGATTTTAAGAGTTTCTAATGAGTGGACGTCGACATCGTTTTGACGGGCCTACTAATTTATTGCATGTAATTGTTTATATTTTAAGAGTTTTCGTTGAGTCGAACTTAACACAACTTAGTTAGTGTACTTTTGGCAGCGGGATGGAGATGTTTACTAATCTCCTATAATAGAGCTTGAGCTTGAGTGATAAATATTTGATCAATGTTATCAATGAAAAGAATTATTACATTCGATTATAAATCATGTCCGTACTATTATTAACTAAACAGACAAGAGTTTTTGTGTTGTGGTTCCTGACAACGATCTGAGTTCCTGTACGAATTTGGTGAGTTAGTTCCATATTGCATGGATTGACATTTTATACTGTGTGATTACATAGAACATGTTTACTTACCTTTATTCATATGAACAGGAATTGATCTATTATTTTATTGGGTGATGCAAGTCTAGCCCTAACTTGATTATTTAATGCGGAAACCCGACAAGTCGTTTCTTCGTTGGTGATAGTACAGATTTATTTACTTAAAAAGTACTTGGAGAAGTCAAGTCTGGAATATGTATTCCTTTGATTAAGAGGTTTCTGTTGGAAACAACATTTATTAGAATTATCTGATTTTGATTTTATCAATGTTCTATAAAAAAGGAGAAGTCGTGTATTGTGTAGAACTGTTAAACTATCTTCTGACAAAGAAGTATATTCTAAACAACAATATTTTATTTATATTATTTTGAATAGGAAGCATTCCTATTGGTATCTTAAATATATTCAATTAACATAGATTGTGTACCTACTCTTTATGATCAAGCTTATATTGCTGTCTGAAGTATATTCTATTTATACTCATTAAACGCTATAACTGAAGTATTTACTAACTAGCTGTTGCCCGCGACTTCGTCAGCGTGGACTTTAGTTTATAAGAATCGTTATTTTGATATTTTTAATAAAACCGGTCAAGTGTATATCAGGTCACGCGCAGTGAAGTGTTCCGTAGTTGTGAATTTCGACTTAGAATGAAAACTAAAGATTTCATCATCATCTCAGCCCTTCTTCCGTCCACTGCTGAGCATAGACATGTCTTCGTCGACACATCTCGGTCCTGTGCTGCTCACAACCAGGTGTAACCCGCGACTTTGATTATTTCGTCAACCCATCGCATGGGCTCCGTCAGGCCAGTTGCCCTGCCTAGTGCTACTGTAAATTCATGACCGTTGCCAAATTACAGCTTCTTGGTACTAATTATCTCTAAGTAAAACCACGGACAGAGAGACAGACAGAAAAGGCGAAACTATAAGGGTTCCTTGTTTACTACGATCACACATTATCTCTAGTCACAGTCTAAGTCGATCGGAATTTTGACTATTAATATCGTTTTTTGCCAGATATTTCGACGGCCCTTCTGCCATGGTTCTGCCAGCATGGAATGTAAACTACATGTAAACTTACACTGTTACCGAATGTTACTGCTACGCCGTGGGTCTCTCTAATACGAAATACTTATGCAATACGTAGTGACTTTGCTAATATTTCATTCATCTTCCGTATTTTGGCGTCAGTTTCCACATCACTAATCTGCTGTAGCTCTCTGCAGCGAACTGCTGCCACCGTCTATACGTATCACCCCCTCTCCCCCGCCCTCCCGATGTGGCGGTGCAATGGTAAGCCTTGTCAAACATGTCTTTCGCTAAGCGGGAGATGAAAGTCGAGAAATAAGCATTTCTACTTTAAGTCCCGACGGATGACGGCGTTCCTCAAGTAACCTTAAACATAGGTTTTCTTAAGATCGCCTTAATCATGAGCCGCGTCCGTAGCTGGAAGCGAGAGGAAAGTACTGGATAGACCTTCCCCCGGGCCATTTTCACTATCGTCACCATTCTATTGATGTGGACTTTCAAGCTGAGGCATCTGCCAAACTTTAGATACCTCCAGGTATTTGACGTGCCAGTGTCTCGGCACATTTTACCAGTAGAGATTCAAGGATGGTAGGAAGTTAGTGTTCTCTGAGATCAATGTCTGCTTAGTGTTCACTAAGAACCTCCGTTTGAAGAGTTTCTCGGGTAGGGCGTCGTATACGGCTGTTTAGAGGTTTGGAGAACTGAAAAATGACCATGATCTTTCGTTCCTCAGGGAAGGAGGTCACAATACTAAGTAGTCTTGGTATGGGTGTTCCACACATTTTTATTGCAGTGCCTAACCTAAATTTAACCTAACCATTTTTCCCTAACCTTTCTTCTTACGTGAGGAAAAGGTGCCTTTCGGCCACAGGAAATCGGACGGTTATGGCTCTCACTCACAAAAAAACTCATGGTGACATAACGGCGTTACCGCTTTTGCCAAGGCCGTGTGCTAAATCTTGCTCCAAAGACCTGGTATACGGCGACCGCTTATCAGCGGCTTCGGCTGAGCTCATTCGAGGTATTCTCTCAGTTATCGAGAGGAGTCTGAGTGGCCTGCGCGGTGGTACATCGGCCTTCAATTTTATCCGCTAGGGTAAAGACGCGTGTTGACACAAATGCTCCTTTCAACCTAGAGGACCGTATTTGTGGAGCGACGGAATCCCGTTCCCATCGCCCGACTGGCCCACGTCATGGAGGGAGCAGTTGCGCCTCTTTTGCGCGGGAAAAATCCCTTCGGACACCTTGCCAGTAACGGGAGACCGGTATGGTTATGTGGCGTTTACCACTAAAAACTCCGCGGTGTTACCTCTCAGCCACTATGGGCCAGCCCCGGCGCGGCGACCGCTATGGTGGTCCGTGACTCGCTCACTGCACCCTATGCTTTAGTCAGAGGACATCCCCTGAGCCTAACCTAATACTTCCTATTTTGATTCCTTTTTCCATTTTCGCGCCCACAATCATGCTAAAAATGGCCGTTTCATGGCGTTGGGTCTTGTGGCCCTAGGTTCTGTGTATTTTTAACAGCGCCATCTATCGGTGACCAAAAAAAAAACTAATAAAAACACTCCGAAAACATCAAAATAGTAAATTTTAGGGTTCCGTATTCCGTACCCGAAGGCTAAAATCGGGACCCTGTTACTAAGACTCCGCTGTCCGTCCTTCCGTACGTCTGCCTGTCTGTCACCAGGCTGTTTCTCATGAACCGTGATAGCTAGACAGTTGAAATTTTCATAATGATGTAATTCTCTTGCCGATATAACAACTAAAAATAGAGTAAAATAAATATTTAAATTGAGGCTCCCGTACAACAAACGTGATTTTTTATAGATAACGGTACGGAGCTCTTTGTGCGCGAGCCCGACCTTCACTTGGCCGGTAATTAACTTCATTATTTTATAAAAACCTTAATATAAAACTGACAAAAGTTTTAGCCAATGCTACTGTACAGTTTATTTCATAGCAAATTTTCTTTACATTGATATAACTTTTTTATTTATCAACGGATTTTAATGAAACAACCACTACATTTTAAGTGAAACTTATTTAAATATATAAATGAAAATCGCAACCGAAGTTGTTCAGCCGTTTCTGAGATTAGCGTCTACAAACACAGTTTTTCGAACAAAAATGTTTGACGTGATTCTTTAAAATTGTTTTAACTTTTTCATTTATAACCGGATTTAAATAAAACAAACACTTAATTTTAAGTGAAACTTATCACAATATTTCAATGTAAACCGCAAACGAATCGGTTCAGCCGTTGCTCAGATTAGCGTGCACAAACGCACAGACAAACAGACAAACCGACAAACAGACAAAAATTCTAAAAATCATTGTTTTGTGTTCTATTGCGTTGGTAAAAGACCCCAAAAATATTTTTACTCATTTATCTTCCATGTACAGACAGCGATCGGTTACTATTTTATTATATGTATTGATTACTTGGATAAGCATATACATACTTTCTATACCTTCTACATACATACCTGTAGCAAGTTATCCTATTGCGATAGATCTGTACTATTTAGACTGACAAGACGGACTGGATCATATATTTGTAGTATGCTCTTTTAGCAATTGGGGATTCAGTTGATTTGAAGATTTAGAAGTAATAGGTATTTTTTGCTCAGATCGGAATAATGTGAAGATGCAGGTTCCGAAGCAGCTAAATCTGTTGCAAGATTACCTAGCCCCTCTTTAACTCTCTCTTGCCTGTATAAGGCTTATTACATTTTAGTATATTATGGTATAAATATTTGAGCATATTGGTCCCAAGGCAGGAAGACTGTCCAGTCTGGAGTCGAGGTCTACTAAGTTCAGCGAAGGAGGTGCTGTAACTTCCCCTACGGGGGGCCACAATCTAGAAAACTGAGCTTCTAATGAACTAATGTTAATATATGCTCATACGTAGAACAGAAAGAATACTTTAGATCGACCTTGAATTACATAATAATATTCTATTGACGAAAATCATTAACTCTTGTAAGTTTTCGATAACTACTAACTGCAATGAATTAACATGATTTGGTTAATCATATCTAATTTTAGTTTTATTTAATTTATTTGACTCTATTCATTATCTAAAGTTTTACTTTTATTTATAAATAAATAACTAAAGACATTGTACGATGAAATCTGAAAATATATTATAACTAGCTGTACCCGCGGGCTTCGCTCCCCGTAGGAATTTCAGGATAAAAAGTACCCTATGTCCTTCCCCGAGTCTCAAACTATATCCATACCAAATTTCATCCAAATCGGTTCAGTAGTTAAAGCGTGAAGAGGTAACAAACAAACAAACAAACAAACAAATATACAAACTCACTTTCGCATTTATAATATTAGTAGGATTAGTAGGATTAGTAGGATAGTAGGATTAGTAGGATTAGTAGGATTTAGTACTTATATAGGTGAGATAAGATAATAGGTAAACGTATAAAAATAGGAAAAGTAAACGTGTTACGTGGAATTTGTGTTGCTAAAATTAACAACTTGGGTCCTCTCCTACTAGATTGATTACTGCCATTACGTCATTTCAAGCACAGCGAGTTAAGATAAATATTTTTTTCAACACACTTGCTCATAAAGTGGCTCTATGGTCACCGCAATTAGGCACATAATGACACCCATAATCAAACTGTGACTTTTTCATTGCTATAACTCACTAGTGAGTTAAAGATTTTTTTTTTTAATTTTATTGGTTGAGTCAAAGATAATATAATTACTAACGTAAGTTGAGTTCATGGAATTGTATGTACTTGCGTTGAGTTGCTTTGTTCTTATTAAAAAAGTTTTTATTCAAAAAAAAGCTCGTGTTCAATAGAACAAACAAATTAATGTTCCTATTGCTTGCTCATTTCATGCAACTTCTTATTTAAATAGATAATTTTAACTCGTACGTTTTTAATAAATAAAACTTTCACTCAAATATAACTTTTGTTTTCTCTGTAATAAAAGAAAACTTTAAGTTCCCCATTTTGTACGTGGCAGAATAGACGCAAATCTTATGCGCGAAAAAAAAACTTATCTCTTTAGTCTGTGGCCGATCGCAATGCGCGCGCATAGGAAAACTAATTAATTTTTCCCGCCATAGCAAAACATTTTTTACAACTCGTTTTCACTGTTGAAATTATATTTATTTATTAATTAAAATGTCTACAAGTACTAGTTACGAAGAAAATGATTTATGTTGTACACCGCCCGATATAAGATGTGAAGCCCTTAACGTTGTGGAAAGTTCACTACCTGAAAACTCCAAGGAAAAATATCTATTAGCCAAAATTTCATAAAATGGCAAAACAGCAAGAATACGCATTCTTTTTCAGAAAATGTGTTCATGGCGTACTTTAAAGAATTATCTTCTAAGTACAAACCTAGCTCTTTGTGGTGTTTATACTCAATGTTAAAAAGTACAGTCCGAACAAAGAATGGAGTGGACTTAAAAACATACTCTAATTTGTAAGCTTATCTAAAAAGACTATCCGATGGATTTAGAAGCAAGAAATCAAAGGTTTAATCGTCTGACGATATTGAAAAAATTATAAAAGATTCCTACTGACGAAACACCAAGTAGGTACATCCAATGATTGGATTTCACCTACCTACACGAATAATGAGCCATCTCAAATTAGAATAGAACATGAAGTATTTCAATAAATAATCTATCTGTTGAGACCGCTATGTCATCAAAAACAGTTAATTATAATTTTACTAACTGCACATTTACTAATTGTTTCTCTAAATAAACTTTTTATCTACTAAATAAAATGAGCTTTTATTGTAATTTTATTCACAAGTGTGTTGAAAAACGTCGTATGATACACGTGTGTATTGATGATTACCGTCCTTGGCTCTTTTATGACCCTCGCCTACGGCTCGGGTAATCACCAATGTTACACACTAGTACCATAATGTACTATTATCAATAGAGACGATATAATAAGTTGAGTTAGGTTTGCGTCGATAAAATTAGAATTTTCATTAGGTAGGGTAGACGGGCGACAACAATACTAAAAACAAATATTTAAGGGGGGCTCCCATACAACAAACGCGATTTTTTATAGATAGTACGAAACCCTTAGTGCGCGAATCCGATTCGCACTTGGCCGGTTATTTAATAATACTTACTGTCCAATAATTTAGGTTACTTAGGCACTTAGTGACTCTGTATCTTATTTATTTATTTATATGTATATAAATTTCTGTGATCTCGGAAACGGCTCAAACGATTTCGCTGAAAATTGGTATATGTGGGTTTTAAACAATCGATCTAGATTAGTCTTATGTTTGGCAAAACGCGTGTTTTCGAGTTTTCATGCGTTTTTCTGTCCACGCAAAATATGGTCGCTAATTTCGTCACGCCAGCCGCCATCTATTTGGCTCAGTGGTTAAGGATACTGACCACTACAAAGAGTTTTACGGGTTCGAATCCTACTCTGTGACTTACTTTTGTTTTTTTTTATGTTCAAGTTTATATTTTTATTTTTATTTTGCATTGTTTTTAGACAACTTTAAATTCAGTGACATGAATCGTTTGTACACAGTAATAAGAATGAAACTGGCATGCAATGGATTTCTAGGTATCTAAACGGAAGGGGCCAACTTCTGACGCGAGCAAAATCAAACCGTATCGCTAACCACTTTGAGTAGATATTTCTTTGAATTTCTTTGCTGAGTAAGACTACGTGAGTACTCGTACATATTCTGTGGTAGTAGGTAGCTACCTTTATAAAAACTAGTTTTATCGCTCGACAAAAAAGAGACATGTTATAAGTTTGACGCCAGTGTCTGACTGTCTGTGGCATTGTAGCGTTCGAACGGATGGACCGATTTTGATGCGGTTTTTATTAATGTGAAAGCAAAATCCTTTGTTTGATGAAAATCGGTTCAGTCGTTTAAAACTTATATGGCGCTACGGATCGTATCGGTAGTTCCGCTAATCATTACTAGAGGCCGTTTTTGACATTTGGGGTTTTTTAATTTCCCTTACAAATAAACTTGTTAGTCTTACCTTTCGGAGTTTTGAGGTACCTACCTAACCTAAAAAACCAGCCAAGTGCAAGTCGGACTCGCGCACGAAGGGTTGCGTACCATTATCGAGAAATAACCGGCCAAGTGCGAGTCAAATCGCGGACGAAGGGTTCCGTAACATTATCTACACAACAATCACGTTTACACAACACCCTTAAATATTTTTTTTATACAAATTTAAGTAATTATTTCTTTTTAAAGTGTTTATACAACTAGATATTCTGTAATTATTTAAGGCGTCTACCTGCTTGCTGTTATTACTATCGAGCAAAAAACAGCAAAAAAAAATGACGTTTGTCTAGCTATCATATGAGTACAGGTACTAGAATTCGTAAAATAACGGTACAGAAATTGATTTCGGTAATAAAGAATATCAGTACAGGTACTAGAATTCGTCAGACATGTATTTTGATAACGGTACAGAAATCGATTTCGGTAATGAAGAATATCAGTACAGGTACTAGAATTCGTCAGACAAGTATTTTGTTAACGGTACAGAAATCGATTTCGGCAATGAAGAATATCAGTACAGGTACTAGAATGATGGATTATGGACAAAAAGAAAGAAAATTATATAAAACAGCAGAGATTTATTTCGATTTGGTTTGGCACAGTAGCGATCACAATCGGCGACATAACAAGAAGAGAGCGAATGACATGTCACTGACAGTGACGTAAAACGCGAGGCGTTTACAAAGACAGTTATATATTCTACGTTTACAGAGACGGCTACCATAATATCTAACACTGGCCCTTAAACTATAATATATAATTTAGGTAATAACTTTCACTTCACATAATGACACAAAAAGCTAGCAAATAAATGCACACTTTATACATTCATACTACAAAAATAAACCAATTACTTTACCTATCATAAATAATTCAAATACGGTAAGTATTCTATAAAAAAGAATAGGACTACTAACTTGTGTCAGAATAATTACAAGACTGTTTTTACCATTACAGATTATAAGAGCATCAGTTGTTTTACAAAAATATTGCGTCTATCCTTACATAATGGCTTTGTCATTACATCTGCCAAAATATCATTAGTACATAATTAATGTTAATTAATGTTCTATCGTCTCTACAACGGGGAGTGTTCTGAGGAACTTTTCGATTTGGTGCCACCGTCACGATTTTACCACCGCACCTCGCGTCACAGAGAGAGAGCTCACCCCCATATCTTAGACGCTTGGTATCCAAAAACCACTAGGGCATCACGTTCATTTTTCCCCAGGACGTGTCAGATGTGGAATAAGCTTCCAGCTGAGGTGTTTCCTTTGCGCTACAACATGGGGTTCTTCAAAAGGTGTGTTAATAGGACTCTAAAAGGCCGGCAACGCATAGACGGCACCTCCGGTATTGTATGTGTCTATGGGCAGCGATGACCTTTTACCATCAGGAGGCTCGCTTGCTCGTTCGCCGACTTATAACATAAAAAAAAAAACATAAGTATTTAATAACCACAGATTCATTATTCACAAGTTGTCTAATGAAATGATGTCTTACATCTATATGTTTAGTTCTAGAATGATATAAGGAATTCTTACATCATATTTGAGCAGACTGGTTATCATTATAAATTGTCAATACAATATCTCTTTTAAAGATTTCTTTCAAAAAATTACTTATAAATAAGCCCTCTTTGCATGAGTCTGACAAAGACATATACTCAGCTTCAGTACTCGATAATGCTACTGTCTTTTGTTTACGACTTTCCCAAGATACCACTGATTGACCTATTTTGTAGACATAACCAGTATATGACTTACGATCCACATCGTCGTTGGCCCAGTTAGCATCAGCATATCCAGTGACATTGAGATCGCCCTTTGTAAATGTTAAACGAAAATCCACTGTACCTTTCAAGTACCGCAGGACTCTCATAGCAGCGGGTGCGCATTGCCTTACATAACTTTTTAACTCATATCATCGGAAGTCCGAAAATATTTCTCATACCATTTTAAATCATAATAATCATTCTTAATAAAAAATTGAAATACTAATGATTTTAAACTATAATCATTGGAATTTATAATATCACTAATCATACACTTCGTTTTTAATAATATTTGTTTTCATATATTTGTTTATACTAATGACCTAAACTCCTAATCATTCGAATTAATAACTATTATATTCATACATTTGTTTTTTCTAATATTTTTTTTTATAAATTTCTTAATCATAAGTGTTTTATCCATATTGTTGAAAATGATTATATCTATAATCAAAAATTTGTTTTTTACTAATATATTCACTTTCATACAGTTATCTAAATTAAAATAATCATAAGTGTAAATGAAATGGAATAGGTAACAATCATTCATTAAATGAAAGTAGATAGACACACTGACAGATAAGTTAAACTTATAAAACCCCTATCATTTTTGGTCGAGGGTTAAAAGTACCTAATGGATTTACTTTTTTTGTTTAATAAAACGAATTGCTGCCAGAAAAGTAGGTTAGGTTAGAACTGTGACCCCAACAGCGCGCGAGTCGAGCGAGCGAAGCGAGCGTGCCGCGGGAGCGGCCGGCGAAGCGCTAGAAACTATTTTTTGATAGGAAAGTAAACAGACACAGCGACAGATAAGACAAAGTTATAAAGCTAGAGTTAAATCGTTTAATTAAACCAATTGCTGCCAGAAAAATAGGTTAGGTTAGAACTGTGACCCCAACAGCGCGCGAGCCGAGCGAGCGAAGCGGGCGTGCCGCGGCAGCGGCCGGCGAAGCGCCAGAAACTAATTTTTGTTTGAAAAATTGACAGACACACTGACAAATACGTCAAACTTATAAAACCCATCTTATTTTTGGTCCAAGTCATCCATTTTTATGCGTTACAAAGACAAATCTATGTTAAAATATTTTTTTTGTTAAACCTAAACTATTCTGAACAACGACGTTATGAGTTAGAAAAAAGTTCTGAAAAGAAAAATTATGAATTTAAACTTGTTTTTGGTAGCAACAGTATTAATAAAAAAAAGACGTGTGGCACTCGGGGACTGCCGCGGTAAAGCTATTGCATTAAGGTGATTTTTTACAAGGAAGGACGGCAATGTCGCAAACGGACGACGGAGACGAAGCGGCAACCTACATGGTAGGCAGAGTGGAGAGCGTGAGGTTTTTTCGTTACGGAATTTCTGGATTCGGTCCCCGCGCTCAAGGCCCGCGATAGAAGCTATGCAATAGCTTGAAAATTATGATCACTAAATATTATGAGCTCCGATGATAGTAATAAAAATGTATGAATAAAAAAGGATAAAGAATAAAATTATGAAGAGTGATGATAATGAACACAAATCGGTAGTAAGATAAAGAATATGATTTAGAATTTTATGAGAGCCAATATGGACCCCTTAGCAGCCTTCCAGTGTATTTCTGTAAATGATTCATTAAATTGGCTAAGATAACTGACTGCAAAGCTTATATCAGGTCGAGTGCACACAGCTATATACATTAAAGAACCTATTAGACCTCTATAATCCTAGGTGTCATTTCGTTTGTCACCTCTCGGTAACTTGATTCCACTCTCCATGGGAGTGTTTGAAGATTTACAATCCTCCATTTTGTATTTCTTCAGGACCATGTTGATATAGTTCGATTGATCAAGACTAATTTTGTTTTGATCTCTACATAATCTCATACCTAATACCTGATGTGCTGGCCCTAAATCTGAATTGTTAAATTCCTCCATTAACTTCGTTTTAATGTCTAATTTCTCTTTTTCAGTGCATTTTGTAAACAAAATTATGTCGTCAACATACAAAGCGTCAGCATGACAAGCGAATTTTGATTATGCTTTACTTTGCTTTATATAAACGCATGGCTCTAAAGATGACCTAGTTAAATTTAATTTTTTACATAGTACGTGATCAATTCTTTCATACCAGGCTTTTGAGGCCTGCTTCAGACCTTAAGTGGCTTTGTTAAGTTTATATACTTTGTCTTCTTGCCCCTTTACCACAAAGCCTTGTTCCATAAAAATGCTATTTTTCAGATCACCGTTAAGAAAAGCTGTTTGAACATCAAGATGTTCAATTTCCATACTGTATTGAGCTGCTATAGCCAATAAAGTACGTATAGTGGAGTACCGGACAACTGGAGAGAATGTTTCCTCATAGTCTATACCATATTTTTGTGTACAGCCTTTGGCTACCAGGCGTGCTTTGTACCTTAAAAGTTCCCCATTTAAACCACGTTTGACCTTAAATACCCACTTACATTTGACAGGTTTCTGAGACTTCTGTCTATCAATTAGAGTCCAACATTTATTTTTAATAAAAGAGTTGTACTCACAAGACATTGCCTCTTTCCAATGTTTAGCCTCTGGCCCTCCCAGAGCTTCTTGGACAGTCTGTGGAGTACTTGCATCACAGTTCCCCACCATGAATGTTGATTGTAGTGTGTCTGATGTGTCATCATATTCAGAAGTGGTTTCTTCTTCACTTTTTTCTGGAATGTAAGTTTCATCCACCGGATTATCGCTCTCAATGGAGCTCTCAGAATCGTCGATTGTGATCGTACTGTATCTCTGATTATCAGATGACGAGTTTGTTGTATCATCAGACATATCAGTGCTCACAACAGGCGATTCTGATTGCACAGTTGAATCAGACTGTAGAGACACATTGTTCATATTTACATCATTATAATTTTGTGTAAATATGTCAGTTGTTAAACTGTTATTAACATCATGTGATACATTACTCATTGACTTATATTCTAAGAATGTTACATTTCTAGCCTTGATGCAATTTGTTGGAAATTCAGAGTCTATCAACCTATATCCCTTAGTTTCATCACAATAACCAACAAATATATAACTTTTGCATTTTGAATCTAATTTTGATCGTTTAGGATTCAATGCATAAGCAGTAGTACCAAAGATACGTAAGTGATCAACAGATACCTTTTTGCCACTCCATTTTTCTTCCGGAGTGCACCCCAAGACCGCCTTGGTAGGACAACGATTCTTGATATACACAGCCGTGTTGACTGCTTCAGCCCAGAAGTCATTCTGTAGGGCAGCATCTTTCAGCATACATCTGGCTGCCTCCATTACAGTCCGGTTGGCCCGTTCCGAAACGCCATTTTGCTGCGGTGTTTGCGGGACGGATTTTTGGTGGTGAATGCCGTTCATCTTCAGGTAATTCTGAAAAGCAGAACTGGTGTACTCTCCACCATTATCAGTTCTAAGGATTTTAATCCTTTTATCTGTCTGGTTTTCTACTAGAGCTTTGAATAGTTTGAATTTCTCAAACACCTTATTTTTGTTTTTAAAAAAATAAACAAATGTTTTTCGAGAATAATTATATAAAAAGCAGGAAGTATTTCGCTCCGCTGAAAGATTCACTTGGCATAGGGCCACAAAGATCACTGTGAACTAGTCCTAATAGTTCTGTACTCCTATTGTATGACTTCTTGGGGAATGGTAACCTACTCTTCTTTCCTTCTATGCAAGAAATGCAAGGTTCAAAATCAGAGCTTTCATGATTAATTCCAGAAACCATACCTCTTTTCAGAAGTTCCATACTTCTTCGATTGAGATGTCCCAATCGTCGGTGCCATACCTTTTCTGTAGTCTTTCCAGCAGTAACAGCCACAGCCTTTTCGCCTCTGCCAGCAGTCTGGCATCCGACTACAGCATTTATTTGAGCATTCTGTGAAATGACTTTGGAATTGCACATTAATGACACTGTGTCAACAGTGTCCAACACATAAACACCATTTTTAAAAAAGGCAGTAGCTATAATACACCCATTGTCTAATATTTGACAAGTACTGGAGCTGAATACCACTTCAAAACCTTTGCTCACTAAACAACTTACTGACAATAAATTTACTGTTAAATTTGGTACATAATGAACATTACTTATTGTTGTTGTTGTTGTTGTTGTATATATCTTTATTGTACATAAACAATTTACAAACAAAGGAACAATAATAAACCATAAAATTTGTAGGTACAAAGGCGGACTTATCCCAGAAATGGGATCTCTTCCAGTCAACCAAATATCAGCGAAAGGATACAATTAATGGGCATAACGGGTAGAAGTCAAAGTGTACAGCATCAAAATGTATCAAAAATTAATAATTATTAATATAATATATAATTAATATTATAATTTAGTAAGTAGTCAAAGTGTATCGGCATAACTCTTATATTTACTACAAACATAAACGCTACTACTACAAAACTAAACATATAAACATACATATAATACATAAACCAATATATATACAAAACAAACTACATCTATAAATAATATAATAAATAAAATACATAAACCACAATAATAACTACATTCCCATGCTGGTCTGGGAGGAATAAAAAGAACTTAGAATGTACCAGCTGCTTTTCTTCCCACGCAGATCGTAAAAGCCGATCGAGGGAATGGGCAAAAATGCAAATCATGTTAACAGGCGATGCGGCTAGCAACCCAACACTGTATTGATTGCTTTTCCATCTTCTCGCCCACCATGACGCTAAAAGTGGCTTTTGGGTCTTGCGGCCCTGGGCTCTGCATAGAACCGCAAGACCCAAAATGCTCTGTCTGCCCCATTAGGGATAAAGACGTGATAGTATGTATGTAATAACTACATGTCTGAGGAGTCGTCATAATATCTTCTAAGTCTGACCTTAAAGGAATCGAGAGATGGCGCACTTTTCACGTCTGCCGGAAGCGCATTCCACCACTGTGCAGCGAGGACCGAAAATGAATTCCCGTAGGACTGCGAGACATGAGCAGGAATTAGCAGAAGAGGGATACCACTACCACGCAGGCGACTGTCGATCTCCCTAAATGAGAACCTCTCAGAAAGGTAACTTGGAGATTGGGGATTAAAAAGGACTTTATAAAGCAGAGAAAGGATATGAGAGCTTCCACGAAGTCTTATTGGAAGCCATTTAAGCTGAGTGCGAAATTCAGACACATGATCTAACTTACGCAACCCAAAAATAAATCTAATGCCCTGATTTTGCAACCGTTCAAGTTTATTTAATAAACACTGGGTAAGATCTAAAAAAGCAACATCTGCATAATCGAGGATAGGGATAAGAAGAGATTGTGCCAAGAGTACTTTAGTTCGATACGGAAGAAAGTATTGGATACGTCTCAAGGAATGTAAGGAAACAAACATTTTACGACTGATTTCATTCACTTGAGGAGTCCAAGATAAGGTTTGATCGAAGATGATACCCAAATTAGTGACTTTAGAGGAGAAAGGAATTACACTATTGTCAAGCACCAGATTTGGAATATCAACTTCATTTAATTTTGAAATAAAATGGGAACTACCTATGATAATGGCTTGGGATTTTGCAGCATTGTCTGAAAGCCCGAAATGACGAGACCAGTTTGCAATACAAGCAAGGTCAGAATTGATTGCACTAATAGCATAAATGAAATTTTGAAGAGGAGCAGCCGCATATATCTGCAAATCATCAGCATATAAATGAAAGGATGAAGAGAGAGAAGCAGTAATACCATCAATGAACAAAGAGAAGAGAATAGGGGATAATATTCCACCCTGCGGAACACCAGACTTAACTTCGCACCAGTCAGAACGGCGTTCGTCGATTTTGACCAGTTGAAAACGTTCCGTAAGATAGGAATAAAACCACGACAGAGTGATGGGCGAGAAATTAAGGGAACGCATTATTCCAATCAAAATATCAAAATCTACCGTATTAAACGCATTAGAGAAGTCCAACAAAACAAAAACCGTTAGAGCTTTATTCTCTATGTTGGCGCGGATGTCTTCAGTGATTTTCAGAAGCGCTGTGGTAGTACTGTGGCCAGTTCGAAAACCAGACTGAAAGCGACTAAGTAATTTATAGCGGTTTAAATGCGCTGAAAGATGTCTCTGGACATGATGCTCGAGTATCTTGGAAAGAATAGGTAGGATAGATATTGGGCGAAAATGTGAGGGGTCAGATGGATTAGGTTTTTTGGGCAGAGGAATAATATGACCATATTTCCAGGCAGAAGGGAAGATACCAGAAGAAAGTGAGCAGTTTAATATATTTGCAATGATAGAAGATAACAGACCAGCTAAAGGTTTGATCATATCCAAGGAGATATCATCATTGCCTACAGCTTTAGAAGTAATAGACCTAATGATATCAACTACTTCCTCACTAGAAATATTAGGGATACTAAACAAAGGGTTCTCAGAAACAGGTTTAAATAAGAGGTCAGCTAAAGTTGCTTGTTTCATACCAGGAGTGAGATTGGATTGGGAAGTGCAGAAGTGTTTATTTAGCGAATTTACGTCAAAGGAAAAGGCCTTTTGTTTACCCAAACCCATGCCTCTAAGAAAATTCCACATTTTACCAGGCGGACAGTTTTCAACATTAGTGTGAATGTATTTTCTCCTAGCTTCACGACACTTTTTATTACATATGTTACGAAGAGAAATATATGTTTGGCGATTTTCATCAGATGGACATTGACGTAGCTTAATTTTAGCTCTATCTCTTCTGGCCATGAAACCTTTAATTTCTAGGGAGAGTCACGGAGCTGGAAAATGTTTGACTCTGACTGATTTAACAGGCGCATGTTTATCAAAAAGGGACAATAGTGAAGAATTAAACACCTCAACTTAACATTAACGTCAGAGGCAGTTAATACTGCTTCCCAATTGGTCGCAGCAAAATCCGCTAAAAAAAGGTCTTCATCAATAGCTTTGTAGTTACGCAGCATAATGATCTTGTGTCGGCGTTTAGGCATATTTATTCTAAAGGAAGCGTAAATAAGATCGTGAGCCGTGAAACAAGCAGCATTGAATTGCCCATGTGAGGAGACAAGGTTTGGGCTCGAGGTAATAATCAGATCTAAAGAGATGGTGGACCATTGTGAGAAAAATGGGTGGGACTAAGGGGAAGGCAATGTAGATCTAAAGAATGAAGAAGTGAAAGAAGGGAAGAAGATCGAGAGTCGTTTTTAATGAGGCATGTGTTAAAATCACCCATAACAATTAGATGATCATATTGACTACGAAAAGTGGACAAAAGAGATTCAAAAGACTAAAAGTAATTAATGTGAAGAGAGGGGCTGTAGTATACACCAAGAAGAATTTTGGAACTTTTGAGTGAAACTTCAAGAAGAGATGTTCCGGAGACAAATAAGTGGAGTGTGACGTTGTGATTATTTTGAAAGAAATAATATTTAAGAAGACCAAACTCTTTAATTTAATTTTTAACAATTATACAATGAGTGCCGAAAGTAGTCACAGGTAAGGGTCGTAGGTTCACAGCCACGAGATTCGTTGTTCCAGAAGAGATTTCCAAAAGTACTCAGCTTTGAAGCAGCCCGGCGTCCAGTCGTGGTCGAAAGAGGACGAGACTCCTCACGCCTCCGTATTTATATGGGCCGCGCGGGGCGGAGAGCGGGGTAAGGAGGGAAGCGCCAGTGCGGTCCACGTCACACACCCCCCTCGTTGGGACAGAATTTTCCTGCCGGAAAATTCGGCTTCATCTGCTCGCTGGCTGAAGCTGGCAGGATACGCCGGGGCTTCGGACTCTGGAGACCCAGGAGGAGCAGGACAGCTGAAATTTAGAGAAAAGGAATGAGTAACATTCTAGGTATTGCAGTTAGGTTACCTGAAAAGTTAGAAATACTTTATACGAGCCGAGCCGAGTCACCTCACAGAGCAATTTTTTTTTTTTTTTTTTAGCACCAGAAATAATAATTAAAATATAGCGCGAAACGTTAGATGCGATGCGATATGAAATAACAATGTAAAGCGATCATTATAGTTATCTAATAACAAGTGTGCGTGAACAGCTGTGGTATGCAAAACCGGTAAGCCAAGGTCAAGAACCGGTCGTAGCTTGCAAGTGTCAATGCATTCAATAGCGAAAGAAATAGGTGAACACAATATCGCCAGTAAATAGAATTCAGTTAAGATGTTATAAAGACAATTCGAACCTGTATACTTGATTCAAGCGAGAGACTGTTTTACCACTAAACCATACAAGAGAACAAGAAAAAAAATGTTATACATTGGTTATAGAAGATAGTATTTCATTTGTTTAAATTTTGATTATATTTTGATAATTATTCTTTATAATTTATTTGTTTTATATCTTTAATATGCCATTCGCCCAGTGGCTTACCAGACATGTCTGAAAGTTTATACACCAAAGGAGATTTTTTTGATACTATTTTGCATTTTATAAATTTAGGGGCCAATTTTTTTTTAAAAATATTTGTCTTTATCGCTTAAATAAAATGTTCGCTTCCAAACAATATCGCCAACACTGAATTCTGCCGGCTTACGGCAAAGATTATAAGACTGGCAGTTACGCTCGTGGGCCGATAACAAGGATGCATGTACTTTGTCGAAGATAGAAGACAAGTGACCAAGGGACTCCGCATAACAGTCACGTAGTTCGTGAATTAAGTTCGGATCAGAATCTAGATAGTGTGAACCGCAGGTTATCAATTCGCGACGAAAACAAGAAAAGAGGGCGTGTAGCCTGTGACTTCGCTTACCGCACAATTGATGGCGAATTGGATTTTAGGTACTAGCGTATCCCACACTCTGTGATCGTTCTCAATGAATGCAGAGATAGCTGAAGTTATAGTTTTGTTATAACGTTCAACCGTATTAACGTGAGGCGTATAAAATGGAGTATAGTGTGTGTTCGGAACTTTATATTTAGATAATAAGTTTTTAAATTGGGCACTAACGAATTGTTTACCGTTATCTACTATGACAGTAGAAGGAATGCCGTGAACCAAGAAAACATTATCTTCGAGTATTTTTGTTATTATTTTTGCTGTGGCACGCTTTATAGGGAAAAGCAAACAATACTTGGAGAAACAACAACAGACAACGAAAATATAGTTATTTTGTTTTCTTGTAGGCGGGAGGGGTCCAATTAGATCGATACTTATCGTTTGAAACGGCCTAAGACAAGACTTTGGTCCGCCCATATGACCGAAAGTGGAGTGAGTTTGATGTTTATGAGCGATACAATCATCGCAAGAATTGACGGCCTTAACCACGTCCGCATACATACCTGGCCAATAGTAGTTAAGGGCCAAGCGCTTGTATGTTTTAGAGATGCCCATGTGACCAGCTGTGGGCAACGAATGGTTTTGCCTTATTAACTCCGATCTCTCTTCGGATGGAACAACCTCTTTCCATTGAAACTCTCTAGTAAGAGGGTTAAGACTTTTTTAAAACGATATAATTTATTATTAAGGACCTGATAGTCGATAAAAGAGGCAGGAGACTGTGAACAACCCTTATAGATATTAAGATACCATGAATCATTAGTAGAAATGACATTCCCATCTATTGTGTTGCATTGCGTAGGCATGACATTAGGGGAACGGGAAAGGAAGTCTGGCACAACGTTATCGGTTCCTCGACGATGCTTTATTTCGAAATTATAGGAAGAAAGACGGACTCCCCATCTAGCCAGTCAACCCGTAGGATTGTTGAGTTTGATAAACCACTTGAGAGCAGCGTGATCAGTGTACACAATAAATTTCTTGCCATTTTCTACATAGCAACGCCAGTGTTCAATAGCTGACAGAACAGCAAGCGCCTCGCGCTCTGTAGCACTATAATTTCTTTCTTGGTCCGTAAGGGATTTGCTGTAGAAGGCTATAACTCTTTCTTTTCCCTCCAAGACCTGACATAGAACAGCTCCGATACCAAAGTCACTACTATCCGCGTGAATTTCAAATGGTTGTGTGTAATCTGGACAAGATAGTACCAGCGAAGAAGACAAACAATCCTTTAATTTATTGAAAGCTGCGTCAGCCTCTCGCGACCAATTGAACGCAGGAGAGTTTTTACCGTTAGAAGTTAGTTTATTCAAGGGAGATGCCAGCGCACTGAAGTTAGGTATAAACCTTCTATACCACGACGCAGCGCCTAGAAATCGACGGACCTCCTTTTTGTTAGTAGGAGTGGGGTAGTTTTTTATCGATTCTACCTTTTCGGGATCGGCATGAAGGCCTTCCGAATCCACTACATAACCCAGGTATTTTAATTTAGTGCTGAAAAAGTTACATTTGTCGAGATTTATAGTGAGGTTCGCATATTTTAATTTTTCTAGTATTTTTGACAATAGTGTAATATGGCTATCAAACGAATCTGAGACACAAATTACGTCGTCGATATAACAAAAAACCCTGTTTTCAAATTCTGGACCGTAAAACAAAATATCTGCAAGACGCTGCTGGGTGGCTGGAGCGTTAGTTAATCCAAAAGCCATAGATTTAAAATGAAATTTACCACGCGTAGGAATATAAAATGACGTTTTGCAACGATCCTCTTTTTTTATCAAAGTTTGCCAAAAACATTTTGAAATGTCTAAACTAGATATGTATTTAGCATCTCTTAAGTGATCTAAAATCTCAGCAATATAGGGTAAACTATAAGCATCTTTTTTTGTTATAGAATTTAATTTCCGACTATCCAGACAAAAACGCAGTTCGCCATTTTTTTTAGGGGTCAAGATCACTGGATTAGACCAAGGGCTCTCGGAAGGTTCAATCACGTCTTCTTTAAGCATTTGGTCGACATATTTTACCAAAATGCGCTGTTTCTCTGGAGACATGCGATAGTAACGCTGCCGAATCGGTGGGTGATCACCTGTATCTATCGAATGAGTAATGAGAGAGGTACGGCCGAGACCGCGTTTCTGATAAGAAATATCGATAAATTGAGAAATAATGTTGTTGGCGGTAGTTCTTTGATCGTCAGTTAAATTATCAAATGAAATTAATTTACTAACGGTGTCCTTCTGTACTACCGCGGTTCCAGATTCGTGATTATTTTGAGGTGAGACGGTTTCCAAATTAGCCGGAAACAGACCAAAACTTCTCCAAAAATCCATACCCAGAATCAAGGGATTTTTGCTGCCAGGAACGATATGGGTAACAAGAGAAACAGTTTTATTTTGAAATTGGAATGGAATTACCACTGAGCCGAGTGAAGAATATTGCTCGCCACCAGCGGTGGTAAAAACCAAGGGCTTAGAACCACTTAATTCCAAATGTTTCAAGAAAAGAAGATGAGAATTATTACCAAGTATAGTAGCGCAAGACCCAGAATCAAGTAAGCCAATGGTGTTTTTTTTATTTACTACTACAAGGATATAGGGAGGTTGTGTGTTTGTATTTACGATTGAAGAAAGTTTATGGCAATTAAAGAAATTGGATACGTGATGTAGCCAATTGTGCCACTCAGTTTTACCAGTTCAACTTTTTATTTTGGACTTTCCCCAATCGGAACTTACAAGTTTTTTGAAAGTTCATTGTTTTTATTACAGTTTGTACAATTAGAGACTTTAAAACCTTTCAAACCACATTTAAAGCAAATAAGAAAACGAGGCTGAGTGCAAGATGATAAATTTTGCGAGTCATTTCTACATCTAAGGCAGAATTGTTTATTATTAGTAGTATTAGCAACGGCATTAATTTGACGATCCTTAGAAAAATTGTTAGAAGAAGCCGGACTGGAATTTTTTAAATAATTTCGATTTCGGAAAAAGTTTTTATTATTATAAGTTTTATTTACGATGGCGGAATCGGAATCAACGTAAGCCAGTTCAGGAGCCAAAGTACTAGAAGTAACCTTAGGTGGTTCAGAAAAATCATTACTACGACTTTGATATTGTTCGAACTTTCTGCAAATGCTAACCAACGAAGAAATATCTGAAACCACCCCAGACAGAAGGCAATTAGTGTAACAAGGCCTAATGTTATTTAACAAGATGTTCAATTTGACAGACTCGCTGACAGGCTCATCCAAACGGGAAAATAATCCTTGCATTTTTGCTATATATAAGGTTATGTTCTCTTTCTCGCCCTAAGAACGAAGTCTTATTTCCGCCATTAGTTTATCGTCGTAATTATGCGGACTGAAATCACGCTTAAGTAATTTACAAAGATCGTCCCAAGTTTCAACGCTGTCTTTAATAGAACGATACCAATGGAGTGCATCGTCTGAAAATATCTCAAAAGCGAAAGAAAAGATTTTGCTATCTGGAATGCTTCTACAAGACATAAATTCGTTAACTTTTTGAATAAAGGCGCGCACACACGATTTGCTGTTATATTTAAATTTACCGAGTTCAGAAAATAGTTTACGATCGTAGGTTAATGCATCAAAGAATTTTTCATCTGAGTTCTGTGACTCGACTCCGCTCGATACTACAGGTTTAGAAGAAGTTAAGGACGAGAGAATTTCGGAAATGGAATGAAACTCGTTCCAGACCGAATTAAATTTTTGTGTATCACTAATTGAGGTGATGTCAATGCGTGATAACCTATGAAAAACGTGGCTGAGAATAGATTCAGTTCTAGAGTAAAGATTTTTATCAAATTTAGATTGCAAGGCTTTCGCGTTGTTTTTCACTCGTATTAAGGAATTATTTACCGCGGAAATATCCTCTTCGATCGTAAAACATGATTCTAAAATGTCCTCTGAAGGAGAACTAGATGAAAGTTTGGTAATTAATTTACGTAACTCCTCCACAGTACACTTTGAGGGGTCACCACCTCTTATTTCTACCTCATATTCGAGTTCCGATTTATTTAATAAAGTAAATTTTATGGTATAGGCCATAGTGACCAAAAAAAAATGTGTGGAGCAGCTACGAAACCAGAAAAATTATGTGGAGCGAAAAGAAAAAAATCAATTTGATTCCGTCCAAAAGGGTTTAACAGCAAGGATATTATTACGTGAGATTAATTAAGTTAAAGTGGGATATGATATACCACGCTGCACGAACGCAAAAGCACGTGGACGGACGATAGCACCGCGTGAACAAAGGAATTAGATATGTTATATAATTATGCACTGCGCTGCACTGGGTACGGAATGAAAACACCAAAAAAAAATAACAAACACTAGTACATACCCTCTTGAACGAAATAAAGCACTCAAAACACAGTTATAAAATTTAGAAGATCAACGAATCTCGTGGTAACTCCTCTGTTGTGGCGCCACTGTGACGTTGTGATTATTTTGAAAGAAACAATATTTAAAAAGACCAAACTCTTTAATTTAATTTTTAACAATTATACAATGAGTGCCGAAAGTACTCACAGGTAAGGGTCGTAGGTTCACAGCCACGAGATTTGTTGTTCCAGAAGAGATTTCCAAAAGTACTCAGCTTTGAAGCAGCCCGGCGTCCAGTCGTGGTCGAAAGAGGACGAGACTCCTCACGCCTCCGTATTTATATGGGCCGCGCGGGGTGGAGAGCGGGGTAAGGAGGGAAGCGCCAGTGCGGTCCTCGTCACAGGTGGGGGACAGCGATAGAATGCGACATGGGATATCGCTACGCAAATAGATTGCTACACCGCCGCCCCTCACCATTCTAGAGTCACCCCCTGAAGAAGTCAAGTATGACCTATCATTTCTGATTAGTCTGTAACCAGGAAGTGGATACAACGTGGACGAAAGAGATGGTTTCAAAAAACTTTCTGACACCAAAATCGCATGAAGATTAATTGAGGCAAAGGTCCCCAATAAGTCGGTGTAGTGGTCAAGAATGCTTTGAGCATTAATATAAACGACGTTAAAATTTTTTGCACAGGCGGAAAAAGTGCATCTTAAGTTCTCATTCAGTGAAGGCATATCATCATTGTCTACACTCAGAAAACTATCAGACGAAGAGGATAAGGAAAAGTAATCTACATCAGAATTATAACTTAGAACATCAGACATATCATGAACTATAAATATAAACGTAAATAAACGAAATAATTATATATATAAATAATATAAAATAATATGTTAAATTAAACTAAACTAAATTTTTTATACACCTAAATGCCTAAAATTATATCCTTGCCAGATACTTGCCAGACAATCAGACATAAAATACAAATCGGAACACTTAAAAAAAGAAAAAAAACATTCACAATAATCACAATAGAAATAAAACGCAACAGGTAGGAGACAAAGCAGTACATAAAAAAAAAGTAAATTGACAGTGACATATTTTGTGTTTTTGACATAAAGGTAAATTATTCAACTGTCAAATCAATCAAGTGAAGTGATGTTTACAAGTGATGGTACTAAATAAAAAGAAATAAAATCAAAAGTGTGCCAAAGAAAGAATGATTGTTACAATTACCCTAAAATTACACAATCATAATATTATTTCGGTACCGCCACATTGGCCAGGCTTGGAAATACTAACAAAACTAGCACTACCTAACCTAAACGAACGGAATGACTTCACTTGATGTTTGTCTTGGCCTGGAGTTTGGCGCTCCGCTGTGGACGGTCGACAACATCGCCGACGGCAGCTGGCCTGGCCTGCGAGCGAGAAGATGACGCGTTGGTCGCCGGGGCTCGAGTGGCGGCCGAAGCTGGTACAGATCTGTCGACTGCCTGCTGTTCACTGTCTTTAGCCGCCGCATGCTCATCTAATACAATCCGAAGCATGGTCCTTCTCCCCATCGGGCCCCCGCGAGATTAACTATATGTACTTGCGTGTTCAGTTTTCGTGTGTGTGATTCGCCGATCGAACTGTATATACTGTGCCGTGTCGTGTCGCGCTACCATTTTTCGGACGATCGGACCTATCTACAGTGCGCATCAACAACTAGAAAACGCCAGGCAAGTCATCAATAAGACGACGCAATCACGGCAATTTCTGTCCTGGGATACGCCGATCTGAAGCTGTATTAAACGTGCCGTGTCGTGTCGTGTAGCTACCATTTTTCGACCGATCGGACCTATCTACAGTGCGCATCCACAGCAAGAATCCTAGCAAGCATCAATCAAGCAGCAAGAAAATTCAATCTCAACAATCACGCAGAAATTAGTTTGTGTGATCTACATTCGATTCGTCTTTGTACATTGTACCACGTTGAAAACCGGCGTGTTCGTCGATTTGTCTACTCTGCATGCCATCGTGCCAACACAAGTACGACAAACTTCATCGCTATTGGCTGACATTTCAACTTCCTGCTTGCGTCAGAGCGCGAGCAACGATCGTCATTCGTCAAAGCAGCATCGCGTAACCAAATTCCTGCAACACCAGCGCCACTCCGCGTGCAACTTTCATCGCATTGATCGGAGTTTCGACCGACGATCAACCTCGTGACGCTAGCATCGCCAGCCGCTTGTAGCGTTTTACCGCCATTTGCATTGTGCACAATAGCCATCATTTGCATCTTTTTCAATTTTGCAGTACTCAGTACAGTGTATTTAAGATAATTACGTTGAGTTTAACCTATAGATTTTAAATAGTAATAGTATTCACCGTGTAAAGTAAAAATTGAAGATGGAGAAAGAGGAACAAGCTCGCGCTTTGTCGCGTAAACGGAGTGCAGTGAAGGGTAACCTTACTAAGATTTTTAACTCATTAATTAAACCAGAAATCAACGATTTAAATAAAAACGCACTTCTTTTAAAAGAAGAGCGGATTAGGGCCGCCTTTGAAAAATTTGAGTCGTATAACATTGAGTTGATGGCTATGGATCCGTCCCTCGGGGATGACTCCGTGGAGGAAAAATATGTAGAAAGCCTTACAGCCATCAGGGAGCTACTATCTAAACTAGATCAAGCCGACAGGCAACGTCCTCCTATAATGCCTACAAAACTACCTCAAATAAATATTTCCGTTTTCAGTGGCAGGTATTCAGAGTTCAAGCCGTTCATTTGCCCTTTTGATTCCATCATACATGCAAACAAGTCCATGGAAAACGTACAAAAGTTGTATTATCTTAGATTATTTTTACAAGGTGAACAACTTGATTTGATAAAAAATCTAGCTTTATCCAATGAAAGTTATGATGAGGCAAGAAGAATATTGTTAAATAGGTATGATAATGTATACAGAATCACTAATGAACACATATCTATTTTACTGGATATGCCACCTATTACTAAGTCAACCTCTAGCAATATCAGAAATTTTGTGTCTCAGGTTAAACAGCAACTTGCTGCATTAAAAAACTTGTCACATCCTATAGATAAGTGGGATCCTATTTTACTATGCATTCTGAGTAGGAAGCTGGATCTATTCTGCAGTAGGGAATTTCAATTAACAAGGCAAGAGGTCACACATCTCATTGAATTTCTAGAGAAAAGAGCCCTAGCACTGGAGAATGCAGAGCAACCCAAGGAAAGGACTTTTGAATGAGCAGCTACCAAGACGACTCATATGGCAACTGTCAACAAGTCCCCGCTGGTCAATGACCCGGCAACTGTCAACAAGTCCACACTGGTACATGAACCGGCAGCTGTCACCAGGGCTGGCGAGTTGAGTGCTCAGAAACTCCAGCAGGCTCCGAAGAAGTGTATTCTATGTAAGTACAGTCATAAACTTTACACTTGCCCTCAATTTAAATTAAAATTAATTGCAGATCGTCTTAATTTTGTGGCAAATAACAATTTATGCAAAATTTGCTTAAACAATCATACAAAGAAATGTAGGTATCATTTTAAATGTGATACTTGCAAAGAAAAGCATAATACATTACTCCACGAGGATAAGACTCAATCTCCTGTCACTTTAATGTCAAAAGCAAGCATCTTACAGGTACTATTGCCAACTGCCAAGGTTAAACTGATTGGCAAAAATGGAACCGAGGTACATGTGAAAGTTTTACTCGATAGTGGATCACAGGTGTCATTTATTACCAACGAACTTGTCAATTTGTTACAAATGCAGCCGAACAAGAACAGTCTACCTGTTTCTGTTATAGGCAATGTTTCCAGTAATTTAAACCAAAGTGTTGATTTAACAATACATTCCTTAGTAAATCAGTTCAAAATTACAGTTACATGTTATGTACTCCCCTCAATTACATCTAAGCTTCCACAGAATAAAATTGATTGAAATAAGTTGGAACTGCCTTCTAATTTAGTTCTAGCAGATGACACATTTAACGTGCCAAGCACAATACATATTCTATTGGGAGCCGATGTATTTTTTCAGCTGTTGCTGCCATCTGAGACCTACTCGGTGTCTACGCAACGGAGTGAGGGAGGGCACAAGGGTGCTGATCAATCGCCGTCAATCTTCAATACCGGGTTTGGATACATCATTGGTGGTACAGTACCTTCACATGTAACACAACATTCTTTTCATACAGTAACACTTTTTTGCCACGAGTGTGACAACAACTTAGATAAATCTCTTTCTGAATTCTGGAAAACTGAAAATGTTCATTTATTATATATTAAAAATGATATTTTCCAGAAACACACTGAGCATGAAGCATGTGAAATCAATTTTGTTGAGAATGTAAGACTAGATACAGTTAATAAAAATTTACAGTTGCCTTACCATTGAAGTTGCCCTTAGACTCAATCAATCAAACTCTAGGGGACTCCTTGCATTTAGCGCTCAAAAGGTTTTATAACTTAGAAGCCCGATTTCAAAAAGATGCAACGCTCTATAAGTTATATAAGGATTTCATACATGAATATATAAACCAAGGGCATGCTAGAAAAATTGATATAAGTCAGTATATGACCTCAGCTCTCAACCAGTTTACTTTTTGCCACACCATCCTGTGCTTAGACTTGATAAGAAAACTACCAAGTGCCGGGCTGTATTTGATGGCTCAATGAAAACTAATAAAAAAGTTAGCCTAAATAATCTTCTATTAAATGGTTGTGTCGTTCAGAGAGAACTAGTAGATATATTATTACTTTTTCGAGTTGATGAGTATTTTTTTATTACTGACATTAAAAATATGTTCCGTAAGATTGAATTAAAACAAGAATACCGATCTTTACAGAATATTCTATGGAGGGACTCTCCTCAAGAAAGTGTACAATGTTTGCAATTTAATACAGTCACTTATGGTTTGAAAAGTTCACCATTTTTAGCAACTCGTTGCCTAAAAGAATAAGCAGACAGGTACAATAATGAATATCCACTTGCTGCTAAGATCATTTACAATTATTTTTATGTTGACGATGCCCTTGTATCACAAGCATCCCCAGACCGATTGATTGAAGCTAAGAGACAGCTTTGCTCACTCTTGGACATCGGCGGCTTTCAATTACACAAATGGGTCTCCAACTTGCCTGACATACTACATGATATTCTTAAAACTCAGCAACATTTTGATGATATTGATTTAGAAAAGAATAATTCTTCTCTTAAGACATTAGGCATGAATTACAATACAAAATAAGATTCATTCATATTGTCTAGTCCGAAAATGTCAACAGCTATGCCACAAACAAAACGTGAAATTTAAGTTTCACTAGTAGGTTTTTTGACCCGCTTGGTCTTGCAGGCCCTATCGTGGTAGGTGCTAAATTTATCATGCAACAATTATGGAAGGCACAAATTGGTTAGGACTCAACCCCTGACAATGATATTTAAAGCTTATGGGCTGAATTTTATAAAAGTCTGTGCAATATGGAACCAATTTGTATTCAAAGATATGTCAATTTACATAATGTGAGTCATGTACAGATCATAGGCTTTGCTGACGCCTCCAGCTCAATGGCATATGGTTGCTGTCTATATTTAAGAGTGGAAGATGATGCAGGCAACATAAAAGTTTCATTGATTTGCTTTAAATCACGCATTAATCCAGTTAGCCAAAGTCTTACAGTCCCTAAACTCGAATTGAACGCTGCGCTGCTTCTTGCTAAACTCACAGCACGAATATATGATGCTCTTACTGTAAAAATCAGTATCAGAGATGTCATTCTTTACTCAGATTCAAAAATATTTTTAGCTTGGAATGGAACAAGCATAACCAGTTTGAATGCCCATGTCGCAAATAGAATAAGGCTTATAAGACAACTTACAGAACAGTTTACATGGTCGTTCGTCAATTCTGAGCATAACCCTGCAGATTGCCTAAGTCGAGGGGTCCTCCCTCATGAGCTGCATAAACATTCACTATGGTGGACGGGCCCAGCCATGCTGCACACCAGTAAGTACATTCCTGAAGTAAGTGTATCCTTGCCTCTGGATTTACCTGAAGTTAAGCCCAACTCTTCATGCTTCAGTGCTATGGTTTGTACGCATGTGTCAGAAGAAAAATTAAGTCTTGAATTTCTCGATAAGTTTTCAAGTATAGGCAAAATGCAAAGGGCTCTAGCATATGTTTTGCGCTTTACTCAAAATGCAAGGTCTAAGGATTCAAGCTAAATTATCTCACTAGTCAGGAACTGCTTATGTCACTTCAAATAATTGTAAAAAACGAACAGCAAAAGCATTTTATTGATGACATACATACATTGAAATGTAAAAATGCTATTGTAAAAGGTAATCTAAAACCTTTACACCCATTTATTGATGGCAATGGCTTGCTTTGTGTGGGTGGACGGTTGCATAATGCTTCTATCTCTCATTCTCAAAGGCACCCAATACTGTTGCCAAGCGATTCACGTGTCACTGAATTAATCATACTAAGCGAGCATGTAAAAAACCTTCACGCTGGCCCAAGTCTGGTTTTGTCATCAATAAACCAACAGTTTTGGATTATACATGGAATTAGAAAAATAAAAAAAGTCATACATAAATGTATAATTTGTTTCAGACTCAAGGCTGAAGCAGCAACGCAGCTAATGGGTTCTTTGCCTTTGGCACGCGTTGTCGCAACTTGTCGCGCATTTCTAAGGGTCGGGTTGGATTATGCTGGACCCATTTTGATAAAACAAAGCAGGATCAGAAAGCCGATTATTACAAAAGCTTACATTTGTCTGTTTGTGTGCTTTGTTACAAAGGCTATCCATCTAGAGCTTGCTTCCGATCTTAAAACAGAGACATTTTTGGCATGTTTAAAACGTTTTATGTCACGTAGGGGTTTGCCTACAGATATATATAGCGACAACGCATCCACGTTCAAGTGCGCAAGGAACCAATTAGATAAATTGCAGACATTTCATAATTCAACAACCCACTAAAGGCAAGTGAATAAGTTTTCAGCCCAGAGCAATATTTGCTTTCCTTTTCTGCCCTGCTACTCGCCGACCTTGGCTGAATCTAGTGTTAAAAGTGTTAGGCACCATCTCAAGAGAGTGGTGCAGAGAGCTGTACTTACATACGAGGAGCTTAACACAGTATTATGTCAAATAGAAGGTATTTTAAATAGTAGACCACTTATGGCAACGTCTAGTGATGTTAATGATTTTTCTTGCATAACACCTGGTCATTTTTTGATAGGCTCAGCTCTGAATACTCACCCACAAAGTGATGTAGTTATCAGTAACAGATTACAATTTTGGAAAATTTGTAATGATATCAAAATTCAATTTTGGAAGGAATGGAGCAAATTTTATTTAAATACTCTTCAGTCTAGACCTAAATGGCAAAATGTACAGCCTAATTTAAAAATAGGTTCTCTTGTTATCCTTAGAGAAGATAACACCGCATCCATGTATTGGCCTTAAGCTAGGATAACACAAATTTTTCCAGGAACCGATGGCAAAGTAAGGGTTGTAAAAGTCAAAACCGCCAATGGTCATTCACATAGGCGCTCTGTAGTCAAAGTATGTGTTCTCCCTCTAGAATAAGATTAATTGTATTTGATTACATTTAAAAACTGTTAAGTGTAGAATTGTTAAGTGGTTATTTTTTAAGGATTTGAATGTTGTGTATTATTACATAAGTTATGTAAATTACAACATGTAAGTAAACAAAAACACAACCGTTTGTAATAGTTTAGTTTAATATTAAGTTAGCAACTGCTGTTCACAACTCCTTTTTTTAGGGTTCCGTAGCCAAATGGCAAAAACGGAACCCTTATAGATTCGTCATGTCTGTCTGTCTGTCTGTCCGTCCGTATGTCACAGCCACTTTTTTCCGAAACTATAAGACCTATACTGTTGAAACTTGGTAAGTAGATGTATTGTGTGAACCGCACTAAGGTTTCGACACAAAAATAGAAAAAAACAGTAAATTTGGGGGTTCCCCATACTTAGAACTAAAACTCAAAAATTTATTTTTCATCAAACCCATACGTGTGGGGTATCGATAGATAGGTCTTCAAAAATGATATTGAGGTTTCTAATAGCATTTTTTTCTAAACCGAATACTTTGCGCGAGAGACACTTCCAAAGTGGAAAAAAGTGTGTCCCCCCCCCCGTAACTTCTAAAATAAGAGAATGATAAAACTAAAAAAAATATATAATGTTCATTACCATAAAAACTACCAGCGAAAATTGGTTTGAACGAGATCTAGTAAGTAGTTTTTTTTTAATACGTCATCATCATAAACGGCAATTTACCTTTCATTTAATCAACTCAAATATAAAAATTAAAAAAAAACATACTACAAGACTTTTATATTATGTTATTTGCTACTACGGAACCCTTCATGGGCGAGTCCGACTCGCACTTGGCCGCTTTTTGTAGGTATATTTTGTCTCAATTGTACATGCCAATACTCGGTTAAATAACAAGTAGCAATATAGTGTGTTTTAGCTTAATTTATACCGAACTTATGCATAACCCAATTGTTAATCTCTCTGACTACAAATAATTTAGTTTACTATTATGTCATAGCACTAACATTGATTTAGGTATACATATATATTACATATAATACGAGTAAAGCACAATGCTCAAATACTTTATATTGTCAAACTTAATTGTAGGCTTCTTGCACTTCAGTTATTTTTTATTGTAAATGTTACGTAACAATCTTGATATTGCGCCCCGCAATATGTTAGAGTTCCTAACATTAATTTTAAATAGCAACATTTATTTTCATCTAAGGTAGTATTTGTCTATGCTAAGGAAGTGTACGTTTTTGTATGGTTAGTATTGTGCTTTCCCATTGCCATTGATCCTTGTACTATTGTTCGGGATAGATCATAAAACCATATTTTTAATTAATTTCTTTATTTGGACGACCAATATTGATACAATAGACGAATGGCGGAAGAGAAGAAGCACAGACAATTAGGCAATGTTGCCATGACGCAAAAAAATTACCTCCCTTTTGGAAGTCGGTTAAACATGTATGCATTGTTGCCATAGTTGCAACATGCTGCGGGCCTCACAGCCTTTGAAGAAATTTAATTACAATTTTTATAAAACAAATGTTATGCTTTACTACTGTAAACAAGCACATAAACTAGTTGAGGCCAGCTTTAAATTAGGCATAAAAATTTAAACTATTATGCACCTATGTTGTAAACTATATTCTTAGCCCTACGAGGAAATCTTGGGATGACAGTAAATGTTGTCCTAAGAATAAGTATACAACATAAGTACATGCAAAAATGGACTTATGTAGTGGCAATTTTATTAATTTGTGAAAAAACAGAGTGCCCAAACTACATTACTAACATTTATTTTTCTTCTTCATAAATAGGCAATTTAGCTATTTTATGTATAGCTCTCCGCTGAGTTCCAGAGCCAGTCTTAACCTCTACAACTCTTACACGACCATCAGGTCCTGGAAATAAATTTGTAATTCTGGCTAGTGGCCACTGCAACGGGGAACAATTATCTCCAATTAACAAAACTAATTGTCCTATTTCTAAATTGGTTTGACAATATGCCTCTTAGGCCGGACTAAAAGTTGAGATAAATAATTTTTGTGCCAGACCCTCCAAAAATACTGATGAATTTAGTACATTTCTTCCAAAATTTTAAAACATTGATGTTTTTTGAAGTTAAGTCTGGCTCAGGATAAGCATTGAGAGGAGCACCGCAACTTAAAAAATGAGCTGGGCTCAAAAATGAAAAATCATTTAGGTCACTTGACAATTGAGTTAAGGGTCTGGAATTCAAAATTCCTTTAATTTGTATGATTATGGTATTGAACTGCTCGTAAGTAAAACACATCGATGGCTCCAAAGTATACTAGGTCAACTATACTTCTAATAACTTAACAGTACGGCGATAAACAGAGCGAATGGTTATATTTCAAATATCAATACAATTAAGAAAAAATAACTAATCATAAAAAATAATAATATAATAAGGTCTTTAAACTGTGCAAAGTAAATTTAATATTATTTTATTTATTTATGAGATAATGTAGATAGACTAGTATACATAGATTAAATGTATGTTAAAAATGGACTAACTACCACTTATATTTTTATACGTCGTATTATTAAATCTACGTTTTTGGGATATATTACTTACTAAGAATGATAAAAAATATTTTTATATACTTATTAGATCTCATATGTATTATAATTTGTATCGTTAATTTATATTTTGTCAACATATAATAAGTTGACTCATTATACATGGACATAATTTTAAATTTGACCTATCATTATATTGAGTCAGGTGAGTATCAAAATAGGCAAAATAATTAAAAACACCTTTAACTGTTTAAACATTTTATTCTTATTAAAGAAATCTCAAGAAATTATAGGTAGGTAACATAAACAAAACTTTAGAATTTCTATTTAATAAACAAAAAATACAAAATTCTAGACAACAATTACAAAGACTTAGGTAGGTCTTAGGTAAAAAAAAATAGAAAATAATCGTAATTATCAATTGCACGTTTCAGTTTTCTTTTTCGAAAAATAGAAGATAATATTAGTATTAATTATTCATGAAATGCTTAAAATCACAATATTTTAGGAACATTCATCTTAATTACTTATAAAGAAAATCACAGTAAGTATTCTATTCTTAATATCACTGATACTAAGTAATTATTTATGAAAATAAAATCAGTCTCAATAAAAAAAATTATTGTCTATTATATTATCCTTCTTTTTTCCTTAAATTAAGGTTTAAGAAGTCTCAATAATTAACTTAATAGGTAAGGTAAAAATCATCTAGCAAAAAAAAGAAAATTATGTTTTTACTTATTCTGAATCGCTTTCAACTCTATTACTGTCACTTTGAATCAAATTAGAAAAAAACAAATGATATTCCTTAGGTATTACCAGTTTGTGGCACATGTCCATTAAATCTTTATATTTTTTTTTATCTATTGGGATTGGCCTATCGTAAGCAGGGCGAAGATCACTAAAATCTATATTAGGGATCGTTTTGTTACGTGTTACTTTAGGTTTGTTAGCACAATCAATCCAGCTATAAGATTCTTCCATGTAACTAGTTTTATAATATAATTTGTAAGGATTTTCTGCTTCAATTTTTATTTCGGTTAGTTTATTCCATGCCATTTTAGATCCGTCACATGCATAAGTCCAATTGTTTACTCTTTTAAGCACTCCTTTGAAGTTTATTACAATATCTTGAGACACTTCAGTGACCTTGTAAGGTTTATCATCTGTTTTAGCAAATTGAAATGCCATATACCATTGAGCAGGTGTATAAAGTATTTTGTCTTTTGTCTGTCTTTCTATAAGTGCATGCATACTGTCTCCCTCGTTTTGTGTGTGACCAACAATCAAAAAACGATGACTAATATCAATTTTGTATTTATAACTTGCCATCATATACATTAAAAAAACGATCCTATTCCGATTCTGACCACCGCTGTTATCAGACCAGAATCTATAATCTTTTATACCTGCTTTAACAGTTTGGTCAATAAATTTATACACACAGCTAGCAATTTCATTTGCTCCTCTTTTAGCAGTTTGTTGGTGCCAGGAAAAGCAATAACCCTGACGAGATCCTATATCAAAAATAGTAAAATTATAAACGGTAAGTTTTCTTTTATAATAAAATGTGTAACAATCCCATGAGGTACATTTAAGCACTTTTGGAGATCATAAGCTGCTGTTAGGATTTCAGGTTTTTGTTGAGATAATTCTTTGTCTTCTGCTTTCAACTTTCTTGCCAAGTCTTTTTGTTTCAAGTGCAGTTCCTGCTTTGCTGTTTCTTCATCTGTATGCTGTTTATTGTTTTCAAAAATGTGACATTCTTCACACACATCTTTTTTCGGCTTGTGGAAACTAATGTTTATGTTTTTATTGATTATATCACGATATTGCCGCACGCTAGTTACTTTATTCGTATACTTATCGGGATCAAACCATTCTTCATACAATTTAAACATTTTAGGAAACGATAGAGATCCATCAATATAATGTTTGCTGGAATCTTTACGAGCATGATGTGATACCACAGGCGAAAAACTTTCAACATGATCAAGTACACTACGTTTCATGTCATCAGTAATTTTTTTCAGATGGTGAACATGCTTTCCTCGCTGATCAGACTGTATAGATCCTTGACCTTCTTCTAGTTTTAATAAAGCTGTATATAAAAAATTAAAACTTATAGACAACGTATTTAAAAACATAGTTTTACATATCGGAATATTCCTTATAACAACGTTGTCCGTTTCATAAATAGGTAAAGTGTAAGAAATAGAACTCAGTCTTCTAGAATTTTCTTTATCTGTTGTTATCCTTTTCTTCAAATCTTTCGTAGCATATCTCGTCAAGAAGTCCCACTGCCTGGAATGATCTCCAATGTCCCAAAACATTTTAAATATCTTAGATCTGGTCTCTTCGGATATTTTTTCATAACATTTCTTTCTACACGTTGTAGGACATGGAGATTTTATTAGTTTTTTATTATGCACTTTTCCATTTCTACTAATATATTGTAAGCCTCTGTTGACATTCCGTTTTCTTACTTCATCCTTCCAATCATTTCGACAACGTTCCCTCACTCTACCTTTCTTTTCTTTAATTTCCGAAATTCGTTTGCGGCTCCTACATGTTGGAGTAGTTACTGGAGAGTCTGTGTCGTTAATAATAGTTGCAGGTGTAGAGATAGGACTTTCAAGACAAAAGGCGTCAACAAAAGTAGGTGAAGGACAAAAATCAACGCAAGGTGATGGCATTGGAGTATCATCGTAATTTTTTTCAGAACTGTTACTGGTACTAGCCTTTTCTTTAATATTTGATTCATCTTTATTTTTATAAAAAATGTATGCATTAGGTGTGTTTGGTCGAGAATCTTCAATTATTGATGGCGATGAAGAGGTGGTAGGTAGCAAAGTCCCAGTTTTATTACAAAGTTCTTCATTGTTAGTTGTTAGTGTAAGATCGGGAATATCGTTCGGAAAAATAGAAGAGTTGATTGGTAGATTATGTAAGATTTCAGTGTCTTCCAAATCAATGTCATTTAATATTGATAACTCTTCGTGGGTAAAATTTGCACCTGAAGGCAAAGGAGAATCTGAAAGAAAAACATATATTTTATACAATAATATACAGATACAAATACACAATCACGTCAATTAGAATTCATAAAAATCTGTATAAAGAAACCAGTAAAATGAGTCAAGTTAATACTTCGTTAACATTGTTTATTGTATACTGATCTATGTACAGTTATACCATTATACGCGGTTACACATTTAAAATAGCATAATTATAAAATAAATTACGCAGTAACTATTTTTAAAGGCCTATAAATAATTATTTCAATATACTTACGTGTTTCCGATTCATTTTGAACATTATCACAAACTTTAGAAGCATTTTCCTTGTTACCCATACAGCAATCATATTTTTCATTCACAAAATTAATAATTTTTCGAGACCTAGTACTCATCACCACTTTATATTTAGTTATGGTTCTAAATTGAAACAAATATAACCCAAGAAAAACTACTATTTACTGATAACAAAAAGTACACAATTACATCCGCACGCCGCGACTTTTCGACGTATACTGAGCTGGTTTCAACTTGTACCAAAATGACCGCATTCGTGTCCCGCGTATACTGGTACGGTACACTTGACTCAGTGTACTATGTGCAAATTAAATAAATCGTTTACTTGATCTAGTATACGCCAGTTTTTCTTAGTTATTTATTGACTTATAATTTTTTTAACACCGGTAATTAAAAAAATGCTATTTAATTGTTGTTAATATACTAAAAAGTAAAATTGTGGAAATTTGTTAGTTGACTCAGTATACTTAGGAGCCATCGACATATTGCCAACTACACGTCTAAAATGATGTTTGAAAAGCTTAACAGATGCTTCCCATAATCCTCCCATGGAGGCTGAGTAAGCAGGAATGTACTTAAATTCAATACCCTTCACTGCGCAGTAATTTACTACACTGTCCTTATGACTTTGAGAATTGGTTAAACGATACAATTGTTGCAACTGATTGTTGGCACCTTTAAAGGTCGAGGCATTGTCACAAAAAACAGTAGCTGGAGTATCTCTCCTGGAGCAAAATCTTTTAAATGTTGCTAAAAAACATTCGGTTGTCAAATCTGACACTAATTCAAGGTGAATACATTTGGTCACGAAACAAACTATTACCAATACATATCCTTTGCTTATTATAGACCTACGTAAAGTAGACTGTTTTATTTGAAAGGCACCGCAATAATCAATACCAATTTTATTAAAAATTCTGTCCGGTGTTACACGAGACTCTGTCAATGATGCCATTAACTGGTTGGCCTTTTCAGCCCTAAACTTAAAACATGTGGTGCACTTGTGCACTATTTTCTTAATTTCTTTTATTGCATTTACAACATAATATTTTTGAACTAGGCTAGATAAAGTTAAGGTATTTTAATCCTGAATGCATTAAAGATAAATGCTCATTACGAATGATGAGAGTAGTAAAATGGCATTTGTTGGGCAATATTATTGGGTATCTTTGGCCATATGTAATGTTAGCGTTTTCCAGCCTTCCTGCTACTCGCATTATTCCCATTTTATCTAGAAAAGGGTTGAGAGCCTTAATGTGTGTCTTTTTTTGGCTGCCCATCCCTGATACATTTTAACTCATAAAAAAAATGCAACGATTGAACATACTTAATTAAACTTGACATTGACAGCTTTATTTCAGTACAT
Source organism: Acrobasis consociella (assembly GCA_963555685.1). Lineage (NCBI taxonomy): Eukaryota > Metazoa > Arthropoda > Insecta > Lepidoptera > Pyralidae > Acrobasis > Acrobasis consociella. The sequence continues at coordinate 13,676,827 of OY743125.1, read as the reverse complement.
GTAAGATTTTCTAAAGTTCGTTTTTCTTTACTAAGTTTGCAGTTACTAATAAATCTTAGTACATATGCATATACTCGCTGTAGCTTAACCAAGGAAGATATGTTTGAGATTTTCAACAATTCTTGTTGCACATTGCAATTTACAACTTCAACCTTATCTAATTCAGAGCCATTATCAACTATAACAGTTTCATTTAAATTTATTTCCTTAGGAACGAAGTTTACATCATAAAGTTCTTGTGGCCCATGCCACCAAAGAATGTGGGAAGACAATTGAGTAGGATTCAATCCTCTTGATAAACAGTCAGCTGGGTTATTAGTCCCACTGATATGAAACCAATTACAATCTTTAGTAAATTCATGAATTGTGTTTACTCTGTTTTGAACATATTGTGGTTTTTAGATGATTTTAACCACCAAAGTACGATTTGAGAATCGGTAAATAAATACTTGTTTCTAAAATTAACATCCTTAAAAATAGAAATTAGCTTGTTATACAATTTTGCTAAAAGCACAGCTCCGTTTAACTCTAATTTTGGAATCGTCAAATTATTTCTGCTGCATGGGGAAATTCTAGATTTGCTACAAATTAAGTATGTATGCACTTCTTTACCATGCACCGTTCTGATATAAATACAAGAAGCATATGCAATATTTGATGCATCACAATAACCAATTAGATCCACACAATCTGCATTGCAAAGCTTTATATTACGGTTAACTATTATTGGATTCATGTTCATTAAATCGCAAAAAAATGCATTCCAGCAGGTTAACAATTTTTCAGTTATCGGGGAATCCCATTGTAACTTTTCTTTCCATAGTTTTTGCATAAACTCTTTGGCCTTTGTAACTATAGGACCAGCCAATCCTAAAGGGTCGAAAAATGTACTAATGCAACTTAACACAGACCGCTTCGTCCACAACTGAGGAACTTCACCTTCTGGTTTACAAATTATTAGGTTATCCTTTTTTAAATCCAAATGCAATCCCAATGCCTTTAACATTGCGTCATTATTACTAAATTGATGACTTTCTCCAAACACTTGCCTGTCTTTAGGAATATTGGACAGGATCTGGTGATTGTTTGAACTCCACTTATGCAGTTCAAAACTTGCAAGCCGCAACAAATTAATTAATTGTTTACATACCTCCATTAATTCCTCGATTGTTTGAGCTCCAAAAATACAATCATCAACATAGGTGTTGTTCATGAGTACCTTAGCTGCCAGTGGATACTTGTCTCCATACCTTATGGCCAACTCAACCAGGCAGCGCGTTGCGAGAAAACTGGAACTCTTGACCCCATAGGTCACGGTTTGAAGCTGTAAACACAATAATGGATCATTAATACTTTTTCTCCACAATATATTTTGTAAATGGACTTGAGAAGGATCAACATTAATCTGTCTATACATTTGACGTATGTCACAAAGGGCTATGAACTCATAAGAGCGAAACAGTACTAATATCTCAAACAGCCCCTGTTGAACAGTTGGCCCGTTATGCAATACATCATTTAAGCTTAAATTAGATTTTTTCTTTGCGCTTGCATCAAAAACAACCCCTTAGTTTTGTTGTCAGATTATGCTCTCTTATTACTGGATGGTGTGGCATAAAATAGCGTTGATCTATTCGTCTAATGTCTGATGATGATAACTCTATAACCTTAGCATGACCCAAATCAATATATTCTTGAATAAATTTAGAGTAACTCTCTTAGTTTTGGATCACTGTCAAATCGTTTTGTTAAGTTGTTCAATCGTTGCAATGCTAATGTAAAAGAGTCGTCCAATTTTAATTTTTCGATGAGTTCTTTGAGTGGGAGCCGCACCTGAAATTTTTTATTAATTAATTGTACCGAGTCTTTAAACTCGGCTTCGCAGATATGCGTCTTTGATATGTCCTCCTTGTTTATTTTGGGAGTGTGTTGTTCATCCCAAAACTTTTGAAGATAGCGGACTGTACTTTGTAGAGGTTCAGCAAAGGGCCAAGGGAAACAACTTTCAACTTTAGACGAACACACGTTGTAATGCTTTGCTTTCTACAGTACAAGGATTAATGGCAATGGGAAGGCACAATACCAACCATACAAAAACGTACACTTCCTTAGCATAGACAAATACTACCATAGATGAAAATAAATGTTGCTATTTAAAATTAATGTTAGGAACTCTAACAGAGGTTTGCAAGTTCAAGTCATGGGTCTAAATTCACAGCTTAACCAATTTGAACAACAATCGCGCAAAAACAACATGGAAATTCAGTGCGTGCCTGAGCACTCTACAGAAAATCTCAAAACCGTCGTAGGTATATTAATTGGCTGGAACTGTGGGCCACCCTCTGCGAGAGCACGAAATTCTAAATTATCATCGAGTTGCCAAGGTCAACAAAGAATCCACACGTCCAAGATCGATAATAGTTAAGCTGTCAAGCCCTCTAGTTCGTGACTCTGTCATAGCTGCTGTTAAAACATTTAACAGGACCCATCAAAACGACAAACTAAATTCCGCTCACTTGGGAATAGCCACTAAGGAAAAACAGCCGATCTACGTCAGCGAGCATCTGACCCCAGCTAACAAACAACTCCACGCGGCTGCCCGGAAAGTTGCTAAAGAAAAGAAATTTGACTTTGTCTTGGTGCGAAACGGCAAGATTTTTATGAGGAAGGACGTTAACTCTAAAAGTTTTGTTATTAGTGACTTGGACTGCCTAAGTTCAATTTAAGTATATATCCCCTTGATGGGCTCTTTGTTGAATAACAATTGTAATATGAATATTATCTATCGAAATGTTAGGGGTCTCAAGATCAACAATCAGGTTATTCTGGCCAATGCACTGAAGCAAAATGCTGATATAATCCTACTTACTGAGACATGGACGCTTGATATAATACACTAGAGGCAGCGCGCGGCTTCGCCCGCGTTTACCACGCGAGTGAAGTCGCGGGCGTGATGCAAAATAGCCTATAGCCTTCCTCGATAAACGACCTATCTAGTACCGAAAGAATTTTTCAAATCGGACCAGTGGTTCCTGAAATTAGTGCGTTCAAACAAACAAACAAACAAACAAACAAACAAACAAACAAACAAACAAACAAACAAACAAACAAACAAACAAACAAACAAACAAACAAACAAACAAACAAACAAACAAACAAACAAACAAACAAACAAACAAACAAACAAACAAACAAACAAACAAACAAACAAACAAACAAACAAACAAACAAACAAACAAACAAACAAACAAACAAACAAACAAACAAACAAACAAACAAACAAACAAACAAACAAACAAACAAACAAACAAACAAACAAACAAACAAACAAACAAACAAACAAACAAACAAACAAACAAACAAACAAACAAACAAACAAACAAACAAACAAACAAACAAACAAACAAACAAACAAACAAACAAACAAACAAACAAACAAACAAACAAACAAACAAACAAACAAACAAACAAACAAACAAACAAACAAACAAACAAACAAACAAACAAACAAACAAACAAACAAACAAACAAACAAACAAACAAACAAACAAACAAACAAACAAACAAACAAACAAACAAACAAACAAACAAACAAACAAACAAACAAACAAACAAACAAACAAACAAACAAACAAACAAACAAACAAACAAACAAACAAACAAACAAACAAACAAACAAACAAACAAACAAACAAACAAACAAACAAACAAACAAACAAACAAACAAACAAACAAACAAACAAACAAACAAACAAACAAACAAACAAACAAACAAACAAACAAACAAACAAACAAACAAACAAACAAACAAACAAACAAACAAACAAACAAACAAACAAACAAACAAACAAACAAACAAACAAACAAACAAACAAACAAACAAACAAACAAACAAACAAACAAACAAACAAACAAACAAACAAACAAACAAACAAACAAACAAACAAACAAACAAACAAACAAACAAACAAACAAACAAACAAACAAACAAACAAACAAACAAACAAACAAACAAACAAACAAACAAACAAACAAACAAACAAACAAACAAACAAACAAACAAACAAACAAACAAACAAACAAACAAACAAACAAACAAACAAACAAACAAACAAACAAACAAACAAACAAACAAACAAACAAACAAACAAACAAACAAACAAACAAACAAACAAACAAACAAACAAACAAACAAACAAACAAACAAACAAACAAACAAACAAACAAACAAACAAACAAACAAACAAACAAACAAACAAACAAACAAACAAACAAACAAACAAACAAACAAACAAACAAACAAACAAACAAACAAACAAACAAACAAACAAACAAACAAACAAACAAACAAACAAACAAACAAACAAACAAACAAACAAACAAACAAACAAACAAACAAACAAACAAACAAACAAACAAACAAACAAACAAACAAACAAACAAACAAACAAACAAACAAACAAACAAACAAACAAACAAACAAACAAACAAACAAACAAACAAACAAACAAACAAACAAACAAACAAACAAACAAACAAACAAACAAACAAACAAACAAACAAACAAACAAACAAACAAACAAACAAACAAACAAACAAACAAACAAACAAACAAACAAACAAACAAACAAACAAACAAACAAACAAACAAACAAACAAACAAACAAACAAACAAACAAACAAACAAACAAACAAACAAACAAACAAACAAACAAACAAACAAACAAACAAACAAACAAACAAACAAACAAACAAACAAACAAACAAACAAACAAACAAACAAACAAACAAACAAACAAACAAACAAACAAACAAACAAACAAACAAACAAACAAACAAACAAACAAACAAACAAACAAACAAACAAACAAACAAACAAACAAACAAATTGTCAAATATCCACAGCAATGATCTAACTCTAAAATAATACTTTTATATAAAAAGGGCGATTCATCATGTCTTGGCAACTATAGACCAATAAGCCTTATGACAAACATTTATAAAATATTTTCAAAAATTTTACTACTCAGACTGTCAAAAACATTAGATGAACACCAACCGCGAGAACAAGCTGGATTCAGAAAAAAATTTGCTACTACAGATCACATTCAGGTTGTATCACAAGTAATAGAGAACTCACAGGAATATAACATACCATTGTACATTTGTTTCATCGATTACACCAAGGCATTTGACTCTTTAGATCATGATTCTATCTGGGAAGCATTATTACAACAAGGCGTAGAGTCCCATTATATAGACGTGCTACGAGAAATTTACTCAAAGTGTACAGCAAACATAAAGCTAGAGACAGAAGGTACCGATTTTCCGATAAGGAGAGGGGTAATACAGGGCGACCTAATATCACCAAAGCTGTTCTTATCGGTGCTAGAAATGGTATTTAGAAATCTTGATTGGCAAAATAAAGGTATAAAAATAGATGGCGAATATCTCAGTCATTTACGTTTTGCGGATGATATTGTTATATTTGCAGATTCTTCACAACACTTGGAAAGCATGATAATAGATCTATCAGAAGAAAGTGCAAAAGTTGGTCTTATTCTTAATGCCTCAAAAACAAAAATTATAACTAACGATATTGAACAGTCAGTAGTAGTCGAAGGAACAGAAATCGAATATGTCAAAGAATATATTTATTTGGGTCAACTGATAGCATTTGAGGATACTACCGAAAAGAGATAAACAGGAGAATAGCTATTGCCTGGAAAAAATATTGGAGCTTAAAAGAAATTATGAAGAATACAGGAATAGAAAACAAAATAAAAATTAAGCCAAACATGGGCTCTACGAAAGCAAGATGAGGATAGACTGGCCGTACATCAGAGGAAGATGGAGAGGAGTATGTTAGGTTTAAAACTATCTGATAGAAACACAAATGAATCGATAAGAAGGAAAACTAGGATCACGGACGTAATAGAAAGAATAAGGAAACTTAAATGGAAATGGGCGACTTCCAAAAATACAATAATTAATTGAAAAATGTAAATAGATACGTAAGTTGTAGTGTTTTTATTTTTTTGGTAGAATAAAGGCTTTTTTATTTTATTTATTTTATTGCTGAGACATGGCTTAACGATACTGTGTACGACCACGAGGTAATTGATAGTAGATATAACGTGTTCCGACGAGACTATAGCACGACTGATAGTGCTAAATTGGACGGAGGTGGAGTCCTCATTGCGGTATTGAAAAAATACGCACCTATTCGGAAATTGCAATGGGAGTCCGTTGATGAAGACTTATGGATATCAATTAAACTTAAACAAGGAAATTCTGTTAGGCACCTTTGCATAGTTACTATTTATTTACCACCTCCAGTAGTTTTTTATCAACTCAAGCGTGTTACAGCCAACATAACTGATGTTTTGCAGCACAAAATTCCCCAAAATTCAGTCTTGCTGTTAGTTGGTGATTTCAATTTCCCTAAAATATCCTGGCACAAGGACCCAAACTCTAACTCTTTTCTCCCATTTGGTAACCATTCATCTGAGGAAAATCTCTTTGTGGACACTCTCACTTTTAACAATCTACATCAGCTAAATCCAGTAACGAATAATTCTAAGGATCGATCGTAAGATTTGGTTTTCTCAAATGAGCTTAATTTATTCCATGTTTCTGGGCACCCAGTGCCATTGGTCAAAATAGATAATCATCATCCTTCTTTACAAATCAGAATGACAAGTCGATTACACAAAAGAATAGGTTTTAATAGGGCTCCTTTTCCTAATTTCTATAAAGCAAACTATTCTAACATTAAGAAGGAACTGGGAAAAATCATTTGGACTGACCACTTTAAGCCTCATGATACTGTAGATGACACGGTTGAGAAGTTCTACGAACTTATCACACCTATTATTCAAACTCATACTCCTAACACTATCGCGAAAAAGCAATGCTGCAATAATAGTTTAAGTATGTTTATTATAAGTATTTAAATTTATGTAAGTTTATGATTTATATTTATTATTATTATATATATGTATGTATATTTTATGGTCATTCTTGTTATTATATATGCCCTATTATACTATAATACACCCTAATTTATTTCTTTAGATATACCTACTTGTCTAGTTAAATTTGCACCCCATCTATCACCTTTTCTATTACGTCCCAAAGGTAAACTGGTAGAAAATGCTTAGCATTAAGTTATATACCTTTTGTACTATAATCTTAAGATTTAAAGTGCAATAAATTAAATAAAAAAATAAAAAAAAGCACTATAAGTCGAGATAAAACTTTTCCCTGTTGGTTCAGTGTACAACTGGCATTAAGGCCCTGAAGGAGAAAGCTAAGAACTTTAAGTCTCAAGCTAAGACGAATATAAAGGATAATCCAAAATATTTCTGGACATTTATAAAATCATTGAAATCTAATAGTACTGATATCCCCGATGAAATGTATCGCGAAAACCAGAAAGCTCAAGGTGGACAAATAAGTGACCTATTTTCTCTTCATTCAACCTACGTGAGTAATTCGTCATCTCCATTTACAGTTGACAGAGATGAAACTGTATGCTTCTCTTGCTTTGTGTCACTTGTCCAGGTCAGAAATTTTTAAGGCTCTGGAGTCTTCTAATACCAACAAAGGTCCGGGTCCTGATTCGTTACCACCTGTATTTTTTTAAAACTGTGCTGAGAAATTGGTCGAGCCCAGGGACAGGAAGCGCTTTCCCTAACGTGGGTTTTTAGCGGCTAATTGATAGGCTTAAATATATTTTTTGGATCAAAAACCCCTATCGCTGGGTAACTTTTTTGATCGACTAACCGTGTCATATGGAAAGCCTTTAAAAGGGTTTCCCTTTAAATAAGTTGTTAAAACATGCACTTTACGTTACCCTTACAAAAACCATTTCTCATAGGTAACCCAATCTCATAGGCTAACCCTTTAAGAAGCGCTTTCCCTGGCGGCCACGGGGCAGGGGCTAGGGCCAGAGGCCAGAGGATACGTGGGGGGAAAAACCCTTTCAATAAAGCGGAAAAAATACCCCTTCCAATGATTTGGTAAACGCTTAGCCCTTCAAACGTTGTCAGTGCAGACACAATAGTAAAACAATACATCAGACGCCCGCTCCGGGCGTCCGACGTTTGAAGAATTAACCTATCTTATGGATATGATTACCCTATAGGGGATACGGTAAGCCTTTCGCTGGATAAGCTAACATAAGGCTAACATAAAGGTGAGGCTAAGCCTATTGTAAGGATGACCACTTAAAGGGGTTTTAAATATTAGCTGCTAACCCGGTCCCTGGTAGAGCCTCTGTATCTGATTTTCAATAAATCACTTTCAGTGGGTGTGTTCCCCACAAAATGGAAAACAGCGTACATTACACACGTTCATAAAAAAGGAGATATAACAAAATCGCCAATTTTCAACCAATTTCAATATTGTCTTTTATATGCATGCTCTTTGAATCATTGGTACAGAAACATTTATTTTATTTAAACTTTATTGCACAAGAAAAAGTGTAAAAATGGCGGACTTAACGCCATATGGCGTTCTCTGCCAGTCAACCATTGGACCAAGTAGAGAAATAATTTGGGTGGTGCGACAGAATATGAGACTATATAGAAAATTATAAATTAAATACCTACAAGAACATAATTAATATCATTTAAAAATATATACATATACGTACACCGATACGATTACTATACATAAAATATTTAATACATATTAAAATAATACATAAATACCTGAAGTAATATATATATATATATATATATATATATATATATATATATATATATATATATATATATTATTTTAATATGTATTAAATATTTATTTTATGTATAGTAATCGTATCGGTGTCGTATATATATATGTAGGTCTTAGTTTTGTTCTTTTGTTGCTAAAACACTCAGAAATAAATTTTTACCTCATTTGGAGAACGATAACCCGTGCCGACTTGCATCGAATCATATTCATACAAATGACGAGGAAGTGGCGGCACGCATTCGCCGTATTTGTCATTTGTTCTCAGTTAGTCTCGGGATTAACACATATTGTTTTGCATTTAAAATTAAAGTGAAATTAAGAAGCAATAAAAAAGTAACCTTTTAGTTAGTGAACGTGAACCATAAAATAACTAGAGCTAGGTTACGGCCTAAACAGTCCTCTTTTTTCAAATTCGCGAAGTTAAATTAACTGTTAATGAAAGCCCCAATCTCATTGTTCGAGAGTCTATTATATTCTGAGAAGAAGCTAGAATACCTACCAGAGCTATGCCTAATTGTGTAAAAAACCTTGTGGATCTTCACCATAGACGGAGAGAGAGGCAAAAAAAAACACGATGTTTACAAACGCCGTGAGGACTTATCGGGAATTGATTAGACTATCTATTATTTTCTTTGAAGATAATGAGAAAAAAAAAATTAACAAGACCACCTGGAGCAATGCATCAAGCAAGCATGGTGGAGCTAGAGCTATTTACTCTTTGAAAATATGTGTGTTGCAATCTCAGTTTAAAATGAACGCCAAGGATAAACTAGCACTACAAGTGTCTTCAAGACGTTTGTTTACTCATTACAGTTATATGTGAAATCATGTCTTGGATTTAGTCTGGCGGTGAAAGCACGAAATCAAGATTTGCGCTTTTAAGCTTCCTTAGGCCCAAGGAATACGAAACTGTTGACAAAGAGAACTCTAAAGCAGCCCTGACCAAGTTTAGTCAACATCTCTGGTACTTGTCAGAAAAAATACTGTTTTATCACTCTTTGATGATGAAATTGATAAACCAAACCAAGGGAAATATTGTAGTGAAATTACAAAAAGAGAGTTTGTATGATTCTGGGAAGAAAGATACAATTCCTCGAAAAAAGATATGGCTGATTATTTGTATCCAGACTGTTAATAAAAAAGATTATTTGTATGGTAACTGGGAATATAGTTTTATATCTTAAACCGTTTTTAATAAACTGATACTAAAATCATTAAGTGATTTTGAGTCTGACAAGAGCACACATTTATTGTCTCGTTAAAAACTTGATGTAAGCTTCTTGAAGAAACCTGTTTGTTCGTGGGACGATGTTGACTATTTACAGTAAAATAGAAGGTTTTTCTTGAAAGGTAGTAAATGATACAGCTGAAAGAGCTGTAAAGCTTATGCAAGATTTTAATGGATTGATCACTACAAAGGTAGAACTAAAAGAATTTTTGCTACGCTGTGTGCAAGAGCAAAATAATCTGTATCCAGACTGTGAATAAAAAAGACCCTTAAAATAAAATATACTTGTTGATCTGTCATTTTATTCTCTTTTACAAAATAAGCACTTATTTTGTAACTTTCTTTTTTATCGTTATTTTTATAATTATAAATATTTCATTTGATTTAGCTTCATAACGTAAGGGGTTAAAGACGGCGATTTTCAAAATCTTCACAGCCCTGTCGGCACGGGTTAATGTTGACATAGGAAGATGAAATTTTGTATTTGAGTAAGTCTAGGTAGTGTAAAAAGAATTAAGGGGTATGCATTTCGATATCGGAAAAAAAATTTTTTTCACCCATATAAGGGACACCCTAATATATATCTATATATATTTTGTTATATATAGTAGTAGTTATATATATATATATATATATATATATATAAATATATATTATTTTAATATGTATTAAATATTTATTTTATGTATAGTAATCGTATCGGTGTCGTATATATATATGTAGGTCTTAGTTTTGTTCTTTTGTTGCTAAAACACTCAGAAATAAATTTTTACCTCATTTGGAGAACGATAACCCGTGCCGACTTGCATCGAATCATATTCATACAAATGACGAGGAAGTGGCGGCACGCATTCGCCGTATTTGTCATTTGTTCTCAGTTAGTCTCGGGATTAACACATATTGTTTTGCATTTAAAATTAAAGTGAAATTAAGAAGCAATAAAAAAGTAACCTTTTAGTTAGTGAACGTGAACCATAAAATAACTAGAGCTAGGTTACGGCCTAAACAGTCAAATAAAATATACTTGTTGATCTGTCATTTTATTCTCTTTTACAAAATAAGCACTTATTTTGTAACTTTCTTTTTTATCGTTATTTTTATAATTATAGATATTTCATTTGATTTAGCTTCATAACGTAAGGGGTTAAAGACGGCGATTTTCAAAATCTTCACAGCCCTGTCGGCACGGGTTAATGTTGACATAGGAAGATGAAATTTTGTATTTGAGTAAGTCTAGGTAGTGTAAAAAGAATTAAGGGGTATGCATTTCGATATCGGAAAAAAAAAATATATATATATATATATATATATATTTAAATCCCAGTTATGTTTTGGCGTCTTTCTTATTTCCATCAGTATTGCGTCCATGTGTTCCAATAGCTTTTGCCTTCATATCTTTGCGTATATTGCTTTGTAATCGTATACAATATTAGGTTTTGTATTTATAACTACAAAAAACACTATATTTACCAATATTCAATTTATGTTTAGCCTGGCACCCATTAGAACCCACATTCAAATCAACTCTCACTGGGCGTCGCTGTATATTTCAGCCATTCTCCCAAATTCCACGCACATGACGTCCATTATGTTCATACTTTGTTACGTATCGTTTTGAAACGTTGCAAAATGTACTGTATATATATCAATACATATAATAAAATCATAACTGATCGCTCTCTGTACAAAGGCATGATAATGTTTGTGCTGACGAAGTCACGGGCAGACGGCTAGTTTTTTTATACATTAAATATTATTTGTATGAAACTATAGCTGATTTTGTGTGCTTTAGCTAAAATACTTTGTAATGATTAGGATTCTGTAATCAGAGGGTTCCGCTGTCTGTCTTTCTTACTTTTTAGGGTTCCGTACCCAAAGGGTAAAAACGGGACCCTATTACTGAGACTTCGCTGTCTGTCCATCTGTCCGTCTGTCTGTCATCAGGCTGTATAAAAGTTTATAAATTAAAAGCGATTTTTTTGCCCGTTTTTTTCTCGATAACAATAATGGCAACAGGTAGGCACTTGAAATAATATATCAAAATACTCAGTTGTATTTTTACTTTAATAATATATAATTCTCCAATACAAAAAACTTGATATTTATAGATAATGGTACCGAACCCTTCGTGCGCGAGTCCGACTCGCACTTAGCCGGTTATTTATATAACTTTAACGCAATAGGTTTCTACGTACGTACACCAAATTTTAACAGAAAAACAATACTTTTTGTTACACCAATATTCTTCCCACGCATACAGTGTGATATATACGTAAATACTTCTTTTTCTTATCTTAGTGTATTTCCGGTTGCATTTTCAGCGGTAACGTTTCAGAATCCGGGGTCCGCTAATCCTAAACTAGGTGATTTGACGAGGTTACTTTTTGCAAGCCAAAAGGTAAACTAAAAGCAACCCTAGGTTAGGAAAAATTGGCAAAGGTTGTACGGCGCTATATCCCTTGATCGACTTTTACGACCTGCCCGGAAAGATAAGCAGCTGGTACATCCTATGTTTTTATTTCGCTTCCAGAACAGCATGGAAGATTGACATACGTACATACTACCACGTCTTTATGCCTAGCGGGGAAGACAGTGCCCAAGGTTATAGGTAATTCCTAAAGCTATATTTAGCACTTTGGTAGACATATATGCAGAAGACGGAATCAAATTAGTGACGGGTTGCTAAGCGATATCGCCTATTGACATGGTTACTGAGATCGTTTGAACTCTTTGCCAGCTACGGCCTGCGCGGGAAAAGAAGCACCTGGTACATTCTGGTGTTGCAAACATTCATAGGCTACGGCAACAGCGGTCCATAAGGTGGACCGTAGGTATGCTTGTTGGCCAACTTACAAGTATGAAAAAACGAAACTTATAAATTAATGGAGTATATAATTTAGTTAAGATTTTCTTTATCCCATTTTTGCCATTTGGCTACGGAACCCTAAAAACGTTAAAAGGAATAACGTTTTTAAGGTTCCGTAGCCAAATGGCAAAAATGGGACCCTTATAGATTCGTCATGTCTGTCTGTCTGTCTGTCTGCCCATCTGTATGTCACAGCCACTTTTTTCCGAAACTATAAGAACTACTGTTGAAACTTAGAATAGAATAGAATGTGCCAGCTGCTTTTTTTCCCGCGCAGTACGTAAAAGATATATGAGAGAACGGGTGAAGAACTAAGGAATATTTTTAATAGGCGATGCGGCTAGCAACCCAAAAACAAGATCAAATAGTGATATTTGATCCCATTTTTTTACCTAAATGCCCACAAACTTGCTGAATGTGGCCTTTGGGTTTTGTACCCCAGGGCTTTGTCTACACTGTAAGGTGTAAATCCGTGATAGTATGTATGTATGTTACTTCGTCACTTTTGGTGTTCCGTACCCAAAGGGTAAAACCAGGACACTATTACTAAAATTTCACTGTCCGTCTTTAAGTCTGTCACCAGACGGTATCTCAAGAGAGTTTGTATGTTTACATATTATGTACTTCTTTTGCTACTATGACAACAAATACAAAAACCAGTATAAAATATTTGGCTACGGAACCCTAAAAACGTTATTCCTTTTAACGTTTTTAGGGTTCCGTAGCCAAATGACAAAAATGGGACCCTTATAGATTCGTCATGTCTGTCTGTCTGTCTGTCTGCCCATCTGTATGTCACAGCCACTTTTTTCCGAAACTATAAGAACTATACTGTTGAAACTTAGTAAGTAGATGCATTCTGTGAACGGCATTAAGATTTTTACACAAAAGTAGAAAAAAAACATACATTTTGGGGGGTTCCCTTTACTTAGAACTGAAACTCAAAATTTTATTTTTCATCAAACCCATACTTGTGGGGTATCTATAGATAGGTCTTCAAAAATGATATTGAGATTTCTTATATCATTTTTTTTCTAAACTGAATAGTTTGCGCGAGAGTCACTTCCAAAGTTGAAAAATGTGTCCCCCCCCCCCTGTAATTTCTAAAATAAGAGAATGATAAAACTAAAAAATATATGATGTTCATTACCATGCAAACTACCAGCAAAAATTGGTTTGAACGAGATCTTGCAAATAACTTTTTTTAATACGTCATAAATCGTAAACCGTAGTTTAATTTTCATTTAATCAACTCAAATATAAAATTATAAAAAAAACGACGGGTTGCACTCTGGGAGTGCCGGCAGAAGTGAAAACTTGAATATTAACGTTGTGCATTTTTGATATACGAAACAGCAGGCGCAGGCATACATTTTCGCCGCGCCGTAGAAAGAGAGGGGGATACTCCCTCTCCTACGCCGCGCCAGCTGTCTACTCTCCATCCGTCTTACGAATTTTCGATCAGGTCACGTGTCCTGACGCGAGTTTAACATTTTTTACCCATTCCAAAAAGTACGTGCACAACGCCGCTAAAGAAGTTTTCACTTCAAAAAACATACTATAAGAATTTTATATTATGTTACTTGCTGTGCGAGTCCGATATGCACTTAGCCGCTTATTTGCTTCTCGAATTATACTTTCTTGTAATAGGTACTTGATTTAAAAATAATAATAAATTAAATGAAAAGTTAATACGATATGTTACTGGAAAGATAACTACACATTAGGCATCGCTGTTTTTAATATTTACAGATTAGAAAAAATATCTGAGACATAACAATAAATACCTAGCTTATTTGATGGCAATATTCGCACTCATCTTTTAGGTAATGGTCATACACTACATAGGTACAGTTACTGCACCAAAACCATGACTGTTTAAGTAAAATTAGTACATAATGATCAAAGTTTACATTAATGACTAAATGTTGTGGTTGTGAAAGTAAGATGTCCCAAGGCCTAAGAAAATTATTACTTAACTACTGTTCATAATCCGATCGCGTTAAAAATTTATCCACGTCTAAATAATTAACCATCCTGGGATCACTTGCAGCTATTATCAATAACCGTATGTAAAGACAGTTGTCGCCTGGCTGTTCAAACGGATAAACTAGAAATAAGACAAAACCTACTTACAAAATGTGTAAGGAACTGAAAAAATGATCAAACTGGACGGACTGATCTTATGCAATGTATCGATCATGTGCGAAGTTTGTAGCAATAAAATATTGAATCGTGCCCAGAAAACTACTAAAAACTATTTTGATAACATTTTATTGGAACTAATCTGTGTCTGTGCTTTTACGTAAGTGTAGAAAAATATTTGAATTTAGCTTTAAATAATTGGCCAAGTGCGTTTCGGGCCACGCGCAGTGTAGGGCTCCGTAGTTTCGAATGCCAACTTTGAGTTTATGCCACTAAAAACGTTTAAAACTAAGTATCTATTAAATTTGTATGAAATTTCTTTTTCCGAGTACATTTTATAAGTTGATCACCTATAACTTTTTAATTTGTATACCCTACTTAGCTCTGATAGTTTTCCTTTAAACTACATTATATATACTATAGCTGTGAATTTTTTCACGTGGCCATATATAACCATTTAGCAGATAGAGGGGTGGATGTACTGTGTAATCTATCTGCTAAACGGTTATATATGGACACGTGAAAAAAAACACAGCTATAGTATATATAATGTAGTTTATAGGAAAACTATCAGAGCTAAGTAGGGTTAACAAATTAAAAAGTTATAGGCGATCAACTTATAAAATGTACTCGAAAAGGAAAATTTCGTACCAATTCAATAGATACTTAGACGTTTTAGTGGCATGAACTCAAAGTTGGCATTTGCAACTACGGAACCCTACACTGCGCGTGGCCCGACACGCACTTGGCCAATTATTTAAATGTAAAGACCACTGAACACTAATATTCCAAGTTTGTTAACTTTTTATTATTAAATGATAACACGTATTCTTTTCAGCTTAGTTGTTTTTATGTATCGTGCCCGTGAGTATTATAGAGTAAATCGTCTTGTACAAGATATTACATTTACAGCCTCTGTGGTGTAGTGGTTAGAGCGTTCGGCTCATACTCGGAGGTCGCGGGTTCGATTTCCGGCGGGGGCAACGACTTTGTGTTGTTGTCCTGGTTTGGTTAGGACATTGCAGGCTGATCACCTGATTGTCTGATAAGTAAGATGATCCGTGCTTCGGAGGGCACGTTAAGCCGTCGGTCCCGGTCACTGTCTTTGACATTGGTCGTTACCTAAAACCATGTCAGAGGCCTTTAAGGCGGTTTAAAAACTCTGACACTAGTGTTAGTCACTAACACACTCGATAAGAAGAAGAAGAAGAAGACAAGATATTCCATAATACTGACGGACGTCGAATATTACGTTGAACTGTATGTTCAGAGTGTCGACTATATAAGGTGTAACAAAATATACTGAAACTTTTTTAAGGGCGACTTCAGTCTGTGATAGTAAACAACTTTCTCGAAGAAACATATGTCGAAATATGGAAAATGATTTTTGTCTTTCTTTACACTTGGATCAGCTGATCGGTCAACTTGTATGGTAGGCCAAACATTACTTATCATATTTTGATACGTGTTCCTTGAGGTAAGTTGTTCAGTATCATGCACTGAATTCACCCTTAAAATAGTTTCAGTATATTTTGTTAGACCTTATATATTGAGTTAAAACTTAAAATCAGTGTTAGATGTAAGTAATGCATTTCATTTTGTACTAGGCAAAGGTCACTGTGTAGCCATGCCAGGAAGTAGATAAGCCGAATTCTTATTAGTCATTAGTCATAACAATCTCACTGGTCGTATTCATTCATTACATTGTTGCCAACGGTATATTGCGCAACTACAGCGCTGCTCCATTGAAGTGGAATAATCAAGAACTAATGAAAATACAAGTTTGTGTAGAGTGGTTCCAAAATGGAGTCCAATTTTTTTAAAAATAATTAATCCTTGTGGTACTTTAGGCCACGAGGAGTGGTTTGGCGATTGAAATCGATCTGGCGACCGTATATGGGACGCAAAAAGCAGGTGGACGCTATTTTAAATGCATTTACGTCTGTATGAGACGTCGAAACGGTTACGGGTTATAAATATATATGTTTATGTGTGTATATATATATATATATATATATATATATATATATATATATATATATATATATATATACACGTCGAATTGATAACCTCCTCCTTTTTTTGAAGTCGATTGAAAACTAATCGTCTCACCTAATAATTTCAGTTTTAATTAGAAAATCAGGTCAAGTCTAGACACAAAAATGACAGACGTTTTGCAGAATTAGTGGCACCATAGTATTTCTTTTTCCATTTCACATTACCAAACGTTCTATTTTTAGCTCGTTTGCCCATTACATTTACGACAGTACGACAGACACAAATAAATTATTATAAGTAATCAAGTTTTCCGACGATCAAATTCTATCAGTCGCTCTATGGTGCACGCACGTCATGGCTCAGTGACTACGAAGTCGGCGTTGGCGCGGGACTGCCGTCGGGGAGTTAACCGCATCCTATTTAAATCAGTTTTTAAGTAATATGATTTTATTTTTTTACACTGTTTAAAAAAATAAAAGTATAATGTGTTTTACATATTAAAAAAGGGCATGAAATGGCATTTGTTACGGTATTTTTATTTTTCTAAAATAGGAGCTCAGAACACAAATACAAGCGACTTTATTTACATCGATTTCGGTGAAAATTACGCGATTTGTTAATTTTTTTTCCTTGTGAATGTATGAAAAACAAAACAATGAAAAAAGCTTTACTTATTTAAGAAAATACTTATTCAGCTATTTTGTCTATTTTTTTTCACCCGGTTTTAATGATTATATCATTTGAAAATCTCGAAAGCCCCGCGACGCGTTTTGCGAAATTTGGCAAAACGCACGTTGGATTCCGGTGAATTATACTAAAACAAGCAAGTTTATAGGCAAAATGGTTCACTCATACTTAATAATATGATACTATCTTTCATAACATATAAATAAATTCAATGATAATCCTGTACTTTTCTCAAAAACACGACGCAAAGTTGAGTGAAATTTGACAAATTTAATATGCGGCCTCTTAAGCAGTTCGGAAAGCGGGGTATCCGTTATCAAAAAAATTATTTACCCGGTCACTGGATCAGTAGAAATGTCTTTAAATATTAGAGAGATTACGTAGATATAATAATCACTTATAAGAGAAATATATGTGGCTTCGCCTAGTGAACATCTTTATCATCGGAACAGTTGACATGCCTTTGAATATTGAAAGTGTTACCTGGTGAATGAATGGATAGCTTGAAAATGAAAATAAAATAATAGGGTATCTGGATCCAACCTGAATGGTTGGTTCCAGATACCCTATTATCCATCTACTATTATCACCAGCCCCTAATCCAATACAGTCTAGTCTACCTAACTTTTAACATGGTCCTTTGAAGGTGAGGTGCCGCGAGTGTGAGTGTAAATTCGTGCAGGACAGTTTGTTTTCCGCTCGGTATCATAAATTTGAAGGCGCGCGCTAAACGCGTTGCCGCGAATACCGACGTCTGCAGCTGAAGCCGCCGAACGTGTATTTCTCACTGTTGTCGTGTTCGTCGTTTTATCGACAAACAATATTCTTCGCATCGGAGTGGAGCATATTGGCAATAAAATTACTTAAAAAGATTTTTTTTCCATTTCCATTATCACCGGAAGAAGGAAGATAAGTTCTGCTACTCGCCGCTAAAGACGGGACGGAGGTAATGGTGCAAGAAGCGTGGGAGTGCAAGCCTTCCTATTGGACGAAGATAAGTTCCGCTACTCACCGCTAAAAGGATAAAATGGCGCTGCTGTGCAGGCACGGAATCGTAGAGCCATCCTATTGGTGGTTCGTTGCGGTTCTACCAACATATGCTCATCCGGCGGGCTACGACTGCGTCAGGAAAGCGAAGCGACAAGCGTGCGTTGCGAAATTGCGAAGAAGCCATTTTATTGTATGGACACTTACATCTTTTTGTTCAAGTTTAATTTTTTTATTGTGACTAGTTAGTTGTAGAGAACACGTACAAAATGTCCGAAACCAGTGATAGTGATACACCAACAGTAGTTGCAGCAAATATGACTGCTTTAATTAGACAACGTGCCTCGGTGAAGGGGGCTCTAACGAAGCATTATAATTTCATAAAAGATGCTACTTCTGCTACGCTATCACGGGAAGCGTTGGTAATAAGGTAAGAAAGGCTCCGGTCTTCCTTTCAGAAATATAAAGCGCTCAATCTTGAAATTTGCGCAATCGATCCCAAAGCCGATGATTTTGATACCATGGAGCAAAAATATATTGATGCCCTAACAATGTTAAAAGAAATGATAGAACCCCAGAACCCTTCACCGAAGTCACTTGCCAAGCCGGAAAATGCGTCTCGGCTACCTAAAATTGAGGTTCCAATTTATACGGGTATTCTCAATATAAGTCATTTATAAGTATTTTCAATGCTCTTATCGATCGTAACAGCGCATTAGAACCCATTCAGAAACTATTTTATTTACGTAATTTTGTAAAGGACGAACCCTTTGATTTAATTAAAAATTTACCTTTGGTTTCCAAAAGTTACAGTGAAGCAAGAGACATTTTGAATGACAGATATGATAATGTTTACAAAATAACTAAGGAACACATTGGCATATTACTGGACATACCAACTATTGTTAAATCAACTGCGGTCAATATTAGACATTTTGTATCAGAAGTTAAACAACAACTAGCTGCTTTAAGAAATTTAAAGCATAATGTAGCCTTATGGGATTTATTTATTTATTTAAACTTTATTGCACAGTAAAAAAACGTACAAGTGGCGGACCTAATGTCATATGGCATTCTCTCCCGGTCAACCATTGGACCAAGCGGAAAATATGTGTGGGTGGCGTGATAAAGATCGTGGAAAAGTATACTAAATATATTTATGTACATAAGTATGTATACTCAAAAATACATATACATTACAAGAATAAACTATTAAACATAAGTATAATATTATATATCTATACATAACATACAATATATATAAAATAGAATATATATAATAGCATAAATACATAATATCATAAATACTAATAAAAACATAATATATGGGATCCAGTTATTCTTTGCATTATAACTAGAAAACTAGATACATACTGCAATAGAGAATTTCAGCTGGTCAGGGAGAAGGAGAGTAGTTAATTTATTGAGATTTTCAACACAGAAATCTGTGTTGAAAAATGATATGAAATCGTGCTCAACTGACCAGTATTTTACCCGAATCAAATTTCCACTCCACTAGGTATATACACTACCAACTTTAAGGGTATTAAAATTAAGATTATAGGAAACTTACCAATATTTATACCCCAATATTCGGTCAACTCGATCCACAACACAACACCACACACAACACAAAACCCATCTTATCAAGCTCATTGTCATTCGCTCGATAAGATGGGTGTGTCGAAATTCCCAAAAAATAAAAATAAAAGGTTACAAATATGTGAAACTTTTTGAGGAGTTTTTAAAGGAGAGCACTCACAAATCCAATTTGTTTCGAATATATATATATATAAATCATAACTCTACAAATGAATAACATTCACTCAAAATCAGTCATAGTGGTTAAAAGGATGAAATTCGTTAAACAATCTCAAACTTTACAATTTAGTCGAATATGTCCGGATGAAAAAGTAGACGTTTCCCGCCATGGCGACCTTCTACCTAATACAATTCGGTGTATTATTTGCGGACCCTCGAATTGTGGGAAAACTAATGTAATGATATGTCTTCTGTTACATGAAAATGGTTAACGTTTTAAAAACATTTATCTTTACTCAAAAACATTGTATCAACCGAAATATATGTTTTTAGAAAATGTTCTGAATTTAGTGCCTAATGTGTCGTTTGCTAAATATAAAGATAATGAACTTGTTTTAAGCCCACACGATGCAAAACCACACTCCATAATAATATTTGATGACGTTGCATGTGAGAACCAGTCCAACATCAGAGATTATTTCGCAATGGGTAGACATAAATTCATCGATTGTTTTTACTTGAATCAAACGTACAGTAAGATACCTAAACAGCTAGTAAGAGACAACGCTAATCTTTTAATATTATTCAAACAGGATGATGTGAATCTCCATCATGTATATGATGAACATGTTAATACTGACATGTCGTGGTCTGAGTTTCGAGAAATGTGTTCAAAAGTATGGAGTGAACCCTATAACTATTTGGTAATTAATAAAGATTGTAAAAAGAACAAAGGCTGTTATAGACAGAATTTTGATACTTTCATCTTTTTTGATGAAGATAAAAATACAAGCATATAAGAAGATTTACGTAATTAGCATCTTCAGTCGAACTATTACTGTACTAAGCAAATAACGTATATTCATCAAGCTCAAAATGGAAACAGAGTTGAAGACTCAGATAGTTAAAATAGCTGAATCTGTCAAAAAGAAAATCAAAGATATGAAAACTATGGAATCCTACAATGAAAATATTTTAAATACAGTTTTTAGACCTGTTACTGACTCAATGCAACAGTTAATTAAGGATGGGAACCATAAAATTAAATCAAAAGAAGCAAAGGATGTCACCATGAAAAATTCTTTTATAAAAGAGCAAACTTCATTACTTGAATCACAATTCAACAAAACTCTTAAGCACAAAATTTCCCTACAAAATTATTCTGAAGATGATTCTAATGAAGTTAATAGTTTAGAAAATTCGGGAGACTCTATTAATACCAGTAATACATCGTATAGAACCATTGAGTCCATACCTAGTCCTAGTCAAAATACTTCGTCCTGGTCACTTTCTTCCGAAATATTTAATGATGTACCTTTCGGCTTTAGACAAGAACGAGGTAAATTAATGATGGGTTCAGCACGTGTGCATATAAGTGATCGAATTATATCTGTAGCAGGACGTGATTATCAAATAACACCAGGGTTGCAGGAGTTATTGATGAAAAAAGTACCTAATTTGGATGTGGTAACTGAAAATGATTGTCAAGAATATAAGACCATGTTAATAGACACAAATGCTCACCGACGAGACTTTGATCCCACTAAACCAATTAAATCTAATAAAGGACGGAAGTACTTGCACATAATTAAACCACTTTTTAAATTGCGAAAGCCTTCAACATCGTCTGTCAGTAATGCTGATGATATTAGCGCGGGAGAAGGTTTGATGCTTAAAAAGAAGTTTAAAAAAAATACTGATTATATTTACTGGGATGACCCTAATGAATTAGTAGAAAGATTGAAGTTATTAATAGCATCTAAAGATGCAGGAAACACTGGTCTGGATAATGAAATAATTTCAATTATAGAAGAACTACGTGAAAATGGTAGTATAAATTAAAAACCGCACATCCTATTTAGACCATTTATTATTTCACTGCGACCGACTTCAGTTCAAAATGAATGTTGATAAATTCGGTCACCATGTTCATAAAAGACTTCGTTTGTCAGAAATACTAGATTGTTCAACTAATCACCTAGTTAGATCGGAAAAAGGGGATTTTGATTTACAATCATCTCGATTGAGAGGAGTTCCAGAACCTGTGGCAAATGACGATGCGGTGAACAAAAAATATGTTGATAAAAAAATCGTTGATGAAATTAATGCTTTTATAAAGACAATAAAAAAGGATGTGAGAAACAATCTTATTCAGTTCGAAAAAAAGTTTTATACGAAAGACTACATCGATAAAATAATTGAACTACAAAATGGCAAAACACCAAGTGGTAAATGAAATTCATAGATCGGCACGCAGAAATTTTGATCGTCGCAATGTGATCTTGAAAGGAATAGACGACTTATGGCAAGCGGATCTGGCTGATTTTCAATCTATAAAAAAGTATAATAGTGGATACGCTTACATTTTAACTGTCATTGATGGTTTCTCAAAATATGCTTGGATGATTCCTTTAAAAACTAAATCAAAGAAAGAGGTTGTTAATGCATTTACTCAAATTATAAGGGAAAGTGGACGTATCCCTAAAAATCTATAAACTGATAGAGGGACAGAGTTTTATAACGATGAATTTAAAAGACAAATGCTGTTAATGAAAATTAACCACTATTCATCGTATTCAACAAAAAAAGCTTCAATTGTAGAAAGACTAATCAAAACATTAAAGATTAAATTGTATAAACATTTCAGTTATAATGGTAACTATAAATGGATAGGAAAAACTTTGAACGACGTTTTGTTTTCATATAACAATTAAAAACATAGCGTCACTAATTTTAAACCGGTAGATGTAAATACAAAAAATGAAGACCTAGTTAACCATAACATTAAAAAATTCCAAGAGAAACGATGTAAATTAATCAAAAATAAATTTAGAATAGGTGACCACGTTAGAATAAGTAAATACAAGAGTAGTTTTGCAAAAGGTTTTACACCTAATTGGTCTACAGAAATTTTCACAATTAAAACGGTTAATAATACTAAACCAGTGACATATTTAATACAAGATCAACGAAAACAAAATATTTTGGGTTCATTTTATCAAGAAGAGTTACAAAAAGCCAAGTATCCAAATATATACTTAATTGAAAAAATTTTAAGAAAGAAAAACAATAAATTGTTCGTAAAATGGTTAGGACTTTCTGACGAAGAAAACTGTTGGATAGATAGAAATTCTATTGTATCATAATACATAATATAAGTGTTAGCATCTTATATTTTGCTCATTTTAGAACAAGAAATGAAAGGAGGTGGACTTGTCAATAATTTGATAAACAATATTCCGTTTGAGCTTCACTTGCCAGGTTACAACTATTGTGGACCAGGCACTAGGTTACAAGAAAGGTTATCGAGAGGTGATAAAGGTATTAACCAATTAGACGAAGCTTGTAAATACCACGATATTGCATACAACAATCCGGAACTCTCCGTACGCCATAAAGCAGATTTACAACTGATGAAAATGGCCAAGAAGCGATTACATTCTAAAGACGCTAGCAAAGGTGAAAAGTTGGCATCGTGGATAGTTAACAAAGTTATGAAAGCAAAATTAAAATCAGGTGCTGGGATAAAAAAAAATAAAACCATTGTGTCAAAAATACGTTCACATATAAAGAAACTGAAATCAAAGGATAACAAAACTGCTATTAAATATGCTTGTGAAGCAGCAAAAAAATTGATTCCTAGGACAAGTCACGTTCGTTTACCGAGAATAATACCAATCCCTAAAACAGGAGGGATTTTACCTTTGATACCAATTTTTGCGGGTTTATCAGCACTATGCGCTCTAGCAGGAGGTGCTGCTGGTATAGCTAAAACCATAAATGATTGTAAAACCGCTCAACAGAATTTACGTGAATCTGAACGTCATAACAAAACCATGGAGGCTATTGCGATAGGAAAAGGATTTTATCTTAAACCATATAAAAAAGGAAGCGGGTTATTTTTGAAATCTACAAAAAACTAATGAACAGGCTACCCAATCGTGCTCTTTCGAATATCGATATTATTAAATACACTGAAAATATTCCATATTTTCGAGGTGTGTATATGAGAGATAGATTGCCATGTAAACCACAACCCATAGAGTGTGGTATATTAAACTTAGACAGTTATAATAATAATGGAACTCACTGGGTAGCCTATGCTAAAATAAATGATTATTGTGAATATTTCGATAGTTTTGGTAACTTAAAACCACCCAAAGAATTAGTGAAATATTTAAATGTTACTGATATACATTATAATTATACTAGATTTCAAAACTTTGATACTGTAAATTGTGGCCATTTGTGTATAAAATTTTTGCAAGACTTTTGGTGTAAGTATAGTATATAATAATTATTACGTTTAAATAAAACATCATTCTAAAAATGTCTTTCACTCTGTCCATAACTGGAAACAGCTCAGTACTAACAACGAATTATTCCCCCCCATTGGAACTAGATGGTCAATATGAGTGCTCTCTTTTACACTTATCTACATTTAATTCTATACCAAATATTACAAAAACTAATAATAAATTTTATTATGGTGTGGATGAAGTGGTTGAAATTCCTGAGGGAGCTTATGAACTCCAAGACATCAGTGAGTTCTTACAATCAAAAGTAAACAATTGTGTTTTCAAGTTATTGTGCAACAATAACACATTGAGGCTCTCGATATTCTGCTCTAAAGATATTCATTTTGAAAAACCAAATTCTATTGGACCTTTACTAGGTTACGGTAAAACTTTTCTCAAGAAAGATAAATGGTTTATGTCCCCACTGCCAGTGAACATTCTATCTACAACTGTGCTTCGGGTTGAATGTGATATTACTGAAGGTTCCTACATTAATGGAAAATCAAGTCATATAATTTATGAATTCGCTTTGAATGTTCCTCCTGGCTACCGAATAATAGAAATTCCAAAAAATACCATATATTTTCCGGTGAACAGAAGCACGGTAAATAGTATAAATATCAGAATATTGGACATAAAAAACAATTTAATAAATTTTCGCGGAGAGGAAGTACAATTGTACTTACATTTGAAGAAAATATGATCGACTACAATAAATACACAACTCTATCTTTTCAAAAGATTAGTACCCATCGAGCAATCAAGAAGATCACACATACTCGTGATAAAAAAAAGAAATTAACAGCTGCTAATATAAATTTTCTCAAATCGATTGGATTGCTAAAATGAGTATTTTAAATATAACTAGCCCACCTGTTTATGACAACTCCATAGATAGTATAGAAATTCATTCATACAAACCGTACATAACTACTTTTAATAGAAATGATGAAATTCGGATACCTATAAACCAACAAGATTTATATGTGCTTCCATGTGCAAGTACCTTGTATGTTAAAGCCGTAGTCAATGTTATCAAAGGTGAGAGCAGGGAAGCAGTTCCAGTAGTACAGTTTACAAACAACCCTCTTCTATTTCTTTTTCAAGATATAAGATATGAATTAAACGGTGTTGAAATCGACAAAGTAAAGAATGCTGGCGTAACTTCAACTATTAAAGCACTGGTATCTATGAACGCAGCTGAGTCGAAGGTATCCAAAGTGTGGGGTTGGGATATTAACGGTTTTAAAAATGAATTGGAGGTCATTTTGCTGCTTCAGTACCTCTCAGAAACATATCAGGTTTTGCAGAAGATTATAAAAAAAATATTGTCAATTGCAAACATGAGCTTGTTTTGCTACGAAGTAATACTAACCTCAATGCTCTAAAGCTAAACACTGGTGAAGAGGTTGCAAGTATTGATATAAAAAAGATTGTATGGCGCATGCCTCACGTTAAAGTATCTGATAGAGAAAGAATTAATTTACTCAAAATACTCGAAAAAGACAGACCAGTTCAATTAGTGTTTAGAAACTGGGATCTTTATGAGTACCCTTTGTTACCAAAGACTACAAAACACACGTGGGCAATTAAAACTTCATCGCAAATTGAGAAACCTAGATATGTTATTTTAGGTTTACAAACAAACAGAAAAAACAATGGGATGAACGATATGTCACGGTCCGATCACTGCGATATTCGAGACGTTAAAGTTTTTTTAAACTCTACATATTACCCGTACGAAAGTTACAATACCAACTTTGCAAATCATAACTATGCACTAATATACGAGCAATATGCAAATTTTCAACAGTCTTATTATAACCGCCCATGCAACTCGTTGACTGCTCAAGAGTTTAAAAATATTGCACCATTATTCGTAATAGATTGTTCTAGATAGAACGATAATATCAAATCGGGGCCGGTAATCAACATTCGTCTTGAACTAGAGTGCAACAAAGAGATACCTGATCAGACAACAGCATATTGTCTCATTTTGAATGACTGTATAGTAGAATATAAACCTCTGAGCAACATTGTTCGTAAAATATCATGAACTCGATTATTTTCGTTGATGTTCAAGGATTCAAGGATTGCTATAATAAATTTATTATTAAAGAATTTGCATTGTCTACTGTGGAGTTCACTCAAGTTTTTTTAATTAGACCTCCATATGCATTTACTACATTATCTTCGAAAGAAAAGAAGACCGTTCGATACCTTGAGCGACAGAGAGGGGTCCTCTGGAATTCTGGACACATAGATTTCAGGGAATTCCAAAGAATCATTATACCAATGATGCGAAACAAAACTATTGTCATGAAAGGACTCGAAAAACAGAAATGGATTAAGGAAATGTGTGATGATTGTGATTTGATAGATATAGAAGACAGAGGAAGTCCAAATTTTTTGACTTTATATAAAACTTATTGCAAAAATGAATGTACTTTCAATTGTCTAAGTTATAAGAACTTTTGTGCCCTAAAAATGCTATTTGTATAAAGAAATGGTACTTAGAAAATATTTAATTTTGTAATGCATGTTGTTTAAATAAATATATAATATTATATAATTAAGTTCTTTAAGAATTTTTTTTTATGTAAAATATGATAGAATAGTGTATTTTTATAAATTTTATTTGTAATACGAGTATATTTTAAGTTTGTGAACAATAAAAAACAAGATAATTTTATACCGTTTTTTATTACTTAGTTAATAAATTTTACAGTAAAATACATAATAACAATTATTATTAACAAAATATTTATTTTAATTTATATCATTTTTATGAATACATATAACTAAAGTATCACATAATTAAGTAACAGTATAAAATTAACACTACTCACATATTTAAGTTATTATTCTGAGATATACTAAGATATAAACTATTTATATTTAACACCCATATTTTTATTATTTACATTACTATTCAATTTATTGATTTCTTTAACTAAACCTTATATAACAATAATTAGAGTTACACTAAATAAAATAATTTAATTTAAATCTAAAACTAATAATAATTAATTTATATACTTATTTAGATTTCCTTAAACTATAACATACATATTATACAATCAAAAGTTATCACTAGTTAGCTTTTTACTAATTTTACTAAT
The DNA here is from genome assembly GCA_963555685.1 of Acrobasis consociella. Taxonomy (NCBI): domain Eukaryota; kingdom Metazoa; phylum Arthropoda; class Insecta; order Lepidoptera; family Pyralidae; genus Acrobasis; species Acrobasis consociella. The sequence goes on along the minus strand of OY743125.1, from coordinate 13,648,993 downwards.
AACGTTTTCCGTAAGGTCCATTATTTCATCAAAAGTATCACTCAACACATATTGCGCACTAAGTATAACGTTTTCGGTACCATCACTGCACTGCGATGAAGAATATGACGTACTAGCTTCGTTTTCCAAATCCATCACCTGAATTTTTATCATCCTTATGCCTTTCTTCGCTTTGCTGATAACAAAAGAGGAGGATGATATTCCACTTTTCTTTTTTGCAGCTTCTTTCTTTTCTTCTATTTTCTTTAGCTCTGCAATTCGATTTCTCAATCCTTGAAAGCATTCTTCATCAGGATCTTGAGCGTATTGCGAGCCCAATATGCAATTGGTTTCTTGTGAGTCCAACATGATCTGTAAAGAACAAAAATATAAATTAAATAACAAGTAACAAACATTATATTTTGACATACATTATCATTTATGAAAAATATGTCTACTTACATTCAGTTACAAATTTGATGCACTGGCAATGAATCGATGTAGTAGATGATGTATCGCGGGTTGGCTGTCCAATATACAAATGAAAAATCTTTATAGTCAACATGAGTCTTTTATAAATTTAAAGTGATTGTATTGCAAAACATAGCGTTCCTCGCACACCTAAATAAACAGGAATAGACATGTCCGTACACGACCTCCACCTTGTAACTAGCAGGTATATCAATACAGTAGCTATCATATTTCATATGCGGCTCAGTAGTATTCTAATTTTACGTATTTCATTCGACAACCTCTGTGGCGTTACGGTTACCATGCTCGCCCGCCACTCAGAGGTTCTGGGTTTGATTCCCAGCCAAGGCATTATGTAGTATGGTATTTTTCAAATTCCTTGGGTCTTGGATGTTATCTAGTTTTAAGTATCATATATACATCACAAATTTTTCATCACAAAAAAAAAATCTATATTTATTCCATTCATATATATTTGGTGCCATTTACAAATTATTATATATGTAAATGAAAATATAGTATACAGAATTCCTATCGGATGTTTTTTGGTGATTTATGAGTAAATAAAACAAGATAATGATTTATTACATATAATATTTATTTTGAAAATTCTTATTGCGCTACATTTTATTTAATATTACACTATTATATTCTAAACCATTTAACTAATTTTTATTTAAAAACTATAACTAAATAAGTATACATAATAAAACACTTATCTACAATTTTCAAGCCGGCCTTTTCTTTGTAATTACGATACAATAATTAGGTATTCAGAACAAACTAGACTTATGTCCCCAGGATAAAGTACTAGTTCTATCTTGCAACATAACACGTTTGTCGTCATTTGAAGATAATGCAACTTTGTCAATTGCTTGCGTGAAAAGTTCGTGTTTAAGAGATTTAAATACTATATTCTTTTTTCTTAAGGACTTGTTAAACAATAACACTTCGTTATAATCTTTAAAATGAATGTTTTTAATTTCAGATTTTTTCACACCCTTAGCTTTTTTTATTTCTTTATCTTCTGTTTTAACGCAATATAGTTTCGACCTCAAACCCACAAATTCTAAAATTAATTGCCCCCCAAACTCATCTTTAAATTTCCCCGGTACTTTTTTATTTTGACGTACAATATTGTACTGATTATTTTCGATATAATTACTTGTATCAAAGTATGGATGAAAATACAATTTTATATCTTTATATATATCTTTTGTCTCAATTGAACATAAGAAACTATCAGTATCTGTGTAACAAAGTCTCAAATTGTTACCGTAGTATGGTTTAACAATAGAATAGTGAAAGTCATACATATGATGTTTAGAAATTTCCAAGACAGTAAATCCTATGTAAATAGGTTTATCTAAAATAACTGACTTCGGTTTCATTTGTACAGCTACAAAATTTTCCCCAAAAATAGTGCAACTATGAAAATTTGATCTTGATATTAGTTGTTCAGCTGTGTATGTTTTTTTTGTTTTATTTCTAGTGTCAGTCCACTTAAGTAGGGCAAAAATGGGGTAGCTGAATCAGCGCAAACTTAATTGGTTTGCGCTAATTCAGCTACCCCATTTTTGCCATTATTTTGAATAGATCGATAAGATTCGCGTTTGCACGATTCCCTTAACAAACAACAGGTAGGAAAAATGTGTGCGCATATTATTACTAGCTACATCGTAGGTGGTCTTGCGCGAACGTCTCATATTCTCAAATACTTATTTCATATATGGCGACTGATTGGAGACGGAGCGACTATAGAGAGTTAATGAATTTTATCCAAAATAATGTTTCTTGACTGTTAGATCACGTAGTTATACAAATAAAAACACAAAATAACACGATATGAAGTGTTTATTTATTTACTTTAATGCTTTACTTAAAATTTACATATTTACAAGTCATGTTAAACTTTACTGCTTCTAATATCAACAAGATTCGCATAATACATAGCTATCTAATTAACTTAGCAAACATCTAAGATCTTGTTTCCAAATTGGACTGAATTTTATGTATCACTTCGGTAACAGTATTGTAAATGTCATCAAGTAAAATACTTTGAGTAACATGCTGCACGCAAATATCTGCCTCACATTTACATATTGAATTCGCATTAACTTTTCTAAATGTGTCTGCGTTATAAATTTCAATGCGTATAATTTTGAATGGAGAACCGGCAGGCTTCTTAACATACGAATATACTGCTTGGTCTGGCTCGCTGCGACCTCTCTTTCGCGAAGTGAAGGTGCGAAGTGGTGGTGGTGGTTCATTGAAGAAAGGAGTGCCGTCCGGGCGCACGAAGTTGAAAACATCCTCAGAATCCTGTAAATAAAATACTATAAGTTAGAAAGATTATAAACTCGAGTAAACATCCAATCATAGAAAAATAATGAAAGTTTTACAAACTATTTCACTTACCGACATATTATTGCAGGCACCACTGTCGCTGTCCAAAATATTCTAATTTTTTCGCAAATGCTTTCATTCCTTATATACCATCGAAAACATAATTTCTTCATGTAAATAGGGTCGAGAGTACAATGATTTGTTCTCATCATTGATAAAATTGCAGCCCAAGCATGTTTTACTATGCTTAGGATGCAATTCTATTTATGATTAAATGTAATGTTTAATGAACCCACGATGCAAAAAGAGGGGTGTTAAAAGTGTGTATGATGTTTTTACTATGCTTAGGTTGCAATTCTATTTATGATTAAATATTATGTTTAATGAACCTTAGATGCAAAAGAGGGGTGTTATAAGTGTGTATGATGTTTTTACTATGCATAGGATGCAATTCCATTTTTGATTAAAAATTATGTTTAATGAACCCACGATGCAAAAAGAGGGGTGTTATAAGTGTGTATGATGTTTTTACTATGCTTAGTTATGCAATTCTATTTACGATTAAATATTATGTTTAATGAACCCACGTTGCAAAAAAGAGGTGTTATCTTCTTATCGTGTGTGTTAGTCACTAACACTAGTGTCAGAGTTTTTAAACCGCCTTAAAGGCCTCTGACATGGTTTTAGGTAACGACTAATGACAAAGACAGTGACCGGGACCGACGGCTTAACGTGCCCTCCGAAGCGCGGATCATCTTACTTATCAGACAATCAGGTGATCAGCCTACAATGTTAGGGGTGTTATAAGTGTGTATGATGTTTTTACTATGCTTAGTTATGCAATTCTATTTACGATTAAATTTTATGTTTAATGAACCTTCGTTGCAAAAAAGAGGTGTTATCTTCTTATCGTGTGTGTTAGTCACTAACACTAGTGTCAGAGTTTTTAAACCGCCTTAAAGGCCTCTGACATGGTTTTAGGTAACGACTAATGACAAAGACAGTGACCGGGACCGACGGCTTAACGTGCCCTCCGAAGCGCGGATCATCTTACTTATCAGACAATCAGGTGATCAGCCTACAATGTTAGGGGTCTTATAAGTGGGTATGATGTTTTTACTATGCTTAGGATGCAATTCAGCATTATGTTTTACGAACCCACGACACAAAAGAGGGGTGTTATAAGTGTGTGTCTGTGTGTTTTTATAAAATTTAGCATGCAGAAAGCTGACACCCTGGATTAACACATACATTACTTTTTCCGCGGTAAGCTTGTACGCACTATATATTAGTATGTATGTTTATCTACATCCAAGACCCAGGACAAAATGAAAAAGATAATTTTCCATCTTGACCGAGAACCGAACCCGAGACTTTATATTTCAGAGATAAGAGCATTACCACCGCGCCACAAAGGTCATTTGACACGATATTTTGATACTATTATTTTGATACTATATGATCATATCCTATACTTACCACGAGTTCTCGAATTCATTACTCACGACTCGTAATCACATTTCTGTTCCATAATGATATTTAATACATTCGCCAAGGCGAAAACATCGCAAACCCTTGGTAATGGTAGCGAGTAAATAATTTTTGCTGAATTGCAATATCGATTTGAAGCATCATAACCGCACGTATCAATTCCTTATATGGGGTAGATTTGAGGGTATTTAAGAGCACAGGTCTTGTATCCTGCCATCATTCTCCACCTTCGGGAATCACAAGCAAGTTGGTTTAGTTCTTTACCTGTGTTATCTTATCTGTGACAACTACCGCAAGCAGTAATAATGTAAGTACATACAATTTGTTTTTTTTTTTAACATAATTATATTTCTTCAATGTTCTGTCTGGTTGAAAAGACGTGTGATATGTATATATCTGTCCATTTGAATAGATTTATTTATTCGCATAGATATATCTTTTCACATCACACGTCTGTACGAATAGATGAATCTTTGCGAATAAATGTACCTTTTTATTTGAATCGATATCTCTATTCACATATACATCTATTTACATAATACATCTGTATGAACAGATGCATCTTTGTGAATAAAATTATTAATGTATTTATTTGAATGGAAATATCTTTTTACAGGTAAATCTATTCAGATCACACTTCTATACAAATATATGCATACATGTGAATAAATGTATCAGTTTGAATAGACATATCTTTAAGCAGAGATAAATGTATTCAATTCATATGTTTTTGAATATATGTGTATGTGTATGTGATGTGATGGAATATATATATATATATTTATTTATATTTACTTAAGTTATATTAACATGTCCGTGTAAAAAGTTATCTCAGAAACTATTCGTACGATTCCAGAAAACCTTTTACTAATTTTCATCTATATCATGAGGTGAATGTGTTGAACATATAGTATCGTTGAGTTAGTATCCCGTAACATAAGTCTTGGACTTACTTTGGGGCTAGCTCAATCAGTGCAATTTATCCCTATATATTTTATTTATTTATTTATTTATTATGAAGTAAATAAACGCTGCATATAGAGTGTGATAACTAAATCCTTGTTTTTTTTTTGTTTTATAGGAGCAGTAAACAAGTCACCGCTGATCAGCTCTTCCCATCCGATAGTGAGCATGAGGAACGAGTGGAACGTAAGGAGCGAGAGCAACGAGAGGACCAGCGGGAGGAGGCAAAACCCAAAAAGAGGGTTCAATCGTCTAAGCCGTCGAGCTCACAATCTGCTAAGAAGAGCAAGCCAGGACGCAGCATGCCAGTCATCTCACCGGTCCCTGCGCTGCCCAAAACTACGGCACGAGACTTGTTTGGCACAGACAGCGAGGATAATAGTGATGAAGCATATTCCTCGCCGCCCGGTAAAAAAGACCACCCCATGCACTCCTACTTTACAAGGAGGATTGCACGGGGTTATTCAAGGCAAATTGATGAAATAAAAACTGGGTCTCATTATATTAAGCTCAAAATTTATAGAGCAGACGAAATCAAAAAAGTGGTGCCACTGAATAGGTGGCGTCACGCCATAGTATCTATTAAAAATAGAACTGATGACAACACTAAGGCGTGGCGTCACCTTTCAGATTTTGTGGCTGCCACTCGGAAGGAGTTCCGTGGTACTCCTCCAACATTCATAAATTCATATTTTTAATAGATCTTTATATATTAAGAATATGAATTTGTGACGTTAAGTTGTATGCTTCGGATTATGATATAATCGTACATTAATCAATATAATCCTCCATTTAATCAATGTTATTTTATACTTAATAAAGTGCTTCTGTATTATAAGAATGTTGTCTTTTTTACAGTTATACGATACCCTCCTAAAGATGGCGGACTGCATATCAATGATCCAATGTCTAGTAATATAAATGAAAGAATCCAATGTAAACAATGTAAAATTGAAATGCCTGGAAAAGAATACCAGTACCACTTGAGAACGAATATCCATAAGTCAAATAGTTTAATACAGACCCAATTCCAGAATGTAAATATCATAGCCACAGCATTCAAAAACAGAATAATGACATATCGTTTAAACCCTGCACATGAAGTAGATTACCTCTCCCCAGAGGACTTCCTACAGGATAATCAAAATCAAATTGTCAGTCTAATAAAATTATTATTATTAAAACATGATTGTATCAAGGTAAACTTTGAATTATTTGCAAATTTTGTTTTACCTAATTCTTGTGAACAGCTATTAAAATCTTTTAATATGAAGTATGAAGTTATATATCATAATACTGATATAAATGAATTATATTCTCATGTAATAGAAACATTAAAGAGAAAAGTTAGTGAATTTGACATTGTAACTCGGGTTGGTCTTACACATCCATAAGCCACCTTGAGATTAACATTAACAAATATAGTCCAATGAGAGGAGGATCTTATTTAGATTTACCTTCTCCAATAAAAAATACAAAAAGTTGTTTGAATATAAAAAATACTGATAATAAATGTTTTTTGTGGAGCATCGTAGCTGCATTATATCCTAGTAAAAGAAATGTGTGCAGGACGAGTTCATATCCACATTACTCAACCGTATTAAGTACAGATGAAATTAATTTTCCGCCTTCTTTTCAAGATATTAAGTTATTTGAATCAAAGAATATTGATATTAGTTTAAATGTGTATGGTTTGGATAAGAAAAATCTTGTAACTGGGCCTCTTTATATGACAAAATCTAAGAAAAAGAATCACGTAAATTTGTTATATTTTGAAATTTATCGCAAAGGACATTACTGTTTAATTAAAGATCTTGTACGCTTAGTAAGACGGCAAGTCACTCATCATAAGGGTAAAGTTTATTTATGCGAAGCATGTCTGCAATTTTTTACAAATGAACCAAAATACAATTCACATCAATGCTCGAAAATATTGACCATATTACCTGACTCTAACACTATGCTACAGTTTCAAAATTATAATAGAAAACAAAAAATTCCGTTCGTTATTTATGCTGATTTTGAAAGTTTATTAGAAAACTCAAATGAATGTGTTGGTGAGTACACCCGTATGTACAAAGTACATACACCAGCATGTTTTGCATATTACATATGTTGTTCGTATGACTCCAAATCAAATAAATATGTTACATATAGAGGTCCAGATTGCGTTGACAAGTTTATTGAGCTATTGGTAGAAGATTTACAATGTATTAATGACAAACTCTCGAAAAAGCTACCAGTAAAGCCCTTGACAGCTGCGCAAGAACACGATTACTTGCATTCTACGACTTGTCACATTTGTGGGCATTACTTATTTGGTGATAAAGTTCTTGATCATGATCATGTAACATCTGAATACAGAGGAGCTGCCCACTCATATTGTAATTTGATGTTTCGAGTTTGCCCTTTCATACCTGTTATTATGCACAATTTATCAGGTTACGATTCTCACATGTTTATAGAAAAGTTAACAAAACTCAAAGGACCTACTAAAATAATTCCTAAAAGTAAAGAAAAATATTTGACCATCACCAAGACAATACCAAGTAAATATGGTCAGCGCCCCCTTCAAATAAAATTTATAGATTCGTTTCATTTCCTCAGCACAAGCTTACACGCATTAAGTAAGAGCTTATGTAATACAAGTTTTAGTCATCTCAATCAAGAATTTTCACAAAAAGAACAATTTGAATTACTGCGTCAAAAAGGAATTTATCCTTATGACTATATGGATTCATGGGAAAAATATGATGAAACAACACTACCTGCAAGAGAAAAATTCTATAATAGCTTAAATATGGAACATATAAGCGAGGATGATTACAATCATGCTTTATCAGTTTGGAAGAAATTTAATATACAAAATCTTGGTGAATACACAGATTTATATTTAAAATCTGACGTATTACTATTATGTGATGTTTTCGAAAATTTCCGTAATATAAGTTTAATACATTACAAACTCGATCCGGCCTACTATGTAACTTCTCCAAGTTTGAGTTGGGATGCTATGCTCCTGTATACAGATGTAAAATTGGAATTAATTAGCAATTTAGAAATGTATCAAATGCTAGAAAAAGGTATTCGAGGTGTTAGATATTACAAGTATATCGGATGACAATATATTTGGATACATTTTAGAAGTCGATATGTTATATCCAGATCATTTACATTACTTACATAGTGATTTACCGTTTGCTCCCGAAAAATTTATTTCTCCAGGAGGAAAGAGCCCTAAGTTGATCGCCAATTTATATGATAAATACAGTTATGTAATTCATTATGTGCATCTTAAAGAATGTTTAAAAAATGGGCTGATTTTAAAAAATATTCACCGTGTTATTACTTTTAGACAAGACAGTTACTTGAGAAAGTATATTAATTTAAATACCGAACTCCGCAAAACATGCACGACTGAATTTGAAAAAGATTTTTTCAAGCTTATGAACAATGCTATTTTTGGTAATCACTAAACCCAATTTTCAAAATATATGCATATTTTCTGAAAACTTTGCAGCTATTCAATTAAGCCCTGATAAAATAATTTTAGATAGACCTATATACATTGGTTTTTCAGTTTTAGAATATGCAAAGCAGCACCTATATAAATTTCATTATGATTTTATAAAAAAAATATATAAAAATGATGCTCAGTTATGCTATACAGATACTGATAGTTTATTATATTTAATTAATACTTACGATTTTTATAAAGATATGTCCAAATATTTGTCAGAATTCGATACTAGTAATTATAACCCTGATAATCCTTATGGCATTCCTCAAATAAATGCTAAAGTTCCTGGATTATTCAAGGATGAAATGGGAGGAGAAGTAATTTCTGAATTTATTGGTTTAAGAGCAAAGTTATATTATATTAATAGTGTGAAAACTCAAATAAAAAAAGCAAAAGGAGTAACAAAAACAGTTACAAAAAAACTTAAATTATCAAATTACAAACAAGCGTTACTGCAAAATAAGATTAAGAGATGTAAAATGAATACTATTAGATCTGTACGTCATATTTTATATTCTCAAGAAACAAGTAAACAAGTGTTATGTAGAAATGATGATAAAAGACAAATACTTTCAAATCAAATTTATACTCTACCATGGGGGCATTGTAATACAATTTTTTAATGTAAGTTATTGAATAAGTTAAAATATAGAAACTGCAATTTTTTATGTTATGTTTATAAGAATGAATAAACGACTTCCATTACTTAATAAAGCGTTTTATTACATAACATTTAAAAAACAATAAACAGAAAATAAAATGAAAGTATTAATTAAATTATATTAATTATAAACATTTCACTCAGTTATTCTTTTAACAATTTTATTAATAACTGATTCCGTGGCGTTCATGATTTCATCATACACATTTTCAACAATATACTGCACTGAGACACTATTATCACTTTCACTGTCATTCATCGGTTGTATGTCTATTTTAATTAGATTGCACCCTTTGCGTGAATTTTTACGAATAACATAGGATGTCGATGCTACCGCAGCTGCTGTTTTATTGCAGCCTTTTCGACCAGATTTTTTTATTGATTTATTTAATTCAGATTTTTCAGTCTGTTTTGCACCTTCATTTACATTCAGATCTTCAATATTATAGTTAGTCAAATATTTAGACATATCTTGGACATAGTAAAATGGATTTGTGATAGAATTAATGTCGTCATTATTGCTGGTAATTGTGTTAGGCATTTCTGTAACAACAAAGATATATATCATTACAATATACCAATGAAATAAAATATACATTAATATCAAATTAATAAACAAGATTTAAAATAACTTACTGTTGATGTAGAATATTGCAACCAGATTAATGCATGCACGACAAAGCCCAGACACTAAATGAGTAATGATTCACTCGTTTAATGTTAATATTGTAATGAAAATGTTGACTACAAAAAAATTATAGCTCAGATTACAACATATTATGTATAATGTATAAATTTGAAAGATGAGAATATTTCTCGTACTTAACACAAGTTTCAACTTGTTACTTAAACAAGTATATAAGGTGTCTGTTATGTAGTTTTTGAATTAATAGGTAAGATGAAGTTGATCAAGCAACCCATATCTCTCAATGTTAATAATATGCGATTAAAGGATTGTATTCACTACATTAGACATAGTGCTTTATTACCAAATAACATTCGATGCATAATTTGTGGTCCATCAAACTGTGGTAAAACGAATGTTATGATTAGTTTACTGCTGCATCAAAATAGACTTAAATTTAGAAACCTTTATCTTTACTCTAAAACTACTTTTCAACCAAAATACCGTTTCTTGAGTGAAGTTTCAAAAAAAAAAACTACAGATAAACTTTTACGAGTTCAGTGATGATAAAGATGTAATTTCTCCGAGTGAAGCTTTAACGAATTCTGTATTTATTTTCGATGATGTGGCATGTGAAAGTCAAGTAAATATCCGCAATTATTTTTGTATGGGCAGGCATAAAGAAATAGATTGCTTCTATTTATCTCAAACCTATTCAAAAATTCCAAAACAATTGTTACGTGACAATGTAAATTTTCTTATTATATTCAGGCAAGATGATGTGAATTCAAAACATATTTATAAAGAGCATGTTAGTTCCGATTTACAATGGAAAGAGTTCAAGAATATTTGTCAAACTGTTTGGAGTAAACCTTATAATTTTCTACTTATAAATAAAGAATCTTCATTGAATAATGGAAGGTACCGACAGAATTTTGATACTTTTTTAAAATTTGACTGACTGTTTTACATATAAGCTATTAACATGCATAACCGATTTCCGAAAAACTGCGAATTAAATAAGGACAGGTATAGAGGGTTTGACATATATGTTTATTATAAAAGTACATAAATTATCAAGTTTCATTTAAAATATCCCATTAAGTGTCAAGTATTTGAATAAAACAGTTGGATAATGAACACGAGTAAAACAATGAATGAAGATATAAAAAATCAATTGATACAAACTGTAAACAATATTAAACATGAGATAAAAATGATTAAAAATGAGAATGATGCCACCGATTTAAAACTTAAAAAAGTTTTTAAACATATAACAGACCCTCTAGACACACTTATAAAAGTAAACGTAAAAGAAACCCCTAATACTACCGGTATATCCAAAAATACTGATGTAAACCACAAGAAATATGAGTATCTTTCTCAAGAACAAGAATCAGACGATAGTGATGTTAAATTTGATGATTTGAATTCTTCTGTTGATTACGCTGATTTTAAAAACTTTGCCGAAAATAAGTCCAATAATGATTCAAATTACTATGATCCTGATATTGATAAAACTCCTTCAACGAATAATACAAATAACGATTCAGTAGTCTCAATAAAAAAAAGAAGATATGATGGAAATATGTGATGACATCAATATACCATTTGGTATCCATAGTGAAAATAAAAAACTTAAAATAGGAAATTCAGAGGTCCGTATATTGTTAGTTCGAAATGATTCAAATAACAATTCTTATGTTGTCGCTATTAACAATAAAAAATATGAATGAACTCCTGGATTAAGAGAACTCTTACTACACAATAAACCTAAACTAGAGTTAGTGACCAGTGAGGACAAAAATGTGTATAAAAATATACTTGATTCTACAAATGCTCACAAAAGAGATTTTGATCCCCATGGGCAGATAAAAGGGGACAAAGGATTAAAATATTGTAATATTATTAAACCCCTATACGCACAGCAATATTGTAGTAATAAAGAACCTGAAAATAAGCAAAAGCCTAAGACTGGCGGTCGGTTAAGTCATCTGAAAAAAAATAATAAAAATGTCATACGTAACTTAACACATCTTAAAGAATATAAAAAATATACGGATTATATTTATTGGGATGATCCTAACGAGTTGATTAAAAGGTTAAAACTGTTAATTGCATCCAAAGTAGCTGGCAACAGTAACCATAACAATGAAATAATTTCTATAATTGAAGAGCTTAAAGAAGCTGGTATCATAAAAGAATAAAAACTGATGTAACGCATTATTAACAGACATTAATCAACAGACAATCATGCATGAATGATAAAATATAAAAATATCAATACACAATTACTAGAGCACCGTCATAATTTATAATACTTGCAGATATTTTATTGTGTTGTGTTTAAGTTGATTTCTTCTCACAAAATAAACATACTGATATATTAAGGAAATAACTTCCATTTGCCAAACCAACATTATGAGTAAAGCAGATATTGTAAATGAAATTCACAAAAATGCCAGAGTAAATTTCCCTAGAAGACATGTAATCCTTAAAGATATAGATGATTTATGGCAAGCAGACTTAATGGATATGCAATCGATATCTAAACTAAATGCAGGGTTTAAATATATATTAATGGTTATTGACTGTTTCTCAAAATACGCATGGGCAATTCCTCTTAAAAAAAAATAAAGCACTTGTATCTCACGCATTCCACAGTTTATTAAAAAAAGGAAGAATTCCCAAAAATTTACAAACTGATTTAGGAACTGAATTTTATAATGACAAATTTAAAACTATAACAACGAAATTTAATATTAATCACTATTCAACATATTCTACCAAGAAAGCCTCAATTGTGGAACGACTTATAAGAACCATAAAAAGTAAATTGTATAAAAAATTTAGTTTAAGAGGAAAATATAAATGGAGTGATGGTACACTCGACAGCGTGTTACATGAATATAATAATTCTTTTCATAGAACGATAAAAGAAAAACCGGGCTTGGTTAACAGTAGTAATAAAGAAATTATACTACAAAGATATAAACGCGTACCCCTTGCTACACCAAATGTACATACATCAAAATGTAAAAGATTTCAAGAAGGAGATTTTGTAAGAATCAGTAAATATAAAAGTTGTTTCGAGAAAGGTTTTACACCAAATTGGTCAACAGAAATATTCAAGATAGCTAGAATAAAAAACACATTTCCTACTACGTATCTTTTAGAAGATGGGAAGGGTAGACCTATTTTAGGAGCATTTTATTCTCAAGAAATTCAAAAAACTAAACATCCGGATTTGTATTTAGTTGAAAAAGTTTTAAGGAAAAAAGGACGTAAAGTATATGTCAAGTGGTTAGGGCTTCCCTCGAGTGAAAATAGTTGGATAGACAAAACAAATATATGTTAATAACAAGTATGAACAAAAATAGCATAAAATAAAGGTGCTCAGTTATCTTGATTCATTTCTCTTTTGTTATTTCCACGAGCAAGACTATACGAATTTCTTATCACTATGACTAGAAAACATAGCATGTGCGAGAACAAAAAAGAAAAAAATATTAATAATATAAAGAAAAAACAGGAGCTGGAATAAAAAAAACTTTCAAAAATATCGTTTCCCATACGAAACGACACATTAATAATTTGAAACCAACTTGCAAAAAAATGTTGATGGAATTAGCATATGCAGCAGCTCAAGATCAAGCATCAGATTTGCCTATTAAAATACCGAGAGTTATACCAGTTCCAAAGACCGGGGGCTTTCTTCCTCTAGTACCTATATTTGCAGGATTGTCTGCAGCAGGCAGTTTAGCCGGTGGTGTTGCTGGAATGAGACGGGCTATCAAAGTATTTAAAGTCGCTAGAAAACTAATGTCCAAAGCTAAAACAGACAGCAGAAATACGGAACCAATATGTGTAGGAAAAGGCCTACATCTCAAGCCTTACAAAGATGGGTTAGGAATCTACGTCACAAAACAAAAAAACTAATTACTCGGCTACCTAGAAGAGCTTTAACTAACATAGACATCATGTGTCACTCGAAAACTATTCCTTATTTTCGTGGAGTATTTATGAGAGATGAATTACCGAAAGAACCATTGGAAATCGAGTGCGGAATTATTAACCTAGATTGCTCCAAAAACTCTGGAACTCACTGGGTAGCCTATGGAAAATTAGTGACTATATTGAGTATTTTGATAGTTACGGGAATTTGAAACCACCAAAAGAATTTGTTAAATATGTAGGACGCAATATCCAATATAACTATAATAATCTTCAAGGAAATAGTTCATATAACTGTGGACATTTGTGTTCAAAGTTCCTTAAGTCATTTCGGAAAGCTCATAATAGTTTAAATGTGCATATTCCTGTTTAGTTTAGACATTTTGTATTTACATCTCGTAGTAACATTACAAACATTGTTGACCGAGCGAGCGAAGCGAGCGAAGGTCTCTAAATCGAGTTGGGGGCGAAAACACATTGTATGTATGTATGTATGTATGTATGTATGTATGTATGTATGTATGTATGTATGTATGTATGTATGTATGTATGTATGTTTGTACCGCGATAACAGCCGAACCAATGGTTTGATTTTGATGAAATTTGGTAGGCATGTAGGAAATATCAATAGAATTTTCAAGTTCGTTGGGCATCAAAATCGGTTCAGTAGTTTTTGAAATATTAATAAAAATGACCGCGATTGTATACCAAACGAAACCATAGCGCGTTCTAACTTTGGATGGCACCATCTAGGGGTTATTTAGGAAACTGAATTGCGAAAAATAATCGCGACGTCTAAGTTTGCGGCAAACTGGGTAGTTGACCGAGCGAGCGAAGCGAGCGAAGGTCTCTAAATCGAGTTGTCTCTAAATCGTTGAAATGGCAATGGGCGGACACATAGCGCGACGAACCGATGGCCGATGGGGCAAAAAGGTACTCCAATGGCGACCACGTACTGGCAAGCGAAGCGTAGGACACCCACCCGCAAGGTGGTTTATCGACCTGACCAAGGTCGCTGGAAGCCGCTCTAGATCGGTCATTTTGGAAATCTTTGGGAGAGGCCTATGTCCAGTCCAGCAGTGGACGTTATGCGGCTGAAATGATGATGATGATGATGAGACGTAGGCGTAAAATAGTTGGCGGCTGGATGTACATACGTCGCTCTTTCAAGATTCAAATGTCTTGGGATATTGAATTTAATCCAGGTTTTGATTTAAATTGTTTGTAATTTTTTTATATAAAATGAAACTCTTGCAGCTCAGAATAGAAGAAGAAAGAAGGTTTGAAAATCTGTTTCCTGCAACGGTATCGAATTGGTAGTAAATAATGTATCACAGTTTCACTGGACATTAAAACTGGTTTAGTTTTGGAATAATATCGCGAGGTCTAAGTTCGCGGCGAACCACTAGTAATTGTAATTTAAAATAAAAAATATAAACTAACATTACGTCATATCATAATTATTGTTTTTAATAAAACTGTCATCCTCAACAAGAAAACCTACAGTTCATCTTCAAAAACGAGAGAAGTAAGACGACCACAACGCTTAGCTGTTAAAAAAATTAGTAAAGAAAATAAAAAATTTCTTCGCGCTCTTGGATTTAAAATTTAAATTTAAAATGCTTCAAGTTACAGATTTAGCTCATTATGATAATTCAATTGAAAGTTATGAAATACATAGCTATAGCCCTTATAATAACAGTTTCAAAGATAACGATGAAATCAGAATACCTATTCACCAGCAAGACGTTTATGTGCTTCCATCAGCTAGCTCAATTTATATTGAAGGCTTTATTAAAGTGAGCAATAGTAAAGATGAAAAAGTGAGTAAAAAGGAGGTTAATTTTATAAATAATCCACTAACATTTTTATTTCAAGACATAAGATACGAATTAAATGGGGTCGAAATAGATCGCATAAAAAATGCTGGGATAACAACTTCTATGAAGTCTTATATCTCAATGAATGAAGGTGAAAGTAAAGCGGCTGCATTGTGGGGGTGGAATTTGAATGGAACTAAAGAGACTGATGGACATTTCAGTTTTATTCTCCCGTTAAATAAAATTCTTGGATTTGCCGAAGATTACAACAAAATCATTATTAATGGACGACATGAGCTCATATTAAATAGAAGCTTATCTAAATTGAATTGTGTAATCATAAATGACATAAATGACCATATTCAATTAGACATAGATAAGGTGCAATGGCGTGTACCGCACATTAAAGTTTCCGATCGTGAAAGATTGTTATTACTTAAAACTTTAGAAAAAGATCGCCCTATGCAATTAGCATTTAGGAATTGGGATTTATACGAATATCCGTTATTGCCTAAAACCACAAAGCATTCATGGTCTGTTAAAACAGCATCTCAATTAGAAAAACCGAGATATGTTATATTCGGACTGCAAACTGATAGAAAATTTAATTCGTCTAGGAGCTCGTCAACGTTTGATCACTGTAAAGTTACCAATGTTAAATTATTTTTGAACTCTCAATACTTTCCGTATGATTCACTTAATTTAAAATTTGATCAGGACCAATACAGTATATTATACGAAATGTATGCAAACTTTCGTCAGTCTTATTACGACTCCAGCATAGACCCGTTGCTTGATCTAAAAACATTTAAAGAAAAAGCTCCGTTATTTGTCATTAACTGTTCGAGACAAAACGATAATTTGAAAACTGGACCAGTTGATGTACGTCTAGAATTCGAGTGCTCCGAAGCTATACCAGATAATACATCTGCTTTTTGTCTGATTATTAACGATCGACTTTTTGAGTATAAACCTTTGACTAACATAGTACGGAAATTATCATGAATGTCATAATCGACTTACAAGGTTTCAAAAGTGAAGATAACAAATTTATACCAAAAGAAATAGCAATTCGATCTAAAGACCATGTTTTAGTACTTTTGATAAAGCCACCATATCCATTTTATAATCTCACAAGAAAAGAACGTACACATGTGGCTTGGATCGAAAAAAACAGAGGAATACTGTGGAATGAAGTATTTGTGCCTTACTATAACTTTAATTTTTTGCTACACAATTACTTAAAACACAAACGTTTTTTTGTAAAAGGTGTTGAAAAAGTATCATGGATGAAACAAATTACAGACAACCAAAATGTGAAAAATTTAGAAGATTTGAACTGTCCTAATTTAGAAACATTACATGAAATGTACTCTCAATCTGCTGATATTCAAAGTTGTATATACCATACAAAATGCTGTGCTTTCAAAAATGTATCTTGTTTGTACAAATGGTGTATAGAAAATATTAAATAAATTTAGAGATTAAGCAATATGGTTTTTTTTTTCTAACCTGACTTAATTATACGAAACTTTCAACTATGGGAAATTCGAAACACATATATGAAAACTCAAGTCTGATTAGCCATATTATACTCTAGTATTTAGTAACAATTTTGAACAGCTGTAATTATTGTAAAGTAGTTTGGAAAAATACACAACAGAGTATCAGTTAAGTAAATTATACAATTTATTTACCTTTTCTTCGGATCATTTAACATGTAATGAATTTTGTAAAATCCCTTATGCATCTATTCGAAATAATGGTAATACTGGGGGAATTTTGTAAAATCCCTTATCGATCTATTAAAAATGATGGCAAAAATGGGGTAGCTGAATTGGCGCAAACCAATTAAGTTTGCGCTGATTCAGCTACCCCAATTTTGCCCTACTCACTTATTAACTAAATAAACGTTAACCCTTTTTTCTGGATCTTCTAATGTTTTTCCAAATACACTATTATTTAATAATTTAAAAAAATCTTGTTCGAATACTGACTTGGCTCTTTGACGTAATTTTGTATTTAAATCAATATACTGTTTTAAGAATGGACTTTGTTTAAATTTTATAACGCGATGAATTTTTTTAAGCAGCAAGCCATGTCGTACACATGTTTTTAAATGTACGTAGTGAATAACGTAATAAAATTTGTCATACGTAAGTCGTGTAGTCGTACTGGGTATTCTAAGTCTACTTCCAAAATATATCCATATTCTGAATCATCAGGTATATCGAGGAAATTAAGTTTTGCTATATCTGTTTGGTTTAACAACTCAAAATTTGAATAAGGCATATAAGAGCACATGGCATAACCATACAAATTATTGCAATCAATGTATAGTAAGTACTTATCAGGTTCAGTTGCATTATAATAAGGTAAATACTTGTTGTTAGCCTTAGCATATCTATTTGAACATAAACAGATTCCACCTCGAATTCCTTTTTGGATCATACGTATAATTTCTAGGTTATCTATAACTTGAAGTTTTGCTTTTGTTATGAGTAACATTGCGTCGAAAGAAAGAGACGGCGCGGTCATGTAAAAACAAGGGTCGAGCCTGTAAAACGTTTTACACGTTCGACGAAAGTTTTCAAATATATCTACTAGTAAATTAACATCTGTTTTGAGATACAAATCGGTATATTCACCCAGATCCTTTAAATAAAATGTTTCCCATACTACTTGTGCGTGACAGTAATCGGACTCTGAAACATTTTCATCGGTTAAATGGCTATAGAAACAGTGACGCGGTGGCAAACTATTTTCTTTATATGAATTCCAACTTGTTATATATTCGTAAGGATATACACCTTTTCTTCTCAGAAGATCAAAATGCTTTTTTCTGGGAAAAAAGTTTGATAAGTGTATAAAGTCATTGTCATTTAAGTTTGCTGCAAGCTTTTCCAGGCTAGTACCTAAAAACTTAAACGAGTCAACAAAACGTACTGCTAAATATTCCTTATAACCGGTATTAAAAAATTTTGTAAAAGATATATAGTTCTCTTTGTTTTTTGCAATTACTTTTATTTTACCAGGCATATCTCCTAACTGTCGAATAAACAAATGGCAGTCGTATCCAGACAGATTATGGAAAAATACTGGAACAAATTTTGGTATACGGTATTGTAGGTTACAGTAAGAATGAACTGCGCCACGATATCGCCCAGTCATATGACAATGATCTTTGACTTTGTCATCTAGTAGCAACTGTTCACAGAGGAAACAGTGTGTTGACTTGTCGAAATGTTCCTGCTCCTCCCGTGACAATAATGTCATAGGAACTGAGTGTTTTAAGATCTTATGTATTTGTTTTATGTCTTTACCAAGAAGATCTAAAAAATTTTCAACACAATCTTGTCCGCGATAAGAAACATATTTATTGCGAAAGCTGTCAAATGCACACACAATATAGTATGCAAATGCAGCTGGTACATGTTTTTGTAAAATATTTGTACATTTTGAATTATGCTGGTTATTTTTTGATTCAGGTTCTAATAAAGATTCAAAATCAGCATATATAACAAATGGCATATCTTGCATTCTTTCGAAATGTTTAAACTGAATTACAGTTCCCTGTTCCGGTAATACAGTCCGAACCCCACTACAGATATGACCATTAAATTTTTCTTGGTTATTAAAGAAAATCATACACTCATCACAAAAGTATATTTTGCCATGATGTTTTGTTAGTTGAGGTCTAAGTAATTTACTTAAATTTTTTATTAAACAATAATGTTTAAATCGCCCCTTTTCTAACAGTAATAGATTAATATGATGTTTTCTTTTATGGTTAGTTTTATAAACAGGACCAACAATATTGTTTGTGTCTCCCAAGCTATATACGTTAACACTAATAAGATGATTATTTTTCTCAAAAATTTTGATGTCCGAGATTCCTACGGGAAAGGTCATATTCTTTGTATTAAGAATATTTTCGTATGAGGGGTAAGAAGATTTTCGATGATGATTATTTTTAGCAGGAAACAAAGCCGCCATTATACTCCATAAAAACAGAAGGAATCATTATTTTGTATATTTATACACGCACGTTTCAATTTTATATTTCTCGGCAATTCAATAAAGCGCCCCCCTCTTAAAGGACTGTATTTGTTAATATTTACTTCTAAGTATAAATTACGCAAAAATGCCCAACCACTATCCCGTTCTTGAAATTCGTCAATTTTATTAATAATAGTGTAAACAACTTTAGAAAACATTTGTTTAAAATCATAATTATTGTGTAATATAACGTTTTCAGTAGCGAAAGACTTTATTTCGCTAGTTAGGTTCGAAGCTAAATTGAATTCGGAAAACAACTCGAAGTTAACTTTTATAGAACGATAAGAGGCTTGCCTCGCCGCTATCAGTTGTTTCAAGCGCGACTTTAAACTTCGTAAAAATTCGGCTGGCGGTGCGACAGCGACAGCACTCTCACTACTGTCATCACTCGTATGAGCAACCTCCGGCCACACCCTATATGAAGCAATCCGATTTCTGAATGCCGTACCTATCTTTTGTATACCATTACAAACTTCGACAGAATTATTATTTTTGTGTGTATTACTTCTAAGATGGGCAGAAAATGCGCTACTCTTTACAGATATGTCGCAAACCGTGCAATAGACTGTTTTATTAACCATGTCTGTAGTGCGGGTAACAAATGAAAGAGATTAATCTAAAAAATGCTAACCGCTATTTATGAAAAAGTAGAGAAATAACGAAACGAATGATAAAATAATGTGGGAGAGTTTTTAAAAGTAAAATTTCAACTAGTTTAAACCTAAGCACGATTGGACAAAAAAAAGGTGTAAAATAAAAAAAATAAGTTAGAATAATGCTTTGGTTTCAACCCAAATATAAAATTTCAAAGATTAGAAAAGGCTGGTTTGAAAATTAAACTAGATGTAATCAGTACTTATTATAACATACTTATAACCTTTATTACAGAGTAATTATACTCTTTTACTGTATTGACTTTAAGAAAATTAAATTAGTTGACATGTCAGGTCAACATACCTAAAAATGTAAAAGCTAGATAATGTATATAAGTAAACAAAAACAGCAGATAAAACAATAATCAGTTATTTATTATTATTAGTAATAGGTCCCTAATTTTAGTTTTAACAATTTTATATCTATAGATAGATTTATAAGTATAGATTTTAAGTCAAAACCCAATTTATTTTTTCTTGTTAGAAAAGAAAATACCCTCTTCTTTGAATGAGGGTTTGATTTGCTTTATAAATTCTTTCAAGGCTACTAGTTGATCGGCATCGGAACAGGTCTGATACTTTAAAGATAAAACTGCATGTTCCCACCGATCTTTTGGGTTCACACTCAAAATATCTGCAGTGTTATAAATTTTAAGTTCTACAAACACGTCTCCAGCTAGGGCAGCGGTGCGACGCAAGACACCATCGGCGACTCTCCTTGTCAGCACTGACTGCAACGCCTGCTTCTTTATAGATTTCTGCTGGAATACCGCTTCGTCTTCGTCTTCACTTTCAAACCACCCGTTGGATTTCGTTGGTTTTTTATTCGGAGCCTTCCTCTTCGGGGCTGGCTTGGAGACTGGTTTAGATCTGAAAAATAATAATGATTAATTAAATAAAATTATATGTAGTTATAATTGCAGTTATTTTTAATGACTTACATAGAATAGGGAGATTAAGATAGGTTTGAATTGACAAATGTTCAAATAAACTCAGAAACTATGAACTGATTTGAAAAACAAGAATTATAATTTTAAAAACAAAGAAGACATCTGCTTTCGAAATTTTATAGCCTATGTCACTACCACAATTTTCACAACAAATTTATGTCAAAAACCGTCCTACTGTTTGAGCCGTAGAGCCCGCCAATAAAATGGACATACATACATACTTATACTCGAAAAAACATTACCTCATTCTGAAACGGTTGGGTAAAAAACTTTTACTATTAGAAAAAAATCTTATCCAAATTTAACATATAAATATTTTTACAAATAATTCAATTCCCGGTCCACAAATGAGACAGAATAGTAAAACAAATTTAAATGTTCATAAATGAATTCATGGGACACAGAACCTGATAAGGTTAGTAAATATAACAAGATGCTATGAAATGAATTAAACTAGCAAGATTTGGTTGCAGACTGACAACGGGACAGGTGATAGTAAAAATAAAAGCTAGTATATAATAATAGATCAAATAATTTGAGAAAAGTAATGAATAGTACATACTTTTTAGGGGTAACTTCCTCGTCAGATTGAATATAGTCTTCAGAATAATGTTTCTTGGCTCTCTTGGTACCGTTTGAGGTGGTTCTGAAAAAAGCAAATTATAATTGTAAGACGAAATAATTTTTAACCACGGTAAAGTTGAGAAATCCTCGTAAACAAAGCTTAATTTGTAATGTTAATTTTTAATTTTAATTTTCAAAGCTTTTTTTGTAATGTAATATCAAAAAGAAACACATACCTTACGTCAGAAGAAGTAGTTCCCTCTGCTTCTGAGTCAGCAAACTCTTCTATAAATTGTTTTTTTGCTCCCTTGGTGATGCGCTTAGCGGTGTAATATTCAGAGTCCGACCTGCAAATAATTTGTACATAATTAATTACGAAGACAGAAATATAACATTGTTTGTTTTGTTTTTCGTGTGTAAGTGACCAACACTGGTGTCAGATTTTTCAAGCTGCCTAAAGGCATCTGACGAAACTTGACGACTGCTATACAATAATGACAGCTGGAACCAACGGCTTATACGTGCCTTCCGAAGCACGGAGGAGCTCGAGAAATTTTTATGCTACTTTTGGTCACCCATCCAAGTGCGGACCACAACCATTGTCGCTTTATTTGCAAAAGCGCTAGCAATGCGCACTCCCGCCGGACCACCGAGCTCCTCCTAATATAACATTAAGATTTATTCACGTTATCACAGTTTAGACAAAAATATTCAAACTTACGAACATGATTTGACGTGCGAAGATCTTCGTGGTGATAACAAAGTTTCAGCTGGTTGACGACGAGCAGAGAGACCTCGTAGTTGTACACTTGTAGAGCTTGGACAGAGCTTGGCCAAGATGCAAATTGCAAAGATAATTTGGGGTGCTTCACGATTGTCAATGTATTTATACGTAAATTAAGCTTCATCATCAGTATTTTACAGGTATTATAAACCTTTAGTTTTGTAAAGGAAACTTACTTTTTGTTATATGTAATAATTTAAATTTATTGAATATGAAGAATCAACAGGTGTGCAACCTATGCTTTGCAAATGTAAGCATATTTAGTGCATATTAAGTTATATATAATAAAGACATTAATTAATTCACTGTAACATAATACTTCAAATACACCGATTTACCGCCAAAGAAATAAAAGCAGAAGCCGATGAATAAGGCTAATTTCACATTTTTAATTTCGAAAGACGAAAACTTTCATACAATTACCACACCACAACCCAAAAAATGATTGTAATGTGTTTAGAGTACATGTAAGTATGTATATGAGTTTTTTAGTTCCGCAACGACTTCTAAATGGGTGAATGGTTTTGGGCGAATCTCTATCGCTAGAATCTCTATATCACTCGAGTAAAAAAGCTATATCTTTTTTTAGACTGGCAGCCAAAATCTAACTAGTCTAAACTAGTCTAATCTCCCTCGAAAAATGTAACAAATTATATCAATAGGCGATGCGGCTAGCAACCCATCGTATTTTAATTCCAATTTCCACCCTATACATCCATAAACATGGTCTTCAGAAGTATTCATTTATTTTTCTTTAATTAAATTAAGAAACTCATATATATTTAAACTGATTATGTATAACATGATGTTGTGTTGAGTGCAATGAGCAAGCAGCCTTATGAAGAAACTTCTTCATTAACAGAATGAATACATGACTACATTAATATCGCACTCATATTACGAGTAAGCGTGTGACCGTAATATTGCTTAGACAACTAAATACTTACTGTCAGAGGCGGATTAAACGTGGAGATGGCCCTAGCCAAACAACTCATAGGTGCCCTCTAATACACATTTTTTACTTAATCCGAAAGAACTAGGAATCGTCACACGAGACGAGTGCACACAATATTGTGCGTTAGTCTTCAGCTACCGACCTTCGCTAAGGAGGATTTCTGGCCGAAGGGTGTCATGTTCCGACGATATCGTGGACGGTTACCTGACACCCAGTACAAAGTGCATTGCATCACAAAGACAATAAATATTATGTTTAAGTTTTTAGTTTATACGTATGTTACGTATGTATAAATATGGGTCAATAATATATTTGTACGTTTTGTTTGCCTGCAAAAAACGAATTTATTTATTTCTTATTATTAGTCGTATTGATTGTATCTTACCAACTTCTACTATAAAATCAAGGAAAAACATGCGATTAGTTTTCACCTAACTTAAAATAATAATTAAGAAACGAATAGATATACTTATCTGAAGCACAAATTCTTGTTAGGTCAACTCTAAAATGTTGCAGACGCCCCTGCGTAACTTCGTGCCCTGGGCACGTGCTTAGTTTGCTTTAGGGATAATACGCCTCAATAGAAAGCCCTTCTTTAAAATATTCATTTGATTGTATAGTGTCGTACTGCTGTTACGTAAAAATCTTCGCAGTGTAAGTTTTGTTAAAATTTTGCCACAAACTTAATTAAGTTAATCCTTCGTAGCCTTTGTAATGGAATAATCACTTTTCTAGATGCTATCATCAATCTACAGGCAACGTCAAATATCCTAGATTGTTGCGAGAAGTTCCTAAGCATCGACCACTGGGCATGTTTTGATTTTTTAAGTTTAGTATGCTCCAAAAACCACCCGCGATGGAATCGTTTCCAAGTGCCAACAGCCTTAATGGTCACCGGCACGAGCAAACGGCTTGGAGAACGTATTTCCTAAGCACTGGTCAATACCAACGCGATGGAATAATCGTTTCCAAGTGCCAACAGCCATAAGGTCACCGGCACGAGCAAACGGCTTGGAGAACGTATTTCCTGAGCACTGGTCAATGGATCTTTCAAAAAACTCAACATCCCATAATCGCACTGCAACGGTTCTAATCGTTCCATCCATGGAATCACCAGCCTTGATGATTTGCATGAGCAATCGGCCTAGATCATAGTGAGCGTTCCTACGCATTGGTCACCTGATGTGAACTAGTACTTGGCTAAAATATTTAACAATGCTGCATACACGTGCGTCATTAAAATATGTGAAAAGAGTTAAAACTTCTAAAGTGGTGCGTGTGTGTTGTGTGTGGTGTTGTGTTGTGGATCGAGTTGACCGAATATTGGGGTATAAATATTGGTAAGTTTCCTATAATCTTAATTTTAATACCCTTAAAGTTGGTAGTGGATATACCTAGTGGAGTGGAAATTTGATTCGGGTAAAATACTGGTCAGTTGAGCACGATTTCATATCATTTATTGAGATTTTCAACACAGAAATCTGTGTTGAAAATCTCAATAAATTAACTACTAAGGAGCCCACTGTGAATGCTTTAATTGATTTTTTAGAGAAGCGGGCTTTAGCGCTTGAGAATGCAGAGAAGCACCAGGCGCAGTCAACCAGTTCCAAGGCTTCCCATATGGTAACGGTAAAGGATAGCAACCCAGGAACAACTTTTTTTTTTTTTTTTTCTCTTTATTGGGGTAAACAAACAAAAACACAATAAATACAATTATAAAATATTAGTAAGTTGTAAAACAATTGTGTTTTCAACACCGCTTACCACAGATTACTATTAAAAAAAAAAACAGTTTCGAACTAACATGTTAGAATGTTGCATACAATTTTAGGTCAGAATTTCACGAATTTTCCTTTTAAAAGTAAAAGCAGACGTTATTGTAATATCTATACTATTAAAGTGCACATTAAATGACTGAGTAAGCCGATAAAGCGGAGAGCGTTTACCGGAGTTGGTGCGACATCTTGAAAGT
Organism: Acrobasis consociella; assembly: GCA_963555685.1. Classification (NCBI taxonomy): domain Eukaryota; kingdom Metazoa; phylum Arthropoda; class Insecta; order Lepidoptera; family Pyralidae; genus Acrobasis; species Acrobasis consociella. Next base: position 13,623,226 of record OY743125.1, on the reverse strand, counting down.
GCAAACATTGGACATTTGTTATTATTTCGACGGTGTGTTGTACGTGGAACTTTGTAATTTAATTTGCCTATCAATTGGCAACAGTCGTATCTATTGTAAAATATATCAAATAACAACATGGCTTCAAGGTGTGTGCGTCTGACGTCTAACTTATTAATTAATATTATATTTGCTAAGAAGATCCGCATATGGCAACTTTTCATGGTAGCACCTGTAATGCACGCAGCGCAAAAATTTGCGTTGAACTGACTCAAGAGCATCAATGTACTTTTTATAATATGGGTTCCATATGGGCACAGCATATTCAATTTGGGATCGGATCAAGGATTTATACAAGTAAATGTAAGTTGAAGGTCGCGTAAATTTCAAACTAGTACGCATAACGAATCCATACAATTTAAATGCTTTTTTAATAATATTGTCTACGTGTAAATCCAAATGTAATTGACTATCCAGGGTTACTCCTAAATCTTTGATGAAAGTGACAGTGTCTAATGCAGTTCCACATAAAAGGTATGTATATTTGACTTACCTTTTTCTTTTTTGTAAACGTAATGGATTTACATTTGTCAATACTCAGACTCAATCTGTTATCTTTGCAAAAGACACTGAAACGGTCGAGATCTTCTTGTAATTCAATGTGGTCTTGCATATTTTCTATGTCATGATAAATTTTAAGATCGTCAGCATAAAGCAAAAAATTACTATGTTTAAAACACTGTTGTATGTCATTAATAAATAAGACAAATAGGAGAGGCCCTAAAATAGATCCCTGGGGGACCCCTGATGTAATGGGAACAAGTTCAGATTCGTATCCGTTAACCACAACCTTTTGCGTCCTATTGCTTATATAGGATTTGAACCAACGCCATAAGTCTCCTCGTATACCGTTGTAGGCTAGCTTATCAAGTAGCAGTTTATGATCTATCCGGTCGAATGCTTTCCGAAAGTCTGTATAAATACTGTTAGTTTGTCTGTTCTTGTCCAGTGTCTCGAAAAGATGTAAAGCATATACCAGTAAGTTGGTAACAGTAGATCGTCGCTTCACAAATCCATGTTGCTGTTCAATTATAAAAGTGTGCAGTGAAGGATATATTAGATTATGCACAAGTCTCTCAAACAGCTTCGACAAGGTAGATAGAATTGAAATGGGTCGATAGCTTTCTGCGTTGGATCTGTCTCCTCCCTTAAAAATTGGAACAATCCTAGCCGATTTCCATATTTTAGGGAACACTCCTTCCTTTAAACATTTATTAAATAAAATATAAATTGGTTTACAGATAGAATGTGCAGCAGATTTCAAAAAAATTGGGGGTATGTTATCTAATCCGGATCCTTTCGAGGCATCAAGCTTAAGTAATTCTTTTAATACATTATCAAGAGAAATGTCAATACTACTCATTACAAAAGAGGACGAAGGGTTTGTGTCTGGAATGTCATCAACATCATAGTTATCAGGGATACTAGATGGCTCAAAAACAGAATCAAAAAATGTTGACAGTAATACTGGTATATCTTCTGGTTTCTTTGAACATTCATTTTTGTAAAACATAGTTTCAGGAAGGTCAGATTTTTTAGGTTTATTTGTATCAATATATGTCCAGAAATACTTAACGTTATCTTTAATACCATCTTCAACCGATTTCATATATTGTTTATAACATTTGTGAGACTCACGCTGAAACCGGCTCCTTAACAAAGAAAAAATTTCCTAATCACATCTGTTATTGTATTTTTTCCATTTTATCCAGGCTTTGTTTTTGTTTTTGAAAATATGAAATAAGGCCGGCGAGAACCAGACAGGAAACTGGGAAGATTTAATTGTTCTTTGAGGAACGTGTATTCTAATAATTGAGTATATTTTTTCATAAAATTCAGACACTGCACTTTCTGCATCTTTATTTAATAAAAGTACCTCCCAATTTATCTCAGAAATGTCTTTATTAATCGACTCATAATTGGCTCTATAGAAACAAAAATTTTTTATTTGGGGTTTTGTTTTCATTGGTGTGTAATTTATGTTAATTGGTAAAAGACTGAAAAATGAGGGATGATTTTTATTATTTGGAACAACAGTAGTAGGCGCAAGTGATGTTGTATTGCTGTCAATGTTAGTCATAAATAGATCAAGTATCCTTTTTTTATCGTTTTCAAACCTGTTTAATTGAGTAGCGTTAATTAATTTATAAAAGTTAAATAAGTATTTATTGGACGGGGAATAGTTGCTATGATAAAGGGGTACAGAGTGCGTCACACAGTCCTGCCATTCTAATGTCGGCAAGTTATAATCCCCAACCACAATATAATTATCAGCATCGGTCGTCTGTAGTACACACGCTAGATAATTAAAATGTGCAGCGTAAATATCGGAGTTTGAATTTGGCGGAATGTACACTGCGCTGATTACGCAACAGTAGGTTCCCGATCGCAGTTGAATGACGACGTGCTCGAGATGTGGTGAGTAGGGGAAGTGCATACCATCAGGAGCAGGTACGGTCGACGCCGCTAGCGGTAGGTCTCGGCGCACGGCGACCAATACACCGCCGCCATCTAGTTTCCCACTTTCTTTGAGGTCCCTGTCACATCGGAATACTCGATACCTTGAGTCTATTAATTCGCTTTCAGATATACTACTATTTAACCAAGTCTCTGTTAGGACAATAATATCATAGTTATGAGAAAGTATGTTTATGTAGGCAGTATGTAGTTTGGTACGAAGTCCTTGACAATTTTGATAATAAACTGATAGAACTTGTTTATCCATAAAAGAAAATTTGTACAGTGTAAGATAATATTGCCTTAAAGTGTTTTAAAAAATAATTATGTGTTACTATAGCGCTTTGGATAAAATTGATAATTTTATTGAAATATGAATTGACAGTATTAATACCTGAGAATATTACCAATATGTACATGTATGTATGTGTTATGGAGTGTGCCCTACTAACTATATTAATATAAAGATTAATATATAATAATATATAATGATATTCATAGATGTATAATGAGGATCCTGTGAAGTAAATCATATTTAAAAAAATATGATATAATTGGTTCTTACGATATTGATGTCGTGTATTGATGCTTGTATGTTTTAGAATTATAAACAAATAATTTTGAATCTGTGCCCATGAGGAAAATATTTTTAATGTGTAAATTAAGCTGTAAATGCTGTTATTGTTAATTTTAAAAAAAAGATAGTAAGTTCATTAAATCTGGTATTTTATTCAATAAGAAAGTTTTAGTAGTTGTTTGTGCCCAAAATAAACGTCGACATTGTTCGCTAGCCGTGCAAGTGCCACTTACAAATTTTAATATATTTACTGACTTTAAATTATATAGAAGGTACATAATATATAATCAACACATCAATAATATGTAAAAAAGTAACGAGTAAATATATCTTGAAAAAATTAAAAATAAAAATAACTATTTTTGCACCGTGCCTAATATGCTTTTTTACGTATAACATAGAGAAGAAATATTTCTCATGTAAGATAATAATAAGAATATAAAAATATATTTTACTTTTAAAACACTTGCCTACCCAACCTTGCTTACAAACATTACCGCAATTATTTGCAATCAATATCTTGAGGTGTCCTAATAGCAATAACTGGAGAGGTTTCTGTTTTGCGGGCCAGGATGACTCCGTGCTTGACCCACACGTATCTGTATTGGTGTTGCTTGGCAGCCTCCCGAGATTGACGAAACAAAAGTTTATTGTGGAGTGTCAGATGCTCATTCACGTATATAGTTGCAGGGGTCCCTGAGATAGACAGCATGTTTGTATCCACGCCTTTGGCTGCCCGATACGCCGATATAAAGTTGTCACGCAGCATGCGCGTGACAAATTTGACTACGATATTTTTCGGACGCTGGGTTTTCTGGCCAGCGTGAGGTACTCGATGTACGGACACGATGTCGGTAGCTCGTACTGGTAGCTTTATTATATTACTTAGATTCTCCACAATGCTGACAAGGTTTTCGCCGCGTCGCTCAGTCAAGTTTGATATTTCAACATTACACTGCCTAGCCTGCTGCTCCATAGCTACCAATTTTGTCTCCAATGAGGAAACCTTGTTCGCAAAATCTCAAATCTTTCTTCGAAGCGTTGCATCATTTGCATCATATCCTCTTCATCATCAGGCAGATGATGTTTGCGCTGGTAGTTGAAGATGCTTTTATCAATAGAAGCCGGGATATCTGTATCGGAAGCCATTTTATTTGGCGGTGAGTGCTGCAGCGCCATGTCGCGTAGGTCGGAGTAGCAGGGGGGCGCGGGGTGCGGTGGCGACGTGCGGGGAGCGGTATGTACTCCCTCCAACCTCCAATTCCGATGATTTCGCAAATTAATATGCACAGGATTTTCGCACTAATCGCAGATCTCTTTACGAACGTTAATACTACGTGTAACTTGACCACTTTATTTGAATTGCGCGCAACACGACCACACTCAATGCTAGTTCGATGAGCACTGAACAACTTCCATGAAGTCGTCTACATCCTGCGAGTTATGTAAGTTACCTCATAAATTATTTTCTTGTCCAAAATTTCAGCTTATGTCTGTCTTGGATCGGATAAAGTTTGTCACAGACAAAAAATTATGTCAGGTCTGTCTCAACAAACATAATAAAAAATGTAGATTATTTTTCAAGTGTGAAATATGCAAGGAGAAGCACAATAAACTTCTTCATAAAGACACTTCTCCAACGCCAGTCACATTATTTATAGAATCAGGTACCAAACAGGTGCTTCTTCCCACTGCTCGAGTTATGGTTATATCAAGCAATATTTCATATTTCATTTATTTCGCCATTTGTAAATAATATACATACACATTCATTTTACAATTAGTGTTCTTAAAAACTATTTACAAAATTACCTATTTAGGCATTGGAAACTGTGTTCTGATTTTATTTTAATTTACAAGATACTTATAATCTAGGTAACAATTAAATTCATTTACAGGATTCTAATTTTGTTTCATTCTAATTTCATAATTGATTTTAAATACAGTTGCTCAATTTTAATATGTATTAAGCAATTTCATTGTAATCTAGTGTCAAATTAAATAAAATGTCCATATATGCTAAAGTTTGTCCGTCCAATATTCCCTCATATTATAATAGCTTTTCTCAATCATCAGTTTTTTTAATTGAATGTCAAAATTATTTCCTTGGAGGTCTTTGATTGTTTTTGGTAGGTGATTGTACACCTGACTTGCCATGTAATACGGACTATGTTGGTATAATGCAAGGTTCCACGAGGGTAGAATTAAATCATTGCCGCGGCGTGAGGGGTATCGCCTAGGCCTGTCATCGTATTTTTCAAAGTTGTGCGCATATTTTCTTACAAAGCGGCATAACTCGTAAATGTACATGCCAGTAACCGTGAGTATATTAAGCTTATTGAAGAGTTCTTAACATGTTTCTCTACGTTTTGCAAAGGTTATTATTCGAACGCAACGTTTTTGGAGGATAAATACTGCCTGTACGTCCGTTGAATTTCCCCAAAGAATCAACCCATACCTTATCCAGGCTGCTGCGTGGCTGTGATAAGCTGTAAGTGAACACTCCTCATTTGTATTTTTCTGAAGTTCCCGCAATGCGTAGGTGAATTTACTTAATTTGCCAACTACTGATTCTACGTGGTCTTTCCAGGTTAAGGTGGTGTCTAACGTAATCCCCTTAATTAACTTAACTTAATTTGCAGTGTTCAACAATCTTATGAAGAGAATCAGATATGAGATCCTGTAGTTCGCTTATTTTATCTAATTCGCAAGAAATTACAAGTGTGATATCATCTGCATATAATACTACTTTGTGTGACTCTACTGCCGTGGGAAGATCATTTATATAAACTAGAAATAACAAACAACCAAGCATGCTACCCTGTGAAATAGGCCAATGCACAACCTCACTCGGCGATTTATACTGTATAAATTCCCTTTTAGTGTCTGAATGATGAGCGATCTGTACATATTGTCGTCTATTCGTTAAGTAGGATGTTAGCCATTTCTTTGCTGGTCCGCGAATGCCTATAGTGTCTAACTGTTTTATCAGAGTGTTATGGTCCACTCGGTCATACGCTTTGGACATATCCATAAACATAACTATGGCACACTTATTATTATTTAGAGCCTCATATATTTCTTGACAACATTCAAAGGTAGCTGACGTTGTCGAGTGATTCTTTCTAAACCCATGCTGGTTTTGACTCAGAACTTTGTATTTTTCTAAAAACGAACATATTTTTTGGCTTATAGGTTTTTCAAATACTTTAGAGAAAACAGATGACAATGCAATTGGTCGAAAATTAGAAATACATGTTTTTTCACCTTTTTTAAAAATGGGCTTTATTAAAGTCAGTTTTAGATGTTCTGGAAATTCTCCTTCGTTGTAAGATTGGTTTATTAAGAATTTTAATGGTGTGACAAACTCATTCACACAATATACAAGTAAAGAAGAAGGTATTTCATCATAACCACTAGTATTGTATCGCTTTAGTCCTAATATTATTTTTTTGATTTCTGATTCGGTCACGCTTTCTAGAAAAAATGTATTTGTCAATTGGGAAGATAATTTAGATTGATATGTCATTGGTTTATTATTATTGTCATTTATACTTAAGAAATATTTATCGAACATGTCCGTTATTTTTGTAGGAGATGTTATAATTTCTCCATTATTTTTCTTCAGTCTTATATTTTCATGCTTGTTTTTAGTATTCTTTTTTGTTTTTATTTTTTCATTTATCATATTCCACATTGTTTTATATTTATTTTGCGAATCTTTAATTATCTTTATATTATGTCTTCTTTTTTGGCTTGTTATAATTTTTTTTAGTATTTTAGTGTATGATTTAGCGTAACTTTTTAAAGTTTCACTATTGAACTTAATTGAGAGATGGTGGAGTATGCGTTTATGATAACAGCATCTCTGTATTCCCTTTGTAATCCATCTTAATTTTGGCACATTTTTAATGGTAATTTTTCTTTGAGGAATGTGAAAATCTAATAGTTCTTTTATTTTGTTTTCGAATGAGGTATAATTTTCATTAATATTTTTGTCAGACGAGAGTAGATTGGTCCAATTTACTTCATCTAAACCTTTTTAAAATGCATCCATATTATTTTTATTAAATAATCGTGTAGATTTTGTATAAGGTAATAGAGAGTTTTGTAATTTTTCTTTTAGCTGAATATGTCCAATAAGAGTGCTATGATCTGATATTTCGTAATTATGAACCTCAACTTTCATGTCGACATTCTGACTAACAATAAATTGATCTAAACATGCCAAACTTTTTTTGCGGGTAACTGTGTTAATCAAGCAATTTAAACCGAATGAATTTAGTAAATTAATAAATCTAATAGATTCTTTTTTGCTTTTCCTAATATCTATGTTTACATCTCCTGCTAATATAATTCTTTTGCGTGAAGATTGCTTAAAAATGTAGTTTAATAATGCTTCTAATTGTGTGAAAAATATTTCAATATTATTGCCCGGTTGGTAAATCGATATTATTAAAAAATTATGATCCTCAACTTCTACTGCACAAAGTTAAATATAAAATTCTACTGTGAATGCTTGTATGTCTAACCGATCCTGTGTTTTTATATTTTCTCTGGTGAATATGGCTACTCCACCATGTTCATGTTTTTGTCTAATATATTTTGCTCGTAGATCATAGTTCTCTATAGTGTATAATTGATAGTTATCTAATGTTAGCCAGTGTTCATTAACAATAATTATATCTATGTCATGATCATTTGATAGAATTTCTAATTCATTAATTTTATTAGTTAGACTCTGCATATTCTGACACATAATATTACAGTATTTAGGTGCGAAAGGAAGACTTTTTTGGCGTAGTTGAAATATTTATATTATGATTTAGTTCAGGACATTTGCCGTATTCTACGTCAGTACAATTATTTGTTTTATAGTCATGATATATAATTAACATAAGTTTGGTCAAATCATTAGTGATAGTCTTCATACCCAGGTAGTCTATTTTCCCATCATATTTATTAAACATGTTATATGAATAATCGAGATTTCTATTAGAATCCATAATGAAGCAATATTCATATTTAAAATTATCTACGTAAATTAGGTGGTTAAACATTTCTATTCTTTTATTATACAATGACCTTTTTTATTAAGTACAAATATTTTAAGGGGTGATTCAGACCATCATTTTGAACAACTTTTCCCAATAAATGTACATCGAAATACGAAAAATTTTTTTTTGGTTTTTATAGAAATCGTAGTAGTCACATGATATCATTACTATGGAAAAAGAAAATATTTTTTTCGTATTTCGATATACATTTATTGGGAAAAGTTGTTCGAAATGATGGACTGAATCACCCCTTAAAATATTTGTACTTAATAAAAAAGGACATTGTATATATTAGCTTGTGGGCTAAACTTGAATGAAGGTAAACATAGGATAATGTTGGTGTGCTGAACTTCTAATATTTTTTGACATATATCTTGAACCAACTTCGAATAATTTTGAGAGTAGTTAAAGTCAGCCTCACCTATAACTATAACGCAATAGTCTTGATAAGTATAACCAGTCAGTTTATTTTGTAGCCCGTGCAGCAGCTCCTTTATGTTAGCACCTGGCTTTCGGAAGTGGCACATTTTTAGGTCTTCAAATTGCCGGTAGAAGATTTTTGCAAATTTTCCACTATCGATGCTACTGATGACAGTCATTTTTGATTTTTCTTTTAGTGGCTTCATATCGAATTGATTATTTTTCAAAGTTTCAAGGTTTTCCTGCTTTTCCTCTTCTTGACAGAATTCTGAGAAAATTTCATTTAATTTCTTCATAATCTCTGATGATGATCGGTCGAGTTCTTTCTGGAGTTGAGTTATTCTCTTTCCCAGTTCTTCCATTATGAATTGATAGTTTTGTGTGTTATGCTGGTCATTTTGACGTGTTTGGGTGAATACATTTGTGTCATACGCTATAAAGCTTCGTCTATTTTGTACTCTGGGAGAGTTGATATTTTTGTTTTCTGTTGACTCTAAACATATTTTTTTGAGTACTGCGATTTCTTGCGTCTGACTTTCAATTTGTCTCTTTAGTTCATTTTTTTCTAGGATTGTATTGTCCAGTTCATTTTGTGTTGTCTCTAGGTTCTCCTTTAATTCTATGTTTTCTGTTTGTAGTTTGTCTATTATTTCATCTATTTCTTGTTGATTTATACTTTCAGCATTTTTTGACAAGATGATTTGGTTGTCGAATAATAAAAAAGAGTCAGTTGAAAGTGACTTGGTTATTTTTGCGTTTGGGTGTACCATTTTACTGATGCTCGTGGGAGAGGTTGGCGTCATTAATGGTGTAACATTTGTTTCATCTTAAGTTGGGAGTTTTTCCTCGGATTGTTCTATCTCTGTGATGCTTGGACTAATGTCTATGTCTACAATAACTACATCATTACAAGCATTTAACACCTCAGCGTCAGTGGGGTGAATGTATTCCTAATCGATAAATGGTGTCACATTTTCTCTTTCTTCCGTCTGTTGTTCTTCTGTAGGTGAATTCATTATCATGCTGCTATTAGTACTTGTGATAAGTTTCTTTTTTCTTCTTTTATTTGGTTTACCGACTAGGGGTGTAAGGACTGTTTTGGCTATTGGAAGTTTCTGCTTAGGCTTTTTAACTTTGCAACTTTCGCACTTCCATTTATTTTTTATCGCGGGTGTCATGGTGCTATTTAATCTTTTTTCTGATATGTTTGCACAACTTAAATCAAATAGCGATGAGCATATGGAACATTTGATAAATTCCCTTGTGTCCAGTGTTTGTTTACACTTTTTGCAATTAGCTACATGTGGATCCATCTTTTGGTATGATTTGGAATCGGAACTATTTAAATCTAGTTTGATGTATGGAAATGACAGTATATCTATTAGTTTCTTTGCTTCTTAATTATTAAACTTCAAAAATGTCAGTGTCATAAGTTCCATAACGTCAAGTTCATTTTGACAGCTGTCTATGTATGACGGCTGGGGCTGGCCGGTTATGATATAGTTGTTTTGAGTATAAGTTGGTGAATTTAGCCAAAAATAGCCCTTATATTTTGAAAAATGAGTCGGTTATTATTTTCGGATATTTTCATTCATTATTTTCTCAAGAAAATTGGAGTTATATAGTGATAACATGTATCGTACCTTGCTGTCTTTGGTGTGCAGGTTAGTTCTTGTATGATTTTTATTCTTTTTATCAGTATACACTTGAGTTTTTATATTATTTTATAGGAGCTCAAATAATGCGTCTGTCTAATTTGACAACCGGCGATGAGGTTCAATGGAAAAGAGTTTCATGTAAAGGTTCTTCTGGACAGTGGTTCACAAATTTCATTTGCTTTACGTGAGCTTATCAACTTCTTAGGTTTGAAGCCTACAGCAGTCAACACGCCTGTTGTTGGCATTGGCAATAAGGTCAGCAGAATAAATGAGCGAGTCAACCTAACCTAGCATTCACTCACAAGGGACTTTAGTATTTCGGTTACATATTAGACAACATTACAGGCAAGCTGCCACAATCAAAAGTATCAATCAACAATTTTGTGTTGCCACCTAACATCGAGTTAGCTGATAAGGGATTTAATGAGCCAGGTGTGATCCATATTTTAATCGGTGCTGATGTATTTTTCCAGCTGTTGCTGCCGCTTGAGCACCAGTGTCTCCATGAGCCTGCTCGAGAGGGAGCCTTCAACAGCGCACCAGCCTTTCCAGTTTTTTACACTCAATTTGGTGCAGTCATTGCTGGATCTGTACCAACATTTCAGCGCTCAAAACAAGTAACATTCTTATTTTGCAAAACATGTGATAACTCTTTGAATAACAGTTTGTCTGAGTTCTTTAAAACTGAAAGTATATCTGAGTATTTTGCTGAATCCTTGCCAGAGCATGAGGCTTGCGAAAGATTATTTGCTGAAACTGTAAATTTAGACACTCAAAATAATAAGTTTGAGGTGTCGCTTGCACTTAAATTGCCATTAGCGTCCATCCATGAAACTCTAGGAAATTCATTTAATTTAGCATTAAAAAGGATCATAAATTTAGAACAAAGACTATATAAGGATTCCTTAGTCTCTAAATTATATAGGGATTTTATACATGACTATCTGAAGCAAGGCTATATAAGTATCCAGTCTACTTTTTAGCCCATCATCCAGTGGTTAGACTTGAAAAGAAAACAAATAAGTGTAGAGTCGTGTTCGACGGGTCCATAAAAACCAACAAATTGGTTTCCATGAACAATATTTTATTAAATGGTCAGGTGGTTTAAAACGAATTGTTTGACATTTGGCTATTATTAAGAGTGGATAAGTTTATTTTTGTAACTGATATTCAAGCTATGTTTAGACAAGTGTCGCTTAATCCTGCACATAGATCACAGCAAAATATTCTTTGGAGAGATAACCCTCAAGATAACATACAGTGCATCCAATTAAATACTGTCACGTATGGACTAAAGAGTTCATCATATTTGGGTTCGCGATGTCTGAAGGAGCTAGCTGATAGATATAGGAATGAGTTTCCTTTAGCTGCATTTATAATTGAAAATTAAATTTTTGTAGATGATGCTCTTGTTTCTGATAGTTCTCCGGAACGGTTATTGCAGGCAAAAGAACAACTTTGCAATCTCTTGGATAGGGGTGGCTTCAAGTTACATAAATGGTATTCAATTGCCCTAAATTATTAAATAGTATTCCTAAGAGTCAGCAACACTTTGATGATATAGAATTGCAAAAAGACAATTTTTATTTAAAAACATTAGGTATTAATTTCAATGTCAACACGGATTCATTTGTTGTCTTATGCCCAAAGACTGACAAAATGCCTGCCACAAAACGTGAAATTTTAAGCTACACAGGAAAGTTCTATGACCCACTCGGACTGGTTGGTCCTGTTGTATTGAAGGCCAAGCTTATCATGCAGTTACCATGGCCAAGTCAAGTCAAGTCAAGTCAAGTCAAGTCAAATTTTTTTATTCAATATAGGATAAATTTATCTCTTATTGAAGGTCATTTTTTTAAATATTATTTTAGTGCAAAAGCTAAAAACTACTAGCGTTTCGGAACGACCACTGCTGGGAAGATTACGCCGAAAGAAACCCAGTTCAGTATTGGTCCTTACCTAGCCTGATAAGCTATGTTACAATTACAATACAGATTTACACTTAAGCTATACATTTAAATTATACAATTACAATTTGCAGACAACTATTTCCAAGAATTTTTCTCAGATGACGATAAGTAGTCATTTACATGATAATACGCATTTTGTAATAAATGATTTTTAACGGCTTTCTTAAACTTAGATAATGGTAATGTTACTATATCATCTGGAATTTTATTATAAAGGCGCAAGCCGAGACCCACAAAAGATTTTTTTGTTTTCTCTAACCGCAAAGCTGTGATGGCTAATTTATTTTTATTTCTCGTGTTAATACTATAAATATCACAATTTCTCTTAAATGAGTGTATATTCTGACGCACGTACATAATGTTCGCATAGATCAGTGGTTCCCAAACTTATTTTGTCTACTGCCTACTTTGAGAATAAATATTTTTTTAGCGCCCCCATTTTTTCACCTATTTAAAAACCACTATAACTTCAAATTAAATTAATTAATTATTGTGACCCATATATGTATATTAACGGAGAATTCTAAACGAAACTTTGACTATAACCCGCAACTTGAAACCTGAGCGCAGTAGGTAACATACAACGGCGCTTAGGTCTCAAGTTAACTCTTACGGGCTCCACCTGCCAATAAGAATGATTATTGAAACGCAACTTTATAGTATTAAAACAGAGTATCTTTTTTTAAAAATATAACTAAAATAATCAGTCCTTATATAAAAACTAATGTGAAGGATGAATCTGATGCTATTTAATAAGTTTGTTGATATCAGGTTCCAATTTACTCAAGAACAGTCGCAAGTCGCCACGTTCGGTAACAAGCAAACGATTTCTCTTTTTAGTAAGCAGTGTTGTCACAGCACTAAATCCACGTTCACACAAATATGACGATGGGAATGCTATCAAGAATCGTTGAACGATTGACCACAATCCAGGGTACAATTGCGGGATCGGCTTTTGTAGCCAAACTTCTTGGTAACCATTTTTGAACTTGATTTTAATTTCCTCGTTTGTTGTCAATTCTATAAGTTCTTCTTCCAGCTGAGGTGACATTGCTGTGTTGACATTTGAAAACGGATCCAACACCCAGTCTGGTATTTCCAAGTTCAAAATGTCCTGGTATCGTTCGGTGAAGTCAATGTGGAGGTTTTCCAAATGTTGGCAGTAGGCAAACAATTCGTCGTTACTGCATGATACTGATAAATTTGGAAAATTGTGAAACTCACGTCTGCCCAGATTCTTTTTGTGTATAAGCAGTTTGGCTGCGAAAGCAGCAACGACGTTTTTTGTTTTAATTAAATTTAGTTTATCGCCTTGCAGTTGGAGATTCATGTCGTTGAACAATTTATACAGGTCTGTTATGTAAGCTATATCATTCTTTGATGTTATGAGCTTGTCGTGCAATTCTGTATCTTTAGTTTCCAAGAACTCTATAACAGAGTCAAACAGGTTGTAAAATCGAGTCAGACAATTGCCTTTTGATAGCCAACGAACTTCAGTATGAAACAACAAACGGTTGAAATCCTCGTCATTAGTAACACAAAGCTGATGAAATAGTCTATCATTCAAAGAGCTGTTGCGGATTTTATTGACTGCTTTGATAACAAATTGCAGTGATTGAAATAGTTTTTCACTTAAGTTTCTAGCAACTAAATGTTGTCTATGAATAACGCAATGTACACCAAGGACATCTGGAATTTTATTTTTTAAGTACGCTATGAAGCCTTTATGGCACCCTGTCATAGCCGGAGCGCCATCTGTAGCAACTAAAATAATATTTTTCAAAGGAATCTCTTTCTCATCGCAAAACTTTTCCAATGTATTGAATATGGTTTCCCCTTTTGTATCGGTCTCTAAATTTCTAGCAAATAATAGTTCTTTACATATTTTCTCATCTTTAATAAACCTCACGTAAGACAACAACAATGCTTCATTAGTTGGTAAAGTGGACTCATCGAGCTGAATTGAGAATTGACTTGACTCAGGTGATCGCACAATGATTCTTCAATGTTTTCAGCCATTTCATCAATTCGTCTTTGCACAGAATTATTACTCAAAGGAATTTTTCGGATAATATCTGCGGTCGGTTTATGAAGCACAGTAGTTATTACTTCATTTATTATTATTTTATTTATATATTCTTGTCTTTCTTATCTGGATGCATTTTATTTAAATGATCTTGCAGCCTTGAAGGCTTCATTGCTTCATTCGAAAATGTTTTTAGACATAGAAGACACAAAAGCGACGATGGGTTTGTGGGATTTTCAATAAATCCGAATTTAATATATTCCGCACAGTATTGCCGTCTCTTCTTTTTTACTTCCGACATTGTTTTGCTTTGAGAAATACGTTCAACTTCGCGAGTAGTGTAGAGGAGGCGTAAGTACTGCTCATCTATTGCGCGCAAAACCACAAATGAAAATAAAATAAATATTACATTGTTTATATAGGAATGCTTAAGCACCACGCACCGACAGGAATAAAACAAACATGCATAAACTCGTTTATCTCATTCGACGCTCAATCGTACTCAACAAGTCCGAACAAGTATTCAATGAACCAGCCAACTGATACAGGAATGCACAATTCGGGTTATTTAACAAAAACTTGTTAAAACATGATAGATATCTACGAGTACTAATAACTATTAAAATGCGAAAGTGTGTCTGTTGCCTTTTTATTTGTTTGTTTGTGTCTACTTTCATTCCGAAACGGAGCGACCGATTAAAATGATTTTAATTTTTTCTATATTCAATAAAATAGGACAGATATATGAACTACGCGGAGAGAAATATAGAACCGAGTTTGAGCAATCTTTTAATTCATATTAGTTGATGTTCACAAGTTGTTGTTGAGAGTCGAGAGCTCTTGCAGTCGTTGTTTAAGAGGCCTCCTAGCTAAATAAAGCTCATAGCAAAAAAAAAACATTTTCTTTCTGGGTCTCTTACCGCCCCCCTTGAGACCTGCAGCGCCCACAAGGGGGCGTTATCGCCCACTTTGGGAAAGACTGGCATAGATGAATTGCGAAGGGAGGGTCAAAATATTTATGTCTTTAAATAGTTCCCTAAAAGACTCTCTAGCACCTAATTTATATATAAATCTGATAGCGCGTTTTTGTAAAACAAATATGGTATTTATATCTGCAGCGTTACCCCATAGCAATATTCCATAGGACATAACACTGTGGAAGTACCCAAAATATACCAAACGCGCTGTATCAACAATACAATACAATACAATACAAAAATCTTTATTGCACCAAAAGACATTAACAATTTTTTAATAATTATGAAATAACAACATCAAATATCAACGTCAGTCATTTGCCTAATTCTTCTAACCGCATAGGCCGCAGAGCTAAGTTTTCCAGCTAATTTTTTAATATGGGCACCCCATTGCAACCTGTAGTGTTCTGTGTCTATAAATAGATACATATGCTGTCCCACTCACAAGAGCAGCGAAGGTAGAAAGTCAGTTGTACGTTATATAAGTACGTTGTGCGGCAGTCGGATCGCGCAGTCTAACAGTAGATGTCGTACAGAGCGGACGTGTCTTGGTGTAAAGGTGAGCCAGTGTCATAGTGATAGTGAATGTGTTAGAGGTACACTACATAATGGCGACGAGAAAATGATGCGAAGCCACGCGGTGAGTTATTTTTCCATTTTATGAGCTGGAGTATTTAATGTAAATGCTCAAAAGCAAATAGAATTTTAAATCAAAAGTAAATGCTGCATACTGAATGTTAAAAAAAAATATTTGTGACAGAAAAAAATAACAAGGAAAGAGGAAGTGTCAGTTAGCATTTACTATATTGGGTAATGGCTATACTTTATTGCAAAATAAAAGTTCGTTTAATAAGTTGATGGACTACTGTGCTTTGTCCATCACATTAATGAGCTGGAAATTATAATTTGTTAGTTAATGTTGATCATCAAAAGTATATTATTAATATTGACTTAAAATATTGACAATTCTCAGATTATATATTTTTAAGAGAGAGTTGGTAACCTAAAATAAAGGCTTTATGCGTAGCTTAGGCACCAGGTCCAGTCTTTCACAAGTGTCAGAGTAAAGAAAAAAGTTAAGTCAAAATAAAAAACATATATCTTTACTTTGTTGATTACCTAGTGTTTTTGCGAAAGAAATAAGGAACTTGTCTTTTAATAGGGTAATATAATTAATCACCCTATAATTTCAGAGGAAAAACGTAACGGAAAAATTGACCAGTCGTATATGACGTTAATTATAACGCGATTACTATTGAAATATATTATTCAAATAGCTATAGTTTTCCGATGTACATGGATTAAGTGAAATAAATGGGGGATTATATTATTTTGAAGGTAGATCATTATAGTTATGTGGTGAAACTCTTTTATTAGGTATTTTATTCTACTCCTAGACAGGCATCACTTTTAAACCTAAGAGTTATGCTGGAGGATAGTTGCATCAGATCCGGAGTGCAATGCTGTGAGGAAAGGTCGCCAGTCGCTGGAGTCAATAAGTATAAGTTGTGGGTGCTTTCTGTCAGGGCCGGGAGGCTCACACGCTGTGAGTCGGCTGTGATTTTCCTGATGAGGGTTATTATTTTTATTTGCTCCAAAACATACTAGCAGTTATTAAGCTGATCTGGTTTCTATACAGTGTATTTTTAAAGCTGTTCACTAAAGATGCAGTTAACAACATTCTCTGGTTCCAGTCTGCAACCACATGATTAGAGAGAAAATTATGAATTGATATTTCTTTTGATTTCACACGATACAATTTCAGCTAATGTCCTCTCAATCATTATTGTAAGAAAATTGTAATAGGTTTTGAAAATAGGGTACATCATAATATCCTATTAGACTTTTGTAGGCCTCGATTGGGTTGCCACTTTGTCTTTGACGGTGTAGTGGTGTAAAAAAATTTTTTTTTTTAAATAGTAGAGAAACCATAGTAGGGAATATGCATGAAAAATGTGTGTTATCGAACCAGTTTATCCGTAAATATTCGAAAGTACTAACTAACACTGAAAACAGAATAAAAATTGGTGGAAAAACGAGCGAGATATAGCGAGTTTACGAAAATATGTCTATCTCACTCGCAAAATACGCTATTTACTATAGCAAATGTATTAATGATATGTATTTATGACGTCACCAGTCCATATCGGACTTCTCTCTCTAATTGAAACTTTAAAGTATCACAGGTTCGTCGCTGATTAAGATATTTTATAAATTCTTTCATATTTGTTTACTGTGGTTAATAAGGCTTTTATTGAGCAAATAAAAAATAATGCGTGTGTTAGAAAATGAAATACCAGGGTGAGGGAGAAAAACATAATTTATTTCAATAAATAACATATTTCCTCAAAACAACTTTTCAAAGCAAGCTAAAACTACCAGGGTTTCGTAATCGGCCACTAGTTTTCCGAGAAGACAGACCCCGAAAGAAACTCGTCAGTATAGGCCGCCTACTAGCCTGAAGGGCTTTAGTCTACATTTCATATTTTCACATTTTCACTATGTGACTAGTTCAATTACAAATAAAGTACATTATTAATATCACAAGTATCACAACTCATTCCAATCTTGAGAAACCACTATTGCATCATATTATCTAGGGTTAGAATAACTATAAGTAGTTACACCTGTACTTATCAAAGATACTGGTTATTCTATAACGGTTCTTTACAAAAGAATAATGGCAAAAGCAGTTTCACAAACATATCAGGAATATCTATTTTAATACCACTAAATTATTATCACAATTAAAAAGAAACATAGTAACAGGATGAAACTTACATACTCTGCAGCAGCATATTCAAAAGTAGTCCAAAACCTGACAAACACTGAATTTATAACCTAGCCCCGCCATCTTGGCGCCCCACTAAGATCAATCCCTTAAAAGTCATGTAATCATCTTATATTATTACTAATCGTAAATTACTTTAAAATCACAAGCATTTTATGTATTTAAACCAAGCCTTATTTTTAAGAACAATCGAACTGTTTTGTAACACCAAATTATCTTACTATAAAACAACAATCAAATCGGAAACAAGTAATCTTTGTAAAAATACTTTTAAGTTACAGTTAAATGTGTCTGTAAATACACAATCGAATTTATGATCAATATATGTACATTTACATTAGGTACATAAATAAGTTTTATATAAATAGTTATCACGTGCATATTCTCTATTGTATAAGTATACACTTACCAGTAATGAGGTAGTATACGAAATAAGCAATACGATAACCTGTGGTCAATGGCAATATGATAGCCTACTTAGGTATGATTTATTAGAAAAATGATAGCTATGTTATATGGCAATATGATTTGAAATGAAATGAAATGAAATGAAATAAAATGAAATGAATTTGAAATGAAATGAAATGAAATGAAATGAAATGAAATGAAATTTCAAATGAAATGAAATTTATTTAACTCCTTAACGTACACAAAAGTTACGCTGTTGGCCCCACACTAGGCAACATGCCTGTCCTGTGGTGGCCAGTTTGAAATTCCAATTTTGTTAAAATGTGCCGACGATTAGGTTTAGAAGAATTGCAGATAATAATGACTTACATTCAAACTAATAGCCAATTCCTTTTTATAACTAATTAGGAACACGTGAGATGCTTCACATAACTGGTACACTCAATAAATATAGGTACTTACTTAATATAAATGTTTTAAATTAATAGTTAAGCTTATACTTTACAATTTTTAAAAATTGCTCTGTGTCTAAGTAGTTCCACGAAAAGCAGAAGGGATCTAACTATGTGCTTACATGATAGCCGATAGCAACAGTAATGTGATTGCTTATGATGACACATGCATAGCAATATGATAGCTATGACATGGGGCAATATGATAGCTAATGATGAGACATGGCAATATGATAGCCGATAACAACAGCAATATGATTGCTTATGATGACACATGTATAGCAATATGATAGCTATGACATGGGGCAATATGATAGCTAATGATGAGACATGGCAATATGATAGCTATGTCAAATAGTTGTGTGATAGACCTTACATATTGCAATATGATAGCTAGTACGAGTGAGTGATATGATCTACGTTAAAGGACAATATGAAAGTCCATATGAGCATTTATTTATGGTCGATATGAAAGGTCAGCTCAGATAATATTAATTGGACTGAAAGGCAATGTAAGCTTGCGCAAATTTGGATTTAATTGTACAATTTGCACATCAGCCCATGGCTCAAGTCACGACACTTCCAAACCTCGAGCATTTCGACCCTGACAGTGATCAGTGTCGGTAGGCTCTAGATGGGAGAAATGGATAAGGGCACTGGAAATATATTTTCTAGCTTCAAACATTACATCTGAAGAATCTGGAACAAGAAAGGTTGTTGTGTCATGCCGTTTAACCTTTTGTCAGTTTGGGCATGCATTGGATTGTGCGAGGCCAAGAAAATCATTAAATTGGGTAAGGCCGTAAGCACACATTAAAATGTGCGAGATCAAGAATGACGACCTCCGTGGCGTAGTGGTCACCATGCTAATCTACCACCCAGAGGTCCCGGGTTCGATCCCCGATCAGGGCAAGTTGGAAAATGGCCTTTTTCAAACTGTCCTAGGTCTTGGATATTTATCTATGTAAGCACTGTCAAAACTATATCAAAGTACACACAAAAATCTGTCATATAAACCGCCTTTGTCGTTTCCCGCGCAAATACGCTGGCAGCACTGCCACGCAGGATTGCAATGGCCATCCTTTGCACGAGAAACGAACCTGAGCGGGAGTCACCAGTCTTCTCTACAATTCTGTGCTTTATCTCGCCGATCAGGCGCTTATCATCAGCACCACAGCAGCCCATCGTTTCTACCGCCACTAAGACGAAGCAACAATACGGCTCCAAAGCCGCATACTTAGCCTGGTTTCTCTCGGCTGCATCTTCTGCAGCTGCGGCTGCCGAGCCGATAATGCGGCCGAGGTAGTTGGCCGCCACGGTGCTGACACATGTAAGAGGTCATTGCATATAAGTATTTGTTATAAATTATAGTATCGCCCCTCTATATTAAATTATTTTATAAGAAAATCATTGAATTGGCTATATAAGCGCGAATTAAATTGCGTGAGCAGCCCGGGATTCAAATCCCACTGGAGAGTCAAGAATCAAACAACAACAGTGGTGAGAAAGATTGAGCAATTCATGCATGAACATTCTTATAAAACTAAGCGGACTTTTGCAGACGTAGATATAGCAGACATTCGAGGATTATCACCAACTCGAAACATGGGAAGATGCAAATTGATTTTTTAACGGCAAATTAGAAAGACAAAATGAAATTTTAACAAGCAAGAACTTAAATAATATGCAAGTTCTTGTGTTTCTATACTATTGGTTTTGATTATTATTTCATTTGCTTAATTTTTGCATAGTTTTCATTTAGTGATGTAGTTTTAGAATATTGAGCAAAATGTTAAGTAGATAAAATAAATAAATCATTATTCACTTCATTACATATTCTCTTTAAAAATATTAAAGTAAGTGATGAGTGAAAGAAAGTGAAAGTTAAAAGTGCGTGTTTTCAGTGTTAACTTGTATTGTAGAATACAATTATATGAAGTGACCGCTGAGATTGTGGTTATTTTGAAACAACTTTATAGTAATGCATAACAGGAGTCAAGAGTTCGTTAGATATCTAATGACGCCCGATATAAGTAGACTTTTGACAGTAATTAATTTTCTGACAGTGTTGGAAAAGGAAGAAGAATAGGTAAAATATTTTTATACCGTCCGCTCATTAGTGAGCAAGTTACACAGGTTACACTGCTCTCGGATGGCTGTTTATGTTGTGGCGAGTCAACAGTCGAGTCGCTAAGCCGTTGCAACGAGGCATAGGAATGCGAAATCACGCCACCTCGACGTCATCGATCATACGATGTTATGACTCATCACTGCCTACGCGCCTACGAGCTGCGCACACACACTACGAAGCTACGCAAGCGCCGCCTCCTGCGATAAGCGGCCAATGATCTCACCGCGGAGCTACGACGTGCAACATGGCCGCCGATGCATCTTTTGTTTTCGCAAAGCGACCATCTTGGACGAGCCCCCACTGCGCGCACGCAATGTCAAGCGCGAACCATAATTATTATTAATTATTTTTATGTATAAAAATGTGAACACTTGTAAACCAAAAAGCACTTCGAATACCATTCTAGTCGTAGTACCAACTTTTATTTCACGCCCTTATTCGATCTCACACTAAATTAAGAAGTGTTAGGGCTGATAGTCAGTTAGGTCGTTAGGTAATCTAGGACACCTACATCAAGACCTACATCTAGTCGACTACCGCTTCACTGGTGACCCCGACGTGATGTCTTCTTTGGCCATGTACGCTGGTTTTAAGCGGTCAATCGTCACTCTTTGGGTTTTTCCATTGACATCTATGTCAAAAGTCTTCCCGCTGCGCTGCAAAACCTTGTATGGACCCTGGTATGGTGGTTGTAGCGGTCTTTTTACCGGTCCTTGGCGAAGAAAGACATGGGTAGCTGTGTCAAGGTCTTTAGGTACGTAGAAAGTGTGCTTACTGCTGGTGTGCCATGACGTGGGTTGTGGTGTCAGCTTCCTCATGTGCGAGCGGAGTCTGCTGATGATGTTGGTGGGATCCACCAGCTCCGACGGGCTCGTGGTGAGGAACTGTCCAGGCAAACGTAGCGGTTCGCCGTAGACCAACTCCGCTGTTGAGGTCTGGAGGTCATCTTTCCATGCGCTGCAGATGCCTAGAAGAACCCATGGCAGCGCTTCAGTCCAGTTGGCGTCAGTGTGACAAACGATGGCGGCTTTGAGCTGGCGATGGAGGCGTTCGACCAGGCCGTTTGCAGCTGGATGATACGCTGTGGTGTGATGGTGTGCTGCACCGATGAGCGCGGCCAGGTCTTTGAACGTCTGGGACTCGAACTGCCGTCCGCGGTCGTACACACGTACGAACAGTACCTTTTAATGTGCCGATAGTAATTTGCTCGTTAAAAGATACTGTTCTACACAATACCTATCACTGTTAAAAAACAGTACCTTTTAATGTGCAGATAGTAGTCTGCTCATTAAAAGAAACTGTTCTACACAATACATATCACTGTTCAAAAACAGTAACTTTTAATGTGCAGATAGTAGTCTGCTCATTAAAAGAAACTGTTCTACACAATACATATCACTGTTCAAAAACAGTAACTTTTGATGTGCAGATAGTAGTCTGCTCATTAAAAGAAACTGTTCTACACAATACATATCACTGTTCAAAAACAGTACCTTTTAATGTGCAGATAGTAATCTGCTCATTAAAAGAAACTGTTCTACACAATACATATCACTGTTCAAAAACAGTAACTTTTAATGTGCAGATAGTAGTCTACTCATTAAAAGAAACTGTTCTAACCAATACATAGCACTGTTCAAAAACAGTACCTTTTAATGTGCAGATAGTTGTCTGCTTTTTTTTAATGTTTATTAAACAGTTAACTTTTTTTAAATGTTATGAACATTAAACTTTTTCTTACTGTTGAAAACAGTTATCTTTAATGTTAAAACATTAAAATTTCCCTCAGAATTTAACTGTTTTTGGAACAGTAAAAATTACTGTTTCGACCTGTTGTCCCATATAGTATTGCGCAAAGCAGTAAAAGGCTACGTTTTTTCGATAATATTAACTACTTTTTTTTTTCAGTGTAGGATCTGCTTTAAATATGTACCCAGAGCCAAATGTAGAAATACAACATGATAGGTTACAATTCTGGAAGGTGTGAACATATTCATTTTGGAAGGTATGGCACAAGCAATACTTAAATATTTTGCAAACACGTAATAAATGGACAATCGCACAACCTAATGTATCTATTGGTTCTCTAGTAATTTTAAAGGAAGACAATGCAGCTCCAAAGTATTGGCCAATGGCCAGAGTTGTAAATGTTTTTCCTGGTGCTGATAACAAAGTAAGAGTTGTAGAAGTGCAAACTGCGAATGGGCGAACCCATAGACGATCGGTTGTTAAAATTTGTCCACTACCAATCCAGTAACATTGTACTTTAGATATAAGCTAAATATTATAATGTAACTATGCCTATGTATAGCTAGGTATAACTTGTTATGTTAAAAATATAAGTTATAATTACAAAAGCACTATCTTAATTAAATTTAAGTATATCTAAAATGTTTATTTCTATTACGAAATAGCATGCTAATTTAGTAGCATATTCTTTGAGTTCTGTTAAATACTCTCATATTTAAGTAGGTATATAAAGCTCTAAGCTCTAATGTTTATAAGGAATATTCAATTTTTTTCCATAATACTCGTACACATAGACTGTTGCTGTATTAGATAAGTATAGATACTAAGTTTACTGTTTACTTAAAGCTGAACTTTTTTCAATTACTTTTTTATATTTTCTCGAAAAACATTGTAAAATAGTTTCTAGCTATTTTTAAAAAGGTACAGTAAAGCAAATTAAATATTTGCTAGGTTAGATTAGATAATAATGATATAAGCAGTATGAGTAACATGTTCAGTAAAAATCATATGTTAAAAAACAACATTTATTTGCCATAGTTTTACATGGATTAATTTAATTTTTTGTCTCATTTCTCAGATAGGCAGGATGTTAGTAACACCAACATTTTATTGCAATATTTTTGACCGAGCGAGCGAAGCGAGCGAAGGTCTCTAAATCGAGTTGGGGCCGAAAACACATTGTATGTATGTATGTATGTATGTATGTATGTATGTATGTATGTATGTATGTATGTATGTATGTATGTATGTATGTATGTATGTATGTATGTATGTATGTATGTATGTATGTATGTATGTATGTATGTATGTATGTATGTATGTATGTATGTATGTATGTATGTATGTATGTATGTATGTATGTATGTATGTATGTATGTATGTATGTATGTATGTATGTATGTATGTATGTATGTATGTATGTATGTATGTATGTATGTATGTATGTATGTATGTATGTATGTATGTATGTATGTATGTATGTATGTATGTATGTATGTATGTATGTATGTATGTATGTATGTTTGTACCGCGATAACAGCCGAACCGATGGTTTGATTTTGATGAAATTTGGTAGGCATGTAGGAAATATCAATAGAATTTTCAAGTTCGTTGGGCATCAAAATCGGTTCAGTAGTTTTTGAAATATTAATAAAAATGTCCGCGATTGTATACCAAACGAAACCATAGCGCGTTCTAACTTTGGATAGCACCATCTAGGGGTTATTTAGGAAACTGAATTGCGAAAAATAATCGCGACGTCTAAGTTTGCGGCAAACTGGGTAGTTTATTAAATTTAGCAATTTTGTTGAGCGAACTTTGGTACAATCGATATCGCTACTTGTCTGTGCTTCTGTTGTAGTATTAGTAATAATGCCACAAACTAACAAGCAAGAGATTAACGGCAACCAAAGCCAGCGAAGTAGTTTTACGTAGAGTCGCAACTAAGGGAATATGCTAGTACTTCTCATGCCAATAAGAGCTTTGTCAGCAAAAAACTTCGCCCGAAAGCTCCAAACGCTAGCGTTCAATGCGTGAGCACGCTGTGGAGATTCGAGGGCAAGAATCCTTACCAGAACACGGTTCCCATCCCACGCATGACCCGATCGTGGAAGACTGGCCAAGTGTCATGCTCACGAACGCAATTTCCACTGTCGCTTGCCAGGGCAATAAATGTGCACAAATCGCAAGGACTCACTTTGAATAAAGTAGTCGTAGACGTTGGCGTTTGCCCAAGAGCCAAGCTAATCCGACACTATACCGAAAATGTCCCGGACATCAGCCTGTACTAGATTAGGATGGCCCTTAAACAGCTTAAAAACAAAAAGGCGCCGGGCGAGGATGGAATCATCCAGAGCTTCTGAAAGTGGGCGGAACGCTGCTACTGAAAGTCCTTCAAGAGGCTCTTTAATTCCATTCAGCTCGAGGGCGTAACGCCAGAAACGTGAAACAGGGGCATTGTGGTCCTGTTCTTTTAAAAAAAGGGAGATAACACTCTATTGAAGAACTATAGGCCTATCAAGTGTCTTAGCCATGTATATAAGTTGTTTTCGAGGCTCATCACGAATCATCCCGCAAACAGGTTTGATGCCTTCCAGCCTTCCGAACAAGCCGGTTTACGCAAGGGCTTTAGCACCATGAACCACATTTATACGCTGCGGCAAGTTATAGAGAAGACGAGGGAGTATAACCAGCCGTTATGCTTGGGGACAGTGGACTATGAAAAAGCCTTCGATTCGATCGAAACATGGGCCGTGCTTCAGTCTCCAGCGATGCCGTATTGACTATCGGTATATCGAGGTGTTGAAATGCTTTTACAGTAACGCACTATGTCAGTCCGAGTACAGGAGCAGTGGACAACGGCAATTCCACTGCATAGAGGTGTAAACCAGACGTTATAACTTCGAAACTGTTCACCGTTGCACTGGAAGATCAAGCTTCTGGAATGGAAAGGATTTGGAATTGACATCAATGGCGAGTATCTCACCTTCGATTTACCGATGATATCGTTGTCATGGCTTAATCGATGGCAGACCGCGACATTAAGTATGTATGTACTATGCTCGCAGACCTAAACCGAGTTTCCCAACAGGTGAGCCTTAAAATGACCGATCTAGAGCGGCTTCCATCCAGCGCCTTCCAGCTATTCTAGATCAGTCATTTTGGAAATCTTTGGGAGAGGCCTATGTTCAGCAGTGGATGTTATGCGGCTGAAATGATGATGATGATGATAAGCCTTAAAATGAACATGGACAAAATGAAAGTAATGTCGAATGTCCATGTTGCGCTCCTACCTGTTTGTGTTGGGAGCTCCACCCTCGAAGTGGTAACCTGGGTCAATTGATCCAGGCAGGAAGCTTCAGCTTCGAGGAAGAGGTCTTTCAACAAATACGACTCGGCTGGGCAGTGTTCGGGAAGCTACGCAGTGTCTTCTCGTCAAAAATACCTCAGTTTTTTAAGACTAAAGTTTACAAATAATGTGTGTTACCAGTGATGACTTATGGATCTGAAACGTGGTCCCTTACTATGGATCCCATAAGAGGGCTAAAGGTGCAACGCGCTATGGAAAGGGCTAAGCTTGGTGTTTCTCTACGCGATCGAATCAGAAATGAGGAAATTTGTAGGAGAACTAAAATCACTGACATAGCCCAACGGATTAGCTTGTTGAAATGGCAATGGGCGGACACATAGCGCGACGAACCGATGGCCGATGGGGAAAAAAGGTACTCCAATGGCGACCACGTACTGGCAAGCGAAGCGTAGGACACCCACCCGCAAGGTGGTTTATCGACCTGACCAAGGTCGCTGGAAGCCGCTCTAGATCGGTCATTTTGGAAATCTTTGGGAGAGGCCTATGTCCAGTCCAGCAGTGGACGTTATGCGGCTGTAATGATGATGATGATGATGAGACGTAGGCGTAAAATAGTTGGCGGCTGGATGTACATACGTCGCTCTTTCAAGATTCAAATGTCTTGGGATATTTAATTTAATCCAGGTTTTGATTTAAATTGTTTGTAATTTTTTTATATAAAATGAAACTCTTGCAGCTCAGAATAGAAGAAGAAAGAAGGTTTGAAAATCTGTTTCCTGCAACGGTATCGAATTGGTAGTGAATAATGTATCACAGTTTCACTGGACATTAAAACTGGTTTAGTTTTGGAATAATATCGCGAGGTCTAAGTTCGCGGCGAACCACTAGTATTAGCAGCGTCGGAAGCCAGTTCCTCAGAATTTATTCGAGCAAAACTGCGCCGGAAAACTGTTTTTGGGACAATTTTTGATGGCTTGAGATTATAGGAGCAGTGGATCAAGTCATGCCGGGAGAAAGCAGGAGCCGGATACTGTTCACGCGTTAAGTTCGCTATTACCTTACGTTTCTGAATTTGTTTGTTTGATTGTATTGAATAGGCTCCGAAACTACTGGATCGATTTTAAAAACTCGAGAAAGAGAAAGTAGAACGAGACAACTATATTTTAAAGTTGGAAAGCCGGATGGAATCTCTGGAATACAGTTCACGTTCCACCTGTGTCGAGTTGAGGAACATACCTACCTGCGATAAGGAGACCCCTGCAACGTCAAGGAAACACGGGAGCTAGCGGTAGACTGGTTTATTGGCTATAAGAACAAGTGACATACAGTATGACAGAAAATATAAATCTAATGTGGGTACCGACCGTCACATTTCCCCCTTTTGTGTTTCATAACATTAAGTTAAAAATCACTTTTACTTAGGAAATATTTTTACATTTCATCAGCTGGCGGTTGTATGCGCGTAGCGACCTGTCGGACGCACTCGGCGGAGGCGGAGATGGATCGCGCGGTGTGTCAGATTTATCATTTTTATTTATACTTCTTGGACTTTCAACTCTTACTTCCTGCGGTCCGTCGAATGCATCTTCAAAGGCCTCTTCATCGTTCTTACCCTCATCTTTTCTATCACCAACTTCAATACTTTCGTCTAATTCGGGCACTACACTTGTACGAGTCAGCGAGAATTTGTTTTTATTTCTAATTATCTGATCCGCATGTCTCCGCCAACAAGTATCCTGACCGACATTTACCTTATAAGACAGCGATCCTGTCTGCTTGACCACTACTCCTTCGGCCCACTTCTCCCCCCGTGTGGTATAATCGCGGGCTAGCACACGATCGCCAACAGCTAAATCACGCGAAGTTCCACCAGAGGCGCGCGTCTGCCGTTCTTGGTTACCGCGAACCACGGCTGCCACATCAGGCCGTAGTGCATCTAACCGGCCGCGCAGACCAATAAAGCTAACGCGGGTGAAACACCCGTCGTTGAGTGCTCACAGTTTCTATATTGGAACAAAAATCTATTTAATGCTGTAGGTACGTCCTCGTTCTCGTATAGTGCCCGCTTTATAGCTTTTTTTACAGTTTTGACAACATTTTCTGCTGCACCGTTCCCTTGTGGCCGAAATGGTGCCGAAGTTACATGCTGTACATTATTTTTATACAATATTCCTTCAAATTATGCGAGAACAATGGTGGGCCATTATCAGTTACAAGCTGGGACGGCAAGCCAAAACGTGAAAAAATACCTCTAAACGCTGCTATAGTTGCCTTTGCATCAGTGTTTCGCATATGCACTACTTCGATCCATTTAGAATGCGCATCTACAATTATCAGGTATCATCTACCTCCACATTCGGTCATGTAAACGGTACCACGGGTGTTGCGGAAATTCCCATGGATGTAGGGGAGAGTGGGGAGGAGCATCGCGGACAATCTTACATGCTTCACAGGAACGACAGAGCTCTTCCAAATCCCGATCAAGGCTAGGCCAATATACGTAGTTACGTGAGATTGTTTTCATTTTATTGACCCCTAAATGACCTTCATGGTTCAAATCTAGGATACGTTTCCTAAGGTTAGTAGGGACCACAATGCGGTATTTATATATTATACATCCTAGCTCAGTTATTAACTCTTGTTTTCTAGCAAAATAAGGTTTTTCTTCCTCCCATGTTATATTTGATGGCCAACCAAATTTTATGTACCCTTTTATCTTACATAATAATTTATCACGTTCAGTTTCTTTAGCAATTTCTTTAAAATTAACCGGTAAACATTCCTCAATTAAATGAATATAATCAATACTATCCCTCAAGCGCCCCTCCTGAGCGAGCGGTAGTCGTGATAATGCATCAGCAGGCCCCTTATCAGCCGACCTAACAAACATCGCACGCAGCTAAACGCGCTGCCCACCTTTGCAATCTGCTCGCTGCGGTTTGAGGTATTCCGCCCTTATCTCCAAATCTATATGTTAATGGTTGGTGGTCCGTTCGTAATGTGAAATGTCTGCTGAACAAAAATTGATGGTGTTTAGTGACACCAAAAAATATAGCGAGAGCCTCTTTATCCGGCTGACTATAATTTTGTTCAGCCGCGTTCAGTGTGCGTGACACACACGAGACGGGGCGCTCGCTGCCGTCCGCGTAACGGTGCGCGAGCACCGCGCCCAGTCCGTACGCGCTGCTGTCCACGGATAGCACCAGCGGCCGCCCCTCCTCGTAAACCTCATGTTAGCACGCAAATCTGACTATCATTTTAAACCTTGCGCGCTCAAAACAAATATTTTCCAACATATAAACGGATTTCGATGAAATTTGGCAGAATGACAATAATGAAAAATAGTGTCACGAAGATACTAGGAGTAAAGAATTCCAGAAGAATTAGCAAATTCTAAAATAATGTGAATTGTTCTAGAAGTTTATAGAATAATCACATAATACACACATTCTACCACTTGTCTCTCGCGCAAACTATTCAGTTTAGAAAAAAAAAATATTTGAACCCTTAACATCATTTTTGAAGACCTATCCATAAGACCACACGTATGGGTTTGATGAAAATAATTTTTTGAGTTTAAGTTCTAAGTATGGAAAACCCAAAATTTATTTTTATTGTTTTTGTTTTCTATTTTTGTGTAAAAATCTTAACTCGGTTCACAGAATACATCTACTTACCAAGTTTCAAGAGTATAGTTCCTATAGTTTCGGATGGAAAAATGGATGTGACATACGGACGGACATGACGAATCCATAAGGGTTCCGTTTTTTGCCATTTGGCTACGGA
The DNA here is from genome assembly GCA_963555685.1 of Acrobasis consociella. Taxonomy (NCBI): domain Eukaryota; kingdom Metazoa; phylum Arthropoda; class Insecta; order Lepidoptera; family Pyralidae; genus Acrobasis; species Acrobasis consociella. The sequence continues at coordinate 13,593,418 of OY743125.1, read as the reverse complement.
ACCCTAAAAACCACAAATCAAAAACTTTGCACTTTTTGCAAATAACTTGCTGTCTTTCTTTCCGGAGTTTTATTCCCCAGATCCAAAACCCTTCATTAGATCTTCATTCAAATTATAAGAATCTAATCTTATATGCGATTCTTCCAAATAGAATCGGTTTATATTAGAAAGTAATATGAGCTTGCGAATGTATTATAAATATTTGAGCTGCAGTTGTCTGTTGAGAAATTTCGTTCTCCAGCGCTAAGAACTTTAATCCGATCTTAAAAAAAATTACATGGGACCAACCTTGCATTCTTTAAAACGAGACATATATCTTTGAAATTGATTCATTTTTGACGGAGTTATGAGGTAACATACACAAACATATATATATATATATTTATGTGTAAATATATATATATATATATATATATATATATATATATATATATATATATATACACCAACATTTTATTGCAATATTTTATCTGTGGTTTATACTTCCGTTCAAATATCTGTGTTATCTGTGGTTTCTTTTTCTTCTTGTCTATATGAATGGCAGAATACACGTCTTCACGTTAACACCTCCGGACCTTTATTTATTATCACCAGCCCCTAATCCAATACAGTCCAGTCTACCTAACTTTTAACAGGCGTTGAAACCCTGCTCAAACGATTTTGCTGCTATGGAATTTTTTTTTTTTATCAGTTCTGCATGAAAATCGAACTATATAATGCTGTGCCACGCGAAATCAGAGAATTACGTTCTTATAATAAATTCAAATGCAAGCTTTTCGACTGGCTCTTAAATAAATGTTATTATAAAATTAATGAAATATTATGCTAAATAAAATAATTTTATTGTTGTACCTACTTATTCTTCTGTATTTTAAACTCGAATGTATTTCTAAATGTAAATTTAATTGATAATATTAGTAATTGTATGTGCATGTACCTATTGAAATTCCTACGCCTGTGATGGATATCACAAGAGCAAACATATTCTGATGTTTGCTCTTGTGATATTTTGTTAACACCTTTTGTTACCACCATATTCGGAGGAATCTATCTAGATCGATTCCACCTTAGATGCCTTCGTCCGATCATGAAGATCAAATGGTCTGATATAGAGTACGAAATACCGAAGTCCTGCGACGTGCTAATGTTGGTGGCATTGAAGCTTATTTAATGCGTCGTCAGCTTCGGTGGTGCGGTCACGTATCACGGATGGCGGAGAAGCGAGTGGCGAAGCGTATCTTCTTCTCTGAACTGGAGGAAGGCAAGCGAAAGCATGGCGGACAACTACTCCGGTACAAGGACGTCCAAAAACGCCACATGAAGAGATGTAACATAGAGCCCTCGCAATGGGAACGTTTAGCAGCACAGCGGCCAGAATGGCGTCGGATTGTGGACAGCCAAGTACGCGAGTTCGAGGAACAGCGTAAAACTGATCTCGATTCTAAACGCGACCATATAAAGGCCCGTCCACCAGCCGCCATAATATATAATTATGTGGACGGTGTACTTACGTGTCCACATTGTGCACGGTGTTTTGCCGCAAAGATAGGCTACGTTAGCCATCTTCGAGAGCACGAACGCCAAATCAATGGATAGGAGTCGAAGGGGTCGCCAAGGCCGAAATCGGTCGGACAGATCATCATCATTCGGAGGAATAAATGACTATTCTATTCTTGAAAGCATAAGGTTTACTTTTCTGTGAGGTTTTGCATTAGGAGCCACAGAATAAAACTAGATGGCACTGTTCACAAAAAAAAAAATAACAAGTAATCCCTTCATTTACTAGTAGATCTTATTTTCACTAAATATGAAAACAGATAGATGAGCTAGTGGCGCATTATTGACGTATGAGCCGATTGGCAGCAGTTCGAACCCAGGTCAAGCTTAATTTAAAAAAAAGAAGCAATATAATAATTGTTTTTTATTTTATATAATTTTTATAATATATTTATTTGGTAAAATGGAAACATCATCAATACTCATCAATCATCATCAATATCAATATCAATATCAATATCAATATCATCATCATCATCAATACATCATCAATCAATCAATCAATACTCAATCAATCAATATCAATATCATCATCAATATCATCAATCAATACATATAATCAATATCATCAATCATCATCAATACATATAATAAAATCGTAACCCATCGCTGTCTGTACATGGAAGATAAATGAAAAAAAAATACTGTTGGGGGCTTTAGCCATCGCATTAGAACACAAAACAATTATTTTTAGAATTTTTGTCTGTTTGTCGGTTTGTCTGTTTGTCGGTGCGTTTGTGCACGTAATCTTAGAAACGGCTGAACCGATTCAGTTGCAGTTTTCACTAATGTGTTGCGATAAGTTTCACTTAAAATTTAGTGTTTGTTTAATTTAAATCCGTTAATAAATAAAAAAGTTATATCAATTTTAAAGAATCACGTCATACATTTTTGTTCGAAAAATTGTATTTATGCACGCTTATCTCAAAAAAGACTGATTTTATTCAGTTGCCGTTTTCATTATGTATTTTGATAGGCTTTCCTTAACATTCATTGTTTATTTTATTTAAATTAATTCATAAATAAAAAAGTTATATCAATTTAAAAAATCGCGTCAAACATTTTTGTTTGAAAAATTGAGTTTATGCACGGTAATCTCAGAAACAGCTAAACCGATTCGGTTACAGTTTTCACTAATATATTTTCCTATCTTTTTCTTAAAATATAGTGTTTGTTTTATCTAAATCCTGCTAAAAATGAAAAAGTTATGTTAATTTAAAGAATGACGTCAAACAATTTTGTTCGAAAGATTGCTATAAAACTGTTCAACAAATAACAGTAAAACTTATGTTAAATTTATTTTATGGTTTATTATAAAGTATGATTTTAATTCGACGCCGATTAGTTTCGGATTATAATAAAAAAATATTTTTTTGGACACCGATAGTGAAGTGAGGCTCTGGGCTTAGAGCCTCTGCAGACAGAGCCTAGGGGCGCAAGACTGGATTCAGTCGCTTGACAATTACTGTCCTACTGGTTGAAAGGCAAGTTTGTGTCAACACGCGCCTTTACCTTTGCGGGTAGAACTGAAGGCCGATGGGTCACCTCGCAGGCCACTCTGACCCCTCTCGCTAATTGAGAAGGTGTCACGAGTGAGCCCAGCTGATAAGCGGCCGTTGTGCCAGGTCTTTAAATTGAGAGAAGCACAAGAACAGAACCAGGCAAAAGCGGTAATGGCGTTGAAACCGTGAGTTTTTTTGTGGATGACAGCTATAACCGGCCGATTCTCCGTGGCCGGCAGTAGGCAAAAAGCACCTTTTCCTCGCGTAAAAAAAAGGTTTGGTTAGGTGTAGGTTGGGTTAGATAAGGGACTGCAATAACAATGTCTGGAAAACCCATGCGTGCTCTCCTTCCACGAGAAGCGAAAGATCATGGTGGCGGACGAAGATGCCAAACTGTCAAAACGCCCTATTTAAGAGCTGATGTTCTCCACGGCGATATGCGTAGTACACCGTCGATAGACCTGTTACCGGTAAGGCTCAGTTGGTGTTCTTTGCCGAAGATACGGCGCTTTTTGCAGTTAGTTTGAACTTAAGAGGCCGATAATCTTTTTGCTTTCCGCTAATATAGGTATTTTACGCTGACAGTGGGCGCACGCACACAACGACATGCCGGTCATACACACAGAGCTACGTAGGCGACGTAAAGCGCGGTGTAGTGCGCTCCGCGACATTCCTGATCGTTGATGTTTTTTGGTTAAATATACTGGTGGTACAGTATGTTTTAGTGCAATAAAGATTTTAACTAACTTACTAACTGGTATAAACTAACAGATATTATTCAAATTTTGGTAAAAGTTTTATTACATAGTAAATGCCATCCTAATTTAAATGCGAGTAATAATATATGAATATTAAATCCTTGAGTATTTTGATTACGGGTAAGTAAAAAATATTATGATAAATCATTGGAGGGTGCGCGGTGCGCTTTTGACAGCACAACGTGTTAAGGAGCTCCTGTTTTGTTAAAATTATTTAGACTGTATTTCCTTCAAAGTGCTACTTGAAAGTTATATTGCCAGATCCAATAGTGCCGGGCCTATAGATTCGCATTAGTGACTTAAACTAAAACTTAAAATTCGCTGTGAAATTTACAAGTGAATCAGTGAAATTAAACCATTGGACGAGAGACATATTTGAGTGGAAGGTAACTCTAACTATTATTTGTGGACAATTGTCATTACTGACAAGTACTAACGCAATACGCCACACACAGTATACGCAGGGATATAACAAATTCATCTACTGCTTGGGTGGCTCAGTGGTAATATAGTATTTTGAAGACGAGAGGGTCCCAGGTTCGAATCCCCAGTAACTAAAGACATTTTTTAGTTTTTGGACGCAAAATTTTAATTAAAAGATCACTGGTTCAATTCCGGCGCTGAAGTTTTGGCCAATATTCCGTCTGCATAACAAGTTTTTTGTTTTCTTTCTTTTTATAAATAAAATAATAAAGTTAAATAAACAAAACATGGAAATAATACAGGAAGTCATTGAATGTGCTGGATGCCTCAAGATAATTGAAACCCGACAGTATCTGGTCTGTGCCCTGTGTAATAAAAAATATGACCTCACTTGTGCTAACGTGTCAGAGCAAAGATTTTATAGTACTCTGACTCCGGAGCATAAGGCGAACTGGAAGTGTCCGCTGTGCGTCTGCAGACAACCTCGAGCGGACAATACTAATACGCCCGTCCGTGGAGCGGTGGATGGAGTGATGCAGCGACGCGGAGCCGCAGCAATAAGTCCCGTGGAACAGGCGTCCCTCATCTTTCCCGCTGCATCAAACCTAAACACGACGGCCTTAAACGACACGCTGGATGTCGCGGACGCCCAGTTGTTAATTTACGAATTGCGCCAATTCAGAGAAGAGTATAGGGAGGATAGGGCAAAGGACAGGCTATACAATGAAAAGATTGCAGAATCATTGAATAAAATTATAATGAGACAGGATGCAAGCGACCAAAAGTATGAGGCACTGGAGGCACGAGTCGGTTGTATTGAGCAGCAGATACGTGAATATGTGGTGGAGCGGACGGCCACGGGATCTGATGTCGAACATTCGCTGGTAGACTCGATAGCCGAATTAAAGGCGGAAATTAATGATCGTGATCAAGACCTGCTGTTAAATGACATCGAGATTTCCTGCATCATGGAGCAGCCAGGGGAGAACCTGCACCACATCGCAATCACCCTAGCGGACAAGCTCAGCGTTAACCTTACGGACGAAGACCTTGTAAGTGTGTCGCGCGTGGGCCCCCCTCCAGGTCAGCCGGATGCCGTCAGGCCGGCGGCAGGGGGTGACCGTTCAACGGGTGGATCCCGACCTCGACCCATTGTCATTCGTTTGGCAAGACGGGCGCTTCGCGACCAATTACTCCAGGCAGCGCGTGTGCGTCGTGGTGCAACGACGGAGGGCACTGGACTTGCGGGACCTCCGCGTCGGTTTTATATAAACGAGCGGTTAACCAAGGTCAACCGACACCTCTTCCGTCGTACTTGCGAACTGGCAACGCAGCACAGATGGCGTTTTGTTTGGACCAGGGACGGCAGAATATACGTCCGTCAGCGTCAGGCTCCGGAGGCGCCCCGACACCGCATACGTACTGAACAGGACCTTGTACGTGTTTTTGGACCCGGTGCCGTTGGCTCCACTGAAAATCAGTGAAATTATATATTATTCAAATGGTCATACTCAATCTTCTTACTTATCATTCATAATCATTTGTTTTTGTCTATCTATTCCTTCAATCAGCGACAGTTACAATGCTGTCAGCACTAGACTAATTAATATATACTATAACTTTAAAATTGATATGCTTAGTATGTTACCTTTATTTTTTTTTACCTTTAGCATTCTATATATTGAGTTCATGTTTCGTTGTTAGGTTATCTCCCTCGTGTTTGTTTTGTGAACCCCTCTTTATTGATGTACCTCATCGTCCATATCTTTGTACACTGAAATGCAATAATTATCGTGTCAAAACATTGTTCGTAAAAAATTACTATGTTACACTGCTTTCAACAATACCACTTGTATATGGTTACCGTAGTGACAACTTACCTTTGGTTCTGTATTTCCATTTTATGCAAGAGAATATACCGTATCCGCAAAGTATTGTTTTCAATGTAAGTGTTCATCTCATTGAACTTGCATATATGATGGTCAAAGCACAAAACTGTAACAGATATGATATTGTAATTAACATTTTCTGTAAACCTTTATCACGTAACTTTGATAAGAATTGTCTTTTAATGGAGTTGTTAATTAAGGTTCAATTGTTGCGTTCCGATGTGTTGATGGATGCTGCAGTGGTACACAGGTATGTGGTTAAGCAAAGTATAGTGCATCAGCTGATACCTCGGTTAGTTATCTTTATAAAGCGTATTTACACTTTCATAATATATTCTATTTATTGTCTATCTTATATATATATCTTTCTTCCAAGCTGGAAGTCACTGCATATGTATACACGCATATTGATTACTTACTTTTTATCTTATCTGCAACTTCTCCCATAGATGGCTCCAAAAAGCAAGCAGTTTAAGCTAGGTTTATATAATCCTGGTTCGTTGCTTCCTTCTCGCAATGGATAGATTTCAAGCCGATATCGTTGCAATCAATGAAACTTGGCTTAAGTCAGGCAGCGAGGCGCGTGCGCCGGCTCCTCCCGGCTATCGGTTGCATACTGCGGCGCGTCCTTTGCATATGAAGGAGGGGCGTGGGGGTGGGGTCGCATTTAACGTGAAGCGCGGCTTGCGCACCCGTGTCGTTAAGCATCCAGATGCCGATGTGGAACAGATGTGGTTGTCTACGCGTGTAAACGGACAAACTTTTGCAATAGGTACTGCTTACAGGGCACAGTGGGTAAAAGTTGATAAGTATATTGATGCTTTGACGGAATCTACAGTGTATTTTTCTGATCACGATTATGTTGTGTTTCTTGGGATAGACTTGCTGGATACCAATGCGTCGGATACTCTTAAATTCAATACCTATTTGCATTGTGTGGACCTTAAACAGGTAGTCACTGAACCGACACATTTCACCAAACATTCGGCGAAACTAATTGATGTGGTATGCACCAACGCCCCCGTGCGTAACGTGTCGGTCACTAAAATCACGGGTAGCGAAGAAGGGCACGCAATGGTTAATGTTGAGCTACACATAAAGAAAGCTAAAATACCACCTAAATATATATATCATCGTCCTATAAAGAACATAGATATGGAAGCTTTTAATAAAGATTTATTATCTATTGACTGGAATTCATTGTGTGATTTGACTGATGTTGACGTATTGGTTGATGTATTTAATGCCCATGTGCTCAATATATTTGACAAACACGCCCCCGTTAAGAAAACTAAAGTAAGTTATTCCCACTCTTTACCCTGGGTTACCGACACCTGCAGGCTCATGATAGATCTTCGTGACCAAGCCCGGAAAAAACATCGCGATACTAAATCTGAAGCTGATAAAGTTTATTATAAACAATTAAAGAATTTGGTTCAAACAAGTATTGCAAAAGAAAAGGCCGCATACTTTAATTTTCATATAAATTCTCAAATAAACAACAGTAACACGTTTTGGAAAAATTAAAAGAAAAAATTCTCATAGATCCTAGCAAAAATGACACATTACCAGATACATTTGACAATCCAGATGCTATCAACAATCATTTTCTTAATGTTCCCGGTTCTAACATGACTAATAATTTATCTAACTTGACATATTTTGAATATAATCGTTTTAGTGACTCCACCTTTAAATTTCAACCTGTATCTGAGACTGACGTAGCTAAGTTTATAATGACCATAAAATCGAATGCAGCCGGTATTGACGGAATAAGCAGAGACATGATTCTTTTGACTTTGCCTACTACCTTAGGTATAATTACTAGAATCGTCAACTTGTCACTGTTAACAGGGAAATTTCCGCACCAATGGAAAGAAGCTCTAGTCACCCCTATTCCTAAGACAAATAACCCTAGTAGTCTCTCTGATCTTAGACCAATAAGCATTTCTGTCTAAAGTCCTGGAAAGGGCTGCCCAAGTACAACTAGTAAGCTACATTGAGGAAAATAATATATTACCAATATTTCAATCTGGTTTTCGCGAGACTCATAGTACTGTCACAGCTATATTGGATGTAACGGACAACGTACTGGCTGAGCAAGATAATGGTCGTGGAACTATCATGACACTCTTGGACTTTTCTCGGGCCTTCGATAGCATTGACAATCCTCTACTCCTCTCCAAGCTATCTTATTATGGGCTAGACCACCATTCTGTCCAATGGTTTAATAGCTATCTGAGCGGTCGAACTCAACGGGTAAAATTGTTAAAAGATGATGGTTCATGTATCGTTTCGGAAGCCCAGCCTGTGAATCGTGGAATCCCACAGGGATCTATCCTTGGGCCCCTTCTGTTTGTCATTTATAGTGCTGATCTTGCAAAGGTAATTAGACACTGTAAATATCATTGCTATGCAGATGATGTCCAGTTATACTTATCTGGTTCCCCTTAAGAAATATTGACTGTAGCGCAAAAGATGAACGAGGACTTAGAGAGCATTGCTGACTGGTCACGCAAAAATTCCTTGGCTCTTAATCCTTCAAAATCTAAAACCATTGTTCTAGGGTCGCGGGCGCAGGTAGCTAAAATCAATGACATCGATTTTATTATAACTATAAATTGATAGGTTAGCTAACCCATTGATAGGTTAGCTGAGGTCAAAAATCTAGGGGTTATAATAGATAGTGAGCTAAGATTTGAGAGCCATGTGTCAGAGGTTGTTAGGAACTGCTTTTTCCGTCTGAAAGTCCTTTACAAGGTGCGTAATATCTTATCTGAAGAGGTACGCATTAGGCTTTGCGAGTCGTTAATTTTATCACGACTTAACTATGGAGATTTGGTTTACGGACCACGTCTATTGGAGAGAACCCGTCGCCTAGTGCAGCGAGCTCAGAATGCATGTTGTAGATTTATTTTTGATGTTCCTCCACGAAGCCATATCACTCCATATCTTAACAACGCGTCCATGCTAAATATGAATTCGCGTAGACAATTACATCTGGCTACCTTGCTGTTTGGAGTAATTAAAAGTAAAAAACCGGAATATCTCTTCTGTAAACTTAAATTCTATAACAAGTTAAATGCACGATCTTGTAGACCCCAACTGCTTGTTCATGGACATAAAACTGCTGCATTCAGAGGCAGCTTCCGATACCAGGCGACTAAATGTTGGAACAACATACCTCCGCCAATCAAACTAAAAACTAAATATTCATTTAAAAAACAAATACGCACTCACCTGCTAGAAAAGTAAAAACAGAACAATCCAACAAGTCGCCGGTAACGGTTGCTGACATGCCAACACAACTTTATATTATAATATGGTTCAATTTATTTCGGGACACGCTTTTGATGTGCAATAAATAATAACAGCGGAAAACTTTATTTTCTTAAATTTCACTACAACAGCACTACCCACATTTATAATTATTGTATTATGTCGTACTTCGTATATTTATTTATTGTGTATCTATATGTCTTGTCTTTAACACGTTAATTTAACAATCTTCACAACTGATCGCACTTGCACCTATACCTAAGGTTTTAGCTGAAAATCAGCGCATTGCTCTTTGAGCAATATTGTCGCTGAGCCCACGACCTTTTTGTGCAACTGCAGCAAACACATCACATCGCTAAAAACTTGTTCTTGATATACTAAAAAATAATTCGTGTATTTCTTTGTGTGTGATTGTGTTTGTGCAGTTTTCACAAATAAACGTTTTATCTATCTATCTATCTATCATGAAGGTGATAATAATGGAGACTTCTATTCTTTAACTTATATCTTTAAACGAGCAATTCTTGTATATTTATTTATTAACTTTTACAGCCATCCGTTTGGCTCAGCGGTTAAGGATGCGGACCGCTAGAAAAGTGTTACGGGTTCGAATCCCACTCGGTGTCTTACATACTTTTGTTTTTTTTTATGTTCAAGTTTATATATAATTTTTTATTTTTGTATTGTTTTTAGACAAGTTTAAAAAAATGTGGTTAATGTTTGATATGTAACCGAGAAAAGCTTGGTCACCCAGGTACTTAAGCAGAGTTGAGCACGCACATTATTTAGTTTCTATAGAAACTTAAGGCAAGTTTTAGCAAATTAGGTAGTGCAAAGTATTACTTATCATTAATTGTAAGCCAGATTACTCCGTATTATTCTCTACATGTTAATTTTTAATGGTTTTGTAGCCGAAGGCCACTTCATAAGGATCGTTAGTAAGACCTAAATAGCTAGTTAAAATAAAAATTCAGAAACAAAAAATCGTGAGATCAATCAGTAGTACCACCACCTGGCCGGGCCGGCAGAGTTCATCGAGCTCACGCGGCAGTTTTGTTCGGGCGTTACTACTATTAAGTACTTTTATTTAAAACTCTTAGATCTGTTGTAGCTAATAAGTATCACGATTTGTAAACAGTATTGGCAGTTGTCATTAGTGTTGTGCTGCTAAATTAATAAAACCTAAGTGGTAGTCGATTGATACAGTTGGTACGTTCGTACGGTCGGGTATCTGTGGCAAGTTGTAACGAACAGACGGATATTTTAAAAATTGGCAGCACTAATTGACCGGTTGTGAGAATTCATTCTGAATAAATAATGAAGGTAGAAATTAAATGTCTTTGGTCAAAAAATTTTAACAAGCTTTCTGGGGCGTTGACGGTGGAGATAAACACGTGTCATGGAATCTATGCGAATCTTTTATTTAACACTACGTGGTCTCGATCAAAAGCCATTTTCGCAACATTTTTGTCTTGTCATACACAAATATGGATAGAAGATTTTTTTTACTCGATGACATTTTTTTCCAAAACCAATGAAAAGTCAGCGTGTATATCGAATGAAAAGATGTTTAGAGAGGTAGCACACGGTGAATTCTTTTTGTAGCTATGCAGTCGCTGGTCATAAACCGATGGAGAATGTTGCGATGCAGTAGCGCGTTCATGAAACACACGACTGCATCGCTAGAGTAGAAATTGCCTTCCTTATTATCGAATAAAATAAATAAAACTGTAGAATTAAGAAAATTGATATTTTGTCTGAGTATACATTTAAAAAGTACACATACAATCTGCTTGACAGGGAACGCTGCTTTTGCTGCTGATTTACGATTAAAATTATTCCAGAAAAGCCTCATGTTAGCACGCAAATCTGACTACCGTTTTAAACCTTGCGTGCTCAAAACAAATATTTTCTAACATATGAACGGATTTCGATGAAATTCAGCAGAATGACAATGATGAGAAATAGAATAGAATAGAATAGTCATTTATTCCTCCGAATATGGTGGTAACAAAAGGTGTTAACAAAATATCACAAGAGCATACATGTTCTGCCATCACAGGCGTAGGAATTTCAATAGGTACATGCACATACAATTACTAATATTATCAATTAAATTAACATTTAGAAATACATTCGAGTTTAAAATACAGAAGAATAAGTAGGTACAACAATAAAATTATTTCATTTAGCATAATATTTCATTAATTTTATAATAACATTTATTTAAGAGCCAGTCGAAAAGCTTGCATTTGAATTTATTATAAGAACGTAATTCTCTGATTTCGCGTGGCACCGCATTATATAGTTCGATTGCCATACAGAACACATTTTTTCTATAAATTTCAAGTCTCTATAAAGTTCTATAAATGTCTCGGTACGTACAGTTTAGTGGGATTTCTGCCATTTTTCTTTTTCAATACTGTGTTGTGTAAAGGGAAGAGGTGTGGGTACTTCTTTACAAACAGGCACATTTCAAATATGTAGAGACAAGGAAGAGGGAGTACTTTAGACTTTTGGAACAATGGTTTACAATGGTCAAAGTAATCTGCTCCGTGTATTGCTCTGATACATTTCTTTTGTAATGTAAAAGCTCTATCCATCTCAACCGAGTTTCCCCAGATTACTATGCCATATCGAAGTATGGAGGAGACGTAACCGTGATATGCCATAAGGGCAATATCTTTTGAAGCTACCTGTTGTAATCTATGCAGAGCAAATACAAATCTATCTAGTCTCTTACAAGTATTTTCAATGTGTTCTTTCCAATTTAAATGTTTATCAATTGTTATCCCTAAGAAATTGCTATGATCCACTTGATTAATTTTACTGTCAAGATAATTTGCCTCTATTTGCAGAGGTAAGTTATTATATGGTTGAAAATGTATTATTTTAGTTTTTTCAATATTAATTTTTAATTTATTTTGTTTTAACCAATCGTCAATATTTCGTAATTCTAAGTTTATAACCGCGTCTAAATCTTGCTTACTTTTGCATATAACGTAGTGTCGCCAGCAAATAAAATGCATTCTTGTTTTGTTGCTTTGGGAAGATCATTTATATACAGAAGAAAAAGCAAGGGAGAGAAGCTTCCGCCTTGCGGTACTCCTCTTCTGTTGTATTGTAGAGACGATCTAAAGTTTGTCTTTTCGTTTTTGCTGTTCATTTTTGTCAACTCTGTGTATTGTTCTCTGTCAGATAGATAGCTCTTTATCCAATCATGTGCATTGCCTCTAATTCCATATTTTTGTAATTTGTCCAATAATATTATATGACAGACAAAATCAAATGCTCTTGACAAGTCTAGGAAAACCCCTGCTACGTTTAGTTTATTATTTAAGGCTTCTGTTATTTGCTTTACCAGGGAAAAACAGGCTAATGATGTAGACAAGTTTTTCCGAAAACCGAATTGATTCGGTGATAATATTTTGTGTTTGTCGAGGTAGTCGCACAATTTATCTCTCATTGCAATTTCAAATATTTTGGATAAAATGGGTACCAGGGTTATTGGCCTATAATATTTAATTTCATTGGAGTCTCCTTTTTTGAACAATGGTATAACTTTCGATATCTTTAAACGATTAGGAAATACACCTTGCTCAAATGAGCAGTTTATTAAGTAACATAGCGGAAAAGCAATGTAATGTGCACATTTTTTTATTAGTTTGGTATTTAGTTCATCGTAACCCGTTGAGCTGGTGTCTTTTAACGATTTAATAATTTTTTCAATGTCATTTGGCACTAATGGAGCCAGAAACATGCTTTGTGATACGCTTTTAATGTCAGAATTGGTTTGCTTGTGTACGTCTACTTTAATGTTGCTGGGTTTATTCGTGTCAGGGTTAGTTTTTTGGGTTTCATTTATAAAATATTCATTAAACAATTCACAGATTTTTATTGGATGTGTTTCTTTTTTACCGTTAGTATTGATTGATTTAATGTCTTTATGTTCTGGTGTTTTATTTTTTATGATATTCCATGCAGCGCTACATTTATTTTTAGAGTTTATCATAAATTTTTTATTGTTAATTTGTTGCGATTTATGTATACATTTTTTTAATATTTTGGAATAAGTCAAGTAGTGCTTTTTATTTTGCTTTTTATTACTTATTTTGCTTTTTATTACTCAGGTCTAGCTGGTAATTGTTATGAATAATCCTTTTTTTACAAAACATTTCTTCAAGCCTTTAGTAATCCACTTATTTTTAAGGGGTCTTGGACCCTCTTTATGCGTATTATAGGAAAACATAGCTCAAAGAATAACAATAGAAGTTCATGGAATATTTCAAACGACTTATTGCAATCCATTTAATCTAGAACTTCTTGGAACGATAAAGATGATATACATCTGCAAAACTTATTCATATTTTCCTCACTAAAATCTCTTTTCTTTTCAAAGTATTTATTATTAGCGGAAATTTTACTTGCTTTATGTTTTTGTAATCTGGGAATATTAAATGAAACCGATTGACCCTTATCGTGATCCGACAAAGGTAAATTATGCACTCGACTACTAATATTAGGTAAATTAATATTCGTTGCTTTCTAGTCTAGACAAGCCAATTTTCTTGTAGGAACTTTTATATGTGTATTTATATTATTATTAGTCAATATTCAATTAAGTTTAGTAGAGTGCGAAGTTTCTTTTAGAATATCGATATTCCAGTCTCCACAGATAAGAATATTTTTTTACGTGTTGCGTGTAATTTTATAAAGAAGAGCATCGAGTTTTTCGAGAAATATGTAAGCGTTAGAAGTCGGTGTTCTGTAGATGCAAAAGATAGTGAGATTTAACTGGAGAACTTCAATTCCACAACACTCGAACACATCATTACAATAAAGAGGATCATGTTGAACTGGAATGTAATCAAATTTATTTTTAATTAAAATACAAGACACTCCACGTTTTTGATGTATTCTCGAGTAGAAATTGGCTATTTTGTAACCCTGAAGATGAAGATTAGACTCTGTACCTCTTTTCATAAAGGTTTCAGTGAGGCATACAATATCAATTTCGCCTATCTCCTCTTTAATTTCATCGATTGTCAGTTCCAGTAAATAACTTTTGCGTAGAGCTCCTGCAATGTTATGGTGAAATTTAGTTACCTTCTGAATTATGTTATTTTTTAAACTACACATCTCTTTCTTATTATCAGATAATTCATTTTTAACGAAAGACTCATTAGAATTGTCATACTTGCGTTTTTGGTGGTATTATTGCTTTTCCGCTGTATTTTAAAATAAAAAGGAATAGACCCTTTTTTGAACATAGAGTTGGCTTCTTGAATAGTCTTTAGTCCGTGTGATTTTAATTGTTGTGCTTGAAAATAGTATGCAATCGTTCCCTTTTTGGGACGAGAATTCATTTTAATTTTGTTATTCTGTGCTTTCAATATTTCATACTATGTGATTTGAATTACTTTCTGTGATTCCGCCACCAGTTAGTTCATGCAAACTATTGCCGGCCGGCGCCCACCCACTACTGTTAGTCCCAGCATACCTGCCACCAGCAGCCCGTGTGCACCCGCCACCAACAGTAATGCATGATCCCTCCCATGCTGCTGCATCCGCTGTGGCTGCAGCAACATCGGACGTCGTATACGCGGCACGTGTTTCGCCTCTTCACAAGGCATCCTCAGGCACCAAACAAGTTGTTGATCGTTCGGCGGTCAAACGTTGAATGATATAAATTCACCGTATTGCCATCCTTTTATACTATTAGAGAAGAGGGAGCTGGTGGGGGAGCGGAGTTACCGGAACTTTCTATTGTAAAAATATTTAATAAAGAGGTATTATTTACCTCTAGTTGTTTATTTATTAATGGAATATTTGATTTTTTATATTTATTAATTTCTAATTGCTCCCAAATACTCAATTTTAACCCTTTTTCTTTGGTGTGTAATATTTTGTAAGTATTATTTGATGATAAAATATGATTTTGATCAAGTAGGTGTTCTGCAAAGTTGGACCTTTCTGGGTGTTTGTTCTTATACGCATTAATATGTTCATTATAACGAATTTTAAAGTTGCGGCCGGTTTGTCCAATATAAACTTGTTAACAATCATCGCAAGTTAGTTTGTATATACCGGATTTTTTGTCTGACTCAATTTTATCTTTTACATTACAAAGAGATCTTAGGATTTTAACATTCCTCGAATTTTTTGTTTTTAACGCTACGTAAACCTTATTTTTTCTGAATATTTTAGACACTTTATCTGTAATTTTACCTAAATATGTTAAACTTGCTGTATAATTAGAGGTTAAATTGTTTGGTACTGCGTATAAAAGTTTTTTAGTCACATTCTGTTTTTTTTTCTATGTATAATGTTGTCTATTATTTGTGTATTGTAACCGTTTGAGTTAGCTATTTGGTATATAATATTCAGTTCTTTATTATAATTACTTTTACTAAGAGAAACTGTCATTAATCTATGTATCATTGGCTGGTATGCAGCAAGTTTATGTTGCCATGGATGATTTGATGACGCAGGGATTGTTGTATCCGTATGCGTTGGCTTGCAATAAATGTCGAAATCATGTTCTGTCTTATTTCTTGTTATATTCAAATCTAAGAAATGAAGAGAATTGTTTTGTTCAAATTCTACTGTGAATTTAATTTTGGGATGAATTTTATTTAGTTTTGAGACAAATATATCTAACTGACGATTTTTACCTGTCCAACAAATAAGTATATCATCGACGTATCTATAATAATAAAATATATTATTTGATTTCCCAATTATATTTTGTCTTTCATGTAAATGATGTTTATATTGGACAAACCGGCCGCAACTTTAAAATTCGTTATAATGAACATATTAATGCGTATAAGAACAAACACCCAGAAAGGTCCAACTTTGCAGAACACCTACTTGATCCAAATCATATTTTATCATCAAATAATACTTACAAAATATTACACACCGAAGAAAAAGGGTTAAAATTGAGTATTTGGGAGCAATTAGAAATTAATAAACATGAAAAATCAAATATTCAATTAATAAATAAACAACTAGAGGTAAATAATTCCCCTTATTAAATATTTTTACAATAGAAAGTTCCGGTAACTCCGCTCCCCCACCAGCTCCCTCTTCTCTAATAGTATAAAAGGATGGCAATACGGTGAATTTTTATCATTCGACGTTTGACCGCCGAACGATCAACAACTTGTTTGGTGCCTGAGGATGCCTTGTGAAGAGGCGAAACACGTGTCGCGTATACGACGTCCGATGTTGCTGCAGCCACAGCGGATGCAGCAGCATGGGAGGGGTCATGCATTGACTGTTGGTGGCGGGTGCACACGGGCTGCTGGTGGCAGGTATGCTGGGACTAACAGTAGTGGGTGGGCGCCGGCCGGCAATAGTTTGCATGAACTAACTGGTGGCGGAATCACACAAAGTAATTCAAATCACATAGTATGTAACTTTGACTTCCGCAAAGTAACACCTGAATCTATTAACTATCTTTCAATATTTATCTCAACCCTTCAGATGACAGGTATTTTCTTGCATAGATATTTGAATCGATAATAAAATTTATTTTCTGATTTATAAAATACAAGTTATCGTCTTTAGAATAATGGTAAGAATGCCCACTAAAACTGTTAATAAATTTACAATTAGGAATTGTTTTACATACATTTGAAATGTCTCTATTTAGTTCGTAGCAGTCCACAGAGTTGTTGCTATTCATACTAAGTACAATAATGTTAATAAATTTAAAGTTTTTAGTGCTGCTCCAATTTTGATCATGACTTTAGTCGGATTTGTGTCATTTTCGCCTGCATTTAAAATAATATAATTCTTTGAAGAGTCTTCAATCTCCTTAAAATTGTTTAGAATTTCTTCTGTACATGGAAAAGGTTTTGTGATCGACGATATTACGCATGATCTATATTTGTTGTTAATTCTAGAATTGCTAAGATGTTCTGCTAAGCCCACGCATTGTTCTCCGCCTCTAATGTAGATTTTGCCATGTCCCATAGTTATATCTTCCACTAGTATTTTATCTATTGCTGTGTCTGTTTCAGTTTTACTCAAAGTTTGGTTTTGATGTATTGTTTGGGAAGAGTCTATTTTACTATTTTGGCTTAATATACTTTCGTTTTGCTGCGCTTTAGAAATTCGTTTAGATTTCTTTTTTTTAGCAGAGTCTTTTACAATAGGCGATGATCCATAGCAGACCTCCTTGAAGTGGTTTATTTTTTGTTGTTGCTCTTGTGTTAATTTTTTAAGACGGTTATTTTCCAATGTCAGATTATCAATTTCCGTATGTGCGGTTTGAAGCTCATGCTTTAGCTTGTTAATTTCTTCCGTCAACTCGTCGCTATTTCTGTTAAAAGTGTTAATATCAGGCAGGCTTCTGGACATATTTTCAATAGAGTTTTCTGATGAAGTGAAAGACAGATTTAAGGAGCTATTTGAGGTGTTTGTTTTGTTTTTCTTGCTAACAAGACTCATGCTAGCAATGCGATCATCTGAAATCCTTATTTTGTCTTGAGATTTGTTTAGTGCTGTAGCTGATGAGCTCGGCAATTCATTAATTACTTCTTTCGGTTTTTGGTAGCATTGTTTACATTTCCAATTCTCTTTGTTGGCCTTGGTCATTAGCATGAAACTTTTAGAAGAAACATCGACGCATTCTATATCATACAAACATTTACATTTATTTTAAGAAATAAACAAGTTCTGATATATATCAGAACTTGTTTATTTCTTAAAGATTTCTTGCATTTTGTGCAGTTGCTTTTATTTGTCGACATATTTAAATCAGTAGTAGTACATAGACGCCCTCTGTTAAAAGCCATAGTAAATTGATCGATTGACTTTTACAAGGTTCGATTCTAAGCTGTTTTATTATTTGCAGTCTTACCACTCAACTCCAGGTGGCACTAGTTACTTTGGCTATTTTGTAAGGAAAATTGATTTAGTTGGTAGTATCTGCTATTTTTACTAGATGTCGCTTTACGCTAAAAGCACGTGCATATACGAGGTGTCGCTATTCGTCGGTAGATGGCGTTTTTTCGTAGGTTTTCAAATGTGGACTGTCAGCATAAGTCTTAGGGTTTAATTTAGTCGTGTCAATTTTATGTTTACATTCAATTTAAACATAAATAATCGTCACTAAAGCAATTGTTCCAAGTATTTACAGTTTTATTTCACAAATATAAATCCGAGTGCATATTAATGTTTACAAAAAGTTCAAGACACTTTCCACTTGAGCAATTTATAGTTCTTCTTCTATTTCACAACGTATTTTCTATATTTTTTCTTTGTGGTATATTTGGCCTTTTGTCCGTATTTGTGTATAGATCTTTTAGTTACTTTCAGTCACCAACACTATCACATATGAATCACGTTACAATCTTTATAATTTAGTCACTTATATGTCAAAATACTCCTTTTATCTATTTTATTAAAATATTTTATACAAAGCCAATGTTTACAATAAAGCGACCTCTAGCGAGCCCCCGAGTTTTAGTGTCGCAAAGCTACTAGAAGTAGAGAATTCCAGAAGAATTAGTAAGTTCTAAAAAAATGTGGAATGTTCTAGAAGTTTATAGAATAATCCAGAATGATGAAGAATTAAAAAAAAGGTTGTCGAATGTTCGAGAATAATCCCGAGTTCACATCGGTCAACCAACACTCTAACATTCTAAGTCGGGGTGACGTATTAATTATAATATAGGACTTAATAGCTGCAAAAGTTTCATTGAACGATATTTAGGCGGATCGATGATTTCCAGTAGTAATAATTTGAGATAAAATTATCAACCGGTCTTTCATTTTATTTTCCCAAATCTCATCGTCTCGCCTAAAAATTTAGTATATATCAGTTTTAATTAAAAAATCAGGTCCAGTCTAGACACCAAACTGCCAAATGTCTTGTGTAGTAACATACTTAAGCTTACTTTTTGCCTTTTGCAGAATTAGTGGCACCATAGTATTTCTTTTTCCGTTTCACATTATCAAACGTTCTATTTTTAGCTCGTTTGCCCATTATATTTACGACAGTACGTTCAACGACACAAATAAATTACTATAAGTAATCAAGTTTTCCAATGATCAAATCCTATCAGTCACTCTGTGGTTTGCGCACGTCATCGCTCAGTGACTACGGGGTCGGCGTTGGCGCAAAGAAATACGTCCTCTCGCTGTAAGCGCTGCGCGCGGACTGCCGTCGGGGAGTAAACCGCATATTTAAATAAATTTGTATGCGATATGATTTTATTTTTTTACATTATTTAAAAAAAATTAAGTATGATGTGTTTGCATATTTAAAAAGGGCATGAAATGGCGTTTGTTACGGTATTTTTATTTTTCTAAAATAGGAGCTCAGAACACAAATACAACCGACTTTATTTACATCGATTTCGGCGAAAATTACGCGATTTGTTGATTTTTTTTCCTTGTGAATTTATATAAAACAATGAAAAAAGCTCACTCATGTCAGAAAATACTTATTCAGCTATATTTGTGTATTTTTTTTACCGGGCGTTAATGATTAAATCATTTGAAAATCTCGAAAGCCCCGCCACGCGTCTTGCGAAATTTTACAAAACGCACGTTGGATTCAAGTGAATTATACTAAAACAAGCAAGTTCATAGGCAAAATGGTTCACTCATGCTAAATAATATGATATTATCTTTCATAATATATAAATAAATTCAATGATAATCCTGTAGTTTTCTCTAAAACACGACGCAAAGTTGAGTGAAATTTGACAAATTCAATAGACGGCCTCTTAAAGTACGCCACAAATAACAGCTCTATGCGCCCTGCCTGACAAGCTCTTTAAACAGAGGTTCTTAGTGAACTAGAAGCAGTCATTAGTCTCAGAGAAAATGAACCTCCTGCCACTCTTGAACCTCTTCGGGGAAGAAGTGCCGAGATACTCGCACATTCAATATCTGGGAGTACCTAAAGTTCGGCAAATGCCTCAGCTTGAAAGCCCACAGCGATAGGTTGGCGACGATAGCGAACATGCATGGCCCGGAGAAAGCTCGATCCAGTACTTATCTATCGCTTCCCGCTACGGACGCGGCTCGGGATTAAGTCGAACCTAAGAAAACTTATGTTGGCTTAACGTTGCACCGCCACATCAGGAGGGTGGGAGAAGGGGGGAGATACTTAAGTAATATAGGCGGCGGTAGCACTTCACTGAAGAGAGCTACAATAGGGCTGTGGGAACTTCCGCCGAAAGACGGAAGGTGAATGAAGCGGCCGTTGTGCCAGGTCTTTGGGCCGAGAGTAACACAAGAACAGTACCAGGTAAAAGTGATAATGGCGTTGTAACCGTGAGTTTTTTTGTGGGTGAGAGCTATAACCGGACGGTTCCCCGTTGCCAGCGGTAGACGAAAAGCACCTTTTCCAAACTTGAAAAAAATGATTAGGTTAGGTGTAGGTTGGGTTTGATTAAGGACTGCAATAAAAATGTCTGGAACCATGCGTGCTTTCCTTAGTAAAAAAGGAACCCTTATAGTTACGTTATGACGCTCTGTCTCTCTGTCTGTGCTTTTACTTATAAACAATTAGTACCAGAAAGCTGTAATTTGGCACGAGTTGAGTACGTCTAAATTCTTTAAAAAATAAAAAAGTTTTTTTACATGTAAAGTGGAAAAGTATTTTTGTCTCCAGGACTGTAAAAAAGCATGATGGTGGACTTTAAAATGAAAAAGGGAATCCAAATAATGATTGGTTGCTAGCCACATCATCTGTTAACATGATTAAAATCTCGTCCATTCTCTCGATCGGCTTTTACAATCTGCATGTTAATTTTTTTCTTTCTCCTGCAGACCAGCATGGAAGATAAATAAAACAAATATAATGGAATATTAAAATTAATTAATTGTTTTTAACTATAAAAATTAATAGGCATTCGCATATAGTGTAGGTTTAACACGCTCAGCGCCATGTGTAGTTTTTTGCTGAACTACGCTTACTCTATTTGCTACATATGCCTCTAGTTTATTAGTGTCTGTCGCAATCCAAGCTAGCGCTATTTTTGAATCTGTAAATAGATAAATATTATCCACCTTGAAGGAATTATTTAGTACTGAATAGACCCTTTCCATAAGAATAGACAAAAGCAAGCAAGCATTTAATTCTAATCTTGGTGTAGTAGATTTCGTACGAGGATTTATTCTCGATTTTGAACAGAGTAAGCGCAATTCAGCCCCACCTGTTTTATCGACCACTCGTAAGTATATCACGCATCTATAGCCAGTTGAGCTAGACGCGTCTGCAAATCCGATCAGTTGTATTGCAGATGCGTTGCCAGTGGGAATATGTCGTGTTAAGTAGATAGGCTCCATATTACCTAGACCATTGACAAAACGAAGCCACACGTCTTTTAACTCATCAGGCACACTCTCATCCCAACCAATATTGCAAGACCAAAGCCTTTGCATTATGCTTTTTGCTCTTATTATAATCGGACTAGCATATCCCATGGGGTCATAGAACTTAGATATGTTACTAAGAATCTCACGTTTCGTAACAGTATTTGTGTTAATTGACTCTGGGGCATTAATAGTGAAGCAATCATTTTTTATATTCAATGTAAGCCCCAAGGCTTTCATATTAAAATTACCCTTTTGAAAATCAAGCTCACTGAGTTGCTGTTCAGCCTTAGGAATATCACTCAAAATAGCAGGAGAATTAGAAGCCCATTTGTGCAAGCTAAAGCTTCCCTGGCTCAAGACCTCGCGCAACTGTCACTTAGCCTCATTTAGTTGTTGCTTATCGGAACAAGAGTATAAAACATCATCGACATACGTGCAATTTTTTAATATAAAGGATGCAATTGGTAGCTCTTGCTCATGTTGCCTGGCAAGCTCAGTCAAGCAGCGTGTGGCCAAGTAGCTTGATGATTTTACTCCATATGTGACAGTGTCAAGTCTTATAACCTTTATAGGCTCGCTAGGGTTCGCACGCCACAAAATATTCTGTAGTGGAGTGTGTTCCGAATTAACTAACACATTTCGAAACATTTTTTTTATATCACAACTCAGTGAGAATTCCCCAAATCGAAATAATAAAATAATATCAAATAGTTCATTTTGCACCATGGGTCCATTTAACAAAATATCGTTCAATGACAGTTTTTTATTAGTCTTCATGCTCGCATCATAAACTACTCTTGTACGTGTACTTTTACTATGCTCGTTTATTACAGCGTGATGTGGCATAAAGTAAACTGGGTCTTCATTGAAATTATATGAATCTATATCAATGTAGTGCCCATGACCAAGCTCTATGTATTCATCTATAAACCTTTAATAATCTGCCAATAAATTAGCATTCTTTTGCAGTCTTTTTTCTAGACTGAGAAATCTATGCAAAGCTAAATCGAATGAATTACCTAATACTTCATTTACCTTGCTAATTTCCATTTTAAGTGGCAAGTCCACTGTGAATTTATTATTTTGTAATTTTACAGTTTTAACAAAAATACTTTCCGCTAACTGCTGCTCTGAATCCCCTTCTATTAGCAATTTAGGTACACGCTCCACTTCCCAGAACTTTTTAATGTTTTCATTTATATCTGTGTCACATTTAGTACAAACAAGCGATACAACCTGATGTTTTATGATGTTTGATGTCAATGCTCCAGCGATAATGTGGCCCAATCTGGTGTTCAAGATGCATGGTGGTGATTGTGTCTGCCCCTTTGAGTTGCCAGGTGGTGTCTGCTCATTTCGGTCACTGCGGGTACTCAGCTGATGGCCTTCAAGCGGCAAGAGCACCTGGAAAAAGACATCAGCTCCTATAAGCATATTGATTTCTGATGGCTTATTAAATGTTGTATCAGCCAAAGTAACACCAGGGGGGATAATTATATTATCAATATCAATAGGATTTTGTGGTAAGTTGCATGTAATTTTATCTACGACATGACAGTTCACTAATGTGCTGAATGAAGATACCAGAGAATGTACTTGCAAAGGAATACAATAGCTGACCTTATTTCTGGTCTCTGTCACACCAATGAGGTCAATATCATTTCGCTTGGGAGTTAAACCCAAGACCTCAATTGCCCTTGCGCTTCCTTTAAAAGATTTATTAGTCGCCGAGGCTTGCCCAGCGACGTATATTGTGATACCGGTGGTTGTTTTCGTGGGGCAATGAACCAGCTTGCTGAGCTGTATAAACTTGCTAATTCTAGTAATCATCAGACGCTTGTGCAAGACCTAGCTACTAAATTATCTATAAGGTTCCATTTTACCCCAAGTTACGCGCCAGTATTCGCAGGTCTTGCAGAAGCAGCTGACAAAAGCATGAAATATCATTTAAAGCGTATTGTCTTAAATGCTAAATTGACTTATGAGCAGTTATGTACTATTTTATGTCAAATAGAAGCCATACTAAATTCTAGACCAATTTTGCCTCTTTCTGAGGATATCAATGACTACTGCTACCTTACTCCCGGCCATTTCTTAGTAAACAGAGCTTTGACCAATGTATCCCGAAAAGAATATCTCTGATGCCAATGTCAACATTTTGGACCATTGGAAAATATGTACACTACTACAACAAAGATTCTGGAATGCTTGGTACAAATATTACTTAAACTCCTTACAAAACAGAAATAAGTGGTTTCATAGTACGCCAAACGTAACAGTAGGTGCGCTGGTATTATTAAAGGAACCTAGTGCTCCTTCCTTAGTCTGGCCTATGGCACGTATTGCTAAAGTTTTTCCCAGGGACTGATGGAAAAGTAAGAGTTGTTCAAGTGAAAACAGCTGATGGCTAGCTGTACACCAGGTCATTGCAGGGTATAAGTGTGCTACCTTTGAAATAGTCTAGTACTTAATAAACATATATTTCCCCTTATTGAGATTTTGGCATGTTAATGCAATTAACTTATTAACATGTTAATTGGATTTACATTTATGCTCTTAGCTAGTATTTGTGCTACATAATGTGTTGCATAATTTAGGTAATATAATTTAGGTATTTTGTAAAATTTCATTTTGCTTTGCTATTGCTAATTACGCAGGGCGGTAACTAATCCTAAAAGCAGGGAGATCCAGGTAAAAGAAAACTCATTGTGTTGTAACTTAGAAATAATTTAATTGTAAGAAAGTAGGTTTATAAATAACTTAGATTATAAGTAAACAACAAGTCTTTATACGAGTAGAGGTACATAATAATTGCAGACACGCATATTGAACACAACTTGTGAAAATGTAATATGTATAAGGAATTTCTTTGCAAGCATTATGTATTCAAAGCATTATTGAAGGGCACAATAGGTACATTTTGTTACTGGTAAAAAAATTATATGTATATCATTCCCATTGCCTAATTAAGTTATATACCTTTATTGACCGAGCGAGCGAAGCGAGCGAAGGTCTCTAAATCGAGTTGGGGGCGAAAACACATTGTATGTATGTATGTATGTATGTATGTATGTATGTATGTATGTATGTATGTATGTTTGTACCGCGATAACAGCCGAACCGATGGTTTGATTTTGATGAAATTTGGTAGGCATGTAGGAAATATCAATAGAATTTTCAAGTTCGTTGGGCATCAAAATCGGTTCAGTAGTTTTTGAAATATTAATAAAAATGTCCGCGATTGTATACCAAACGAAACCATAGCGCGTTCTAACTTTGGATAGCACCATCTAGGGGTTATTTAGGAAACTGAATTGCGAAAAATAATCGCGACGTCTAAGTTTGCGGCAAACTGGGTAGTTGACCGAGCGAGCGAAGCGAGCGAAGGTCTCTAAATCGAGTTGGGGGCGAAAACACATTGTATGTATGTATGTATGTATGTATGTATGTATGTATGTATGTATGTATGTATGTATGTATGTATGTATGTATGTATGTATGTATGTATGTATGTATGTATGTATGTTTGTACCGCGATAACAGCCGAACCGATGGTTTGATTTTGATGAAATTTGGTAGGCATGTAGGAAATATCAATAGAATTTTCAAGTTCGTTGGGCATCAAAATCGGTTCAGTAGTTTTTGAAATATTAATAAAAATGTCCGCGATTGTATACCAAACGAAACCATAGCGCGTTCTAACTTTGGATAGCACCATCTAGGGGTTATTTAGGAAACTGAATTGCGAAAAATAATCGCGACGTCTAAGTTTGCGGCAAACTGGGTAGTTTATTAAATTTAGCAATTTTGTTGAGCGAACTTTGGTACAATCGATATCGCTACTTGTCTGTGCTTCTGTTGTAGTATTAGTAATAATGCCACAAACTAACAAGCAAGAGATTAACGGCAACCAAAGCCAGCGAAGTAGTTTTACGTAGAGTCGCAACTAAGGGAATATGCTAGTACTTCTCATGCCAATAAGAGCTTTGTCAGCAAAAAACTTCGCCCGAAAGCTCCAAACGCTAGCGTTCAATGCGTGAGCACGCTGTGGAGATTCGAGGGCAAGAATCCTTACCAGAACACGGTTCCCATCCCACGCATGACCCGATCGTGGAAGACTGGCCAAGTGTCATGCTCACGAACGCAATTTCCACTGTCGCTTGCCAGGGCAATAAATGTGCACAAATCGCAAGGACTCACTTTGAATAAAGTAGTCGTAGACGTTGGCGTTTGCCCAAGAGCCAAGCTAATCCGACACTATACCGAAAATGTCCCGGACATCAGCCTGTACTAGATTAGGATGGCCCTTAAACAGCTTAAAAACAAAAAGGCGCCGGGCGAGGATGGAATCATCCAGAGCTTCTGAAAGTGGGCGGAACGCTGCTACTGAAAGTCCTTCAAGAGGCTCTTTAATTCCATTCAGCTCGAGGGCGTAACGCCAGAAACGTGAAACAGGGGCATTGTGGTCCTGTTCTTTTAAAAAAAGGGAGATAACACTCTATTGAAGAACTATAGGCCTATCAAGTGTCTTAGCCATGTATATAAGTTGTTTTCGAGGCTCATCACGAATCATCCCGCAAACAGGTTTGATGCCTTCCAGCCTTCCGAACAAGCCGGTTTACGCAAGGGCTTTAGCACCATGAACCACATTTATACGCTGCGGCAAGTTATAGAGAAGACGAGGGAGTATAACCAGCCGTTATGCTTGGGGACAGTGGACTATGAAAAAGCCTTCGATTCGATCGAAACATGGGCCGTGCTTCAGTCTCCAGCGATGCCGTATTGACTATCGGTATATCGAGGTGTTGAAATGCTTTTACAGTAACGCACTATGTCAGTCCGAGTACAGGAGCAGTGGACAACGGCAATTCCACTGCATAGAGGTGTAAACCAGACGTTATAACTTCGAAACTGTTCACCGTTGCACTGGAAGATCAAGCTTCTGGAATGGAAAGGATTTGGAATTGACATCAATGGCGAGTATCTCACCTTCGATTTACCGATGATATCGTTGTCATGGCTTAATCGATGGCAGACCGCGACATTAAGTATGTATGTACTATGCTCGCAGACCTAAACCGAGTTTCCCAACAGGTGAGCCTTAAAATGACCGATCTAGAGCGGCTTCCATCCAGCGCCTTCCAGCTATTCTAGATCAGTCATTTTGGAAATCTTTGGGAGAGGCCTATGTTCAGCAGTGGATGTTATGCGGCTGAAATGATGATGATGATGATAAGCCTTAAAATGAACATGGACAAAATGAAAGTAATGTCGAATGTCCATGTTGCGCTCCTACCTGTTTGTGTTGGGAGCTCCACCCTCGAAGTGGTAACCTGGGTCAATTGATCCAGGCAGGAAGCTTCAGCTTCGAGGAAGAGGTCTTTCAACAAATACGACTCGGCTGGGCAGTGTTCGGGAAGCTACGCAGTGTCTTCTCGTCAAAAATACCTCAGTTTTTTAAGACTAAAGTTTACAAATAATGTGTGTTACCAGTGATGACTTATGGATCTGAAACGTGGTCCCTTACTATGGATCCCATAAGAGGGCTAAAGGTGCAACGCGCTATGGAAAGGGCTAAGCTTGGTGTTTCTCTACGCGATCGAATCAGAAATGAGGAAATTTGTAGGAGAACTAAAATCACTGACATAGCCCAACGGATTAGCTCGTTGAAATGGCAATGGGCGGACACATAGCGCGACGAACCGATGGCCGATGGGGCAAAAAGGTACTCCAATGGCGACCACGTACTGGCAAGCGAAGCGTAGGACACCCACCCGCAAGGTGGTTTATCGACCTGACCAAGGTCGCTGGAAGCCGCTCTAGATCGGTCATTTTGGAAATCTTTGGGAGAGGCCTATGTCCAGTCCAGCAGTGGACGTTATGCGGCTGAAATGATGATGATGATGATGAGACGTAGGCGTAAAATAGTTGGCGGCTGGATGTACATACGTCGCTCTTTCAAGATTCAAATGTCTTGGGATATTGAATTTAATCCAGGTTTTGATTTAAATTGTTTGTAATTTTTTTATATAAAATGAAACTCTTGCAGCTCAGAATAGAAGAAGAAAGAAGGTTTGAAAATCTGTTTCCTGCAACGGTATCGAATTGGTAGTGAATAATGTATCACAGTTTCACTGGACATTAAAACTGGTTTAGTTTTGGAATAATATCGCGAGGTCTAAGTTCGCGGCGAACCACTAGTAGTAGTTATAATAGTAAATCAGCTTTGTGTCATGTATTATCTAAAATTGCGCCTGGCCCGCAGTATGTTGCTGGCAACACAAAGTTTTATTTCTTTTAGTTTTTTTTATGTTGTCATTCATAATTGAACGAATGTATGCTCTCTCTTCTACACAAGATCGCTGTATGTGCTAAACGTGTCCCCGTGCCCTTGGTGAGAAATAAATACTATTCAGCAAGCTTGGACTCTCATTACATCCAGCTCCAACATCAACAGTCTGCTGCTAACAGTATTAACGCCATTTTGATCGATTACAGCTTGCAAGCGCGAACCCATGGAATTTATTAAATTCTCACATAAATTGGAACCCCGTATAGAATCCCATACCTGCATGCAGTGATTACTCAGTGCCTCCTTAGTTCGTTCGTTCCTATTGTCCCACATTTGAACCATAACGCCCCATACATTTTCAGTCGGGTCTAAATCCGGCGATCTCGCAGGCCAAGGAATAATTCTTAAATCCGATTGCTGCCTAAACCACTCTTGCACAATTATGCATTACATAACAATGGCACATCCTCTACATGGAAAATATTTCGCACAGTGGGCAACATAACGTCCTTCAGCACGTCTAAATAATTTACACTATTTGCTGGACTGGGTACCAAAGTTAGTTCTCCTGGGCCTGCGGCACTCATCCATCCCCACATGTTTACTGTTATACGACCAGATTCACAGTTAGGCACAACGTGATCACTATTATAACGCGTATTATTCCTACGCCACAGCGTAACTTTTGCTCTTGCCGCCGGGCACTCATCGCGATCAGACGTGCGACACCCGTGTGCTACTTTTAATATTATTTGAATATCGCCATTTGTTGATTCCTAAAACGTAAATTCCTGCTTACTCTTGTGGTGTTGGACAAACTCCTCCTATTGGGCGTATCGCGAGTGAGATAGTTATAATATGGAAAGACGTTTTCAAAACTCAAGACAAGTGATTCCGCTTATTGGAGCTTGGATTCGAACCCGGACTTAACAAGTGCGCAAGGAGAACGCGACCACTACACCAAGACAGTGCTGTATGCTACGAGCGAAATTTGCATTAGCGAGTCGCTAATCCGCTACGAAGTCTACGAAGGCCTACGACACTGTGCTTACGCACCCCCCGCGCTGCGCCTGCACCGCCGCCTCTGCCCGCTGTGCCGTCGTGCTACGAGCCTCTACGGAACTCACTGGATGTGCTACGGCGTTTCCTGCACTGTTTTTGCACTGCTCTGGGATTGTCATTGTATTTTAAACTCTAAGTCTATTGCTTGATTTCTTGCGATTCGTTTTCAATATTCAATCTTTTACGGATTATCTTTTAACTGTTTTCTAATAATCATGTCACTCCAAAGAACTCCTCCAGCTACTCCTATTTCGCAATCCAGCCCAGACTTACCGACCCTGGTGCGAAATGATGTTCTTGAAGGGAGCGTTACATACAGGAACAAACGTTTTCGCGCGGAATCGTCTTCTCCGCAAGAGGAAACAAATGACTTGAGAAAAGACATGAGAGATATGAAGAATATGATGGAAACACTCCAAAACAATCAAATGTCTCTTTTCAACAAAGTATTTGATGATATTAAGAAACGAAATCTGCAAATCCAGCAAACAAATACAGACATTGTAAAGGGGATGGAGGCTATGCAGGAAAGCCAAGAAAAACTGACTCGTAGAATCGAGGTTATGGAGAAAGAGAAATAAAATCTCGCAGCCCACATCCTACACCTACAGACTCAACTTAATGATGTGCAACTCAGTTCCAGACCGTCTGCTGTAGAAATACGCAATGTTCCCTGTAAAGATAACGAGACGACAGAGGTTATTTACTCTCTAATAAGCAAAGTTGGTTCAGTGACGGGCACCAAGACCCAGTTATCGGACATCCGTGATGCCTATCGCCTCCCAGGGAAACCTGACAAGCCGAGGACCATTGTCGCCGAATTCACCACGGTTTCACATAAAAACAACTTCCTGTCAGCAGTTCGGAAATATAATGATTCCCATGATAAAGAAGGTAAACTCAATATTTCTATGATTAGTATTAAAGGTAAAAGCTGCCCAATCTATGTATCAGAGTACATCCCTGGTAGTAACAGAAAATTATTCTATCAGTGTCGTGAGTTTGCAAAAGTCAAAAACTATAAGTTCTGTTGGGCAGTGAACAACAAAATATATATTAGGAAAAATGAACACTCGAAACCAATACGTGTAGACTCTGAGGCGGCCCTATACACTATTGAGGCCGAATGACTAGACTGCTCCAGACCTCCTCATGTTTGCTTTATTTTTTTGATATTTTTAATGTTTTTAGAGAATATTTACCTATATTTATTTTTTATTTGTCTAATTTCGATTTTTAATCATCTCATTTTTCACGAAATAGTATTTCTCTCTTCCAGCCGCCTATACAATTATAAAACACAATCAATAATACAATACTTTAACACAACAATCACTCAACTACAACATTTCATTCACAACACATACTCAAACAGTTAATCCATACTTGTAGAAGCTTTCTTAAAAGTTCATTATGTACGTTGATGCTACATAGAGCTGTCATGTTATGTCGGTCTCTCTCTAACTTACTTCTGCTGGCCTGCGATGGATTATTTTACTCCAGTTTCTTTAAAATGCTCCTTAAAATAATAATGATTATTATTATTATTTTCTATGTTTATTTATTACTAAATATGATGTTGGATAATTTTAATATAATAACATCGGAACTGGAGAACCTTACTTCATCGAAGGCTTACGTTTGTCGCCCGGATCAATGCGTAAATTATATACTACGTGATAATAAAACCATAACTGTTGTCCATTTGAACATTCGTAGCATAAATCATAACTTTAATCAATTTGAACCTTGTTAACAAGCATGAACATTCCCAGTGACATTGTGATTCTGACAGAATGCTGGATGTCAAAAGCACCCTACCTACCAGTACTTGATGGATACAGTAGTTTTCAGACTCTAAACAACCACAACCAAAATAGTGGAATCGTTATATATGTCAAAAACAACCTCGATTGCAAATTGTACGAGCCGGATTTGATACAAGAAGCAAACTGCCTAGTCTGTGAAGTGGGGAAAGAGTTTGCACTAGTAGCCATCTATCGCTCACCATCCTATAAAAATGCTGACACCTTTCTGAACAGCTTGGGAGATCTGTTTACGACCTTACCCAACCTCCAAATGATTAGTCTCATTGGTGATTTAAATATTGATATCAAAATTGATAATGAGGATTCCTATGCAGATGAGTACCTAAATTTAAATGCCTCAAATGGTCTCCTCCCTACCCATACATACAACACCAGAGGTCTAAATTGTCTGGATCATGTGATGTTAAAAACCAAGCACTCCTTAACCACTCTGGTCATAGACACATATTTGACAGATCACAAACCGACAATCCTGATGGCGAACTTAAAAAACAAACCTGTTTTGTCCGGCAATACCTGAACTAAAATAGATTATGAATCCATACGTGACGCGATTTCAAACACAGAATTCTCCGACGTTTACAAAACACACGACGTAAATCAAGCCGTTGATAACCTTAAACTACTGTCACTAATATAATTAAAAACAACACAAAAACAGTTAAAATCACGCGTAGCAAAAGTAATATAAAGCCTTGGATAGCCTCTGGCCTTCTCCGATGTATCCGAAATCGCGACAAATTGCACAGAAAGTTACAGAGAGATCCCGAAAATTTTATACTAAAAATAACGTATACAAGATATAGAAATTTTATAAATAAGCTTCTCAAAAATATAAAAAATAACTATCACAAACAATTACTACACAATGCAAAAAACAACACTAAATCAACTTGGAGTGCTATAAAATCTATGACAAATTTAATAGCTTCAAATTCTGACTCAAAACCACTACTAAATCTCCACGAAAACAAAATTACGTCTGTAAACCTAGTCAATAGGTTCTTTGCCAACATCGGTAAAGACTTAGCCAACAAAATAAAAAAACTGTCAGCACTCTTCTGTTAAATCAACAGCAACTGCTTCCGAGCGTGACTCCATGGTTCTTTGTGAAGTTGACGAAAGCGAAATAGACCAGCTCATAACTAGCCTACGTAGCCTACTGCCGTTGGATGGGATGGTATCTCCGCCCGTATTACACAAGCGTCTCGCAATGTGTTTACTCCAATACTAACTCACATATGCCAACTGGCCCTATCTACGGGAACATTTCCTAAGGCATTTAAAAAGGCTATAGTTCACCCAATTAATAAGTCTGGTGATAAAGATGAAGTCACAAACTATAGGCCAATATCAGTACTAACAGCACTTTCAAAAATTTTGGAAAAAGTTCTCAATAAAAGACTAATAAGTTATTTAGAATCAAAAGAAATTATTTCTAAAAATCAATTTGGCTTTCGAAAAGGAATAAGTACGGAAGATGCAGTAAATTCGTTACTCGAGGCAGTAGTTAGGAGTCTTGATGAAAAGGACAGGTGTATTGGCTTGTTTTTAGATCTTTCTAAAGCTTTCGACACCGTCTCAATACTAAATAAATTCGCCCCTGCTACTAAATAAATTGGAAAAAATTGGAATACGTGGACTCCCCTTCTTAATTTTTTAAGATTATCTCCACAAGCGTACTCAACGTGTTAAAATTGGAGAATTCATAAGTGAGGATGAAGAACTAGCCTATGGAGAGCCACAGGGGTCTATTCTTGGCCCTACTTTATTTATCATCTACATAAATGATCTCTGTAGACTTGAACTACCAAATTGCCAAATATTTGCATACGCTGATGACACTGCTTTAATTGTCAAAGGCTCAAATTGGGATGATGCTCTCGAATATGCAGAAAATGCCCTGTCTACTGTCATGTCCTGGTTAAACTCTAATTTGCTTACCCTTAGCTTACAGAAAACAATGTTTATAAATTTCGCAATAAACTCATCGACGTTACCCTCGGATGATTTTAAAATCATAGCTCAAACTTGCAATAGAGATGCATCTCATTGTACTTGTCCGCCTTTAGCAAGAACCAATACAGTTAAATACTTAGGTATGCACATAGACCAACTACTGACATGGGATCAACACATAAAATTATTAAATCCAAAAGTAAGAAAACTAATATATATCTTTAAAAATATACGTGACTGCGCTGACACGAAAATATTAAAATTAGTTTATTATTCACTCTGCCAATCCATATTAACGTACTGTATAACGGCATGGGGTGGAGCTGCGAAGACTATAATTCTCCCATTAGGAAGAGCACAGCGAGCCGTCCTCAAGGTCATGACAAGAAAACCAAAAAGACATCCTACTACACAACTATATGCTGATACATCGGTCCTGACAGTAAGACAACTTTTTATCATGATGACCTTGCTCCGCAAACACTCCCAAGTACCGTATGATTCCACTCTTCACATACGAAAACGAAGACATGACCTTGTTTGTCCCACCCTCCGTCACAGGACTGACTTTGCTTCAAAGCATTACAGAGTGTTCAGCTGCAATATTTACAATAAGGCAAATGGAATATTAAATATCTATTCTTGTACAAAAAGAGAAATAAAAAAGAAAATCCAAAAATGGTTAGTAACACTTGACTACAATCAGACTAAAAATTTTATGCCAATTAAAAAATTTGGACTTTAAGGATTGTAGTTTATTTGTTTTTCGTAGGAAATACAATGGTGCCAGACTTTTCAAGCTTCCTAATAAGCCACCTTACATAGTGTCATTTCTACGCACAAATAATTACACACACTTAAACTTGTACACGCACTTTCTCTCACACTCCCTCGCAATCACACTCCCTCAGACCTACTCTCTCACACACACTCACTCTCACATATCCACATACATGTTATGTACACCCACGTGCATATACTTTTATTACACCTGTTTCTTATTTTCTTGGCGACTAAGAGCTTTTTCCGTAGCTTTAGTTTTGATATGTACCCATTTCTCTTATTACGTTAAATTATGATCATGTAAACTATTGCACGAATACCCAAATTACAGATAAAATCTAGTTTGGGTTTTATTGTACCAACTTAAGAAAACGACCATAAATATGTGTCTCTCGTTCTTTAGTTCTAATGTAATTATCCATGTCCCTCGCAACGCTATCCTCGACTCGAGATACAGGTTTATTCCTAGTTCGATGGTGGGCTGCCGAGTGAGGGAACCTTTCGATGTGATGTAACTGAATAACATGTATTGATAGATATGTAAGATGTAATTCACTTTGTATAACAATCTCTATGTAGTACTAGAACTTAAGAGACACAACAATAAAGTTTATTTTATTTTTATTTATTTTTTAACTCGCCCGTGTTGGCTAGATTTGAAAGTCTTCTCATCACTGAAGAAGACATTGCTCCAGTCGAAATTTCTATATTCCAAAGCGAACTCTAATCGCGCTCTTTTATGGGTTTCGGTTAGCAATGGCTTAAAAGCATGTCGCCGATAATGCAGACCTTCACTATGGAGAGCACGACGCACCGTTCGTAAAGATGTGTTAAACAATCCTGCGTAATATCTGGTTGGGATAAAGCCATTTCCCTCATAACCTTGCACCATAAGTTTACGCTGGTCTGAGCTAATATAGGGTCTTCTGCTGAATCTACTGCGGTGTTCCAACGAACCCTCCTCTTAAAACCGTTTTACCCATAAAGTGACAGTCTTTATCTGAAAAGGGAATATATGTTTTATTTTTATGTTTCAATGGCCATGCGTAGTAAAGTAAATAACAGAAAGTGATTTCCAAATTTCAGAATAATTAAGGCCTTGCTTATGCAAAGCTATTATTTGTCCCCTTGTAGCCATATCAATATTCTAACGCGAACTCATATTAAAATAAATAATTAAAACTCGTTTAACGCAATCGTAACTGAACTTACTCAAAGAAAGTATAGAACGTTATGATTTAACAAAGAGATCATTTTTATAAATCAATGGTAAACTAATACGGAAACTAATACGGATACTATATACGGATTATAGTCGCTTACAATATATACTTTCATAACTTTTATAAATAAGTACAACAGGATAAACAGTAGGGTAATGTTAACCCTCTGCATAGCGACGCATTGGTCTAATGGTTAGTGGTATTGAAACATAAGACAAATTTTATGCTACCGAGTTCGAAGTTCGAAGAAACGACAGCTAGCTAGGAGCTAGCTGTCGTTTCTGTACAATAAGGTTTTTAATTATAATAGGAGAATTTGTAATAATATAATAACCAGCAAAGAACGAGACTTGAATGAGGCATGTAAATTATTTATTTTCTTATTTCCAATCAAACTAGCGCCATCTATGGTATCTAAACCAAACCAATACATAAGTTTTTACATAGGGCGTGGCGCAAATCGATTTTTTTATGGAAATATCCATGCAGAACTGACCGCAGGTGTACCTTTCTGTTAATTTGTTGCAGCAGAACCAATACCTTTAAACGAGCAATTCTTGTACATATATTTATTTATTTATAAATTTCTGTGATCTCAAAAACGGCTCTAACGATTTCGCAGAATTTTTTTTTGAGGTTTTCGGGGGTAAACAATCGATCTAGATTAGTCTTATGTTTGGGAAAACGCGTCTTTTCGAGTTTTCATACGTTTTTCTTTCCACGCAGAATATGATCGCTATATTCATCGCGCCGGCCGTCATCCGTTTGGCTCAGCGGTTAAGGATGCGGACCGCTCGAAAGAATGTTACGGGTTCGAATCTTAAATACTTTTGTTTTTTTTATTGTTTTTAGACAAGTTTAAAAAAATGTAGTTAATGTTGAAGATGTAACCGAGCAAAGCTCGGCCACCCAGGTACTAGTCATTAAATCAAAACATTTGTACTATGTATGTATTTGTATTTATATATGTATATGTATTGGTATGTGTGTGTATTTATGTGTATGAGTATTTATGTGTATTGTACTGTACGTATGTATCTAAGTAAACTTGTATTAGTATATAGTGTATTTTAATACACTATATACTAATACACATTATGTATTAATAACATTTAGATTTAAATTTTCTGTTTTCCTACAGGTTGACTGGTAGAGCGACATTAGCATTAGGTTCACCTTTTGTACCATTGTGGTCAATAAAGATTTTAATAAATAAATAAATAAATATTCGACATCACAATTCAGACAATGAGAACGCGCGGAACGGAGCGCGCGTATGCGTAGTACAACCGGCGTGATCATAGCGCCATAGTGGCAAAAAGAAGAACCTCTTCACATCAAAGTTTTGAACGCGGTACCGTCTTTAAGAGGCCTAATAATCTTTTTTCCTCCGCCAATTTAGGTATTTTACGCCGGCAGTGGGCGCACGCACACAATGACATGCCGCTCACACACACAGAGCTACGTAGGCGACGTAAAGCGCGGTATAGTGCGCTCGGCGACATTCTTAATCGTTGATGTTTTTTGGTTAATTATACTGGTGGTACATTATGTTTTGGTGCAATAAAGATTTTAACTAACTTACTAACTGGTATAAACTAACAGATATTATTCAAATTTTGGTAAAAGTTTTATTACATAGTAAATGCCATCTTAATTTAAATGCGAGTAATAATATATAAATATTAAATCCTTGAGTGCTTTGAATTACGGGTAAGTAAAAAATATTATGATAAAATAATATGATAAATCGTGAAGGTGATAATAATGGAGACTTCTATTCTATATTAGCAGAGTTGAGCACGCACATTATTTAGTTTCTATAGAAACTTAAATAAGGCAAGTTTTAACAAATTAGGTAGTGCAAAGTATTATTTATCATTAATTGTAAGCCAGATTACTCCGTATTACTTTCTACATGGTGATTTTTTAATGGTTTTGGAGCCGAAGGCTACTTCATAAAGATCGTTAGTAAGACCTAAATAGCTAGTTAAAATAAAAATTCAGAAACCAAACATTTTGACTTAAAACTCGTGAAACGCGAGATCAATTAGTAGTACCACCACCTGGCCGGCCTGGCAGAGTTAATCGAGCTCACGCGGCGTAACTACTATAAGTTATTACTTTTATTTAAAACTCTTGGATTTGTTGTAGCAAATAAGTATCACGATTTGTAAACAGAATTGGCAGTTGTCAATATACATACATACATACTATCACGTCTTTATCCCTAATGGGGCAGTCAGAGCATTTTGGGTCTTGCGGTTCTATGCAGAGCCCAGGGCCGCAAGACCCAAAAGCCACTTTTAGCGTCATGGTGGGCGAGAAGATGGAAAAGCAATCAATACAGTGATGGGTTGCTAACCGCATCGCCTGTTAACATGATTTGCATTTTTGCCCATTCCCTCGATCGGCTTTTACGATCTGCGTGGGAAGAGAAGCAGCTGGTACATTCTAAGTTTTTTTTTTTTATTTCTCCCAGACCAGCATGGGAGCGACCAAATTAATAAAACCTAAGTGGTAGTCGATTTATACAGTTGCTACATGCGTACGGTCGGGTATCTGTGGCAAGTTGTAACGAGCAGACGGATATTTTAAAAATTGGCAGCACTAATTGACCAGTTGGTGAACATTCATTCTGAATGAATAATAAAGGTAGAAATTAAATGTCTTTGGTGAAAAAATTGTAACAAGCTTTATGAGGCGTTATTGGTGGAGATAAACACGTGTCATAGAATCTATGCGAATCTTTTATTTAACACTACGTGGTCTCGATCACAAGTCATTTTTGCAATATTTTTGTCTTGTCGTACACAAATATGGATAGAAAATTTATTTACCCTATGACATTTTTTTCTAAAACCAATGAAAAGTCAGCGTGTATATCGAATGAAAAGGGGTTTAGGTAGGTAGCACACGGTGAATTCTTTTTGTAGCTGTGCAGTTGCTGGTCATAAACTGATAAAGAATGTTGCGATGCAGTAGCGCGTTCATGAAACACACGACTGCATCGCTAGAGTAGAAGTCGCCTTCCTTATTATCGAATAAAATAAATAGAACTGTAGAATTAAGAAAATTTGTATAATTTGTCTGAGTATACATTTAAAAAGTACACGTACAAATCTGCTTGACAGGAAACGCTGCTTTTGCTGCTGATTGATGGTTAAAATTATTTCAGGAAAACCTCATGTTAGCACGCAAATCTGACTATCATTTTAAACCTTGCGCGCTCAAAATAAATATTTTCCAACATATAAACGGATTTCGATGAAATTTGGCAGAATGACAATGATGAAAAATAGTGTCACGAAGCTACTAGAAGTAGAGAATTCCAGAAGAATTAGATAAATTCTAAAATAATGTGAATTGTTCTAGAAGTTTATAGAATAATCACATAATGCACACATTCTACCACTTGTCTCTCGCGCAAACTATTCAGTTTAGAAAAAAATAAAATTGAACCCTTAATATCATTTTTGAAGACCTATCCATAAGACCACACGTATGGGTTTGATGAAAATAAATTTTTGAGTTTAAGTTCTAAGTATGGAAAACCCAAAATTTGTTGTTTTTGTTTTCTACATCTACTTACGAGTACCAAGTTTCAAGAGTATAGTTTCTATAGTTTCGGATGGAAAAATAGATGTGACATACGGACGGACAGACAGACAGACAGACATGACGAATCCATAAGGGTTCCGTTTTTTGCCATTTGGCTACGGAACCCTTCTTCTTATATTCAAGAGCTGAGCTCTTGTCGGTGGAGTGCTTTCCATGTCTCTCTTCCTACCGCTGAGTTCTTCACCTCTTTATATGTTTTCACGTTTAATTTTTCTTTTATTTGGTCTATAAATTTTCTTCTGGGTTTTCCTACTCCTCTCTTTCCTTCTATTTTTCCTTCCATTATTGTTTTAGAAAACGCATCGTGGCGTAGTAGATGACCGAACATTTTCCTTCTTCTATTTTCTATAATTTGTATTATTTGTCTTTTCTCTTTCACATCCTCTTGTACCTTCTCATTTGTAATTTTTTCTGTCCAACTTATTTTTTTCATTCTCCTCCAGCACCACATTTCAAATGCTTCTAATCTATCTCTATCCTGTTTGGTCATCGTCCACGTTTCACATCCATACAAAGCAGTGCTCCATATAAATGTTTTAATAAATCTTTTACGTAAACTTTCTTTAATACCAGAACAAAATATATATTTTTTACTCTTAAATGTATTTTTTGCAATAGCAATCCTCTTCTTAATATCTTCTGAGCTATAATATTTAGAAACTATTATCAACGAAGAGGCAAGATCTCTTCGTTGATAATAGTTCCTAAATATTTAAGACTTTGAACTTGGTCTATTGTTTTATTATTAACTTGGATATTTTTAATTACTGGACCTGACTTTGAGACAATTAAGGACTTGGTTTTATTTATGTTTATACTCAATTTATGTTCTTTAAAATTATTGTTCATTGCTTCTATTAACTTTTCTAACTGTTGTGAACTGCTTCCAAGGGCTGCTATGTCATCTGCAAATCTTATAAAATGTATCTTTTCTCCATTAATACTAACTCCTCCTAAATCTTGGTCTTTGATTTGAGATATTGCTGCTTCTATAAATAGATTGAATATCAGTGGAGAAAGTGGGCAACCCTGCCTCACTCCCTGTCGTATTTTAGCCTGTCTTTTTTCATTATTACTTTCTATTATTGTCTCTTGTTCTTTATACAGTTCTTTGATTATTCTCCTGTCTCTGTAGTCTATGCCAGCATTCTTAAGCGCCTTCATCATTAGTTTCCAATTTACTTTATCGAACGCTTTCTCTAAATCTATAAACGCAATATGTGTTTCTAAACCAAGTTCCAATCTTCTTTCTATTATAATTCTAAGTGCTAAAACTGCTTCTCGAGTGCCTTTGTTTTTCGGAACCCTAAAAACCACAAATCAAAAACTTTGCACTTTTTGCAAATAACTTGCTGTCTTTCTTTCCGGAGTTTTATTCCCCAGATCCAAAACCCTTCATCAGATCTTCATTCAAATTATAAGAATCTAATCTTATAAGCGATTCTTCTAAACAAACATTGAATCATTAGAATCGGTTTATATTAAAAAGTAATATGAGCTTGCGAATGAATTATAAATATTTGAGCTGCAGTTGTCTGTAGAGGAATTTCGGTCTCCAGCTCTTAAGAACTTTCATCCGATCTTAAAAAAAATTACATGGGACCAACCTTGCAATGCATTCTTAAAAACGAGACATATATTTTTGAAATTGATTTATATTTGACGGAGTTATGAGGTAATATACACAAAATATATACATATACACGTCGAATTGATAACCTCCTCCTTTTTTTGAAGTCGGTTGAAAACTAATCGTCTCACCTAATCATTTCAGTTTTAAATGGAAAATCAGGTCCAGTCTAGACACTAAACTGACAGACGTCTTGTATAGTGACTTACTTAAGCTTACTTTTTGTCTTTTGCAGAATTAGTGGCACCATAGTATTTCTTTTTTCATTTCACATTACCAAACGTTCTATTTTTAGCTCGTTTGCCCATTATATTTACGACAGTACGACAGACACAAATAAATTACTATAAGTAATCAAGTTTTCCAACGATCAAATCCTATCAGTCGCTCTACGGTTCACGCACGTCATGGCTCAGTAACTACGGAGTCGGCGTTGGCGCAAAGAAATACGTCCTCTCGCTGCAAGCGCTGCGCGCGGACTGCCGTCGGGGAGTAAACCGCATCCTATTTAAATAAATTTTTAAGTGATATGATTTTATTTTTTTTCACTGTTTAAAAAAATTAAAGTATGATGTGTTTTACATATTAAAAAAGGGCATGAAATGGCATTTGTTACGGTATTTTTATTTTTCTAAAATAGGAGCTCAGAACACAAATACAAGCGACTTTATTTACATCGATTTCGGTGAAAATTACGCGATTTGTTAATTTTTTTTCCTTGTGAATTTATATAAAACAATGAAAATAGCTTCACTCATGTCAGAAAATACAGCTATTTTGTAGATTTTTTTTACCGGGTGTTAATGATTAAATCATTTGAAAATCTCGAAAGCCCCGCGACGCGTTTTGCGAAATTTGGCAAAACGCACGTTGGATTCCGGTGAATTATACTAAAACAAGCAAGTTTATAGGCAAAATGGTACACTCATACTTAATAATATGATACTATCATAATATATAAATAAATTCAATGATAATCCTGCACTTTTCTCAAAAACACGACGCAAAGTTGAGTGAAATTTGACAAATTTAATATGCGGCCTCTTAACTGCTCGTTTGATCGGATCGAAAATTCATGTTTTTGCTTTGTTAGTCTTTAATGTTGTGCCTACACTAGAGATGTGCCGAGCGGCAAATTCCCCGTTGCCGGTGTAGCGCTAACTACGTCTGGGACAGGTATCAAAAGAAACGTCTGTATACTTAACACTTCTGATTTATTTGGCACGCGTATTACATACACGGCAGTGTGCGGACGACTGCCTTTACATGCTTAGTACTACAAAAATGCTGCCTAAGCGCTATACATAATTAACCAAACCCCTACATACACCCCCTTCTACAAAAAAATGTTAAAACCGAATACGTAAGTACATTACAAAAATAGAAACAACACATGGGTAGGTATAGACACCTACACTACACCATCTGGTTCGGATTACGTTGTCCACATTGTAGGTTGTTTACACTTGCACTTGCACTTTTAACTAAACCGAGCTCCTTACGCAACGCACGCCTTGTTTTATTGACACACAATTTGTAAAATAATGCTAATAACATTATTCCCATTATGACTCCCATTACGGTGACGGCTATGGTCAAGGAATCCACTCAAAACTCTGTGTGAGTGGTTGAAGCCTGGTTAGCGCCGTTCTGAGCTATCACAATCTCCTCCTCCTTCTTCTCAACTGAATAAGTTTTTCCCATTTTGCCTCAAAGGTGTTCGTCTGCTATGGTTTGACTTCAGAATGTACTTAATTCAGAAAAACTATCTACTTATAACTAATAGCCTATAGCTACTAAAACACGCTATTAAGCAATTTTGTTAGAAAATTACAATACGTGACCTAATGTGCGTACATTACACTAACCTACTTACATACATACTTTCGTGTACTCGTTACTTGCAGGTATCTGCAAACCTCACAGGTTTTTTTATAACTCTACCTCTACTAGAAACTTTTAAGGGTGTGTCTACCTTGTCAAACTGTACCTCTTATTGCGTATGTTGATTTAAGTTGCTGTTCGTAACGATATTTGATTCATCTAAAATGTACGCGGGTTTAACCCTATCTATCGAAACAGTACTAATTTTATCGTTAATCATAATTTTAAAATTTTTAGAATTTCTCTCTATTACCTTATACGGCCCGCTATACGGTGGCTTCCGCACCGCATCTATTCTTAGAAAAACGTGCGAACAGGAACTCAAATCAGCATGTACAAACATATTACTACTATTATCTAACTTTCTCTCCTTAGGTCTAAACTTACTTAAGGTATCTCTTAATCTGATTATGTACGGTTGTGGATTAGTTATCCTGTTGTTACTATCTGCGCAAAACTCGCCCGGTAATCGAAGGCAGTAACCTAACGTAAATTCCGCTGCGCTCATGCACTCACGATCGACCTGGCACGCGGCTCTTAAACCTAACATGACAGTAGGCAATTCTACAAACCATGATACGTTATCTTTCAATCTTGCCGTTAAAGAGACTTTTAAAGATTTGTTAAATCTCTCAATTTTGCCATTACAAGCCGGATGATACAGGCTAGACTGAGTCTTATGCACCCCAAGTAATCTCATTAAATCTACAAATAATTCGCTTTCAAATTGTCGTCCTTGATCTGTTGTTATCCTGTATGGGCAACCAAAACGACAAATCCAACCTTCGTAGACCGCTTTCGCTACTGTTTCTGCTGTCATATCTGTTATTGGATATACTTCCGGCCAACGCGTACGCCTATCTATCATAGTCACACAATAACGATATCCTTGCTCTGTGACTGGTAAAGGTCCTATAATATCCACATGTAAATGCATAAAACGATCACTTTCCTCGAAAGTAGAAAATTTTGATACTGTGTGGCGTATTATTTTACTTTTTTGACATTTTATACAAGATTTTACCCACTTACTTATATCCTTATTCATCCCGGGCCAAAATACTTTTTTACAAATTAATGCGTGTGACGCTTTAACTCCAGGATGTGATAACCCGTGGAAATTATCAAAAACAGCTTTTCTAAAACGCGTTGGAATAAAGGGTCTAATGTTTTCTGTAGATGTTTCGCAATAAATCATGTCATTTGAATCACTTAAATTAATACGTTTCAATTGTATGTTACTATCCGCAGCTGTACTCAACAAACTTGCTAACTCAGGATCGTCCGACTGGGCTTGAGCAATTTCTAGGTATTGTATCGAGGTCGGACATGTTATTGTTTCTATCCGCGATAACGCGTCAGCGACCGCGTTCTCGGTGCCCTGAATATGTTGTATGTCGTTCGTAAACTCACTAATATACAACAATTGACGTTCCCTTCTAGGTAATTTTTTATAATAAAGGGCTTATACCTAATTCTGTAACCTTGTAACCTAAAAATTCCAGTTCAGTTTGTCCGAAAACACATTTATTTAGATTAATTGTCATTTTAAATTTGCTAAATCTTTCAAACAATAAACGTAAGTGAGCTCTATGTACCGTTTCGTTATCCGATCCTATAATGACGTTATCAAGATACCCGAACACGACTGACTGCCCGTTATTGTTTTGACTGGCTAACTCCTCCGAATCGCTGTAACCTAATCGCTCTATACCTGCTAATACTGTGTTATTTATAAACCGTTGAAAAGTCTGGGCTGCGTTACGTAAGCCAAAAGTCAAGCAAGGGAATTCGTAAAGGCCAAAAGGAGTTATGATACTTGTCTTTTCAATGTCATCTGGCCAAATTTTTATGTAATGATAAGCTCTACAAAGATCAATTTTTGAGAAAATCTTTTTATTATGTAACCCAAATGTAAAATCTTGCACTCTAGGTATCGGATAACGATCGGGTTTCGTAATAGCGTTAAGCATTCTATAATCCCCGCAGGGGCGAATCTCTCCGTTTTTCTTAGGAACTATGTGTAGCGGGCTCGCCCACGCACCTTTTGAAGGCCTGCATATACCTAACTCTTGCATTAGTTGAAACTCTTTCTTAACTTTATCATACCTGTGCGGTGGTAGCCTCCTTGCTCTCGCGTGGACTGGCGGGCCCGTTGTCTCGATGTGATGAAAAACGGAGTGTTCTGGGATGTCTTTGAAATTAGGCGTCCGCGTAATCTCCTGAAATGACTCCAATAAATCTGCGTACGGGTGACTACTACTAATACATTTGACGGTCCCGTCTAAATGAATGCTTTTTAATCCACAAACGTACATACCAGTTACCGAGTCTACTAACTTATTGCTATATAAATCTACGGATAGTTTAAAATTCTTCAAAAAATCGGCACCTATTATTGGTTGTTTTACGTCACACACAATAAACGGCCATTTAAATAACCGTCTCAAACCAAAACTTATATCTAAATAACAT
The DNA here is from genome assembly GCA_963555685.1 of Acrobasis consociella. Taxonomy (NCBI): domain Eukaryota; kingdom Metazoa; phylum Arthropoda; class Insecta; order Lepidoptera; family Pyralidae; genus Acrobasis; species Acrobasis consociella. The sequence goes on along the minus strand of OY743125.1, from coordinate 13,548,907 downwards.
ATACCGTATGTTCTTATTTCACTATCGTTAGCAGCATATATTTTTAAATCGCAAGACTCTAATGTACGGTTTCTAATACACCTTTTGGGAATTACGGAAATATTAGCTCCCGTGTCAATTAGGAAGGTAAGCTTGGACAAATTATCTCTTACTAACAATCGGTGATTTTCAGTTAACTGCGTACATTCGTCCACCGCATGCGAACATACCGGGTCTAGTTTCCCGCGGTGTCATCCTGACGCCACGCACACGGCTGCTCGCAGCGTCGCGCATTTTTCTTATATCTATAGTGAAAACGACATAGCCATCCTGGATCCTGTGGTGTTCTCCTCTTGCGAGAGTTTGATCTTCCTCTATACGACCGGCTGCTGCTCCTGGACCGTTCTCGACCGCGCACCTCCGTCCTCAAAGAAGCCACTTCTACCGCCAACTTCCCCATCTGGGTAATCAGCTCGGTTAGCACGCCCTGTGCCGCTGGTGCCGCGTCTCCCCTGGAAAGTTCGGCAATTTCGTAAGGTGGTCCCGTATTCTCTACAATTTTATCTGCTATGGCCGCCAATTTATCAAGGGACTGTTCTGTGCATACCGCAATAACTGCTCTTACTGAGGACGGCATTCTAGAAAGCCATAAACTTTTTAAGGTTTGTTCGGATACCTGAGTTGTGCGTCCCAAGTCCCTCATCCTTCGCAGCAACTGTGTGGGCTTCTGTGAGCCCAACTCGATCTCCGAGACAAGCTTCTGAAACTGTCGCTCGGCACTCTCTTCATAAACCTGCAGCAAACGCTCCTTCAGCGCCACATATTTGTCCTCTTGAGGTGGTGTGGTCAACAGGTCACTAACCTGCTGTAACGCGTCTCTGCCCAACTTCGCAATCACCATGTTAAACTTGGAGTGATCACCTTGTTTCTGAGGTGCCATCACTGCCTCAAATTGGGCGAACCAAAGTCTTGGCATATCAACCCAGAATTCTGGCAACTTGGTTGACACACTGATTGCCGCCAAAGAAGCATCGTTCAGCCCCGAGGACTCCTCTTTAGGTACAACTCGTGTTGGAGGTTGAGATTCCGCTGCCGCCGCTAGTTGCGGCAGGATGCCCGCAGGTCCTCGATAAGGGTCATCCGGGGATACCGCACGATCTCATTTGAGGCCGCCAGTCTACTTGCCGGTTCCATACCCTGGGACATAGAAGCGAGTGCCCTCGCGTCACTGTTTTATTGGCGTGAGGAGGCGCTGGCCCGGGGTCACCGACCGGCACCGAGGGAGGTAGAGAGACGTCGCAGTGAGCTGCGTGAGCGCTCTATCGAGGAGTGGGCCTATAGGCTGGAGCAGCCCAGTTTCGGAGTCCGAACTGTTGAGGCTGTCCGCCCAGTCTTGAGCCAGTGGTTGGCGAGGCAACATGGCCGACTCCCCTTCCGTTTGACGCAGGTACTATCCGGACACGGTTGTTTCGGAGGGTACCTGTGTTGCAGAGCGGGTAGGGAGCCGACCGCCATATGCCACCACTGTGACCGGTGTGCGGACAAGGACGCCCAACACACTCTGGAGTGCTGCCCAGCCTGGGCGGAAGAGCGCGCCGACATGTGTGCGATCGTGGGGGACGACCTCTCTCTGCCGACCTTGATCAAGGTCATGGTCGACAGCGAGACGTCGTGGAATGCGGTGCAGGCCTTTGCGGAGCAGGTTATGCTCCGCAAGGAGGCGGCGGAGAGAATGCGTGAGGATACCACCGACCACGCCATCCGCCGCCGGCGCACTGGGCGCAGGAGGCGGGCCTACGGCCTGCAACTGCAGCCCCCACAGTAAGGGTCGGTCGAGTGGCGGAAACGGGATTCCGTTGCTCGACTTAACGGCTCTCCGGGTGTAAGGCGTCGGGTGTCACCACGCCTTAACCCCTTCTAGGTGGAGTTGGAGGCCGAAAGGCCCCCCCACAGGCTCGCTCTGACAACCTCTCACAATGAGAGGCACCCTCAGAGCGAGCAGAGACCGCCAAAGCGGTCGCCGCGCCGGGGCTATGGAGCGCGAATAGCACACGTACCCGGCCCATAGCGGCTGAGAGGTGACACCGCGGAGTTTTTAGTGGTAACACCACATAACCTTACCGGTCTCCCGTAACTGGTAAGGTATCCGAAGGGATTTTCTCCGCGACAAAAAAAAAAAAAAAAAGATGCCCGCAGGTCCTGCTGCCTGCCCGCTACCGTACATCGTGAGTCGTCCGACACGTAATTTTTTTACACACAGTTTGTTCACACTGCCTTCAGTTCACTCACCAAAACTTAAACAGTTCACAAAACTTGGCACTCTACAGTTTATACGTCGAGGGGTCACCAGTGTAGCGCTAACTACGTCTGGGACAGGTATCAAAAGAAACGTCTGTATACTTAACAGTGTAGCGCTAACTACGTCTGGGACAGGTATCAAAAGAAACGTCTGTATACTTAACACCTCTGATTTATTTGGCACGCGTATTACATACACGGCAGTGTGCGGAAGACTGCCTTTACATGCTTAGTACTACAAAAATGCTGCCTAAGCGCTATACATAATTAACCAAACCCCTACACCGGCAATATTCCCAATCTTGCCATTGCCGGCAAATTTCCATTTTGCCGGGAACATTGGCAATATTGCCGATCCACTTAAATTGCTTTATTATATCAAAATTCTGATTATTTTGTAAATAAACTTGAAATTTATAAAGAAATAACCGCCTAGGTGTAAGTCGGACTCGCGCAAGCAGGGTTCCGTACCATTATCTATAAAAAATCACATTTATTGTATGGGAGCCCCCCTTAAATATTTATTTTATTTTAATTTAATTATGTATTTTTATAGTGCATATACAACTAAATAATCTGAGAATATTTCAAGCTTCTAACTGTTGCCGTTATTAATATTGAGCTAAAAACCCCAAAAAAGTCATGTTTTTTGTGTGGGAGCCCCCCTTAAATATTTATTTTATTCTGTTTTTAGTATTTGTTGTTATAGCGGCAAAAGAAATACATCATTTGTAAAAAGGTCAGCTGTCTAGCTATCACGGTTCATGAGATACAGCCTGGTTACAGGCAGACGGATAGACAGGCGCATTGAATGACAGACCGACGGACAGCGGAGTCTTAGTATTAGGATCCCGGCAAAACGGGACCGGCAAATTCGGGCCTAATTGCGAAAAATTTGTCCTCGAGGGAAGTAAGGATCCCGGTTTTACCCTTTGGATATGGAACCCTAAAGAACTCGCCGCATCCGCATCCGCAAATGTGGAACATTTGCATTTCTTTATACATCTGCATCCGCAATAGCTTCGCATAGATTGATGCGGATGCGAATGCGAATGCGGATGCATATTTAGAGAATAAAAGCCCCTGGATTTCAATGAAAATCTACTTAATAGGCCCAACGCAGACGACAGACTAGACCGTGCCGCACTTTTTAGTCTGTGAAAATAGAACCTATGGAATCTCATGCAGTAACGCACATGACGCGCAAAAAGTCTATCACAGACTAAAAAGTGCGTCACGGATAGTCTGTCGTCTGCGTTGGGCCATAAGTGGATAGTTAACTATTAGTTCGCCCGAATTACGAACCTCATATCTCAGTAACCTCTTGACAGATTCGGCTCATGGTTTATAACTTAGCAATTAATCGAGTTATAGTTGAACAAACATACATACATACTTGAGGCTCGGAGAACTTGGCTCGCTTCACTTGCTTGTTTAATTAAAACTGTAAATTCGCGAACCCCATATTTCGGCAACCCCTTGACTAATTTGGCTTATGTCCGTACTTAAAAATTGTATTGACACGCGCCTACCAAATTTCCTGAAGATCATATGGAGAATACCCATATGGCTAGCTCGAGTGTAGGCCAACCAACAGCATTCATAGATAATAAACCTACCAAATTTCCTGAAGATCCGATAAAAGATGCTCAAGTTATCGTCAAATAAACATACATAAATACATACAAACGTTGGATTGCTCAAGTAGACTCTTCGCTAGCTTTAGAAGAAAAACACTTCTTTTTTAGTTGATCTCTAAAAATAGTGTAAAACATATACAATAACGTTTTTAACGCTGCGGAGAGCTGATCTTGTAGCGGCTAAAAGTTATGTACTATACTGTTGTGAAGACCAAAATAGAACGAGCGAGCGAAGCGAGTGAAGCGAGCGAAGCTGTTCTCCAATATCTATATAAATAATCTGGCGTTTGTACGAGTTATCGAACAAACATACATGTATAGAATACATGTATGTTTATTTGAAATTTAGTAGGTGTTGTCGAAAATAAAATTTAGTAGGCAAAAGTATTAAATAGAATATTTTAGTTTGAACATGAACTAAATCAGTCAAGGGGTTGGGTATGGGATTTGCTAGTTCACAGTTTAGGTCAAACTACTAGAATGATCGTAGATTCGTAGGAGAACTAAAGTCACTGACATAGCCCAGCGGATTAGCTCGTTGAAATGGCAGTGGGCGGGACACATAGCGCGACGAACCGATGGCCGATGGAGCAAAAAGGTTCTCGAATGGCGACCACGTACAGGCAAGCGAAGCGTAGAACACCCACCCACAAGGTGGTCTGACGACCTAACCAAGGTCGCTGGAGGGCGCTGGATGCAAGCCGCTCTAGATCGGTCATTTTGGAAATCTTTGGGAGAGGCCTATGTCCAGCAGTGGACGTTGTGCGGCTGAAATGATGATGATGACTAGAATGATATACGAGTACCTACATCGGGGCAAACTACTAGAATGATATATATTTTCAAAAATATTAAAACTAGTATTTCGCCCTGAACTGTGAACTCTCTAACCCCATGTTCGTAATTCTATTAGCCAAGTCTACACGCCTAACAATTTTTTTAAATTTCCGATTAAAGAAACTTAAGTCACCGTTATTTATGTAGGTACTAATTGAAATATGTAAAAAAACTTCGTATTCGCATCTGCATTCGCGAATGTGAACCTTTAATAATCCGCATCCGCGGATGTCGAAGTTGTTGTATCCGCAACAACCCTGGTCTGCATTTGGATGGGTCACCACAAGTGGCATATAATTACGTGAGCCCCTCCGTGCTTCGGAAGGCACGTTAAGCCGTTGGTCCGACTGCCAACATTGAACGGCAGTCACAACACAACATAAAGCAAAGGTACATGTAATCAAGTTCATACTAAGTATATGAACTTGATTAAGTTTTTTATGTAACGGAACCCTCAATGGGCGACCGATTCACACTTGGCCGGTTTGTTTTTCAGATTACCTAATTAAAATAGTAATTATTTCTCGCCTAAGACAAGTAATATTGTCAATATGTATGTACCGGCAATTCACAGGGAATTTTGCCGGCAATTTGCCGGGAACATTGGCAGTTTGTATGTAGGATCTATATTTTTTTCAGATGTCTCCTATAATTCGCTTAGATACATTTATTTAATGAGTTTTTTAAATCAATATATCTAATATTCTCAATATTAAGGCAATATTCCCCAAAATTGCCACTTCGGGCAATCTTGCCGGCAGCGTTGCCGGCAATATTCCCAATGTTGCCAATCTTGCCGGCAACGGCACATCTCTAGCCTACACTAGTATTGGCGCGAGTAGGTGATTATTTCAGAACAAAGAGAGTTTTTCACCAGTACTCGCTCATTTCCTTCGCTCCACCCCGTGAAAAACTCTCTTTTTTTCTGATAGCCCCAATAATCAATATGGAATATCGTGTGTAAATAACAATAAATAACAGACATAACATACCTGATGGATAACATAAAGCATTCACGGTCGTTTAGTTTCCTTATATATATATATATATATATATATATATATATTATTCTTCATTTTTATATATTATATAATGAGTATAGTATATAATGAGTGATGAGATGAGAGTTTCAGAATGACCTGAGTAATTTAAATTTCAAAAAGGTTTTTAGGCCTATAACTGAGCCCCTTGAAAGTTTAATTACGCAAAATGGAAAAGACTACATTGATACTCATAATATTAATAAAATTAACGCAAATGATACCATTGAAGAGATTAACTTTTCTGCAGGTTATGAAGATTTTAAAAACTTAGTTAAAGTTCAGTCTAATGATAGCTCAGAGTATTACGATTACGATGAAGATGAAAAAACTGCAATAAAAATAAATGACACGCTTAATTCTCTCAAAAAAGAAGATATAATGGAATTATATGATGATATAAATGTACCATTTGGAATACGTAGTGAAAATAACAAATTTATGATGGGAAACTCGTTAGTTAAGATTGCACTCGCAGATAACGCTTCAAAAAATGAAAAGACCTATACAATCACTATAGATGACGTAAAATACGAATTTACTCCTGGTTTGAAAGAACTTTTGATACGTAACAAACCTAATCTAGAATTAGTAACAGAAAAAGACAAAATAACCTATAAAGATATGCTCGATAAAACAAATGTACATAAACGAGACTATAAGTCTAGCGGACAAATAAAAGGTGACAAAGGATCAAAATATCCTCCCATGCTGGTCTGGGAGAAATGAAAAAACTTAGAATGTACCAGCTGCTTCTCTTTCCACGCAGATCGTAAAAGCCGATCGAGGGTATGGGCAAAAATGCAAATCATGTTAACAGGCGATGCGGCTAGCAACCCATCACTGTATTGATTGCTTTTCATCTTCTCGCCCACCATGACGCTAAAAGTGGCTTTTGGGTCTTGCGGCCCTGGGCTCTGCATAGAGCCGCAAGACCCAAAATGCTCTGTCTGCCCCATTAGAGATAAAGACGTGATAGTATGTATGTATGTATGTAAAGGATCAAAATACTGTCAGATTATAAAACCGTTGCTAACCCAACCATCTTCCTCTATTCCTCAGCTGCTCTATACACCTGAAACAAAAATAGGAGGATGCATAGCGCAGTTAAAAAAATAGAAAAACAATACGGACAACATCTACTGGGACGATCCGAATGAATTAATTGATAGACTAAAGTTATTGATAGCATCACAGAGTGCTGGTAACACTAACCATAATAATGAAATTGTTTCAATCATTGAAGAATTAAAAGAAGCTGGCATTATAAAAGAATAAAATCTACTGCAAACTGAAATATGATTAAAATAAATAGTAGCGATAAGATCTTTACAGAGTAGTAGAGTGTAAACTAACGAACAATTCAGACCACAATGTTTAACCTGAACCTTATCTATCTCGTATATCAGAGGTGGTAATCAATTTATAAATAACGTAAATAAGCAATTTAATACATTCGAACGGAAATTTAACTTTAGAGGGTATTACAAGAACTATAACCAGTATGAGCAAAGTAGATGTAGTAAATGAAATTCATAAGACAGCTATAGTTAATTTTCTTAGAAGGTCTGTAATCTTAAAAGATATAGATGATCTTTGGCAAGCAGACTTGATAGATATGCAGGGAATATTAAAGTTTAGTAGAGGTTATAAATATATATTAGTAATTATTGACTGCTTTTCCAAATATGCATGGGCAATACCACTAAAACTGAAAAATAAAGAGCAAGTTTCTTCAGTATTTCAAACTTTACTGGAAAATGGACGAGCGCCGAAAAATTTGCAAACTGATTTAGGAACTGAGTTTTATAATAACAAATTCAGAAATATTACAAAAAATTACAACATTAACCATTATTCGACTTATTCTACCAAAAAGGCTTCCATTGTTGAAAGATTGATAAGAACATTGAAAAACAAATTGTACAAAGAGTTTAGCTTGAAAGGTAATAATAAGTGGGTTGATGGTACTCTTGCTAAGATATTACATGAATACAATCAAACTTATCACAGAACTATTGGACAAACACCTGCATCTGTAAATCGTGGGAACAAAGACCTCATTTTTTAAAGTATAATAAAACTTCAAACTCAAAAAAAACACCAAAATGTAAAAGATTTCCAGTAGGAGATTTTGTGCGCATTAGCAAATACAAAAGTTGTTTTGAAAAGGGGTTTACACCGAACTGATCAACCAAAATATTTAAGATTATTAAAGTGCAGCATACCAATCCTACAACTTATTTATTGGCAGATTCTAGATCTAGACCAATTTTAGGTGTTTTTTATGCTCAAGAAATTAAAAAAACTAAGTATCCGGATGTATATTTAGTTGAAAAAGTTCTTAGGAAAAAGGAACCAGAGTTTATGTTAAGTGGCTAGGACTTCCAAGTTCCGAAAATAGCTGGATAGATAAACACAATATTTTATGATATCGATATCTGAGTATTTAAATAAGATTATATGTTCCGTTTATTCATTTGTATTTTGTTCTCTACGTGAGCAAGACTACTTTCTCAAGATGACTAAAAAAGAGCAAATTCATTAAAAGAAAATAATAAACCACATCATTACGAAAAAAATCTAAACCTGTTTTGGGTACTGGGATAAAGAAAACATTTAAAAATATAGTTTCTCATACAAAACGACACATAAATAATCTAAAACCGAAGTGTAAAAAAATGTTGATGGAATTAGCGTATGCAGCAGCTCAAGAACTCGCCTCAGATTTTCCTATTCAATTACCAAGAGTTATACCTGTACCTAAAACAGGAGGATTTCTTCCCTTGATTCCGATATTTGCTGGATTGTCTGCTGCTGGCAGTTTAGCTGGTGGCGTTGCTGGAATAACAAGAGCTATCAAAGAATACAAACTGGCTAAAAGTAAATTATCAAAATCAGATTTAGATGGCAAACAAACATCATTTTGTGTGGGAAAAGGTTTACATCTGAGACCCTATAAAGTTGGTTTAGGAATTTATATCACAAAGCAAAAAAACTAAATTGTCGGCTACCTAGAAGAGCTTTAACGAATTTTGACCTAATGAAACATGTGAATAATATTCCATATTTTCGCGGTGTGTTTATGAGAGATGAGTTACCTGAAAAGCCGTTGAAAATAGAGTGCGGTATTATTAATTTAGATTGTTCAAAGAACTCAGGTACTCACTGGGTAGCCTATGGTAAAATGTATGACTATATTGAATACTTTGATAGTTGCGGGAATTTAAAACCACCTAAAGAATTTATTAAATATTTGGGTCAAAATATTCAGTACAACTATGAGAATTATCAAGGCAGTAATTTATATAATTGTGGGCATCTTTGTTTAAAATTTCTCAAATCATTTTGGAGAAGTCAGCTAATAAAATAAAAATTCTTACGCTGATAAATTTTAATCAGTCTATTTCTACATGTCATAAGGATAAAACGAACTAAGTTAGCGTGATATTACGTCCTTTTCAAATTGTTGTGCATTATATTATATTTTATTTGAAAAAAAATGATTGTCTTTATTATAAGCCCCGTTAATAGAAGGCAAACGAGCATTTCAACTTCCATAGTCAAAGAAAGAAGACGTCAGCACCGTTTAAGTGTAAAAAAAATTACTCAAAATAATAAAAAAATTCTCCGCTCCCTCGGTTTTAAAGTACAAAATGCTTCAAATCACAGATTTACCCCATCACGACAACTCAATTGAAAGCTACGAGGTACATAGCTACAATCCTTATAATAATAGTTTTAAAGAAAATTATAAAATCAGAATACCCATTCATCAGCAAGATGTATACGAGCTGCCCTCAGCTAGCTCTATTTATATCGAGGGATGTGTTAGTATGAGCAGCAAGGATCAAGCTGAAAAAATAACTAAGAAGAATGTTAAATTAATAAATAATGCAATTTCATTTTTGTTTAAAGATATTCGGTATGAACTGAATGGGGTCGAAATAGACCATATAAAAAATTGTGGTATTACAACTACGATAAAGTCTTACATCTCGATGAATAAAGGGGACAGTAAAGTCGCTGAAATATGGGGTTGGAATTTAAAGAACACGAAAGAAATAGAAGGGCATTTTAGTATTATACTTCCATTAAATAAAATATTAGGATTCGCGGAGGACTATAATAAAGTTATTATTAATTGTAGGCATGAACTTATATTACAAAGAAGCAGTTCTGTTTCAAATTGCGTGATTACAGATAAAACTGACCATGTTCATATAGATATAGAAAAGGTGCAATGGCGTGTACCACATATAAAAGTATCAGATCGTAACATACTATCATTGCTCAAGTATTTAGAAAAAGATCGGTCAATACACATAGCTTTTAGAAATTGGGATTTATATGAATATCCTTTGATGCCTAAGACCACCAAACATTCATGGTCCGTTAAAACTGCATCACAATTTAAAAAACCAAGATATGTTATATTTGGTCTCCAAACTAATAGAAAATCAAATACAACTAGGAGTTCCTCTATATTCGATCATTGTAACGTCACAAATGTTAAACTGTTTTTAAATCAATACATATAATAAAACAGTAGGAACCGCGTGTCTGTACATTTGATAAAAATTACAAAAAATGGACGTGGGCGATAAGAAAAGAGTAACAGAACACAAAAAAGATTTTTTGGATTTTTTTGTCTGTCTGTCTGTCTGTCTGTCTGTATGTACTCGCTAATCTTTAAAACTACTGAACAGATTTTTACGCGGTTTTTCACTAAAAGATTAAGCTCATCCCTGAGCAACATATAGTCTTTGTTGCATCGAAATCTGTTGTCAGATAAAAAAGTTATCATCATTTAAAGTTTAAAGATAACTTTTCTATGGGCGATTGTTTGTCTGTTAGTACACGCCAATCTCAGGAAATACTGGACGGATTCGAATGAAACTTTTTTCTTATGTAGCTGTGAGCCTGAGCAACATATAGGCTATAATTGATTTTGGAAAATGGAACACCTGATGCAGAGCCTTAATGGTCCAGTTAAACGACAAGAAATATAAAAATGACGCCTTAGCAAAAGTTGTTTAGCCCGCTGAGCACTTTTTGTTGAGTTATAAATATCAAAGATCTAGAACACCTGATGCAGAACCATAATGGTCCAGCTAAACTATAAGAAATATAAAATGACGCCTTAGCCAAAGTAGTTCAGCCTGATGAGCATTTTTTGTTGAGATATAAAAATCGAAGATCTGGAACACAAGATGTAGGACCAGAATGGTCCAGCTAAATTATAAGAAATATAAAAAGGACGCCTTAGCAAAAGTAGTTCAGCCTGATGATTTTTTTTTTGTTGAGATATAAAAATCGAAGATCTGGAACACCTGATGCAAAAACTTAATGGTTTAGCTTAACAACAAGAAATATAAAAATGACGCCTTAGCAGAAGTTGTTTAGCCTGCTGAGCATTTTTTGTTGAATTATAAAAATCGAAGACCTGGATCACCTGATGCAGAACCATAATGGTCCAGCTAAACTATAAGAAATATAAAATGACGCCTTAAGCAAAGTAGTTCAGCCTAATGAGCATTTTTTGTTGAGGTATAAAACTCGAAGTCTGGAACACTTGATTCAGAAACATAATGGTCTCTACGTATAATATAAAACAGTAAAAAAATGTATTTGTACATTAACTATATTAAAAAAAATTGAGCGACGGAGACTGTAATATAGTAAAAAATAAAATAAAAAATCTGTCTGTTTGTACACGCTAATCTCCGGAAATATTGGACGGATTTGAATAAAACTTTTTTTTCAACATATAGGCTATAATTGATTTTGGAAAATGGAACACATGATACAGAACCATAATGGTCCAGCTAAACTATAATAAGAAATATAAAAATGATGTCTTAGCAAAAGTTATTCAGCCTGATGAACTTTTATTGTTGAGGTATAAAACTCGAAGATCTGGAACACCTGATGCAAAAATATAATGGGGTTTGATGCTACTCACGTCCGCAGGCTTTACCCTAGTTACCCTGCACGTGACCCCCGGGTGGTGCTAATCGAGTAGCCCTTATTCTGGTGGTAGGCTTAACAGCCGAGGCTAGTCACCACCCTCATGGCCAAGTCTTGCCGCCAAGCGTCTATGACGTGTTTCGGCATTGGGCCATGAGTAGCCATCGGGAGTAGAATGGGTATGTACAGTAGCGAAGATATGTCATTGTGTCGTTATACTGTCACAGAGAGGTCACACCAGACTGCTAGTCTTGGAGGGCAGCGGGATCCGAAGCACGGTGGTGCCGCTGGCCGACCGTAGACAGTTGGGGGCCCAATTAGTAGGAAAGCCACCTACGAAAGGCTGCCCCGCCATCTTACGAAAAATCCCGGGACGTTCCATCGTGCCAATTGGCGATTGGATGGGAGGACCCGATGGCCGTTTCCGGGGGGGTTCGGGCGTCCCCGCGGTCTCCAGACTAGTCTTGTCGTAGGTGTGGCTTATCTGTGCTCAGGTCGGATGTTTGTTGTTCTTCGCCTCGTGCAACTTCTGTTCTCCCCACCTATTCACTCTAAAATCAAACATGAAAAGCAAAATAAGGAAAAAGTTTAAACAGCGGCTGCACTTCCTCCCACTAAAAGTGCACCTCTCCAATATAAGGGGTTTACATCCAATATCAACGCAGTACACCTCCAGCTAGAAACTGAAAAGCCGCAGTTGCTCTTTCTCACTGAGACACAAATCACACGCCCAGCTGACGTGTCCTATCTATGCTACCCAGGATATACCCTGGAGCACAATTTCAAAGCTCATGCTGGCGTTTGCCTATATATTAGCGATACAATCTGCTATAAGCGTCTCCGTGACCTTAAAGATCCATCCTTCTCAACTCTGTGGACAATGATCGACACTGGTGTGGAAAAAATACTCTATGTAAGTCTCTACCGATCTCATACTAGCGATCTGGAAACAACAAAGTTATTTGAGTACCTCAGTAAGGCTGTTGACGAGGCACAATTAAGATATCCATCTGCCCATATTGTTTTCTTATGAGACTTCAATGCCCATCATCAACAGTGGCTATTTCCCTATCAAAAGACAGATCATGCGGGGAGGGAAGCTTATAAATTCTCGCTGGCACAGAACCTTACCCAGATAATTAACGTCGCTACGCGGGTGCCGGATATCGACGATCACACGCCTAACTGTCTGGATTTGGTACTGACATCCGAAGCGGACCGCTTCAACATATCGGTCCACTCCCCTTTGGGAACATCTGACCACAATCTGATTAGAACTGTGCTCTCGTGTCTGCCGACCGTTTCGACCTCATCGGCCCAAAGGCGAGTCTGGCGATACAGAGCGGCAGACTGGGATGAGATGCGGCATTTTCTGGCAGCTTACCCTTGGCATGATACATGCTTTTCCTCACGTGACCCATCGATCTGCGCGACTGCTATTACTGAAGTGATCCGCCAGGCAATGGAATATTTCATACCTTTTTCCGACCTGGCATCTGAGCATAAGACCCGGCCATGGTTTAACACTGATTGCTCTAAGGCCGAAGCCTTAAAGCACGCTGAATATCTCGCATGGGCAGATGCTAGGTGTCGTAGATCCCCAGCAACGCGGGCACTGAAACAAGCCTTTAATCAAGCTGCCAAAGCGTACAAAAAAAAGCTTCGAGTGGCTCGCTTTGAACATATCCGTCGCATAGGGACCAAACTTACCTCATATCCTACAGGAAGTAAGGCGTTTTGGTCCCTTGCCAAGTCGAGCCAAGCTAATTTCTGTCGATCGTCGATGCCTCCTCTCGCGAGACCTGATGGCTCACTGGCCCACTCTTCTGCAGACAAAGCGAATCTACTCGCCAGTATGTTTGCGGAAAACTACCAGTTACCTAAGTGCGATACCACCATGCCTTCCATTCGCATACATAATAAGGAAGTACTTAAGGTACTGCGTAGTCTGGACGTGAACAAAGCTAGTGGACCCGATGGTATACCAGCTATTGTACTGAGGAACTGCGCCCCAGAGTTGTCTCCTATCTTAACTCGCCTATACCGATTATCATATGAAACAGGTATTGTCCCTAGGTCTTGGAAAATAGCCAATGTTCAACCAGTGCCCAAGACAAAAGGTGATCGTGCCGACCCTTCCAACTATCGTCCCATAGCAATCACTTCCATCCTCTGCAAAGTTATGGAACGTGTTCTTAACTCACGCCTCTTAGCTTATCTAGAGAGCAATGACCTCCTGAGTGACCAACAGTATGGTTTCCGCCACGGACGGTCTACTGGAGATTTCCTAATATACGCCACTCACACTTGGGGCGAAGCCATTGAGAAAAAGGGCGAGGGTCTTGGAGTGTCACTTGACATTTCTAAGGCTTTTGATAGAGTCTGGCACGAGAGTCTTATTGGTAAGCTCCCCTGCTATGGAATACCGATTTGCCTATGCAATTGGATAGCCGACTTCCTGAGAGAAAGGTCAATACGTGTTCTTGTTGATGGGAGCTCGTCTGACCTAATGGATATAGATGCCGGGGTACCTCAGGGTTCGGTCCTCTCTGCGACACTGTTTCTACTGCACATTAATGATCTTTTTAGACCAGACATGTTCGGATATGCAGATGACAGCACTGTTTCAGAGAGGTATATTCCCACCGCAACACCAAGTAGAGTTGAGATTGAGGCCGAAAGAGTATTGATGACTGAACGAGCGAATTTATCACTCAAGGCAGTTTCTGACTGGAGTGATGCCAACCTTGTTAAATTCAACGCATCCAAGACCCAGGCCTGTCTCTTCTCTATCAAAAAAAGCCCCTTTACCATGACTCCTACCTTCCAGGGCATATCCATTCCCTTAACCAACAAATTGGAACTCCTTGGGGTGCTTATTACATCAGACCTTAATTTCGGTCAATATATTGAGTCCAGAGCCAAGATTGCTGCAAGGAAACTGGGCATACTATCCAGAATCAGGCAATACTTCACACCCGAGCAGTTGCTTAACCTTTACACTGCTCAAGTGAGGTCTTGTATTGAATACTGCTCTCACCTGTGGGATGGTTCAGCCCAGTATCAGCTTGATGCTTTGGACTCTATCGATAATCGTGCCCGGAGAATCATAGGAGACGAGAACTTAGTCTCTGAAAGACTGCAAAGTCTTAAGCATCGTCGTGGAGTGGCCCGCCTATCTGTCTTTTACAGGCTACACTTTGGAGAATGCTCTCAGCAGCTTCATGATTTAATTCCACCTTCGCCGTTCCATTATCGAACTACCAGGAATGGGTCAGGGCTCCATCCCTATGTAGTACAAGATCCAACCACTCGTACAAAACGCTTTGCGTCTTCTTTCTTTATACGTACGGCTAGAGACTGGAATGCTCTGCCCTCCCACTTATTTCCCGAAAGATACAATTTGGATGTCTTCAAGAGAAGAGTGAATAGGTATTACTTGAGTATGCGTGATCCATCTCTGACCGTTTCGTCGCCTTCCACCAAGTGAGAAGCGGTCAAACGCTACTAAGTTTTAAATAAAATTTAAAAAAAAATATATATATAATGGTCCAGCTAAACTGTTAGAAATATACATTAATGACGCATTAGCAAAAGTTTTTCAGCCTGATGACCATACTTATATGCCGGAGTCCTAAAGTCCACGCAGACGAAGTCACGGGCATCAGCTAGTTCACAATACTTTCCATATGACTCACTCAATTTGTAATTTAATGAAAATAAATATAGTATATTATATGAGATGTATGCAAATTTCCGTCATTCGTATTACGACTGCAACGCGGAACCCTTGCTTGATTTGCATTCATTTAAAGAAATAGCTCCACTTTTTGTAATTGATTGCTCAAGACAAAACGATTCGTTGAAAACGGGTCCAGTCGATGTGCGTTTAGAAATAGAAAGTTTAGAAGCTATACCAGATAATACTGCAGCATACTGTCTGATCATCAATGATCGTATTTTTGAATACAAACCTTTAAGTAATATTGTGAGAAAATTCATGAAAGTCATTGTGGATTTACAAGGCTTCAAAAGTGAACGTAACCAACTTATATCTAAAGAGATAGCCATTCGATCTAACGAGCACGTTTTCGTGTTGTTGATTAAGCCGCCATATCCATTTTATAATATAACAAAGAAAGAAAGATCACATGTTGCATGGATAGAAAAGAACAGAGGCATTTTATGGAACGAGGGATTTGTACCTTATTATAATTTCAATTTTTTGTTACATAATTATTTACAAGATAAACATATTTATGTAAAAGGACATGAGAAAGTGCAGTGGATGAAACACCTTTTAGAAAATAAAAATCAGAATGTGTATAATTTGGAAGAGATGAGCTGTCCTAGTTTGGAAACTCTATTTAACAATTATTCAATGTCAGCAGATATTCAGAGTTGCATATATCATACAAAAATATGTGCCTTAAAAAATGTTTCGTGTCTGTATAAGTGGTGTATAGAAAATAATAAATAAATAAAAATTATAAGCTAAATGAATACAATGTTTTATTTCTCATTTTAGGTCTACCTTACTTTATAAACGATTGAAAGCATCTGATTCTTATCATTTAGGTATAATCAGATTACTGTAAAAAGACTATAAGCTAATGTAATATGATTTCTCTATCTATAAACTAAAAAATAATAAACTGAAGGTAGATACTGAATGCTGATATTTCGACAAATTCTCTTAGAAGGTACCTACTTTGACATTAGAAGTACCGGTGTCGAATGTTGTAGATACCTTTTTTTTATTGATCTAACAAAATGAAAATAAAACTTGATGATACTGTTGAGATAATAATAGAAAAATGGTAATTATGCGGTCTTCATATCGTTAAAATAAGAGATGCACCACAATTTGACGCAACATTAATAACAACTGTAAGTTACTTGAAAAATACTCTCTGAACTTAGATCTATTTATTTATTTTTATTTATTTATTTAACTTCATTACAATATACATGTAAATGGCGGACTTAAGGCCAGGGGCCTTTTCTACCAGTCAACCAACAGGTGATGCTGAGAAAGTAATCTTTTGGGGTAAGCAACAGCAACTAACTAAAAAAGACAAAAAGAAAGGAGTAAACTTATAATTATTAAGTAAGTACATATAGTCGTATAATAAGTATATATCGTGGATAAACCTACACATAAATATACATAAATAATAATTCAAAAATAAACCATACATAAACTACATAAATACTACTTATATAGCCGGTGACAGTTTATGGAGATAATGTGCACGCACTGCTCTCTTAAACGCAAGACGAGATTCAGCTTTCCGGATACTGACTGGTAAGGCGTTCCAAAGCCGTACAGCTTGAACGACAAATGAATTATTATAGAACCCAGTCCGGGAAAGTGGCATATCAAGAAGGAGATTGCTTGAAGAGCGAAGAGTTCT
Source organism: Acrobasis consociella (assembly GCA_963555685.1). NCBI lineage: Eukaryota > Metazoa > Arthropoda > Insecta > Lepidoptera > Pyralidae > Acrobasis > Acrobasis consociella. The sequence goes on along the minus strand of OY743125.1, from coordinate 13,531,726 downwards.
GACGTGGGAATTACCTAGAAAGGGAAATTTGGTTTTAAGATAAGCCGGAGTTTTAGGATCAAAAAGTATGGAATACAGAGTATTGAGGATATGCAGACTACGCCGCTGTCGAATAGGTAACCATTTTAACTGAGACCGGTAAGCCGACACATGGTCGTACTTCCGCAAGCCAAATATGTATCGGATACAGTTGTTTTGGATACGATCAAGTTTGTTGAGGAGATCACAATTCAGTCCCGTGTAACACACATCCTATCTATCATCAAGGAATAATCTTAAAAGCGTATGTCATTAGAATACACAACAACTTTGTAGACTTGGCTCCATGTCGGAGCAACCTCACTTACAACTAGGTTACAACCGAATATTCTACATTACTCTGTTGATGTTACCTGAATAAAATATAACGTACAGTTTCCAACCAGTCGACAGAGCAATTACTTTAACGTTACTTGAACAAACGGTTCATAAAGAGGTTGATAGTGTGTGAAATGGTGGTTCCTGGATCTTTTTTTGATCCAGGATCACCATTTCACAACTACTTATGCATACTTTGAATCCAGGTTAGGTATTAGGGACCATATATTATTTATATAGATTTTTTTAATGTTCATTATTTTTTAATTTCGCGTGTTTGTCAGTAATGTATAGTAATTTAAACCTTTTTAGTCATTATTAACTTAAATGTCAATTAAAATAATTTTTTAAATATTTTTTTTTAGATTTTTAATTTTTATGCTCGTTATATGATAATTAAAAACATATAAATATATAATAAAACACTATAAATTATACTTCATTCGAATCTCCAAACTTTTCTGCATATGTATACCAAATTTCATCACAATACAAACAAAAATCATGAAGTTACAGATTTTTGATCCGTGAACGGCCTAAATTTTCCGTAGTGCAATGGGACTAATTTGATAACGGGTTTCTTAATGATATTGTTTCTAGTTTTTACAGACACAGCCCTTACATGTCCGTCCTTCCCGGGGTGTACTTCTTGCACACGACCCATTGCTCACTTGCCTGGGGGCAAGTTATCCTCTTTCAACAGAATTACGTCTCCGACTTTGATGTTCTTGTCTGGAAACCGCCATTTTTATCTAGCTTGTAGCTGTTGCAGGTACTCGGATGACCAGCGCTTCCAGACTTGTTTGTTCATTGACTGTACAAGTTGCCATCTTCTTGGTAAATCGATATTTTCGGGTTCTGGTTGAGGTCTTGACAACAAAGCTCCACCGATTAGAAAATGTCCAGGCGTGAGAACAACTTCATCTTTATTTTCCGTTAATGGACATAGAGGCCTTGAGTTGAGGCATGCCTCAATTTGATGTAATAAGGTGGTGAACTTTTCGTAGGTCAAAAGTTGATCTCCAATGACTCTCTTTAGATGATACTTGAGGCTTTTCACTGAGGCTTCCCACAACCCTCCAGCAGTTGGATTACTTGGGCAATTGAAGTGCCACTGAACGCTTATCTCAAGGTGATCGAAGAAGTCTTGATTGATGTTAGCTACAATATTTTTATATTCTTGTTTGAGAGCCCTATTTGCACATACGAAGTTAGTCCCATTATCGCTGTATACGTCGCTGGGAACGCCTCGACGAGAACAGAACCGCTGAAAGGCCGCTAGAAAAGCCGGGGTGCTCAAATCCGATACGAGCTCTAAATGTGCAGCCTTTGTAGCGAGGCATACAAAGATGGCTATGTATCCTTTTGTATTACGCACTCCACGACCCTTATTTAGTTTTAAGTGAACTGCCTCCGTAGTGTAGTGGTCAGAGCGTTCGGCTCATACCCGGAGGTCGCGGGTTTGATTCCCAGCGGGGCAACGACTTGGTGTTGTTGTCCTAGTTTGGTTAGGACATTGCAGGCTGATCACCTGATTGTCTGATAAGTAAGATGATCCGTGCTTCGGAGGGCACGTTAAGCCGTCGGTCCCGGTCACTGTCCTTGACATTGGTTGTTACCTAAAACCATGTCAGAGGCCTTTAAGGCGGTTTAAAAACTCTGACACTAGTGTTAGTCACTAACACACACGATAAGAAGAAGAAGAAGTTTTAAGTTTATAAATCTGGTAAAATCGACCGCGGTGTGAGTAAAGGGCCTGGATTTAACTACTCTTGGCTGTGGTAGATCGCCCATGATTGGCTGATATTTATTTTGACTGAACCGACGATATCTGATACATTTTCTTAGTTGTCTCTTGATATTGTGGCATGCGTACGCATGCCACAAAGAATCCAGAATTTTTGACGAAGATATGCTAAAGTAAGCCTAGCTCCTCCGTGTAGTGTGGTAGCGTGTGCTTGATCAATGATAAGGTCAGTCAGTCTACCGTGACTTGACAAAATGAAAGGGTGCTTAGACGACCAGCAGATGTCCGCATTGCGCAGTCTGCCCCCTAACTCGAAGTAGACCCTGTTTGTCAATAAATGGATTTAGACTCGCCAATTTACTTGATATATGCACATGTCCCTTGATTTTAATAAGATCGATATCTTCCGAAAATTCGTAATTTTGAATAGTTTTGATAATAAAGCTATAAGCCTGATCTATTTCTGTGGGTGTTAGAAATGAAATTGACCTACATTTTACGTCAGCGTCAGCTGATAATGCGTCACACCGTGCTCGAGTTCGCGCGATGAAACGTAACACCCATGCAATTGTTCTGGCGACATGTGTTAGCGAGCTACAATTATTTATTAAATCAAATACAATTATGTTCTGATTATGGCTTAAGGCTGCGGACACACCGGACTTCACTTCTTTTAATTCAATGTTTGATTCTTCATACGAAATTTTGAGTTTGTCTTCGGCTTTCTTAGTAGTGAGCCATTCTGACCCTTGCTTGTTCTGATAATTTCATCATTGATATACCTCTAGTGGCACAATCTGCCGGATTATCCTCCGAGCTAACATGCTGCCATTGAGGTGCTGGAATGACTTCCTTGATAAGTCGGACTCTATTAGCCACATATTGCTTCCATCTAGAGTCATTGCCATGAATCCAGCCGAGAACAATCATTGAATCCGACTACGCATGCACGGTGATATTTGGATTTGATAAAACTTGAAGAACCTTTTTAATAAGCTGTGATAAAAGTAAAGCTTCATTCAGTTCGAGTCTTGGAAGTGTAACCACAGCTTTATTCGATGATGATTTCGAACATAATCTTGTTTTTGCGACGATCAACCTTGATGTGTGCCTACCTTTATCAACCGAAACACAGTATACGGCGCACGCGTAGGCTCTTTCCGAGGCATCGCAGAACCCGTGGATATGATATTCACTTTCTGTGTTGCCCATATGACTTGGTATGTGAAGTTGATCGATTTGTTTAAACGCATAGCGCATCTAATTCCATTCCTGAACTATATCTGTAGGCAATGTATCATCCCATGATAAGTTAAGCGTCCATGCCCGCTGAAAAAGGAGCTTCGCTCTGATACTTATAGGTGATATCCGACCCATGGGGTCAAATAACTTTGATATGTTAGACAATAATTGCCGTTTTGTTACGTATTCGTTATCTGTAGATGCTTGAAATATATTATTAAATGTGAATGAGTCAGACGACGGATTCCATTTCAAGCCTAATGTTTTAAGCGACTCTGAGCATCGGAATTCAAATGGGCTATTTAACTTGTCACTTGACGAATCTTTTGTAAGCTCTTCATGGTTTCTAGACCACTTGCGTATGTTCATGCCTGCGCCTTTCAAAATATTAATTAGTTGAGTTTGGATTTCTTTCGCCAATGGGAGTGAATTACTGCCACCCAAATAATCATCCATATAGAAGTTATTTAATAAGGCAGACGAACCTAGAGGATATTTACTGGCGTCATCAATGGCGAGCTGTCTAAGGGTGCGCATAGCTAGATATGGAGCGGCCTTAGTTCCGTAGGTGACTGTAATAAGGTTGTATGGGTTAACCACACAGAGTTAGTTTGTTTAGCTGAGGGGAAGCTAGCTAGGCGGGAGAAACTCCGAAGAGAATATAACCAAACCCGTCGAGTTATTTCTTTACACTGGTTTTATTTGGTTTACTTAAACGCTAAGATCAATACTAGATTGACATAGTGACATAGATAACTTAATAGCAAAGTTGCTTATATGCTTATTTAGAATGTAGGTTAAAATATTGTTAGTGTATGTAGATATTGTTTGCTAAAATGTATGAGATGATAGCTCATACATCTTGCCGACTCAAAAGAAAGGAATAGACAACTACTTAATTTCTAAAATGACATCTACAACAGCTACTACAATCAAGCTGAGTAGTAAAGGTAGATGATATAACAGAAAAGGAATGTGAAAACAATGTTATGTTATAATTAAGTTAAAGTTAAATAAGTGTCTTTGAAATAAGTTCGCGTTAGGTTTATTTGCCTTCTTTAGGTCGCACGGATTCACCATAACTGTCTGTAGGAATAGAAATTGACACAAAGCGCGGTTGGTTTGATATAGGCAAATTTTCCATACTAGTGTCTACCCTCACTCTCACACACTTGCGGCACTCAGTACTTTCACAACACGAAACACAATTTCCACTACTAAGGACATGAAGACCAAAGGTGTCTTTGCTCGTTGAAGTGTCCGCCCCGCTCGGGGCAGGGAGGACTGCTGCTGCTGGATGCTGGCGGCGACGTCTCCTTCTTAAAAATATACATATAGCTACGATTCCCAAGATCAGTAGTATTGCTAGACTCGCATAGCTGACTGCGTACTGATGGAAGTCGTGTATATTAAGATCAGAGTACGATGCTTGTTTGAGATTGTTTATCTCGTCCTTTATCTGATGATAGATTTGTTCGTGATTTTCTGTAGTAAGCTCGTATGTTGGCAGAGAGCTATTTATAAGAGTATTTAAGATAGATACCTCTGGGGCTTCGAAGTAAGGTTGGACGTTAAGTGTTTTTAGAAAGTTATTGTGAGAGTAAAGGATAAAGGAATCGCTTTTTAGAGTGCAGCCTTGACCTAGAGTGAAGAGGCCATTGCCTGTCAGCGTTTTAGTTATAACCTTGGATGGACAAAATATGCGAACGCTGCATTTGTCGCAACATGAATACAGCCATATGTTCGGGCGATGTAACTTGATCCATCTGTTTATGCATGTCACTTGCTCGTAGATACAAGGTGATGATATTTTTTCCGCATTAATTAAAGTAAGATTGCAGATGTGCTGTTGAAGATATAAGTTATAATGTGGTTTATCCAAGCTACACATCAGATATTCTTCCGAGGTGTGCAGACAATTGAATCGAAGTCAGTGAGGAATACTACATTTTCTTTGTGAAGTTTGAATGCTAAATAGGGATATATAGATGTGGTAATAGACCAATCTGCGGTACTCCAATGATTTTGTCGAGCTCATAAACTTCTTCACTGACAATAGGAATCTTTATTTCAATGATAAGGTAATTTTTATGAACCTTAGCGTATACCTTAATCATTTTGTAAAAATCTCTCAAGTTTTCCTTTTAAACTGCTAATTTAAGATCACTCTGTAGCTGATTGGAAATAAATATAATTTGCTCTTCAAGTTGTTCTATAGATATGAGGTGAGTATCAAAGCTACCGTGGGTAATATCGGTGATAGTGTTGATCAGAGAATTTTGCGTTCGTCTCAGGTGCTCGAGTATGATGTTAGCGGCTAAAGCTGAAGCCGTGAAATAAAGACCTTGATTCATGTCAGAACGTAGTTGGTTTACTTCTCAGGAAGCTTCTTGTAAATGTTCCTTGATGAGCGAGAATTGCTTATTCATTATCTGTTCGTTGCGCTTTACGATGTTTGATTCGGCTTCGATTATGAGCGTTTGATTTTTTATAAGCTGCTGAAGATGATTCTCGTTAGAAGATACCTTTTCAATGTCCTTGACATATTGCTGTGCAAAGTTATCGTCTAGTACACCAAATAGATAGTTTGCTACACTACCAGCGCCATTTATTAATCCTCTTTTTTGCCTTTTGTATGGAGCTCAAAAATAGCTGATTATAATGCTCAATTTCCGTTTGTTCATGAGCTAGCTGATCAGATATTATTCGATATGGAGAGCTGCATCTCATAGACATGCTTAGATCCGTTAGATTTTTCATGTAAATATCCATATCTTAAATAGCTTGAAAGTAATTGGTTAGATTGTAGTAAACAACAAATTTCCATTCATCCCGAATATTCTTTATGTGTGAAATCTTATCGAAGTACAAGGAGCTGCTATCATTTAGGGACGTTGTAAAACAGTTAGTACTCGACGAAACGTTATCTTGTGTAGACGGAGGTATAAAAGTAGCTAATAGTTGAAGTGCTAGAGTTATAAAGCTTGAAAATATTTTAGGTTTTCTCCTTGCCCTTACAGTTACTGGCGTTGGTTCGCGTTCTTTAGTTTGGTTGTTGGGAGGAATCTCGATTTCTTTGTTTGGTATGGGTACTAGTAAAAGTTTTGTTATAGGACGCTTGATTACACCACCCTTTGCTCTCAGGGATACCACTCGAACATGTTATGTATCTGTTAGGATTTATGCCACCGATTTGCGGGTGTGCGAATAAATACCCAGTCTGCATTCAACCGTTGTTTCATTGAAACGTCCCTATATAACATTGGCGACGAGCGGTAGTGACCAAGAATCACGTGTGCGCGGATAATCATTACTTTTTATTTAAAATGCCTATCGGACATATCTAGAGGGAGGGCGCCACTGTGCTTGTGTTTACTTCGGCTCTGTGTATTTTGGATCCAGAAAATAAAACAAGTGCGATAAATAAAGTGAGAACAAGTAAAACGTGAAAACAAACAATTCATTTTGAACATGCTATGTGGACAAAGCGAAAAAACAAGTGTATAAACAAAAATTTTGTGAAAGAAACCTAAGTGTAACAAACAGTGGTTGTGCGCTAAACATCGATGCCCCGTAGGCACGGACTATCATAAGCTAAAAGACAATAATAAAACAGTGATCAGTGCAAATAAACAAACAATTTAATCAAGCTTTTTTAGACACTTAAAAATACATAACCCTACTTCACTGGATGAGTCTGCAAATTATTACCATCATAGAATCAAACCAGTGCCATCTGCAAAAACTAGAAAGTACTAAATTAACAAATCGACCCACAAAGCATATCCAAACTGAACATTGAACCCGTGCTTAATCACTCGCGAATAGTTCGACAGTTAACTATTAGAGGGCACCACTGACACAAAATTAATAGTTCCTATAATATCGCTAGAGGTCAGTACTGATATCATAACAATAAATCACAACAAATTCAAGCTTTTAACAACCATGGAAGAAATTATGAACGCTCGAACGAAAAATTCAGGACGAGATGAAAGAACAAAAAAAACACTATTTTAAAGAGCGGTGAAAAGGTGACGGAACAAGTTACGCAAAACATAAATTATATACTAGAAGAGAAGTTCAAAACTATAGAAGAAAAATATGAAAACCTCGAAAAAAAAACTGGAAAACCAAGAAAAAAGACTATACTTCCTGCAAAAACAGGCCAGAATAAGAAACCTTGTATTTTTTGGGCTAGAAGAAACTGAAACATCTTACTCAAATTTGGAAAGTAACATGGTCAAATTCATAAAAACATATTTCTCTCAAGACTTTGATCTAAGAGATATAGCAGAAGTAAAGAGAGTAGGAAGAAAAGGAGAAAAACCTAAACCAATAATTATTACATTTTCTAGACTCGGCACAAAAATAGGAATACTTAAACAAAAAAAAAAGCTCTAAACGATACAGAATATTACATAAAAGAAGATTACCCAAAATACATATTAGAGAAAAGGAAAGAATTACAAGAACAACTTAAAATCGAAAAAGAGAAGGGAAACTCGGCAATAATAAAATATGATAAACTAATAATACTAAACAAAAGTACATACAAGGGCAGTAACAATAAAAGAACGCTCCCATCGTCTCCTGAAGACAACCATCTCACCGACGCCACAATAAGAACACAAGTTAACAAGAAGAATAAAACCACGGCAACGGTAAAAAGAAGTTCCAGCCTATCAGAAGTTCTAAAACCAGGAATGCTAAATTTCCTTACCAAAAAACCAATTAACTCAAAACAACAAGCCCACAATGACCAAAACATATTGCATATTTCTCCCCCTTCTACCCCGTCCACTTCAAAAAAGTCAGCATAGCAATCAGTACGGCCCCCTCCACGACCTCAAATATCTTCCCCAACACGGTTGGTCACCGCGGGGAATAGCGACCACAACCCTTCAGAAGAAAATAGTTATACCTTGCAGAAATTACATATATGTACATATAACATACGGACACTCAACAATATAGAAAGATTATTAGAATTGAAAGAAGCTATCAAATATATTAAATACGACATCATCGGTCTAGCAGAAGTAAGAAGAATGAATACTAAAATTATTGAAGATGAGGACCACATTCTGTGCTATACAGGTGAGACACCAGGTCTCTATGGTGTGGGTTTCCTAATAAAAAAGAAATTGAGACAGTACATAGACAATTATATTGGAATATCAGAGAGAGTATGCTTGTTAAAAATGAAATTCCCAAATTATGAACTAAGTCTAATTCAAGTCTAAGCTCCAACAAAAAAAGCTCAGATAGACGAGATCGAAAAATTCTATGAAAATATTCTAAAAGCTCATGAATTAGCGGGAAAAAATCTAATATGCATGGGAGATTTTAATGCAAGGATTGGCATACCCAGAAGTGAAGATTCATTGGTCACCGGAAAATACGGTAACGGCATTAGAAACAATCGAGGAGTAAGGTTAATGCAGTATGCCTTTGAAACTAAACTAACTATTATCAACACTTTATTCAAAAAAAAATAAAAATAAAAAATGGACATGGATCACCCCTGATAAAAAACATAAATACGAAATTGACTACATATTATCAAATGTACCTCATATGTTTACAAACTACGATACTGTGACCACACGCTTTCCATCAGATCACAAATTAGTTAGAGGTACAATTGAGCTAAAGTCAGCCAAATTAAGTAGAAAAACCTTTACACACAAGATAAATCAACTGTCCACTGAAGAAGATAGACTAAAGTTCACTACAAAACTAAAAACTTTTGAGCCAGAACTCTACGATGAAAAAAATGCTAATTTAGATGTTGAAAGTTATTATAAATAATTTGAAAATATAATAAAAACATGTTTACAAGAATCTAGCGGAAAAACACAAAAAACATCAACAATACTGTCTGAAAACACTTTGAGTCTTATAAAACAAAGAAATTATCTAATGCACAAAGAAAAACTCAACAAGACAGAAAAGAGAGAGCTCGCAAATTTATTCAAAATCACAAACAAAGAAATTAAGAAAAACTACAAAGACCATAGGAAAAATACTATAGAAAAACATTTGAATTCTACTGGAAGCCTAAAGAGGGCACTAAAACAACTTGACGTAGAGAAAAACTGGATTCCATCACTCAATTCAAATACTTCAAAACTTCAAAACCGAGGAGACGTATTGAACACTGCTACGGAATTCTACCGACAGTTGTATCGTGCTCCCAAAATCTCCAACAGGGACGACTCTCCTACGTATTGTAAGCACCAAAATGTTGATGATAGAGTCGCACCGTTTGATGAGGCCGAAATATTAGCAAAACTGGAGAAGCTGAAAGATGACAAGAGCCCAGGTTCAGACGGTATATCAAACGAAGCATTAAAAAAGGCAAAATACATAATTTTAACACCTTTAACCCTACTTTTCAACAAAATTCTTATAAAAGGAAAGGTACCACGGGAATGGACGGAGTCAGAAATAATTCTTCTATACAAGAAAGGTGATCCGAACGACGTAGGAAACTACCGTCCCATAAGCATAAGTTCCTGTCTAAACAAACTATTTTCTTCTTGCTTACTAGAAAGGATAAACGAAAATATCGAAAATCATCAGCCGAAAGAGCAAGCGGGCTTTAGAAAGTCTTACAGTACCGTAGACCACATTCAAGTAGTTGAACAGACTATTGAAAAATATTCTGAGTTCCAAAAACCATTATATTTGGGTTTTATTGATTTCAAAAAAGCCTTTGACACACTATCGCATAATAGCATTTGGTCGGCTCTACAAGAACAAAACGTAAGTGAAACATATATAAATATTCTAAAAGATTTATATCAAAATAGTAGTAGCAGAATTAAATTGGAAAGACCTGGTCCAAAAATAAATATTGAGAGAGGAGTTAGACAGGGCGACCCTATGTCACCAAAACTATTCATATCAGTATTACAAGATATAATGAAAGAACTTCCTTGGTCTAAAAAAGGACTTTATATCCAAGGACACCGCTTAAGCCACCTGCGCTTCGCGGACGATATATATTGTTTTGTTTTCGGAAGATCCGCTAGAACTCCAAACTATGATCTCAGAACTCAACGAGGCTGGCACAAAGGTAGGACTGGAGATGAATATCACAAAAACAAAAGTGATGACAAACCACCTCAAGAAACCCATCTCAATTAACGATATCGAACTAGAATACGTAGAGGAATATATTTACTTAGGCAAACAGGTATCCTTTAGAAATACTAACAATATAGAAGAGATAGACAGATGTATTGCTATCACTTGGAAAAAATACTGGGCTTACAAAGAGGTTATGAAGTCAGATATGCAATATAAACTGAAAAAGAAAGTGATGGATTCATGTCTCCTACCATGCCTAACATACGGAAGCCAAACATGGCTATTTGATTCGACAGCAAGAAGGAAATTAACATCGTGTCAAAGAGCAATGGAACGCAGTTCCTTAAAAATAAAACTCAAAGATAGAGTTCGTCACGAAAATATTCGGAAAAGAACAAATGTTATAGATGCTCTAACATTCGCCCGACGTTTGAAATGGAAGTGGGCTGGACATCTCGCCCGCTACTCTGACAAGAGGTGGACCAACACTGTGACTTTGTGGGAGGGCCCACATGGCTACAGACGCGTTGGTAGACCAAACGGAAGATGGAGAGACGAGATAGAAGAAATCGCAGGAAAAGCATGGACAACCACTGCAAAGAAAAGAGACGAATGGAATGCTCTGGAGGAGGCCTTTACCCGTCGAGGGGTTCAGCTGACTTAAGCAAATGTTATTATCATTATAATTATAATCTTAATAATCTCATACAATTTGTTATTGAAGAATAATTATTATTATATTAAAGCTATTTAACGAAATTGAATTATTAACAACAGAATAAAGAAATAATAATAATTAAAGTCATTATCTACTAATTTATTATTTAAAATGTATTCTTATTTTAATTTGTCACTGAATAAACAGGCTTTTTTATTTTATTTATCGGACATATCGAACCGTATAATTTTGCGAGTAATACTTGGGACGCATATGTACGGCGAGTGAAACAGTTCATAGCATTAAATAAAATCGATGATACTTTACAAGTGGCTACATTAGTGACGGTAGTAGGTGCTGAGTGTTACGAGTTGATGTGCGATTTGTGTTCTCCGAACACTCCAGATTCTAGATCATTAACTGAGCTAATCAATTTAGTGAAATCCCATTTGGAACCTGATCGATCTGAGATTGCCGAAAGACACGTTATGCGACAGCGAAAACAGCGTCAAGGTGAAACCGTACGTGAATACCTTCAATCGTTGAAACATTTGGCGAAAACTTGCAATTTCGGAGATAAGTTAGAGGAAAATTTACTAATAATGATAAAAATAATAATAGGAATGAAAAAAAAATGGGAAAAGTTTGTTGTCAGTAGTGAGGGCGATGGACCTTATTTTGCGATGTTAAAAGTAGTCAATATTTTGTGTAAATTTGAGATAGACACCGGAAGCAAGCTGTCTGTTATATCAAAGAAATATTATGACCAATATTTTTCACACATCCCAGTGAAGAAGAAACATATAATTTTGAAATCTTATACAGGTGACGTCATCGAGACTCTTGGTTTTATTATGGTACATGTCCGTTGTGGAGAAAATCAAGCCAAACTGAATTTATTTATTGTCAAAAATGGGGGCCCGCCTTTGATGGGTACGTGGATTAAACTTTTAAAATTAGGAATTGTAAATGTAGAATTCCATAATTTAAGAGAAGACAACTCGATGGCGTCCTTGTTACGACAGGAGTTTCCGGAGGTTTTTGCAGAAGGTTTAGGTACTTTTAAGTCAGAATTCAGGTTGTATCTTAAGGATGAATCGCCTGTGTTTATTAAGGCGCGGCCTCTCCCATTGTCACTAAGGCAACCTGTGGAGAAGGAACTCGAGCGCCTGCAGCGGGAAGGTGTGATATATAAAGTCGAGCGCTCAGACTATGGTACACCTATCGTACCGGTGATTAAGGCTAACGGTGCCATTCGTTTGTGTGGTGATTACAAGGTCACAATCAATCCGCTACTAAAAGACTATCACTACCCGCTGCCGCGCATTGAGGACCTTTTCGCAACCTTAGGTGGTGGTGAACAGTATTCTAAACTAGATTTATCGAATGCCTTTCAACAATGTTTATTGCATAAAGACTCACAAGCGATGACGGCCATCACAACTCACGTAGGTACGTTTGCGTATAAGCGCGTTCCCTTTGGTATTAAATGTATACCGGAAAACTTCCAGAAAATTATGGAAGAAACGCTAAACGATCTACCGTCGGTGGCTGTGTTCGCTGATGATATCTGTGTTACTGGAAAGGATAAGGCGACTCATCTAGCGAACTTAAGAGCGGTGCTACAAAGACTCAAGGAAAATGGCCTGAGAATAAATTTTAGCAAATGTACATTTTTTAAAGATAGTGTCACATACTTAGGCTATATCATTGACAAGTTGGGTTTGCATACAGATTCAAATAAAATACAGGCCATTGTAGCAGCGCCGCCACCAAATAATGTCACCCAGCTGAAAAGTTTCATGGGATTAGTGAACTTTTATTCTAAATTTTGTATGAACATGAGTGATATTTTAAAACCTATGTATGATTTATTTAAAAAAAATGCCAAGTGGGAATGGACCGATACTTGTAGTAAAGCCTTTAATAAAATCAAAAAGGTGTTAAGCAGTGCCCCTGTGCTCGCGCATTACGATCCTAAATTAGAGTTGATATTATCGGTAGACAGCAGCGCGTACGGGCTCGTCGCCGGCCTGACGCAGCGCGCGGCGGACGGCTCGGAGCGGCCCGTGTGCTGCGCCTCGCGCACGCTTAACGCGGCCGAAGTTAATTACTCGCAAATCGACAAAGAGGCGCTGGCAATTGTTTTTGGTGTATCGAAGCACCACCAATATCTTTATGGTAGATATTTTACTTTGAGAAGCGATCACCGTCCTTTAAGTAACGGCAGCGTGGCTTCAGCGCTATGCTGTAAAATTGGCGGCGTATAATTTCAATATCAAGTTTGTTACTTCGTCAAGAAACTGTTTTGCTGATGCTCTTTCCCGCCTCCCTCTGGAGTTGTCCCAGAAACAACTTAGAGGTGAGGAAGAGGGTAGTTACCTGAATTTTGTACAAGAAAGTTTCCCGATTTGTTTTAAAGAAATAAAAACCGAAACGGCACGAGACGCTTTGCTCAGTAAAATATACGGTTTTATAATGTACGGTTGGCCAGATCATAAGGATTTTAATGATATTGAAAATATATACGCTAATAGATAGCTTGCATATTGACCAGGGTTGTATTTTATGGGGATATCGTATATAGTTCCGGTTAGTTTACGAAATGCCGTTTTGAAAGAAATCCACGAGGGTCATCCGGGAATTGTTAAGATGAAACAAATTGCCCGTAATTATGTATGGTGGGAAAACATAGATCGCGATATAGAGGAAGTCGCGCGCGCATGTGTACCGTGTCGAGAGGTTCGCGCCGCGCCCCCCACCGCGCCGCTCCACTCGTGGCCCTGGCCCACAGAGCCGTGGTCGCGTCTACATGTGGACTTTTTGGGCCCGTTTAACAATAATTATTATCTTATCGTGATTGATGCACATTCGAAATGGATTGAGGCAGAAATAGTAACTACGACATCAGCGGTAGTCGTTTGTGACTCTTTGAGGTGATTATTTGCTCGCTTTGGTCTACCAAAACGTTTAGTTAGCGACAACGGGCCCCCATTCTCTTCGGCGGCCTTAGCGCAATATCTAGAGAATAATGGTATAAGACATATGTTAGTACCACCCACAGATATAGATGTAATAGATAACGCCCGTATCAAGATTTGTATTGAAACCAAGCGTGCCAACTTTTTTAATGCCTACTGTGACGTCACGGGCAATTTTAGTGACGGGAAATTTAAACCGATTCAAAGAAACCGCTCACTACGATTTAAACGATTTATTGAAGACGCACGCCGCCGCCCTGATCGTCTAGCTCATACTCATAGATTTTATATCTGTGGTCTCGCTCGCTCACTCCGCGCTCGCTAACCATACGATCGATTAACATTCAAGTTAATCGATTTGTGATAAAAATCACAATCGATTTTCTGATTGACGAATGATATGAAATTGGATAAACAAATGATTCTAAACGGAAAATTGTTTGATAATAAAGAATAAATATTTATACTCAAATAATTTATTTCAATTTAACTGAAATTCAAACTATACCGACTTATTAAAATTTAAATTAAAACTAAAATTAAAAATAAAAATTACAAATTATGTAAATATTTTAAATGAATTTTTAAAATAAAACTATTATTATTCTTAAATAATCGGCCAAGTGCGAGTCGAATTCGCGAACGAAGGGTTCCGTACTATTATCTATATTAAACATACATTTTATGTTAAGTAATTAATTTAACAGCTCTTTACCTTAAATTATTAAGGTAAAGAGCTGTTGAATAAGAAACTCATTGGAGATATGTAACATTCCTCCCCACCAATTCATGGCTGAGACACTTGGGGTGCGGCTAACAATTGGTCCAAGTGGCGAGTCCATGTTACACCACTGTCAGTTCTGACCTGATAGTGTAACCGACCAATACGGCTAATTACTGTAGCAAATTCCCACTTCCGTTTTGGACTGCTGTAACTTCTAGCTTGAATCCTCTCTCCGTGGGAAAATACTCTGAATGCTGTTTGTTCTATATTTACATGTCTTCTGTTTGATTGTGTAGGTGGTCGCTTTAACATTGAATGAAGGCGTGTTCTAATGTCTCGCCCAAACATTATTTCATACAGAGATGGGCAATTAGGACCTGGTGTGCGTCTCAAACGACACAAAATGGTCATAATTTTTTCAAATAGAGTGCCACTCTCCCCCTTCAAGTTTATTAAATATACATTTTATGTTAAGTATGTAATTCATATCATTTATTTTATTCAATTGACAGATAACAATCTATATACAAACTGTTGCCTAGGCGACGTGCTTGTCAATCGGGCATAGGTAAAGAGCTGTTGAATAAGAAACTCATTGGAGATATGTAACAATCTATAAAAAAACACGTTTGTTGTATGGGATGTATTTATTTTATTCTGTTTTTACCCCGACGTAAAAGAGTGGCATCGTAGCACTCGAACGGATGGACCGATTTCAATGCGTTTTTTTTAACGTTAAAGCAACTTCTCTTGCGATCGTTCTTAGCCATGTCAGGCTTGTCTCACTCCGCGTAGAGGTATCGAAAATATACCGCTTCAATGGGGGAAATTCAGTAGGGACGACTCACTAACAAGCAGTGAGCAGTGACGCACGCGCGGTTTTGTTCACCAACGTGTGACCAGTAGTATATGTTCAAAGGGCGACCATATTACATAAATGAACTCTGAAAATTACCCTCGTTTTCTAAAGTGTTAATTAGGAAATGAGCTTGTTTATATCAATATCTATTAAATTGGCTCTTTAATAATAGTTAATATCATTCGTCAGTCCTATATCGATTAAAATCGATTATTGGTATATGTTGTAGAACGAACAACACTAGTCGCTAAATTTTACTGACGAATGAGAAATTGCCCGTACCACGACGTTGTAGCGATGCGCGACAGTATCGCTTGTTTCGATATTCATTGCTTCTTAACACACAACGTTGGATCAAACGCTCAAAGCAAACGCAGCAATGTAATGTGAATGTAGTTTTTTAACCTTAATCTATACTTATTTAGGTATAAGCTTGGAATACTTAAAAAATTGTTTTAAAATGAATTTACGCATAATTTTTTTTTTAAATAACTTAGCTGTGATAGGAAATATGTCCTTGACTTTGGGCGCTTGCAATTTTTGGGCTGTTGCAGTTTATTATCACGTAACGAGGCATTTTTTTATTTTTCGCTGCCGTCCGGCTGCATTCACAGACACGCGCGGACTGTCAGTAGCGGCGGTCAACCTCGACGCTTTGTCTGAGAACTTACACGCGAAGTAGGTGCATTTAAGTCGTCTATCTATATCTATGTCTGTGGTACCACCTTATCACCCTTCCAGTAATGGAGCCGGTGAAAACGCGGTACGTTCGATAAAACGAGTTCTTAAAAAAGCGGAACTGGAAGGAGATGACATTAATAAAGCATTAAGTAGATTTTTATTTATGTATAGAAATACAGAACAGAGTACGACCGGGCGCGAGCCCGCGGTAGCGTTGCTGGGCAGGCGGCTGCGCGGCCGCCTCGACCTGCTGCGATCTGACGTCGCCGAGCGCGTGCGCCAGCGTCAGCTACTCGAAGAACAACGGCACAACAGACCGTTGCGAATAGCTGAGCAAAATGAACCAATTTTGATGAGAAATTATTCTAAATCCGGCAATAAGTGGACCGAGGGCGTAGTAGAACAAAGAGTAGGACCCGTTTCGTATAATGTTAAGACGAATGACGGTAAAACTCATAAACGGCATATCGACCAAATTGTGACTCAAAAATCACGTCACTCACTGAGCCAAGTCTTGACTGACTCGCCGAGTAAAAATCAGGTGCGGGTTTCAGTTCCTCCTTCAGAGGAAGAAAAGGATGAGTTCTTTGATAGTGAGCAGGTATCGATCGCGGAGTCGACATCGCGCGCGCCAGCGCCTGCGCCGCTGCTGTCTCCAACCAAGTCGATGAGTACCCGTTTACCGCCCAGGGAAGCTGCGTTGCGTTGTCGTGACCAGATAAAAGAAATGACTTGGTAATATCTACATTACCTTACAAGTTTGAAATTATGTAGGTAATAAGGTTAAATGTATTTACCTTCTGTTATAACTTTAACTTCGGTTGTCTACATTCTTACATAGTTAGTTTAATAAGTCAAGTTGTAGATATTAATATGTACATGTACTTACGAGTACTCATATTTTGAAGGGGAAAAGTGTTATGTATCTGTTAGGATTTATGCCACCGAATTGCGGGTGTGCAAATAAATACCCAGTCTGCATTCAACCGTTGTTTCATTGACACGTCCCTATATAACAGAACATATCCATCCTTGCCGGGATGTAGCTCCTGTATCCTTCCTAATGCCCATTTCCCAGAGGGCATGTTATCTTCCTTTATTAAGACAATGTCATCAACTTCTAAGTTTTTAACAGGGGCCACATACGCGATGACGTCGTCGATCGCTTTAGAACGGACTAAAGACGGGACTAAACTACTTCGACAGATTAATAGCTTAAACGGTACTCGATTTGAGTCAAAATGTCAACTTGACAGCACGTGAGTCGACCGAAAATGCCCCCCGTCCCACCCCGCATCATACCCATAATGTTATCGACAACAGTCGTCCGTCATACGAGCAGTTCAAGGCAATCCATTACACATACGCGATGACGTCGTCGATCGCTTTAGAACGGACTAAAGACGGGACTAAACTACTTTGACAGATTAATAGCGTAAACGGTACTCGATATGAGTCAAAATGTCAACTTACGTAAGTCGGCACGTAAGTCGACCGAAAATGACCCCCGTCCCACCCCGCATCATACCCCGCCAACGTCAACTCTTTTAGTTACGGACCTCGTCGCGCCGATACGGCTTTGGGCTCTTATTGGCTAGTTCGGCGGTCTAATTATATCTAGTCGGCATATCCATCGAACAGCTGTGAACGTAGTGATTATATTCTCTTTGAGCTGTGGCTATATTTAGTATCCCTTAGCCCCCTTAGCACAAGCACAAAATTAATAATAGTATTACATACAGAACGGAAACTCGCACCGTCCCCCGCAATCTGGCGTCCCCGCAACCCTTCCCCCGTTATTGTGAGGTGTAAGCGGCAGTAAAACAGGGTTATTGGTAGTCGCACGTTGACATTACGCGAGTCTCTTAGGATTATTGAATTATAATGGTGAGAAACTGCGCACATTATCATTGTTTATCCACGGAAAACAATAAATAACGAAAATTTTATAGATTTCCGAGTTATGAAAACAGGTAAGCAAAGCAACAAATTCTGTGGTGGCGACCCTGATTGTTTAACTCACACATTTGACCTGTGCACGGACGGATTGTTTCGTTTGTAGTAGTACTAGGTATATATGCTGCTCCGTTTGTATTAAGTGCCATACCTGTGGCACAAGTCAAGTTTAATGGTCCTACCTAGCTCAATCAGTGTGATTTATTGCTATATAACTATTTACCTAAGTAGCAGTTACTTAAATGATTGTATCTTTATCGAACAATAATAATTGTTCGAGGACATAAACATAACCTAACCTAAAGGATACTCCGGAACTTCAAGAGGTCTCAAAGGT
This sequence comes from Acrobasis consociella, assembly GCA_963555685.1. NCBI lineage: Eukaryota > Metazoa > Arthropoda > Insecta > Lepidoptera > Pyralidae > Acrobasis > Acrobasis consociella. Next base: position 13,513,086 of record OY743125.1, on the reverse strand, counting down.
AAGCAATTTGTGAATTTTGTTTATTAAAAAAAGTATATATGCCTACTTAGCCTCATACCTAAATTGCCTCATAAAATTTTCTATATTTTTACAGATATTAATTATTGCTCTTGCATTTTATGCAAGGGCCGTTACCAGAAGGATGTGGATGTGGCCAAGGTTGCCATCATGGCGCAGCAGTCAGCAAGCACGCTATGGCGAAAATAGCCATGCTTTTATTTGGCAATAATATGGAGGATATAAATCATCTGGGCCGAGAATATTACTAGGTATGTAAGCACTACACTTTTTATCACTATATACTGACTTTGTTTACAACACACTTCGAATGGGCGCGAGCCATCATGGCTGTAGATGTGAAATTACGGAATGAAATTCACGGATGTGAAGTTGGATCCAATGTCAAAAATATTTAAATTGATGAATACATGTACTGTTTGCTATCTAGTGGTACAAAAATATTCACTGACTAGGGGTTAATTCGAAAAAACATTATTATAATCATTTTGAATGACTTTTTTCACCTCCACTCCACCAAAAGGCAAAAAGTGGCCTTTGGCTCTTATGATGGCCCTATGGCTCTGTCACCCCTGTTATTTCAGTTGTACAGAACTTGTGGCTGGTCCAGCGGGTTCCGTGGCATATTTCTGCACTGATGCTGCACTTAACTTGTAATTATGGTTAAATTGAGCATTTTGAACTAAATGAGATGTGCCGAGCTGTGAATATGACAGAGTACATCACATTTAAATCTTAAAGAATTTATTCTCTTAAACAGGATAATCTGAAATATTGGTATACAATTATTTTTTCAAGAAGAGACACGTAGTGATGACATAGTGTAATAACAATTTGTCTAAAATGATGAAGAGTACCATGCCCGGTGTGAAGATATTTATACCACCTCATTCCTCTACAGGAAGAATATAGGTAACAGAATGAATAGGAAAAAGAGCAACAACCAGCCAGAATCTGACTGTTATCATCCATAATCCATTCTTTTTGATTACATTGTGCCTTATTTATTATCTACTTACTGGTTTTTACCATTTCATATTATGGACTTTAAATAAAACAATATATTATAAAATAGTTTTGTTTTTCATTCACCAAAGAAGCCACTTTAAACATCAAAGTACATTTTGTTTATGATAAGTTATTTCTCTGCTAGGTTTGAAACTATTTATAAATGTATATGCATAAAAAAAAAAGAATCATTATTCAACGGGCTACATTGTTCTGCAGATCTGACAGAAAGAACCATACAATAAACCTAGGTACCTAGGTTAGTAAGTAATGTTAAGTAAATATTATGTACAGACAAAGCATTATGTGTTTTGTGGCTTGAAAGTAGACAGAGCCTAATGCCAAAAAACTTAAAGACCATTTTTAGCATTGTGGTGGGCGAGAAGGTGGCAAAAGGAATTAAAATAGTAATACCTAAATCACTAAAGTGATTTAAGTATAAGTAAAGTGATTTAGTTTCTACCATTCTTGTGAGTTGAGTGTGAAGGATCTCGGTCTGCACATCAACTCTACCCTGAGCTGGACTACCCAAGTAGCCGAGGTAAGTCGAAAAGTAACTGCCACGCTGCGCTCTCTCTATCGTCTCAAGAACTTTATTCCCCCTAAAACTAAAGTAACACTAGCTCAAACTTTAATTCTACCTATTATCGATTACGCGGATGTATGTTATTGTGACTTAACACAAGTTCTCCTATCCAAATTGGATCGGTTGGCCAATAAGTTTTTTTCGGCGGTAGATGTGAAAAAGATAACACATAGTTCCAAATTTAATATTTTTATTTTAAAGTAATTTCAGTACTTACAGTGTTAAAAACCATTTCAATCTTAAGTCCTAGAAGTGTTTGCACCACACAGTTGTTATCTGCACTATATTAATGATATAATTGGAAGTATTCACACTTGTCCTGCCTGCCATACATCACTTTCACTATAACCTATACATAGACTATCATTCTATTTTATATTTTACTGAAATGGCCAATTTTGAAGATGTGCTGGAGGGCCAACGCTCATTGATGTCTCTGATGTCCAAGAAGATGGGGGAGTTCGAGTCTCAGCTGAAGGCGTCTAAATCTGAAGCCTCAAGTAGTCGTGCAACGTCTGGTCTTGCGGAACAGTATGAGGAATTTAAGACCCAAATCTATGGGATGGTAAGCGTCCTCTTCCAGCAGATAGTGGCACTTTCTTCCATCTATAGACCATATGGAGACAAGGTATCGGAGGAAAAATCTACTTCTCAGTGGTGTGTCCAAAGATGTGGGCAGTGGACTGGGTCAGTTTGTCTCAAAGCTGTTTTGCGATAAGCTGGGGCTATGTGACATCAAGCCTGAAGATTTCACTGTGTGCCATCGAATTGGGAAGGTCACTGAGAACAAATGTAGGCCCTATTTTGATTCGTTTCTCCAACATCTCTGACAAAGCTGCGGTCTGGAGGAAGAAGACTGCTTTCAAGGGTACTCCTTATAGTGTAGCTGAGTTCCTTACTCGACAGCGGCAAGCCTTGTTTGTCCAGGCTCGTCAGAAGTTTGGCATGAAGAGGTGTTGGACCTCGAATGGTGTGGTCATCGTAAAGCTGCATACTATGTCGTTGCGGCGTCTTTTTACTGAGGATGATCTCAGTAGCCTGCTCCAAGCCAATGTTGAGGAGCCCTCGGCTGCCCCAGTGGCATGAGGCGTCGCAGCAACAGCTGGCACTTCATCCGAGGTATCCGAACAGACTGGCAGATCCAGAAGAAAGGTCAAAGGGAAGAATTGAGCCGTTTGTTATAGTAATTTACCTAAGTTATGTAACATATTTCCACCTTGTGTTACGCTCTTATTTATCTTATTTTACTTAATTAATGTTAGACGAAGGTGGGCCATTAAATATTATTTTAGAAATAAAAAAGGTAGTTATGAATGTTAATAAGAAATGTCAATACTTCAATAATCAAACAAATGCAATGCAACCCCCATGTTTTTCTTAAATGTCACTGTCACGACTGACATGTCATTGTAACGTTTAGTTTTAGCTGCCCACCCGTCTTTTCACCAAATTGATAAATGTGCATCTTATTTTTTATTTTTTCTATTCCGGCAACCGGCAGGACAAGCAATTATATATTTAACTGTATTAATTACATATTATATTGTAGTTATATTTATATTGTTATATATATATATATTTATATTTGTATGATGCCTGATGATGATTCATTTCATTCTTGTGCTTCTTTTAGTTCTAGTAACGATTCTTTTCATGACAGTGAAACGCTGAAAACTCTACTTGTTAATTCTATGTCTGGAACGTCCTCTAACTTCAATGTATGCCACTTGAATGCTCAAAGTATACCAGCTCACCACACTGACTTACTGGATACCTTTTCTACAGATATTTTTGATGCGATATTGGTTTCGGAGAGTTTTCTTAAGCCGTGTCTGCCTTCAGCGCTATATTCTCTGCCTGGATATATTTTGATCCGCAATGATCGGACTGGTGCGCGCTGCGGAGGTGTCGCGGTTTATCTCCGAAGTCACATCTCATATAAAATCTTAATGACTTCTTCTTAATATTCAAGTGCAGCTAAATTTATATTCCTGGAAGTTTCTGTCAACGGAACTAAAGTCCTTCTAGGAGTCGTATATAGTCCTCCTGGTGTTGATTATTTTGCTCAAATTGAGCCAGTTTTTGATTCGCTTTGTTCGGATTACACACATCACGTAATCATGGGTAATTTCAATACCGACCTTGTCACTAGCGACAATTCGCGTTCTCAGAAGCTTCTTAATATACTCAAGTCAGTCAACCTCTCTGTTTTGCCTTTAGAGCCTACTCACTTTAATCCAGATTCTGATGACACATGGCTTGATTTGATTGTTACTTCATCTCCTAATCTTGTAGTTAAGCACGGTAAATTTTCAGCTCCTGCTTTTTCCAGGCATGATTTTATTTATATGTCATATAGGTTAAGGACACCTAAGGCTAAGCCAACAACAGTTTGGATGCGCAACATGACCGCCATAAATCGCGAAAAACTTCTGAGTGATGCAGCTAAGTTGGATTTTTCTTTTGTACTTGAGGCAACAACGCTGGAAGAGAAAGTAACAATGTTAAATTCAGTCGTGATATCTTTGTATAATGTTCATGCTCCTATCAAAGCAGTAAAACTGAAGCGTCCACCATCTCCATGGATCACGAGAGGCGTTAGGATGGCCATGTCTAGAAGAGATCGAGCCTTCCGCTTTTACAAACGTGACAGGTGTGACGATAACTGGGCTGCATACAAGAAAGCGCGAAATCGATGCAATAATATGGTAAGAGCTGACAAGCGCAAGTATTTCTGTGACAATTTTTCTGGTTCTTCTTCGGCTAATATGTGGAAGTTTCTACGCTCTCTTAATCTTGGTAAAAATCCTAGTAATTCTTATTCCTCTCCCTTTTCTCCTAATGATTTTAATAATCATTTTTCCACTACCAGTACTCTCGATCCTACTGTTAAATTAGCGACTATTTCTAGAATATCTTCCATGGCCAAACCTTCAAATGATCCTTTCACTTTTTCTCCAACAACTGAAGACGACATTCGTGAAATTATTCTCGCTATTAAATCCAAAGCGGTTGGTTGTGATGATTTGAGTCGAGAAATGATAACAAATATACTAACAATAATTCTCCCAATTCTGACTCATATCATTAATTTCTCATTAGCTACTGGAACTTTCCCTTCCCTTTGGAAAAAAGCCTTTGTCATCCCTCTCCCTAAAGTCACGAATCCTACTGTATTAAATAATTTTAGGCCTAAATCTATACTCCCTTTTCTTTCCAAAATACTTGAAGCCGTAGTTCACGCCCAAGTATCTTCCTATATATTTACCAACTCCCTCCTTACTCCTTTTCAATCGGGTTTTCGTCCTGCCCACAGCACTGCTACTGCTCTCCTTAAAGTCACTGAGGATATACGGTTGGGCATGGAGAATACGTTGGTCACCGTCTTAGTTCTCATTGACTTCTCTAATGCTTTTAATATGGTGGACCACGATATTCTCCTTGTTATTCTTGAGCACCTTCAATTCTCGTCTTCAGTTTTGGATTGGTTTTCTCAGTATCTCCGTAATCGAAAGCAAGCAGTTCGTATTGATCGCTTATTTTCGGACTGGAATAATCTATCTAATGGTGTTCCTCAAGGAGGTATCTTGTCTCCTTTACTTTTCTCTCTAATATAAATTGGCTGTTCTTACCATTTTTATGCCGATGACCTGCAAATTTATGCCCAAGCGTCAGTCGACGATGTAGACTCGTGTGTTGCGAGTGTAAATTCGGCCTTGTCGGCTATTTTATCCTAGTCTAATGAATTTGGAATTTAGGTTAACCCTTCTAAGTGCCAAGCAATTATTATAGGTAGTTCAAGGCAGATCTCTCAAATTGATTTTGATACTGTCACACCTGTGACATTTAATAATTGTATAATCCCATACAGTAAATCCGTAAAAGATCTTGGGTTCTACATTGATTCCACACTTAGTTGGGTCACTCAGGTAGCCGAGATCAGTCGTTCTGTTACTGTTGCTCTTCAACAGCTTAACCGTCTAAGAAACTTCTTGCCAGTTGAAACAAAGATTTTAATGATTCAAACATTAATACCACCGATCATAGATTACGCTGATGTGTGTTACCCAGATCTCAATATAAATTTTCTCAATAAGCTTGATCGTCTCGTAAATAATTGTATTCGTTTTATTTTCTGCCTTCGCAAATATGATCATATATCATCTTTACGTTCTGAGCTTAAATGGCTTCCTAACCGTGAACGCAGACAAATGCTAATTCTTTGCACTCTCTTTTCAATTCTTTCGAATCCAAATTCTCCTCAATACCTTAAATGCAAATTTCTTTCTGATACTCATGATCGGCAACTTCGTTCTGCCGACACTCTTCTTCTCGCTATTCCTCTGCATCGCACGAGCTTTATAGAAAACTCTTTTACCTTACACTTTTACCTTTACGGGTAAAGCATTCCAGAGCCGTGAAGCTTCACGGCTCTGGAATGCTTCACCCGTAGACATTAAAGACATTTCCACAAAATTTTCTTTCAAAAGAAAAGTACACTATCTTCTTCTAAAATAATGAATCCCCTTTCAGTTTTATCATCATCATTAATGTTTATGTATGTTTATGTATGTGTATGTATCTATATGTGTATGTATGTTATAAGTGTAGGTATATGTACTATGTATATAGGTATATTATTAGGTATCTGTGTGTTGTCTTTATTTAAGTAATTTTGCGCCGCTACCATATCTCTGTTTATCCTTAAGGTTGACTGGGAGAGAACGCTTTTAGCGTAAAGTTCGCCAATTGTATACAATTTTATATTGTGGAACAATAAAGTTTTTATAAATAAATAAATAAATAACTGCATCAGGTTTATTTTCAACATTCGTAAATTTGATTACATTTCTTCTTTTCGCTCTCAGTTAGCATGGCTCCCTATCCCCTTACGTCGTAACGCTAAAATACTTTCCACGCTTTTTTCTATCTTGAATAACCCGCAATCCCCTAGCCATCTTAAATCTAAATTCAATCTACGCAATTCCACTCACTCTCGCACACTTCGCTCCTCTAGCACTCTTATCCTTGATATCCCTCCGCATCGCACATCATTCATGGGTAAGTCTTTCCAAGTCCAGGCTATCGAGCTATGGAATGCCCTTCCCGAGAGTATAAGAAGAGCCCCCAGTCGTTTAGCTTTCAAACGAGCGGTACATAAATTGTTCCTGTCCTGATATTATGTTTTTATTAGTATTTATGCTATTATATATATTCTTTTTTATATATATTGTATGCTATGTATAGATATATATTATACCTATGTTTAATAGTTTATTTTTGTAATGTATATGTATTTTTAAGTATACATACTTATGTACATAAATATATTTAGTATATTGTTTTATTTAGAGAACGGGTTACTCACGTATAGAGTCAGCTACTGCTTAATTTTAATCGTGATGTTGGTTGGGGCTTACCCGCCGCCTGGAAACCGGTGCTTCAAGAGACGCATAACAAATGCCATGTACAGCCGACAGAATCTGATACAGTGAGCTTTTTTCACGCACTGGCGCTATCACCAGCCGCAGACGATGATGAAGAAGGAATTACGGCTCCCAATACATCCACGGGAGTCCTTGACGCAACCAACCAACAGCCACCACCATCTACCGAACTATCGCTGCGGGCGCAGAGGGCGATCGCCCGTGCCGCCCGCGCGTCCTGCGCCTCCCGCGACTAACATCAGTGTGTCGCGAGCCGGTGCGGTGTACGGACCTCTCGTCACATTCGCCCTGATGAAGACCTCCGGATGAGGTCGAAACATGTCGGCAGTAGCTGACTCTATACGTGAGTAACCCGTTCTCTAAATAAAACAATGAGTGTACCTCACGTTAGTTTTAATCAAAAAATATTTAGTATACTTTTCCACGATCTTTATCACGCCAGCCACACATATTTTCGCTTGGTCCAATGGTTGACCGGGAGAGAATGCCATATGGCATTAGGTCCGCCACTTGTACGGTTTTATACTGTGCAATAAAGTTTAAATAAATAAATAAATAAATTCTTTTGATTGGCTCTTATGGTCTGAGCTAGAAGAGAAGCAGCTGGTTCATTCCTAGTTTTTCCTATATTCGACCAGCGTGGACCGTGGAGGAGCGAATCTTCACAACAAACTAAAACAAAGAAATACTCGTATACCACTCGCACAAGACTTAGTAGGTATACACATCTTTAAATTATTTTCATGTAAGCAATGCATCTAATTGCACATGATTGTGTTTTTATTAGGTACCTACTGTCTATTCCACCTAGTTATTGTTACAATTTAGAGTACGTAACTTACAAGAAAGAGACAAGTTCAGGCGTTGAAACATAATTTGCCTTAAAAAAATACACAACACTTCCACAACAAATATATATTTGTATATGTAAAATAAAATGTTGCATATGAAATACATTCTTTATTTCCATTCTTCATTTCTACAGACTACATAAACAAGTTATTTCGGCTTTTCATGTCTCGAGTCTCGGTCTATATTGCCGTCGTTGTATCCATCTAACAAACGAAGTAAAGCTTTGGAGACACCAATACTAACAGAGCTGCTCAGTTTTGTCGTAGGTAGCTCATTTACTGGGTTTTCGGCCTGGTTCTTGCGACATTCCCATCCTTGGGGCTCAAAATTTGCTTTTTGGTTTGGTAACAGCTGCCTTTCGAAAAAAAACTGGTTAAACTGGAGAACTTTTAAAGAACAGATAGAAATTTAATAAACAATTAGAGTTAGGTTATGTATTTGTTGTTTGATGTCATTTACACACGAATGTCATGTTTGAAGTTTACATGTCTGTGGAACTTTACTTGTAATGATCATGGCGTCTGGGATATTGAGTCGTACTGATTTTACAATAATAAAATCAATTATATTTTCTTATTATAATAACACTTTTAGGTTCAAATTGGCTTCACTTGTAAGAAAAAAAGTAAGATTCTCATATATATTAGCCAATCAAGATAAATTTATTGTTTTCGTAAGTACCGATATAGTACCGATAAATTAAGCAAAAAGTTTCACATCACCGGTCTCTATGCGCGTTGTCTGCGGGCTCGTATGGTATCCGTATTGTACGGAACGACTGTACGGAGTGAGCATGAGGTACCGGTATCGATCCGTGCCTTTAGTACGCCCGTAGATACGGCGTATATTTTTAGAGCAGGGGCCGTGTCGCGGCGATACGGCTTTGGGCTCTTATTGGCTAGTTCGGAGGTTTAATCGTATATTTATAGATCTATATAGGTACCTAGTCGGCAGTAGCGGTTTTAGGGTAGGGCGCGGTTGGGTGACCGCCCAGGGCGCCGGATATAAAGGGGCGCTACGAAAGTACATCCCCTCGCTCATTGATCGAGGTCTACTTACTTTTTTATAAATTATTAATTCATTAGGTATATTTTGTTGTGGATATCTAAAAGTGTTCCACAGTTACATACGAACCAATTATCCAATTTTGACAAATGAGATGTCTATCGATTCTTGTTTACTGTCCGGGTGACAAAGTCTACAATTAGTATGCAATAAATATAACGAATTCGACATACAATAATAACATCTTGTTCCGAATGGGTTGTAATTGCAGTTAGGTTGGGGGCACCGTAGTAATTTCGCCCAGGGCGCTGGTAGGGCTAGAACCGGCACTGCTAGTCGACATATCCATCGAACAAAAAAAAAAAAAAAAATTTACTTTGACTTGAACAGCTGTGGCTATATTTACTTAGTATCCCTTAGCCCCCTCAGTACAAGTTTAATGGTCGTACCTAATTCAATCAGTGTGATTTCTTACTATATAACTATTTACTTAAGTAGCAGTTAGGTTCAACGAGTCGGCCGCCAAGAGGTTAAGACGTGTTTCGTATCACTCTAAACAAATAATTTGTATTTATATTCCGCAGTACGTCTATTTCTCTGTAGTACACGTAATTTCAAGGATCACAACTAGTGCTATATTTTGTGCTATCAAGCCCGGTTACAACACGGTGGACATGGTGAGAAAAAATCCTGTATTAAATATCGGTGTTAAAGTCTGAAATCAAAACACAGCGACGCGCCGTCAGAGCACCGAGCGTGAGTCACTCACTGCCGCTCGTTCCAATCGCCCCGGTACACACGACACAACCGGTTTCGTGATACTAGCCGTCGCGCGTCGGGCCGTCGCCGCTTACGGGGATACAGTAACAATAAGGCACACCATTCACCTCGATAAAACGTTTTGATTCGACTGACTATTTCGCTTGTTGTTTGGTACGGTGACATAGTGATAAGGGTTACCATAATGCCGAAAAGTCATAGATAATAAGTGGCCAATATATTTGTTGCACGGTCGCATCCTGCAAGAAGTTTTACGATCTGACCTGTACGAATGCTACTAACCTATCTACTCATGATATCGCTATCTGGGTTTGTCCGGAATGTCGAGCAGCCAGAAGGAAGACAGGTGACACATCTACTCCCGTTCGTCCCAGTTTACCAACTACCTCTGAGTCTACGAATGTCACCATGCGAAAAACTTCTATCAAGTATCAGGGTACTCAGGATTTGTTAACCAAATCCCAGGAAAAACAGGAAGTCTCTGCTTCCGAAGACATCAAAATACTGACCAGTGAAATACGAGGGATGCGATCGGACATGGACTTCTTTCGAATGGATGTGACATCTCGATTCGAGGCTCTTTCGGCAGCTCTTCTCGAAAAAGAAAATAGGATTGAGATCCTGGAAGACAAACAGGAAGCCCTGGAGCGCAAAAATGCAGAACTAGAGACCACAGTTCAGACTCTTCAACAACGCATTGCTTTAATTTCTCAGCAGACCATAAGAAACGAAGTTGAGGTTCTGGGTGTCCACGAGGTGGATGGCGAGGAACCGGTGCACCTGACCATGGTAGCGGCCACTAAGATCGGCCTTAAACTGGAAGCAACGGACATCGACGAGGCAGCCCGCGTTGGTCCCAAACGAAAACCTGCTACCCAAGATTCGGAAGATATTCGATTTCCGCGCCCCATTGTAGTGCGATTCACCACAAAAGCCACACGTGATAAATTTCTAACAGCAGCCAGATCACGAAGAACGCTTGATAGTAAAGACATTGTTGAAAATGGCCCGACTCGTAAAGTGTATGTAAATGAGAGATTGACAGCAGAAAATAGGCAGTTATTTCGTGCTGCACGCGTACGCGCGCAGGAGTGTGGGTACAGATTCTGCTGGGTTAAAAACTGCAACATTTACATCAAAAAACACGAAAAGGCCTCGGCCTTACGTATCACATCAACGAGTGACATCTGCTGTCTGGGAGGGCCCGAGACTGGACCTGCACATGTGCCCACGCGACCATCTGACGTTGGAGTTGGCTTTTGATCTACGGGGGAGCCTCCACAGGGTCAATTCATTTGCGTCTACTTTAGATTACTTGTACATAACAGAGATATTATTGTTATTATTGTGTATAGTAGTAATGGAGATGCCTCACATATTAAAATTGTATTTGAATTATAAAATATACTCATTGGTACATTCGTGTGACGATTTCTTCGATTCGACTGTTTCAGTAGCATTCTATAGTATGGCAATTTTTAGTTCAAAAAATCTAAAATTCATATATTGGGGCCGGTTACGGCCACCTTAGATTTGATTCAAGAAATCGATAACGCTTTTAGTATATCATGCCATACTGTCGATTCTGCTGAACAATGTGATAAAATATTACCGTCGAACAGTCTTAAAATATTAAACATAAATATAAGAAGCTTACAAAAAAACTTCAATGCCTTCCTTATAGTGCTCGCTAGACTAAATATCAAATTTGACGCAATAGTTTTAACGGAATGCTGGATTGACGATGTTTCTATTATACCCCAGATCCCCGGGTACATATCATTTCGTTCCAGCAAATTTATCAACAAGTGTGGCGGCGTTGTAGTCTATATAAAAGGTAGTTTGTCACCAACTTTCTCAGAAATGCCATTAGACGAAGCAAACTGTGTTCTTGCTGATATCCCAGGTGTATTCTCTTTGCTTGCAATATACAGGTCACCTTCTTTCACCGAAGTTTCTCCATTTCTCCAATCCTTAGAATCCTTAGTAGGGAAAGTTAAACAAAAATCACGCCTGATCATATCCGGAGATATGAACATTAATATCTGCGTACAAAGCATCACTGACAAAGATAAAGATAAGTTCCTTGAATACACCTCTCTCATGGCTCAGTTAGGTTACATCCCAACAATCACCGTTCCTACGAGGATCAATAATTGCCTGGATCATATTTACATCCCAAATCGCACATCTGCCACATCAATAGTTTGTCACACTGGCCTTACTGATCACCACATAGGAATGGCATCTGTTACATTTGAATCGTCAAGTAGGAAAACACCCAAAAATCGTTTCCGTACCAATGTTGACTACAAAGGACTACTTGAAGATATTGAGCGCGTTGATTGGACGGAAATTTTGGCAAGTAAATGCCCCTCGTTGGCAGCTGAAATACTTGAACGTTTAGTTAAAGAAGTCATCTCAAATAATTCAAAATTAGTCAAAATTACTCACAAGCAGTTTAATATTCAGCCGTGGATGACTCCCGGTCTTATGAGATGCGCGGCCCACAAAGATAAACTTCACTCTCAAGTTAGAAAAGATCCAAATAATCCGGTTTTTCGACATACATTCATAAGATATAGGAACTTTTACCATAATCTGCTCAGAAAAATCAAATCGGAATATGACTCGAAACTACTAAATGACAATATAAAAAACCCTAAAAAGCTCTGGCAACATATTGGTACCGTTACCCATTCATGTAAGCGACTAACAATGCCATGCGAACTCACGAAAATCAAGGATACGCCTGTTGCATCCTTGGACCATTGTAATGACTATTTCTCAACGGTAGGAGAGACATTGGCTAAAAAAACGCTAAATGAAAGAAAAGAGTCTGAAAAAGACTTAGCGTCTCGAATTAACCTAGCTAACAGCCCAGTCGAGTCGTTTTTCCTTGCCCCTACAGACGCCGACGAAGTATTGTCTCGCATTCAAAACCTTAAAAACGACAGCGCGCCTGGTCTTGATGGCATCACAAATAGGATAATAAAGCTTATTGGAAAAGAAATAGCTGCACCCCTGGCACATATATTTAATCTCAGCTTTCTGACGGGTAAATTTCCAGATATATGGAAAACGGCTGCCGTTTCTCCGATTCACAAGAATGGGACTAGAGATGATCCGGCAAATTACCGGCCCATATCTCTCCTTAGCTCACTGTCAAAGCTTTTAGAAGGTTTAGTAAACGCAAGATTAATATCTTTTCTAGAAAAACATAAACTGTTGTCAGAGTCGCAATTTGGTTTTAGGAGAGGTAAATCTACAGAGGATGCAGTCTCCTCAATCGTTGAGACTGTGGCTGCTCACCTTGATGAAGGACGGGCATGTGTCGGCTTTTTTCTCGACCAAGCAAGGGCGTTCGACACAGTGTCTATCCCAATACTTCTCAGGAGGCTTGAGAGTATGGGAGTGAGAGGTACAGCTTTAGACTGGTTTTCTAGTTATCTAAGCGAAAGATATCAGTGTACTAAGGTCGAATTGGACATAAGCGGGCGTAAGCCGGTTCGTTTTGGGGTGCCGCAAGGGAGCATACTAGGGCCCACCCTGTTCCTGGCTTATATAAATGACCTGCCGTCTCTTGCATCGTCTCAGAGCGCCATAGTCTGCTACGCTGATGACACAGCAATTATATTCTCTGGTGAAAACTGGGAGAAGTGCTTCCGCGAAGTAAAACAGGGCGTATCCTTGGTATCGGAGTGGCTCAGTTCGAATCTTTTAACCCTGAATGTTAAAAAGACTAAATTCATGTGCTTCTATAAAACTAAAGCCTCAGCCCCAAAACAAACTCCTATAATCAGACTACACAAATGCACAAGTGGACATCGGCCCTGCTCTGACGCAAACTGTGAGGTGGTTGAGAGGTCGCACACTTTTCGATACCTGGGAGTAATCCTTGATGAGAGGCTTACTTTCTCAGATCATATTGATGGCACTTGCGCGAGAGTACGAAAGCTTATCTACACCATGAAACTCTTAAGAGAAGCTGCCAATTACCCATTGCTAAAAAGTATATATCTAGCACTTTGCCAGTCAATAATAACTTATTGTATTGCAGTATGGGGTAGTGCAGCATCGACCTACTTGATTAGGCTAGAACGCGCTCAAAGAGCAGTGTTAAAGATTATGCTGCGTAAATCTTTCCGACATCCTACAACTCTCTTATATGAAGAGGCTGAGGTTCTTAGTGTTCGCAAACTGTATATACTAAAGGTTGTATTAGATAAGCATAAACAAGTTTTAAAATTGCCTTACTACAAAGATATGTTGAAAAAGCGAATATTTATGGTCAAATCATCATTTGTTGCCAGCACCTCATTTGCCCATCGGTTTAACCCATTTATTTCAAACTTTATTTACAATAACCTAGCATACAAGTGTGATATCAGAGAGGCAAGCCCAGGAAAATGTAAGCACATAGTTAGATCCCTTCTGCTTTCGTGGGATTACTTCGACACAGAGCAATTTTTAAAAATTGTAAAGTAACTATTAATTTAAAAACATTTATATTAAGTAAGCACCTATATTTATTGAGTGTACCAGTTATGTGAAGCATCTCACGTGTTCCTAATTAGTTATATAAAGGAATTGGCTATTTGTTTAAGTGTAAGTCTGTGTAAGTCATTATTATTTGCAATTCTTCTAAACCTAATTGTCGGCACATTTTAACCAAAATTGGAATCTCAAACTGGCCACCACAGGACAGGCATGTTGCCTAGTGTGGGGCCAACAGTGTAACTTTTGTGTACATTAAGGAGTCAAATAAATTTTATTTTATTATTTTTTTATTTATTATTTTTATTAGTTACTTAAATGATTGTATCTTTATCGAACAATAATAATTGTTCGAGGACATAAACATAACCTAACCTAAAGGATGCGCCGGAACTTCAAGAGGTCTCAAAGGTAAGCAATTTGTGAATTTTATTTATTAAAAAAAGTATATATATATATATATATATATATATATATATATATACAAACAGACGTTTGGGCACTACGTAGATCCAGCAGTGAGCTTGAACTTAATAGACTCCACCTTTAGCGGCGGATAACTTGACTCCCTTTGCATATTTTCCGAGCGGTGTGGCAACGTCGCATTCTAGTAATGGTTTCTGTCCAACATATTCGTAGAAATAAAGTTCTACTCGTCATTTTTTGTATTCAACTGTCGAGAAAACTTAGATCCGTAACGGTTCTGTTTTGCAAACTCATTCGCACTTGCTGCGTCCACATTTTAGTCGAAATCCATGCTTGTGTTGTTCCGTTTTATATATATATCATATGTTTTTCTATGAACTCATTGGTACTTTCTGCCTCTATTTTTACTCAAAACCAATACTTATGTTGTTCCATTTTATATATATAGTAATTGACGTTTAGTTAAGCCATAGCTGAAATTTGAATGCTTGGTTTGATCCAGCAGATTTTGTATTTACTACACCTGTGCATTTTAAGCTCCTATATATTTTTATGAACTCAGCGATACTTTCTAGCTCCGAATTTAATTTAAAACCAAAGCTTGTGTGGTTCCTTTTCATATATATTTAATATAAAGGTTAGCTTAGGCATGGCATTTTATATTTTTAAAGCTTATGACTTGTAAGCTCCAAAAGTGTTGCCAACTTTAAAATCTATTAGATGATTGTTCAAAAATTCAGTCATTTAAAAAAAAAATAATAAAATACTTTACAATTACCTTGCTTTTTAATGCAAGTAATAAGTCTAAAAAGTCATAACAATAATAAAAACTCATATTTTTATACTGAATATGATAACCTTATTGTTATTTTTATACTGAATATGATAACCTTATTGTTTCGCATTATTGACACATCTAAACATTATGTTTATGACTTAATGCACACAAAGAAACTTGCCATCTTGCCTTACGCTCTTGCGTAATGGTACTGATGGTACATAGTATGATTTAAAAAGTACTTTTCAAAGGTACAAAAACTATTATGCAAATAAATTCGAACATAACATACAAGCCTACCAATTTCTTTAGAGTCAGTAAATTCAAAAATCCAGACGTTTTGTTTACGAAATATAATTGCATTTCGAGTTTAGCAAAAAATTAAAAAGAAACACTTGGTGTGGATGGCTTGGGGTTTGCCCTCGCCACGCAGTTCGCCCTGTGGGCTTACATCAATCGACCTGTGCTGTGACCTCGTGAAAATTGCTTAGGAGGAGCGGTAACAAACAGTAGAAGAAGGGGAATGTCTTGGCCTTCGGTACGACATGGCTACGTCGAGTTGCTTAGTGGTGGCATTTGTATGGAGGATGAATATTTTTCGAAAATTGAAAAGAAAATACCGGCTCTGATAAGATTGACATCGTTTGGATACGGAGCCCTAATTATATCATGAAAAACAAACGCACACATCCCACATAAAGAAAACAGATAAACATTTGGATATTTAAATTATACAATACATATAATAGTAAAAAAATGTCTGTATGTTGACTATATTTCCAAAAAGATACAGCAAGCAAATAGAGACACAGTGAAAGAGTAAAATTTTAAAGAGAATGTCTCCCTGTTTGTTTGTCTTTTAGTACGCACTAATCTCCGGATATTCTAGACAGATTTGAATGAAACTTTATTGGTATAAAGCTGTTAAATCTGGGCAACATACAGGGTATAATTGATTTTGGTAAATGGAACACCTGATGCAGAACTATAAATGTCCAGCTAAACTATGAGAAATAATAAAATGACGCCACAGCAAAAGTTGTTCAGTCTGATGAGCATTTTTGTCCACGCGAACGAATTCACAGGCATTAGTTTAGTTAGTATAAATACAAATAAATACATCATTAAAAGAATTAGGAATTCTTAGGACAGTTGAGTGACTAATCTATGTTCAAATCTAATGCACAGGGAATTAGGACGAAGGTTGTAAATCCTAAAATGGTAGTTTCGTGGAAAGTGTGCATAGTTTAGGTGTGCATTCTTTTACAGACAAAGGTTTTATAGATTTTCTTTATACAGAATATTTATTCCAAACTCAGAATATTTATTATAAAGAATTTTATAGTAACAAAACAATTTTTTTTTACAAATAATATTTACTTTTTCGATGTTAAATAATATCATAATATCAAATCAAATAACTGCCTCCGTGGCGTAGTGGTTAGAGCGTTCGGCTTATACCCGGAGGTTCCGGGTTCGATTCCCGGCGGGGGCAACGACTTTGTGTTGTCCTAGTTTGGTCAAGACATTGTAGGCTGATCACCGGATTGTCTGATAAGTAAGATGATCCGTGCTTCGGAGGGCACGTTAAGCCGTCGGGCCCGGTCACTGTCTTTGACATTGATCGTTACCTAAAACCATGTCAGAGGCCTTTAAGGCGGTTTAAAAACTCTGACACTAGTGTTAGTCACTAACACACACGATAAGAAGATCAAATCAAATATTTCAATTGTCAATATGTTTAGTTAATATGAAACTTCTTTTATACTTATATTGTTATATAACTTCGCTCTAGATCGGTCATTTTGGAAATCTTTGGGAGAGGCCTTTGTCCAGCAGTGGACGTTTTGCGGCTGAAATGGATGGATGGATGGATGGATGTTATATAACTTAACCTACACTCCACGGCAAAGACGTTTTTGTGTCTGTGTTGCTTTCGCCCTAAGCTTCAGTTGCTCGCTCGTGTGTTGGTCACAGGAAACCTAATGAACCTAACCTAAAATCCACAACAAAGTTGTTTTTGTGTCTGTGTTACTTTCGGCCTAAGCTTAAGTTGCTCGCTTTTAATACATAAATATAAAACAATTTAAAATATAAAAAGCTTATTCGAAGTGGTCTCCATTGGCTGCAATACAGTCCTTTACACGTTAAAGCCAGTTATCAATAGAAGCATGCACTCTTTCCATGAGAAAATTTCTTCACTGCCAATCGTATGGATTGTTTTAGGGACTCCAAATTATCATGGCGTTTAGAGCAAGCCGTAGTCTCTAAAACTGACCATAAAACATAATCCAGCGGATTAAGATCGGGATTAGACGACGGCCAGTCTTCAGCTCTGATGAACTCGGAAACGTTCGATTCCAACTAAGACTGCGTTGACCGAGCTTTGTGACCCGGTGCCGAGTCTTAGCATATTGTTGTTAAGGGGCTTAACATAGTGTTGTTAAGGGGCTTAAATACCTTCTCAAGAATGGTATCTTGATACACTTGTGCCGATGTTTCGATACCTTTTTCACAAAAGTATGGCTCAGTCACTCCTTCATAGCTAACACCCCACCAAACCATCACTAAAGTCGGATAATGCCACGCTGCACTCTGTCGACTAATTGTAAAGCTTTCTTAGAGTTTTGAGCATAAATACCTACGGTCATTTTGTTTGTTAAAATGTTGCTCAATGGTAAAAAATTGTCATCCGTAAACATTTTTTTTCTGCGACCACCCATTGCGTACCGCTTTAGTAGTTGTTTCGATTTTACTACTCTATTCTTTTTTAAATTATCAGTTGAGAAATGACCAGTACGTCTCTTATAGGCTGCAAGTCCTAAGTCATCTTTTAAAATAAGCGACATGGTTCTAGGTGCTATCTTCATCTCCTGTCATAAAATCTTTTGCTTTCGTACAGGATTTCTTCGAATTATTCTCCTCGAAAGAAGAGTTCTCATTGTACCTATTAATAGCCCGGTACCACAGAATTAATAATAGTATTACATACAGAACGAAAACTCGCACCGTCCTTCGCAATCTGGTGTCCCCGCAACCTTTACCCCGTTATTGGGACGTGTAAGCGCCAGTAAAGCAAGGGTTATTGGTAGTCGCACGTTGACATTACGCGAGTCACTTAGGATTATTGAATTATAATGGTAAGAAACTGCGCACATTATCATTGTTTATCCACGGAAAACAATAAATAACGTAAATTTTACAGATTTCCGAGTAACAAAAACAGGTAGGCAAAGCAACAAATTCTGTGGTAGCGACCCTGATTGTTTAACTCACACATTTGACGTGAGCACGGAAGGATTGTTTCGTTTGTAGTCTTACTAGGTATATATGCTGCTCCGTTTCTATGAAGTGTCATACCTGTGCCGGTACACAAACATTTGGCTAATACCAAGCGTATGGAGAATTTTAAAAACTGCATTTGGCTCCACACGTGTAATGCAGTTACAGCGATTCGGTTTTCTATATCACCCCACTCCATTTTAATATCGCAAAATATTGTAATAGCGCCAAAATAAGAAAAGACAATGAAAAATCATATAAAAAAACGGATTTTAAATTCAAATGTAATTTTTATTTTTATTTTTAATTGTAACAAGCTTTTTTGTCCATGAAAACGAAGTCAAAGGCATCAGATAGTCACAAATTAACTCGTCTTTCAAAAAATGTAAGCACTTCTTCTTAGGACAGTTGAGTGGCTAATCTATATTCAAATCTAAAGCACAGGGAATAAATAGGTCTCGCGGAAAGTGCGCAGTTTTGTAGCGTTTGCGCCTTCGTCATCAACTAATTGTATTTCAAATTTGAACTTAAATATCGAACCTTGTTAATGTAATTGATACATTTAGTCTCGGCTCGAAGGATACTGAAAAATAATATCGAAAAATGAAATGGGTTTATCAAGTTTATGTCATGGCATTATTAATATTTTTACTGTAGTTTGGCAGTAAATAAGCGAGAAAATCGTTTGGCATGGAAATTATTCGCAAACTTGACTGGATTATTTTTACCGTAATCGATACTAGAAGATAAATTCATCGATATCATTTTTCATAAATTACTTTTAAATACAAAACAACGCTAATAAAATAAAAAATATTGCCCATGAAAGGTTATGCAATCTTTTAGAAGATTATATGGATTTTTTTTTTAGTTACTAATTTGCAATGTATCTGTGATATCTACGTACGAATATTTGTTTAGATCAAATCTTGTAGCTCAATTTTCAACCAGCTATTCTCAATCGATTTAGCTAAAATTTTGCATACTTGTCAATACAAGATTATAAGTTAATGAGCTGTTCTGATGATGGAACCGGGAGGTATTCGCTAGGACTGAGTTATAAAACTACATAACTTCATGGAGCAGGACTCGTTTGTTTTGTCTTAATGAGCACATTATGGCAGATGATGCCAAGGGTCTGATCTCGGAGGACGGAAGGTGATCGATGCAATTCAGTAATAAAACGACGCAACTCCATCGAGTTTGGGCTTATTTCATTCGTTTTAATAAGTAGTTTGGCCTCACAATAATAGCTTAAGTAAAAAAATTAAATTAAAAAAAACTTATAACACAAGGAAACTGTTCAACATAGCAACTCTAACGGAGCACTTGCACCGTTCTTTCAATACTTTACAGATTTACGTAATGATCATAATCGATTACGCAACTTACATTATAAATGTATTAGATTGGTTGATTTAATAATCAAATCAAATCAAATCAAATCAAATATATCTTTATTATCATAGGATATTTAAAATATCTCTTAATAATCGTCATTATTTTGTTGCACTATTGTTGACGTCAAATAGTTACTTACAGCTAAGTTTACTACCGCTTCCAAAGCGCTAGTGCAGAAGAAGCGGTAACAAACTGCACTGCACCTCTTCTCCAAGGACGTCAACTCACAATTAAATTAATACTTAAAGTTAATGTGGACAGAGAATACATTGTTTTGTTTTTTATGTCTTAACCCTTTAACTGTCGGACGCCCGGAGCGGGCGTCTGATGTATTGTTTTACTATTGTGTCTGCTATGCCGACATTCGAAGGGATATCATAATTTAAATTTAATTTTTAGAATGTCAAAATTTTAAAGTAATGTCAAGTTGTAGATTCAGTTTGTACAAAATGTACCAAATTATGACATTTTCGAGTACCTATATTACAAACTTTTAGAGGGACCCGCGTCAAGCTCAAGCCAGACATTTTTGTCTTTAAGGTAGTCATCGGTCCTATAATAAGCCTTCTCACAAAGTACTTTCTTTACATAAGTTTTGAATCTTTTGTCTGGCATATCAAGGATCGATTTTGGCAATTTATTATAAAAAAGTATACAGTTCCCCATAAACGTCTTATTAATTGTTTTAAGCCTATAAAACGGGGCAACTAAGTCATTCTTATTACGTAAGTTTCTATCGGTAAAATCGCTTACTTTATTGTAAGAGGAAATATTTTTCCTTACATACATTATGTTTTCAAATATATACTGTGATGCTAAGGTAAGTATATCTATTTCCTTGAATAATTCTCTGAGTGAGTCTCTAGATCCTAACCCGTAAATAGCACGAATTGCCCGTTTTTGTAAAATAAAAATAGTCTGAATATCGGCTGCATTCCCCCACAGGAGTATGCCGTAAGACATTACACTATGAAAGTAACTAAAGTACACTAGTCTAGCAGTTGCTACATCTGTCAATTGTCTTATTCTCCTAACAGCATAAGCCGCAGTACTAAGCCTATTTGAAAGTTTAGTTATATGAGCACCCCATTGAAGTTTCGAGTCTATTGTAATTCCTAAGAAGGTAGTACTTTCAACAAGATCGAGTTTTTCACCATCTATCATTATGTCAACGCAGCCCTGTCTCACATTCGGAAGAGAAAATCGAACGCATTGAGTCTTTTTCGCATTTAACATGAGATTATTGGCAGAAAACCAATCAGAAATGGAAGACAAGGTGCTGTTCACCGCGCTAGCGTTTGTGCTATGTCGATCAAGTTTGAATATAAGCGAGGTGTCATCAGCAAACAGCACTATGCCAGCCTGCTTCTCAACCATGTAAGGCAAGTCATTGACATAAACCAAGAAAAGGAAAGGTCCAAGAATTGAACCTTGCGGTACGCCTATCTTAACATTAGATCCGTGCGATTTTATGCCATTTAAATCAACAGTCTGATGCCTATCTGTTAAATAAGATTCTATAAGTTTTATTGAATTATCATCAAAACCGTATTGACGAAATTTAAGCAAAAGTGTCGGATGATCTACGCAATCAAATGCTTTGGAGAGATCACAAAATGATCCAATTCCATCATTTTTGTTCTCCCATGCGTCGTATATATGAGTAACAAGTGCTACTCCCGCATCGGTGGTCGATTTCCCGCCAGTAAAGCCGAATTGTTGGCTATGGAAAAGGTTGTAGGTCTTAAAATGAAGAAGCATTTGATTGAGCATTATCTTTTCGAACACCTTACTCAAAACTGGCAGGATAGATATAGGTCTGTAGTTGCCAGGATCTGTTTTTTCTCCTTTTTTAAATAAGGGGATTAGTTTACTACATTTCATTAGGTTAGGAAATATGCCTTCATCAATACATTCGTTAAATATAAAAGCTAAATCAGCAGCTATGATATTTATGATATGGCTTACTACAGCAACTGACATGCCCCAGTGATCTTCAGATTTTTTTAAATTTAACTGTTTAAATGCATCTATTATATCTTTGGGGCCAATATGCTTAAATTTAAATTTAGAATCACAAGGCCTAACATTATTCTTAAGCAAGGCTTCAGCACGCTGGGGGCTAGAATTCACATTAGAAGTAAGTTCCAAAGGAATGTTAGTAAAGAAATCATCAAAAATATTTACTATTTCTTCAGTTTTAGTAATAGTCTTACCACAAGATTTGATTTGACAGATATTTTCTTTGGCTTTATTTTTACCCGTTTCTTTATTTATAACATTCCAAGTTTCTTTTATTTTGTTAGGAGCATTATTTATTTTTCTACTTATACGATTTTCCTTGGCTTGTCTACAAACTTTTTTAAATATTTTGGAATAATTTTTAACATATTCTAGAAAGGAAGGACTAAAATTATATTGTTTTTGGGAATATAATTCATAAAGCCTGCTCCTACTTATGTAGATGCCGGTAGTAGCCCACTCACTAAACTGTAATTTTCTATGCACTACAACTTGTTTTTGTTTCAAAGTTTTTGAATATTCTGAGGTAATAACGTTAAATAGTTTATTGTAATGGTCGTCAGGATTTTTTCCTGTGTAAACGACCGACAACAATTTGTTATCTAAATTATTTTTTAGTTTTTGTATATTTTTAGAAGTAATCGGCCTACAAAAAGTCTTATCTTTGTTCAAAATGCTGGACTTGCCTTTGGACTCCTTGACATAAACTACATATACACCTGAATGATCAGAAGGCAGTTTATTAATAACTGATTTAACAGAATATTTAATATTACTAAAAAAATTGTCTAGACAAGTAGCAGATGTAGCAGTGATTCGTGTTGGCTCAAAGAATACGTTTACTAATTCATAACATTTAAAAAGATTTAGAAATTGTGTACTTTTTGGATTATCTACTAAGATATCAACATTAAAATCTCCGCAAACAATTAAATTCTTTTTACTAGATGAACAGGACTTAAGTACCTGGTCCATTGTTTTAAGAAAACTTTTAAAATCACTATTAGGAGGACTGTATACACAAATAATTATATGATGATCTAGCTCGGCACAGGTCACCTCACAAACGCGCTCAACAGAAAGTCTGACAATATCCGTCCGCTCTTTGCTACGGAAAGAATCTTTTACAAAAATTATGGAACCCCCTCGCTGAGCAGACTTCCTGTTAAAGCAGCTAACAATATTATAGTTGTTTAGGCTGAACATCATCTGACTCTCATACAGCCAATGTTCAGTCAAACATAAAATGTCAACATCCAATTCTTCAAGAAATAATTCAACTAATAATTCTTTGCCGGAAAAACCTTCTAAATTTTGATGTACTATTCTTAGTTCATGAGGCCTTTCCGTTGTCTTAATGTTCAGTTTAAAACTGCCGTCAAGTCTACAGATTTACCATCACATATTCCTGGTAAATCGGTAGGCCTCTTAAAACTAGGTTTTCGTTTACAATGTAAACTCGTCCAAAAATTAATATTATTTGCTACTAACGTAGCAATCTTACGTCTAGAATATTTTGAAAGATAAATATTATCTTTTGTCAGATCACATTCACCTATGAAATTATTGGTGTCAAAAAACACTAATTTATCACTATAACGACATGTTATATTATGTATCAAAGTATTGAGATAGTGAATGTTTCTATTATTTGTTGGTGACTGGCAACGTATATATGGAAATGCACATAAAATTATTTTGCCTACTTCTAGTTTAGTTAAATAATCCATACAGCTGATTATTTCTTTTTTTCCTATTCTATTACTATTGCCTATCAGTAATACAACAGTAGATTTACTATTTATTTTGGTTAATTTAATTTTATGTAAAATTTGGGTATAGGTTGCATTCGGGAAGCAGTAATTAACACAATTGTTATCAAGAAGTGTGTTAAGCATGCAACCCATATTGCGACCCATACTATCAGAAAAAACTATTGTATTACATGGAGGTTCCATGAGGTCAACGCAATCAGACACATTATTGCACAAATTACTGTCACATTATACCTCGGCAGAGGGAAACACGCAGGTAAGACTTATCCTGTAATAAATGATCTAGGGTTTATGTTGTTTTACTTACTGAGGGTTATTGAATTTGTTCCGGCTCCATCATCAGAACAGCTCATTTACTCCATAAGCATTGGATAAGTGTTGCCGCTCGATAGTCCACTATTGACAGTCAATTGACTCACTATCAGTATTTTTAATAAGACCGACAGTGAGTCTTGAGATACTTTCGATTGTTTATCGATACTGCTGATAGTATCGATAGTATCGATTCTGATGACAAACAAACTATCGAAAGTATTGCTTTAAATAATACATAAACTATCGATACTATCGATATTACAAAAATTATCGATAGTGTCGATATTTTATGAAAGGCAATACTATCGATACTCATGATAGTTTGTTCTTCGACAGATCGATACTATCAATACTATTCATAGTAT
The DNA here is from genome assembly GCA_963555685.1 of Acrobasis consociella. NCBI lineage: Eukaryota > Metazoa > Arthropoda > Insecta > Lepidoptera > Pyralidae > Acrobasis > Acrobasis consociella. The sequence continues at coordinate 13,488,529 of OY743125.1, read as the reverse complement.
TGTTGGTTATCAATATTATTGCTCTAAACAGATATCCATACCGATATACCACTGTCGATAGTTTGGCATTTTTCAATTGAAAAATTGAAAAATGATATCTATTGTTTAGCAACACTACATTGATTGCATAAACATTGCAAGTTGAATAGAAGCTTGTAATAATATTATTACTAGCAGCTTGTAGCCAATGAGGTCAACGGTGATCTCTGATTGGTTGATTTGAATCGGATGTATCAGTGTTGAATGTCAAAAAGGTGGATTTGTATAAAAACCTCGTAATTATTGTTATTACTCTCGTTGACACTTTTGGCTCCAGTCGGAACAACATGCGTATGGCTGACTAGCATTGGATCTAGAAAAGGCACCCGGATCAAGGTTCGTAAACGGAACCAACAAATACTAGTCATACGGCACGATGGATCTACAAAGTGCCCACGGGTATATATATATATATCTATATATATATATATATATATATTATCTTTAGTTTTGATTCTAAGTCGAAATTCACAACTACGGAACACTTCACTGCGCGTGACCTGATATGCACTTGACCGGTTTTATTATCAATACATATAATAAAATCGTAACCGATCGCTGTCTGTACATGGAAGATAAATGAGTAAAAATATTTTTGGGGGCTTTTACCAACGCAATAGAACACAAAACAATGATTTTTAGAATTTTTGTCTGTTTGTCGGTTTGTCTGTTTGTCTGTGCGATTGTGCACGCTAATCTGAGAAACGGCTAAACCGATTCGTTTGCGGTTTTCATTGAAATATTGTGATAAGTTTCACTTAAAATTTAGTGTTTGTTTTATTTAAATCCGTTCATAAATGAAAAAGTTATATCAATTTTAAAGAATCACGTCAAACATTTTTGTTCGAAAAACTGTGTTTGTAGACGCTAATCTCAGAAACGGCTGAACAACTTCGGTTGCGATTTTCATTTATGTATTTAAATAAGTTTCACTTAAAATGTAGTCGTTGTTTCATTGAAATCCGTTGATAAATAAAAAAAATATATCAATGTAAAGAAAATTTGCTATGAAATAAACTGTACAGTAGCATTGGCTAAAACTTTTGTCAATTTTATATTACGGTTTTTATAAAATAATAAAGTTAATAACCGGCCAAGTGAGAGTCGGGCTCGCGCACAAAGGGCTCCGTCCCGTTATCTATAAAAAATCACGTTTGTTGTACAGGAGCCTCAATTAAATATTTATTTTACTCTATTTTTAGTTGTTATATCGGCAAGAGGAATACATCATCTATGAAAATTTCAACTGTCTAGCTATCACGGTTCATGAGAAACAGCCTGGTGACAGACAGGCAGACGGACGGAAGGACGGACAGCGGAGTCTTAGTAACAGGGTCCCGATTTTAGCCTTCGGGTACGGAATACGGAACCCTAAAATTTACTATTTTGATTTTTTCGGAGTATTTTCATTAGTTTTTTTTTGGTCACTGATAGATGGCGCTGTTAAAAATACACAGAATCTAGGGCCGCAAGACCCAACGCCATGAAACGGCCATTTGTAGCATGATTGTGGGCGCGAAGATGGAAAAAGGAATCAAAATAGGAAGTATTAGGTTAGGCGCAGGGGATATCCTCTGACTAAAGCATAGGGTGCAGTGAGCGAGTCACGGACCGCCATAGCGGTCGCCGCGCCGGGGCTGGCCCAGAGTGGCTGAGAGGTGACACCGCGGAGTTTTTAGTGGTAAACGCCACATAACCATACCGGTCTCCCGTTACTGGCAAGGTGTCCGAAGGGATTTTTCCCGCGCAAAAGAGGCGCAACTGCTGCCTCCATGACGTGGGCCAGTCGGGCGATGGGAACGGGATTCCGTCGCTCCACAAATACGGTCCTCTAGGTTGAAAGGAGCATTTGTGTCAACACGCGTCTTTACCCTAGCGGATAAAATTGAAGGCCGATGTACCACCGCGCAGGCCACTCAGACTCCTCTCGATAACTGAGAGAGTACCTCGAATGAGCTCAGCCGAAGCCGCTGATAAGCGGTCGCCGTATACCAGGTCTTTGGAGCAAGATTTAGCACACGGCCTTGGCAAAAGCGGTAACGCCGTTATGTCACCATGGGTTTTTTTGTGGGTGAGAGCCATAACCGTCCGATTTCCTGTGGCCGAAAGGCACCTTTTCCTCACGTAAGAAGAAAGGTTAGGGAAAAAAGGTTAGGTTAAATTGTAACTCACTGCAATAAAAATGTGTGGAACACCCATACCAAGACTACTTACTACGTATTGTGACCTCTTTCCCTGAGGAACGAAAGATCATGGTCATTTTCCAGTTCTCCAAACCTCTAAACAGCCGTATAGGACGCCCTACCCGAGAAACTCTTCAAACGGAGGTTCTTAGTGAACACTAAGCAGACATTGATCTCAGAGATTACTAACTTTACCATCCTTGAATCTCTACTAGTAAAATGTGCCGAGACACTGGCACCTCAAATACCTGGAGGTATCTTAAGTTTGGCAGATGCCTCAGCTTGAAAGTCCACATCAATAGAATGGTGACGATAGTGAAAATGGCCCGGGGAAAGGTCTATCCAGTACTTTCCTCTCGCTTCCAGCTACGGACGCGGCTCATGATTAAGGCGATCTTAAGAAAACCTATGTTTAAGGTTACTTGAGGAACGCCGTCATCCGTCGGGACTTAAAGTAGAAATGCTTATTTCTTGACTTTCATCTCCCGCTTAGCGAAAGACATGTTTGACAAGGCTTACCATTGCACCGCCACATCGGGAGGGCGGGGGAGAGGGGATGATACGTATAGACGGTGGCAGCAGTTCGCTGCAGAGAGCTACAGCAGATTAGTGATGTGGAAACTGACGCCAAAAGACGGAAGATGAATGAAATAGCAAAGTTAGCAAAGTCACTACGTATTGCATAAGTATTTCGTATTAGAGAGACCCACGGCGTAGCAGTAACATTCGATAACAGTGTAAGTTTACATGTAGTTTACAGTCCATGCTGGCAGAACCATGATGGCAGAAGGGCCGTCGAAATATCTGGCAAAAAACGATATTAATAGTCAAAATTCCGATCGACTTAGACTGTGACTAGAGAATTGTGTGATCGTAGTAAACAAGGAACCCTTATAGTTTCGCCATTTCTGTCTGTCTCTCTGTCCGTGGTTTTACTTAGAGATAATTAGTACCAAGAAGCTGTAATTTGGCAACGGTCATGAACTTACAGTAGCACTAGGCAGGGCAACTGGCCTGACGGAGCCCATGCGATGGGTTGACGAAATAATCAAAGTCGCGGGTTACACCAGTCGAAATTCACAACTACGGAACACTTCACTGCGCGTGACCTGATATGCACTTGACCGGTTTTATTATTTTTAATAAATTCCGTAGTTGTGAATTTCGACTTAGAATCAAAACTAAAGATTTCATCATCATCTCAGCCCTTCTTGCGTCCACTGCTGAGCATAGACATGTCTTCGTCGACACATCTCGGTCCTGTGCTGTTCACATCCAGGTGTAACCCGCGACTTTGATTATTTCGTCAACCCATCGCATGGGCTCCGTCAGGCCAGTTGCCCTGCCTAGTGCTACTGTAAGTTCATGACCGTTGCCAAATTACAGCTTCTTGGTACTAATTATCTCTAAGTAAAACCACGGACAGAGAGACAGACAGAAATGGCGAAACTATAAGGGTTCCTTGTTTACTACGATCACACATTATCTCTAGTCACAGTCTAAGTCGATCGGAATTTTGACTATTAATATCGTTTTTTGCCAGATATTTCGACGGCACTTCTGCCATCATGGTTCTGCCAGCATGGACTGTAAACTACATGTAAACTTACACTGTTACCGAATGTTACTGCTACGCCGTGGGTCTCTCTAATACGAAATACTTATGCAATACGTAGTGACTTTGCTAACTTTGCTATTTCATTCATCTTCCGTCTTTTGGCGTCAGTTTCCACATCACTAATCTGCTGTAGCTCTCTGCAGCGAACTGCTGCCACCGTCTATACGTATCATCCCCTCTCCCCCGCCCTCCCGATGTGGCGGTGCAATGGTAAGCCTTGTCAAACATGTCTTTCGCTAAGCGGGAGATGAAAGTCAAGAAATAAGCATTTCTACTTTAAGTCCCGACGGATGACGGCGTTCCTCAAGTAACCTTAAACATAGGTTTTCTTAAGATCGCCTTAATCATGAGCCGCGTCCGTAGCTGGAAGCGAGAGGAAAGTACTGGATAGACCTTCCCCCGGGCCATTTTCACTATCGTCACCATTCTATTGATGTGGACTTTCAAGCTGAGGCATCTGCCAAACTTAAGATACCTCCAGGTATTTGAGGTGCCAGTGTCTCGGCACATTTTACTAGTAGAGATTCAAGGATGGTAAAGTTAGTGTTCTCTGAGATCAATGTCTGCTTAGTGTTCACTAAGAACCTCCGTTTGAAGAGTTTCTCGGGTAGGGCGTCCTATACGGCTGTTTAGAGGTTTGGAGAACTGGAAAATGACCATGATCTTTCGTTCCTCAGGGAAAGAGGTCACAATACGTAGTAAGTAGTCTTGGTATGGGTGTTCCACACATTTTTATTGCAGTGAGTTACAATTTAACCTAACCTTTTTTCCCTAACCTTTCTTCTTACGTGAGAAAAAGGTGCCTTTCGGCCACAGGAAATCGGACGGTTATGGCTCTCACCCACAAAAAAACCCATGGTGACATAACGGCGTTACCGCTTTTGCCAAGGCCGTGTGCTAAATCTTGCTCCAAAGACCTGGTATACGGCGACCGCTTATCAGCGGCTTCGGCTGAGCTCATTCGAGGTACTCTCTCAGTTATCGAGAGGAGTCTGAGTGGCCTGCGCGGTGGTACATCGGCCTTCAATTTTATCCGCTAGGGTAAAGACGCGTGTTGACACAAATGCTCCTTTCAACCTAGAGGACCGTATTTGTGGAGCGACGGAATCCCGTTCCCATCGCCCGACTGGCCCACGTCATGGAGGCAGCAGTTGCGCCTCTTTTGCGCGGGAAAAATCCCTTCGGACACCTTGCCAGTAACGGGAGACCGGTATGGTTATGTGGCGTTTACCACTAAAAACTCCGCGGTGTCACCTCTCAGCCACTTTGGGCCAGCCCCGGCGCGGCGACCGCTTTGGCGGTCCGTGACTCGCTCACTGCACCCTATGCTTTAGTCAGAGGACATCCCCTGCGCCTAACCTAATACTTCCTATTTTGATTCCTTTTTCCATTTTCGCGCCCACAATCATGCTACAAATGGCCGTTTCATGGCGTTGGGTCTTGCGGCCCTAGATTCTGTGTATTTTTAACAGCGCCATCTATCAGTGACCAAAAAAAACTAATGAAAATACTCCGAAAAAATCAAAATAGTAAATTTTAGGGTTCCGTATTCCGTACCCGAAGGCTAAAATCGGGACCCTGTTACTAAGACTCCGCTGTCCGTCCTTCCGTCCGTCTGCCTGTCTGTCACCAGGCTGTTTCTCATGAACCGTGATAGCTAGACAGTTGAAATTTTCATAGATGATGTATTTCTCTTGCCGATATAACAACTAAAAATAGAGTGAAATAAATATTTAATTGAGGCTCCTGTACAACAAACGTGATTTTTTATAGATAACGGGACGGAGCCCTTTGTGCGCGAGCCCGACTCTCACTTGGCCTGTTATTAACTTTATTATTTTATAAAAACCGTAATATAAAATTGACAAAAGTTTTAGCCAATGCTACTGTACAGTTTATTTCATAGCAAATTTTCTTTACATTGATATTTTTTTTTTATTTATCAACAGATTTCAATGAAACAACGACTACATTTTAAGTGAAACTTATTTAAATACATAAATGAAAATCGCAACCGAAGTTGTTCAGCCGTTTCTGAGATTAGCGTCTACAAACACAGTTTTTCGAACAAAAATGTTTGACGTGATTCTTTAAAATTGATATAACTTTTTCATTTATGAACGGATTTAAATAAAACAAACACTAAATTTTAAGTGAAACTTATCACAATATTTCAATGAAAACCGCAAACGAATCGGTTTAGCCGTTTCTCAGATTAGCGTGCACAAACGCACAGACAAACAGACAAACCGACAAACAGACAAAAATTCTAAAAAATCATTGTTTTGTGTTCTATTGCGTTGGTAAAAGCCCCCAAAAATATTTTTACTCATTTATCTTCCATGTACAGACAGCGATCGGTTACGATTTTATTATATGTATTGATAATAAAACCGGTCAAGTGCATATCAGGTCACGCGCAGTGAAGTGTTCCGTAGTTGTGAATTTCGACTTAGAATCAAAACTAAAGATTTCATCATCATCTCAGCCCTTCTTGCGTCCACTGCTGAGCATAGACATGTCTTCGTCGACACATCTCGGTCCTGTGCTGCTCACATCCAGGTGTAACCCGCGACTTTGATTATTTTGTCAACCCATCGCATGGGCTCCGTCAGGCCAGTTGCCCTGCCTAGTGCTACTGTAAGTTCATGACCGTTGCCAAATTACAGCTTCTTGGTACTAATTATCTCTAAGTAAAACCACGGACAGAGAGACAGACAGAAATGGCGAAACTATAAGGGTTCCTTGTTTACTACGATCACACATTATCTCTAGTCACAGTCTAAGTCGATCGGAATTTTGACTATTAATATCGTTTTTTGCCAGATATTTCGACGGCACTTCTGCCATCATGGTTCTGCCAGCATGGACTGTAAACTACATGTAAACTTACACTGTTACCGAATGTTACTGCTACGCCGTGGGTCTCTCTAATACGAAATACTTATGCAATACGTAGTGACTTTGCTAACTTTGCTATTTCATTCATCTTCCGTCTTTTGGCGTCAGTTTCCACATCACTAATCTGCTGTAGCTCTCTGCAGCGAACTGCTGCCACCGTCTATACGTATCATCCCCTCTCCCCCGCCCTCCCGATGTGGCGGTGCAATGGTAAGCCTTGTCAAACATGTCTTTCGCTAAGCGGGAGATGAAAGTCAAGAAATAAGCATTTCTACTTTAAGTCCCGACGGATGACGGCGTTCCTCAAGTAACCTTAAACATAGGTTTTCTTAAGATCGCCTTAATCATGAGCCGCGTCCGTAGCTGGAAGCGAGAGGAAAGTACTGGATAGACCTTCCCCCGGGCCATTTTCACTATCGTCACCATTCTATTGATGTGGACTTTCAAGCTGAGGCATCTGCCAAACTTAAGATACCTCCAGGTATTTGAGGTGCCAGTGTCTCGGCACATTTTACTAGTAGAGATTCAAGGATGGTAAAGTTAGTGTTCTCTGAGATCAATGTCTGCTTAGTGTTCACTAAGAACCTCCGTTTGAAGAGTTTCTCGGGTAGGGCGTCCTATACGGCCGTTTAGAGGTTTGGAGAACTGGAAAATGACCATGATCTTTCGTTCCTCAGGGAAAGAGGTCACAATACGTAGTAAGTAGTCTTGGTATGGGTGTTCCACACATTTTTATTGCAGTGAGTTACAATTTAACCTAACCTTTTTTCCCTAACCTTTCTTCTTACGTGAGGAAAAGGTGCCTTTCGGCCACAGGAAATCGGACGGTTATGGCTCTCACCCACAAAAAAACCCATGGTGACATAACGGCGTTACCGCTTTTGCCAAGGCCGTGTGCTAAATCTTGCTCCAAAGACCTGGTATACGGCGACCGCTTATCAGCGGCTTCGGCTGAGCTCATTCGAGGTACTCTCTCAGTTATCGAGAGGAGTCTGAGTGGCCTGCGCGGTGGTACATCGGCCTTCAATTTTATCCGCTAGGGTAAAGACGCGTGTTGACACAAATGCTCCTTTCAACCTAGAGGACCGTATTTGTGGAGCGACGGAATCCCGTTCCCATCGCCCGACTGGCCCACGTCATGGAGGCAGCAGTTGCGCCTCTTTTGCGCGGGAAAAATCCCTTCGGACACCTTGCCAGTAACGGGAGACCGGTATGGTTATGTGGCGTTTACCACTAAAAACTCCGCGGTGTCACCTCTCAGCCACTCTGGGCCAGCCCCGGCGCGGCGACCGCTATGGCGGTCCGTGACTCGCTCACTGCACCCTATGCTTTAGTCAGAGGACATCCCCTGCGCCTAACCTAATACTTCCTATTTTGATTCCTTTTTCCATTTTCGCGCCCACAATCATGCTACAAATGGCCGTTTCATGGCGTTGGGTCTTGCGGCCCTAGATTCTGTGTATTTTTAACAGCGCCATCTATCAGTGACCAAAAAAAACTAATGAAAATACTCCGAAAAAATCAAAATAGTAAATTTTAGGGTTCCGTATTCCGTACCCGAAGGCTAAAATCGGGACCCTGTTACTAAGACTCCGCTGTCCGTCCTTCCGTCCGTCTGCCTGTCTGTCACCAGGCTGTTTCTCATGAACCGTGATAGCTAGACAGTTGAAATTTTCATAGATGATGTATTTCTCTTGCCGATATAACAACTAAAAATAGAGTAAAATAAATATTTAATTGAGGCTCCCATACAACAAACGTGATTTTTTATAGATAACGGGACGGAGCCCTTTGTGCGCGAGCCCGACTCTCACTTGGCCGGTTATTAACTTTATTATTTTATAAAAACCGTAATATAAAATTGACAAAAGTTTTAGCCAATGCTACTGTACAGTTTATTTCATAGCAAATTTTCTTTATATTGATATAACTTTTTTATTTATCAACGGATTTCAATGAAACAGCCACTACATTTTAAGTGAAACTTATTTAAATACATAAATGAAAATCGCAACCGAAGTTGTTCAGCCGTTTCTGAGATTAGCGTCTACAAACACAGTTTTTCGAACAAAAATGTTTGACGTGATTCTTTAAAATTGATATAACTTTTTCATTTATGAACGGATTTAAATAAAACAAACACTAAATTTTAAGTGAAACTTATCACAATATTTCAATGAAAACCGCAAACGAATCGGTTTAGCCGTTTCTCAGATTAGCGTGCACAAACGCACAGACAAACAGACAAACCGACAAACAGACAAAAATTCTAAAAATCATTGTTTTGTGTTCTATTGCGTTGGTAAAAGCCTCCAAAAATATTTTTACTCATTTATCTTCCATGTACAGACAGCGATCGGTTACGATTTTATTATATGTATTGATGATGATGATGATGATGATTGATATTGATTGATATATATATATATATAGGTGGAGTCTACTAAGTTTAGGCTCACTGCTGGATCTACGTAGTGCCCAAATATATATATACATATATATATATATATATATATATATATATATATTTATGTCGGCGAGTTCAAGATAATCCCATTTATTATTGTTTTCGATGTGCAAACAGAAAGTTGTTTACTACAAAACATAACTGCTACATTTTCAAATGTTTAAACAAGTATAAAAACGGTCGCCCTAGCGACGAGTGGCTCAGTCTTGTGCGGACCGCCGTACTGTGAACATCTCCTTTGTGTAGTGTGCTGTGGGCTTGGCCATAACTTCTTTTGTGATTGTTGTAATAGATGAGGATTTGGTAAACCGATTTATTACAAAGATAGTTGGTCGCACAGATTCAATAACTGTGTGGGCCAGGGGTATTCAGACACATATGGTTGGAATCCATGATACAGCGCGAGGCGGAGCGCTGTATTTATTGTCACACTTTTAGTGAGTTCGGCGTAGGTCATCTCCTGCTCCGTCATCAGAAGTTGGATCTGAATCTTTTGCCCACTTGAGTGAATCCATGGGAGAATAGGAGTGAAGAGTCCGACAGGGTCCGAAGAGTGTAATTATAATTAGACCGTCTTTTGAATTGTCCAGAGATGATGGACCCGTATTTTCAGTTTGCCAGAGCGGTAAAAATTCACAAGGATACGGAGCGTCAAGGTTCCGGAGTGGGGGCTTGCGGAGTCACACTTAGGTAAAAATCGTGCTTGAGTCTGACGTCACGCAAAATTTCAATGCGCTGTATCTTTGTCATTTTTGACCAAAAGTGTTTTTCCATTCGTCATGCCTATTCTGAAAAACAGGAACCTGTCCATTTATTTAATAATCGTATGGCTATTAGTACAGTCGTTATTCTGTATCTATTGTATTGTGTCTTTTTGCAGGGTGAACCAGTCTTCCGGCAGTCTCGAATAATGTGGTCCATGTCCTATTCAGGAGCGCCACATCCGCAAGCTGGGGAGTCAATCCAGTCGCACCGGAATTCAAACGATCTAGTTCGTCCCCATCCAGTTCTCAATCTGTGGAGCTGGCACAATTCTCTGCGTGGGAGAGAGAACCCTGATAGTTTTTCAGTGGGGTTGATGGTTGTATCCACATAGGTGGATTCAAATTCTATTCTTTTTGATGATTAAGTGGTTTTTTAACAGTCAATCTTATAGAGCTGGTGTCGTGACTTCAGTCTTAGCCTTTTTTAGTTTGTGGATGGAGTTTAGCAGTGCAATGTGTCGATAACTTTTGGGGTCATTGACAGGCTCTGGTTTTAGTATAGCAAACCATCCTGTGTTGCATATGGTCTGTGTGACAAGCGTCTGTGTGACAAGCGTCTGTGTGACAAGCGTCTGTGTGACAAGCGTCTGTGTGACAAGCGTCTGTGTGACAAGCGTCTGTGTGACAAGCGTCTGTGTGACAAGCGTCTGTGTGACAAGCGTCTGTGTGACAAGCGTCTGTGTGACAAAGCGTCTGTGTGTCAAGCGTCTGTGTGACAAACGTCTGTGTGACAAACGTCTGTGTGACAAACGTCTGTGTGACAAAGCGTCTGTGTGACAAGCGTCTGTGTGACAAACGTCTGTGTGACAAGCGTCTGTGTGACAAGCGTCTGTGTGACAAGCGTCTGTCTGTCAACCGTCTGTCTGCCAACCGTCTGTCTGTCAACCGTCCGTGTGACAAGTCTGTCTGAATGGCAGCCGGCCTGTGTGAGAACCTTTAGCGCCAGTAGTGGTGCTAACGAAAGTTAAATGATCAGTGCAAAGATACTTAACGTGTGTTTAGTTTCAGCTACTTCTGCAAAGGTGCTAAAGTGCTAACAAGTGAACCATAACTGCTGGCCACGTATTGCGGCCGAGTTGGAGTCAGCGGCAGTGCCGCAGGCGCTGGAGATTCCTGGTGAAGTGAGGTGAAGTGAAAAAGCGAGTTGATATCGTGTGTATTTCTGTGTCGTAACCTTATCTGCTGAATCGCAAAGATAACCTGGTGAGTTTTTATATTTTTTTCGATTTAAGAGTAGAGCAGAGAGCAATTTATTTCGAAACCTTTAGTTTTAAAACATAAAGTAGAATAATGTCTAGTCTTTTGACCACTATGCAAGCAGAAAATAATTATGATTTCGCTATTTTAAATAAGAACGTGTATTATCTGCTAAGCTTAGTGAGTTAATCTTATCGTCATGAGTTGATAGATACTGAAGGTGGCATAAGTCACTGTTAGTCGGAGCTGGCAGAGGTGCCAGTTAGTATCCTAGCAAATAGTCTAATTTGAGTATTTTAAATTATAATTTTTAGCGTCTTATAATCTTACGTGTGAATACTGGTGTAAAATGATAGTTATTAGGTACGTTACGTACTTCATTATTCGTAAAGTTGGAGAGATAAGTTCTCCTAGCCTTTGCCTCATATTGGACTTAGGATAGCTTAATATGATGACTTTGATAAAGATTATAATGAGATAATGACCAGGGTGATGATGATGATATTGATAATGAAGAGACAGTGATGACGATGAAGATATTATTGATGAAGAGGTAGTGATGATGAAGAGGTGATTAATAGGACGGCGAGCCTACCATGATGATGATCATGGTGATGACTTTATTTAAAAGGACCCTTCACCGTTTACTATGTGAGTAATAATATTTTACCATTAATTTATAATTTACTGTGTTTTAGGTTAACTGAAGTAAAGCCCCGTTACTTGAGTAAATTTTAATCTGGATAATTAAAGTCGAGTAAATATTGTGATATTATAGCCAAATTCAAGAATATCGTACTGATAAGCAATGTTATTTTTATTGTTAGGAAGTCCGTAGAAAAAAACAGATTAAGTTGCAAACGCTTTAACTGTATTCTAGCCACGCTTTAGTGTAACAAAAGTACTGTAAACGCTTGTTTTTGTTGACAATTGGGTGTAAAAATAATTCATCCCTGGCTCAGGGCCAGGGATAAATTATTTTGAGCTGTTGGCGGGGTTAAGCGTCGCAAAGTGGTGTCGTTTGTTTTTGAACTTATCCATTTTAGCGTAGTTTTGGATTTATTATTGCGGAAGGGCTGATGGTGAAAGCGTTGTTTGGCTCCGAAGATCTGTGTCGTCATCTGCCTATATTTTATACAAAGTCCCAGTGCAGTCGAAGTGCAAATAGTGGAAACTGTTTGTTTTGACGTTTGGAGGAAGGTGTCTGATTTGACTTGTTGGAAAATAGCATATATTATCTACCCAGTTGACATTTATTTTTACTTCTTCTTCTTATCGTGTAGTTGGCTTGAATATTAAATTTTGTTCTTCGAGAACGTTGCAACTTTTACGCTTCCCTCCGAGGCATAGTATAGGTCAAGCACGGTACAGCTGGTAGGGCATAGAGGTGATCTAATGATCTAATCGTCATGACCACAATCGCCCTATGCTTCTGCTTGATCTATATGGCACCAGCGCGCCAGATTATGTTTACATCGGCCTACTTCAGTTCGGAGGCAATTCAAGCACCTCCAAGTAGCCCATGGCAGTTTATGACCTGGCGGTAGCGCCTCTCATGGTTGGATGTAATCGAGGGGTGGAGCATACTGTTCGCACCACATTCTAAACCTAGATGATTCCGGTTGTTCTTACGTATAACTACTTGAATCATTATGACGATTTTTCACCTGTTCAATTATTTGAAAAATCGAGATGCTTTCCGGGCATGAAACTCAAAGCAAATACACGTGTTTTCATGATAGGTTGAGAAGGATGCGGGAGCCAGAGAAGCTCATTAGGAAGACCGATAGCTTAGCCGAAGGCTTTATTGCCATAGGTAGAGTGATGAATTGCTTTGTTTATTTTGTTGTGACCGTACTAGAGTTGACCCGTAGTCCGTGAGTGGGCAGTATGCGGTCGGCTCTTGTGGAGTTCGAGTTTCTGGAGGGAATTATAAGGTCAAGTGGACCTGGTGATCACATGTGGTAATACGTGTATTAGTGTAAGGCTAACGATGGCAATTTTGTTACTGACATGTCTTGGTGATCTCTCCTAACTGAATTAATAATTACTGTATCTTTTTTTTTTTAAACATCGTTTTAACAATTTTGAAGGTCTATTCGTTTTGATTCAATTTAACTTTCATAACTGGTAAAGAGAACATATGATAAATAACAACTTTGAACTAGCAGGAAGGCTGGCTTCGTTCCTTAACATGTGATCGCTGCACATAGACATGAAGTTATTACTATCCAATTCGATTTTAAAGATTTATCGATTTTCATTTTTTGTTTTGAGTTTATTATTATATTTTAGATCGTTTAATCCAATAAAGTAAGTCATCTAATAAAGATGGTTATTTATAGCAAAAAAATAAATATAAACAGTACACAATAATTAATTTAACTAAAAACTAAATAACCTACCTAAGTTAAAATGTTAAAAGTATGAACTAAAATATAACTAACTAAAAAAATATAAAAATAAAACATATACCTAAGAGACTGACGGTATAGCCTCGTCGTACAGCAAGACTTCTAAAAAAAAATTACTAAAGCTTTGTTTTGATCAGGTTTGGCCGAACGGTGTACCGTTTGTGCTTTTTGTTGATCTTAAATATGAAACCCGAGGACGGGTGTTACTGTCAAGATGGCAGTGTCGGCGAGTTAAAAATTGATCCATGAATTTTGTTGATTCGAATGATTGAATACGTAAGCATTGTGCGAAAAATCCCTTAGTCATGATTTCTTTATAATTATTCCTGTATAGATCTTGGCTGAAGGACAAATAAAAGACTGGTTCAGAAAGGTAGTTTTGCAAGGCACTCTTCTGGAGTAGAATTTTTGCGAGTTGAAATTTTGTTATAGTTTTGTGGGACGCTTATTGCCGAGCTAGATCAGAATCATTTTATGGTTATTTCTAACCATGCTACCATAGAATACATAATAGTACAAGTACAGAAGATTCACTCTAAAAAATCAATTAAAGGAATAGACTCTCGCTACGATACAATTAAGTTCAATTCAGATCGCACAACGCTAATAACTTACAGTTATATTCACCTAGACAATCCATCTCTTTCTATCGCGTAACGCTTACCTTTTCTGGCGCACTGATTAGCCACGCTGGCATGGCCGCCGTACGTACTTGCGTTTTTAATACCTACCGCGGAGTGAGACAGGCCTGATGCTACTTACTAGTTTAAATTACTATTGAGAGCGCGTACGAGGGCGTACGCATGTCAGGTTGGCCGTGTCGGCGAGTTCAAGATAATCCCATTTATTATTGTTTTCGATGTGCAAACAGAAAGTTGTTTACTACAAAACATAACTGCTACATTTTCAAATGTTTCAACAAGTATAAAAACGGTCGCCCTAGTCATATATATATATACAGGGTGTTAGTGTAAACACTCTTATCCTTGATACCAGTGGTTCAGTATCATGAGTAGGGTCGAAAACCAGTAAAAAACAAATACTGTTTTTTTTTTACTGTTTAAAAAAAAATATCCCTCTAAAATCAAACATGCTCGTCGCCTCGTACGCAACATCGGCGCGGCAGGGTCAAAGAGAAAGGGGTGCGGGGGCGCATCGGCGGCGTGACCTTTGTCGCAACAAACATGCCGACACAAAGGCGGATCGCCGACAGTCAATTAGAACGCTTCCGGGAGTGAACACGTCACTGCGCGTTCCGTGCGAATCCCGATTTTCGCGCCTAGATTGACTAAATTACCTACCTAGTTAGCTAAGTACTTGACTGACGTTTGACGATGTCGTACACAAATGTTCAGTGGACCGAAATGGTGCGACTGTATGCCATAGCTGGTGACAACCTAAACTTGGCGCGAACGATGTACGCCGAGCGGTTCCCAGGAGAACGTGTGCCAAGCCGGGAAACGATTCTTGCGGCGACACAAAGGCTACGTAACGTACCTACGGCCAGTTCACCGTGCCTAGTCATGCCCAAGGTCGTGGTAATCAACAGTTGGCGGTGAACCTTCAAGAGGAAATCTTAGATTACTTCGCGGAGAACCCAGAGGAGAGCACCAGGAGGGCGGCTCGTCTGTTCAATGTCTCACACTGGACAGTGTGGAAAATTTTACATGTTGACGGCCAGCACCCTTACCACTTCCAGCCCGTTCAAGAACTGAATGACGCCGACTACCTACCGCGGTTGGAGTTCTCACGTTGGCTTCTGGACAACCTGGACAACATTTCCATTCTGTTCACGGATGAAGCAATGTTCACGAGATCAGGCATTTACAATGTTCACAATGAACATTATTGGAGTAAATTAAATGAGCACCGAATACGGGAAGACCATTTCCAGCGTCGGTTTTCAGTGAACGTGTGGGCGGGAATTGTGGACGGGGTACTTCTCGGTCCTGTTTTCATAGACGGACATTTTAACGGAGAGACCTACATGGACATTTTAAGACATGTGTTCGATAGGCTGTTGGAAACCGTTCCTCTCCGGTCTTTAAGAAATTTACACTTCCAGCATGACGGTGCTCCTGCACATTTTCAACTGCAGGTCAGGGCCATGCTGGATGAGGAATTTCCTGGGCGATGGATTGGTCGCGGAGGACCAGTGCACTGGCCAGCGCGTTCACCTGATCTCACGCCCCTTGACTTTTATCTTTGGGGAGATATCAAGCGCAGAGTGTACGCTACGCGTTTTGATAACACCACGGAGTTGAGAAATCGGATTCGTAGTGCATTTAGTGAAGTTCGGAATGACCCTTTTGTTCTTGCTAGAGTGAGTAATAACCTCCGAAGACGTGCGGAAGCTTGCGTGGCTCTGAACGGAGCCCATTTCGAACAGTTTTTGAGAGTGATTTAGATCGTTAGGTAAGTTATTTGTTATTTTTATGGAACTGTACATAAACTTGATTGATGATGAACTTTTTAAATACGCCAGAAATACCTACTCAACATCGATACTTCTTTTTTTGTTTAGTTGTCTCTAAAATTTTAACATCGATACACCTACTATTATTAATTTGTTTTTACTTCTGTCGCAAATCGTAGAGTAGCTATTTTTGCCTGTCCTAAGCCAGGAAAAGTACGAAGGGAAAGTTCCGTCTCCAAGTTGTGTTTTGTTTATTTGATACCTACACTTTGAGGACGCCTCGCCGCGTGGCCGTCGGTCGCTGACCTGACATTACCTACCTACCTACGGCGAGCGGGCAGCGCGGGCATAGTTGCCTACTTGACTAGAATGTCCATGAAATCACGTACGATGGCGGAAACATTCATCATGAATATCCATTCAAACTAATAGCGTTTTATTTTAATTACTCGCTCGAGTAACATTATTTTAGAGTTCAACATCCGTGGTTTGAACGAAAAGTGTGTTTATACTAACACCCTGTATATATATATATATATATATATATATATATATATATATATATATATATATATATATATATATATATATATATATATATATATATAGATAGATATACCAGTGGGCATAAAATATATAAACAGACGTTTGGGCACTACGTAGATCCAGCAGTGAGCCTGAACTTTGTTGATTTCACCTTTAGCGGCGAATAACTTGGCTCCCTTCGCATATTTTTCGAGCGGGGTGGCAACGTCGCATTCTAGGAATGGACTCTGTCCAACATATTCGTAGAAATAAGTTCTACTCGTCATTTTTTGTTTTCAACTGTCGAGAAAACTTAGATCCGTAACGGTTCCTTTTTGCAAACTCATTCGCACTTGCTGCGTCCACATTTTAGTCGAAACCCATGCTTGTGTTGTTCCGTTTTATATATATATCATATGTTTTTGTATGAACTTATTGGTACTTTCTGCCTCCGATTTTACTCAAAACCAATACTTCTGTTGTTCCATTTTATATATATAGTAATTGACTGTTAGTTAAGCGATAGCTGAAATTTAAATGCTTGGTTTGATCCAGCAGATTTTGTATTCACTAAACTTGTGCGTTTTAAGCTCCTATGTATTTTTATGAACTCATCGATACTTTCTAGCTCCCAATTTTATTTTAAACCAATGCTTATGTGGTTCCATTTCATAATAAATAATATAAAGATTAATTAAGGCACGGCATTTTATATTCTCAAAGCTTATGCATTGTAGGCTCCAACAATGTTGCCAATTTTGAAATCTATCGGATGGTAGATTTTGTTAAAAATTACAGCAATTTTTTCTAAAATTGTTTTTATTGAAATGAAATATTTTAGTATTGCCGTGCTATTTTAATTTAAGTAAGTCTTAAAAGTCATAATAATAATAAAATTCATATTTTTATACTGAATATGATAATATAAGTATTATCGTTTCGCACTACTTTACACATGTTAACATTATGTTTATGACTTAATGCACATAAAAAAACATGCCATCAGGCCTTACGCTCTTGCGAAATGGTATTAATAGTAAATATTACTATTAAAAAAAGTCTTCAAAGGTACAAAAACAATAATGTAAATAAATTTGAGCAGTAAGCCTACCAATCTTTACTATCAGTAAATTAAAAATTCTAAAAACTAGACGCTATCATTGATTAAAAAAGTTAAAACCATTGGCGGCTATCTTGGACTTAAAAAAATACGGATCCAAAGTCTTACAGTAGTTTCGAGTTTAGCGGAGTACTTCACCTCTTCATGAAAAATTTTGGATCTCTACGAAGTTTCAGTGAGACGGTATGATTGATCCAGATGCCATCTTGGACTCCAAAAAATATTCTTATTCGGATTTCGCGGCTTAAAACCCCCTGAATATTGATTTACAGCCAAATCGCAAGTAGTTAAATGTTGGTAGCAATCTTGGATATCTAAAAATTAAAAAAAAAATGCAGCTCTTAGTGGGAATGGCTTAGGCTTTGCTCTCGCCACGCAGGTTGCCCTGTAAATTACTTAGGGGAAGCGGTAACAAGTGGTGAAAGGAATGCCTCGGCCTTTGGCCTCACGAGATGGCTACGTCAAGGTGCTTGGTGTTGGCAATTGTAAAGAAGATGAATATTTTTTTTGGAAATTAAAAAGAAAATACCAGCTCTGATAAGATCAACACTGTTTGGATACGGAACCCTAATGCTATCATTAAAACAAAAACACATATCCCCCATTTAAAAAAAAAACAGATAAACATTTCGATATTTACATAATTCCTATACATAATAACAAAAGAATAAAAATAAACTGCTGCTACTATTATATTTGCAAAAAAAGAATGTCTGTCTGTTTGTACACGCTTATCTCCGGAAATACTGGACGAATTTGAATGAAACTTTATTGTTATATAGTTGGTAAGCCTGGGCAACATCCAGGATATAATTAATTTTTGGAAAATGGAACACTTGATGCAGAACCATAAATGGCCAGCTAAACTATCTCTTCTTTCGTCATACACTCTTGACAGAGTGGTCGTGATTATGGATTTGGTTGTTCATCCAAGGCCGCTGCTCTTGCTATTTTTCTCCACATATCTCTGTCTGCGGCTTTTTTGGAGCATTCCGTTGCTAGGCACTATGTTACAGTCTTGACATGATCCAACCACAACGTTGGAGACCGACCACGTGACCGCTTGCCTTCAGTTCGACCCTGAATCACCAAAAGCTTCAGAGAGTTTTCTTTGCGAGTGGCATGGTCGCAGAATTTAGGGATTCGTAATTGCACAATCGACGACAGCCTCTTCTTAATTCGTATTTCCTTCAATATGGAGATGCTAGTGCGGTGGGCCGTCCAATTTATTCTGAGAAATCGACGCCCGCACCACATTTCTAAGGTATAAATTTTCCTTCGCTCGTTCAGTCTTAATGTCCTTGTTTCAGTTCCATATAGGAAAATTGGAAAGACTAAACAGTACATAAGCCGAACCTTAGTATTTTTGGCTTCGACGGCTGATCTTGTCACAGTGCAGCGTCTTTTTATTTCGTCCTTACAATTTCCCTCATTGGACACAGTAGAACCAAGACAAAATTAGTTTTGAACCACTTGGCAAGTAGCAACGTTGGTGATTTCTGGTTTATTATTATTTTTACGATCCACTATCATTACTTTGGTCTTTTCACGGCTAATTATGATGTTGCAAGAAGAATAGTGTCATTAGCATATCTTACATTTGAAATCACCTGCCCTCCAACAGATATGCCCTTATCCCATCTCTCGAGAACAATTCGCATGATGTATTCTGTGTATATGTTGAACAAAAGCGGTGAAATTATGCATCCCTGTCGTACGCCGGCCTGCGTCTTGAAATTCTCTGATTCAACCCCATCGATTCTTACAGATGCTGAGCCCTCTTTATAGAGTGATTGAATAAGATGTGGTACACCCATTTCTAACATTACGTCCACAGTTTGAACCAAATAACTGTGTCGAAGACTTTGCGGAAGTCTACGAAGCAAATGAGTTTTTCGATGAGTTGTCTTAAAATGAGAATTTGCTCACGTGTTCCTCGCCCTTTATAAAACCGGCTTGGTCGGATGCAATTTCGGAACTTAAGAACGATTGAAACCGAGTATTCATAATATGTAGAAGTAATTTGCTTGCATGCGAGATAAGGAAAATGAGTCCGTAGTCATTACCTACACTTCTTGGTAGATCCCTTCTTGTGAAGTAGGATGAATGAAATGAGACCAATCTGCTGGCCACTTGCCTGTACTCCATATACTAGAACAGATTGTGTGTACAATATTCACTCCAGTCTCGCCCATTGCCTGGATGACTTCCATGGGAATTTCGTCTATCCCTACGACTTAACCTTTTGGTAGATAGTTGATGGCGGCATGGACTTCATCTTTCAGTAAACAAGGCTCGTGTTAGTCAGGCATTTAAGGAATTCCTAGGACCTTTGAGTGGCTAATTAACTAATAAGATTTAAATATCGATTCAAATCTAATGCACGGGGAATAAAGACGAAGGTTGTAAATCATAAAATGGTAGTCTCGGGAGAAGTGCGTATGATTTCGTGGCGTGGGCGCCTACATCACCAAAAATTCGTTCTTCAAATTTGAATTTAATTGCCGAACCTTGCTAATGTAATTCATACAGTTAGTCTGGAGGCAAAGGATAGTAAAAAAATAATAATATCGAAAAATGATACAGGATTGTTAAGTTTGTGTCATGCGATTATAAATAATTTTACTGCAGTCACAGGTATGGCACTTCATACAAACGGAGCAGCGTATATACCTAGTACTACTACAAACGAAACAATCCGTCCGTGCACACGTCACATGTGTGAGTTAAACAATCAGGGTCGCCACCACAGAATTTGTTGCTTTGCTTACCTGTTGTAATGTTGATAATGTGCGCAGTTTCTCTCCATTATAATTCAATAATCCTTAGTGACTCGCGTAATTTCAACGTGCGACTACCAATAACCCTGTTTTACTGGCGCTTACACCTCACAATAACGGGGGAAGGGTTGCGGGGACATTAGATTGCGGGGGACGGTGCGAGTTTCCGTTCTGTATGTAATACTATTATTAATTCTGTGCTACAGTTTAGCAGTAAATAAGGGAGAAAATCGTTTGGGAAGGAAATCAGTTGCAAACTTGACTCGATAATTTTTTCCGTAATTGATACTAGAAAATAATTCATGGATTCTATTTTCAGAAATTACGTTAAGATAGAAAACAATGTCAATAAAATAAAAAATCATTGCCAATGATAGTTTTTGCAATCTAAGACGGTTATATGTATTTTATTTAACTTTAAATCTTCATTGGCAACTCAAATTTCAACCAGTTATCCTCAACCGATTAAGCTGCAATTTTGCATACTTGTCAATACAATATTATGAAGTCAATGAGCTGTTTTGTTGTTGGGAGATATTCGCTAGGACTGAGTTATAAAACAACACAACCCCTTTTAGCAGGACTTGTTTGATGTGTCTTAACGAGCACTTTATAACGTTGCCAAAGGTTAGATCACGGAGACGGAAGATGGTCCATGGAATTTAGTAATAAAACGACATAACTCCATCGAGTTTGGGCTTATTTCATGCATCTTAAAAAGAAGTTGGCCTTACAAGATAGCTTGAGCAAAAAATTAAATTAACAAACACTTATACCACAACACTTGCACCGTCCATTCGATGCTTTACCGATTCACTTTATGATCATAATCGATTACGCAACTAGTTTCTATGAACGTATTAGATTATTTGATCCTAAACTTCAGCAGCAGAGGAGGACGCGTAGGTAAGGCTTATCCTGTAATAAATGACCTAAGGACTATGTTGTTTATTACTAAGTTCTTTTGTATGTAATAATAATAATAATTTTTAGGTAGATGTCCGTATCTCACTCCATAACCCAGTTATCCGGTCCACTAACATCCCATCCACATAGCCCAAACCAAGTACATCCCTCCCTGGCAATAGTTCGGTAGCTATGGAGGACTGTCCGTTAGTGTATCTCAATGGTACATTAAGGGATAGACCTCCGTAGATGCAGCCATCTCACATTTTAGATAAAAAGGTACTAAAAGGCCTCTTCATGTTGGCTTTGGCCCCATGAACGCCTCAAAGGACCGGGTCCCCATGGACCGGTGGCTGAAAAGCGTACCAAAATAATAATAATAGTACTCCTGACAAAAGTACTCAAAAGTCTTTTGTCAGTTCTCGAAAATGGTCATGCCACGCTCTATTGGGATCGATCTGTCATCACGGATAGGGCTATTGTCGCCAATAAGCCTGATATCGTGCTGATAGATCGATTGATGCGCCAGGCAGTGCTCGTCGACATCACCGTTCCGCATGACGAGAACCTCGTGAAGGCTGAGAAGGACAAGCTTAGCAAGTACCTTGACTTGGCCCACGAGGTGACCGCCATGTGGGATGTAGATTCGACGATCACTGTCCCGATAGTCGTATCGGCGAACGGTCTAATAGCGAAGAGTCTTGACCAACATCTTAAGACTCTCTCGCTAGATAGCTGGGTCAAGGGTCTGATTCAGAAGGCAGTACTCCTGGACACGACACGCATTGTCAGGAGGTTTCTCTCTCTGGGGCCCTAACCACCGGTAGCTTGGGCCTTACCCCCGCTGCCAGTGGGCAGCTATATTAGGGTTTTTCATAATGTGTTTATATTATGTAGTGTTTTTTATATATTTTACTTTTTATAGATATGTTATAAAAAAACCTAATATATGTTTATAAATAAAAAAAAGAGAATAATAATAAAGCTTAAATTATTCCATACAAAAATCAGTACAATTTTGAAATATATAATTTTTTTTTAATTATGACATTTAAAAAAAATATTATTTCCAGTTTAAAAATAATTAAATAACAGAAAAATTTATCATTGCATCATTTACAGTTACATAACTCTATTACCTATTTCAATAATAAATGATAACGATCTATAATTATGCAAATGTCATGATATTTATGTAAATATTATTCTTATTATTATATTACTCAAAATTATTATTCATAATAAAGATTATTGTTGTTTAATCGAATTTGACTATAATTTCAAATATTGAGATATGAATTTATGAGCTATGTATGGACCCCTCTTGGGTAAAAACCTCCTCCAAAGATAGGCATTTGTCCCTGTTTTCTGCTACTTTCATCCATCTTTTGTATGTGTTCCAGCATAATTATCAGAACAGCTCATTGGTTCCATAAGCATTGGATGAGTGTTATCACTTGATAGTCCAGTATCGACAGACTATCGATTCACTATCGGTATTTTAAATAAAGTCGATACTTTCGGTAGTCTATCGATACTACTGATAGTATCGATTCCGGTGACGAACAAACTATCGATAGCATTGCTTTTAATAATACAAAAACTATCGACACTATTGATAGTTCATAAATTTTCGAGACGCAATTCTAAAGATACTCATGACAGTTTGTTCTTTGTCAGGATCGATACTATCGATACTATTGATAGTATTGTTGGTAATCAATAGTATTGCTCTTATTGCTTTAAAACACATATCCATACCGATATACCACATATCAATAGTTTGGCATTTTTCAATTGAAACTTTTGAATGTACGGCAACACTATATTTGATTGCATAAACATTGCAAGTTGAATAGAAGCTTGTAATAATATTATTACTAGCAGATTGTAGCCAATGAGGTCAACGGTGCTCTCTGATGCCAAAAAGGTGGATTTGCATAAAATTGACGTAATTATTATTATTACTCTCGTTGACACTTTTGGCTCCAGTCGGAACAACATGCGCATGGCTGACTAGCATTGGATCTAGAAAAGGCACCCGGATCCAACTACGTAAACGGAACCAACAAATACTAGTCGTACGGCACGATGGATCTGCAAAGTGCCCACGGGTATATATATATATATATATATATATATATATATATATATATATTTGGGCACTACGTAGATCCAGCAGTGAGCCTGAACTTAGTAGACTCCACCTTTAGCGGCGGATAACTTGACTCCCTTTGCATATTTTTCGAGCGGGGTGGCAACGTCGCATTCTACGAATATGTTGGACAGAATCAACATATTCGTAGAAATAAAGTTCTACTCGTCATTTTTTGTATTCAACTGTCGAGAAAACTTAGATCCGTAACGGTTCTTTTTTGCAAACTCATTCGCACTTGCTGCGTCCACATTTTAGTCGAAACCCATGCTTGTGTTGTTCCGTTTTATATATATATCATATGTTTTTGTATGAACTCGTTGGTACTTTCTGCCTCCGATTTTATTCATAACCAATACTTATGTTGTTCCATTTTATATATATAGTGATTGACGGTTAGTTAAGCCATAGCTGAAATTTGAATGCTGGGTTAGATCCAGCAGATTTTGTATTCACTAAACTTGTGCGTTTTAAGCTCCTATGTATTTTTATGAACTCAGCGATACTTTCTAGCTCCGAATTTTATTTAAAACCAATGCTTGTGTGGTTCCTTTTCATATATGTTTAATATAAAGGTAAGCTTAGGCATGGCATTTTATATTTTTAAAGCTTATGACTTGTAAGCTCCAAAAGTGTTGCCAACTTTAAAATCTATTAGATGATTGTTCAAAATATACAGTCATTTAAAAAAAAAATACTTTACAATTACCTTGCTTTTTAATGCAAGTAATAAGTCTAAAAAGTCATAACAATAATAAAAACTCATATTTTTATACTGAATATGATAACCTTATTGTTTCGCATTATTTACAAATAAATAAATAATGGTAAATAGTATGATTAATTAAGTACTTTTCAAAGGTACAAAAACAATTATGCAAATAAATTCGAACACAACATACAAGCCTACCAATTTCTTTAGTCAGTAAATTCAAAATTAAAAAATCCAGACGCTTTGTTTACGAAATATAATTGCATTTCGAGTTTAGCGGAGTGCTTCACCTCCAAATACAAAATTTCAGATCTCTACGAAGTCCCAGCGAGACGTAATAATTGACTATTATATAGATTACGCCAAAGATTTACAGCCAAATCGCAAGCAGTTAGTAACTTTCGGCAGCAATCTTTGATTTCTAAAAATTAAAAAGAAACACTTGGTGTGGATGACTTGGGGTTTGCCCTCGCCACGCAGTTCGCCCTGTGGGCTTACATCACTCGACCTGTGCTGTGACCTCGTAAAAATTGCTTAGGGGGAGCGGTAACAAACAGTAGAAGAAGGGGAATGTCTTGGCCTTCGGTACGATATGGCTACGTCGAGTTGCTTAGTGGTGGCATTTGTATGGAGGATGAATATTTTTTCGAAAATTGAAAAGAAAATACCGGCTCTGATAAGATTGACATCGTTTGGACACGGAGCCCTAATTCTATCATGAAAAACAAACGCACACATCCCACATAAAAAAAAAACAGATAAACATTTGGATATTTAAATTATATTAACGAGCTAATCCACTGGGCTATGTCGGTGACATTACTTCTCCTACGAATTTCCTCATTTCTCATTCGATCAAATAGAGAATCACCGAGCATAGCCCTTTCCATAGCGCGTTGTACGACCTTGAGCCTTATGAGACCCATAGTAAGGGACAACGTTTCAGAGCCATAAGTCATCACTGGTAACACACATCGGTTGTAAGCTTTAGTCTTAAGACACTGAGGTATGTTTGACGAGAATACACTGCGTAGCTTCCCTAACGCTGCCCAGCCAAGTCGGATTCGTCTTAAGACCTCTTAAGCCTACCTAGATATACTGGTCTACAACTTCAAGTTCAAGGGTGGAGCTCCCAACACAAACAGGTAGAGGCGCAACATGGACATTTGACATTAATTTCGTTTAGTTCATGTTCATTTTAAGGCCCACCTGTTGGGAAACTTGGTTAAGGTCTGCAAGCTAGTACTTAAGTCCTCCATTGACTCCGCCATGACAACGATATTGTCGGCAAATCGAAGGTGAGTGATAAACTCGCCATTGATGTTGATAAAATTTTAAATGGATTTCTATTTTTTATTATTTCTATATGTTTTGAATAAAAGTACATATTGTTAGGAGACTGGCGCCATCTGCATGTGGTCTCCACAAACATGGGCACGATTTATCGATTTTCGCTAAAATCGATCGGTGGACGCGCGCCACCTCACTAGGCGTGACGTCACAAAGGCCGGAACGGAACGCCCGGCTTCTACCAGTTCTGAAATGCACCGACCGCGGACGGTCGTGTGTCACTTGTTCGTGTCCCGTCTCAGATCCTCGCAAGCGGGCGGCCGCTTGCTTTGTTTGATTATTGTCGTACAACAGTAATCGTGGAGATTTCTAACTGATTAACTCAGTATAGTTTGTTTATCGTTTGTAAGGGCATGTAGCCCTAGATTAAAAGACTTTGTGTATAAAATCTGGCGTCGCCATCTTGTTCTGTTCGCCGGTTCCCGACGCGACGCGATGAACGCGTAAATTTTGTCTTTGTTGAAAAGCGTATAATTTCATGGAGAAATATCGCTAAGTTTACTAATTATTGCTTGTTTTTATTGTTTGTTGTAAAGTGGAGTGGATGCCCATAATTAAAATAGTGTAATTGTTCGGGAGACGTAGCCTCATGGGTTCGGTTACGTAATCGTTATTTCATTATTATAATCTTTTAATTGCCCGGTTAAACGAAAGTTTTGTGTGGACTAATTTGTAAGGGCGTGGATGCCCAAAAATAAAAACTATTGTGTGTAAATCCTAACGTGGAGTTAGCAAGCCAAAGGACAAATAAAGGTCGCAACATGGTGTTGTTATTTATGTAACTTAACCATAAACATAACGTTTGTGAAAACTACTTAAATCTATTGTGCAGTGAAGTGCTATTGTGACGAATAGGTTTGGGGCGTCAAATGAGCTCATTGGGGTAGCATAGGGACCCAATTTCCTTCACCATCTGCCTGGGACCCATTGGGACCCAAACCCGTCGCCAACCCGAAGAGGACTTCGGGCTCGACGAAGAAACCAGGCGAGGCCGTCTGAAGATAATATAGACAGTAAGTGGTAGTATTAAGTTTTACGTAATTTGTAATTAGATGTAATTAGTTTCTAATAATTTAGGTTAATCGTATAATTAGGTTAGGAGGTTCTCTAGACCTTATCTAGAGTGGTAGCAGAGCTGCGTTTGTTTGTTTGTATGTTTGTTTGTATGTTTGTTTGTTTGTTGCCGGTTGGAAAAGTCGGCCGGGCCGACCCGCGCAACAAACCTTAGTTTTAGGAAACATTCTATAATCTGTATTATAGCTGTAAGTCTTCCTAAAATGTAATAAATAAATAAATGACAAATCCTTCCCATTCCAGAAGCTTGAAGGCATCTTCCATTGCAAGGGTGAACAGTTTTGGAGATATAACGTCTCCCTGTCTTACATCTCTGTGCAGTGGAATTGCCCTCGTGCACTGTTCCTGTTCTCGGACTGACATAGTAGCGTTACTGTATAAGCACTTCAACACTTCGATATTATATTATAATATATAAACCTACAATACCACTCACTCACTCACTCACTGACAAAGTTGTTTGCCCTGTTGCGGGGTTGGTAGGGTTTAGGTTGATGCACGGTCGTATAGAGGTGCTCCAGTGAGTACCAGAAAAATCTGACATTTGAAGATCTGCAGAAACCTGATGTGGAAGGGGTACGGCCTGCGAAAACGGTTAGGGTTAGGGGTGTGATTTTTTTACCAAAATGTAGGGGGTTGTAAGCAATTTGACGATCGTCATTTGTTTTTTATTTTTTTTCAAAATCCAAGATGGCCGCCATACAAGGACAATTATCCTCCATACAAACTTACCCATTTTCTGAACTGGAAACATATTTTTGCCCACCTCAACAGCCGCACGAAAGACCGCGGGCTGCTTGCAGCCCGCGCAGCGCCCGAAAAGCTAGATATATTATTATATTATAATACAATGTCCTTTTTTATTAAGTACAAATATTTTAAGGGGTGATTCAGTCCATAATTTTGAACAACTTTTCCCAGTAAATTTTTATCGAAATACGAAAAAACATTTTTAGGTTTTCATAGAAATCGAAGTAGTCACGTGATATCATTACTATGAAAAATGAAAATTTTCTTTTCGTATTTCGATAAACATTTATTGGGAAAAGTTGTTCAAAATGATGGTCTGATTCACCCCTTAAAATATTTGTACTTAATAAAAAAGGACATTGTATATAAACCTACAATACCACTCACTCACTGACTGATTGACATAGTTGTTTGCCCTGTTGCGGGGTTGGTGGGGTTTGGGTTGATGTGCGGTCGTATAGAGGGTGCTCCAGTGAGTACCAGAAAAATCTGACATTTGAAGATCTGCAGAAACCTGATGTGGAAGGGGTACGGCCTGCGAAAACGGTTTGGGTTAGGGGCGTGATTTTTTTTTCAAAATGTAGGGGGTTGTAAGCAATTTGAGGAGCGTCATTTGTTTTTTTATTTTTTTCAAAATTCAAGATGGCCGCCATACATGGACAATTCCCCTCCATACAAATTTCATACAAACAGCCCCCAAGCACTTTGCGAAGCGCCCTCGCGAGGCCGCAGGCCGAGTTGCGGAGCGAGGGCGAAGCCCGAGCTCCCCCCCCCCTTTGACCCCCCCCCCCACCAAGCAATTTTCACGAGGCCGCAGGCCGAGTGATGCGAGCCCGAAGGGCGAGCTGCGGGCGAGGGCGAAACCCGAGCCACTATCACAAAGCGCAGCGTCTTTTTTTTTTTCTGGAAATCCAAGATGGCCGCCGAAAGTCAACTGCTTGCGATTTGGCTGAAAATCGATATCTATATGTAATTTGACCCCAAAAACCTAAATTCAATATTTTTTTTGGAATCCAAGATGGCGTCTGGATTTTAGAAAATTAAACTTATTTCGTTTATAACGTCTCACTGGGACTTCGTAGGGGTCTGAAATTTTGCATGTGGGGGTAAAGCACCCCGCAGTACTCGGAACTGGAATCAAATTTTAGATCCAAGATGGCCGCCCCCACACATATTTTGATGTTTCCCATACTGACTGCAGTTTTTACCCATTTTCTGAACTGGAAACATGTCTTACCCTACCTCAACAGCCGCCCGAAAGACCGCGGGCTGCTTGCAGCCCGCGCAGCGCCCGAAAAGCTAGTTATATTATTTATTTATAATATATAAACCTACATTACCACTGACTGACTGACTGATTGACATAGTTGTTTGCCCTGTTGCGGGGTTGGTGGGGTTTAGGTTTGGGTGTGGTCGTATAGAGGGTGCTCCAGTGAGTACCAGAAAAATCTGACATTTGAGGATCTGCAGAAACCTGATGTGGAAGGGGTACGGCCTGCGAAGACGGTTGGGGATGGGGGCGTGATTTTTTTTCCAAAATGTGGGGGGTTGTAAGCAATTTGACGAGCGTCATTTGTTTTTGAATTTTTTTCAAAATCCAAGATGGCCGCCATACATGGACAATTCCCCTCCATACAAATTTCATACAAACGGCCCCCAAGTAACTTGGCGCAGCCAGAGGCCAAAGGTCAAAAGCGATGTACTCCCGCGAGGCTGTAGGCCGAGCTGTGGACCGAGGCCAAAGGCCGAGCTCCTCCCCCCCCCCCCTCTTGACCCCCCTCCCCCTACAAGTAATTTTCACGAGGCCGGAGGCCGAGTGATGCGAACCCGAAGGGCGAGCTGCGGGTGAGGGTGAAGCCCGAGCCATTCCTACGAGTACCGCGCTTTTTTTTATTTTTTGGAAATCCAAGATGGCCGCCGAATGCCAACTGTCTCCGATTTGGCTGAAAATCGATATCTATATGTATTTTGACGCCAAAAATCCAAATTTAATATATTTTTTTTGGAATCCAAGATGGCGTCTGGGTTTTCGAAAATTAAAGTTATTTCGTTCATAACGTCTCACTCGAACTTCATAGGGGTCTGAATTTTTGCATGTGGGGGTAACGAGGCCGTAGGCCGAGTGATGCGAGCCCGAAGGGCGAGCTGCGGGCGAGGGCGAAGCCCGAGCCACTATCACAAAGCGCAGCGTCTTTTTTTTTTTTTTTTTGGAAATCCAAGATGGCCGCCGTAAGTCAACTGCTTGCGATTTGGCTGAAAATCGATATCTATATGTAATTCGACCCCAAAAACCTAAATTCAACATTTTTTTGGAATCCAAGATGGCGTCTGAATTTTAGAAAATTAAACTTATTTCTTTTAAAACGTCTCACTGGGACTTCGTAGGGGTCTGAAATTTTGCATGTGGGGGTAAAGCACCCCGCGAAATTCGAAACTGCATTCCGATTTTGAATCCAAGATGGCCGCCCCCACACATATTATGATGTTTCCTTTACTGACTGCAATTTTTACCCATTTTCTGAACTGGAAACATGTCTTACCCTACCTCAACAGCCCCACGAAAGACCGCGGGCTGCTTGCAGCCCGCGCAACGCCCGAAAAGCTAGTCTTCTTCTTATATTTAAGAGCTGGGCTCTTGTCGGTGGAGTGCTTTCCATGTCTCTCTTCCTTCCGCTAAGTTCTTAACCTCTTTATATGTTTTCACGTTTAATTTTTCTTTTATTTGATCTATAAATTTTCTTCTGGGTTTTCCTACTTCTCTCTTTCCTTCTATTTTTCCTTCCATTATTGTTTTAAAGAACGCATCGTGGCGTAGTAGATGACCGAACATTTTCCCTCTTATATTTTCTATAATTTTTATTATTTGTCTTTTCTCTCTCACATCCTCTAGTACCTTCTCATTTGTAATTTTTTCTGTCTAACTTATTTTTTTCATTCTCCTCCAGCACCACATTTCAAATGCTTCTAATTTATCTCTATCTTTTTTGGTCATCGTCCACGTTACACATCCATATAAATGCTTTAATAAATCTTTTACGTAAACTTTCTTTAATACCAGAACAAAATATATATTTTTTACTCTTAAATGTACTTTTTGCAATAGCAATCCCCTTCTTAATATCTTCTGAGCATCTTGCCTCTTCGTTGATAATAGTTCCTAAATATTTAAAACTTTGAACTTGGTCTATTGTTTTATTATTAAGTTGGATATTTTTAATTACTGGACCTGAATTAAGTTCGATATATCGATAGTCAATACGGCATCGCTGAAGGACTGAAGCACGGCCCATGTTTAAATCGAATTGAAGGTCTTTTCATAGTCTACAAACCCCAAGCACAACGGCCGGTTGACTCTCTCGTTTTCTCTATAATCT
This sequence comes from Acrobasis consociella, assembly GCA_963555685.1. NCBI lineage: Eukaryota > Metazoa > Arthropoda > Insecta > Lepidoptera > Pyralidae > Acrobasis > Acrobasis consociella. The sequence continues at coordinate 13,457,784 of OY743125.1, read as the reverse complement.
GCCGCAGCGTATGAGTGTAGTCCATGGTATTCAAACCTTTACGGAAACCGGCTTGTTCAGGAGGCTGTAAGGCATCAAACCTGTTTGCGAGACGATTTGTGATGATCCTCAAAAACAGCTTATATACATGATTTAGAAGCGTGATACAGTTCTTCCATAGGGTGTTATCTCCCTTTTTGTAGAACAGGACCACCACGCCCTGCTCCACGCTTCCACCGTTACCCTTTTGAGCAGAACGGAATTAAATAGCCTCTGAAGGACATTCAGTACTGGCGTTCCGCCCGCTTTCAGAAGCTCTGCTGTAATTCCATCCTCGCCTGACGCCTTGTTGTTTTTAAGCTGTTTGAGGGCCATCCTAATCTTGTACAGGCTGATGTCTGGGATATCTTTGATGCATTTGGCGGGTAGGTACAGAACATATAAGTCGTGTTTTGTATTGCTCTGCAATTTTCTTTAATTTAAAATTATATTTATAATAATTTTAACAATTTTTTATGTTTAATTAAAAAGTATACAAGTTGTACTAACTGTATAATCCTTTAACATCTCTCTTCACTTAAAAATGGACACTGTACACAAGGATATCCAAGAAATGAAGGCGAACTTTGTCACTACAATGGCTAAGTTCCAAAAGGATCTCCAAAACGCCAGTTCCAGCCCAATCACTTTGACTTCACTCACAGCTGAATTTAAATCATTCAAAAAGTTCACTATGGAAACTCTCAACAATCTTCAGAGACAGTCAGAGTTGTTGGCTCAACAACAAGATAGCTTTGAGATGCGTTCCCGGCAGAAAATGGTCTTTTTTCATGGAGTATCAGAGAGCAAGAACGAAGATACATGGCCAAAATCATTGCAGAGAGGCTAAAGGTTCCGGACTTCTCTGGTAAGGATGTGAAACGGAGTCACCGTTTAGGTCAAACTTCAGGCAGCAAACCGAGGCCCATTGTGGTAAAAATTTTTAGTCTGGCAGTGCGTGATAAGGTCTGGTTTAACAAAACCAACCTCAAGGGCAGTGGGATCACTATGTCAGAGTTCTTGACAAGGTCGCGTCACGATACGTTCATGGCAGCAAGGCAAAAATATGGTATATCCAAATGTTGGATAAGAAGTGGTGTTATACATCTAATCACTCCCGATGGCGCGAAGCACCGTGTGACCTGCCAAGCTGAACTAGATGAGGTCGATGGTACTCTAGACGATGAGGAGCTTGAAGAGGAACCCGCGGTCTCTAAGCCCACAACATCGAAAGCTGCGTCAACTTCTAGAACAGCGGCGATCAGCAGGAAAAAGCCAGGAAAGAAGTAGACGGCTAGGTGCGGGGTACCTTTTCTGGGTACCTGCATCCTGTGTCGATTCGCCACGGGTAATTTTATAATTTCTATTTAAATTTTCACCCACTTTTATTTTATTTTTTACCATCTTTAATTTTAGATTTTCTTTTCGGCCAACTTGGAGGTAATATGTCTTTAGCTTGTTTATATCACAAATGTCAATGTTGTCTATTTTTCCCTACTTGACAGATGACAGTTAACTTTTTTATTTTGTAATAGTATAATGAAATGTGTAATGAGAAATGACACTACAGGCCTTTCATATACGTTTACATACAAAATAGAGGTTATGTTACAGATAATTCTCTTAGCAAACAATTAACAGGTAGTCTTCAACATATTGTAGGTGCCCACGTATATTGCATTTTATTATAAATAATTTTAATTTTTTACTTATATTTTTATTATATTCTTATATATATATATATATATATATATATATATATATATATATATATATATATATAAACAGACGTTTGGGCACTACGTAGATCCAGCAGTGGGCCTGAACTTAGTTGATTCCACCTTTAGCGGTTTAGCGGTAATGGATTCTGTCCAACATATTCGTAGAAATAAAGTTCTACTCGTCATTTTTTGTATTCAACCTCCGAGAAAACTTGGATCCGTAACGGTTATTTTTTGCGAACTAATTCGCACTTGCTGCGTCCACATTTTATTCAAAACCCATGCTTGTGTTGTTCCGTTTTATATATATATCATATGTTTTTGTATGAACTCTTTGGTACTTTCTGCCTCCGATTTTACTCAAAACCAATACGTATGTTGTTCCATTTTATATATATATAGTGATTGACGGTGAGTTAAGCCATAGCTGAAATTTGAATGCTTGGTTTGATCCAGCAGATTTTATATTCACTAAACTTGTGCGTTTTAAGCTCCTATATACTTTTATGAACTCATCAATACTTTATAGCTCCGAATTTTATTTAAAACCAATGCTTGTGTGGTTCCATTTCGTATATATTTAATATAACGGTTAGCTTAGGCATGGCAATATATATTTTTAAATCTTATGCCTTGTAAGCTCCAAAAGTGTTGCCAACTTTGAAACCTATTGGGTGATTGTTAAAAAACTACAGTAATTTTTTTCTAAAAAATTTTTATGAAATATTTTAGAATTACCTTGCTTTTTAATGCAAGTAATAAGTCTAAAAAGTCAACAATAATAAAAACTCATATTTTTATGCTGAATATGATAACCTTATTGTTTCGCATTATTTATACATCTAAACATGTTTATGACTTAATGCACACAAAGAAACTTGCTATCTTGCCTTACGTTCTTGCGTAATGGTACTAATGTATGTACTAATGTACTTTTCAACAAAAGCAATTATGCAAATAATTTTGAACACAACATACAAGCCTACCAATTTCTTTAGAGTCAGTAAATTCAAAATTCAGAAGTCCAGACGCTTCGTTTACGAAATATAATTGCATTTCGAGTTTAGCGGAGTGATTCACCTCCTCATACAAAATTTCAGATCTCTACGAAGTGCCAGCGAGACGTAATGATTGACTATGATTTTTTTTTCATCCAGATGCCAGATCCAGATTTTGGACATTAAAAAAATCAAATTCGGATTACGCCCAAAAACCCCTGGATATAGATTTACAGCCAAATCGCAAGCAGTTAGTAACTTTCGGCAGCAATCTTTGATTTCTAAAAATTAAAAAGAAACACTTGGTGTGGATGACTTGGGGTTTGCCCTCGCCACGCAGTTCGCCCTGTGGGCTTACATCACTTGACCTGTCATGTGGCCTCGTGAAAATTGCTTAGGGGGAGCGGTAACAAACAGTAGAAGAAGGGGAATGGCTTGGCCTTCAGTACGACATGGCTACGTCGAGTTGCTTGGTGGTGGCATTTGTATGGAGGATGAATATTTTTTCGAAACTTGAAAAGAAAATACCGGCTCTGATGAGATTGACATCGTTTAGATATGGAGCCCTAATTCTATTATGAATATGAAAAACAAACGCACACAACGATATTTAAATTATGCAATACATATAATAGTAAAAAAATTGTCTGTATATTGACTAAATTTCCAAAAAGAAACAACGAGCAGATAGATACACAGTGAAAGAGTAAAATTTTAAAGAGAATGTCTCTGTTTGTTTGTCATTTTGTACACACTGATCTCCGGAAATTCTGGATATATTTGAATGAAAATTTATTAATATAAATCTGGGCAACATACACGGTATAATTGATTTCGGTAAATGGAACACCTGATGCAGAACTATAAATTTTCAGCTAAACTATGAGAAATAATAAAATGACGCCACAGCAAAAGTTGTTTAGTCTGATAAGCATATTTGTGCACGCGAACGAAGTCAGGCATTAGTTATCATCATCATCATCATTTCAGCCGCATAACGTCCACTGCTGGACATAGGCCTCTCCCAAAGATTTCCAAAATGACCGATCAAGAGCGGCCTGCATCCAGCGCTTTCCAGAGACCCTGGTCAGGTCATCTGACCACCTTGTAGGTGGGTGCCCTACGCTTCGCTTGCCAGTACGCGGTCGCCATTCAAGAACCTTTTTGCCCCATCGGCCATCGGTTCGTCGCGCTATGTGTCCCGCCCACTGCCACTTCAACGAGCTAATCCGCTGGGCTATGTCAGTGACTTTTGTTCTCCTACGGATTTCCTCATTTCTGATTCGATCACGTAGGGAAACACCGAGCATAGCCCTCTCCATAGCGCGTTGAGCGACCTTGAGCTTTCTTATGATACCCATAGTAAGGGACCATGTTTCAGAGCCATAAGTCATCACTGGTAACACACATTGGTTGTAGACCTTAGTCTTGAGGCACAGAGGTATTTTGGACGAGAAGACATTGCGTAGCTTCCCGAACGCTGCCCAGCCGAGTCGGATTCGTCGAAAGACCTCTTCCTCGAAGCTGGAACTTCCTGCCTGGATCAATTGACCCAGGTAGATATACTGGTCTACAACTTCGAGGGTGGAGCTCCCAACACAAACAGGTAGGGGCGCAACATGGACATTCGACATTACTTTCGTTTTGTCCATGTTCATTTTAAGGCCCACTTGTTGGGAAACTCGATTTAGGTCTCCGAGCATAGTACTTAGGTCTTCCATCGATTCTGCCATGACAACGATATCGTCGGCAAATCGAAGGTGAGTGATATACTCGCCATTGATGTTGATGCCAAATCCTTCCCATTCCAGAAGCTTGAAGGCATCTTCCAGTGCAACGGTGAACAGTTTCGGAGATATAACGTCTCCCTGTCTCACACCTCTATGCAGTGGAATTGCCCTCGTGCACTACTCCTGTACTCGGACTGACATAGTGGCGTTACTGTATAAGCACTTCAACACTTCGATATACCGATAGTCAATACGGCATCGCTGGAGAGACTGAAGCACGGCCCATGTTTCGATCGAATCGAAGGCTTTTTCATAGTCCACGAATCCCAAGCATAACGGCCGGTTATACTCCCTCGTCTTCTCTATAACCTGCCGCAGCGTATGAATGTGGTCTATGGTGCTAAAGCCTTTACGGAAACCAGCTTGTTCGGGAGGCTGGAAGGCATTAAACCTGTTCGCGAGACGATTTGTGATGACCCTCGAAAACCACTTATATTCATGACTCAGAAGCGTGATAGGCCTACAGTTCTTCAATAGGGTGTTATCTCCCTTTTTGTAGAACAAGACCACCACGCCCCTGTTCCACGCTTCTGGCGTTACGCCCTCGAGCAGAACGGAATTAAAGAGCCTCTGAAGGACTTTCAGTACCGGCGTTCCGCCCGCTTTCAGAAGCTCTGCTGTGATTCCATCCTCGCCCGGCGCCTTGTTGTTTTTAAGCTGTTTGAGGGTCATCCTAATCTCGTACAGGCTGATGTCCGGGATATCTTCGGTATAGTGTCGGGTTAGCTTGGCTCTTGGGTCTTTAGCCATTTGTTTACTGGGTTGTGAAACTGAGGTATACAGCTGTCCATAAAACCTTTCGATCTCCGCCAAAACCCCTTCCTTTGTCGACACCACGCTGCCGTCCTCCGTCTTCAGCTTCATCAATCGGCTTTGCCCAACCGACATGGCTCTTGCGAACACTTTGGAGCCTTTATTCTGCTCTATCGTCTCCTTAATACACTCAGTATTAAAGGAGCGGATGTCGTGTCGCAAGGACTTTTGTATACGTCTGTTGAGCTGCCGATATGATTCAGCATCTTCGGAGGTCTGCAGCGGCCTTGATCCATTAGTTAGTATAAATACAAATAAATACATCATTATAAGAATTAAAAATTCTTAGGACAGTTGAATTAGGACGAAGGTTGTAAATCATAAAATGGTAGTCTTGTGGGAAGTGTGCATAGTTTGGGTGTGCATTCTTTTACAGACAAAAGTTTTATAGATTTTCGTTATACGGAATATTTATTTCATACTCACAATATTTATTATGAAGAATTTTATAGTAACAAAACAAATTTTCTTACAAATAACATTATTTTTTTCGATGTTAATAATATCAAATCAAATTTTTTCAATTCTCAAATTATTTAGTCTTCTTTTATACTTATATTGTTATATAACTTCGCTCTAGATCGGTCATTTTGAAAATCTTTGGGAGAGGCCTATGTCCAGCAGTAGACGTTGTGCGGCTGAAATGGATGGATGGATGGGTGGATGTTATATAACTTAACCTACACTCCACGACAAAGTTGATTTTGTGTCTGTGTTAATTTCGTCTTAAGCTTGAGTCGTTCGCTCGCTCGTGTGTTAGTCACAGGAAACCTAACAAACTTAACCCACAACCCACGACAAAGTTGTTTGTTTTTGTGTTACTTTCGCCCTAAGCTTCAGTCGCTCGCTCGTGTGTTGGTCACAGGAAACCTAATGAACCTAACCTACAATCCACAACAAAGTTGTTTTTGTGTCTGTGTTACTTTCGGCTTAAGCTTAAATTGTTCGCTTTTAATACATAAATATAAAACAATTTAAAATATAAACAGCTTATTCGAAGTGCTTTCCATTGGCTGCAATACAGCCCTTTACATGTTGAGGTCAGTTATCAATAGAAGCATTCACTCTTTCCATGGGAAAATTCTTCACTGCCAATCGTATGGATTGTTTTAGGGACTCCAAATTATCATGGCGTTTAGAGTAAGCCGTACTCTCTAAAACTGACCATAAAACATAATCCAGCGGATTAAGATTGGACGGATGAAGATTGGATTAGACGACGGCCAGTTTCCAGCTCTGATGAAGTCGGAAACGTTTGATTCCAACTAAGACTGCGTTGACCGAGCTTTGTGACCCGGTGCCGAGTCTTGCTGGAAGAACCATTCTTGGTTATTGAACATAGTGTTGTTAAGGTGCTTAAATACCTTCTCAAGAATGGTATCTTGATACACTTATGCCGATGTTTCGATACTTTTTTCACAAAAGCATGGCTCAGTCACTCCTTCATAGCTAACACCCCACCAAACCATCACTAAAGTCGGCTAATGCCACGCTGCACTCTGTCGACTTATTGGGAAGCTTTCTTAGAGCTTGGGGCATAAATACCTACAGTCATTTTATTTGTTAAAATGTTGCTCAATGGTAAAAAAATGGTCATCCGTAAACAATTTTTTTCTGCGACCACCCATTGCGTACCGCTTCAGTAGATTTTTCGATTTTACTACTCTATTCTATTCTCTTCTAGTCTTTTATAGGCAGCAAGTCCTAAGTCATGTTTTAAAATAAGCGACATGGTTCTAGGTGCTATCTTCATCTCCTGTGTTAAAATCTTTTGCTTTCGGACAGGATTTCTTCGAATTCTTTCCCTTACTGCTTTGACCACCTTTTTCATATGAACACTACGTGGACGGCCAGATCTTTTACTGTCACAAAGAGGAGGTCTCATTGTACCTTTTATAGTCCGGTACCACAGAATTAATAATAGTGTTACATACAGAACGGAAACTCGCACCGTCCCCCGCAATCTGGTGTCCCCGCAACCTTTCCCCTGTTATTGGGACGTGTAAGAGCCAGAAAACAGGGTTATTCGTAGTCGCACGTTGACATTACGCGAGTCACTTAGGATTATTGAATTATAATGGTGAGAAACTGCGCACATTATCGTTGTTTATCCACGGATAACAATAAAAAACGTAAATTTTAAAATCATAATCATAATCATATTTATTCATAAAAAGTATTTACACGTCATACAAAAATAAAATTGAATAATAAAATAAAATAAATTAAACATACAAATAAATATATTACGCATACACATACATAACTAATAATAATCATATAATTACAGAATAATCGAATGAAAACTAACATATCAAATTGGAATTATAAGCGACATTCATAAAATTCTTCTATACTGTAGAATGTACGCTCAAGAAGCCACTTTTTTAGCTTGACTTTAAAGCTTGTCAATGTAGTCGCCTGTTTTATATCAGATGGCAACTTATTAAAGACAGACGGCCCCATTACATGAGTCAGTCTGTCAGTCTTAGCTAGTCTGTGTGGTATCAGGTGCAATCGGTCAACATCGCGGAGCGCAATGTCGTGCACATCTCTCGGTCTTTGGTACACGTGTTGGTTACTAAAGACATATGTGGCTACCTGTAAGATGAAAAGGGATGGCAGCGTGAGGATTCCAAGGGTTTTAAAGTATGGTCTGACGGTTGTTCGCCCTGATACGTGGACTATCGCGCGGACTGCTCGCTTTTGCATACGAAACGCTCGTTGCCATTCCGCGGCGCACCCCCAGACCTCTAGGCCATACTGCAGACCAGACTGCACTATCGCAAAGTAGGTAGACCTCACCACCTCTCTAGGTACCACATCCGATAGTCGTCTGAGCGCGAAGCTAGTGCTTGCCAATTTACCGCACACTTTATCAACCTGTGTTTCCCAGGTAAGGGCACTATCCAGTTGTATTCCCAAGAAGGTAATGTCATCCACCTGTTCAATAGTTGTTCCTTGTATAGCAACAGATAATCGTATAGATTTCCGAGTGGTGAAAGCAACAAATTCTGTGGTAGCGACCCTGATTGTTCAACTCACACATTTGACGTGTGCACGGACGGATTGTTTCTTTGTAGTAGTACTAGGTATTTATGCTGCTCCGTTTCTATGAAGTGTCATACCTGTGTCGGTACACAAACATTTGACTAATACCAAGCGTATGGAGAATTTTAAAAACTGCATTTGGCTCAAACCTACTTTGTGTAATGCAATCACAGCGATTCGGTTCTCTATATCACGCAAAATATTGTTCAATATATTAGCGCCAAAAGAAGAAAAGACAATGAAAAATCATATAAAAGTAACGGATTCCAAATTCAAATGTAATATTTTTTTTATTTTTAATGGTAACGAGCTTTTTTGTCCACGAAAACGAGGTCAAAGGCATCAGATAGTCACAAATTAACACGTCTTTCAAAAAATGTAAACACTTCTTAGGACAGTTGAGTGGCTAATCTATATTCAAATCTAAAGCACAGGAATTAAATAGGAAGGTTGTAAATCATAAAATGGTAGTCTCGCGGGAAGTGCGCAGTTGCGTAGCGTGTGCGCCTTCGTCATCGACTAATTGTATTTCAAATTTGAACTTAATTATCGAACCTTGCTAATGTAATTGATACATTTAGTCTCGGCTCAAAGGATAGTGAAAAAATAATATCCAAAAATGAAATTGGTTTGGCAAGTTTGTGTCATGCCATTATTAATATTTTTACTGTAGTTTGGCAGTAAACAAGCGAGAAAATCGTTTGGCATGGAAATTAGTCGCAAACTAGACTGTATTCTTTTTACGTAATCGATACTAGAAGATAAACTCATTGATACCATTTTTCAGAATTACTTCTTAATACAAAACAACGTTAATAAAATAAAAAACATTGCCCGTGAAAGGTTATGCAATCTTTAAGAAGGTTATATGTATTTTTTTGTTTTTAGTTACTAACTTGCAATGTATCAGATATCTACGTACGAATATTGGTTTGGGTCAAATCTTGTAGCTCAATTTCCAACCAGCTATTCTCAATCGATTTCGCTCAAATTTTGCATACTTGTCAATACAATATTATGAAGTTAATGAGCTGTTCTGATGATGGAACCGGGAGGTATTCACTAGGACTGAGTTATAAAACAATATAACCTCATGGAGCAGGACTCGTTTGAATTGTCTTAATGAGCACATTAGTGCAGACGATGCCAAGGGTCTGATCTCGGAGGACGGAAGGTGGTCGATGCAATTCAGTAATTAAACGACGCAACTCCATCGAGTTGCGGCTTATTTCATTCGTTTCAATAAGTAGTTTGGCCTCAGAATAAAAAACTTATCACACAAGGAAACTGTTTAACATAGCAATTCTAACGGAGCACTTGCACCGTCCTTTCGATACTTTACAGATTTACGTAATGATCATAATCGATTACGCAACTTACATTATAAATGTATTAGATTAGTTGATTTTATACCTTGGCAGAGGGAAACACGCAGGTAAGGCTAATCTGTAATAAATGATCTAAGGGCTATGTTATTTTATTTACTGAGGGTTGTTGAATTCGTTCCGGTTCCATCATCAGAACGGCTCATTTACTCCATAAGCATTGGATAAGTGTTGCCGCTCGATAGTCCACTATTGACAGTCAATTGACTCACTATCGGTATTTTTAAGCAAGTTGAACAGAAGCTTGTAATAATATTATTACTAGCAGATTGTAGCCAATGAGGTCAACGGTGCTCTCTGATTGGTTGATTTGAATCGGAAGTAACAGTGTTGAATGCCAAAAAGGTGGATTTGTATAAAATTGACGTAATTATTATTATTACTCTCGTTGACACTTTTGGCTCCAGTCGGAACAACATGCGCATGGCTGACTAGCATTGGATCTAGAAAAGGCACCCGGAGCCAACTATGTAACGGAACCAACAAATACTAGTCGTACGGCACGATGGATCTGCAAAGTGCCCACGGGTATATATCTATATATATATATATATATATATATATATATATATAGTACGTATTTTTATTTTATTTTTTATATGATATCTGAATACCATACATACACAAAATGAAGCATAGTGATAATGAACAGGATGATTCGTTTCACTCAATCTCATCATCTTCTGAAAGTTTCCAGAGCTTGCCACCTTCACTTGATGAAGTTCTTTCTTCCAATTTCTCAAACTGTGCTAAAAACTTTAACGTTATTCACATAAATGCTCAAAGCATCCCACATCACTTCCCAGATATGTTAACTTCATTCGATGTAAAAGATATCCATGCCATCCTAGTATCGGAGTCTTGGCTTCATCCCTCACTTCCTTCAACTTCATACTCGCTGCCAGGTTTCCAGCTCATCCGTAATGACCGCCTTGAAAAAGCTGGCGGAGCGGAGGTGTGGCTATCTACCTCCGATCGTATATCTCATGTAATATTGTCTCTCTCTCTAAATCCACAAATCCTTCCCAAGAATGCGAATACCTTTTTATTGAACTCTCGTTTTATCACACAAAAATTCTACTTGGTGTCTTCTATTGCCCGTCTGAGAAATAAACTATTTTGCAACTTTAGAAAGTACCCTCGAAAACTTAGTACCCTCATATGACCATACAATTATCTTAGGTGACTTTAATACGTGTCTTCTTAGAAATGATCACCGGGCTAAATACAAACCGGGCCTTACAAACTTAACTGATAGCTGTAACTTTAACATCCTCCCACTCCAAGCCACACATTTTTTCCCACATTGTATACCTACTCTTCTAGATTTAATACTTGTATCCTCTATAGACTTTGTTGCTAAATTTGGCCAGTGTACAGTAGCCTGCAAAAGTCCATATAGAATGAGCAAATATTATCGCATCCAGCGGTCAAACTCACTCACACAGCTACACAAATAAACCAATAAACTACTGTTCGATCTATTAGTTAACCAAGTAATATATCAATAATTTTACCGCCAGTCATAAGATGTTCTGTGGCTCAGTGGGAAATGATCCGACTCTCATAGGTGGATTAATTTTTTTTATATTATAACATATTTTTTAATAATCAGAAATTGTATTGAGAAATATTTCAAACAACTTAGCAGCAATTATAACATTTAGTTTAAAACACTTAAAAGTGTAGGGTAGGGTACGACTAACATGCCATAAGAACTGATTTAACTTTGTCCAAATGCTTTGTCGTTACTAGTTCGCTAGCGGAGGTGCCTGTATTGCTTAAATCGATTGAGTCGTATTGATCGTTCTAATAACTATGCAATCTAATATTCATATGCAGGATAGGATGCGCATTGTGGAATTGCATAATATGGGATATAACATATCTCAAATCGCTGATCAAACCGGATTTACTGTAAGTATTATTTTTATTCGCAATTAGCTAATTCTAAAAATAATGGTATTGTTATCAGTAAGTTAATTTCTGTGAATTGTTTCAGTGGATAACAGTAAAGCGGTGGATAAGTCGCTTTCAACAAGAAGGCGTTATAACCACACGGCCTCGTAGTGGGCGTCCGCGGCATATTAGTGCATCCCAGCGGAGCCACATGGTTCAGCAATATGAATCGAGTGGCTTTGTGCCGACGTCTGTGTTCGCGAGTATGGACACCGTCCGGCGAGCTTTGCATGCTGAAGGAATTCACCACAGAAAACCAGCTAAAAAGCCCTACCTATCCGAGAGCCACAAACAAAATAGATTGGCATTTGCAAGGGAGTATTTAGATTTCGACTGGAACAGTACTATATTTACCGACGAGAAATCGTTTATGTCAAGCCAGCACGGTAGATTACACCTATGGCGCAGGGATGGAACTCGTTATGATGAACAAAACGTAGTTGCAAATATGGAGTCTGGGCGCATTTCAGTGAATATGTGGGGGTGGATGAGTGCCGCTGGACCTGGCGAATTGGTATCGATAGTGGGCCGCGCTACAGGTGCTCATTATGTGCAAGTGCTGCAAGATCACATGTTACCAACTGTGCGATGTGTCTATCCAGCAATAGATATGCCAATATTGACATATGTGCAAGATAACTGTCGTGTGTATCGAGCTCAAGTAGTGCGTGAATGGTTCAGACCAAATAGTGACATAAACGTTATTCCCTGGCCAGCAAAGTCTCCGGATTTGAATCCGATAGAAAATGTATGGGGTTTGATGGTGCAGAGGTGGGAAATGCACAATGAACGAACTGCAGAAGTGATAAGTATGTAAGTAAAACAACCGAGTCGTTTGAATGCGCGTTTATTACTCGCTCCAGAGATGTCACCACAGATATTTTATATGCCGATACATCATTCCTCCACATGTAATTTTTGGAACCTGATAACAAACGTTATTTTGTTAAAAAGGACCAGCTACAAATAACAATAAGATAGGAGGATTAACTTACATAATAAAGTAATTCATATAAAATAAAATCTAAAAATACATTTTATAATCAACCTTTTTTCTGGGTCTTTTGCTGCGCGAGGTTGTTAGTGAGGGCTCTTGAACGGTAGCCAACAGTACCTCACTACCCGGTACAGTCTGGCCGGATTCCTTTCCAGAACTTTGACTTGGTAATACTATGGTACTCGTATTATCGTTCATGATCCCTTTCTCACACCTCTGCACTTCCTCACAATTACCCCATTCTTCCTCATCAAGCTCGGGCGAAGTTACTATTGAATGAGGCATCAATATCAACTGGGAGAGGTCCCTGACTACAATCAGTGCCGTGGACTGAGCGTTCCGGTGAACAAGGAATAACATCAGCCACTGATGGCGGAACCGATGATGAAGACGGCTCTACAGGTGGAATTTGAGATTCATGAGTAGTGATGTGCCGTTCCCGAGAACGTTCTCCAACCTGAGAATATTGCCGGCAGTGTTCCCGGGAACGTTCTGCTAAGTGAGAACGGTTGAGAATCATTTTTATAAAATGGAAACAATCAGCCTTTCTTAAGTTAAATAGTATCAAATAAAGTCGATCGATGATTGTGTATAAAACAATACACTCTATTTCCAGTAAAATACTATATTCTCAGTATTAGCAAGTATTCTCGAGAATATTCTCGGGAACTTTCTCGGCAATATTCTCAGCAAAATTGCATGTTTAGTAAATTTTATTTTTTTCTTTGTGAAATATTGTATCATTGATATGCACGTTGACAGCACTTTCTTTTTACATGTAAATAAATAATGGACAGGTAAATTGTCCGTTTACTTGATATTAAATAAAAAATTGTAGATGCAAAGACAGAAGGGATAATGAAACGAATGTTTACAATCAACTCCGTTTAATCAGACAAGAAAACATCAACTTCAGAACTTACAATATTGACTAAGAACACTGAGTGAACGTTCTAACATCTGATTTAAAATAATAAAAAAGATAGTTCAATCGCTTTAATGATTGATAACTTAAATAAATCAACAACTATCTAAAGAAAAAAATCAACAGACTTCGTATAAGTGATTAATAACTCAAAATAAATCAACAACTATCTAAAGAAAAAATCAACGGACTAAAATCAAAATATATCAAATTAGAACTTAACATGTAAAAAATAACAAAGAATACTAAAATTAACAATATGTAACGACCTTGAGATATAACGAACACTCTGAAATCTAAAAAAAAATAAACATTGAGATCTGATTTAAAATTATTAAGTATGACAAAACCGTTTTTCTACAAGAAAATAATTCTAAACTGTCGAAAGAGGATCTTCAAGAAGTAATGGTTCTTCTTGAACATCCTGAAACTCATCAAAATCAAAAGTTTCCATGGATTCAAGCATAGATTCTTCATGTTCAGAGTCACTTTCGTGGTTTTCTGAGGTAGCCGACGATTGAGTTGTAGAAGATGATTGATGGCTCTGTGTTTGTGTCTTATTTGAGGACTTTGGAGTTTTATTCATGAGCTTCCAATTATGAGCCACGTAACATAGTTTTCCAGCTCTATCAGTCTTTAGTTTGTTTCTTTTCTGGGTATGAATATTAGAAAATGTCGAGAAACTCCTTTCCACAGTTGCCGAAGTAGATGGTATTGATAAAATTTTCAGAGCAGCTCTTCCAAGATCTGAGTTGGGAAAAAATAAGTTCCACCAAGACAAAGGTTGAAGTGTGCACGCAGAATCCCAAAGAAAACTTTTATCATAAATGCCAGTTCGTCCTTTATAATTTGCTAAATCTTAAAGGATTCTTGGTCCGTTTGGCCCGTATTCACATTGCGAAATATTCATTATTGCCTGGCATCCTTCGAGATTCGCATTAGCAGGTAAAGTTGTGCCTTGGTTGCCAGGGTCCAAAATAGTGGCCGCGAAGTGAACTGATTTTAATGCATTTTGTTTTCTTTGTGTAAACTTAGCAAATATTTCTTCTAGATGATATCCGAATATTTGTTTTGCATTTTCGGAATGAAGCATTTCTTCGATTTCTGTAAATGCTTGGTGAACTAAATGAATTTTTCCGTCATCACCTTCTAATTTAGTTATCCAATCTACTGTTGGTTTAAAAATTTTTGCATGCCGCTCTATTTCAACCCATGTAGCTTCATCCAAAATTAATGATCATGAGCAGGACAGCAATATCTCACTCACACATTTCATGCCTTGTTTATAACGATTAGTCTTAGCGCCAAAAAAATAAAGCAAAGAAACACTGTACATCATCACCTATAAATAAACAAACAAATTTAATTATCAACTAATTTATTTTGTTGAGAACGTTGAGAATATTCCCGGCAGCGTTCTAGATTCCTGAGAATATTCTCACTGGCAATATTGCCGGCAACGAGAACCTTCTCAGCGGCACATCACTATTCATGAGGCACATCGTTTTGAAAAATCATTTTATTACCCGTATATTTCATCATTTGATCGACATGCCTTATACAATGTAAATTTGTATTATGAATTAAAATTTTGTACATTTTATTCCCAATTTTCTCTTTTACAATACCTAGCTGCCACGTTTCTTTCCGAGCACTGTACCATCGGACCCATACAACATCACCTATTTGAAAACTTCTTTTAACCGGTACCTGTTGATCTGATCGTATTTTCTTTGACGGTAATATTAAATCAAGACGTGAACGTAGGTTCCTACCGAACATTAACTTAGCAGGTGTTTGGCCGGTGGTGCAATGCGCGGTGTTCCTATAATTGAATAAATATCCGTATAATTTTTCCTGTAAAATATTTAAATTGAAATTTTCCTCCATTATACATTTCAACATTTTCTTACACGTTCTAACAGAGTTTTCCGCCTGACCGTTCGACGGTGGGTGATAAATAGGAGAAGTAATATAAGTCAAGCCATTAGCTATACAAAATTCTTTAAACTCAACTGAATTAATTTTTACATCATTATCAGAAACTAGTAACTCTGGGATGCCGAACGTAGAAAATAATCCTTTTAACTTAGTAATCAGTGCACTTGTCGACGTCCCATTATTCATATATATACATTCTAACCATTTACTATAGGAATCTATAACTACTCTTTGTGCAACCGTCAAGTAATCAATGTGCACGCGCTGCCACGGGCTGGCGGCCGCAGGCCACGGCGCGGGCGGGTCGCGGGGCGGCGCCGCGCGCACGCTCACGCAGGTAGTACACGAACCTATCCAACGTTCAATGTCGGCGTCTATACCTGGCCACCACATCCTAGATCGAGCATTACTTTTGGTTTTCGTAATTCCTAAATGGGATTCATGCAGTTCTTTTAACATTCTCTCTCTCAGAATAGATGGTATTATCACCCTATGCCCCCTAAATACACAACCATTTTCGTATTGTAAGTCAGACTTACAATGAAAAAACGGTAATATGGAATTACAGTTTACTTTTCTTGGCCAACCAATTTGCATATACCTAACTACGGTCATTAAAGTTTTATCCTGCTGAGTCATTTTTACGATCTCATTTAGCGTAATCGCCGGGAACGCCGAGTCAAGAAACTTAAGTGCATAGTAGGTATCTATGACTGCACCCGTGTCGACCGGTTTGTTATCTTTGACAGGAGCGCGCGAAAAATAATCTGCTACGGCATTATTTTTACCTGATACATACTCCACTACATAATTATATGCGGATAATATTATGGCATATCTTTGTAATCTCAGTGCAGTTGTAACAGGTATGCCCGATTTATTATTAAAAATAGATACTAGGGGCCTGTGGTCAGTTTTTAATATAAATGGGCGTTCCTGACAGTACAAATATTGGTGAAACCTTTTAACCCCAAATATAATAGCTGTCGCCTCCTTGTGAATTTGGCTATAATTTCTTTCACTGGGCCCAAGTGTCCGCGACGCGTATGCTAGCGGCCGCTCGGTGCCGACTGCCGCGCGCTGCGACAGCACCGCGCCCAGCCCGGCCGGGCCGGCGTCCACCGCCAGCACGAGCTGCGCGCCCGGCTCAAAGTGCGCCAGCACCCGTTCCGAGGCCAGCTCTCGGCGCACGGCCGCCACGCTGCGCCGCTGTCGTTCGCCCCACTCCCATGGTGCATTGTTACGCAATAGTTCGTGCAGAGGGTTAAGCACTGATGACGCGCACGGAATAAAATTCCTATAATAGTTCACCACGCCTAAAAATCTCTTCACCTCCGTAACATTAGTGGGCTCCGGCGCATTTAGTATAGCCTGTACTTTATTTGGACAAGTTCTGATCCCTTCCTTGCTTATAACGTAACCTAAATAAGTAACACTTTCTTTAAAAAAATCTCATTTTTCTTTGTGAAGTCTCAACCCGGCCTCATTTAACCTATACAAAACTTCGTTAAGTCTTTCCAGGTGCGTGTTCCTATCCTTGGCCGTGATACACACATCATCCAACCAGATGCTCACCCCATCAATACCTGAGAGTAAAGACTCCATAGATTTTTGAAAAATAGCTGGAGCGTTTGCTAGACCATACACTAATCTCGTAAAAGAATATAATCCTTTGTGCGTATTGATCGTTACAAGTTTCTGAGATGGACCATCTAGTAAAAATTGATTGTAAGCATTTTTTAAATCAATTTTACTATACCTTTCGCCTCCTCCTATCTTTGCAAAGACTTCTTCTATACGTGGTAAAGGATATTTGTCAATGATCAGATCTTTATTTAGTGTAACCGAAAAATCACCAGCAATTTTTACTTGACCATTATCTTTCAAAACGGGCACAATTGGTGTAGCATAATCAGCATGGTTTACAGGGACGAGGATACCTAAGGAAACTAAACGGTTTATTTCTTTTTCCACCTTATCCCGTAAAGCGAAAGGAACGGTACGAGGTTTAAAAAATTTTGGTATAGCATTTTCCTTCAATTTTAGGCTTATTTTAAATTTATTAAAAGCACCTAACTCGTCATTCCATAATTCCGGAAACCTCGTTAGGACGTCATTCAAGTCTGTCTGCTTGTTAATAGTGTGAACATTTGTTGAACTCGTAATAATTAACTTAAAGGCAGACATAAAGTCCCTACCCAATAATGGTGGACCACCATTTTTAACAACAAAAAAATTAATTAATTTTGTACAATTATTATACGTAACATTTATTTTTAAATAACCTAAAGGGGAAATTTTATGCCCGTCATAAAAACACATTCTTACAAAACATTTAAGCAATGGATAACTTGAAAACTTTTCTCTGTACAGGGCCTCAGATATTACACAACTACCCGAACCTGTGTCCAACTCCATTGTAACTTTTATTTTGCCTAAATACACATCTAATAAAATTGGCTTGTCGTTCACGTACCTTAAGTTAAAGTTCTGACACTCCTCGCAAGACGTGTCCATCACCTGGTTATTTCCGCATTCACTTTCCGTGTCCAAATGGTTGACGAATTTTTTTCTACCCTGATTATCACACACTTTCTTTAGGTGACCTTTTTCACCACACTTTTGGCACCGATAAGACTTATAACGACACTTGTCACTCTGGTGATTTTGTAACCCGCAAACTTTGCAACGAGACGAGTCCTTAACCCGAGCGCCACTAGTACCAGCCTGTTGAAACTTTCCTCCTTGACCGGAGCGCGACTGGAATTTCGCCCGGAATACCGGCTCTTCTTTGATTACTGTCGCTTCGCTCGCGCACATCACCTTGGCTTCCTTGGCGCATGCCGCCTGTTCCCCCAATTCAACGGCTCTTGCCAACGTTAACGTAGATGCATTCTGCTCGAACAGCTTATCGCGTTCCGGGCCCGCGCCCAGGCCTAGGACGAAACGATCCCTCAGAACCGTTTCTAAGGCGGTGCCGAACTCACAATAGCTTGCGAGACCCCTTAGTCGCGCCGCCCAGTCTCCCAAGGATTCGCCTGAACTTCTGGTCGCCCCGTAGAATTTTGCCTTGTCTACGAACGAGGCCTGTTTTTGCTTGAAATGAGCATCCAATAGCTGAATCAGCGCTGCAAAACCCAGCGATTCCAATTCCGTAGGGTATGCCAAGTTGCGTGCCAAGCGATATGACTCGTCATTGAGGTGCGTCAGCAGGATCCCCGTCTTATTGGTATCTTCTATGTTGTTTATCTTGATAAACTGCGTTAACTTGCCTTTGAAAATTGCCCATTCGCTATTTTTATGATCAAAAATAGGCAAATTTCCTAAAAAGGCCATTATACTTTTATTTATTTATTTTTTTGTCGCGGGTACCGTACCGACTCGTCGCCAATGATAAGTATGTAAGTAAAACAACCAAGTCGTTTGAATGCGCGTTTATTACTCGCTCCAGAGATGTCACCACAGATATTTTATATGCCGATACATCAAGAAGCCTTGGAAGCGCATTGCATGGAAGTGTGGGAGGTTTTAAGAGGAACAGAAATTTGTTTAAATATAGTCGGATCAATGCAGCGGCGCTTGCTTGCGGTTATTGATAATAAAGGAGGCTACATAAAAAAAATAAAAATATTTTATATTAAATAATTTAAAATAATATTATACGGTTTATGGAATAAATAATAAGTAATTTTCTACTAGTAAGTATAAAATAGTGTTTTAGTATATAGTTAAGAAGATACTTTTTAATTAACTACCCACCGAAAAAAAAATGCAGCGCCGCCGTATGATAGTAACAATTGTAATATTTTTATGGTTAGCTGGCTTCAATTTTCTTTTCAGCACGAAAACGATTACTTAAGCTATAACTGACCATATGAAATAGATAGGATTGATAGTGTAACAAGATCTAATGTCAAACATTGAATAAAAATCCTGATTCAATATTTTTGTTTTATTTTCTTTAAATAATAATATTACTTCTTAACCTTTATTGAATTTATTGATAACAAGTAAAAAAACTCAGAAAAACGAAATAAAAATGAAAAACTACACGATCACCAGTCAGATTTGAACCGAGGTTCAAGATGTGTAAACCGCTACACCATTGCATCTTTAACTCTTTATTCGAAATAAGAAATCTAACTAATCGTAATGATAAGTTACGAAAGCAAAACTGAAATTGTGAGGTAGGCGCTGCAGCTATATCGTAAAGAGATATGTTGTTGAGCACATAGAAATCGAAAAGTGGAGCCTTATGACTGTTCCGTTATGGTTGATATTTATTTGTTATGGTTTACGTTTTAAATGTATTATTTGCGTGCACGCCATTTAAATCATTAAACTATTATAGAATTCTTCTGCCAACTGCGTGTTGAGCTTTATAACTTTATCATTAAGGTTAATATTTTTTTGCAATAGTCAATGTCAATGTGTGAGTGATTTGCGTGCAAGCCAATTTCGTCTTTCAACTATATATGGACTTTTGCAGGCTACTGTACAGCACCAGCTTTCTCTTATCATGATTTATTATATCTTTCTTATAAAGTTCGCCCTCCCAAATATAAGCCTAAAGTAGTTATGCAGCGTAATTTTGGTGCAATTGACATTAAAAAATTTCGCGATTACGTCAAGTCCTGTGATTGGTCTGTTATCGTCAACACTGAATCTGTGGATGACCAGGTGGAGTTGTTTAACAGACAATTACTAGAGCTATTTGATTCTCATGCTCCTCTAAGTCCTGTTCGGCTAAAACACTTACCTGCGCCATGGCTTTCAAATGACATCAAGAAACTGCAAGCCAAGAAAAACAAGGCTAAAATAAAATTCAGAGCAGATCCTGACCGATATCGAGATTTGTATATTACCGCTCGTAACAAATGTAATAAGGTGTGTAGGGATGCACAACGACGTCACATATATCAGTCGGTTCAGAACGGTGAGCCAGCTAAAGTCTGGAAATTTCTTCGATCCTTAGGAGTTGGTAAAAATAGGAAAAACTGTCCGAACAATATAGACATTGAAGGTCTTAATAGGTCACTTTCATCTTCGTGTACTATTGATAGTCACATTAAAAACAATACTCTGGCATCACTTTCGCAGCTTCCGACTCCAGATCATTCTCCTTTCTCATTTAGTTCGATTGCAGATCATGATGTTGAGAGAATCATTCGTTCAATCACCTCGAATGCTGTGGGTAGTGATAGCATTGGTCGAATTATGATCTTACCCATCCTTGATATCTTTCTCCCTACAATCACAGCTATCATAAATAATTCCTTACTAGCCAGTACTTTTCCTGTAGCTTGGAAAGATGCATATATAACACCCTTACCCAAAAAAACAAATCCAACATCTTTTTACGACTACTGTCCAATATCCATTCTCCCATTCCTATCCAAAGTCCTTGAACGTGCTGTCCAACAACAACTCCATGCATTCCTAATTAAAAACAATCTCCTTAATCCACTACAATCCGGTTTCCGTCCAGGTCATAGTACGACCACTGCTCTCACTAAAATAACTGATGATATTCGGCTCGGTATGGACAATCAACTGCTCTCAGTATTTGCACTGTTGGACTTCAGCAATGCATTTAACACTGTGGATTTTGACATTTTGTTAGAAGTACTACGTTCTCTCAACATATCTCTGACTGTTATCAACTGGTTTCGCTCTTACCCATTTGGGCGTCGGCAGCGAGTTCGGATTGAGAACAAATATTCATCTTGGTGTGATACTACTGTCGGTGTACCACAGGGTGGTGTACTATCTCCACTTTTGTTTGCGCTTTTTATTAATTCAATTTCTTTACCTCTACAATGTTCCTACCACCTTTACGCTGATGATCTTCAGATTTATACACAGGCTAATGTCGATAATATTTCCTCAGCAATTAACACAATTAATGCAGATCTTGAAGTGATTTCAGCCTGGAGCAAATCACATGGCCTTATTATAAACCCCCTGAAGACTCAGGCAATTATTGTTGGTAGTTATAGGCAAACCTGAAAATTAAAAGATATCGCGGTTCCTAGCCTTGTTTTTAATAATACTTTAATTGCATTCAGTGTACAGGTAAAAAACCTAGGTATTCAATTGGACAGTACTCTATCATGGGCTCCGCAGGTTTCCGAGGTCAGTAGGAAGATAATCGCGGCAACTGGATCTCTTAGAAGACTCGGTAAATTCCTACCAATTGATACCAAGATTACGCTGGCACAAACCCTTCTCTTTCCGATCTTAGATTATGCTGACGTCCGCTATCTTGACCTAACACAGGAGCAATTAGATAAACTTGAGCGTCTTCAAAATCTCTTCATCAAATATATATTTGGTCTGCGCAAATATGATCATGTTTCTGAATTTCGTTCACAACTCAAGTGGCTCCCAATTCGATTACGACGTGATTGGCATATCCTTTCCTTACTGTACTCAATTTTATTCAATCCTACCTATCCTAGATATCTTAGAGATCAATTCGTATTTTTTAGTGAAGTCCAAAACAGAAACCTACGCAGCACATATAACCTCAGTCTTAAAATGCCCGCTCACAATACTTCATATTTTTCGAATTCATTTTCTGTCCAAGCTGTTCGTTTATGGAATTCATTACATACATTACATAAAATCGCTGTCATTTTTCTCACCCAAAGTTGACTCTTTACTGCCCCCGGGCTTTACAGTGTTATTTGTCAAGGAGTTAGGTGTGCAACCTAGGTTACCTTGCGAAACATCAGATGGGCCATCAAAGTTATCATTCAATGCGTAAGCGGGTTTCAACCTATCTATTGATATGTTAGCCTTCCGATTAGGCAACTGTAGCCTAAAAACTTTATCAAATCGTTTAAGGATGAGATAGGGACCGTCGTATGGACATTTTAAAGGTTTTCTTACTGTATCATCTCTCACGAAAACGTGTGTACACTTTTTCAAATCCGGGTGCACAAAAAATGATCTATTACTACCGTGAGACTGTAACGCTGGCT
Organism: Acrobasis consociella; assembly: GCA_963555685.1. Classification (NCBI taxonomy): domain Eukaryota; kingdom Metazoa; phylum Arthropoda; class Insecta; order Lepidoptera; family Pyralidae; genus Acrobasis; species Acrobasis consociella. Next base: position 13,435,200 of record OY743125.1, on the reverse strand, counting down.
TATACGCATTTATCCTCTTACGTATTTTGTCTACTAGGTTGTCGTCGCTTATACCTGATTGACCTGCGTTATAAAAATCACTAGGTAACCTAATCGTCTTGCCAAAAGTCATTTCAGCGGCGCTGACGCTATTGTCGCTTCTCAGCGCTGCTCTAAGACCGAACATTACGGTAGGTATCTCATCGACCCACGAAGTGTTACCACTGAGTCTAGCCATTAAAGACGTTTTAAAAGAGCGATGCCAGCGCTCCACCTGATTACTTTGCGGATGATAACTACTGGTTCTTTGTCTTTGTTTGCCCAAATACTTCAATAAACATGCAAAAAGACTACTTTCGAACTGTCTACCCTGATCTGTGGTAATTTTAACTGGACAACCGTATCGTACTATCCATCCCTCGTACAAAACCTTAGCTACACACTCGGCCGTAATTTCTTTTACCGGAAAAGCCTCTGGCCAACGTGCCTTCCTATCTATTATAGTTACGCAATAACGATAACTATCTGCTGTAGTTAATAATGGTCCAACGATATCTATACATATGTGTTCGAAACGATCTGCCTGTGGAATAACTTGAAATTCTGACAAAGTATGCCTATTAATCTTCGATTTCTGACACTGTATACAACACTTTGTCCATCTACCTATGTCTCTGTTCATATTAGGCCAAAAGAATTTTTGCTTTACTAACTTTTTAGTTGTCCTAATACCTGGGTGACTCAGATTATGAATAGACTCAAAGGCTGTTTCTTTTAAACTTTCCGTTAAATAGGGTCTAACGTTTTCGGTTGACATTTCACAATATATCGGTTTATCAAACCCTGGTATAAACATTTTTCGCAATACGATGTTGCTATTGTTATTGTCAAGTGTGGTTTTAGCAATGTAAGGTTCTTGTTCCTGCGCGGTAGCTAATTCGTTGTAATTCAGTACTGTGGGACAGGATATGGTCTCGACACGCGATAACGAGTCAGCGACAATGTTGTTTCTACCTTCTACGTATCGTATATCCGTTGTGAACTCGCTGATAAATAACAACTGCCTAGTGCGACGTGGCGTTTCTTTGTTACTATCTTTATTTCTAAATGCAAAAGTTAAAGGTTTATGATCTGTAAAAATAATTAACTGCTGTCCCTCAAATAGTTTTCGAAAATATCTAACTGCCAAAAATATGCCTAAAAACTCTCTATCATAAGTGCTGTACTTTTGCTGGGCTGAAGTCATCTTTTTTGAAAAATACCCTAATGGCTTCCAACACCCTCCTATATTTTGCTGTAATACTGCGCCTACGCACGTATCTGAAGCGTCTGTCATTAAAGCTATGGGACAACCTACCACTGGGTGAGACAGTGTAACGGCGTTTTTTAAGCTCTGTTTACACTGCTCGAAAGCTAAAATTGATTCCTGGTCCCACTCTATCTTAGTTTTGTCCTTCCTCTTAGAGTTATGCAAATATTTATTTAATTTAGCTTGACTTTCTACTGCTTTGGGGATATGTGATCTATAAAAATTTACCATACCTAGGAATCGCCGAAGGTCTTGCACTGTCTCTGGCCTTGGGTAATCTAATATCTCCTGCACTTTATCGGAGAGTGGCTTAATGCCCTCCTCTGACACTTCGTGTCCTAGAAAATTAACTTTTGACTTACCAAAGCTGCATTTAGATATGTTGATCGTGATGCCAAACTCCTGTAGCCTGCTGAATACCTGTTCCAGGTGTTCCTGGTGCTCCTTTTCTGTGTCTGACACCACTAAAACGTCATCCAAATAATAGAATACAAAATCTAGGTTTTTAAGTACTGTAGACATAAATCTTTGGAAGGTTTGGGCTGCGTTACGCAATCCAAAACTCATACGGGTCCACTCAAATAAACCAAAAGGTGTAATTATGCTTGTTTTTTCAATATCGGACTCAGCAATTGGAATAAAATGATAGGCTCTATTAATATCTAGTGTACTAAAAACTTTTTTACCAGCTAGGATATATGTAAAATCTTGTAGCCTTGGAATGGGATACCTATCGGGCTTTGTAACTGAATTTAATTTGCGGTAATCACCACAAGATCTTAAGTCACCATTCTTTTTTGCTACAATATGTAAGGGACTCGCCCATGAACTTTTAGACGGCCTACAGATCCCTAATTCTTGCATAAGGCGAAATTCTTCTTTAGCTCTCTTATACCGATCCGGTGGCAAAGGTCGAGCCTTGGCATAAACCGGGGGACCAGTAGTTTCTATGTGATGAACGACATCGTGGCTGGATGGTTCTCTGAAAGAAACGGGTTTAGTGATATCCGGAAACCTACTCAGTAATGAGTGATAAGGATGATACTCATCTACCGTTTTGATAGATGGCTCTGTGTAACTAACAACTGACGCATGGACATTTAACTTAGTCAAATTATCGATAAGTTTCCTTGACCTTAAATCTATTAGTAATCCGAATTTTATCAAGAAATCTGCGCCAATAATAGGTTGTCTTACATCAGCAATAATGAAAGTCCAACGGTAAACTCTTCTTAAACCTAAATTTAAATCTAAAGTTCTGATACCATAAGTTTTAATCTCTGTGCCGTTGGCGGCGTACAATTTATAATCTGAATTTTTATTCAAGAATTTACGTGAACTCTTAACCGGTAATACTGAAACATTAGCACCTGAATCAATTAGGAAGCGAAGTCCGCTGTTGGAGTCCAGGACACACAGGCGGTGAGATGGCACTATGGAACAAGCTTCCGCCGCTGCTTGCACCGATCCTAGTTTTCCGAGTGGTTTTTCCATGCGCACGGAGATTCACATTTGGTAGCTCTATCCTTGAACCGGAAATGGTACTGACATAGCCAATCTGGGCTCTCGGGCGTCCGTCTTGGCCTTCTGGAATTCCTCGAGTTAGAACGTTGTCGATAATTCCTTCTAAATGGGCTCTTCGATCTTTGCCGACATCTACATTGCCTAGATGGACCTGCTTGCGTCATATTCTCCAATTTCGACGTTAACTTGGATATTTCTGCCCATAGTTTGTCTGTTGTCGCTGCCGTTGATGATGCGTCAACCTCCGAAATTTGCACCGGACGCGTTGCTTCTAAAACTGTATCTGCAGTTGTAGCCAAATTGTCCAATTTCTTGCTCTCAATCACTGCAAGAACTGCTCTCGCCGCTGCCGGAAGGTGGTTCTGCCACAAGATTCTTAAAGTTTCGTCGGGAACTTTACCTCTAGCCAATTCTCTCATCTTACGAAGCAACTGGGACGGCTTTTGCTCTCCGAGTTCCATTTCACTCAATAATTTTTGCAGCTTGCGCGTCGTTGACTCTTCGTAAATAGAAAGTAATCTCTCCTTAAGGGCCTTAAATTTTTCTGTCGCGGGTGGATCCATCAACAAGTCTGCAACCTGCCCAATGGCGTCTTTCGAAAGCTTCCCGTCACTCATCTTCTGCGGATTTAATATTGACTCGATTTGTATAAACCAATGTCGCGGTTGATCTTCCCAGAATTTAGGTAGTCTGGCTGACACTGAAACTGTAGCCATATCCATTGAAGTGCCTGTGGGCTGCGCTGGGCCCGCCACTATAGGCGTTCCGTCGGGATTCATCTTGTTTCAGGTATAAATAAAATTTAGCCTTACTGTTTTCTGTGTGACTGTACTCGTATAGTGTTTCCTCCGATGACGTGAGTCGCTACCCTAGTTGTGCCCGCCCCTCTGTATTGGCGTTTTCTTTTCTTCTGCGTCTTCCGTAAGGGTCACCACTGTACGGGGTCACTACTGTACGGGGTCACCACTGTAGGTCACTGTTCCTAATTACTATAACGCCAACTATGTGTCTGTTCACTCCACTAACTGTGACCTAACATTCAGAGTCTCAGAAGGTCTTTATAAATCAAAGATAAGTTCCAGGACGACGAGTATATTTCAATGATCACAAACACGGACAGTCAATAAACAATTTACACAGGAATACGATCTACACTATGTACTAAGTGTTACACGAGTTAACGAGGAGACGGGCGGGTGACGACTAGCGTCAGAATGCTTGCCAGCCCGCTGCGATACAAATAGCTGACTTGACAATGTGTCCCTACACCTTTGTCCCTTGTGCAAGTGGTGAGCTGGCAGGTAATATGTGATTCTAGATCTTCATAGAAGTGTTCACAAACGTAAGTTGCACTGATTTAGGCTATTATATGTCTGACTAAATTGAATTTATTTCATAAAAATTGTATTTAATAATTAAAATAAGACTAAAGATATGGAGTTACTTGTTTACTTTATTTTGCACCTACCGCCAAAAATCGTTGTGATTTTTTCGTCGTGGCTGTATAGAATTTGTTCTTATGCCATGTTTGCTTCTTCAACGTCAAATGTCACTTTGACATTTGTAGGGTTATGACGTATGACGTTTCCTCAATTTGTGGGAATATTGATTTTGTTTGGTCATATTTACACAACAATAAGTTAAAAAAATTAAAAAATACAGATATATTTTTATTTCAATGTTCATTCAAATAAATCGTAGGAGTTGTGATACAGGTTCTGCATTGTTATTCGCCTCGAAGAAGGCCAGCAGTGGATTGTCGTCTGTTGCTTTTGGGGAAACTTCTCGTCGACAATGTAGAATCGGTTTTAAAGAACTGCAACTGGAAGAAGCGATTTCCGGTGGTGGTGGTGGAGAGGAAAGGTCGGAACTATGTCGCCGCTCCACGTTTTATTGGACTGGAGAAAACATCGTAAGCTCAACACCCTTTTGTTTTGGGCTCTGCTGGCAGGAAGAAGAGGAGAATCTTTAGAAAGGTTTCGCTGGTACGTATTTGGAACATAACCTGTCGTTGGAAAATTCGACTGTCACATGTCTGATTTCGTAGGCTGAATTTAATCTTATTGTCCTTTTTAGCTCGAGAATATTTCTACAGAGCTGGGTTGGTTGTGATCAGTTGTTCTAAAAACCCTTAGAAAATTGGAACAGGTGAGATATTTTCTTTGTCCTAAGACAGGCAAGCCACGAAGACAAATGCCTACCAAGTGAATTTTCTTTGTTCCAGCGGAATGAAATTTACATCTTCATTTTCATTTTGATTTTGATTTTTATTCTTACTTATATTTGGATTGTATTTTGGATTCAATCTCCTAATAAGTCTTTCTTTATATTGTTTTGTCTACCGCTGGTTGCAAGGGATGAAATCTTGGGCCATGCTATTGTAAGAAGGTGACGTTCTCCGAGCAAGACTTAATTTATCAAGGTGACTCTGCCATTATCAGGTCGGACTACACTCCATTTATTATTATTTTCTAACCAAAGAAGTAACTAGAAACTTAAAGTATTTCTCCGTGGTGATCAATCATGCAACTTCTATTGTACTAGATGCTGTAAATACTATAGTGCCTATTCGCAAATGGATAATTATTTAAAGTGTGGTATGTAGGTGGTCAAATTTAAAACCTGCCCTGAATTAGTGTATTTAGACTGAGCTAGAATATTGTAATTGTACAATATTGGCAAATTTGCACTACCCTACATTTGGTTATATCATATAAGTGTATGTGACGTCCACTCGTCACGTATGGGTAAGCTGTAGGTGTTTCAATAAAACAATTAATGGCGATTGAGTATAGCCGTGGTCGCACGTCCGGCCGCTATCTCTGACAGTCGACGACTGACACCCCCACCCTGCCAAGGGTGCGCTCACGTCTGTGTCTATACATTTATTACTAATACGTCACACCTTTCCCTTTTTCTCAATTTTAATATTTAGTAATTGTTAAACAAAATCAAAATACAATTCTTATATTTTAATCTTTAACTAGCAATTACAGTAATTTTAATTTACTTCAACGATCAAATTAACAAATAGCATACACATAAAATTTAAATATAATATTTCAAACAATCTTTTCTTCTTGATCACTCTCTGTCTCTGAATCAGATTTGTTCTTTCCACAAATCTTCCACTGACCTTCGATTTCTTTTCATTCCTTGTCCCGTTTTATTATTTACCATATTCTTAACGTACACTTTTTCGCCGATCGCTATATCCGTTACATCAGCCTTTCTTTTTCTGTCTTCATACTCCTTCTCTTTTCTTTCATTACTTTGTCCTTATATCTGAAATCTGATACTGTCGAACTGTTTAAATCTAAATGTACTAATGGAGTAGCTTTATCAACACCAGAAGAAGATTATATGAATCCCATGTTTAGAAGGTAAACAAACAAAAGAATGCTAGAGCTGATGCATACCGATGTATGTGGTCCGATGCAATCCACATCGATCGAAGGTGCCAGGTATTTTTCTACCTTTATTGATGACTACTCACGAAAAGTATTTGTGTATTTTATCAAAGAAGATGAAGTATTAGAAAAATTTATTGGATTTACAAATCGCGTAGAAAATGAATTAAACAAGAAAATTAAAACAATTTGCAGTGATAATTGTACAGAATATATAAATAAAAATTTTAGCATGTTTTTGAAGAAAAAGTGTGTTACACACCGCAGCAGAACGGGCTTAGCAAGAGTACTTTAATTAAACGTACCAAAAGTATGTTATTTAATGCTGAATTACAGACATACTTCTGGGCAGAAGCTGTGTCAACAGCTGCACACATAGTCAACTGATCACTGACTCGAGCTCTATTCTATATCACGCCTGAAGAAGTATGGACAGGACACAACCCAGATATAAGGCATATGAAGATTTTTGGATTAATTTGTCTGTTTACTACTATTTTTTCGTGTCTCAATACGAATCACTATATCGTACGAACAACACTTTAGATACTGAGTCAGCATACAATTGAAGTATTTAGAAAGTATTTCTCAAAAATATAATTACATTATCCTTGATTCATTATCCACTAAGGAATAAAATATAAAATAAAATGAATATGTATGATGTAGCAGTTCACCCCAACGTATCAAAGACTCACTATTACATGGAATGGTTATTTGGTAAAAGATGGAACAGGATAAAAATAGTTATTTAATGGTTAAACTTAATGGTTTATTTAAAATGGTAAGGAATGGTAGGTACACGCGGCTGGTTATTGCGTACTAAAATACTTATTGCCTAACGAACGTCATAATGTAAAATGCTGACTGGATATTATCGCTGTTCGATGACCTCGAACATATGATTTATTTATGGATATTATAATTTTTTTTTCTTGCTTACGGGATGGACAGCCTTATGACATCACATAAGGTATAAATATAAACATAACATAAGGTAAAATATAAACTAAACATTGACGGGTTCCTAGCCGCATCGACTATTAATATTTCCTTACATTTTCAAACGTTCCCGCGGGAAGAGAAATATGTGTGATGTAGGTAAGTAAGTACATATATAAAAGATAAAAGAAAAATTAAACGTGAAAACATATAAAGAGGTTAAAAACTTAGCGGAAGAAGAGAGACATGAAAAGCGCTCCACCGACAAGAGCCCAGCTCTTAAATATAAGAAGAGGTACATATCATAATAATAATTTTATGTAATATTAATTTGTATTGGTTTTTCTGTCTATCATTAACCAAGTAGTAGGAGCATGATATAGTTCTAAAACTTTAAATACTTACGTGACTCAGTAACCAAAAGTTCAATAGCAACTGTATAGTTGTTAACAAGTACATGAGATCAAACTATAAAATATTCGCATAGCACGCGTAACACCGATAAGAAGTAGGTAGGTACTTTGATCACAACAAAATACAATGAGCTCCCGTGCGTGCGGTCACGATGCATCTCACGACAATATTAATATTTTTGCTAACGAAATGTTGGTATTGTACTAGTCATTATGTTGCTATTTATTATATTATAATGACCACTGTGTTTAATACAAAATTACACAGTTTACTTTCAGGAACAACACTATGCTGTATTTATTAATTTTGGCCCAATAGAAAATCAAAACCAAGTTACTTTAACAAACAACTGTTAAATATTTGGCAAACAATATTAATACTTAAATGATTTGTAGCTTTTTAACCAAATACAGTAATGTTTATCAAAAAATACTTTGTTTTAAAGTTATTTATCGCAATACTGGCCACTCGCACGAGTCACTCACAAATCTTGTACACGACACATCCGAGTGTTTTGTTTGTTACTTCTTATCCTTTGTTTTTAGGGTTCCGTAGTAAACAAGGAACCCTTATAGTTTCGCCATGTCTGTCTGTCTGTCTGTCTGTCTGTCCACGGTCCTACAGAGAAACTATAAGTACTAGGAAGCTGTAATTTGGCATGGATATGTATATTAACTATGGCGAAAAAGTCGTAAAATAAAATATGAAAAAAAATTTTTTCAGTGTAGCTGCCATACAAGTAAAGACGTAGTCAATATTTTTTTTCTCGACAAACACATTGAGTGGGGTATCGTTGAATAGGTCTTCCAAGAATATTGTTAGCTTGTGAACACCATTTTTCGATTTAGGGATCCGTTTCTGAAATATTTGGGTTTAAAGTTCAAATTTTTGTTCGAGTCAAGTGTCCCCCCCCCCTCTCTATCTGCTAAACGGTTATATATGGCCACGAGAAAAAAATCGCAATTATAGCATATATAATTTTGTTTGAAGGAAAACTATCAGAGCCAAGTAGGGTATACAAATTAAAAAGTTATAGGCGATCAACTTATAAAATGTACTTGAAAAAAGACATTTTCATACAAATTCAATAGATATTAGTTTTTAGACGTTTTTAGTGGCAAGAACTCAAAGTTGGCATTCGCAACTACGGAACCCTACACTGCGCGTGGCCCGACACGCACTTGCCCAATTATATTTTTTTTTTTACTTTGGATTAGGTATTCACTTACCCACAGACTCGTCGCCACGTGTGACGTCCACTCGTCAGGTATGGGTAAGCTGTAGGTGTTTCAATAAAACAATTAATGGCAATTGGGTATAGCCGTGGTCGCACGTCCGGCCGCTAGCTCTGACAGTCGCTCACGTCACAGGTATGGCACTTCATACAAACGGAGCAGCATATATACCTAGTACTACTACAAGCGAAACAATCCGTCCGTGCACACGTCAAATGTGTGAGTTAAACAATCAGGGTCGCCACCACAGAATTTGTTGCTTTGCTTACCTGTTTTTATCACTCGGAAATCTATAAAATTTTCGTTATTTATTGTTTTCCGTGGATAAACAATGATAATGTGCGCAGTTTCTCATCATTATAATTTAATAATCCTAAGTGACTCGCGTAATGTCAACGTGCGACTACCAATAACCCTGTTTTCTGCCACTTACACCTCACAATAACGGGGGAAGGGTTGCGGGGACACCAGATTGCGGGGGACGGTGCGAGTTTCCGTTCTGTATGTAATACTATTATTAATTCTGTGCTCACGTCTATACCATGGTATAATAATATACTGCGCCAGGTATGGCATTCCCATGGTATAATAAAATAAGGTATTCTCTCTCCGTGACAGCTGATGACGTAGGAAGAACTTGACTACGTCATCAGTGTAATATGTTGCCTCTGTGTGAAATTGAATTACCCGAGCGTAATGCATTTTTGAACTTTATATACCAATTTCAAATTAATAATCCATTTTATCAATTTATAAAATTTTGAATTGATGAATGACGCGAGAATCGCGAGATTCTTAATAGCTAAGTTACTTAACATTTTATTTAATATTAATGAACTAATTGAGAAAGTCCTTAAATTTACTGAAAAGAACAATCAGTGGCAACACTTTCGTGACGTAGTCAAGTTCGTTCTCGGACAGAGAATACCTTATTTTATTCTACCATGGGCATTCCGACATATAGTGGTCACGTGGGTGACACGAGCCTACGTCACTCGTAGACAACCCGTCTCAGTGTTACCGGTACTGTAAAATCAAACACCCCAACTTTCATTATTCACGTATATCTGAATCGGATTAAACCATGTCCATTTTTACAAACAACCTATTTATGAAAAAATAAGTTAGACTTGTTAATGAATAACAAGTATAACCAAATTTTTATGCATTAAAATATTTATTGTCATGAATAATGGCAGGCAAACGTTCCCTAAATCTTAACTTAGTCACATTAAAGTGGCAACTCTGTGGTGACGTAGCCTCGTGTCACTGCCGGAATAGCAGACCTGTTTTTTTGGATCATGGTCTATACATTTATTACTAATACGTCACAGTGTATGTACCTAATTTAGTTACCTATTATTAGTGAAAATATAAACGGTATTGATGGTCTATTACATTTTTATTTAATACCCCATAGGAACCAAAGTCCTCAAGGAATTCATATAAGGAATTTAGAAGTGCTTTTACCAGCCAGGGCACCCCGAGATAAATGGCGCCCACGTATTTTTTAATATTTTGAGTGGGATAAACGGTGCCCACGTATTTTTTTGTATTTTGAGTGAATTTTGGGTCCTATTGGGTATCATCACGAAGGAGAAATTTTGTAAGATTTTTTTTTCGCCTTGGAAACATAGAAAACTCTATTTTTTTGGTAATTTATACTATTTAGTCTACTGCTGTATTATTTGACATTAATAACTTTAAAACAAAGTGTTTTTTTTAGAAAAATATTCTACCACATGTTACAAATTTGAGTTTAGTGAGCACATGTATGGATTTTCAAAGTACTTAAATGTGTTTGAATTGTGTTATTATTTGCTTTTATTGCGTTAATATACATTATTGTACATGTGGCTAAGCGATTATTTAATGCTTTTTTGCGATTTTTTGCGGACTTTGTGTAAAAATTGAGTTTTCTATTATATGTCTCCGAGGAAATTTTAGAGTTTTTAATAAATTGTTAGTTTGGTTGTTTAATGCTGTGCCAGAGAAATTCAATAGTTATAGTGGTTGCGCCACATCTAGCGGAGGTTAATAAACTGATAAAAATAATAATATTCTCTTTAAAACGCGCTCGTGCTTGCCAGGAGGTATAACAGGTCTGGTACTGAAGTGTTTTTTATTGCTGGCAATCTTGTGCCACGAGTGTCAGTGTCAAGTTGACAGGACAATTTTCCCGCTCTCTTGCTATCATCTCGTAGCCGCGCACGCAGCGTTTTTTGAAACGCGTCTTTTTTACTTATATTTTGGACATTAAATAGCAATCGTTCCCCGGCCGGGTGAAATAAGTGAAGTTTTATTGGTGGTGATCAACAAACATTGTTTTCCAAGCCAGGCGAGGACTCAAAGGATTGCTGCGATACGGGCACGTAAGTACCTGACCGCATCTGCTTTTTTGGTTAACACGAGAAGCGCAATTTGAGTAGTAATCCCTATTTTTATGAACCAGCGACCTCGCGCATGGTGACGTTCCTGCTGGATACCCTGGTGGAACCATTTTTTCTCGAAGGCCAGCAAAGGGCGTCAACATATTTTTTGGCCTTAAGAAGCCGGATTGGAATAGCCGGTACCTACTTCATAAATTGTGTTATCGAATGTCATACAAAAGGCAACCACGTATTGTAGTACGTACATAAGTTTGATTTCGCTTACCAACTATATTGCGGGTGGACAAAAAATAATTGTTGCTTCCTTGCCTGGAAATTATATTTAGTATAGGTTATCGTTATCATTTATCCCGGCTTATGACTTATGGCAATGAATGCATAATGTTCATATCGCTTTCTTTACAAATAGGTAGGTATTCAGTTTCAAACTTTAGTTCGCATCGCACACTTATTTCGAAAGTTAATCGAAATAGGTACGTAGTTAACTTATTGAATAATTGCTACGTTTTGTTATAATTTCGAATCAAATTCGCGTAGGTTTGTATCGAAGTGAATGCGTTCGTTCGTATACATACTTTATCACTAAGTCAGGAAATTACTCTGCTTAGTATTTATTTTATTGGGTACGTTTTTTTGTGACAATAAAGTACTTCCGAGTCCCTTGAGAAGATTTATGCCTATTTGTAATATCATATTCGCTCGCTGACCGTAGTAGGTACACTGCGTGTCGTGGAACCGTTAACTATACGCGTAATCTGAATGCGACTTTTCTAACGCTTTGTTTACATTGACAAATAATATTTCATTTAAATATTTCTTGCACTGTTATTTAACTTGTTGTGATCCATTATAATTATCTAACTTGCTTAAAAATGGCCACTGAAAGAAAACTTAAATTAGCTGAAGGTAAACGATCGCAATGTTTTCTAAGGATACAATCTATCTATGACATGATTCCTCAGTTAAATGATAAAAAAGTGGTTAAACAATTTATTGCTCAGGCTCAGGTAATCGACCAATTAAGGTCAGAATTTATTAAACTGATGGATGATATTAATTTGATTAATTTGGAATTATACTCAGACCAAAATGCTCTGTTTGCCCCATTAGGGATAAAGACGTGATAGTATGTATGTATGTATACTCAGACTATGAAGTTAGTTACAAGGCTCTGAACGCTTTCGATGATATTTATTGCATTGTTAAAACTAAATTAAATCAAATCGAGGCACCAGTATCGAGCGTATCGGCTCAGAAAACCGACACGGTTCATAGATGCTGAGAGGATACTATAAAGATTCCACGGATAGACCTCCCATCCTTTGATGGTAAAATTCAAAACTTTCCTTTCTTTTATGAAACTTTCAAAAGAGTAATTCATGAGAACTATAAATTAACTGATTCAGAACGAGTTCATTATTTGTTCAGTCATCTGACAGGAAAGGCTAAATCAATTTGCGCGGGAATAACTCCTGCTGCTGAAAATTATAAAATTGTATGGGAAGCACTTATAGCAAAATACCATGATGAACGTGCTTTGGCTACCTACTATTTAAATCAATTGTTTTCTATAAAGCCTGTCAGTGGTCCTTCAGCATTGAACCTAGAAAAAATATTTGATGGTTTTACAGCTACTATTTTAGCTATAAAACAACTTAAAATTGATAACTTAAGTGATTTCACTTTTATTCATATCGGTCTTAAATTATTAGACTCAGATACCGCAAAAAGTTTTGAGATGTCTATTTGTGACTCGCAACAAATGCCTGATTATGGGGAATTTGTTAAATTCGTTCGGGAGCAAGTAAAGATATTATATCGAACCTCACAACGTTCAACGCATTCCGGTAAGTCGGCGCCGCTCCGTCCCGGTAACTAAAAAAGTAACTGTGCGGGGGCACAGTTACGTAAGTGCACAAACGCACACTTGCGTTTTATGCGACAGTGCTGATCACTCGCAACTTTATAATTGTAATAAATTTTTAAAACTCGCGCCTACTGAAAGGTTTAATTATATAAAGAAAATTCAGGCATGTATTAACTGCCTTAGCACTCAACATACCGCATCCAAATGTAATTCTAAAAGAACTTGCCGAAAGTGCAATAGCACGCATCATTCTCTTTTATATTTTAATTCTCCACCGCGCGTGTCTGAAATTAAAGAGTCACCATCTAGTGATCATAAAAAGACTTTGTTAGCCGTTAATAATTCTCCTTCCCATAATAATGATAGTACTGCTGGTACATCCAAAGAGCCTATATGCATTTTTTGATTAAAACTAACGTGAGGTACACTCATTGTTTTATTTAGAGAAACGGGTTACTCGCGTATAGAGTCAGCTACTGCCGACATGTTTCGACCTCATCCGGAGGTCTTCATCAGGGCGAATGTGACGAGAGGCCCGTACACCGCACCGGATCGCGACACACTGATGTTAGTCGCGGGAGGCGCGGGGCGCGCGGGCAGCGCGGACGATCGCCCTCTGCGCCCGCAGCGACAGTTCGGTAAATGGTGGTTGCTGCTGGATAGTTGCGTCAAGGACTCCCGTGGATGTACTGGGAGCCGTTATTTCCTCTTCATCATCTTCTGCGGCTGGTGATAGCGCCAGTGCGTGAAAAAAGCTCACTGTATCAGAGACTGTCGGCTGTACATGGCATCTATTATGCTGCCCGCGCGCCCCGCGCCTCCCGCGACTAACATCAGTGTGTCGCGATCCGGTGCGGTGTACGGGCCTCTCGTCACATTCGCCCTGATGAAGACCTCCGGATGAGGTCGAAACATGTCGGCAGTAGCTGACTCTATACGTGAGTAACCCGTTTCTCTAAATAAAACATTGAGTGTACCTCACGTTAGTTTTAATCAAAAAATTCTAAACCTCTACGGGGAGGTATGGCAAGAACGCGTAAAGCGATTTTCAAAATTAAGAACTAAGCGTAACAAACTCGAGTGCAGTTTACAATATGTGTTGAAGTGCCGGGATAGTGATATAGTGCCTAAATTCATGCGTTGTAAACCAGTGAAGTGTATTCGGGATTACAAGAAGTTCTTCGACGCCGTACATAACAAATTAATGGTGAGGGTAGTGCGTGAACATCATCGTAATATACAAAACGTAAACAAGGAGTTGTATGTGCTTCATTTACAGCTTGCTCAACAATTAAGGGTTGATCTATGGGAGACTTTGGATGCAATGACATCTGGGAGGTCAGCGACTGTCAATAACAATGTGGAGAAAATACATCAGAATAAGTTCAAACGCCTGATACAACAAGAAGGGCAACCCGTTGCACTAAATAATCGTGAAACAAACAATCTGGTAGTGAATTTATCATCACAAGAAATTTCACCTGAACTTGAAACCGTGTTGTCTAAGGGATTGAATTTTGCTCCAACTCCACACAAAATGCCAGTAGAGTCGATAATAACAGGAATAGAAGACACTATTGTACGGAATAAGATACCGCAGAGGGATGCAGAATGTCTACGACAGGATGTGTCATCTCTGCTTCGTAAGTCCAAACTGCCAAAGTCTAACGTCACCCGAGGAGAGATTAAAGCCCTGAAGGAGCTACGTAAAAACCCAGACCTTCTAGTACTGCCTGCGGATAAAGGCAACGCAACTGTCATAGTTGATACGGAGTGTTATGAGAGTAAGATGACGAGTCTAGTGAGTTATACGAACACTTATAAAAAGGTCAACTACAACCCCACCTCACGAGTAACATCGAGACTTGAAAAACTACTCCGCACGCTACCGGATGACAGTCTAAAGAAGCGCCTTCGTCCTCTTAATCCCACCACTCCTAAGATCTATGGGTTGCCTAAAATCCATAAAGAAAACTGGCCTTTAAGACCAATCGTAAGCCAGATAGATGCTCCAACATACAAAATTTCTCGGTTTATGGCAGATATTTTGCAGCCCATGACGGGAAAAAAGAGCAGCTATGTAAAGGATTCCACGCATTTCCTCAGTCTGATAAAGGATGTGAGGCTGAAAGATGAAGAAATCATGGTGAGTTTCGACGTAGCGTCTTTGTTCACGAATGTACCAGTGGAGGACACTCTTAAGATTATTAGTGAGTTAATAAATAATGATGAATTGCCCACTGAGTACATAAATGTCATGGACTTTTGTCTGAGGAGTGGTTTCTTCGTCTGGAGGGGTGAATACTATATTCAGATTGACGGAGTAGCAATGGGGTCACCTATAGCTCCAGTGGTGGCAAACATTTTTATGGAATGGTTTGAGGAGAGAGCACTCAACGCCGTGGAACACAAACCCAGATATTGGTGGAGATACGTGGACGATGTTTTTTCTATCCTACACAGGGACCACGTGATGCCTTTTCTAGAACACCTTAACTCACTGCATACAAGAATAAAATTCACAAGTGAACAAGAAAAGGACGGAGTCCTTGCTTTCCTGGACGTTCTGGTTGTAAGAGAACCCGATGGCACACTATCGCATACAGTTTATCGAAAACCGACTCATACAGACCGCTATCTGAGAGCGGATTCCCACCATCACCCAGCCCATTTAGCGTCGGTTCCTCGATCTCTCATCGGCAGAGCGTTGCGTCTGTGTGACCTGCAATACATTGAGTCTGAGTTGGCACATGTAAGACAAGTGCTGGAAAGCAATGGATACAAGTGGCGACAAAGCTTGAGGATTAGTACTAATAAGAGCACGCAATCAACATCGGTAGATAGAGCGATATTGTACCTACCATTTGTGAAGGGAGTGACTGACAAAATCGGTCAAATGTTGCGTCGCAAATTTGACATCAAAACGATATTTCGGCCTCTCACAAAAATCCGACAGCTTGTGCGTTCCCCAAAAGATAGTGAGCCACTAAACGTTCCCGGTGTTCATGAAGTCCCTTGTGATTGTGGGAGAAGCTACGTGGGAGAGACGTGTCGGAATGTGTCGACCAGGTTACAGGAGCACATAAGGAGCCTGAAGAAACTGGACAGCAACGGGTCAGCCATCGCCGAACATGCGATAGAGACGGACGTCACACATTACATACGCTTCGACAGGGCCAAAGTCTTAGCTAGAGAGAAAGGTTTTGTCCCTCGTAAAATACGTGAAGCAATAGAAATTGGGCGACGTCCTAATTTTAATCGTGATGTTGGTTGGAGCTTACCCGCCGCCTGGAAACCGGTACTTCAAGAGACGCATAATAGATGCCATGTACAGCCGACAGTCTCTGATACAGTGAGCTTTTTTCACGCACTGGCGCTATCACCAGCCGCAGAAGATGATGAAGAGGAAATAACGGCTCCCAGTACATCCACGGGAGTCCTTGACGCAACTATCCAGCAGCAACCACCATTTACCGAACTGTCGCTGCGGGCGCAGAGGGCGATCGCCCCGCGCCTCCCGCGACTAACATCAGTGTGTCGCGATCCGGTGCGGTGTACGGGCCTCTCGTCACATTCGCCCTGATGAAGACCTCCGGATGAGGTCGAAACATGTCGGCAGTAGCTGACTCTATACTTGAGTAACCCGTTTCTCTAAATAAAACAATGAGCCTATATGCACTTTGTCATCTACGGGACGTGGAAAATTTCCTATCACGGAAGTCTTCGCTACCGCCAAGGTTTTGGTGGTCGGAATGGAAAGAAACGGGTCGTAAGATTCCTTTTGGATCCTGGCTCTCAAAAACATTATGTCACTTCTAAATGTTGTCAGACCTTGGGCTTATCAATTAAGCATGGTGTATTAAGGTCTGTGAAGGGCATAGGTGGCTCCACTCAACCCGTAAGGGAAAAAGTAAACATTGCATTTCGGTCAAGATTCAAATCTGGTAACCAATACACAATCGAAGCGCTTGTATTGGATGAAATTACGGCTCAATTACCAACATGTCATATTGACATTTCATCAATGGAAATGTTTGATGATGTTCCATTAGCGGATGACACCTGGGCTGTTCCAGGTCAAATCGATATTCTTATAAGAGTCAATTTATTTGCAGAAATGTTACTGCCAGGTAAGGTAATTAATCAGTCTGGCCTTCCAGATGCCCTTGAAACGGCACTGGGCTATATTATACTTGGTGACGCGCCTGCTATGGCACCATCTGATTCCTCCGTAGGATACTTTTCAACCTGCGATGTGGAAGACTTAATAAAACGGTTCTGGGAAATCGAAGACTTAGGTAATGAGGTAATCCTCAGTTCTGAAGAAAAACAAGCTGAGGAGTTTTATAAGTCAACTGTCAAACGTAAGGAAGATGGACGTTATCAGGTAGCTCTTCCGTTCAAACTTCATCCCAGCAACTTAGGTCATTCTTACACAACCGCAGAGCGAAGATTTAGGTCACTAGAGCGAAAATTAGTGTCGCAACCTAAATTAAAAATCCTTTATGACGAAGTTATACAGGAACACATAGAAAAAAAAAATTTATCTGAAGTGACTTCGGAGCAATCAGAATATGGATATTATATTCCGCATCACGCAGTATGCCGTGAAAACAAGACAACTACTCGTCTAAGGGTAGTTCTAGACGCAAGCGCTGAGACCTCTAGTGGGTTTTCTCTTAATTCTGTGCTTCACGCAGGACCCAGTCATCAAGCAGATTTATTCTGTATTTTATTAAATCTGAGACTTTTTCCTATCGCCATCACGGCTGATGTGCGACAAATGTATCTTTGCATAGATGTACGCGAAGAGGATCGTCCTTACCAACGCTTGCTTTACAGATTCGATCCCAAGTCACCAATTAAGACTTATCAATATAACCGAGTAGCGTTCGGATTGCGCAGCAGTCCTTTTTTAGCTTTGCGTACCTTACAGCAGCTAGTGGCTGATGAAGGAAACATGTTTCCTATCGCAAAGGAAATCGCATCCAGAGTTATTTATATGGATGACATCGCGAGTTCAATTATGAACGAAACAAAAGCTATAACTGCCGCTCAACAGCTTATAGAGTTGTTCCGGGCTGGCGGGTTTCAGTTGGCAAAATGGTCTTCAAACTCAGCAAGAGTTTTAACCCAAATACCTAAAGAACTTCATTTGTCTCAGAGCGTCACTTTCGATGATGATACTACGCTAAAAATTTTAGGTCTACGTTGGTACCCATTAGATGATGTTTTTGGGTTTGACTGGATGAGAGGTCGTGTACAAAACGGAATATATTGTCTTCTGTAGCACGAATATTTGACGTGCTGGGTCTTGTGGCACCTATTATAGTGTTTGCCAAGCTTTTAATTAAAGAGCTGTGGATTCGAAACATTGATGACACGCCTCCCAACAACATTACGCGTCAATGGCAACAGTTCCAACGAGAGCTACCATTGATTTCTAAAATGAAATTTCCGCGACACCTTGGTGTCATTGAAAATTGTTCAGTAACGGTTCTAGGCTTCGCTGATGCTAGTGAGAAAGCCTACGGTGGAGTGGTGTATGTGTACGTTACTACACCGAATAGTGAGAATGGCTCAATCCAGTTAGTATGTGCTAAATCACGTATAGCCCCGCTTAAGGTTTTGTCGCTGGCACGTCTTGAATTATGCGCTTGTTTGTTGCTGGCCCAATTAATGAAAAGAGTTTTGGATAGCTACACCGCTAGATATCAAATTGATTCTGTTTTTGCTTTCTCGGATTCGACTGTCGCTCTGAGCTGGATCCATTCGTCGCCCCACCGTCGGCAAACATTCGTTGCCAACCGAGTGGCAAAAGTACAAGAAAATCTTTCGAGTCATCATTTCTTTCATGTCAAGGGCATAGATAACCCTAGCGATTGTCTCTCTAGAGGCCTGACACCGGCTCAACTTGTAAAGCATCCGGTTTGGTAACATGGTCCACCATGGATAAAACTACCTAAACATGAATGGCCTGTACAGCCCTTTGAACCAGAGGAAGCGGACGCTCCAGAAGCCAAATCGGTTTCTTTTGTGGCCAGAGATGACAGCTCAGAAAATATTTTATTCGAATTGTCGCGTCGGTTCTCTTCATGGAAAAAATATGTCCGAACCGTAGCATATATCTTTAAATTTATTAAGAAATTCTTGAAGGGTCCGATAACCGCAGATGAATTAACAGCTGCAGAGTTGGAAATCTGTCAGTGCTTACAATTAGTTTATTTTAGGCAAGATTTCTCGGCTAATAAGCCATGTTCTGATAAAGCTCTTTTGAAACTAAAACCGTATTTGGACAACGGGATTCTGCGCGTTGGTGGCCGTTTAACAAATTCCAACGAAACTTATGAATACAAACACCCCGTGCTATTGCCACGACGGGATCACATTACTGATTTGCTGATTGATTATTATCATCAGCGCAACTTCCATACTGGTCCAGAGACGTTGATGTCGATCCTCAGACACAAGTATTGGATCATTTCCGCTCGACGTATTATTCGTCAGAGAATTAATAATTTTGTTTTTTGTTTTCGTACAAAACCTCGCACAACATTTTCAGATACTCCAGCCAGTACTGTTGAAGGTCTGCGCAAACAACTTAGGAATTGCGACGACCTCCGTGGCGTAGTGGTCATCATGCTAATCCGCCACCCAGAGGTCCCGGGTTCGATCCCCGGTCAGGGCAAGTTGGAGGCTGAATTTCGAATTATTAAGGAAAAGCTTCAGGAACTTAGCGATGCCGTGGACAAATATGTGAAGTTGAAGGATAGGTACTCACTTAACAGGAGCCGCGCTTTAGGAGGTCATCTGTATCATCGGTTGATAAGAATCCAATCTGATGATCCGGCTGTGTTGACCCAGAAGTCAAAAATGGTTGACACGGTGAATAATTTGTTGTCAAGAATTGAGCCAAGTACTTGTTACATATGGGTCGCCATACAATATTGCCTAGCACATATTTCCACCAAATCATCAGTCAACATATTTCAACACGAATGTAGAACAGCTCCACGAGTAAGGGAAGCTGAGTTCGCGCGTTAAACTAGGACCGCGCCACGAGTAAGAAGAGCTGACGATGACCTACGTGCTTGCAACTGCGTCAACGATGCCCGCTGCCTCCGCCGGACATCGAGCGTCGACCACTCTTATTCCTCACTTCGGATAGAGCACTAGATTAATTAGACATAGTAATTTTCTGTAATTTTCATTTTAATAAATTAATTATTTTAATTTCGGTTTTCTTTTCGATCTTCTCGCTGCGGCTAACTTAATTGGCGCAGTCTTAGATAGGATACTCGAGCCAGTTCGCGATCGGCTTCCATCTCGTTGCTCCCAATCGCTAGTGGTTGAGCTTTCAAGCCTTCATCGAGTCAGAACCTTGGCCAGCGGCTAGAAGAGAATCCAGAAATCGATTCCAGAGAAGAAACCAGTTATGCAGTTTATGTAAGTACACTTGAATTGTTCTCGTGTTGCTTGCTCCCTATCCTTTAGACTTTATTTCTAATTTTCCATATATTTCTCACGATTTTCCATCCTAGTGTGACGTAGTGATTATTTTGAAAGAAACAATATTTAAAAAGACCAAACTCTTTAATTAATTTATAACAATTATACAATGAGAAAGAAGTCACAGGTAAGGGTCGTAGGTTCACAGCCACGAGATTCGTTGTTCCAGAAGAGATTTCCAAAAGTACTCAGCTTTGAAGCAGCCCGGCGCCCAGTCGTGGTCGAAAGAGGACGAGGCTCCTCACGCCTCCGTATTTATATGGGCGCGCGGGGTGGAGAGCGGGGTAAGGAGGGAAGCACCAGTGGACTTCATCACACACCCCCCTCGTTGGGACAGAATTTTCCTGCCGGAAAATTCGGCTTCGTCTGCTCGCTGGCTGAAGCTGGCAGGATACGACGGGGCTGCGGACTCTGGAGACCCAGAAGGAGCAGGACAGCTGAAATTTATAGAAAAAGGACTGAGTAACATTCTAGGAAATGCAGTTAGGTTACCTGAAAATTTAGAAATACTTTATACGAGCCGAGCCGAGTCACCTCACAGAGCAATTTTATTTTTTTATTTTATTTTTAGCACCAGAAACAATAATTAAAATATGGCGCGAAACGTTAGATGCGATGCGATATGAAATAACAATGTGAAGCGATCATTATAGTTATCTATTAACAAGTGTGCGTGAACAGCTGTGGTATGCACAACCGGTAAGCCAAGGTCAAGAACCGGTCGTAGCTTGCAAGTGTCAATGCGTTCAATAGCGAATAGGTGAACAATATCGCCAGTAAATAGAATTCAGTTAAGATGTTATAAAGACAATTCGAACCTGTATACTTGATTCAAGCGAGAGACTTTTCCACCACTAAACCATAGGGCACAAGAAAAAAAATTATATACATTGGTTATAGAAGATAGTATTTAATTTGTTTAAATTTCGATTATATTTTGATAATTATTCTTTATAATTTATTTGTTTTATATCTTTAATATGCCATTCGCCCAGTGGCTTACCAGACATGTCTGAAAGTTTATACACCAAAGGAGATTTTTTTGATACAATTTTGCATTTTATAAATTTAGGGGCCAATTTTTTTGAAAAATATTTGTCTTTATCACTTAAATAAAATGTTCGCTTCCAGACAATATCACCAACGTTGAATTCGGCCGGCTTACGGCGAAGATTATAAGACTGGCAGTTACGCTCGTGGGCCGATAACAAGGATGCATGTACTTTGTCGAAGATAGAAGACAAGTGACCAAGGGACTCCGCATAACAGTCACGTGGTTCGTGAATTAAGTTCGGATCAGAGTCTAGATAGTGTGAACCGCAGGTTATCAATTCGCGACCGAAAACAAGAAAAGAGGGCGTGTAGTTTGTGACTTCGCTTACCGCACAATTGATAGCGAATTGGATTTTAGGTACTAGCGTATCCCACACTCTGTGATCGTTCTCAATGAATGCGGAGATAGCTGTAGTTATAGTTTTGTTATAACGTTCAACCGTATTAACGTGAGGCGTATAAAATGGGGTATAGTGTGTGTTTGGAACTTTATATTTAGATAATAAGTTTTTAAATTGGGCACTAACGAATTGTTTACCGTTATCTACTATGACCGTAGAAGGAATGCCGTGAACCAAGAAAACATTATCTTCGAGTATTTTTGTTATTATTTCTGCTGTGGCCCGCTTTATAGGGAAAAGCAAACAATACTTGGAGAAACAACAACAGACAACGAAAATATAGTTATTTTGTTTTCTTGTAGGCGGAAGGAGTCCGATTAGATCGATACTTATCGTTTGAAACGGCCTAAGACATGACTTTGGTCCGCCCATATGACCGAAAGTGGAGTGAGTTTGATGTTTATGAGCGATACAATCATCGCAAGAATTGACGGCCTTAACCACGTCCGCATACATACCTGGCCAATAGTAGTTAAGGGCCAAGCGCTTGTATGTTTTAGAGATGCCCATGTGACCGGCTGTGGGCAACGAATGGTTTTGCCTTATTAACTCCGATCTCTCTTCGGATGGAACAACCTCTTTCCATTGAAACTCTCTAGTAAGAGGGTTAAGACTTTTTTTAAAGCGATATAATTTATTATTAAGGACCTGATAGTCGATAAAAGAGGGAAGCACCAGTGGACTTCATCACACTAGAGCTAGTTCCCGTGAGTCTGCATCGAGACAGTCTCGCCGGGCGGATTTTTTAGATTCCATTCGGAATAATTTAGATTTAAAAATGACTGAAGCTTCTCACAACCCGGACACCATACATAAGGCCTTGCGCCTGGTGCCGGAATTCGATGGAAACCCAAACGTATTAACCCGATTTATCCATATTTGTGATAGATTAGTGATTGAATATATGAGTAATCAGCCTGGTAGTGAATTAATTAATCTCTGTTTATTGAATGGCATATTAAATAAGATAACCGGGTCTGCCGCCCGTACTATAAATTCTAATGGGATTCCTGACAGTTGGTTAGGTATAAGAAACGCCCTTATCAATAATTTTTCTGACCAGTGAGATGAAATCGCTTTATATAATGACCTTTCTTTAGCAAGTCAAGGTAATAGTAGTCCGCAAGAATTTTATGATCATTGCCAGACATTATTTAGCACAATAATGACTTATGTAAGTTTGCACGAATCCGTAGATACAACTATCGAGGCAAAACGCACCCTGTACCGAAAGGTCACAATGCAGGCCTTGTACGTGGCCTTAAAGAACCCTTAGGTTCTCGCATTAGATGCATGCGCCCCGAAACTATTGAGAAGGCTCTTGAATTTGTGCAAGAGGAACTAAATATAGTGTATTTACAGCAACGGAATAATAGTATACCTAAAGCGCATTCATCTAAGGCTAATATAAATACACCCCCTGTGAACTATATGCCTAAACAATTTAATATGCAACCATTTACTAATTCATTTAGTAACACACTCACTTATTTCAATCCGCGAGTTATGCCAGGGCCTTCACAGCCCGCACGTTTTATGTTACCACCACAACAACAAATTAAATTTAATCAGCCACCTCCGCTGCAACAGGGTAACCGGTTGCCTACCCGCACGCAACAGATGTTCAGGGCGACACCCTCAAACTATAATCCCCACAGTAATATGTTCCGCCTTCAACCAAGACAGCATTTCCAATATGGGCCCTAAGCCCATGAGTGGTGTTCAACCCTACGCATCTAAAATGTCACCACCTATCCTTACTGGGCATGATTGGCGTAAGCAGGGCAATCCCCCGCCTACGAATTATTTTAAATCACGCGAAATGAATATGAATGAGTGTGTAGAATATGATAATGTGTATGACTACGACTATTACTCTGAACCAGAATATTACGACTCCAACCCTTACTACAGTGACTGCAATAGCTATGAAAATTACTACTGTGACTATGACCAGCAGTACATTGCTAACGATAATCAGACATATAGCGAGCCACCTGCGTCATCGCCTTCTGATCAGGGTTTTCAGTCGAATCAGAAATCAAAAAAGCAAAAATAGAGTTAAATTTGCAAACCCAGAGGCAATTACCTTACATACAAATTGGTGAACCACCTTTAAAACTCTTGATTGACACAGGTGCAAATCAATCTTTTATTAGTCCCGAAGCCGTTAAAAAATATTTTTATAACCATCCCTTGAACTATGACCCCTTTGAAGTTACTAACGTACATGCTACGTCGCGCAACGACTATTCTATTACATTGCCGTGTTTCTCCGAATTCAAGGATAATAGTAATATAAAATTATTTATTTATAAAGTTCATAATTATTTCGATGGGCTTATAGGATTAGATTTGTTAAGTAAATGGAAAGCAAAAATAGATTTAAAAGAACAAAATTATGTATAAAACTTGCGGTTAATCCAATAAAAATATTTAATTCTTATAATTTAAATTTGTTTGAAGAAATTATACCCGCTGGTACATCTAAATTAATAAGAATTCACAACATTTCAATTTTTTTGCTTGATGTTTTTTTTATTTTTAATAAATAGCATTTTGAAAACCAGGAGACCCGTATTTTTTCTTTTCCCGAAATTTCAATTCTAAGTTATTTAAAAATAAATTTGAAATTTTGAAATTTCATAAATTCTATTCAAGGTTGCATAATATACATTTACTTTGCTTTACTGACACTGAAAAATAACTAGATCGATGTTTACTTTGTCTTTGATTATGTTTGTTTTCGTCTATGGTTCATATTTATGACGTGACATTTTGACATTGAAAGGAATGGGACCATACAATCGTGATTATATTCTCTTTGATACAATCTTTCTAATTTGTGACACTAATTAAATTTGTATTAAAATCCAAAGAATTTGAAAATCTCAGATTAAATCTAAGTTTTCGTGTTTACTACACAGAGTTTTTTATTGAAATTGAAAAATATATGAGTTCGTAAATTGGTGGATCCTCTCGTTTGTTGTTTCGTTCCTGCCTGTAAAAACACAGTGTTGATGAGTCTTACGAAACATTTCGTTCTTGTGCCATTATCTACAAGAGTACAATAGTGTGCTGCTGTAAATAAAACAATAAATGTGCCTACCGAAAACTGGAAATCTTTAACATTTAAATATATTGTAAATTGTTTATGTAACATACAGTACAGGGATTAATAAAATATATCTACTGAAACTATTGCTTTTTATTGGCGATTCTGAACGTTTGAGATAAATTTATACAGTATTGAATAAATAATTTTGACTTTGTATGCTACGAGTCTGATAAGAAGACTCAAGGTCGCTCAATGTGCTATGTAGAAGCCTACGCTCGGCGTTTCTCTATGCAAACCAATCAATAATGTTACAAATGAAATAAAACTTATTTTAATTAAAATTTTTATTTATCATATTTTTACAATACTTATTTTTAAAAATACCTGTACTTTTCCCAGAACTTTTCACCTACAGTTATCAACTTTTCCGCAAATAATATATCATAGTAGACCCAGTGTCAGTAGTAGAATTTAAATTCTGGATCTGCTTTACATAACAAAGCTTTTCATTGCATACACTTGCAGCTTTTTTTTACATTTGGGCATAGCACTTTATCGTTTACATAGTTTTACATTGTTTTAGTACTGCTGGACATTTGATTTCAATGATGAACCCTTGTTCTTTGCATAATATGTCTGGCGGCCTACAAAAGGCATAGAGTCAAAATAGTTGTACTGTACTTAAAGGGCAATAGGTGTACTAGGTTTTAACCCATAAGAGATTATTTGACCTTTTATTTTTTCATTATTTCTTCCACTAGATACTTCTTTTTCAAAGCGTTTTCCCCGTTTGATAGCTTTGGTTTTAGGAATTTTATAAACACCAAGAATGGGTATAACAAAACTCCATCAGTGTTGCACTTTGTGCACTCATTAATGCATGATTTTCACGCATTTATTCATACTCAGTTTCACGCATGTCCTGCAAAAACATCATATTAGTCAACCTTGGGGAGGTTAGAGCTGTCTGACATGGCATAACTCTCTGAAACTTTTATTGCGTTTTCAACAACAACAAGAAACCGTCTTATTGTATCTCTTGACAATGACAGTGACACATATATTTTTTATTTAAATTATGAGCGCAAAGGCATTTACAGCATTCAACCTTACTTTGAACTGCACGAGAATATTTGTAAATATTTCGTTAAATAAGAAATAAAAAAAATCGAAAAAATATGTATGGTGATATTTAAAGAAATATCTCGAAACTGTATTCGATTTAAGGTACCTATTGAAAATTGAAATGTTGTCAATTCCTTTTGATTCCCCTGATGGTGATGCGTTAGTACCAGAGCAGTTTTTATGTAACTGTATTATTCAAGAATGCATTACCAATATTAAAAATAATCGTGGGTACATAGAAATTAAAAACCCAAGTGAGAATGACATAATATTTTCGCTAGACCACCCGATAAAGGCAGAATTATTTAATGTTGAGTGCACAGGCACTAAACTGTCATCTGATCGAGCGCAAGTTCCGAGTTTCTGAAACTGGAAACCGCCTATCTGGGACATATTATAAGTCGCGATGGTATAAAACCTAATCCTGATAAGATAAGAGCTGTAGAGAAATATCCTCTCCCAAAAACACCCAAGGAAATTAAACAGTTCTTAGGATTGCTGGGATATTACCGAAAATTGATACCAGATTTCGCTCGCCTAACTAAACCTTTAACCCAATGCTTAAAAAAAGGAAGGAAAATTACCTTAGACCCAGAATACATTCATAGCTTTGAAAAATGCAAGACACTTTAAACAAATGACCCTATACTACAATACCCTGACTTTACTCGTGATTTTAACTTGACTACTGATGCTTCAAATGTCGCTATCGGTGCCATCCTATCCCAAGGGCCTATAGGAAGTGACAAGCCTGTGTCATATGCTTCACGCACTCTAAACGAGAGTGAATTAAATTATAGCACGATAGAAAAGGTGTATTTGTGGCCCATTGTATGGGCCGCAAAATATTTCCGTCCGTATCTGTTTGGTCGTAAATTTAAAGTTATAACAGACCACAAGCCCTTACAGTGGATGATGAACTTGAAGGAACCTAATTCTCGCTTAACCAGATGGAGATTAAAATTAAGCGAATATGATTTCACAGTCATATATAAAAAGGGCAAAAGTAACACAAATGCCGATGCTCTGTCTAGAATAGAGATCAACACTGAAGAAATAAGTTCTATCATGGGTAATCCATCTGAGACCCCAATGACTGTTGAAGCATCCGACACACAGACAGCACACACTAGTAACGAAAACCCTATATAGTTGGGGCTGTGAATTTTCGGTTGTATTTGCCATGCCATTTTTATACTCATATTGTTATATCTTTCAAACAATAATTTCTACACGGGAGATTTTACATCATATGTTTACTCAATAATAATAAAAGCTAGATCTAAGAAATCTCTCCTAAATAAGAAGAGGAAATATATTTTTCAAAAGAAAATATTAAAAAAAAATCCTGTTCAAACATAAAAAATACGGTAATTGTGATTTTTAGTTATTATTATTATATTATTGTAATGCTCACTATCCTAAATTTTCAAGGGGGTGACATCAGTAGTTTTTTTAAAATTAATATTTAACGGTTTTTTATGCTGACGCATTAATTCTACAGTCAAGGTTTATTAATATTCTTACAAACCATAAAGCTTTGATTCAAGTATAAAAAAAATCTCCGATAAATATTATGAGGAATTCCTGTAATAAAATAAAAACCATACTACGCATTAGCGAGGCGAATCGAGCGCGTCGCGTGGGTTAGGTAGTTCCATTTGTACCTATGGGCCGCGCTACATTCGATTGGCATGGCATGGCATCGGAAGCGACGCGTCATTTCAAAACAAGCTTAATGTTAAGTTATGTTAAGATGCATAACCGCTTGAAGACAGTATCAGTTTTCCTTTAAATTTCGTTACATACACTACATCTTGTGAATTTTTTCACGCATCAATTATATAACGAGAAACGGATCCCTAAATCGAAAAACTATGTTCACAAGTTTGCAATATTTTTTAACCTCTCATCTGGCAACAGAGCAGAATCTGTCTGACATGCATTGTTTTACTATTGTGTCTGGTATTTTGCGCAGACGACAGGATAAAGACCTATTTAATAATACCCCACACGATGGGTTAGCCAAGAAGAAAATAATTCACTCTCACTTCAATTTTACGAGAGTTACTAAAAAAATTTTTTTTCAATGTTTTACTTTTCGACTTTTTTGCCATGATTTGTAATATATGCCCATACCAAATTACAGCTCTCAAGTACTTATAGCCGCTGAGTAAAACCGCGGACAGACAGACAGACAGACACACAAACAGACATGGCGAAACTACAAGGGATTCTTTGTTTACTACGGAACCCTAAGAGTATACCGTTCGATAGAGTATGATTAATATTACAACTTTTGTTACACTGCTTATATAAAAACGGACAAAATATTATGATGATATACAGACAAAAAATGTAATGTAAAAAAATCTCTTTTATCCGAAGTCTGTATGATGAGAGGCAGCCATTTCCGTTTCTAGTAGTTATGACTTCCGGTCTAAGTCCACGCCATCTACCGCTTCCGCTCACCACTATGCACGCTCCCCGCTACGTGACGCTAGCGCCACCTAGGCAGTTAGGTCTTGTACCCCATTGAGTGCGTCATTGATTGGCGTTTTTGAATCCATTCGAGACAGTAAGTTATATGCAACTGTTATTTGAGGTACATAGCAAATTAAATATTCACGTACTTAAACCGTAAGTGCTTTGAAGCATTATTTTTTTCTCCGGTTTATTTCGTTGGAGATGCAACGCTGGCCATTTTTAGAAAACATTTGTATCTATCGTTTCTTTTGTGATATCTTTCAAGTAGTTTAATGTATCTTTGTGTAACTACTCGCCCTGACATTTTGTTTGCCGTGTCATATTAAAGTAAATTTAACGCTTTTCGTACTGAATTCTACTAGATTTAAAGGTATTAACTAAACATACTACATAAGGTTTTAGAATGCTAAAGCTTAATGTTTAGTTATACAAAGTCACGAATCAAAATCCTATTCTTGACGGATATTCTGATGCGAACTGGGCTTTCGATATTGATCGAAAGTCATACACAGGTTATGTGTTAAAATATGGTGGCAATTCGATATCGTGGGGCAGCTTTAAACAGACGTGTATATCGCTTTCGTACACCGAGGCGGGTATTATAGTTTGAGCGAAGCAAGCAGAGAAGCGGTGTTCCTGCAAGCTTTAGCTTAGAAATTTTTAATGACGACGACAAGTATTAAAATAAGCGAAAGTCTATAATTAAGTAAAGAATGTATTCTATACATTTTGAATTAAAAAACAACTTAATACTTGCAACAAATTACGTGAGACGAGACGGTTGGATTAGTTCCTAGGCGCCGCCGCCGCCGCCGATTTTTTTTCAGATAGATGTATGACAGCTATATATAACAAAGTATATATTTTTTTAAAGTGAGATAAATATTCTTTTACATAGTATTTTTTGTTGCACAAAATACAGGTATTCTGGTAAAATAAATCAGTTAAAATAAAAATAAATGCGATCCGATTTTAATATTTTCGTCAATATTTTCCCTTTGTTTACTATTAATCTTTACATTAAATGTGAAATTTTACTCAAAATTGAATTCCTCGTGTCTGATTTATCAGAAAATGATACCACACTTGAGGTGTTAGGTAAATAGAAGCTGATATGATTTTTTTTCTGAAGCGCGGCGGCGAGTAACTTCGAATGCCCCCCCTACCTACCACCCAGGGGGTGGGGGATGGCTACCGGGCTAAATTAGCTTAACTTTAAGTATATTACATGTGTGCCAAGTGAATTCTTCCGATACCAAAATTTGCACCTTATGACACTACTTCCCGCACTAAATGATTAACTTAGAGACAAAAATGTCTGGCTTGAGCTTGGCGCGGGTCCATCTTAAAGGTTTGTATTTGTACATTCACAAATGTCATAATTCAAAGTACATTCTGTACATGTCTAAGTACATAATTTACAAATTGACATTAATTTAAAACTTGACCTCATGCTTAATAAATAATTATGACCAAAGAGCGGATATTCCAGTGCATATTTATCTAAACTTCGAGAGGTGGTATTATCCACTGTATGTTACGTACTACCTCGAAGTTTAGGTAAATATGTACTGGAATATCCGATCTCTAATTATGACACAACAATGTATTCTCAGTCCACAATTCCACATATCTAATTTTAATATCAGTAAAATGAATTGTAAGTTGCCGTTTTTTGAGAAAATGCTGCAGTACAGTTTGTTACCGCTTATTCTGTACTTGCGCTTAGGTAGCGGCAGTATACTTAGCTGTAAGTAAATGACCTGTCGTAAACATTTACCTTTTAAGAAATCGAAAGAAATAGAAAAAAAGTGACAATCATCAAGTGATACAAATATCAAAAGATAAATGATTTTTGACATTTTTTTTTTATTTTTTTTTTATTCAATAAGTTTTATAGCCGGAAAATTAAGGATTAAGCTTCGTAATTAAGTCTATCGATAGCAGACTTAACCCCTGCCATGAGTGTCATGACATTGTCGATATCGTCGGCAAATTGAATCCAGTCCTTCCCATTCCAGGAGCTTGAAGGCATCTTCCAGAGCAGATGTAAATTTTTTTGAAGATTTGGCATCTCCCTGTATCACGCCTAGTTTTAACCCCCGAGAAAAAAGAGAATACTGAAATTCCCGAATATAAATACGTGATATATCTAAAAATACTAGCTCTTCTTATATTTTTATCATCATCGCATAAGTATACAAACAAAACTGAAAGACTATGTTTATCCACCAAATAAGACATTATGTTACTGTCAGCTTATCGTAATAATTAATTTTGTCAAATTAATCGCTACCTACTTTTATTACATTAGAACATGAATATGTCGATCTACATGAGCTGCCTATTGGATTATTTTTTTTTATCGCTGGTCCTAACCTGCTTACTTTCTAAGTATGCACATTAACGTAACGTAACTAAGCACTACCAGGCGATAATAAATACGTCTCTCAATAAAATGATATAAGCTTCAAATAACGGTACAGTGAGTTAAACTTAAGAATGCTGGCATAGACTATAGAGACAGGAGAATAATCAAAGAACTGTATAAAGAACAAGAGACAATAATAGAAAGTAATAATGAAAAAAGACAGGCTAAAATACGACAGGGAGTGAGGCAGGGTTGTCCACTTTCTCCACTGATATTCAATCTATTTATAGAAGCAGCAATATCTCAAATCAAAGACCAAGATTTAGGAGGAGTTAGTATTAATGGAGAAAAGATACATTTTATAAGATTTGCAGATGACATAGCAGCCCTTGGAAGCAGTTCACAACAGTTAGAAAAGTTAATAGAAGCAATGAATAATATTTTTAAAGAACATAAATTGAGTATAAACATAAATAAAACCAAGTCCTTAATTGTCTCAAAGTCAGGTCCAGTAATTAAAAATATCCAACTTAATAATAAAACAATAGACCAAGTTCAGAGTTTCAAATATTTAGGAACTATTATCAACGAAGAGGCAAGATGCTCAGAAGATATTAAGAAGAGGATTGCTATTGCAAAAAGTACATTTAAGAGTAAAAAATACATATTTTGTTCTGGTATTAAAGAAAGTTTACGTAAAAGATTTATTAAAACATTTATATGGAGCACTGCCTTGTATGGATGTGAAACGTGGACGATGACCAAAAAGGATAGAGATAGATTAGAAGCATTTGAAATGTGGTGCTGGAGGAGAATTGTAGTGTTTGTGTCTATGAATAGATACAAATACGCTGTCTCACTCACACAAGTAGCTAGAGCTAAACGTTAGATGTACGTTATATAAGTAGGTTGTGCGGCAGTCTGATCGCTCAGTCTCAGAGTGGATGTCGTACAGAGCGGACATAGTGATAGTGAATATGTAGTGGTACACTACATAATGGCGACGAGAAAATGATGCGAAGCTACGCGGTGAGTTAT
Organism: Acrobasis consociella; assembly: GCA_963555685.1. NCBI lineage: Eukaryota > Metazoa > Arthropoda > Insecta > Lepidoptera > Pyralidae > Acrobasis > Acrobasis consociella. The sequence continues at coordinate 13,403,088 of OY743125.1, read as the reverse complement.
TTTTCCATTTTTATGAGCTGGGGTATTTAATGTAAATACTCAAAAGCACAAAGAATTTCAAATCAAAAGTAAATGTTGCATACTGAATATAGAAAAATAAAAAAAAGGAAAGAGGAAGTGTTGGTTAGCATTTACTATATTAGGTAATGGCTATACTTTATTGCAAAATAAAAGTTTGGTTATAGGTAATGGACTTCTGTACTTTGTACATCACGTAAATGAACTGGAAATTATAAGTTGTTAGTTAATGTTGTGATCCATAAACTCATTTCACTTATTTTTCAGTATTTTAAATAATATTGAATTAAAATATTGACAACTCTCAAATTATAAGAATTTTAAGAGTAATACTGGGTGTAGGCGACAGGAAATAACAACAACGATTTTATAATTTTACGTATGATAAGGTAGCGGCGGAATGACTTGACATACGTATGCCTCGTTAAGGCGATTAGATCCCTCAGTTCCCGTCAAATGGGCATTTTGTAAAGCGGACTGCTCATTCACAGCTGGCCAGATTAAGTCGAAAAAAATATATGTGAAACATCAGTTCAACAACTATATTTTGGATTTTATTTTCTTCTTTATGTCTTTGTTTTGTATATAAAAAAAAATAACTACGGGACATCGATTTTTTACTTGAATTGAAGACTGCTCCTAAACGGCTGTGATTAATAGAAATATTTTTACACTACTAAATAAAGAATCCTTTATTCTTTAGATTAGATTTTGCTTTTGTAAATCAAAGAACATTTTAATTTAAAAGATATCGAAACAAAGAAATCCCGAACGTTTAGTTCCAGAGGGTGACCTGCGCGGGCGCAGGCGGCAATCGTCCGCTGGCAGTCAGACGGGAAGGCTGTGTCACTCGTCGCCTTGCTCATTGCTAAATTTTGACGGGTGATTTACCATATGTTCTTGCGTATGTGTGCGTTGAGACAATATATTTTGATATATGTGTGTTTAGAGCGTAGTGCAGGCACACAGACGATACAATTTGTGTGACTGGAGTGTTTCGCGCGTGGACGCTATTACCTATTGTTGTTTAAACTATTAGTGTAAATAAGTAATGAAATTAATAATCTAAATAAGTAACTTTATAAGTGGTAATTTAAAGTTTATGTAGGTAGTTTTTAATTAATTTGCGCTCAAAGACGTTTTACAACATAAATTATTTTAAAGTAGTTACATAGGTATATAGATCAAAATGCCTCCAAGAAGCAAATTGAAGAAAACAGCGGCTAAGAGAGGCTTTAAAATGCAAGAAGTAATGTAAGTACCTATCTAACCTGCCTTTACCAATTCAGAAAAAAATATTCTCTGTACAGTAAAAAAATATTGTACTCAATGTGTTGGCTAGATTCAAAATAATAACAGTAGTGATAATTATTTTCACATTATTTCAGACGAGCTAGAAAGAAAGCATCAGCAACGGAAGACAAAAACAGTGATTGCAATACATTCTCACAAAGGATACTCGAAGACTCGATTCAGGTAGTTATAAAATAAAACGGTAATTGGGCCTCCGAATATACCTACACAGTGAGGCTTGAGGAGCGAGTTATTTCCGATTGGTCACTCATAAAAAACCGGTTCGTAATTGCTCTAAGTAATATTCTTTTAAATTCACCACCGATTCGTCATCATTATTTCATTGACGAGGGACGAATCGATGATCGTAGTATGAACGAAATTTTTGTTGACAGATCGGGTGAATAATGAGCCAGAAATAACTCGAGGAGTTATTCCCGATTGGTCACTGTCCCGACTTGTCATCTATGAAAAACTATGCCCAATTGGCCATCAATGTTAAATATCGAATAAAGTTAACAAAATTGATGCTTTTTAAATTGCAACTATTTTAAATTTATACATTTTATGGAGTAAATAAAAAGCGGTGACCAATCGGACACTAAAAAAAATATTAAAATATCATCATTTCAGCCGAATAACGCCCACTGCTGAACATAGGCCTCTCCCAAAGATTTCCAAAATTACCGATCTAGAGCGGCTTGCATCCAGCGCTTTCCAGCTTCCACCTTGTGGGTGAATGTTCTACGCTTCGCTTGCCAGTACGTGGTCTCCATTCGAGAACTTTTTGCCATATCGGCCATCGGTTCATCTCGATATGTGTCCCGCCCACTGCCACTTTAATGAGCTAATCCGCTGGCTATTATGGCAATTAAATATTTGTTGTGAAATGATTATCAATCGGTGATCGTTGTATGAGTTTATAATTTGGTAAGAAGTCAGGACAGTGACCAGTCGGGCATAACTCACTTGAGTACTATTAAAATACTTATGTTCAAGGCGATCCAAAAGGATAACTAATGTTTGACCAAAAATTGATTGACAAATGATCATTTGACAAACAACGTTTCACCAAATGTTTATTTGGCAAACGATACATTTGACAAAAGTATTATCTTACCAAACTCACTTAGCAAATGATCCATTAGCAAACACTACACTTGTTAAATGTGTTAAATAATAAAATGTCAATTGACTTTTTATCATTTCACCAAATAATATGTTTCGCAAATTAAGTATTTGTCCAAATGTCATTTAACAAAGTGGTTTTTGTGTCTGTGTTACTTTCGCTCTAAGCTTGAATCGCTCGCTCGTGTCTTGGTCACAGGAAACCTAACGAACCTAACCTACACTCCACGGCACAGTGGTTTTTGTGTCTATGTTATTTTCACCCTAAGCTTGAGTCGCTCGCTCGCTCGCTCGTGTCTTGGTCACAGGAAACCTAACGAACCTAACCTACACTCCACGGCAAAGTAGTTTTTGTGTCTTTGTTACTTTCGCCCAAGGCTTGAGTCACTGCTAGTGTCTTGACCTAAACCATATTTATTAATAGATTTATTAATAAACGAAACACTTGGAAAATAATACATTTTATCAAATGTTTTAGACCAATAGTAGTTTTGTCTGATAACTCAGTTGCTAAATGTTCATTTGTGAAATAATTATTTGTAAAATGTAAATTTAGGTGTTGATCATTTGGTAAAGTGACTCGTTTGTAAAATGATTAGTAGTGAAATGATCAATTGGCGAAACCATTTCTTTGCCGAACGTTGTTTGTCAAGTGTAATTTTGCCAAATGACTTTTGGTCAAACAACAGGACCCCGATCCAAAAACCGCTGCGACGCACGCACCTCTAATCGTACAGTTTGCAGCAAGTCAAGCTACACAGGGTAGTATTTAGTATTTTTTAATTTTCAGGTAGAAACACCTTCAGACCTAGACCGGTCTCCAACAAAGTCATTGACTGCTTTAGAAACACAAGACAAAGTTCCAACACCTGCAAAAGATTCGGTTGAACATCTGGTGGTATGCCTTTAGTATTTAGTAATAACTTCATTATTTGTTACATTGCTAAGATAACTTTAATCAAAGATGACATAACGCAACATACGTGGTATAAATTGTACTTTATTATTTTTTTGAATTTTCAGACAGAATCAACTTCAGAAAAAGACCAGTTTCCAGTAATTGTTACAAAATCGCTTATTTATGCGTACATATTGCAAAATGAACGTAAATAAACGGTGATTTCTTTTTTAGGTTGAAATTTCTTCACCACAAAAATTACCAGGCTCATTCGTTGATGGTCGGCGTATTATTGATATTGGTTATTTCTATTCAAGACTGCAAGAAATATCTGAACATGGATCTATGAATTGTGGCTTAGTTTGCATTGAAATTGTAGAGGAACGGCAAGTTGGACTGCATTCAAAATTTACGTTGAAGTGTAAAATGTGCAGAGAATTATTTTACATAGAAAACGATCCTCCAGGAGAACTAAATATAAACAACTGTGCAGTTGCAGGAACGATTGCCATAGGGTGTGGGCACTCCCAACTTCAAGAGCTTTCTGCAGCCTTGAATTTACCTATAATGTCACCGAAAACCTATAGAGCATGCCATTGTAAGTTGTCAACTTACTGGGAAAAATTTTAGTCGAAAGTATGAATGCAGCTGCACAAAAAGAACGCGAAATGGCAATAGCTGAACGACGTGTAGATGAAAACGGCATTCCAATAATTGACGTTATTGTAGATGGATGCTGGTGCAAAAGAACATACAAAAAGAATTACTCAGCTCTTTCCGGAGCTGCTGCAATAATCGGCAAAAAGACTGGACAGGTGTTGTTTTTAGGCGTAAAAAATAAATATTGCTCGATATGTGCACAGGCGGAAAAAGCAAAGAAAGTAGCAAAAGAACATAAATGCTACAAAAATTACAACGGGCCATCAACGGCGATGGAGTCCACGATCCTCGTTGAGGGCTTTAAGTGCTCCATAGAGATGCACAATTTAATTTACGGGAGGATGGTATCTGACGGGGATGCCAGTACACACGCAGAACTGCTAAAAAAACGACCATATTCAAATATTACCGTTGAAAAAATTGAATGCCGCAACCACCTGCTTCGCAACCTGTGTAACAAACTTACCGCACTTCAAACAGATACCCAATTCATACTGAAACATCGTAAAGTGATAACTCAAAAAAAAAATGATCCTAAGAAAAACTGTCCGAAAGATCATCAAGGCATATAAAGCTAATTCGGAATCAGAGCGACGATGCAATATTGAATTATTGTATAATGACCTACTTTTGGCACACTTACATGCCTTCGAAGACCATAGCAGATGTAAGCCCATCTTCTGTAATGTTGGTGAAGAGGAATCGGAGCCACAGTCTAGAGAATTTTACACTGGCACACTTTGGTCTAGAATTTGTCTTCTGATGTCAAATTTGGCATCGCACGCCCCCAGCTTGATTCACGACATTGACAGTAACACTGTTGAGCGGTATAATAGTATAGTAGCAAAGCTAGTAGGTGGAGAACGTATAAACTTCAGCAAACGGGGTTCATATCAAACAAGGTGCCATGCTGCCGTTGTCTCATTTAACACTCACAAAGTGATATCTTCAGTGTATAAATCAATGGCAGGTCGCAGTCCTCGGGGGAGTGTTAAAAAATTAGAAAACAGAAGACTAAAAAGAGCAATGGCAATGAGGAGAATTGTAAGAAAGAAAAACAGATTGTTATTTTCTAAGGGAGAAGACATAAACTATGGAAATAAATGTGAAAAGCCTGATATGCCCTCAAGTATATTTGAAAAAGAAAAAAATACGTTTTTACTAAATTTAGTCAAGACAAATGAAGACAAACAAAAAATAGAAAGAGACACAGTACTGCAGAGCTCTTGTAGTGAATGGTTAGAACTACGGCGCAAATTACTAACCGCGTCCAATTTTGGAAAAGTAATAAAGAGGCGCAATGATATAAGCTGTCATAATATTGTCAAAGACATTATTTACAAAGACTGCGTATCACACGTTAAATCTATCAAACACGGCAAGGATAACGAACAGAAGGCGTTAAGACAATTAGAGATTCAAGAAAATATAAAAATTAACCCTTGTGGTCTTTATATTGACGAGGAATATCATTATCTTGGAGCTACACCCGATGGTGTGATCGATAATGAGACAATTGTAGAAATAAAATGTCCATTAGGTGCCTATGAAAAGGACATTAAAGAAGTTGTCAGAAATAAAAAGCTCCCATTTTATAAATTAAATGGCCAGGACGAATTAATGATTAATAAAACCCACAACTGGTTCTATCAGGTGCAGGGTCAACTGCATATTACAAACAAAACTAAATGCTTATTTGCAATTTGGACGGGGGATAGTAATGAGATAAAAACGGAAATTATCTTGAAAGATAACGAAGTTTGGGAGCATGTTATGAAACCAAAATTAACAAGTTTTTATACAGAGTGTATGCTGCCTGAATTAGTAGACCCAAGGATCCCTAGGAATATGAAAATCAGAGATCCTGTTTATATACAGGAAGCAATCGCCAATAAAGCAGAGAAAAAAAAATTGAAAACCCGACAACATACAGAAAAAGAAAATGAAGAGAAAATTGAAAAACAAAAAAATACAGATTCGGAGCAAAATTTTATATTAAAAAGGAAGCACACAGAAAACGAAAATGAGCAAAGAAGCATAGAACAAGGTAAAGAGCAGAAAATAGGATACTTACTTACCATTTTATTTTAAACTGTTTCAATTTGAAGATTGTAACGAAAATGTTATGCCCGACTGGTCATTGTCCCGACTTGTGAAAATGATGACGAGACATGACAGTAACCAGTCCGGCAAAACTCGAAGGAAGATTATTTAAAAATACCCCATTAAATGTTTTAGGAGCGGAAGAACAAAATAAAAAGCAGAAAATGTGTAATGAAGAAATATATGGTGACCAGTGTGATGAATTACGCGATCACAACTTACCAGTATTAATAGAACAGAACCCCAATACAGATTATAGCTATAACAATGTAAGAGAATTACAGTTTACTGAATTTTGAATTTCGTGTTTCATTTATAAAAATCAGTTGCGTAATGAAAATTTCTTAGAAACCAAGTTAAATCAGCAAACACACTCTGAAACCATTCTGACCAGCAGCGGCTGACTTTTTTTTGCACTGTCAAACCCTAAAAAGTAAAAGTAAAGTATTCAATTTTATGCACAGTAACCAGCACATGCGGCTGGACACTTTGACCGTAAGAGCTCCTTTATTCAGTAGCAGCAGAGGCAGTATTAGTAATGTGAGTGTCCAGCCAGCCACATGTTATGGTAACTGTACAAATATCAAAGTTATTCCCGATTCGTCATTCACCCGATTTGTCATTCATAAGAAAACATCTACCGGTTCGTCATTGCACTAATATTTTTTTAATATTACCACCGATTCGTCATTATTTTCCTAATAACTATTCTTTTTGAACGTTAAATTTGAGTAAATATTGATATCCATGGACTTACTTAAATAAATATTGTTATTCATGGACTAGTGACGAATCGGTATCCACTGTACCTATAATTAAAAATACATTTTTGAGCTTCCTGAAGTAAGAAATTAAACCCTTATTACATATCATATATTTTCATACTTTTGCTGGTTTACAACTCCCTATGTGAAGAAAATATTTTTTTACGGACCTAGTAAAATTTCGCTTTTTCGGCAATCAAACTATTCAACTTACAATTGTTATACAGACACTAACATTTTATGTTATATTTTAAAAGTAGTTAGAATTATCAATAAATTAAATCTCAAATGGAGTGCGCCTCTGCCTACCTACGGCATCGATGTTTTCGTGCGGGGTGCGCGGCTGTGGCGCCGGGCGCGGGGTGGGGAGCTCAAACGTCCAAGGCCATTGAGGACTCTAATCGCCTTAATAGGAAGGCAGGCGACTGGGCGACAAACGCCAATACAAATGTTAGTACTTAAGGTCCGCACACACGCGGGGAGGCTGTGTACTCGTCATTGCACCCGTACCTTTAAAATATAATTTTTCAAATAAACAAAATACATAAGTACTTTTAACAAATTTTAAACAAAGCTTTCTGAACCGACAATTTTTATACATATTTAAATTCCGTCGTCTACACTGGGTAACCTAAAATACAGAGGCACCAGTCTTTCACAATTATTAGAAAAAAAATCTTAACTATGTTTGGTTATTGGTTTTTGCGAAAGAAGGAACTTCTATTCTAATAGGGTAATATAATTAATCACCCCAGAATTTCAATGGATATACGTAACTAAAAATTGGCCAGTCGTATATGATGTTAATTATTACGCGGTTAATATTGGAATATATTATTCAAATAGTCATAGTTTTCCGATGTATATGGATTAAGTGAAATAAATGGGGGATTATATACTTTTACTTAGTATTGTTACTCGTGATATTATACTTTTCCGCATGAAATGACAAGTGCTAAATTCAAAGAAGGTAGAGTATGAACTTCCTTCATTATTATTATAATTATGTGGTGAAACTCTTTATTATTTTATCTACTCCAAGACAGGCATCAGTTTTAACCTAAGTGTCATGCTGGGGGATAGATACATCAGATCAGGAGTGCGATGCTGCAAGGAAAGGTCACTAGTCACTGGAGTCAATGAGTAAAAGTTGTGGATGCTTTCTGTCAAGACCGGGAGGCTCACTCCGTGAGTCGGCTGTGATTTACTGGATGAGGGTAATTATTATTATTATTTGTTTTAAAACAAACTAGCAGCTTATTAAGCTGATCTGGTTTCTATATAGTCTATTTTTATATCTGTTGACTGAAGATACAGTTACAACATTCTCTGATTCCAGCCTGCGACCATATGATTGGAGAGAAAATTATGAAATGGTATTTATTTCTTTTGATTTTACACGATATTATTTCAGCTAATGTCCTCTCAATCGTTATTGTCCGAAAATTATGATATGCCTTGTTGTGTTGGGTACATAATAATACCCTGTTAAAATTTTGTAGGCTTCGATTGGGTTGCCTTTTGTCTTCGACGTTGTAGCAGTGTGAGACTCAGTTCTTTTATCCCTATATATATGGCATATGAAGTAAAGTTTAACCTGTTTTGTTTATGCTGAGAATTACTGCAGGGCTGCTAGGGAGAAGTCTAATTCCAGTCACCACTGTAGCGATAATAAGGGTGCCACAGTTCCCTGTTTGAAGCGTTTTGGTGGCATGGCATTGGAGGCTTCACCTTCCTTAATATAGTTTCACATACTGATTTCAGCAACTTTCTACTCAAAGATGTAACGTGAAGGGGAAGGTTGTTGTGTCATGCCGTTTAAACTTTTGTCAGGTTGGGCACGCATTAAATTGCGTGAAGTCATTGGCACGCATTAAATTGTGTGAGATCATCGGCACGCATTAAATAGCGTGAGGTCATCGGCGTGCATTAAATTGTTCGAGGCCAAGAAGGCCGTGAGCACACATTAAATTGTGCCAGGCCAAGAAAACCATTAAATTGGGTGAGGCCGTGAACGCGCATTAAATTGTGAGAGGCCAAGAAAACCATTAAATTGGGTGAGGGCGACACCAGTGTTAAAAAAATATAAAATAAAAACCTTTATGGCCACGTATTGTATAAGCACATGGGGGTGCACCTCCATTTAGTTGGAAGGCACAAGGCACCTCCGTTAAGTCGGAAGGCACGTGCACCTCTATTTAGTTGGAAGGCACAAGGCACCTCCGTTATGTCGGAAGGCACGTGCACCTCCATTTAGTTGGAAGGCACAAGGCACCTCCGTTATGTCGGAAGGCACGTGCACCTCCATTTAGTTGGAAGGCACAAGGCACCTCAGTTATGTCGGAAGGCACGTGCACCTCCATTTAGTTGGAAGGCACGTGCACCTCCATTTAGTTGGAAGGCACGAGCACCTCCATCGTTATTGAGTCAGCCCAGGATTCAAATCGCCATTGGCGATAAATTCTAATAAATATATAAGGAAAATTATTATAGTGGCAAGAAAAATTGTGCAAATATCTGTTATTTATATATATGAATTTACTTTTATCAGCACTACCCGTGGGTTGACCGGTGGAAAAGGCCTTGGGCCTTATGTTATAAATTTTAATAAATAAAATAAAAAAAAGTCTGAAAAAGATTGAGCAATCCATACCTACATGAAAATTCATATAAAACTAAGTGGACTTCCACAGACTTAGATATAGCAGAAAGATAAATATGATCTGGAAATCTGAAGACATTCGAGGATTATCATCAACTCGAAATGTAGGAAGATGCAAATTGATATGACGGCAAATTAGAAAGACAAATTTTAACAAGCAAGAACCTAAATAATATGCAAGTTCGTGTGTTTCTATACTATTGGTTTTAATCATATTAATGTTTCATTTGCTGAATTTTGTATTGGCGTATAGTTCTCATTTAGTGATGTGGTTTTAGAATATTGAGCAAAATTTTAGTCGATAAAATAAATAAATCATTATTCACTTCATTATATATTCTCTTTAATTTAAAATATCAAAGTAAGTGATGAGTGAAAGAAAGTTAAAGTTAATAGTAAGTGTTTTCAGTGTTAACTTGTATTGTAAAACACAATTATATAAAGTGAACACTGAGATTGTTGGTTATTTTGAAACAACTTTACATTAATGCACAACAGTAGTCAAGAACTCGTTAGATATCTTATGACAGCCGATATAAGTAGACTAGAATAGCGATTTCAAGCGAAATCAACGAATACTATTCTACGTGATATGTACCACGAGTAAAATGAAGGCCAGTAAAAAATTGAAGAGCAAGAAGAGGTCATCCATCAGAAAGATCAGATGGTACATCTGTCACAACTGAATGTAAAATGCTAATAACAGGAATTACGGAGGATGTCTCGTTTGAACACCAAACAGAGGTTGTAATAATGATGGAAAGATTTTCACCTATTAATTCAGAGAATAAACTAGTGGTTCGCCGCGAACTTAGACCTCGCGATATTATTCCAAAACTAAACCAGTTTTAATGTCCAGTGAAACTGTGATACATTATTCACTACCAATTCGATACCGTTGCAGGAAACAGATTTTTCAACCTTCTTTCTTCTTCTATTCTGAGCTGCAAGAGTTTCATTTTGTATAAAAAAATTTCAAACAATTAAAATCAAAACCTGGATTAAATTCAATATCCCAAGACATTTGAATCTTAAAAGAGCGACGTATGTACATCCAGCCGCCAACTATTTTACGCCTACGTCTCATCATCATCATCATCATTTCAGCTGCATAACGTCCACTGCTGGACTGGACATAGGCCTCTCCCAAAGATTTCCAAAATGACCGATCTAGAGCGGCTTCCAGCGACCTTGGTCAGGTCGATAAACCACCTTGCGGGTGGGTGTCCTACGCTTCGCTTGCCAGTACGTGGTCGCCATTGGAGTACCTTTTTGCCCCATCGGCCATCGGTTCGTCGCGCTATGTGTCCGCCCATTGCCATTTCAACGAGCTAATCCGTTGGGCTATGTCAGTGATTTTAGTTCTCCTACAAATTTCCTCATTTCTGATTCGATCGCGTAGAGAAACACCAAGCTTAGCCCTTTCCATAGCGCGTTGCACCTTTAGCCCTCTTATGGGATCCATAGTAAGGGACCACGTTTCAGATCCATAAGTCATCACTGGTAACATACATTATTTGTAAACTTTAGTCTTAAAAAACTGAGGTATTTTTGACGAGAAGACACTGCGTAGCTTCCCGAACACTGCCCAGCCGAGTCGTATTTGTTGAAAGACCTCTTCCTCGAAGCTGAAGCTTCCTGCCTGGATCAATTGACCCAGGTTACCACTTCGAGGGTGGAGCTCCCAACACAAACAGGTAGGAGCGCAACATGGACATTCGACATTACTTTCATTTTGTCCATGTTCATTTTAAGGCTTATCATCATCATCATCATTTCAGCCGCATAACATCCACTGCTGAACATAGGCCTCTCCCAAAGATTTCCAAAATGACTGATCTAGAATAGCTGGAAGGCGCTGGATGGAAGCCGCTCTAGATCGGTCATTTTAAGGCTCACCTGTTGGGAAACTCGGTTTAGGTCTGCGAGCATAGTACATACATACTTAATGTCGCGGTCTGCCATCGATTAAGCCATGACAACGATATCATCGGTAAATCGAAGGTGAGATACTCGCCATTGATGTCAATTCCAAATCCTTTCCATTCCAGAAGCTTGATCTTCCAGTGCAACGGTGAACAGTTTCGAAGTTATAACGTCTGGTTTACACCTCTATGCAGTGGAATTGCCGTTGTCCACTGCTCCTGTACTCGGACTGACATAGTGCGTTACTGTAAAAGCATTTCAACACCTCGATATACCGATAGTCAATACGGCATCGCTGGAGACTGAAGCACGGCCCATGTTTTGATCGAATCGAAGGCTTTTTCATAGTCCACTGTCCCCAAGCATAACGGCTGGTTATACTCCCTCGTCTTCTCTATAACTTGCCGCAGCGTATAAATGTGGTTTATGGTGCTAAAGCCCTTGCGTAAACCGGCTTGTTCGGAAGGCTGGAAGGCATCAAACCTGTTTGCGGGATGATTCGTGATGAGCCTCGAAAACAACTTATATACATGGCTAAGACACTTGATAGGCCTATAGTTCTTCAATAGAGTGTTATCTCCCTTTTTTTAAAAGAACAGGACCACAATGCCCCTGTTTCACGTTTCTGGCGTTACGCCCTCGAGCTGAATGGAATTAAAGAGCCTCTTGAAGGACTTTCAGTAGCAGCGTTCCGCCCACTTTCAGAAGCTCTGGATGATTCCATCCTCGCCCGGCGCCTTTTTGTTTTTAAGCTGTTTAAGGGCCATCCTAATCTAGTACAGGCTGATGTCCGAGACATTTTCGGTATAGTGTCGGATTAGCTTGGCTCTTGGGCAAACGCCAACGTCTACGACTACTTTATTCAAAGTGAGTCCTTGCGATTTGTGCACATTTATTGCCCTGGCAAGCGACAGTGGAAATTGCGTTCGTGAGCATGACACTTGGCCAGTCTTCCACGATCGGGTCATGCGTGGGATGGGAACCGTGTTCTGGTAAGGATTCTTGCCCTCGAATCTCCACAGCGTGCTCACGCATTGAACGCTAGCGTTTGGAGCTTTCGGGCGAAGTTTTTTGCTGACAAAGCTCTTATTGGCATGAGAAGTACTAGCATATTCCCTTAGTTGCGACTCTACGTAAAACTACTTCGCTGGCTTTGGTTGCCGTTAATCTCTTGCTTGTTAGTTTGTGGCATTATTACTAATACTACAACAGAAGCACAGACAAGTAGCGATATCGATTGTACCAAAGTTCGCTCAACAAAATTGCTAAATTTAATAAACTACCCAGTTTGCCGCAAACTTAGACGTCGCGATTATTTTTTGCAATTCAGTTTCCTAAATAACCCCTAGATGGTGCTATCCAAAGTTAGAACGCGCTATGGTTTCGTTTGGTATACAATCGCGAACATTTTTACTAATATTTCAAAAACTACTGAACCGATTTTGATGCCCAACGAACTTGAAAATTCTATTGATATTTCCTACATGCCTACCAAATTTCATCAAAATCAAACCATCGGTTCGGCTGTTATCGCGGTACAAACATACATACATACATACATACATACATACATACATACATACATACATACATACATACATACATACATACATACATACATACAATGTGTTTTCGCCCCCAACTCGATTTAGAGACCTTCGCTCGCTTCGCTCGCTCGGTCAATAAAGAATCAAACTAAAGGAATGTTAAAAGTGCAGACGGGGCCAACATTCAGGCCTTCTTTAACCAGGTAAATGTTTGTTATACCGTTCGCTCCTCCTGCCTCCGTGGGGTAGTGGTTAGAGCGTTCGGCTCGTACCCGGAGGTCGCGGGTTCGATTCCCGGCGGGGGCGGCGACTTTGTGTTGTTGTCCTATTTTGGTTAGTTAAGGGTTAGATTGTCTGATGGGTGAGATGATCCGTGCTTCGGGGGGCGCGTTGATCCGTCGGTCTCGGTCACTGTCTTTGACATTGGTCGTTGCCTAGAGCCACGTCAGAAGACTTTAAGGCGGTTTGGAGGCTGACACTAGTGTTGGTCACTGACACACACGATAAGAAGAAGACCGTTCGCTCATTAGTGAGCAAGTTTCAGTGCTTTTTATGTATTTTTACGCAAACAAGTGACCATGATCTTAAGATGGGTGTTCCACCCGAATCGTCCGAATCCTTATGTACATTGACGTAGGACCATTTCAATGGTTTTCTTAGGAGTTCACATCCAAACCAGGATAAAACTAGTCGAACGCATAGGCCTGCTCTCGTAGAGTAAATGCGTCGTTATTAAACAGCGTAGCCAAAATAGCTAATGCTAATAAGCTGGACAGAGCACCGCAGATGGACAAGAATGGGTTATGGTCTTGAGTGGGAGATATACATACAGTGGACCTCCCAGGACAGGTGTAGGGTTGGCCAGTCTAAGCGGACTTTACAGTACGCTGTTGCAGCAAAGATGAAGACAGTTTGGCTGACCTGGTCCCGAATGGACCCTTGGCCAAAAAACAGATTGCGGTGAAGATCTGCCCACTTCGGGGCCTTAGGACTGAGTAAAGTAAACTGTCAGATGGTAGAAATGGTTAAAAATGACTATTCAAAAATCTAATTAGTATGCTTTGTCAGAGCCAGAGCATATTATAAGTCTAGAAAACAATATAGTTAAAACATGTTTTCTTAAGTTATTTTTAAGCTTTAAATATGAATTAAAGCAGGAAATACAATAGAGATTGGCACTGGCAGTCAAACCTGACCGATTAAGTCTACAAAGGTAAAAGAAGTTTAATTATTGGTTATTTTGAGTCATTGCTTTTTAGTTCGAATGCACTTTAAAAAAAATATGGGAGAGGATAGACGGAGAGTGACAAAGTGAAAATGCCGAGTTCATAGTAGTGTAAAAGCTATATCTGAATCTATCAATATTCTTATTCAATGAGGCCGGAGATTTAATTTAATCGTGGGTTATAAGATAAACTAGTTTTAATTTAAATATATTTCGTAAATCTTCTCATTACAAAAATATTGATAAGGAAGGGATGTAGTGTTTGTGTCTATGAATAGATACAAATACGCTGTCTCACTCACACAAGTAGCTAGAGCTAAACGTTAGATGTACGTTATATAAGTAGGTTGTGCGGCAGTCTGATCGCTCAGTCTCAGAGTGGATGTCGTACAGAGCGGACATAGTGATAGTGAATATGTAGTGGTACACTACAAGAATGAAAAAAATAAGTTGGACAGAAAAAATTACAAATGAGAAGGTATTAGAGAATGTGAGAGAAAAAAGACAAATAATACAAATTATAGAAGAGGCAAAATGTTCGGTCATCTACTACGCCACGATGCATTCTTTAAAACAATAATGGAAGGAAAAATAGAAGGAAAGAGAGGAGTAGGAAAACCCATAAGGAAATTTATAGACCAAATAAAAGAAAAATTAAAAGTGAAAACATATAAAGAGGTTAAGAACTTAGCGGAAGGAAGAGAGACATGGAAAGCACTCCACCGACAAGAGCCCAGCTCTTAAATATAAGAAGAAGAAGAGTTAAACAGCAACATTTAACTGCAAATAAAATGTGTATAAAAACGTACCTAGTGTCACAAAAGACGATCCAATGACGAACAAACTGGATTACAAAACCCAACTGCCTAGGTGGCGTTCGCTAGTGTCGCGTAGCGGATTACCTATCATGAAGGCGAATAGGTTTTGGACGAATTTCAATATACCGAAAACGTTTCCTAATTTTTTTACTTTCTATATTTTCATTTGACCGAAAATGCAACTGACAAATTGCTGAAACAAAATAGTTGTTATTTTTTGAAGCCATATGTTTTGAATTCTAACTTAACGTTGAACCGCAGCTATTACCACTAGATATTTTATTTTCTAAAAAAATGATTTTTTTATATTATGAAAGGAGTAAGAGAAGAATGACATTTTAATATACCTACACTCCACGGCAAAGTTGTTTTTGTCTATGTTACTTTCGCTCTAAGCTTGAGTCGCTCGCTCGCTCATGTTTTGGTCTCAGGAAACCCAGCAGACCTAACTTACTCTCCACGGCAAAGTTGTTTTTGTGTCTGTGTTACTATCGCCCTAAGCTTGAGTCGCCCGCTCGCGTCGCTCGATCGGTCATTTTTTGGTCAGAGGAAATCTAACAAATGTAACCTACACTCCACGGCAAAATTGTTTTTGTGTCTGTGTTACTTTCGCCCTAAGCACAGGTATGGCACTTCATACAAACGGAGCAGCATATATACCTAGTACTACTACAAACGAAACAATCCGTCCGTGCACACGTCAAATGTGTGAGTTAAACAATTAGGGTCACCACCACAGAATTTGTTGCTTTGCTTACCTGTTTTCATCACTCGAAAATTTATAAAATTATCGTTATTTATTGTTTTCCGTGGATAAACAATGATAATGTGCGCAGTTTCTCACCATTATAATTCAATAATCCTAAGTGACTCACGTGCGACTACCAATAACCCTGTTTTACTGACGCTTACACCTCACAATAAAGGGGGAAGGGTTGCGGGGACACCAGATTGCGGGGGACGGTGCGAGTTTCCGTTCTGTATGTAATACTATTATTAATTCTGTGCCCTAAGCTTAAGTCACTCGGTCGCTTGTGTTTTGGTCACAACCTAACGAACCTTACCTACCCACCGTGGTCAAGTTGTTTATGTGCAATACAGAAAAGGTTATTTCTTATCTTTAATACTTCTAGAAATTAAAATGATTGTTAGTAAAAGATCTGTCAAATAAAATTACATGATTTGATAATCGGGGAACGGTTTTTCTAGAAACCTAAACATAATATTTCTAGAAACACAAAATATTTAAAAGAAGCTATCTGGTATTTAAAACTTCGTCATACCGTTTTCAAACAAATGAAATTCGAGTGGAAATAAATCGTGAGTATGATAGGTTACACGCGTAGCGGCTGGCGTGGACCTAGACCTGAAGTCTATGTATGTATTTATGACTAGTACTAGAACCGGAAACGCGGTTGCCTCTTTCATTATATAGGCTTAGAATAAGGTAAGTAACTTTATTATACTTTAATTTAATTTGCATGTAAAATGTTGCTATTTAATTAATGTGTCACTGTAACTGACTCAAATAAAGCAATGTATATCACGGTCTATATTAACCACACGGTACTGTTTTCGACCCAGCAAATTTTCTCTTTCTTAACGCTTAACTATACACATATTAAAATAGTAAAAAATTGTGTCTGTAGGCGCGGTGTAGCGATGTTACAATAAGTACCATTCTTCCTGTTCTTGTCCACCCCCTTTCTATCATTTCACTATTTTCAAATTTCATTCCTAAATTCAATTTTTAAATTCCAGACATTCCTTGCTCATCATTTTTGACTCATTCCACTTTCACTTCTGATACGAATAACATCTCATCATTTATATTATTATTTTATCAGTTATATTGTATAAAAAATATATTTATTCTCTGCTTCAAATAATCTCTTGCTCTACGACCTCTATAAATTTCACGTGGGAACACACTTTTAATAATAATAAAAAAACTGTTTCTAACAATTTTATTATTTAATAAGCCAGAGTCATAAAGTTCACGCGAACGAAGTCGCGGGCATCAGCTAGTTGTAAATAAATGAGCGGTGACATGAAAATAAACAAATGAAAAGATCAAGAGACCGGTGCGCGCCTAGTATATTTCTGTCCTTTTAAAACACTGCATCGGGACTGGGAAGCAAGAGCAGCGCAATCAAGGTCACGCGTATAGACTGATGTTATTAAATTTTAAAGGTAAATTAGCGATTATTAAAAAATCCTTTTCGTATAATTGTGTGATATTTTGATATTTATTGGTTCATACAAATTTACAGATAAAATATTCGGTGTACAATTTATTCTCGATACAAAAGCAATGAAAGAAACGAAGAATATTCGTTAATTAATTGGTTTCGTATAAGTCACCCTGGTGAAAAGTTACAGACACATTCAAGACTACTTTGTGATCGTATTCCCAAATTGTCACCATTTGTATGATTTTGTAAGTACAAACTTTTTATAGAAAACCTATTTTTTTTTAATGACTGGAATCACTTATCAAAAACTGGAGAACTTTTATTTATAGGATAGTGATGTCTTATTAATTGATAGTGTACATTAATCTCTACTGTACATTTTTTTTTATACGAGCGAGGCCGTTCAGCATATTTCCCCCCCTATTTCAAAATGCTACTTGAGAAATGAGACTAAAGCTATACAGGGCTATCTAAATACATCACAAAAACATTTAGAATAATAAATTTAGACTGTAGGAATTTGTCGATATTTTTTTCTTTATTGACCGGACTAATACTAGAAATCCCAATAACCGACGATCCTTTAAATAAATACCACCGACAACTCTCGATAACGGTAGTACATGATATTAAAAGACGACCTGTAGTGACCAAACCTTTTGAAACTCACACACGTATAGCTGCACAAGTTTCGGAAACTAACTTAGAAACTGACATAGTAAATATCGTTAACGAGTACGTCAACCCAAAAGTTAAGACCGCCCTACAGATAACGCCACCATTAGCTATGTATCAAATCATACCTATTATACAGGATAAATTCAGAAGTTCTTCGATGAATTTAGTCCTTGCAAAATCAGAATTAGAAAACATTAAAGAATACCTTAGACAACAAGACATAATACGCCACTATCATTATGGGAAAACCAACCATAGAGGCATTAACGAATGTTACCTTTCATTATCTAAACGATATTTTTGGCCAAAGATGAAAGAACACATAACCAAATTCATCAATGAGTGTACGATCTTTGGACAAGCTAAATATGATAGACACCCAATTAAACTGTATTTCAACGTTTTTCCGCCAGCAAGTAAACCTTTCGATATCATTCACATGGATCTGTTCACGGTCCATAATGAAAAGTTTCTTACATTCGTAGACGTTTTCTCTAAATACGGCCAAGCTTACCTCCTACGAGATGGCACTGCAGTTAGCATCCTACAAGCATTGCTAAAATTCTGTACTCATCACGGTTTACCCTTAACGATAATTACGGATAATGGAACTGAATTTACGAATCAACTATTTGCTGAATTTATTAGACTACATAAGATAAATCACCACAAAACTCTTCCACATTGTCCTGACGATAACGGTAATATTGAACGTTTACATTCTACTCTCCTTGAACACTTACGAATTCTTAGATTACAGAACAAAGATGAGCCAACTGTTAATCTAATGCCATACGCCATAATTGCGTATAACAGTTCTGTGCATAGTTTTACTAAATGCCGATCTTTTGACCTTATAACTGGGCATTTCGATCCCAGAGATCTTGTTGAAATCGATATCACGGCACAGTTGCTTCAGCAGTATATGTTAACTAACCGAGAGAGAATGAAAACGGTCTATGATTTAATAAATGACACATGCTTAACCAAACGTGCTGCTTTGATAGATAATAGGAACAAGACTCGAGCGAGCCTGAAGCAGAATACTCACTACAACAGCAAGTTTTTATAAAGAACCCCATTGCTAGCAGACAAAAACTTGCACCTCGTTATACCCAAGACACTGTCCTAGCCGATTTACCAAAGTATATATATACATCTAAAAAGCGTAGTCCTGTAGCTAAATCTAGATTGAAACGTGTAGCAAAAAGTACCAAATGGGATTCTGATGCTGTTCATCTGGGCGACGCGAGGACAGGAGATAAAACTCGAGAGCCTAGATGAATGTCCTGGACTTCTACCGTTCAAATTGGGAACTACTAGACTAACGACACACTATCACACCTTTTTGCAATATATTCAATTAGATGATATAAAGGACAATATTAATCTGTTACAATCACAGTTACAGACTTACAAAATTCGACTAGCAAACGACACTTATTTGTTATACGAAGTTCAATAAATTACCTTAGTACTAAATTAAATAAAACTTTAAGCCATTTACATAGCTTGGAACCTAGGAGGATTAGGCGAGGTCTCATTGACGGTCTTGGATCTTTAATAAAAAGCGTTACCGGAAATTTAGATTATAAAGACGCTTTAAAATATGATCATGCTATCCAAAATTTTAGAATCAATCAGGATAAAATCTCATCAGAATTAAATAATCAAATTAGTTTAAATAAAGAGTGGATGAATAAACATTTTCAAGTTTTACAGCAATTAGTTGATAACCAAAGTAAAATTAACCAGACCTTATTGTTACTTTTAGATAAGGAATCATATAAGGATAGTAATCTTATTAAATATGCTAAATTTGCACAGCTACTGGCGATCATAGCTACTGGCGGCTTTGTCGGCTATTTTATCTTGGTCAAATGAATTCGGAATTAAGGTAAATCCCACTAAGTGCCAAGCTATAATAGTGGGTAGTTCGAAGCAAATATGTCAGCTTGACTTTAACACTGTCGCGCCTGTCACATTTAATAATTGTGTTATCCCATACTGTAAAGCTGTAAAGGATCTTGGCTTCTATATTGATTCTACGCTTAGCTGGACATCCCAAGTGGCTGAAGTCAGTCGTTCTGTTACTATAGCGCTTCAACAGCTTAACCGCCTAAGAAACTTTCTACCATTAAAGACGAAGATATTGTTAGTTCAAACATTAATATTCCCTATAATTGATTACGCTGATGTGTGTTACCCAGATCTTAGCGTAGATTTTCTCAATAAGCTCGATCGTCTCGTTAACAATTGTATACGTTTCATTTTCTGCCTTCGTAAATATGATCATATATCATCTTTCCGTTCTGAGCTTAAATGGCTTCCTATCCGTGAACGCAGACAAATGCGAATTCTTTGCACTCTCTTTTCAATTCTATCTAATCTCAATTCTCCGGAATACCTAAAAAGTAAATTTCAATTCCTATCCGATACTCATGATCGGCAACTTCGTTCTGCAGACTCTCGTCTTCTTTTCATTCCTTTACATCGCACAAACTTTATTGCTAACTCTTTTACCCTACAAGCTTCACGGCTCTGGAATGCTTTGCCCGTTGACATTAAAGAAATTTCCACAAAATTTTCTTTTAAAAGAAGAGTACATTCTCATCTTATTAATTAGTTATTTATCAATAGGTTATATCACCATCGTCATCATCGTAATTATAATGTAGGTATATAATATGTGTGTATATTGTATGTATTGTATAATGTGTATGTTTATGTCATAATCTAAGGTATATATTATATGTAGGTATATATTATAATAAATGTTTTGTAATATATTATATTATTTATATATATGTCGGCGAGTTCAAGATAATCCCATTTATTATTGTTTTCGATGTGCAAACAGAAAGTTGTTTACTACAAAACATAACTGCTACATTTTCAAATGTTTCAACAAGTAT
Organism: Acrobasis consociella; assembly: GCA_963555685.1. NCBI lineage: Eukaryota > Metazoa > Arthropoda > Insecta > Lepidoptera > Pyralidae > Acrobasis > Acrobasis consociella. The sequence goes on along the minus strand of OY743125.1, from coordinate 13,382,258 downwards.
AAAAACGGTCGCCCTAGCGACGAGTGGCTCAGTCTTGTGCGGACCGCCGTACTGTGAACATCTCCTTTGTGTAGTGTGCTGTGGGCTTGGCCATAACTTCTTTTGTGATTGTTGTAATAGATGAGGATTTGGTAAACCGATTTATTACAATGATAGTTGTTTCAGCTAGACGATAAGCCCAGGTGGACACAGATTCAATAACTGTGTGAGCCAGGGGTATTCAGACACATATGGTTGGAATCCATGATACAGCGCGAGGCGGAGCGCTGTATTTATCGTCACACTTTTAGTGAGTTCGGCGTAGGTCATCTCCTGCTCCGTCATCAGAAGTTGGATCTGAATCTTTTGCCCACTTGAGTGAATCCATGGGAGAATAGGAGTGAAGAGTCCGACAGGGTCCGTAAAGTGTAATTATAATTAGACCGTCTTTTGAATTGTCCAGAGATGATGGACCCGTATTTTCAGTTTGCCAGAGGGGTAAAAATTCACAAGGATACGGAGCGTCAAGGTTCCGGAGTGGGGGCTTGCGGAGTCACACTTAGGGTGAACCAGTCTTCCGGCAGTCTCGAATAATGTGGTCCATGTCCTATTCAGGAGCGCCACATCCGCAAGCTGGGGAGTCAATCTAGTCGCACCGGAATTCAAACGATCTAGTTCGTCCCCATCCAGTTCTCAGTCTGTGGAGCTGGCACAATTCTCTGCGTGGGAAAGAGAACCCTGATAGTTTTTCAGTGGGGTTGATGGTTGTATCCACATAGGTGGATTCAAATTCTATTCTTTTTGATGATTAAGTGGTTTTTCAACAGTCAATCTTATAGAGCTGGTGTCGTGACTTCAGTCTTAGCCTTTTTAATAGTTTGTGGATGGAGTTTAGCAGTGAAATGTGTCGATAACTTTTGGGGTCATTGACAGGCTCTGGTTTTAGTATAGCAAAACATCCTGTGTTGCATATGGTCTGTGTGACAAGCGTCTGTGTGACAAGCGTCTGTGTGACAAGCGTCTGTGTGACAAGCGTCTGTGTGCAAGCGTCTGTGTGACAAGCGTCTGTGTGACAAGCGTCTGTGTGACAAAGCGTCTGTGTGACAAGCGTCTGTGTGACAAGCGTCTGTGTGACAAGCGTCTGTGTGACAAGCGTCTGTGTGACAAACGTCTGTGTGACAAACGTCTGTGTGACAAACGTCTGTGTGACAAACGTCTGTGTGACAAAGCGTCTGTGTGACAAGCGTCTGTGTGACAAACGTCTGTGTGACAAGCGTCTTTGTGACAAGCGTCTGTCTGTCAACCGTCCATGTGACAAGTCTGTCTGAATGGCAGCCGGCCTGTGTGACAACCTTTAGCGCCAGTAGTGGTGCTAACGAGAGTTACATGATCAGTGCAAAGATACTTAACGTGTGTTTAGTTTCAGCTACTTCTGCAAAGGTGCTAAAGTGCTAACAAGTGAACCATAACTGCTGGCCACGTATTGCGGCCGAGTTGGAGTCAGCAGCAGTGCCGCAGGCGCTGGAGATTCCTGGTGAAGTGAGGTGAAGCGAAAAAGCGAGTTGATATCGTGTGTATTTCTGTGTCGTAACCTTATCTGCTGAATCGCAAAGATAACCTGGTGAGTTTTTATATTTTTTTCGATTAAGGAGTAGAGCAGAGAGCAATTTATTTCGAAACCTTTAGTTTTAAAACATAAAGTAGAATAATGTCTAGTCTTTTGACCACTATGCAAGCAGAAAATAATTATGATTTCGCTATTTTAAATAAGAACGTGTATTATCTGCTAAGCTTAGTGAGTTAATCTTATCGTCATGAGTTGATAGATGAGCTTAATATCACTGAAGGTGGCATAAGTCACTGTTAGTCGGAGCTGGCAGAGGTGCCAGTTAGTATCCTAGCAAATAGTCTAATTTGAGTATTTTAAATTATAATTTTTAGCGTCTTATAATCTTACGTGTGAATACTGGTGTAAAATGATAGTTATTAGGTACGTTACGTACTTCATTATTCGTAAAGTTGGAGAGATAAGTTCTTCTAGCCTTTGCCTCATATTGGACTTAAGATAGCTAAATATGATGATGACTTTTATAAAGATTATAATGAGATAATGACCAGGGTGATGATGATGATATTGATAATGAAGAGACAGTGATGACGATGAAGATATTATTGATGAAGAGGTAGTGATGATGAAGAGGTGATTAATAGGACGGCGAGCCTACCATGATGATGATCATGGTGATGACTTTATTTAAAAGGACCCTTCACCGTTTACTATGTGAGTAATAATATTTTACCATTAATTTATAATTTACTGTGTTTTAGGTTAACTGAAGTAAAGCCCCGTTACTTGAGTAAATTTTAATCTGGATAATTAAAGTCGAGTAAATTGTGATATTATAGCCAAATTCAAGAATATCGTACTGATAAGCAATGTTATTTTTATTGTTAGGAAGTCCGTAGAAAAAAACAGATTAAGTTGCAAACGCTTTAACTGTATTCTAGCCACGCTTTAGTGTAACAAAAGTACTGTAAACGCTTGTTTTTGTTGACAGTTGGGTGTTTTCCTGAGCCAGGGATGAATTATTTTGAGCTGTTGGCGGGGTTAAGCGTCGCAAAGTGGTGTCGTTTGTTTTTGAACTTATCCATTTTAGCGTAGTTTTGGATTTGTTATTGCGGAAGGGCTGATGGTGAAAGCGTTGTTTGGCTCCAGGGATCTGTGTCGTCATCTGCCTATATTTTATACAAAGTCCCAGTGCAGTCGAAGTGCAAATAGTGGAAACTGTTTGTTTTGACGTTTGGAGTAAGGTGTCTGATTTGTCTTGTTGGAAAATAGCGTATATTATCTACCCAGTTGACATTTATTTTTACTTCTTCTTCTTATCGTGTAGTTGGCTTGAATTTTAATTTTTGTGCTTCGAGAACTTTGCCACTTTAACGCTTCCCTCCGAGGCATAGTATAGGTCAAGCACGGTACAGCTGGTAGGGCATAGAGGTGATCTAATGATCTAATCGTCATAACCACAATCGCCCTGTGCTTTTGCTTGGTCTATATGGCACCAGCGCGCCAGATTATGTTTACATCGGCCTACTTCAGTTCGGAGGCAACTCAAGCACCTCCAAGTAGCCCATGGCAGTTTATGACCTGGCGGTAGCGCCTCTCATGGTTGGATGTAATCGAGGGGTGGAGCATACTGTTCGCACCACATTCTAAACCTAGATGATTCCGGTTGTTCTTACGTATAACTACTTGAATCATTATGACGATTTTTTACCTGTTCAATTATTTGAAAAATCGAGATGCTTTCCGGGCTTGAAACTCAAAGCAAATACACGTGTTTTCATGATAGGTTGAGAAGGATGCGGGAGCCAGAGAAGCTCATTAGGAAGACCGATAGCTTAGCCGAAGGCTTTATTGCCATAGGTAGAGTGATGAATTGCTTTGTTTATTTTGTTGTGACCGTACTAGAGTTGACCCGTAGTCCGTGAGTGGGCAGTATGCGGTCGGCTCTTGTGGAGTTCGAGTTTCTGGAGGGAATTATAAGGTCAAGTGGACCTGGTGATCACATGTGGTAATACGTGTATTAGTGTAAGGCTAACGATGGCAATTTTGTTACTGACATGTCTTGGTGATCTCTCCTAACTAAATTAATAATTACTGTATCTTTTTTTTTTTAAACATCGTTAAAATTTTGAAGGTCTATTCGTATTGATTCAATTTAACTGTCATAACTGGTAAAGAGAACATATGATAAATAACAACTTTGAACTAGCAGGAAGGCTGGCTGCGTTCCTTAACATGTGATCGCTGCACATAGACATGAAGTTATTACTATCCAATTCGATTTTAAAGATTAATCGATGTTCATTTTTTGTTTTGAGTTTATTATATTTTAGATCGTTTAATCCAATTAAGTAAGTCATCTAATAAAGATGGTTATTTATAGCAAAAAAATAAATATAAACAGTACACAATAATTAATTTTACTAAAAACTAAATAACCTACCTAAGTTAAAATGTTAAAAGTATGAACTAAAATATAACTAACTAAAAAAATATAAAAATAAAACATATACCTAAGAGACTGACGGCATAGCCTCGTCGTACAGCAAGATTTCAAAAAAAAAATTTACTAAAGCTTTGTTTTGATCAGGTTTGGCCGAACGGTGTACCGTTTGTGCTTTGTGTTGATCTTAAATATGAAACCCGAGGACGGGTGTTACTGTCAAGATGGCAGTGTCGGCGAGTTAAAAATTGATCCATGAATTTTGTTGATTCGAATGATTGAATACGTAAGCATTGTGCGAAAAATCCCTTAGTCATGATTTCTTTATAATTATTCCTGTATAGATCTTGGCTGAAGGACAAATAAAAGACTGGTTCAGAAAAGTAGTTTTGCAAGGCACTCTTCTGGAGTAGAATTTTTGCGAGTTGAAATTTTGTTATAGTTTTGTGGGACGCTTATTGCCGAGCTAGATCAGAATCATTTTATGGTTATTTCTAAACATGCTACCATAGAATACATAATAGTACAAGTACAGAAGATTCACTCTAAAAAATCAATTAAAGGAATAGAGACTCTCGCTACGATACAATGAAGTTCAATTCAGATCGCACAACGCATAACTTACAGTTATATTCACCTAGACAATCCATCCCTTTCTATCGCGTAACGCTTACCTTTTCTGGCGCACTGATTAGCCACGCTGGCATGGCCGCCGTACGTACTTGCGTTTTTAATACCTACCGCGGAGTGAGACAGGCCTGATGCTACTTACTAGTTTAAATTACTATTAAGAGCGCGTACGAGGGCGTACGCATGTCAGGTTGGCCGTGTCGGCGAGTTCAAGATAATCCCATTTATTATTGTTTTCGATGTGCAAACAGAAAGTTGTTTACTACAAAACATAACTGCTACATTTTCAAATGTTTCAACAAGTATAAAAACGGTCGCCCTAGCGACGAGTGGCTCAGTCTTGTGCGGACCGCCGTACTGTGAACATCTCCTTTGTGTAGTGTGCTGTGGGCTTGGCCATAACTTCTTTTGTGATTGTTGTAATAGATGAGGATTTGGTAAACCGATTTATTACAATGATAGTTGTTTCAGCTAGACGATAAGCCCAGGTGGACACAGATTCAATAACTGTGTGAGCCAGGGGTATTCAGACACATATGGTTGGAATCCATGATACAGCGCGAGGCGGAGCGCTGTATTTATCGTCACACTTTTAGTGAGTTCGGCGTAGGTCATCTCCTGCTCCGTCATATATATATATTTTTTTTTTGCGCCGCAACAATTTATCTGTTTATCCCTATGGTTGACTGGGAGAGAACGCTCTTAGCGTTAAGTCCGCCAATTGTAAACAATTTTAATTGTGGATCAATAAAGTTTTAATAAATAAATAAAAATCATAGGCGAAAACGTCGATGATCTGCTATCAGAGCTCATTAGAATAGAAAATATTTTAGCATTTGTTCGTGTGTCCAGTACACATCATAGTATGTTAAATATAGATTTATTGTGTAATATGTTGGTAAGGAATATATATGGTAAGGATCATATTTTAGATTTGGAACTCAGGGAATACTATAATATAAATAAACCTGGTTCTTATTTCAGCAATAATCAGATAGTGATAGTTTTTAGATTCCCAATAGTATCTACTAGTATATATGACCTTTACAAGGTCTCAGTAATACCTCATAAATTCCAGAAAGTCCTTATACCCCCTTATCCCTACATAGCAACTAACGAGGATCCATTCGTGTACATAGAGACAGAATGTCCGAAGTTGAATAACTGGTATCTCTGTAAGGAAAAGTTGAACCATCAGATACGCACTAAAGCCGACTGTATTCAAGAGCTTATACTACACAAATCCCTGAACAGTATTTGCCATCACACTTCAGTCTCGCTATCTCACGAAGCTATGGAAAGATTAGATGACCGACATTTTACACTTTCATTACCGAAACCAACCGAAGTACAACTCGTATGTGGAAAGGAAGATTTCAACTTATTGCAAGGAAACTATCTCGTCAACCTACCACCAAACTGCATTTTGCGCTCAGCGGAGTTCACGATTATCAACATTAAAGATGAAGTCAAAGGACAACCGTTAAAGATTACGAACATCCCGATGATCCAATTGCCAGAAGTTAATTCATCTCACTTACATCTACAGACTATAAATCTTGAGAGTCTGCACAGTACCCACGACAAGATTATGCTTCAAACTCCTATCGACATTAACTCATCCTCATCTCAGATGTTATACCATACCACTATACCTGTCTACGTAATACTACTGGTCATCGCTGCAGTCGCCGCCTTTGTCTTAATACGGCGCTATATCTCTTCAAAAGGGAAGAAGTATGAAACGCAGACAAGAAACACGGATGTACATCAATATGCAGCACCCACAAGGCGTGATGTTCAAGATTGTACCCCTAAAAGGACCCCAGAGAATCCAATGACAATCCCAGCAACATTTTCGTTAAACACCATAAAATAGTTGCTGAACTTCGGGGGGAGGTGTTACATATGGGTCGCCATACAATATTGCCTAACACATATTTCCACCAAATCATCAGTCAACATATTTCAACACGAATGTAGAACAGCTCCACGAGTAAGGGAAGCTGAGTTCGCGCGTTAAACTAGGACCGCGCCACGAGTAAGAAGAGCTGACGATGACCTACGTGCTTGCAACTGCGTCAACGATGCCCGCTGCCTCCGCCGGACATCGAACGTCGACCACTCTTATTCCTCACTTTGGATAGAGCACTAGATTAATTAGACATAGTAATTTTCTGTAATTTTCATTTTAATAAATTAATTATTTTAATTTCGGTTTTCTTTTCGATCTTCTCGCTGCGGCTAACTTAATTTACTCCTTCGGTTTCTGTTGATGTTCCACCTCCAGCTACACCAAAAACTGGTGAGATTTCTTTTGAGTGCTCCGGTGATAAGAACGTCTCCAAGTGGAATTTAAAATTTAACGGTGTCACGGATGTTCGTTCATTTCTTGAAAGAGTTGATGAATTGCAGCTTGCATATGGTGTTTCCGATAAGAAGTTGTTTAATTCTGCAGCTCAACTATTCGTAGATCAGGCATTGCTATGGTTTAGAGATGTACGAGATGAGGTTTCATCCTGGTCTCAGATTAGGGATATTTTATTAGAGGAGTTTAGCCCAGTGGACCATGATTATAGGTTACTGGGGGAAATAAGGTCACGCACTCAGGGAGTCGATGAACCTACACACATTTGTTTTTCTAATATGTTCTGCATGTTTGCTCGTTTAAAGAATCCTTTAAGCGAGGAAGCTAAACTGGAGATTCTTCTTCATAATATTAGACCACAATTTTCACAACAGTTAGCACTATTTACCATCGATTCAATTGCTCAACTTAAGGATAAGTGCCGTAAGTTAGAAGCAGCACGCCAGCGGGCTGAGTTGTTTGTGGAGCCATCGAGGGCTAGCTCCAGTATGCTTGGTATTGACTTTGCATATAAGTCAAAGGTTAAGCCGGCACCGGCTGTTCAAAATTCTGCCTCGACGGTTGCCAATGACAAGCCAGCTTGTACGACGTGTACTAATTTAAGTAATAAAAAGCAATTAGTTAAACAGGCACCAAAGTGTTTTAAGTGCGGAAAAACGAATCACAACTTTGCGAGTTGTAGAGGTACGCGTGAAAATGGCACGCAAGAAAATGGCGTAAAGTTTTTCGGTTGTGGAAAAGTAGGGGTAATGCGGTAAGATTGTGTGTTTTGTAACAAAAATAGAAAACCGTTTTATAGTAAACATTCAAAAAACTTGTAAGCTCGAATCGTGGTGATAACGGTGTAGACTCCAAATCGAAATTTTACAGTTTTGATTTAATTGCCACGGTTCTTTTTGCTCCTAATAAAGATGATATTAGATGAAACTTTAATATAATAATATTATATACATATTAAGAATATAATAAAAGTTTCAAGTAGATAAGATAAGATAAGATAGGATAAGATAAGATAAGATAAGATAAGATAAGATAAGATAAGATAAGATAAGATAAGATAAGATAAGATAAGATAAGATAAGATAAGATAAGATAAGATAAGATAATATAAGATAAGATAAGATAAGATAAGATAAGATAAGATAAGATAAGATAAGATAAGATAAGATAAGATAAGATAAGATAAGATAAGATAAGATAAGATAAGATAAGATAAGATAAGATAAGATAAGATAAGATAAGATAAGATAAGATAAGATAAGATAAGATAAAGATTTATTTGCATGAAATACATTACAGTATCTAGTATATAGATGGTTAACAAGGTAGGTATGTATAAGTACAGCAATGCATTCAGCCTGCTTGCAGGCGTGCAAATATTATTTCTATAAAGTTTACATGCTAATAATTAAAAAATAGTATCAATAAAAACCACGATTTAACATTAATTATATTTACCTAAATGTCATAAATATTCCGTCTCATATAATTTCGTCAAGTATTTTATGTCAATTATATTATCACTTAGTCTTTATAATCTAAATATTCCTTAATACTATAAAAACCTTTCTCCTTCAACCATTTCGTCAATGTTATTTTAAAACTTATTGTTATTTAAGCTTTTAACACAAGTAGGAAGTTTATTGAATATTTGAATGGCCATATTAAAAGCATTTTTTTTGTATATGTATTTCCGTCCACGTTGTTGATACAAGTTATGTACATGGTATGATCTTAACTGTCTTTTAGATACTTTTGTAAATAATTTAAAATATTTTGGATATCTTTCTACAAAGCAGCATAGGTTTCTTATGTACATGCAAAGCAGTGTCAATATATTTAACTTTTTAAATAGTGGTTTGCAGCTGTCCAAATACCAAGCGTTAGATAAGGCACGTATACACTTTTTTTGTAGACGAAATACTTTATCTGCATCAACAGAATTTCCCCATAGTATCAATCCGTAACTCAATACCGAAGATACATATCCGTATTATGCTTGTAAGGCTGCTTCAATTGATACAGTTTGTCGTACTCTTCTCAATGCGTAAACAAAGCGGTCGAGTTTGTTGCATATTTGACTAATGTGCTCTTTCCAATTTAAATGTTCGTCAAGGTGAAAACCTAAGAATTTTGTTTGGCTTACTTGTTCAATTTTATTTGTTTTATGGTAAATATTTAGTGTTGGACTAGAGCAATTATAAGATTTAAATGTCATAAATTTAGTTTTTTCTAGATTAGTTTTTAGATCATTTGAATTAAGCCATTCAATTAATTCGTTTATCGCATTGCTCGCTTGGCGTTAAAAATTATTTTGGTCAAAGTCAAAGTCAAAAAATTTTATTCAATGTAGGATAAATTTATCTCTTATTGAAGGTCATTTTTTTTAAATATTTTTTTAGTGCAGAAGCTAAAATCTACTAGCGTTTCGGAACGACCACTGCTGGGAAGATTACGCCGAAAGAAACCCAGTTCAGTATTGGCAGAATACATACTAGTACTTACGTACAGAAGTCTTACTCTAAAAAGAAATTCAAAGAAATATCTACTCAATATTGTTAGCGATATGGTCTAATTTAGCTCGCGTCAAAATTCGACACCTACTCGTTTAGATGCCTAGAATTTCAGTTGCAAGCCAATTTCATTCTTATTACGCTAGACAAACGGTTCATCATAGGTAGGTACCTACACAAAACCGATTGAGTGAGCAGTTCGCCTAGGGTTGTCAAGATACTAACATCGACATCTAGCGTAGGCAATTTCAGACAGGCGTTGGCTGCGCATATCACCTACCTTGTAAACTGTAATACATAGGTAATATATTATATCGTATATAAATCTTTTTTCGTAATAATAACCATCTTGTTCATTCATGTTACCAATATATCTTAATATACCTATCATATGATAATTCATGATATACTAAAAAGGTACCTTTCAGCGTCTTTAGGAAGCGTAAAAAAGTTAATACTGGATCACTGTATGTGTTTAAACAATTAAACACTGCACAGTATTTTTTGCCTTTTTAGGGTTCCGTACCCAAAGGGTAAAAACGGGACCCTATCACTAAGACTTCGCTGTCTGTCCGTCTGTCTGTCACCAGGCTGTATCTCAAGAACTGCGATAGCTACACAGTTGAAAATTTCACAAATTATGTATTTTTGTTCCTGTTATAACAATAAATACTAAAAACAAAATAAAATAAATATTTAAGGGGGGCTCCCATACAAGAAACGCGTTTTTTTTTTGCTCTTTTTTGCTCGATATCAATAATGGCAACAGGTAGGCACTTGAAATATTCACAAAATATTCAGTTGTATTATTATTTTATTAATAAATAAAAAATTTAAAATAAAATAAATATTTAATAGACATACAAAGAACTTGATTTTTATAGATAATCGTAAGGAATCCTTCGTTCGCGAGTCCGACTTGCACTTGGCCGGTTATTTCTTTTTCTTTCCATGACAATTAAGTCGGTGAATTTGTTGAACAAACCACGCGTGCGTCACTGCTCACTGCTCGCTAGCGACCCTAGCGAGTCGTCCTTGATGAATTAGCCTCCATATAGAGGCCGCAATGCGTAGGTATATTTTCGATACCTAAACGGGGAGTGACACAGGCCTGGTATTGGTCCCTCCCCAGCCTGATGGGCTATGTTACAATTACAATACAGATTTACACTTAAGCTATACAATTACAATTTGCAGACAACTATTTCCAAGAATTTTTCTCAGATGATGATAAGTAGTCATTTACATGATAATACGCATTTTGTAATAAATGATTTTTAACGGCTGTCTTAAACTTAGATAATGGTAATGCTACTATATCATTTGGAATTTTACTATAGAGGCGCAAGCCGAGACCCACAAAAGATTTTTTTGTTTTCTCTAACCGCAAAGCTGTGATGGCTAATTTATTTTTATTTCTCGTGTTAATACTATGAATATCACAATTTCTCTTAAATGAGTGTATATTTTGACGCACGTACATAATGTTCGCATAGATGAATTGCGAAGGGAGGGTCAAAATATTTATGTCTTTAAATAGTTCCCTCAAAGACTCTCTAGCACCTAATTTATATATAAATCTGATAGCGCGTTTTTGTAAAACAAATATGGTATTTATATCTGCAGCGTTACCCATAGCAATATTCCATAGGACATAACACTGTGGAAGTACCCAAAATATACCAAACGCGCTGTATCAACGTCAGTCATTTGCCTAATTCTTCTAACCGCATAGGCCGCAGAGCTAAGTTTTCCAGCAAATTTTTGAATATGGGCACCACATTGCAACCCTGAATCAAGCGTTATTCCCAAAAATGTTGTGTTATCAACCATATCTACTGCTTCCTTATCAATAAATAATCGTGTTGGAACTTTTGTAACATTTGGTAAGCAGAACTTTACACATTTCGTTTTTTTTGCATTTAATACTAAATTATTTGATGTAAACCAATCCAACACTTGCGACAATATATTATTCATCTCATCAGAGGTGTCAGTTTTCCTATCTACGCTGAAAACAAGGGAAGTGTCATCAGCAAAAAGTACAGCCTTACAATCTTTTACATAATATGGTAAATCATTAATATAGATCAGGAACAACAAAGGACCCAAGATAGAACCCTGGGGCACACCCATCACTACGGTTGATCCTTCAGATTTTACTTGATTTACACTAACTTTTTGAATTCGGCTACTCAAATAAGATTCAATCAATTCAAGAGCCTTCCCTTTTATTCCGTAGTGCTCAAGTTTGGATAGAAGGGTTTTGTGGTCTACACAATCAAAGGCTTTGGAGAGGTCACAAAAGACACCAATTGCATTCTGACAACACTCCCAAGCATCATAGATGTTTTGTAATAGTGCTACACCTGCATCCGTTGTTGATCGACCCTTAGTAAATCCATACTGATCACCATGGAACAGACTATTTTTGTTGAAAAAATCTAATAATTGGTTAAAAATTATCTTTTCGAATATTTTGCTCAGTGCTGGCAGAATAGAAATGGGACGGTAATTTGTTGGATCATTTCTGTCACCAGTCTTAAATAGAGGGATAACTTTACTTAACTTCATCATGTCAGGGAAAGATCCCGCGTCTACACATTTATTAAATATGGAAGCTAAGTAAGGCGCAATTACATCTATAATATTACTTATAACGGATACAGAAATGTCCCACAAATCACCAGTTTTTTTATTATTCAAGCTTTTAAAAGTATCAATGATATTTTTAGGTGTGACGTATTTGAATATTAGCCTATCTTTACATTTAGGTACGCAATTGGTTAATAGCTTTTTTGATTTCCTAGATGAGGACATTAGTGGGGCAGTTGTATTTAGGGGAATGTTTGTGAAAAAGTTCTCAAAGTATTTTGCGACATATTCACTAGTGTCTAGAATCTTATTGTTAATGTTTAACTCAATTTTATTTACTCGTTGCTTGTTTTTCCCGGTTTCAGTGTTAATAATATTCCAGGTTGTCTTTATTTTATCTTTAGAATCTAGAATAGCTTTCCTGGTGTATAACGATTTCGCGCATAAACATACTTTTTTAAAAAGCTTTGAGTAAGTTCTAACGTAATTAATGAAATTAGGTGTTTGGTTATAAGCTTTCATAGCTAATAATTCATATAGCCTATTCCTACTAATATGAATCCCTGTGGTAGCCCATTCGCTAAACTTTTTTCGATTACGTTTCTTTCCCTTTTTAAGTGGAAAATTATTATTAAATTCTGATTCAATCACACCGAACATTTTATTATACAAAATATCCGGATCATCCCGAGTTTCTTCAATTAACGGTATTTTTTTCGAAACTGTATCCCTAAATTTTTTTATTTTATCTTTAGTAATAGCTCTGTAGGTTATTTCAGGTAATTCTACTTCTACTGCGTTGTTGGCAAATTTCACGAACTGACCAAAATGATCAGATGTTATATTTTTAATTATAGCTTTATCAACAGCAGTGCAATCACAGAAAACATTATCTATACATGTTTTAGAGTCGCCTTGTATTCTAGTTGGTTCTGAAAATAAATTGAACAAATTGAATGACTTAAATAAATTCAAAAATCTAAAACATTCGGTGCTATCAGACGCTAATAAATCTACGTTAAAGTCGCCACACAATATTATGTTTTTGCGACATGAACTTAATTTTCTCAAAACATCTTCAATTACAGTTTCTAAAGTATTAAAGTCAGCTTTTGGGGGTCTGTACGCGCATACTATAATACAATTTTCTAGTTCAACGCAGGATAATTCAACAATACTTTCAACCGACAGGCTCACAATATCCTTGCGTTCTTTACATTTTACATCATTACGTGTTAAAATTAAACTGCCTCCTTTTTCATTAATCTTTCTAATAAATAAACTAGAGACTAAATAATTATCCATATTAAATTGTACTTGATGTGACTGCAAAAAGTGTTCAGTTAAACATACTACTTTTAAATCCCTATCGTTTGCATATAATTCTAATTGCAATAATTTGCTAGTCAGGCCCTGAATATTTTGGTGAATAATATTTAACTCTTTGGCCTTGACTGTTGTCTTTTTCATTAGTTTAAATCAGACTGAGTATCTCCAGCTATGGTACATTCAGCACTAAAATGTACTGTGTTTAATTTAGAGTTACTAGTTGTACTATTTACAACACTACTTTGTATATTATAAGCTACTAATGTAGCTAAGAGTCGCTTATATCTAGGAGGCAGATACATAGTATCTAGAGTCAACTTAAAATTACAAATAAATTTATTTATATCTAAATAAAAAATAAAGTCACCGTGACAATAAGTCATATTGTACAGATGTACATTTAAATCATGTATGTGCCTGTTACTTTTACTGTCTAAATTGTCTGAATATGGAAAGGCAGTTATGATAAATCTACAATCCTTTTTTTTTTTTTTTTTAGTCAGTACATTCTATTGTGAGTGTGGTGTCATCTGCAAATTGTATAATTTTAAGAGTATCTGGAATATCATGAATATATAATAAGAATAGAATTGGAGCGAGAATTCCACCTTGTGGGACTCCTACGTTGTTTGTTTTAAATATTCTAGACGTTGTCTTAGTAATTTGTACACATTGCTTCCTATTCGTAAGGTAGTTTTCTAACCATTCATATGCTTTACCTCTAATTCCATAATTTTCTAATTTTTTAAGAAGCTTTTTATGGTTAACGAAATCGAATGCCTTGCTCAAATCAAGAAATATCGACATAATTGGTGTACCCCTGTTAATACTTTCTGTAATATACTTAATTAACTTAAAACATGCTAGGGTAGTGGAACTTCCTTTACGAAACCCAAACTGATTTGGATGTAAAATATTACATTGTATTATGAAGTCATTGAGTCTAGTGTACATCGCCTTTTCAAATATTTTCGACAATATTGGTACTAAAGTTATTGGTCGATAGTTAGTAGGATCTTGTTTATCACCCTTCTTGTATAGAGGTTTGACTATAGACAATTTAAGTTGATCTGGAAAGTAACAACAAGTAACAACTAGTAATAGTTGTACTATTTACAACACTACTTTGTATATTATAAGCTACTAATGTAGCTAAGAGTCGCTTATATCTAGGAGGCAGATACATAGTATCTAGAGTCAACTTAAAATTACAAATAAATTTATTTATATCTAAATAAAAAATAAAGTCACCGTGACAATAAGTCATATTGTACAGATGTACATTTAAATCATGTATGTGCCTGTTACTTTTACTGTCTAAATTGTCTGAATATGGAAAGGCAGTTATGATAAATCTACAATCCTTTTTTTTTTTTTTTTAGTCAGTACATTCTATTGTGAGTGTGGTGTCATCTGCAAATTGTATAATTTTAAGAGTATCTGGAATATCATGAATATATAATAAGAATAGAATTGGAGCGAGAATTCCACCTTGTGGGACTCCTACGTTGTTTGTTTTAAATATTCTAGACGTTGTCTTAGTAATTTGTACACATTGCTTCCTATTCGTAAGGTAGTTTTCTAACCATTCATATGCTTTACCTCTAATTCCATAATTTTCTAATTTTTTAAGAAGCTTTTTATGGTTAACGAAATCGAATGCCTTGCTCAAATCAAGAAATATCGACATAATTGGTGTACCCCTGTTAATACTTTCTGTAATATACTTAATTAACTTAAAACATGCTAGGGTAGTGGAACTTCCTTTACGAAACCCAAACTGATTTGGATGTAAAATATTACATTGTATTATGAAGTCATTGAGTCTAGTGTACATCGCCTTTTCAAATATTTTCGACAATATTGGTACTAAAGTTATTGGTCGATAGTTAGTAGGATCTTGTTTATCACCCTTCTTGTATAGAGGTTTGACTATAGACAATTTAAGTTGATCTGGAAAGTAACCTTGAAGGAAAGATAAATTTATTATATTGGCTAGTGGTTTGCATAATATTCCAGCGCAAAGTTTTAGTATTTTTGTACTAATCCCATCATAACCGCAAGAATTTGTACTTTTTAAACCTTTAATAATTTTATATATTTCGCCTTCATCAACTGGCTTTAAGTATAAAGTTTTAGAATTAAATGTAATTTTATTA
The DNA here is from genome assembly GCA_963555685.1 of Acrobasis consociella. Lineage (NCBI taxonomy): Eukaryota > Metazoa > Arthropoda > Insecta > Lepidoptera > Pyralidae > Acrobasis > Acrobasis consociella. The sequence goes on along the minus strand of OY743125.1, from coordinate 13,366,675 downwards.
TTAGTCATGTTTTTATTATTACAATTAGAATGTCTATTAGTTAGGTTTATAAAGTAATCATTAAAGTTATCGCTAATTTCTTGTGGGTCCGTATATAATTTATTATTAAATTTCATTGAATTCATATCGGGTTGATATTTGTTCTTAGGTATAGATCTGGATATTCTGTTCCAAATAGCTGAAGGGTTTTTCCCATTTTCCATAAAGAATTTTTTATTACTTATTTGTTGTGATATATTTATGCATTTTCTTAGAATTTTACTGTATTTATTAAAATTTACCTTATGGTTTTTTTTATTTGTTTGTGAATATTTATACTTAAAAAATAGTTTCCGTTTATAATTGCTAGATTTTTTGAATCCTTTGGTTATCCACGAAAGCTTTGATGATCTTTTATTTATTTTTACTTTAATTATGGGAAAACATAGATTATAAAAAAAACTCAAATCATTATAAAAATTCGTAAACGCTTCTGATGCGCAATCACTATCATAAATGTCTGTAAAACTAAGAGCAGAAAGACAGTTTAAGAATGTTTTTATGTTATCTTCGCTGTAATCTCTTTTATATTCAAACCAAAAGGGTATACTTTCTGGTCTGTTTACTTTTAGAGTGATTGTTTGTCCCGAGTGATGATCAGAGAGACCTAGTTTATGGTTTTTAGCCACTACATGTTTTTGGTTGCTAGCAATTTGGTCAAGACATGCCTCTTCTCGCGTGGGCTCTTTTATATGGACATCAAAGTTATATTGTTTCAGCGTACTAACAAGATCTACTGCTGATACGTGCTGTTTCAATATATCTATGTTCCAGTCACCACATAATATAATTTTTTTCCTTTTATACTTTTCTGTAAGTTGTTGTAAAAGTGAATCTAGTTTATGTAGAAAAATACCCGTGTGTGATTTTAATTTACTTGGTACCCTATATATAACTATCACGATGAGGTTCAAACCTAGTATCTCTACTCCGCAGCATTCAAAGTAAGAGTTTGCACCTAAATGCGATAAAATATTGTCTAATGTCTTAGTTTCTAATTTATTTTTGACTAAAATGCAAGTACCCCCTCTAGCTTTCTTTCTACAGTATTGTGCTGCAAGTTTGTAATTATTTAAGACAATATTTTTTTCTGTCCCTTGTTTTATAAAAGCTTCGCTAATACAAATACTGTCAATATCTTTGTTTTGACACTTAAAGTCATGTAAAGTGATTTCTAATAGATCTAATTTATGGTACAGACTGGCTATGTTTTGGTGAAATATTGTTACATTATTTGTATCTGAAGAAGAAGAAGAAAGAGTATTTATAGAAGCCTTAGGTACGAAAAAATGCTGAATGATTGCTATTTACATCATTCTGGTCTAAAAATTTGTCAATAATTGTATTATCGGTAATTTTTTTTATATGAGACAGATAGTCATTTTTATATTTTAGGAAGTTAATTTCAATGTTTAATTTATTGCAGATTGAATATAAATTTAAATTATTCGTGAGAGTGTTAATATATTTACAGTTAGTGTAGACGACGCGAAGCACCGCTGCTTCCCCGGCTGCACCTGTGAACATACAAAATATAAAAAAATATAAAAAACATAATTAAATAAAAGTAGGTTTAGCAATAATAAATAAATAGGGTAGTTACTTACCATTTACCGCTGTATCTTGTATGTAGATGTTGTTGAATAAACGCACCGTAATGAGTACGCATGTGTGTGTGTCTGTGTCACACCAGCAGCTATCGAACTAGTTGACCGCTACTGACCGACGCACACGCACGCATGTGTATTCCCGAAAGTGCTTCAAAATACTCGCCTGTGTTCTCAATTCGAAATCCTGGACCCTGCAACCTACCTCTGTCACCTACAATCTGGTCCTTCGAGCCGGATCACCAAGGATTTTTGAACCAGAGGAGCAGACGATCAAGGAATGTTCACAACACCGCCACGCACAATGGTTAAAACGCGTGGAGCTCTCGTTCGAGAAAAGTTGTCGCATCCCGCAGATGGTGATAAAAGTGAAGTGCTTTCACGTAAAGTGCAATCGGAAATTTTGGTTCCAAAGAACGAGCTAAAAGAAATCGCCCAACAGATACCAAAACGTGAAGGTAGTCTCAATATAAAAGTGGGCAGTCCCGCATCGGTTATTTCAAAGACAGGTTCCAGTAGATTATCCTCGTCAGCACGAAGAAAGCAATTAGAGCTGGAAGCAGCAGAAGCGAAAGCTGAAATCGAAAAGAACCTTATAGAAAAACGGTTAGCGGCCCAACTCGCTGCGCTCGAGGGTGAATCATCGCGGAGGTCCCAGCAAAGTTGCATCGATTCCGTTGACGAAGCTTCAAATAAAGTAGAAGAATGGTTAAGTAAGAGCCAGTAGGAGCTACAGCAGCAGCGCGCGGCCACCCCGCCGCCGGCGGCACCCGCTGTATCCCGCACATCGGATCTTCAGGACCTAGCTCGTGCAATGGAACAGATGGCCACAGCTACACACAGTGCACACTCAAAATTACTGTGCAGGCTATCAACACCTAAGAATTTACCACTATTTTTCGGCGATCCGTTGGAGTGGTTGCAGTTTAAAAATAGCTATGAAGAGTCCAGTAAATTATGCAGCTACAACGACAGAGAAAATGTCACAAGATTATCTAAAAGTCTACGTGGTGAAGCGAAAGAAGCGGTATCATCCCTACTTATCTGTAACACAAAACCAAGTTTTATCATGGAAGCGCTTGAACTACGCTTTGGACGACCCGAGCTCATCATATATAAAATCGCTACGCAGTTTAAAAAATTGCAATCCTTGCCGCACAATTATCACAATGACTTTGTAGCATTTACAGTTAAAGTTAAAAATTACGTCGCAGCAGCCGAATCAATCAAGCAAAGTGATTACCTGAGAAGTCCAGAGTTACTAAACACAGTCATATCGAAATGCCCTAGCGTGCTTTTAACCAAATGGGTGGATTATTTGTATGATCATCAGGATGACAGTAAAGCTAAACTACAAATATTTGCAGAGTTTTTGCACAGAGAAGCAACAAAAGTAGCATCCGCAGGGATAAGCCACATACACAGCCAAGCAGATCACAAAATGTCCAAAAAGAATGACGAACGCAAGCCTAAGTTCACTCCGTATTGCAAAGTAGTGAAGAAAGTACTAAGTGCAAAGTTTGCCATAATGCTGCTCACCCGCTTTCAAATTGTACAAAGTTCAAGCGAGCCCTGCGAAAAGACAAGTGGCGCATCGTAAAAATAAACAGACTTTGTCATAAGTGCCTACTACCTGGTCATAACAAGGAAGCCTGCCCAGCCGCGCCGTGTGATGTTGACCAATGTGGAATGGCTCATCACCGCCTGCTTCATTGGCCTGCAAAGAAAACGGCATCATCCTGTGACGTCACAAGTAATGACGACGTACCAACTACTACTAACTTGTTGAGTGAAAGTGCGATCAATAAAGACCTTACAGTCACAAACACTAATGTCTTGTGCTCGAGTACAAGTGTGATGCTAAAAATAGTGCGCGTAAACATTCATGGACCGAAAGACGTTATAAGCACGTACGGCTTATTAGACGACGGAGCGACCGTGTCGTTGGTGTCAGCTGATCTCGCGAACTGTATAAACTTAAAAGGTCAGCCCGAGACGATCCGCATTCGTGGTGCGTGGAACTCTAATATCGTGTGTCAAAGTGAAATAGTGAACTTTAAACTCTCAAATAATGACAATCAAGTTTACGAGGTGCGCGCACGCAAAATAAACGAACTGGATTTACCTACACAGTGCCTATCGAAAGTTAACGTCGACGCATACGAACATTTACGGGACTTAAAAGACTATTTGTGTAACAGTGACGTAAAACCTAAATTGTTAATCGGTCAAGACAATTACCAATTACTTGTATCTCTAAAGACTATCTACCGTGGCAAAAATGAACCGTGCGCAACCCTTACACCGCTCGGATGGTGTTTACATGGAATCGTACCCGTGATAGCTACCTCATACCCTCGCCGTTATCAAACGCACGAATCATATTATCTGACTGAGCACGCGCACACTACGATAGTGGATGATTTGCAAATCGAAGTCCCCACTCGCGCCGCTACCTCTCTGCTCTCCGCCGCCACCGCGGACATCCATCCAGCACGGCGGTAGACGCACACATGCACCGGCGCACCAACGTCTGCAACTACGCAACAATGGGAGACCACTGCACACAGAGAAACCACTGATAACGATGAATCTTTGCATAAACTGGTTCGACGCTCATTCGCATTTGAAGCGATAGGAGTCAACTCTAAGCCACGAGTAAATAAAGATGATCTTCGCGCGATTGACTGCATTAGAGAAATCTGCTAAGTTAAAAAATGGTCAATGGGAAGTTTGTCTGCCATGGAAAAATGATTTTAATGACATGCCAAATAACTATCAAAATGCTTACAAACGATACTTGGGAGTTGAAAGAAAGATGCAATCAGATCCGAGTTATGCTACGAGATATAAACAAAGGATGAATCATTTATTTGAAAACGATTATGCTCGGAAACTAACTGATAAGGAATTCTGGCTGCCTAGAAAACATATTTGGTATTTACCACACTTCGGTGTAGATAATCCGAACAAAAATAAATTAAGATTGGTTTTCGACGCTGCTGCCGCCACCGATGGTCGATGCCTAAATTACTACCTGCTACAAGGACCTGATTTGCTACAATCATTGCTGGGCATAATGCTACGCTTTCGAGAGAAAAAAGTGGCCTTTGTAGGAGATATAAAAGATATGTTTCTTCGAGTGAAAATAAGTGAAGAAGACCAGCACGCATTACGATTCCTGTGGCGCGAAAATAAAGAAGCTAATATTAATACTTACGTCATGACGTCATTAATATTCGGTGCTAACTGCTCACCGTTTATAGCGCAGCATATAAAAAACATAAATGCCATGCGATTCAAAGACGAGATGCCTGAAGCCACTAAAGCTATCCTGAAATCCCATTATATGGATGACTACATCGAGTCAGTAGATGACGAACAGACAGCCTCGAAATTAATAAAAGAAGTGTCCGAAATTCACAAAAGGGGTGGATTTCATATAAGAAACTGGATATGCAATAAACCGGAAGTTTTAGAGAGCGCGCCAAAAGAGACCCTAAGCGACAAGGCGATAAAGATGAAAACCGGGTGTGATGACTCACCAGAACGCACTCTCGGTTTGTTATGGTTCCCGCTAAGTGATACCTTTGGATTTGACTTATCACTAAAACGAATCCCAGCTGATATACTGAACTCGCAAAGAGTACCTACGAAGAGAGAACTACTACGCATAGTTATGTCGATATACGACATCTTCGGATTTCTCGCGCCTTTTACCATTAAAGTTAAGATAGCACTACAAAACACTTGGAAATCTGATATTAAATGGGACGAGAAAATTCCTGAAAAAGAAAACAAAATTATAAAAAGCTGGTTAACAGAGTTACAAAAATTACAGCATTTACGAATACCTAGATGCCATTTCCACACAGTTGTACCTGAGAGGGAGCGAGATAACGAGAACCTGTCTTGCGCCCGCACCTATGACACTGGCCGGAAAGAGACAACAATAGAACTCCATATTTTTTGCGACGCCTCGCCATCTGCATACGCCGCTGTAGCCTACTACCGAGAGATAACAAAATCCGATTTACGCATTTCATTCATAGCTAGCAAGTATCGAGCGGCGCCTATACATAAGTATATCACAGTGCCTAAACTGGAGTTACAAGCTGCAGTTATCGCTTGCTGGCTCGCCGAGACAATAATGCGTGAGAACCGGTTAGTTGTAGATAAAAGATACTTTTGGACGGACTCACAGATAGTGCTGCATCAAATAAAAAACGATACGCGTAATTATAAAGTATTCGTCGCTAATAGACTGGGCGAAATCGACGAGTTATCTCAGTCTAGTGAATGGAATTATATACCTACGGACATGAATATAGCCGATAAAGCTACGAAAGTGAATACTTACGAATTGACCAACAGCTGTGAATGGTTTCAAGGTCCACGCTTCCTGTACTCGCCGCCTGAAGACTGGCCGAAATATATACCTGAAAAAGAGAAAATATTTAGTGAAGAAATATTGCAAGTTAACACATTACATAACATACAAGACATAGACTTACCCGTTCCGGATCCCGCCAAGTTTTCTACGTGGCTTCGCTTGCTACGATGTACGGCGAAAGTATTGTTGTTTATAGATAAATGTAGATCTGCTGGAAAGGCTGAAAATAGTACAGAGATAAAACAACGTGCTGAAAATCTGATATTACGTCACGCTCAAATGCAGTCATTCGCTGAAGACATTCACCTGCTGAAAAATAATAAGCCTTTGGACTCTAATAGCCGACTACGAACTTTAACGCCATATATCGATGAATTTGAGTTGCTGAGGGTCGGCGGACGAATTGGGGCAGTGTCTGATGTCGCACCTGAGCTGAAAAATCCTGTAATATTAGACGGCCGCCATCCGACTGCACGATTAATTGTGAAATTTTATCACGAACAAGCCGCACATGGAAATAATGAGATGGTAGTTAATGAGATCCGTCAAAAATACTGGCTACTGCACTTACGCCCTACTGTTCGACATGTAGCCACACGCTGTTTGACTAGTAAAATCAGAAAAGCCAAGCCTACTAATCCAAGACTAGGAGATCTCCCAGAAGCAAGACTGGCACACCATCAAAGAGCCTTCACCTTCTGTGGTGCTGATCTTTTTGGCCCGATGCTGGAAGTAGTAATCGGCCGCAGACGTGAAAAGAGGTACGGAGTGCTTTTTACATGTTTGACCATAAGAGCAATACACATCGAGTTGGTATCGTCCCTGTCAACTGATTCATTTATTATGGCCCTACGAAGAATGGCCGCACGCCGCGGCTGGCCTTCCAAAATATACTCAGACAATGGCACGAATTTTAGAGGCGCTGCTACTGAAATTAAAAAATCAATGCAAGAGTTGAGTCAGTCAGATGTCAAAGAGCAACTCATCGACAAGGGAGTTGACTGGCAATTCATATGTCCGGGCACCCCCCACATGGGAGGGGCATGGGAGCGTTTGATAAGAAGTGTGAAAAGCGCGCTAAAGATAGTTTTGAAAGAAAGAGCTCCCAGAGAAGAAGTTCTTATCACTTTATTAGCAGAAATAGAAAATATGGTAAACAGCCGCCCGTTATGTCACGTTTCTACTGAGCATGAGTACCCAGAAGCTCTAACGCCCAACCATTTTCTTATTGGGTCCTCATCAAACTTACCAGTTCCTGGAGTATTTACTGACTGTGACATGTACAGAAGGAAGCAATGGAGAATTGCACAGCGTCTGACAGAAATGTTTTGGAAACGCTGGATTCGTGAAATCTTACCTACTCTCTTACCTCGCCAGAAATGGTGCCAAGAAGGTCATAACCTGAAACCAGGAGATGTAGTTATTATTGTTGATAATAACCTTCCTCGAAACACATGGCCAAAAGGTTTAATAGAAAAGGTATACCCGGGTCCCGACGGTCGTGTGCGCGTTGCTGATGTAAAAACCAAGACCGGTGTACTTACCAGACCTGCTACTCGCCTGGCCGTGCTTCCCACTGCTGGTGATGATTGTCCTTGACTGACAATGGGGCGGAGACTGTAGACGACGCGAAGCACCGCTGCTTCCCCGGCTGCACCTGTGAACATACAAAATATAAAAAAATATAAAAAACATAATTAAATAAAAGTAGGTTTAGCAATAATAAATAAATAGGGTAGTTACTTATCATTTACCGCTGTATCTTGTATGTAGATGTTGTTGAATAAACGCAACGTAATGAGTACGCATGTGTGTGTGTCTGTGTCACACCAGCAGCTATCGAACTAGTTGACCGCTACTGACCGACGCACACGCACGCATGTGTATTCCCGAAAGTGCTTCAAAATACTCGCCTGTGTTCTCAATTCGAAATCCTGGACCCTGCAACATGATAATTTTTTTCAAAAACTTTTAATTGATCATTCAAGCATTTTACATTTAAATAATTATTATAAAGTACATTCATTACAAAAATATTATTCCTGTCAAATTTACATAATATGTTACATAATTCTGTAAATAATTTATAAGGGCTGGTGTCATTTGATCCAATTATTAATATTATTATATCCCCTTCTTGAATTTTTTTATCTAGCTCGCTAAGTTTTAATGATTTTAAGATTTCTTCACCCGTTGCGTTTGGTTTTACTACTCCTATAACGTCATATTGGTCGTTCCATCCACCGCTTCTGGTTTGAATATTTTTTTTTGATATTCCACGAGCTTGTTGATCACCGTAAATATAAATATTTCGTTTTCCTTTATTCTTGAAGTTATTTGACAGGGGTGGATGGAACGACCAATATGACGGAATGATTTTGAGATTTACGGATTATTGGATTCTGGTGCAGCAATGTCAATTTTAGGAAATAATTCACATTTAGACTTTGTGAAATTTGGTTTTGAGTTCCAAGAGATTAAAGTTAGTACGATATGTCGTGTTGCAAATGGCGTTAAGGTACAGACGATCGTATTTATTTTTGTACCGGTCACTTTTAATGATGTGACTAAGGTTATTAAGTTTTTTGTGATACCCAACATTGTTTCTAATGTCATTTTAGGGGTACATTTTTGGCAAGCCTTTCGTCTCACGCCAGAAATATTTGACAACATAGACTATAGAATTTCTCCAGTCACTTATTTTTAAAACTTAGTAAATTCAGACCGCATTAGTAGTATACAATCTTATGAACATTTGACAGTGGCTCAAAAGGAGTTAGCTGATGCGATAGTTGATAAATTTAAAAATATTTCTTTTGAAAAGAAGGGGTTAGGTAGAACTTCTCTTATTGAACATATCATCGATACTGGTGATTCAGCTCCTATAAAAACTAAGCAGTATCCTTTGTCGCCAGAGAAGAGAGCAATTTTAAGTACGGAGTTAGACAAAATGCTGGCTTTAGATGTAGTTGCTCTAGGAGCAACTACATGAAAGTCCATGGAATAACCCGGCCTTACTTGTCAAGAAGTCTAATGGAGATTGGCATTTTTGTTTAGATTGCAGGAAGTTAATTTCTGTAACCAAGGGGGATTCTTACTCAATTCCATACATTCCCCAGATTCTTGACAGTTTGAAAGAGGCAAAGTATCTGTCATCTATTGATTTGAGTTCTTCTTTCTGGCAGATACCTTTAAGTAAAGACTCACAAGAGAAAACGAGCTTTACGATTCCGGGCCGGGGTTTGTATAAATTTAAGGTTATGCCGTTCGGATTGTGTGTCCAGCGCGACAACAACGTCTTATGGATCGATTGTTCGACCATAACTTAACGAGTGATATTGAAAACGGCATGGTTTTCTGCTTTATTGATGACATTGTAATTTGTAGCTTGGATTTTAATACTCACATGGTGTTGTTAAACAGGGTAATGGACAAATTGAAAATGGCAAATTTGACTATCAATTTTACTGAGTCCAAATTCTTCAGACAGTCCCTTAAATATCTTGGTTACGTCGTAGACGAGTTCGGATTGCGTACTGATCCTAAGAAGGTAGCTGCCATTTTGAATTTTCCTACTCCGACAACATCACGAGAGGTAAAAGTATTTTTAGGTACATGTTCTTGGTACCGTCGTTTTATAAAAAAATTCTCAACTATTGCTGCTCCTTTAAATAAGTTAACAGCTAAGGGTAAGAAGGCACCGCCTTTTCAGTGGTCAGAAGAAGCTGAAACCGCTTTTATTACATTAAAGAATGCGTTAGTCACTGCACCTGTACTAGCTGTTCCGGATTTTGAGAAACCATTCGTAGTCCACTGCGATGCTTCTGCATACGGGTTAGGAGGAATGTTATCCCAAACAATTGATCCTCTTTCCCCCGGACCACCGCAAGGTGTAGACGTGCACAGTGAATCTTTACAATTTATATTTAAATTCAAATAAATTAAAATCTGTTAATTTTAAAGTTCCTTAACCACTAGGAGAACATAAACAAAGTGTAAGTGATCAAGAAACCTTCAATCAATCAATCCTTGAAGAAATCAAGAAATCAAGAAACGCAAATCACATAGCACCTGTTGATCCAAGCCACGCCCCCTAATATAAGATCAAACGAACTTCTGGAAGTGAAGTTCGATCGATATTATATGAGTCACTTCATTCGAAGATATAAATATTAACAACGTAGTTTCCTTATTCTACAGCAACGAATACGCACGCTTCAGAGATAGAGGGTAGTTTTTTTTTTTTTTTTCTTTTTGCTGTCTACCCTTACTACCTTACTTTCATTATCAACTGTTATCGTTATTTTACTCATTCTTTTAGAGATAAGATTAGGATTCGTGATTTAATTATGTTCTTGCAAATTGGAGTGGGTGGGTCGGGTCTTTATATCTTCGAATGAAGTGACTCATATAATATCGATCGAACTTCACTTCCAGAAGTTCGTTTGATCTTATATTATATGCCGTCACTTCATCTTCAGATATAAATATTAACAACGTAGATATTTAGAGATATTTGTATTTGCAAGAACTAATCTGCAATTTTAATGCAGTGAAATAAATATGTCTGTAAACCACTAAATGATATTTATTTTATACAGGAATATAATTTCATTTTGATTTACAAACTAAATAAACTCAATAATTGAGTTATATATATGATCTGAAACACTGATAGCTAAAAACTATCGATATTATTGTTATGATTTTTATATAAAGTTTATATAACTTAGCAAAAATGTCCCGCGCTCTGCGGATAGCGTCAATGCCTACTACTGCAGCTTTCGCTGTAGATTAGCTGATGAGTGGTGAAGACTGACATGTCAATACCGCTGTCTAACAACACAAATTTGATATATCTCCAGGATCTGATTAGTTTGTGAGCTGGCAGTTCTATACGGCTTGAAATTTCTATTATTTTCAGTACACTTAATGTAATCTGATGTAAGGCAGCTAGCTAGTTATTTAGAAAATTAGGAACAAAATAAACAGGTTGTTCTTGACCAGGTGCAGATATTTTGTTAAATATGTACGTAATTGACATTTTAATGCTCTTCTGTAAAGTTTTAATATAAATTCGGATTTAACTTTTTAAAATTTTACTCTCAGCACTCTTGACTATTACACAAAGCCCACAATGTTAATGCTAAGTTTCTTTGATTACTTCTCAAGAGTAATATCTTTATGAAAGTACCGTAAAGTTATTGAGGGTAAGTATATGAATATATTTTATAGGTTTAATGGGCTTAAATCTAAATGATCTTTTAATTTTCTAAGAGTTGATTCTAGAGATTTATAGCTAGCTCCATTGTTAGCCTGACAAAACTGCTACCAAAACTCTTAAGTTACATTAAGTATATAAGAGGCATTTAAGGCTGATGAGACCTCTCGCTAAGGAACGCTTTCCAGAGAGCTATGTAACACTAAGGACCCAGGATAAGCTGGTTGTGTAAGAAATATTGCGTTTGATTCCAAGAGGATCATTGTCATTTTGCCTGAAATAAATAATATCCGTATCAAAAGTCACAAACTTTTTCAGCAATGTAAACCAAATTTGTGAAGAGAAAAACGAAAATGCCCTTCAATCTTTCGTCTACTAACTTCTCTTAGCATTTAACGAATAGAAAAAAGGGCAGAAAAGCATAAAAGACTTTGTCTTTCCAAGAAATAGCAAATGCATCGAGAGTAATCGACACAGCGCACATTCGAGTCTAGTAGCCATGAGACATAAACACAATCTTTGGTATTGGTGCGAGAAGCAAATAGGTCTCTGTTTCTAGCTTACCAAGATTATTGTAATAATATTGAGCGCACTATCTGAGAATCGCTATTTAATATATGTATAAAAAAATTGTCTTGATTCAGAATCTGCTTAAAATTTGCTTTTGATTAATGTAATATCCTTAAAACATTATATTTCTTTTTCGCACCATTGCCAAATTTCTTCAGCTAACTCGTTTAAATAAGCGAATTGAATTTCCTATCTAATTTAATTATCTAAGGGCTGTTGTATTTATTATCAATTTGCAACAAAATTGCGTAATTTTTCATAAGAATCTTTAGTTATTGTTTTCAGCGCAAATTAACTGCATTTAATTCGACTCGATAAGAAGAAGAAGAACTGCTTAAAGTTCCAGGTTATTAAATATGGTTTAAAAAGCATTTTTTATATGCTCAATTTTGCGCGAACGGGTGCGCCTTAGTCAGTTCTGGAAGCTTCTGTATAATAAATTTAAGCAAAAAAGTTTTTTATTTTTATTAATGCAATTGACGGAATGTAAGCTTTCTATTTTTTTTCTTAACCAAATTTCGAAGTACTTTACAATTAACAAGACTGGAAGGCGAACCCTTGTATCATTATTACGGGTATCATAAAGCATTAGATATTTTTGACATTCAAAAAAAATTTTTTTTTTTGTATATACCCAGCCGTACTTCAAAGCTGGACATGCAGCTATGAGTACACCTATTAACCGAAAAATAGTATCTTGTTGTGCAAGAAGGAAAAGAATTAATTATTGTTTAATTTTTAAATCACTGGAGTTGAAATCAAAACCTAAAAACTACGTTATTTTTGGGGTATACATAATTTTTTTTCCAAATTAACTATGAAACTCAAATCTCTATACAAGCAATGTTTGTTTTAACGTTATTTTGACATTTGTCATAATTAGACCCTATACATAACAAATCGTCAAGATATATGACTGATTTATGACCTTGACCTCCAAGAAATTTTAAGACTTCTGCCACTATTTTTGTGTAAAATCTTGGTGCTATTGAAAGGCCATAATATGGCGTTGCATTGAACTAATAAGTGCTTAACTTGAGTTAACGTCAGTATTTTTCGAAATAAATTTGGAAGCAGTCTACCAAAGTAGGATTTCAAAATTAAAACTGAAGAGATTTGAAATTCAAAATAAATCATGTCCCCATTAGATTTTGATGTCAAAATATTTCTAAAATAAACTGATCATCTGAAAGATGAAATACAAATATAGCACTTAACATAAAAGTTAACTGCCTAATATGTAACGACATATATCTAACGATATATATATATCCTGTCTTATAAGGTACATTACTTTGTGTAACGTTCCTGTCAAGAGGTACTATAATCCCCTTTTTTTTATATAACGGGTTATAAATGGACATAAGGGGTGACTTAAGATGTATTTGTAACTGAGTCACTGGTCAAAGTAGAACCTAAGTCTACTGGCATGAAACTTATTACTGTAGGAATGTCTTCCTTAACTTTCATAACAGACTCCCCCCCCCCCCCTGCTGGTATCGGGGAGGGGTTTGCCAGGTTCCGTGATTCCGTACCGATGCTTGGGAAGTGGACGCTTTTGGAGCTGAAGTTTTCTTTTGTTCGCTTTGTTTGGTTATGGCGTTTGATGCCTAACTTTTATAACAAAGTGTTGGCAAAAAAAGTATTGTCCCTCTCCGAATCGTTAATCAACTGTAGGCACATTTACCCAGCCCAGGGGTTATGAATTTGATTAAGACAATATGCGACAAGTGCCTCGACCGTCGCTTATAAATTTTATTGTCTCGACCTTATTATTTGTGTCGGTCAATAAATTAAGATCCCTGTTCACAGATGTGATTCCTATGCCTATGCTCTATTTTTATTTTTTTTGTATGTGGACATTTTCTTGCCCCGGTATCATCCCGTTTTGGGTAAAGCTACCAAAATTTCCGGATTTAAAGTAGGGCTCTAAAATTTAACAATTTTTTTTTTTTTTTATATATTTTTATTACGAGTTATATATTTTACAGCTTTTAGCGTCCTTGGCTTTTCACGAGCGTTTAAAGTGGTGTCCAAATCGTTGCAGGACAGTCATGAATCGTGTCACCGAATTCCAGTGAATCATCGGAGACTACCCAAAGCTACCAGGTTGGTAGGCTCCAACAAATAGATATTTACAAACTGAACTTGTAAAGTGACCATCGTGCCTCATGCTTAAGTGTTTGTAATGAGCAAGGACAAACCAGTATAAAGAACTTTGTGTTATCAGCGCAGATAACTTTCCGGAAATACTTTGATACCCTCGTGTTACTACCGCGAGCAACCTTCAGGTGATGTCTTGTTTAACATTGGTGGGCATTGCCCATAATTACCGTCGTGTTACCATCGCGGGCAACCTCCAGGTGTTATCTTGTTTAACATTGGTGGGCATTGCCCATAATTACCGTCGTGTTACCATCGCGGGCAACCTCCAGGTGTTATCTTGTTTAACATTGGTGGGCATTGCCCATAATTACCGTCGTGTTACCATCGCGGGCAACCTCCAGGTGTTATCTTGTTTAACATTGGTGGGCATTGCCCATAATTACCGTCGTTTTACCATCGCGGGCAACCTCCAGGTGGTATCTTGTTTAATATTTGTGGGCACTGCTCATAATTGCCGTCGTGTTACCATCGCAGGCAACCTCCAGGTATTATGTTGTTTACATCAGTGGGCGTTGCCCATGATAACCGTCCTGTTATCGTCGCGGGCAACCTCCAGGTATTAGCAAGTAACATAAAAGTTACTGTATTCGTAAATTAAATGCACTTATTATTAAAACACAATGACTTACCGTAATTTTCTGGTTCATTCACAGAATCTTAGTCGAACGCAAAGTTAACAGCTATTGCTGCACTTGTAATTTTGCGTATTTTATAAAAATAATATTATTATTTTTTATTTTCAAATTAACTTTTAGTATTTCAAATTTTTTTTTTTTAGTAAACACGTCCGTTCGTTGCGACGCACGAAAAAGGAATGAGTAAAATAACGATAACAGTTGATAATGAAAGTAAGGTAGTAAGGGTAGACAGCAAAAAGAAAAAAAAAAAAAACTACCCTCTATCTCTGAAGCGTGCGTATTCGTTGCTGTAGAATAAGGAAACTACGTTGTTAATATTTATATCTGAAGAATGAAGTGACGACATATAATTATCTATTGGCCTCTTGACCTTGACCAATAATAACATTTAATCGGTGACTCCATTGTTTCCTGGGAGGACAAGTATAATCGCAAAGACAACTGTTATCTGCAGACTATTGAAATATGGAAAATATTGGCAATAGGTCACTATCTGAATCTAATATTGATTCTATTGGGATGGAAACGCAACAAATTGCTCCTCCTAACTATGTTGTACAACGTAACAAAAGAAGGAGAGAGGGGGATTTAGAGATGGACCGGTTTGATATATTCCGTGAAGAGATAAAAACTCTTATTCAAACAATGTTCCAATCGCATGAAAGTGAAATAAAAAAAGTTGGAGCTACTTTAACTGAAATAAATAAAACTAACTCAAATATACAGACAACCATGCTTTCTTGGCTGAACAAAATGAAGACTTAAAAAAGACATATGAACTTCTTGAAATAGAAAGAAAAAAAGATAAGGAACACATTGCTATACTGGAGGGACAAATGGAGGACCTGAGAAGAGATAGACTGAAAAATAACATCGAGATTAAAATGCACCAAAAATTGATAAGGAGACTAAAGAGCACCTTATAAGTATGACATTGGAATTGGCTAGATCAATTAATTGCCAGATAGAAGAAAGAGACATAAACGATACATATAGAATGAAAACCAGAAATGAGGGAAGTACTGGTGCCCCAATAATAGTTGAACTAGGAACTACCCTATTGAAGATGAAGTTTTTGCAAGCCTGCAAAACATTTAATTTAAAGAACAAGGAGAAAATAAGATCTAACAAAGAAGAAACTTCTCGGATTAAAAGCACAAATACAAGAGAATACCCCTGTCTATATAACAGAGCAGCTAACAGCAAAGAGGGCTCGCCTATACTTCCTTGCCAGGGATCTGGCCAAATCAAAATCCTACAAATACTGTTGGACATCCTATGGGAGAGTCTACGTTAGAAAAACTGATAACGTTTGTCACAGGTTGGGTTCCAGGAAGCTAAACCGGCCGCGACCAATCTTGGTTCGCTTTACAGACTGTTCCTTGAAGGCTTCGATCTGGCGCAAAAAGACCGCCTTGAAAGGTACCCCCTATATGGTCTCCGAGTTCCTCACTCGACGTCGGCAGTCACTCTTCTTGGAAGCACGCAAGAATTTTGGCATCACTAAGTGTTGTTCACTCGATGGTAACATTTTCGTTAAGCCACCCAGCGGCAAGCCACTCCTAATCAACTCTGAAGAGGATTTAGGACCCGTCCGTAGAAACCGTCGTTTTCAGGTCCTATTAAACTCTCATAAAAGCAGATGGCGAACTCAGAAAAACGGACTCCCACAGGGTAGTGTTCACCTACCTTGTTCAATATTTACACCAATGATCAGCCCTGTCCACCAGCCACTAACCGTTTCATCTACGCAGATGACCTGGCCCTCACATCACAATCCAAAATTTTTGAAGACATAGAAGCAAACCTGTCAACTGCCCTGGACCAGCTTACAGTTTACTACAGAAAAAATTCCCTGCGACCTAACCCTTCAAAGACAGAGTCCTGTGCCTTCCACCTGTACAACCAGGAGGCAAATAGGAGGCTAAAGATTTCTTGGGACGGCGTTGATATTATACACAATCTAACACCAACATACCTGGGCGTAACCCTGGATCGTTCTCTAACCTACAGGGAGAACTGCAAATATCTAAAATCTAAGGTTAGTTCCCGTAATAATATCTTGCGCCGTCTCACGACTTCTTACTGGGGGGCATCACCTCATGTACTGCGAACGAGTAGCCTAGCATTGTGTTATTCAGCTGGCGAATACGCGTGTCCAGTATGGTCTCGCTCAGCGCACGCCAAAAAGGTAGATGTTGCTCTAAACGCCTCCTGCCGCATAGTTACCGGTACCCTGAAACCAACTACGTTACACCATGTCTATACACTGTCTGGGATAGCTCCGCCAAGCGTACGGCGTAACGTGGCTTGTGCGGTGGAGAAATCCAGACAGTTGTACCATAAGAAACACCAACTATACGGTCAGGTTCTACCACCCCCACGTCTGAAAAGCCGGAAAAGTTTTCTCAGGCAACCAAATATCCCAATTTGTGAAGCCCCAGATACTAGGTTGGCATTGTGGAATAGCAAATATCCCCCGCTACTATCAAATCTCCCAGTTGCTGAGAAACTCCCACCGGGTGGTGACCTCCCCTGGACAGTCTTGAGGTCCTTAAATAGGCTCCGAGCTGGTGTTGGAAGGTGCCATGAAAACCGGGTCAGGTGGGGTTTCTCAAATAACGACCGTTGTGACTGTGGAGATGTTCAAACCATGGCCCACCTACTCTCGTGCCCCAACTGCCCAATATCCTGTACAATAGAGGATTTAAACTCTGCAAATGACAGAGGAGTAAGTGTCGCCAAACACTGGTCCACAACTATATAAAATCGCCATTCCGACTCGCTAAGAAGAAGAAGAAGAGGATTTAGGGCTGACCAAGGAAGCTTTTGAGGCAGCAGCCGTACCCAAAGCGTCGGACGGCGATGTGGTGAGCGAACCGGGTGATAGTAAGGCGGCCTCAGCTAGCAGTGATAGGCAGCGTCGACCAAGGCGGGGTACAGCGAAATAATTTAACAATCCACAGTAAATATCCATTCTTCGGGTACTTTGGTTTTATGTCGTAATTTTTATACATTCCGGGTGTTAATTTGTTTTACTTGACATTGACAGCTGTCACAATATTTGCGTTCCGTTTTGTGTCACTCACTTCGCTACTTTGATATTTGGATGCGTTCCGTATTTCTTTACTTGCGCCTCGGGTGCATTCTGAAAATTTTTTTTTCTTTTTTTTTTTTAATTCTTGATAACATTTCATGTTTACTAAATATGTACATACATAAAGATTTAAACAGTTTAATTTTGTGGATTGTATATGTTTTAAAGTAGCTTTTATTTCTTTGGCCCATATTTGATTTAGATTTATATGCTCAAATTGTATTTTGTCTCACTATTTTCTTTAAGCATGTTGTAAGCCAGCAGACTAAGCTAAAATTGGTGGTAATTAGAGCACTTTTTTCTTCTCTTTTAAGTTAGTAATATTTATATATTATATTATTAGTATTTGTATTTTTATTTATTACTAGCTGTTGCCCGCGACTTCGTCAGCGTGGACTTTAGTTTATAAGAATCGTTATTTTGATATCATCATCATCATCAATACATATAATAAAATCGTAACCGATCGCTGTCTATACATGGAAGATAAATGAGTAAAAATATTTTTGGGGGCTTTTACCAACGCAATAGAACACAAAACAATGATTTTTAGAATTTTTGTCTGTTTGTCTGTGCGTTTGTGCACGCTAATCTGAGAAACGGCTGAACCGATTCGTTTGCGATTTTCATTGAAATATTGTGATAAGTTTCACTTAAAATTTAGTGTTTGTTTTATTTAAATCCGTTCATAAATGAAAAAGTTATATCAATTTTAAAGAATCACGTCAAACATTTTTGTTCGAAAAACTGTGTTTGTAGACGCTAATCTCAGAAACAGCTGAACAACTTCGGTTGCGATTTTCATTTATGTATTTAAATAAGTTTCACTTAAAATGTAGTCGTTGTTTCATTGAAATCCGTTGATAAATAAAAAAGTTATATCAATGTAAAGAAAATTTGCTATGAAATAAACTGTACAGTAGCATTGGCTAAAACTTTTGTCAATTTTATATTACGGTTTTTATAAAATAATAAAGTTAATAACCGGCCAAGTGAGAGTCGGGCTCGCGCACAAAGGGCTCCGTCCCGTTATCTATAAAAAATCACGTTTGTTGTACGGGAGCCTCAATTAAATATTTATTTTACTCTATTTTTAGTTGTTATATCGGCAAGAGAAATACATCATCTATGAAAATTTCAACTGTCTAGCTATCACGGTTCATGAGAAACAGCCTGGTGACAGACAGGCAGACGGACGGAAGGACGGACAGCGGAGTCTTAGTAACAGGGTCCGGATTTTAGCCCTAGGGTACGGAATGCGGAACCCTAAAATTTACTATTTTGATTTTTTCGGAGTGTTTTTATTAGTTTTTTTTTGGTCACCGATAGATGGCGCTGTTAAAAATACACAGAATCTAGGGCCGCAAGACCCAACGCCATGAAACGGCCATTTTTAGCATGATTGTGGGCGCGAAAATGGAAAAAGGAATCAAAATAGGAAGTATTAGGTTAGGCGCAGGGGATGTCCTCTGACTAAAGCATAGGGTGCAGTGAGCGAGTCACGGACCGCCATAGCGGTCGCCGCGCCGGGGCTGGCCCAGAGTGGCTGAGAGGTGACACCGCGGAGTTTTTAGTGGTAAACGCCACATAACCATACCGGTCTCCCGTTACTGGCAAGGTGTCCGAAAGGATTTTTCCCGCGCAAAAGAGGCGCAACTGCTGCCTCCATGACGTGGGCCAGTCGGGCGATGGGAACGGGATTCCGTCGCTCCACAAATACGGTCCTCTAGGTTGAAAGGAGCATTTGTGTCAACACGCGTCTTTACCCTAGCGGATAAAATTGAAGGCCGATGTACCACCGCGCAGGCCACTCAGACTCCTCTCGATAACTGAGAGAGTACCTCGAATGAGCTCAGCCGAAGCCGCTGATAAGCGGTAGCCGTATATCAGGTCTTTGGAGCAAGATTTAGCACACGGCCTTGGCAAAAGCGGTAACGCCGTTATGTCACCATGAGTTTTTTGTGGGTGAGAGCCATAACCGTCCGATTTCCTGTGGCCGAAAGGCACCTTTTCCTCACGTAAGAAGAAAGGTTAGGGAAAAAAGGTTAGGTTAAATTTAGTTTAGGCACTGCAATAAAAATGTGTGGAACACCCATACCAAGACTACTTAGTATTGTGCCTCTCGCCTACCTCCTTCCCTGAGGAACGAAAGATCATGGTCATTTTCCAGTTCTCCAAACCTCTAAACAGCCGTATAGGACGCCCTACCCGAGAAACTCTTATAAAAATATCAAAATAACAATTCTTATAAACTAAAGTCCACGCTGACGAAGTCGCGGGCAACAGCTAGTTTTTAATAAAACCGGTCAAGTGCATATCAGGTCACGCGCAGTGAAGTGTTCCGTAGTTGTGAATTTCGACTTAGAATTAAAACTAAAGATTTCATCATCATCTCAGCCTTTCTTCCGTCCACTGCTGAGCATAGACATGTCTTCGTCGACACATCTCGGTCCTGTGCTGCTCACATCCAGGTGTAACCCGCGACTTTGATTATTTCGTCAACCCATCGCATGGGCTCCGTCAGGCCAGTTGCCCTGCCTAGTGCTACTATAAGTTCATGACCGTTGCCAAATTACAGCTTCTTGGTACTAATTATCTCTAAGTATAACCACGGACAGAGAGACAGACAGAAATGGCGAAACTATAAGGGTTCCTTGTTTACTACGATCACACATTAACTCTAGTCACAGTCTAAGTCGATCGGAATTTTGACTATTAATATCGTTTTTTGCCAGATATTTCGACGGCCCTTCTGCCATCATGGTTCTGCCAGCATGGACTGTAAACTACATGTAAACTTACACTGTTACCGAATGTTACTGCTACGCCGTGGGTCTCTCTAATACGAAATACTTATGCAATACGTAGTGACTTTGCTAATATTTCATTCATCTTCCGTCTTTTGGCGTCAGTTTCCACATCACTAATCTGCTGTAGCTCTCTGCAGCGAACTGCTGCCACCGTCTATACGTATCACCCCCTCTCCCCCGCCCTCCCGATGTGGCGGTGCAATGGTAAGCCTTGTCAAACATGTCTTTCGCTAAGCGGGAGATGAAAGTCGAGAAATAAGCATTTCTACTTTAAGTCCCGACGGATGACGGCGTTCCTCAAGTAACCTTAAACATAGGTTTTCTTAAGATCGCCTTAATCATGAGCCGCGTCCGTAGCTGGAAGCGAGAGGAAAGTACTGGATAGACCTTCCCCCGGGCCATTTTCACTATCGTCACCATTCTATTGATGTGGACTTTCAAGCTGAGGCATCTGCCAAACTTTAGATACCTCCAGGTATTTGACGTGCCAGTGTCTCGGCACATTTTACCAGTAGAGATTCAAGGATGGTAGGAAGTTAGTGTTCTCTGAGATCAATGTCTGCCTAGTATTCACTAAGAACCTCCGTTTGAAGAGTTTCTCGGGTAGGGCGTCCTATACGGCTGTTTAGAGGTTTGGAGAACTGGAAAATGACCATGATCTTTCGTTCCTCAGGGAAGGAGGTAGGCGAGAGGCACAATACTAAGTAGTCTTGGTATGGGTGTTCCACACATTTTTATTGCAGTGCCTAACCTAAATTTAACCTAACCTTTTTTCCCTAACCTTTCTTCTTACGTGAGGAAAAGGTGCCTTTCGGCCACAGGAAATCGGACGGTTATGGCTCTCACCCACAAAAAACTCATGGTGGCATAACGGCGTTACCGCTTTTGCCAAGGCCGTGTGCTAAATCTTGCTCCAAAGACCTGATATACGGCGACCGCTTATCAGCGGCTTCGGCTGAGCTCATTCGAGGTACTCTCTCAGTTATCGAGAGGAGTCTGAGTGGCCTGCGCGGTGGTACATCGGCCTTCAATTTTATCCGCTAGGGTAAAGACGCGTGTTGACACAAATGCTCCTTTCAACCTAGAGGACCGTATTTGTGGAGCGACGGAATCCCGTTCCCATCGCCCGACTGGCCCACGTCATGGAGGCAGCAGTTGCGCCTCTTTTGCGCGGGAAAAATCCTTTCGGACACCTTGCCAGTAACGGGAGACCGGTATGGTTATGTGGCGTTTACCACTAAAAACTCCGCGGTGTCACCTCTCAGCCACTCTGGGCCAGCCCCGGCGCGGCGACCGCTATGGCGGTCCGTGACTCGCTCACTGCACCCTATGCTTTAGTCAGAGGACGTCCCCTGCGCCTAACCTAATACTTCCTATTTTGATTCCTTTTTCCATTTTCGCGCCCACAATCATGCTAAAAATGGCCGTTTCATGGCGTTGGGTCTTGCGGCCCTAGATTCTGTGTATTTTTAACAGCGCCATCTATCGGTGACCAAAAAAAAACTAATAAAAACACTCCGAAAAAATCAAAATAGTAAATTTTAGGGTTCCGCATTCCGTACCCTAGGGCTAAAATCGGGACCCTGTTACTAAGACTCCGCTGTCCGTCCTTCCGTCCGTCTGCCTGTCTGTCACCAGGCTGTTTCTCATGAACCGTGATAGCTAGACAGTTGAAATTTTCATAGATGATGTATTTCTCTTGCCGATATAACAACTAAAAATAGAGTAAAATAAATATTTAATTGAGGCTCCCGTACAACAAACGTGATTTTTTATAGATAACGGGACGGAGCCCTTTGTGCGCGAGCCCGACTCCCACTTGGCCGGTTATTAACTTTATTATTTTATAAAAACCGTAATATAAAATTGACAAAAGTTTTAGCCAATGCTACTGTACAGTTTATTTCATAGCAAATTTTCTTTAAATTGATATAACTTTTTTATTTATCAACGGATTTCAATGAAACAACCACTACATTTTAAGTGAAACTTATTTAAATACATAAATGAAAATCGCAACCGAAGTTGTTCAGCCGTTTCTGAGATTAGCGTCTACAAACACAGTTTTTCGAACAAAAATGTTTGACGTGATTCTTTAAAATTGATATAACTTTTTCATTTATGAACGGATTTAAATAAAACAAACACTAAATTTTAAGTGAAACTTATCACAATATTTCAATGAAAACCGCAAACGAATCGGTTCAGCCGTTTCTCAGATTAGCGTGCACAAACGCACAGACAAACAGACAAAAATTCTAAAAATCATTGTTTTGTGTTCTATTGCGTTGGTAAAAGCCCCCAAAAATATTTTTACTCATTTATCTTCCATGTACAGACAGCGATCGGTTACGATTTTATTATATGTATTGATGATTGATGATGATTTTTTATGGATGATTCATTCTATTCCGCGTATGGTGCTAGTGACTCGTCGAGTAGTGATGATGCGTCCTTTCATGATGCCGCTACTCTTGGCGAACTCGTGCGTAACGACTTGACTCCCGTGAAAAAATATTTTAATGTTTGTCACATAAATGCTCAAAGCATTCCAGTCCACTACACAGATCTTCTGGAACTTGGCTCTGTTGATGCTCTTCAAGCTATCTTAATTTCAGAATTTTTTCTTAAGCCTAATTTGGACTCTTCGCTATTTGCTTTGCCTGGGTTTATTTTGATTAGGAACGACCGGACTGGTGTTGGGTGTGGGGGGTAGCTATATATCTTCGCAGTTATATCCCATACAGAATTCTTTGCCAATCTCCCTCCGCCTATTCTGCGTCGGCCAAGTATCTTTTTATTGAGGTCGATGTGAAAAAGGTGAAAGCAGTACTAGGCGTTATGTATTGCCCGCCCGGGATAAACTATTACTCCAGTCTTGAGTCTGTACTTGACTCAGTTGCCTCAGTCTACTCACATCTACTTATCTTCGGCGATATCAACACTAATCTCTTACTAAATACATCCTACTCTTCTAAACTACGCGATATTGTCTACTCTTTCAACCTCTCTCTACTTCCCCTCAATGCGACTCACTTCAACAAAGATTCTCCGGATACTTGGCTTGATTATATTATAACTTCCTCACCTGGCAATATTTTACTGCATGGTCAGCATCCTGCTCCAGCTTTCTCGCGTCATGACCTTATCTATGCCTCCTACAATCCATACATCAAAACAAAAACCTAGGTATGTTTCAATGCGCAATCTTGCTCGGTTAGATACAGAGGCGTTGCGTAAATATGCCGCCAGCACTAATTGGGATGTTGTTGTCACTGCTGATT
Organism: Acrobasis consociella; assembly: GCA_963555685.1. Classification (NCBI taxonomy): domain Eukaryota; kingdom Metazoa; phylum Arthropoda; class Insecta; order Lepidoptera; family Pyralidae; genus Acrobasis; species Acrobasis consociella. Next base: position 13,342,850 of record OY743125.1, on the reverse strand, counting down.
CTGTTGATGCCAAAGTCTCATTGCTTACCGACACAATAATCTCTTTGTTTGATCGCCACGCTCCTCTTCGACGTGTTAGACTCAAACGTCCACCATGCCCTTGGATTACTCGTGAAGTGCGCATGGCTATGAGAAAACGTAATCAAGCCTTCGGGAAGTTTAAGCGTGATCGTAGTGACTCCAACTGGACCCTTTGTAAACAGGCCAGAAATTGCTGCAACCGGATGGTAAGATCTGCTAAAAGGCGCTACTTTCATGATAATATTGTCAATTCATCTACGGCAGATGTATGGAGGTTTCTCAAGAGCCTTGGTTTAGGAAAATGCCAAAACAAATCCTACCAGTATTCTTTTACTTTGGATGACCTTAATGGTCACTTTTCCTTGGCCACAAGTCTTGACCCTTCTATACGAACTCAAACTATCTCTCACATTAACTCCCTTCCTTATCTTCTTCCTAATGCATTTTCTTTCTCCAACGTGACTGTTGATGATGTTAAAAAAATCTTACTATCTATTAAGTCTAAACCTGTTGGTGTTGATAATATAAGCCATCGTATGATCTCTCTTCTCTTTGAATTTATCCTTCCAGTTCTCACACATATAATCAACTTTTCTCTCAGCTCTGGGGTTTTTCCATCACTATGGCGTAAGGCTTTTGTCATTCCACTTCCAAAAACAGATAGCCCTAGTAGCTTAAATCACTTTCGACCTATTTCTATTCTTCCGTATTTCTCCAAAATATTAGAGGCCGTCGTGAACTACCAACTATCTTCTTTTATATTACGAAATGAATTCATTAGTGAAGTACAATCTGGCTTCCGTCCAGGTCACAGCACAAGTACTGCCTTACTTAAGGTCACAGAAGACATAAGACTTGCCATGGAAGATGGCAAAGTGACAGTGGTAGTCCTTATTGACTTCTCTAACGCCTTCAACACGGTTGATCACGACATCCTACTTGCTCTTCTGTCCCGCTTCAACCTCTCAACAACAGTCTTAAATTGGTTCTCATCATACCTTCGTGACCGACAACAGGCCGTTCGTGGCGATCAATCACTCTCTAGCTGGCAAAATCTCAATTCCGGTGTTCCGCAAGGAGGAATTTTATCTCCTCTATTATTTTCAATCTTCATCAATTCTCTTACTTTTCTTCTTTCTTCTTCACACCACCTATACGCAGATGATCTGCAGCTCTATCACTCCTGTAATTACAGTGACATCGACTCATCGATTGCTCTTCTCAACAACGATTTACGGCGTATCGCCGATTGGTCTGCAAAATACGGTATTGCTATAAACCCAAATAAATGCCAGGCAATAGTGATCGGCAGCTCTCGTCAAATTTCTAAATTAAATTTTGAATCTATCTCTTCTCTGCAATTCAATAATACTACCATACCATATAGACTCTACCCTGAGCTGGACTACCCAAGTAGCCGAGGTTAGTCGAAAAGTAACTGCCACGCTGCGCTCTCTCTATCGCCTCAAGAACTTTCTTCCCCATAAAACTAAAGTAACGCTAGCTCAAACTTTAATTCTACCTATTATCGATTACGCGGATGTATGTTATTGTGACTTAACACAAGTCCTCCTAACCAAATTGGATCGGTTGGCCAATAACTGCATCAGGTTTATTTTCAACATTCGTAAATTTGATCACATTTCTTCTTTTCGCTCTCAGTTAGCATGGCTCCCTATCCCCTTACATCGTAACGCTAAAATACTTTCCACGCTTTTTTCTATTTTGAATAACCCGCAATCCTCTAGCTATCTTAAATCTAAATTCAATCTGCTCAGTTCCACTCACTCTCGCACACTTCGCTCCTCTAGCACTCTTATCCTTGATATCCCTCCGCATCGCACATAATTCATGGGTAAGTCTTTCCAAGTCCAGGCTATCGAAGTGTGGAATGCCCTTCCGGAGAGTATAAGAAGAGCCCCCAGTCGTTTGACTTTCAAACGAGCGGTACATAAATTGTTCCTACTGCAGTCCTAGTCCCAGTCATCCTGATATTATGTTTTTATTAGTATTTATGCTATTATATATATTCTATTTTATATATATTGTATGTTATGTATAGATATATATTATAACTATGTTTAATAGTTTATTCTTGTAATGTATATGTATTTTTGAGTATAACATACTTATGTACATAAATATATTTAGTATACTTTTCCACGATCTTTATCACGCCAGCCACACATATTTTCCGCTTGGTCCAATGGTTGACCGGGAGAGAATGCCATATGGCATTAGGTCCGCCACTTGTACGTTTTTTTAGTGTACAATAAAGTTTAAATAAATAAATAAATAAATAACTCTCCCATTATTACTATAAATAATGAAGCTGTCATCCAGAAGTTGCTCCAAGAAAAGTGACTAGATTTGCTGCGATCGTTGCTCGTTTTAAGAGGCCTAATAATCTTTTTTCCTCCGCCGATTTAGGTATTTTACGCCGGCAGCGAGCGCACGCACACAACGACATGCCGCTCACACACACAGAGCTACGTAGGCGACGTAAAGCGCGGTATAGTGCGCTCGGCGACATTCTTGATTGTTGATGTTTTTTGGTTAAATATACTGGTGGTACATTATGTTTTGGTGCAATAAAGATTTTAACTAACTTACTAACTGGTATAAACTAACAGATATTATTCAAATTTTGGTAAAAGTTTTATTACATAGTAAATGCCATCTTAATTTAAATGCGAGTATATAAATATTAAATCCTTGAGTGCTTTGAATTACGGGTAAGTAAAAAATATTATGATAAAATAATATGATAAATCGTGAAGGTGATAATAATGGAGACTTCTATTCTATATTAGCAGAGTTGAGCACGCACATTATTTAGTTTTTATAGAAACTAATATAAGGCAAGTTTTAACAAATTAGGTAGTGCAAAATATAATTTATCATTAATTGTAAGCCAGATTACTCCGTATTACTCTCTAAATGGTGATTTTTTAATGGTTTTGGAGCCGAAGGCCACTTCATAAGGATCGTTAGTAAGACCTAAATAGCTAGTTAAAATAAAAATTCAGAAACCAAACATTTTGACTAAAACTCGTGAAACGCGAGATCAATTAGTAGTATTACCACCTAGCCGGCCTGGCAGAGTTAATCGAGCTCACGCGGCGTAACTACTATTAGGTATTACTTTTATTTAAAACTCTTAGATTGGTTGTAGCAAATAAGTATCACGATTTGTAAACAGTATTGGCAGTTGTCATTAGTGTTGCCAAATTAATAAAACCTAAGTGGTAGTCGATTTATACAGTTGCTACATATGCGTATGTCTTTTTGTACACAAATATGGATAGAAAATTTATTTACCCTATGACATTTTTTTCCAAAACCAATAAAAAGTCAGCGTGTATATCGAATGAAAAGGGGTTTAGGGAGGTAGCACATGGTGAATTCTTTTTGTAGCTGTGCAGTTGCTGGTCATAAACCGATGGAGAATGTTGCGATGCAGTAGCGCGTTCATGAAACACACGACTGCATCGCTAGAGTAGAAGTCGCCTTCCTTATTATCGAATAAAATAAATAGAACTGTAGAATTAAGAAAATTGGTATAATTTGTCTGAGTATACATTTAAAAAGTACACGTACAAATCTGCTTGACAGGAAACACTGCTTTTGCTGCTGATTGACGGTTAAAATTATTTCAGGAAAACCTCATGTTAGCACGCAAATCTGACTATCATTTTAAACCTTGCGCGCTCAAAACAAATATTTTCCAACATATAAACGGATTTCGATGAAATTTGGCAGAATGACAATGATGAAAAATAGTGTCACGAAGCTACTAGAAGTAGAGAATTCCAGAAGAATTAGCAAATTCTAAAATAATGTGAATTGTTCTAGAAGTTTATAGAATAATCACATAATACACACATTCTACCACTTGTCTCTCGCGCAAACTATTCAGTTTAGAAAAAAAAAATTTAAACCCTTAATATCATTTTTGAAGACCTATCCATAAGTCCACACGTATGGGTTTAATGAAAATAAATTTTTGAGTTTAAGTTCTAAGTATGGAAAACCCAAAATTTGTTGTTTTTGTTTTCTATTTTTGTGTAAAAATCTTAACTCGGTTCACAGAATACATCTACTTACCAAGTTTCAAGAGTATAGTTCCTATAGTTTCGGATGGAAAAATGGACGTGACATACGGACGGACAGGACGAATCCATAAGGGTTCAGTTTTTTGCCATTTGGCTACTGAACCCCTTAAAACCACAAATCAAAAACTTTGCACTTTTTGCAAATAACTTGCTGTCTTTCTTTCCGGAGTTTTATTCCCCAGATCCAAAACCCTTCATCAGATCTTTATTAAAATTATAAGAACCTAATCTTATAAGCGATTCTTCCAAACAAACATTGAATCATTAGAATCGGTTTATATTAGAAAGTAATATGAGCTTGCGAATGTATTATAAATATTTGAGCTGCAGTTGTCTGTTGAGGAATTTCGTTCTCCAGCGCTAAGAACTTTAATCCGATCTTAAAAAAAATACATGGGACCAACCTTGCATTCTTTAAAACGAGACATATATTTTTGAAATTGATTCGTTTTTGACGGAGTTATGAGGTAACATACACAAAAATATATATATATATATACACGTCGAATTGATAACCTCCTCCTTTTTTTGAAGTCGGTTGAAAACTAATCGTCTCACCTAATCATTTCAGTTTTAAATGGAAAATCAGGTCCAGTCTAGACACTAAACTGACAGACGTCTTGTATAGTGACTTACTTAAGCTTACTTTTTGTCTTTTGCAGAATTAGTGGCACCATAGTATTTCTTTTTTCATTTCACATTACCAAACGTTCTATTTTTAGCTCGTTTGCCCATTATATTTACGACAGTACGACAGACACAAATAAATTACTATAAGTAATCAAGTTTTCCAACGATCAAATCCTATCAGTCGCTCTACGGTTCACGCACGTCATGGCTCAGTAACTACGGAGTCGGCGTTGGCGCAAAGAAATACGTCCTCTCGCTGCAAGCGCTGCGCGCGGACTGCCGTCGGGGAGTAAACCGCATCCTATTTAAATAAATTTTTAAGTGATATGATTTTATTTTTTTTCACTGTTTAAAAAAATTAAAGTATGATGTGTTTTACATATTAAAAAAGGGCATGAAATGGCATTTGTTACGGTATTTTTATTTTTCTAAAATAGGAGCTCAGAACACAAATACATGCGACTTTATTTACATCGATTTCGGTGAAAATTACGCGATTTGTTATTTTTTTTTCCTTGTGAATTTATATAAAACAATGAAAATAGCTTCACTCATGTCAGAAAATACAGCTATTTTGTCGTTTTTTTTTACCGGGTGTTAAGGCCATACCCAAATTTTCCGGGGTCCAGTGGCGCCGCCATTTAAAATAAATCATTTAAAAGAAAACGGAGATATCATTTAAAATTGTGTCTTGATCAAGTTCTAGATACCTATTCAAAGTATTTTTTAAACTACTTTTTGTAGTTTAAAGTGAGAACGTGCAGCTTTTCTACGCACATTTGCGAAAAACGGCCACTTTTGGCTAATGTGCGTAGAAAAGCTTCACGTTCTCACTTTAAACTATAAACAGTAGTTCATAAAATAGTTTTAAGGGTTATCTAGGGCTTGATCAAGACACAATTTTAAATGATATCTCCGTTTCCTTTCAAATGATTTATTTTAAATGGCGGCGCCACTGGACCCCGGAAAATTTGGGTATGGCCTTAATGATTAAATCATTTGAAAATCTCGAAAGCCCCGCGACGCGTTTTGCGAAATTTGGCAAAACGCACGTTGGATTCCGGTGAATTATACTAAAACAAGCAAGTTTATAGGCAAAATGGTTCACTCATACTTAATAATATGATACTATCTTTCATAATATATAAATAAAATCAATGATAATCCTGTACTTTTCTCAAAAACACGACGCAAAGTTGAGTGAAATTTGACAAATTTAATATGCGACCTCTTAAATTCATGTTTTTGTCTATTAATTTTAACTTCTGTTTGGACTTCGCCTAAACTTTGCTATGCAATAATTGTAGTAAATTTTTTGTGCTCAATTCTACACACTTTACACACCACTAACATAGAGTTATGCCCATACTTTACTAACTCTCACCTAGATATTACACTGCACTACACGTACACATATGCAAACATTATTCACACATCAACAACTCATATTTTTCCATAATAATAAGTAGAAAAATACACACCACATCACCCTCCACCAAAAAATATCAAGACCCTCAGTACCAACAAGCTAATGAAATGTATAGTTTATCTTTCCTAATTTTTAAATATGGATAACACACTCTCAACGGTAACAGAAATTGACTGTAGCGAGATGGCTCAATCTAGTATATGTGAAGTCCAAGAGTTAATCAAAGAAAGCCCGAATTTCAAAAATGATCTGAAAATAATTTCTCAAAATATTGTGACGGTTTACAGTAACATGGATGACTTTCTACTTACTCTTGCCCAATTCAATTTTGAAGTAGACTTAATTATTTTATCTGAATGTAGACTAGACAGTGAGAAACCCATTCCCCAGATGATAAATTACTCTTCATACTCTACCACCAATCACTTAAATCAATGTGACGGTGTAGTCGTTTATGTCTCAAATAAATTTAATGTCACAGTGAAAGAAATATTTTTAACCCACGCATCCTGTCTGCAAATTAATTTGAGTGATGTGACTGTTTTGAAAATATACCGATCACCTTCACATAAAAATTCAGAATCCTTCACTAATTCCTTGGATAGACATCTCACTTCTCTAAAACAGTGAAAAAACTTAATTATAACTGGAGACATAAACATTAACCTGATTGATAGAGATAATGCTCGACAGCACGAGCGTAGCAATCGGCTTTATTACTTAAATATGTTAGCTATGCACGGCTTGCTGCCAGGTCATGTACTCCCTACAAGACATGGCAACTGCCTAGATCACTTCATGCTATAGCTCGACAAAAGCAAACATTCTGCAACTATCAATGTAATAAATACATCTGTCACTAATCACTCCACGATATTTTTAAGACTTTCTAATGTAGCAAACTCGAATTCCTTCTCAAAAACTAAAACTATTATTGATGTTGAGAAAGTAATAACTAGTTTACGAGAGAGGACCATGGTAGCTGATATAACTTCACTGGATAACCCTAACACAATAACAGATGTTTTGCTGCATAAATTGAGAGAAAGTTTACACTACCATACTATCACTAAAGTAATCACGTGTAGCAGTCGCATAATAAAGCCCTGGATAACATTGGGTATTCTACGTTGTATCCGAAATAGAAACAATATGCAAAAAAAGCTAAAATCAGATCCTGAGAATGAAATTCTAAAAATAACCTTTAGAAGATATACGATATCTTCTAAAGGTTATTTTTAGAATTTCATTCATCACTGCAATAATCTTATAAACAAATTGAAAAGAAATTATGACAAACAACAACTTATCCAAAATAAAAACAACTCTAAAAAATTGTGGCAATCAATCAACAATATTACAAATTGCAATAAAAATAAAAATGATAATTTAGAACTACTCGATATCAAGGAAACCCCACTAGAATCAATAAACTATTGTAATCAATATTTTTCTCAAATTGGGAAAACACTAGCAGAAAATATCCTAGCTGGACAATCCCCACGACAATTCTCGGAACCAACAGAACCAAAGAGTACCCTTATGTCATAATTTGTGCTAACGGATACTGATCCTAATGAAGTGTTTGCTATCTTAATGGAATTAAAATCGGATAGCGCTCCTGGTTGGGACGGTATTCCAGCCCAGTTTTAAAAACAAGCAGCAGATATAATTGTCCCTATTGTTGTACATCTGGCTAACCTATGTTTCAGACAGGATGTATTTCCAGATGCACTGAAAATTGCTATCATTACGCCAGTACACAAGGGAGGTGACAAGGCTGATATATGTAATTTCAGACCTATTTATGTACTACCACCTATTGCTAAAATACTGGAAAAACTACTAAATAAACGTTTAGTGAGTTACATAAATACTTTCGATATCCTTTCTCCATCACAATACGGTTTTAGATGTGATCTATCGACCAAAGATGCTGTTTCTGATCTTACATCCGTCAACACTAAAGCTGTTGATAATAATAATAAAAGTGTCGCTGCCTTTTTAGATATTAAAAAAGCATTTGACACAGTATCTATAAAAATCTAGTGGATAAATTGGAAAACATAGGCATAAGAGGCATTCCCTTAAAACTGTTTAAAGATTACCTCATGAACCGTAAACAGCGTGTAAAAATAGGACAATATCTTAGTGAACAGAGTGATATAACCTTTGGAGTGCCCCGAGGAAGCGTACTGGGCCCCACTCTGTTCCTTATATACATTAACAACCTATGTAGTATGGACATAAATGAGGGCAAAATCTTCTCTTATGCCAATGATACTGCAGTAGTCTATGTTGGTGACTCATGGAAAGCTGTACAAAACAGTGCCCAAAAAGGTCCTGCGCAAGATGGTTTAATCGCAACCTTTTAACCTTAAATACTTCTAAAACTAACTTCGTCTGTTTCACCAACTATGACTCTGCACAACCATCTTCAAACTACAAAATACAAATACATACTTGTGACTATCCAGATTCTGTAGCATGCTCTTATGACTTTATTAAGCGAGAAAATTGCGTAAAGTATCTAGGGGTTATGGTTGATCAACGTCTTTCCTGGCACGCGCAAATAGAATTAGTGATGAATAGAATCAGAAAACTCATTTGGACTTTTAAAAACTTAAGACACGTTGCTGATAAGTTCCTTCTGAAGCTAATTTACACTGCGCTTGCCCAATCGGTCTTATCCTATTGTATTTCTGTCTGGGGTGGTGCCACAAAGACGAAGTTTTTGGAACTAGAGAGAGCACAAAGATCCCTGCTCAAAGTTATATATTTTAAGCCATATAGGTTCCCTACTCACCTTCTGTACGCCTTATGCAATCTCCTGTCTGTACGAAAACTGTATGTACTACAAACCACTTTCAGAACCCACAAAAGACTCTCATATAATCCTCATATTTCTAACAAAATAAGAAAAGATAATGTAGCACCCACCCTATCCTTTAAAACAAAATATGCTCGAAGACAATACAGCCATCAGTCAGCTCATTTATATAATATGCTTAATAGGAAACTAAACATATATCCCATGACAAGATATAACTGTAAAAAAAGAATAACTTGTTGGTTAAATACTCAAAATTATGATGAAATCGAATTGTTCGTCCACCCGCCCAAAGAAAGTGCTTGAATACATACATATAACACTCATATATTTTTACATCCATACACTTAGTCCAAACACACATTCACTTTGCATGACGCATTTGTTCAATTTATTCTATTAATCCATATTTTATTTAGTCAATTTTTTTTTTTATTATTTTTTTTTTCAAATTTAATTTAATTTAATTTAATTACTTACATTAATTTAAAAAGTCAAATATGGTAGAGCGAAAAGTCCAAACACAAGTGTATTATATACACTTAAATGGAGGTTCCAGAGACATATTGTAACCTTTGTAAGTGATTGAATAAACATTTTTCATTTTTTTCATTTTAAATTGATGGGTACGAACACCCGATTACTAAATAAAGCGGAACGAAATTATAGTGCCACGGAACGCAAGGCATTAGCGGTCATTTTTGCAGTAGAGAAATTTCAAGCTTATTTAGGTTCTCGTCCTTTTAAAGTTATAACAGATCACTCTTCACTCAAGTGGTTCATGAACCTGGAAAATCTCTCTGGGAGACTGGCGCGTTGGGGTTGTCGACTGTCTCAATTTGAATTTGAAATTGAGCACAAGAAAGGCTCTGATAACGTCGTCCCGGATGCATTGTCCAGGCTAATGAAAGTTGAAGCAGTGAACGATATAGACAAGGATAACGTAGAAAAAGATGATTGGTATGATAGAACCTTTAATGCTTGTAAAGCCCTTCCTAGGAACTTTCCAAATTTTTGCGTTAAAGACGAGAAACTATATCGCTACAGCAAAAGTAAATATAACTTACTAAGTGAATTTGACTGGAAGGAAGTGGTGAGGAAGGGAGATCGTAATGAGGTTATTAGAGCAAACCATTGTGAGGCAACAGCCGCACATTTAGGTGTGTTTGAGACGCACAGACGCCTATGTTTGACCTACTTTTGGCCAGGCATGTGTTAGAAAATGAAATACCAGGATGAGGGAGTAAAACATAATTTATTTCAATAAATGATATATTCCTTCTAAACAACTATTTTCTCAGCACATTTCGTATAACTTTTCAAAGCAAAGCTAAAACTACCAGGGTTTCGTAATCGGCCACTAGTTTTCCGAGAAGATAGACCCCGAAAGAAACTCGTCAGTATAGGCCGCCTACTTGCCTGAAGGGCTTTGGTCTACATTTCACATTCTCACGTTTTTACTACGTGACTAGTTCAATCACAAGTATCACAACAGTATTTCTCATTCTCATCTTGGGAAACCACTATTACATCATATTATCTAAGGTTAGAATTACTATCTTTACATCTGTACTTATCAAAGATATTAGTTATTCTATAACGGTTTCTTCACAAAAGAATAATTGTAAAAGTGGTTTCACAAACATACCAGGAATGTCAATTTTAATAACACTTATTTATTATCACAATTAATAAGAAACATAGTAACAGAATTAAACTTACATTATCCTGCAGCTGTACAATTTAGAATGCTCCCAAACTAAGAAACACTGAATATATAACCTCGCACCGCCATCTTGGCGCCCCACCATTTTTACAACGTCATGCTAGCTCAATCGCTTAAAAGTCATGTAATCATCGTATATTATTACTAATCGTAAATTACTGTAAAATAACAATAAGTTTATATATATTTAAATCAAGCCTTATTTTTACTGTTTATCTTATTATAAAATAATAATCAAATCAGAAACAGTAATCTTCGTATAGATATACACTTTTAGTAAAAGTAACATTTAAATGTATCGGAAAATACATAACAATGTAATTTATGATTAATATATATATATATATATTTAGTACCAAGTTTTATATAAATTGCTGTCACATGCATAAGGATGTTGTAGAGTTAATTAAGAAGTGTGACGTCTGTGCGGCTTATTAACATTCCACGCATGGTACCCCAGGGTTAATGGGAAAGCTAAAGTTTGCCATAGGCCTTTCCAGTTAATTTCTACCGATCTGGTTGGACCCCTGCTACGTTCACGTTCAGGATTTACGTTTTTATTAGTCGTAACATGTTGCTTTTCAAAGTATTCTTTGTTGTTTCCATTACGTCGAGCAACCAGTGCTCTAGTAGCCAAACATTTTGAAAGGGACGTTTTTTTAGTTCACGGAGTTCCTGAAACCGTAATTGCAGATAACGGAGTGCAATTCACGGGATCGGATTTCCGTAACCTTTTGAAACGTTATAACGTACCTAAAGTACATCTTACCCTACGTTATACTTCTTAGGTGAATCTTGTAGAACGATATAATAAGACTATTATGACGGCCGTAGCCGCGTATGTGGAAGAAAACCACAGAACTTTGGATGAGCAACTGCATCGTATTCAGTTTGCAATAAACAGTGCAGTTAATAAGTCCACTGGGTTTTCTCCTTTCTTTTTAGTTCACGGTAGGGAACCGGTTGTAAATGGGTCTTTCTACAGAGACACCGATGCTGAGTATGAAGTAGCTATGCCTCGGGATCAGTACGCTGGGGATTTTGTTTAAAGGATATTTTTGCTCAGGTACGGTTGCAGTTATTGAAGGCATGAGACTAGTTCTAAACATTATAATTTACGCCGTAGACCGGCTAAGTTTTCGGTAGGGGATATTGTTTGGAAACGCTGTTATCAGCAAAGTGATACAGCGAAATTTAAGATGGCTAAACTAGCGCCCAAGTACGAAAAGTGCAGGGTAAAGGCTGTTTTGTCCCCACTGGTTTATGAATTGGAGAGATTAGATGGTCATCCCATTGGGTCTTGCCATATTAAGGACCTGAAAAGCACTTAATTTTTTTTTCCTTGGTAATATTGGTGAACAGTGGTCCTGCAGTCCGCTTGTGTTTTCCTGGCTCACCGCATCGCCACTGATCAGACAGCAGCCATTTTGTTGTGTCGAAGTGTTATGGTTGTGTGTGTCTGTGTTCCGTGGACGCACGACCCGCCGTCATTTCGCGTGCTCGTCGTGCCGCCACGGTGTACAACCGCCAGCTTGCGCACGGAGACTACAAAAATCGCATTAGGGTTTAATTGGTAATACATTTAAACACTGTTTTGAAAGGACGTAGTGAACAGGCTTACTGTTTCACTACTACGCATGTAAGTATGATGTATGAATGAGGTATGCAAGATGAAGCTTGAACACTATAGCGCAATGGTGTTAAAAGTATGAAGGACAAGATTGATGTATGTATGTTTTAGAAGGAGCGAAAGCTTTCTGTCGAAATATGTCACCAGTTATCTGTTGGTTGGAACCTAGGTTTTGTTTTGCCGTTATCTACTGTTTTTTGGTTTTGCCATGCTAAAGCTGGTATTTTGTTAAGGTTTGACAGTAAGAAACGATTTGTAGGACATTTGGTCTGAATTTTATTAAATTTTTTTTCGCTGATTTCTGTGGTTGTCGAGCAGACGTGTTCGACTTTTGGTTTTGCATCATAGTCCAGGTTTTGTTCAGTTTTGGTTCCTCCAACTTTAGCTTTGTTTTTTTTTTCTCGTTGGCAGTGTTCTTGCTCGGAGTCTCAATGCTTCATTGGGTAAGGAGTTTTGTTTAGTGACACATGCATGCGTGTCAATTTTACTAGATACCTTTTCGTAAGGTTTTGGATTTTTTTTGTTGGGTTGTTTGCTCTTTTGGAGCAACTTCCCCATGCTGGTCTGGGGGTAATGAAAGACTTAGAATGTACTGGAAGTCTGGGTTTTGGGTAGTGTTGTTGTTTTGTTTTTTTTACTCCCATCCCTGAATCACAAGCCCGGGTTTTGGTGTGCAAGGTTTTCCACTTTGTTTTTTTTTCTCCTTTTGACTATCGGTACCATCATATTTTTAGAATACTTTACAATACCGTTTGGTATACATTAATTCCGGAATTGCAAGCTCAGTTGATGGCTGCGTCAGCTGGTCATCAAAATCAAGATTAACAAATACATTATTTTTAAGTCCTGTCGACCACAAAGAAGTAAATAGTATTTTAAAAAACCTTAAAAATAAATATTCATTTGGAATTGACGAGATCCCTTTGATATTACTAAAGACTTGTGCTGATGTGTTGACAGTACCTTACACAATACTAATAAATCAATCCTTCAGTGAAGGCGTATTTCCTGAGCTGCTAAAAATTTCTGTTATCAAGCCCATCCACAAAAAGGGTTCTACCACAGATATTAATAATTATCGACCCATATCTCTTTTACCCGCGTCAGCAAGAGTCTTCGAATCAGCTATGTTTAAACGCCTATACAATTTCTACGAAAAATATAACGTGCTCCACGAAAACCAAAATGGCTTTAGGAAAAATTACTCCACTACATTAGCAATTTATAAATTTGTACAAAACATTTTTGAAAACATAGATAGAAAAAAATACGCTATAGGGCTTCTCCTAGACATGAGCAAGGCATATGATAGAGTCAGGCATGACCTCCTGCTCGACAAATTATTTAATTCAGGAATAAGAGGCATCACCCATAATTGGTTCAAATCATATCTTAAAATTCGTGTACAATGTGTAGAAATTAAAAATACTAATTTTGATTCGGGAAAAATAGAATTTACAAGATCAAATAAAGCAGTCTCTACCGGCTCTATCCCACAAGGCAGTGTTTTGGGTTGCATGTTGTTTCTCATCTACATAAATGATCTCCCTGATGTAATTAAAGAAGATTGCATACTTTTCGCAGACGATGTATCGGTTTTATTATCTTGTTCTGATACAATTGAATTAGAAAATAAACGAAATAATGCTCTATATAAAATAACAAATTGGTTAAGTAGTCAAAATTTACAACTTAATTTAAAGAAAACAAAAATGTTACAATTCAAACCATCACAAAAACGTCCATTACAATTATCCTATAACTTTAAAAATACAAAATTAAAATCAGTCGACACTGCAACTCTACTAGGAATTGATCTAGACACTAATATGACTTGGAAACCACACATTCAAAAATTAAAAAATAAGTTATCTTCTTTTGCCTACGCATTAAATCAACTAAAAAGGGTATCTGACTTTAAAACGTGCCTTGCAGCGTATTATGCATATGCACATTCCAGATTATCATATGGCATAGTCCTATGGGGTAATTCTTGCGAAGTAAATGATATATTTACATTGCAAAAGCAACTTATAAGAATACTAGTTAATATTGATCAAATGACATCCTGTAAATCATATTTCGTGAAAAATCAAATCCTCACCTTAACGTCTATATACATTCTAGAATCATGCAAATTTGTTAGGAAACACGAAGCTCTTTACACACAAAGGAAAAATAGAAACAAAAGAAATAATAGAGACCTAAACGTAATAGAAAGACCAAACACCAAAATGAAACTTGTCTCATCCAGCCCCCATCATATGGCTATAAAAATATACAACCACATCCCTAACTATTTAAAGAATACAGAAAAATCTTCACTATTCGCTAAAAATCTAAAAAAGATGCTCATTAATAAATGTTATTACAAAATATCTGAATTTTTCGATGATAACTTTGCTGCAAATTTGCTTTGATTTCTCTATTATATAAATATTACTTAAACAATAAATTGTAAAATTTTATATGTAAGGAAAGTGGCAACTAGTTGCCCTCATGTTTGCTGTGCCCTTGCAGGGCGTCACTTGTACTTTTTTCTTTGTAACATCTTCGAACTTGTGACTTGCAATAAAAACTGAATCTGAATCTGAATCTGTCTTGTAGTTTCTTTTTGTTGTTTTACCCTTCAACTTAGTTCTTTTTATTTTTTTCGGTCGCTGAGGGCAGCGAGCGGTTCTCCGGTGTCGAACCTTTCCCTACGAGGGGGGGTATTGTCACGTTGTGATTTTTTTATTCACGGAACGAAACCGTGAATAGGTTTTCAGGTCGTGGCTGTATAGAATTTGTTCTTATGCCATGTTTACTTCTTCAACGTCAAATGTCACTTTGACATTTGTAGGGTTATGACCATGGATCGGATATTCCAGTGCATATTTACTTAAACTTCGACGTAGTACCACAGAATTAATAATAGTAATACATACAGAAAGGAAACTCGCACCGTCTCCCGCAATCTGGTGTCCCCGCAACCCTTCCCCCGTTATTGTGAGGTGTAAGCGGCAGTAAAACAGGGTTATTGGTAGTCGCGGTGTTAACATTACGCGAGTCACTTAGTATTATTGAATTATAATGGTGAGAAACTGCGCACATTATCATTGTTTATCCACGGAAAACAATAAATAACGAAAATTTTATAGATTTCCGAGTGATGAAAACAGGTTAGCAAAGCAACAAATTCTGTAGTGGCGACCCTGATTGTTTAACTCACACATTTGACGTGTGCACGGACTCTCGTTTGTAGTAGTACTAGGTATTTATGCTGCTCCGTTTTTATGAAGTGCCATACCTGTGGTAGTACGTAACATATAGTGGATAATACCACCTGCAAAATATAAAATCTATATTTTTTATATCATCATTTAAAAATCACGAATTATTATTAGATTTAATTGAAATGATATTTAATTAGGTGCAAATTATTGATTTGAAGAATATTATTCCATTTTTAGAGTTCCGTACTAAAATCCAGACAAAGACCAATGCCAGTTTTTGGCGTCTTTTTTTTCGCGCGGCCACTAACCAAAGCATGTTTTTCTAATAGGTAATAGCATAATAAACAAAACTTAGTATGGCATATATAACTCTAAACTCAGTCCGAACTGAGTTTTTGGGGTTTGAAAATGTTAAATATTTAATCGTGTTTGTTCAATTAGTAGGTACTTGCTCAGTGATGCGCAGGGTTGGGGTAGAGGGGGCGGAAGAAAGTGTTTCGGGATTTGCATTGTTTTCATAAATAGCGATGTATGACTCACCAATACCTGCAAACTCGTCGAACAATGTGTGTAGCTGTCGGGAGGGAGGAGGGAGTTAGGGCGCGGAAGGCCTCAAAGGATTATAGTGGTAATCAAAAATGAATCCAAAGATAATTATTCTGTAACATATTTTTATTGAAACTCTTCCCACATGACGAAAATCGCCTCAAAAACATTTGCATATTTAACATTTTCAAACCCCAAAAACTCAGTTCGGACTGAGTTTAGAGTTATATATGCCATACTAAGTTTTGTTTATTATGCTTTAAATTATTATTATGCTTTACCTATTAATCTTTGTTTAGTGGCCGCGCGAAAAAAAAAAAAAAGACGCCACTTCCCATAGTCGAATCGGCATTGTCGGTGAAAGCGAACATGCTGGCTCGCAGGTTTGCACGTTGTACGCTTTTTTACACGTGCAGCCTGTGGGCTAGGTATACTCAGAAATCCTACAACGCTCTTCGCGTTCAGTATAACAATGCATTCAGGGTGCTGATGGGGCTGCCTCGCTTCTGTAGTGCATCAGGGATATTCGCAGAAGCACGCGTAGATTGCTTTTACGCTACAATGCGGAAGAGATGCGCGTCCCTGGTGCGTCGGGTGCGGGACAGTGGCAACAGCATCCTGACTATGATCGCTAGTAGGCGAGATTGCGGTTATGTCAACCATTGCCGTGACACTTCAGCGGGAGTGGTACGGCAGTGGGACGCCTAATGTTGTCACTAGGTTAAGAATTTTTTACTAACACTCTAAGCATAAGTTATACTAACAATTTTGTGAGACTTTTTTCTTGAATAAATAATATTTCATTAATTCATTCATTCATTGTCCTTTAAGTGTTATATTTTCAATTACGTAAAATAAAACTAAGATAGCTCTGTTTAAGTAAATATTAGGTAAATTTTAAAATCTTCAAACAAATAGGTAAGTACCAACACACGTTTTTTATAAAAAAAAATTGTGACAGTCCCTATTGTTTTAAAGTATCTGTTGTTTCTTTTTGTGTGTAACTTATTTTCTCTTTCTAAGAAATGTATGCTAGTAATTATTTGCTATCTATTTCACTCAATACAAAAATGAGCACCTCACGCTCACAAATAAAATGCTGTTTCGTGAGTGCCGTGACGCGGCCAAAAAGCTGGACTATCGCTTCGTGTGGGTCAAACATGGGACTATACTCGTCAGGAAGACTGACACTTCCCCAGTTCTTGGAATCCGCTGCATCCAGGATCTTGCCAAAATCAAGTGATGAACATTTTGATCTACATACGTATTGTATCTTAAGTTCCCTTGTGCTATACAGCTTAGCCCATTGCTTCATACTAAAATATAGTATTATTATTGTTATAAGGAAAAATAATGCATACTATTTGCATCACATCAAAATAACAAATTATTTGGCATATAATTTTCAAAATAAAAATAAATATTTAGTATTTGTAAACAGAAACTATTTATAATACTTGAGTTTATATAATACAAGTTCTAACCTGGTTTATTTTCACGTAAATAACGTAAATTGTAAACATACCATAAAACATATCTGTGGTCAATTATATGTATCGCTTGCTCATACTAAAGGTAACTGCTTACCCGGCATTTTAATTAAACTACTCATTAGTAAATTTATATGTCATCGCCAAAACTTACAATTTATATTTTTAACCATAATTACCATTTTTTATGGATAATAATATTAGTATATACTATCAAAACTGCCGTGGCCTTAGAACTAAACTACACACATTGTACATGAATATTCTTTCACATGATTACGACGTTATTATATTGACGGAAACATGGTTGCACTCAGGCATTTCGGATAGCGAATACATTGATGCGCGATATAAGGTATTTCGCATGGATCGTGACCTTGCTCGCTGTGGGCTTGCCGACGGCGGTGGTGTGTTGATAGCTATTAAACATAGTTTGTGCACTAGTGTGCGCCTCGTTCCCTTGCAACACAACTTGCCGCCAGTAGTTGACCACTTGAGCATTGAGTTTCGACTTGATAAACAGCTTTACTTTGTTAGTGCCATCTATATACCCCCGAACCAATCATATGAAACCTATTGTACATATTGTGACATGATTCAGGGCAAACTTATAAATGACACGAGTACAAACTTTTTTTTAGTGGGTGACTTTAATTTACCGCATTTGAAGTGGATTAGCAATAACAATGATACGTACAAACTTTACACTAGTAATAGTGATACTAATCAAACTCATAGATGCATAAGAAATTTTATGACGTCATTAGATTGTTATCAGCTTAACCCGCTTAAAAATGTCGATGAGCGTACCTTGGACTTATTCTTGACCAATATCCTGGACTGTGGTTTGTCGTCGACTGTATTGCTGGTCCCTCCAGATAAGCGTCATCCCACATTTTGTGCCTTCGTTCCATTTAAAGATAACAAAAAATACCTACGTCGTAAGCCTTATACAAAATATTGTTATAATAAAGCAGATTATAATGTTGTTAGACAAGAATTGTCTGCTATAGATTGGGAAACATTATTTTTAAATAAAGATCCAGAAGAATGTGTAAGTAGTCTTTATGAAAATTTATATTCTATCATTAGAAAAAATATCCCCAGTAAGTGTGTCAAACCTTCGCATTATCCGATATGGTTTACTCAAAATCTAATAAATCTGTACAACAAAAAACATCAAGCGTGGATTGCAATGAAAAGAAACTATAGTGAATCAAATTATAATCTCTTCTCTATATACAGAAAACAATTTAAGTTAGAATCAGAAAAATGTTATAAAAAATACATTACATCAGTAGAAAACAGCATGAAAGATAATATTAAACATTTTTGGTCCTTTATCGCTAACCGTAAATCAACATCAGATATCCCTCACACTGTTAAATATAACAATAATACTGCTGATAATCCCGAAGACGCTTGTAACTTATTTAGTGATTACTTTCAATCAGTTTTTCAACCATCCTCCGTAACTGACGATTATAAATATAGTGAACAGAGTGCTAATAATCTACAAAATGATAAATCTGACCTTATAATAGGTGACATTGCATTTTCTGTTGATAACGTTCATAAAGCTCTTCTTGAGTTAGATGAGACTAAAGGTGCAGGTGTCGACAATATACCGCCAATATTTTTTAAAGCAACAGCCTCAGTATTGGATAAGCCATTATGTCATATATTTAATAGCTGCCTTAAGCATGGAGTATTTCCACAAATTTGGAAATGTGCTAGGATCGTGCCAGTTTATAAAGATGGATCCAAGGATAATGTAGAAAATTATCGTCCGATATCTATATTGCCTACCCTGTCAAAGGTCTTCGAAAGGCTGGTTAACAATGCAATCTATCCCAGTATACACACAATAATTCTGCAACAACATCATGGCTTTGTTAAGCATCGATCAACTGTAACAAATCTATTAGACTACATTATTGACATATTTGATGCAATGGATGAAAACAAACAAACAGACACGATATACACAGACTTTCGAAAGGCCTTCGATAGGGTGGATCATAAAATACTTTTAGATAAAATTGCATTTAATGGCATTAGGGGAAATTTATGGAGATGGTTTAAATCGTATATACTTAATAGAACTCAAAAGGTAGTTATTAAAGGCCATGAATCTCATATTGCGAATATTACTTCAGGCATCCCTCAGGGATCAATTTTAGGTCCCCTTTTATTCGTCATCTACATCAACGACATTGTAAATTGTTTTCAGCATAGTAAATTTCTCTTATATGCAGATGATCTCAAAATGTATAAGGTTATACAAAACAGTGACGATCATGCTAAATTACAAGAAGATCTAAATAGATTTAGTACATATTGCAGTAATAATAAACTTCAGTTAAGTCTGAATAAATGTAAAAGTATAACATTTACAAAAAAATATAATATTAGTAATTACTCATATACATTGCGTGGTTCTACCATTGATAAAGTAAGTACTGTTAGGGATCTGGGAATAACATTGGATTCTAAATTACACTTTGATACCCATATAGATAATATTATTAGTAAAGCTTATAAAATGTATGGCTTTGTAATGAGATCAACAACTGAATTCCGAAATCCGTCTTCTTACATTTATCTTTTTAAATCTCTTATCAGGCCTCAACTAGAATATGCAGTGTCAATATGGAATCCAATTTATGACAAATACCATAATAGTATTGAGAAAGTTCAAAAGAAATTCCTGAAGCGTATACAATACAAGTTCAGTCGTAATAAAATTACCTATGATAATCTCCTAAAGAAACACAATCTCATTGATCTAAAATCTAGACGCAACCAATTAGAGGCAATGCTTCTTTATGACCTTTGTAATAATAAATATGACAGTATTAAATTGGTTAATGAAATAAGTTATAATGTACCCCGTAGGCCTCGCGTGCGGATGGTGCGTCAGTCTCATGTATTATTTGCAGTTAAAAGGGCGCGCACTAATGCAGGCGTTAGATCGCCGCTTAATCGCATAGTTAGAACCTACAATGAGAAATTCAATAACATAGATTAGAATTACTGGCCTCTATAATGAGGGATTGACGTGGATCACAATCACTCCTTTACATTGCAAGTGATACATTGATGTGGATGGTAGGTACTTGCATGACCGGAGGAGATGCTTTGGGTTTGTCTCGCCACTGGCAGTCTTACAATCATTGATGAGTTTTTAAGTTTTTGATCAATTAAATTAATTATTTTTATTATTAATTATATTCATTATTTTTAAAATTCTTTATATATATGTATATTTGAAATGAACATCATAATATTTAAACACTAAAAATCAACCTCACCCCCAAACTGCTCAACCGATTGTGATGGAGTTTCTATGGGACTGCCTGGCGAGTATGCCCTTTCAAACAAAGAGGGAATGTTCTGGATCGGTCCGGGCGTCCTCGAAAAGTAGGTTGGTTATTATTATTCGTAGGTGATCATACATTAAAAGAATGATCGCTAAACTCGCGATGAATTGATAACCTCCTCCTTTTTGGAGGTCGGTTAATTAATAAATACTCACGATCTATCATAGATGTGGATAATAATTTAATCTGATAATATCTAATAACCCATTACGAATGAGTATACCTAGGTGCCTACTACTAGCTATGTTTAGTAATAGGGATGTGGACTAATGTAATTTTGTACTTTTACATATATGTTATATTATCTCGTAGTGACAAGGATGCAGCGCTGTAGTGCAACGCATCTGAATTGTGCCTGACGTCACGATCAGCTGCGATTTTTGACCAAGGGTGGCGTGAATCATCCCCGCTCCGACCGGAACTTCGGGTACTGTGTGTTTGTGAATTTTTGCTTCTTTGCGAGAAGAATGAATGTGGGTCCTTTATTTTGTTTTAATTTAATTTTTGGATAATCGAGTTGACGAGCCAAATAAAATAATATATTTTTGCCCAGTCCACATCCCTATTATCGTTTGCTGATATAACCGTTTCTATTTCGAACTTATATCAAGTATGGCATATATAAATGTAATGTAATATGCTGTAAGTAGGTACTTACCTTACGAACTAGTTCTTTGATGCGCTCGCAATTTGCACGTTATCATAATGAGCTCCTCTGTGCTCGAGTGGTGTAACTATTTTCGGAACCGGTTGCTATCATTAGACAGCATTTGTTCGGTTAAGTAGTAATTAGTATTGACCTAAGTACCTATGTCAGATACAGAGTGTCGCGTGTAGCCATGTTTCTACTGCAATCCATAACTTCTGTTGTTACGTTTTGATGAGGTAGTGTGTATGTAGGTACATAATAAGGCGTGACCAGTGGTAAGGTGTGGATGACCGGTGTGCGGGTCTCGATTGTAGTCAATGATAATGTGGATGGTATAATTGAATCACTATAGTTTAATCAATGTTAGTGTCATTTAATTAACTGATCGTCATCGAGACCTTTATTTATTTATTTATTCCGGAGTCCTGCCTCTGTAGCTGAACGTACCTTAGTAAATTAACACCTTCTTTGTGTCTGTTACCACGGCCTACAAGTTGATTTTCTTTTATGTCCGAATTTGTAATTTTGATGACACTGTTGTAATGGCGGGTAGGTGAATGATGTTTGTGTCATACATTATTGTTGCAATACTACCATGCTCGTAGAAGATCTGCGATACTTAGATTGATTATGTAAGGCAATGCTGCTGATTATAAGTGTGTTTTTTCCTAAGGGAGGGAGCAGGTTTTTTACGAGTATGTGTATTGTTATTTATTACTTTTATTGATACGATATTACGGTCACTATTGACGTCACGGTTATTATTGGATACAATTGAGTATGGTATGTGCAATTATTTAATGCCTCTTCCTGCAGTTATTATTAACTGCAGTTATAAAAAATATTATGATTTTGCAATTTAAACATATATATTTTCAAGTGTTAAATTAAAACTATAAGATAATATAGGTAAATCATTAGCCAATATTGTGTTCCTTGTTTACCTTATTGGTAACATAGGCCTATGGGGTCACTTTAAGTAAAATAAGTACTTATATAGGCTAAAATAAAAATAAAAAATAAATATAACTTTATTGAAGCATGTACTTAGTTACTTTCTTAATTATATCAGCTTCTTGTTTAGCATTTTGTTTCTAGAATTAGTTGTTGTTCACCGCATTCAACTTTGTTACACTCAAATAAATGTAAATGAGGTTAACGTCGTTGGTGTAGCTATAAGTAATATTTAAGATTTTGTACTTAATTACGAAATTTGTATAGTTACACTGTTTGTTAATCCTATGTACAATAAATTAAAAAAAAAAAAAAAAATACAAAAGCAGTGTGAAAGAGATAGCAAATCAATGTATGTAAGTAATTTTTAAGTGTGCCAATGAGACAAATTTTACCTGCTTGTGTGCAAGATTACAACAACAACTTACATTTGTTGCTATATGATTATACGAATTGTTATTGAATAAAAAAAATAGGTACAATTAATTTATTAAAGAGTATAATAAATATCTTTTCAACACACTTGCTCATAAAGTGGCTTTATGGTCACCGCAATTAGGCACATAATGACACCCATAATCAAACTGTGACTTTTTCATTGCTATAACTCACTAGTGAGTTATAGATTTTTTTTTAATTTTATTGGTTGAGTTCATGGAATTGTATGTACTTGCGTTGAGTTGCTTTGTTCTTATTAAAAAAGTTTTTATTCAAAAAAAAGATCGTGTTCAATAGAACAAACAAATTAATGTTCCTTTTACTTGCTTATTTCATGCAACTTCTTATTTAAATACTTAGATAATT
The DNA here is from genome assembly GCA_963555685.1 of Acrobasis consociella. Classification (NCBI taxonomy): domain Eukaryota; kingdom Metazoa; phylum Arthropoda; class Insecta; order Lepidoptera; family Pyralidae; genus Acrobasis; species Acrobasis consociella. The sequence goes on along the minus strand of OY743125.1, from coordinate 13,319,428 downwards.
TTAACTCGTACGTGTTTAATAAATAAAACTTTCACTCAAGTATAACTTTTGTTTTCTCTGTAATAAAAGAAAACTTTAAATTCCCCATTTTGTACGTGGCAGAATAGGCGCAAATCTTATGCGCGAAAAAAAAACTTATCTCTTTAGTCTGTGGCCGATCGCAATGCGCGCGCATAGGAAAACTGATTAATTGTTCCCGCCCGAAACATTTTTTACAACTCGTTTTCACTGTTGAAATTATAGTTATTTAATAATTAAAATGTCTACAAGTACTAGTAACGAAGAAAATGATTTATGTTGTACACCGCCCGATATAAGATGTGAAGCCCTTAACGTTGTAGAAAGTTTATTACCTGAAAACTCCAAGGAAAAATATCGCTATTAGCGTACCTACCAAAATTTCATAACATGGCAAAACAGCAAGAATACGCGTTCTTTTTCAGAAAATGTGTTCATGGCGTACTTTGAAGAATTATCCTCTAAGTACAAACCTAGCTCTTTGTGGTGTTTATACTCAGTGTTGAAAAGTACAGTCCGAACAAAGAATGGAGTGGACTTAAAAACATACTCTAATTTGTAAGCTTATCTAAAGAGACTATCCGATGGATTTAGAAGCAAGAAATCAAAGGTTTAATCGTCTGACGATATTGAAAAATTTATAAAAGATTCCTACTGACGAAACACCAAGTACATACAATGATTGGATTTCACCTACCTACACGAATAATGAGCCATCTCAAATTACAATAGAACATGAAGTATTTCAATAAATAATCTATCTGTTGAGACCGCTATGTCATCAAAAACAGTTAATTATAATTTTACTAACTGCATATTAACTAATTGTTTCTCTAAATAAACTTTTTATCTACTAAATAAAATGAGTTTTTATTGTTATTTTATTCACAAGTGTGTTGAAAAAACGTCGTATGATACACGTGTGTATTGATCATTACCGTCCTTGGCTCTCTTAAGACCCTCGCCTACGGCTCGGGTCTCAATGGCGCCGCAGCGGTAATCACCAACATTACACACTAGTACCATAATGTACTATTATTCAATTCAGTACAGGTATTTATTTGTAAAAAATATACAAATATTTATTTGCGTCGTAAATTCATGCAATAAACACATGGCAAAGAAGAGAAATATACTAAAGTTGGTAGTTAAGTTTGGATCGGACAAGATATTTACCAGCAAAAATCGTGGTGACAACTTAATCACTGTCTATGACTATGGTTTGGACGTCGTAATCTGTGATTTCTTTTTCTGTTGAGCATGATGGTGTATCGTCTTATTCTACTGACTGCTCAACATCTATTAATCCATTATTTTCATTAAGAGTATTATAGTACACAACAATAATTTTCTCGAGGCTATCACTAGTTAGTCTATTTCTTTGCAAATTCAGGATCCACTTATACACTTGTAGGGAATGGTTCCTTAGGGGTCTATCAGGAAGTGTTTTGAATAGAAAAACGGATTATTTTTGGGGCGAATCGCGATGCGCGTAGGACATAAAAACAGACGTGTCCTGTTGCGAATCAAAAGTGCGACTAAAGGGTACAGCGGTGGGGACCGCGTTTTAATACGAACAAACGTTTGCATCTAGCAGTAAGTACATAATTATAAAGGTACGTATATGTTTATTTCCCTCGCGCATCCGAAATTCTTCTTTAATTAATACTATTTTCAGTTACAGGTTCACAGGAGCAGCAAACAGGTAAGTATTTATGTATTTACTTTCAAATCTATTTATATTTAAATTTATTTACGTTTTAGTTTAATTTTGTTAGTTTTTAAGTTTTATTTTCAGAAGCAGCGCGTCCATCGCCAACACTTTCCCCCCCAGTGTCGCTAGTGCGACACTCATCACAGTTCCACTAGTCCTAATATCTATCACTCTCACACGACCGTCGGAACCAGGGTACACCTTTTGAACAATGCCCTTTGGCCATGTGTTGCGAGGCGATGACGGATCTACAACTAGAACGAGATCACCCACTTTGAGTTGCAATCCTTCTTGGGACCATTTGCTACGTGGGATGAGTGCTGGCAAGACTTCCTTCAGCCTACGCTGCCAGAAAAGGTCAGTCAATCGCTGAGCAGTGCGCCACTGACGTCTGAGGTACAGATCTCCGTCATCAAATACACCAGAAACATGTAAGTTTGATGAACTTCCTATTAAAAAATGATTTGGAGTCAGTGCCTCATTGCATCGCGGATCTACAGACACGTGGGTCAAAGGTCGACTGTTGATTATGTTTTCAACTTCGGCAAGAAGAGTAATAAGCGTTTCCTCCTTAGGGGCCCTTTCCTTCAGCACTTCCTTCAATGCGGTTTTTACGCTTCTTATGAGGCGTTTCCAAGCTCCACCCATATGTGATGAAGCCGGACTTATAAAACGCCAAGATACATTTTTATTAAGCGCTTGGGTAGCTAGTGCTGTTTGGTCAAGTTCCATGAAGGACTTCTTTAACTCTGTGTCCGCTCCTCTCATGTTTGTCCCGTTATCGGACCATATGACTTGTGGCCAGCCACGTCGAGCGGCCATCCTTCTTAAAGCCATAATCATTGCGTCAGCAGTCAAGGATGCCACTACTTCGATATGAACCGCGCGTACGGTCAAACAGGTAAACAGTACGCCATACCTTTTGTGCCTTTGTCGTCCTACCGTGACTTCTACTGGGCCAAAAAGGTTGTTGTTGTAAATTCTTTATTGTACATAAATTGACACAAGTTAAACATAGATTAAACACAACAGTACAAAGGCGGACTTATCCCTGTCAGGGATCTCTTCCAGTCAACCCTACAACCAGAGGAGATAATGACCAAAGGTGGGGTGGAACACTGTACAATACTTACAAACTAAGACACTAAATGCTACTCATAATTACATTACACATTATCTATACATACATATACTGACAGATCTAAATACGATATATACGATAAGATATATAAATAAACATATACAATTTATATTTAACTCAATCCAAGTCAGGAACCTTCATAAAATAATTGAATCCTATTCTTGAAGGAATTCAAGGTACGCGACTCTTTAATTTCCAAAGGAAGTCTGTTCCAGAGATGCGCAGCCATAACTGCAAAAGATTTAGAAAAAGTATGGGAGGAGTAATTGGGAATTTCTAAAAGAAGGGTATTACTAGAACGAAGGCGGGGATCAATATCTCGAAATTTAAATTTTTCAAGAAGGTAATTGGGAAAGGTAGGATTAGTGAGAACATTAAAAAGAAGAGAAAGCACATGGATATTGCGGCGGGTTTTTATAGGCAGCCATTTAAGTCGAGAACGGTACTCAGTAATGTGCTCACACTTTCGTAGCCCAAACACATACCGAATACACACATTCTGAAGGCGTTCCATTTTATCAGCCAATTCCTCGGTGAGATCTAGAAAGGCCACGTCCGCATAGTCCAAAATAGGGATCAATAAAGAGCGAGCCAGAAGAGCTTTAGTGTCCATAGGCAGAAAATTTTGCAAGCGTCTTAAAGAATGTAGAGAGGAGTTAATGGTGCTGATTGCCTGATTGAAGCTATCGAAAGGGGCGGCCGTATAAATCTGTAAATCGTCAGCATACAAGTGGTAGGAAGAGGAGAGACAGGATGTAACGCCATTAATGAAGATGGAGAATAGGATAGGTGAAAGGATTCCTCCCTGTGGTACACCAGCCGAGAGATCACACCAGTCAGATCGACTGTCATCCACCTTAACCAACTGTTTACGTCCTGTTAAATAAGATCGAAACCAAGAGACGGTAGTAGGAGAAAAATTAAATGACTGCATTGTGGAAAGTAATAAATCATAGTCGACCGTGTTAAATGCACTAGTAAAGTCCAATAATACCAAAATAGTGAGGGTTTTATTGTCAATATTGAACCGAATGTCATCCGTTATTTTTAAAAGTGCCGACGCCGTACTGTGCCCTGTACGAAATCCCGACTGGAACGGACTCAAAAGATTATGTTTAGTGAGGTATTTTGAAAGACATCCCTGAACGTGGTGCTCTAATACTTTGGAAAGAAGCGGAAGGATAGATATGGGACGAAAGTGAGAAGGAGAAGAAGGATTGTATAGTTTAGGTAGGGGAATAATATGCCCCAACTTCCACGCACTAGGAAAGACACCAGTGTCCAAGGAGCAATTAATAATATCAGTAACAACGGGGGCAATTAAGGCTGCTATTGGTTTTATCATTTCTAGAGATATATCGTCATTTCCAATTGCCCTGGTTTTAATGGAACGAATGATTTTAACAACCTCCTCGTCTGTTATTTTGTCAATGGTAAACTCAGGACAAACAGGAGGAGCCTTTCTCAACAATCTAGTCAGAGAAGCCAGCCTGGTGTTCGGAGACAGACTGACTGGAGGAGTGCAGAAGTGCCGGTTCAGTGCATTAAGATCAAATTGTTGATCAAAGCCCACATTCTGTTTACCAACACCTAAACCCTTGAGAAATTTCCACAGTTTTTTGGGAGGGCAATTGTCCACATTATTGTGTACGTGTTTTCGCCTGGCATCACGACATTTCTTATTACAGAAGTTACGCAGTGCGATATAGCTGTCCCGGTTGGAAGCTGAAGGATTTTGCCGCCATTTCAACTTTGCCCTATCTCTTCTAACCATTAACTGCTTTATTTCTGAAGTTAACCACGGGGCTGGGAAATGTTTCACTCTGACCGGGTGGAGAGGTGCATGTTTATCAAAAATAGCTAGGAGAGCAGAATTAAAGGCGGCTACCTTCAAATCCACGTCAGACACCCTAAAAATAGTTTCCCAGTCCGTTTGAGCAAAATCAGTCAAAAAAGCTTCCTCATTAATTTTCGCATAGCTGCGCAACATCATGACTTTGTGTCTCCGTTTAGGTGGTCGAAGTTTAAAAGATGCAAACACTAAGTCATGAGCCGAAAAGCCCGGTGCTTTAAATTACCCATGATTTAATACAAGATCAGGAGAGGAGGTGATCATAAGATCAAGTAGAGAAGGAGGGCCATTATGGGAAAAATGAGTAGCAGTGAGAGGAAGGACATGTAAGTCTAGAGAATTTAGAAGAGCAAGAAGAGAATGAGATCGTGAGTCATTATTTAACAGGCAAGTGTTGAAATCCCCCATTAAGATTACATGGTCAAACTGCAAACGAAATTCAGACAATAAGGATTCAAGAGACTCAAAATAATTGATACGGGAGCAGGGACTATAATAAACACCAAGCATGACTTTAGACTGGTGAAGGGAAACATCAAGCAGGAGGTGCTCAGGTTTATCGGGTTCTGGAGGGGACTGAGAAAGGATACGACATGGAATGTCACTACGTAAATATATTGCCACACCTCCACAACGCATCATCCTCCGTGAACCATCCTGCCCGATCCTATCACATGTGCGGTCATTTCTGATCAGTCTAAACCCCGGAAGAGGATATAAAGTTGATGGCAATGTTGGTTTGAGAAAACTTTCTGAGATGAGAATAGCCTGAACTTGAAGTGAAGAGAAGGTGGTTAAGAGTTCTGCATAATGTTCAGGTATGCTTTGTGCATTGATATGTACAACATTAAAAATTTTTGCCAGAGAATGAAAGGTAAAGTTTAGATTGTCACTCAGAGAGGGCATATCATCATTCTCCGCACTCAAGAAACTACATGGAGATGATGACAGTGAGAAATACTCTGGATCAGAATCAGGGGAAAGCACATCAGACATCGGATTGAGTTATTAAATAATAAAATACCTATAAATAAATAAACTTACTTAACTAACCAAAAACCTAATTACAGATGCTAAGGCAACCAACATAACTTGCTCGCCAGCTTACTTAGGTATTGTTGACTCACAAATAGGTTTACCAACAAAGAACATTAGACTAAATAAATAAAATAAATACACACACTCATACGTACATTAGTAAACGAACACCCGATTTGTTTAAATAACAAATAGCACAGCCGGTCTCTGATGCACTAGGCAAAACATGATGTTTACCCAGTGCATCAGATAAACCGGCCCGACAATTGATAAAAGTGCGGCAAATCGGAACAAATAGGAATATATTTAACCTACAATAACATCACACATTTAACCTACAAAAACATTCACAAGTTCACAACACATAGGTTCAGTTATAAGGAAAAAGAAATAAGTTCCTGACGAAGGTGGATTCATATACAATAACTAAATAAATAAAAGGTACATACATCTTGCATATGCATCCCCAAAACATTGAAAAAAATAAAATAAAAAAAATAACATTATTAACATTTACATAAAATAACAAGGTTTACATCAGTCCCATATCTCTGGTTTACATTCTTTCTTGACAATGACAACTGATCCGACTAGCAAATTGTCAATTTCATTGACATTGGCAGATTGCAATTATTGCCATTACAAATGATTATCAACAAAACACAACACAATGCAAGTTGACAAGAACACAAAACGCAACAAGTGACAGTCGGGAAAGTAACAACACAGCTTCAGTCAGTCAATGTCAAGGATTAGCTTAATTTCTAAACATAACCTCACAACCCGCAAATGCTCAAAGGAAATTTTACTATAATATGTACCCGCTGTAATGGTCAAAATTCTAAAAATCAGTGTGACTAAAAGGTCGGTTCCACAAATTGTGAAGGGCCTCTGATGGTGCGCCATGCGACCTTCAGGTAGATCACCAAGACGCGGCGGTAAAGGGGCCGCCCTTCGCATTCGACAAATCAGGCATTGTGAAGCCACAGTGCGAACGGTAGGTCTTAGGTTCAAAACCCAATATTTTTGGCGTAATTGGTTCACTACCATTTCAGTATAGCCGTGATGTATACACGTACGTGGTAGTCTCTAACAAGAAGACGTGACATGTGGTCCTTTCCGTCCAAAATCACAGGATTCTTCACTTCTTCTTCAACTCCTTTAGCGGCGCCAATACGCCCACCGATGCGAAGAAGTCCATAGCCGTCTAAAAGTGGGGTCAAGGAACGCAAACGGCTATCTTTTTTAATAGGTAAATTTTTTTTAAGAGCTAATATTTCGTCTCTAAACGACTGTGCTTGAGAATGTCTAATTAATAATATTTCCGCTTCTTTCAGTAAATCGGCATTCAAGTTGCAAATATTCATCTTTCTACTTTTCTTAATAAACAATAAAACTATAGCAGTAGTACGCAATAAACGCAACCAACTTGAAAATCGTCGCGAGTCAGGTACGGGTAGGTATAAAAGTTCGCTATCATCACTCGATACGGTAAGAATTTTTTCTAACATCTCATCGCTAATATTTTCTTTTTTTATAGGATCGCGAGGCCAGTGTTCTGGTTCCAGATACAAAAATGACGGACCAGTATACCATGGAGACCCATTGCTTAAAACATGGTCACTTTTCTTCGTAGCAAGATCGGCGGGATTTATTTTCGTCGGTACATAACGCCATTCAGAAATTCTGCTAAGATCACATATTTCGCCTAAACGATTAGCAATAAAAACTTTATAATTTTTATCTTCATTTCGTATCCAATGAAGTACCGTAGTAGAATCTGTCCAATAATAGGTTTCGTTAGGTTTAATGCGATGCTCTGATTTTATTGTATCCGCTAATCTACAAGCTAATAATGCAGATTGAAGTTCGAGCCTACTAATGCTGACGTAACGATTTCCCGCTACTCGACTTTTACTAGCAATGAAAGAAATTTGTACGGATCCATTACTGTTTCGCTTACGAAAATATCCTACTGACGCATAGCCGGACGGCGATGCATCGCAGAATACGTGAAGTTGTAGCGTGCTCACAATCGCTGCACATTGCAGCGGGCGCGCCGCTGCAATGGAGCCAGGCGTGGTGCAACCCTCACTACGTGCGTTAAAGTACCATCTCGGAATCCGTATTTTGCTTATCATTTCTAACTGTCTTAGCCAATCGTTAAAAGAAGTAAACAAGTTATCAGTAATTTCTTGGTCCCACTGTATATTAGCTTTCCAAGTATTTTGCATTATAATTTTCGCTTGCATGGTGAACGGGCCAAGAAACCCGTGTATGTCGAATATTGACATAACAATGCGTAGAATTTCACGTTTAGTAGGTTTTCTTTTAGACTCTAAAACCTCTCTCGGTATGCGGTTGAATGACAAATCAAAACCTAATGTGTCACTGGCTGGATACCATAACAAACCAAGTGTACGTTCTGGTTGACTTTCAACATTGAACCTTACCGCCTTGTCACTTAAGGTTTCTTTTGGCGTGTTGATTAGCACCTCAGGACAATTACTTAGCCAGTTTCGCATTAAAAAACCACCTTGTTGATTAATATAGAAAATATCTTTAATTATTTTCTTAGCTGTTTCCGTGTCGGGATGGCTGTCTATATAGTCATCTACATATGAATTCCTGCGGATCGCTTCTACCGCAGCTGGCATACTCGATTCAAATCGCTGAGTGTTTTTAGTTTGATTTATGTACTGGGCGATAAATGGTGAGCAACAAGCGCCAAATATTAATGACGTCATGACGTACCTTTTACCTTCCCATAAAAATCTAAACGCATGGCAGTCCTCGTTACGTACCTTAAGTTTTAAAAACATATCTTGGATATCAGCAATTGTACCTACAGCGTGTCTACAATCTGAACATAATTCCCAACAAGGATTGCAACAAAACGGGACCTGGTAATAAGAAGTCATTAAGACACACGTTTCCACTCTTGCTTGAAGAGTCAAAAACTAGCCTTAGTTTACGCTTTTTGGGGTTATCTACTCCAAAATGTGGTAGATACCATGCACGACTTTCGCAACATTTATCATCGTCGCGCAACTCACGGGCATAATTGTTAGAAAATAAATGCTGAATCCTATCTTTATAACGTAAAGCATAATCGTTATTAGCTAACATTTTATCTTCGACAGGCATTAGGGTAAGAATCGGGCATAACAAAATTATCATAACGCCACGGCAAGCCGACAGTCCACTGATTGTCAACAAAAACGGCAGTGCTACCTAAAATTGAAATAGCACGTAAATCGCTTGCACTTTGGCGCGGCTTGGTACATATACCTATAGCATCTAATGCAAATGACTTTTTAACCAAATCATGCAATTCTATATCACTCGAAATATGGTATTCGGATGAGAGAGAAGACACAGGTTGTGACATCAGCTCACTATTACTTTCAATAGTAAATAAATTATAAACATAGGCAGTGTTTTCTTCCTCCTGCTCCGAACAATCGTGTGCGAGTGAGACGAAACGATTAGACTGCGTAAAATCACTTACCACAGGTCCGTGGACGCACCAGCCAACAGCTGTTTTTGTTAGGTATGGCTCGCGCTGCTTCTTACCTCTAACGCACAAAATGGGAGTAATCAAATGATGATTATCCTCTCCGATTAACACTTTAGCTTGAGCACCACACTCACAGATCTTAAAGTCCCTAATTTTCCGTATATGTTCTTAGTTAAGGTCTTTAGCAGACAGTTTTTGCACGGGCAAATTAAGTTGTTTTATTTTACGCGCGGATAAGTTAAAACGGTCACCGGTATCGTTCGTAATGTCCACGCTCACAATTTCCGAATCACACACTAACTCGGATTCGTCCCAGGCGCTGCGCGCGCGCATTTCGAATTTCTTACCACGAAGACCTATTTCATCTGCTACATCCGCGGAAATTAATGACACTGAGGATCCACTATCTAACAGGCAGTGCACGTGAATACTTCCTTTGGGTCCATGGACAGTCAATGGCACAATTTTTAGTAAAACCTTAGAACACTGCGTTGAGACCGTATGAGTTATCGTTTCACTATGTTGATCACCCGACGTCGACTGGTTATCAGCTTGTAACTGAGACTCCTCCCCGCTCTGGGGCTCCTTAACCTTTCTTGGTGTGACCCAGTGTAGAAGGCGGTGGTGTGGCTGGCCACACCCGTCAACATCACAACTGCTGCCTTGGCAAGACATTGAGTCACTGTGTCTAGACCCCAGGCACTTGAAGCATAGTTTCGTGGCTCGTGCAAAGCGCCATCGATCTTTTCTTAGTGCTCGTTTGAACTTAGGGCAGTTACATATCTGGTGGCCGCATGCGTGACAAAATGGGCACTTCTTATTTTCTGCGATGGTTGTATCGGTCATTAGTACTGTGTGCGGCTTACTTTTTCGATCATCTGGTTTGCTCGTACTTTGACTATAAATGTGACTCACACCTGATTCCGCTATCTTGACGGCCTCCGTATATAAGAAGTCTGATAATTTTTCTATCTTTGTCAGAGGGCTTTCTCGATGAATAAAGACGTAATCAGTCCATTTGGATACAAGCGAATTTGGAAATTTAGCTATTATTGTTGTTGCCATTTCTGGGCTTTGCAAATAATCATTTTGCTTGACCGCTTTTACTGCTGATACATAGTTTTTGATTTTTAAAGCAAAACTGACAATGTTATGGTGATAAGCATCAGTTAGTGGGGGAATTTTTCTAAGTTGGAGCACCAATTTATTCATAATAGTTTCAGGCCGTCCGAATCTTAGCTCCAGAATCTCCATTATCTGTTTAGGCGTAGTGCTGCCCATCAGCAGAGAAGATGCAGATTCTTTGGCTTGTCCACGGAGATATTTACGTAGCCGCCACATATTTTCATTGTCTGTATATTTGCACAGCTTTGTTGATTCTACAAACGCTTCTTTGAAGTGCAAAAATTCTAAAGGATCACCAGAAAAAATAGGAAGATCTTTGGAAGTAGCTAGCCTCGTCAACATTTGCTGATTACTCTCTTTCTGGGATGAAGTGGCGATGGCTTTGTGAATTGCGACCGCAAGTTTGTCTACATCACTTTCTTTATTCTCTCGAGCGGGAGGTGAAGGTGACCTTTCTGACCTTTGCAAGGGCGGCGGCGGCGGCGGCAGCCCGGATGGGCCCGCGCTTGTACCAGCCAATAATTCACTTTATCCATGCATGACACTGCAGATCCAGAAACGGAACGTGAACACTTCTTAAGGCTTTCTAATTCAGCATCTAGCTCTTTTTTCAATAGCTCAGACTGTATTTCAACTTTTCTTTTCACTACTTCAGCCATTTTTTGGGCAGCCTCAGCCTCTGCCTGAGCCGCTTCCATCTCCAGCTTAGCTTTAGCTCTCGCCATTTCCAGTTCAAGCTTTCGCTGACGTGCCAAGGTCGAAGACGTATGTACCGACCTGGCGGTTTTCAGAGATTTTTGTGAAATGTTATTATCGCTTTGTGGCTTTTCAACAGCGTTGTTCTTTAAACTCACTAGGAACCGTTCTTCTGTTTCTTCAACCTCGTGCGTCGAACATTCTGGGCGCCCGGGCGCGCTGCGAGCTACTCGCTTCGTACCAGGGACGTGCATCACCGATTATTGCAGGATAGACTAATTGTGGGGCCTTTGCCCAGCAGTGGGACAAAAAAAAACTCTCTGACTGAACTGACCCTATTAGTGTGTTTCCATCCCGAGAGCCACTTATACGCGTCATATTGTTTAATACTATTAAATGTTCTTTTTAGCTTACCGCTTGTTTGAATGAAATCCAAAATAGGCTGGCATCGGCCATTTATGATTATTGCTCTTTTGTCCTCAAAAGTTAGAACAAACACCTGGTGCACAACTTTTACATGAAAAACTTTCCATTGCATTAAAGCGTTGTTATAAAGCGGTAATAAAGTTTTCCTCCTAATTTCATTTGCGATAGCAAACAAAGTTCAGAGCAGATCGTAATCACTTGTAATTTGTAATGCGACAATGCAAATAATTATCATTGGACAAGAAAAAATATCAAATATATACGACTAACACAAAAGTTTATGTAATTTCATTTTATCCTCGAACATATTCTGCGTATTTAAATTGGTAGCGTAACACAAGCGAGAACCAATAACTTTCTACTTTTCATCACGCAGTGCTTCAAGGAACAAATAAAAAGGCTCGAAATCGATATCATTCCTTATTGGTCAAAAGTGAAAAGAGATAAAAAATGTTGATTATTGAGATAGAACTAGCTTAAAGATAAGGGCCATTTTTGAAACTCAGTATTTCACTAACCTAATGGTTATTCCATACAAAAATTAGCTTTGTACAACTGACGCGTTTTAAAAATGGCTGGCATAAGCTCTTGTCTTAGATATTGGTTGTGTGTGCGGAAATTTCGCATGTGTGTGCGTCGATGAAATACGTAGATGATCACACTACACATGCAAATTCCTATCCGTGCACTGTGAATGTGTGTAAATCGAGACACTATGGAGAATTGTCTTCTAGGTAGCTGCCTAGAGTACTGCGTATATATATACGTATACCTACACTAAGTAAGCGAGTACGTAGCCAGCATATGGCGCGATGGACAGGAAAGCGCGCGTAATATTAGTCTATTATAATTTATTTTTAAATAAAAAAATGTGCATATATTAGGGAACCTCCGGGTAGACAATGTCTTTGAGTCTCTATGGAAAGCACGTGCCTGCTTCGTACGTGGCGTCTTAGGCGTATGGAACATATACGACGGCCTATTGCTTCCTGACGACGTGATGTCCAGGTCGATGGACCAGCTTTGTAGGGGATGGTTCCTTAGGGGTCTATCAGGAAGTGTTTTGAATAGAAAAACGGATTATTTTTGGGGCGAATCGCGGTGTGCGTAGGACATAAAAACAGACGTGTCATGTTGCGAATCAAAAGTGCGACTAAAGGGTACAGCGGTGGGGACCGCGTTTTAATACGAACAAACGTTTGCATCTAGCAGTAAGTACATAATTATAAAGGTACGTATATGTTTATTTCCCTCGCGCATCCGAAATTCTTCTTTAATTAATACTATTTTTCAGTTACAGGTTCACAGGAGCAGCAAACAGGTAAGTATTTATGTATTTACTTTCAAATCTATTTATATTTAAATTTATTTACGTTTTAGTTTAATTTTATTAGTTTTTAAGTTTTATTTTCAGAAGCAGCGCGTCCATCGCCAACAACACTGCAAAAAGATCTTTCTACATCTACAGAAGTAAGTGGCGCAAATTTGTAAATATTAACATCATTCTCTTTAGTACATTTTTCGCTCAGTTCTCTGAGCACATCAAAGAGGGTTTCTATCCATTAGTTGTTCCATTTTATTTATAAACGTAGTATTGGATGTCTGATTTAAAATTAATTTTACATCATCAAATATTTGGAATGATTCTGTTATGGATAATTCACATTTTTCTAATTTTACTATAGCAATACATATAATTTCGAAAAAATCGTAAATGTACTTTAAATCGTCCTTTAAATTAGGTTTCGCTAGTATATCTTTAGCATTTCTAATAGATATGGCTTCTTTGCTATCTAATAAATCTAGAACACTGGATATTTTGTCCAAATGTTTATGGTAGTAAAAAGCAGCGTCTAGCCATATCCCCACCTAGTGATAACAGGCTGTGGGGGCAAAGGTAAATTTGGATGTAGTTCCTTTAAAATTCGTACTCTGTTCAGAGCTTTTAAGAATATTTTTTTCACATTATTAATTAATATATCTACATTACGGTAGTTTAAACGTATTGCTTCTGTTAATCTATGTAAAGCGTGAACTAAACATGTAAAATGTGTCATATTAAGAAATGTCTCTTTTAATATTTTACCAGCTAGTAACATATACGCTACGCTATCGCTACAAAACATTACAACATCCTGCACTTTATTATTAAATTGGTCCACCCATAAGTTTTTAGGCACTCACATATAAAATTTGACACAGTACTACCGTTAACCGCATCTAAAGTTTTACAGTTTAACAGGTAAGTTCGCCCCGATGAGTGTTCATTTAATGGTTTAACTAAAAAATGGACCACGTTTCGTCCCAGAAAGTCAGTGGTTTCGTCTACTGAAATCCATATTTTACTATTTTGTAAGGCATGGTGAATAACTTTTATTTTATCGTCATAAATATTACCTAAATATTTCTTTCTTAACTGAAACTCACTAGGAATGGTCCTATCTTTGACATTACACTTGCATAAGTATTTTTCAAAAAAATTAAGGAAGTGGGGGTTTTCAACTTTTGACCACGGGATGTTGCACATAATGAGAAAATTAACCAAATCAAAATAAAATTCATTTGGAGCTTCCGTGTCCATTTGTCGGTGTTTTCTTGTTTTCAAATGCGCATTGAAAATACTTTTCTTGGCTTTTAAAGTCGTTGCACATCTCGTACAGATTAAATTTCCACTTGCTGAATCGTAAAGCATCTCTGGATGATTTCGTATCCAGGAACGAGCTATGTCTTCTGTTTGGGTTGTATCCGCCATTACGTTGACAAATAAAGCCTGTCAAAGAAAAAAAGAGTTAAAGCTAACTGATATATTGCAAAGTTTGAACAATATTAACCAAAGCAACAGCAACTAGAGAGCAGAACATTGTACTGCCTGTCAAAATAACAATTCTTTAAGTACATTTGACTTCACTACAAGTTTTAATAGGATTTAAGATACTTGACACATGGTATATTTGTTCTCCCTACACATAATAATAATAAGTTTCACTTCCTATTTACAGCTTTATATAATAATAATACTTTCAACTGATTTTCGGTAACACCGGCCAATCTAGGTATTTGAGACCAACCATCTGCGCGGGACTTAATTTTTAGTGCCAGAGTGTTTGCGCAACATTCAATTTGGCGTTGTGTTCTGTCAACATTCCTTACTAAACTGGTAACAACAACATAAAGTCATTGTTTGCTGACAGGAATCGAAACCGTGACTTTTGGATCAAAATCAGTAGCTAAGACACAATTATGCATTTAACGATTTTGTAAAAAAAACATCTTACCTTAATAAGAAATAGGTCCAAGTCACTGAGTAGGTAAATCCGGTATTCGTTGCACAAAGTCGTCGTTCCAAGTAAAACAAAAATCCAAATCACAATGCAAATCAGAAACCGTTTTACAATAGCCAAGTTGTTGAAGAAATCACGAAAAGACTGGAGATACACATCCGAACGCATTGCAAGCATAGCGACGAATGTAGTTGAAATCTCGGTTAGCTACTTGCAAACAAGCAGGTAAAATTTGTTGTCTCATTCGCTCTCTGTAAAATTGCTTGCGTACATTGATTTGCTATCTTTTTCACACTGCTTTTGTAATGAGTGAAATAGATAGCAAATAATTACTACTATACTTTTCTAAGAAAGAGATAGTAAGCTATACACAAAAGGAAACAAAAGATACTTTAAAACAATAGGGACTGCCACAAAAAAAATTGAAATAAACTTACCTATTTGTTTGAAGCAGATTTTAAAATTTACCTAATATTTACTTAAACAGAGCCATCTTAGTTTTATTTTACGTAATTGAAAATATAACACTTAAATTTGTCTGGATTTTAGTACGGAACTCTAAAAATGGAATAATATTCTTCAAATCAATAATTTGCACCTAATTAAATATCATTTCAATTAAATCTAATAATAATTCGTGATTTTTAAATGATGATATAAAAAATATAGATTTTATATTTTGCAGGTAGTGTAGTGTTCTGTGTCTATAAATAGATACATATGCTGTCCCACTCACAAGAGCAGCGAAGGTAGAACATCAGTTGTACGTTATATAAGTACGTTGTGCGGTAGTCTGATCGCGCAGTCTAACAGTAGATGTCGTACAGAGCGGACGTGTCTTGGTGTAAAGGTGAGCCAGTGTCATAATGAAAGTGAATGTGTTAGAGGTACACTACATAATGGCGACGAGAAAATGATGCGAAGCCACGCGGTGAGTTATTTTTCCATTTTATGAGCTGGAGTATTTAATGTAAATGCTCAAAAGCAAATAGAATTTTAAATCAAAAGTAAATGCTGCATACTGAATGTTAAAAAAATATATTTGTGAGAGAAAAAATAACAAGGAAAGAGAAAGTGTCAGTTAGCATTTACTATATTAGGTAATGGCTATACTTTATTGCAAAATAAAAGTTCGTTTAATAAGTTAAGGGACTACTGTGCTTTGTCCATCACATTAGTGAGCTGGAAATTATAATTTGTTAGTTAATGTTGATCATCAAAAGTATATAATTAATATTGACAATTCTCAAATTATATATTTTTAAGAGAGAGTTGGTAACCTAAAATAAAGGCTTTATGCGTAGTTTAGGCACCAGGTCCAGTCTTTCACAAGTGTCAGAGTAAAGAAAAAAGTTAAGTCAAAATAAAAAACATATATTTTTACTTTGTTGATTACTTAGTGTTTTTGCGAAAGAAATAAGGAACTTATCTTTTAATAGGGTAATATAATTAATCACCCTATAATTTCAGAGGAAAAACGTAACGGAAAAATTGACGAGTCGTATATGACGCGATTACTATTGAAATATATTATTCAAATAGCTATAGTTTTCCGATGTACATGGATTAAGTGAAATAAATGGGGGATTATATTATTTTTCCGTATGAAATGAGAGGTGCTGAATTTACGGAAGGAAGGTAGATCATTATAGTTATGTGGTGAAACTCTTTTATTAGGTATTTTATTCTACTCCTAGACAGGCATCACTTTTAAACCTAAGAGTTATGCTGGAGGATAGTTGCATCAGATCCGGAGTGCAATGCTGTGAGAGAAGGTCGCCAGTCGCTGGAGTCAATAAGTATAAGTTGTGGGTGCTTACTGCCAGGGCCGGGAGGCTCACACGCTGTGAGTCGGCTGTGATTTTCCTGATGAGGGTTATTATTTTTATTTGCTTTAAAACATACTAGCAGTTATTAAGCTGATCTGGTTTCTATACAGTGTATTTTTAAAGCTGTTCACTAAAGATGCAGTTAACAACATTCTCTGGTTCCAGTCTGCAACCACATGATTAGAGAGAAAATTATGAATTGATATTTCTTTTGATTTCACACGATACAATTTCAGCTAATGTCCTCTCAATCATTATTGTAAGAAAATTGTAATAGTTCTTGCAAATAGGGTACATCATAATATCCTATTAGACTTTTGTAGGCCTCGATTGGGTTGCCTCTTTGTCTTTGATGTTGTAGCGGTGTGATTTTTTTTTTTTTTTAAATAGGAGAGAAACCATAGTAGGGAATATGCATGAAAAATATGTGTTATCGAACCAGTTTATCCGTAAATATTCGAAAGTACTAACTAACACTGAAAACAGAATAAAAATGGGTGGAAAAACAAACGAGATATAGCGAGTTTACGAAAATATGTCTATCTCACTCGCAAAATACGCTATTTTCTGTAGCAAATGTATTGATGATATGTATTTATGACGTCACCAGTCCATACCGGACTTCTCTCTCTAATTGAAACTTTAAAGTTTCACAGGTTCGTCGCTGATTAAGATATTTTATAAATTCTTTCATATTTGTTTACTGTGGTTAATAAGGCTTTTATTAAGCAAATAAAAAATAATGCGTGCATATTCTCTATTGTATAAGTATACACTTACCGGTAATGACGTAGTATACGAAATAAGCAATACGATAACTTGTGGTCAATGGCAATATGATAGCCTACTTAGGTATGTTTTATTAGAAAAATGATAGCTATGTTATATGGCAATATGATTTGAAATGAAATGAATTTGAAATGAAATGAAATGAAATTTGAAATGACATGAAATTTATTTGACTCCTTAATGTACACAAAAGTTACGCTGTTGGCCCCACACTAGGCAACATGCCTGTCCTGTGGTGGCCAGTTTGAAATTCCAATTTTGTTAAAATGTGCCGACGATTAGGTTTAGAAGAATTGCAGATAATAATGACTTACACTCAAACTAATAGCCAATTCCATTTTATAACTAATTAGGAACACGTGAGATGCTTCACATAACTGGTACACTCAATAAATACAGGAGGTACTTACTTAATATAAATGTTTTAAATTAAGAGTTAAGCTTATACTTTACAATTTTTAAAAATTGCTCTGTGTCGAAGTAGTTCCACGAAAAGCAGAAGGGATCTAACTATGTGCTTACATGATAGCCGATAACAACAGCAATATGTTTGCTTATGATGACACATGCATAGCAATATGATAGCTATGACATGGGGCAATATGATAGCTAATGATGAGACATGGCAATATGATAGCTATGTCAAATAGTTGTGTGATAGACCTTACATATTGCAATATGATAGCTAGTACGAGTGAGTGATATGATCTATGTGAAAGGACAATATGAAAGTCCATATGAGCATTTATTTATGGTCGATATGAAAGGTCAGCTCAGATAATATTAATTGGACTGAAAGGCAATGTAAGCTTGCGCAAATTTGGATTTAATTGTACAATTTGCACATCAGCCCATTGCTCAAGTCACGACACTGCCACTGCCAAACCTCGAGCATTTCGACCCTGACAGTGATCAGTGTCGGTAGGCGCTAGATGGGAGAAATGGATAAGGGCACTGAAAATATATTTTCTAGCTTCAAACATTACATCTGAAGAATCTGGAACAAGAAAGGTTGTTGTGTCATGCCGTTTAACCTTTTGTCAGTTTGGGCATGCATTGGATTGTGCGAGGCCAAGAAAATCATTAAATTGGGTGAGGCCGTAAGCCCACATTAAAATGTGCGAGATCAAGAATGACGACCTCCGTGGTGTAGTGGTCACCATGCTAATCCACCACCCGGAGGTCCCGGGTTCGATCCCCGATCAGGGCAAGTTGGAAAATGGCCTTTTTTAAACTGTACTAGGTCTTGGATGTTTATCTATGTAAGCACTGTCAAAACTATATCAAAGTACACACAAAAATCTGTCATATAAACCGCCTTTGTCGTTTCCCGCGCAAATACGCTGGCAGCACTGCCACGCAGGATTGCAATGGCCATCCTTTGCACAAGAAACGAACCTGAGCGGGAGTCACCAGTCTTCTCTACAATTCTGTGCTCTATCTCGCCGATCAGGCGCTTATCATCAGCACCCGAGCAGCCTATCGTTTCTACCGCCACTAGGACGAAGCAACAATACGGCTCCAAAGCCGCATACTTAGCCCGGTTTCTCTCTGCTGCATCTTCTGCAGCTGCGGCTGCCGAGCCGATAATGCGGCCGAGGTAGTTGGCCGCCACGGTGCTGACACATGTAAGAGGTCATTGCATATAGGTATTTGTTATAAATTCTAGTATCGCCCTCTATATTAAATTATTTTATAAGAAAATCATTGAATTGACTATATAAGCGCGCAATAAATTGCGTGAGCAGCCCGGGATTCAAATCCCACTGGAGAGTCAAGAATCAAACAACAACAGTGGTAAGAAAGATTGAGCAATTCATGCATGAACATTCTTATAAAACTAAGCGGACTTTTGCAGACGTAGATATAGCAGACATTCGAGGATTATCACCAACTCGAAACATAGGAAGACGCAAATTGATATTTTAACGGCAAATTAGAAAGAAAAAATTAAATTTTAACAAGCAAGAACTTAAAAAATATGCAAGTTCTTGTGTTTCTATACTATTGGTTTTGATTATTATTTCATTTGCTTAATTTTGGCATAGTTTTCATTTCGTGATGTGGTTTTAGAATATTGAGCAAAATGTTAAGTAGATAAAATAAATAAATCATTATTCACTTCATTACATATTCTCTTTAAAAATATTAAAGTAAGTGATGAGTGAAAGAAAGTTAAGGTTAAAAGTGCGTGTTTTCAGTGTTAACTTGTATTGTAGTATACAATTATATGAAGTGACCGCTGAGATTGTGGTTATTTTGAAACAACTTTATAGTAATGCATAACAGGAGTCAAGAGTTCGTTAGATATCTTATGACGGCCGATATAAGTAGACTTTTGACAGTGATCCATTTTCTGACAGTGTTGGAAAAGGAAGAAGAATAGGTAAAATATTTTTATACTGTTCGCTCATTAGTGAGCAAGTTACACAGGTTACACTGCTCTCGGATGGCTGTTTATGTATTTTTACGCGAACAAGTGATCATGACCCTAAGACGGGCATTCCACCCGAATCGTCTTATTCATTGGTCCTTACGTACAGTCGAGGACCCAATTATCTGACCACCTTTATTACCTTTTGCTTTTGAGAAACATCGCACAGCTATAAACCAAATCATTTTAAAGAAATATAATCCTTAGCCGCTAAAAATACGGTATATTTTTCATTAACAGTTCAACTATGCAAGTATAAAATTGTAAACTATACCTTCTTATAGACAAACTTAATAGTAATAAGTGATTAGTAATTTCATCAACGTCGTTCATGAAGCAGTGGTCTTGCGGTCATGGGTGTAGACTGTAGTCTAAACATCGCAATCCGAATCATCATGGTTCGACCCCGCTAAAATGCTTTGAGTTTTTATTTGGAAGTATTGTTTTCTGCTTCCAACAAATAGTTTTACTTTTGAGTTTGGAATACAAGTAATACTATGAACTACTGTATGCTTAACTTAGAAAAGTCAAGTGGGTAGATGATAAAAATATGGATTGTCTGATTTAAACGACATTCTGGAGACAGGCCAGTCTACGCTCATTTGCAGTGACTACGTGACGTATATGTAAGGTACTTGAGCGAGTAATAAACGAGCTTCGGTTGAACTCAGTCGTTTCAATTCTATCCGATACATATCATTGGCGACGAGGATACAGATCTACCTTCGCGCGGAAAAAAATAATAAAACAAAGCAAGAAGATGCAGTTTTTAGGAAATTTATCTTCTTTTGATCACCAAAAGTGTGAGTGGTCGATTTTTAAAAGCCGATTAACTCAGTTTCTAAAAGTCAACGACGTAAAAGAGGACAATAAAAGTGCAATTTTGATCACGCATTTATCGGACGAGTCCTACGGTTGTTAAGGAATTTGGTGTACCCGGAGGAGGTGGAAGCGCAGAGTTACAAGAAGTTAGTTGAATTACTTGACAGCCATTTCAAGCAAAAAAGCTGTACGTTCGCGGATAAGGCAAAGTTTTACGGAGCAACACGGAAACCAGGCGAGAAACTAGGAGACTGGGCAGCAAGGTTACGAGGCTTGGCAAGCTACTGTTATTTTGGAGCTGCACTGGAGACGAACCTGACGGATCGTTTCGTC
Source organism: Acrobasis consociella (assembly GCA_963555685.1). NCBI lineage: Eukaryota > Metazoa > Arthropoda > Insecta > Lepidoptera > Pyralidae > Acrobasis > Acrobasis consociella. Next base: position 13,298,410 of record OY743125.1, on the reverse strand, counting down.
CTTGGTCTGGGATCAGGGCCCGAGCGCGACAAGCTATTTGAACAAAAAGCTTCGAAGCTGACTTTGATACGCGCTTTAGAGATAGCGGAACAGGCAGCGAGTGCAAGAGAAGCCCGGACGGTGGTCTCGTCGGTGGATTCGACGGTTGTGGTCAAGGAAGAGAAGGTGTATAAAGTGTCCTGCGGCAAGGCACGCGGTAGCGGTGACAAGGACAAATCGCGTCAAGGTCATCGCGTTACCAGGAGGATGAGCAGTGCGCGGTTTGCGGTATGAAAATTCACGTTACGGAAAAGTGTCGTTACAAAAACTATAAGTGTCAGAAATGTGGAAAAAAAGGTCATTTAAAAAAAGGTGTGCGTAGAAAAAAATCGTCGTGTGCGAGTTAATAACATCGGTAGTGATAGCAGCGTGACGGAGACGGATGACGAATGCTACGAGTGCCAAAACTTTAAAATAAGGTATGTGACTGACAAACCGTTACATTTGAATTTAAAATTGGGAAATGAACCTATAGTAATGGAGCTAGATTCGGGATCTGGTGTGTCTGTTATATCTAATATATTGTATAAAAAGATGTTTTCGAAATATAGGCTTATTCAGTGTAAATTAAAAATGTGTTTGTATAACGGACATAAAATCACGCCATTGGGTTATTTCTTGATTAATGCTAATTATGAAGATCAAATTAAGCAAGTCAGAATATTCGTCGTAAACTCTAATGGCCCACCATTACTTGGCCGAGATTTTATGTCTGCTTTTGGTTTGGTGCTTACTTCAAGTATTAATTATATTTATCATCACGACACCGATGTAAATACAATACTAGGATTATATCCTAACCTATGGAAAGATGAGCTAGGATCTTTTAATAAATTTAAAGTACATCTACAGTTAAAGGATAACGCACAGCCTAAATTTTTTAAAGCCCGCACGGTGCCCTTTGCCTTAAAGGACAAGGTAGAAAAAGAACTTGAAAGACTCGTTTCTTTGGGGATATTAAAGCCAGTTAATCATTCTAACTATGCGACACCTATAGTACCTGTTTTGAAGGACGATGGTACAGTGAAAATTGCTGGTGACTATTCTATGACATTAAACAAGGATTTGGTAGTCGATAAATATCCACTGCCAAAAATAGAAGAAGTGTTCGCAAAGTTACGAGGGGGCCAGCATTATTCAAAAATTGATCTGAAAAATGCTTATAACCAGTTTATCCTTTCTGACGAATCACAAGACCTAACAACCATAAATTCATCTAAGGGGTTGTTCAAATATACACGTCTTGTTTATGGGCTCGCAAACGCGCCGGCCGTATTCCAAAAATCAATGGAATTATTACTATCTGGCATAGACGGCGTTAGTATTTGGCTTGACGATGTCTGTTTAACTGCACCCTGTAAGGAAGTCCATTTAGAAAGATTAAAACAGGTTTTAAGCAGATTAGATGAGGCTGGACTGCGATTGCACAAAGATAAGTGTAGTTATTTTAAAGATAATGTTACTTATTTAGGTTACATAATCGACAAACACGGCCTCCGCACGAGCCGTGATAAAGTTAAGGCAATTTTGAATGCGCCCGAACCTACTAACGTAACAGAAGTGAAAAGATTTCTTGGTGTGGTAAATTACTACAGAAATTTTATACCTAATGCATCTAGCATTATGAGTCCACTTCACGAGTTATTGCGCGCGGGCGCGCGGTGGGAGTGGGGCGAGCCTCAGCGCAGAGCTGTGCGCCGCGTCCGCGCCGAGCTGGCTTCCGAGCGCGTGCTCGCGCACTTTGAGCCTGATGCTCAGCTCGTGCTGGCGGTGGACGCGGGGCCCGCGGGGCTGGGCGCTGTCTTGTCGCAACGCGATGCTGGTGGACAGGAAAGACCACTGGCTTTTGGCTCGCGATCACTTACAGCTAGCGAACGCAATTATAGCCAAATCCAAAAAGAGGCCACCGCAATAATCTTTGGTGTTAAACATTTTCACCAATATTTATATGGGAGAAATGAACCTTTTATATTAAAGACAGATCATCGACCTCTCGTTTCAATTTTTAATAATAAGACAGGCATTTCAATCACTACGGCTTTACGATTACAAAGATATGCAATTATATTATCAGCTTATAATTACATTGTTCAATATACATCCAGTGAGAATAACTTAGTAGCTGACTATTTCTCTCGCGCGCCCGTGCCTAATGCGGAGTGCGAAAGTGACAAACAATATGATGCGTATTGCTCTCTAAACTTTTTAGATTCAATGCCATCAGCTGTTTTGTTTACTGATATTCAAGATGCCACAAGTAACGACAAAACATTACAGACCGTAATCAAGTATATGCACATAGGTTGGCCTCGTAAAATAATATGCAATTTAATACGACCATATTTTTTGTGCCGAACAGATTTACAATACGAAAACGGTATTTTGTTACGAGGGCATAAAGTTGTGATTCCGTTGTCATTACGTGAAAAGCTTTTAAATGAATTGCATAGCACACATTTAGGAATCGTAAAGATGAAATGTAACGCTCGTAGTAGGATGTGGTGGCCGGGCATAGATAGTGACATCGAAGCATGGAGCGGATCGTGCGAGGTGTGCGCGAGCCTGCGGCCGGCGCCCCCGCGCGCCGAGCCGTCGCCGTGGCCGCGGCCGGCCGGGCCGTGGCAGCGCGTGCATATCGACTACCTCTCCGTAGGGCAAAGGGTTTACTTGGTCGTGGTTGATGCGTACTCTAAATGGTTAGAGTGTTTGTATATGCATAGCGGTGTCAGCACACACGATTTAATCAAAAAGCTGAAACATATTTTTTCTGTTTTTGGAATCCCAAATACTCTAGTGTCAGATAATGATGTAAAGATTAATTCTAAAGAATTTAATGATTTTTGTAATAACAATGGCATCCGGTATAAAACTTCCCCAATTTATCACCCTTGTTCTAACGGTCAATGTGAGAATTCGGTTCGGGTGTGTAAAAAAATGTTAAAAAGCATTCTGACAAATAATGTGGCCCAGAATGTTATTCAAGAAAAATTATTAGGTTATCTTTTTGAATATAGAAACACTGTGCACTGTTCCACGGGACACTCGCCAGCAAATTTAATGTTTGGCAGGAATTTGAGATCTCGTCTTGACTTAATCTTACCCGAAAATAAGAAACAGGTTGCATGTCATAATAAATCGAAAACGGATGCTAAAAGACATTTTAAAATCGGTGACAAGGTGAGAGTCCGATGGTACAGTGCCAGAAAGGAATTTTGGAAATTAGGAAGAATTGATAAGATTATTGGAAATAGAATGTTTAAAGTTTTAATAGAAGGAGATGGTACTTCATGTATTAGACATATAGATCAATTGTTGCATTATAAAGGGTTTAAGTGTAACAATAATAATGAACAATCTCAGAAGGAATCGACACAGGATGCACCGCCCACTCCGATCCATTTATCACCTGCATTTTCGCCGCCTGAGTCATCATCAGTCACGCGGGACTCTGAGGTAAATTCCGAAAGTACTGTAACTGTGGTGGAAGAGGAAAGGGGCGATGCATCACCTGTGGGTGCTGCAAAAATTGTTGCAGATGCCCGTTCAGATAGATGTAGGTTGTCAGAAGGAACTGGGGAGAGCGTGGAAAATGCTCGACAGGGTTCATCAACTGAACTTGCGCCTGCGATTGAAACTATACTAGAGCCCGCGGCTGCGGCCCCTCAGACCCCGGCACTTCCGCAAACAGTATATGTTCAAACACGCTCTCGACGACCCAGGAATAAAGTAGATTATTCCCAGTTTTACTAGAAGGTTTTTGTTAGTTTTTATTAGTTAGTTTTTTATTATTTAGTGATGTTTGTTATTGTCTACAGGTTTCAAAAATAAGTGTGGAGGAGTGACGTATATGTAAGGTACTTGAGCGAGTAATAAACGAGCTTCGGTTGAATTCAGTCGTTTCAATTCTATCCGGTACATATCACTACGGTTGTTAGCTATTTGATTAATATACGAGAATTATTGGAAATGTCGCACCTAACGGATTTTTTGAAAGCGGAAATTATTGTTCTATATGAACAATACGAGTCTATAAGTGAAATAGCAAGACGCTTAAATATTTCGGTAAGTGAAATAATTATCTTTTAACTACCTAGAATGTGATAGTGCAATTGAATTTATATAGAATAATTCAGTGCATAGTGCAATTGATTTTTATAGAATAATTCAGTGCATTATTCCTAGTCGGTTAGTTAAATCTTTGTTCACACACAGAATAGGTGGCTAGACCTGGTTTTAAAATAGTTTTTGCTAACAATAAAACCACTTACTTTTGAGGAAAGAAGTTCATTTTGTTAACCTTATTTTATTTTTGTTCACAGAGAAATACTGTGAAGCTATGGATTAGGCGTTACCAACAAACGGGTGATGTGCAGCGTAATCGCCCCGGACCTGTGCCGGTTATGTTTACTGATGAATCGACGCGTCATCGGGAGATTATTTCTAGGCACTCACAAGACCCATTTGTGACCACTAGATCTACTGCTGCCATTCATGGCGTGTCCATGAAAACGATACGCAAACACTTGCATGCGGAAGGGTTCAAGACATATATACCGGCAAGAAAAATTCTACTCACACCCGCCCATCGTAGTGAACGTCTCAGATTTGCGAATGATTATTTGAATTTTGATTGGCATAATAATGTTGTAATTTTTACTGATGAGAAAACATTTAGATCAGACAAAGACGGTCGAAAAATTTTATGGCGAAAATTAGGGGAACGCTATAAAGAAATTAATATGCTGCCGAACAGATTGAGCGGTAGAATAACACTGGGATACTGGGGTTGGATGTCTTCAATGGGTCCAGGTGAATTGGTTGAAGTCGGTGGTCGTTTTAACAGCCAGTCTTATTTAGAGGTGTTACGCGATGTTATGTTGCCATCCGTGCGCATAGCTTATCCGGACGAACACATTTGTTTTGTTCAGGACAACTGTGCCGTGCATCGAGCTGGTATTGTGCGTGATTGGCTCGCGTCACAGGTCAATATGACAGTTATTGATTGGCCGTCGAAAAGTCCCGATTTAAATCCTATAGAAAATCTATGGGGCCAAATGATACTTAACTGGGACTCATCTCAAGTTAAAACTAAAACTAATTTAGATGAATTGGTGATGTCTACGTGGGAATCAATGCGGGGAGGAGATTTGTGTTGGTCGATGGTAATCGATATGAAAAATCGCTTACAACAAATAAAAGATTGTGAAGGAGGGCCGCTTAAGTATTGAGCTAGGTTTTTTTAGTGGCGCAAATTATCTGTAATTAATTTGTTTCAGCAAGGTATATGTAATGTGTAAGTGATGTTATTGTTACTTAATGTAACAAGTATATTCACTTTATTACAAATTAAGTCCGTATCAACTTACAAAAAAGGTAACTAGGTTAATTACATTTCAGTTACAGGACTTGTTATGTCTTATTTTTTTATTTTTTATTTATTTATTTCAAACAATAATTTACAATCAAATGTATGCACAAACAACGCTATATAATCTCACTAGAGATTTTTCAAACGTTGGAATTGCCATAAACTATATCTACCCATCAATCATGTAACTTATGTTAATTTACAAGCGTGATAATCAAACATCTTCAATGAACTTATTACAAATACGCTGTGACACAATAAGTGCGAGCACCGTCGCCCCGGCGGAACCGGTTCTCGAAGCTCGAGCAAACAACTGTATATAGGTTGATGTTTTATTTCCGATTAGTTTTACTAGTCCAACATGAGTGCGGTAAGTTTTTTTTTTAATTTTTTTTTTTTATTGTAACACTAATATATTTCAATATGTGATGTGAGTCTACGTAAATAAATAATAAAAATACTTTATTTTGTAATTTATCCTAACCCATATAATATTGTCTAATATAGTTAGAAGTTAAATCAATATATCGTTGTGAATGTGCTTTATATTATTACCATAAACATGAATTCTTCTAAGAATTGTTATTTTAATAAAACATATTTATTTCGAGCAGTCTCACCTGAATCGGCGGCGATAGACAGGCACATTGAGTGAATATCATAATATCTATTTAGAAGCTTTTATTTCTGAATATAATAGATACCTAGATACGGACTTAAATACCTACTTCATTAAAATAGCACAGTGATTACGAGTATTGAATACCTATCTAGTCTGTAACAACATTATTGTTTTATATTTTAGATATGTTTTTAAAAATGATGGTGATATTTACTTAAATAAATACTGATTATTTTATTAATCCTTCACTTTTTTATTTACAATAATTTCACAAGAATTACCTGGTATTTTATACTAAGGTAAAGTGGGTGCGTAAGTGGTGCTTCTATTTGAATTATTTTTTTGATCAAACTTTATACCTAAATAAATACCTAATTAAAAATTGCAAAAGTGCTAGTGAAGTAGTATAAAAAGGACTTCCAATACTTTCAAAGGTTATTCATAAAATAGAAAACAGTTATATCTGTGCAATCGACTATTTTTTTTTAAATAACGCCACATTTACGATTAAGAAAATTATTGCCTATGAGGGCGCCACTTACGCACCCAATTAACTTTAATAGTAAGTAACTAATAATAAAATTACCTCATGCTTTATTTATTATATTTTGCTTTATTCATACGAAAAAAAACAAAATTTTTAAGGAAAAATAGTGGTTTTTAACTTCCATATTATAAATGTCTTTCACTAGGTTCGAACACGCGACTGGAAAACCTTACCTTTCTGTAACAACCTTATGGTTAACCACTGAGCCACAGCTACGCTGACAAAGGTGATGAATATATGCTAAGCATTTCAAAGGAAATAGATGAACCGTAATAATAACAATAACTTACAATGTGCTATTAAACAAAATCTTTCTTTATGCTTAATAACATAAGATACTATTTCGAATAGAATACATTTGAATATGCTATGGCTATAGTTAAAAAATGTTAGAACTCAATGAATAAAGAATATCTCACCTTATGCTTAGTGTCTTAAGATATTATTTCGTAAAATGAATTAACTAAACCTATTTGCAAAGTTGCTCAGAAGCAAAAAGTCAATAGGTGGTCAGGTATCTTATGCTGTAGCTGTACATTTACAACAGACTATTTTCCTCACTTTGGGGCCTTTGGAAAATCAAGTAAGCTGGTCAAATGGCAGTTAAAATCCCAATTTACTTCGAGCCTTAAAGGTTTAGAATGACTCAATTCGAAAAAATTTAATTAGTCTGCTTTGTCATCAGTCATATTACAAGTTGAATGAAATTCGGAAAAATATATAGTAAAAACACTATTTTGTCAAGATATTTCTAACTAATATAAGTGTTCCTTTTATTTCAGCTTTCTCTGTTAGTAGATATGAGCAAAGGCAGGAATTACATTAGAGATTGACACTGGCAGTCAAACTCGACCGATCTAGTCTACGAAAGGAAAATAAATTTTATTATTGGTTATGAGTTATGAGTCATTGCTCGTGATTTGGATTTAATTTTAGAAAAAAAAATTAAAAAAAAAATTTAATGGGGAAGGATAGAGGGAGAACGAAAAACTTAGTTCATAAATATCTGAATCTATTAATATTCTTACTCAGTTAGGTTGCAGATTTAATTGAATCGTGGGTTATAAGATAACCTAGTTATAATTGGAACATACTCCGTAATTGTAATTTCATTTAAAAAAATTGTAAGGAAGGGATGTAGTGTTCTGTGTCTATAAATAGATACATATGCTGTCCCACTCACAAAAGCAGCGAAGGTAGAACATCAGTTGTACGTTATATAAGTACGTTGTGCGGTAGTCTGATCGCGCAGTCTAACAGTAGATGTCGTACAGAGCGGACGTGTCTTGGTGTAAAGGTGAGCCAGTGTCATAGTGATAGTGAATGTGTTAGAGGTACACTACAGGTAGTATTATCCACTCTATGTTACGTACTACGTCGAAGTTTAGGTAAATATGCACTGGAATATCCGATCCCTGGTTATGACGTATGACATTTTCTCAATTTGTGGGAATATTCATTTTGTTTGGTCATATTTACACTAATAAGTTGACAAAATTGAAAAAATACAGATATATTTTTATTTCAATGTTCATTTAAATAAATCGTAGGAGTTGTGATACAGGTTCTGCATTGTTATTCGCCTCGAAGAAGGCCAGAAGTGGATTGTCGTCTGTTGCTTTTGGGGAAACCTCTCGTCGACAATGTAGAATCGGTTTTAAAGAACTGCAACTGGAAGAAGCGATTTCCGGTGGTGGTGGTGGAAAGGTCGGAACCATGTCGCCGCTCCACGTTTTATTGGACTGGAGAAAACGTCGTAAGCTCAACAGCCTTTTGTTTTGGGCTCTGCTGGCAGGAAGAAAATCTTTAGAAAGGTTTCGCTGGTACGTATTTGGAACATAACCTGTCGTTGGAAAATTCGACTGTCACATGTCTGATTTCATAGGCTGAATTTCATCTTATTGTCCTTTTCAGCTCAAGAATATTTCTGCAGAGCTGGGATGTTTGGGATCCATGGTGATCCATTTGGGATGTTCTAAAAACCCTTAGAAAATTGGAACAGGTGAGATATTTTCTTTGTCCTAAGACAGGCAAGCCACGAAGACAAATGCCTACCTACATTTCTCATCGTCAGACATTAACCGTGAATTTTCTTTGTTCCAGCGGAATGGAATTTACATCTTCATTTTGATTTTGATTTTGATTTTTATTCTTATTTATATTTGGATTGAATTTTGGATTCAATCTCCTAAGAAGTCTTTCTTCATATTGTTTTGTCTTCCGCTGGTTGCAAGGGATGAAATCTTGGGCCATGCTGTTGTAAGAAGGTGACGTTCTCCGAGCAAGACTTAATTTATCAAGGTGACTCTGCCATTATCAGGTCGGTCTACACTTCATTTATTATTATTTTTTAACCAAAGAAGTAACTATGATCAATCCTAGGAGGAGAGGTGAGAGAGTGGAGAGAGGTGATCAATCATACAACTTCTATTGTACTAGATGCTGTGAATACTATAGTGCCTATTCGCAAATGGATATTTATTTAAAGTGTGGTATGTCGGTGGTCAAATTTAGAACCTGCCCTGAATTAGTATATTTAGACTGAGCTAGAATATTGTAACGGCAAATTTGCACTACCCTACATTTGGTTATATCATATAAGTGTATGTACCTAATTTAGTTACCTATTATTAGTGAAAATATAAACGGTATTGATGGTCTATTACATTTTTATTTAATGTCCCATAGGAACCAAAGTCCTCAAGGAATTTATATATATTTTATCAGGGGTCGCCCACCTTGCCGGGTATTTAGAAGTGCTGTTACCAGCCAGGGCACCCCATGATAGTATATTTGTACTTTGGAACAATAAAGTTTGATAAAATAAAAAAAATACAGCATAACTATTGAAAAAGTGTTGTGTCCCTCAGTTATCAACTTATTTGCTGTCGTTAAGCCAATTAATAAAGCAAGGCAACAAAGTGCAGTTTACCAGCAAAGGGTGTGAAATATTTGATAAAAGGGACAATTTGGTAGCCACGGCCATACTTAAAAATGGTGTAATTCTTATAGGAAGAAACATAAAAACTATTAAACATATAGTACAAAAGAAATTAAACAATTTAACGTTATAACGTAGGTTATAGTATTACTTTTTTTTTTAATAAAATTTTGAGTAAAATGATAAAAAACGTGAAAAGTGTTTTTGTTTATCAACGAAATTAAACTTACAATATTCTTATAGTAAGAAACATTCCAAAAATATTTAACATAAGCAGGTATTTATTGAGACTTTCAAAACAGAGGCCCCCCACCCCTGCCCTCTTTTTTGAAAGTCTCAATAAATACGTTTTTTGAAAAATTACATTTTTTGAACTGAATTCTGATGAATATCTCCCGGCTCCATCATCAAAACAGCTCATTGACTTTATAATATTGTATTGTCATCTGACTTACACAGGTATACAAAATTTGAGCTAAATCAGTTGAGGAAAACTGGTTGAAAATTGAGTTCAAAGATTCCATACATTTTTTGTACAAGCTTTTATTGTGTGCCCAAAGTACTTATGAAAACAAATTAAATAAGGCCAAACTCGATTGTGTTAAGTCGTTTTATAAATGAATTCTATCGACTACCAGGGAGTTTCTAAAGAAGAGCATTCACAGATCCAGTTTGTCCGTCTGATCGAATATATATATGTCGGAAAGTTTATAATTAATTCCCTTTTTTTATTATTTTAAACGTGCAAAGAGAAAGTTGTTTAATAAAAGATGCGACGGTTGAATTTTTAAATAGCGAGACGTTAGCAACGAGATATAAAACCGGTTGCCCTAGCAACTGAGAGGGCAGTCTTGTTCGAGCGGCCGTACTGTGCACAACTCGTTTGTGTAGTTTGCTGTGGCTTGGCCATGACTCATTTAATTGTGATTATTGTAATAGATTTGGATTGGTAAACCGATTTATTACAATGGTGGTCTATTCCAGCTAGACGAAAAGCCCTGTCGAACACAGATTCGATACCAGTGTTGGAATCCAAGGTCAACGCGAGGCGGAGCGTTGACTTATCGTCACATTTTTATAATGCCCATGTAAGGTCTCTCTTGCGGCGACATCGATAAGGTGATGTGACTGTAAGTAAGTTTCCATCCTGGCATTAGTCTGTTTTCGTATTGTAAGTAACCAAATGGCTAGTTCACGTCACCCAAGATGTCAGATGCCGATCTCGCGATCCCGCTCAGGCCTCCTTAGACCCTCGTCTGCGACATCAGAAGTGAGATTCGGATCTACAGTTCACATCAAAGGTAAAATTTGGATCTGGAGTTCACATCGAAAGACGATCCTGTTGAATGCTACTCGAGATATGGTTTGCTCTTTGTCAGAAGCCAATACTGTCGTTATTTCTCTAGGTAAGGTACTAAAGTATAGTGTGAACAAGTGATTTACAATGTGCCAAGTAGCTGGAAACTATGTTTTGGGGCCAGTTGGAAGCTAGCGGCAGTGTGCAGCAGGCGCTGGAAAATCCTGGTGAAGTAAAGTGAAGAAGCGAATGGATCTCATGTGCGTGTTTCCGTGCCGAAACCTTGTGTGCTGGATTGCTACGATAATCTGGTGAGTTTTCATTTTATTAACGACTAGCTGTTGCCCGCGACTTCGTCAGCGTGGACTTTACTTTATAAGAATCGTTATTTTGATATTTTTAATAAAACCGGTCAAGTGCATATCAGGTCACGCGCAGTGAAGTGTTCCGTAGTTGTGAATTTCGACTTAGAATCAAAACTAAAGATTTCATCATCATCTCAGCCCTTCTTCCGTCCACTGCTGAGCATAGACATGTCTTCGTCGACACATCTCGGTCCTGTGCTGCTCACATCCAGGTGTACTGGTGTAACCCGCGACTTTGATTATTTCGTCAACCCATCGCATGGGCTCCGTCAGGCCAGTTGCCCTGCCTAGTGCTACTGTAAGTTCATGACCGTTGCCAAATTACAGCTTCTTGGTACTAATTATCTCTAAGTAAAACCACGGACAGAGAGACAGACAGAAATGGCGAAACTATAAGGGTTCCTTGTTTACTACGATCACACAATTCTCTAGTCACAGTCTAAGTCGATCGGAATTTTGACTATTAATATCGTTTTTTGCCAGATATTTCGACGGCCCTTCTGCCATCATGGTTCTGCCAGCATGGACTGTAAACTACATGTAAACTTACACTGTTACCGAATGTTACTGCTACGCCGTGGGTCTCTCTAATACGAAATACTTATGCAATACGTAGTGACTTTGCTAATATTTCATTCATCTTCCGTCTTTTGGCGTCAGTTTCCACATCACTAATCTGATGTAGCTCTCTGCAGCGAACTGCTGCCACCGTCTATACGTATCATCCCCTCTCCCCCGCCCTCCCGATGTGGCGGTGCAATGGTAAGCCTTGTCAAACATGTCTTTCGCTAAGCGGGAGATGAAAGTCGAGAAATAAGCATTTCTACTTTAAGTCCCGACGGATGACGGCGTTCCTCAAGTAACCTTAAACATAGGTTTTCTTAAGATCGCCTTAATCATGAGCCGCGTCCGTAGCTGGAAGCGAGAGGAAAGTACTGGATAGACCTTCCCCCGGGCCATTTTCACTATCGTCACCATTCTATTGATGTGGACTTTCAAGCTGAGGCATCTGCCAAACTTTAGATACCTCCAGGTATTTGACGTGCCAGTGTCTCGGCACATTTTACCAGTAGAGATTCAAGGATGGTAGGAAGTTAGTGTTCTCTGAGATCAATGTCTGCTTAGTGTTCACTAAGAACCTCCGTTTGAAGAGTTTCTCGGGTAGGGCGTCCTATACGGCTGTTTAGAGGTTTGGAGAACTGGAAAATGACCATGATCTTTCGTTCCTCAGGGAAGGAGGTCACAATACGTAGTAAGTAGTCTTGGTATGGGTGTTCCACACATTTTTATTGCAGTGAGTTACAATTTAACCTAACCTTTTTTCCCTAACCTTTCTTCTTAAGTGAGGAAAAGGTGCCTTTCGGCCACAGGAAATCGGACGGTGGCTCTCACCCACAAAAAAACCCATGGTGACATAACGGCGTTACCGCTTTTGCCAAGGCCGTGTGCTAAATCTTGCTCCAAAGACCTGGTATACGGCGACCGCTTATCAGCGGCTTCGGCTGAGCTCATTCGAGGTACTCTCTCAGTTATCAAGAGGAGTCTGAGTGGCCTGCGCGGTGGTACATCGGCCTTCAATTTTATCCGCTAGGGTAAAGACGCGTGTTGACACAAATGCTCCTTTCAACCTAGAGGACCGTATTTGTGGAGCGACGGAATCCCGTTCCCATCGCCCGACTGGCCCACGTCATGGAGGCAGCAGTTGCGCCTCTTTTGCGCGGGAAAAATCCCTTCGGACACCTTGCCAGTAACGGGAGACCGGTATGGTTATGTGGCGTTTACCACTAAAAACTCCGCGGTGTCACCTCTAAACCACTCTGGGCCAGCCCCGGCGCGGCGACCGCTATGGCGGTCCGTGACTCGCTCACTGCACCCTATGCTTTAGTCAGAGGACATCCCCTGCGCCTAACCTAATACTTCCTATTTTGATTCCTTTTTCCATTTTCGCGCCCACAATCATGCTAAAAATGGCCGTTTCATGGCGTTGGGTCTTGCGGCCCTAGATTCTGTGTATTTTTAACAGCGCCATCTATCAGTGACCAAAAAAAAACTAATGAAAATACTCCGAAAAAATCAAAATAGTAAATTTTAGGGTTCCGTATTCCGTACCCGAAGGCTAAAATCGGGACCCTGTTACTAAGACTCCGCTGTCCGTCCTTCCGTCCGTCTGCCTGTCTGTAACCAGGCTGTTTCTCGTGAACCGTGATAGCTAGACAGTTGAAATTTTCATAGATGATGTATTTCTCTTGCCGATATAACAACTAAAAATAGAGTAAAATAAATATTTAATTGAGGCTCCTGTACAACAAACGTGATTTTTTATAGATAACGGGACGGAGCCCTTTGTGCGCGAGCCCGACTCTCACTTGGCCGGTTATTAACTTTATTATTTTATAAAAACCGTAATATAAAATTGACAAAAGTTTTAGCCAATGCTACTGTACAGTTTATTTCATAGCAAATTTTCTTTAAATTGATATAACTTTTTTATTTATCAACGGATTTCAATGAAACAACGACTACATTTTAAGTGAAACTTATTTAAATACATAAATGAAAATCGCAACCGAAGTTGTTCAGCCGTTTCTGAGATTAGCGTCTACAAACACAGTTTTTCGAACAAAAATGTTTGACGTGATTCTTTAAAATTGATATAACTTTTTCATTTACGAACGGATTTAAATAAAACAAACACTAAATTTTAAGTGAAACTTATCACAATATTTCAATGAAAACCGCAAACGAATCGGTTTAGCCGTTTCTCAGATTAGCGTGCACAAACGCACAGACAAACAGACAAACCGACAAACAGACAAACCGACAAAAATTCTAAAAATCATTGTTTTGTGTTCTATTGCGTTGGTAAAAGCCCCCAAAAATATTTTTACTCATTTATCTTCCATGTACAGACAGCGATCGGTTACGATTTTATTATATGTATTGATTGATTGATTGATTTTAGAGCCAAGTATTAATTAATTAAACATCCTTCAGGCTTTTAAACTTTGTGATATGAAAGATATCTAGTCTTTTGACCACTATTCAAGCGGAAAATCAGTTTTGAGTACGCTAGTTTTACGAAGAGTGTGTAACATTTGCTAAGCTCAGTGAGATGTGTCGGTTGAAGCCGGCATGTTGGTTGTGTTATTTAGACATGAGGCAACATGAGGTTGTCGGTTCTGGAGGTGGCATGAGTCGCTGTCGGTTGGGGCCGGCAGTGGCGTACGAAGTTATCGTCACTGAAGTGGCACGAGTGAGTCAACAGAGGGAGCTGATAGTGAAGCCGGTTACTATTCCTAGCAAATGTAGTCTATTTTAAATATTGAGAATTATGAACTAGCAATATAGTACTGTGGCGTGTAAATACTGGTCAAAGATGATAGTTGTTAGGTATTCCATGATTGTTAAAGTCGGAGAGATAACTCCTCCATGCCTTTGCTTAGTATTGGACTTAAGATGGCTGATGCTTATGAACATAGGGAGAGTGATGAAGATGATGAAGAGGGGTAATGATGAAGATGATGAAAAGGGTGATGATGATGAGGGGTGATCGATGATGAAGTTTGTGATGATGATAGCCTTTATCATCATTAATATCGAGGTGATGATGACGATGATGATGATGACGATAAAAAGGTTTATAATGTTGATGATGAAAAGGCATTGATGATGATGACAATATCATTATTGATGACGAGGTAATGATGGCAGTGATGACGTCTATGACGGCGAGTTTACTACGATGATAACCATGGTGGTGGCATAATTTAAGAGTATCAAGGCTGTTTAGGTAATAGTACATTATGGTACTAGTGTGTAACATTGCTGATTACCGCCGTGGCGCCATTGAGACCCGAGCCGTAGGCGAGGGTCTTAAGAGAGCCAAGGACGGTAATCATCAATACACACGTGTATCATACGACGTTTTTCAACACACTTGTGAATAAAATAACAATAAAAACTCATTTTATTTAGTAGATAAAAAGTTTATTTAAAGAAACAATTAGTAAATGTGCAGTTAGTAAAATTATAATTAACTGTTTTTGATGGCATAGCGGTCTCATCGATAGATTATTTATTGAAATACTTTCATATTCTATTGTAATTTGAGGTGGCTCATTATTCGTGTAGGTAGGTGAAATCCAATCATTGGATGTACTTGGTGTTTCGTCAGTAGGAATCTTTTATAAATTTTTCAATATCGTCAGACGATAAAACCTTTAATTTCTTGCTGACAAATGAAAGTATGTTTTTAAGTCCACTCCATCTTTGTTCGGACTGTACTTTTTAACATTGAGTTTAAACACCACAAAGAGCTAGGTTTGTACTTAGAATATAATTATTTAAAGTACGCCATGAACACTTTTTTATGAAAAAGAATGCGTATTCTTGCTGTTTTGCCATTTTATAAAATTTTGGTACGCTAATAGATATTTTTCCTTTGAGTTTTCAGAGTTTTCAGAGTTTTTCAGGTAGTAAACTTTCTATAACGTTAAGGCACAGATTACTAATAAGTTACTACGTAACAGATACATCACTTCCCTACAAACGCCAAATACCTACGCTTTATTTAACTAAACTTTCTAGCTGTCAAGCGACGCGAGGAAATATGAGCCTAACTGCTTTGACTCAACGGAGCGTTTTAGTGCACAGCGGGCGATGACGTCGGCCGTTGTAAGATTACCTTAGGGTTGACTCAATGTTGTAAAATACAAAAATGAACGTGACGCATATTTATGAAATGAAATTTTATTAAAAAGGATCTATAGATGATTTGACTTTAAAAGTTGTGACGTAATAAGAGCGTGTGATTTTCATAGAAACTTCATAAACTGTGGATGTAATGTACCGTACATCGCAATTAGAAACATACGATATTGAGTAATTCGTTATAGCATACTTTCTAGTTCACGTAAATCGTTGTTATATACTTTACTAGAGAAGCTCGTTGGCCCGCACTAGCACTTTCGCATGTAAAGCGGCACCGGGCGTGGTCCGCACTTGGATGGGTGACCACAAGTGGCATAAAAATTGAGCTCCTCTATGCTTCGAAAGGCAGGTATAAGCCATTGGTATCGGCTGTCATATTGTATGGCAGTCGTTAAGCTATGTCAGAAGCCTTTAGGCAGCTTGAAAAATCTGAAACCAGTGTTGGCCACTTACACACATGAAAAACAACAACATATAATATCTGGATACAGTACATCGATGTTAAACTTTCGACGTTCAGTAGGACAATCAAACTTTATACCTACAAAATAATCTGATTGGATGAGACAGTACCAAATCCTATTCTATACGACTACCTACTTTTTAACAAAAAAAAAAAACACAAACAAAAAAACTTACTTTCCTCGTCTTTTCGCAATGTGAAAAACGACAATTCTTTATTGGTTCTTTGATTTTGACATTGAAATACCGCACAATAATGTCTTGACATTGTTAAATAAAACGCTTGTTTAAATTGTAAACAAACAATACGCAGTAAACAAGTCTCATGCACGCGACTACACAGGCCGGAGAGCGGCGCCCCTTTGCCACTTGGGTGTTAGAAAACACGGCTAGCCGGTAGGTACATTTTGAGCGATCTTGATCGAGTGACGGAGGCCTGGTTAAGGGCTTCACATCTTATATCGGGCGGTGTACAACATAAATAATTTTCTTCGTAACTAGTACTTGTAGACATTTTAATTAATAAATAACTATAATTTCAACAGTGAAAAGGAGTTGTGAAAAATGTTTCGCTGTGGCGGTAAAAATTAATCAATTTTCGTATGCGCGCGCATTGCGATCGGCCACAGACTAAAGAGATGAGATTTTTTTGACGGTTATACAAATAATGGA
Organism: Acrobasis consociella; assembly: GCA_963555685.1. Lineage (NCBI taxonomy): Eukaryota > Metazoa > Arthropoda > Insecta > Lepidoptera > Pyralidae > Acrobasis > Acrobasis consociella. The sequence goes on along the minus strand of OY743125.1, from coordinate 13,281,387 downwards.
GAAACGTCTTTGAATTCTTTTAAGCTCAACAAAGGTTCTGCTCGACGTCCATAATAAGACTGCTGAAATCTGGCATATTGTTCGTATAATAAAGAAAACTTATTTTCTGATAAACTTATGTTCAATCCTTCATAGGGGTAATACGATGAATTTAAAAAAACTCTTATATCACGAATATTACAGTGATCGAATACTGCCATTGACGTTTGTGGTTGATGTTTACGATTGGTTTGGAACCCAATAATAACAAACCGTGGTTTCTCAGTTTGCGATGTAGTTTTAATTGCCCAAGTGTGTTTACGAGTTCTGGGGAGTTCGAGTTCTATGAATAACCATTTCATAGAGATCCCAATTCCGGAAAGCTAATGTAATAGCACGATCTTTTTCCAGATGTTTCAATAAATTAATTCTTTCACGATCAGATACTTTGACGTGTGGAACTCGCCAAACTATTTTATTAATAACTATATCATCAACAATTTCTTTAATATTTAATATTAATGCATTAAGGTTACTGTTGCTTCTTAGCAACACTAACTCATGTTCGCAATTTATTATGATTTTTTAGTAATCTTCCGCGAAGCCTAATATTCTGTTTAATGATATTAAAGCAGAGAATGAACCGTCATGAACATTAGTTGTACCAGTAGGAGACCACCCCCATACTTTTGCAGATTTAGATTCATTTTCATTTAAGGAAAGATATGATTTTATGGTTGTAGTAATATATGCATTTTTTATTATGTCTATTTCAACTCCATTTAATTCATACCGAATATCTTGAAATAAAAATAATGCAGGATTGTTGACAAAGCTAACAATTGAAAGTACTTCTTTAGTTTTACTATTGTATACGTTTGCTTTACCTTCAATGTACAAAGTGCTGAGAGAGGGTAATATGTACAAGTCTTGTTGGTTAATAGGGATTCGGATTTCATCATTCTTGTTGAAACTTGTCACGTACGGCTTGTATGAATGAAATTCGAAACTTTCCACGCTGTTGTCGTAGGCTGTTGGTTGAGATATATTTAAAATATTCATTTTAATAATCCTACTAATTTCAAATATTCTTGGTTATTTTTTGAAAGCTTCTTCTGTGAAGAATGGAGAGGTCTTCTTTTCTGAGATGTTTTCTTGAAACTAACTTGAAGAGAGGACGGAATAGGGTTTTTATTAAAATTAATTATTTTCTTCTAAAATGTAAATACAGATGAACCTCCTCACCGCGTAAATTGATTTGATTGTTTTCAGCGTCCAGCAATCTGATATTCAGATCAGTAATCGAATTTTGATTGATTGGGAAATATATTATATTCTTGGGAATTTCAATAATGCGATAACCAGGTGGTACGTTAGGTACAAATTCATGAATTATGTGACTAGCTTTTCCGTTTACCAAAGATCCGCTCACTTCATCACATTCGATGCGCACGAGAGTAGTAGATATAACGCTGACAGGATAACGAGATTCAGTACTTTTATTAGCTTTAACAGTCTTTTTTCCGAATCCTAAAATTCTACCAATTGAATCACGTTTTTCAAAATAAATATCTTCGGAACAGAAAATATTAGTTTTCAGTGTATTGTTATTACAAGTAAGTTTAAAGGAAGCATTTGTAATATTACTACTTAAAAATCTTAAATGTCTTGAAGCTCATAAGACCCTTCTGGAATCTCGATAACTTCATTTCCATAATATAATTTATTATTTCTCTCGTCTATGTTGGGAATCGAATTAAAAGTAGAAAAGTATAAAAGACCACATTCATAATCTTCAAGTAATTCTAGAGTTGGTGAATAGTTTGTTGTCAAGGAGCTTCCCACCTCAGTTATTGACACAGTGAAAGACATGTTTGTACTAAAAAAAAAATTTTTTATTCACTTAAATACATTTTTGCAAAAATTAATTAAAAAATTCAAGTAATGATGTCCACAGTTCGTGGATCTGAAGTTCTGATGTTGAATGTAATTATATTTAATGGATGTATTTTTCAAATATTTTATTAACTCTAATGGTGGTTTCTGCAGTTTGAATATCAAATTATACAGAATCGAATCGCCTCGCAATTGGATAATCATCAGCCACCCGAACAAGCCGGATTTAGACCCTTTTCTTCTACTGTAAGAGGGATATCCTACAGACAACACTTCGGAGCTAACTCCCTAATACAGATTTCTAGACAAAGACTGAGACCTAGACCTAATACAAAAGGTACTTTTAACAAATATCTTAAGCGTGAATACTAAATTAAACAGTTGCTATATAAGGAAAGCAAAAGCTAAAGAATAGATATTAAGTCATACAAAGATCCAGACCAAACCTAGGTCATGAAACAAATACTAGGAGATTACTATTAGCTATATGTGAGATTGCTAACAATGTGCATAAGCAGGTGAATAGGCAATGCGCGAAGATTACATTTAAGCAGCGTGATACAAGCGCGATATGAAATACTTATGCACTAATCACAACCATATTTAAGTATTACAGGTATGCTAACATTTAGGCACGCGGCGTGAAAACAAGCTAGGTACACTACTAGTTAAATAGATAGCCGAGTACAGTTTAAGTAATGAGAAAATGATAAGGCAAGGTCCGTGCTACGGACTCAAGCATATAAATACAGCGACATAGATTCTAGACTAGGTCCGTACTACGAACTCAGGTCTTGAATATATATCGTCGTAAGCGTGAGACCGAGCGTCCTATCAGTGCACTGTTCCAGCGGCTTGCGCGAAATCAGTTGTTGATCGAACGTGCGGACTCGAATGACTGAAGGCGCGTTTAGCTATATAGGGTCACGCGCAAGATGGCCGCTGGCGGGAACTGGAGGGCAGGCGATGGCTGGGGCTGCGTGCGCGCGCGGGGCAGGGCGTCGATGCATAGGCTCGTTGCTAGGCGAAACCAGCGTGACGTCATGTTTATATCATTACGGCATTACACTACCACGGACCATCTCCAAGTGTTAAACCAAATAATAGAAAAATTTACAGAATTCAAACAACCATTATATATAGGTTTTGTTGATTATAATAAAGCATTCGACAGTCTTAATCATCAAGCCATATTTTCCGCCTTAGAACAACAAAATGTAGAATCGACATACATCCAATTAATCCAACACATCTATAGCAACAGTACAGGTGCCGTGAAACTGGAATCCACTGGAACATCTTTCCCTATACAAAAAGGAGTTAAACAAGGCGACCCTTTTCTCCTAAATTGTTTACGTGTACCTTGAAAGAAGTATTTAAGAGTTTGGATGTTAAATGGCAAGGCAAGGGCATTGTCTTGGGCGAAGAGAGGCTAACAAACCTACGCTTCGCCGATGACATTGTCCTTGTTTCTTCTTCCCCCACGGAACTACAAGTAATGTTACAAGATCTGAGCACAGCAAGCCTCGAGGTTGGACTCAAGATGAACATGTCCAAAACAAAGGTCATGACCAACAGGTCCAAAATTAAAATCCAGGTGGACCGACAGGATATACAATATGTCGACGAATACCTCTACCTGGGCCAGATAGCTTTGTTCAAAGACAGGCAAGATAAGGAGGTAGAACGAAGGATCCAAAATGTCTGGAAAAGCTTCTGGTCAGTGGGTGATGTCATGAAGGGAAAACTTCCTTTAACTTACAAACGTGAATTAGTCGATATGTGTATCCTGCCCGTTTTGACTTATGGAGCACAGACTTGGTCACTGACTTTGTCTCAAAGGTTCAAACTCGGGGTTTGCCAACGAGCCATGGAACGAAGTATACTAGGAATAAAACTAACAGACCGTGTACGTAACACCAGCATTCGTTCCAAAACCAAAATAATAGACGTGGGAAGAAAAGCAGCCAAACTCAGATGGGACTGGACTGGGCATGTGTATAGGATGCACCCAGATAGGTGGGCCAAGATCGCTACAGAATGGGTGCCGGTAGGCTGGCGTCGAAAAAGAGGTCGCCCAAGGACAAGGTGGTGCGATGATCTGGTGCTTTTTGACAAGACCTGGAAGTCGAAAATAAATGACAGAGAACAGTGGCGTACTAGAGGGGAGGCTTTTAGGACAGTATAGGCTAGTAAAAAAAAAAATGGTGGTTTTAGATTGCCAAAACTATCAAATTATTCAGAATAATTATCAAGCTTTACGTAGGCTACCCAGTGAGTTTCAGGGTTGTTACAACTATCAAGGTTGAGTATTGCCCACTCTATTTTTCTTGGTTTCGTAGGTAAAGAATCTCTCATAAACACACCACGAAAATAAGGTATATCGTTAGCATACTCTAATAAATCGAAATTAGTAAGTGGTCGTTTGTGTAGCCATTTCATTGGTTTTTTGAATTTTTGAGATATAATCCCGCTCCTTTTTTACTATGCTTGATGTATAATCCTTTTCCAAGAGCAACTGTTTCCATTGTTTTGTTGTGTCGTGCAGACTCTTGAAGATACTGTTTAACCACTTTGTAATCATTTACAGCTTTGCTATACCTGCAGCTCCACCGGCTAGTGAACCGAGAGCCGATAATCCAGCAAAGATGGGAATCAAAGGCAAAAATCCACCACACTTAGGAATAGGTATATAGCGTGGTAAGCGCATACCACTTTTGTTTATAAATATTTTCTTTGCAGCTGCATAAGCATATTTAATAGCAGTGTTTTTGTCTTTACATTTAATTTTTTCCAAACCAGACTGTATTTTTTTTCACAATTTTCATAAACGATTGCGCTCCTGCCTTTAGTTTTGCTTTCATAGCATTTTTTACAATACATGAGGCAATTTTTTCCCTTTTACCAGCATTTTTGGATTTTAACCTTTGTTTTGCCATGTTTAAAAGTTCTAAATCAGCGTTATGTCGAATGTTAATATCACTGTTATTATACGCAATATCGTGATACATGCACGCCCTGTCTAAATAAGTAATACCTCGGTCACCTCTTAATAACCTTTTCTGTAATTTGGTTCCTGGACCGCAAAACTAATACCCGGGTAAATGTAGTTCAAACGGTAACTTATCAATTAAACTGTTAATAATACCACTTTCTTTCTTCATGAATAAGCCGAAACTGATGTTTATCCTTTCGTTACTTGACTTATATTACTGCAACAGCGCACTTTTGTCAACCCAACTGTTTTCGGAATCACTTAGTCCTAACCATTTTACAAACAATTTAGTTCCTTTTCTTTTTATAACTTTTTCAATGAGATAAAGATCAGGAAACTTAGTCTTCTGTAATTCATAACTAGAGATGGGCGGTGGGTATATACCCAATCTACCCATTTGGGAATATACCCGGTAGATTGGGTAAATACCCGGTAAATACCCGTATCTACCCATTTGGTGGGTAGATTGAATTTTATGAATAATTACTTCGCAATTCGTGTCCGAACGTGTGTGCAAGGGCTCTAAAATGCTTAAAATGCAGGTAGACGTCAAATCTGACATTAAAGTATATGAAACCACCATACTAATCATACTTTGAAAGTAGGCTTCTGTGATTTATTATCATTTTTTTGCTGGGAGGTACGCAAACACATACTTATAAGTTTTTCAATGAGCAATCAGACATCAAATGCGATGTAAACATATAAGCACCCTCATACATATATAGAGAGTAGGTATCTTTGACTGCTCATAAAAAGGCAAAACTACTGATTTCGGGGTTGGTCTCGGAACAAAAGATATTCGTATCAATGAGTTCTTTGATTTCCCATTAAAATATTATAATATTTCCCGCAAAATAGTATGCCGGGTATTTACCTGTATCTACCCGTTGTATGGGAACATACAAATTAACAGGTCTAACTTTATATTTTTTGCTGGCAAATGTTAGTAGACCTAATTATATAGTAAAATAAGCAATCAGACATGAAATGCGATGTCAATATACGAGCACTCTCATACATATATAGAGAGTAGGTATCTTTGACTGCTCATAAAAGAGCCAAAACTACTGATTTCGGGGTGGGCCTCGAAACAAAAGATATTCATATCAATGAGTTATTTGATCCCCCATCAACTTATTATAACATTTCCCGCAAAATAGTATGCCGGGTATTTACCTCTATCTACCCGTTGTATGGGAACATACAAATTAACAGGTCTAAGTTTATATTTTTTGCTGGCAAATGTTTGTAGACCTAATTGTATAGTAAAATAAGCAATCAGACATCAAATGCGATGTCAATATACGAGCACTCTCATACATAATAATATATAGAGAGTAGGTATCTTTGACTGCTCATCCGAGAGCCAAAACTACTGATTTTGGGGTTGGTCCCCGAACAAAAGATATCCATATCAATGAGTTCTTTGATTTCCCATCAACTTATTATAACATTTCCCGCAAAATAGTATGCCGGGTATTTACCTGTATCTACCCGTTGTATGGAAACATAAAAATTTACAGGTCTAAAATTATATTTTTAGCCGGAAAATGTTTGTAGACCTAACTATATGTTAAAATAAGCAATCAGTAATCAAATGCGATGTCAATTTACGAGCACCCTCATACATGTATAGAGAGTAAGTATCTTTGACTGCTCATATATAAGCCAAAACTACTGATTTCGGGGTTGGTCTCGGAACAAAAGATATTCGTATAGACGAGTTCTTCGATCCTCTATCAACTTGTTATAACATTTCCCACAAAATAGAATGCCGGGTATTTACCCGTAACTACCCGTTGTATGGGAACATACATATTAACAGGTCTAACTTTATATTTTTTGCTGGCAAATGTTTGTAGACCTAATTGTATAGTAAAATAAGCAATCAGACATCAAATGCGATGTCAATATACGAGCACTCTCATACATAATAATATATAGAGAGAAGGTATCTTTGACTGCTCATCCGAGAGCCAAAACTACTGATTTTGGGGTTGGTCCCCGAACAAAAGATATCCATATCAATGAGTTCTTTGATTTCCCATCAACTTATTATAACATTTCCCTCAAAATAGTATGCCGGGTATTTACCTGTATCTACCCGTTGTATGGGAACATAAAAATTTACAGGTCTAAAATTATATTTTAGCCGGCAAATGTTTGTAAACCTAACTATATGTTAAAATAAGCAATCAGTCATCAAATGCGATGTCAATTTACGAGCACCCTCATACATGTATAGAGAGTAAGTATCTTTGACTGCTCATATAAAAGCCAAAACTACTGATTTCGGGGTTGGTCTCGGAACAAAAGATATTCGTATAGACGAGTTCTTCGATCCTCTATCAACTTGTTATAACATTTTCCACAAAATAGAATGCCGGGTATTTACCCGTATCTACCCGTTGTATGGGAACATACAAATTTACATGTCTAAGTTTATATTTTTGCTGTCAAATATTTGTAGACCTAACTAGATGTTAAAATAAGCAATCAGTCATCAAATGCGATGTCAATATACGAGCACCCTCATACATGTATAGAGAGTAAGTATCTTTGACTGCTCATATTAAAGCCAAAACTACTGATTTCGGGGTGGGCCTCGGAACAAAAGATATTCATATCAATGAGTTCTTTGATCCCCCATCAACTTATTATAACATTTCGCGCAAAATAGTATGCCGGGTATTTACCCGTATCTACCCGTTGTATGGGAACATACAAATTAACAGGTCTAAGTTTATATTTTTTGCTGGCAAATATTTGTAGACTTAATCATATAGTAAAATAAGCAATCAGACATCAAATGCGATGTCAATATACGAGCACTCTCATACATATATAGATAGTGGGTATCTTTGACTGCTTATATAAAAGCCAAAACTACTGATTTTGGGGTTGGTCCCGGAACAAAAGATATTCGTATCAATGAGTTCCTTGATTTCCCATCAACTTATTATAACATTTCCCGCAAAATAGTAGGCCGGGTATTTACCTCTATCTACCCGTTGTATGGGAACATACAAATTTACAGGCCTAAGTTTATATTTTTTGCTGTCAAATATTTGTAGACCTAACTAGATGTTAAAATAAGCAATCAGTCTTCAAATGCGATGTCAATATACGAGCACCCTCATACATGTATAGAGAGTAGGTATCTTTGACTGCTCATCCAAGAGCCAAAACTACTGATTTCGGGGTTGGTCTCGGAACAAAAGATATTCGTATAGACGAGTTCTTTGATCATCCATCAACTCATTATAACATTTCCCACAAAATAGTATGTCGGGTATTTACCCATATCTACCCGTTGTATGGGAACATATAAAGTGACAGGTCAAAGTGTATATATTTTGCTGGCAAATGTTTGTAGACCTAATTATATGTTATAATAAGCAATCAGATAACAAATAAGATGGTATGTGTATATTTAATATGGATAGCATCAGTGATTTTTAATGTTTGTTATTTTTTCTTTTAGAGATAATCATTGTTTTATACATTAAATAACCTTTTTGTACATTTCTACACTTAAATAGTGGACCCGCACTAAATTTTAAATAAATTTTTCAATCTACCCACCCAAACGGGTAGATACGGGTATATACCCGGTGCATATCGGGTAAATACCCAAGCGTGGGTAAATACCCGGGTAGATGCCCATCTCTATTCATAACCGTAAAATGTTCCCAAAATTAGTTGCTTATGTTTGTCTTCTATTCGATAAGTAGGTGGTTTGGTACAGTTAACTTTTTTAACAGTAAATATTTCCGTTGACCAGTTAGGGGTGTAACCTTTACTAAAATCTCCTTTATACTTATTAATTCGAACATGATCACTAACATGAAACAGGGATTTCGTGATATGTTGTTTTTGAGTTTTATTTATATTAGCCTTGACTAAAGTCTCATTATGTTTCACAGCTTCATTCTTTGCGATTTATTGTTTACATTTTGTAGTATCGCTCCCAAGCACTAGCCTTGCACGGTACTTTAAAGTTTTTTTTTTTTTTAAGACGGTAGATATTTGCGCGCCACGCGCTCTACCCTCCTGCTTTTGCAATCCCCACCAAGCTCACCTCTGCTCTGTCGCGCCATTTTTGCCTCATTCTTCGTTTCCGTGCCCAAGCCTTCGCACGTCTACGGATCCTTTACGCATTATAGTGCTATCAATATGAATAGAAAAAGGAAAAGTGAAAATAATAAAGAGAAAATTAAAAAGAAAATCGCGAAGTTGGAAAATAAACTTAATAAAAATAAACCAAAGCGTCGTCGAATAATATCTTCTTCATCTGACAGTGAATTAGAAGGTAAGCAATATCTTAAATAATTAAAATGGGTAGCATCCAGTTTAACCACTTAAATAAAATTACAAAAGATATCTGGACCTGGTGTGAAAGTCGAAGGCTTACTTTGTTTGCATCATATATCAATACGGAAGAAAATTACAACGCTGATTATCTATCTCGCAAAAAATTACAGGACACCGAATGGGAACTGAATGAATCCGCATTCAGTTATATTAAAACAAAATTTGGTGTCCCGGAAATAGATTTATTTGCTAGTCGTCGTAATGCAAAATGTTCCTTGTATGTAGCTTAGAAAAACGATCCCGAAGCATGGGCTAGCGATGCTTTTACGATCTCATGGAAAGATTTGTTCTTTTACGCTTTTCCTCATTTTGCCCTCATTACAAAAGTATTGCAAAAGATTATTGAAGATAGAGCGGAAGGAATAGTCGTAATCCCGAATTGGCCCACACAGCCTTGGTTTCCTATTTTCAAAAGACTATCTACTTCAGAACTTATATATTTTGACCCAGATGTTAACCTATTGCAATCTCCTTTTAGAACGAGTCACAACCTCCACAAGTCGTTGAAGCTGATTGCAGGGAAATTATCCGGCAGGCATTATTAAAAAGTCGTTGTCATCGCAAGCAGTTGACATTATGATGGCATCATTGTCGGATAACACATATAAACAATATAGTGGTAGTATTAAAGCATTGATAAACTATTGTAATTATAAGGGATTTAATGCAACAAACGTCATGATACCAGAGGTTATTAATTTTCTTACTGTTATTTTTAATAAGGGGGCCAATTATGGGACTATAAATTCTTATAAATCTGCTATATCTTTTCTGATTGGGGAACCTTTAGATGATAACAGGTTAAAAAGGTTTATGAGAGGAGTTTTTAGACTGAGACCCACAAAACCTAAATATAACCTATCATGGGACCCAAAGGTTGTTTTGGATTATTTAGCCCAGCAGTGGCCAAATCAAGATCTCAGTTTAAAAACTCTCTTTATGAAAACTGTCACCTTGCTAACGCTAGTGACTGCACATCGTGTGCAGACTTTATCATTAATTAAACTCGTTAATGTTTCTACGATTGAAAATCAAATAATCATTAAAGTATCTGATTTAATTAAAACATCCACACCGGATGGTTTTCAACCTTTACTTAAATTACCATTTTTTGATTTACGTCCTGAAATATGTCCTGCTAGGTGTTTGCAAGTATATATAAACAAAACAGTACATATTTGTAATAGTGATTTATTATTTACAAGTTACAAAAAACCTCATTCAAAATTAAGCTCTCAAAGATTGAGTCATTGGATTAAAGAAACACTCAGCCATAGCGGTATTGACACATCTATTTTTACTGCTCATAGCACTCGCCATGCTTCGACATCAACCGCGAATAGATTGGGGGTCAATATTGACATCATTCGAAAAACCGCTGGCTGGAGTGATTCTTCATCAATATTCGCAAAGTATTACAACAAAGATGTTATCTCTAATAGTAATCATTTCGCGAATTGTATTCTCTCTTCTGGAAATTTATAATATATATTTAAAATGTTTGATTGCACATGCATGTTGCTATTACAATAGTTGTATAATGTTTTCTGTAATAAATACTTCCTACATATCTATAATTATTTTACATTTTTAATCTCTAAACATCTACAAAATGTAAACAATAAATCGCAAAGAATGAAGCTGTGAAACATAATTAATGATCAAACGAACTTACCTGAAGTGAAGTTCGATCACAATTATGTGAACAGCTTCATTCGACGCGATTTATGCTTAACCCTCCTCTTTTAATTATAGAAAATTAACCCACCCGAGTAATATAGCAACTTCTAAAAAATGTAAAATAAAAGTGTAAATTTAACCTTTACACAAAATGAGGCAAAAATGGTGCGACAGGGCAGAGGTGAGCTTGGTGGGGATTGCAAAAGTGGGAGGGTAGAGCGCGTGGCGCGCAAATATCTTCCGTCTTAAAAAAAAAACTTTAAACTACCGTGATCGAACTTCACTTCAGGTAAGTTCGTTTGATCATTAATTATACTTATTAACGTCTATTGGTTTAAACTTTGTTATGCTATGGGGTGTCCTGTTATAACGTTGAACAACGGATTTCAAATGACTGCCTAATCATTGATACTGTCCACAAAGACTAAATCATCAATATCAATCAATACATATAATATAACAGTAGGAACCGCGTGTCTGTACATTTGATAAAAATTACAAAAAATGGATGTGGGCGATAAGAAAAGTCTCTCACTGTCAGATGAAGAAGATTTTTTTGTCTGTCTGTCTGTCTGTCTGTCTGTCTGTCTGTCTGTATGTACTCGCTAATCTTTAAAACTACTGAACAGATTTTTACGCGGTTTTCACTAAAAGATTAAGCTTATCCCTGAGCAACATATAGGCTTTGTTTCATAAAAATATTTTGTCAGATAAAATAGTTATCATCATTTAAAGTTTAAAGATAATTTTTCTATGAGCGATTGTTTGTCTGTTAGTACACGCCAATCTCAGGAAATACTGGACGGATTCAAATGAAACTGAAATTTTTTTGTTATGTAGCTGTTAAGCCTGAGCAACAAATAGGCTATAATTGATTTTGGAAAATGGAACACCAGATGCAAAGCCAGTCCAGTTAAACGACAAGAAATATAAAAATGACGCCTCAGCAAAAGTTGTTTAGCCTGCTGAGCACTTTTTGTTTTGAGTTATAAAAATCAAAGTTCTGGAACACCTGATGCAGAACCATAATGGTCCAGCTAAACTATAAGAAATATAAAATGACGCCTTAACCAAAGTAGTTCAGCCTGATGAGCATTTTTTGTTGAGATATAAAAATCGAAGATCTGGAACACATGATGTAGGGCCATAATCAAATAGTCCAGCTAAATTATAATAAGAAATATGAAAATGACGTCTTAGCAAAAGTTATTCAGCCTGATGAACTTTTATTGTTGAGGTATAAAACTCGAAGATCTGGAACACCTGATGCAAAAATATAATGGTCCAGCTAAACTGTTAGAAATATACATTAATGACGCATTAGCAAAAGTTTTTCAGCCTGATGACCATACTTATATGCCGGAGTCCTAAAGTCCACGCAAACGAAGTCGCGGACATCAGCTAGTAATTTATATAGATGACTTTTTAATGTTCTTATGACTCGCTCAACTATCGATGCTTTTTTTTTTACAGAAAAAGTAGAATAATGGTTTATTTTATATTTGCTCATCAATCTTTGAAAATGTTCATTGTAAAACTCTTTACCTAAATTTGTTTGCAAATTGCTTGGTTTTCGAGTTAATTCAGTCAATATATGTCGCATTGCATCCGTAACACAGTCCTTTGTTTTGGCTTTAAGAGGATTCACCCAAACATATTTCGATAAAGCGTCAATAACAACCAATATTTATTTGTATCCTTTATTAAACTGTGCATATTTTTGTAAGTCTATAAGATCAGCTTGCCACAAATCATCCATTCCTTTTATAATTGTACAACGACGTGGAAAATTCCTTCTCGCTGATCTATGGAGCTCGTCAACTATATTTTGTTTACTCATTTTTATTTAACCTTGACATCATTGAATCTATATCAGTTTTTGTATAGTATGTGGAACTTATATTAGACGAAACAGCTTTTTCTAAACCACTAAGATATTTTTTTACATTTGTTTGTATTTGTTTTAATTCAGCTCTTAAATCTTGAATTTCTTTATCAAAATAGGCTTTGCTGACAGCGTCGTTATCTTCCTTTGGATGTAACAATCCCTTTAATCTTGTTAGTTTTAGATTGTAATCTCCTGTTTCCGATTTGGTTAATGGGTCGTTTAGAGAGTCAAAATATTTAGAAACTCTTAAACGCTTATGAACGTGGTGACCGAATTTGTCTATATTCATTGCAATATAATATAAGTATATAGAGTAAATATTATATGTAAACTGCTCAAATCTTTTAATGTATGCTCTTTATATATTTCTAAATTCTCTCGATACTACTAAGATATAATACTAAATTTTCCCAGTGAATGCTCTTTAAGTTGTACATTCACTATCCCAGCTTCTTGTAATTCTGTTATAATTTCAATAATTTCGTTATCTAATCCTGTGTTGCCAGCTGTCCGTGACTCTAACAATAATTTTAGTCGTTCCACTAACTCATTCAGATCATTCCAATAAACCAAATCAGTATTTTTATTAGGATTTTTCAACAGCTTCATACCTGACCCCTTTGAAAGACTCTCAGTACTAGTGGTTACAGTTCTTGTAAATTTAAATAGAGGTTTAATGATGTTCGTGTATTTAAAACCTTTATTACTATTAGTAGGCTTCTTTGGATCGTAGTTACGTCGATGAGCATTGGTTTCCAATAACATCAATTTGTAATATTGTAACTGTACTTCATCTGTAATTAAATCCATGTTTGGTATTTTCTTAAAAAGTAATTCTTTTAAGCCCGGTGTCTTTTTAATAATACGAGTTCCTATTTTTCATGTTACATCTTGGTCGAAGATACGTATGTTGCCTAGCAAGACTTTTCCGCGATCGTGTCTGATACCAAAAGGAATATCATTAAGTGCTTCAGATGACCAAGGCATATCATCATGATATGTTTGATCTGTAGAGGTCGGTGATGAGCGAACAGATTTGAAGGACTCATCACTTAAGTTGGGTTCAGAGGGTGATACAGTAAGGGTTTTGTAAGAATTGTGTTCATGAGAATCATAGTTTTCTTCGTCGTGTTCTTCCTCGTCAAATGGTTCATCTAAGTATTCTTTAGTAAAAAATGATTTTTCATTTTCACTTAACTATCTTATTTTTGTTTCGGGTATATAATTCTTTTCTTTTTCTTCGTCATATTTTCTAATGTTATTACTTGACAGTTGATTAAGTGGATCAACGATATGTTTGAATATTGTTTCTAAAACCATGTTGCTCGCGTTTTTTTTATCTCCTATCAAATCCACCTTTCTTTTTACATCAGCTGCGAATTTCACTATTTGTTTTTTTAGATTTTTTTCCATTTTATGATCCGTTCTTGTTCAGAATCTCACATAAAGTGAGTTGTTATCATAATGACAGTTTCTTTTTAATGCTAATCTATAACTATAAATGTATCAAATTTCATCCTGTAACATCCTTTATTTCGCTCACAATCCTTATTTATTACAACATAACCATACAGTTCTTTCCATACTGTTGAACACAATTCACGGAATTGATATCATGACATATCAGAACCCACGTGTTCTTCATAAACGTGTTTTAAATTGACATCATCCTGTTTGAATAATACAATAAGGTTTGAATTATCTCTCACGAGTTGCTTCGGTATTTTGGTATAAGTTTGATTAAAATAAAAACAGTCAATATTCTTATGACGTCCCATAGCGAAATAATCCCGTATATTATTTTGATTTTCACAGGCAACATCGTCAAATATTATAATAGAGTTTGGATCAGCTTCCTGCGGATTTAACACTTCAGTATTATGACTATATTTGTTAAACGATACACCTGGCACCATATTTAATACTTTTTCTAGAAATAATTGACCGAGCGAGCGAAGCGAGCGAAGGTCTCTAAATCGAGTTGGGGGCGAAAACACATTGTATGTATGTATGTATGTATGTATGTATGTATGTATGTATGTATGTATGTATGTATGTTTGTACCGCGATAACAGCCGAACCGATGGTTTGATTTTGATGAAATTTGGTAGGCATGTAGGAAATATCAATAGAATTTTCAAGTTCGTTGGGCATCAAAAAATTAATAAAAATGTCCGCGATTGTATACCAAACGAAACCATAGCGCGTTCTAACTTTGGATAGCACCATCTAGGGGTTATTTAGGAAACTGAATTGCGAAAAATAATCGCGACGTCTAAGTTTGCGGCAAACTGGGTAGTTTATTAAATTTAGCAATTTTGTTGAGCGAACTTTGGTACAATCGATATCGCTACTTGTCTGTGCTTCTGTTGTAGTATTAGTAATAATGCCACAAACTAACAAGCAAGAGATTAACGGCAACCAAAGCTAGCGAAGTAGTTTTACGTAGAGTCGCAACTAAGGGAATATGCTAGTACTTCTCATGCCAATAAGAGCTTTGTCAGCAAAAAACTTCGCCCGAAAGCTCCAAACGCTAGCGTTCAATGCGTGAGCACGCTGTGGAGATTCGAGGGCAAGAATCCTTACCAGAACACGGTTCCCATCCCACGCATGACCCGATCGTGGAAGACTGGCCAAGTGTCATGCTCACGAACGCAATTTCCACTGTCGCTTGCCAGGGCAATAAATGTGCACAAATCGCAAGGACTCACTTTGAATAAAGTAGTCGTAGACGTTGGCGTTTGCCCAAGAGCCAAGCTAATCCGACACTATACCGAAAATGTCCCGGACATCAGCCTGTACTAGATTAGGATGGCCCTTAAACAGCTTAAAAACAAAAAGGCGCCGGGCGAGGATGGAATCATCCAGAGCTTCTGAAAGTGGGCGGAACGCTGCTACTGAAAGTCCTTCAAGAGGCTCTTTAATTCCATTCAGCTCGAAGGCGTAACGCCAGAAACGTGAAACAGGGGCATTGTGGTCCTGTTCTTTTAAAAAAAGGGAGATAACACTCTATTGAAGAACTATAGGCCTATCAAGTGTCTTAGCCATGTATATAAGTTGTTTTCGAGGCTCATCACGAATCATCCCGCAAACAGGTTTGATGCCTTCCAGCCTTCCGAACAAGCCGGTTTACGCAAGGGCTTTAGCACCATGAACCACATTTATACGCTGCGGCAAGTTATAGAGAAGACGAGGGAGTATAACCAGCCGTTATGCTTGGGGACAGTGGACTATGAAAAAGCCTTCGATTCGATCGAAACATGGGCCGTGCTTCAGTCTCCAGCGATGCCGTATTGACTATCGGTATATCGAGGTGTTGAAATGCTTTTACAGTAACGCACTATGTCAGTCCGAGTACAGGAGCAGTGGACAACGGCAATTCCACTGCATAGAGGTGTAAACCAGACGTTATAACTTCGAAACTGTTCACCGTTGCACTGGAAGATCAAGCTTCTGGAATGGAAAGGATTTGGAATTGACATCAATGGCGAGTATCTCACCTTCGATTTACCGATGATATCGTTGTCATGGCTTAATCGATGGCAGACCGCGACATTAAGTATGTATGTACTATGCTCGCAGACCTAAACCGAGTTTCCCAACAGGTGAGCCTTAAAATGACCGATCTAGAGCGGCTTCCATCCAGCGCCTTCCAGCTATTCTAGATCAGTCATTTTGGAAATCTTTGGGAGAGGCCTATGTTCAGCAGTGGATGTTATGCGGCTGAAATGATGATGATGATGATAAGCCTTAAAATGAACATGGACAAAATGAAAGTAATGTCGAATGTCCATGTTGCGCTCCTACCTGTTTATGTTGGGAGCTCCACCCTCGAAGTGGTAACCTGGGTCAATTGATCCAGGCAGGAAGCTTCAGCTTCGAGGAAGAGCTCTTTCAACAAATACGACTCGGCTGGGCAGTGTTCGGGAAGCTACGCAGTGTCTTCTCGTCAAAAATACCTCAGTTTTTTAAGACTAAAGTTTACAAATAATGTGTGTTACCAGTGATGACTTATGGATCTGAAACGTGGTCCCTTACTATGGATCCCATAAGAGGGCTAAAGGTGCAACGCGCTATGGAAAGGGCTAAGCTTGGTGTTTCTCTACGCGATCGAATCAGAAATGAGGAAATTTGTAGGAGAACTAAAATCACTGACATAGCCCAACGGATTAGCTCGTTGAAATGGCAATGGGCGGACACATAGCGCGACGAACCGATGGCCGATGGGGCAAAAAGGTACTCCAATGGCGACCACGTACTGGCAAGCGAAGCGTAGGACACCCACCCGCAAGGTGGTTTATCGACCTGACCAAGGTCGCTGGAAGCCGCTCTAGATCGGTCATTTTGGAAATCTTTGGGAGAGGCCTATGTCCAGTCCAGCAGTGGACGTTATGCGGCTGAAATGATGATGATGATGATGAGACGTAGGCGTAAAATAGTTGGCGGCTGGATGTACATACGTCGCTCTTTCAAGATTCAAATGTCTTGGGATATTGAATTTAATCCAGGTTTTGATTTAAATTGTTTGTAATTTTTTTATATAAAATGAAACTCTTGCAGCTCAGAATAGAAGAAGAAAGAAGGTTTGAAAATCTGTTTCCTGCAACGGTATCGAATTGGTAGTGAATAATGTATCACAGTTTCACTGGACATTAAAACTGGTTTAGTTTTGGAATAATATCGCGAGGTCTAAGTTCGCGGCGAACCACTAGGTATTTTGATTGGTATAAGGATTTTGAATTTACGTACAGATTACGAAATCGTAGACCATTTTCATGCAATAATAAGCTTATCACTAAGATTGTCTTTCCACAACTTGATGGACCGCATACAATGCAACGTATTGTATTTGGCAACAAGTTGCTATGTCGCTTAACCCCATTCGTCAGCATAGTAGGGCAAATACATTGTAAGTTTAAGGATTCCTTTTGTTTTATAAATTTCATAATTAGACAATTTAATTAACTTGACTGTCACCTTTGCTGTATCTTAACAAAATGAAAAGTTACAACTTTGCTATTATATTTATTTAAGTTACCCACAAATTAGATCACCAGCATGAGCGACAGGCCTATGTAAAGCGGTTATCCATTGCATTATGCACTATGGTCAGACCTTTTAGGTTTTAGTAATATTATATTGCTAAAACTCAGTGTCTGTGAGTGTCTAGTGAAATATGTCACATGTCTGTGTTTACCTGAAACAAGCAGTGTTACACGTGAATTTGCCAGAGTTAAAATTCTAAAAGTGGTATAATGTGTTGTGGATCGAGTTGAAAATTAATATTGGTAAGTTTTACACAAATATCTCTTACGCGACTTTCGTCATAGATTCCTGACTCCTCCAGTTCGCGATCTAATTTTCCACGATGTTTTTTTTTTTGTTTTCCATAACTTAAAGCTAGAGCTAAAAACACTTGCGGCCAATGAATCACTCACACTAAAACAATTTACCTTTTTGACGCTATTTGCCACACAAAGGTTCACGTGTGAATGTGTAATCAGCCAAAATCTGTTAAAGATTTCGCATGTGAAACATTGTTCAGCAGTAGCCGCTAATTTGATTCTCCAATATTGTTCTAAACAGCTATAAGCGTTCTGGAGTACTTCTTAACAGCCGCTATGCAGATTGTATCAGTAGGCTGAATAAAAGCTGACTAGCTGAGAAAAAATGATTTGTGGTAAGCTGATCTTATAGACTTACAAAAATATGCACAGTTGAATAAAGGATACAAATATATATTGGTTGTTATTGACGCTTTATCGAAATATGTTTGGGTGAATCCTCTTAAAGCCAAAACAAAGGACTGTGTTACGGATGCAATGCGACATATATTGACTGAATCAACTCGAAAACCAAGCAATTTGCAAATAGATTTAGGTAAAGAGTTTTACAATGAACATTTTCAAAGATTGATGAGCAAATATAAAATAAACCATTATTCTACTTTTTCTGTAAAAAAAAGCATCGATAGTTGAGCGAGTAATAAGAACATTAAAAAGTCATCTATATAAATTAATAGCTAATGCCCGCGACTTCGTCTGCGTGGACTTTAGGACTCCGGCATATAAGTATGGTCATCAGGCTGAAAAACTTTTGCTAATGTTTAGTATTCTACTAAATTTAAAAAATATATTGCTCTCTCTCTCTCTTCCGTCCGTGCGTGCCTTGACGCCTACACTGTGTCCGTGTTACTGCTTTATAATAAAATATATTAAAGTGTTTTCGTTATCAAAATTAGTGCAAAATAAACGTGGTGAACAATAAAAGTGCGTTTCAGTAAAGTGGTCACCTCTACACATCCAATTTATAACATAATTTTGGTCCTTCAACGCCTCAAGCAAGATCTCAAGAATGACGCCATTTTCTTTCTCCGTGTACATTCGCTTCACATAACCTCTGTGTGGCGGCGGAAGAAATTCGGCATCGAGAGAAACTGCGAATCGTGCGACACCAGCGCCACAACTTCGACTGTTTTACCGACACGTATCGCACCGGAACAAGGAACGAGCAATACATCAACCAATCACCGACTACTACGTCACGACAGCGCACACGCTAGCCAATAGCAACACACTGATTCAATCGATTCACAAGTCGATTGTCTATTGCCAACAACCAACACCAACAATTGTCATCATTGTGAACACAGAGAACAATACAGTCAATTTGGAAATCCTAAAAAATTCAAGAAATCCTGTAAGATGGATTACGATAATATGGACGCGGACGCGCTCCGTACTCAACGGGGTTCAATTAAGGGCAAATTGACAAGAATCTTCAACTTTGTGAACAATTTCGATGCCGCTACAAATACACTCCAAGACGTACACGTCAGACAAACCGAATTAGACAAAATTGTACAACGTTTGAAGAAATCCAATTAAAAATTGAGCTCATCGATAACGAGCCACAACGCCAAGTCGTACACGACAACGAAAGGGAACAGTTTGAAGAAAAATATTTCCTGTGCAAATCAAAGATGGACACGCTTCTAGGATCCCAATCTGCAGTAAATAGCGCATCCAATGATTCCACAGCGTTTCATGATTGCTCATCATGGCGGAAACCTCAAGTCCGACTTCCAAAATTGGAGCTGCCCAAATTCGATGGGGACATAAGACAATATCCAGCTTTCAAAAATATTTTCTATGCAACGGTCGACAGTACTGATCTACCCGTGGTGCAGAAGCTTCAGTATCTCAAATCTGCGCTCACTGGGGAAGCCGCCGGTCTCATCGCTTCACTGTTGATAACAAGTGAAAATTATCCAAAGGCTTTGGACATATTATCTAGAAGCCATCATCAAAATACAAGATGCATCGGGAAAGTGGGTCAACGCCCGTGCGCTGCTGGATGCTGGAAGTGAAGTGAACATAGTTACCCACAGACTTGTTACGCAATTGCAGCTTAAGCTAACAAACAATGCATGCCTCATACAAGGTGTCGGCCACAGCCAAAACACAGCACATGTAAGTGTGAATACTAATATTTCCTCTCGCTACAAGCCCTACAATGTAAACCTTTCATTTATAGTAATGGACAATATAACAGTGCCCTTACCACACTCATACATATCTACACATACATGGCCTATACCAGCCAAACAAGCACTACAACTCGCTGATCCTACATTCTACATTCCTAGTACAATAGATTTGCTCATAGGTGCTGAACTGTTTTACTCTATTATATACGCTGAACGCATCAAGCTTGGTTCTCAACTACCATACCTCATCGACACTGCCTTCGGTTGGGTTGTTTCTGGCCCAATAATCTCAGACAGCCCGCACTCCTCACATAGTGCACAGCATGTAAGCATGTATGTTTCTGCTCCATCAACAGACAAGTTATTGCAATCCTTCTGGGAGCAGGAGGAGGTATTACCTACAAAACATCAACTGCGTTCACCAGCTGACAAATATTGTGAGGATTTATTTCAAACTACTACCGTTCAAGATACATCAGGACGCTATATAGTCAACTTACCTTTACAGATGGACAGAGTGCCAGAACTTGGTAACTCATTTAACATTGCCTACAAATGCCTACTACAATTAGAATCTAGATTTTCCAAAAATCCTGATTTACACAAACAGTACTCTGATTTTATACATGAGTTTCTAAAACTAGGTCATGCCCAGTATGTGGAACATTTTACACCTACAGATAAAAATGCTTACTATATGCCACACTTTGCCATCATAAAACCAGAAGCTCAGTCAACGAAACTCCGTACAGTATTTAATTGCAGCGCTAAGTCTTCTACAGGAGTAGCTTTAAATGACCTACTACATGAAGGTCCCAATATTTACAACAACATATTTGAAATTCTTCTCAAATTTAGACTTTATAAATATGCATTCTCTTGTGACATAGTTAAAATGTTTCGGCAAATATTTATTAATTCAGATCAATATCCATTTCAGAGAATATTGTGGAGAGATTCCAAGTCTCAACCTCTCCAATGCATTGAATTACGTACAGTTACATACGGCACTAAGTGTGCACCTTATCTAGCATGTCGTACTATACAAGACTTAGCAGAAAAACACTCAAACACTTACAAATTAGCCGCAGATTGCATAAAGCATAGTAGTTATATGGATGATTTTTTGAGCGGTCATGAGTCAAAGGAAAAATGCTACAAGTTGTGTACAGAGCTTATAGAGCTATTAGCTAAAGCAGGGTTCCAATTACACAAATGGACATTCAATCATCCAGACCTTTATACACACATCCTACATTCAAATCTAGTACAAACAAAGGGTTTTCACACTGCACATATAAACACAAAGTCTGAAAGCAGTTCTTATGATTTCACACCATCTAACTCAGTTAAAGTTTTAGGCCTCAAGTGGGTTCATTTTAAGGACGTATTACAGGTCTCTGTACCTGAACCCAGCAATATCCCTTGTACAAAAAGGAATATACTTTCTCAAATAGCAGGTATTTTTGACCCTATAGGTTTGTTAGCACCTACTACTATCATTGCAAAACTAATAATGCAAGATGTCTGGAAACAAAACACTGATTGGGATTCTCCTGTTTCTCAGGAATTAGAGGCTAAATGGCTTAAATATAGAAACCAGTTATTTCATTTAAAAGATATTCAAATACCCAGGTATTATTTTTCTGATGTACCTGGTCAAATAAATTTAATTGGTTTCAGTGATTCTTCCAAGAAAGCTTTTGGAGCTTGCTTATACTTACAAGCTACATATCTCAATAGGCCTCCTAGCAGTCGGTTAGTGGTAGCTAAATCTAAAGCGGCTTCTTTAAAGAAACAGCAGTCCATTCCACGTATGGAATTATGTGCTACACTTCTTTTAGCTCACTTGTGCAACAGATTTATTGCTACAACTAAGGATATAACAAATATTGATCACATGTACCTTTTTACAGATTCACAGATAGTGCTTGGTTGGATTAAGGCACCATACAAACACAAACATGACACATATGTAACACATCGACTCACACAAATTGTCGACACTACCTCAGGTAACGATTGGTATTATATTAACACTAAACAAAATCCAGCTGATTTGATCTCACGAGGTGTTATGCCCAACACCCTACAGACTTGCTTACTGTGGTGGCAAGGTCCGACATGGTTAATCCTCGACAAATCACAATGGCCCCTGGATATACCTCAGTGTCCAGAGTTCAGTGTATGCACACCTCAGTGTCCAAAGATCAGTGTATGTAAGTCATCCCAACCACTACAAACACATAACAAAGTAGCCCACATTTGTACAGCTAAACCTAAAACAAACTATGATTTTTTCTATGCTACTTTCTGTAAACATTCAAACTTTTTAAACTTAACAAGGTCTATAGCATACTTATTTAGATTTATTCACAATATAAAAAATAAAAATAATAAATATAATTCACTTTTGTCACTTTCAGAGCTCAAACAAGCACACAATTTCATCATTAAAGTTTGTCAACATCATTCATTTTTAAAAGAAATTGTTGAATTACAGTTTACATCGAAACCCATTGAGCATACTCAAATAAACTCTCATGAGTCTGACTCACAGATCACTTTACATAACCACAAGGATAGGTCATACACATTTAAATCTAGTCCACTCAGGAAATTAAATCCTTTCTTGGATGAACATAATATACTAAGAGTAGGAGGACGCATACAACACTCAGACATTCCATATGATCAAGCACATCCTATCATACTACCAGCCAAAGACCATGTAACCTCTCTCATAATACAACACTATCACACTAAGTTGCTACACTCAGGTTTACAAAACACTTTGTATAATATGAGATTGAAATATTGGTGTGTAAACGGTAGACAAGAGGTAAAGAAATGTATTTACTCATGTATGCGTTGCACAAGATACCGTGGCAAAGTTTGTGGACAACAAATGTCTGATCTTCCAGTACCCAGGGTCACACTGACTCGAGCCTTTACCCAAATAGGTATCGATTTCAGTGGAGCTATATCCATTCGAAGTGCCATGGTTAGGAATTGTAAATACACCAAAGGGTACATATGTTTATTTGTGTGTTTAGCCACTCGTGCCATTCACCTTGAATTAGTTACAGATATGTCTTCACAATCCTTTATTTGTGCTTTGAAGAGATTCATTGGCCGAAGAGGCATACCTACTTGTTTATATACAGATAATGCTACTAATTTTAAAGGTTCTAAAACAGAACTGCATGATTTGTATAAGATGTTTAAAAATGAAACCTGCTATAGTGAAATAATTGATTTTTGTTCTTCAAACAGCATCGAACATAAGTTCACTGTACCATTAGCTAGCCATATGGGTGGCATTTATGAAGCAGGTATCAAATCTGTAAAATCCTTACTAAAGAGACACCTATTTACAACTAAGTTAACATATGAGTTTTTATATACTGTGTTAGTTCAAATTGAGAGTATACTTAACTCAAGACCATTGTATCCATTAACTGATCTACCAGATGATATAACTTGTTTAACACCAGCTCATTTTATTATAGGTACAGCTCTAACTGATATACCTGAGCCTAATGTAATAGACTTGAAAGAATCTAGACTAGATACCTATAAGAAAATAATGCAAATAAAACAAAGGTTTTGGAAGCAATTTTATTCTAGCTATTTGTCAGAATTACAAACAAGAAACAAATGGTTGTCAGTACAAAATAATTTAAATGTTAATGATTTAGTATTAATAAAAGATGAAAATTGTCCTCCCACCTTTTGGCCTCTAGGCAGAATCATTTCTACAAATATTAATAAGACTGATGGTTTAATAAGATCAGTAGTAATACGTACTTCGAAAGGTGATTTTACTAGACCTATACATAAGTTAGTTCTGCTACCTATTAAAGTAAATAAAGATTAATTTATGTTTGCATAAAAGGCTACGCTTTACGCTCACCTTACGAATATTGTAAAAATAAATATAAGCATTTCATTGTAATAAAATAAGCGAATAGACTTATTTACATGTAATACATAAGTTTAAGTGCATACAAATATACTAAAAATTTACTAAAATTATTAACAATTGCTATGTGCTTTCTACTTAGTCTAAACATTGTTTATGCTATTGTCAGCAAGTTCTAGTGGTTTTGATGCAAGTCATATGTATTTAAAGTTAAAAATAAATACCTAATGTTACATAAACCATAGAATATAGATAAAGTAAATATAACTACATACCTAGGAATAAAGTAGGACATAATATACATACATATATAAATATAAATGTAAAGTGTACTTGAAGGTATATAATATTCTAAAATATATTTTACTTACCTATAGTTACTGTAATTTACCTTCAATGCACTAGTAGTTCTGCATATATACCTGACAGCTTAGGTACATAAATTCTAAGATAAAATTTATCAGGTTAGCTTTACTAAACTAGTATTCAGCGACTTTGTTAAGGGTCCCCCGACCCTAGACCAAAATACAACTTTCCATACAAACGTAGTCTACGTTTTATTTCAAAACGACATGTTCGATTTGGGTAAAATTTTGTAATTTCAAAGATATTGCAATTATCTAGGTTTATATTTAGTTTCCGACACTAAAAATATGAACTTGAAATAGAATATAGTGTTTTATATCATTTTTGACCATTAGTATGGGAAACTTCTAAATCGTTATATTTTCTTTCCAGTTCATAATTTTACTATAGGAAACCCAATATAACCCTAGATAATTGCAATTTCTTTACAATTACCAATTTTTACCGGAATCTGACAAGTGGTTTCAAAATTAAACGTGTACTACGTTTGTATGGAGAAGTCTAGGGTCGCCGGACTCTTAAATAATATTGTTACTCTTAATTTCTGAAATTTAATTTCCTTTGTTTATTGTCTGCATAGTCATTTTGGATAGGGCGCGAGTATGTTTAGTATTCTACTAAATTTAAAAAATATATTGCTCTCTCTCTCTCTTCCGTCCGTGCGTGCCTTGACGCCTACACTGTGTCCGTGTTACTGCTTTATAATAAAATATATTAAAGTGTTTTCGTTATCAAAATTAGTGCAAAATAAACGTGGTGAACAATAAAAGTGCGTTTCAGTAAAGTGGTCACCTCTACACATCCAATTTATAACAGCGTCATTAATGTATATTTCTAACAGTTTAGCTGGGCCATTATATTTTTGCATCAGGTGTTCCAGATCTTCGGGTTTTATATCTCAACAAAAAAAAGTTTATCATTATATGTGGGAGCCAGGATGGCTTTTACGCGGTACCTAAAAAAAAATAGAGCGTGACGATAAGATGAGCGCCCCTCCTCGCGCTGATCCATGCATTACAACCACATGTGTAAAATGAAATACTCTGGCCCACACAGATGTTCTGTGTCCACCTGGGCTTATCGTCAGGCTAAAACAAACAGTCATTGTAATAAATCAGATCACCAATCCATTACAATAATCACAATGAAATGAGTCATGGCCAAGCCACAGCAAAGTACGCAAACGAGTTGTGCACAGTACGGCGGCTGGAACAAGACTGAGTATTTATCGACTGAGCGACGCTTTAATACGCCGTTCAAAACAAGGCAAT
Source organism: Acrobasis consociella (assembly GCA_963555685.1). Classification (NCBI taxonomy): domain Eukaryota; kingdom Metazoa; phylum Arthropoda; class Insecta; order Lepidoptera; family Pyralidae; genus Acrobasis; species Acrobasis consociella. The sequence continues at coordinate 13,255,521 of OY743125.1, read as the reverse complement.
AGTGGGGATATTAACCGCAGCTGTTGTTTACGATAGGCAGGTGCCATTTTGCTATGTAAAATAATAAAATATTAACACAAATATGTTTTTGTAGGTAAATAATTTATATCCCACATATAGCCTATTTGTTGCTCAGGCTTAACAACTACATAACAAAAAAAGTTTCATTCGAATCCGTCCAGTATTTCCTGAGATTGGCGCGTACTAACAGATAAACAATCGCCCATAGAAAAATTATCTTTAAACTTTAAATAATGATAACTTTTTTATCTGACATATGTTCCCGTGGATACTAGTTTCACGGCACCTGTACTGTTGCTATAGATGTGTTGGATTAATTGGAAGTATGTCGATTCTACATTTTGTTGTTCTAAGGCGGAAAATATGGCTTGATTGAAGATTGAAGAAGACTGTCGAATGCTTTATTATAATCAACAAAACCTATATATAATGGTTGTTTGAATTCTGTAAATTTTTCTATTATTTGGTTTAACACTTGGAGATGGTCCGTGGTAGAAGAAAAGGGTCTAAATCCGGCTTGTTCGGGTGGCTGATGATTATCCAATTGCGAGGCGATTCGATTCTGTATAATTTTAATAAATACTTTGTATAAAATTGAGATTAAGCTTATGGGTCTATAATTATTGATATCACTATTATCGCCCTTTTTATGTAATAATATGATATTCGAACTGCAGAAACCACCATTAGAGTTAATAAAATATTTGAAAAATACATCCATTAAATAGAATAGGCATGATGAATGGAAAAATATTTTTGGTCCATCGGTTAGATTATTAAAAAATATTGTACACGTATTTTTTCTTTTCTCTGAGAAACCAAAAATGACAAAGATACAGTGCATTGAAATTTCGCGTGACGTCACGTCTGAGTACGATTTTTACTCAAGTGTGACGTCGCAAGCCCCCACTCCGGAACTTTGACGCTCCGTATCTTTGTGAATTTTTACTTTTTTGGTAAACTGAAAAATACGGGTCTATTATTTTTGGATAATCTAAAAGACGGACTAATTACAATCATACTTTTCGGACCCTGTCGTCACCCTTATTACATTTAACATCAGAACTTCGGATCCACAAACTGTGGACATCATTACTTGAAGTTTTTAATTAATTTTTGCAAAAATGTATTTAAGTGAATAAAAAAAAATTTTTTTTAGTACAAACATGTCTTTCACTGTGTCAATAACTGGGGTGGGAAGCTACTTGACAACAAACTATTCACCAACTCTAGAATTACTTGAAGATTATGAATGTGGTCTTTTATACTTTTCTACTTTTAATTCGATTCCCAACATAGACGAGAGAAATAATAAATTATATTATGGAAATGAAGTTATCGAGATTCCAGAAGGGTCTTATGAGCTTCAAGACATTCAAGATTTTTAAGTAGTAATATTAAAAATGCTTCCTTTAAACTAACTTGTAATAACAATACACTGAAAACTAATATTTTCTGTTCCGAAGATATTTATTTTGTAAAACGTTTTTCAATTGGTAGAATTTTAGGATTCGGAAAAAAGACTGTTAAAGCTAATAAAAGTACTGAATCTCGTTATCCTGTCAGCGTTATATCTACTACTCTCGTGCGCATCGAATGTGATGTAGTGAGCGGACAATGAAATGAGTCATGGCCAAGTCACAGCAAAGTACACAAACGAGTTGTACACAGTACGGCGGCTCGAACAAGACTGAGTATTTTATCGGCTGAGCGACGCTTTTGTACGCCGTTCAAAACAAGGCAATAGTGGGGATATTAACCGCAGCTGTTGTTTACGATAGGCAGGTGCCATTTTGCTATGTAAAATAATAAAATATTAACACAAATATATTTTTGTAGGTAAATAAACATTTTTCTCCCACAAATATATTTAAGTACCGTAATTAACTTCGACGGCGCAAGTACACCTAGACTGGCGGTAGCTGAAAATCAGTGTTTTGCTCGCTGGGCAATTTTCCACACTGAGCTACAGCCTTTTGTAATACTGTAGCACACACATACCTATACTTAGTTTACGTTAGGTTAAGTTTTTCTTTCTTTATGTTTTGTAGTGTGCTATAGATGCAATAAATAATTTACCTATCTATCTATCTATCTTCTGCTTTATCCGACACTATTTTTCGTAGGGCTTTTAAGATAACAGCAACTGGTGGAAAGGCATAAAAGTAATAACTGGACCAATTCAGCGTGAATGTGTCAAAAGCGAATGCTTCGGGATCTCTATGCCAGGATACAAGGCTGGCGAACAAATCAATTTCTGGGGCATTGAATTTATTTGTCAAGTTCTGGAAACCAGATTCTGAGAGTTCCCATTCGATATCAGGATGGGTTTTTCGAGATTCTTTATCTGCGATAGAGTTTTCACTAGACTTAATGTAAGAAGCTGTAATTAATATTCTGCGACCTTCACACCAATGCCATATGTCTTTGGTAACTTTATTCAAATGTGGGTATTGGACACCCACCATGCGATTAATGTAGCTTACAGCTGTAGTGTTGTCCACGCAAAGCAAAATTTGATAGTCATAATATTTTTTAGCAAATACTTTAAGTGCAAAATAAGCTGCCAATAGCTCGAGATGGTTGATATGTAAGTGTTGTTCGCTCTTCGACCAACGAACACTAGCGGTTTGCCCGTTACAGGCAGCGCCCCACCCCGTTGTTGAGGCGTCAGAGAAAATTTCTAAATGATATTGATCCGACTTAATTCTATGAACAGAGTGATCAATAGCATGCAACCACCAGAGTAAATCTGGCAATATAAATGATGTCATGCAATGTCATGAATTTATCGTAGTCATCGTCATCTTGTAGGTTTAAAAATTTACATCTTTCTAATTATTTTGTGTGTGCCCATCCGTATTCCACAGCAGGACAGGCAGAAACTAATAAACCTAGTAGTTGTGCAAACGTCCTAATTTTGCATCTTTTTCATTTAATTAAATCTTGTAACTGTGACTTTATCTTTTTTCTTTTTTCTGGGGGTAAACTTAACTCCCATTTTGAGTATCTATAACGAATCCTAGATATTTACATCGCGTTGAAGGTATTTTAACGCTCTTTTCTTCGTTAATAATAAAGCCCAATGTGTTAGCGCCTTACTGGCGCTAACACTTGCAACACCATGCGGCGGACGGCAACATCGAGACGTAGCTGGCAACCCTATCAGATGAGGAGCGCGGGTGATGTGGCACACGCCCGGTCATCGGTCTTCTTGGCTCAACGCTCGCCGCGTATGGTTGTGTCGGTCCATATATTGTAACTTATTAGTACTGAATTTATAGAACATAGTACATTAAAGTAATTGAAGTAATAATTAGATATTTCATAAAGTACTAGTGATCATTGTATTGAGCATAACGGTCTATTTAGCAAAAATAAATATGTATTATGTATAACTGTGTCTAATATTTATTTTCTTGATATCAGAAGTGCTGAACGTGCCTGCCCACAAGCGAGGATGCACTTGGAAGTGATCGTCAGGAGAGGAGACAAAGCAACCAAAAACTGTAGTAAGACAGCGTAAAACTGTAAGTCGAATCTTTTTCTTTTCTCATTTAATATTGGGTGTACAACAATGTGAACATGATCAAATTGATATATCTTAAACAAGTGCCACAAAAAATTAGTTAAATCAGAATTACACAGATATAATTGTATGGTAACAATACACTGTATAAGTAAGTGCACGTGTTTTTTGCAAAAAGAAGTCCTTGTCTAATATTGGCGTTAGAAAATCATGAAAATGTTTGCAAGATTTAAAAATAAAAATAACGTACGTTACGCAGTTAATTGTAGTGTATTGTGCAAAAACTGTACTTTTTAACATAGGAAATATTGCAAAATTATACGTTAATGCGATTGGTGGTTTGCTATTCTGAGATTTTACAGTCCATTGTTGGATAATGGCCTTTCGTAATGCCTTTACATTGGCGACGTTTTACACTTTTGCGCTATTTGAAGTTAAAAACTGTGTTGAAAAAAGAATATTTTAGAAGATAATAGGGAATATGCATAAAAAAATGTGTTATCTAACCAGTTGATCCATAAGTATTTAAAAGTAAAGTAATGGCAGTGAAAACAGAATAAAAACTGTTTGAAAAACGAACGAGATGTAACGATTTTACGAAAATGTGTTTATCTTACTCACAAACACTATTTTCTATGGCAAATGTATATAGATGAAATGGACGTTGACGTCACACGTTGGCGTCACCAGTCCATATCGAACTTCTTTCCAATTGTTGAAACTTTAAAGTGTCACAAATTTATCGCTGATTATGATCTTTAATAAATTCTTTTATATTGTTTACCGTGGTTAATAAGGATTTTATTAAGCAAATAAAAAAAAATACGTGCATATTCTCTATTGGTCTGATAAGGATGTGCTTCAAGCACAATGGCGATTAGTAGAAACCACAGATGACCGATAACGGAAATCTGAATGAAAACTGTCAAGTCATCAAATGGTGATGAAGGGTTACGATCAGTAGAAACCACGGATGACCGATAACGGAAATCTGAATGAAAACCGTCAAGTCATCAAATGGTGATGAAGAGTTACGATCAGTAGAAACCACGGATGACCGATAACGGAAATCTGTATGAAAACCGTCAAGTCATCAAATGGTGATGCAGGGTTACGATCAGTGAAAACCACGGATGACCGATACGGAAATCTGTATGAAAACCGTCAAGTCATCAAATGGTCGATAAGACTGAAAAACTTCGTTCTTTTGACAATATTGTTTGCAGCTAGCCTTGCAAAGACTTAAAAGTGGACTTCTTGTAGCGGATAAGATGAATATGATAATAATAAAATATGGTAGCTAAGTAATAAAGCACTTAATTGAAATATTTAGTTTCAAAATTTACATATAAATCGTCGTGATCGTCGTAAACTAATTCAGTTGGAAAAACAAAGTTATACTGAATAAGATTGAGTAGTTATTATTAAAGTTGTGTATACATTGAATTCTAACAGAAAAACTATATTTTTACTAGGACAGATAAATATTTTATCACATCAGTAGGTACCTAATTAAAACATTACTCTCTCCTTGAGACACACTTTTTAAAATGTATAATCATATTTTAAATTAAGAACAAAAATTGCTTAATATTTTGAAAGATATAACTTTAATAGTTAAGTTATGATGGGGAAATATGTGCTTTTCATTCATCTATCACGCGCAGCATGAAAATAAAACATAAATTAAACTGGTTACCATGTAATCCAATCCACAACTAGCAACAATTTTACAAAATTAACAAGTATTGATAATCAGCTCGATGCAATTAGATATCCGAATGTAGTGAACGTGATATCTCAATGGCGTAGGGATTTCTCACATCCTTCATTTGAACCACGTGTATTTTTCAACATGCCGAAAGGTGGGCGTCAAAATAATTACTTAAGAACCCAGCTGAAGGTCTTCTTTATTCTTTTCAATCATGTCAGTCCAAAATCATAAACGATGTCTACGATATCTCTCGATGAAAATAGCAAGTCTCGTTGACAGTTTTTCGTCAGTCATAGTATTGCAAACTTCAAAGCGTTGCGTGTGCCTAATCGATTAGTGTTTTTAAATGTATTATACCTGGTTATAAACATTGTAAAAGTAGTGGGTTGTCAGAAGGTGGTGATACGAGTGGTGATGTAAATATGACAAGCAGTAAGACTCAATTTGGTAGAAAATACAGAATTGATTTTAAATTTGAATTATTACAAGATTTTGATTATTACTATGTTCAGTTATTTTTTACGTTGTAATTTTCTTTTAATTCGGTTAAGTTTCATATTGAGACAAAATATTTTTGCTGATTAGTCTCGCAAACTAAAGGATAGGCAAAGAGCAAGAATAAACAGCATTCTGGATTTGCTTATTGCAGTAATTAAAAATTATAAGTTGCATGATAACTTCTCAACAAATAGTATAAACTACCCGTTACATACTTTATAAAAGCATAACTACCATAGCTCACCGAAGTTTTACAAATTAATTGAAGTTAAAAAACGCTTGATATACATTTATTTTACCAAAGAATGTTTGATACAGTGGATTATATGGTCAGAAATAGAAATGTTTTTCAAAAAAGTGATTAAAATGATACTGCCGTCTATGGAAGTAGCTTACGTATAAAGATGATTTGAAATTCACCAATAGATCGTGATTTGATGAGGGGTAAAGTTCGACATGATATTCTCCAGTTCTGAGAACTTGTATACAGTTCAGAATCTAGTCGTGTTGGTTCACATTCAATTACTTTAGCATTGAATTGAGTTAAAAACATAAAGTAACATTTGGAACGATTTATTTACTAGCTTTATTAAAAGCTTAGTTGTTAATGGAAAACACTAAATATAATATAAACAGTTTAATAAAGGTTATAATATGAAATTACCAAGTGTAATGTTATACAGGATGATTTTATACTCACTAGCTTTATTGAAATCTTAGAATCAGAATCACTAATAGAACACAAAACCGTAATAAAAAAAAATAAAAAAAGTTTAAAAAAATTATCACGAAATATCCGCAAATTTTCAATAAATGGTCAACCGAATAATGAATGAACTCGCTCGGGCGGCCGCACAGTCGCACACACGCATATGCACACAGCTGATTCAACCCCGCCGCGCCGCTACCATCGTTCGCTCGCCTCGCCCGCGCCACCCTGTCGCAGTCAGTCAACCGATCGCACGCGCCGCGAGTCGGCAGTCGGCACAACCCTCGCGTCACGGGAGGTTGCGATAGCTCTTTTCCCGCGCGTGTCTCTTACCCATAACAATGTCGTATTCCGCACGAGAGTATTACGAAATGGTGCGCATGACATTCTAAGTGGGGAAAACTTACACGAAGCCAGGAGGCTCTACGAAAGTGAGAGCATTCCTCTTCGTGCTCAAGGCATAACGAATGCTACAGTGCCTCACCGACTGCCAAACGATTTTGGCCGCAAACCATCAGCTTCTTGACTATGGTCAGTTCGAGATACCATCCCATGCACGAGGAAGCGGAGTGCCACGTCTAGTCGTCGAGATAGAAGATGACATTTTAGAGTTTTTCGAGCGGAACCCCCGAGCCAGCACGCGAGATGCAGCTCGGCGATACAGAAGCTGTAAATGCTTTACTAATTACCTACTATCTTCGTACCTATCATTTTTATTAGTGTTTAGGTAGGTACCTTATGTTTTTTTCCTTGCTTAGTAACAATAGCAACTAAAAACAGCTTCAGTATTTTGACGGTCCTAAACACGTAAAGTACGAAGGGAAATTGCATCTTATGATTAGGTATAAAATTAAGACGAGATTCAGTTCCTTCCTTTATTGTTTATCGTGTGTTTACGAAATTGGCCAACACTGTTTGCAAGATTTTTACAGACAGCTTTACGACCGCTATCTAAAGATGACAGCTGAAGGAGGCTGCAAATTTTTATTAAACACTTACGGTCACCCATTCTGGTATAGCACACCCAGGGCTACTTAACATGCGAAAACGCTAATAAAATACGCACCACGATCGTGCTACCGTGTAAATGGTAGAAACGCGAGGTTTATGCAGCCATTTGAGCATCAAAATGAATTTACCCATATTAAACGTAATACAATAGCTACGTAACGATAAAGATCAATGACCTTGCGGCGTAAACGGGTCTCGCGCGGCCTTTACCACGGGCGCGGCGCGGGCGACAAATTCGTTTATTTTTGGGATATCTTTGACGCCTGATATCTTTGGTTTTTACTATGAAACGAGTTAAAAGTAATTCAACATGTATTTTTTATATCACATATAGAGTGCGTTCCTTAAATAAAGCTAGGGAGTTCAAAATCATCCTGTATAATTATTGGATAAATGTTAATTGACCGAGCGAGCGAAGCGAGCGAAGGTCTCTAAATCGAGTTGGGGGCGAAAACACATTGTATGTATGTATGTATGTATGTATGTATGTATGTATGTATGTATGTATGTATGTATGTATGTATGTATGTATGTATGTTTGTACCGCGATAACAGCCGAACCGATGGTTTGATTTTGATGAAATTTGGTAGGCATGTAGGAAATATCAATAGAATTTTCAAGTTCGTTGGGCATCAAAATCGGTTCAGTAGTTTTTGAAATATTAATAAAAATGTCCGCGATTGTATACCAAACGAAACCATAGCGCGTTCTAACTTTGGATAGCACCATCTAGGGGTTATTTAGGAAACTGAATTGCGAAAAATAATCGCGACGTCTAAGTTTGCGGCAAACTGGGTAGTTGACCGAGCGAGCGAAGCGAGCGAAGGTCTCTAAATCGAGTTGGGGGCGAAAACACATTGTATGTATGTATGTATGTATGTATGTATGTATGTATGTATGTATGTTTGTACCGCGATAACAGCCGAACCGATGGTTTGATTTTGATGAAATTTGGTAGGCATGTAGGAAATATCAATAGAATTTTCAAGTTCGTTGGGCATCAAAATCGGTTCAGTAGTTTTTGAAATATTAATAAAAATGTCCGCGATTGTATACCAAACGAAACCATAGCGCGTTCTAACTTTGGATAGCACCATCTAGGGGTTATTTAGGAAACTGAATTGCGAAAAATAATCGCGACGTCTAAGTTTGCGGCAAACTGGGTAGTTTATTAAATTTAGCAATTTTGTTGAGCGAACTTTGGTACAATCGATATCGCTACTTGTCTGTGCTTCTGTTGTAGTATTAGTAATAATGCCACAAACTAACAAGCAAGAGATTAACGGCAACCAAAGCCAGCGAAGTAGTTTTACGTAGAGTCGCAACTAAGGGAAAATGCTAGTACTTCTCATGCCAATAAGAGCTTTGTCAGCAAAAAACTTCGCCCGAAAGCTCCAAACGCTAGCGTTCAATGCGTGAGCACGCTGTGGAGATTCGAGGGCAAGAATCCTTACCAGAACACGGTTCCCATCCCACGCATGACCCGATCGTGGAAGACTGGCCAAGTGTCATGCTCACGAACGCAATTTCCACTGTCGCTTGCCAGGGCAATAAATGTGCACAAATCGCAAGGACTCACTTTGAATAAAGTAGTCGTAGACGTTGGCGTTTGCCCAAGAGCCAAGCTAATCCGACACTATACCGAAAATGTCCCGGACATCAGCCTGTACTAGATTAGGATGGCCCTTAAACAGCTTAAAAACAAAAAGGCGCCGGGCGAGGATGGAATCATCCAGAGCTTCTGAAAGTGGGCGGAACGCTGCTACTGAAAGTCCTTCAAGAGGCTCTTTAATTCCATTCAGCTCGAGGGCGTAACGCCAGAAACGTGAAACAGGGGCATTGTGGTCCTGTTCTTTTAAAAAAAGGGAGATAACACTCTATTGAAGAGCTATAGGCCTATCAAGTGTCTTAGCCATGTATATAAGTTGTTTTCGAGGCTCATCACGAATCATCCCGCAAACAGGTTTGATGCCTTCCAGCCTTCCGAACAAGCCGGTTTACGCAAGGGCTTTAGCACCATGAACCACATTTATACGCTGCGGCAAGTTATAGAGAAGACGAGGGAGTATAACCAGCCGTTATGCTTGGGGACAGTGGACTATGAAAAAGCCTTCGATTCGATCGAAACATGGGCCGTGCTTCAGTCTCCAGCGATGTAGTATTGACTATCGGTATATCGAGGTGTTGAAATGCTTTTACAGTAACGCACTATGTCAGTCCGAGTACAGGAGCAGTGGACAACGGCAATTCCACTGCATAGAGGTGTAAACCAGACGTTATAACTTCAAAACTGTTCACCGTTGCACTGGAAGATCAAGCTTCTGGAATGGAAAGGATTTGGAATTGACATCAATGGCGAGTATCTCACCTTCGATTTACCGATGATATCGTTGTCATGGCTTAATCGATGGCAGACCGCGACATTAAGTATGTATGTACTATGCTCGCAGACCTAAACCGAGTTTCCCAACAGGTGAGCCTTAAAATGACCGATCTAGAGCGGCTTCCATCCAGCGCCTTCCAGCTATTCTAGATCAGTCATTTTGGAAATCTTTGGGAGAGGCCTATGTTCAGCAGTGGATGTTATGCGGCTGAAATGATGATGATGATGATGATGATAAGCCTTAAAATGAACATGGACAAAATGAAAGTAATGTCGAATGTCCATGTTGCGCTCCTACCTGTTAATGTTGGGAGCTCCACCCTCGAAGTGGTAACCTGGGTCAATTGATCCAGGCAGGAAGCTTCAGCTTCGAGGAAGAGCTCTTTCAACAAATACGACTCGGCTGGGCAGTGTTCGGGAAGCTACGCAGTGTCTTCTCGTCAAAAATACCTCAGTTTTTTAAGACTAAAGTTTACAAATAATGTGTGTTACCAGTGATGACTTATGGATCTGAAACGTGGTCCCTTACTATGGATCCCATAAGAGGGCTAAAGGTGCAACGCGCTATGGAAAGGGCTAAGCTTGGTGTTTCTCTACGCGATCGAATCAGAAATGAGGAAATTTGTAGGAGAACTAAAATCACTGACATAGCCCAACGGATTAGCTCGTTGAAATGGCAATGGGCGGACACATAGCGCGACGAACCGATGGCCGATGGGGCAAAAAGGTACTCCAATGGCGACCACGTACTGGCAAGCGAAGCGTAGGACACCCACCCGCAAGGTGGTTTATCGACCTGACCAAGGTCGCTGGAAGCCGCTCTAGATCGGTCATTTTGGAAATCTTTGGGAGAGGCCTATGTCCAGTCCAGCAGTGGACGTTATGCGGCTGAAATGATGATGATGATGATGAGACGTAGGCGTAAAATAGTTGGCGGCTGGATGTACATACGTCGCTCTTTCAAGATTCAAATGTCTTGGGATATTGAATTTAATCCAGGTTTTGATTTAAATTGTTTGTAATTTTTTTATATAAAATGAAACTCTTGCAGCTCAGAATAGAAGAAGAAAGAAGGTTTGAAAATCTGTTTCCTGCAACGGTATCGAATTGGTAGTGAATAATGTATCACAGTGTCACTGGACATTAAAACTGGTTTAGTTTTGGAATAATATCGCGAGGTCTAAGTTCGCGGCGAACCACTAGTAATAATAATCAACGAATTTTTTGTGAGTGTATGGAGAAGTATAGTTTCCGAATTATGTTGAGAGTAGTTTTTACTTCGTTATTTCTTTTAAGTACTAAGATAAACCCATAAGAATAATAAACGGTAGTAGGCTAGTACGGCGAGGCTGCTTTAAGTATAAAATCCAATTGAATGAACCAAATCCTGCTACTTAATTATTATTTTTTTGGGTACCCGGATTCGCAAATAAGCATGAATTCAACAGACAGTATACATCATTTTCAATTACCTAAAGAATTGTCAGGTGAGGCCGAGCCCAATTCTCTAATTTAGGAAATTCAGTTTTTCTACTTTTGGTTACTTTTTACAATCAAAGTAAAAGAAAGTGATTAATGTTGATATTTCAGCGATTCACACCCAGTCTTTTATTGGTAATTAGAAAAAAAGGGACTTCCCTATCTGCTAACTATAATGTCAACTATCTATCATGGGAAGTAAAATAAAAGAACTGTATTCATAGAGCCGGTATAATAAGGAGAAGATTATAAGACAAGTTATGAGTACGAGCCGTTAATATGATGTGTATGTATGAAGACGAAGGAAATCAATTTGAATCTGGTTTGAAGTTATTCCCCCGGTGTTGCCCGCGTAGGGATTGCGTTTTGTTTTCTTTAGGTTTGTTATCTTTAACAGTAATGAATACTGATTATCATAATTAATAAAACAAGTCGTGTAGTTACTCGAGAGAATAAAGATTCTATTTTATTTTTAATTGTGTTGCATGCATTGGCAAAGGATGCAACCGTACCACCTTTTATAATGATTAAGCTTTAGTATTGCTCCAATAGTAATATCATTGTGTCATCCATCTTGTGATAATTGTACGTGTGTGTATTCTGTGTGATTCAACATTTGAGGATAAAAAAATCTAAAAATCTGTTTGAGATGATGATATGACTTAACTGCCAATGGTGGTGCAGATTCAATAGCTTTTACTATTTTTACGAGTTAAGCTCAGCTCAAGTAACAGAATTGCGAATCCGGATATAGGAGGTAAATACGAAGGTGCCGAGTGTTAGCGGGTTATCATGCTATTCCAATATAAAACATTATTTATTTCACCTTTTGTCTAATGCATTCACATCGAACATTCTAGGTTATTGCGGACATAACTTGGAACAGATACTGATGAACGAACAAAGTTACAAAGACTGAGACAGACTTACACAGTTTACGCCTAAGTCAAAGCATATACGGGTCTCGGTAAACAGGCCTTATGACGATACACGGGCAATACAAAACTGGTGTAGAAAGCTGATGTTGCTTGGTTAAAGCTATAATACACAACTCTGATACATTGAATTGCTCTACAATAAGCTATGATCGATTAGTAACAAGTCAGACACACGTGGAATTCTCTAAATAAGATTTGAGTTAATGTGTTTATTTTTCATGTTCTCAGTTCATGCATCAGACACGGACGCAGGCCGAGGACGACCGCGTGGTCAGATGGCCGAGTGTTAGCGCCTTACTGGCGCTAACACTTGCAACACCATGCGGCGGACGGCAACATCGAGACGTAGCTGGCAACCCTATCAGATGAGGAGCGCGGGTGATGTGGCACACGCCCGGTCATCGGTCTTCTTGGCTCAACGCTCGCCGCGTATGGTTGTGTCGGTCCATACCTTGTAACTTATTAGTACTGAATTTATAGAACATAGATTATGATTGTTTAAAGTAATTGAAGTAATAATTAGATATTCCATAAAGTACTAGTGATCATTGTATTGAGCATAACGGTCTATTTAGCAAAAATAAATATGTATTATGTATAACTGTGTCTAATATTTATTTTCTTGATAAATGATTTAAGTAATTTTTGCGTAATTTCAAAATTTTGCAAGCATTCTCTATAGGAATTACCAGACAAAAAAATGTCGTCTAAGCAAATGGAAGATATTAAACCACATGACCTAAGCAATTTGGTGACCGGTTTCATTAGCTTAGTAAAGATGAAGGAGCTGTACAAATACCAAAGGGTTTTACATTAAACTGGTACATTATATCATTCACGACAAAGCGAAGGTATTTTCGTGAATCTGGATGCATTTTAAGTAAAAATTCGCATCTTTCAGATCCAAAGTAGCAACATATGATTCTTCGGATATAAGATTTAAAACAGTACGAACATCCTCTTATTTGAAATGTTTGGTTTTAATGAATTTATTTAGGTTTTTTAAATTAAGGATGAATCTCATCTTGCCGTTAGGCTTTGGTACCAAAAAAACACGAGAAATGTATTGATCTGGGCAGGGTTTATACTCAGATATGGCACCAATAAATAGCAATTTCTCAATAGCATCGTCAATGTGAAGTTTTTCCGAATTGGTAAAACTAGTCATTGGCGGTGGACAAGTTTGATAAACAGGTTCATCAAATTTTATTTGATATCAAGTATAGTGCGATCTCATGTAATCATGGACCATTGTCTATAGAAATGTGAAAGTCTACCGGCATAACGTACCGAATCTAGTCTCGGCGACTCTGCTTGTGATGACGTCGCCGTTGCGTGTAGCTGCGTGATGAGGTCGCGCGCGGCGTCGCGTTCGATGTTGCAGACTAGTGACGCGTTATTATAAACGGTTGCTGCCTGCGGGCACCGGTCCGCGCTTTCCAGTTTAAAACTTTCTTGGATGAACTGGCTGCGGCCTGTGATTTTTTCGGGAAGTCTCGTTTTAAATCCGTGCTAGACTTTGTGGCTGCCTTTGCAGTCTTGATGGTTTTTGCGAAGTCACTTCCGAAAAGGCACTTGTCTATTTTGGTTAGAGCTAATTGGTCTTTTAGCTCCTTCTTTACAGAATATAGTGCAAAGTTCCGTCTTGTTTCGGACTCTGAATGCTGGATATCACAGAGGAGTCTAGCGACATCCATCAGATCCTTTATCAAATCATTATTTTTATCGTTAGATTCGAGTTGGTTTGAGATAACGCGACTCAGTGAGGAAATACCGGCTGCGATTATTTTCTGACGAGATTTAATACTTGTATCCCTTTTGTTTGCTGTTTCAGGGATAGCTGCTTTTATTTCAGCGTTAAGCAGCGGTGCGGAGATATTAACACAATTCGCTGGTATTCAATATTTTTTTAATAATTCAGTCTGGGTATCTTTATTCAGTCCTGATGTAGCTATATGGGCTAGTCTAGTTGCTAGATCTGCATTGATATCCGGCCCATATTCGACAGCGATCGTTGGATCTTCGCCTAATATTGCAAGTAGATCAGTGCTGGTCGAAGGCTCTTCGGTAGGAATCTGAGCAGATTCTTCGCCTTGTACGGAAGGTGGGTCCAAATTATCCGTATCGACTTGAACTTCAGGGTTTGGAACTGGCTCCTGGCCTAGAAAAATAACCCGGTCGTTAATTTGTGTTAATGTGTGGCAAAATTACACGTGTCTTTTTGTACACGAAATAAAAATCAAAATGATTATTTAAAATGCAGGTTACTGGAGACTTTGATGCAAAGAGACAGTCTCACAGACTACTCTAGAACAGTTTAGGTTTTAAATGCGGTGAGATAGTCCCACAGACTACTGTGGTGCATTTTAGGGTTTAAATGCGGCGAGATAGTCCCACAGACTACTCTGGTGCATTTCTCAGCTCAATGCGGCGAGATGGTCCCACAGACCACTCTGGTGCATCAGAGGGTTACAATGCGGCGATATAGTCCCACAGACTATTCTGGTGCATTTTAGGGTTTAAATGCGGCGAAATAGTCCCACAGACCACTCTGGTGCATTAGAGGGTTATAATGCGGCGAAATAGTCCCGCAGACTATTCTGGTGCATTTTGACTGCTTTCATACACAAGCGGGTTGGAAGAAAAGGCCGTATACAAGCAATATATTTTAAAGTTGGTACTTACTTTCTTGGTTATCCGGGTCCGGTGAGGTTGCCCTCGAAGAACATGAAGATGACGATGAACTTGTCGATTCCGTAGAAGATAACGGGACGTTTCGACGGCGACGCGAACGTTTCACTTCTTTTTCTAATTTACGTAACTTTTGAACAATAATTTCGAGATTATTCTCATTTTTACGTTTCGGCATTATGCCAAATTAAATGTAATTTACTTGAAATAACTTAAGAAAATGTGTATTGAATGGACACTTTTAAATTATGTGAAGTGGTTGAGCACTAAATTGCGACTGAAGCGTGTTCGACTGGGGCATGGCGAAGGTAAGATGGGGGTAGAGAAAAAAAAAAACTGTGTTGCCACTTGTAAAGTGTTGCAACCTTATCTAAACTGAAGTGGTGTCACTAGGCGGTACTACATAGTGTATTAAAATACTAGAATGTTACTAATCTTGAGGACAAAACACGAGTATAATTTATAATTTGTTTGACAAGTTATACGGAAATTTTGAAAAACATCTGCCAGTAAAATTACATCTGTTTTTAGGTATAAGTCCGAGTATTCACCGAGATCTTTTAAACAAAATATTTTTCAAATTTGATTTGCATGACGATAATCAGACTCTGAAACGCAGTCGTTAGTTAAATGGCTATAGAAACAATCTTGCGATGGTAAACTAAGTTCTTTATACGAATTCCAACTAGTCATATATTCGTATGGGTACACACCTTTTCGTCTTACCAGATCAAAATGCTTTTTCTCTGGAAAAAAAATTTATAAGTGCTTAAAGTCACTTTCGTTTAAGTTTGCAGCAAGTTTTTCTAAACTAGTACCTAAAAATTTAAATGAATTCACAAACCGCACCGGTATATCTGTCGTGTCAAGGAAAAAGGGGACGAGTCAAAAAAAATTAAAAATGAGATTTTCGCATCTATAATTTCAAAATAATAATATCTATTACGGCAAAAAGGAGACGAGTCAATAAATTGAATATTTTATTATAACATCCCTACGTACATAAAGGGACTAGGCATAACATCGAAACCTATAAATAAGTAAAGGGAGTTCAATCGAGTTGTCTCAGTATCGCGATTTCTTCCGTCAATAATTCAGTTATGCATAGTGAGACGAGTCGATTTGTACCTAAAGTCCGCAATGATATTTTGCATCAGTTGTGACGTCTGCGCGGACTCGTCGTGTGTTGCTGTGACAGAAATTCTGTTAAAATTAGTTTTATCACGTTGTGAGAGTTGATACACATCAAAATGAAGAGAATTAACAAGATAATGTCATTAGCCTTAAAAGAAACAGCCACAGAACGTAAGTATTGTGTATATTTACAATTTTTAGTAAGTAACCGTCAAAACATTTGAAATGCCTGGTTCAAAATATTTAAGTTACTGTTTATTATGAATGTTATGGTTATTTAATAATTATTTATTCAGCATGCAGCTCATAATAATATTTATGATAGGTTCGTAAGTTTGTAGGTACGTAATGGGACTGTATGTAACATACCTACGTACGGGACTCACGCCGCCGCGCGGTTCAATTAGCTAAAATACCTACTTACTAAACTATCAGGTTGTAATTAAAATTATAATACAAGTGTATAAGTGGCCAATAACCACTAATGTCAGATTTTTCAGGCTGCCTAAAGGCATCTGACGAAGCTTGACGATTGCCATCATACAATGATGACA
Source organism: Acrobasis consociella (assembly GCA_963555685.1). Lineage (NCBI taxonomy): Eukaryota > Metazoa > Arthropoda > Insecta > Lepidoptera > Pyralidae > Acrobasis > Acrobasis consociella. The sequence goes on along the minus strand of OY743125.1, from coordinate 13,238,859 downwards.
GCTGGGACCAACGACTTATAAGTGCCTCCCGAAACACGGAGGAGCTCGAGATATGTGTATCCCACTTGTGGTCACCCATCCACGCGAGGACCACGCCCGGTGTCACTTTACTTGCGAAAGAGCTAGTAATGCGCACTACCGCCGGGCCAATGAGCTCCTTCAGGTCTGTTTAAATTAAAGGATAGGCATGTAGATAATGATAAACATTATTATGTATAAGTTAGCATTATATCTGTGCAATGTTAGTGGAATTTTCACCTACCTAATAAGCTATTCGCTTATTTTTTACAGTATCAGAAGAATGTTCTTCGGATAATAATATCAGTACGCTGTCAAACACATCAGAAGTTAGCAGCGAGCTTACTCAAGAACAAAAAGAAGCTGCCGAATCTTTAGAAGATTTGATAACTCTTTCAGATTTAGGAATAACGCCCAATGACAGAAATGATGATGTTAATGAGCCGCTCACAGCCTTTGATACAGAAAGTCCTCGACCAAGCGTTAATTTGGAGCAAATTGAACCAGCTGATTTTGATTCTGACGACAGTGTACGTGATCAAACATTCAATCCCGGATTGGAACAAAGTTCGTCATCCGAAGACAGCTCAATCTCTCCTGAGATTGAGGGGCATCAAAAAAGTACACATAATAATAATATCGTTTTAAATACAGATAGGAAACGAAAGGGAAACAATTTACGCAAGACTATACAGGTTAAAAGAAACAAAGGCGAATCATATAAAACAAAAAAAGGAAAAATTATTCCGGCAAGAAAAGTTACCGCCTTATCAGATTGTCGTAAAAAGTGTTCTACTAAAATTAGCTTAGAAATCCAAACGACACTTTTTGATGAACTATGGGCATTGGGAAATTACAACAAATGTTCTGCATATCTATCATCCCTCATTTTGGATGCACCAAAAAAAACCCAGCGTATATGTAATACTGGTGGAGAGCCTAAATCAAGAACTATAAACCACAAATATCATTTAAAGGTGAATGGCGAATTGATTGAAGTATGCAAAGTTTGTTTTGTAAAAACATTTGCAATTTCTAATAAATGTATAGAGGTGATTATCAAGATGCAATCAAACAGGATATCTGGACTTACAAGTCCTGACAAACGCGGATAGCTTGTTCCATCTAATAAATTTGGTGATGATGTAGTACAAACCATAAAATACCATATTAATTCGTATCCACTATATGAGTCACACTACAGCCGAAGTCATACAAATAGGCGATACCTACCATCAGGACTTTCATTGATTCTGATGTTTTTTTTTTTTAGCTTTTATTTCCCAACACATTTAAGAAATTTTCTTAATTTTTTTTTTTTATGTATCAGTTGTTGGGTATCGGCGTGTCTTGCGACACGAAAGCCTCTTCCAGCTTTTTTCACTCTTCTCTTATTTTGGCTTTTCTATACCATAATAGACCCGCTGTTTTTTTAATGTCGTCAGACCAACGCTTTCTTTGTCTTCCTATTTTTCTTTTTGTTTTGAATCTGGGGGTCCATTCTGTTATGTCTTTAGTCCATTTGTTCCTAAATTCTCTGAGGATATGGCCTGTCCACCTCCATTTGAGAGTTTTTGATTTGGTTATGACATCTTCCACCTTTGTTTTTTGTCTAATATCTATAGCTCTTTTTCTGTCTTTTCTTGTGTAACCTAATATGCTCCTTTTCATAGCTCTTTGGCAAGTGATCAGTTCTTGGTTTTGTTTTTGTGTGTTTGCCAACGTCTGACATCCATATGTTAATATTGGAGATATACAAATATTGTAGACTTTCCTTTTCAATGCTGTGCTATATTGTTTGCCTTTTAAGACTTCTTTAAGGGACCAAAACCGTTTCCACGAATTTGCAACCCTTCTCTCTATCTCCAACTCCATTTGATTACTGAAGGCAATAAGCTGGCCCAAATAAATATACGAGTTTATATATTCTATTTCCTCTTCTTCTATTGTTATTGTTTCTCGTGATCTGTTTGTCATTATTTTGGTCTTGGTTTTGTTCAAAGTTAAGCCCCTCTTTTTGCTCTCTTGTGCCAGGGTCTGAAGCATGCTTTGGAGGTCTTCTGGATTATCTGATATAAGGATTATGTCATCAGCAAATCTTAGGTGGTTTAGTTTTGTTCCATTGATGTTGATTCTGAAATCTTTCCATTCTAGTTTCTTAAAGACTTCTTCTAGTACTGATGAAAAGAGCTTTGGTGAGAGTGGGTCTCCCTGTCTCACTCCTCGGCTTATCGGAAAGCATTCCCCTTCAGTTTCGAGCTTAATTCTTCCTGTACTGTTAGTATACACATTTTTTATTATCCTTATGTATTTTTCTTCGACTCCTTGATTTTTTAGGGCTTCCCAAATGCAGCGGTGTTCTAATAAGTCAAAAACCTTATTATAGTCTACAAACCCAATGTATAGTGGTTGCTGATACTCTTGACTTTTTTCGATAAGTTGCCTTATTACATGGATGTGGTCTAATGTGGAGTATCCTGATCTCTTCCGGCTCCGGCTTGTTCTCTTGATTGTTCTTCATCAATTCTATTGGTGATGCGATTTAGTAACTTTTGAGAACACTTTGTATATGTTAGATAGTTTACTTATTGGGCGATAGTTGCCTATTTCTGGGGTCTTACTCCATAATGTTATCGACGACAGTCGTCCGTCATACGAGCAGTTCAAGGCAATCCATAACACATACGCGATGACGTCGTCGATCGCTTTAGAATGGACTAAAGACGGGACTAAACTACTTTGACAGATAAATAGCTTAAACGGTACTCGATTAGAGTCAAAATGTCAACTTGACAGCACGTGAGTCGACCGAAAATGCCCCCCGTCCCACCCCGCATCATACCCCGCCAATTTCAACTATTAGTGACGAACGTCGTCGCGGCGATACGGCTTTGGGCTCTTATTGGCTAGTTAGAACGCGATGACGTCGTCGCGACGCTTTCGAACGGACTAAAGACGGGACTAAACTACTTTGACAGATTAATAGCGTAAACGGTACTCGATAAGAGTCAAAATGTCAACTTGACAGCACGTAAGTCGACCGAAAATGCCCCCCGTCCCACCCCGCATCATACCCCGCCAACGTCAACTCTTTTAGTTACGGACCTCGTCGCGCCGATATGGGTTGTGCTCTTATTGGTTAGTTCGGAGGTCTAATTATATCTAGTCGGCATATCCATCGAATAGCTGTGAACGTACTCGTAGTGATTAATATTCTCTTTGAGCTGTGGCTATATTTAGTATCCCTTAGCCCCCTTAGCAAGTTTAATGGTCCTACCTAGCTCAATCAGTGTGATTTCTTACTATAGGTAAATAACCTAAGTAGCAGTTACTTAAATGATTGTATCTTTATCGAACAATAATAATTGTTCGAAGACATAACCTAACCTAAAGGATGCTCCGGAACTTCAAGAGGTCTCAAAGGTAAGCAATTTGTGAATTTTGTTTATTAAAAAAGTATATATATATATGCCTACTTAGCCTCATACCTAAATTGCCTCATAAAATTTTCTATATTTTTACAGATATTAGTTATTGCTCTTGCATTTTATGCAAGGGCCGTTACCAGAAGGATGTGGATGTGGCAAAGGTTGCCATCATGGCGCAGCAGTCAGCACGCTATGGCGAAAATAGCAATGCTTTTATTTGGCAATAATATGGAGGATATAAATCATCTGGGCCGAGAATATTACTAGGTATGTAAGCACTACGCTTTTTATCACTACATACTGACTTTGTTTACATCACACTTCGAATGGGCGTGAGCCATCATGGCTGTAGCTGAAATTACAGATGTGAAGTTGGATCCAATGGCAAAAATATTTAAATTGATGAATACATGTACTGTTTGCTATCTTGCTAGTGGTACAAAAATATTCACTGACTAGGGGTTAATTTTAATAAACATTAATATAATCATTTTGAATGACTTTTTTCACCTCCACTCCACCAAAAAGCAAAAAGTGGCCTTTTGCTCTTATGATAGCCATTGGCTCTGTCACCCCTGTTATTTCAGTTGTACAGAACTTGTGGCTGGTCCAGCGGGTTCCGTGGCATATTTCTGCACTGATGCTGCACTTTACTTGTAATTATGGTTAAATTGAGAATTTTGAACTAAATGAGATGTGCCGAGCTGTGAAAATGACAGAGTACATCACATTAAAATCTTAAAGAATTTACTCTCTTAAACAGGATAATCTGATATATTGGTATACAATTATTTTAGGTTTTCAAGAAGAGACACATGGTGATGAAATAGTGTACAACAATTTGTCTAAAATGATGAATAGTACCATGCCCGGTGTTAAGATATTTATACCACCTCATTCCTCTACAGGAAGAATATAGGTAACAGAATGAATAGGAAAAAGAGCAACAACCAGCCAGAATCTGACTGTTATCATCCATAATCCATTCTTTTTGATTACATTGTGCCTTATTTATTATCTACTTACTGGTTTTTACCATTTCATATTATGGACTTTAAATAAAACAATATATTATAAAATAGTTTTGTTTTTCATTTACCAAAGAAGCCATTTTTAACATCAAAGTACATTTTGTTCATGATAAGTTATTTCTCTGCTAGGTTTGAAACTATTTATAAATGTATATACATTAAATAAAAAAGAATCATTATTCAACGGGCTACATTGTTCTGCAGATCTGACAGAAAGAACCATACAATAAACCTAGGTACCTAGGTTAGTAGGTAATGTTAAGTAAACATTATGTACAGACAAAGCATTATGTGTTTTGTGGCTTGAAAGTAGACCGAGCCCAATGCCAAAAAACTTAAAGACCACTTTTAGCATTGTGGTGGGGGAGAAGGTGGCAAAAGGAATCAAATCGAGTCTCTGTCTATATTGCCGTCGTTGTATCCATCGAACAAACGAAGTAAAGCTTTGGAGACACCAATATTAACGGAGCTGCTCAGTTTTGTCGTAGGTAGCTCATTTACTGGGTTTTCGGCCTGGTTCTTGCGACATTCCCATCCTTGGGGCTCAAAATTTGCTTTTTGGTTTGGTAACAGCTGCCTTTCGAAAAAAAAAACTGGTTAAACTGGAGAACTTTTTAGAACAGATAGAAATTTAATAAACAATTAGAGTTAGGTTAGGTATTTGTTGTTTGATGTTATTTACACACGAATGACATGTTTGAAGTTGACATGTCTGTGGAACTTTACTTTTAATGATCATGGCGTCTGGGATATTGAGTCGTACTGATTTTACAATAATAAAATCAATTATATTTTCTTATTATAATAACACTTTTAGGTTCAGATTGGCTTCACTTGTAAGAAAAACAAAGTAAGATTCTCATATATATTAGCCAATCAAGATAAATTTATTGTTTTCGAAAGTACCGATATAGTACCGATAAATTTAGCAAAAAGTTTCACACCACCGGTCTCGATGTGCGTTGTCTACGGGCTCGTATGGTATCCGTATTGTACGGAACGACTGTACGGAGTGGGCATGAGGTACCGGTGTCGATCCGTGCCTTTAGTACGCCCGTAGATACGGCGTATGTTTTTAGAGAGGGGCCGTCGCGGCGATACGGCTTTGGGCTCTTATTGGCTAGTTCGGAGGTCTAATCGTATATCTATAGATCTATAGGTACCTAGTCGGCAGTAGAGGTTTTAGGGTAGGGTGCGGTTGGGCGACCGCCCAGGGCGCCGGATATAAAAGGGCGCTACGAAAGTATATCCCTCCCCTCGTTCATTGATCGAGGTCTACTTACTTTTTATTCTTACGAGGTTCGCTGCAGGTGGGCGTAGAATAAACCACGAATATCGTACACTTGAGTTTATTACAATATGTCGCTAGCTTATACAAGTTCGCAGGCGAGAATGAAGTCCTCGCATTCAAAACACGACAGTACAACGATACATGGAGAGGGCATAAGCCCCGCCCCTGTCAAAACTAATTGGGTGAGCTAATTAGGGCCCGCCCCTGAATCTTGTAAGACTAAAGAACTAATAACCAATTATCTAATTACATTACAATTACTAGATATGTCTAATGATAATATAATTAATTATTATTTATTAAGGCCCGTAACATTTGGCCATCCTAACAGCGACGCGTCCTCGCGGCGGCAATTCCTCCATCTGGTACTTGAGTTCCAATCCAGGTAGTCCGGCTACAGGCGCCCCGGGATGACGGTATACTCGGCGCTCGCTAGAAATAAAAAAAAAGGTTTCGGCAGTAAATTTGTCACGAGTGTTATTTTTCTAGTAAGTTGCGCAACCCATAAATTTGCCCGTCGTTAACGAACCACATCCAGATTTTACAACTTGTGACATACGATAACTGTTACTTAATATTGATCAATTTATAGTGTGCGAGCACTGTAACTATAATCTGACGAATTCTAATCCAGAAAATCAGTAGAATTAATGATGGAAATTTACATTTAAGTTTACTTATAGTTGTAGGTTTTGGGAGTTTATATTACCGATCGATAAACTGCCGTATCACGCAGCATGGCCGCAGAATAAAAAAATGACACGCATCTTAATCATGATATTTTATTTCATTTTTCTTTGTATGCACACAGCGAAATCATGTTATCTTTCTGCTGCCGTATCACACAACATACCCGCATTTCGAGATGAGACGTGACCGTACCACAAAGCCTAGTCATGTCATTTAAATTTTATTTCTGTAGTCATATCATACAGCGCAGCTACTTCACTTATTGAGGCACAGTAGCAAGGTATCACACAGCGTTGGCACGTTACTCATTGAGAAATAGCATTACCGTATCACTCAGCGTAGCCACATTACTCGTTGAGAAATAGCATCACCGTATCACACAGCGTAGCCACGTTACTCGTTAAGACACAGCATCACCGTATCACACAGTGTAGCCAAGTTACTCGTTGAGACACAGCATCACCGTATCACACAGTGTAGCCACGTTACTCGTTGAGACACAGCATCACCGTATCACACAGTGTAGCCACGTTACTCGTTGAGAAATAGCACCGCCGCATCACACAGGGTAGCTACGTTACTCGTTGAGATATAGCATCACCGTATCACACAGCGTAGCCACGATACTTGTTGAGACACACCGTCACCGTATTACACAGCCTAGCCACGTTACTCATTGAGGCACAGCAGCACCGTATCACATAGCGTAGCGACGATACTCTTTGAGACTCAACACCACCGTATCACATAGCGTAGTGACATTACTCGTTGAAACACAGCATCACCTTATCACATAGTGCAGGGACGTTACTCGTTGAGACGCAACATGAATATATCAGACAGCACAGTCATGTTATTATTATTTTCCTTTCTGTGGCCGTATCACACAGCATAACAACATTATGTGAGTTACTGCGATTCATTAATTACAGCTTTCAGCTCAATGCGATCATCGCGGTCTATCTCTTAGTTGGAATTAGTTGAATTGTTGACAAACAAGTTTAAATCTATTGGCGGGAGCCGGTCTATATAGAGCAACCTCAAGAAATGCTCGTTCTTAAACTTAAAACCAAGATATGGAAGGCGAAATATCGGCAGCTCTCTTTAGAACGCCAAGTTTGCGTGACAGCGACAATAGGCACTGATACCATTATGGTTGGGCCAGCGTAGTTGTCAAATCTAACCATAACTACCAAAGAGCGATCAATAGGTGATGCATGATTAGGAACATACACCGAATCAGTAACAGTTCCAACAGAACCATGTAGCACCTGAATATATCGCGTGGCAATGCAATTATTTGATGACTTGAAGCCGGTCTGATGATGGAGCTGGAAAGCGGTCATAGGAACTCTAATGAAACCACTCAATCCCATTAAGTTTGTGCTCGTTTATTTTGTCTTGAAGAGTATACTACCTACTGTAGTCTTACAATAAAAGATTGTCAAAAAAAATCAAATTCAAAGATTTTTAGTTTAGTTATGAAAATGAATTCTTGTAAAATTTTGGTAAAGTGATAATTTTGGTAGTGTAGACTATAATTACTGCAAGCACCGAAACGAATGTTTCGTGTAGTTACGTAATTCCCAAGAATACAAGTAAGTACCAATACTTAAAAAAAAAACTCGTAAAATGAATTTTAAAATACCGGTCGTTAAAATTAAAATAAATATCTCGCACTAAAATGATAACATCTTCTGGTGGGATTCGAACTCTAGACGCGCAAGTCAATCAGATCTCTAAAAAAACACATTGGACTATTTTCTCCTTTGACAATGCGGGTGAAAAAAATCCGTCTATTGTATTTCATAATAAAAAATAAAATTCCTTTGTTATTTCGTTGTCACTACAAACACAAAATGGTCATAAGAGCCATATAATCCAAAGGCGCTTAGGCCCTTTTTGCCAAATCCGCCTGTGTCAAAAATTTCTAAAAAAAATGGTTTGACTTGAAGAATGGCTTAAAATGGATCGATTTTCATATGTTTATTGAACCTGCTTCCAAAATTTTGCGGGAATTGATTGAGGAATGCGACTTCTAGAGGAGAACACACGGACATACGAAAGCATTTTTGGCCAAGCTAAAACGGAGACCTCTCTCGCTTCGCTCGCTCGGACCATTATTTATCAATGCTAAAATTATTGTGTACTTAACCAAATAAATCAGACCAGGGTAATTGAAAAGAGAAAGTGCTTCTCAATAAGTCATAGAAATGTTCACAAAGTCTGTTACTTCATTAGGCTAGCCTCCCACTTTCATAAACAAATACAAAAAGGTTTCGCAGAATTGGCTAGACGTATACAACCATAACAAAAAAAAAAAAAGTCTTGGGGCACCTCGCAACAAGATACATTTATTTATTTTTTTAAAGAAAAACTTGTCAGCAGACTACTAAATTACACACAGATGTGAGCAAGTGGGGCTTAGGAGGTATTATATAATGCCACGGTATAATGCAGTATCCGCAAGACGAAATTACGACCTATTTACATGTCTCAGTCGCGTCGCCTCTCGTGAAGAACAATTAAAAATATCGTAATTAGCTTAAAACTGACTGTTGTAGACTCCCTAAAAATGTTTAAGGTGTATCTTATTAACGCTGAATAAACTAAAAAGACATTATTAAATGACGTCTTACACGACGACGCTGACTTCTTAAATTCGTACTTACGATGTGCAACATTCAAAGAGGAATTATTAACTTCTAGATATGGGATATTCAATTACATAGCTGGCGTATTTTGGAGAATCGATAACCTCGCACGTGGTCACCAAGTTCACCCCTTTTTTTTAACTGATGCTTGGCCACAGTGATTCTATTTTTAGTTAGAGAACAATAGCAGGGACGCTACCGAAAGTCTTTGTGAGTGTAAGCGAGAGTAAGTATCGACATGTCAATCACTATTGTGAAGGAACGACATCACAAAAAGTACAAAAGAAATAGAAAAAAAATATATTATGAAGAACAGGTTTGGTTTTTGGTAAAGTTATGGATATCAGACTATAAGGTGATACCTAGTATTACGGGGTGCCTAGTGATTTCTTACGTTCATATACTAGTGGTTCGCCGCGAACTTAGACCTCGCGATATTATTCCAAAACTAAACCAGTTTTAATGTCCAGTGAAACTGTGATACATTATTCACTACCAATTCGATACCGTTGCAGGAAACAGATTTTCAAACCTTCTTTCTTCTTCTATTCTGAGCTGCAAGAGTTTCATTTTATATAAAAAAATTACAAACAATTTAAATCAAAACCTGGATTAAATTCAATATCCCAAGACATTTGAATCTTGAAAGAGCGACGTATGTACATCCAGCCGCCAACTATTTTACGCCTACGTCTCATCATCATCATCATCATTTCAGCCGCATAACGTCCACTGCTGGACTGGACATAGGCCTCTCCCAAAGATTTCCAAAATGACCGATCTAGAGCGGCTTCCAGCGACCTTGGTCAGGTCGATAAACCACCTTGCGGGTGGGTGTCCTACGCTTCGCTTGCCAGTACGTGGTCGCCATTGGAGTACCTTTTTGCCCCATCGGCCATCGGTTCGTCGCGCTATGTGTCCGCCCATTGCCATTTCAACGAGCTAATCCGTTGGGCTATGTCAGTGATTTTAGTTCTCCTACAAATTTCCTCATTTCTGATTCGATCGCGTAGAGAAACACCAAGCTTAGCCCTTTCCATAGCGCGTTGCACCTTTAGCCCTCTTATGGGATCCATAGTAAGGGACCACGTTTCAGATCCATAAGTCATCACTGGTAACACACATTATTTGTAAACTTTAGTCTTAAAAAACTGAGGTATTTTTGACGAGAAGACACTGCGTAGCTTCCCGAACACTGCCCAGCCGAGTCGTATTTGTTGAAAGAGCTCTTCCTCGAAGCTGAAGCTTCCTGCCTGGATCAATTGACCCAGGTTACCACTTCGAGGGTGGAGCTCCCAACATTAACAGGTAGGAGCGCAACATGGACATTCGACATTACTTTCATTTTGTCCATGTTCATTTTAAGGCTTATCATCATCATCATCATCATCATTTCAGCCGCATAACATCCACTGCTGAACATAGGCCTCTCCCAAAGATTTCCAAAATGACTGATCTAGAATAGCTGGAAGGCGCTGGATGGAAGCCGCTCTAGATCGGTCATTTTAAGGCTCACCTGTTGGGAAACTCGGTTTAGGTCTGCGAGCATAGTACATACATACTTAATGTCGCGGTCTGCCATCGATTAAGCCATGACAACGATATCATCGGTAAATCGAAGGTGAGATACTCGCCATTGATGTCAATTCCAAATCCTTTCCATTCCAGAAGCTTGATCTTCCAGTGCAACGGTGAACAGTTTTGAAGTTATAACGTCTGGTTTACACCTCTATGCAGTGGAATTGCCGTTGTCCACTGCTCCTGTACTCGGACTGACATAGTGCGTTACTGTAAAAGCATTTCAACACCTCGATATACCGATAGTCAATACGGCATCGCTGGAGACTGAAGCACGGCCCATGTTTCGATCGAATCGAAGGCTTTTTCATAGTCCACTGTCCCCAAGCATAACGGCTGGTTATACTCCCTCGTCTTCTCTATAACTTGCCGCAGCGTATAAATGTGGTTCATGGTGCTAAAGCCCTTGCGTAAACCGGCTTGTTCGGAAGGCTGGAAGGCATCAAACCTGTTTGCGGGATGATTCGTGATGAGCCTCGAAAACAACTTATATACATGGCTAAGACACTTGATAGGCCTATAGCTCTTCAATAGAGTGTTATCTCCCTTTTTTTAAAAGAACAGGACCACAATGCCCCTGTTTCACGTTTCTGGCGTTACGCCCTCGAGCTGAATGGAATTAAAGAGCCTCTTGAAGGACTTTCAGTAGCAGCGTTCCGCCCACTTTCAGAAGCTCTGGATGATTCCATCCTCGCCCGGCGCCTTTTTGTTTTTAAGCTGTTTAAGGGCCATCCTAATCTAGTACAGGCTGATGTCCGGGACATTTTCGGTATAGTGTCGGATTAGCTTGGCTCTTGAGCAAACGCCAACGTCTACGACTACTTTATTCAAAGTGAGTCCTTGCGATTTGTGCACATTTATTGCCCTGGCAAGCGACAGTGGAAATTGCGTTCGTGAGCATGACACTTGGCCAGTCTTCCACGATCGGGTCATGCGTGGGATGGGAACCGTGTTCTGGTAAGGATTCTTGCCCTCGAATCTCCACAGCGTGCTCACGCATTGAACGCTAGCGTTTGGAGCTTTCGGGCGAAGTTTTTTGCTGACAAAGCTCTTATTGGCATGAGAAGTACTAGCATTTTCCCTTAGTTGCGACTCTACGTAAAACTACTTCGCTGGCTTTGGTTGCCGTTAATCTCTTACTTGTTAGTTTGTGGCATTATTACTAATACTACAACAGAAGCACAGACAAGTAGCGATATCGATTGTACCAAAGTTCGCTCAACAAAATTGCTAAATTTAATAAACTACCCAGTTTGCCGCAAACTTAGACGTCGCGATTATTTTTCGCAATTCAGTTTCCTAAATAACCCCTAGATGGTGCTATCCAAAGTTAGAACGCGCTATGGTTTCGTTTGGTATACAATCGCGGACATTTTTATTAATATTTCAAAAACTACTGAACCGATTTTGATGCCCAACGAACTTGAAAATTCTATTGATATTTCCTACATGCCTACCAAATTTCATCAAAATCAAACCATCGGTTCGGCTGTTATCGCGGTACAAACATACATACATACATACATACATACATACATACATACATACATACAATGTGTTTTCGCCCCCAACTCGATTTAGAGACCTTCGCTCGCTTCGCTCGCTCGGTCAACTACCCAGTTTGCCGCAAACTTAGACGTCGCGATTATTTTTCGCAATTCAGTTTCCTAAATAACCCCTAGATGGTGCTATCCAAAGTTAGAACGCGCTATGGTTTCGTTTGGTATACAATCGCGGACATTTTTATTAATATTTCAAAAACTACTGAACCGATTTTGATGCCCAACGAACTTGAAAATTCTATTGATATTTCCTACATGCCTACCAAATTTCATCAAAATCAAACCATCGGTTCGGCTGTTATCGCGGTACAAACATACATACATACATACATACATACATACATACATACATACATACATACATACATACATACATACATACATACATACATACATACATACATACATACATACATACATACATACATACAATGTGTTTTCGCCCCCAACTCGATTTAGAGACCTTCGCTCGCTTCGCTCGCTCGGTCAACTATATTTATATTCTGTAACAGACATAGGTAGCCAATCTTGTTCCCTTACTGTATACCAATATTTATAACCATTATGAATGGGGTGTACGTACATATGCCAGTGAAATAACAGTCTATCTAAAACAAAATTACAAGGCATGGAATGCAAAATTCGCTTATTTTAATCAATTTTGATTTTAGCGAAGTTCAAGGTTTCACTAGTTTCTCTGTTGTGACTAGATTTATTCAAGGTTGATCTATGGTAAGTTTAGATCGCCTATGTCTACGTCTGCCATTTTCGCGCTAATACCTACTATCGTAACATTTATAACACTAGACGGAGTGTATTTTTTTTAAAATTTTAATCCATTAGTACCTACGTGCTTTAGGATGAGGCTTATTATTAAACGTGTATTACCTGTTGAGTATGGTGGAGCAGGCCTCGATGTTCGCCAGCACGACGCCGACGCCACGGAGCATGCAAAGCGTTTTCAGTTTTCATATTTCTCTATTTGGCAATGTTGGGCAGAATGGCTAGGCTCTCTGCAATTGTAGCAGATCCGCGCCGCCAATGTCGTCCTCGGTGACCACTTTACGCAGCAATCTTGGGCAGTATGGCCAGGCTTTCTGCAATTGTAGCAGATCCGCGCCGCCAACGTCGTCCTCGGAGACCCCTCTACGCAGCAATCTTGGGCAGTATGGCCAGGCTTTCTGCAATTGTAGCAGATCCGCGCCGCCAACGTCGACCTCGGAGACCCCTCTACGCAGCAATCTTGGGCAGTATGGCCAGGCTTTCTGCAATTGTAGCAGATCCGCGCCGCCAACGTCGACCTCGGAGTCGTTATCATCTTCCACTTTTGTGGCCAGTTACTACACCGTGACGAGATTTTCGAAGCAGGATTAAATTTTGAAATGATCTTTGCATCCTGGTGATCAACTCTTCGACGACTTATTATGGTGTCCGACAGCACAGGTACTTCCTCCCAATAGGTTTTCTTCATCGGCGTCGCTACGTGCTCTTCCTCGTCCATGCTTCTTTTCCGCAAACTATGTTGGTATGGTATATGGTATATGGCCCCGGCATATTGAAAAGGCTTTTATTGAAATCTTTCTTCTGCGATCCCACTTCTGAAATCTTACGAGGTTCGCTGCAGGTGGGCGTAGAATAAACCACGAATATCGTACACTTGAGTTTATTACAATATGTCGCTAGCTTATACAAGTTCGCAGGCGAGAATGAAGTCCTCGCATTCAAAACACGACAGTACAACGATACATGGAGAGGGCATAAGCCCCGCCCCTGTCAAAACTAATTGGGTGAGCTAATTAGGGCCCGCCCCTGAATCTTGTAAGACTAAAGAACTAATAACCAATTATCTAATTACATTACAATTACTAGATATGTCTAATGATAATATAATTAATTATTATTTATTAAGGCCCGTAACAATAAATTATTATTTCATTAGGTATATTTTATTGTAGATATCTAAAAGTGTTCCACCGTAACATCCGAACCAATTATCCAATTTTGACAAATGAGATGTCTATCGATTCTTGTTTCTGTCTGGGTGACAAAGTCTACAATTAGTATGCAATAAATATAACGAATTCGACATACAATAATTTCGAGGCAATTTTTTTTGTTTTTATTTCGAGTCGTGTATCAAATGAAAGGTATCTTAATTAGCACATTTCAATAATATAGTACCTGGGCGACCGAGCTTTGCTCGGTTACATCTCAAACATTAACTAAATTTTTTTAAACTTGTCTAAAAACAATGCAAAATAAAAAATTATATATAAACTTAAACATAAAAAAAAACAAAAGTAAGTCACCGAGTGGGATTCGAACCCGTAACACTCTTTCTAGCGGTCGGTATCCTTAACCACTGAGCTAAAAACAAGGCGGTCGGCGCGACGAAATTGGGACCATATTCTGCGTGGAAAGAAAAACGCATGAAAACTCGAAAACACGCGTTTTCCCAAACATAAAACTAATCTAGATCGATTGCTTACCCCCGAAAATCCCCATATACAAATTTTCTGCGAAATCGTTAGAGCCGTTTTCGAGATCACAGAAATTTATAAATAAATATATATATATACAAGAATTGCTCGTTTAAAGGTATAAGATATATATTGTTAGCTGCAAATGGCTTCCGTAGTTGGGTATTAGCTTTTAAAACGTAGGTAAATCTTGTTTTGAATGGGTTGGAATTGCAGTTAGGTAGGGGGCACCGTAGTAATTTCGCCCAGGGCGCTGGTAGGGCTAGAACCGGCACAGCTAGTCGACATATCCATCGAACAAAATAAAATAAAAATGACTTTGACTTTGCATATCAGCTGTGGCTATATTTACTTAGTACCCCTTATCGTCGTCGTCGAGTCGAGTGTTATGCGTGTTGGCAATCGGACGCGCATCACTCCGCTTACGAATTAAATTTTGATTCGCGATACGCGCGGCATTGGCCGCTGCCCGGCTTCGCCATGAGCACGAAACAGCTTGTGGCCAATGATATACTCGCGTTATAAATAATGATAAGAAGCAACTGGATTGCATGGACGAAGTCAGTGTGATCCAGATTTGCACGAGCAACTGGAAGGAAGAGGAGATCCGCAGTGCAAAGGTGCTGCTGTACGAGTCGCTCGCCATGATCGATCGAATGCCGTCTCGCAGGAGAGACGAAAAGGGAGAGAGGAGTCTTCAGGACATCATCCGGGTGTTCAAGGAGACGGATACGGAAAAATGGCCCATCGAGTTCGTAGTGACTGCCCGAGGGCTTCACTCCTTACCACCGGTGACATTCGACCATGTCGACGTTACCAGACTTCTGAAAGACATAACAACGTTGAAATCAAGTCTGGCTAACTTGCAGTTGAAGTTTGAGGTATCTCAATCTACCATCAATGATTTGCGTACGGAAATTATTGAATTAGAAAGCAATAAATTCGTATGTAGGTCACCCGATGCCTCAAACAGCAACTCGTGCCGCGCTGCATTCGATGCAACGCCGTCAAGTTTCGCGTTAGCGAAATTCGACTCGCCGGTCATCGCCACCGAACGTCATGCGTCACCCCGCCCCGCACCGCGTGCTTCTCCTGCACCTGTGTTGGTGACCAACGTGAGCACGCCTCCACCTCGTGCTTACGCGGCTGCAGCCAGCCTACCTCCCGGGAAAAAGCAGTCAACTCAGAAGGAGTTGGCGTCGAAAAAGATGCCAGCTTCTGAATTAGTTCCGAGAAAGAAACATGAGGACAATGAAGGCTTCACCAAAGTGGAAAGAAAGCGGAGGAAGCCTCCTTGCAGAAATAAGTGCGGCACAGCACTCAGCGGTCCCAATATGTTGCTGCGCTCTGCTGTACCGACGACCCTTCTCTACGTGTCCCGCCTGCATTACTCTACTAAGAGTGAAGACCTGGTGGATTACATGAGAGTAAAGACCAAGCTCATTATAAGAGTCGTGAAGTTGGAATCGCGTCACAACGTGAACTTTAATTCATACGTGGTGCGTGTTCCAACCGCCCAGCTGGAGACCTTCACTCAAGAAGATTTCTGGCCGAGAGGTGTCCTCTTCCGGCGTTATCGCGGGAGGCTACCGGACACCGCGACATCGTGCAGTGCGTCACAGACTTTACGTACAAAATAGTGTTATTTTTTATAAGTTTTATATTATATGTATGTTAGTCTGTAAGGTATATATAAATATGGGCCAATAATGTATTTGTATGTTTTGTTGCCTGCAATAAAGGAATTTATTATTATTATTATCCCCCTCAGTACAAGTTTAATGGTCCTACCTAGCTCAATCAGTGTGATTTCTTACTATATAACTATTTACCTAAGTATTTAGCAGTTATTTAAATGATTGTATCTTTAATGAACAATAATAATTGTTCGAGGACATAAACATAACCTAACCTTAAGGATGCTCCGGAACTTCAAGAGGTATCAAAGGTAAGCTGATAAATATAATATATTTAATATATTTATAAATTATAACACAATGTAATTATATCAACAATTTAGTTTATATTTAATGATAAATATATCAGAGTATTGTTTTCACCTAGACAACAAGATCAACAAGACAATCACATTTGAATAAGTACATCACTCTTCATATAGAGCATTCTTGTCTGCCAGTAAGAAACTAACTAAGGTTTTAACACTGCCCCTTACTCGAGCAAACTGTGCAAAAGTATCACTAGCATGATGCGAGAGTACAATAATAAAATTGAACAAAATTAAAAATAAATAACATTACATTAAACCTAAACACTTAACAAAATAATTGTGTTTCACCTTGGGTAAAGCTTTTGTAAAAAGATCTGCCTCCAACTCAGAAGAAGGCTTGTAATCTAAACAAAATAACTTACGATCAACACATTCTCGAATAAAGTGATGATGTACATCTATGTGTTTAGTCCTACGAAAACACTCATTCTCTACCATTTTTAATGTACTACGATTGTCGTTATAAATTGTGATTGCTTTAGATTTTAACCATTCTTTATAGTTAAGTTCTAGCAAAAAATTACGAATAAATTTTGCTTCTTTGACAGCATTGCCAAGAGCATAATATTCAGCTTCTGTACTAGAACAGGCTACATTTTGTTGCTTATGACTGTGCCAGTTTATGATGCAACTTCCTAATCTAGTAATAAACCCAGAATAAGATTTTCTGTCGTTGGAATCCCCCGCCCAATCTGCGTCGGATGAAATAACTACTTCACTACTTCCTCTTTTAAAATTGAGTCCGAAGTCAATTGTACCCGAAAGATACCGCAAAACACGCTTAGCTGCAATCCAGTGAGACTCATCTTAAGAAGTGTTAATTGACTAAGCTTACTGCATGCAAACGCTATATCTGGACGTGTACAAACAGCGAGATACATTAAACTTCCTATTAGTTCCTGATATGGAAATCTTGGATCTAAGTTATGTGCTTTTGGAAGATTAAAGTTAACTTCCATTGGAGTTGCTATGCTATGACACTCACTCATACCAAACTTTATCAACAGGTTTTTCACATATTCAGATTGACTTAACTTCAAGATACCTTGCTCTCGGTTCCTTTCTACTTTCATACCTAATGCTTGTTTTACAGCTCCAAGTATTTTAATTTTAAAATTAGAATTGAGCAATTCGTAAAGTAATTTCTTTTCATGTTCATTAGAACTAAATATGAAGAAGTCATCTACATATAAGGCTATAATTACCTTGTTTTTAAAATAAACACATTTCTCGGTTTTAAGTTGTGTGAAACCATTACTAACTAAGACTTTGTGAACTTTTTCATTCCAAGCTCTACTAGCTTGTTTAAGTCCATACAAACTCTTTTTAAGTAAACAGACTTTATTCTGCCCCTCAATCACAAAACCAGCGGGTTGTTCCATAAAAATGCGCTCATTAAGATCTCCATTAAGAAAAGCTGTATTTACATCAACATGTTCAATATCCATGTCATTTTGAATACCAATTGCAAAAAGTAAACGTAAGGTACAATGTCTAACGACAGGTGCAAAGGTTTCCTCAAAATCAATGCCGTATTGTTGGGTAAATCCTTTAGCAACTAAACGAGCTTTGAATTTTTCAAAATTACTACTTGGATCAACTTTTTCTTTAAAAATCCATTTGCATTTTATTACGTTACTTTCTTTTGGTCGATCTACAAGCTCCCAGACGTTATGCGACATGAGAGAATTATATTCATCTTGCATAGCCTCTAACCATTGTTTGCTATTCTCAGACTTCATAGCTTCATTGTACGTTCGAGGTTCACTCCGTCCCATTAAACCTATTTCAGTTAAATAGTTCATTTCATAATCTTGAAATCGTACAGGAGGACAACGCGTACGTACAGGTCTAGAATTTTCTGTAACCTCAGAATCTGTATCTAATCTTATAGAAGCAAGTTCTATATTTTCAGAATGTCGAGTACTATTCAATGGTGACTCAGTAACATTATGTTCATTAGAGAAAATCTCATCAATAATAGGATGATCTACAACAGTATTGTTATTAATATTATCCTGAATTCCAGAATTAATAGTTAAATTTGGTGTAGCATATTCATCATCATCAGATTCAATAATGTCTGCCCGAGGAGTGTTCTGATTATAAATCGAAACTTCAATAGTGTTATTAGAATCATTACAATTGTTATTTAATTTATTAGTATTGTAATGAGTACCTCTAACATTTTCAATAAAATCTACTGAACGAGCTTTAATCATTTTACTACCATCAGCTGGATCACCAAGTCTATAACCTTTTGTGTGGTCACAATATCCCAGCATAATATAGGGTTTTGATTTAGGATCAAGCTTGGTACGTTGGCATTGTGGAGTAAGAGCATATGCTATACAACCAAATACTCTTAGGTGACTAAGGTTAACTTTAGAACCAGTCCACAGCTCTTCAGGAGTAGCCTTTTTTAGAGCAGCGGTTGGACTACGATTCTTTAAATAACAAGCAGTATTGACTGCTTCAGCCCAATACCTTTTTCCTAAGCCAGCGTCTTGCAACATTGCTCTAGCTTTTTCCATTAAGGTTCTATTAAGACGCTTAGCAACGCCATTTTGTTGGGGTGTATATGGAACAGTAGTTTCATGAATTATACCGCATTGCTTAAAATAATTCTCAAAACTTTTGTTGCAATATTCTGTACCGTTATCACTTCTAACACGCTTAATCTTTAGATCGGTTTGATTTTCTACAACATTTTTGAATTCAATAAATGTTTTCAAAACAGTCGTTTGATCTTTGCGATCCAGAAAATAAATGAAAGATTTTCTCGTAAAATCATCAGTGAAGCTAATAAAATAACGACTACGACTCCAACAATTAACGGACATCGGTTCACAAATATCAGTATGGATCAAATCTAACTTTGTCACGCGTCTATGTGCCTGACCACGGGTAAAAGATTTACTTTTTTGTTTACCTTCAATACAAGGAGGACATGATTTCAGATTTCCATTTGGAAAATTAATACCATTGGCCAAAGAATCACGAAGACTTAACATACCTTTTAAACTTAAGTGTCCAAAGCGACGATGCCATAGCTCCAACAAATCAGAGCTGGATACAAAAGCTTTACCTTCAGTTAACATCTTAGGTTCTTGGTTCAGTAAACTTGAATAACATTCCTGTCCTTGATCAATTTTATAAATTCCACCTACATTAGATGCTTGCAGTTCAGAGGAACCACTAATAGATACATTATCCCTTCTGTAAACATTACATTTATTAGTATCAAAAACTAAAACATAACCTTTTGCTGCTACTTTGCTAACCGACAAAAGATTTGCTGCTACCTTTGGTACATACAAAGCATCTCTAATAACTTTAATATTATTGTTTTTTAACGTCACATTGACATCTCCTACGCCTTCACTATACATTGTATCGCTATTCGCTGTAGTGATTTGGGTTTTAACTTTAGAAGAGTAATTAATTATCCAATCCTTCCGATTAGTCATATGACTAGAGCAACCTGAATCTAAAATCCAGCTATCACGATTACAAATATTACTAACTAAAGCAGTCTCAGTAGAAAATAAAGAAGTCTTATTTCCCTTTTTCGAGGATGATGACGATTCATCTTGAGATGAATTATTGTCCAGATTTTTCTTTAAATTCTTCTTTAACTTTGGACATTTAGGCTTGATATGTCCTTTGACATGACAGTTATGACAGATAGGAACGAATTTGTTCTTTGCTAGTAAAATCTTCTCGGATTGGTCTAAATTTGAATTTATTGACTGCTTCTTGAATTCACTTTGAATGAATTGACATTTCACAAAATCTGATGACAGCTTTGTATTCGAAGCCTCCATTGCCATAATCAGTGGATCAAATTCTGTTGGCAGGCCAATTAACATAATTTCTGCCAATTCTTCATCATCAATATTACAGCCAATATCTGCTAATTCTTGAACCGTAGAAATTATATTTCCAATGTAATGATCCATGCAGTTAAAGTCAGCATATTTAATTTGAGCTAATTTCCTTTTTAAAGAGAGCCTTCTGCTGATGCCACAATTCTCATATGCAGATTTCAAATTATTCCATGCTTGGTTAGCTGTAACAGCATTCTTCACGTGCGGATAGCAAATGGGTAGGATATTTAGGCAAATTTTTGCATACGCCTTTTGATCTTTAGTGGGATTCTTTGTAGCATCACCAGATCCATCCACAAACTCCCATAAACCGTGATCAATTAATACCAATTTCATTTGAAATTTCCATGTCGCATAGTTGTTGACACCTTCCAATTTCCCGATGAGCATATTAGAACCGGTACTTACGATTATATTATCTACAGAAATATTTGAATGGTTTCCGTCCATTATGTAAAATTATATTTTACTATGACGTAAATTCACTCACAATAATATTCACTAAATTGATGGTTAATAAAGTCCCATAACCAATGATAAATATAATATATTTAATATATTTATAAATTATAACACAATGTAATTATATCAACAATTTACTTTATATTTAATGATAAATATATCAGAGTATTGTTTTCACCTTGACAACAAGATCAACAAGACAATCACATTTGAATAAGTACATCACTCTTCATATAGAGCATTCTTGTCTGCCAGTAAGAAACTAACTAAGGTTTTAACATAAGCGATTTGTGAATTTTTTTTTATATAAAAAGTATATATATGCCTACTTAGCCTCATACCTAAAAGCCCAAATATTACCGTGATTGTCATGAAAAATGATATGTTTCTTGATTTTGCAAGTTTATACAAAGGCCCACTGCAATTGAGGAAAGTTGATTCATCTGGGGAAAAATTTATGTGGCTGCTGTATGATGTAAAATGGTTTCGGTACAGTGACGAAAATGAACCAGGTGTGATACAATTTAAAACAAACTTACGTAGACTCGACGGAAACTAAAAATATCTCTTTTTGCAGAAGAGGCAAATCAAATGAACCGTTAAATCCCCAAAAATGTTACGATAAACCAATGTCTATATGCCAGGAAAAGAAAAAAGATCTCCTTAGCATTCTTCATTTGATCGACAGTGATTGCCACGAATTTTATAAGAAATTGGACACCAATTCAAATAGCCATGATGTAGACCCTGACTTAGAAGAATTTAACAATCTCTAAAATGATTCCATTTGATAGTTTAAATATTTTCAGTTGCTACATTTGTTATGTAATAAGGAGTCAAGTAATTAAATTTTTTTTTTGTTTTTTTGTCTTTATGAGGTAAAACGGGACATGTCAATTATTTTAATATAAAATGATTATTTTTTTACATTTTTTTTTAAGTAAAAACTTCGTATAACTAATGATAGTTTAAATAATTACTGAAAGTGCCAGTGCATTTATTGAACATTAAGTAAATTACATCTTTTAATAAAACACATGAGTCGTTTTCTTAGTGTATGTACTTATCTCCTTTTTCCTAGACACCACAGATATATTCCTGATAACCTGTATTAAAAAAAAAATTGTAAATGATATGTAGTTTTCCTTGTTTTTCGCAATTACCTTTAAGTTGCCTTGCATTTCACCTAACTCTTGAATAAATAAGTGACTATCGTATCCGGACAAATTATGAAAAAATACTGGAACAAATTTTGGTAACTGATATTTAAGATTACAGTAAGAATAAGCCGCTCCACGGTATGTTCCTGTTAGGTGGCAATGATCTTTTACTTTGTCATCAAGTAACAATTTTTCGCAGAGAAAACAAAATTTTGATGAATTAATATTTTTTTGCTCATCTGGTGTTAATGAAGAAGGGTGATCGCACAGACCCATCCAACTATCGGCCTATTGCTATTACCTCTTTGCTCTCCAAGGTGATGGAGCGCGTAATTAATACGCAGCTTCTCGGTTATCTAGAAGCAAACCAGCTTATTAGCGATCGTCGGTACGGCTTTCGCCACGGCCGCGGTGCTGGTGACCTTCTGATATACCTCACACACCAATGGGCAGCTGCCATTGAGAGTAAGGGGGAAGCATTAGCAGGCAGTCTAGACATCACCAAGGCCTTCGATCGGGTTTGGCATAAGGCACTTCTATCGAAGTTACCATTCTATGGGCTGTCCGAAGGGTTATGCACTTGGATCGCCAGCTTCTTATCTGGGCGTAGCATACAAGTCGTTGTAGACGGCCTATGCTCTGAAACTATGCCAATCAATGCTGGCGTTCCCCAGGGTTCTGTGTTATCCCCTACTTTGTTCCTTCTGCATATCAATGACATGTTACTTTCTGGTAACATTCATTGTTATGCGGATGACAGTACGAGCGATGCACATTACAATGGTCGTGCGAAAATGACCCCAGCAACCGTTGCAGAGAGCAGAACTAAGCTTGTGTCTGAGATTGATTCCAACCTCGAGAAAGTCTCCGAATGGGGTGGTGAGAATTTAGTCTCCTTTAACCCTTCTAAGACACAAGTTTGCGCATTTTCTGCCAAAAAAACCCCTTTTACTGTAGCGCCTCAATTTCAGAACACTCCCCTAACGATCTCTAAAAGTATTGGGATCCTAGGTGTCGAAATATCGAGCGAAGTCCAATACCGGGGTCATTTGGAGAATAAAGCCAAACTGGCGTCTAAAAAACTTGGTGTGCTCAACAGAGCGAAGAAGTACCTTACACCGGGTCACAGGCTTTTACTTTGCAAAGCCCAAGTCCGACCACACATGGAGTACTGCTCGTTTCTCTGGGCTGGAGCACCAGAGTACCAACTCCTTCCACTTGACTCGATCCAACGTCGGGCTGTTCGTATTGTCGACGATCCCAAACTTACAGACAGATTAGAAACACTAAGACACCGGAGAGACGTGGGCTCTTTATGTATGTTCTATCGTCTCTACAACGGGGAGTGTTCTGAGGAACTTTTCGATTTGGTGCCACCGTCACGATTTTACCACCGCACCTCGCGTCACAGAGAGAGAGCTCACCCCCATATCTTAGACGCCTGGT
Organism: Acrobasis consociella; assembly: GCA_963555685.1. NCBI lineage: Eukaryota > Metazoa > Arthropoda > Insecta > Lepidoptera > Pyralidae > Acrobasis > Acrobasis consociella. The sequence goes on along the minus strand of OY743125.1, from coordinate 13,215,161 downwards.
ATCCAAAAACCACTAGGGCATCACGTTCATTTTTCCCCAGGACGTGTCAGATGTGGAATAAGCTTCCAGCTGAGGTGTTTCCTTTGCGCTACAATATGGGGTTCTTTAAAAGGTGTGTTAATAGGACTCTAAAAGGCCGGCAACGCATAGACGGCACCTCCGGTGTTGTATGTGTCCATGGGCAGCGATGACCTTTTACCATCAGGAGGCTCGCTTGCTCGTTTGCCGACTTATAACATAAAAAAAAAAAGACATAGGAATTGGAGATTTTAAAATCTTATATATTTGTTTTACGTCTTTACCAAGAAATTTCAGAATTTTTCGATACAATCTTTCCCACAATAAGACACATATTTATTGAGAGAGCTATTGAAAGAACAGACGATATAATAGCCAAATGCTGCTGGTACATGTTTCTGCATAATAGATGTACATTTCGAGTCGTGATTTTTTGATTCGGGTTCAACTAATAATAATAAATAATAATAAATTTCATTTATTTCAGATGTCAGATATCCATATATGATACACTTATTAGAAATTTACAAAATATACAATTAAATAGCAATAAAAATGATTAAAAATTGAAATAATAATTAAATACAAATGTCACAAATCATTACTATCTACTAAATACCTTCTCTGCGGCATAGGTACTGCGACGTGCCTGTCGCTGCAGTGCCGGACGTAGGTACAGTCCAATCTGTCAGCGATCATCTTCAGGATGACATTGGAGCTGCTTCGCACTCTACGCACCAAGGAGGCGCCCCGCTTACGCATAGTTGTGTGAAAACAATCTGTGCGGGCTTCCGCGAACATGCCCGAGGCGCTACAGTATCGTGGCCTATATAATAATATATATATTTTTTTATAATGCACTCTCGATATTAAAAATAATATGTACAAAAATTTAAATATAAAAAAAATTAATATAATTATTATATAGGTACTAATTAAAAAAATTAGTTAGACATAGAAAATGCGCGGCGCATTTTCTATGTCTAACCAAATAATTTATTTTTTATTTTTTTTATATTTTAATTTTTGTACATATTATTTTTAATATTGAGCGAGCAGATGAAAAAAGTATTATATACACAAATAAGTAAGTTAATTTTTGTAAATAAAATTTCAATATTATTTTTAATATCGAGGGAACAGATGAACGTACATAGGTTAGGTAAATAATCATTACTGTTGTAATTGATACAGATTATTTATGATTTTCTTAAAAAAATAAATACGTATAATAATTTTTTTTTGTAAATATAAAACCCTTATATTATTATAGTAACCAATTATTAATTAGTGTATTTTAGTAAATTAACGTTATATAAAAAGAGTATTTGGACACGTGATAATTATGTAAAAAAAGGTTATAACAAATTAAAGTTATATAAAAAGAGCATTTGGACAAGTGATAATTATATAAGATGAACATTAAACTAAAAGTTATTAGGGCACATGATGGTTATATGATATGAAATATTAGGTGAAATGAAATTAGGTAGTGAGTTTTTATATAAATTGAAAATTATATAATTTGAACGTTATTGCAATTGAAGTTAAATTATCTGTTATTATAACATTCGAGTATATTACACACCCATTCTGAGGACACTTCGTACCCGCCTTGAACATCCATCCATCCATAGCAGCCTTTATATTATCCTTTCAGGACATAGGCCTCCTCCATATTTTTCCATCTCTGTCTCTCCCTTGCCACCTGCATCCAGTTGCGGCCTGCGTGACGCTTAATGTCGTCCACCCAACGCATTGCTGGGTGTCCTCTACCTCGCGTGTTGGCCCATGGTCGCCACTCTATTACCCTTCTTGTCCACCGACTTGAGTCCATTCTTGCCATGTGTCCTGCCCACTTCCATTTTTGTCTTTTAATTGTACAAACAACGTCCCTGACTTTGGTCCTCTTTCGAATCACTTCGTTTCGTATACGATCGGGCAATGTTATTCCTAACATTGCTCTCTCCATTGCTCTCTGAGCGACTCTTGAGTTTTTATACAGATTTCATTGTCAAGGTGGTCGTTTCCATTCCATAGGTGAATACTGGCAGGATACATTGATCGAAAACTTTACTTTTCTGCTTAAGTGGGATGTTCTTTGATCAAAGGATCTGCTTATTCGCCCCAAAAGCTGAACACGCCTGTTGTATCCGTCTGTCGACCTCTGCGGTTTGATTTTGCATGCCCAAGGTTAGCTTGTGTCCTAGATAAATGTAATGGTCAACGACTTCAACAGGCATCTGGTGGAATACTGCCTTAGGGTGGTTTGTCATTATTTTAGTCTTTGAGGTGTTCATTTTTAAGCCTACTTTGGCCGACTCTTTTTGCAGCTCGTCTATCATAACCTTCATATCGTCGACGCTATCGGACACGAGGGCAATGTCATCTGCGAACCTTAGGTTGTTTAACCTTTCTCCATTGATATTCAACCCTTTATCTTTCCACTCAAGTTTTCTTAAAATGTTTTCTAGAGCCGCGGTAAACAGTTTAGGAGATATAGTGTCACCCTGGCGGACTCCACGCCCAAGTTCAAATGGTTCGGTCAATTCGTGCAGTCGTACCGAAGATGTGCTGTTTTTCTGTATGTGTTTAATGAGGTTTATGTACCTTTCATCAATTCTGCAGTCTGCGAGAGATTTTTAAACTGCCCAGCATTCTACAGAATCAAATGCTTTCTCATAGTCTACGAAAGTTATAACGAGTGGAATTCGATATTCGTGGCATTTTTCAATAACGGTCTTCAGTGTCTGCAGATGATCGTTCGTTCCAAAACCAGAACGGAATCCAGCCTGCTCACAAGGTTGGAAGTCGTCTAGCTTCTTACGAAGCCGGTTGACAATAACTCTTGTAAAAAGCTTGTAAATGTGAGAGAGGAGACTTATTGGCCTGTAATTATCCAGCTTTCGTATGTCTCCCTTTTTATGAAGCAGAATTATAATGGCATTGTTCCATGACTCCGGCATATGGCAATCCAGAATGCACTTTGTAAACAGGATAGCAAGAGCATTCCAAAGACTATCTGGTCCCATTTTAAGCATCTCAGGCAAAATTTTGTCTTCACCCGGTGATTTCCTGTTTTTCATCTGCTGGATTGCAAACTGGATCTCATCTATCAAAACATCAGGGATGTCTTCGGAGCCAATGTTTTTGACTGGTGGGCGGGCCTCTTGTTGCTGGTCTTCTGTTGAATCATTTACTGTGCTTTTGTATAAACGCTCGTAGTACGATCTCGTCAAGTCTAGTAGTTGTTCTCTATTGGACACTACCTCGTTTTTGTCATTAAACAGTTGGAAGATTTCCTTTTTCCCTTGACTAAGTTTTGTTTGAAGAACCCTTTTGTTGGTGTTGAGTTCTAAGGCTTTGATGATTGTTTTCTCATGGTAGTTTTGGAGATCCTGCTTAGTTTTTCTACGAATTTGGAGTTGTAGCTCCTGGTTGACATGTCCATTATTATTATTGTTCGCTCTTAGCTGTCTCCTCTTTTGCATCAGTTCTAGCGTTTCTTTAGACAGTTTTTGAGGTTTTGTATTAGTGACAGTATTCGGCGTGATCTCGTTTAGGGCGTTAGTCATTGTACTAATAAGATGTTCGTGTAGCTCTTCGATTTCCATTTTGCGTAAAGTTGTCGAATCTTTGATGTTTTTATCTATTGAGACTGCATATTTCGGTTGGTTGTCTCTAATGATCTCAACTATTTCGTTGTTCGACAGCGTCGACCTTTTCATTGTAAGTGTTCGTCTTTCCTTTTATATATATTTAAGTGTACTGTAACCCGCACGAGGCGGTGATCGCTGCCTGTATTAAATTTGTTCAGCACGGAGACGTCTTTTATAATGGATTTCTGGTCACTTATAATGTAATCGTACTCATTTAGGTTGCCATGCGGATGTTTCCATGTCCATTTTTGATGAGGTTTCTTTTGGAAAAAGGTATTCATGCAGTATAGATTGCGTTGACAGATAAAATTTATTAACATTTTACCTCTTTCATTTCTTGACCCAAGCCCAAAACTCCCAATACAGGTTTCAAGTTCTGATTCTTTAGCGCCTACTCTTGCGTTAAAGTCTCCTATTATGAGGTTGAAATGTGATTTACAGGCGGTCTTGGCCTTTGTTATATCCTCATAAAACTTTTCAACATCTTCATTGGTATACAGTTTCTTGTTGGTAGAAGGAGAGTACGCTTGTATGATTACTAAAGAGTATTGAGAGGAGAGCTTCAGCTTAAGATATGCTACTCTATTAGATACACTGCCAACCTCAACAATGTTGGCTTTGAGCTCTTTTTTTATCAGAAACCCAATCCCACCTTGACCCTTTCTCTCACCTTCTTTGTAGTAAAAAGCATCTCCTGAGGGCAAAGTCACAAGTGCTTCTCCTTGTCTGCGAATCTCACAAAGTCCAAGTACATCCCACTTTATTTTCGTCAGTTCGGTTTCCAATTCTATGAAGCGGTCATCCGATATTAATGTGTTTGCATTATATGTGGCAATATATAGTGGTTTCTTGCAGTATGTCAACTCCCAGGGATTACTTGCAGCACCCCTGCTCTGTGTCACCCAGACACTGCTAGGACCAGGAAGTGACAGAGCGCTGGGAACTCGGGGTCGATTTTTGTTTGTGTTTGTCATAATTATGGAGGGGTTTTAGCCTTAATCACCACGACAGCCACGACGGGTTGGTGATCGCAGTACTACAACCGGTGGTGCCAGGTACTGTCGCCGCTTGTAGATCTCGTTTCCCACAGCCGTACTCGTCCACTCAAGGCCCGCCTGTGTGAATACTGGCAGGCTGCTGCCCTCTGCCAAGGCCTAGCACCTATTTGATGGCGGTGCCAACTCGCAATGTCATAGAGTCGTCGTTGGATATATGCAAGTTTTCATGGAAGTGCCTGTGCCACCAGGCACCCCGCTCGCATCCTGGTAACCCTACCGCCTCGGTCCGGGACTGCTTATTAGGGTTTCCCTGTATTCACAGCTATCCCACATACTGTGGGACGTGTCGCTATCCGCCACCTGCGACCCGATAGGTAGCTGAGGCTCGCCCCTACCACTGCCTTGAACATCATGCACTGACTTTTTTTTACATTATATTTTAGACCGTGGCTACATGCATACTCCTCGCAAATCCGCACAAGCCTCCGCAAACCGCAAATTGACGCACTTAACAATGCAATATCGTCCGCGTAGCTGAGATTGTTGACATACACCCCGTCAACATGGCAGCCAACATGCTCGCCGCTGAGCTCGACGATCAGCTGATTTATGTATGTCGGCGAGTTCAAGATAATCCCATTTATTATTGTTTTCGATGTGCAAACAGAAAGTTGTTTATTACAAAACATAACTGCTAGATTTTCAAATGTTTCAACAAGTATAAAAGCGGTCGCCCTAGTGACGAGCGGCTCAGTCTTGTGCGGACCGCCGTACTGTGAACATCTCCTTTGTGTAGTGTGCTGTGGGCTTGGCCATAACTTCTTTAATTGTGATTGTTGTAATAGATGAGGACGTTACAATGATAGTTGTTTCAGCTAGACGATAAACCCAGGTGGACACAGATTCAATAACTGTGTGGGCCAGGGGTATTCAGACACATATGGTTGGAATCCATGATACAGCGCGAGGCGGAGCGCTGTATTTATCGTCACACTTTTAGTGAGTTCGGCGTAGGTCATCTCCTGCTCCGTCATCAGAAGTTGGATCTGAATCTTTTGCCCACTTGAGTGAATCCATGGGAGAATAGGGGCGAAGAGTCCGACAGGGTGCGAAGAGTGTGATATAATTGGTCCGTCTTTTGAATTGTCCAGAGATGATGGACCCGTATTTTCAGTTTGCCAGAGGGGTAAAAATTCACAAGAATACGGAGCGTCAAGGTTCCGGAGTGGGGGCTTGCGGAGTCACACTTAGGTAAAAATCGTGCTTGAGTGTAACGTCATGCAAAATTTCAATGCGCTGTATCTTTGTCATTTTTGGTTTCTCAGAGAAAGGAAAAAGTGTGTGTACAAACTACAATGTTGTTTGATGGTCTAACCGATGGACCAAAAGTGTTTTTCCATTCGTCATGCCTATTCTGAAAAACAGGAACCTGTCCATTTATTTCATAATCGTATGGTTATTATTACAGTCGTTATTCTGTTTCTATTGTATTGCGTCTTTTTGCAGGATGAACCGGTCTTTTGGCAGTCTCGAATAATGTGGTCCATGTCCTTTTCAGGCGCGCCACATCCGCAAGCTGGGGAGTCAATCCAGTCGCACCGGAATTCAAACGATCTAGTTCGTCCCCATCCAGTTCTCAGTCTGTGGAGCTGGCACAATTCTGCGTGGGAGAGAGAACCCTGATAGTTTTTCAGTGGGGTTGATGGTTGTATCCACATAGGTGGATTCAAATTCTATTCTTTTTGATGGTAAAGTGGTTTTTCAACAGTCAATCCTATAGAGCTGGTGTCGTGACTTCAGTCTTAGCCTTTTTAATAGTTTGTGGATGGAGTTTAGCAGTGCAATGTGTCGATAACTTTTGGGGTCATTGACAGGCTCTGGTTTTGGTATCGCAACCCATCCTGTGTTGCATATGGTCCGTGTGACAAATGGTCTGTGTGACAAGCGTCTGTGTGACAAGCGTCTGTGTGACAAGCGTCTGTGTGACAAGCGTCTGTGTTACAAGCGTCTGTGTGACAAGCGTCTGTGTGACAATCGTCTGTGTGACAATCGTCTGTGTGACAATCGTCTGTGCGACAATCGTCTGTGTGACAAACGTCTGTGTGACAAAGCGTCTGTGTGACAAAGCGTCTGTGTGACAAGCGTCTGTGTGACAAACGTCTGTGTGACAAACGTCTGTGTGACAAACGTCTGTGTGACAAACGTCTGTGTGACAAACGTCTGTGTGACAAAGCGTCTGTGTGACAAGCGTCTGTGTGACAAGCGTCTGTGTGACAAGCATCGGTGTGACAAGCGTCTGTCTGTCAACCGTCTGTCTGCCAACCGTCTGTCTGTCAACCGTCTGTGTGACAAGTCTGTCTGAATGGCAGCCGGCCTGTGTGACAACCTTTAGCACCAGTAATTGTACTAACGAGAGTGAAGCGATCAGTGCAAAGATACTTAACGTGTGTTTAGTTTCAACTACTTCTGCAAAGGTGCTAAAGTGCTAACAAGTGAACCATAACTGCTGGCCACGTATTGCGGCCGAGTTGAAGTCAGCGGCAGTGCCGCAGGAGCTGGAGATTCCTGGTGAAGTGAGGTGAAGTGAAAAAGCGAGTTGATATCGTGTGTATTTCTGTGTCGTAACCTTTTCTGCTGAATCGCAAAGTTAACCTGGTGAGTTTTTATATTTTTTTCAATTTAAGAGTAGAGCAGAGAGGAATTTATTTCGAAACCTTTAGTTTTAAAACATAAAGTAGAATAATGTCTAGTCTTTTGACCACTATGCAAGCAGAAAATAATTATGATTTTGCTATTTTAAATAAGAACGTGTATTATCTTAGTGAGTTAATCTTATCGTCATGAGTTGATAGATGAGCTTAACATCACTGAAGGTGGCATAAGTCACTGTTAGTCGGAGCCGGCAGTGGCGCCAGTTAGTATCCTAGCAAATAGTCTAGTTTCAGTATTTTAAATTATAATTTTTAGCTTCTTATAAGCTCACGTGTGAATACTGGTGTAAAATGATAGTTATTAGGTACGTTACGTACTTTATTATTCGTAAAGTTGGAGAGATAAGTTCTCCTAGCCTTTGACAAATATTGGACTTAAGATGGCTAAATATGATGATGACTTTTATAAAGATTATAATGAGATAATGACTAGGGTGATGATGATGATATTATTAATGAAGAGGTAGTGATGATGAAGAGGTGATTAATAGGACGGCGAGCCTACCATGATGATAATCATGGTGATGACTTCATTTCAAAGGACCCTTCACTGTTTACTATGTAAGTAATAATATTTTACCATTAATTTATTATTTACTGTGTTTTAGGTTAACTGAAGTAAAGTCCCGTTACTTGAGTAAATATTAATCTGGATAGTTAAAGTCGAGTAAATATTGTGATATTTAGGTGTTCGAGCCTTCCGCTTGAACCACCGTTGAGAGAACACCCTCAGAATTCGTGTCAATCTACCCTCTTTTCACTTACTTTACCTCCTTCCATCGCAGTTTGTCACTCATGCCGTCCCTTTCTAAGCTTTACGGGGCAGCGCGCGGCTGGTTGTTCTTCAGTACGCTTTTGGAATTCGTGCAGTCAACTTGTGTTTACAGTAAAATTTGCGGTGAGTAAAATCACCTACCTTATTATGGCGTCGAGTCGATCAGTAATTCCGCTCGGCACCCCTGGGTCCAGCGACGATTTAGGAGTCATCCTCCTATTGCTGCCAACATCTCTTGGGCAACTCGACGTCGAACTAACTCGTTTAGTGACGCAATACACATAGTCGTATAAACGACTCGACATGTCGTACAAACGATTCGACACGTAGCACAAGCGACTCGACGCATCGTCGTACAAACAACTCGACACGTCGTCTTAATAAAAACTCGACACGACGGGTGATTTGACGTGTCTAATCAAGTGTTACGACGCAGGACTCGACGTCGAATTAAATGTCTCGACGTCGTATTAATTATTCGACGTCGAATGTCGACGATTTAGAGTTATATTGAATTAACAATAAATGCGGTAGCTTGTTGCTCTTTTAATTATTTTTGCTGATATTTACCTCTTGTGCCTTCCAGATCATGGATGAGGTCATACCAAAGAGATTCTTTCCAAGCCCTTATTGTGGCAATAGATCAACACTTTCCTTCCGATTGGCGAACCTGGGGAGTCTATAACCTATCTTCGCAAGAGATCTTCGGGGATGAAATTACGCAGAAAGTCGACGCCAAAATAAGATTCGCTATACCGATTGCGGATTTAGCAAGAGTCTTCGATCCATCTACAAATACATTGTCTGAAAGACACTTTAGACAGATAAAAAGTAAACTGTTACAATGGCCGCTAGAAAGAGCGCTACTTTACGCGCCTCATAACATTATGGAAAAGATTCACGCTCCAGACTACAAGCGTTTTATGAACACAGTGCGAGAGCTGAAACCCAAGCTGGTTAATAGAGACAGAGCTAATTCTCAGCTACGCGAGTCAGTTTCATCCCACCAGGAGTATAATACACCAACAAGTCGGAAAAGAGCCAGACTAAGCACGCCTATCGGGGAATGCTCACCTCCTAAACGTTCTAATAACTCTAGTAGTGACAACCAAGTTCTTCTCACAGTCCTAAATAAGCAAATGGAGATGTTTAACAAGCTTTTGAATGCTTCATCAGAGCAAAATGAAAATATTAAGAAACTTCTCAGTCGGGATCATGAGAGACCAGATCAGATAAACGTGCTGAATGATTCGTTCGAGTCGATGCCAGACAGCACCAATTCGGTAGAGGAAAACACAGAAGTTGCCTCTTATTCCGAGAACTCTAAAGCCAGGAGTACAGCTTAAATTTCTGAAGAATCAATCCTTAGAAACCAAATAGCAGATGCCCAACGCAAGCTTGTCGCCCTTAGAAACCAGGAGCTACCTGCAGAAGAAAAGGAGCACTTATACGATTTCTCTCCATTTACCACTGAAAAAGAACCTAAAGTTGCGAAAGCTGATCCAGAGCTTCTAAAGCAGGGTATTACTTGCCAACGTTTTGGGGAAGACGGCTGGCAAAACATAAGATATGCTGATACACAAAAAATGTTTCAAGCTACCCCAGCCTTCTCTTTTCTGACACCAAATAACATACTTGCAGGAGCAACACCACACTACAAATCAGTAAAAATTTTAGAGAGTAGCGACATGACGCTGGGAGCCATAACAAATGGGCTGCTTCAACAAAGGAAACATTTCCAAACCCTACTAGACAAGATGCCTGACCAAGTGAAAAATCAGGTGTGCAAAGGATTCCTAGCTGCAGATTTAGAATTTCGTAAGGTGTCAGACAATCTCTTACAGTATGTTTGCGGACGTCGCGCCGAAATTATACAACAGCGGCGAGCAATATACCGACCTACCAACAGGGTCCTCAGGCAGATACTTCACGATATTCCCCCTTCGGAAACGCATCTATTTGCAGACAAGGACTTAACGGACGCTGTCAAAGAACAAGGCGGTGTTCACAAGTTCTTTCCCACTAAAAAGAAGCATGGGTTAAGAGAACAAAGGATCACTGAACCCACTTACGAAGGATCACGAAAAAGAGAAAGAGACGTCTCAAAAATCAATTCGAGCTCAAATAACTGGAAAAAGAAGAGATTCAATGACAATAATGTGAAATTGAATGCATCAAATAAATGAAAGAGTGGAGAATTTTCAGGGAAACATCAAAATATTTTTTCAAGAAAAAAGGGGGGAGGAGAGAGTAAATGATGCCTTCGAAGCGGGGCGCCTCCAAAAGTACTTAAACAAGTGGAGCTCAGCGCCTCCAAACATTTTAAAGATAATAAAAGGATACAAAATCCCATTCCTAAAGAAACCTCCTTTAGCGTTATTGTCAAAGGTAAACGTCTTGAGATTTCAAACAAAATCGTCCCCCGAAATGACAAGAGAAATAGAAGAGATGATAAAATCGTCAGCTATAGAGGAAGTAAGTCAAGAGACGGGCTTCTTGTCCACCTTTTTCCTCAGGGAAAAAGCGGATGGGACAAACAGACCCATATTCAACCTAAAAAGACTGAATCAGTATGTGATTGCACCAAAGTTTCGGCAAAAATCATCAAAATGTCCCATCTCATTTAGAAGAAGGAGATTATGTGATGAAGATAGACATATCAAAGGCTTATTTTCATGTACCAGTCACGAGAAGTCATCGACGATTCCTGTCACTAGCATACGAGGGAAAGACATACCAAATGACGTGTCTGCCGTTCGGGCTATCCAGCGCACCGGTAGCGTTTGCAAAACTCACAAACTAGCTCACGAACTCAGACAGAAAGGTCTAAAAATTGTCGTCTACCTAGACGATTTTCTCTTGGTTTACAAGGATCCTCAAATATTATCCAACCAGATGGACTTTGCAGTCAAATACCTAAGAAGTCTAGGTTGGCAGATAAACTTCCAAAAATCATCAGCGAAGCCATCAACGAATGTAGAATATTTGGGAATCACGTGGGATACAGAGCTAAACCAAAAAAGATTAGGAAACGGGAAAATAAAAAAATTTAAACTGAGCCTTTCAAATCTGATCAAGCAAGGACGTTGGAGCTGGCTGGATGCAAAAGTGATACTCGGCAAACTGAACTTTGCTTCATACGTGGTTCCGCTGGGACGACTACATTGCAGAATACTGCAGAGAGCATCAAGAGGACTACCAAAAAGAAAACGCCACATGAAGTTTGCAATACCAGAAACTGTACTTCTAGAACTGCAATGGTGGCTAAAGAACGTGCACCAGCACTCGCCAATTCACTATTCCTCGCCGTCAATGTTCATCACAACGGATGCCGCAGACAGAGGATGGGGGGCCATAGTGAACGGCCGAAGTCTTTGCGGTACATGGACTCACAGTCAACAAAAGTGGCACAGCAACAAGAAAGAGCTTTGGACCATTCTCGAAGTTCTAAAACAAATAGGGCCAGAACTACGGGGGAAATCAGTTACCGTGCAGACCGACAATCGCACCAGCGTAGCTTATATTACAAAGCAAGGAGGCACCAGATTGTTGACCTTATTACAAACAGCAGCGAGCATACTGGAACTATGTCAGAAATGGAAATGTCACCTAACAGCGCGATATATTCCCGGCCCTTACAATGGGATAGCCGATGGACTTTCAAGGGCCAAGGCGCTTCCGGAATGGCATCTCAGCAAAGAAGCGCTGAGAATAATTTTTCAAGAATTTGGTCGACCGGAAATAGACCTTTTTGCCTCGAGAAGATCAGCGGTAGTCTCAGCTTATGTGAGCGAAGACTCAACAGACGAGAATAGCCAGTTTACAAACGCCTTCAGCAGGACGTGGCGGTACAAGCTAGGTTGGATCTTTCCTCCACCTGCGCTGATTCCTAAGGTTCTACGTCACTTGCAACTATCCCAGGGACAATACCTGCTGGTAACCCCGACATGGTCGAGAGCTTTTTGGGAACCAGAGCTCCGAAGACGCGCACTGCGCCCTTCAAAATTCAACATCTGGAATCGAATCTAATCGATCTGCGAACCAATTGTCCACCTCCAGAAGTAGACAAACTAAATTTAGTGGTATGGAAGATACGTGGTGGACCAGTCAACTAGAAGATTGGAATGAGCATGAGGTGCAAATCTTAGAAAAATCATGGAGAACTTCTACTCTAAAAACGTACAGACCAGTGTGGGCAAGATGGCGTAATTGGGCTATGTTGCACAACATCTCTATAAACAATCCAAGCCCTCAATATCTCGCCAGATATTTATGTCATCTTTTTACGAAAGAAAAGCTATCTGCCAGAACGGTGGCTTTGCACAAGTCGGTGATAGTAACATTTTCGAACCCGAATCGATCTGACAGTTTAAGCTCTCACCCACTCGTTAAACAGGCCCTGAAAGGGATATTTGCCCAAAAGCCACCTGTTAAAAAGCTATTATCGTGGAAAATAGAAGATTTGATAAACTTTTTAGAAAATTACTCATTCGATGATAAAAATCCAGTTAGCGTTTCTAGACATCTTTCGATACTGTTGCTGCTGGCTTCAGGTCGAAGGGTACACGACTTAACGCTTCTAAGCATCGAAAAAGATGCATTGGAAGATAACGGTGAAGAAATTCTGTTCCATCCAAGCTTTGGATCTAAAGCCGCGTCGGCAACCTACCAGCAGTCAGGATGGTTATTAAAAAGCTCAGGCGCTACGACGGGACAGGCAGGACGCTTAAACTTGGTATTCTGGATTAGAAGACTTATAGAAGTATCATACCCACGACTAGACGCTGGAAATGTCCATAACGACACGGGGAGCAGTGAAAGGCGCCACACGCTCCATTATAGCAGGTTGGATCAGAACCCTATTTAAAGAAGCTAGAATACACGCATCCGCCGGTAGTTTTCGAGCCGCAGTAGTTTCAGACATTTGGACCAGTAACCGGTATAATATTGAAGACGTATTAAAGAGGGGAAATTGGCGAAGTAAGAATACTTTCATAAATCATTACTTCAAAGAAACTCCGGGACGTGTACGTGCGGTCAATAACCCTTTGATTGAATCTTTCTCACCAATAATATAACATAGATGTAACGGCTTAAACTTATAAGTTAATAAGAATTAATATAACTATAATTAAATATCATAGTGATATAAACTGTTTTGTTTTTTGTTGATTTTATCTGCGAAAGATATGTTATGTGGTCGTAATCAAGACTTTTAGTTTATAGTGTATTTTTTCGGGTAATATATATACTTACACAACTTTATCTCATTTTATTCCTTGATTCTATATTCTGTACACCAGCAATCAAGACCTTCTAATTGCCAAGGTGTAACAATCTCACAGTACGCTTAGGTCAGCGCCGGCAGAAGGTAAACACGTCTCAAAGGTGGTTCAAGCGGAAGGCTCAAACACCTAAATAGACCCGTTTTTCCCCCGAAGGGTAAAAAACGGATATTTAGGTTTCAGCCGAAGCTTGAACCACCACTTAAGACCTTGCCGGCTTAAGGTGAACGTACTGAAGAACAACCAGCCGCGCGCTGCCCCGTAAAGCTTAGAAAGGGACGGCATGAGTGACAAACTGCGATGGAAGGAGGTAAAGTAAGTGAAAAGAGGGTAGATTGACACGAATTCTGAGGGTGTTCTCTCAACGGTGGTTCAAGCTTCGGCTAAAACCTAAATATCCGTTTTTTACCCTTCGGGGGAAAAACGGGTCTATTAAAGCCAAATTCAAGAATATCGTACTGATAAGCAATGTTATTTTTATTGTTAGGAAGTCCGTAGAAAAAAGATTTAGTTGCAAATGCTTTAACTGTATTCTAGCCACGCTTAAGTGTAACAAAAGTACTGTAAAAGTTTGTTTTTGTTGACAGTTGGGTGTTTTCCTGAGCCAGGGATGAATTATTTTGAGCTGTTGGCGGGGTAAAGCGTCGCAAAGTGGTGTCGTTTGTTTTTGAACGTATCCATTTTAGCGTAGTTTTGAATTTATTATTGCGGAAGGGCTGATGGTGAAAGCGTTGTTTGGCACCGGAGATCTGTGTCGTCATCTGCCTGTATTTTATACAAAGTCCCAGTGCAGTCGAAGTGCAAACAGTGGAAACTGTTTGTTTTGACGTTTGGAGGAAGGTGTCTGATTTGACTTGTTGGAAAATAGCGTATATCATCTACCCAGTTAGATGGTTTTTGGGAATTCAACATAACATAACATAACACAAAAGGGAAAGCATTCACAGAGTCAGTTTGTTACACTTTCAGTCAGGACTACTATATTTACATCCATTTGGGCTTCCATTCGCATTTTATGTCGATTAGCGTTTTTGAAAACGCATCTTCCACTTCAGTCAGTTCTACTTCTTTTCCATATATTCGGGTGACTTCCAATCGAATTTCAGACCATAATGTAGTGTATTTTTGCAAAGGTATTAGAATAGCATTATATTGCTCATAATTTATGATTTAAAATTCCTGAAGGAGCGTATGAACTCCAATACATTAGCGAGTTCATACAATCAAAAGTAAAGAATTGTGTTTTCAAGTTATTGTGCAATAATAATACATTGAAGCTCTCGATATTATGTTCTAAGGATATTCACTTTGAAAAACAAAATTCTATTGGACCTTTACTGGGTTACGGTAAGACTACTGATGAAGGATATATGGCATAAGTCTTTCCTACCAGTGAACATTCTACCTACAACTCTGCTCAGGGTTGAATGTGATATTACTAGCGGTTCCTACATTAATGGAAAATCAAGTCATATAATACACGAATTTGCTTTAAATGTTCCTCCAGGCTACCGAATAATAGAAATTCCAAAAAATACGATTTATTTTCCGGTAAATAGAAGCACAGTAAATAGTATTAATATTAGAATATTGGACATAAATAACGATTTAATCAACTTTTGCGGAGAGCAAATTCAACTGTACCTACATTTGAGGAAAATATGATTGACTACAATAAATACACTACTACGTGTATTCAAAAGATTAGTACGCATCGGGCAATCAAGAAGACTACACATACTCGTGATAAAAAGAAGAAATTGACAACTGCCAATATACATTTTCTCAAATCGATTGGATTACTAAAATGAGTATTTTAAATATAACTAACCCACCCGCTTATGATAACTCCATAGACGGCATAGAAATCCATTTTTACAAGCCATATACCACTACATTCAATATAAATGATGAAATTCGGATACCTATAAAACAACAAGATTTATATGTGCTTCCATGTGCAAGCACCTTGTATGTTGAAGCTGTGGTTAATGTTATCAAAGTTGAGAAGAAAGAACCAGTTCAAACAGTACAATTTACCAACAACCCACTTCTTTTCCTTTTTCAAGATATAAGATATGAATTGAACGGTATTGAAATAGACAAAGTGAAAAATGCTGGTATAAGTACTACTATGAAAGCACTAGTGTCTATGAACGCAGACGAGGCGAAGGTATCCAAAGCATGGGGTTGGGATATACACGGTACAAAAAATGAAATTACAGGTCATTTTGCTGCGTCAATACCTCTCAGCAATATACTAGGTTTTGCAGAAGATTATAAAAAAAATATTGTCAATTGCAAACACGAACTTGTGTTGCTCCGAAGTAATACTAACCTTAATGCTTTAAAGCTAAACACTGGCGAAGAGGTTGAAAGTATTGACATAAAAAAGATTGTATGGCGAGTTCCTCACGTTAAATTATCAGAAAGAGAAAGAATTAATTTACTTAAAATACTTGAAAAAGATAGACGATTCAATTAGTGTATATAAACTGGGACCCTTATGAGTACCCTTTGTTACCAAAGACCTTTATGAGTACCCTTTGCTACCGAAGACTACAAAACACACTTGATCAATTAAAACTTCGTCACAAATTGAAAAACCAAGATATGTCATTTTAGGTTTACAAACAAACAGAAAGAACAATGGTATAAATGATATGTCTCGGTTCGATCACTGCAATGTTCGAGATGTCAAAGTTTTTTTAAACTCGGCATATTACCCGTACGAAAGTTACAACACCAACTTTTCATATCATTACTATGCTTTAATATACGAGCAATATGTAAATTTTCAACAGTCTTATTACAACCGCCCATGCAACGCATTGTTGACTGCACAAGAGTTTAAAAATTTTGCACCATTATTCGTGATAGACTGTTCTAGACAGACCGATAGTATTAAATCAGGACCGGTGATCAACATTCGCCTCGAACTAGAGTGTGATAAAGAGATACCAGATAAGACATCAGCATATTGTCTAATTTTGAATGACTGTATAAGTGTATAGTCGAATACAAACCTCTTAGCAACATTGTTCGTAAAATATTATGAACTCGATTATTTTCGTTGATGTGCAAGGATTTAAGGATCGCTGTAATAAATTTATAATCAAAGAGTTTGCATTATCTACCAAAGATTTCACCCAGGTTTTTCTAATTAAACCTCCATATGCATATACTACATTATCTCCGGAAGAAAAGAAGACTGTTCGATACCTCGAGCGACAGAGAGGAATCACTTGGAGTGAAGGTCACATTGACTTTAGAGAATTTAAGAGAATTATTACACCAATCATGCAAAATAAAACTATAGTAATGAAAGGTCACGAAAAACTGAAATGGATAACGGAACTGTGCAAAAATTCTATTCTAATAGACATGGAAGACAGAGGGAGCCGTAATTTTATGATATTATATAAACATTATTGCAAAAATGAATGTAATTTCAATTGTTTCAGTCATAAAAACTTTTGTGCACTAAAAAATGTTATTTGTATCAAGAAATGGTATTTAGAAAATATTTCGTTGTGTATTTAAAATAAATATCATCATATAAACATTTTTTCTTTCTTTAAACATATCCTTTATTAGTTCAATCCTAACATTCATTATAGTCAGTAAAAAAAAATAATTATTTATTAAATGAATATTTCTCGTGAAAGAAAACAAGATATGATTTTTATTTTTACTATTTTATTAAATAATAAAAATACTTAAATTACATATTACACAATGAAAATAACATAGGTACACAAAGAAATTAATTTTACATCAGAATGAAAATATTTACATTTATTTCCTAACCTACATTACTTAATAACAAAATATTAAAACAATTAGTATAACTATAATTACAGTTTTTTTTTTAAAATATTACTAATTATTTTTTCAGTCTGGTCCATAATTTAATCACCAACGTCTTTTACCACGTATTGTGAGTTCAATAGGACCCTGTCATCATGAACACAGTCACTTATTAGTTGATCACACTCTAAGTCCAGCACTTGAATCTTAATCAGTCGGAGACCTCTGTGTGGAGCACTATTTATCACAAATAAATGATGAGGAACGCGTGAATTAATTATTTTTTTGGAAATATCTTTCCTATTGCGACTTCCTTTTAACTTCAATTTTCGTTGACGAGCATTTGTTTTTACTTCTTGAGGACTTTGCATCTTGAAAAATTCTTTACAGAAGCCTAAAGAATCTTGAGCGTATTGAAACGAACCAGGCCTCTTTTCTTCGCTTTCTGAAATGGTGGGGTCCACATCACTTACACGTTGTGTTGTCTGTAACAAAAACAAAAAAACACTTTAATAAATTAAATATTTCAATAACAAAAAAACATAACAACTAAAAAAACGGTAAAAAATAAAGTTACCTTCCGTTCATGAGTCTTCGTGTTAGATTTTTGATAGGCACGTATTGGAAATAATTCTTCGGTTAATCCTTCCGACAATCGTTGAGCGTGCTCAAAAGAATCGGGAATTAATATTTCGCTATCCGAAACAGTAATAAAATCATCCACTTGTTTCGCTGTCTGTAACAAACCAAAAACACTTTAAAGTAAAAACAGTCAATTAAATATAATCTCATTAATATAGAAGTATGTAAAGATCAATAACTTACCATTGTTAAATATTTAAAAATCCAGAAAAGCAACGAGCAATTGTGTATGCTGATGTCAGTACAATAATGAATTTAAATAATATTTATTTCTCCTATTGCGTTTGTTATTGTCTTTTCATTATATGTCATCGTATTCACTCGCTCTTACTACAGTTTGCAAATGCATGACTAAAGTTAAAATTTGATTGTATTGCAAAACATTGTGTTCTTCGCAATTCTAAATAAACAGGAATAGACATGTCCGTTCATCCTCCACCTTGTAGCTAGCAGGTATATCATTACAGTAGCTATCATATTTCATATGCTGGTCAATAATACTACAATTTTATGTATTTCGTTTGACAACTTCGGTGGCGTTATAGATATCATGCTCGCCCGTCACTTAGAGGTTCTGGGTTCGATTCCCAGTCTAAGCATGATATAGAATGGTATTTTTCAAAATTCCTAGGGTCTTGGATGTTACCTAGTTTTTTATATATCGTATACATCACAAACTTTTCTATATAATAGCTAACTAACTACTAAATAAATAGCTAACTAATAAATTATTAAAAAAAGACCACTTTAATATTTCAAAAACGTAATACTCGTAAATAAGTTCAAATTGATCGAACCAAAAGTTTTATCTTGTTTTTTTTCTTTTTCAGATTTATTTATACTCGAGAAATGAAAATACCCAATTGGGAAGATGTCCATAGTGTAAGTAATTGCAATTTTTATTCATATTTAAAAATGCCCTTATCCTTTAATACGAGTATATAGTTTAGAAAGTGCTAAACCTAAATTTTTAAAAATATTTATCAAATTGTAGTTAAGTTTAAAATATCAAGTATGTATGTGTATGATTATTAATTTCAAAACACGGGTAACTCACGTATAGAGTCAGCTACTGCCGACATGTTTCGACCTCATCCGGAGGTCTTCATCAGGGCGAATGTGACGTGAGGCCCGTACACCGCACCGGCTCGCGACACACTCTCTAGTCACATTCGCCCTGATGAAGACCTCCGGATGAGGTCGAAACATGTCGGCAGTGGCTGACTCTATACGTGAGTTACCCGTGTTTTGAAATTAATTATGTGTATGATAATCGTATTATAACATACATTAATAACATACATACGATTGATATGTAAACTTAGCTAGAAAGTAAAAAAATAATTGGTCAAGTGCGTGTCGGGCCACGCGCAGTGTAGGGTTCCGTAGTTGCGAATGCCAACTTTGAGGTCTTGCCACTAAAAACGTCTAAAAACTAATATCTATTGAATTTGTATGCAAAATTCCTTTTTTCAAGTACATTTTATAAGTTGATCGCCTATAACTTTTTAATTTGTATACCTTACTTAGCTCTGATAAATTTCCTTCAAACTATATTCTATATACTATAATTGTGATTTATTTCACGTGGCCATATATAACCGTTTAGCAGATAGAGGGGGGGGGGGACACTTGACTCGAAAAAAAATTTGAACTTTAAACCCAAATATTTCAGAAACGGATCCCTAAATCGAAAAATGGTGTTCACAAGCAAACAATATTTTTGAAAGACCTATTCAACGATGCCCCACTCAATGTGTTTGTCAAGAAAAAGAATATTGACTACGTCTTTACTTGTATGGCAGCTACCCTGAAAAAACTTTTTTTTTCAATATTTTATTTTACGACTTTTTCGCCATAATTAATATACATATCCATGCTAAATTACAGCTTTCTAGTACATTAAGTTTCTCTGTAGGACCGTGGACGGACAGACAAACAGACAGACAGACATGGCGAAACTATAAGGGTTCCATGTTTACTACGGAACCCTAAAAAGTTTTAATCTCTGAAACTACTAGCCGGTTTTTGTGTTTTACAACTAAGTCCATTCATAAGAAAGGTATTAGGGTATGTCTACATGGTCCCCGTGCGTACCATGCTTGGTAGTAAAAATATATCTTATTAAGCTATTGCATAGCTTCTATCGCGGGCCTTGAGCGCGGGGACCGAATCCAGAAATTCCGTAACGAAAAAACCTCACGCTTCCCACTCCGCCTACCATGTAGGTTGCCGCTTCGTCTCCGTCGTCCGTTTGCGACATTGCCGTCCTTCCTTGTAAAAAAATTCACCGACCGAACGGAACCATCTTAATGCAATAGCTTTACCGCGGCAGTCCCCGAGTGCCACACGTTTTTTTTTTGTTTATTTCAGTTGAAGGTGTCTTATACGAAGAGTTGGTTGAAGAGTATTTCGCCAAGCTGTGATAGTGCATGCTGTTGTAAAGTTAATAAATACAATCCTTCTCTTAAAAATTGGAGTTTGCACACAATTATTTTAACAAATTAATTTTTGTATTACCTGAATTAAAAGTAACGTACATAATTATTATACAAAAGATTATATTATTATTAGATACTTCTCTTTTATCTTGATAAATAGTAGTTTGACTTATTAGGAGTTAGGAAGTATGATCGGTGCGTGATCTTACCCACGGGCTCGCCGGGAGTTACTTACCATGGTGCTCCCAGCCGACCATCAGTTAGGATTAGGAAGCATGGTTGGTGCGTGATCTTACCCACAGACTCGCAGGGAGTTACTTACCATGGTGCTCCCAGCCGACCATCAGTTAGGATAAGGAAGCATGGTTGGTGCGTGATCTTACCCACGGGCTCGCAGGGAGTTACTTACCATGGTGCCCCAGCCGGCCATCAGTTAGGTTTCACTTCTTCTTCTTATCGTGTCGTTGGCTTGAATTTTAAATTTTGTTCTTCGAGAACGTTGCCACTTTTACGCTTCCCTCCGAGGCATAGTATAGGTCAAGCACGGTACAGCTGGTAGGGCATAGAGGTGATCTAATGATCTGATCGTTGTAGTGTACCTCTAACACATTCACTATCACTATGACACTGGCTCACCTTTATACCAAGACACGTCCGCTCTGTACGACATCTACTGTTAGACTGAGCGATCCGACTGCCGCACAACGTACCTATATAACGTACAACTGACGTTCTACCCTCGCCGCCCTTGTGAGTGGGACAGCATATGTATCTATTTATAGACACAGAACAATACATCCCTTCCTTACAATTTTTTTTTTAAATGAAATTACAATTACGGAATATGTTCTAATTATAACTAGGTTATCTTATAACCCACGATTCAATTAAATCTGCAACCTAATTGAGTAAGAATATTGATAGATTCAGATATTTATGAACTAAGTTTTTAGTTCTCCCTCTATCCTTCCCCATTACATTTTTTTTTTAATTTTTTTTTCTAAAGTTATATAAAAAGTAACAAGCAATGACTCATAACTCATAACTAATAATAAAATTTATTTTCCTTTCGTAGACTAAATCGGTCGAGTTTGACTGCCAGTGTCAATCTCTAATGTAATTCCTGCCTTTGCTCATATCTACTAACTGAGAAAGATAAAATAAAAGAAACGCTTATATTAGTTAAAAATATCTTGACAAAATAGTGTTTTAACTATATATTTTTCCGAATTTCATTCAATTTGTAAAATGACTGATGACAAAGCAGACTAATTACATTTTTTCGAATAATTTATTATTTATTATTATTTTCGTTTTTTTTTAAATAACCAACAATCTCAGCGGTCACTTCATATAATTGTATTCTACAATACAAGTTAACACTGAAAACACGCACTTTTAACTTTTACTTTCTTTCACTCATCACTTACTTTAATATTTTTAAAGAGAATATGTAATGAAGTGTACAATGATTTATTTATTTTATCTACTTAACATTTTGTTCAATATTCTAAAACCACATCACTAAATGAAAACTATGCCAAAATTAAGCAAATGAAATAATATTCAAAACCAATAGAATAGAAACACAAGGACTTGCATATTATTTAAGTTCTTGATTGTTAAAATTTCATTTGTCTTTCTAATTTGCCGTTAAAATATCAATTTGCATCTTCCTATGTTTCGAGTTGGTGATAATCCTCGAATGTCTGCTTTATCTACGTCTGCAAAAGTCCACTTAGTTTTATAAGAATGTTCATGCATGAATTGCTCAATCTTTCTTACCACTGTTGTTGTTTGATTCTTGACTCTCCAGTGGGATTTGAATCCCGGGCTGCTCACGCAATTTAATGCGCGCTTATATAGCCAATTCAATGATTTTCTTATAAAATAATTTAATATAGAGGGGCGATACTATAATTTATAACAAATACTTACATGCAATGACCTCTTACATGTGTCAGCACCGTGGCGGCCAACTGCCTCGGCCGCATTATCGGCTCGGCAGCCGCAGCTGCAGAGGATGCAGCCGAGAGAAACCGTGCTAAGTATGCGGCTTTGGAGCCGCAATATTGCTTCGTCCTAGTGGCGGTAGAAACGATGGGCTGCTCGGGTGCTGATGATAAGCGCCTGATTGGCGAGATAGGGCACAGAATTGTAGAGAAGACTGGTGACTCCCGCTCAGGTTCGTTTCTCGTGCTAAGGATGGCCATTGCAATCCTGCGTGGCAGTGCTGCCAGCGTATTTGCGCGGGAAACGACAAAGGCGGTTTATATGACAGATTTTTGTGTGTACTTTGATATAGTTTTGACAGTGCTTACATAGATAAACATCCAAGACCTAGGACAGTTTGAAAAAGGCCATTTTCCAACTTGCCCTGATCGGGGATCGAACCCGGGACCTCTGGGTGGTGGATTAGCATGATGACCACTACGCTACGGAGGTCGTCATTCTTGATCTCGCACATTTTAATGTGGGCTTACGGCCTCACCCAATTTAATGATGAAACCCAATGCATGCCCAAACTGACTGACTGATGCTTAAACGGCATGACACAACAACCTTTCTTGTTCCAGATTCTTCAGATGTAATGTTTGAAGCTAGAAAATATATTTCCAGTGCCCTTATCCATTTCTCCCATCCATAGCGACTACCGACACTGATCACTGTCAGGGTCGAAATGCTCGAGGTTTGGAAGTGTCGTGACTTGAGCCATGGGCTGATGTGCAAATTGTACAATTAAATCCACATTTGCGCAAGCTTACATTGCCTTTCAGTCCAATTAATATTATCTGAGCTGACCTTTCATATCGACCATAAATAAATGCTCATATGGACTTTCATATTGTCCTTTAACATAGATCATATCACTCACTCACTCGTACTAGCTATCATATTGCAATATGTAAGGTCTATCACACAACTATTTGACATAGCTATCATATTGCCATGTCTCATCATTAGCTATCATATTGCCCCATGTCATAGCTATCATATTGCTATACATGTGTCATCATAAGCAATCATATTGCTGTTGTTATCGGCTATCATATTGCCATGTCTCATCATTAGCTATCATATTGCCCCATGTCATAGCTATCATATTCTATGCATATGTCATCATAAGCAATCATATTGCTGTTGTTATCGGCTATCATGTAAGCACATAGTTAGATCCCTTCTGCTTTCGTGGGACTACTTCGACACAAAGCAATTTTTAAAAATTGTAAAGTAAGCTTAACTATTAATTTAAAACATTTATAGTAAGTAAGTACCTATATTTATTGAGTATACCAGTTATGTGAAGCATCTCACGTGTTCCTAATTAGTTATAAAAAGGAATTGGCTATTATTTTGAGTGTAAGTCATTATTATCTGCAATTCTTCTAAACCTAATTGTCGGCACATTTTAACAAAATTGGAATTTCAAACTGGCCACCACAGGACAGGCATATTGCCTAGTGTGGGGCCAACAGTGTAACTTTTGTGTACATTAAGGAGTCAAATAAATTTCATTTCATTTCATTTTAAATTCATTTAATTTCATTTCATTTCAAATTATATTGCCATATAACATAGCTATCATTTTTCTAATAAATCATACCTAAGTAGGCTATCATATTGCCATTGACCACAGGTTATCGTATTGCTTATTTTGTATACTACCTCATTACCGGTAAGTGTATACTTATACAATAGAGAATATGCACGCATTATTTTATTTATTTTTTTGCTTAATAAAAGCCTTAATAATTTCATGGCCATGCTGGTCTGGGAGAAATGAAAAAACTTAGAATGTACCAGCTGCTTCTCTTCCCGCGCAGATCGTAAGAGCCGATCGAGGGAATGGGCAAAAATGCGAATCATGTTAACAGGCGATGCGGCTAGCAACCCATCACTGTATTGATTGCTTTTCCATCTTCTCGCCCACCATGACGCTAAAAGTGGCTTTTGGGTCTTGCGGCCCTGGGCTCTGCATAGAACCGCAAGACCCAAAATGCTCTGTCTGCCCCATTAGGGATAAAGACGTGATAGTATGTATGTATGTATGTAAAAGCCTTAATAACCACAGTAAACAAATATGAAAGAATTTATAAAATATCTTAATCAGCGACGAACCTGTGATACTTTAAAGTTTCAATTAGAGAGAGAAGTCCGATATGGACTGGTGACGTCACAAATACATATCATCAATACATTTGCTATAGAAAATAGCGTATTTTGCGAGTGAGATAGACATATTTTCGTAAACTCGCTATATCTCGTTCGTTTTTCCACCAATTTTTATTCTGTTTTCAGTGTTAGTTAGTACTTTCGAATATTTACGGATAAACTGGTTCGATAACACATATTTTTACATGCATATTCCCTACTATGGTTTCTCTCCTTTTTTTAATTTTTTTTTTTCACACCGCTACAACGTCAAAGACAAAGAGGCAACCCAATCGAGGCCTACAAAAGTCTAATAGGATATTATGATGTACCCTATTTGCAAGAACTATTACAATTTTCTTACAATAACGATTGAGAGGACATTAGCTGAAATTGTATCGTGTGAAATCAAAAGAAATATCAATTCATAATTTTCTCTCTAACCATGTGGTTGCAGACTGGAACCAGAGAATGTTGTTAACTGCATCTTTAGTGAACAGCTTTAAAAATACACTGTATAGAAACCAGATCAGGTTAATAAACTGCTAGTATGTTTTAAAGCAAATAAAATAATAACCTCATCAGGAAAATCACAGCCGACTCACAGAGTGTGAGACTGCCGGCCCTGACAGAAAGCACAACTTATACTCATTGACTCCAGCGACTGGCGACCTTCCCTCACAGCATTGCACTCCGGATCTGATGCAACTATCCTCCAGCATGACTCTTAGGTTTAAAAGTGATGCCTGTCTAGGAGTAGAATAAAATACCTAATAAAAGAGTTTCACCACATAACTATAATGATCTACCTTCCTTCCGTAAATTCAGCACCTCTCTTTTCATACGGAAAAATAATATAATCCCCCATTTATTTCACTTAATCCATGTACATCGGAAAACTATAGCTATTTGAATAATATATTTCAATAGTAATCGCGTTATAATTAACGTCATGTACGACTGGTCAATTTTTCCGTTACGTTTTTCCTCTGAAATTCTAGGGTGATTAATTATATTACCCTATTAAAAGATAAGTTCCTTATTTCTTTCGCAAAAACACTAGGTAATCAACAAAGTAAAGATAAATGTTTTTTTATTTTGACTTAACTTTTTTCTTTACTCTGACACTTGTGAAAGACTGGACTTGGTGCCTAAGCTACGCATAAAGCCTTTATTTTAGGTTACCAAGTCTCCCTAAGGTATAAATCTTAAAAATATATAATCTGAGAATTGTCAATATTTTAAGTCAGTATTAATTATATACTTTTGATGATCAACATTAACTAACAAATTATAATTTCCAGCTCACTAATGTGATGGACAAAGCACAGTAGTCCATTAACTTATTACACGAATATAGTAAATGCTAACTGACACTTCCTCATTTCTTGTTATTTTTTTTTTCTCTCACAAATATTTTTTTTTTTTTAACATTCAATTTGCAGCATTTACTTTTGATTTAAAATTCTATTTGCTTTTGAGCATTTACATTAAATACTCCAGCTCATAAAATGGAAAAATAACTCACCGCGTGGCTTCGCATCATTTTCTCGTCGCCATTATGTAGTGTACCTCTAACACATTCACTATCACTATGACACTGGCTCACCTTTACACCAAGACACGTCCGCTCTGTACGACATCTACTGTTAGACTAAGCGATCCGACTGCCGCACAACGTAACTACATAACGTACAACTGACGTTCTACCCTCGCCGCCCTTGTGAGTGGGACAGCATATGTATCTATTTAAAGACACAGAACACTACAATCGTCATGACACAATCGCCCTGTGCTTCTGCTTGGTCTATATGGCACCAGCGCGCCAGATTATGTTTACATCGACCTACTTCAGTTCGGAGGGAATTCAAGCACCTCCAAATAGCCCATGGCAGTTTATGACAGTAGCGCGGCGGTAGCACCTCTGATGGTTGAATGTAATCGGGGGGTGGAGCATACTGTTTGCACCACATTCTAAACCTAGATGATTCCGGTTGTTCTTACGTATAACTACTTAAATCATTATGACGATTTTTCACCTGTTCAATCATTTGAAAAATCGAGATGCTTTCCGGGCATGAAACTCAAAGCAAATACACAAGTATTTTCATGATTGGTTGAGAAGGATGCGGGAGCCAGAGAAGCTCATTAGGAAGACCGATAGCATAGCCGAAGGCTTTATTGCCATAGGTAGAGTGATGAATTGCATTGTTTGTTTTGTTGTGACCGTACTAGAGTTGACCCGTAGTCCGTGAGTGGGCAGTATGCGGTCGGCTCTTGTGGAGGTCGAGTTTCTAGAGGAAATCTTAAGGTCAAGTGGACCTGGTGATCACAGGTGGTAATACGCGTATTAGTGTGAGGCTAACGATGGCAATTTTGTTATTGATATGTCTTGGTGATCTCTCCTAACTGAATTAATAATTACTGTATCTTTTCTTTTTAAACATCGTTAAAATATAGAAGTTCTATTCATTTTGATTCAATTTAACTTTCATAACTGGTAAAGAGAACATATGATTAATAACAACTTTGAACTAGCAGGAAGGCTGGCTGCGTTCCTTAACATGTGATCGCTGCACATAGACATGAATTTATTACTATCTAATTCGATTTTAAAGATTTATCGATGTTCATTTTTTTGTTTTGAGTTTATTATATTCTAGATCGTTTAATCCAATTAAGTAAGTCATCTAATAAAGATAATTATTTATAACTGGAAAAAATAAAATAAACAGTACACGATAATTAATTTAACTAAAAACTAAATAACCTACCTAAATTAAAATATTAAAAGACTGAACTAAAATATAACTAACTAAAAAAATATAAAAATAAAACATACACCTAAGAGACTGGCGGCATTGCCTCGTCGTACAGCAAGACTTCTTAAAAAAAATTACTAAAGCTTTGTTTTGATCAGGTTTGTCGCGGAGATACCCGCGAGAGGCAAACACAAAAGTCTAAACGCTGCGTAATTTTAATTATTTAATAGTGAAATAAGTGTCCATTTTGAGTTTGAAAAGTTAAATTCCTGAAGATTAGACTACGATTATTATTTTTTTGCAATAATTATTTGAAAAAGTTCAAAAATAACAAAGATATAAACAAACTCAATTCAAAAAATTCAACTATCCGTTGGTGTCCATGACCTACGACAACCCGCAGAGTCGCCGCTTGATGAATCATCGACAACATCGCACGGTGCTGACCGAATAATATAGCGATAACAACAGTCGCTGACTGTCGCATCCTCTATATTAAGGTAATAAAAGGATGTCTGATACCAATATTTGTAGTGGCTGTAAGAGAGTTATTGAAGATGTAGAATTCGTTAATATTATACTATATTTGGCTCGCCTACGCACCACCACGTGTTACCGGGCTGACGGTCGGACACAGACTGCCCCCACTCCGGTCGGCACTTGTGACGTATGCGCTCGAGACAAATAACTAGATATTTACATACACTACATCCCTTCCTTATTTTAATATATTTTATCTATGTATTGTAGTTACTCATAAATGTACCACTATTCTTGAATAACAATATTCTTTATTAATTCTTCTACATACAGTGATCTTAATAGATTAATTATTCAGACTTAAAAATCAACTGTATATATATTCACTTTTTATTATTTTATCAACAATCACATACATACTAATTTAATTATACATCGTTTATGTCTTGTCTACTTATCTCCACTATTTACTTCATTTAAATCAGGCATGTGTCCCACATCCCTCTTCCCGTCATTTAGAACTCTCCAAAGTCCCTTAATTCTTTCTAAGTGAACTACATTTCGTCTTGATAACTGTCCCGTTGGATCATTCCGAACTTTAATTTATTATATATATATATATATATATATATATATATATATATATATATATATATATATATATATATATATATATATATATATATGTATATATGTGTGTATCACGACCCGCTCTTTTTTATAGCTATTATATAACTATATTTTATGATTAAAGCTACCATTGAAAACACTCAGTTGTAACTTACACTTACTTTCATTCATCACTTACTTTAAAATGTTTTAATTTCAAAAGAATTTGTAATGAAGTGAATAATAATGATTTATCTGTTTTATCTACCGATAACATTTTAATCAATATTCTAAAACCACATTACTAAATGAGAACTATACACCAATACAGAAATAAGCAAATAAAACGTTAATATAATTTAAACCAATAGTATAGAAATACACGAACTTGCACATTATTTAAGTTCTTGCTTGTCGCATTACAATTGTATCAGGTCACTGGCATGTTTTTCATTTTGTCTTTCTAATTTTCCGTCAAATTAATTTGCTTCTTCTTATGCTTCGAGGTGGTAATAATCCTCGAATGTCTTTAGATTTCCAGATCATATTGAACTCCCTTCATCATATCATATTAAAAAAGAATGGCAAATCACGTCTAGAGACCGCGATAGATGGAAACAAAGAGGGGAGGCTTTTGCCCAACGATGGGACCTATTATAGCTATCAAAAAAAAAAATTGAACTCCCTATTATCTCTTAAGTCTGTTGAAGTCCACTTAGTTTTATACGAACGAATGTTCATGCATGAATTGTTCAATCTTTCTAATTACTATATTTGCTCAATCTTTCTTGCCACTTTAATTTTACTTATGAATTTCCTTCTGCAATGTAATGCACATCCTATGGTCTCATGCAATTTAATGCGTGCCTGACAACCTCACGCAATTTAATGCGTGTCTAAAGACCTCACGCAATTTAATGCGCACCGATGACCTCACGCAATTTAATGCGTGCCTAACGACGTCACGCAATTTAATGCGCGTCGATGACCTCACGCAATTTCATGCGTGCCTAACGACCTCACGTAATTTAATGCGTGCCGATGACCTCACGCAATTAAATGCGTGCCTAACGACCTCGCGCAATTTGAAGCGCGCCGATAACCTCACGCAATTTCATGCGCGCTGATGACCTCACGCAATTTAATGCGTGCCTAAAGACCTAACGCAATTTAATGCGCGCCTAACGACCTCACGCAATTTAATGCGCCCCGATGACCTCACGTAATTTAATGCGTGCCCAACCTGACAAAAGATTAAACGGCTTGTTAATTTAAAACCATGACACAACAACCTGCCGCTTCACGTAACATCTTTGAGTAGAAATGAACTAAAACCAATATGTGAAACTATATTTAAGAATATGAAGCCTCTGAAGCCGTGTCATGAAAACTCTTCAAAACAGGAAACTGTGGTGCCCTTATAATCGCTACAGTGGTGACTGGAAATAGCCTTCTCCATGACCAGAAGCCAAACAGTCATCTTCAGTATAACCGTAAACACATAAAAGACATAAACATTAAACACATTAAAGACCGCTGTTGGAGTTGCCTTTGTTATTTGGGATCCACATTTCCTCCACAATAGCCTCCATATAGTCATTATTTTGTCTTCTTCTGGGTGACGCTCTTCATCCAAATTAATGGGCTAAGTCTGTCATCCAATTTGATGAACGCATTTCATCCAATTTAATGAACACATCATCCAATTTAATGGACGCCTGTCATCCAATTTAATGGACGCATCATCCAATTTAATGGACGCATTTCATTCAATTTAATGGACGCATCATCCAATTTAATGGACGCCTTTCATCCAATTTAATGTACACATCATCCAATTTAATGGACGCCTTTCATTCAATTTAATGGACGCATCATACAATTGAATAGACGCATTATACAATTTAATGGACGTATCCTCCAATTTGATGAATGCGTCATCCAATTAAATGGACACAGAGTACTATTCCCCTGATACATAAATACGGTAGCAGTAAGCATCTGAAACTAGAAAATCGAAATTTAATTACACAATAAGATTGCATTAAACATATCAAATATTTTTACTTGGGGAGGAAATAGCGATCAAGATCTTACACACTTCCACAGAGCCTCCCGATCCTGACAGAAAGCACCCACAAGTCATACTTACTTGGTGCAACAAAGAAACCCTACGAGTATCTTATCTTATACCCTGCCTTACTTCCGTGAATTCTGCATCTCTCATTTCATGCGTAAAAATAATATAATATAATGAGTAATGATATACTGCGTAAAAGCAAAATATATAATCCGCTTTTTATTTCACTTAATCCATGTACATCGGAAAACTATAACTATCTGAATAATAATATTCCAATAGTAGTCGCGTAATAGCGTCATATACGATTGGCCAATTTTACGTTACGTATTTCCTTTTAAATTCTGGGGCGATTAATCATATTACCTTATTAAAATATACGTTCCTTATTCTCTCGCAACATTACAATATTATACACCAGTGGCGGAGCCTCCTTAGAAGCCGATTCCCATCGAGTTCCTTTAGGGGCTTGTAACATTTATGCGTTTATTACTAATAACAATTATAACCTTCGTATATCAGCGCACTTACTATTTTCATAAGCCGTAAACTAGTAGTATGACTGGATTGCACGCACCCACATATTCAAAATACGAAACTCCCTCTGGCTATTGAAATACACTCACAGTGGTAAATGCATAAACACGCTCAGTTCAGTTCAGTTCTGTGCTCACCCAGCCAGCTTTCGTAGCAAGAGCGTTGGAGCTAGGTCCACTTTAGAAAGAACTTGACTGCACTTACAGCTACGGGCCGATATGGGTACTTATCGGTCCTGTTTTACTAGCGCAGCCAAGTCAGACCTCGTTGAACCAGTACCAGACTCGAGAAACCAGGTGAGCACGTATATAGGATATTATGGAGCGTGTGGGGGTTGCAGTCTGGGGGATGGAAAAGACAGGGGAAGTTAGAGTCTACCGTATACCAGCAACAAGTAAACATATAGGAATAGTATACTATACTTGGTGTGTAATAAATAAAAAGGATGGAATATATGACTGCGAATTTTTTGCTGCCGATGATCTTCACTTCCTGATGCATATTTCGAAGAGCGAGGTTGGCTGCATCTTGCTTCACGCAGTGGTAGTCGCGGAAATAGCATTGTATGTTGTGTTGTGTGTAAGTATACTCCTGATTTACGTTCCATATTCTTCTGACGTTTTCCTCTAAAGTCTTCTTTTATCGACCTGGTCGCTTGATGTCTTTTTTTCCTTTAATGTAGGTCCTCGCGGAGATTTTTCCCTGGCACTACTTTTTATTTCTTCTATTTTATGTATCTACGTATTTATTTGTGGTAATTAATATTTCCTTTCATCTTGGGGTCCGTAGGCAGGTTTCCAAGAATTGTCCTATACGGAAGCGTTGTCTGTCCGTCCAATGATCTTCCCGCGCTGTAAGTGCACCCATATGCGGCGCAGATGCCGAGGGTCAATCGTAAAACAATAGCGGCCGGCTACCTGCTCTGGCGTTGACGCTGGATTGCATCATCTTTAGCGATGTTGTAATTTAAAATATTTGGATTGCTACGGAGCCTTTTATTGAGATTCCAAGTCAACTAGTTGTATTACCTTGGAATATTCTTTGTCAAATATAAAATTATACGTACCTCCCAAATCTAGTCAAAACATGATACGCATGAGTTCTTTGATCACACCACGTCATGATTTTTTTAACCCCCGACGCAAAAAGAGAGGTGTTGTAAGTTTGACATGACTGTGTGTCTGTTCACCTAGCCGCAGCATCGCAGCTCCCAAATTAAAGGACCGATTATGATGCGGTTTTCTTGGTTTAAAAGCTGACGTGATTAAAATATTCCTAGATGTCGGGTTAATTAAAAACTTTTAGGTTTGTTTTATACGAAGTGAAGAAGGTGAGTCTCTCTCACTAGGACTTTTTTCCCGAGATTCACTAAATTCATAACGCACTTTACTCCGTAGTAATCACTAAATATCGTCTGCACTACCACAACACACTACACACTCACTCCGCGTTGATGAAACAAATGGAATATATGTCTGCTATTATCAAAAGCAATTTACCGTACTTTGTAGTGCGAGAACGTAGAGCCTAATCATAAAGCTTTGTACCTATTCCAAGTCAACGAAACTGCCTAGGAGTATATTTATCAAATTTAAAATTGTACCGACATGCATCTTAAATCTAACAAAATACCTCAATGCATGCATATTTTGTGGTATTATAAATTCCAGCTAATTACGGGCAAGTCCTTTTGTGTTAATGTTCAGGGAATTAGATGATATTATTTGGAAATCTCTCACCCGGATTTTCAGCAACTTTCTTAATTTATAATGCACACTTGACTTTAGAGTAGTCACAAGATATCAATGCACTTTCACAACACAACACACACACACTGGTTACCTACAAAATAATTACGTTATACTAATGACTAACAAAAAAAAAAAACAGGGATAGTCAGTATCTACAGAAGGACGAGCTGACACGTGTTCTCCAAACGGACGTCGGCGATAGAATCGGGTAAGTAATATAAGACAGAACAACAATATATATATATTATTTTGAATAAATACCAACGAAATGTATAATTTTGGTCGGTATAATTATCAAGAAAGATAAAAATCATAAATCATACTTTTCTAACCCATAAAATCGTTTAAATAATAATTATTTAACCTAACAAACCTTTCGTATACATTTAAAGTCGTATAAAATTCTTGAAATCTATTTACGTTACGTATAATAAACTTTCTGTAGATATATTATTAAGCATAGTAATCATTGCGTATATAAATCGATTAGTAGAATATTCTTTATATATAATCATCATTAGATATAACAAACTTTTGATATAGCGCCTGGCAGTATGTTGCGGATAATTTTATTAAGACAAGCCAATGCAGGAGGGTTGAAAATAATATATTAATATGTCGCAATCACATAATTTAATTACTGATTACGTATTAACATTAATAGATAATTTCCTTCCTCAAATTTTCGTTTGTTAGCCATAAATAAAAAATAAGTGCAAAACGTTTAAAAGTACGAAATAGTGTTATTTGTGAACTCTTATAATGTGATACTCTTACAATGAAAATAGACAAATCAATAATAAGTGAAATTAAATCTATATCATACATATAATAAAACAGTAAAAAAAGTGTCTGTACATTAGATATATTAAAAAAAAAATATTAGGTCGAAGGAGATATAGTAATGGAGTAAGAATTTAAAAAAAGTCTGTCTGTTTGTCTATGTGTGTTTGTCTGTTATTACACGCTAATCTCCGGAAATGCTGGACGGATTCAAATTAAACTCTTTTAGTTATATAGCTGTAAGTCTGGGCAACATACAGGGTATAAATAATTTTGGAAGAACACCTGATGCAGAACTATACTAGTCTAGCTAAACTATAAGAGATATAAAAATGGTGCCTTAGTAAAAGTTGTTCAGCCTGATGAGCATTTTCAAGAGACATAAAGTCCACGCGAGCGAAGTCGCGGGCTTCGGTTCGTAAAAAATAAGTTAGTTATTTTTTTATTTCTTTCATACCTTGAGCCTGGGGCGAAAAATTTGGTTACACATTCAAAATGCGCGCGCATTTTGTATGTGTAACCAAATTTTTAATACCTTGGGGCTTGGGCGGAAAATTTGGTTACACGTTCAAAATGCGCGCGCATTTTGTACGTGTAACCAAATTTTTCATACCTTGGGGCTTGGGCGGAAAATTTTGGTTACACATACAAAATGCGCGCGCATTTTGTATGTGTAACCAAATTTTTCATACCTTGAAGCTTGGGTGAAAAATTTGTTTTCATAGCTTGGCTATTGGCAAGATTTTTTTGTTAATAAAAAAATTGGTTAGTTTTTGTAGCCTTTATGTTATGACTTCTTTTTTTACTATTTTCTAGTCAGATTTTTTTCCTAATCTAATCGTTTACTGACAAATTTAGATATTTTATTAATTATGTTTGCCCCCACTTTTGGGTATCTTATTCACAGTTTCTTTTATGTTATAAAATATCTTAATGGACATTGCCTACTTCTTTGTTTAAACTTTGCACCTTTATAAACCTATCCTATACCTTGAGTTTTTTTTATAAGAAAATTAAAGTTTATGAGATTTCCCAAATTTGAATTATTTTCGTCTGCCTGTCTATACTTTTTAGATGGTATGGTTTTTAAGTCATATATCTTCTAAACAATATGATTTTTATAGTTATATGTTTTGAATGATATGTCTTTTCAACAATATACTTTTTGAATGATATACTTTTTGTCCTGTATACCGCACAAGTTGTATAACAGGTGATGTTTAGTGTACATAAACGTTATATAAATGATTTTATGCTTTTTAAAATGAAAATGTAATGAATATTATAGCTATTAAAAATATATACCTTAATGATTATGTCAAATTAACATTATATCTTATGAACGTCATTAAAATGTAAATATATAAAATGTAATTATATCGACGACTTTAAATGTATACGAAAGGTTTGTTAGGTTAAATAATTATTATTTAAACGATTTTATGGGTTAGAAAAGTATGATTTACGATTTTTATCTTTCTTGATAATTATACCGACCAAAATTATACATTTCGTTGGTATTTATTCAAAATCATATATATATTGTTGTTCTGTCTTATATTACTTACCCGACATATATTGACTGACTGATCGATCGAGCTGAAGGCACTGCACTCGTGGTAAATGCATAAACACGCTCAGATACATATTATTCACATTAAGTTAATAAAAACAAGCCGGACATGAAACGGCTTATTATATAGCTGTACTAGTCCAAATTCTCACCCGACGCCACCGTTATATATGTATATTGTATATGAATAAAGAGTATTGTCATTTAAATGACTTCATCAATCCATTGATCAGCTGTGTGCCGCCATCAAGTCAATTATATGACCTTGTCAATTTAATGACCAGCTATGTGCTGCTTTTATGTCTTGTTGTTTGTTTGTTTGTTTGAACTCTTTATTGCACATTAAACATAAACACTTGAGATACAAATCATATACATTAAAAAATAAAATGTACAACGGCGGGCTTATCCCATTGAGGAATTTCTTCCAGCCAACCAAGCATCTGAAAAAACAGGAAGAAAGCATTTGGGTAGTCGTGCAACAAAAACCTAACTATAATAAATACCTAACACATATTATAAACTAATATAAATACCAATAATACCTATATAAAATACATATAAATACATATACATCCATAAATATAAATTACTCAATTGTCTGAAGAATCGGAGTAAAATATTCCAACACGAGATTTAAAAGAATCAGCAGAGATTGCCATCTTTATCCAACGGAAGTGAATTCCACAATTGTGCCGCATGCACAGTAAACGACTTGGAGAATGATCGTGACGTATGAGGGGGTATGAATAAAATGGGGTTGTTACTCGCGCGCAAACGGTTATCAATTTCACGAAAAGAGAACTTGTCAAAAAGATATTTTGGAAAGGAAGATTTATAAAGTACGTTAAATAGCAATGAAAGGGTATGTACGTTGCGGCGATGTCTGAGAGGGAGCCAGTGAAGCCGACGACGGAACTCTGAAACATGGTCGAACTTGCGAAGACCGAATATAAAACGAATAGCCTGATTTTGTAGACGTTCTAACATGTCTAATTGTTCCTCGGTAACATCTAGGAAAGCCACATCGGCATAGTCAAGAATAGGAATGAGGAGAGACTGGGCAAGAAGAATCTTAGTTTCGGTAGGTAAAAAGTTCTGTGACCTACGAAGCGAATGTAAGGAAGCATACATCTTACGGCTGATCTCATTAATGTGAGGCATCCAAGACAGGGTCTGGTCCATAATGATCCCCAAATTAGTGACTGAAGTGGAGAAAGGAATAATGCTGTTTTCAAGCACTATATTAGGCACTACCATGTCGTTGACCTTAGCAATGAAGTATGGGCTTCCAATTATGATGGCCTGTGACTTGGCAGCATTGACCAGCAAACCAAAATCATGTGACCATTTCGCGATCTCGACCAAATCGGAGTTGATTGTGTCAATAGCGACATTTAAGTTATCTAAAGAGGAGGCCGAATAAATCTGCATGTCGTCAGCATATAGGTGGAAATTTGAAGAAAGTGACGATGTAATACAGTCAATAAAGATAGAAAAAAGTAAGGGAGAAAGTACTCCACCTTGAGGGACACCTGCAGTAAGCTCCCCCCAGTCTGAACGACTGTCGTTGAGTTTGACCAATTGTTGGCGTCCCGTCAGGTAAGAGCGAAACCAAACAAGAGAATTGGAAGAAAAATTTAAAGAACGTAAAATTTCAATTAATATGTCAAAATCTACAGTATTGAAAGCACTAGTGAAGTCTAAAAGAACAAGGACGGTGAGCTCTTTACCATCAATATTTTTACGAATATCGTCTGTGATTTTGACGAGCGCAGAAGTTGTACTATGGCCACTTTTAAAACCTGATTGAAAAGGACTCAATAAGCTATAACGTGAGATGTGACTCGTTACTTGTTGATTAACGTGAAGTTCTATAATTTAAGATAACAACGGGAGGATGGAAATGGGACGTAGATGGGAAGGACAAGATGGGTTAGGTTTTTTAGGAAGTGGAATTATGTGGCCATATTTCCACAAGCTTGGGAACACACCAGTGGAAAGGGAACTGTTTATAATATTGGCAATGATGGGGGCAATAAACACAGCTATGGGTTTAATCATATCTAAAGAAATATCGTCATTGCCAATAGCTTTTGATTTGATTGTTTTAATATAACGAACAACGTCATCGCCAGATATTTCGCCAAAGCAGAACTGTGGAGAATCACAAACAGGTCGAGCAGCCAAATGGGCCAAGGTGGCCTCCTTCACCCCAGGAGAAAAACAAGTAGGAGAATCACAAAAATATTTGTTTAACTCATTAACATCCATTAGATTATCATTCTGGGGTCTTTGTTTGCCTAGCCCCAATCCCTTTAAGAAATTCCAAAGTTTATGCGGGGGGCAGCTCTCCACATTATCTCTTATATACTTGCGCTTGGCCTCACGACATGTTTTGTTACATAGGTTGCGTAAAGTTGTGTAGGCGGATCGATTCTCATCTGACGGGCACTGACGCATTCTTAATTTGGCTCTATCCCTCCTTGCCATAAGAACTTTAATATCGGGGGAGAGCCATGGGGCTGGTTGATGCTTAATCCGTATGGAGCGTAATGGCGCATGTTTGTTAAAGAGACCTAAAATAATGTCATTAAAATGACTAACTTTTGCGTCTACATCCAAAGCAGCCAAGACAGAACTCCAATTGGTAGAAGATAAATCAGCTTTGAAGCGCTCTTCATCTATGGCCTTAAAGTTACGAACTAACACCAGTCTACGTTGGCGCTTAGGAGAACGCAATATAAAAGAGGCGTAAATAAGGTCATGAGCTGAATAGCCTACTGCGTTAAATTGACCGTGAGTAGCAACTAGATTTGGAGAGGATGTGATAATTAAATCAAGAAGAGAAGGAGGGCCATTATGAGGGAAATGTGTAGCACTTAGAGGAAGGATATGAAGATCCAGAGATCGAATAAGAGAGAGAAGAGAAGAAGACCGAGAGTCATTTTTAATAAGACAGGTGTTGAAATCCCCCATAATAATAAGATGTTCAAATTGAACACGAAACTCTGCTAAAAGCGTTTCAAACGAATTAAAGTAGTTGATATGAAGAGAAGGGCTATAGTAAACACCCAAAAGAATTTTGGAATGGTTTAGTGAAATACTAAGAAAGAGGTGCTCGGGAACTTGATACTGAGAAGAAGACTGTGACACTATTTGTCAAGGAATGTCACTGCGCAAGTAAATTGCCACACCTCCACACCTCACCATCTTCGCAACGCCATTGCAGTAAGTCAAGTAGGTTCTATCATTACGTATAAGCCTATATCCCGGAAGGGGGTACAGGGTAGAAGGTGGAGAGGGTCTTAAGAAACTTTCCGAGATAAGGATAGCATGAATACGTGAGTTGAAAAAGTTAGTCAACAATTCATTGTAGTGATCTGGAATGCTCTGTGCGTTGATGTGGACTACATTAAAATTTTTCGCCAAAGAAGAAAAGGTAACATTCAAGTTGTCCGTTAAAGATGGAAGATCGTCACTCTCCGCGCTAAAGAGACTATCTGATGAGGAAGATAAGGAGAAATATTCATCATCAGTATTATATCGAAGAACGTCAGACATTGAGCATATATAATATATATAAAAATAATAATAAAATTATGCTAATCTTGACTAAAAATTACACTAAATAATTCGTCGTTCCCTTTACTTTTAATTCAGATACTTGCCAGACCAAAATATAACAATAATATCTAATTGCTAAATAAAAATAGACAGGTATTTATAAAGCATAATAGGAAGGTACTCTATTACAAAATAAAACTTAATGCTGGTAGTAAAAAAAATTGAATAAATAAAAAATTAAAAAAGCCCATAAATTAAGTATAAACTAACTCTCATGCAGATATCGAAGTCTAAGGCCCCTACGTGTAATCCACCCTGATTGATGTACGGCGCAATTTGCCGTCTGCTAAGTTAAAGTCTACATAACGTAAAAGTAAATAAAAGAAACGAATAAAAACATAATTGCATACAACAGGATGGATAATACGCGAGGCCCCTTAAGTGAATATCTAGACAGCATGAAAAGAACAAAAAAGAAAAGAAAATGTCAGTGTCAACTATATGTCAAATCTGACATGACAGTTCAAATCACACTAAAAGTGACTGATATTTGTTATGGGTGGTTAGAAAAATTAAGTTGGTGGTTTTTAACTATTTTAGTACAGTACTGTAATAAAGTAGGTACCGCAAAAGTGAAAAGTAAAGTACCTACAATAAATAACAAAAAAAAAACCCGACTAAATACTAACTAGAAGCTATGTAACTACGATTAATAAAATATTATTTCTTCACCGCTTTGGCTTGAAGACGAGCACTGCGCGGTTTGATTTGGAGAAAACTAGACGAAGCTGCAGCATTGGTCTGACTTGCCGTCAGCTCCTGAGACTCGGTTGCGACACTTGCGACCGCCAGCTTATCAGTTACATCCTGCAGCTCAGCCATTGTGGTTATCTTCCGCCTCGAGCCTCTTGAAGTGACCACAACGATTTTCCCATCACTCGTTCAGCAGCCCTTGATTCCTAAAACCTTCCGTGCTTCAACAAACACCGCATGCCGCGATGCTGTTAGGAATTCCGAGAAGGTTAGGCCACTGCCTTTCAGTAGCTTTTTGGCGGTCCATAACGCATGTCTCGTTTAAAGATTGTCACAGCGAATCAGTATAGAACGAGGCTTATTAGACTTGGTGACCCTACCCATACGCCAACATGAATTGAAAGAGCTGGGCGTAACAGGAGCTTTTCAAGGAAGATCTTATGTACCACATCAGCAACAACCTCGTCTTTACTTTCAACAAGTCCGTGAAGCAATACAATGTTGGAGCGCGACCGCATCTCAAACTCATCCAGAGAGAGTAATACAAGCTCCAGCTGCCTGCTTAGCCCGGAGACCGCCTTCCAGATGAAAGTTTTAAAAGTGTTGTACTCACTGACCAGGACCGCAGTATCTGTCTCTGTGCGATGATTTCCTAGAGACTCTTCGAAAGATGACATTTTGGCTGCAAACATATCCTTCATCTCGATCATATTCTTGCTGAGTAACGCTAGTGTGTCCATTTTAAAGTGGTGATGAGTGCAAAATAATATTAAGTGAAAGGAGTGGTGCAAAAATTATCTGGCAGGTACTGATGCTATTAAACTATATCATTAGCATTTATTTAAATAAATTCAAAGTAAATATGTATTTTTAAAAATTAAATATATACGAGCTGAAAAAAAGACGTAAAGTGTTTTTGACCGCTACCCTCCAAAAAAAAGACTTTGCCCAGCCATGCGCTGCCCCCATGTCAGTAGTATAATATTGGGAGTTACAAATCACTTCTGTTCATTCAGACACGCACTTCGTGCTTGCTTTCACTCACAGCAGTGATTTATAATCCAATATTATATGTCTAGAGAGTTTCCAAAGTAAAGCATTCACAGGGTCCGATTGTTTCGAATGTATATAAATTGTAACTTACAAATGAATAATATTCAGTCATAAACAGTCTTACTAATGAAAAGGATGAAATTCGTTAAACAATCTCAAACTTTACAACTGAGCCGAGTATGTCCAGAAGAAAAAGTAGATGTTTCCCGCCATGGAGACCTTCTACCTAATACTATTCGGTGTATTATTTGCGGTCCCTCGATTTGTGGGAAAACTAATGTAATCATAGGTCTTCTGTTACATGAAAATGGTTTACGTTTTAAAAACGTTTATCTTTACTCAAAAACATTGTATCAGCCGAAATATGTGTTTTTAGAAAATGTTCTTAAGTTAGTGCCAGATGTTTAGTTTGCAAAATATAAGGATAATGAACTTGTTTTAAGCCCTTACGATGCGAAACCACACTCCATAATAATATTTGATAACGTTGCATGTGAGAACCAGTCCAATGTGAGAGATTATTTCGCAATGGGTAGACATAAATTTATCGACTGTTTTTACTTGAATTAAACATATAGTAAGATACCTAAACAATTAGTAAGAGACAATGCAAATCTTTTAATATTATTCAAACAGGATGATGTAAACCTCATCATGTATATGATGAACACGGTAATACCGACATGTCGTGGTCTGAGTTTCGAGAAATGTGTTCAAAAGTATGTAGCGAACCCTATAACTATTTGGTAATTAGTTAAGATAGTAAAAAGAACGAAGGCTGTTACAGGAAGAATTTAGATACTTTTATCTGTTCGACGAGGAAAAAAATACGAGCATATAAGATGATTTATTTGAAAAACTTCTTCAGTCGATCAATAACCGTTTATATCAAATAACGTATATTCATCAAGCTTAAAAGGAAAAAGAGTTAAAGACTCAGATAGTTAAAATAGCAGAAGCTGTTAAAAAGAAAATCAAAGATATGAAAACTACGGACTCCTAAAATGAAAATGTTTTAAATACAGTTTTTAGGCCTGTTACTGACCCGATGCAACAGTTGATTAAGGATGTGAACCATCCAATTAAATCAAAAGAAAAGGATGACGTTACGAAAAATTATTTTGTTAAAGAGCAAATTCCATCGCCTGAATCGCAATTCAACAAAACTCTTATAAACCAAACCTCACAAAATTATAATGAAGATGATTCTGATGAAAATAATAGTTTAGAAAAATCGGGAGACTCAAACAATACTAATACCAGTAACATATCGTATAAAAGCATTGAGTCAATACCTAGCCCTAGTCAAAATACTTCGTCCTGGTCACTTTTCTCCGAAATATTTAAAGATGTACCATTCGGCGTTAGACGAGAACGAGGTAAATTAATGTTGGGTTCAGCACGTGTGCTTATAAATGATCAAATTATATCGGTAGCAGGACGTGATTATCAAGTAACGCCAGGATTGCGGGAATTATTGTTGAAAAAGGGTACCTAATTTGGAGGTGTTGACTGAAAATGATTGTCAAGAATATAAGAGCATGTTAATAGACACAAATGCTCACCGACGAGACTTTGATCCCACCAAACCAATTAATCTAATAAAGGGCGGAAGTACTTGCACATCAAAAATACTGATTACATCTACTGGGATGACCCTAATGAATTAGTAGAAAGGTTGAAGTTATTAATAGCATCTAAAGATGCTGGAAACACTGGTCTGGATAATGAAATAATTTCAATCATAGAAGAACTACGTGAAAATGGTAGTATAAATTAATAACAGCACATCCTATTAGATCATTTATTATTTCACTGCGATCGACTTCAGTACAAAATGAATGTTGATAAATTTGGCCACCATGTTCATAAAAGACTTCGTTTGTCAGAAATACTAGATTGTTCAACTAATCACCTTGCTAAATCGGAAACCGGTGATTTGATTTACAATCATCTCGATTGAGAGGAGTTCAAGATCCTGTAGCACATGATGATGCGGTGAACAAAAAATATGTTGATAAGAAGATCACTGATAAAATTACTGCTTTTTCAAATGCAATAAAAGAGGATGTAAAAAATAATCTCATTCAGTTTGAAAAAAAGTTTTATACTAAAGACTACATCGATAAAATTATTAAACAAAATGGAAAAACACCAAGTGGTAAATGAAATTCATAGATCGGCACGCAGAAATTTTGATCGTCATAATGTGTTCTTGAAAGGGATAGACGACTTATGGCAAGCTGACCTGGCTGATTTTCAATCATTAAAAAAGTATTATAATGGATACACTTACATTTTAACTGTCATTGATGGTTTCTCAAAATATGCTTGGATGATTCCTTTAAAAAATAAATCAAAAAAAGAGGTTGTTAACGCATTTACTGAAATTATAAGGGAAAGTGGACGTATCCCTAAAAATCTACAAACTGACAGAGGTACAGAGTTTTATAATGATGAATTTAAAAGACAAATGCAGTTAATGAAAATTAACCACTATTCATCGTTTTCAACCAAAAATGCTTCAATTGTAGAAAGATTAATCAGAACATTGAAGATTAAATTGTACAAATGTTTTAGTTATAATGGTAACTATAAATGGATAGGAAAAACTTTGAATAACGTTTTGTTCTCATATAATAATCATAGCGTCACGAAAATTAAACCAAAAGACGTAAATGCAAAATATGAAAACCTAGTAAACCATAACATTAAAAAATTCCAGGAGAAACAATGTAAATTAATCAAAAATAAATTGAAAATAGGTGATCACGTTAGAATAAGTAAATACAAGAGTACTTTTGCAAAAGGTTTCACACCTAATTGGTCTACAGAAATTTTCACAATTAAAACGGTTAATAATACTAAACCAGTTACATATTTAATACAAGATCAACGAAAATAAAATATATTAGGTTCATTTTATCAGAAAGAGTTACAAAAAGCAAAGTATCCAAATATATACTTAATTCAAAAAAATATAAGGAAAAAAGGTAATAATTTGTTCGTCAAATGGTTAGGACTTCCTGATGAAGAAAACAGTTGGATAGATAAAAATTCTATTGTGTCATAATTCATATAAGTGTTAGCATCTTAAATTTTGCTCATTATATAACAAGAAATGAATGGAGGTGAACTTATCAATAATTTGATAAATAATATCCCGTTTGAGCTTCACTTACCAGGTTACAATTATTGTGGACCAGGCACTAGGTTACAAGAAAGGTTATCGAGAGATGATAAAGGTATTAACCAATTAGACGAAGCTTGTAAATACCACGTTATTGCATACAACAATCCTGAACTCTCAGTACGTCATAAAGCAGATTTACAGCTGATGAAAATGGCTAAAAAGCGATTACAATCTAAAGACGCTGGCAAAGGAGAAAAGTTGGCATCGTGGATAGTTAACAAAGTTATGAAAGCAAAATTAAAATCAGGTGCTGGGATAAAAAAAAATTAAAACCATTGTGTCAAAAATACGTTCACAAATAAAGAAACTGAAATCAAAGAATAGCAAAACTGCTATTGCTTATGCTTGTGAAGCAGCAAAAAAATTGTTTCCTAAGACATGTCACGTTAGTTTACCGAGAATAATACCAATACCTAAAACAGGAGGGATTTTACCTTTGATACCAATTTTTGCGGGTTTATCAGCACTAGGCGCTTTAGCAGGAGGTGCTGCTGGTTTAGCTAAAACTATAAATGATTGTAAAACTGCTCAACGGAATTTACATGAATCTGAACGTCATAACAAAACCATGGAGGCTATTGCGATAGGAAAAGGATTTTATCTTAAATCATATAAAAAAGGTAGCGGGTTATTTTTGAAATCTACAAAAAAAAAAAAATAGGCTACCCAAACGTGCTCTTACGAATTTCGATATTATTAAATACACTAAAAATATTCCATATTTTCGAGGTGTGTATATGAGAGATAGATTGCCACGTAAACCACAACCCATAGAGTGTGGTATATTAAACTTAGACAGTTGTAATAATGTGGGAACTCATTGGGTAGCCTTTGTTAAAATTAATAATTATTGTAAATATTTCGATAGTTTTGGTAACTTAAGACCACTCAAAGAATTGGTCAAATATTTAAATGTTAGTGACATACATTATATATATACTAGATTACAAAACTTTGATACTGTAAATTGTGGTAATTTGTGTATACAATTTTCGCAAGACTTTTGGTGTAAATATAGTATATAATAATTATTACGTTTGAATAAAACATCATTCTAAAAATGTCTTTCACTCTGTCCATAACTGGAAACAGCTCAATACTAACAACGAACTATACCCCTCCACTAGAACTCGATGGCCAATATGAGTGCTCTCTTTTACACTTCTCTACATTTAATTCTATACCAAATATTACTAAAACTAAAAATAAATTTTATTATGGCATTGACGAAGTGGTTGAAATTCCTGAGAGAGCATATGAACTCCAAGACACAAGTGAGTTTATACAATTAAAAGTAAACAATTGTGTTTTCAAGTTATTGT
Organism: Acrobasis consociella; assembly: GCA_963555685.1. NCBI lineage: Eukaryota > Metazoa > Arthropoda > Insecta > Lepidoptera > Pyralidae > Acrobasis > Acrobasis consociella. Next base: position 13,170,207 of record OY743125.1, on the reverse strand, counting down.
GCAACAATAAAACATTGAGCTCTCGATATTCTGCTCTAAAGATATTCATTTCGAAAAACCAAATTCTATTGGGCCTTTATTAGGTTACGGTAAAATTTTTCCTGATGAAGGATAAATGGTTTAACTCCCCACTCCCAGTGAACATTCTACCTACAACCGTGCTTCGGGTTGAATGTGATATAACTGAAGGTTCCTATATTAATGGAAAATCAAGTCATATAATTCACGAATTTGCTTTGAATGCACCTCCTGGCTACAGAATAATAGAAATTCCAAAAAATACTATATATTTTCCAGTGAACAGAAGCACGGTGAATTGTATAAATATCAGAATATTGGACATTAAAAACAATTTAATACATTTTCGCGGAGAGGAAGTGCAATTGTACTTAAATTTGAAGAAAATATGATTGACTACAATAAATACTCGACTTCATCTTTTAAAAAGATTAGTACCCATCAAGCAATCAAGAAGACCACACATACTCGTGATAAAAAAAAGAAATTAACAGCTGTCAATATACATTTTCTTAAATCGATTGGATTGCTAAAATGAGTATTTTAAATATAGCTAGCAGCCCTGTTTATGACAACTCCATAGACAGTATAGAAATTCATTCATACAAGCCGTACATAACTACTTTTAATAGAAATGATGAAATTCGGATACCCATAAACCAACAAGATTTATATGTGCTTCCATGTGCAAGTACCTTATATGTTGAAGCTGTAGTTAATGTTATCAAAGGAGAGAAGAGGGAAGCAGTTCCAGTAGTACAGTTTACAAACAACCCTCTTCTATTCCTTTTTCAAGATATAAGATATGAATTAAACGGTGTTGAAATTGACAAAGTGAAGAATGCTGGTATAACTACAACTATGAAAGCATTGGTATCTATGAACGAAGCTGAGTCGAAGATCTCCAAAGTGTGGGGTTGGGATATACACGGTACTAAAAATGAAATTGGAGGTCATTTTGCTGCTTCAGTACCTCTCAGCAACATACTAGGTTTTGCAAAAGATTATAAAAAAATTATTGTCAATTGCAAACATGAGCTTGTTTTGCAACGAAGTAATACTAACCTTAATGCTCTAAAGCTAAACACTGGCGAAGAGCAAGTATTGATATCAAAAAGATTGTTTGGCGCATGCCTCATGTTAAAGTATCGGATAGAGAAAGAATTAATTTACTTAAAATACTCGAAAAAGACAGATCCATTCAATAAGTGTATAGAAACTGGGACCTTTATGAGTACCCTTTGCTACCGGAGACTACAAAACACACCTGGTCAATTAAAACTTCGTCACAAATTGAAAAACCTAGATATGTTATTTTAGGTTTACAAACAAACAGAAAAAACAATGGAATGAATGATATGTCTCGGTTCGATCACTGTGATATTCGCGATGTTAAAGTTTTTTTAAACTCTACATCATCATATTATCCGTAATCTACATATTACCCGTACGAAAGTTACAATACCAACTTTGCAAAACATAACTATGCGTTAATATACGAGCAATATGTAAACTTTCAACAGTCTTATTATAACCGTCCAAGCAACTCCTTGTTGAGTGCTCAAGAGTTTAAAAATATTGCACCATTATTCGTGATAGATTGTTCTAGACAGAACGATAATATCAAATCAGGGCCGGTAATAAACATTTGTCTTGAACTAGAGTTCAACAGAGAGATATCTGATCAGACAACAGCATATTGTCTCATTCTGAATGACTGTATAGTTGAATATAAACCTCTGAGCAACATTGTTCGTAAAATATCATGAATTCGATTATTTTCGTTGATGTTCAAGGATTCAAGGATTGCTATAATAAATTTATAATCAAAGAGTTTGCGTTAGCTACTGAGGAGTTCACTCAAGTTTTTTTAAATAAACCTCCATATGCATATACTACATTATCTAGGGAAGAAAAGAAGACCGTTCGGTTCCTTGAGCGACAAATTTTTTTTTTTCTGGAGCCAGGGACACGTAGATTTTAGAGAGTTTAAAAGAATTATTGCGCCAATGATGCTAAATAAAATTATTGTTATGAAAGGTCTCGAGAAACAGAAATGGATAAAGGAACTGATCGATAACTGTGTTTTAATAGACATTGAAGACAGAGGAAGTCCTAATTTTTTGACTTTATATAAAACTTATTGAAAAATGAAAGTAATTTTAATTGTTTAAGTCATAATAATTTTTGTGTTTTAAAAAATGTTATTTGTATCAAGAAATGGTGTTTAGAAAATATTTCGTTAAGTATTTAAAATAAATTATATGAAATCAAATCAATATATTTTCTTTTTTTTATTAATATCCTTGGTTAGTTTAAACCTATTATATTATGTTATAAAAAAACATATTTCTTAGGTATTCCATTTATTTATTTGTCTCTTAAAAATAATTAATATACTTATAGGGTTTACTTACACGCTAAACAGAAAAAATATACAATCATTAAAAAATACACTTAAAAATTATCACCACACAGTTTTTTAGATATAGTCTTAACGAGCGACTCCGTAAGGTCTAAAATTTTATCAAACTGTTCTTGAACCACGTACTGTGCGCTGACAAGCACTTCATCGGTATCCTGGTTTGAAGTACTCTCTGATTCACCTGTCAAGCCCGTTATTTTGATCTGGATTAATTTCAGTCCTTTCTCTTGTTTGCTAATAACAAAGGACTTCGGCAAGAGTTTAGTCCTTTTTCTAGAGACATCTCGTTTTCTCTTTTCTTGTTTATCACGCGCTTGTGCAGCAAACATCTCTTGACACTCTTGAGTTAGATTTTTATAAGGGTCCTGAGCATACTGCGAAAACATAATGCTGGAGATGTCATCATCTGCGAAAAAAATTAAATTAAATTAAAGTGATTCATTGAAGTACATAGCAAGTTCCAAATATTTATAAATTTGAATATGTTTTACTTACTTTATAATATTGTAGTTGCAGTAGTATAGTAGTGGGCAGCTGTCACCGCAATTACTTGTGAAGTGATAAATAGATTTAAGTATTTATAATTTCAGCAAAATGCAAGTAAGCAAATATAGATTTTGCTTACGAAACTGTCCGAACATGTTTACTAATTGACCTAACTTGAACAGGTGTCGGAGTATATTGCTTCACATGTATTGCAATAATAATTAAAATATGAAATAAAACGAATTATTTTAAATCTGCACTCATTTATTATAAATATATTTACATAAGTTTATAACCATTTTAAACTCTTAAAATTAACAATATTTAGTTAGCATGATAAGTAAGTACATTTTATTAGATAGATATTATGTTCTTCTTACATTACAATTAGAGTTACATTGTTTCACCAAACAAATTAAAATTATATATAAATTAAAAGTCAATATTTGTATGACCCCATGAAATTGTCGAGATTTTATCTTTGCAGATAAAACGTTTATCATCAGTATTTGATAGCGCTACTTTATTCGTTGATTGTGTGAAAATTTCATGTTTAATTGATTTCAATAAAATATTTTTCTTACGAATAATTGTATCGTTAAGTAAAACGTTGTGGTAGTCCTGTAATGATAAGTCATGTACCACTGGTTTTTTAACACCTTTAGCTTTTTTTATTAAGGAATTGTCTGATCTAACACAATACATCTTGGATCGCAATCCTACGAATTATTTTAAAATATCTCCTTATAATTCATCTTTAAAATACCCTGGTATTTTTTTGTTTAAATTGGGTAACTTGTATATACCGTCCCTTTTAACTACAAATACTTTAACTGCTGCTTCATTCAAGGCGGAGCAACAGATTTGTCGCATAAAATAAAAAATCCGCAGGTTAGTTTTCGAGATAACTTCACTTACAAATTTTCCTTAAAGAGACGCATACAACATCCTGTAGACGACATTGCGTATTGCGTACTATTTGTTTACTATACTATTACGTTGTACACGCCCCTTTTACGCAAATATTCATTCATTAATTTAAAATATCACCTTCCAAAACCCATTCAATACCTACGGTCATCGAACTTTCAATGCTGAATGAAAAACTCTCCCATGCTGGTCTGGGACTCCCATGCTGGTCTGGGAGAAACAAAAAAAAACTTAGAATGTACCAGCTGCTTCTCTTCCCGCGCAGATCGTAAAAGCCGATCGAGGGAATGGGCAAAATGCGAATCATTTTACCAGGCGATGCGGCTAGCAACCCGTCACTGTATTGATTGCTTTTCCATCTTCTCGCCCACCATGACGCTAAAAGTGGCTTTTGAGTCTTGCGGCCCTAGGCTCTGTATAGAGCCGCAAGACCCAAAATGCTCTGTCTGCCCCATTAGGGATAAAGACGTGACAGTATGTATGTATGTATGTATCGAACTTTCAGCTGTCCGAAGCTACTGTCATAGAAAAGTTGAAATACAGATGGTTCGTTCCATAGCTTTGCTATTGTAGTACGAACACACTCACAATATCATTCCGACTAGACACCTTAGTTAGTTTAGGTCATCAGTACAATTAGACCTATTGTAAGATATATCGCACTCTTAGCGATTCAGAACATAAGCTAGCCAAACCGGCTGAGAATTTTTTTAAATCTTAGCAAAAAATAAACTCTTGATTGAGTCTCCTTTCAAACAATAAATAAATAAAAATCGGTGTATCCATTACCATACCAATTACCAATCCGTTTTATAAAAAAAATAAGTCATGAGATATTTACTATTCTTCATTATGGAAATTTAAAACTACCAAATCCCAGGTCAAAATCCTCTTCCCAATAATAGGTCCCAAAATAGGAGGTTGTAGCTTTAATGTACTGTGTAGTTCCTCACATACTTAAAGACTAATACCATCGTATAAACTAAAAAACGTACTGAAAAGGTAAGTATGCCTAAGTAGATCTTAAATCGGAAACATGTTTTACAAGTTAAAATAAAAAGTAAAAATAGACTTCGATGTGTATGTATTCATTACAATATTCTCATTGAGGATGTTAAAAAAATAATTGTCACATCTGTACTGTAAGAACTTTTTGCTACTGCGGCACTTCTTTGTACTTTTCTAATAGCCGTTTGCGGCAATCGTGAACGAAAGCGGTGTCTTTTTAATTCTTTTACCATTCGCCGTCAGAGTGCCGACAAACACGTGCTAGACAGTTTTATCTCGCTCTTCCCTTGTGTCGCATCTCACTCTAGCCTCGTGTCGCCAAAAACGCTATGTACCTACCTAGCCTTGACTAGCCGGCTTTCCGTTCGTTTCGTTCAGTCTGTTTGAGTCCATAGGCCTATCTAGGTGGCATGTGATGTGATTAATTAATTACTAACAAAAGCGTTTTAACCATTTTTAATTGGAAATTAACCGGCAATTTCCGTCATGAAAATAGGTAAAATTTCTATTCGCGGCTTTGCAGAAGTTGATCGTAGTGTCGCCGATAAGTGCTAAGTATTTACCTATTTAGGAAAATAGTAACTATCTAAACTGTTTCAAAATAGAATCCCCTGCACTCTGGTGAATGTACTGCATTCACCAGAGTGCAGGGGATTCTAAATATTCGTAGATAATGTACGAATTTGTACCTACTACAGTGCAGTGTGTCAGTTAAATTTCGTCCTTACCGTTAACACCTAAATAAAAAGCAGTATTTGTATAGGTTATTCTATAGTTATTGTATAGTTTTATTCGCGTGATGTATGAAAATTAAGAATAAAAGGTGAAGAGTGTATGAGAAAACAAATACGTGAGCGTAATTTGTTGCGAAAGGATTTTATCTATCAGATAAAATATATCTGATGGATAAAATCTTTTCGGTACCGGAGGGGGTAATGTAACGTAAGTACTCGTTACTTAAAAACTATATTAAAAATAATAATATTGAAACCTAAACATCAAAATAATAACTTAACTTAAGATTAAAATTTAACTTAAAATTATACACAAAAGAAAAACTTAACCTAAAATAACTTAAAAACTATATATACAATAAAATAATATACATACTTAAAACCCAAACTAAAATTAAATGTTAACTTATTTTTGTACAATTAACTTATTTTTGTCCAAGTTTTCGTTCTGTTGACTGTACCGAGTTAGCGTTCTATTGTCCTCACATTTAACTGTGATTGGTCCTTGCACATCTTACGATCCATTACGTCATCGATCAGGCGACCGCGCATCGCCGGCGCCCGCGCTCCCCGGCGACGAGCCCACCGGCCTCAATGCTGGACAATCACATAAACATCTCGCAGCGAGCGGCACGTATTGCGCGCTCTGCATCGGGTTAGGTTACTACGTCATCGTATAACGTCTTACAAAGTACCTATACCTAAATCGCTCGATAACTATTGCGGTTCATAATAATAGTAGTTTTTGAAAAAGTTTACATTGCGTCTGTTTCTCTCATTACTAGTGAAATACGTGGATTCAATCCCCTAATTGGGTAAGTGCTGAACAGATATTAACGGTAGCTTAGCTGTAGTTATAAGTGTGTCTTTTGCAAGCTAATTCACCACTATCACTCATCCATCTCTCACTGTCTGTCAATGAAAGAAAGAAACATTTAATCATATCTCATATCATACCGCCAAGCTGATTTTGCATCTCAAAAAATAATAATAATCTTTGTCACCACTTTCTTACTTTATGTTTGGGCTTTTCATCTCATTTCATTATCATCATTGTGACACGCTGTCTGCTATATAAAAAAAAACCGCTCTGATTGCCACTGACACTGCACCTTCTACATATTAGTTGGTAGGTCCGATCCCGATAGCTTATCGCCGCCAGCCGTCAGTGTTGTCAATCAGAGTCTGACCTAGGACATATTCCTTACCCAGGCTATTATTTATAGGGTTCAAGATTTGGGGCTTTCTGCTCCCTCAGCTGCATCACGCACCGAGCTACCGCCGTCGTAGACTTATTTTTTTTCGTCGCACGGGGCTTCGCCGACCTACTCCGGGATTCCTACTCGCTGAGCTACCAACCACCAGGAGCTGTCATCATCGTCCGCGCCCGGGAAGTACCGTAGCAAACAAAGTGCGAAATAAACAGACGGGCCTTCCGCCCACGACCTGTCTCTTCATTTTTTTTTAAATAAATTGTGGGTCGAAGCCTTTTGTTTTCTTTTTAAAACCCGGCTTTGCCACAGTGGCGCCTAACGTGGTTATTTTTAAAGGTCTGTTTTTTTTTTCGCTTTGTAAGCAAGTAGTTGTGTGCATGTGTTTTTTTTTTTTTGTGAAACGTTCTTTTTATTTTATTTTTTTCATTGAAACTAACTAATTCGCACTTGTTAAACTTAAATCCTTTAGTACGAAAGTACAGTCGGCAGAATATAAAATTGTACAAGTGCGAATTAATTAATTTTTTCATAATGTTTTCAGCTTTCATTTCTTTTCCTTCTTCATGGTGCTGATTTCTTTTATATATTTTTATTTTGCTTTATTTTCGTAATCATTTTTTTTATTATTTCAAAAGACGTTGTAGTTTTTTAACGCTGGTTTGTAACAGAGCAGGTTATTTATTTAATAGTAATCGTAGCTTATTAGATTATATATCAGAATATTTTGTTCAACACTTACTCAAGGCAAATACGTTATTATGGCTTATCACATAAAATTTTTGTCACTTAACAAAGCTGAATTGCAATAAGAAGTAGGCATCAGAGGTGAAGCGCCGGCTAGTACAGTTAGGGAACTACGGAAACAAATTTCAAAATTATCACTCTCGTTTCCGTCAGAGGACGTTTTAAATAGTACATATGACACCAATAGTGATTTGTTAGGTGTAAACGCTACTCTGAGTAAAATTTCAATAGTTTTAGATTCAGATGAATTGCCAGACAAAAATACACTTTTGCGTACTCAAAATCTGTTGCATCATATTTATCACCGCCTTGAAAGAATTCAGCCTACCGAAACGCAGTCTCAATCAATAAAAGACTCTGCAATATTTAAATTTAAAGATTACTATCGAAAATATGACGCTGTCAAGAATAGTATCGTTGATCCCCTTGATATTCAGGCAACCGAGCAACAAGCTACTTGCCCCTTAAATATCAAAGTAACTTGCGAGCGTGGGATTTCTAGCGAAATTACTAAGATTAAATATGATGGAAAATCATGTGTGCGCACATTCATACAGCGTATTTCAAAATTTTGTGATGCAAGAAAAATTGATGACTCAAAGCTTTTGTCATATCGCACGGAAATTTTTGTAGGAGATGCACTTCATTGGTATAGGAGCGTCAAAGCTAACGTTAAAAAGTGGAGTGAACTTGTTTCTATTTTGATTAAAGATTTCGGACCGGCAGATTATGACTATAGGCTAATTTCTGAAATTCGTTCACGAACTCAAGGTGAGACTGAGAACATAACAATTTATCTGTCCATCATGACAGGTATGTTCTCCCGTTTGCCAAAACCCTTAACGGAAGAGGAAAAATTAGAAATTGTCCTTCATAATATAAGACCAACTTATACGTGTAAGAATAAAAAAAACAAGCTATATATATTGATTTTCTATTAAGATGGATTGTTAGTATAATAATAAATAATCATTATTGTAAATATTAAAACAACACATTGTAAAAATACCGCGTGGTTTCTAACTGATAAACACCACCTGTTGGATAAACACCACCTGTTGTTTACCAGTTAGAAATGTGAGTGGGGGTGCCTTATAAAGGTGGCCCGGCCCGTCAGTGTGGCACTTTTCGATCGAGACGTGGACGGTGCGGACCTCTCTTCATAAAGCTAAGTAATTATAATTTCTTAAGTAATGATTGTATTTTTATGGTGTAATATTCAATTTAAAATATAGATCATATTTAAATGATTAGTTAATTTATGTTCTGGTTTACAATGAAAAATAAGGTTTGATTTAAATATATAAACCAATTGTTATTTTACAGTAATTTACGATTAGTAATAATATACGAAGATTACATGACTTTTAAGCGATTGATCTAGCATGACGTTGTAAAAGTAGTGGGGCACCAAGATGGCGGGGCGAGGTTATAAATTCAGTGTTTCTTAGTTTAAGAGCCAGTCTTGATTGTGCAGCAGCAGGATAATGTAAGTTTAATTCTGTTACTATGTTTCTTAATAATGGTGATAATAATTAAGTGTTATTAAAAGTGACATTCCTGATATATTTGTGAAACTACTTTTACAATTATTCTTTTGTGAAGAAACCGTTAAAGAATAACAAATATCTTTGACAAGTACAGATGTATAGATAGTTATTCTAGCCCTAGATAATAAATGTAATAGTGGTTTCCCAAGATGAGAATGAGTAATACTGTTGTGATACTTGTGATATTATTAATGTACTTACTTGTAATTGAACTAGTCACGTAGTGACAAGGTGAGAATGTGAAATGTAGACCAAAGCCCTTCAGGCAAGTAGGCGGCCTATACTGACGAGTTTCTTTCGGGGTCTATCTTCTCGGAAAACTAGTGGCCGATTACGAAACCCTGGTAGTTTTAGCTTTGCTTTGAAAAGTTATAAGAAATGTGCTGAGAAAATAGTTGTTTAGAGGGAATATTTCATTTATTGAAATAAATTATGTTTTCCTCCCTCACCTGGTATTTCTTTTTCTAACAAGCACTTTAGCAGCAGTTTCAGAAATAAAAGACATTGATTCTTTAAAAACGATTTGCCGAAATTATGAAAATTTTCAGTCTCGTCTCGCTCTCTTTCATGAGCCTGCTAAACAATCAGCTAACACTTTAGCTCCGGAATTTGCCTATTCAGGGGGTAAAACCCAAAACAATTACTATCAAAGGCAGACTTATAATCACAATCTTAAATCAAATAATACATTTTACAAAAACAATTACAAAAACAGCTACGATAATAAAAATACAAAATATGAAAATAACAATAAAACCTACAATAATAAAAATACAAAATATGATAACTTAAATGCTATAGCTACAAATACAGGAAATGATAAGAAACGTTTTTGTCCTCGTTGCCGCATAGACACTTGTGACGTAGCATTCTCCGAACCGCCCGTCACTACCCACATAAATAAGAAACAACGTTGTAACGCACACAGCGATACGCATACCGCGTCATACTAGTCAAATCCGCTTCAAACCGGTTCCCCCACTCGTGCCGCTAACAGCGGCCGGCTATATAAGCGCAAACGGCGGCGAACAAGTCGTCAGTCCATTCCGGGCTGTCCACCGTGGTCGGCGGGGGTTCATCCTCGTACGATAGCGGTTCTGCGGGGATTAGTGGTCGGCGGGGGTTATCCTCGTTCGATAGCGAAATCCCTCAGGTTCCACCGGGACTAGTGGTCGGCGGGGGTTGTCCTCGTTCGATAGCGAAATCCCTTAGGTTTCACCGGGACTAGTGGTGGCCGGGGGTTGTCTTCGTTCGATAGCTAAATCCCTTAGCTTCCCCGTAGATTCCCTAGGGCTAGTGGTCGGCGGGGGTTGTCCTCGTTCGATAACGAACCCTGTAGTTTCCCCTTCTCCCAGGGGTTAGAGAAGTCACGTGGTCGGCGGGGGTTTTTCCTCGTTCGATAGCGTGATCCCGTTTATTTCCGCAGGTTCTATAATTAGGCCCGCGGGCCCGTTAGTGAGTGGAGTCTTGGCGACCCCTCATCCCGTCACGCCCCGAGCGTACCCGGGTTTGTGCTCTGAGCGTTCCGTCCTCTGGACACCGTTTGGTGTAAGCTCTCACCCCCCTTGAGTGGCGTCTGGAAAACCCCTCATTCCATCGTGACCTGAGCGCACACTCCCGGTCAGTGCTAGATAGCACTCCCGTCCCGTTCCGTTCTTGAGTAGTGACGATCACTCATCCCGTAGCGCACCGAGTTTGTACCCTGAGCGATCCTCTATTAGGAGCAGGCACTCAACCCCTTGAGTGGAGTCTAGATAATCCCTCTTCCCGATGATAACTGAGCGTACCTACCGGCTTGTGCTTTCCGTAAAACCCTAGGGCCGCGCACCCTTTGGTTACCGACGCCTCTGGCGTGACCCGTTTTATGAGACCGATTGTCAGAAGTACAATCTGAGTCCCTATTTCCCGCGGCGTCCCGTTACAGACGCCCAGCGGACCCGTATCCTCACTTGGCGCACTACTTAGCGCCCCAGTGATTTTATTGATCGTACCGTACGCACCATATATAGCCGACCGACCGAAGACGACTAAATTCAGACATACCGTGTATCACTGTGTACGCAACCCCTTGCGTCCACTCTCCCTTTCTTATTTTTGATTAATAAGATAAGTGATACGGTTCGGTAGGTTAAGTTTAGCATAAGATTAGTCTAAGAGACTTTGTGGAACTTGTAATAAATATCGTCGTCTTGTGTAGAAGTGGTTTGATTTGCCATCCCTCTCGATCAACCCCATAGGCACAGACCCCGTCATACCACTCTGGTAACGGAGTCTCTAAATTGTATGTTGATGTTAGCGTCCGTGGTTCGATCCCGCGCAAACGCTACGTCACACACTCATAACTTACGTCAGTGTACGGCTAACAAAGACGAGGTATTTTATTTTGTCTGTGGTCGAAAAGATGTTAAAACACCACAGTGCCCGACTTGTTCAAAGACCAAGCGTACCACTTCAAGTACAAAAAACTAAATAGTGAGAATTGTGCCAATCCTCAAACCAATAAATTTGATAAAGCCGATTGGGATTGCTGGCTTAAAACAGTTTCTAATTTTTTTAGGTCCTTTAGGATTGACACAATTCTACATAAAAAACCACCACTTGATAATAGACCTTATGTCACTCTCGATATTAATGGTATTCAAATGGCTGATCTTTTAGATTCTGGATCTGCTATTACAATAATTGGTAACAATGCACATATACATCTATTAAAACATGGATTCTTCATGCATAACGACACTAATACAACAGTACAAGCTGCAGGTGGTCAAGTGTTACAAAGTATCGGTAAATTTTCCTTACCTATAAAATTTGATAACCAATTGCACATAATAAAAGCATTTGTTATACCATCTATTACTTCCAACCTCATACTAGGAGTACATTTTTGGAGAGATTTCGAATTTGTCGTAAATATTTGAGTAGTTTACAATTCACGGAAGACAAAAAGATAGCACTTGAGCTCGAAAATTCAGGCAAACATTTACATGGCTATGATAATTTAACGGAAACAGAGCGACAGTTAGCAGACAATGTTATAGAACAGTTTAAGGACATTTCTTTTGAGCGAAAGGGATTAGGAAAGACAAGTCTTATAACTCCAACATTGATACTGGCGAAGCACAACCTGTTCGACAACGCTATTATCGCATGTCACCAGAAAAGCAGCGCATCCTGACCGAACAGGTCGATGAAATGTTGTCTCTGGACGTCGTTGAGGCTTGCGAAAGCGAATGGTCTTCTCCTGTTCTTCTTGTTACAAAGAAAAATGGTCAACCTCGCTTTTGTCTTGATAGTCGTAAACTTAACTCCGTAACTAAACGTGACGCTTACAATCTGCCATACGTTTCTGAAATTCTTGACAATCTTAGAGATGCTCGTTATTTGTCTAGTATAGATCCAACCAAGGCATTTTGGCAGATTCCTATTGCAGAAAAGGACAGAAACAAAACTGCGTTTTACGTACCAGGCAGAGGAACTCTACGTTTTAAACGTACCGCCTTTGGGCTGACCAATGCGCCTGCTACGCAGCAGCGTCTCGTCGATCTTCTGTTCAGAGAATTTGATTTAAAGGTCTTCTGTTACCTGGATGATATTATTGTGGTATCTCAGGATTTTAATAGCCACGTCTCCCTGTTACTGCGAGTTCTTGAGAAATTGAAACAAGCAAACCTTACCGTCAATTTGGAAAAGTGCAATTTCTTTAGAAGTCAACTTAAATATTTAGGCTACGTTGTTGATAGTGAGGGATTACGTACCGATCCAGAAAAAGTCGAGGCAATCCTTAACTACCCGACACCTACTTACCGTAAGGATCTTAAACGCTTTCTCGGCACTGCGACCTGGTATCGTCGTTTTGTCCCTAGTTTTAGCACCGTTGCGGCCCCCTAAATAGGTTGACCTCAAATAAGAAAGGCGCCCCACCTTTTAAGTGGACACCGGAAGCGGAGTCTGCTTTTCATAAGCTCAAAGAGTCGTTGATTTCAGCACCTGTTCTTTCTTGCCCAGACTACACTCTGCCCTTCGAAGTACATACAGATGCCTCGAACTATGGTGTCGGTGGTATGTTGACCCAAATAGTTAATGGTAAAGAACACCCCATAGCCTATATGAGCAAGTCATTGTCTGTGGCAGAAAAGAACTACAGTATCACAGAGCGAGAAACATTGGCGGTCTTGACTGCTATTGAGCACTGGAGGTGTTATCTGGAGAATGGAAAGCGCTTCACCGTTTATACAGACCATAGTGCATTAAAGTGGTTCCTTTCCCTAAATAATCCCACTGGTAGACTAGCACGTTGGGGCGTCCGTCTGTCAGCATTTGATTTCGAGATCAAACATCGTCGTGGTGTGGACAATGTTATACCTGACGCCCTGTCAAGAGCGGTCCCTATTAGTGCCATTTCCACTTCTGATAGCTTCTCGAGTACCAGCGATCAATGGTATAAGGATATTTTCAATGGTGTACTGAATAGACCACAATATTTTCCAAATTTCCACATTAAAAACAGAACCTTATATAGACTGACCAAAAATAAACATGAGCTTACTTCAGAGTTCTCATGGAAAGAAGTCGTACCGTCAGAACTTCGTGATCAGGGGGGTTACTCCATAATCATACAGCGCAGTCACGTCCGAAAGAAGGTCACTGATCGATAGTTGTGCCTATTACCCACTCCCTTGTTGTCGATACGCACTCACGTATCCCTGACGCTCCCATAGACAACACGCATCGAAACCGGTGATGTGAATTTTGTTGCTAAAGTTATCGGTACTAAATCGGTACTTTCGAAAGCCATTAATTCATCTTGATTGGCTTTTAAATACAAGAACTTTACTTTCTTTTCTTACAAGTTAAGTTAATTTAGACCTAAAAGTATTATAATAATTATAAAAAGTAATTTATTTCACTATCGTAAAATCGGTATGACTCAATATCCAAGAAGCCATCACCATAAAAACCATTAAAAATCAAAATTGACGTAAGTATTTTGTGATTTGTGACTTTGACAGATATTTAAACGGATTCTTTTCAAGTCTGTATTCCACAGAGTACCTACTTTGATAAATATGTACTGAAACTGTATTCCGAAGGCCTGTATTTGTTAAATCTTACATTAAATGATTAATACGTCCTACAACTTTCTTCCAAACCAAGTAAGAGGAACTAGATTCAGTATTTCCCGTATGGTCATTGCCTAATCGCCCATTAAGTTTGAGGTAAAAATACTACCTACTTCATTTTAGGATGGCTGCTACAGTAACGGCAGAGCAGATGGAAGCGCTGCTGGCATTTATGCGGGTCCACCAAGACCTCGCTCGTGGGCGGCTGATGCACGACCTGGAGGGCCGTCTGCGAGCTAGACGTCTCTGGGACGAGTTGACGGAACTTTTAAATGGTCTTGGTGGCTCGTATAAAACCACTAAGCGGTGGCAAAAGGTTAGTCCCACCAGCTAGGCTCAGTGGTAGGTTCATTCATTCAGGTCATTTTTTTTTACCCATAGCACATAACTAACTGCAAGAGTACTGGAAGTGGGTCCACAGAGAAGATTAAAATCAGGAAGGTACTTAGCGGAGACAAAAATAACAAAACAATTGGAACACTGAAACAACCGGACGGATCCTATGCAAAATCCGAATCCGAAATCAATGAAATTCTACTGAACACTCACTTTCCCGGCTGTCAAATCATAGAACTCATAGAAACAGCAACGGGGGTGACACAACAAGTAGCCACTGAAGAAGACTGGAGACTAGCAGAAACAGTGGTAACATCAAGCAGAGTCAACTGGGCAATCAACAGCTTCCAATTATTCAAAGCACCAAGACCAGATGGGATTTTCCCCGGCCTGCTAAGATGGGGAGACGAGGTAATAGTGGAACATCTCACATCCCTTCTCACTGCGAGCCTGCACACAAATACATACCAACAACCTGGAGAGAGGTAGAAGTCATTTTCATACCAAAACCGGGAAAAACAGATTACACAAACGCAAAATCCTTTAGACCCATCAGTCTGTCATCATTCATTCTAAAAACTCAAGAGAGATTATGTGACAGATATATACGAGACACAGTCTTAGAAGCAAACCCTGTACATCCAAAACAGCATGCGTACAGCGCAGGAAAATCAACAGAGTCAGCCCTACATGAAGTGGTTGACATTGCTGAAAGATCCATACAAAACAAGGACCTCTGCCTCGGCACATTCATTGATGTCGAAGGAGCCTTCGATAAGACCAACTTTGGAAGCATCTGCGAAGCCCTAAGACGACATGGGGTTCCAGAGACCATTATCGGATGGATAAACAACATGCTAAGGCTCAGGAAGATACAAACAACGGTAGGAGGTACAACAAAGGCACTAGCTACAAGAGGTTGCCCACAGGGAGGTGTTCTCTCACCAATCCTATGGAGCCTAGTTGTAAACGACCTTATAACTGACCTAAACAAAAACAACTACCACACGGTAGGATATGCAGACGACTTGGCAATAATGATCCCAGGGAAGACTGCAGATACAGCTTGCAACCGCACCAGAGGAGCTCTAAAAATTGTAGAGGAATGGTGCAATAAACATGAACTAAACGTCAACGCCAACAAGACAGAAACTGTGATGTTTACAAACAAACGACAGCTAGGACGTTTTAACATGCCTAAACTGTTCGGCACAAAACTACACCTATCAGAGGAAGTGAAATATCTCGGAATCACACTGGATAGCAAGCTTATCTGGGCGAAACACCTGGACGATAAGCTGAAAAAGGCTGGACTGGCACTATGGCACTGCCGAAGAATGGTGGGAAAAACATGGGGGCTAAGTCCAAAAATCATGAAATGGCTGTACACAGCTGTAATAAGACCCACCATAACCTACGGGGCGATCGTATGGTGGACCCGCACAAACCTAAAAACAGCTCAGGATAAACTGCAAAGCTTCCAAAGGACGGCATGCCTGGCCATAAGTGGCGGGATGAAAACGTGCCCCACAGCCGCCTTAGAAGTAATACTGGATATCACTCCATTACACCTACACATAAAACAAGAGGCAGAAACTGCAGCCATGAGACTCTGGACTTCAGGTCTCTGGAAAAAGAACTCAAACTCTCCTCATTCAAGAATACTTGCGCAAGCTATGAACTCATCCAATCTGATGGGGGCAATAAACGACAGAATCAAAAAACAGTTTATGTTCGACAAAAAATACAAAATACACTTACACGAAGAACAAACTAACAACTCAAGCATCAATGAGGTGAGAGTGTACACAGACGGCTCCAAGACGAGCTCAGGAGTGGGTGCCGGTGTATTCTCACACGACCTCAACATTCACTACACCACGGCTTTGGGTAAAGAAAACTCCATCTTCCAAGCTGAATGCGTAGCTATAACCCATGCCGCGGTAAAAATCAACAGGTTAAAGGTAAAAAACATGTCTATTCGTATCTTAACCGACAGCGCAGCAGTCCTTCATGCTCTGAGAAATCCGATGATCGACTCTGCACTAATCCTAGAATGCCATAGGGCGCTAGATCAACTCAGTAAGTATAACAACAATATCACCATCCAATGGATCAAAGGCCATAGCGGCTCACTAGGCAATGATGCAGCGGACGAACTGGCTAGAAGGGGCTCGAGCAGGGTACCGATAGGACCGTCACCTCAAGCCCCCATTCCATTCAACCAGATTCGTTCCTGGATCAGAGCCAAGACCAACAAAGAAAAACAACAAGCCTGGAACACCCTAGGAACATGCCGACAAACAAGGGAGGCCATCCCGGCGTGGAACCCACGCTACTCACGTCGACTACTCACACTTCCAAGGGTAAAACTCCGAAAAATGGTAGGCTTACTATCAGGACACTGTACTCTTAATAAACATCTATTCGTTATAGGTATAACCGACAGCCCTCTATGTAGAGGATGTATGGTAACAGAAGAAACAGCAAAGCACGTGATACTAGAGTGTCCGTGCGTTGCATCAACACGAGAGGAGTACCTGGGATCTCCAAGTACGATGCCGGAAGCCTGCAGCGCACCCTCTGCACTTCTCCGCTACCTCGACGAGCTGGGCTGGCTCGAATGAAAAAGAACAAAACAATTTCCAGTCCACAATGGGGAGGCACAGAAGAATGTCGCTGTCTCCCTCACGTGCAAGGGGCTTATTAGAATAGCCTAGGCGCGGAAAAATGCCCACGGAACCAGGTGAACGAGGTGACATCTACGGGAGTCTCACTTAATGATGTTTTGTTTGAAGGTCCAAACATATATAATGATTTTCTTGACATTTTATTACGTTACAGAACCTACAAATATGTTTTTACTTGTGATATAGTTAAAATGTTTCGTACAATTTTTGTAAAAGAAGACCAAAGACCTTTACTTAGGATTCTTTGGAGAGATTCAAAATCCGAACCACTACAATGCTTACAACTTAAAACTGTGACGTACGGAACAAAATATGCACCATATTTAGCATGTCGTACTCTTAAACATATGGCCAAACAATACAAGGAAATATTTCCAGAAGTTTTTGATATAGTAGAAACAGACAGTTACATGGACGATTTTCTTTCCGGGAAAAATACAATCTCAGAATTGCAAGAGGTTTGTAAGAAATTAATACAACTTCTAGGCAAAGGAAATTTCCAGTTACATAAATGGTCTGCAAATGATCCTAGAGTTCTTCAGGGAATATCAGATTATTAGAAATATTTCAGTCCTACCTATGATTTCAATGGTCCAGTTCAGACATTAGGGATAATTTGGAATAATTTGAGTGACAGGTTGAGCATTTCAGTTCCAGATTTGCAGCAGTTCACACCTACAAAAAGAAATGTACTATCTGTAATAGCCCGTATATACGATCCGTTAGGTATTTTAGCTCCAGTTATAATAAAAGCAAAAATACTGATGCAAGAAATTTGGAAAAGCAATCTGGATTGGGATCACAACTTGCCTGACAATCTTTTTACACTCTGGTCAGAATTTTACTCAGAGCTACACTGTCTAAATAACTTGTCAGTAAGTAGATATTATTTTTTAGACATTCAATTAGAAATCACATTGTTAGGTTTCTGTGATGCCTCACAGATGGCATATGGAGCTTGCATATATCTAAAAGCTACATACCCAAACAAGCCTGCTAGCTGTTCCTTAGTAATAGCAAAAACTAAAGTTGCCCCTATCAAGAGGCAATCCCTGCCACGTTTAGAGTTGTGCGGATCACTTTTGCTTGCACAACTATACAAAAGAGTTATTCAATTTCTTAAAAATAACAATATCGGAAATGTATTATTATTTACAGACTCTATGATTGTTCTCTCATTGGATAAAATCACCATACAGTAGGAAATTACATACATATGAATCTCATCGTTTGATGGAAATTGTAGATCTCACTGAGTCCAGTCATTGGCATTATATAAACACAAAGGAAAACCCGGCAGATATATTAAGTAGAGGTATTCAGCCAGGTAAGCTTCAGCAATGTTCTTTGTGGTGGAACGGACCACAGTGGATATTGTCTGACCTTTCTAACTTACCATCCTTTAGCCCCTCAGAGAATGACTTAGAACAAATAGAAAGAGTAGTAGCTCAGGTATCTATACCTACTAAAAATCAATCACCTTTTTATAATTATTTTAAATCATTTTCTAACTTAACAAAATTGACTAGGGTAATAGCCTACATATACAGATTTATAAATAAAGCTAAAAATATTTCAAAAGAAAACTCTCATTTTACGACAGAAGAATTTAAACATGCTCACAATTTTATAGTAAGGGAGGTACAGTCAGAATTTTTTTCTAAAGAATTTCATGAATTAAAACTATTGCAATCTCAGCCAAATTCAGCTGATACGTCCAATTTGTATACATTCAAATCAAGTCCCTTAAAATACTTTAACCCCTTTTAGATTCTGACAACATTATTCGTATAGGAGGAAGAATAAGTACTTCAGACATTCCCTTTGAACATGCTCATCCTATAATTTTACCGTGCAAAGAACATGTAACATCACTGATCATTCAGCAGTGTCATTTACGCTTGTTTCATGGAGGTATACAGAATACGCTGTTCAATATTCGGCCTAAATACTGGCCAATTAGAGGTCGTCAGGAAGTGAAGAAGGTGATACATAGATGTACTCGCTGTCTAAGATATAAGGCTAGAACTTGTGAGCAGCAAATGGCTAGCTTAATAAAGCCAAGGTTATCGTTAATTCGTGCGTGTACAGACGTTGCCTTAAATTTCAGCGGTGCCATATTAATTCGTAACGCAATGGGTAGATCATGCAAATATGTAAAAGGTTACATTTGTCTATTCGTGTGTATGTCCACACGTGCCCTACATTTAGAATTGGTCACAGACATGTCGTCGCAAGCTTTCATTTGTGCATTAAAACAGTTTGTAAGCCGCAGAGGAATATGTCAGTCTCTATATTCAGATAATGCGTCCAATTTCAAAGGAGCAAATAATGAGCTTCATGAACTGTACAAACTGTTTAAAAATGATAAGTCCTATAGTCAGATTGTAGATTATTGTCATACTCAGTCTATTGAATGGAAATTTAACATCCCCCTTGCCAGTCATATGGGTGGAATTTATGAGGCTGGAATAAAGTATGTTAAGTCACTGCTTAAAAGGTATTTGGCTAACGCTCGTTTTACTTATGAATTTTTATACACCATATTGGTCCAAATAGAAGGAATTCTTAATTCTAGGCCATTGTATGCTTTGCCAGATACATTTGAAAATGACTTGAATTATTTAACCCCATCACATTTCCTTATAGGGAATCCTATAACAGATATTCCAGAACCTAACTTAATTATTTGTATGGAAAATAGATTAAGTTTGTATCAAAAAATTACTCAAATAAAACAGAAGTTTTGGATGCAATTTTATAATAACTATTTGTCAGAGTTGCAGCCTAGAAACAAATGATTTCAAAGTAAAAGAAATTTGCGACAGGGTGATATTGTTTTGTTAAAGGAAGAAGTCACTCCTCCTACATGTTGGCCTTTAGGAAAGATAATAAGTGTAAATACTAGTAGTAAAGATAATTTAGTAAGATCTGCAGTTGTAAAAACTGCTAAAGGTCAATACACAAGGCCTATAAACAAGTTAATTTTATTACCTTGTTCTGATGATTTGTATGACTAGTTAAGTTAGTTAGGAAATACATATAATGAGTTTCCCTTTTGGTGTTGGGTAGAAAAGTTTAGTACATAATACTACTTAAATAAAATAATATAATACTTGTTGTTTAAGTAATATTAATATTAACTGTATACTACAAAAATTTGGTAACTATGTTGCAAAATTAAAAAACTATGTTTAGTTGGAGTATTTATTTACAAATGGAGTTGCATTTACATATAGTAGTTGTTAACATAAGTTAAATTGTTAACTACGGTTTACAGTGTTTATAAATTAGATTAGGAGGTCACGACAAATTTGGTAACGATAAGGGATATGGCTGACTCTGGTTTTATAGAATAAAGAGCACCTCTCTGATGCTAAATATGTTGGTCTGCCTGCGTGAAGTGGTTGCGTTACTTAGATATGGCGCCTGAAAAATTGGTTATCGTGACCAAAAAAAAATGATAAGGGATATGGCTGACTCTGGTTTCACAGGATTAAGAGCATCTCTCTGATGCCAAATATGTCGGTCTGCCTGCGTGAAGTGGTTGCGTTACTTAGATATGGCGCCTGAAAAGTTGGTTATTGTGACCAAAAAGAAAATGGTAAGGTAAATGGCTGACTCTTCTTTCACAGGATGAAGAGCACCTCTCTGATGCTAAATATGTTGGTAATAAATGCTAAATATCTTAGTAATGCAACCACTTCACGCAGGCAGACCAACATATTTAGCATCAGAGAGGTGCTCTTCATCCTGTGAAACCAGAATCAGCCATTTACCTTATAATTTTCTTTTTTTGTCCAGGTAACTAACTTTTTAGGCGCCCTATCTTACGAGTAGTAACGCAACCACTTCACGCAGGCAGATTGACATATATTTAGCATCAGAGCGGTGCTCTGCATTCTGTAAAACCAGAGTCAGCCCTTTGCATTACCATTTTTTTGGTCACAATAACCAACATTTCAGGCATCATATCTAAGTAACGTAACCATTTCACGTAGGCAGACTGAAATATTTAGCATCACAGAGGTGCTTTTCATCCTGTGAAACTAGAGTTAGTCAATTACGGTATAATTTTTTTATTTACGATAACCAACTTTTCAAGCGACATATCTAAGTTGCGCAACCACTTCACGCAGGCAGACCAACATATTTAGCACCAGAGAGGTGCTCTTCATCCTGTGAAACCAGAATCAGCCATTTACCTTATAATTTTATTTTTTTGTTCAGGTAACTAACTTTTCAGGCGCCATATCTAAGTAACGCAACCACTTCACGCAGGCAGACCGACATATTTGACATCAGAGAGATGCTCTTAATCCTGTGAAACCAGAGTCAGCCATATCCCTTATCATTTTTTTTTGGTCACGATAACCAATTTTTCAGGCGCCATATCTAAGTAACGCAACCACTCCACGCAGGCAGACCAATATATTTAGCATCAGAGAGGTTCTCTTTATTCTATAAAACCAGAGTCAGCCATATCCCTTATCGTTACCAAATTTGTCGTGACCTCCCGTTCTAAATTGTTGTCTTTTAAACTTTAATATTGTTTCTAAATGTTAAAGTTAACATTTGTTGAGTCTAGTTTGTAAAAAAGAGAGGCGAGAATGGTAAAAAAGAAATTTTAATAAAAAAGAACACTAACAAAACGCAATTTACAACCCGCGCCCCGCGACCTTCTCCCCTCTCTCTTTTCCTCAACAGCCAAGCCACGTATTTTGTACTCTCACATAATTAATTATTTAAAATTAGTTAAATACATAAAACAGCTCAATACAAGTTTATATAGTGAACAAGTGTTTTCTTTACAAAATCGAACAATACGTTTGTAATAAATACGTTTTATTTACTAAAATTAATTTCAAGTTCTTTATAAATTGAGAATTTTTTTCTTTATTCCTTAGGTTGTCGGGTAGGGCATTATAAATTTTTATCGTCATCGCTAGCGGGCCAGACTTAAAAAGTTCTAGCCTGGAAGCGGGTGTAACTAGTTTATTTTTTTGCTGTATTTGTGTAAGTCTCCTTTTTTTGTGTAAAATTGGGGATATTGGCGTACAAATTTGCATGATTCTAAAATGTAAATACAGGGCAAAGTTAATATTTCTAAGTCTTTAAAATATGGTTGGCAAGTTCCTGTCCCTTTTAATAAATAAAATAATAATAAATAATAAATATATAGGGACAAATTACACTGATTGAGTTAGCCCCAAAGTAAGTTCGAGACTTGTGTTATGGGATACTAACTCAACGATACTATATTTTATAACAAATACATGTATAGATAAACATCCAAGACCCAGGACAATTTGAAAAAGGCCATTTTCCAACTTGCCCTGACCGGGAATCGAACCCGGGACCTCTGGGTGGCGGACTAGCATGGTGACCACTACGCCACGGAGGTCGTTTTATATTTTTAATTATCCGTATGCATTTTTTCTGTAGGATTAATAGTCTTTCTGCATCGGTACTATTTCCCCAGAGAATTACTCCGTACGTAAGCCACGAGTATGCATACGCATAGTAAGCGGTTATCGCAGTTTTCATGTCCGTAGTTTTTTTTTAGTTCTCTTAGTGCGTAAGTAAATGATTTTAATTTAGTTGCTACTTTGTCAATGTGGGCTTTCCAGTTTACGCTTGTGTCCAACACTATTCCAAGTAGTTGAAATGTGTCGACACTTTCAAGCTTTTTATTGTCATAAGTATAGTCTATATTTAAGGAAGATTTTTGATAAGGTCGAAATTTTTTTTTTTTTTTTTTTTAAATTAATTTCTAGGTTATGATCGGATAGCCACGACTCTCTCTCGAGCAGCGGACCCGGGCGGACGTGTCCGCTGGGTGGCATTGTTTTCTTGGGCCAGACATGGTCATTGGGACATTGCGTACGATCATAAACCGCCCCGTTCGTTACCTTTATTACCACTCGGGAGTAACGCAGTTTAAGTGATAAGAACTGTATTTGACAATTTGTGAGTAACTATAGTGAATTAGTGAATACTTGAATAGTGATATAGGTTCGGAGGAAATAGTGCAACAGGGAAGCTCCAGATCCAGACCCGAACATAGCTGACGTGGGGTGCTTTGGTGAGATCTTTCCGGTTATATGTTTATTAATCTATTTATGAAATATGTTATTCGCGTGTATTCTACTGATAGCTTAGATTGGCTGTCTATAAAAGCCATCAAATATAGGGAATCGCGAAACTCCTTCTGAAACTCTGCTGATTTCAAGACGGCAAAACAGCGAAACGAAACGCTAATGTCGGAGACTTTTGTAGGGTATCCGTTTTACTGAAATAAGAAATCAATTTTACAAGATGTCATACCTAATTCCCTAAACATTATGACAAAAGAACCTGACTTTACTTAGGTACAATATATGATTTTACTAAAATATGCATGCATGTGAGGATTTTTCCTAGAGATAATTATGACGCATCTCGTTACAATTTTATATTTGATAAATAATACTTGTAGGCAATTTCGTAGAATTGGAATAAGTACCATTATAAAGCTTTATGATTGGGCTCTGCGTTCTCACACTCCAATCAAGTTTCGATAATTTGTTTTCCTTTTGATAGCAGTGGAAATAGACTAGACACCCTAAGTGTCTCGGCACACTATGCCGAAGTTCAGCCGCTGAAGTTCAGCCAAAGCATGCCTGCAATGTTATTTGCATATCCAGCGACACACTATGCCGAACTTCCGATGCGTTTTGGCTGAATCGGAACTTCGGACCGGCTGAAGTTCAGCCAGAACGCGTTCAATGTATTTTACATATACCGCGACACACTATGCTGCGGCTGAAGTTCAGCTTGACGCTGTCGAGCTGAACGGGGAACCCATTTTGAACACGCGAGTCATAAAACTGAAAAGCGTTTTTTCAGTACCGGCGCGACGTATGTATTTATTTTTATTTAATATTTTTTTAAATAATAATACCTAATGTTTGGTTTGGGATCATAATCATCATCTTCTGCTATCGACGGCTTACAGCTGGGCATAAGCCAAAAACAAACTTAAAAACGGTTGTATTAAGATTATACTAGTGGTTCGCCGCGAACTAAGCCTCGCGATATTCCACAAGTTTATTTGCCAGGCAAATTAAAAAAACCTCATCGAAATCGGTCCATCTGTTCAAGAGCTACGATACCACCGACAAACATTTATGACAAACTTATAACATCCCTCTTTTTTGTGAAGTCAAAAATACGAGTATATAAATTTACTGAACCAGTTTTAATGTCAATCTAAAAAGTGGTATTTATTAATTGCGCCGTTCGATACCGTTGCAGTAAACAGATTTTCCAACCTTCTATTCTGAGCTGCAACAGTTTTTATTTTTTTCCATTTATTTCCATGCGGGTAACATCGAAACCTGGATCAAATATTGACAGCGCAACGTCTCTACATCCGGTCGCCAACGTTTTTAGGACAATGTCCACCTTATCTAGGAAAGTGACAGTGAAAATTGCATTCGTGCGCATTCGTAGGCACTTGGCAAGTCTTCCACGACCGCGTGGATTGGGAACCGTACAATTTGTTTGAGGACCAGTAATACTTCTCATACTGTCACAAATCACAATTGGTGATTGATTCAGTTTCGTATCAGAGACACCTAGATACATATTTAAAACCTAAATCAAATATTTATTTGTCTATTAAATCTTTATTGACTATTAGGCGTTTTGTATATACATACATAAACAATAAACATACATAGATATACATCAGGGCCCTTCCCGGTCTGTCTATCGTCAAAGCGAGCATGGTTGGAAATGCTTGTTGTTTCATCCAGCGCAATGACAGAAAAAAAGCAAAGTGAAAAGAGAGAGATAGCACCTGAGCGCTCAGTTTGTATTACATTGTACGAAAATTGTATTATTATTAACTATTCATTGAACGAATACTTTTCATAGGGTGCGGAAATTTCATAAAACTTGTTCCAGGTAATACGAGTTTTTCAGTAAACCTTACGAGTGTGTGAAATAAATGTTTTTGACGTGACAACGTCTATATAAATTGGTTTGCCGGGTGACACTTCAAGAAACTGCGTTACGCTCCGCTCACGTTATGCGCTCACAATGAGAGCGAGTGAGAGGCACGCGTCCCTTCCACTCGGGCATGGTTAGCCCGCCTAAGAGCGAGAGAGACAGACATAAAAAGTCGTTGTCACGTAAAACTTTCGCCCGTATACCGACTTTACAGGCAACCAATTTTTCATTTAGAATCTTCATTACATTTGTAAGGTTTATGTTAAATTTTTCTTTACTTTTACAATTCATGAGTACTATCAGCTGAAGTTCAGATAAAATTTGTACAAAAAAGCAGATTTTTGAAGACTTATACTGAATTTGTTTTTCCAAATTTTAATTTTTAATTTCGATGAAAACTTAGAAATTACGCTCAAGATTTATGTTAGTTTAAACGTTTCTGAGAAAGTTCTGTGACAACGCCATAATCACGTACGAGCGTTTGTATGAAAAGTAAGGCGGGTTGGGCGCTCTTAATATAAACATTCATATATTTACATGTGTAATTGATGTGTGAAGGTAACTTTAGAGTTACCTTTAATTTAAAGTTTTGGTTACTTGGTGATATAAATTCAGAGTCAACCAACTTCATATAAGGAGATATAACTGTCTTTAACATTACGCTAACTTTTCTTCACATGTCAGGTTTCACTCAATAGTGAATATGCATGAAAAAAAATATAAGTTATCAAACCAGTTTATTCTTACATGTTCAAAAGTAAAGCACTAACAGTAAAACAGAATAAAAATTCATTGAAAAACTAACGAGATATAACGATTTTACGAAAATATGTCTATCTTACTCGCAAAAACGCTATTTTTAATGGCAAATGTATAAATGACATGGCGTTGAAGTCACAAGTCCATATCAGACTTCTCTTTCTAATTTCTCAGCAAAACGCAGATAAAATTCGGGAATGTTCTCAGAAAGCAGCAGATAAAATTCCCAAATCGGTACAGCACTACCTTTCGGCGTTTCCACCGAACTTTAGCCGCTGAACTTTAGCCGCTAAACTTCAGCCGCTGAACTTTAGCCGCTAAACTTCAGCCGCTGAACTTCGGCATGGTCTGCCGAGACACTAAACAAGTCGCAAAACGATGCGTAGGCTGTACCTGCACGGAACCCTTATTTTTTCGTTGCGTCCGTCCATTGCATAACGATGAGAGCAAAAAATAATAAAACAATGATGGTCTGCAGGCCAGATGTAGTTATCTTTGTCTGTAACCGTAACCCAACTTACCCAACGCAACTATAATGCTAGGTAGGTAATTTAAAATGACCCTTTATTTTTATCACTCTGCTAGGCAGTGGGCCTGCGTAATAAACTTTTGTCCCCAGAAACAAAGAATCTAGAAATGGCGGAAAAAATACCCACGCCAACCCAGTCAAAAAAGCTGTAAAAAAGATAATTTTTGCTTTGAAAAGGCATGCATTCATCGACAGTATTTGTTACTGTAACCGGAAATAAACGGACGAAAAATAAAAGTTCAAACACCGTAGCCCATTGGTCCATCACTGACAGTCACAATCACAAATGATCCGTCTGCAAAACTAGCACGTGATATAAGTAATTAAGGGCCCATTTAAGAATTTCTAATTAAATCGCCACCGAACACCAGATTATAGCTACTTTATTCAACGACAATACAGACTAGGACGCGAGATGAGAGAGTGACAACAGGAATTAATATATCATGCAAAATTAAATAAGTAGCTTTTTTTTTATTTATTTATTTATTAAAATACATATCACAATTCAGATAAATGTAATACAGCGCAATATAAACTTATATTAAGTTTTTCTTTGCACTAGATATTCACCGCGGGATATCATTCTATCTGTTCTAAAAAAACAAAAAACAAATAAACAATAAAAAGTTTGCACCTATCAGTGAGGCATACACACGAAGCGGGCTTAGCCATAACCACAACCGGTTTGTTAGTTAGTGACGAAACAAGCGCGTGCGATGCGAATACAGGATGACTATTTTCCATGTTTATAATATGTAAAAAATATGTATAGACTATAACTATTATTTAGTTTCAGGGGTTCTGGGGGGTTACTCCATAATCATACAGCGCAGTCACGTCCGAAAGAAGGTCACTGATCGATAGTCGTGCCTATTATCCACTCCCTTGTTGTCGATACGCACTCACGTATCCCTGACGCTCCCATAGACAACACGCATCGAAACCGGTGATGTGAACTGCTAGACTAGTTTACTTTAGTTACTTTCATAGTCTGATGTCTTATGGGATTCTTCTATGGGGGAGTGCAGCTGATATACAGACTATTTTTATTTTGCAAAAAAGGGCGATTCGTTTTATTTACGGTTTAGGATCAAGAGACTCCCTAAGAGATTTTTTTAAGAAAATTGATATACTTACTGTACCATCCCAGTACATATTTGAAAATATAATGTATGTAAAGAAAAATATTGCCTTGTTTAATAAAGTAGGTGATTTTACGGATAGAAACTTACGTAATATAAATGATTTATTTACTCCGTCCTATAGGCTGAAAACAGTTAGTAAGTCGTTTATGGGAAACTGTATAAAGTTTTATAATAAATTGCCAGAATCGTTTCTTAGTATACCAGATAGAAAATTTAAAGTTTATGTTAAGAAAGTACTCTGTGATAAAGCTTATTACGGAACCGATGATTACCTTAGAGACAAAAATGTCTGGCTTGAGCTTGGCGCGGGTCCCTCTTAAAGGTTTGTAATTGTACATTCACAAATGTCATAATTTAAGAACATTCTGTACATGTTTTAGTACAAAATTTACAAATTGACATTAATTTTAAACTTGACATCATGCTTAATTTATAATTATGACATAACAATGTATTCTCAGTCCACATATCTTATTTTAATACCAGTATAATTGTAAGTTGACGTTATTGGAGAAAATGCTGCAGTACAGTTTGTTACCGTTTCTTCTGTACTTGCGCTTTGGAAGCGGCAGTAAACTTAGCTATAAGTAAATGATCTGACGTCAACATTTACCATATAAGAAATCGAAAGGAAAAAAAGTGACAATTATCAAGTGATACAAATATCCAAAGATAAATAAATGAATTTGACTTTGACTTTGTTGCTAAAGTTATCGGTACTAAATCGGTACTTTCGAAAGCCATTAATTCATCTTGATTGGCTTTTAAATACAAGAACTTTACTTTCTTTTCTTACAAGTTAAGTTAATTTAGACCTAAAAGTATTTTAATAATTATAAAAAGTAATTTATTTCACTATCGTAAAATCGGTATGACTCAATATCCAAGAAGCCATCACCATAAAAACCATTAAAAATCAAAATTGACGTAAGTATTTTGTGATTTGTGACTTTGACAGATATTTAAACAGATTCTTTTCAAGTCTGTATTCCACAGAGTACCTACTTTGATAAATATGTACTGAAACTGTATTCCGAAGGCCTGTATTTGTTAAATCTTGCATTAAATGATTAATACGTCCTACAACTTTCTTCCGAACCAAGTAAGAGGAACTAGATTCAGTATTTCCCGTATGGTCATTGCCTAATCGCCCATTATAGTCCGTCGTCCCAACCTCGATTTTCGTACCGATCGTACTTTCTTGGGAGACTATAATATTAATGTGCGCACTTATTAGGGGTCCCTAAATATCGGCGTCTGCCGAGCGAGACAGGAAGCTTTTGGGAGTCATGGCACCTTGAATGGTACTCCCGTAGCCGAAAAATTACCGATCTTACTTTTGAAAAATTTCTTTCTTAGAATCCTTCCTTGTATCATTATGAACAGCTTATACTAAATTCCAGACAATTTACAGGAAGCACTTGCAGAATCAGACGGTTTTTATAGGTGGGATTTTCACCCAAAAAATACCTATCTTACTTTTTGACGAAACTACATTCAGGTGATAGGGCAGCTCTCACACGATCATAAAATCCAAGTCTGCCTCAGATTTTAGGAAGCGTTTGCAAAACCAGACATTTTGAATGCGTCATCAGTGACGCATTCGACTCGTACGTATAAAACGTAACAATAATTACGTTGGTACTTACTTTATATTCTAATGCCTTCTATTTACGAGTGTAACTAACCAGACTCTTCCAGCAGAAAAGTAGTAGGTACCTGCTTACTTCACTTAATTACTTTTTTTTATATGAAATCAACACCAAATTTTTAAACAAGAAACCAAAATTAGGTTAATTTAATTTCAAAAAACACCTACCTATACATGCTTTCACCGTAATTTACTAACGAACGTTCACTGCTGGACAAAAGCCTTCTCCAAGAAAAGCATTGTGCTTAATATCCCCTCTAAATGAACTTACCCGCTCCATGTGACGGTGAGTAAATACAAATACCCCTTCCAGCCATTTGATGCCAAACGCTATAATATGCTTGAAATGCAAGTAGATGTCAAACATTAAAGTATATGAAAACAGCATACTTATCATACATTAAACGTAGACTTCTTTGACTTATTATCATTTTGTTGCTGGGAGGTGTGCGAAGTCATATTTATATGTTAAAATAAGTAAAAAGGAAATACGATAACAACATACTCGTATCAGTACCTTTATACATACTAAGGAGAAGCATTTTCGACTGCACATTCAAGAGCTAAACCTACTGATTTCAGGGCTGGTCGTAGAACAAAAGTTATTTGTATTGTCAATTTCTTCAATCCCCCATCAACTTGTTAAAATATTTCCCACAAAATAGTATGCCGGGTATTTATCCGAATCTACGCGTTGTATGGGGACATACGAATTGACTGGTCTAAGTTCACATTTTTTGCTAACAACTTTTGTAGACCTGATTATATGTTAAAAAAAGCAAATATACATCTAACTAATGGGATGTGAATATATGAGCACGCTCATACAAATAGGAAGAGTAGATTTTTTTTTTACCGCTCATTAAATAGCCAAATCTGCTGATTTCAGGGTTGGCCTCCCCCCATCAACTTGTTATAACATTTCCCACAAAATAGTATACCGATTATTTATCCGAATCTACCCGTTATATCGGAAAATACAAATTGATAGGTCTGAGTTTTCATTTTTTGCTGGCAAATATTTGTAGACTGAATTGTATATTAAATATATGTTTTTCAGGGTTCAAGAAACCTCCATACAAAATTTAATTCAAATCGGTCCGACGGCCGTGAAAGCGTAACAAACAAACCACATTAGTATTTATAATATTAGTAGGGATTTTAGATAAAGACAGGCTTTTGGTAGGTTAAAATCCAACCAGTAGGTCGATGATAATAATAATGAACTACATATTATAATACTCATCATTTTTGGTAGTACGGGTCATCGATCACTAACTCATTTTAAAACTACTGATATCTAAAAGGCTTCCTCAAATCTGAGGCAGACTTGGCTTTTATGATTATGTGAGAGCTGCCCCAACAACCGAATGTGGTTTCATCAAAAAGTAAAATAGGTATTTTTGGGAACCTATAAAAACCGTTTGATTCTGCAAGTGCTTCCTGTAAATTCTCGAATTTAGTATATGATGTGAATAATAATACAAAGAAGAAATAAAAAAAAATAGAAAGTAAAATACGTAATTTTTGGTTATTTATACCCATCGTGCTTTCTTGAGAGATTATCCCAGGTAAACATACTAGTCTACAACTATGAGGTTGGAGCTCCCAACAGAAACGGGTAAAGGTGTAACGTGGATATTCGACATGACCTTCGTCTTGTCAATATTTATTTTTGGGCCGACCTGTTTGGAAACTCTATGTAGATCTTCAAGCATCGTACTCAAGTCCTCAATCAATTCTGCCAAAACAACGATATCGTAGGGAAATCGAAGGTGAGTCACATTCTTGCCATCGATGTTAATGCCCAGTCTTTTCCCATTCCAGGAGCTTGAAGGCATCTTCCAGAACAGCGGTAAACAGTTTTGGAGATATGACTTCTCCTTGTCTCACGCCTCTTTGCAGTAAAATATATTTCGTACTGAGTTCCTGAACCCGGACTAACATAGTGGCTTTGCTGTACAAGCACTTCAACACCTCGATATACCTATAGTTAATATGGCTTCGCTGGAGAGACTGGAACACAGCCATTGTTTCGATCAAATTGAAGGCTTTTTAGGGTTCCGTAGCCAAATGGCAAAAACGGAACCCTTATAGATTCGTCATGTCTGTCTGTCTGTCCGTCCGTATGTCACAGCCACTTTTTTCCGAAACTATAAGACCTATACTGTTGAAACTTGGTAAGTAGATGTATTATGTGAACCGCATTAAGGTTTTGACACATAAATAGAAAAAAAACAATAAATTTTGGGGGTTCCCCATACTTAGAACTGAAACTCAAAAAATTATTTTTCATCAAACCCATACGTGTGGGGTATCTATGGAAAGGTCTTCAAAAATGATATCGAGGTTTCTAATATCATTTTTTTCTAAACTCAATACTTTGCGTGAGAGACAATTCCAAAGTGGAAAAAAGTGTGTCCCCCCCCCCCGTAACTTCTAAAATAAGAGAATGTTAAAACTAATAAAAATATATGATGTTTATTACCATGAAAACTACCAGCGAAAATTGGTTTGAACGAGATCTAGTAAGTAGTTTTTTTTTTGTACGTTAAAAATCATAAACGGCAATTTACCTTTCATTCAATCAACTCAAATATAAAAAATTTAAAAAACATACTACAATACTTTTATATTATGTTATTTGCTACTACGGAACCCTACATGGGCGAGTCCGACTCGCACTTGGCCGTTTATTCATAGTCCACGAACCCCAAACATATATTTAGAATGCTGTTGGGACTCCCTCGATTTTGCAGTGCCTCTGGAATGTTTGTGCAAGCAAGGACGGATGGTTTTCATGCCGTGCTCCGTAAAAAAGCGGTATCAATGCTGAGGAGAATCAGGGCGAGTCACAACAGCATTCTTAAAACGGTGGCGGACAGGCCGCATTCTCAATTAATGCGGCACTTGATTAGAGCAACTATGCCTGTAGCTCTGCATGGGGAAATATAAAATATTTTCGAGTCCCCATTGATTTAATTTAATCTAATCTAATCTATCTCATATAAAAGATTATACTTACATAACTTATAAGTTTCAGTTAAATTGTATACTAACAAATTTGGATCCCTGTTATCTGATAAATAAACAATTTCATTTCATTTCATTTCATTTCATAACGGCCAGTTATACTGCTTGCTTCGGCTTCTCTATAAACTGCCGCAGCGTGTGGATGTAGTCCATGATACAGTAGCATTGGAATCTCAAATCTGTTAGCGAGACAGTTCGTGAAGACTCTCGAAAACAACTTATAGACATGACTCAAAAGCGTAATGCGTCTATTAGTTCTTCAATAAGCGTTGCCACCCATTTTGAACTACCACACCTCTGTTCTACATGTCATTCCTTCGAGTAGGGCGGAATTAAAAAGCCTTTGAAGGACTATCAGTACCGGCGTTCCAACCGCTTTCAAAAGCTCTACTGTGATTCCGTCCTTACCCAGGGCCTTGTTATTTTTGAGCTGTTTGAGTGCTAGCTTAATCTCGTACAGACTGATGTCCGGGATATCTTCGGTATGGTGCCGGGTTAGCTTGGCATTTGGATCTATAGCCGTATTTACGCTAGGTTTTGCAACGAATGTATGTAAATGCCCATTAAACCTATCTATCCCTATCCTTTATTGACACCACTTTACCGCCCTCCGTATTCAGCTTTGTCAATTGGCTCTGACCTGTAGACATGGTCCTGACGAATATTTTGGAACCTTTGTTTTGTTCTATCGTTTCCTTAATACACTTGGTATTAAAGGCGCGAATGCCATGTCGCATCGCAAGGGCTTTTGTATTTGAATGTTGAGCCGCAGATATTTTACCCAAAAATTACCCATTTTACTTGTTGATGAAACTACATTCAGGTGTTGGGGGAGCTCTCACATAATCATAAAAGCCAAGTCTGCCTCAGATTTGAGGAAGCGTTTTAGAAATCAGACGTTTTAAAATGAGTCAGTGATCGACGACCCGTACTACAAAAAATGATAAGTATTAAAATATGTAGTTTATTATCATTATCATCGACCTACTGGTTGAATTTTAACCTATCTTTAAAATAAAAGCCTGCTCTATCTAAAATCCCTACTAATATTATAAATACTATTTGTGGTTTGTTTGTTACGCTTTCACGGCCGTCGGACCGATATGAATGAAATTTTGTATGGAGATTTCTTGAACCCTGAAAAACACATATTTAATATATAATTAGGTCTACAAACATTTGCCAAAATGAAAACTCAGACCTATCAATTTGTATTTTCCGATACAACGGATAGGTTCGGATAACTAACCGGCATACTATTTTGTGGGAAATGTTATAACAAGTTGATGGGAGGCCAACCAACGAAATCAGCAGATTTGATGAGTGGTCAAAAAAATCTACTCTTCCTATTTGTATGAGCGTGTTCATATATTGACATCTCATTAGATGTATATTTGATTATTTTAACATATAATCAGGTCTATAAAAATTGCCACCAAAACTGTGAATTTTGTGGTAAATATTTTAACAAGTTGATGGGGGATTGCATAAATTGTCAATACAAATAACTTTTGTTCTAAGCTGCAAAATGACTGCAAATCTCAATAGCCGAGCACTCCAGAATTAAATCATGGAAAGACGTAACCGGTAACAATCTCCGAACTTAAAATATTCCTGGACCTCCTATTCCACATGAGCACGATACCACTTTCCCGCCTGCACCAAACTATGCACTAAACCATGTATTATAATAATACATATTTTGGTGATTTTTATATAAATAAACATCAATATAGAGTGAAATTTAGAGCTCCGCATATATGCGAGCTGGCACAGGGATGAAAATTTAATCCCACCCATATGTGCGGGTTTTTTTTTTTATTTGTTAATTTTAATGATTATTTTATTATATCTGACAAAATAGCAAACGTAATAATAATAAAAAATGTTGCCCATACTCGTGGCACCATGAATTCAGCCGGCAGCGAAGTTGTTAATAGGTACCTTTTTAATTATTTTAACATATAAATATGACTTCGCAAGAAGCCTATTTTTAATGTATGATAAGCACAGCATACTTATACTTTATTTCATATACTTAAATGTTTGACATCTACTTGCATTTTAAGCATATTATAGCGTTTGGCACCAAATGGCTAGTAAATACGGTGAGTAAATACCCCTTGTATTTACTCACCGTCACATGGAGCGGGTAAGTTCATTTAGATACTAACCACAATGCTTTTCTTGGAGAAGGCTTTTGTCCAGTAGTGAACGTTCGTTAGTTAATTACGGTGAAAGCATGTATAGGTAGTTTTTTGAAATTAAATTAACCAAATTTTGGTTTCTTGTTTAAAAATTTGGTGTTGATTTCATATAAAAAAAGTAATTAAGTGAAGTAGGCAGGTACCTACTTCTTTTCTGCTGGATGAGTCTGGTTAGTTACACTCGTAAATAGAAGGCATTAGAAAATAAAGTAAGTACCAACGTTATTATTGTTACGTTTTATACGTACGAGTCGTCTATCAGTGACGCATTCAAAACGTCTGGTTTTGCAAACGCTTCCTAAAATCTGAGGCAGACTTGGATTTTATGATCGTGTGAGAGCTGCCCTATCACCTGAATGTAGTTTCGTCAAAAAGTAAGATAGGTATTTTTTGGGTGAAAATCCCACCTATAAAAACCGTCTGATTCTGCAAGTGCTTCCTGTAAATTGTCTGGAATTTAGTATAAGCTGTTCATAATGATACAAGGAAGGATTCTAAGAAAGAATTTTTCAAAAGTAAGATCGGTAATTTTTTGGCTACGGGAGCACCATTCAAGGTGCCATAACTCCCAAAAGCTTCCTGTCTCGCTCGGCAGACGCCGATATTTAGGGACCCCTAATAAGTGCGCACATTAATATTATAGTCTCCCAAGAAAGTACGATCGTTACGAAAATCGAGGTTGGGACGACGGACTATTAAGTTTGAGGTAAAAATACTACCTACTTCATTTTAGGATGGCTGCTACAGTAACGGCAGAGCAGATGGAAGCGCTGCTGGCATTTATGCGGGTCCACCAAGACCTCGCTCGTGGGCGGCTGATGCACGACCTGGAGGGCCGTCTGCGAGCTAGACGTCTCTGGGACGAGTTGACGGAACTTTTAAATGGTCTTGGTGGCTCGTATAAAACCACTAAGCGGTGGCAAAAGGTTAGTCCCACCAGCTAGGCTCAGTGGTAGGTTCATTCATTCAGGTCATTTTTTTTTACCCATAGCACATAACTAACTGCAAGAGTACTGGAAGTGGGTCCACAGAGAAGATTAAAATCCCTTTGCACGAACATGCATAGCATTTCTTTTCATTACTCCTGATAAATATAATAATTATCCAGAGTCAACAAAAGAATATAAACTTTATTTAGCAAAAAATAGTGATATGCTATTACAATGGCACTAATTCATTTCTCTTGTATCAAATTATATATTTTTATTTTGATAGATGTTTGGATTTCTACAAATATGTCAACCATATACCTGGAATCCCTGAATACTCAATGGTAAATGGTTGACAATTAAAAGTTAATAATGGCTAATTTAATTACTATTAACAGTTGTGCTTGCATACATACTACTAATAAATGGGTATGTTCGATAAAAACAAGTCTTTATATTCTGAGTACATTTCATAACTAAGTGCAACATCTCTGCTAAGTGTACCTACCCGATTATTAACATTGCTCATGATGCACTGAGTACTTAATCTGTAAAATGAGAAACTTTGCATCAATGCATGTGTCTTGTTCTTATGAGGCTTCAATTGCTATTAGGTGTGGGCTGATAAAAAATACCAGGCCAAAAGGGCCAAAGCAGCTGCAAACCGCTCCATTGTGGCTACGGGTGGTGGACCTGCATCGGCTCCGCCTTTGAGAGGGGTGGATTTGGCTGTGGCAGACATAATGGGCGACAATTATGGTCTGCCAATTTCAGATGCTTACGTAGATGCTTTTCCAGAGGTATATACTAACATTATCTTTTTTTGCAAATAGTTTTTGTTATCAACTTATATTTTTCTGTGCATTTAATCCATACTTAATTACTAGATGAACTAACTAGATCAATTTTTTTGCTTCACCATCATAATCCATACTAAATTTCATCAAAATCGTTAGAGCCATATTTGACTTTACATTTAATATACATATATATTATGTATATTAATTGCTTGTTTAAAGTAATAGGATTTTATGTGTTATATTTCAGCAAGACGAAAACATCAATCCGAACGTTCCACCCCAAGCTGCCAAGCCTTCTACGTCTGTAGGAAGCCAAGGCTCCAGTAAGTGATTTTTTAGTAACAGCACTAATTTTACTTGCTTTGCAAAAGTTTACTATGCTTGTTAAAGGTATATCATGATATTGAAGTAATTGTTTATTGTTTCAGTGAGCATTTTGGATGATTTGCCACTCTGTAAGTATTATAAAAGCCTATCATTTCTTTATTTTGTTATAAAAAATAAATATACATGGACAAATCACACTGATTGAGCTAGTAATGTAAGTAGCTAACTCAACAGTTCTATATTTTATTATAAATACATAATTATAAACAGTAATAGGTTATACTGTTAAAAATATATGTACATAAAAAAAGAGGAATGGCTTCTAATTTGTTTTGTTTTTTTAACAGGTATAATGGATGTAGAGGTGGCTGCCCCAGAGGCAAGCCAAAGCCATATGCCATATGACATGAGTAAGTAATATTTTTGTACAGAAAACTATTCATCATTCATTTAAAGATGGATGCAATAGTCTATAGTGGTTACTTACTACTATATTGGACTATATATATACTATGTTACACTATCCTATATGCCAGCATAATTTATTGGTTTCTTTGTTTGCAGCTGTGCACTCCCTGCCTCCGGCAATACCGTCATTCCGGGAGCCGCAGGCATCCACTTCAAGAAGTGGCGGTATGTATTGTATTTTAATAATTAGAAGAAGAGATGCTTACAAATGTAATGACTTGTACCTAGATACAACTTTGAATAAAATGTATGTATATTTTGTTGATTTCTTTTATTCAATTGGTTTCTTTGTTTGCAGCTGTGCACTCCCTGCCTCCGGCGATACCGCCATTCCGGGAGCCGCAGGCATCCACTTCAAGAAGTGGCGGTATGTATTGTATTTTAATAATTAAATAGAAGAAGAGAGACTTACTAATATAATGACTTGTACCTAGATACAACTTTGAACAAAATGTATGTATATTTTGTTGATTTCTTTTATTCAATTGGTTTCTTTGTTTGCAGCTGTGCACTCCCTGCCTCCGGCAATACCGTCATTCCGGGAGCCGCAGACATCCACTTCAAGAAGTGGCGGTATGTATTGTATTTTAATAATTAGAAGAAGAGATGCTTACAAATGTGATGACTTGTACCTAGATACAACTTTGAACAAAATGTATGTATATTTTGTTGATTTCTTTTGTTCAATTGGTTTCTTTGTTTGCAGCTGTGCACTCCCTGCCCCCGGCGATACCGCCATTCCGGGAGCCGCAGGCATCCACTTCAAGAAGTGGCGGTATGTATTGTATTTTAATAATTAAATAGAAGAGAGGCTTACTAATATAATGACTTGTACCTAGATACAACTTTGAACGAAATGTATGTATATTTTGTTGATTTCTTTTATTCAATTGGTTTCTGTTTGCAGCTGTGCACTCCCTGCCTCCGGCGATACCGCCATTCCGGGAGCCGCAGACATCCACTTCAAGAAGTGGCGGTATGTATTGTATTTTAATAATTAAATAGAAGAAGAGAGACTTACTAATATAATGACTTGTACCTAGATACAACTTTGAACAAAATGTATGTATATTTTGTTGATTTCTTTTATTCAATTGGTTTCTTTGTTTGCAGCTGTGCACTCCCTGCCTCCGGCGATACCGCCATTCCGGGAGCCGCAGGCATCCACTTCAAGAAGTGGCGGTATGTATTGTATTTTAAGGGCCCGCACTAGGCCAAATTTCTTATATCGATCCTTAGTTTTATCAATATCAATGAAATACTCACATTGAAATGAAACTACAGCAACTTTCAAGGGCGAACTCCAGTGATATAATCTTTATATTAATAAAGTTTTTTTTTAATGCAGAGCCTGCTGAGGATGGAGATCAATCTGATCCACGAGGTGTAGAACCTCGGCCTGCTGCTGTTTCCGCACCCAGAGGCCGTAAGCATAATATTCATTTATTTATTACGAACCATTAATGTCCCTATTTTTGAAAAAGGCCTCTTTCTCTCGTTTTCATTCACTTTGGTCTTTTGCTTTTGATCTCCAATCACTGTTTACAGTCCTGAGTTTGTCGCGCCATCTGGTCCTTGGTCGACAAAGTCTCCTTTTACGAATTGGGTCAGGCATTCAAGTGACATGGCCAGCACAGTCCCATTTAACACACATACATATGTGATTATTACTCCTGATAGTAAGTGAAATTATAAGTCGGCCACATTAGTAAGATCTCCTTCATTATAATCACTACATTTCCATTCTTATTTGCAGGAAGAAGACCAAATCAGCGATTGCAGCAGCGTTCCAGGCCTGATGCCAGGGCGCGTATAATCGAATTAGAGGAACGGAAGATGGAGGAGCTACAAGCGTTACGCCGCTCCGTCGACAATTTGACGGATGCGGTGAAAGCCGTTGTGGTGGAGATTCGAAGATTGCAGAGATAAAACAGTTTTATCTCTGCAATCTTCGAATCTCGTATCCATCAAATTGTTGATGGAGAGGTGTAAAGCTTGGCCATATATATAATCTTATTGTTAGTCAGAATGAGTGCTGCAGTTCACCCTAATTAATATAACTGTTGTCGCTTGATGACAGTAATTGAGCTACATTAGATGCCTTTAGGCAGCTCGAAAAATCTGACGTGATGTTTTGTTTTTGAGTACATTTTTTGATATATAATATTTTATGTTTTTTGTTGATTTTGCCTGATCTAAAAGATTTTATGTTTTGGTTTCATTTGTCTGATTTTAATATGTACCTAAATAAATAAAAAATTGAAAACATTTTAGTTTTTTTGTGAATAATTTATTGTTTATGAAAATAGTGTACATAAATAAAACCATAAAATAGCAATATGACTTTCACACAAAATGGATATATATCAAACTTTTGATATATATCATGAATATCCGATATTTCGATATTTATAATAAATATCGGATATTTTCGAACCCCGATAAATATATAGTTATATCTCTGCAATTTATAGGCTATTCAACTAAGTTTGTTTTTGGACAATATTTTATACGAACAACAAATAACACTAACAAGAAGTCTTTTTTCGAAAACAGCAAATAAATTCGTTATAAAATGAAGCACCAATTAGCATTTCAAATATGAGTGTGGGATCATAGTGGGGACATCTCGCTATCTCCTTCATACGCGCGAGACCTTTTGGCAGTGACGTCACGTTATTTGACAGTTACCCTTCTACAGGATTTGAAAGGCTTATTATTGCTTATTTTTAAGCGGATTAAAATAATTATTTTTATTTTCGGTCTCTTGACCTATGTAGTTTATAGATATAAGAAAAAAAATAAGTCAAATACCGAATTAAAAAACAAATATATAAACATTTGTTTTATTTTAAATCCACCAATTGACGGCGCTGCATCTTTGTAGCTTCATTCCTTGTAGTTCTCTTTTATAGGTAGTTAAAGACTACATCCTTGAAATGTCTGGGATGATGACATCTCTGCCATTACCATGCTACGCTTCTTGAATAGCTGAAATAATTTTATATGTTATTTATGTGATTGTCCAAATGTAAACATAATGAATATAAACATATAATTAATATATTTACCTAACGATTTCAGTGAGCAATAATGCGCGCACGCACCGTCCTTCCCTGTTGTAAACCAGCTACCGGAGTAGCAGATTCATCTCTTGATGAATAGGGAACATGCTCAGGCATATTTTGCCGCTCTATTTCTAAGTCCTCTTCTATCAGCTCGACAGGCTCCATTCTACCATTGATGCACAAATTGTGTAAAACTGAAATGACATATTTATCTATATTAATTTGATTAAAGCAGAAAAAATTTGGGACAGAGAAATAATGAGCTGCCTGAGCCAAAGGTAAGGGAAGATATGTGATCTGATATAAACATAGTATCACATATTTTTTCTTAGCGGGGAGACAGAACTAGGATTAAGATCCAAGACCATGTTTAATGATGATAGACTTGAAGATGAGAAATTTTTCTTTATCAAACCTTTTTTTTGTTACATGACAAATTTATTAAACTTTAAATTTAATTAATTATATTGTTGTAAAACTCAAAAAATATATCAGTATTTAACGGTTAGGTTATATTGATGTTTATAATGTTTACCCATGTTTGTATCGCCAAACCCTAAATGGGTACATGTATTACTGCACCAATATTTGTCATCTTATGCAACATGTTAGCAATTAATAAATGAAATCATCCTGGGAGGTGTGTGTAGTATTTTACATCTTCTCCTGGACAAGAAGTGGCTTTATACCTTTGCCTGTATTCTATGCAGAGGCAAAGATTGACTAAGACTATCAAAAAGCCACTTCATATATTCATAAATTTATTTTATTTTTATTACATTGTTATGACTAGTCCCAACTTCACATCCAGAAAAAAAGGTACCAACCTGCGCAAGCAATAGTGAATTTGCCAGCCACATCTGGTTTGTAATGGAGCTCTCGAGCTGACAGAAGGCAGCGCCATCTTCCTTTTAAAAGACCAAAAGTGCGTTCAATTGTTGAGCGCGCCCTTTTTTGGATCCTGTTAAAATGATCCTCTGGTGAGTCCACAGCCGCACCACTTACTGGGATCATCATATACTCCCTTAAGGGATACCCTGAATCTCCTGTAAAACAAGTAACATAATATGTTTAATAAACAAATTAGGTAGGTAGGTAATAGTAACACATTGGAAAGCAGTTATTTGTAACATATCATAACATACCCAGTAAGAAGGCTTCTTCACCGGCACTCACCAGATTCTCAAAATGAAAGTTTATTTGGCTATTTTGCCAAATAAAGGCATCATGGGTAGCCCCACCATAGCGCGCGTCAACATTTAAAATGCGACAATTGTGGTCACAGATCTGTAAATCCAGAAATGTTTTTAACGTTTTTATTCCATAATAGCAACCTTGCAAGTGAGTACCTTTATGAGATAAAGATGTGTTTATATGAAAACAAAATAATAAAGTACATACCATTTGTACATTCAAGGAGTGCTTCTTTTTGCGGTTGGCAAAACGCTCCTCGAATTCCGCCGGTTTAATAATTTGTATGTGGGTGCAGTCAATGCACCCACATACTCCCGGTATCCCGTACTGTTCATAAAATCTGGAAATAATATGTAAGTAAGTATAGTAAACTATGAATAATACATAAATATGCTCTAGTTTTACACATAAAAAACATGATATAATAATATGCTACATATCCTATTAAATTATGTTGCTATGATTTACTTACCCTCGCTTTATGACAGCCCTTTCTGCTCGGGTTTGAGGGTATCTGATATACTTTTTTTAAATGACTGGGTCATTTAGGGCCATTGTGACCTCCCTCAAACACCGAGACACGGTTTGCTGCGCCATGGGGGCAACCTTGCCCACATCTTCTTGATAACTGCCCCTAGCATAAAATGCAAGGGCAGTTAATATCTGTAAGAATTAGAAAATTATATGAGACCGTTCAGGTATCGAATAATTCCTACACGGGCAAACTTTTTAATATTTTCATAATAAACAATCAAAATTTGCAAATGCCTTACCTTAGTTATCGGTTCCACCGCCTTGGTGTTCCGGGGCGTTCTTAATAAGGGCACTAAGTCCTCGAACAATTGTTCGAGGAGTACACTATTGAGGCGGTATAGTGTTATCAGCCGGCCATCACAGGGGAAAGGTCGATTAATCGACGCTTATCTTTGGTGACGCTGACTGAGCGCCTCCTCTTCACGTTCTTGTTCATCAAATGCCGCCTCAATTAACAGTAATCGTGACATGTTCACACAATTAATTAGGTACTTATTCTTACAAAGTAATTGTCTTTGACACACCACTTTATCACCACAAATTATGTCTTATCGGTTAAATGATTGTACGTTTTGTACTCACTTTGTTATAATAAGGTATACGTATAGTATACAAGACCAAACTAGCCAATAAGAGCCTAAAGTCGTATCGTCGTGAACGAAATCCGCAAGTAAAAGAGGTGACGTTGGCGGGGTAGTGATGCGGGGTGGGACGGGGGGCATTTTCAAACGACTTGCGTGCTGTCAAGAAGACATTTTGACGCAAATCGAGTACCGTTGGGCTGCTTATCTGTCAAAGTCGTTGCGTGCGTACGAAAGCGACCGATGACGTCATCACGAAATGTGTTTCGGATTGCCTCGCATGTGCACGCATCGCGTACGACTGACGTCGTTAAATTATGGAGTAACCCTCCAGGTCTTGGCTGAAAACCATAGTGAACCTATCGCGGGTCATTTAGGTATCTTTAAAACCTATCGTCGTTTGGCCTTGCGCTATTTTTGGCCCGGAATGCATACTGATGTGGTGAAGTTTGTTAGTTCATGCATAACTTGCTTAGAACACAAGCAGCAGAATCACAAGACGTTAGGGGAGATGGGTCGTCCCAAGCAATGCTCACGGCCATTCCAGATGATTTCCATCGATCTTGTTGGACCACTTCCAGTCGGTCGTGCTCAAAACAATCATATATTAGTTATTACATGTTGTTTCTCAAAATATTGTATCATATCAGCCATCAAAAGACCTACTGCGGACGTTATTATTAAGATCTTAGAAAACCAGGTGTTTTTAGTTCACGGCGTGCCACAGACTGTTCTCATGGATAACGGAAGTCAATTTATTAGTGGTGCGACGGATGTGTTTTACGTTTGTGTTTGAAAAAATACAATATCCAAAACATTTTCTTCACTCCAAAATACACGCCACAAGTGAACATGGTTGAGCGATATAATAAAACTATCATCACTTGTATTTCCACGTTTGTAGAAAATGATCATAGAACTTGGGACATTTTCATTCCTAAAATCCAATTTGCCATTAACAATTCTGTTAATGAGGCCACGGGTTATACTCCCTCCTTTTTAGTCTATAGACGTGAGCTTGTTTCGTGTGGCATTCATTATGTCGATATTGATTTGGGTAAAGAAATTTTATTTTTACCTGGTGATATCTACGCCGAAAATATAGGTTGCCTTTCAGCCATTTTCGATGAAGTTCAAAAGCAGTTGTGGCATGCGCACGTTAAAAATACCGCACATTATAATTTGCGCCGTAAACCGGCGGAATTTGAAGTGGGTAGTTTTGTAATGAAGCGTACTTATGTTATTAGTGACAAGGATAAATATTTCAGTAAGAAACTGGCCCCAAAATATATGAAATGTAAAATAATAGAAAAAAAATCACCACTTGTCTATGTTTTGGAAAATATGCAAGGAAAAAACATAGGTTCTTGGCATATCAAAGAATTATAATCGATAGGAAATATAAATGAAGTAAAAAAAAAAATATATTATTTACCCCGATTACCGTTAACACCTAAATAAAAAGCAGTATTTGTATAGGTTATTCGTGTCTTAATAACAAAACGGATGCCCTACCTATAGTAAGGATGCAACTTTATTATTAAAAATTAATATCGTTTTATTCGCGTGATGTATGAAAATTAAGAATAAAAGGTGAAGAGTGTATGAGAAAACAAATACGTGAGCGTAATTTGTTGCGAAAGGATTTTATCCATCAGATAAAATATATCTGATGGATAAAATCCTTTCGGTACCGGAGGGGGTAATGTAACGTAAGTACTCGTTACTTAAAAACTATATTAAAAATAATAATATTGAAACCTAAACATCAAAATAATAACTTAACTTAAGATTAAAATTTAACTTAAAATTATACACAAAAGATAAACTTAACCTAAAATAACTTAAAAACTATATATAACAATAAAATAATATACATACTTAAAACCCAAACTAAAATTAAATCTTAACTTATTTTTGTACAATTAACTTATTTTTGTCCAAGTTTTCGTTCTGTTGACTGTACCGAGTTAGCGTTCTATTGTCCTCACATTCAACTGTGATTGGTCCTTGCACATTTTACGATCCATTACGTCATCGATCAGGCGACCGCGCATCGCCGGCGCCCGCGCTCCCCGGCGACGAGCCACCGGCCTCAATGCTGGACAATCACATAAACATCTCGCAGCGAGCGGCACGTATTGCGCGCTCTGCATCGGGTTAGGTTACTACGTCATCGTATAACGTCTTACAAAGTACCTATACCTAAATCGTTCGATAACCATTGCGGTTCATAATAATAGTAGTTTTTGAAAAAGTTCACATTGCGTCTGTTTCTCTCATTACTAGTGAAATACGTGGATTCAATCCCCTAATTGGGTAAGTGTTGAACAGATATTAGCGGTAGCTTAGCTGTAGTTATAAGTGTGTCTTTTGCAAGCTA
Organism: Acrobasis consociella; assembly: GCA_963555685.1. Taxonomy (NCBI): domain Eukaryota; kingdom Metazoa; phylum Arthropoda; class Insecta; order Lepidoptera; family Pyralidae; genus Acrobasis; species Acrobasis consociella. Next base: position 13,125,343 of record OY743125.1, on the reverse strand, counting down.
ATTCACCACTATCACTCATCCATCTCTCACTGTCTGTCAATGAAAGAAAGAAACATTTAATCATATCTCATATCATACCGCCAAGCTGATTTTGCATCTCAAAAAATAATAATAATCTTTGTCACCACTTTCTTACTTTATGTTTGGGCTTTTCATCTCATTTCATTATCATCATTGTGACTCGCTGTCTGCTATATAAAAAAAAACCGCTCTGATTGCCACTGACACTGCACCTTCTACATATTAGTTAGTAGTCCCGATCCCGATAGCTTATCGCCGCCAGCCGTCAGTGTTGTCAATCAGAGTCTGACCTAGGACATATTCCTTACCCAGGCTATTATTTATTGGGTTCAAGATTTGGGGCTTTCTGCTCCCTCAAGCTGCATCACGCACCGAGCTACCGCCGTCGTAGACTTACTTTTTTTCGTCGCACGGGGCTTCGCCGACCTACTCCGGGATTCCTACTCGCTGAGCTACCGACCACCAGGAGCTGTCATCATCGTCCGCGCCCGGGAAGTACCGTAGCAAACAAAGTGCGAAATAAACAGACGGGCCTTCCGCCCACGACCTTTCTCTTCATTTTTTTTTTAAATAAATTGTTGGTCGAAGCCTTTTGTTTTCTTTTTAAAACCCGGCTTTGCCACACAACTTACTTGACGACTTCAGCGACCGGCGCATCCCACGCAGCATCCTACCCTTAATCCGAGGCATCTACTCTCCAGCGTAGCACTCCGGCATGACATCATTCCGGCGCCAACAAGTCGACAACGCTCATGACAGTCTCGATTCACTGTAGACTACGAGCACGCTCAAGACAGTCTCGACTCACCGCGGACTACGAGCAAGCTATTCACTTCCGACTCACTGGAAGGCTCCCGACTCACTGGGACAAGAATCATCTGGTACTTGCAAGCTACTATGTGAAGCACAGACTGCACTTGGAAAACTATCAGACCTCCGGTCTTGGGAGGGAGTCCTGTGGCGACCTCTGCGCCACTACGAGGAACTAAACACCACAAACAACAATGAACGCAGCAATACCTAGTTCACAAACATCATACAAGATGGCGCCAGCAGATTCTACATCTTGATCTCAGAGTTCTGGTTGACAGAGCACTATGGAAATTAGGTCGAGCTATTAACCGATTAGCTGTGATCACTTTTTTAGTTTTGTTAGTATTATCACACCAACGATCCACTAGTTTTACATTAACTCGACGCTCATTATCTTCTAAGGTTTTCCCAAATACTGAATTATTTAATAACTTAAAAAGATCTTGTTGAAATGGTGTTGTAGCCTTTTTTCTAAGCTCTGTGTTCAATTCAATATATTTTCGTAAGAATTGACTTGTGTGCGTTACTCTACCTAGAAAGTAGCTCCTAGAGAGATATGAGTGGAATATATAATTAGTACTCAATATGTTGTAAATGTGCCCGGCATAAATAATTTGTGGGGGTTGTCGTTTTGGAAAAAATGGAAAAAACGGTTCCTGCTAGGGTAACGTTGTTCCAGCAGGAAAATTCTAAACTACTGATCGAAAGGAGAAACAATGTGCTTGGTCAGATAGCTTATATTTGTGGAAGTATGTGCGGCGAATATAGAATATGTGACGGTTCAGGTTTTTAAGATATCGAGTTTCCTGCTGGAGTAACGTTTAGCGAAATCGTTGTGCTCTAAAACTGTTACATGTGCGCATGTAAAATAATTTTACATGAGTAGCTCTTGATTTGTGCTAATGGCACACATAATTATATTTAAGAAAATATTTATAATTTTCGAGTAATCGCGCTTTTTTTGAAATTCAAAAAAAAATTCGCAGCGCCGTTTAGAGAAAACGTATAAGCTCACTAAAAACTGTATTCGGTCCATCTCGACTCCTATTAAATCCATAAAAAAATTGGGAAGTGTAGGTACATCAGTTATCAAATAATATTACAAAAATCAAAATTATCCTATCATAATTTTGACGGTCAACATACAAGAAAACGGATCAACGCAAGACGTGCGGGTATGAACTAAAAATTAGTACCTATAGTCGAATAACGCATTGCGAATTTTCAGCTAGAAATGTTTCGTATGTAAAAAGTTATAAGCAAAAAACAAAACCTGGAAACAAAGGCCGATAACCCGACCAAATTCGAATGACTACAAAAAAGCGGCGGTTTCATACATATCGATGACCTTCTTTATTGGACGTCTTATACCTAAAACGTTGTCATACAGTCGCGTTCAAAGGTATTTTGGCATTTCTTTTTTTTCACCCGAGCGTTTTTTGTTGGCAATTTTATAACCTTATTCCTAAGAATAAAAACTATGTAAAAACCAGTATCCTCGTCAAAATGACATAGATTAGGCAGCGGACCCCGGTCTCGGAAGCGTTACGGCTAAGGATGCAACAGGGAATACGCTCGGATGATGATGAATCTTAATATTATTATAATTATAATAATAATTAATGGTAATTTAAATATTTCATCAATCAACACAAACTCACATTATTTTTAAAAGACCTATTCAACGATATGTCACAAAATGTGTTTGTCGAGAAAAAAAAATGTACTCTCTCTTTACTTGTATGGCAGCTACACCACGGACGGACAGACAGACAGACATGGCGAAACTATAAGGTCCTTGTTTACTACGGACTTTAATCAATTTAAATTCAGTTACATAAAAAATACAAAATGTTTTGCGTTGTAAATATTTTTTTTATTTATTTATTTCAATATCTTACAAGCACTTATCATTACAGGTTATATACCTAATGCGATGGCGCCGACATTTTAAAATAGCATGCAAATTTATAAAAAAATATACAATAAAAAAATACACTCGATCCTTAAAGTAACATTCAATAATTTATACTTCCTTTCAAATCAATATAATTACAATTTATTTGCAAATCTAATATAAAAGAAGATATAAGGTGACCTTTGCAAATTCACTCAGTGGACACGAAAATATATCGACACGTTCGTGTACTTCATTTATAACGTGAATAGCGCGCACGAGTGGCATCTTTGATAAGAGATTGGTCCGGGCGGCCGGCACCGCCAGCAGGGGCGGGCGCCTTCTTCGTCGCACATATCCATTTGGTACACAAAAGTATAAAAACTGGAGCAATCCCGGTTCCTGTACTGCTCCGCGCAGCAACTTTAGTACGAACTCCACCAATACAAACTCTCTTCTCACCCTTAGCTCATTATACCCAACCATACCCAGTACGAATAGTGTTGGGTATAGAACCCCTTATGTACCCAACACTATTCGTACTGGGTATGGTAAAATGGGTAAACTCCATATAGTTTCCAGTATAGATGCCTCACGAATTTATTTTGAATACGCTCTAACATGGTATTGTATTTATCTTCATGAGGCGCCCATATGGCTGAGTTACTTTCTAGGAGACTTCTTACTAGTGCGTTATATAACGCTTTGACTGTAGTAATATTTTTGAAGTCTTTGGTTTGTCGTAGTAAGAAACCTAAATTTCTGAAAGCCTTTTTACAGACATTTATTATGTGCTCACTGAAGTTTACTTGAGATGTCATCAGAACTCCAAGATCACGTACCTGTGCAACTCGTCGCATTGGTTCGCCATCTAGTGTATACTGGTAATGGATAGGAGCCCACTTCTCACTGAATGATATAACCGAGCATTTGGATACATTGAAGTAAAGTTTATTTTGGTTACTCCAATGAACCAACCTCTCAATATCTTCCTGAAGCCTTTCACGGTCAGACATGTCTTTTATTTCAAAAAAATAAAAAATAAATATAGTTACGCAGAAAACTTGGCTGTATATGTGAGACTCAAATGGCCCTTTGCTTTTTCTTTTTGGAAAACTAAACAGCTGGTGTAAACAAACAATAATATGATTTGATTTAGTTGTTTATTTTATGAAATTTAAGTGGTTTTGTGGATTTTGTGGATACATGTTGTCGATTCAAAATCGTTATTTTTTTACGCTTAACGATATAGAAATGATTTCAGCTCAGTATAAATTTCGGTAAATATTCCAAACTTAAAGCACATTCTTCCTCTAAAGGATGAATGAAATTCAGTACATTTCACTTTCCCTGTTTTTAACAGATTAAAAATGACTATTGTTATGTTCGCTTTTTGTGCCATAGAATGTGACTTTTTTGAGCAAGTGGTACTAAAATAATATTTATGTATAATTACAATGCATATAATTTACACACTTGTAAATAAAAACTACATTAAAACATAAATACTTACCACTTGGCCCCTCACCGTAAATCGTCGAGCGTAAACTATGCTTGCAAGTATCTACCTACGGGCGCCCAGCTGGCCGCCCGCTGCTGAATGAACCGCTGGCAAGCAAACTCGAGTGCGCCCGGCCGGACGCGCTGAATGAACGTTCATGACATGTCATGTCCGAACATGACATGACATGACAACTCGCCCGATGACGATTCAATGCATCGATACCGCTAACGCCCCCGGCACCGGGCGGCAAAAGTTATAACTTAAATAAATAAACGCGAAGTGCATTTACTTTTGCGTGATTTACATCTCTATTTGTAGATTTTAACTACTTTTAGGATTCCGTACCCAAAGGATAAAAATGGGACCCTATTACTAAGACTCCATTGTCCGTTTATCCGTCTGTCTTTCTGTGACCAGGCTGTATCTCATGAACCGTGATAGCTAAACAGTTAAAAAGCCAATGCAACCTCTTGGCGTTGTTTTGTTTTTTTTTTCACCAGAAATGAAATCTTGGTCATATATTAGAGAACCAAAAGTAGTAAATGTAAAAAAAATCCCAAAAAATGGGGCTAGCAATTCATCACTATTTTGATTACATTTTCCACCTATACGCCCACCAGTATGCTAAACGTGATCCTGTCTACCCCGTAAGGGATAAAGACGTGAAAATATGTTTATATGTAAGTATGTATGATAGATGAAAGATTCTAATAAAAATAACCCCTGTAAAAAAATTGCAATTATTACCTAACGGATCGTACAGGTTTTATTTTACATATTGTATAGTATACATACAAGTTTATTTATTGTTGACTTGTCTGTTTTCTACTTGAGTGTACTTCGGCTCAACACGTTTCGACCGGTTCGTGACTAAGTTAAGAAGGTCATCGATATGTATGAAACCGCCGTTTTTTTGTAGTCATTCGAATTTGGTCGGGTTATCGGCCCTTGTTCCCAGGTTTTGTTTTTTGTTTATATCTTTTTACATACGAAACATTTCTAGCTGAAAATTCGCAATGCGTTATTCGACTATAGGTACTAATTTTTAGTTCATACCCGCACGTCTTGCGTTGATCCGTTTTCTTGTATGTCGACCGTCAAAATTATGATAGGATAATTTTGATTTTTGTAATATTATTTGATAACTGATGTACCTACACTTCCCAATTTTTTTATGGATTTAATAGGAGTCGAGATGGACCGAATACAGTTTTTAGTGAGCTTATACGTTTTCTCTTAACGGCGCTGCGATTTTTTTTTTGAATTTCAAAAAAAGCGCGATTACTCGAAAATTATAAATATTTTCTTAAATATAATTATGTGTGCCATTAGCACAAATCAAGAGCTACTCATGTAAAATTATTTTACATGCGCACATGTAACAGTTTTAGAGCACAACGATTTCGCTAAACGTTACTCCAGCAGGAAACTCGATATCTTAAAAACCTGAACCGTCACATATTCCATATTCGCCGCACATACTTCCACAAATATAAGCTATCTGACCAAGCACATTGTTTCTCCTTTCAATCAGTAGTTTAGAATTTTCCTGCTGGAACAACGTTACCCTAGCAGGAACCGTTTTTTCCATTTTTTTCCAAAACGACAACCCCCACAAATTATTTATGCCGGGCACATTTACAGCATATTGGGTACTAATTATATATTCCACTCATATCTCTCTAGGAGCTACTTTCTAGGTAGAGTAACGCACACAATTGACTTTGTCTAAAGGTAATGACGCGATGAACTTTTTTTAGGATTAACCCATTTGTTAAGCACATTTTTAGATGCACATAATGAATTACATAAAATGTTTGGAGTACAGGTTCGGTATTAGTTTACTGGTTTTTCCACCGGGTGGTATAAATTTTTGCGCACAAAATGGATAATCATTATGCCAGCAGTGTAATTTCTTAGGGTAGAACAAATCCACATACATACATACATACTATCACGTCTTTATCCCTAATGGGGCAGACAGAGCATTTTGGGTCTTGCGGTTCTATGCAGAGCCCAGGGCCGCAAGACCCAAAAGCCACTTTTAGCGTCATGGTGGGCGAGAAGATGGAAAAGCAATCAATACAGTGATGGGTTGCTAGCCGCATCGCCTGTTAACATGATTTGCATTTTTGCCCATTCCCTCGATCGGCTTTTACGATCTGCGTGGGAAGAGAAGCAGCTGGTACATTCTAAGTTTTTTTTATTTCTCCCAGACCAGCATGGGAGTCCCAGACCAGCATGGGAGAACAAATCCACCTCAAGGATAAAACCAAATTCAGCATCGTCTGATACCTCTAAAATATTCAAACTTTTGATTTCTGAGGAATCTAAAAATCTGAAATCTGATGTGGGTAGTGTTTGGCACATGCTGTGACCATACAAGTTATTACAATCAATATATACTTAATATGTATCAGGTTTAGATTTATCATAAGAATCCATGTACTTATTATTCGCTTTTGCGTATCTTTTAGAGCATACACAAATGCCTCCTCTAATCCCGCGCTGTAGTAGCTTATAAATTTGTAAGTCACTTATGAGTTCTAGCTTGATTCCAGTTTTAAACAGCATTGCGTCGAATGACAGACTAGGCGCTTGATAAGGACAGCGCGACGTCACCGTAGTGTTGAAGCGAGACAGCAATAGGCGAATGGAGGGGATGCAGCGAGCGATCTGATTGGCCGTTGTAGTCATTCGTTATTGCTACTAATCATGTACAGAAAAATTGCATATAATAAAGCATTGTACAGTTCAGTTTAGTTCGGATTCGCCTGTTGCCTTCGGATGCACTTGTGTATGCTGTAAAGTACGAGCCATAAATAGTTCCCAAAACTTCCGCTACGCCGCGCTACTGTGGTTTCGAGAGAGACTACAGTGCCCGGCCCCTTCGCATTTGTTTGCGTAGGCAGGGATAGCCTTAGAGCGGAAATTGTGCCCGGGACGTTTGACTGATTTTCCCACTTCCCCCCTAGTAGCCGGCCTCCCACCAGCGGGTCTCACCGGCGAAAAGGGGCTAGGGTAGTCAGCCTGCGCCCCGAGTGGCTGCTTTAAGGCAACTCCCCGCCCGCGCTGCTTTCGGTGTCCGGAATGGACCCCATCATCGAAGAGGACGAGACGGAGGCCGGATCCCAGCGCCCCGCCTCTCCTGCTACTCCCGCAGTATATGCGACGCCCGACTCTGCCCCCGCGCCGACCCCGCGGCTCTCACCAAGGGGTTGGTATGAGCGGGATATAGTCATGTTGGGAAGGATCGCCGCCACCGGGACCCTGTCCGAGGGCCTAACCCGATGGATGGCCATCTACCTGAGGCTCCAGGACAATGAGCTCAGGGGAACGTCGCCCACCCTGGACGACGTAACTGCGCTGGATTTTGCGCGCCGAGGGATTATAACCCTCCCACCCGTTGCCACGCCAAGGAGGACCATCCTGACCTCCCTTCTGAAGCGCCCCCGCAGTCCCACGGGAGATGCTTCGGGAACCAAGAAGCCGCGTGCTCTGGACGTGCTGCAGGAGGAAGAGGCTTCCACTTCCCCAGCCTCATCATCGTCTGGGTCCTTACCGGACCTAACAAACATAGACGCCCCCGCGGACCTGTCCGCGTTGACCACTTTCGCCGCCGCCTCTAAAAAGAAGCTGGAGTTGCCGCAGCCCGCGGCCCCCACGAGACTGTCGGGCATTCCCCTGCCGCAGAGGGACCCCCGCCCGAAGAGGAGTGCTGACCTTCCTCAAGCGCCTTCGGTGGCGCGGGCCCCGGTGGGCCCCGCGTCGCGCCCCGCGACTGGCGCGTCTCGCTCGCAACCCGCGGTCCCCCCCGCAGGGGTTGATCCGCGTCGCGTGCCGCAGCCCGGTGCTGCGGCGTCGTCGCTATCGCGCCCCGCGCCTGGCGCGTCTCGCGCTCAGTCCGCGACCGCGGCCCCCCCCGCAGGGGTTGACCCGCGCCGCGTGCCGCAGCCCGGCGCTGCGGCGGCGTCCGCGCGCTCACCTGCGCCGACCCAGCCCTTCGCGGCACCGGCGCCCTCATTTGCGCGCGTCACTGCCGGCACCGCACCTGCTGTACCAAAGCCCGCCGTCGGCGGGCCACCTCGGGTCGCCCCCACTGCCAGCACCCCCGCACCCATCCCCACCACTGTACATGGTGGATCGCATCGGGTCGCCCCCTCCGCCAGCACCCCCGCGCCCGACGCCGTACAAAACAAGTGGGCGCCGCTCCCTCGGGTCACCCCCGCACCAGTCGTCGCTCCGAGAGGTGTGGTGGTGCCCCCTCGTGACACCGCACCGAGCAAGTGGGTGCCGCCCCCTCGGGTCACCGCCGCTGCTTCTCACTGCACGACGGCCCCGCCGAAAGCTGGTCCCAGTTCCCAGGCCACCCAACCGACCCGCACCACTCCAGGATCGGCGGAAGGGGTGCCCCCGAGCCAGCCCCAACAAGGCGCCCCCGCGCAACCTAAAAAGCCGAAATATCCGCGCATTGTGGTAGAGTACCTACCGGACTGGGCTGCCCACTTCCGTGAGCTGGCCCGAGTGCTAGGCCGCTCACCATCTGCGCGCCCCCTCGGCCGGGGTGTAAACTTCACACCAGCTGACGAGCAAGAGTACCGGCTGGTACAACGATACCTCACCAACCTGGAGGCGAATGCCGGCGTCAGCTGGTTTTGTTATTCCCTCCCGGCCGAGCGCCAGTTAAAGGTGGCCATTCGGGGGCTACCGGCTAATACCGATGAGGGCGATATTAAGGACGCCCTCGCCCAACACGGCCATGAGGCAGAAGCAATCAAGGGCATCCGGGGCAGGGGAGATCGCCCCGGCTGCATCTTCTTCTGCCTCATCAAACGAGCCGAAAACGCCAGCGCGATCTTCGGGATCACCGAGCTCCTCCACATGCCCGGAGTCAAGGTGGAGCCCTGGCGCGGCAAGCAGGGGCCCGCCCAATGCCACAGGTGCCAACTCTTCCGGCACTCTTCGGTCAACTGCCACCGGCCGATCGCCTGCGTGCGATGCGGAGGCCCCCACAAGGCGGGTGACTGCGACCGCCCGAAAGATGAGCCCGCAACCTGCGCCAACTGCGGGGGCCCGCACCCCGCCAACAACACCTCGTGCCCCGTATTTAAGCGGGAGGCGAGGAACAAGCGCGCCGGCCCGGTGGCACGCACGGGCTCCGCTCCAACGCCGCGTCCGGCCACAGAGGAGACAGCGGGGGCTTCCTTAATGGCCCCCGCCAACGCCCCTACGGCCAGAGGAGCAGAGCTCCCGAAGAAGAAAAAGAAAAAGAAGAAGAAATCATCAGCGGGCAGCTCTGCTCCCGCCCCCCCCGAAGATCGCCAGCCTCAGGCCCCGCAAGCCCCGGCAACCCAGGCCTCCCAAGCCCAAGCAACCCAGGCCCCCCAACCACTGCCTCCAGCACAAGGGATGCCCCCACAGCATCTCCACATGCTGTTCCAGGCGTTCCAGTCCCTGGCAGCCATGACCCCCGACCAGCTGGCCGCGTCGGGTCTCCTCAGAGGTGTCCCCAACCTTCCACACTAATATGGATAAAGGCCCTCTGAGGATAGCGCACTGGAACGCCGAGACACTCAACCGAAAGAAGCAGCTGCTGACGAACTTCCTCCGTCAGCAGCGTATTGATGTCATGCTGGTCAGCGAGACCCACCTCGGGGAATCTAATCCTTACAAGATCCCCGGGTACATTTGCTACCGCAAGGACGAGAAGAGTCCCGTCAACGGCAGACCCTACAGAGGACTCGCGGTGTTCGTGAAGAGGAATGTCGTCCATCAGGCCATACCGCACACGGAGTTCCAGACAATGTACGCGTTGGGCGTACTGGTCAGCGTCGCCGGCCAAGAGACAAGGCTGTTTGCGACGTACGTGCCGCCATCCAGCAAAAACAGCAAGCTGGATCCGCAGGAGCTGCGCGCACTACTGATGCACCCCACGCCGACTCTAGTGGCCGGCGACTTCAACGCCAAACACACCATCTGGAACTCCACGAAGGTGTGCCCCCGCGGACGACTCCTACACCTGGACTCTGTAGTCCACAACTACGAGGTGATGGGCCCCGACGAGCCGACTCACTATGGCCCGACGGGTGAGCCCGACGTCATCGACCTTGTGGCCTACAGAGGTCTACGAACACCGCCCACACAAGAAGTCTCCCTGGACCTGCCGTCTGACCACAGACCCGTTCTTCTCGTCCTTCAGGACCTACCGGCAAGGGTCTCGCTGCCCAGCAGAACATCAAAAGTCAGCTGGGCGAAGTTTGAGGAAGCGCTTGAGAGCGACAAGGCTAGGGTCGCTTTCAAGCGGGTCTCCACCGGCGAAGAAGTTGAGCAGGCGGCGAGCGCCATCACCTGCTGCATCCGCGCCGCCCTTGAAGCCGCAACGCGCCCGGTCTCGGCCACAGCAAAGCCGGACCCGCTGCCCGCCGACATCAGCAAGTTGCTGGCCCAGAAGAGGCGGCTGCGGCGGCAGTGGCAAAACACTCGCTGCCCTGCCACCAAGACGGAGCTCAACAAGCTGGTGGAGACCATCAAGGATCGCCTACAGGAGCACACAGCCAGATCGTGGGAGAACCACCTACTCTCGGTGGGCGGTGATATCCCCTCCATTCACCGCCTCTGCCGGCAGCTTACGGGCGAACCCCAACCCGTCCGACCGCTGCTGGCAGCCGATGGCCTCCCACGATTCAAAGCCGAAGATCGCGCCGAGATCTTCGCGGAGCATCTGGAGCGTCAATTCACGCCGAACCCAGTGGCCGACCAGGATCATCACAAGATGGTCATCGAGCACCTTCGAGCTTACTTTGCGGAGCCGGTACCAGAAGAGGAGAATGCAGCGTTCTTCACTCCCGGCCAGGTCCTGCGAGTGATCCGGAGCCTGAAGCCCAGGAAAGCCCCGGGCGCAGACAACGTCACGAATGAGGCGCTCCGCCATCTACCGCCTACGTACATCACGGCGGTGACGCGCCTCTTCAATGGCATCCTGCGCTCGGGACACTACCCAGAAGACTGGAAAACCGGCCGGGTCATTATGCTGCCCAAGCCGGGGAAGAACCTGCAGAAGCCTGAGAGTTACCGGCCCATCACACTCCTCAGCGCCCTCTCGAAGGTGTTCGAGAAACTCCTGCTCGGCCTCCTGCTCCCGCACATACCACCGCGCGCGGAGCAGTTTGGTTTTCGGCCTGAACATTCAACGACGCTCCAGATAGCCAGACTGCTGCACAAGATCTCGGCGGCAGCCAACCGCAAGGAGCTCGTGGCTGTTGTGCTCCTTGACAACGAGAAGGCGTTCGACAGAGTATGGCACGAGGGGTTGCTGTACAAAATGTCGACAACGCCCAAGCCCATGCCCAAAAGACTGCTCAGAATTGTGGCCTCCTTCCTCGAGGACAGGAAGATAAGGGTGGCGGTAGAAGACGCCGAATCATCGGAACGCCCGGTGCGGGCTGGTGTTCCCCAAGGAAGCTGCTTGTCGCCTGCGTGCTACGCGTGGTACACCGACGACATCCCAGTGGCCGGTCAGGCCGAGTTGGCGCTCTTCGCCGACGACGCCGCGTACTTTGCCGTCAGTGTCAACGCAAAGTACGCTGCCAAGAAAGTCCAGAAGGCCCTAGACGCCCTGCCTGACTGGCTCTCCAAGTGGAGGTTGTCGGTGAACGTCAGCAAGACGCAGGCACTTATATCTGGGAACACCAACCTACCGCCGCCCTTGAAGCTCTTCGGCGAAGACGTGCCGTGGCAGCCGCACGTCAAATACCTGGGGGTGAAGTTCGACAGGCGCCTTAGCTTGAAGGCCCAAGTCGACGAGGTGGTGGCAACGACGAAGATGGCCCGGGGGAAATTGCGTCCAGTGCTTTCCTCCAGCCTCCCGCTACGGACGCGGCTCGGGGTCTACAAGGCCTACGTTAGATCCCGCCTCACATACGCGGCCCCTGCGTGGTACGCATACTGCTCGGAGACAAACAAGCGACGTCTTCGTGCTCAAGAAAACCTTTGTCTCCGGGCGGCCGTCGGGGCCCCGCGTTACGTGAGGAACGCCGTCGTCCACCGGGATCTAAAGTGGGAAGGCCTGGACACATTTGTCTCTCGTCTGGCGAGGGGCATGTACGAGAAGGCGGACCGCTCGGCGCACCCCCACCTCAGGGGGATTGCGCCCTTGCACGCCCGCCCGCCGGACGGCAGGTACAAGCCCTCGCCCCGCGATGCCATCATCCCGTTGCCAGCCGAGCTAGGCGCCGCACCAGCAGCGACGCCTCAACCGAACCCCCAGGACTGATGAAGCCTGAAGTGGCCGCCACGGCCACTACCCTGTGACCCGCCTTCCGTAGTAGGCGGCGGCAGCAATTCGCTGAAGAGGGCCACAGCCCTGAGCAGCAACCCCGCTCCCGCCGAAAGGCGGAGTGCGAGAAGAGCTACGCGCAGTTTAGTTCAGTTCAGTTCAGTTGTAATTAATAGTGATCAGAAGAAATAAAAATCGAAGGAAGAAAATCAGTGTTTCAATACAGTCCCCAACAGTGTGGTCCATCGACGTCGGATATTAAGAAGAAATCAGCGGTGAAGAAATTAATTTTTCGTCATGGTCGTCACGCGCAGCCAAAGCGGTGAAGAAGAGCGGCGAGGAAGAGTCTTTGAAGATCCACCCAGGTCGCCGAGTACAGAACAAGGGATCCGCACTGGGCGTCGTATCACAGAGACGTCGTCCGCCGCTAGGCAACTCGCCAGTCCTACGCTTGATACTGCGTCGAACGAGCGTAGCGCGCCGATCGCGCCCCCCTCCACCGCGCCGTCAGTAACCGCGACCGTGTACCAACCGAGCGCGGCACCCCCCGCTGCCGCGCACCCCGCGTATGCGCACGCATCGAGCGTAGCGCCCCCCACCACCGCGCATCCCGCGACCGTGTACGGGCCTAGTGCTGCCACTGCGCACACCGTAGCCGCGTATGGGCCGAGTGCCGCCGCCGTGCACCCCGTTACCGTATACGGGCCGACTGCCGCCGCTGTGCACCCCACTCTCGCGTACGGGCCGAGTGCCGCCGCCGCGCACCCCGTTACTATGTGCGGACCGACTACTACATCCGCACACCTCGCGACCGCGTATCCGTCAGCGCGCCCTATTACTACGCGCTCACCCGATCGATCAATACGATCAGGCCGCTCTCGCATATCATCGTCCAGCGCTACTGCACGCATCAGACAGGCTGAGTTGACAGCTATGGAGAGGCTTGCCAAAATTAAGCGCCGTGAACTACGCCTCGAGGCCGATCTCGTTCAGAAGAAATTAGCTTTCGAGATCGCAACCATTGAAGACGAAGAAAGCGAAGCAGGCAGTACACATGAAAAGATTGATCGAGTCAACAATTGGCTGAACCAACAGGAGCCTGCCTCATCTAATCAAGAACCAACATGTACGAGCCTACTGCAACCTACAGAGCTGCCACCTACTGCTGTAGCCGCCACTACGACTCACCAATCTGTGGCACAACTGAATACGCCTGCATACAATGCTGCGCGCCCTCACACTATACGGGGGGAGCGAGAAGGCATTCACCACGAACCACGGGCTATTCATGGAGACATTGAATGGGAGAACACGCCGAGGCAGCGTCGATATCAACGACCGCGTTCAGCGACGCCAACGAATCAAAGGAATCGCAGCACAGGCAGAGGCATCGAGCAACTCGCTGAGGCAATCACAAAGATAGCAAGAGTGCGTGTACCACCGAAGCAAGTGATCGAGCTTCCTACTTTCTCAGGCGCTCCTGGTGAATGGCTTCCATTTAAAGCGGCTATGAAGGATTCAGCACTCATCTATCAGTTCAGTGACGTGGAGAACATGGCAAGACTACGAAATAGTCTAAAGGGTGAAGCACGTGAAGCTGTACGCGCTCTACTACACACCAGCCGAGATCCCGAAATAATAATGAAAACTCTGGAGCAATGTTTTGGACGCCCCGAGATAATAATTGACCAAGCCATAGAAGACATCAAGAAGCTGCCACGACCGGGCACCAGTGCTACAGATTTAAATAATTTGGCAGTCAAGCTACAAAACATTGTTCAAGTGCTCAGCAGTCTCGACCAGCGTGGGTACCTATATAACCCCATGTTATCAAGAGAAGTAATTGAGAAGCTGAGTCCACATCTTCGATCTCGTTGGTGCGACTACGCAGAAGATAATCAGAACCAAGCTGAACCACAGATAGTTACACTATCGAAGTTTCTAATGAAGGAAGCTGATCGTGCGTTAAAGCATGCATACGCGCCGAGCACCACTACGTCATCACGAGTCACTAAGGCGACCGACAACGCAGCAACAGCGCGAAAGCGAGATGCAATACGCAAGGCTTCTACATACACTGTGGCTACAGAACCGGCCAACAACGAAGAACAGCAGTGTTTGTACTGTGGGGCACATCACAAAGTCCCGCAGTGTGAAAAGTTCAAAGCACTCAACACTGAAGAACGATGGCAATGGGTGAAAGATAAAAAAGTGTGCTTCAAGTGTATTAACAAGACACATCGACGCAACCATTGCAGAGCCAAGGCTTGTGGAGTCGGCGGATGCTCGCGCCCCCACCACTCACTACTACACGCATCGACACCTACCACGCCTGCATTAGCTGTTACCGATGCCGCACCTGCGAATGATGGGACTGTGCTCACAATACGAACGAGCACGAATCAACGAACGGTATTGTTAAAGGTGTGTCCAGTAACAGTCAGCGGCCCAGGAGGTGAAGTGAGGACGTACGCCCTGTTGGACGAGGGATCGTCTGCTACATTGATAAATGCTGAGTTGGCGAGTAAAATAGATGCGCGTGGACCTACCTCACCACTACACATCCGAGGAATCAACGCAGCACGCCAACTTGATAGTCGTCGTGTCAAGATACACCTAAAGACGGGAGTTCATGCAAGTGAGATTAAAGCGTGGACCGTCGAAGGACTCACCTTGACAAATCAAACAGTTCCGGCACACTTGCTAAACTGTGATCACCTGCGAGATCTACCGGTGGAACATCTAAGCTACGATCTAGCTGTACCTCAACTGCTCATCGGCGCCGATAATTGGGAGCTAATAGTCACCCGCGAACTAAGAACTGGCAGAAAATCTGAACCTGCTGCTTCCAAGACTCAGTTGGGATGGGTCATACACGGCAGCACGCCAAGAGCAATATACCAGAACGAAGCTTCCATTCTCCATCTGCACGTGAAAAGTGATGAAGAGCAACGACTACATGATCAAGTCAACGAGCACTTCAAGATCGACGCGCTAGGCGTGAGACTCACAACTAAGATGTCACCAGAGAATCAACGAGCACTAGACATATTCGAAAAAACAGTCACGTGTAAGGATGGCCGCTACGAAGTCGGGCTGATATGGAAGGAAGACGTCCCTACTATGCCACCCAGTTATGAGAACGCATACAAGAGACTCAAGAACATAGAGAAGAGAATGGACAGAGACCCGGAATTTGCGAAACAATACAGCGCTCAAATTGAAAATTTGATAGCGAAAGGTTACGCTGAGGAATGCGACGGGTCCGAAAGGGAATATCCACACCGATGGTATCTCCCACACTTTGCCGTAACCAACCCTAACAAGCCCGGCAAAGTGAGACTAGTGTTTGATGCTGCTGCCGTCACGAATGGGACAAGTCTGAACGACAAGTTGCTTGAAGGACCGGATCTGCTTCAATCCTTGCTGGGAATCTTGTTTAAATTCCGCGAACTTCCAGTCGCCGTATCAGCAGACATTGAAGAAATGTTTCTGAGAGTTAAAATAAAGAAACAAGACCAAGCAGCCCAAATGTTTTTATGGCGAGGCAGCGAAAGAAAAGCACCACCTCGAGAGATGAAGATGACGTCGATGATTTTCGGTGCGTCATGTTCACCGTTCATCGCTCACAGCGTGCGTAATTATAACGCACATGCGCACGCACACACCCACCCTGCTGCTCTCAAAGCCATCGTAGAGAGCCATTATATGGACGACTACGTGAACAGCTATTCAACAGAGGAAGAAGCCGCCACAGTCATCAAAGAAGTCATAGAGGTGCACGCCAAAGCTGGGTTTAAATTACGCAGCTGGAATTCAAACAAAGATTGCGCATTGGTCCACGTCCCTGAAGAGTTGCACGCCCGATCATTAACACAATTGGGACACGCTAACAAAACACTTGGCTTAGTCTGGAACCCCAAGGAGGACACGCTTGGATTCAATACCACCATGCCTCGTGTTCCTGCAGAGGTGCGAATGAGACAGCGCGCGCCAACTAAACGCGAAGCCCTGAGCGCGGTGATGTCCATTTATGACCCCTTAGGACTTCTTAGCTGTTTCACCATCACGGCTAAGATTTACCTACAAAGATTATGGAGGATTCAGATCGACTGGGACGAGTCACTACCTGACGAACATGCCGAAACACTGATGAGCTGGCTTGAAAATTTGGAATTTGTCACCAAGATACGTCTACCAAGATGTTACGACGACAAACAGAATTACAGCAAGAAGCAAGCAGCTGCATGTATTTTGTGACGCCAGTCAGGACGCATACGCTACAGCTATATATTGGCGTCTGGAAAAAGAAGATGGAACCGCCCACGTCGTGCTCGCTGCAGCGAAGTCGAAAGTGTCGCCGATCAAAAGCCAAAGTATTCCACGTCTTGAACTGCAAGCTGCTCTAATTGGCACCAGACTGGCTGAAGCAGTACAGACGGGACATCGTTGGGTTGCTGATGAAGTCACCTATTGGACGGACTCTCGTACAGTCTTGCACTGGATCCGCAAAGACGCTCGACGACACACTCCATTCGTCGCACACAGACTGGGAGAGATTGCAGAACGCACCGAGATACACCAATGGAGATGGGTTCCGACGAACGAAAATGTAGCTGACACAGCCACCCGAAATAATTATGTGCCTGTGGATGCCGAAGATTGGTGGTTCACGGGACCGAGATTCCTACGAAATAAACCGGAGTATTGGCCCGAAGAACTTACCACTACTGAGGATAACGATATCGAAGTTATCAACCACACCAGCGTGGAGGAACAACAACACGTCTTGCCAAAGATAGAAAGATTCTCCAGCTTCCTACGTCTGATACGAGCGACCGCAACCATGTTGCTCTTTATCGATAAATGTCGACGCCGCGAGAAGAATCTGACCACAGAACACATGAGACGTGCTGAAACATTGTGGTTGGCCCAAGCTCAAAAAGAAAGCTTTCCGAACGAGATAGCATGTTTGCGCGCTGGAAAATCAATCAATCGCGCAAGCCGACTGATTAAGCTCGATCCAGAGATCGACGAAGACGGATTACTACGACTACGAGGACGTGTAGGTGTGGTTCAACTTCCAACCCACACCAAAAAGCCAGCAATTCTGGACGGCCGACATCCGCTCACCAAACTTATCATAATGCAAGAACATGCCAACGCAGGCCACGCCGGACGAGAACGTGTAGTGAATGAACTTCGTCAACGCTACTGGATTTTACGGCTCCGACCAACTGTGCGCACTGTGGCTCGCGAATGTACATACTGTCGAATGCGAAAGTCTCAGCCCAGTAAGCCAATATGTGGAGACTTACCGGCGGCTCGACTTGACCCATTTCACCGCCCGTTTAGTAACTGCGGAGTCGATTACTTCGGGCCAATGGTGGTTACAGTGGGACGGCGCAGAGAAAAGAGATGGGGAGCCTTATACACCTGTCTGACAACCAGGGCCGTGCACTTAGAGTTAGTCAACAGTTTGACCACCGATTCTGCAATTATGGCCTTAAGAAGAATGGCGGCGCGTCGTGGATGGCCTGCAGTGATGTACAGCGACAATGCTACCAATTTTAAAGGAGCAGACGCGGAGCTACGTGCTGCATACGCCGAGTGGGTTCCAGCACTCCAAGACTATGGACTGAACCATCACATGACCTGGCGCTACATTTCGCCGGGAGCTCCAAATCAAGGAGGGGCCTGGGAACGTTTGGTGCGTTCGGTAAAAGTTGCACTGAGCGCAGTTCTACGAGAGAAGAACCCTAAAGAAGAAGTTCTACAGACTGTCCTAGTTGAAGCGGAACATAGCATCAACACACGACCTTTGACACACGTGTCTGTCGAGCCTGATGACCCAGAAGCATTAACCCCCAACCATTTTCTGCTGGGGTCATCACAGGGCTTGCCATACACCGGTCCCTGTAACGTTGCGGATCGACGAGTCTGGAGAGCCAGCCAAGCCATCGCTGATGAATTCTGGCGACGATGGCTAAAAGAATATTATTATGCAATAATATTCTTTTAGCCATCGTCGTAGGCAATATATTTGCCAACGCTTGTACCACGAGGAGAATCAAAGAAAACACAGAATCAAGAAATCAAAGAAGGCGACCTAGTAATCGTCGTCGACCCGACGCTGCCTAGAAATACGTGGCCCCAAGGAGTCGTCGAACGAGTATACCCCGGACCTGACGGAGAAATAAGGAACGTCGACGTGAGAACAAAAGGAGGCACGTTCCGGAGACCGACGTCGAAGCTTGCTGTCCTCACCGTAGCTGGGGCTCCGCAGAGTCTTCGCCGGGGGGAGGATGATAAGGACAGCGCGACGTCACCGTAGTGTTGAAGCGAGACAGCAATAGGCGAATGGAGGGGATGCAGCGAGCGATCTGATTGGCCGTTGTAGTCATTCGTTATTGCTACTAATCATGTACAGAAAAATTGCATATAATAAAGCATTGTACAGTTCAGTTTAGTTCAGTTCAGTTCAGTTGTAATTAATAGTGATCAGAAGAAATAAAAATCGAAGGAAGAAAATCAGTGTTTCAATACAGTCCCCAACAGCGCTGTTAAATAGAAGGCTGGATCCAGCTTATAATTAAATTTACATACTGTTCGGAAATTTTCAAAAATATCTGTTAATAGTAATACATCTGTTTTAAGATAAAGATCGGTGTATTCTCCCATATTACGAATCCCGAAAGTTGACCAAACTTTTTGCGCATGTGCATAGTCTATATCAGAAATGTCTTCATTAGATATAGAATTAAAAAATCTTTTTTTAGAAGGAAGACGATTGTACAAGTATGACTCCCAATCGCACATAAAATCATAAGGGTATAATATTCCTTTGCGAATTAATAAACGAAATTGTTCCTTGTCAGTAAAATATTTACTGATATACTTAAAATCAGTTTCGTCTAAGCCTTTAGCTAATTTTTCTAGACTAGTCCCTAAAAATTTGAAAGAGTCTACAAATCTCGCTTGTGCATATTGATTGTCACCAATTTTGAAAAATTTTGTGAACGAAATATAGTTTTCTTTATTTTTAGGAATAACTTTTAATGACCCATCGGTTTCCCCTAGTTCTTTTATAAATATGTAGATGACAATCATAGCCCGATAAATTATGGAAAAATATTGGAACTAACTTTGGAACGCTATATCTTAAGTTACAGTACTGGTGTGCCGCACCGCGATAACGTCCGGTGAGGTGACAATGATCTCGAACTTTATCAAATAGTAAAGGTTTATCACAAATATGACAATGAGTGGCATTCTCATACGCGTTGTCATCATTTTCAGTATAAGTCATAGGTTTTTCTTTGTTCAATATTTTATACAAAGTCGCAATATCGTCTAATAGATATTTAATAAATTTTATCACACAATCAGGTCCTCGATATTGAACAAACTTATTCAATTTGCTATCAAATGAAGAGACAAAATGATAAGCAAATGCTGACGGAATATGTTGCTGTCTATAAGTAGTAAAACTAGTCAACGGGCTAGGTTCACATCCATGAACTTCGAATTGAATTCGTTTTAAAATTGTTTCGAAGTCCGCGTAAATTACGAATGGTACGTCCTGCTTGCGTTCGAAATGTGAAAATTGTAAAAAAGTACCTTTATCAGGCAATACTGTAGCAACACCACAGCATGAATGATTAACTAATTCATCTTCCCTCGAAAAAAATAAAAGGCAATCGTCACAAAAATAAAGTTTTCCGTGGTGTTTAGTTAACTGATTACGAACAAGACGTGATAAATTATTTATAAGAACGTAATGTGAGTTACCATTTTTTTCAAGTAAAAGTAAATTAATCCTTACCTTTCGTTTAAATTGTGATCTGTAAATTGGACCAACAACAGTTTTGTTATTATCACTTAATGAGAAAATATTTACACTTATATTAGGATTATTAATTTCAAATAAATTAATGTCTGCAAAGGTAACAGGAAAACTCAAATTATTAATATTCAAAATCTCCTGAAAATGAGGATAAGAAGAAACGCGTGTAGGATTCTTTTGTGTGGGACAAAGGGCAGCTGTTATGCACCATAAAAAACAATAATTGTCATTGTTTTTTATATTAAGACATCCTTTTTTCTTTTTCAAAACGAGTGGTAAGTCAATATAGCTCGATCCGTTCAAAGGATCGTATCTATTGATATTTATCTCTAAATATATGTCGCAGACGAGGGTCTGAGGAGGCCTGAGCGGGATCGCGAGATCGGCATCTGACATCTTGGGTGACGTGAACTAGCCATTTGGTTACTTACTATACGAAAACAGACTAATGCCAGGATGGAAACTTACTTACAGTCACATCACCTTATCGATGTCGCCGCAAGAGAGACCTTACGTGGGCATTATAAAAATGTGACGATAATTCAACGCTCCGCCTCGCGTTGACCATGGATTCCAACCACATGTGTTTGAATACCCCTGGCCCACACAGGTATTGAATCTGTGTTCAACAGGGTTTATCGTCTAGCTGGAATAGACCACCATTGTAATAAATCGGTTTACCAATCCAAATCTATTACAATAATCACAATTAAATGAGTCATGGCCAAGCCACAGCAAACTACACAAACTAGTTGTGCACAGTACGGCCGCTCGAATAAGACTGCCCTCTCAGTTGCTAGGGCAACCGGTTTTAGATCCCGTTGCTAACGTCTCGCTATTTAAAAATTCAACCGTCGCATCTTTTAGTAAACAACTTTCTCTTTGCACGTTTAAAATAATAAAAAAAAAGGGAATTAATTATAAACTCTTCCACATACATACATACATACATACTATAATAATAATAATAATAATAATAAAGCTTTATTTATTCCATACACAAATTATTACAATTTTTGAGTTTCTTTTTTTTTTTTTTTTTAGAATTAGGATATTTGTTTAAAAAATAAAATTATTTCCAGTTTAAAATAATTAGATAACAGAAAAAAACATCATTGCATTGTTTACAGTTACAGAACTCTATTAACTGTTTCAATAATAAGTGATAACGATATATAATTATTCAAATGTCACGATATTTATGTAAATATTATTCATATTATTATATTACTCAAAACTATTATTCATAATAAAGATTAATGTTGTCTAGTCGAATGTTACTATAATTGATGAATTTATGAGCTATGTATGGACCCCTCTTGGGTAAAAGCCTCCTCCAAAGATAACCATTTGTCCCTGTTTTCCGCTACTTTCATCCAGTTTTTTCCTCCGTGGGCTACTATTTCATCTCCCCATCTGGCATTTGGTCGACCTCTACGTCTCCATCCGTGAGGGCCCTTCCACTTTGTCACTTTCAGTGTCCATCTGCTATCAGAGTACCGAGCGATATGTCCGGCCCACTTCCATTTCATCTTTTGTGCATGAATTAGGGCATCTGTCACATTTGTTTTTTTGCGTATATCTGTGCATTTTATTCGGTCTTTCAATTTGATACCTAGGCAGCTTCTTTCCATGGCTCTTTGTGTGGTAAGTATTTTGCTTTTTGTCTTTTGGTCGAATATCCAGGTTTGGCAGCCATATGTAAGGCAAGGTAGTATAGCAGAATCCATCACAATTTTTTTGGTTTTTGTGGAGAGTTGGGATTTGAGTATCTCTTTGTGTGCCCAAAATTTTTTCCATGTAGATCCTATTCTCCTATTAACTTCTTCAGTGTTCCTTTCTGCCTTAAATGAAATTTGTTTACCAAGGTAGATGTACTCCTGAACATATTCAAGTGGTGTACTGTCTGCTAAAATAGGTGTTTGTCTGTTATTTGTCATGACTTTAGTTTTTTCTAGGTTAATTTCAAGTCCCACTTCTCTACTAACAAGTTGTAGTTCTTGTATCATGTTTTGAAGTTCTTTGGGATCTTCTGACAGTAGAATAATGTCATCTGCAAACCTTAGGTGGTTCAAGTATTTTCCATTGATATATATACCTTGATTTGTCCATGTGAGATCCTTCATGATGTTCTCTAATACCGCTATGAACAGCTTGGGTGAGATAGGGTCGCCTTGTCTTACTCCACGTTTAATACTTATACTTTTTCCTGTTCTGTCTAGCTTTACTTTGCTTGTGCTGTTTGAATATATATTTTTCAATATATTTATATACTTGTGGTCTATGTTTTGAGTCTTCAAAGCGGCCCAAATGCTGCTATGTGAGATGGAGTCAAAGGCTTTTTTATAATCGATGAAACCTATGTAAAGTGGTCTCTGGAATTCTGAGTATTTTTCTATTATTTGTTCAATTGTATGGATATGGTCTGCTGTGCTAAAACCTTTTCTAAAGCCAGCTTGCTCGCACGGTTGGTTTTTGTCAATTTCTGAAGATATTCTTTCTAGTATACATGATGCAAAGATTTTGTATAGGCATGACATGAGACTGATGGGTCGGTAGTTTCCAATATCAGCTGGGTCACCTTTTTTGTAAAGTAGTATAATCTCGGATTCTGTCCAGCTTTGAGGAACTTGTTCTTCATCAAGAATTTTGTTAAAAAGAATCTTCAATGGTTTCAGCAGATGCATTTCTGAGTACTTGATGTTTTCATTTGTAATCCCGTCTGGGCCAGGACTTTTTTCTAGCTTTAACTTTTTTATTTGGGCATGGATTTCTTGTTCGCTGAAGTATGGCACAGAGTTTTTGGTGGAGTTTAGCTGAGTATCTGCATTCTGTTTCTCTATAGTGTTGGGAGGACTGTATAACTTGGCATAGAAATCTGTGGCTATGTTTATGATTTCTGTGCGGGATTTGCTTTTGCATGGACCGGATTTGAGTGTTGGTATCCATGTTTTTGTTCTATCCAGGTCTTTGAATGCCTTTTTAGCACTTTTTGAACTTTCAAGGTGTCTTGTGAGGGTGCTCATTCTATGCTTCTCATAACATTTCTTTATTTCTTTGTGTGTTTCTTTGTACAGTCTTTTTAAATTTTCTTTGTCATTTTTGTCAAGTTTATCTTTATGCTGTAGAGTATTCCTCTGCCTCATCAGTTCAATAGCTTTGTCTGATAATATGTTATTTCTTTTAATTTTCACTTTTGCATTTTTTAGACAAATTTGAATTGTATTTTTTATCTTTATATAATATTCTTCAGCTGTGCAGGTATCATGAATTGATATTAAATTTGGTATGTGATGCTTTAATTGTAATTGGTAAAGCTCTTGCTCTCTTAGTGTCTTTAACATAGCCTTTGAGTTAATGTATTGTCTTCTGCACTTTTTCTTCATATTCAGATTTAAAGTGGCTCTAATTAATCTGTGGTCAGAGCGAAAGGAGAAACAGTTCAGTACCTCATAGTTTGAAAATAAGTGTGGCATTGTGGTCATTACATAATCAATTTCGTTTTTTGTGTTTTTATCGGGTGATATCCATGTCCATCTATTTTGCTCTTTAATTTTATACATGGTATTTAATATTTTCAGGTTATACTCGTATGCATATTGAATTAATTTTTCACCTCGTTTGCTTCTTTCTCCATGTCCGTACATTCCCGTTACAGTCCTGTGTTCATGGGGTTTTGGCTTTCCTATTTGAGCATTGAAATCACCCATTGAGATAATGTTTTTTGTGGTAGTAATGTCATGTGCCTTTTGTAAGTCACTGTAAAATAAGTCTATATCTGTTTTTGGAGATTTTTCTGTTGGTGCATATGCTTGTATTATGGCAAAGTGTTGGCCTTCTAGTTGAATCTCTAATATACATACCCTCTCTGATATTCCTGTGAATTGTATGATATGATTTTTGAGCTCTTTCTTAATAAGAAATCCTATGCCATATAGACCTTTTGTTTGACCTAGATAGTACAATATGTGGTCTTCGTCTTCTATTATATTTTCTCCCATTCTTCTGACTTCACATAATCCAAGTATATCCCATTTGATGAACTGCAAAGCCGTTTTCAGCTCTAGTAGTCTTTCTGGTGAAGCTAATGTGTTGACATTTAAGGAACAAATGTACAAACTTCTTATATTATGTTTTGTATTTTTCTTTGGAGGGTTATAGTCTTGATCTCCCGCGGTGACTAGCCGTGTTGGGAGATTTGGAAGTGGTGGTGGTGGCTGTGAGGGTTCTGGTTGTGTTTGTTGGCCAAAGTTGGGGTTATTGTTTTGGGTTAACTTGTTTTTTCTCATGATAGGAGTTTGATCGCTCTTGTAGGTAGCGAAAGGCATCTATTTTTTGTATTTTTGGATCTTTTTTGGTATTGATGTCATGTACCTTTGGGCTTGTGCTTTCTGATCGTTTTCTCTTTTCATATTCCTTTCTTTTGCTATATTTCTCTTTATTCTTCTGAATAATCTCCTTAGGTAGATCCTGAGTAATGTACGTAGTAGCCTTCATTTTTCTTTTGTTTTTAAGTATTTGTATTTTCTTTTCCAAGGTTGTTGTGGCAAGTAGGATTGGTCTGATTTTGCTATCATCTCTCCCTTTTTTCCCCAATCTTTGGATTCTGTTAATGTCTCCGTTTCCAATCTCAACTTCAATTTCTTTTAATGTTGACTTGACTAGGTTGGTTAATTCTTCGTGATTTTCATCAGTACATTCTGGTAAACCATGCAATATAATGTTGTTTCGTTTTTCATTTGTAGCTAAAAATACTAATTTTTTATTTAACTGTTCCACTTCACTTTTCAGTTTTTCGTTTTCTTCTAATAATGGCTTTATTTTTTCGTCTACTTTTTCTAAAACTGCTTTTGTTACTTTTTCCGTTATTAATTTTGTTTGTTTATCGAGCTTTTGATCGAGCTGTTCTGACATTTTTGACAGCAGAAGTGTCATCTCGGGTGACAGCTGTTGAGTTGTCATAATGAATATGGCGGATCTTAAATCGATTGTAGGTAAGTTTTTAATTGATCGAATGTGGTTGGATCTTGAGTCGAACGATTAGTTCGATTTTGGATGTGTATGGCTGACCTTTTTATTTTTTGTTGGAGGGTATCTCTTCAGCTGTTGTCTATGATGAATGATGAATATCGTTTGATGATTAACTTATGATGAAATTCCGAACTATATTTTCACTGATACGGCACTTCTTATATGATGTTTATAGTGTATTTAAGCTCACTGTTCCACTAAGAGTTTATATCTTGGCACTATTTTGGAAAATAACTAGTGTTTTAATAATTATTTGCGAAAAAGTCAAGAGCGTTCTAACACACGTCTACTGTTTCCCACCACCGGAAACTGAAGACATACATACTATCACGTCTTTATCCCTAATGGGGCAGACAGAGCATTTTGGGTCTTGCGGTTCTATGCAGAGCCCAGGGCCGCAAGACCCAAAAGCCACTTTTAGCGTCATGGTGGGCGAGAAGATGGAAAAGCAATCAATACAGTGATGGGTTGCTAGCCGCATCGCCTGTTAACATGATTTGCATTTTTGCCCATTCCCTCGATCGGCTTTTACGATCTGCGTGGGAAGAGAAGCAGCTGGTACATTCTAAGTTTTTTTTTATTTCTCCCAGACCAGCATGGGAGAAATAAAAAAAAACTCTTCCACATATAAATTATTTATAAAAGTCCAACCACTATCCCTCTCTTCAAACTCTTGAATCTTTTTTATAATTACATCTTTAGCACTGGTAAATAACTGATCAATATTAAAATTACTATGCAATATAAAAATTTTTGTGATAAATGATTTAGTGGATTGTTCATTATTTTTATATAAGAGAAAATTGCAAAAAAATTCAAAATTGACTTTTACGTTAATATGATTATTTAAAGCCCTATATAAAAGTTCTTTTAATGAATCCCTAACGCTAAGCAGAAATACCTCTGGTAAACTTTGCTCAAATTCATCTTTAGCAACTATCCTATAAGATGATATACGTCCATGAAATGCAGATGAAATCACGACTATCCAGTCTACCACTACTCTCAAAGAACGACTTTTATGAGTTTTACTTCGCAAATGACCTGTCCAGCTAGTATTTCTCACCTGATGTGAGCAGGCTTCACAATAAGGCATGATGTTTAAAAATCTAATAAATGAAGTATAATAAATTGAATGTATATTTAAAGTAAATGAGTGTATATATGAAAAGTAAATAATAAAAATCAAATAAAATTGTAAACAGTTATAATATAACTACTTTGCTAGAGAAGGTTCTGCTTGTTGGAAAAGCACGCTAATAGAACGGGAGGTCACGACAAATTTGGCAACGATAAGGGATATGGCTGACTCTGGTTTTATAGAATAAAGAGCACCTCTCTGATGCTAAATATGTTGGTCTGCCTGCGTGGAGTGGTTGCGTTACTTAGATATGAAGCCTGAAAAGTTAAGGGATATGGCTGACTCTTGTTTCACAGGATTAAGAGCATCTCTCTGATGCCAAATATGTCGGTCTGCCTGCGTGAAGTGGTTGCGTTACTTCGATATGGCGCCTGAAAAGTTGGTTATCGTGACCAAAAAAAAAAATGATAAGGTAAATGGCTGACTCTTGTTTCACAGGATGAAGAGCACCTCTCTGATGCTAAATATGTTGGTCTGCCTGCGTGGAGTGGTTGCGTTACTTAGATATGGCGCCTGAAAAGTTTGTTATAGTGACCAAAAAAAAAATGATAAGGGATATGGCTGACTCTTTTTTTACAGGATTAAGAGCATCTCTCTGATGTCAAATATGTCGGTCTGCCTGCGTGAAGTGGTTGCGTTACTTAGATATGGCGCCTGAAAAGTTGGTTATCGTGACCAAAAAAAAAATGATAAGGGATATGGCTGACTCTTGTTTCACAGGATTAAGAGCATCTCTCTGATGTCAAATATGTTGGTCTGCCTGCGTGAAGTGGTTGCGTTACATAGATATGGCGCCTGAAAAGTTGGTTAGCGTGACCAATAAATGATAAGGGAAATGGCTGATTCTGGTTTCACATAATGAAAAGCACCTCTCTGATGCTAAATATGTCGATCTGCCTGCGTGAAGTGGTTGCGTTACTTAGATAGGGCGCCTGAAAAGTTAGTTACCTTGACAAAAAAAGAAAATTATTAGGTAAATGGCTGATTCTGGTTTCACAGGATGAAGAGCACCTCTTTGATGCTAAATATGTTGGTCTGCCTGCGTGAAGTGATTGCGTTACGGTAAAAGTTGGTTATCGTGAACAAAAGAAAAAAAAATAACGTAAATAGCTGACTCTGGTGTCACAGAACAAAGAGTACCTCTCTGATACAAAATTTGTCGGTGAAGTCTTGTTTGTTTTGTCGGTCTGCCTACGTGAAGTGCTAGTGTTACTTAGATATGGGTATGGCGCCTGAAAAGTATGTTATCGTGATAAAAAGTAAAATTATAAGGTAAATGATTGACGCTGAACGGCTGCATATCAAGCAAAATACATCTTTCGTTAGTATCCGATATTATATATACATGCCGCAGTTCACAATTGTACTAACAACAGTTTTTAGTCCAGAACGAGTCTAGTCCTTTGACTGCATTATATCCAAAAATTGTGGTATTAAAAGTAAAGAAGTTCTTGACAACGGGCTTCCACGAAGTAACATGCCGTGGCGGTCCGAGTCCGGCAGGGGTAGGAACAAGGCTACTCAGGTCGTCATCCTGCGAAAACCTTGTACTATAGAAACATACAAAGAGGTTAAGAACTTAGCGGAAAGAAGAGAGACATGGAAAGCACTCCACCGACAAGAGCCCAGCTCTTAAATATAAAAAGAAGAATTTCAAAAATAGTAAAATAAACTTTAGTCCATTTGTGCACTAAACCTCATTATGTTAACAGGCAAATATTTTTTCAAAACTAAAAAACACTTCACCCCCAAACTACACAACCGATTTCGATAAAAGAATGTTCCGAATCGGTGAAGGCACCTTCAAATAATCGGTAACAAACTATGCACTTGCATAACTTTAACACGTGTGTAAATGTTATTAATGCGTATGATACGCAGGACTTTGAAATTTTGTTGAAATCAGTCAACACTTGAAGATTGAATTTATAAAAATAAAATTCCGGCGTTAACAATAATACTAATTATTGTTAACGCCGGAATCTTAAAAAGTACAACTGTAACACTAAGTTTTTGGTAGAAAGAGTTAATTTATCTGGTACTAAAAAAGTAAAAATCGAAAATTTTGTAGTTAGTACATTTGTGAACTACGGCATCAATATTAGGGTGACACAGGGTAGACAAATTCATGTATTTGTATGAACGCACGCTACTGTATTTAAGTAACGCAACCACTTCACACAGTCAGACTGACATATTTAGCATCAGAGAAGTACTCTTCACCCTGTGAAACTAGAATCAGCCATTTACCTTATCATTATTTTTTCATCACGATAACCAACTTTTCAGGCATCATATCTAAGTTTCACAACACAAATTTTGTATCAGAGAGGTACTCTTTGTTCTGTGACACTAGAGTCAGCTATTTACGTTATTATTTTTTTTTTTGTTCACGATAACCAACTTTTCAAGCGACATATCTTAGTAATGCAACCACTTCACGCAGGCAGACCAACATATTAAGCATCAGAGAGGTGCTCTTCATCCAGTGAAACCAGAATCAGCCATTTACCTTATAATTTTCTTTTTTTGTCCAGGTAACTAACTTTTCAGGCGCCCTTTCTAAGTAACGCAACCACCTCACGCAGGCAGATCGACATATTTAGAATCAGAGAGGTGCTCTTCATTATGTGAAACCGGAATCAGTCATTTCCCTTATCATTTATTGGTCACGCTAACCAACTTTTCAGGCGCCATATCTATGTAACGCAACCACTTCACGCAGGCAGACCAACATATTTAGCATCAGAGAGATGCTCTTAATCCTGTGAAACAAGAGTCAGCCAATTCCCTTATCATTTTTTTTTTGGTCACGATAACCAACTTTTCAGGCGCCATATCTAAGTAACGCAACCACTTCACGCAGGCAGACCGACATATTTGACATCAGAGAGATGCTCTTAATCCTGTGAAACAAGAGTCAGCCATATCCCTTATCATTTTTTTTTGGTCACGATAACCAACTTTTCAGGCGCCATATCTAAGTAACGCAACCACTTCACGCAGGCAGACCGACATATTTGACATCAGAGAGATGCTCTTAATCCTGTGAAACAAGAGTCAGCCATATCCCTTATCATTTTTTTTTGGTCACGATAACCAACTTTTCAGGCGCCATATCTAAGTAACGCAACAACTCCACGCAGGCAGACCAACATATTTAGCATCAGAGAGGTGCTCTTTATTCTATAAAACCAGAGTCAGCCATATCCCTTATCGTTACCAAATTTGTCGTGACCTCCTAATCTATAACATCTTTAACGAAACGCTGCAGAATCTTCCAGTGGGGTGAATCTTCCTCTAGGAGACAGTTGAGACGAAGCAATGCTTTCTTCCACCGATCTTCAGGGTTAGCAGACTCTGCGTCACAGCGATGGTAAATTTTCAGCTCGACGAAGAAGCTTCCATCAGTGCGAGCACTCTAACGCAGCGTACCAACACCTACTTTCTTCGCAAAGTACGATGGGAGCGAAGACTTCACTGCACTTACACTGGCTTCGTCGTCCGATGGAAGCCCGAAGAGGTCATTAGCAGTTGCTCTCTTCTTACGTTGACTGAAAAAAAAAATCTTATATAAATACTGTTGAGTTAAATTAGTTTGTTAACAAACTAAACAAAATTAAGTGTTTGCTGTAGTAAAAATCTGCCTCCGTGGTGTAGTGGTTAGAGCGTTCGGCTCATACCCGGAGGTCGCGGGTTCGGTTTCCGGCGGGGGCAACGACTTTATGTTGTTGTCCTAGTTTGGTTACGACATTGCAGGCTGATCACCTGATTGTCTAATAAGTAAGATGATGCGTGCTTCGGAGGGCACGTTAAGCCGTCGGTCCCGGTCACTGTCACTGTCTTTGACATTGGTCGTTACCTAAAACCATGTCAGAGGCCTTTAAGGCGGTTTAAAAACTCTGACTAGTTTTAGTCACTAACACACACGATAAGAATAAGAAGAAGTAAAAATGTATTGTATAACCCCTGAGACGTACCCTATTTAATAAAAAAAGAATTATTAAAATCGAACTACTGTGTAAACAGATTCCTGTTACACGTATACAGATACATGTTCACGTCTTTACCTCTTACATGGTAGACAGAGCCCATGGTCTCAACTCCTAACGGTCACTTTTAACCTTATGATAGTCAGTCAGATGCTAAATCAAAAAAGCGATGGGTCGCTTTTACGATTTGCACTGAAAGACAAGAAGCACGAGACATGCATAGTCATATACAATGTCCCTTTTATTTCTTCATATTCAATAGGATATACATTCACTAGGAAAAGTTGATCAAAATGATGGACTGAACCACCCCTTAAAATATTTGTACTTAATTAAAAAGGACTTTGTATAAAAATAAAATACACATCGACTTGAGAACTTCCTCCATTTTGGAGTCGGTTGAAAATGAACATTTACTTACTTTGAAGTTGAAGAGCAGCTGCTTTGTGGCTTTCGTTTAGAGTTGCTGCTTGTTGATTTCTTCACCTTGTTGTTATTTACAACAGGTGTGAAGTCTTCAATCTCGGAGTCAGACCTGGAATGTTAACAAAAAAACAAATCAACCCCTATCAAACGCGGTAGATAACTCTAGTAATTAGTGAAACTAAACTACTCATAATTTAAATACATATGAAACAAATTGTCAATTATTATGGTACCTAATAATTATGATAATTAGTAACTACATTACAAACAGTTAGTACCGATGCCTATGGTGTAGTCAAGGAGCCTTAAAAACACATGTTATTTATTATACTCACTAACATTGTTTTTTCACTTGGTGGTGCAGCAAGTCTGGTAATCCACTCGCGTTGGAGCAGGGGTGGTGGGCCACTTGCAGTAGGTACTGCAAATCCAAGAGTTCTTGGAGTTGGGCTGGTCTGCATGTCAACTTGCGCTTGTGCAAGGATACTCGCGCTTCTGCGAGAGACCGATTCACTCAATGTGAGCGATGATGTTTGATGCACTGCACTACAATTTAACTAGCTTTTATTAGGGAAAATAACATTCGCAAGCAATTTTTTAGGGTTCCGTAGTCGACTACCGAAAACGCTTTATATTTTTTCGTCTAGATTATGACGGTAAAAAAAAAACATTATAAACTATTGACTCTGTGTCATTCTGATGTATATACATCATCATCATCATCAGTAATATTACTGAAAAGTTTTTTAATATACATTCAGTAGTTTTTAAGTAAAAAAAGTAACTTAGTGGTAATAGTTTATTTTCTTTATTAAAATAACGTTAAAGAAAGTTTTCTTTATATATATTTTTTAAATAATATATTAATGGTTTAGTAAATGAGTTTATTTAAAATGCATTCATAAAATACGGAACCTAATTTAATACGCAATTAGTATGAAGGTAAAAATTTTCCTGAGTAAACATTGTCAAAAATGTAACGTAAAGCTAAATATTGAAACAAACAAGTGTATCGAATTACATTTTTACACGCGCCAAATCACGTCTTTTTTCCTTTCAAGGTAGACAGTGCTTAGCAATAGATGAAAATCAGGGGTCATGAATAGTTTCAGGTTACTAGTCATGTTGTCTTCTTGTAATGACCTCTAAGTTGCTATCCGTTCCCTTGACTGAATTTTACGATCTGCATGTGAAGAGAACCAGGTAGTATTCTACGTTTTTTCTTAGCTCCCAATCCGTCATGCTAGAACTTTAGATTTTATTTATATGGATGTACTAGTACGTCTTTATCCCTAAAGTAGTAGACAGAGTCCAGGACTTAAAGTCCCTAAACCCTTTTATCATGAACGTAAATGTGGAAAAGGAATTTAAAATAGTGATGAGTTCTGCCTGTTCAACCGATCGGTTTTTACGTTAAGCGCTGGAAGAGCAGCTGGCATATTCTAAGTACGTTTTCTGCCAAACCAACAAGGGAGTCGTCCCAATATCATAATATTATTAATTCTGTGCCAATACTGAACATATTACGATCTTGTATATGTAGCCCTACATATTTTAGCTATATTTATGTATGTGTAAGTTTATTCTTAGTTGTATTTGCATAAATTATATTTGTATATTATTTGTACAGTATCTTTCTGTAAATTTTATATTGTACCACTTCTGTCCCAAATGCATAACAAGTAAACATTCCTCTCAATTACTGGCTGGTTGACTGGAAGAGATCCCTATACGGGATAAGTCCACCATTGTATGTTTACTTTTCTGATTTGTATCTGTATTATTTCTTATGCACTGCTAAGGGATAAGCCCGTGCAAAAAATAAAAAATAAACTACGAGGAAAGGACAATAAAACAAAATGAATAAAAATAAATAACTATATTGTCCTTTCTACAATATAACAATAAACACACAAAACTAATAATCTAGGGACAGCCGCGGGTCCAGCGAAAAAATAGGTAGTCTCGTACAGATGTTGCGTTTACAAATCTACACTAATATTATAAAGAGGAAAGATTTGTTTGTTTGTTTGTTTGATTGTATTGAATAGGCTCCGAAACTACTGGATCGATTTTAAAAATTCTTTCACTGTTGGATAGGTATGTTATCCCTGAGTGACATAGGCTATGTATGTACCACGGGCGAAGCCGGGATGGACTGCTAGTAAAAAATAAAACAGAACGGTGGTTCTCGGGCGGAACTTATCTTGGAGAGGGATGAATAGGCACTCGGGGCAAAACAAAATGGCGGCCGGTTTGACTCGAAGTCACGCTCAGTTGCAACTTCACCGCAACAAACTTCAGATCGCACTGTCGTGTAGACGCACCAGGGTAGTCTTTCACCTGGGGTAATGAAGCTCTTCACCAAAGGTAATGAAGTTTTTCTCCAGGGGTAACGAAGTTCCTGGAAAATGCCCATATGCATCCGCTGTAGTTAAACGTAATTATTGGACATCCCAGGGGATCACCGATCGACAAATAATTACAAGGTCCCTAAGGTCGGCGATCCTTTACAAACAAAAACTAAATTTAATTTTAAAATAAAAATTGACAGCAGTCAATAATATCAAATAATAATTAAATTATTATTAATTAAAAGAAAGAAAAAAAAAACTATTTACTGCTACTTATAAAATAAAATCATCACGTCTTTTTCCGACGGGACAGACAGAGCCTCGGGACACAAAGATAATTTTATAGTTTAATATCGATCTTTAAAAAGAAAATCTTGGAGCAAATAATAAACAGCTAAAGTAATGAAAGTGAAATAAATCTAGTTAGTATCATTTGAAATGTCATTCACGCAGCCAACCGACAAATCATCACTGATGACACATTTCATTTGAAAAATTACGGTTACCGTTAAAAGATAACCGCTTAGATGTGATTGTCAGCTTGGTACGTGAATGAATTTAAACACATTAAAAAAAAACAATCATGTAATAGCTAGAAATCGGAGAACATAACATTTATACTAAAATTACTAAAATATGAAAATTACAACAGAAATCCGATCCATGCTAATTACAGTCATGTCGAAAACATACAAACATAACATGTTTAATGTTAATTTGGTATGAAAGAAAATCATGGACAAAATATATTTGTGCCATGTCATTAGGTACAAGTACTAAGATAGGAAAATACAATTAATCTGTATCCCAGCTAAATCATTATGACGATTTCGTTTAGGTTATAAACGAATTATCGCATACAACAAAAGTATATTTTAAAATTATGACCAATCATTAAACCAGTTAAATTTGAAATTTGGTTACGAAACATAATTGGTATTTTCTAAACCCCCTTTTCTTAGGAATACACACACAAAATACAGACAGAAAACTTACCCTATATAACAGGGAACTCGTACATGTTAGCGCCTTACTGGCGCTAACACTTGCAACACCATGCGGCGGACGGCAACATCGGGGCGTAGCTGGCAACCCTATCAGAGGAGGGGCGCGGGTGATGTGGCACACGCCCGGTCATCGGTCTTCTTGGCTCAACGCTCGCCGCGTATGGTTGTGTCGGTCCATATATTGTAACTTATTAGTACTGAATTTATAGAACATAGATTATGATTGTTTAAAGTAATTGAAGTAATAATTAGATATTCCATAAAGTACTAGTGATCATTGTATTGAGCATAACGGTCTATTTAGCAAAAATAAATATGTATTTTGTATAACTGTGTCTAATATTTATTTTCTTGATATCAGAAGTGCTGAACGTGCCTGCCCATAAGCGAGGATGCACTTGGAAGTGATCGTCAGGAGAGGAGACAAAGCAACCAAAAACTGTAGTAAGACAGCGTAAAACTGTAAGTCGAATCTTTTTCTTTTCACATTTATTATTGGGTGTACAACGAGGTGAACATGATCAAATTGATATATCTTAAACAAGTGCCACAAAAAATTAGTTAAATCAGAATTACAGAGATATAATTTGTTCCATATGTATGGTTATATTACACTGTATAAGCAAGTGCACGTGTTTTTGCAAAAAGAGGTCCTTATCTAATAATGGCGTTAGAAAATCATGAAAATGTTTGCTAGATTTAAAAATAAAAATAACGTACGTTACGCAGTTAATTGTAGTGTATTGTGCAAAAACTGTACTTTTTAACATAGGAAATATTGCAAAATTATACGTAAATGCGATTGGTGGTTTGCTATTCTGAGATTTTACAGTCCATTGTTGGATAATGGCCTTCGTAATGCCTTTATATTTGCGACGTTTCACACTTTTGCGCTATATGAAGTTAAAAACTGTGTTAAAAAAAAAAAATTGAAGATAATAGGGAATATGCATAAAAAAATGTGTTATCTAACCAGTTTATCCATAAGTATTTAAAAGTTAAGTAATGACAGTGAAAACAGAATAAAAACTGGTTGAAAAACGAACGAGATGTAACAATTTTACGAAAATGTGTTTATCTTACTCAGACACTATTTTCTATGGCAAATGTATAAAGATGAAATGGACGTTGGCGTTACCTACCAGTCCATATCGAACTTCTTTCCAATTGAAACTTTAAAGTGTTACAAATTCATCGCTGATTACGATTTTTAATAAATTCTTTATATTTGTTTACCGTGGTTAATAAGGATTTTTGAAGTACTAGTGATCATTGTATTGAGCATAACGGTCTATTTAGCAAAAATAAATATGTATTTTGTATAACTGTCTAATATTTATTTTCTTGATATCAGAAGTGCTGAACGTGCCTGCCCACAAGCGAGGATGCACTTGGAAGTGATCGTCAGGAGAGGAGACAAAGCAACCAAAAACTGTAGTAAGACAGCGTAAAACTGTAAGTCGAATCTTTTTCTTTTCACATTTATTATTGGGTGTACAACGAGGTGAACATGATCAAATTGATATATCTTAAACAAGTGCCACAAAAAATTAGTTAAATCAGAATTACAGAGATATAATTTGTTCCATATGTATGGTTATATTACACTGTATAAGCAAGTGCACGTGTTTTTGCAAAAAGAAGTCCTTATCTAATAATGGCGTTAGAAAATCATGAAAATGTTTGCTAGATTTAAAAATAAAAATAACGTACGTTACGCAGTTAATTGTAGTGTATTGTGCAAAAACTGTACTTTTTAACATAGGAAATATTGCAAAATTATACGTAAATGCGATTGATGGTTTGCTATTCTGAGATTTTACAGTCCATTGTTGGATAATGGCCTTCGTAATGCCTTTATATTTGCGACGTTTCACACTTTTGCGCTATATGAAGTTAAAAACTGTGTTAAAAAAAAAATTGAAGATAATAGGGAATATGCATAAAAAAATGTGTTATCTAACCAGTTTATCCATAAGTATTTAAAAGTTAAGTAATGACAGTGAAAACAGAATAAAAACTGGTTGAAAAACGAACGAGATGTAACAATTTTACGAAAATGTTTATCTTACTCGGACACTATTTTCTATGGCAAATGTATAAAGATGAAATGGACGTTGGCGTTACCTACCAGTCCATATCGAACTTCTTTCCAATTGAAACTTTAAAGTGTTACAAATTCATCGCTGATTACGATTTTTAATAAATTCTTTATATTTGTTTACCGTGGTTAATAAGGATTTTATTAAGCAAATAAAAAAAAATACGTGCATATTCTCTATTGGTCTGATAAGGATGTGCTTCAAGCACAGTGGCGATCAGTAGAAACCACGGATGACCGATAACGGAAATCTGTATGAAAACCGTCAAGTCATCAAATGGTGATGAAGGGTTACGATCAGTGAAAACCACGGATGACCGATACGGAAATCTGTATGAAAACCGTCAAGTCATCAAATGGTGATGAAGGGTTACGATCAGTAGAAACCACGGATGACCGATAACGGAAATCTGTATGAAAACCGTCAAGTCATCAAATGGTGATGCAGGGTTACGATCAGTGAAAACCACTGATGACCGATACGGAAATCTGTATGAAAACCGTCAAGTCATCAAATGGTCGATAAGACTGAACTGAACTCCGTTCTTTTGACAATATTGTTTGCAGCTAGTCTTGCTAAGACTTAAAAGTGGACTTCTTGTAGCGGATAAGATGAATATGATAATAATAAAATATGGTAGCTAAGTAATAATAATAAAAAAAAGCACTTAATTGAAATATTTAGTTTCAAAATTTACATATAAATCGTCGTGATCGTCTTAAACTAATTCAGTTGAAAACAAAGTTATACTGAATAAGATTGAGTAGTTATTATTAAAGTTGTGTATACATTGAATTCTAACAGAAAAACTATATTTTTACTAGGACAGATAAATATTTCATCACATCAGTAGGTACCTAATTAAAACATTACTCTCCTTGAGACACACTTTTTAAATTTATCATATTTTAAATTAAGAACATATTGTTTAAAATTTTGAAAGATATAACTTTAATAGTTAGTTATGATGGGGAATATATGATTTTCATTCATCTATCACGCGCAGCATGAAAATAAAACATGAATTAAACTTGTTATTAAGTAATCCAATCCAAAACTAGCAACAATTGTACAAAACCAACAAGTAATGATAATCAGCTCGATGCAATTAGATATCCAAATGTAGTGAACGTGATATCTCAATGGCGTAGGGATTTCTCACATCCTTCATTTGAACCACGTGTATTTTTCAACATGCCGAAAGGTGGGCGTCAAAATAATTTCTTAAGAACCCAGCTGAAGGTCTTCTTTATTCTTTTCAATCATGTGCAGTCCAAAATCATAAACGATGTCTACGATATCTCTCGATGAAAATAGCAAGTCTCGTTGACATTTTTCGTCAGTCATAGTATTGCAAACTTCAAAGCGTTGCGTGTGCCTAATCGATTAGTGTTTTTAAATGTATTATACCTGGTTATAAACATTGTAAAAGTAGTGGGTTGTCAGAAGGTGGTGATACGAGTGGTGATGTAAATATGACAAGCAGTAAGACTCAATTTGGTAGAAAATACAGAATTGATTTTAAATTTTAATTATTATAAAAAGATTTTGATTATTTCTATGTTCAGTTATTTTTTACGTTGTAATTTTCTTTTAATTCTGTTAACTTTCATATTGAGACAAAATATTTTTGCTGATCAGTCTCGCAAACTAAAGGATAGGCAAAGAGCAAGAATAAACAGCATTCTGGATTTGCTTATTGCAGTAATTTAAACTAATAACTTCTCAACAAATAGTATAAACTACCCGTTACATACTTTATAAAAGCATAACTACCAATAGCTCACCGAAGTTTGACAAATTAATTGAAGTTAAAAAAAACGCTTGATATACATTTATTTTACCAAAGAATGTTTGATACAGTGGATTATATGGTCAGAAATAAAAATGTTTTTCAAGAAAGTGACTCAAATGATACTGCCGTCTATGGAAGTAGCTTACGTATAAAGATGATTTCAAGTTCACCAATAGATCGTGATTTGATGAGGGTTAAAGTTCGACATGATATTCTCCAGTTCTGAGAACTTGTATACAGTTCAGAATCTAGTCGTGTTGGTTCACATTCAATTACTTTAGCATTGAATTGAGTTATAAACATAAAGTAACATTTGGAACGATTTATTTACTAGCTTTATTAAATGCTTAGTTGTGAATGGGAAAAACTAAGTATAATATAAACAGTTAAATAAAGGTTATAATATGAAATTACCAAGTGTAATGTTATATAATTATTGGATAAATGAAAATAATATTACTCAACGAATTTTTTGTGAGTGTATGGAGAACTATAGTTTCCGAATTATGTTGAGAGTAGTTTTTACTTCGTTATTTCTTTTAAGTACTAAGTTAAACCCATAAGAATAATAAATGGTAGTAGGCTAGTACGGTGAGGCTGCTTTAAGTATAAAATCCAATTAAATGAACCAAATCCTGCTACTTAATTTTTTTTTGGGTACCCGGATTCGCAAATAAGCATGTATTTCAACAGACAGTATACATTATTTTCAATTACCTAAAGAATTGTCAGGTGAGGCCGAGCCCAATTCTCGAACTTAGCAAATTCAGTTTTTCTACTTCTGGTTACTTTTTACAATAAAAGTAAAAGAAAGTGATTAATGTTGATATTTCAGCGATTCACACCCAGTCTTTTATTGGTAATTAGAAAAAAAGGGACTTCCCTATCTGCTTACTATAATGTCAACTATTATGGGAAGTAAAATAAAAGAACTATATTCATAGAGCTGGTATAATAAGGAGAAGATTATAAGACAAGTTATGAGTACGAGCCGTTAATATGATGTGTATGTATGACGACAAAGGAAATCAATTTGAATCTAGTTTGAAGTTATTCCCCCGGTGTTGCCCGCGTAGGGATTGCGTTTTGTTTTCTTAAGTTTTGTTATCTTTAACAGTAATGAATACTGATTATCATAATTAATAAAACAAAGTCATGTAGTTACTCGAGAGAATAAAGATTCCATTTTATTTTTGATTGTGTTGCATGCATTGGCAAAGGATGCAACCGTACCACCTTTTATAATGATTAAGCTTTAGTATTGCTCCAATAGTAATATCATTGTGTCATCCATCTTGTGATAATTGCACG
Organism: Acrobasis consociella; assembly: GCA_963555685.1. Taxonomy (NCBI): domain Eukaryota; kingdom Metazoa; phylum Arthropoda; class Insecta; order Lepidoptera; family Pyralidae; genus Acrobasis; species Acrobasis consociella. Next base: position 13,085,828 of record OY743125.1, on the reverse strand, counting down.
TGTGTATTCTGTGCGATTCAACATTAGAGGATAAAAAAAATCTGTTTGAGATGATATGACTTAGCTGCCAATGGTGGTGCAGATTCAATAGCTCTTACTATTTTTACGAGTTAAGCTCAGCTCAAGGAACAGATTTGCGAATCCGGATATAGGAGGTAAATCCGAAGGTGCCGAGTGTTAGCGGGTTATCATGCTATTCTAATATAATACATTATTTATTTCATCTTTTGTCTAATGCATTCACATCGAACATTCTAGGTTATTGCGGACATAACTTAGAACAGATACTGATGAACGAATAAAGTTATAAAGACTGAGACAAACTTACACAGTTTACGCCTAAGTCAAAGCATATACGGGTCTCGGTAAACAGGCCTTATGACGATACACGGGCAATACAAAACTGGTGTAGAAAGCTGATGTTGCTTGGTTAAAGCTATAATACACTGCTCTGATACATTGAATTGCTCTGCAATAAGCTATGATCGATTGGTAACAAGTCAGACACACGTGGAATTCTCTAAATGAGATTTGAGTTAATGTGTTTATTTTTCATGTTCTCAGTTCATGCATCAGACACGGACGCAGGCCGAGGACGACCGCGTGGTCAGATGGCCGAGTGTTAGCGCCTTACTGGCGCTAACACTTGCAACACCATGCGGCGGACGGCAACATCGGGGCGTAGCTGGCAACCCTATCAGAGGAGGGGCGCGGGTGATGTGGCACACGCCCGGTCATCGGTCTTCTTGGCTCAACGCTCGCCGCGTATGGTTGTGTCGGTCCATATATTGTAACTTATTAGTACTGAATTTATAGAACATAGATTATGATTGTTTAAAGTAATTGAAGTAATAATTAGATATTCCATAAAGTACTAGTGATCATTGTATTGAGCATAACGGTCTATTTAGCAAAAATAAATATGTATTATGTATAACTGTCTAATATTTATTTTCTTGATATACACAATAAAAAATATTTATAAAAAAGGATAAAAAAATAACTGACGGACAACTCAGCCGTACTAGTTATTGTAGACAAATTATTATGTTCGGAGCCGAAGCGAGCCACAATTGTAATGAAAGATCACAGGTTTTTCGATCTACATCCGCAAAGATGTAGGTAGATCGATAAAAATATCAACTCTGTGATACCTGAAACCCACTCAATAATTAACTTTTGTCTATTATCGAAGGTTCTAGAAAATCGGAGATAATATAAAAATAAAAATGTTTATAAGAGTTTATTAGTTTATTACGGATTCTTTATAAATAAAATGAATGATTTTAAATAATCAACATTATATCGAATTATTTTTTAAACTGGGAATGACCATGACATTAATCTCCTGTCAATGTCATCTTAAGTCATTCAGTTAGAATAAACTACCGTTAACAAAGAATGAATAGAACCAACCTATTTGTATGAGTTTATTTCTGAAAATTATAACTACTTTTTATTTAAAATGTGATGGAATACATACTTTTGAAAAAGAATTTAGCAATATCTATAAAAAACAAAATATGACCAATTGGTGAGTGATATTGTAAACATTACATTGTTACAGCACAATAAAGCTTTATAAACAAACAAACATCTTGAAGTACGTAAGCGTACATAGATATAGTTAGAGTATTATTGTACATACTTTGAGACTGGAAAACTGAAGCCTTCCCCTTCGGTTCGGAACAATTTCGACTTCCAATCGAATTTTTTATCGTATTGAATAGTGCCTCTTTGATAATTGATAAATCTATATAATCGATAATTCCCAGAGGCGTGGTAACTGAACTGGTTATATTCATTTTCAGGATGTGAATGCCCTATATAAGTGCTGGATAACAATTCTGAAAGTTATATCATATTTTTCACGCCTACTTGGTTTTGAACTAGGTACTTGAACCCTACTACTATCTTTGCCTTTCTATTTTATCAGGCGTTTCTATTTTTTACCGAATTGAAAAAGGAAGAAGTTCTCAACTCGTGGGTTTGTTTGTTATGTAATAAGTTTATCAATTGTAATCTGATTTTAATGTTTTTTTTTATTTTATTATTAGATAGGTTAGCTCAGCTTTATTGAAGTCGGTTTGCATTTTACGCGGGGAAAAAATGTATATAATTTTTAAATCTATTTTCTAATTACTTATATTGTAAGTGTGAAGCCAAACTATTGCCTTGTACAAATAATTTTGAAATTTAAGAAAAAACCAAGTTTCAAAATTCCACGGATTTATTCCAAATAAAGAAGCATCAATTATCCTAGAGACACATATTTACATACATACGTGATCCTGTCGCGTCTTTGTCCTTGTGGAGTAGACGCAGGGTAGACAGAACTTTAAGCCCTTAAAGCAATTTTTTGACAGACATCTTAGTGTTAGTAATAGGTTTTTGACAATTCCCTTGATCGAATTTTAAAATCATCACGTAAAAAGAAACAACTAGTACATTCTGCTTTTTTCTTTTTCTCCCAGTCCGGTATGAAAGAAAGTCACTTAACATTAGTTAACACACATAAAACATACAAACAAAATTAATCCTTCAAAGTCGGTTCAATAATTTTGTCTCATTTACATTTTTTTCACGATGCAGCGATGGTATTCAACGGAAATTGCAAAACTAGGTTAACAAACAAACAAGTAAGTAGGTATGTTTCGGAATTATGCCTATTAGACATATTTATTGTATTCAACGGATAATTGCATATTGACCAAATTTTTAACCCTCAACGCTAAAAGAGCTGTGTTATAGGTAAGTTTGACTAACGTCTGTCTGTCTGTGTGTGTGTGTGTGTGTGTGTGTGTGTGTGTGTGTGTGTGTGTGTGTTTGACTGTTAGGTTTTCTTGCGGTGGTTCTTAGCTATGTTTGGTAAAAATCGAACCAGCAGTTTAAAGAATATGAGTTCTTTATCACCATCTAAACCATGTTTATCAAGTTGGTGCTACTAGGTTTCCATAAAAATTCCGTAACAAAGAAGCGTGCATTAAAGTGAATGGTAATTTCATAGCCTTATCTATCTCAACGTTAGCTCAGTTGGTAGAGCGCAGGAAAACGTATAGGCTAAGACCTCCGTTCAAATCCCAACTCATATTAGTGTTTTTATTTTTTCATTTTATTGTTTAATTTATTATTATTATCTCTTTATTGAATTATTTTTTTAGATAAGATTATTTTTAACATATATATAAAATATACTACAAAATATATTCACAAATTAGAAAAAACCTAACATAGCTGGCCACTGGCAGCGGGGGAAGGCCTAATCTACCGGCAGTTAGTTATTATTATTATGCAAAAAGTAAATGTGTAAGATTTTTCCATCACGAATTAATAATTTACTCCGTCCATCACTAGATAGCGTTTCATAAGAAACTATTTGAAAATCCAGGTTTTTTAAAATTTGTCTCACAAATAAACTTATGTTACACGTGTACAACCATCTACCAGCAAAACTGTAGAAGCGTGGTTTAATTGTAACTAACAGCTAATGGTTTGCTTGTATATATTTACAGTGATGAAAATATGAAAGGTTTTGATTAATGTGAACAATGTAAACGCTCACTGAAAGTTAAGATTTGGAAATTCTAAATATTTTAAATTGTGTAAGTGAAAGACGAGCGCTAGCGAGACTTTCAATTACAGAATTTAAAAGAATTAGAATTCCCAAATCCTATCTACTCATGTCGTTTTACGACATTGTCAATTTAATGACCAGCTGTGTGCTGCTCCTATGTCGTTTTACGACATTGTCAATTTAATGACCAGCTATGTGCTGCTTTTATGCCGTTTTACGACATTATCAATTCAATGATCAGCTTTACTGCTTTAACACCAATATAATGACTTTATAGATTTAAAGCTCAACATAAAAAGTATTCACGATATATATAAAAGTTTCATTTATATATGTCAAGTTTAAATGAAAAATAAAAGGACGAATAATCGTATTGACAATATGTACATATTTTATTATTCTTAATTTTACTGTTTATTTTCAGTAAAGAAAATCTATTACAACATGGTTTTTCAAATAAATGCATATACAATTCAGATTTAATAGATAGGTATGATACAGTAATGCAATTTTTATTATATATATATTTATTTACCGATAACCTATCCTTCACTATAAGTTTACCAAGAAGGTAATTATCAATGAACTGGTATTGTTTCGCTGCTGCACCACGTAACATTCTTTAGTTACCTATGTTAAGACTCATCATGGTGCATTTTATAAATTTATTAATTATTAATCTAGTTCATTTTCATTATTTTAATTAAGGGAAATCTATTACAACATGGTTCTTCAAATAAATGCATATACAATTAAGATTTTATGGATAGGTATGATACAGTAATGCAATTTTTTATTTTATATATATTTTATTTACCGATAACTATAAGTTCACCAAGAAGATTATTATCAATGAACTGGTATTGTTCCGCTGCTGCACCACGTAACATTCTTTTGTTATGTTAAGACTCATCATGGTGCATTTTATAGTAAACAAGTTAGCAGTGACGGTTCTATTTCTCCAGCAAACCAATATTTCTTCACATTTTAATATTCACTTGATATAGTTAAGATACTGAACGATTCAATAATACACGTTTAGTTTTAGATATCATAGTAGTTTAATGAATACTACGTATAAATATTGAGATATACGCATAGAGATTGCATTTATAGCGATAAGTCCGCCTTTGTTCCTGTATTGTTTTTTGTTGTTGTACATATTTTATTTACCATGGTGCAATAAAGATAATTTGTTTTGTATTGTATAAATATATTTAAAGTAATTTATGCAAAATAAATGACATAATAATGGCATAAACGAAGCAATCGTTATCTTAGTATTATTATATTATATATATTAGCGGGTAGGTGCAAAAATCAATAAACAAGTGTCTCCACATTTTATGCTTATTTAAATTAATTGAAACGTTTTTTCTAACAAATTTTTTATTGATTTGGATATAAAATATAGCAATTTATAACCACTTATGTTTGTGGCCAGCCCCATGAAGATTTAATTACTTCAGAGCACTTCACACCACCTGCCAGCTCACCATTTACACACACTAATACACACAAGATCATTTCAAGACTACAACTAGATCCGCCTTGAATAATATAATTTCACTATGGCACAACTGGGCGACATCTTGAAGGTGCAGCAGGACTTGGAGGCCAACTTCAATCAGAAGATGGATGAGCTTGCCTCACAATTGCAAGCTGCAAAAACTTCGGGGCCCGCTAAGGATACGGTTGCGAAGGTTGCTGAGGAGTTCCGGACGTTTCGGGAGCTTGTCTTCAGGATGGTGAGCATGCTGCGACAACAGATTAAGGACTGCCTTAGATCCATTGATGTTGTTGAGACCCAGCAGAGACAGAACGTCCTTATAGTCTCTGGGATCCCTGAGAAGCCTAAAGAAAACTGTAAGTCCATTCTTGTTGACATTGTGCAGACAAAATTAGGGGTCAGTGACTTCAGTGGACAGTCAATTAAGGTTTGCCACCGACTTGGACAACTTGGCAAAGACCGTAATCGTCCCATTCTTGTGCGCTTCCTCGATTACCAAACCAAACATCTTCTTTGGAATAAAAAATCTGCCTTGAAAGGAACAAAAATATCTGTGAAAGAATTCCTCACAAAGCCAAGACTGGCAGTTTTTGGTAGGGCCCGCGAACACTTCGGCATGCGGAACTGTTGGTCCCAGGATGGAGTTGTCGTTGTCAAGACACCGGATGACAAGAGACAGAAAATTTATACGGAGGAGGAACTGAAGTCCTTGATTGAGAAGTTCCCACTAGCATCAGGGACTGCGTCTTCGTCGTAGTTTCTGCAGCCTGTGATAATCCAGGCCTTAGTCAATTCGGTGTATTTCCTGACTTTCTTTTGCCTTTTTCTCATTTTTCCTTAGTCTAGTGGCGTGTGTTCGTTTTTCTTAAGCCAACTGTACTTTCTGTTTCTTCTTTAAAATTACCTTCGAATTTCTTTAATATTTTTGCTTAATTTGTAATGTTGTTACGGGGTATGTAGGAAAAGTGATAGGGTTAAGCCGGGTCTCCTGCGCCAGAAATCTCGAAACATTACACAAAAAACATGAAACAAAAACAAAACAAAAATATTATTTTTCATACACAAACCGTCTCCTGCAAATAATTTCTGTTTTGAATGAAACATTTCTTTATGGTTGACTTCATCATGAGGTGCTACTTTTCAAACGCGGAGTAACTAAACGAACGAACGGACTCCGCGTTTCAAAAATGACACTTAAGGTACCTAATAATATTTATTTCTGATTACTGTTATCATCATTTCTGCCTGACGAAGAACTAGAAGATGTGTTCTGCGTTTTACCAATTGCAGATAATAGAGGTAGGCTCCAAAGGACTCTTAACCAAAACCGTAAAATAATTAAAAAAGAAATCCTTCCCCTCTCGTCCCCGCGCAGGGCATGTTTTCCATCTGCTTTCGAAAGCAGAAACATGTGTATGCCATAGACAATTGTGTATGGCCACGCCCCTTTGTTTGCGTGTTTTTGTGTAATGTTTTGGATATTTTGGTGCAGGAGACCCGCCTTTATGTTAACAAAACTTTGACGTCGTACAGTGACGTTGACATTGACAGTTAGTTTTTTAGATGACTTTTTTTTTTTTTTTGCCCTGGATACTTAAATGTTTGAAATGTTGTTATTTATTACGATTCCTTTTACGAAGGTAGTTATTTATTTTTTTGTTGATAATAGCCTTGCACTTAGTTGAACATGGATGAACACACGCTAGGTAGGTACGATATTGTTCTTTTTTTTGTTTGTTTTCTTCTCTTATTACTTGCACTAATTAATTCAATATACCTATCTTGTATGTAGCTACTTATATTGTTATAATTATGTGTGTAATATTGGTTGACTGGCGGGTGGTGCCGCGCATTGAAATTTTAAAGTCACAAAATTTAGATATACGTGCATATATTTTATAGGTATATAATTTTATTATTATATTGTATTCTATTCCATTTTATGTCTGATAGTGAGTCATATCACACCGGTGATGAAGAATATTACTCCTGTGATGAAAGTGTGAACGCCTCGTTTATTTCGCTCGGCGATTATGTCAAAAGCTGCTTCTCGAGTCACACTGCTCATCTTAACATATGCCACATAAACGCCCAAAGCCTTCCGGCTCATTACTCAGAGTTCGTGGACGTATTCGCTGAGGCTAACGTACATGCCATTTTAATTTCTGAGACGTGGTTGAAACCAGAGCTCTTGTCAACTTTCTATCCATTGTCTGGTTTTGTACTCATAAGAAATGACCGTGTAGGTAAAGGTGGCGGTGGTGTTGCCATATACCTCCGTTCGGAAATTAATTATAAAATCTTAAATGCTTCTTCTGGTCAATATTCGGCCTCAGCGGAATTTATTTTTCTCGAAATTCAGATTAGGGGTTCCAGGGCTGTCCTCGGTGTTGTCTATTGTCCCCCTTCTACTAATTATTTTTCAGATCTTGAAATTGCTCTAGACACATTTGGGTCTGAGTACACACATCAAATAATTTTGGGTGACATCAATACCAATCTTAATGATGCAGGGGATTTGTCTCGGTCTCAGAAACTAAACCATATTCTGGATTCTGCTGATCTGAAGGTCTTGCCATTAAATGCCACTCACACAAATACCGATACTGAAGACACCTGGCTGGATCTAATCATTGCTTCATCTGTGGACCATGTTGTCTCGCACGGCCAATATCCAGCCCCATGTTTTTCTAGACATGATCTCATCCATTGCTCGTACAATCTCAAACCCCCTAAAATAGTACCCAAAACAATGCATCTACGTAGTTTTGCCAGAATGGATCTAGATAAGCTTAAAACCGATGCTGCCAAAATGGGGTGGGATAGCATATGGGCTGTCGCAACTGTGGATGAAAAAGTTGATATTTTTAATCGGCTTTTAACTAACTTGTACGACCAGCACGCTCCTATTAGGAAAGTCAGAATTAAAAGGCCTCCAGCTCCTTGGATAACACGTGGTGTTAGGATGGCCATGCGTAGAAGGGATAGGGCATTTCAAAAGTTTAGGAAGGAGCGTTCTGATGAAAACTGGGCTTTGTTTAAGGTTGCGAGAAACCGGTGTAACAGAATGATGCGAGACGCTAAACGCCGCTTAATCTCTGATACTATCTCCTCATCTTCAGCTGCTGATATCTGGAAGTTCTTAGGAACCCTGGGTATTGGCAATTCAAATATCACAGACATCTCCTCTTCGATTACGTTAGACGATATCAATAAACATTTCTCCACATCTACTCCATTGGATTGCCTAACGAAATTGAATACAATTTCTTCCATTCAATCTCTTCCAAGTCCCAACATTCCTCAATTTCAATTTACCCCAGTCAGTCAAGAAGAAGTTAAAAAAATATTCTTGGCAATAAAAACCAGGGCTGTTGGTTGTGACCAAATAAATCGTCGCATGATAGAAAATATTCTAGAAATTATTTTACCAGCCATTACCCACATTATAAATTACTCGCTGTCAACATCCCAATTTCCTTCCCTTTGGCGTAAAGCCTATATTCGCCCTCTTCCCAAAATCTCTAATCCTTCCCTTCCCAGCCATTTTCGTCCTATCTCAATTCTGCCGCTCTTGTCCAAGGTTCTCGAGGCTTGCGCTCACAGGCAACTCACCTCATTTTTCCATGGTAATGGTCTGTTGAATCCATTGCAATCTGGCTTTAGACCTGGGCATAGCACTGTATCTGCTTTACTTAAAGTGACCGACGATATTAGAGCAGGTATGGAGGATACTAAACTCACTGTGCTGGGTTTAGTGGACTTTTCTAATGCTTTTAATACCGTCGACCATGACATCCTCTTAGCAATCCTCTCACATCATTCCATTTCACCTGCGGTAGTTGATTGGTTTTCTACATATCTTCGTGGTCGTCAGCAGTCAGTTCGTATCGACGAACGTACTTCCAGTTGGAGTAACATTGACACTGGTGTACCACAAGGCGGGATTCTTTCTCCATTACTGTTTTCAATCTTTATAGATTTTATCACAAAAGAACTTCAGTGCTCGTATCATCTTTACGCCGACGACTTGCAACTTTATACTCAGACAGAAGTCGGTCAAGTAGACAGCGCCGTAGAAATAATAAATGCCGATTTGAAGGTGATAAGTGACTGGTCTCGGCGGTTCGGAGTAACAGTTAACCCCAACAAATGTCAAGCTATACTGATCGGCAGCGCTCGTCTCTTAAGTCGTATTGACAATGGGACCATAACACCAGTTTCGTATGAAAACTCTATCATTCCATTTAGTTCTAGCGTGAAAGACCTTGGCCTACACATAGATACTAGTTTCGCCTGGAATGTGCAGGTTTCTGAGACTGCTCGTAGGATCACTAATGGATTGCGATCCCTGTACAAACTGAAAAATTTTCTCCCTATAAACATAAAAACTATGCTCATTCAAACTCTTATCCTACCTATTCTGGACTATGGTGATGTGTGTTACTCGGATTTGAATTGTGACCTCCTAAATAAACTCGATAGACTTCAAAATAACTGTCTTCGATTTATATATAGCCTTCGTAAGTACGACCATGTGTCTGCTTACCGCACTCAACTAAAATGGTTGCCTATTCGTCAGCGTCGCCAGCTGCATATTCTCACAACCCTCTTTTCCATTCTTTTTGACCCAAAAACTCCGTCATATCTCAAATCAAAATTCATTTTTCTTAGTGATACTCATTCAAAAAATCTTCGCTCTTCTAGCAATCTCCGTCTTGATATACCATTTCACCGGAGTGGGTTCTTTGAACGTTCGTTTGCTGTTCAAGCGGTAAAGCTTTGGAACGCCCTTCCAATCAAGATCCAGAAGGCTCGCACTCGTGTAGCGTTTAAAAGTGCAGTGCGTGCACATTATCTTCAGGAACTGTCAGATAGAATACAAATAATATATATGTAGTATATGTATTGGTTATTATATCTATCTATGTATATTTTGAATGTAAGTTTATTGATATATATTATTTTATTTATTAAATATGTTTTTATTTATATTACTAAATATTATTAAATCTTTCAAAATTACGTATTTTGCACCTCCTTCTAAAGACTACTTATTCTCGGCACCACCAGTGGGTTGACTGGTAGATAAAGCCTATGGCTTTAAGTCCGCCTATTACATTTGTAATAAAGTTAAATAAATAAAATAAATAAAAAAAATACCTATTATTATTCACCATGAATGTTCTTTTTTATTTATCTACTATATATCCCCTTTTTTCCACTAATTTTAAACGATTCGTTCCTCCAAGCAATTAATTATAAGAGTTAATTTTGATTGATCAGAGGTGCTTTTAGTTTCGTTTTCAATTCCACGCACGAGCACTTTTTTTTTTGTATTTATGATAAATATTTATTTCTTATTTTATCCTCGTCGCCAATGTAGAATTCGTTGATATTATACTATATTTGGCTCGCCTACGCACCACCACGTGTTACCGGGCTGACGGTCGGACACAGACTGACCCCACTCCGGTCGGCACTTGTGACGTATGCGCTCGAGACAAACATGGTAGAATAAAATAAGGTATTCTCTTTCCCGAGAAAGAACTTGCCTACGTCACGATAAGTGTTGCCACTGATTGTTCTTTTCAGTAAATTTAAGGAGTTTCTCTATTATTCATGAATATTAAATAAAATATTAAGTTACTAAACTATAAAGTATCTCGTGTAATTCCTTTATATAATATTTTATAAATTGATATAATGAATTATTAATTCGTGATTGGTATATAAAGTACAAAAATGCATTTTGTTCGGGTTATTCAAATACACGCAGTGGCAACACATCAAATTGACAAGTGTCACACTGACAGCCCAACCTTGCATCGTTATCGTCGTCTCGCTCACACATATAGCGCTATTTCGTTCGGTAACAAAATGTCTATGGTCTGTGGTTTACAAACTTCTGCAGTGATTACTCTGAAGAAAACACAAGAAAAATGGTTTATTGTTGCATACTTAACTGTAAAAACAGAAGTATAAAAGGAGGTGCAATAAGATTTTTTTGTTTTCCCAAAGAAGAGACTTTAGCAAGTGCGTGGCTTCAATATTGTAAACCAAAAACAACTACAAGAAATGGTAAGTATTAAGTTGTAATTGGTACTTATATTACTTCAACATTTTATTTATGTATGTACAGTACACGTTATAAATTCCATAAAATGCATTTTATAAACGGCACTAAGTGACATATCATGGTAAAGGATCATATCATATAAGGATAATTATATAGTTGATATTAAAACTGAATAGTTTTCCTTTTAGTTGTTTTCAGTACATTTTTCTATAATTAAGGATAAAAGTGCCAATTTCTTCAATCAAAAGGCTGATTAGTTCTTACAGATGCTACCAAAAGGCTGATTAGTTATATTTACTTACTGTAAATTAATGTTAAAACTTAATTTACTTATATCTTGATTAAAAATTGGTTCCCTTGACGTCATTTATTGATTCCCCTGCCCAGAAAAATTTAAATTGCTATAATTTAGGAACCAAACAGCTAAAAGTGATGCCTGTTCGTCACATGTGTTTATAATTGAGTAAAATTGCATGTTTCATTATTACTTATAAAAAAACTGTGTAAATAAATTCCGCCAAGGGAATCAACTAAATATGCGAAATCTGAAGATTCGCCCTTATATTGACTCTTCCTTCAGTCGGATTAATCATTTTCATAAGAAGAATTGTATTAACACTAGAATTATAAACATATTATAAAAAAAAAAAACATCATTGTAAGTCTCGGCTTTCGCTTCTATAATCATATTCTAGATAATATAGGTAGTAGCATTACCATTACCTAAGTTTAAGACCGCCGTTAAAAATTATTTATTAAACATGAGTATTATCATGTAAATGACTATTTATCTGATAAAAATCCTTGGAAATAGTGGACTGAAAATATTAAATGTGATTTTAAACGTAACATAGAATGTATATTAAGCTTAAGATGTAAATCTGTATTATAATTTGTAACATAGCCTATCAGGCCGGGAAGAATAGAGACCAACACTGAACTGGGTTTCTTTCATTGTTAACTTACCAGCAATGGTCATTCCGAAACAACAAACGAGGCAAATTAAATAAAAGCTTGTAATAAAAAACTGTATGTACCTAATAACTGTATTGTTTTTATCTTTCATCTTTTTCCCCACTAAAAAAGTTTGAGAACCACTTCGCAAGTGATGACGTAGTCAAGTTTCACCTACGTCATCAGCTGTCACGGAAAGAGAATACCTTATTTTATTCTACCATGGAGACAAACAACTAGATATTTACATACACTACAGAAGATAAGCGGTATTTACAATGCAGTGGTTGTCAAGAGTTTTACGACCTTATTTGTGCTAATATCCCTGAAGTACGATTTTATAATACTATGACAAAACAACAAAAGGATGCTTGGAAATGTGTAGTATGTAAAAGCAAGCGGCCAAAAATGGATAATACCAACACACCAGTGCGTTCCTCCTTTGATGGTGTCACAGTAAAACGAGGGGCGAATAACAGTAGTCCTGTTTACCTGGACTTATCCATATTTGAAAAATCTGATGCTAACGACAGTACAATGCAGCCTACAACGTCTGATACTGCCACGCTAGGTATCACCACGGACAGTATGCCACAATTATCAGACAATGAAGAAGATGACCAAAAAATTTCTCTGAAACTTACAATATCACAACTTATGGATAAACTAAAATGTGCTTCGGAGAAAATTACGGAATTAAGCGCAGAAAATAAAATATTGAAAAAAAACTATTTCAGAATATAAAATTAAAAACAACGCAAAAAAAATCTGAAACAAAGAAAACATCAGAGGAGAAGGACAAAATCTCAAACCCACGGATACAAGAGAGTGAGGCATTGTGTTTACAGCAACAAATAAAAAATAAAATGAAATTGTGTATGATAAGCAGTAATAATGAGAACAAAATGTTAAAGATCGCCAAAAATCATTTAGTAACTCTGAAATGTGTCACTACCTATACCCTAAGTGCGGAATAAGCCAACTTATAAAAAACATAGATGTGAAACTTAAAAACTTCACTAAGGAAGATTATTGCATTGTTTTTATTGGTCAAGAGGACTTTAAAAAAACAAACAATTATTTCGACACAGTATTGATGTTGAGGGAGACATTAACGTCAATTACCCATACAAATATAATATTATGTCTACCGGCATTTATATGTGATGACAATATAACAATTTTTAACTGGAGAATGGAGAGTTTCAACAATTTATTATATTTAGATATACACACACATAACCTATTTATTAGACTCCAACTTAAACTTGTCATATGATTACGATATGTTCTCAAGACGGCACGGCAGAATAAATAACAATGGAATGAAGATAATATTTGAAGACTTAAAAAAAAAAATTAGTGACATTAAATATAATTGCCAAAATAATTCCGAAGAGACAATTGAGGCAAACAATACGAACCCCAACCACCAGTTTAAAAAAAAAAAAACCAAGTTTTTGAAAACGATGGGTCCAATTCTAATGCCATATATAAAGAGGTTTCCGGGAAAAATAATGAAAAAAATATTTGATGTCAGTAAATGCCTCCACAAAGCAATTGAATTCATAAAAAAAATTGAATTAAGGTACATCATAGATTATTATTTTTTATTAAATATAGTGATAAATAGCAATTATTAGTATAATTTAAATATTATTCTTACTTTTTAGAACTAAAGATAAATAAAAAACTGGTAAAGTTGCGATAAAAATTAAAGTGGTAGATCTCTAAAACTTTGCGTTGACGCTACAAAATATTGACTTCAGTCCCAAGACTCAATGGTACAAAATTTTGAATTAATGTGTTCATAATTTGTGAGTTGCAAGTTTAATTATTTATAAGTAATAAGTTTTATTAAGAAGAGTTCATTTACATGTCTAATATACAATTGTACTTAAATCGGCATTACACGCGAATTACATAGACGTTTTGCCAACGTAAAAGTTGTTATGTTGTATTTGTTGTGGGAATGATATCCGAAACAGACACATCCAACATCATCGACAGGAATAAAGTTGACCGAATGAAGAAATCAAGAATTTACTGAAAATACTTTCATTTTTGTAACAAAAGCAGATTCACTTGAAAAAGTTGGTTGTGATTAGACTGCAATCAATACAACCAGTATTAATTGCAGTCTAATCTTGTATACTGGCATTATTTGGAGATTGAAGTGCTGAGATCGTCCTCTTCAGTGGTTGGTGTGCCAATTACACGACAATGAACTCTTACTTCGCCACTTGTTCGATCATTTGGACGGGACTACAACAAGGCGAAAAAGTTTTACAGGAGTAATCAGAAAAGCACTTCCAGTGGTGCAATTTTCATCAGTGAGATATAATTTACCGGTTATTTCTTATGCAGATGATTTAAGTACAGATCAGAAACTGTTTTTGTTATAAAAATATATCTAGAATTAATCGAGGTCAAATTGTACATTAAAAATGACTTACTACTGCAAATCGTATCCTTAGATTGTATATTTCCAGAAAATCTCTATTAAAATATATATTAGTAAAATTTGTTTTTTCAGTATATGTTGTTTACTATTAAGTCTTAATCATCATTTATTTAAAACAATCGTCAACTCACGTTGTCTTCTGGATTCACTGAAATTGATAAATTGGTCCTGGAGCACCATTTCACATTTAAGCTATCTAAAGATGCGTGAAATTGATAACTGAAGCATCTGCTTTAGTGTGTGGACCACTACGAAGGGATGGATTCATAAAAAATTGCATGAAAAATAGAGAAAATCATGCCTTAACTTGAGAGTAAAAATAATTTAAATTCCAGCAAATTTAGTACATTTTCATTTTTTTAAATAATTTTCCAAAAGTTTTGGTTTACATTTATTTTGGGTTATTTCATGTTATTAGTATAAAACACACCTTTTCCTTTAATATTCCTATAACTGTAATAAATTTCGAGTGTTTTAATTATTTAAAAAAATTAAAATAAAAAGTAACAAAAAAAAAAAATATTTTTTTAGTTTTTAGAAGCGTTGTGGAGGCATTTCCTAATATTTGATATTTTTCAAAATATTTTTTACGTTATCACTATCCTATTTGGCATCAAATACACACCCATTTGTATAAGATATCTAAAATTTTAAAAAATGATCCACCCTATTGAATATTTCTTAGAAAATTTTCGAATGATATACAATCTTTGTTTTCCACACAAAATAATAACCACTAAGACTAGTAAGCGAAACAAATGGGTATCAAAAGGCATCAAAAGTTGCTGTAAAAAAAAAGAGAGCCCTACTTTGGAAGTATAGAATGTCGCCATCGAATCAAAATAAGCTCTATCTAGTTAATTATTCCAAAATGTTAAAAATAATAATAAATTTAACACAAAAAGCTCAAAATTCTTATTTTATAGATCAATCAGAAAATAAATCCAAAGCCGCGTGGCAAATTATTAATAAAAGAAAAAAGACTAGAAAATATATAACAAAGATAGAGAAAGACGGACATATTATTACAAACCCTAAAAAAATTGCTGATGCCTTTAATTCACATTTTATTAAAAAAGTTGAGTTTGTCTACTAAAACAAATAAGAAAGTCAATATTCCGACACAGCAGCAATCTATGTTTCTACTGCCAATAACGCCAGACGACGTAAAACGAATTATTAAGTCTTTAAATGACAAAAGTAGTACTGGTTACGATGAGATCTCTACAAAGGCTGTGAAATTTGTTAATGAAAAGATAGCTCCTCATTTATGCCATTTAATTAACATGTGCATATCTGCTGGTGTATATCCTGATGTATTGAAAATAACAGTTATTAAGCCACTATATAAAAAGGAGAGTGAGCTAAATATGTCTAATTACAGACATGTCGCACTGGGTTCAGTTTTCACAAAGATTTTTGAAAAATATATTAATGAAGCCCTGTACAACTATTTTGACAAAATATAATTTACTAGCTGACGAACAAATGGGATTTAGGAAGAACAGATCGATTAATATGGCAATTTATAAATTTTTAGATATAATTATGCATAATGTAGATAAAAGGGTCCCTGTATGTGGGTTATATACTGATATGACGCAGGCGTTTGACTTTGTTGATCCTGAGATATTGCATAATAAGTTACATGCATACGGAATACGAGGGAACGTCTTAAATCTCATATCGTCGTTTTTGAATAATCGAGTTCAATTTGTGGAGATAGCCAGTTTATGTCCGGAAACTAATCAAGAGAAAGCCCATCTATCCGACAATCGGATTAACAGATATGGTGTACCTCAGGGCAGTGTATTGGGCCCTTTATTATTCCTAATTTACATTAATGATTTATCTCAACATGTAAAGCAGCATATGGTATTATTTGCTGATGACAGCACTGCAATAGTGACATGTAAAGATTCTAAAGAATATGAAAATAACATAAATGATGTATTGCGCAATATCATAGAATGGTTGGATATAAATAATTTAAAAATTAATTTAAGTAAATCTAATCTAATGCATTTTTTTCCAAAAATAAGACCTCAAAATATTAATTTAGAATACAATGGCCAACACCTTGGAAAAGTAGAGACGCATAAATTTTTGGGGTTAATAATTGACAGTAAACTGATTTGGACTAGTCATATTGATAATGTTTGCAAGAAACTAAGTAGTTCTGCTTATGCGCTGTTTCTGCTATCCAAAAAGTGGCTTTAGTAGCATACCACGGTTTGGTTACACCTTCACTGAGTTATGGCGTTATATTTTGGGGTAACGCAAGTGACAGGGAAAAAACTTTTAAAGCACAGAAAAGATGCTTAAGGTCCATGTGTGGTCTGCAAACGCAAGATAGCTGTGTACCTCATTTTAAGTCACTTAGGATACTGACATTTCCATGTATATTCATCTTTGAGACATGTGTGTTTGTGAAGTCAAACCCGAATCTATTCCCTAAATGGTGTGACAAAAGGAAAAGGGTGAACGAAGTAAGAAAACAATATAGACATATGTTAGAGAGAGATGACCACATGAAAGCGCTTTTGCAAAAAAGCATTTTTGGAATGGGTCCTATATTATTTGACAAGCTACCAGATCACTTTAAAAGCTTAAATCTTGTGGCATTTAAGAATAAACTAAAATTATTATTGTTAGATAAATGCTATTATTCTGTAAATGTAAATGTAAACAAAATGGAAATAAAATGTAAGTACTTTAATCATTTCAATAAATACAATTACATTAACAGATAAAACAATATATTTTTCATAGAACTTCTCAAAATAAGTTTATTTAAATATTGTACTGTAAAATAAATACATAAATTTAGAATCTTTATTATTTTAAGGTAATCCAAGTTTAATAATTATTTGTTTTATTTTTCTAACTATATAATAGCTAACTAACTAATAAATAAATAGCTTACTAATAAATTATTAAAAAAAGACCACTTTAATATTTCAAAAACGTAATACTCGTAAATAAGTTCAAATTGATCGAACCAAAAGTTTTATCTTGTTTTTTTTCTTTTTCAGATTTATTTATACTCGAGAAATGAAAATACCCAAGATTGAATGAATGAAAAATTGGGAAGATGTCCATAGTGTAAGTAATTGCAATTTTTATTCATATTTAAAAATGCCCTTATCCTGTAATACGAGTATATAGTTTAGAAAGTGCTAAACCTAAATTTTAAAAAATATTTATCAAATTGTAGTTAAGTTTAAAATATCAAGTATGTATGTGTATGATAATCGTATTATAACATAAATTAATAACATACATACGATTGATATGTAAACTTAGCTAGAAAATAAAAAAATAATTGGTCAAGTGCGTGTCGGGCCACGCGCAGTGTAGGGTTCCGTAGTTGCGAATGCCAACTTTAAGTTCTTGCCATTAAAAACGTCTAAAAACTAATATCTATTGAATTTGTATGAAAATTCCTTTTTTCTAGTACATTTTATAAGTTGATCGCCTATAACTTTTTAATTTGTATACCTTACTTAGCTCTGATAAATTTCCTTCAAACTACATTCTATACACTTTAATTGTGATTTATTTCACGTGGCCATATATAACAGTTTAGCTGATAGAGGGGGGGGGGGGGGGGGGACACTTGACTCGAACAAAAATTTTACTTTAAACCCAAATATTTCAGAAACGGATCCCTAAATCGAAAAATGGTGTTCACAAGCAAACAATATTTTTGTATTACCTTTATTAAAAGTAACGTACATAATTTTTATACAAAAGATTATATTATTATTAGATACTTCTCTTTTATCTTGATAATTAGTAGCTTGACTTATTAGGAGTTAGGAAGTATGATCGGTGCGTGATCTTACCCACGGGCTCGCCGGGAGTTACTTACCATGGTGCTTCCAGCCGACCATCAGTTAGGATTAGGAAGCATGGTTGGTGCGTGATCTTACCCACAGGCTCGCTGGGAGTTACTTACCATGGTGCTCCCAGCCGACCATCAGTTAGGATTAACTCACTCACTCACTCAGTCACTTTTTTTGGCGGCTGGCAACCCTAGAGCTTATATGTCAATTTTATAGCTCCGTATTTAATATTGTAAATTTAAATATTTTCTTAGTTTCATAGATTTAATCATATCACTAGATTATAAAACTAGATAAGTGTGAACGTAATAAATAATTTATTACTTCAATATTAGTGTAATTTGTGAAATATTGGTGTTCATAGTTGACGTTCAGTGGGTATATTTTGTTACCGGCTTTTTACAACTTTTACAAGGTAAGAACGGTACAATAATTGCTCCTTTTTACACATTCCATTATAACACAGCGTCCTTTGTACACTATATTTCATATTTCCGTAAGACATAAACACATCACTCGTTCACAAAGTAGGTTAGGTTGTTTTATTGTTATTTTCTTAGTTAGGTGATCGGTTTTGCTGCCTTATCCTAGCGTTTATTGTCTTCCTTATACATTAAATCAGCCCCTGTAAAAATGTCCTCCACAACCCGTGCTGTGACTGCCCGGCAACTGGAAAGTCAGCTGAAGAATGCCTTACTCGAGCTCAAGGCAGAAAAGGAAGACAACGAAAAACTATTACTGGAAAGGGAAGACAATGAACGAGAATATCAATTAATGCGTAATAAAAACATTAGACTTGAACAAAAGCTTTCAGAGAGTCTCCAGTTATGTGATGAATTAAGTGAGCAATTAAACCGATCGCAATTAGAAGTAGATTCCTTCCGCCAATGTGGTGATACGTATGAGCAAACGCTCAGACGTACCACTGAATTAGAAAAAGAGCTGGGAGAGGCATATAGACTTATAAGTGGTTACGAGCAGGACGCCCAGTTGCGTCAGTCAGCGGAGGTGTCCAGCCTTTATGACCAGCTTATTGATAGTGTCCCTGTGCCTCTTTCAACTAATTCCTCAGTGATTGATCTCACTAGTGAGACTTCATCCTTTAATATTGACTCAGATACATCAAGATGTAAAATTAGTCACAATAAAATTAAAAAACACTTAAGGATTTCAAAAAGAATAAAGAAAACCAACTTAAAACTAAAAACCAATCTTAGAAAATCATGTTTAATCAATTCTAGTTCCTTGAATTGTAAATTGCAATCAGAGTTAGAATTATGTAATAAACAATTGGCGGAAAATCAAGAGTCATATGAGGTCAACAAAATCAGACTTGAATCGCATATAAGTAAGTTACAGGAGGATTATTCAAAATTATTTAGCAAGTATGACCTCCAATGGAAACAAAATACTGAGCACATGCTGACTGTGAAGAAAATGATTACTGACAGCATCAAGATACTCTTGACTCATTAGTCCAACAATGTGCCTGCGGGCAGTTCAACCAGCCTATAGTCAATATTTCTTCACCAGAGCTCTCTCCTTGTGGCAGTAGTTTGTCCGTGTCTGATGTTGTGGACTCCATAGACACCCCAGCTAATACATTGGTGTTTTCTGACAGTGTAGGTTGCAATATGGGTTCAATGTTTTATGAAAACATTGAACATTCTTGTATTAATTATTGCTTACCTTATACAAGCTTTCCCCAGTTGATAGAGAAAATAAAATTATCAAATTTTAACTGTAATTCCACCATTGTATTGCTCGTAGGTAACAGTAGTAAATTAAGAAAGAAAGATATAATTCAATGTGTAGAGACTAAGTAAACTTAATGTATGTAAAATAATAATATGTGCGTTTCCATATTTGAGTTGCCAGCCTCCATCAATCAATAAAAACATTCACTGCCTTAATACTTTATTACATAACTTGACATGTCGTCATGATAACAAATTAGTGTTTTTTGACACTAACAATTTTATAAGTGAATGTTTAATGACAAAGGGTAATATATACCTATCTAAATACTATAAATTAAAAATTGCTACATTGGTAGCTTATACTATTAAGTTTTGGACGAGTTTACATTGTAAACAAACTACTAGTTGTAAAATGTCTACCGAGTTACCAGAAAATTTTAATAGTAATTCTGTAGATTTGACGGCAGATTTAAACTGCACATCCAGACAACGGAAAGGCCACAAGAACTAAGAATAATTCATCAAAACATACAAGGCCTTTCCAGCAAAGAACTACTAGTTGAACTAGTATTAGACGAATTAGATGTAGATATCTTGTGTTTGACTGAGCATTGGCTGTGTGAGAGTGAGATGATGTTCAGCCTAAACAACTACGACATTGTTAGCTGCTTTAACAGAAAGTCTACTACTCGAGGCGGTTCTATAATAGTTACAAAAAATGGATTCCCTGGCAAGGAGCGGAAGGACATAGTAAGACTTTCTGTTGACCGCTGTTGTGACGTGGCCTGTGCCGAGCTAGACCATCATTTAATTGTATGCGTATACAGTCCACCAGATAGCGATTTTAGGGGATTTTTGAAAGTAATGGATCAGGTGCTAAAGTTAGCTTCAACTAGTAAAAAAAAATTAATTATTTGTGGTGACTTCAATGTTGATATTCTAGTGCAGAATCCAAGGAGTACACAATTTTTAAACCTCTTTAAATGTTATGACCTAGAAAACGTTTTTTTTTAACCTACTAGAATCTCTGCTACATCGGCCACGTGTCTGGACAATTTCTTTACCAATATAAATTATTTTAAGAAATCTGTAATTAACAAGTTGCCATCTGACCATATGGGTGTATTAGTTTTTTTTTTGTCAAGGAGTCCACCCGCTGCTTGAAAGAAGATTTATTTTTTATTTTATTTTATTTATTTATTCCACAAACTTATATCTATCTTTACAGGATAATCTAATGCGATAGAAGTTGCTTAGCTTCGATAACATACAACAAAATATGCCACCCTTGTGAATTCATTCAGAGAACAACCGAATAGGTCCAAACGACCGGCAATGACGTTAAGCGTTTGCAGCGCACGCGTCAGTGGCGCCTTCTTGACGAGGTTGGTCCGTCCGTGCGGCACACACAACAACTGCGGCTGTCGCCGCCGCCACACATACCCTTCTGGGACCAAGAAGCTCACGCGTTCTAATATACCCGCACTATGTATCTTACCTCGGAGAATCTTAAATACGTAAGACACCAGCGCTATTTCCCTCCTAACTTCAAGTTCATTGTATCCTACCATTCCCATGACAAATAAAGTCGGATACATAAGTGGGTAATACGGGTACACCTTGTACAGCCTCATGTAAAGATAACGCAGAAACTTATTTTGCACACGTTCCAACATAAGACAATACTTTTTTTCATGCGGAGCCCATATAACTAGATAGATAAGATAAAATCATGTGTAGGCCTATAACGTCAAAAAAATTCATAAGCTCAAAAAGAATTTAGAAAATAAGTTATGTTCAGTCATATACACAGGAAGTAATCCTGATGATCACTACAATAAATTATTTAGTACAGTGTCTAAGGAATATTCAGAAACATTGGAACAGAAAAAAGTTAATGTTAATGGTAGGCTAAAGTTTAATGAATGGGCAACTAAAGGTATTTATATAACTAGAAGAAAAGTATTTGATTTATATGCCCAAAAACAATTTAATTTCAACCCTAACTTTGTTGAGTATGTTAAAAATTATTCTAAATTATTTAAAAAAGTTTGCAAAAATGCTAAAGCTATCTACAATAGTAGAAAAATCAATAATGCACCAAATAAAATTAAAGAGACATGGAATGTTATTAATAAAGAAACCGGTAAAACTAGAGCGAGAGAAAATATTCGTGAAATCAAATGTGCCGGTAAAAATATTACCGCAACTAATGATATAGTAAATGTATTCGATAATTTTTTCACTAATATTCCCCTGGAACTTACTGAAAATACCAATTCAAGTCCTCAACATGCTGAAGCCTTACTTAAAGATAATGTAGCTCAATGTCATCATAAGTTTCAATTTAAACATATTACCCCCAAAGATATAGTTGATGCATTTAAACAGTTAAATTTAAAAAAATCGGAAGACCACTGGGGTATGTCCGTTAGTGTAGTAAGCCACATTATAAATATCATTGCTGCAGACCTAGCTTTTATTTTTAATGAATGCATTGATAAAGGTATTTTTCCAAATTTAATGAAATGCAGTAAATTGATTCCTTTATTTAAAAAGGGGGTAAGAACAGATCCTGGCAATTATAGACCTATATCGATTCTGCCAGTTTTGAGCAAAGTGTTTGAAAAGATAATGCTTAATCAAATGCAACATCACTTTATCACCCATAACCTTTTTCATAGCCAGCAGTTTGGTTTTACTGGAGGGAAATCGACCACTGATGCGGGGGTAGCGCTCGTTACTCAAATTTACAACGCATGGGAAAACAAGAACGATGCAATCGGTTCTTTTTGCGATCTTTCAAAAGCGTTTGACTGCGTAGATCATCCAACACTTTTGCTCAAATTCCGTCAGTACGGTTTTGACGATAAATCAATAAACCTCATTCAATCATATTTAACGGATAGGCTTCAGACTGTTGACATAAATGGCATAAAGTCAAACGGATCTCTTGTTAAAATGGGAGTACCTCAAGGTTCTATCCTGGGACCGTTCCTCTTCTTAGTGTACGTCAATGATTTGCCTTACGCGGTTGAGAAACAAGCTGGCATTGTGTTGTTCGCCGATGACACGTCTCTTATTTTTGAAATAGACCGTCATAGCGAAGATGCTACTTCGGTGAATAACACCTTGACGGCCATTTCTAACTGGTTTTCAGCCAATAACCTTATGTTGAATGCAAACAAGACCCAATGCATTAGATTTAGTCTTCCTAACGTGAGGCAAGCCAATGTTGATGTGCTACTGAACGGTCAAAAATTAGATCTCGTTGAAAATACTACTTTCTTGGGAATCACAATAGATTCAAAACTTCAATGGGGTGCCCATATCTCTAAACTCGCTAATAGGCTTAGCTCAGCGGCTTACGCTATTAGGAGAATCAGACAATTGACAGATGTGGCAACTGCTAGACTAGTCTACTTTAGTTACTTTCATAGTCTGATGTCTTATGGGATTCTTCTATGGGGGAGTGCAGCTGATATACAGACTATTTTTATTTTGCAAAAAAGGGCAATTCGTTTTATTTACGGTTTAGGATCAAGAGACTCCCTAAGAGATTTTTTTAAGAAAATTTATATACTTACTGTACCATCCCAGTACATATTTGAAAATATAATGTATGTAAGGAAAAATATTGCCTTGTTTAATAAAGTGGGTGATTTTACGGATAGAAACTTACGTAATATAAATGATTTATTTACTCCGTCCTATAGGCTGAAAACAGTTAGTAAGTCGTTTATGGGAAACTGTATAAAGATTTATAATAAATTGCCAGAATCGGTTCTTAGTATGCCAGATAGAAAATTTAAAGTTTATGTTAAGAAAGTACTCTGTGATAAAGCTTATTACGGAACCGATGATTACCTTAGAGACAAAAATGTCTGGCTTGAGCTTGGCGCGGGTCCCTCTTAAAGGTTTGTAATTGTACATTCACAAATGTCATAATTTAAGAACATTCTGTACATGTTTTAGTACAAAATTTACAAATTGACATTAATTTTAAACTTGACATCATGCTTAATTTATAATTATGACATAACAATGTATTCTCAGTCCACATATCTAATTTTAGTACCAGTATAATTGTAAGTTGACGTTATTGGAGAAAATGCTGCAGTACAGTTTGTTACCGTTTCTTCTGTACTTGCGCTTTGGAAGCGGCAGTAAACTTAGCTATAAGTAAATGATCTGACGTCAACATTTACCTTATAAGAAATCGAAAGGAAAAAAAGTGTCAATTATCAAGTGATACAAATATCCAAAGATAAATAAATGATTTTGACTTGAAAAAAAAATAATTAGGAAGCATGGTTGGTGCGTGATCTTACCCACGGGCTCGCAGGGAGTTACTTACCATGGTGCTCCCAGCCGACCATCAGTTAGGATTAAGAGCATGGTTGGTGCGTGATCTTACCCACGGGCTCGCAGGGAGTTACTTACCATGGTGCTCCCAGCCGACCATCAGTTAGGTTTCACTTCTTCTTATCGTGTCGTTGGCTTGAATTTTAAATTTTGTTTTTCGAGAACGTTACCACTTTACGCTTCCCTCCGAGGCATAGTATAGGTCAAGCACGGTACAGCTGGTAGGGCATAGAGATGATCTAATGATCTAATCGTCATGACCAAAATCACCCTGTGCTTCTGCTTGGTCTATATGGCACCAGCGCGCCAGATTATGTTTGGGATACCATCATATCTGCATATCTGCATAACAGCAACCAAACCCTTACATCTACAAACTCCAAAGAAAATGCTTTTTCGTTGATAACCATTTTCATATATTCACCCAGAATACCCAAAGCTTAAACAACAACAAGCAAAATATATTAGAAGCCTATTTGGAAGATGTGCAAAATCTAGATGCTTTGTGTATTACAGAAACTTGGTTTAACAATGCAAAATTGAAACTCTTACAGATAAGTGGATACCAAATGGCATCTTCCTATTGTCGTGAAAACTACGAAGGTGGTGGCGTGTGTATTTTGCTAAAGGATGGCATAGAATTCCGCAATCGAACTGACATAGTGAATACTACTAAAGAGATTTGAAGTATGTGCTGTTAGTATTACTTGTCCGAATAATTTGTTGATTATTGTAATTTATTATCCTGATAGCAATAGGGATTTTGTTTGTTTTTGTGATTGTTTGACGAAACTTATGAACTTACTTATGACGAAGGAAAGCAAAACGGATATTGTAATTGTAGGCGACTTTAATATTGATATGTTAAATAAAAAATCAACTAAAACAAAGACTCTCTTAGACTTAATGTTATTACATAATTTTAAACAGCATGTAAAAAAGCCTACACGTGTTACAAAAGATTTTTCTCGTTGTATTGACCTAGTTTTTACCAATTTTCGGCGTTATAAAATATCAGTACATGTTCAAGAAAACGGATTTGCGGATCACAGAAGTGTTGTAGTGTCTATACCATCAGCACCAGTGAAAAAACAAAGGGATATGTGGTGGACAGAGAAAAGAATTTACAGTGACATAAATATGAATAATTTTAAATTAGAATTGCAATCGATAAATTGGAACAATATAATTAGAGAAGATCAGGAAATTAATACTAATTATAATATGCTTCATAATATACTAATGAATGTTTTAAATAAATGTATTCCTAAAAAACAAATTAAAATAAAAACAAAATATAATAAAACTTGGCTCACACCTGGAATAAAAAGGTCATGCAGACATAAACGCCAACTCAAAATTCTTTTGACAAAAAGTAATAACTCTATCTTAAAAAAATACTATAAAAAGTATGAAAAATTATTAAAAAAAACAATATACAGATCTAAAAAATTACAAAATATAAATAAAATGAAAAATACATCAAACACTACAAAAACTATGTGGAATATTATAAAAGATAGGACAAATAAGCGGAAAAATAAAACTAGAGAAAATATAAAAATTAAAATTGATAATAAATTAATAGATGATCCACTTGAAGTTGCAAATAGTTTTAGTAATTTCTTTTCTAAGATAAGTAACGACACAACTAAAAATTCAGGCAAAGGGCGACTTGTTTTTAACCCTCCTGAGGGTTCACTATTTTTATGGCCAGCTAGTATACAAGAAGTGACAAATATTATAAAAAACCTCAAAAATAAACGTAGTTTTAATATAGATGAGTTGCCTCCTGTATTGATAAAAACATGTGTCCAGGAATTAGCCTTTCCATTTATGCAAATTATCAATCAATCTTTTCGAGAAGGAGTATTTCCGGAGAAACTTAAAACGAGTATTATCAAACCTATTCATAAAAGGTAATAAGACTGCTGTTGAAAACTTTCGCCCAATTGCGCTGCCAACGACATCGTCAAAAATAGTAGAGACAGCTATGTGTAACAGATTGTATTCCTTTTGTGAAAAACATGAAATATTTGACAAAAACCAGTTTGGCTTTAGGAAAAATAGTTCGACAACTCTAGCTGTATATCATTTCATGCAAAAGGCGTTAGAGTATATAGACAGTAAGCAGTATGGTATTGGTCTTCTGCTGGATATGAGTTCAGCATATGATAGAGTATCTTTTAGAATTTTGCTTAGAATACTTTATGGCATTGGAGTGAGAGGAATCGCTCATGATTGGTTTTCTTCATACTTAAGTAACCGTCAACAGTGTGTAGAAATTGAGCATGTAAATCCTGAGACAGGCTCTATTGCACTCTATCAGTCAAATACATGCAATATGCCTAACTCAATTCCCCAAGGCAGTGTTCTCGGATGCATTCTCTTTTTAATCTATATTAATGACCTGCCTAAATTAATGAAAGAGCCACAGGAACACTGCGTCGTGTTCGCTGATGACATTTCCGTTTTATTTTCCTGTGACAATACCGTGACATTAAATAATCAACTCTCAAAAATTTTTGCTGACATTTCTCAGTGGCTAGAGGACCATAACCTAAAAATTAATTTGGCAAAAACTAAAATTATGCAGTTCAGACCCTACCAGAAAGCCTCTATAGACATACATTTTCAAGTAAATGGAAATACCATCAAATGTGTTGACAGTACAACGCTACTTGGTATAGAAATTGACACAAATATGTCATGGAAGCAGCATATCCAAAAAACAAAAAGTAAGCTTTCTAGTTTTACCTATGCTCTATCACAGCTGAAGCGTACTACAGACCTAAAAACTGCGTTAACAGCTTACTATGCCTACGCTCATGTTCACTTTCAATACGGCATTATATTATAGGGAAATAGTACAGATGTAGATAAACTTTTTAAAATACAAAAAAAATGTATTCGCATTTTAGTAAATGCTAAAGATCAAACTGAAAGCTGCCGACCCCACTTTAAAAAGCTAGGCATACTTACGTTAATAGGGATCTACATTTTTGAAATGTGTAAATTTGTAAAAAATAACGAAAATAAATACAAAACCAGGGAACAATCACGGAAAAGTAATATAAACACGCGGTTCAAAGGACTATTAGACCTTCCCACTGGCAGACTTGAACTATTTAATTCTGGGCCATTAGTTATGTCTGCAAAAATATATAATAAAATACCTTTAAGTATAAAAGATGAAAAAAACTTAAAAATGTTCATACGTAAACTTAAAGAGTATCTTGTCGAAAAATGTTTTTATAGTTTTTGAGAGTTTTTGGAATAGTTTAAAAAAAAAAATAGGTACAAATTATGTGTGTATAAATTTGATTATGTTTTTAAATTATTTTATTAATTTTAATTATTGACTATTTTTTTGTTTTCTATTTTGTTTGGACATATTTCTTATCATCATTGTATTAATAGTTTTTATTTAAGACTAGCTGTTGCCCGCGACTTCGTCAGCGTGGACTTTAGTTTATAAGAATCGTTATTTTGATATTTTTAATAAAACCGGTCAAGTGCATATCAGGTCACGCGCAGTGAAGTGTTCCGTAGTTGTGAATTTCGACTTAGAATTAAAACTAAAGATTTCATCATCATCTCAGCCCTTCTTCCGTCCACTGCTGAGCAAAGACATGTCTTCGTCGACACATCTCGGTCCTGTGCTGCTCACATCCAGGTGTAACCCGCGACTTTGATTATTTCGTCAACCCATCACATGGGCTCCGTCAGGCCAGTTGCCCTGCCTAGTGCTACTGTAAGTTCATGACCGTTGCCAAATTACAGCTTCTTGGTACTAATTATCTCTAAGTAAAACCACGGACAGAGAGACAGACAGAACACACACATTATCTCTAGTCACAGTCTAAGTCGATCGGAATTTTGACTATTAATATCGTTTTTTGCCAGATATTTCGACGGCCCTTCTGCCATCATGGTTCTGCCAGCATGGACTGTAAACTACATGTAAACTTACACTGTTACCGAATGTTACTGCTACGCCGTGGGTCTCTCTAATACGAAATACTTATGCAATACGTAGTGACTTTGCTCATAAATTTATTCATCTTCCGTCTTTTGGCGTCAGTTGCCACATCACTAATCTGCTGTAGCTCTCTGCAGCGAACTGCTGCCACCGTCTATACGTATCACCCCCTCTCCCCCGCCCTCCCGATGTGGCGGTGCAATGGTAAGCCTTGTCAAACATGTCTTTCGCTAAGCGGGAGATGAAAGTCGAGAAATAAGCATTTCTACTTTAAGTCCCGACGGATGACGGCGTTCCTCAAGTAACCTTAAACATAGGTTTTCTTAAGATCGCCTTAATCATGAGCCGCGTCCGTAGCTGGAAGCGAGAGGAAAGTACTGGATAGACCTTCCCCCGGGCCATTTTCACTATCGTCACCATTCTATTGATGTGGACTTTCAAGCTGAGGCATCTGCCAAACTTTAGATACCTCCAGGTATTTGACGTGCCAGTGTCTCGGCACATTTTACCAGTAGAGATTCAAGGATGGTAGGAAGTTAGTGTTCTCTGAGATCAATGTCTGCCTAGTATTCACTAAGAACCTCCGTTTGAAGAGTTTCTCGGGTAGGGCGTCCTATACGGCTGTTTAGAGGTTTGGAGAACTGGAAAATGACCATGATCTTTCGTTCCTCAGGGAAGGAGGTCACAATACTAAGTAGTCTTGGTATGGGTGTTCCACACATTTTTATTGCAGTGAGTTACAATTTAACCTAACCTTTTTTCCCTAACCTTTCTTCTTACGTGAGGAAAAGGTGCCTTTCGGCCACAGGAAATCGGACGGTTATGGCTCTCACCCACAAAAAAACTCATGGTGACATAACGGCGTTACCGCTTTTGCCAAGGCCGTGTGATAAATCTTGCTCCAAAGACCTGGTATACGGCGACCGCTTATCAGCGGCTTCGGCTGAGCTCATTCGAGGTACTCTCTCAGTTATCGAGAGGAGTCTGAGTGGCCTGCGCGGTGGTACATCGGCCTTCAATTTTATCCGCTAGGGTAAAGACGCGTGTTGACACAAATGCTCCTTTCAACCTAGAGGACCGTATTTGTGGAGCGACGGAATCCCGTTCCCATCGCCCGACTGGCCCACGTCATGAAGGCAGCAGTTGCGCCTCTTTTGCGCGGGAAAAAAATTGGTTGTTTGTAAAGTAGGTTTACGATCGAGATGTTTACGTGATAACGTCGTTTCACGGAATGACTGGCAGCGCTCGAGATGAGACGGGAGATCGGTCCGTCTCTCTCTCGTTATACCTGCGATCGCGCTCGTGAGGTTTTGGTGTGACACAAGTTTCTGAACATGTCACCCGACTAAAACGATTTTAAAGACGTTATCACGTCAAAATCCCTTTGGACACCTTGCCAGTAACGGGAGACCGGTATGGTTATGTGGCGTTTACCACTAAAAACTCCGCGGTGTCACCTCTCAGCCACTCTGGGCCAGCCCCGGCGCGGCGACCGCTATGGCGGTCCGTGACTCGCTCACTGCACCCTATGCTTTAGTGAGAGGACATCCCCTGCGCCTAACCTAATACTTCTTATTTTGATTCCTTTTTCCATTTTCGCACCCACAATCATGCTAAAAATGGCCGTTTCATGGCGTTGGGTCTTGCGGCCCTAGATTCTGTGTATTTTTAACAGCGCCATCTATCGGTGACCAACAAAAAAATAATAAAAACACTCCGAAAAAATCAAAATAGTAAATTTTAGGGTTCCGTATTCCGTACCCGAAGGCTAAAATCGGGACCCTGTTACTAAGACTCCGCTGTCCGTCCTTCCGTCCGTCTGCCTGTCTGTCACCAGGCTGTTTCTCATGAACCGTGATAGCTAGACAGTTGAAATTTTCATAGATGATGTATTTCTCTTGCCGATATAACAACTAAAAATAGAGTAAAATAAATATTTAATTGAGGCTCCCGTACAACAAACGTGATTTTTTATAGATAACGGGACGGAGCCCTTTGTGCGCGAGCCCGACTCTCACTTGGCCGGTTATCAACTTTATTATTTTATAAAAACCGTAATATAAAATTGACAAAAGTTTTAGCCAATGCTACTGTACAGTTTATTTCATAGCAAATTTTCTTTAAATTGATATAACTTTTTTATTTATCAACGGATTTCAATGAAACAACCACTACATTTTAAGTGAAACTTATTTAAATACATAAATGAAAATCGTAACCGAAGTTGTTCAGCCGTTTCTGACATTAGCGTCTACAAACACAGTTTTTCGAACAAAAATGTTTGACATGATTCTTTAAAATTGATATAACTTTTTCATTTATGAACGGATTTAAATAAAACAAACACTAAATTTTAAGTGAAACTTATCACAATATTTCAATGAAAACCGCAAACGAATCGGTTCAGCCGTTTCTCAGATTAGCGTGCACAAACGCACAGACAAACAAACAAACCGACAAACAGACAAAAATTCTAAAAATCATTGTTTTGTTTTCTTTTGCGTTGGTAAAAGCCCCCAAAAATATTTTTACTCATTTATCTTCCATGTACAGACAGCGATCGGTTACGATTTTATGTATTGATTTAGTTATTAGGTATTTATTATTATTATTGTAGTGCCCTACCAGGGTTCCATGTAGTGCTTTTATTTATTAATAACATCTATTTATATGTATGTACATGGAAACAATAAATAAATGAAATGAAATGAAATGAAGGATGCGGGAGCCAGAGAAGCTCATTAGGAAGACCGATAGCATAGCCGAAGGCTTTATTGCCATAGGTAGAGTGATGAATTGCATTGTATGTTTTGTTGTGACCGTACTAGAGTTGACCCGTAGTCCGTGATTGGGCAGTATGCGGTCGGCTCTTGTGGAGGTTGAGTTTCTGGAGGAAATCTTAAGGTCAAGTGGACCTGGTGATCACAGGTGGTAATACGCGTGTAGCGACATATGCAGAGTATGCACTTTTTTAAAACGACTGACGAGCGAACCCCCCGCGTCTCGCCAGTCGTCTCTTGGTCGTGTCGACCATCACTTGTGGTAAAACAATAAACCGTTCGTGTGATATCGGAATTTATCTTAAACTCCCCTAATAGTAAATAGATACCCCCGACACTGGTGACCCGCGAAAGTTTTTTTTTTTTCCTTTCTTAACGTTCCTAATTAACTAAAATAATTAAGTACGCTAATAATATTACAATCTAGCCTAAACTCAGGCTAATAAGTAATTTAACATTGACCTAGTTTTATACGTTTTTGTCTAAGAATGTGTCCATTCTTGGCACTTTTCTTACTGTCTCTATTAAGGGGAAGGCACTTTGTTCTTGTGTCTCTGCCGGCACATCACTGCACTATAATATCAATGTATTTTTTAAAACTACCCTAGTTCAAAATGTTTAGTTCTTTTGAGACGTCTCACTATGTCCGTGTTGTCGAGGAGCTGGATCGCCTCGACATTCACATGGTGAAGCAGTCTATACTCATGTGCTTCGGCGTATTTCTTGATAACTTTATCGACGGTCTGTATGTTAAGGTCCCGGTGTAGATCATCGATTCTTATATACCAGGGCGCATTCACAATAGCCTTCAGTACGTTATTTTGGAAGCGTTGAATTATTTCAATATTACTTTTTTTGGTACAGCCCCATAGCTGTATACCATAAGCACAGATTACTAATAAGTTACTACGTAACAGATACATCACTTCCCTACAAACGCCAAATACCTACGCTTTATTTAACTAAACTTTCTAGCTGTCAAGCGACGCGAGGAAATATGAGCCTAACTGCTTTGACTCAACGGAGCGTTTTAAGTGCACAGCGGGCGATGACGTCGGCCGTTGTGAGATTACCTTAGGGTTGACTCAATGTTGTAAAATACAAAAATGAACGTGACGCATATTTATGAAAAGAAATTTTATTAAAAAGGATCTATAGATGACTTGACTTTAAAAGTTGTGTCGTAATAAGAGCGTGTGATTTTCATAGAAACTTCATCGCAATGAGAAACATACGATATTGAGTAATTCTTTATAGCATACTTTCTAGTTTACGTAAATCGTTGTTATATACTTTACTAGAGGAGCTCGGTGGCCCGCACTAGCACTTTCGCATGTAAAGCGGCACCGGGCGTGGTCCGCACTTGGATGGGTGACCACAAGTGGCATAAAAATTGAGCTCCTCTGTGCTTCCGAAGGCACGTATAAGCCATTGGTCCCGGCTGTCATATTGTATGGCAGTCGTTAAGCTATGTCAGATGCCTTTAGGCAGCTTGAAAAATCTGAAACCAGTGTTGGCCACTTACACACACGAAAAACAACAACATATACTATCTGGATACAGTACATCGATGTTAAACTTTCGACGTTCAGTAGGACAATCAAACTTCATACCTACAAAATAATCTGATTGGACGAGACAGTACCAAATCCTATTCTATACGACTACCTACTTTTTAACGAAAAAAAAAAACACTTACTTTCCTCGTCTTTTGACAATGTGAAAAACGACAATTCTTTATTGGTTCTTTGATTTTGACTTTGGAATACCGCACAATAATGTCTTGACATTGTTAAATATAACGCTTGTTTATATTGTAAATATAAGAAGATATTGTAAACAAACAATACGCAGTAAGCAAGTCTTATGCACGCGACTACACAGGCCGGAGTGCGGCGCCCCTTTGCCACTTGGGCGTTAGAAAACACGGCTAGCCGGTAGGTACATTTTGAGCGATCTTGATCGAGTGACGGAGGCCTGCCATAAGTCCATACTGGCATGAGGACTTGTTTATAAAGTAGTAATTTGTTATTTACTGACAACGCAGAGTTCCTTCCAAGCAGCCAGTACATCTTTTGGAACCTTATATCAAGTTCCTCTCTTTTCTTTTTGACGTGGGCTTTCCAGCGAAGCTTCGCGTCAAGTGTCATACCTAGGTACTTAGCAGTATTTTCATATGGCACCTGCTGTCCATTTATGTAGACGGGACAGTAGTCATCATATTTATTTGTGAAGTTGATGTTGACAGACTTCGATTCGTTAAGCTTAATAAAGCTTAACGAATCGAAGTCTGTCAACAAAAGTTCATAACTGGACAAAGAAATGGCGAATACGCCATTTCTTTGTCCAGTTATGAACTTTATTAACAGCGGCTTGGACCTTTTCTGCTGCTTCTGCATGACTGTTTCCGACTGCCATAATAGCCGTGTCATCAGCGAAGGTCGCAATCGAGTTTTCTTCTAGTTCAGGAATGTCACAGGTGTATAATAGGTACAGGACCGGACCTAATACACTTCCTTGAGGTACTCCAGCTTTTATTTCCTTAACTTCAGAGTATGCATGATCTTGTCGCACTCTAAAGGCTCTATCACTTATATAAGAAGTAATTATCTCTACAAAGATATTGGGAAGCATTCTTTTAAGTTTCAAAATGAGACCCTCGTGCCACACCTTATCAAAAGCTTGTGCTACATCTAGAAAGATAGTTGAACAAACTTTTATTTTCTAGAGATTGTTCAATGATGTTAGTTATCCTATGTACTTGATCAATTGTAGAGTGATTTTCTCTAAAGCCAAATTGATGTTCAGGAATAAGTTTTCTCGTTTCTATGATAGGTTTTAGCCTTTTAAGTAACAGTTTTTCGAACAGTTTTTACATAACGGGCAGCAAGGAGATTGGCCTATACGACGTTGTTTCATTTGGTGGTTTTCCAGGTTTTGCTATCATTATAACTTCAGCTATTTTCCGCAAGTCTGGTACATATCTAAGTCTCAATGCAGCATTTATCAGATTAGTTAGCTTAACTATAGCTTTTCTGGGAAGGTTGTGTAATATTTCCCCTGATATCAGATCAAAGCCAGGCGATTTTTTTGGATTTATGTGTTGTTTTATTTCGCGTAAGACTTCTTTCGGTGTCGCAAGCTTAATGTTGTCTTGGTCTTCGTTGATATTGTTCATTAGTAACTGCCCACCTTCCAGATTCCATTCTTAAGGGAGGGATGTGGTTGATGGGGCGTTTCAAATATTTTGTAGCCTTCCAGAGTGAATAGTCTGTGCTACGGTCACTAGTAAGCTTTTGGAGATACGTGTTTGTACACTCATCAACATGATTCTGGATTACTTGTTTAAGTTTTTTGTTGAGGTTATTTAATTTTCTCTTGTCTTCTGGTGACCTAGTTTGGTGCCATAATTTCCTTTGCTTTCGTTTTTCTGTTATGAGTTCTCTAATTTCTATTGGATACACATTTCTGACAAGTTTTTTCTTTACTTTAGGAGTGTTGTTCCATGCAGTCCGTTGTATTAGAGTAACGAACTTTTCAAGATCTATATTCAGCTGCTCGGGGGTCTTTAATGGTACTCTAAGGTCGATATTTCTATCTAATTCAATTTGAAAACTCTGCCAATCAGTATGTTTATTGACTAGATAAATTAGTTTCTTTACTTAGAACTTTCTCACTTATTTCTAGGTATATAGCTGAGTGGTCCGAGTTCATATCAAAGCTTTGATCTGTTCTCATAAAATTAGATGACACATTTTTGTAAATGAAAAAGTCTATTAGTTCTGGTATTTTTAGTGGGTCCGTTGGCCAATATGTTGGATATCCTGTTGATGCAACATCACAGTGTAGATCTTTGATGGCATGCGTCAGCCTTCTTCCTTTTGTGTTAGTCAGTCGAGAGCCCCAATATGTGTTTTTCGCATTGAAGTCTCCACCTAGTATAAATCTATCGCCAAGCGTGTGTAAAATATGTAAATACAAATCTTTATTTATTTTGTGTCGAGGTGGACAGTATATTGCTGCCACTGTTAGCAGGTTGTTTTTGGTGTTTACTCGAACTGCAGTGCATTGAACTTGTGGTATCTCATGCTTAAGGTATTCTTGGTGTTGGATATTTTCCTTGATGATCACAGCACTGCCACCTCTTCCTTTGTTTGCTGGATGCAGTGTATAGTAAACCTTATAGCCTTTAAGTGTAATATATGATTGTTTAGTAAAATGTGTTTCGGACACTAGACACACATCAATATTTTCCATATCTAGGACTACTTGCAGTTCATTTTTGTGTTTAAGTAGCCCATTGCAATTCCACGCCATAATTTTAAGATTGTTCATGGTTTGTTTTTATGAATAGCGATCTTGGTGCTATTTTCAATTTTTTTCAGACGTTCATCAAATGAAGTTATAAGTTTAAGTATTTCGTCTAACTTATTTTCATTAGGGGTGGCTTGCTCTTTGCGTGGGGAGCTCATTGAATTTTTTCTTTTAGGTTCTTTGCTTTTCCAGCTCAGTTTGTTGACTGCGTCTTCAATTTGTAAGCCCTTTGCTTTAAGATCTTCTACGATTCTTTCCGGCTTACATGTTGAAGGCAACTTTTTTGCCATGACTCTAATAGGCCTTTCCTGCTTATTTTCATAGGAATGCCATAGAAAGTTATTCGCTGATAACAGCTTCGTTACGGCCCTATATGCGTCTTCATTACACACATTTATTTTGACGCTGTCACCATTCAATAATTTAATTGTAAAGGTGATTTCAGGCTGACTTTGTGTCAAGAAGTCATAAAAGTTTTGGTAGTTCTTTACCCCATCCACTATGATGGGAGGTGGAGGGGGAACTTTCTTTACCTTTTCTAGTTTAGGTGTTTCTTTTTCTTGAGGTGAGAGTGTGGGTGACGTGTTCAATTTTCTTTTCTTTCGTGATTTCGTTCTTATCCACTCTGTCTCTTTAGCTAGTTCCTCCTCGTCGGTATTGTACTCAGCGTGCACCGACGACGATTCTGCATTAGGAGCTGCTGGAGCCGCAGCTTTAGTCTCAATGACGCTTTGTAACTGCTGTTGGAGAGTCACAATTTCTTTTTTTAAGTCTTCTATAAGGCTCTGCTGTTTAAGCCTTTCTTCCTGCTCTTTTTTGAAACGGTTATATAAATAATGTTCCGTTTCAGTTTTTAACTGAATAGATTTAGAAGGCGTATTCATTGTCAAGGCAGATGAGAACGTCGCCTTAACAATTACTCGTCGCACGTAATCATATCGAATGCAATGACTCACCGATGTAGGTCATCGCGGCCGGCCGAGGATACGTGACGACGATGGACTTTGTTTTGATGCGTTAGCACTTTCACTGCACTGTGTTAATGCGCGACATATGTGATTGTGACACAACTGCTCTACTGGAAGATTAAACGATCACTGAGAGTATGCGCTTTTTTAAAACTACTGACGAGCGAACCCCCCGCGTCTCGCCAGTCGTCTCTTGGTCGTGTCGACCATCACTTGTGGTAAAACAATAAACCGTTCGTGTGATATCGGAATTTATCTTGAAATCCCCTAATAGTAAATAGATACCCCCGACACTGGTGACCCGCGAAAGTGAAAAGGAACAGTTCAGTTGTGCATAATTTTGTGATTTCGGACTTTAATTTAAAATGAACCCTCATATACCTCAAGTGCCGTCTACGGTTCCCGGGCCGGCCAGGCACCTGCAGCCGGCGCTCCCGCTGTTTTAGTAGATATGGAAGAAAAATATAGTTTGTCAGCTATCAGCCTAACCAACAAAATCCCAGATTTTTGGACGGATCAACCAAGGGTATGGTTCATACGAACGGAAGCCATACTAGCACCTCAGAAATTAAGTGACGAAACAAAATTCAATATTGTTGTCGCAAAATTAACAAAGGACGTTATCCAGCAAGTATCGGACATCCTTGTGGACCCACCGTCAATTCAAAAATTGGATACACTAAAATCCAGATTATTACAAATTTATGAAGAGTCGGAAAATCTAAAAATACAGAAATTGTTCGGGGAAATGGAGTTAGGGGAACAAAAACCGTCTCAACTTTTGCGTCGGATGCGAGACCTTGCAAGAAGGAAAATTCCGGATGAAACCCTCCGTATTTTGTGGCAAGGTCACCTACCGCCAGCGGCAAGAGCTGTGCTCGCAGTAACGGAAAATGTGGATATGGAGAGTTTGTGTGATATCGCCGATAAGATTCAAGAGACGACTCGGCCTGCAAATGTCACAGAAGTGGCTCAGGTCTCATCCGGCGATTGCGACAAGATTATGGCAGAAATCGCTAAGATTAACGTGAGGTTAGACAAGATGGATGGTGGCAGGTCAAGGTCACGACAGCGCAATGGTAACAACAGGCGCTCAGCATCGCGTACGCGCAGCTCATCACGGCAACGTACACCCAACAGCCCAGATTGGCTTTGCTTTTATCACTACCGTTTCAAGAACCGTGCTAACAAATGTGTTAAGCCCTGTGCCTGGAAAGCTCCGGAAAATTAGATGTAGTGCAGCCAGTGGCGGAAATCTGTACTATTTTACCATCACACCGCCTATGCGTGACCGACTTAAACAGTGGTCTACGTTTTTAGTGGATACGGGGGCAAACGTCTCAGTGCTACCGCGGCGTAAAAAACTTTTTAACGATAGTGAGTGCTCGGATTACAAACTATTTGCGGCAAATGGTACGGAGATAAAGACTTACGGTACTCAATCGCTTGTGCTTAATTTAGGACTACGGCGATGTTTTCAGTGGACTTTTGTCGTCGCGAGTGTTAACCAACCTATCCTGGGAGCAGACTTTTTAGAACATTTTAAACTACTTGTGGACTTAAGTGATCGTAAGCTGGTGGACAAAAATACAAATTTAGGTAGTCATTGCTTCGCTTGTGAACTATAGTGAACCATCTTTAAGTACTGTAGACAGTCAACACCCGTTCTCGGAACTTTTGAAGCAATACTCGGAGATTACTAAACCGTTATCGTTCAAGGAACCGTCAAAACATCATGTGTATCACCACATCGAGACTACGGGCCCGCCTGTTTTCGCTCGAGCGCGGCCGTTACCGCCAGATAAGTACAGTAAGGTAAAAGAGGAGTTTCGCGTGATGCAGGAGATGGGAATATGTCGACCTTCAAACAGTCCTTGGGCTAGCCCTCTCCACGTCGTCCCGAAGAAGAACGGTGAGTTACGTCCTTGCGGAGATTATCGTAGACTTAACGCTGTAACGAAACCGGATAGATACCCTATTCCTCGCTTGCAAGACTTTACATATCTGTTAGCCGGTAAGAAAATTTTCTCTTGATATCAAAAGGTCTTGATATCAAAAGGGCTTATCATTTTTTCGAAATTGCGCCAGAAGACCACAAAAATGTGCGGTGATCACTCCCTTCGGCCTTTACGAATTTCCAAGGTTAATGTTTGGTTTAAGGAACGCAGCACAATCATAATAATAATAATAATAATAAAATGATTTATTTGAGATGCAAACACAAAAAATATATGACACAAAAAATATATAACACAAAAAGAAAATTAAAAATAAACTAATTGTGTTGTACCTCAAAGAGGATCCAACTCAGCATGTGCTGGCTGTAGGGACTGCCAGCGCTGGTCTTCCGTAGGACCCCTGTTGACGTCACGGAAATAAGTACTGACTACTGAAGTTAACAAAAACAAATAATAGACCGCAATAATAATTAACGAAAGAATATTAAAATTAACATAATATAAATCCTAATGTTAGGTAGCATTACCAATGAATTTGGAGCATGCAATTAGATAGGACAAGAGCGATATCTACAGATCAGGGCAACAAACTAATGACAATTGCCAACCAATTCAATTTAAATAATGTAAAAAAGTGAAACAATACTGTGGGTACCCCACTATTGTGTTTCTTATTATATTTCATTTTTACACCGATTCACAGTAAGTACCGTTTAAATTTAAATTGCACTCGTATCCTGCCTGAGCATTCCCTGTTTGCTTTGATGTTCAATCAAGAAATTCTTAAGATGTTGTTTAAAACTTTAAAAACTTTTCCGGTCTCTAATAGGCGGTGGGATATTATTCCAGCACTTGGACGCAGCGTAACGAAAACTACCCCTAAAAGCAGCAGTACGGTGACGCTGCGTCGTTAGCTGTACGGAACATTTCCTGACACCACCCCGGCACTTAAATTTAGAAGCAAAATTTAACTTATCGTAAAGATAAAAGGGAGCTTTATGATTTACAACACCGAACATAAGACATGCAAGATGAAGTTTGATGCGGTGCTTCATTTTTAATAAAGAGTGTTTATTAAGGAAGGGTGTTACGTGGGCTCTGAAAGGAATGTCGAAGCAGAAACGAGCACAAGAGTTTTGGACTCTTTGAATGAGTCTTTTTGTTTTGCTGAGCAAGCGGGGACTTACTACTATATCCGCGTAGTTTAATTTGGAAAGAATCAAAGCCTCCACCAACTGGATTCTCAAGGATTCGCTAAGATAAGGTCTGGCTTTATAAAGGATTTTTAACTTGAAAAAACAGTCACGGACAGAGTTAGCAACGTGAGTCTCAAAGCGCAATTCCGAGTCCATGACTAACCCAAGATTTCTTGCAACAAAAACTCTTTCTACTGTCTCACCTAGCAAAGTGACAGTTTTGGTAGGTTGTAGCGACTCTAACTGATGCTTGCTGCCAAACATGATTAGTTTGGTTTTGTTAGGGTTCAGTAACAGACTATTATTGGCAGACCACTCTGCAATACGCTGTCAGTCTT
The DNA here is from genome assembly GCA_963555685.1 of Acrobasis consociella. Classification (NCBI taxonomy): domain Eukaryota; kingdom Metazoa; phylum Arthropoda; class Insecta; order Lepidoptera; family Pyralidae; genus Acrobasis; species Acrobasis consociella. The sequence goes on along the minus strand of OY743125.1, from coordinate 13,045,798 downwards.
CATTTAGCTTGTCAATAGCACTGTCAATTTCAGACTGTGAATTTAAAATCATTTTAGCGTTTCATGAATAATTCTGTTTTACACGGTTTAGATTTTGTATACTGTTATATTGATGACGTATTCATAGCAAGTAGTGACGCCACCACACATAAAAAACATTTAGAGCTTGTGTTTCAAAGATTTGTTGAGTTTGGTATCTGTATCAATCAGGATAAGTGTTGTTTCGGTAAGGATAAGTTACAGTTTTTAGGATATGAAGTTTCTACTGAGGGGATACGTCCTTTGGAAGATAAGGTTCAAGCAATCAAGGAATTTCCAAAACCGCAGACAATTTTGGAGTTACGTCGTTTTTTGGGAATGCTGAATTTTTATCGTGCTCATCTTCCAAAGGCCGCATCGTATCAGTCAGAGCTTAACAAGTATTTGCACGGTGCTAAAAAGAATGATAAAACTGTTATTCAATGGACAGAAACTGCGGAGAAAGCTTTTGAACAGTGTAAGGTTAGTTTACAAAACGCCTGTGCTTTGTTTCACCCAGTAGCAGACGCACCGTTAGCGTTAATGACGGACGCCTCCGACACGTGTGTGGGCGCAGTATTGCAACAATACTTTTGCAATTCTTGGAAGCCGCTTGGTTATTTTTCTAAGGCGTTATCAACGGTGCAACGGAAATACTCAACGTATGATCGGGAATTGTTATCAGTATACATGGCTGTTAAACATTTTAGGAACCTGCATGAAGGAAGGTCTCTCATCATTTATACCGATCATAAGCCATTAGTTTACGCATTTTCAAAGATAGGCACTGATAAGGAAACACCTCGACGGACGAGACAACTAATTTTCATAAGTGAGTTTTTGACCGACATTCGTCATATTGAAGGTCAGGACAACGTGGTTGCGGATGCGCTTAGCCGCATCGAAACAATACATTGTCCCACGACGGTCAATTACGCAGCGTTAGCAGAAGCTTAGTCCCACGACGAGTATGTCACAAACAACAGCTAAGGTAACATTCGTTTGAAATGCTTTAGCCTACCTAATTGCAATTTTAAGTTATATTACGATTTTTCAAAGGATAATGTTCAGCCGTATGTACCGAAAAAATTTCGTAGGATTATTTTTGACAGCGTGCACGGTATAAGTCACCCAGGAATCAGATTTCACGTAAATGAGTAAGCGAAAAATTTTTCTGGCCTAACATGAATCGAGATATTGGACTTTGGGCAAAAACATGTATACAGTGTCAGAGAAGCAAGGTCCATAGGCATACACTATCAAATTTAGAGCAGTTTTCGGCATGCGATAGGTTTGAACATATCCATGTTGACATTGTAGGACCCCTCCTCACGTCATCAGAAGAATATAGATATTTGGTTACAATGATTGATAGGTGTACTAAATGGCCTGAATGTTTCCCTACTACAAATATCACGGCGGACACTGTCGCGCGTATTATATATCAGGGATGGATAACCAGATTCGGCTGTCCGCGCAAGATAATACGCGTTTGATGCATATAATGGGCGTGAGAAAATCGAGATCCTCGGCTTTTCACGCGCAATGTAACGGGGCAATTGAGAGATTTCACAAGTAATTCAAGGTCGCTGTCGCTCTTACTGCCCGTATGGACAGCAGCACATCCTGGGTAGACGAATTGCCGACGGTAATTCTAGGTTTGCGTGCAGCGCTCCGTAGTGATAGTGGCGTAAGTGCCCCTGAAATGGTGTACGGGCATGCTTTAAGGTTGCCATGCGAATTTTTCGACACTGCTAAATATAAGGTATCCGTTCCCGAGACTAGTTGAACGGGTACGAGAGACGATAGGTAAGTACAAGCCTGTGTTAAGTTCGCAACGCTGTTCACGGTCAATATTTGTGCACCGTGATCTCAAGACTAGTGATTATGTTTTTATAAGAAATGATGCAGTTAGGAAACCTTTACAACCGACCTATGACGGTCCCTATAAAGAGTCATGCAAAGAGGAAGTAAGGTTTTTGTAATTAAAATTAAGGATAGAGTATCACGTATTTCAATAGATAGGCTAAAACCCGCGTATGTACTTCAAGACGATGACGTAACCGTACCGCAGAGAAGCACTGTGTGCCCTGTACCGCTGGATCGTGAAGAAGGTACAGGTGGACGGTTAGACGTATCTAAAAGTATCGTGCCGCAGAGAAGCTTGTCAAGTCCTGTGCAATGGGAAAACAGCACGGGAGGTAGCGATACAGATAGTGGTCGTTTAGTGAAGAGACCACAACGTTTCGTTAGTTTCGTAGATACGAATATTTTTTTATCGTAAATAGTATAAGTTCGTTTTAGCACATGTACTTAGGTAGTGTAACTTTATACAATATACCAACCATGTTGCTAAATCGTTACGTTAACCTCTGTTGTTAATTTACTCTATGTGCTTCATTTGTTCAGGAAATGTAGAGTCAGTAAATTGTAATGCAGTAGTTGAATGCAAGTTACATGGCATTACTTAGTAAGTAACCAGCACACATATCGTATTTCATTACTGTAGAAATGAATGGAAAAATGTTTGTTTTAAATTAGTATTTAGGTATAGGATATGTAACGCAATTAGCTTACACCGAATTTTACATTTGTTAATTTTGTTTCATATATTAATTTGGACAGTAGATTTTCTACCTTGTACGCAGTCGAACGTTCAAATTAAACAATTTATAAAAATGGGCCAAACTCCAAGTAAAGAACAAGTTATCGTTGCCCAAAACGGAAGTGATGAGCATATTAATGATCACCATCATTGGTCTACTAATACTGGTAGTGGTGTACGTCGTGTGGAGGCAGTTCCGCACCCGCGTGCGATCCTGGCTACGCAAGCAGATCGCGGCCAGCGTGCCGAATCTCACTCATGTGAGAGTGGCGCAGGCCACCTAAGTTGCAGCGTCGCAGCCAGTGGTTCTAAACCCGGCGGCCGCGACATCCCAATCTTTCGCGTGATTGTGCACATATTTGTGATGTGAAAGTAGTGCGTTGCGTTACATACCTACATAAGTGTTTGTATTTGTAAAAGATTTTTTTTTTCACTTTTTACATATTTTTTTTTTCAATTTTTTTTTTAACCTTTTGTTGTTTAGTAGCAGTAAAAGTTCGTAACTAATAAAATTAATTTACTTTCAAAATTTTTTTACTCAAAAATTTTGTAAAATGTAATTTAAATATTACCTTTTTTTTCTTTTTTGAAAAAGGGGGGGAATAATGTAGCAACATATGCAGAGTATGCACTTTTGTAAAGCGACTGACGAGCGAACCCCCCGCGTCTCGCCAGTCGTCTCTTATGGTCGTGTCGACCATCACTTGTGGTAAAACAATAAACCGTTCGTGTGATATCGGAATTTATCTTGAACTCCCCTAATAGTAAATAGTCACCCCCGACACGCGTATTAGTGTGAGGCTAACGATGGCAATTTTGTTATTGATATGTCCTGGTAATCTCCTAACTGAATTAATAATTACTGTATCTTTTTTTTTTAAACATCGTTAAAATATAGAAGTTCTATTCGTTTTGATCCAATTTAACTTTCATAACTGGTAAAGAGAACATATGATTAATAACAACTTTAAACTAGCAGGAAGGCTGGCTGCGTTCCTTAAGGCCATACCCAAATTTTCCGGGTTCCAGTGGCGCCGCCATTTAAAATAAATCATTTAAAAGGAAACGGAGATATCATTTAAAATTGTATCTTGGTCAAGTTCTAGATACCCATTCAAAGTATTTTTTAAACTACTTTTTGTAGTTTAAAGTGAGAACGTGAAGCTTTTCTACGCACATTTGCGAAAAACGGCCACTTTTAGCTAATGTGCGTAGAAAAGCTTCACGTTCGCACTTTAAATTATAAACAGTAGTTCATAAAATAGTTTTAAGGGTTATCTAGGGCTTGACCAAGACACAATTTTGAATGATCTCCGTTTCCTTTTAAATGATTTATTTCAAATGGCGGCGCCACTGAACCCCGGAAAATTTGGGTATGGCCTTAACATGTGATCGCTGCACATAGACATGAATTCATTACTATCAAATTCGATTTTAAAGATTTATCGATGTTCATTTTTTTGTTTTGAGTTTATTACATTTTAGATCGTTTAATCCAATTAAGTAAGTCATCTAATAAAGATGGTTATTTATAGCTAGAAAAAATAAAATAAACAGTACACGATAATTAATTTAACTAAAAACTAAATAACCTACCTAAATTAAAATATTAAAAGTATGAACTTAAATATAACTAACTAAAAATATATAAAAATAAAACATATACCTAAGAGACTGGCGGCATTGCCTCGTCGTACGGCAAGACTTCTTAAAAAAAATACTAAAGCTTTGTTTTGATCAGGTTTGGCCGAACGGTAAATATGTACATACTTATTATTATTTTATTTCTTATTTTTATTGTAGTCTAGTATAGTAGTTTTTGTAGTTTAGTGTACACCCCGTCTGCTAACGTTTCACTATGTTCTTTCCATCCATCGGTTGTCTGGAAGAAATCGCTTTTAGCGATAAGACCGCCCATTGTACATTTTATGTTTTTTTTTTGTGTAAATTTGTATAATTTTTATTTTTTTTGGTGTACAATAAAGTATTACTTAACTTAACTTAAAAAAAAAAAACGGTGTACCGTTTGTGCTTTGTGTTGATCTTAAATATGAAACCCGAGGACGGGTGTTACTGTCAAGATGGCAGTGTCTGCGAGTTAAAAATTGATTCCTTTGAATTGATCCATGAATTTTGTTGATTCGAATTATTGAATACGTAAGCATTGTGCGAAAAATCCCTTACTCATGATTTCTTTATAATTATTCCTGTATAGATCTTGGCTGAAGGACAAATAAAAGACCGGTTCAGAAAAGTAGTTTTGCAAGGCACTCTTCTGGAGTAGAATTTTTGCGAGTTGAAATTTTGTTATAGTTTTGTGGGACGCTTATTGCCGAGCTAGATCAGAATCATTTTATGGTTATTTCTAACCATGCTACCATAGAATACATAATAATACATAAGTACAGAAGATTCACTCTGAAAAATCAATTAAAGGAATAGAGACTCTCGCTACGATACAATTAAGTTCAATTCAGGGGCCTTACTCCATAATGTTATCGACGAAAGTCGTCCGTCATACGAGCAGTTCAAGGCAATCCATAACACATACGCGATGACGTCGTCGATCGCTTTAGAACGGACTAAAGACGGGACTAAACTACTTTGACAGATAAATAGCTTAAACGGTACTCTATAGAGTCAAAATGTCAACTTGACAGCACGTGAGTCGACCGAAAATGCCCCCCCTCCCACCCCGCATCATACCCCGCCAATGTCAACTCCGTCGTCACGGCGATACGGCTTTGGGCTCTTATTGGCTAGTTAGAACGCGATGACGTCGTCGCGACGCTTTCGAACGGACTAAAGACGGGACTAAACTACTTTGACAGATTAATAGCGTAAACGGTACTCGATAAGTGTCAAAATGTCAACTTGACAGCACGTAAGTCGACCGAAAATGCCCCCCGTCCCACCCCGCATCATACCCCGCCAACGTCAACTCTTTTAGTTACGGACCTCGTCGCGCCGATATGGCTTTGGGCTCTTATTGGCTAGTTCGGAGGTCTAATTATATCACAGATTAGACAGATAATTATATCTAGTCGGCATATCCATCGAAAAGCTGTGAACGTACTCGTAGTGATTATTTATATTCTCTTTGAGCTGTGGCTATATTTAGTATCCCTTAGCCCCCTTAGCACAAGTTTAATGGTCCTACCTAGCTCAATCAGTGTGATTTATTATTATGTAACTATTCACCTAAGTAGCAGTTGCTTAAATGATTGTATCTTTATCGAACAATAGTAATTGTTCGAGGACATAAACATAACCTAACCTAAAGGATGCTCCGGAACTTCAAGAGGTCTCAAAGGTAAGCAATTTGTGAATTTTGTTTATTAAAAAAAGTATATATATATATGCCTACTTAGCCTCATACCTAAATTGCCTCATAAAATTTTCTATATTTTTACAGATATTAATTATTGCTCTTGCATTTTATGCAAGGGCCGTTACCAGAAGGATGTGGATGTGGCCCAGGTTGCCATCATGGCGCAGCAGTCAGCAAGCACGCTATGGCGAAAATAGCCATGCTTTTATTTGGCAATAATATGGAGGATATAAATCATCTGCACCGAGAATATTACTAGGTATGTAAGCACTATGCTTTTTATCACTACATACTGACTTTGTTTACATCACACTTCGAATGGGCATGAGCTGGCTGTAGCTGAAATTCCGGATGTGAAGTTGGATCCAATGTCAAAAATATTTAAATTGATGAATACATGTACTGTTTGCTATCCTAGCTAGTGGTACAAAAATATTCACTGACTATGGGTTAATTCTAATAAACATTATTATAATCATTTTGAATGACTTTTTTCACCTCCACTTCACCAAAAGGCAAAAAGTGGCCTTTGGCTCTTATAATAGCCCTATGGCTCTGTCACCCCTGTTATTTCAGCGGGTTCCATGGCATATTTCTGCACTGATGCTGCACTTTACTTGTAATTATGGTTAAATTGAGCATTTTGAACTAAATGAGATGTGCGGAGCTGTAAATATGACAAAGTACATCACATTTAAATCTTAAAGAATTTACTCTCTAAAACAGGATAATCTAATATATTGGTATACAATTATTTCAGGTTTTCAAGAAGAGACACGTGGTGATGACACCGTGTACAACAATTTGTCTAAAATGATGAATAGTACCATGCCCGGTGTGAAGATATTTATTCCACCTCATTCCTCTACAGGAAGAATATAGGTAACAGAATGAACAGGAAGAAGAGCAACAACCAGCCAGAATCTGACTGTTATCATCCATAATCCATCCTTTTTGATTACATTGTGCCTTATTTATTATCTTCTTACTGGTTTTTACCATTTCATATTATGGACTTTAAATAAAACAATATATTATAAAATAGTTTTGTTTTTCATTTACCAAAGAAACCACTTTTAACATCAAAGTACATTTTGTTTATGATAAGTTATTTCTCTGCTAGGTTTGAAACTATTTAAAAATGTATATACATTAAATAAAAAAGAATCATTAATCAACGGGCTACATCGTTCTGCAGATCTGACAGAAAGAACCATACAATAAACCTAGGTACCTAGGTTAGTAGGTAATGTTAAGTAAACATTATGTACAGACAAAGCATTATGTGTTTTGTGGCTTGAAAGTAGACCGAGCCCAATGCCAAAAAACTTAAAAACCACTTTTAGCATTGTGGTGGGCGAGAAGGTGGCAAAAGGAATCAAATCGAGTCTCGGTCTATATTGCCGTCGTTGTATCCATCGAACAAACGAAGTAAAGCTTTGGAGACACCAAAATTAACAGAGCTGCTCAGTTTTGTCGTAGGTAGCTCATTTACTGGGTTTTCGGTCTGGTTCTTGCGACATTCCCATCCTTGGGGCTCAAAATTTGCTTTTTGGTTTGGTAACAGCTGCCTTTCGAAAAAAAACTGGTTAAACTGGAGAACTTTTTAAAGAACAGATAGAAATTTAATAAACAATTTGAGTTAGGTTAGGTATTTGTTGTTTGATGTTATTTACACACGAATGTCATGTTTGAAGTTGACATGTCTGTGGAACTTTACTTTTAATGATCATGGCGTCTGGGATATTGAGTCGTACTGATTTTACAATAATAAAATCAATTATATTTTCTTATTATAATAACACTTTTAGGTTCAGATTGGCTTCACTTGTAAGAAAAAAAAGTAAGATTCCCATATATATTAGCCAATCAAGATAAATTTATTGTTTTCGAAAGTACCGATATAGTACCGATAAATTTAGCAAAAAGTTTCACACCACCGGTCTCGGATAGTCTCGATGCGTATCCGTATTGTACGGAACGACTGGTACGGAGTAGGCATGCCGTACCGGTGTCGATCCGTGTCTTTAGTACGCCCGTAGATACGGCGTATGTTTTTAGAGAGGGGCCGTCGCGGCGATACGGCTTTGGGCTCTTATTGGCTAGTTCGGAGGTCTAATCGTATATCTATAGATCTATAGGTACCTAGTCGGCAGTAGAGGTTTTAGGGTAGGGCGCGGTTGGGCGACCGCCCAGGGCGCCGGATATAAAAGGGCGCTACGAAAGTATATCCCTACCCTCGTTCATTGATCGAGGTCTACTTACTTTTTATAAATTATTATTTCATTAGGTATATTTTATTGTGGATATCTAAAAGTGTTCCACCGTAACATCCGAACCAATTATCCAATTTTGACAAATGAGATGTCTATCGATTCTTGTTTCTGTCCGGGTGACAAAGTCTACAATTAGTATGCAATAAATATAACGAATTCGACATACAATAATTTCGAGGCAATTTTTTTTTGTTTTTATTTCGAGTCGTGTATCAAATGACAGGTATCTTAATTAGCACATTTCAATAATATATATTGTTAGCTGCAAATGGCTTCCGCAGTTGGGTATTAGCTTATAAAACGTAGGTAAATCTTGTTTCGAATGGGTTGGAATTGCAGTTAGGTAGGGGGCACCGTAGTATTTCGCCCAGGGCGCTGGTAGGGCTAGAACCGGCACTGCTAGTCGATATATCCATCGAACAAAATAAAAATAAAAATGACTTTTGACTTTGCATAACAGCTGTGGCTATATTTACTTAGTACCCTTATCCCCCTCAGTACAAGTTTAATGGTCCTACCTAGCTCAATCAGTGTGATTTCTTACTATATAACTATTTACCTAAGTATTTAGCAGTTACTTAAATGATTGTATCTTTAATGAACAATAATAATTGTTCGAGGACATAAACATAACCTAACCTAAAGGATGCTCCGGAACTTCAAGAGGTTTCAAAGGTAAGCGATTTGTAAATTTTGTTTATATAAAAAGTATATATACCTATATGCCTACTTAGCCTGATACCTAAATTGCCTCATAAAATTTTCTATATTTTCACAGATATTAATTATTGCTCTTGCATTTTATGGAAGGGCCGTTACCAGAAGGATGTGAATAAATAAATAAATAAATATATAGAGACAAGTTGCACTGATTGAGCTAGCCCCAAAGTAAGTTCGAGACTTGTGTTACAGGATACTAAATCAATGATACTATATTTTATAACAAGTACATATATAGATAAACATCCAAGACCCAGGACGATTTGAAAAAAACCATTTTTCAACTTGCCCTGACCGGGGATCAAACCCGGGACCTCTGGGTGGCGGACTAGCATGGAGACCACTACACCACGGAGGTCGTCAAAAGCATATAAATCATCCGGTACCTCGTTATTCTCAGTTGAACTATTAGTACTTTACACTTAGTGCCCTCCAGCAGATTTTACTCTCTTAAGAGTCCGGCGACCCTAGACTTCTCCATACAAACGTAGTACACGTTTAATTTTGAAACCACATGTCAGATTCCGGTAAAAATTGGTAATTGTAAAGAAATTGCAATTATCTAGGGTTATATTGGGTTTCCTATAGTAAAATTATGAACTGGAAAGAAAATATAACGATTTAGAAGTTTCCCATACTAATGGTCAAAAATGATATAAAACACTATATTCTATTTCAAGTTCATATTTTTACTAAACTTAATATAAACCTAGATAATTGCAACATCTTTGAAATTACAAAATTTTGCCCAAATCGGACATGTCGTTTTGAAATAAAACGTAGACTACGTTTGTATGGAAAGTTGTATTTTGGTCTAGGGTCGCCGGACCCTTAACCCCTACGCTCATCGCAGGATCATCATTATCTCAGCCGCATAACGTCCACAGCTGGACATAGGCCTCTCCCAAAGATTTCCAAAATGACCAATCTAGAGCGGCTTGCATCCAGAGCCTTCCAGCGACCTTGGTTAGGTTGTCAGATATAGCAGGATAATGTTATATAATGGTATAAAATTATTTCAGGTATTCAAGAAGAGACATGTAGTGATGATATAGTGTTATAACAATTTGTCTAAAATAATGAATGGTACCATGCCCGGTGCGAAGATCTTAATACCACCTCATTTCTCTACAGGAAGTATTATATAGGTAACAGAATCAACTGCGGAAGAAGAGCAACAACCAGCCAAGATCTGACTGATATCATCCATACAGTGATTCATTCTTTTTGATTATATTGTAGCTTATTTATTATCTACTTACTGGTTTTTACCATTTCAAATTATGGACATTAAATAAAACAATATATTTATAGTTTTGTTTTTCATTCATCAAAGAAGCCACTTTTAACACAATTGTCCATGTTGTTGATGATTAGTTATTTCACTGCTAGGTTTAAAACTATATATAAATGTTTATAAATAAAATAAAAGAGAATCATTATTCAACAGCCTACATTGTTCTGCAGATCTAACAGAAAGAACCATACAGTAAACCTAGGTACCTACCTACATAACATTATGTACAGACAAAGCATTTTGTCTTTGTGGCTCGAAAGTAGACAGAGCCCAATGTCACAAAACTCAAAGGCCACTTTTAGCATTGTGGTGGGCGAGAAGGTGGCAAAAGGAATCAAAATAGTAATATACATAGGCACATTGCATGTAAACTGATTCAGTTTCTACCATTCTATTGATTGGTTTTTATGGTCTTAGCTAGAAAAGAAGCAGCTGGTACATTCCTAGTTTTTTTCCTTTCTTCGACCAGCATGGAGGAGCAAACTTTTACAACAAACTAAAAAGAACCTCTACAAAGAAATACTCAAAACATTGAACACCATACACCACTCACACAAATTTAAACTAAGTGCACTTCTTATAATTATTATTATGTAAGCAATGCATCCAATTGCACATGATTGTGTTTTTATTAGGTGCTTTGGTAGGTTATTGTTACAATTTAGAGTATGTAACTTACAAGAAATTCAGGCATTGAAACTTAATTTGCTTTATAAAAATACACAACACTTCCACAATAATTATATATTTGTATAAGTACAATAAAATGTTGCATAAGAAATACATTCTTTATTTTCATTCTTCATTTCTCCAGGCTATCTAAACAAGTTATTTCCGTTTTTAACATCTCGAGTCTTGGTCTATAGAAGCCTTGCCGTCGTTTTAAAGAAGCAATCGGAGCAGCTATCCATCTAACACAAACGTTTTGTCGTAGCGCTCATTTACTGGGTTTTCGGTCTGGTTCTCGCGACATTCTCATCCTTGTGGCTCAAAATTTGCTTTTTGATTTGGTACCAATAGCTGCTTTTCGAAATAAAACTGGAGAAGTTTTTATAAAACTGATAGAAATATAATAAACAAATAGGGATATTTATTTGTTGTTTGATGTCAATTATACACAAATGTCATTTTTGAAGTTGACATGTCTGTGGAACTTGACTTTTAATGATCATGGTATTCATGGCGTCTGGGATATCGAGTCTTAACGATCTGACAATAGTGAAATCAATTACTTTTTCTTATTATAATAACACTTTTAGGTGCAGATTGGCTTCTTTTGTAAGAAAAAAAGTAAGATTCTCATGTTTATTATATAATTAAGATAAATTTATTGTTTTCGAATGTACCGATACAATACCGGTAACTTTAGCAAAAAGTTACATCACTGGTGTCGACGCGTCGTTTACGGGCTCGTATGGGATCCGTGTTGTACGGCTCGACTTTATGGAGTGTAAACGAAGGCACCGATGTCGACCCGTGCCTTTAGTACGCCCGTAAATACGGTGTATGTTTTTGGAGTAGGGCCCCAGATCGCACAACGCTAATAACTGTTAGATATGCGCAGGAAGGAAGCAAGTAAAACGTCCGGCTGCTATAGACACACTGTTTAATCGATGGATCGATTGACGTATGGTCGCAGCCATACATGCACGACATGACATTGACAGATACATAACATTCCTACCCCTATTTTTTTACTAAATTATTAAAACATTTATTCCTTGACAACCCTACACCTATAATTTACTTTAACTAAAGCTTGTAATCTACTTTTTTACGCGGTCTCAACAATCGCGTCGCCCTCGGCACAGTGCAGGTTCTGCACTGTGCCTGCCGGTTCCCCTTCTGAACCCTGGGCCTCGTAAAACTCCTCTTCTTCCACCTTTGCACCTTCAGCTTGGTTGATTTCGGCAGGGCCCGTTTGGGTGTCCGCAGGCACGTCGTTGTGAGGCCCACCCTCCTCCGATGTGCTGTGGTGTTCTGCCCACTCCTGGTTAGACGCTCCTGCATCCTCTTCAATGAGCTCCATACAGCCCGCAGGATCTGCCTCTGGTGTGAACACGTCGTCCAAGTCCAGATCCCGCATAATTCCACTGTTGCTGTTCCCAGCAGCTGGCGGTGCCTTTATTTAATGATTTTTGTGTTTTTTGAAAACTGCCCCAGTTTCACAGTCTTTGATCTCATAAGTCACTTTACCGCACCTCTTTACTATAAGTCCCTTACACCATATAAACTTTTTATTTATAAACTTCCTATAGGATATGTGATCGCCAGATTTGAAACATTGAATATTTTTGCCTTTGTACCACTTACACTGTGAATACTGGTTATTTTTAGGGTTCCGTAGCCAAATGGCAAAAACGGAACCCTTATAGATTCGTCATGTCTGTCTGTCTGTCCGTCCGTATGTCACAGCCACTTTTTTCCGAAACTATAAGACCTATACTGTTGAAACTTGGTAAGTAGATGTATTGTGTGAACCGCATTAAGGTTTTGATACAAAAATAGAAAAAAAACAGTAAATTTTGGGGGTTCCCCATACTTAGAACTAAAACTCAAAAATTTATTTTTCATCAAACCCATACGTGTGGGGTATCTATGGATAGGTCTTCAAAAATGATATTGAGGTTTCTAATAGCATTTTTTTCTAAACCGACTACTTTGCGCGAGAGACACTTTCAAAGTGGAAAAAAGTGTGTGTCCCCCCCCCGTAACTTCTAAATTAAGAGAATGATAAAACTAAAAAAAATATATGATGTTCATTACCATGAAAACTACCAGCGAAAATTGGTTCGAACGAGATCTAGTAAGTAGTTTTTTTTTAATACGTCATCATCATAAACGGCAATTTACCTTTCATTCAATCAACTCAAATATAAAAAATTTTAAAAAACATACTACAAGACTTTTATATTATGTTATTTGCTACTACGGAACCCTTCATGGGCGAGTCCGACTCGCACTTGGCCGCTTATTTACTTTATTAGCGAGATCAACAGATGAGGGTGACTGTGATGTGGGTTTTAGTAGATCTAACCGAGACCTGAGTTGCCTGCCATACACTAATTGAGCAGGTGACTCTTTTGTAGTACTATGAATAGAGTTTCTGTAGTCAAAAAGGTATTTGTATAACTTTAATTTGCATTCCCTATCAGTTCTTCCAGACAAAAAACAAGATTTTATGCCCTTTTTTACCACTTTGACATAGGATTCGGCTTGTCCATTACTAGGCGCATGATAAGCAGGAGAAGTCACGTGGGATAAGCCATTGAGCGCACAAAATTTTCTAAATTCTCCTGATGTAAAAGCTGTACCATTGTCACTTACCAGGGTCTGAGGAAGCCCAAATCGAGACATGAAATCACATAATTTTTCTATTACTGCCGCTGCTGTGGTAGCTGATTGCATGTTATAAACCTCAACCCATTTTGAATATGCGTCTTCTATAACTAAATAGGAATTGCCCTTAATTGGTCCTAGGAAATCTAAATGCAATCTACTAAAGGGTTGAGACGGATAAGGCCAGGGGGCGAGTGGAGCGCGTTCCGGCGCCGGTCGTAACTGTGTACAGATCGTACATCTGCTGATCAGTTGTTCAAGCGCCTCGTCCACTCCGGGAAACCAAAATCTCGCTCGAGCCTCCGCCTTTGTCTTAACAATACCTAGGTGGGAGTTATGAAGCTCGGCTAAAATTTTTTTACGTAATTTAAATGGAATTACAACCTTGTGTCCCCTCATGAGACATCCATTTTCAACAGAAAGTTGGAATTTGCATAAATGGTATGGTTTTAAAACATTATCACTTATCTTATTTGGCCAACCCGTTAAAACAAAATGTATGACCTGATTTAACACTTCGTCTTTTTTGGTTTCATTGCGAAGCTCCGCCAGTGTAATCGGCAGGCCCCCTTCCACGACGAAGTTGATATACGCGGCGCGGTCGTCTTCGCCCTCGGTAGTGAGTGCCTGCGCCTCGGGTAAACTTGCACGTGATAAATAATCTGCGCTGTTCTCGGCGCTGCGTATGTACTCAACGCAATAATTATAACCACTCAAAAATATTGCATACCGCTGTAACCGGTTTGCAGACACCTCAGGAACTCCACGATACGGCCCAAATATTGATAACAACGGTTTGTGATCCGTTCTTAAAATAAATGGTTCCGATCTTCCGTATAAATACTGGTGGAACCGACGCACTCCGAATATTATAGCTGTAGCTTCTTTTTGGATTTGTGAGTATCGTTTTTCAGCCGCGTTTAGTGTTCTTGATGCGAATGAAACCGGTCGCTCAATTCCGTCAGTGTTTATCTGTGAAAGAATAGCCCCTAATCCGTAAGGGGATGCGTCTACGGTTAAAATTACTTTCGCATGACAATTAAAATGGGCTAAAACATTTTCAGATGCTAGTATTTTCTTTATGGCCACGAAAGCCTCATCCTGTTTGGACGACCAGTTCCATTTCACACCCTTTTTTAATAAATCATAAAGTGGATTCAATATTGAAGATGCACATGGAACAAATGTACGGTAATAATTTACGAGCCCTAAAAACGATTTTAGTTGATTGATATTTGTGGGTTTCGGTGCATCTATAATAGCCTTGACTTTATCTGGACATTTCCTTAGCCCGGCCCTATCAACAATGTATTCTAAGTAACTTACTTCTTTTTGAAAAAAAACACATTTTTCTTTTTGAAGTGTTAGCCCGGCTTTTTCTAACCTTTGTAGCACTGCATGCAACCTTTGCATGTGCTCATTCCTGTCCCTCCCTGTTACCAAGACATCATCCAATAGACATAGAACTCCTTCCATACCTGACAAAATAGATTCCATAGCGCGCTGAAAAATAGCTGGAGCGCTTGCCAGCCCAAAGCATAGTCTCTTGAAAATATAAAGGCCCTTATGTGTATTTATGCACGTGACCTTTTGAGACTCTGCATCAAGTTCTAGTTGTGTATAGGCCATGGATAAATCTAATTTTGAAAATTCCTGGCCTCCGTGCAACTTGGAGAATAGTTCTTTTACTGTAGGCAAGGGGTATTGTTCAACCACTAGTTGTTTAATTATACTTACAGAATAATCAACACATAACCTTATTGTGCCGTTACGTTTTAACACAGGGACCACAGGCGATGCATAGTCTGAATGTTCAACAGGTTCTATTACACCTAGTTTTGTTAATCTGTCTAATTCCTCATCAATTTTAGCCCTTAAGGCTCCTCCCTGCGCTAACGACCTTGAAAACACAAAAAAATTAATTTCTCTTTCTGTAAGTGAGATTATTAGAAACCCTCCTACAACTTTTTAGCTAGTATCCTGAAGTTTCATTAGAACCTCGAAAGTCATTGAAATACTATCCGGTTTAGAAACCTTTACAAAAAAAGTCAAAAATGGCCGTTTTTAGTATTTTTTGCAAAGGAAAATTCAGGGTATTTTATTTCAATGATTTTCGAGGTTCTAATGAAACTTCAGGATACTAGCTAAAAAGTTGTAGGAGGGTTTCTAATAATCTCACTTACAGAAAGAGAAATTAATTTTTTTGTGTTTTCAAGGTCGTTAGCGCGGGGAGGACCCTTAAAGCGAAAGCGATAGGACGAGCTTTAAAAAAAACTGGTTTAGCATTTTCTTTCATCCTTAATTGTACCTTGTACCTGTTGAACAAACCTAATGAGTCACCAAACAACTTAGGATATTTTACTTCCAGCTGCTTAGCAGTATCCTTAGCCATTTCACAACTGGTGTCACAAAACTTAATAGGTAATAATTGTAACCTAAATAATGCCAAAAAATCTCGACCCAGCAACGACGGACCTGGGCCATTGACCACATATACATTTAATGTATGCGTGTTAGATGCATATGAGACAGGTAGTCTAATTGTCCCAACACAGGTAATATTATCTCCTGTATATGTGATTAACCTTTTACTCGTAAGTGACAATGGTATATAGTTAAAATATTTTTTGTATATTTCTTCTGGCATAACTGTCACTGCTGACCCGCTGTCAATCTCAAAAGTTAAACAAATACCTTTAATTGAGACTTCCAACCCTCATTGGCTCCCCTTTTGTGGTAAAAATATGATATAGCTTACCATCATCACCCTCACTCTCAGTTGCATCACTCGCTAAATAGCTCACTTTTTTACACATCCTACTCAAATGGCCTGGAACCTTGCACTTCCTACACGTATACTTTGCATAACGACAGTCGGTAGACTTATGATTTTTAAACCCGCACACCGAGCACCTTTCCTGCACGCCATTGCGTCTACTTTCATTGCTGCCCGCTGTTCCATTGTTGACGCCCATGGGTCGAGCAATCTTGAGTACTTGCTGTTCCGACGTAGGTCGCACTGCTGCTGAGCCTAAACGTGCACATCGAATGCTCTCTGCTAGCTGTACCGCTTTCGCTATTGTCAGCTCCTTAAGGTTCTGAGCGAAAAGCTTGTCTCGTTCCGGACCTGCCAACATTCCCATTACGAACCGGTCACGCAGTGCCTCTTCCACGTTTAGGAACCCGCAGTGCTCCGTGAGTCCGCGCAGCCTTGCCGACCATTGCGCGAATGATTCTCCCTCTCCTTGTGTAGCTGCATAGAACGCATATCGTTCTCCAAATCCACATGTTTTCGGAATAAAATGTTCATCCAACAAACGTAGGATATCTTCGTATGGAATTTCATGCAACTGCTTTGGTAACGCTAAATCTGCCGCCAATTTATAAGTGTGATTGGCGAAAGCGCTTAATAAAATCGCCCTTCTTCTTTGAGATGTGGGATCGGTCGTTGCATCTACCGTATTTGCAACAAACCATTGACCGATTCGCTGTTTATAAGTTGACCATGATTGCACATCATGGTCAAAAATTGATAAAATTCCAAAACTCGTTGAGGCGGCAGCCATTTTGTCTGTAACCACGCGCAGTAATAACCTCTCATCGGCAATGTTAGATATGCGCAGGAAGGAAGCAAGTAAAACGTCCGGCTGCTATAGACACACTGTTTAATCGATGGATCGATTGACGTATGGTCGCAGCCATACATGCACGACATGACATTGACAGATACATAACAATAACTTACAGTTATATTCACCTAGACAATCCATCTATTTTTATCGCGTAACGCTTACCTTTTCTGGCGCACTGATTAGCCACGCTGGCATGGCCGCCGTACGTACTTGCGTTTTTAATACCTACCGCGGAGTGAGACAGGCCTGATGCTACTTACTAGTTTAAATTACTATCGAGAGCGCGTACGAGGGCGTATGCATGTCAGGTTGGCCGTGTCGGCGAGTTCAAGAGAATCCCATTTATTATTGTTTTCGATGTGCAAACAGAAAGTTGTTTACTACAAAAAATAACTGCTAGAGTTTCAAATGTTTCAACAAGTAGCGGACGGACAAGACGAGCGGCTCAGTCTTGTGCGGACCGCCGTACTGTGAACATCTCCTTTATGTAGTGTGCTGTGGGCTTGGCCATAACTTCTTTAATTGTGATTGTTGTAATAGATGAGGATTTGGTAAACCGATTTATTATAATGATAGTTGTTTCAGCTAGACGTGAAGCGTTGTGCGTGAAGGGCTAAATGAGCAACACAAAACTCAGTAAAAAAAAATACAATTTATTTAAAAAATTAACTCGGGGTGGAGTAAGATGGCCCTACTATGGCGGTAGTTCTGTTTGCTTGGTAAAGAGGTACTGTCCTGGAGTCCGGTGCTGGGGAGTGGAGTTGCCGGTGGCCAGATGTTAATGGGTTGTCCAGGACACGAGCAGGTGGATGTCTTGTGGTCAGGTGCCAAAGTCGTATGAACCCGTACGGGTATTCTGAAGTCCGGAATCTTTTAAGTCCAAGTCTGGAAATCCCAGTCCGGAAGTCCTAGTCTGGAACCCTGGAAGTGAGTGATGTCCATGGAAAGAGATATGTCTTATAAATGATGACCAGCCATTGCCACGTGAGGTGAAGATGATGTGAGGTGATGGTGATGGACGTACCTACTTTTACCTAAGTGTAATGATTGTGGCTGCTGGCATCATTAAGAACAGAGTTACTATATTAAAAGATACTACAAGAAAATACTATATTTAAAAAAAACACAAATCTAGAAAAAATGTTTTAGAACAATTTTTATTTTAATTCCGGGCGGTAGTTGAAGACTGCCACGCCCGAACAAAAATCTACGAGACTAGAAGTAATATTGTTATTAAAAACATTACTAAAACACTACTACAAGTTAGACACCTGATTTAAAATGTATCTAGATTCTAGACAGTGAGGTTACCTATACATACAAGCTAAATTAAATGAATAGTTCGCCACTTACCGAATTTCGGGTTTGAATAGCACTTAATAACTACTTTCTTTAAGATAGGTATAGGTACTTGTTTTGATTTAAATTAATAATCTTATATTAGAAATTCCTTTAACAAAATCACAACGTATACCGAAGAACGGTCTGAGATGAGACCGTATATACGTGTATCTCGCAACAAGGAAATGATACCAATGGTGACCGACTGGACCGGTCGCCGGCGCATCGAGACGAGAGATCAAACTCAACTGCCTACATAAAAAACGCTGCATGTCGCAGTCACTATTACGAATTCAGCCATTCTTGAGTTGACCAACTTCTGCCGTAAGTAGCGTTAAAGGTTAATTTGTTTTTATGTAAATTTATGTTTATTATTATTTTAATTGTAAATAAGTTTAGTTTAGGTTATTTAAAATAACTAATTATATATTTCTTCTATTTAATTTTTGTTTTAAGTTAAGTTTTAAGTAAATATGTTTAAAATTGTAAATAATTCGTATTTTGATTATTTAAAATACCTAAGAATGTGTACTACGTTACAGACGATAAGCCCAGGTGGACACAGATTCAATAACTGTGTGGGCCAGGGGTATTCAGACACATATGGTTGGATGGTTGGAATCCATGATACAGCGCGAGGCGGAGCGCTGTATTTATCGTCACACTTTTAGTGAGTTCGGCGTAGGTCATCTCCTGCTCCGTCATGTATAAGTTGAACAGGGTTGGCGATGTTAATCCGCCCTGCCTAACACCACACTCGAGCCGATATGGATTCGACATTGCTCCCGCCCAACGAACATTATTGGTTTGATGCGCGTACCAGTACTTAAACATGTTAATTAGGTCTTCTGGTAAACCTACCTTCCTTAGTTTCTCCCACAGCAGGTCATATCGAACCAAACCAAAGGCCTGTGATAGGTCGAGGAAGCAAACGTACACCGGTGTTTTGCGATCTGTATAGTATTTGACGGTATGCTTAAGACACAGTATCGCACTTTCTGTGGACAATCGCGGTCGAAATCCAAACTGATTATCGTGCAGTGTTATAAATTTATTTAACTGTCTATTAATAATAATAATAATAAAAATTTTATTTCAGACTTTTTATCCATATTATGTTAGTACCACTTAAACTTATTCTAGGGTTAGTAATTAAGGAAATTTTAAATTATTAAATCAATATTTGCCTCCGATGGAACTCCTGTGCTACAGATATTGGTAGCTAACAACAGGAGCGTGAAGCTGTATCCAGCGACTCAACAGAGGAGAGTCCCACCGGGTGGCCAACGCGTTCAGGATGGCGTTCGACGAGCCACGCACGCGCGCCCACAGCGAGGCGCATCGCTTTCTAATGATGGTATAGAAGCAGTCAGTATGCGCCTCCGCGAACATACCTGACGCGCTGCAACAACGCGGCAGTCCGAACAACATCCTAAACGCGTTATTGTACTGTACGCGTAGTTCGCTATATGCCCGCTGCGTGAAATTGACCCACAGACCGCACGTGTAAAACGATTGACAGTAGGCTTTGAAAAGCGTCAGCTTGACTTGTTTACTACATCGTGCAAATCTGTGAATCAACATATTACAGCGAACAGATAACGCCCTACGCTCTCTCTCAATATCCACGGTGTCTGACAAGTTCTCAGTGACCCAGTGACCCAGATATTTGAATTTCGCAACTCTTTTCAAGGGGGTGCCCCCTAGAGCAGGACAGATTACTTCTCGCTGACTCCTCGAGGCCCCCGCTTTAAAAACCATAAACTCACTTTTGCGCGGGTTATATCTGAGCCCATGAGCCACTGCATATTCTTCACACATGTGTAGAAATTTTCTCAAGGCTCCAATCGACGGGCTCAACAGCACAATATCGTCCGCGTAGCTTATGTTATTGACGCACGTTCCACCTACATGACATCCTATGTAGGTGCTGCTGAGCCCCTCGATCAGTTTGTTTATGTACAAGTTGAAAAGCTTAGGCGAGGTCAACCCCCCCCCCCCCCCCCCCGGGGTGCTATGGTCAGGAAACCTCCACGTTGGCTCGGTCTCTTGAAAGTTTTGCTTCTCCCACTTGATCTTTGATCCGGTGTGAGTGGTGGGCTGACAAGGAATCGGGCTGGTGCACCCTGGGCGACAGCTAATAACTCTCTGCTATTTAGGGGTCTTGTTAGCTGTCGGCCAATATCCTGCCTTAGGGGGGGAAAGTGGAGCCCAGCAATGGGTGACGCTCGTTTTTAGGGAAGCCGGTGACGGCTAACGCTGCTGGCTCGGCGGTGGTACGCGGCAGAGGCTGCGTTTCGCGCGGCGTGTTTTGGTATACCATACACGTCGGGCAACTCGTTACCCCAAATTGATGGGGCCGAGGGTGCTATCCGGTAGATGGGCAGTGCTGCGGGGAAGAAAACCTCATAAAAAACAACCCCAATCCTAAGGTCTGGCGTGCCGATGGGATGAATGGCGGGAGGGGAGTCCCGTCCCAAGCGCCTGGGGGGGAAGGGGAACTACCGGGGACCTCACCCCGATAACAAAGTAAATCATGAAATGGACATGTAGAATTCGTTGATATTATACTATATTTGGCTCGCCTACGCACCAACACGTGTTGCCGGGCTGACAGTCGGACACAGACTGCCCCCACTCCGGTCGGCACTTGTGACGTATGCGCTCGAGACAAACAACTAGATATTTACATACACTACATCCCTTCCTTATTTTAATATATTTTATCTATGTATTGTAGTTACTCATAAATGTACCACTATTCTTGAATAACAATATTCTTTATTAATTTTTTAACATATTTATTTGATCTCATAATTTTACCCTTCTACATACAGTGATCTTAATAGATTAATTATTCAGATTTAATAATTAACTGTATATATATATTTACTTTTTTATTATTTTATCAACAATCACATACATACTAATTTAATTAAACATCGTTTATGTCTTGTCTACTTGTCTCCACTATTTTCTTCACCATTTAAATCAGGCATGTGTCCCACATCCCTCTCCCCGTCATTTAGAACCCTCCAAAGTCCCTCAATTCTTTCTAAGTGAACTATATTTCGTCTTGATAACCGTCCCGTTTGATCATTCCGAACTTTAATATATATATATATATATATTTATCACGACCCTCTCTGCACTACCAGAGCCATTATATAACTATATTTTATGATTAAAGCTACCATTGAAAACACTCAGTTGTAACTTACACTTACTTTCATTCATCACTTACTTTAAAATGTTTTAATTTCAAAAGAATTTGTAATGAAGTGAATAATAATGATTTATCTGTTTTATCTACCGATAACATTTTAATCAATATTCTAAAACCACATTACTAAATGAGAACTATACACCAATACAGAAATAAGCAAAGAAAACATTAATACAATTTAAACCAATAGTATAGAAATACACGAACTTGCACATTATTTAAGTTCTTGCTTGTCGCATTACAATTATATCAGGTCACTGGCATGTTTTTCATTTTGTCTTTCTAATTTTCCGTCAAATTAATTTGCTTCTTCTTATGCTTCGAGGTGGTAATAATCCTCGAATGTCTTTAGATTTTCAGATCATATTGAACTCCCTACTATCTCTGAAGTCTGTTGAAGTCCACTTAGTTTTATACGAATGAATGTTCATGCATGAATTGTTCAATCTTTCTAATGACTATATTTGCTCAATCTTTCTTGCCACTTTAATTTTACTTATAAATTTCCTCCTGAAATGTAATGATCATCCTATGGTCTCACGCAATTTAATGCGTGCCTAACGACCTCACGCAATTTATTGCGCGCCGATGACCTTACGCAATTTCATGCGTGCCTAATGACCTCACGCAATTTAATGCGTGTCTAAAGACCTCACGCAATTTAATGCGCACCGATGACCTCACGCAATTTAATGCGTGCCTAACGACCTCACGCAATTTAATGCGCGTCGATGACCTCACGCAATTTCATGCGTGCCTAACGACCTCACGTAATTTAATGCGCGCCGATGACCTCACGCAATTAAATGCGTGCCTAACGACCTCGCGCAATTTAAAGCGCGCAGATAACCTCATGCAATTTCATGCGTGCCTAAAGACCTCACGCAATTTAATGCGCGCTGATGACCTCGCGCAATTTAATGCGTGCCTAAAGACCTAACGCAATTTAATGCGCGCCTAACGACCTCACGCAATTTAATGCGCCCCGATGACCTCACGTAATTTAATGCGTGCCCAACCTGACAAAAGATTAAACGGCTTGTTAATTTAAAACCATGACACAACAACCTGCCGCTTCACGTAACATCTTTAAGTAGAAATCAACTGAAACCAATATGTGAAACTATATTTAAGAATATGAAGCCTCTGAAGCCGTGTCATGAAAACTCTTCAAAACAGGAAACTGTGGTGCCCTTATAATCGCTACAGTGGTGACTGGAAATAGCCTTCTCCATGACCAGAAGCCAAACAGTCATCTTCAGTATAACCGTAAACACATAAAAGACATAAACATTAAACACATTAAAGACCGCTGTTGGAGTTGCCTTTGTTATTTGGGATCCACATTTCTTCCACAATAGCCTCCATATAGTCATTATTTTGTCTTCTTCTGGGTGACGCTCTTCATCCAAATTAATGGGCTAAGTCTGTCATCCAATTTTATGAACGCATTTCATCCAATTTAATGAACACATCATCCAATTTAATGGACGCCTTTCATCCAATTTAATGGACGCTTCATCCATTTAATGGATGCATTTCATTCAATTTAATGGACGCATCATCCAATTTAATGGACGCCTTTCATCCAATTTAATGTACACATCATCCAATTTAATGGACGCCTTTCATTCAATTTAATGGACGCATCATACAATTGAATAGACGCATCATACAATTTAATGGACGTATCCTCCAATTTGATGAATGCGTCATCCAATTAAATGGACACAGAATACTATTCCCCTGATACATTAATACGGTAGCAGTAAGCATCTGAAACTAGAAAATCGAAATTTAATTACACAATAAGATTGCATTAAACATATCAAATATTTTTACTTGGGGAGGAAATAGCGATCAAGATATTACACACTTCCACAGAGCCACAGAACTAATAATAGTATTACATACAGAACGGAAACTCGCACCGTCCCCCGCAATCTGGTGTCCCCGCAACCCTTCCCCCTTTATTGTGAGGTGTAAGCGGCAGTAAAACAGGGTTATTGGTAGTCGCACGTTGACATTACGCGAGTCCCTTAGGATTATTGAATTATAATGGTGAGAAACTGCGCAGATTATCATTGTTTATCCACGGAAAACCATAAATAACGAAAATTTTATAGATTTCCGAGTGATGAAAACAGGTAAGCAAAGCAACAAATTCTGTGGTGGCGACCCTGATTGTTTAACTCACACAGTTGACGTGTGCACGGACGGATTGTTTCGTTTGTAGTAGTACTAGGTATATATGCTGCTCCGTTTGTATGAAGTGCCATACCTGTGACAGAGCCTCCCGATCCTGACAGAAAGCACCCACAACTCATACTTACTTGGTGCAACAAAGAAACCCTATCTTATCTTATACCCTGCCTTACTTCCGTGAATTCTGCATCTCTCATTTCATGCGTAAAAATAATATAATATAATGAGTTATGATATACTGCGTAAAAGCAAAATATATAATCCGCTTTTTATTTCACTTAATCCATGTACATCGGAAAACTATAACTATCTGAATAATAATATTCCAATAGTAGTCGCGTAATAGCCTCATATACGATTGGCCAATTTTCCGTTACGTATTTCTTTTGTAATTCTGGGGTGATTAATCATATTACCTTATGTTTAATCACCCCATTTACGTTGCAAGAGAATAAGGAACGTATATTTTAATATACGTTCCTTATTCTCTTGCAACATTACAATATTATACACCAGTGGCGGAGCCTCCTTAGAAGCCGATTCCCATCGAGTTCCTGTAGGGGCTTCTAACATTTATGCATTTATTACTAATAAAAATTCTCAATACTTCATTGCTAAGGTCAACGACATGGTGGTGCCTAATATAGTGCTTGAAAACAGCATTATTCCTTTCTCCACTTCAGTCACTAATTTGGGGATCATCATGGACCTGACCCTGTCTTGGATGCCTCACATTAATGAGATCAGCCGTAAGATGTATGCTTCCTTACATTCGCTTCGTAGGTCACAGAACTTTTTACCTACCGAAACTAAGATTCTTCTTGCCCAGTCTCTCCTCATTCCTATTCTTGACTATGCCGATGTGGCTTTCCTTGATGCTACCGAGGAACAATTAGACATGTTAGAACGTCTACAAAATCAGGCTATTCGTTTTATATTCGGTCTTCGCAAGTTCGACCATGTTTCAGAGTTCCTTCGTCGGCTTCACTGGCTCCCTCTCAGACATCGCCGCAACGTACATACCCTTTCATTGCTATTTAACGTACTTTATAAATCTTCCTTTCCAAAATATCTTTTTGACAAGTTCTCTTTTCGTGAAATTGATAACCGTTTGCGCGCGAGTAACAACCCCATTTTATTCATACCCCCTCATACGTCACGATCATTCTCCAAGTCGTTTACTGTGCATACGGCACAATTGTGGAATTCACTTCCGTTGGATATAAAGATGGCACTCTCTGCTGATTCTTTTAAATCTCGTGTTGGAAAATTTTACTCCGATTCTTCAGACAATTGAGTAATTTATATTTATGTATGTATTTTTTTTATTTTTTTTTTATTTCAACTTCAACTTAGCCTATGGTACATTTAACATACATACTTTATTAACATCTTAAGAACTATGTAATTACTAATAAAAAAGTATGTGTTTAATTATGATGCCATTGTACCTAGGTATACTACTAACTATGGCATTACAATCATCTATCGCAAAGCAAAAACACGCTAAGTAACATTCTGTTTGATGACCCAAATGGCTACTATAACTAGGTGGATCCCTGCCTGCCGAACTAATTAAAAATTGTATTTCGGCGGGTAGTTCACAACGTCGTCTTAGCAACAACATGACGTCTCGCTCGGCTCGGCAGCCGGCCGGCCGTCGAGTGCACGACCACGGCAAGTGATCGATGCAGTATATGCAAAATATTACCATGTTACACTTTAATAGTTTTCATTTACACTAGTTGATTTTAAGGTTGCATTATGCGTTATCATATACATTTTAGTTCATATACCTATAAATATTCATATACCTATTCCTATTAATAAGAAAATAATATACATGTGTTTGCGTGGGAGTGTTATGTGCGTGAGTGTAGCATATGTGTTTTGATGTAATTATGTATAAGGATGTATGTGTGGAAGTCAGTGTATATGTGTGTTTTCCATTTTATTTACCAAATTATTCAATGGGCTTAAGTACCATTTCAGTCTCTTTATAATTCAAGGATTTTAGATAACTCGTTACTTGTTTTTTGAAAGTGAATTTATTTTTAATAATCAGATCTGGTTGTATTTTATATACATTGTTATAAACATAGGGTCCAATGAATAAGAAGCATGATTTGGCAAACTTAGTTCTATAAAGGGGTATATCAAACACCAAAGCATTTCTCCTTCCTTGCATACGTTCCATATTAACTTTTTGATGTTGTTTTATACTAACAGATTGCAAAAAAAGCTGTCTTACAGATAGCACTGAGCCAATTTTGTATAATTCGATCGTGGAAAACATATACGGTTTAAAAAGCATTACTTTAAGAATTGCTCGTTGAACTCTTTCTACTTTTAGAATCGTTGTTTTTTTACATCCCCCCCATGAACTTATACAGTAAGTGAGCAATGACTGGCATAAGGCAAAATATGTGGTAAGCAATTGCTTTTGATCACATACATATCTTAGGTTTTTAAATATATATATAAGTTTTCTTATACGTGTTGTTAGCGCCTTAGTATGTTCTTTCCAATTTAGATTTTTATCAATCATAACCCCCAGATATTTGATTGATGGGACGTTAGCAAGAATAGGACAGTCACAAGAAACGTTGATGTTCGTACAGCTATGTGCTTGTACTTTAACTGTATCAGCTGAGGGTTGAGTTTTGTTTCTTATGCTGAACATGATGTATTTAGTTTTGGTTGCATTTAATGGTAATAAGTTATTGCAAAGCCAGTCGTTCACTGTTTTGAAACCATCATTTGCTAACGCATTCACTTCTCTCCAGTTTTTACCAGAAAATAGAAGTACTGTATCATCGGCGAAGCTTATAATAATACCTATACAAAATACATATATGTATTTATATGTATTTTGTATAGGTATTATTGGTATTTATATAAGGTATTATTGGTGTTTATAAAATGTGTTAGGTATTTATTATAGTTAGGTTTTTGTTGCACGACTACCCAAACTTTCTTCCTGTTTTTTCAGATGCTTGGTTGGCTGGAAGAAATTCCTCAATGGGATAAGCCCGCCGTTGTACATTTTATTTTTTAATGTATATGATTTGTATCTCAAGTGTTTATGTTTAATGTGCAATAAAGAGTTCAAACTAACAATTATAACCTTCGTATATCGGCGCACTTACTATTTTCATAAGCCGTAAACTAGTAGTATGACTGGATTGCACGCACCCACATATTCAAAATACGAAAACTCCCTCTGGCTATTGAAATACACTCACAGTGGTAAATGCATAAACACGCTCAGATACATATTATTCACACTAAGTTAATAAAAACAAGCCGGACATGAAACGGCTTATTATATAGCTGTACTATTCCAAATTCTCACCCGACGCCACCGTAATATATGTATTGTAAAATAGGTGCCCAAATAAAAGAGGAGAACTAGGGATTTCGGTTTATTACAATAATTAAAAACTAAGTACACTGTTATCTAGATGGCTGACGGATGTGCAAGTGTAGACAGAGGCTTCGCCACCGGTTACCTATATATTGAATACATATATCACGACATCTATGGTGTGATTAAAGAACTAAATAGGTATAATTAAAGTAGCATTAGCTAATACTTAACTATTTGCTTAGTGCGGTTGTAATAGTTAATGCAAGCCATACTAGATGGCGCTGTGTGTAACATGCTGCGCCCAAGCAATCAATTTATTGTATGTGTATCTACACATCAATATGACCAAAACCAATTTTATTTTCCAAAAATAAAATTAGTTTTGCTCTGCATGATAGTTACTTGTTTAATCTATATGTAGGTGTATATAGTAATAAGAAAGTTGCAACTACCATGCACAGACAGAATGAAGGTGCAAGAAGAGAGTACCTAGGTACCTTGTACCTTCATTCGGTTACCTTTGTACAACCTTTGTTACCTTGAAATGATACAACAAAATTGCAATTTTTTATTAGGTACAATTAAGTGAACTTAAACTAAGTCTTATAATCTAAGTTAGGAATAAAGGGTTAAGTTTATTAAGAATGGCAAGTAATTTAATGTACATTGAATAGCAAAGCAAATAGGTTGCTTAGCCAAGTCTAAAATTATGGATGAGAGAAAATTGATTACAGTATGAACTATTCTATATCGGTAAGTGGAAGGATACAAATATTGTTGAAGGCCCTCTTGATCGTTCCTCGTTGTGTCTTGATGGTTGCAATTCTGGTGGTGCCATCTTGTCCCTCGTGGCACTCGGTTATGCGTCCCAATCGCCAGTAGCACGGTGGTAGCTTGTCCTCCTTGATAAGTACTATTGTGCCGACCTTGAGGTTGGGTCCCTTGGCTGCCCTCCACTTTGTACGTTGCTGCAGCAGTCCTATGTAGTCGCGCGACCATCGCCGCCAGAAGTCCTGCCGCATCTGCTGAATTTGTTGAAAGGCTGTTAGTGTATTACTCGGGACGTCCTTATAGTCGTAGTCGGGTAGGCTTGTTAGTGACCTTCCAATCAAGAAGTGAGCTGGCGTGAGGACAAATATCTCATCGGAATCAGATGTAGGAATGGGACAAAGAGGGCGGGAATTCAATATCCCTTCGATTTGAACTAGATAAGTTAAAAATTCCTCATATGTTAAGAGTGCCTGTCCTACTATTCGTTTAAGGTGATATTTGCAGCTTTTTACTGCCCCTTCATGTAATCCACCCATATGGGGGGTGCATGGACTTAGGAATTTCCATGTGATACCTTCGTTAGCAGTAAAGGTCATTAGATCATTATAGTTAGAGTTTAAAAATTGAAATAATTCTTTAAGTTCATTATTGGCCCCGACAAAGGTAGTGGCGTTATCACTTACCATTATACGGGGTTTACCTCTCCGAGCAATAAATCTACGTAATGCTGATATAAAGGCCTGAGACTCCAGACTCGTTACTAATTCAATGTGAATCGCCTTGGTACTGAAACATACAAAAACGCATATGTAACATTTATAACATTTGTATCCACGACCCCTCCGGTCTCTCAGTGTGAAAGGGCTCGCATAATCGGTTGAACAACTTTCGAAAGAAAAGGAAGAGGGCATGATTCTCTCCGCCGGTAGATCAGACATGACTGGTGTCGTTGTCTGAGGATTAACCCTAAAACAGTTAACACACTCTCGCACTATCTTATTGACTAAACTCTTACCATGTGTAGGCCAGAGTGACTCGCGCACTGAAGATAGTAGCAGCTGTGGTCCCGCATGCAGCAGGCGCTTGTGTTCATTTCTGAGTATGAGTTTAATGAGAGTGTGGTTATGATGTAGTATGGCTGGGTGTTTTTTTTCGTATGTGTAATTAGAGTAACTTAAGCGCCCCCCCCACTCGCATTATTCCTTCATCCAAAAAGGGTCTCAAGCTCAATATATTGGATTTTTTCAGAATCGGCCTGTTTTCTTGTAGTGCCTTATACTCTCTAGGGAATGATTCTGCCTGTGCAATTTGAATTACTCGTTTTTTTGAATTATTTAATTCGGTTACTGAGATAGGACCTGTAAGTTTGTTATTAGATGAGTTCAGGTTATTTATAAATCTAATTATGTAGGCCAAAACTCTGAATAATTTTGTATCGCTAGAATATTTAGAAATTAAAGATTGCAAAAATACGTTTGGTTGTTCTACTATCGTATGACAACAAATAACACTGGGCTCGGTTTCTAATTCTGAAGTGTTCGCGCCGGGGGCCTCATTGCATGGCCAGTCGGACCGCGGCTTTCGGAGCCAGGGCGGTCCCTGCCACTACAGCGAAGACTGGATGAGTCCGGCTGCTGGCAGTCCACGCGTTATAAGGTCTGCAGGGTTATCACGAGTACTTACCCAATGCCAGTCGTCAGTGTTGGTTAAGCTATGAATTTCTTTTACTCGGTTACTAATGAAACAAGGTAATTTACTGTGTTCGTTATGAATCCACGCTAAAACAATGGTTGAATCTGACCATAAACTCACAGACTTCAGAGGTATTTTAATTGCATTTTTAACCCTCTTGAAGAGTGTAGATAGTAACACTGCAGATCGAAGTTCAAGTCTGGGTATCGTTTCCGACCCAGCTATTCTCGACTTTGAGCATAATAATCGAACGACTATATTATTTTTGTTATCTATCGATCGTAGGTAAATAGCTGCACCGTAAGCAGTTAGCGAGCTATCGGCAAAGCCATGTAATTCTACTTCGGTTAAATTATTAGTGATTACATGGCGTGGTACAGAGAGCGTGTTAAGAGTGAAAATGTCATTGTAAAATGATTCGAATTCCTGTACTAATGAATTTGGTAGTAGGTCATCCCAACCGGTTTTATCTGCAAAGAGTCGTTGTGTGAAAATTTTACCTATAATTAGCACAGGCGTTAGCAGACCGAGTGGATCAAAGATAGATGATAAAATAGATTATGTTTCGTACGTTTCATTCTTTGATATAATTTTTAACACGGGTAGTACTTTCATTGTACTGGCAACTCCGCACTGTTTAAAGTATGTAGGTAGTAGAAGAAAACACAAGTGTACCCTACCAACCGCTGCTCCGGCCGGCCTGGGCGTTGTCCTTTATTCTTTTATTGTGCGCGGCAACGAGCACTTCGTTACTACGAATTAACGGAAAAGTTATTCAAATCCGGATCGATTACGTCGTTATCATGCCTAAGCGCAGTTCTACGAATAAAATTACTTATTATATAAATAAAATAAGAAAACTAAAAGAACATTCTTATAAAAAACGAAATCGTATTATCATATATTCATCATCGTCGGATTCCGAGGACAATCAAGGTGAGTTTTGAAATTTGCCTTACTTAACTAAGTGATTTAGTGAAGATTTCGTTAACTGTAGCATCTCTAAGCTAGCCTGGAGGATGTCACATGAGGGTATCACGAGGGCTAGCATGATGCAAAAAAGTTGCGCTTACCGACCCATATTTGAATCAATAGTAGCATGATAGCATCTCTAAGCTAACCTGGAGGGTATCACATGAGGGTATCACGAGGGTTTAGCATGATGCGAATAATAACCGGGAGGTTAACTATAGGTTAACACGAAGGTGATTTTAACTAAGTATTAGTTTCGTATTAAAACAACGATTTATCAATCGTTTCAGACGGAACCACCCAAGATGAAACCATTGTCCCCGTTGACCATAACGAAGCGTCGGAAAATACCGCATTGCCAGCAGCGTTATCAGAAGTGGAACCAGAACTGCATTTGGAGCCAGTGCCTGATGACAATCCAGACCTGGATCCTGAACTACTATTGGCGTTAGGGGATCCTATGGACGAAAAGCCTGCTTATGGAGAAAATATTCATCAAAGTTTAGCCCAACGATGGACGCCTATTTTGAAGAAAGGGTTGTCTAAGGATCAAAAAGAAAACTTATTAAAAGAATACCAGATACCCTCGAACTGTACATTACTGAAGGCGCCAACTCTAAATCCGGAGGTAAAAGCGGCGATATCAGAAATAACCTTAAACCGGGATAAGAACATCCAGGTTAAACAAGACCAAATGGGAATTGGCATAACTGCAATCAATAAAGGCATTACCGTGCTCTTAGTGGGCGGAGACAAACTGCAAGCCATAAAAATGCTATCAGACGGGTGTAGGATTTTGACCGACCTACATAATATTGAAACTCAGGTCAGAACGAAACTTATTTCTAGTTGCCTGGATAAAACATTTATCCCGCTGATCAAAGAACACGAAAGAGACGAGACATTATTCAAAGAAAAATTATCTGAGACTATAAAAGCCTCAAAAGCAATCGAACGGCAGGGTTCCCAGATAAAGAAATCAACCCCAAAATCGGCACCTATACCAGCAAACACAGCTGGACCATCCTCATCGAAGGCTCGCTTCCAGGGAAACGAGGCACGCCCCCTTCGTTACTACTCGGGAAACAGGGGGGGGCGAGGAGGAGCTCAGCGAACAGCGACGTCGACATCGTACAGACGGACGGCGGCGCCAACGACGACGCGGTCTCGTTCCAGCCACAGCAGCCAGCGACACACACGCCGTTAACTGTTCTACACTGCGGTACACGCAGGTCGCCTTCAATACTTTTATGAGTCTTGGACGAGTGTTACTAAAAATACAACTATTTTGAACTGGATTCAAAATGGTTATGAGATTCAATTCGCAAGTAACGTCTTTCAACACTTTGTTCCTACGAACAATCTTTCAAGGAAGGAAACTAACGATATGTCTGCAGCTATCGACAATTTATTAGGACTAGGCGCCATATCGGAATGTGAACCACAAGATGATCAATTCGTGTCCAAAATTTTCTTGGCAGAAAAA
Source organism: Acrobasis consociella (assembly GCA_963555685.1). Lineage (NCBI taxonomy): Eukaryota > Metazoa > Arthropoda > Insecta > Lepidoptera > Pyralidae > Acrobasis > Acrobasis consociella. The sequence continues at coordinate 13,013,517 of OY743125.1, read as the reverse complement.
GCTAATGGTAGCCACAAATTTATTTTAAATTTAAAAGAATTAAATAAATTCGTTGCTCAAAACCATTTTAAAATGGAAGACTATAGGTCTGCTTGTAAATTAATTCCAAGTAAGGGATATATGGCTACAATAGACTTAAAAGAAGCATATCTTTTGGTACCTATTTTAAAATCACAAAGAAAATATTTGAGATTCCAATTTCAAAATGATAGCGGTGAAAACATTACTTATGAGTTTAACGCGATGCCTTATGGCTTATCATCAGCCCCGAGAACTTTTACTAAAATAATGAGGGAAGTTATGACTCATCTAAGAAGTCGGGGTTTTTTGTCTGTCATTTATCTAGATGACATTTTGTGTATAGGACAAACTTATTCAGAATGTTTGAGTAATGTAACAGAAACAATAAAATTACTTGAGGATCTGGGCTTCGTTATCAACTTCGAAAAGAGTTCTTTAGAACCATCACAAGAATCCAAATTTTTAGGCTTTATTTATAACACAATTCAAATTAATGTCTTTATCCTTACCTATCGAAAAAAGATTACAAATATCAGATTTGGTAAGGAAATTTAAATCTCGGCCACGTTGTACTATCAAAGAATTTGCAGGTTTGATAGGTGTCCTAACAGCTGCATGCCCCGCGGCTAGATATGGCTGGGTTTACACAAAACGCCTTGAGAGACAAAAAACCCTGGCACTAGAAGCACATAAATCATACAAAGCAAAATTTCGCATTTCCACTTCAATTTTACCAGATCTAGAATGGTGGTCAAAAAATATTTTTCTTACAGCCAGCCCTTTAAGGTATGGAAAATTTTCTCTCGAAATATTTACGGATGCTTCTAGATCAGGATGGGGTGCTTTTTGTAACAATAAAAGGGTAAATGGTAAATGGAAAAAGGATGAAACAGATTTTCACATCAACTATTTAGAGCTAATGGCAGCATTTTTTGGCCTCAAATGTTTTGCACACGATTCTAGGAACTGTTCAATCTTATTTCGCGTGGATAATACTACAGCGTTAAGTTATATAAACCGCATGGGTGGTATAAAGTTTCCCCATTTAAACAATTTGACACGAGAGATTTGGCAGTGGTGCGAGGAACGTGGTATATGGCTAACAGCTTCTTATATTAGCAGTAAAGATAATAAAGAAGCTGATGAAGAATCACGAAAAACCAATAACGATATAGAACTTACACTAAAGGACAAAATATTTGATAAAATAGTAATGGAGTTAGGACAGCCCGATATTGATTTATTCGCTTCTCGCATCAATGCAAAATGCTCAAGATATGTGTCGTGGAGACCAGACCCAGACGCAGTAGCAGTGGATGCATTTACAATACCATGGGATTCTGTTTTATTCTACGCTTTTCCACCATTTCCCTTAATATTAAAGTGTTTAGAAAAAATTATTACGGATAAAGCTGAAGGCATACTAATTTTTCCTTATTGGCCATCACAGCCATGGTTTCCCTTGCTACAAAAAATTCTTGTATCCGATATTTTATTCATAAATCCTGAAAATAATTTAATATGGAAATCTTGTAGGAATCGAGTGACCAGAGGAGTTACCCTGGGTGCAGCCAGGCTCTCAGGAGCGCGTTCATAAATCGAGGAGTTCCTAGGATGTCACTGGATCTTATGATGGCGTCATTAGCCAAGAACACTTTACAACAATATGGTGTTTCTTACAAGTGTTGGTGGCAGTATTGTAATAAAAACAATAAGGACCCATATCAAGCGTCTGTATATTCAGTTCTATCGTTTTTAACAGAACAATTTCATAGAGGTGCCGCTTACGGCACACTCAACAGTCATCGCTCAGCTTTAAGTTTGCTTCTTGGCGATGAGCTAGGGTCCCATGAACAAATTAAAAGATTGTTGAAAGGAATTTATAAACTAAGGCCAAGCTTTCCTAAATATACATCAACATGGGACCCACAAATAGTATTACGACATATTAATAATTTGGGCCCTAATAATGAATTATCTTTACAACAAATTTCAAAGAAACTTGTGATGTTACTAGCCTTGTGTACGGCGCATAGAGCCCAAACTTTATCTTCTATTAAACTCAAAAATATTGTAATACGTCCTGATGGAGTAAAAATTGTAATATCTGATGTAATCAAAACATCAGCCGCAGGGCGCGACCAACCGATCTTATTTTTGCCATATTTTCAAAATAACATAAGCATTTGTCCAGCTACAGCTTTGAAAGACTATCTGGATGCTACGAAAGATTTAAGATCAAATTTAGAAAATCTCCTAATAACGTTCAAACGGCCATACAAAGCCGTCAGCAGCCAGACCATCAGTCGATGGATCAAGCAGATGTTGGCAGAAAGTGGCGTGGACGTGTCAGTGTGGGGCGCTCATAGCACGCGCCACGCTGCCACCTCCACAGCACACGCTCAAGGCGTATCGCTGGACGTCATCAGGAGAACAGCTGGTTGGTCGCGAGAGTCGGAAACTTTTGCTAAATTTTATAAGCGTGCAGTGAGCGACGATGCTCGCTTCGCTAGATCTATTTTCTTGATTAATAAATAACGGTAGTATTTGTGATCAATTATGATTTCATATTTAAATAATATTTGAATTTAAGAATACATAATATGTGGTGTTATGAGTCTCAAGAAAAATTAAAGAAATGTTTCTTGACAATTTATTTTATTTATTGCATACATATACACAAAATTTTCATCTCTAAACATCTACCCGTGTTAAAAATTATATCAAAGAATGAAACGTACGAAACATAATTGATGATTAAACGAACTTACCTGTAAGTGAAGTTCTATCACAATTATGTGAGTACGTTTCATTCGAAGATATAAGTACCCACCCTTGCCCAGTCCCCTCAGCAGGAGGAAAATTTTGTAAATCTCTGAAGAATGAAGGACAACGCCCAGGCCGGCCGGAGCAGCGGTTGGTAGGGTACACTTGTGTTTTCTTCTACTACCTACATACTTTAAACAGTGCGGAGTTGCCAGTACAATGAAAGTACTACCCGTGTTAAAAATTATATCTTCGAATGAAACGTACTCACATAATTGTGATAGAACTTCACTTACAGGTAAGTTCGTTTAATCATCAATAATACTTTTCGTTTGGTTAACTGATTATTTATCGGTTGATATTTTAATGGAAATGTCAGATTATCGTTTTCTTCACCCCACGCAAGACCCAGTACCTTACTTGATTTGTCCCCAAAGGATACAGGTGAGTTATTTTGGTTCGGTTGTGGTTGTGGTTGTATTTGTGTTGTGTGGTTACTGTTAGATGTACTTACTGCGTTTATTACCACCTGCGAATTAGATCTCCATTTCCTGAGCTTAAAGTTTGCGCTCTTCAGGATCTGGTCAATCTGACTGACTGTTTCCGCCATTTTTGATTCATCTTCTTCTTCTGTGTAGATGAAATCGTCCATGTAGAACGCTGTAGCGATTGCAGATGCAGCTTCTGGAAATCGTGTTTTGTTTTCATAAGCGAGCTGTAGTAAACAGCGCGTGGCTAAGTATGGCGCGCATTTTAAGGCTCCTCCCTGCGCTAACGACCTTGAAACACAAAAAAATTAATTTCTCTTTCTGTAAGTGAGATTATTAGAAACCCTCCTACAACTTTTTAGCTAGTATCCTGAAGTTTCATTAGAACCTCGAAAGTCATTGAAATACTATCCGGTTTAGAAACCTTTACAAAAAAAGTCAAAAATGGCCGTTTTTAGTATTTTTTGCAAAGGAAAATTCAGGGTATTTTATTTCAATGATTTTCGAGGTTCTAATGAAACTTCAGGATACTAGCTAAAAAGTTGTAGGAGGGTTTCTAATAATCTCACTTACAGAAAGAGAAATTAATTTTTTTGTGTTTTCAAGGTCGTTAGCGCGGGGAGGACCCTTAAACCAAAACTCAATGTGGTTAGGGCATAAATATTTATAGGTTGATCTGGGTTTTCGCGCCACAATATGCACTGCAACCTTTGTTGGTTTGGATCAATGTATATCATGCGGTACATTTTTTCTATGTCTGCACATACTACAAATGAGCCTATACGAAATCGTAATAATTGGTTAGTTAGTTCATCTTGGTTGATATAACCCTTAAACTGTATGTCATTAAAAGACAAGCCACTATCGGTTGGACAAGATGCATCATAGACAATTCTCAACGGTGTGGTTAGTTTTTCTTCGTTCATAACGCCGTGGTGGGGCAAAAAATTACACTGGCCTTCCAGCGGGCTATCCAGCCTCGTCATGTGGCCTAATTGTTCAAGTTCACGCATAATAGTTATGTAACGCAATTTGAAATCGGGATTACGTGTAAATTTAGATTCTAAAATTTTAAAACGTTTGTAAGCGATGTGCCGTGACTTTCCTAATGAGGACGGGTCCTCCTTCAAAGGAATTGTCACTATGAAATTGCCATCAGTCGTTCGCGAGTGTTGCTTAAATATTTTCTCGCATTGGGTTGTATCATCATGTGGCAGTTTCACACGTCCGCACTTATCCAATAGGCTACATACTGATGAGTCATCGGCAGGTTGATTTTTATTTAATATCAGGTTGCACCTGACCGACGACAAAGGGTTCGTAATTGAAATGGGTCCAGATATGACCCAACCAAACCGCGTTTTTTGTAAAATAGGTAATTGTTTGCCCAACCTATACTGGCCTATACACAACACGTTGTAAAATTGTTCTGCGCCTAATATCATGTCAATGTCGTCTGCCTTGTAAAAATGTTCGTCAGCTAATTTGTATCGGTTCGGTATTTTAATTGAAATCGGTAAAGTATCTCCTAATTGTGGCAGATTGCAAATTGTCGGTACAATGAGACAAGAAATGTTCATTGAGTATGTATCGTCTTTAGACTGTAAAGTTAAATTACAAAAATGATTAATATAGGTTAAAGTACCGTTGAAGCCACGAACCTCCATATTTATTTCATATTTTGGCAGATTTAATTTTTCATAAGCCCGTTGCGTTATGAAATTTGACTGGGAACCAGAATCTAACATTAATCTTATAGTGTGTAATAAGTTATCATTGCCACGTACGTTAACTAATGCCGTCGACAGGATCACGGATTTCTGAAAAACCTGTTCGCGGCTCGGTTCAATGCGCGCGGTATTAACTACCGTGCTACTACTGGAGTTTGGTTGCGTAGGTACTAGCGGTGGTTTCGGTTCAAATAGTGTTGTATTTTTCGGTTCTGTATGTGAACGTGACATGAATGTGGGATCGTGTAATAATGTATGATGCTTACCCTTGCATATCCTGCATCGGCTGGCTCGGCAGTTGGCTGTTATGTGGTTCGATCTCAGGCAATTATGACATAACCTTAATTTTCTGATAGTGCGAGAGCGTGCTTCCATATTTAGGGCTAGAAATTTGGGACATTGATTTATATAATGCGTTTCCTTACAATTTGGGCATCGATCGGCGGGGGTACCTCTCGTATTCGGCTGAGTCGTGGTCACAAATGCTTTTCTTGCACTGGTACTCGGCTTATCCTCAGTGGGTTGGCTCGCATTTATTGTTTCTAGAAGGTCGGCGCGCGCCCTCAGGAAGGACTTGAATTCCTGTAATGTAGGTAATTCCTTTGAACCAATTTTTTCTTCCCATTTTCTCTGAATGGACGAATCAAGTTTTGAGGATAAGAAAAATATGATTAATAGGTCCCAGTTCTCAACATCAACATTTAATGCCTTTATTGTACGTAAATGTTTAGAAATACTGTCTACCAGACCCCTCAGAGCCGCGGAGGTAGCCGGCACTGTATCTACATTAAATAATGCCTTTAAGTGGTTATGTATAATTATTCTAGGATTATTATAACGCTCGCAAAGTAATTTCCAAACAATATCATAGCTCTCTTCGTTAAACTCTAATGACCCAATGACCTCTAACGCACTATCCTTTAAAGAAGATCGCAAGTACTTATATTTTTGTATAGGTTTTAACTTACTTTGATTAATTAATGCATCGAAAGTATCACGAAATTCCATCCATTGCCCTATATCTCCCGAGAAATTTGGTAAAATAATTTCTGGATACTTAATACAGTCAGTACTTTCAGAGGTTGTCTCAGGCTTATTTAATCTTGGCTCTCTTGAAGGTTTTTCCTTCTCGAGACGGCCAACAGCGGACGAGACCGCTTTATAATATTCAGTCTCAAACATTTCTCTCATCTTTAATTGGGCTTCATAATCCGTTTCGGAACTGAGTGTTTCTATTTCATCTTGACAAATGCAAAATTCATTGAAAACAGATTTAATCCTATCAGTTCGCATCTCTAAATCGATTAATTGATCTGCTGAGATTTGAACTTTGCTGAGGTTATCTAGGTATTTTTTATATAAGGTTAATTTACCTTTACAGACACCTCTTAATTTTTTAAGATTTTTTAGCCCGACTGATTCTAATTTCTCACCACTACTAGCCATTTTAATAATTTAGAGAAGGGATATAGAACGGATAGAATAAGGAAGGAATAATAAAAGGGTTTGCCAACTCACGTGATCTTCAGCTACTTAGCCTTAATTCCAAGTAGGTATGATTCCACGGCTGGTTTTCGTTATTTTCGGTTTCTTCACAGCTCCCGGGTGATATTTCTTGGTTTACCTTGGTTTGGTTCGATGGTTATCCGGGTATACTGGTATGACAATGCCGCGTGGTGGTAGGTACGCACTCGTGGCGCCGATCGCAATCCGCTTTAATCTCGACAGATCTGGCTCATCGGTCGATATTTCCCTGTATTTCTTGCTTCCTCTCAATTGGCGACACCGCTCGTGGTATATTGATGAGATTCTTCACCAACGTGTTTTGCGTGTTCCAAGTACAAGAATTTCTTCTCTCCGTAGGCCTGAAAGGCTTTCGCGAAAGGGGCCTACGCCAATACTATGAATATTACTTGAACTGTACTCAAAACTAGGGGTCACCATGTAAAATAGGTGCCCAAATAAAAGAGGAGAACTAGGGATTTCGGTTTATTACAATAATTAAAAACTAAGTTCACTGTTATCTAGATGGCTGACGGATGTGCAAGTGTAGACAGAGGCTTCGCCACCGGTTACCTATATATTGAATACATATATCACGACATCTATGGTGTGATTTAAGAACTAAATAGGTATAATTAAAGTAGCATTAGCTAATACTTAACTATTTGCTTGGTGCGGTTGTCATAGTTAATGCAAGCCATACTAGATGGCGCTGTGTGTAACATGTATATTGTATATGAATAAAGAGTATTGTCATTTTAATGACTTTATCAATCCATTGATCGGCTGTGTGCCGCCATCAAGTCAATTATATGGCCTTGTCAATTTAATGACCAGTTATGTGCTGCTTTTATGTCGTTTTACGACATTGTCAATTAATTGACCAGCTATGTGCTGCTTTTATGCCGTTTTACGACATTGTCAATTTAATGACCAGCTATGTACCGCCTTTATGTCGCTCTACGACATTGTCAATTTAATGACCAGCTATGTGCCGCTCCTATGTCGTTCCACGACATTGTCAATTTAATGACCAGCCATGTGCTGCCTTTATGTCGTTCCACGACACTGTCAATTCAATGACCAGCTATGTGCTGCCTTTATGTCGTTTTACGACATTGTCAATTTAATGACCAGCCATGTGCTGCCTTTACGTCGTTCCACGACACTGTCAATTCAATGACCAGCTATGTGGTGCCTTTATGTCGTTTTACGACATTGTCAACTTAATGACCAGCCATGTGCTGCCTTTATGTCGTTCCACGACATTGTCAATTTAATGACCAGCTATGTGCTGCCCTTATGTCGCTCTACGACATTGTCAATTTAATGACCAGCCATGCGCTGCCCCCATGTCGCTTCACGACATTTTTAATTTAATGACCAGCTATGTGCTGCTTCTATGTCGTTTTACGACATTGTCAATTTAATGACCAGCTATGTGCTGCTTTTATGCCGTTTTACGACATTATCAATTCAATGATCAGCTTTACTGCTTTTACACCAATATAATGACTTTATAGATTTAAAGCTCAACATAAAAAGTATTTACGTAATATATAAAAGTTTCATTTCTATATGTCCAGTTTAAATGAAAAATAAAAGGACGAATAATCGTATTGACAATATGTACATATTTTATTATTCTTAGTTTTACTGTTTATTTTCATTAAAGGAAATCTATTATAACTTGGTTCTTCAAATAAATGCATATACAATTAAGATTTAATGGATAGGTATGATACAGTAATGTAATTTTTAATATATATATATTTATTTACCGATAACCTATCCTTCACTATAAGTTTACCAAGAAGGTTATTATCAATGAACTGGTATTGTTCCGCTGCTGCACCACGTAACATTCTTTAGTTATGTTAAAACTCATCATGGTGCATTTTATAATTTTATTAATTATTAATCTAGCTCATTTTTGTTATTTTTATTAAGGGAAATCTATTACAACATGGTTACCTCAATAAATGCAAATACAATTAAGATTTAATGGATAGGTATGATACAGTAATGCAATTTTTACTTTATATATATATACTAGCAGCCCGCCCCGGCTTCGCACGGGTACTTATTTAACGAAAAAATAAAAAATTATAAATATTAAAACACACACGTCACTCACGCAGATATCCCTTGTATGCGATTTTTTTTTCTTATTTTTGTTTATTTTTCAATATTTTATTAATTTATTTTAAATTCTAATGTTTGTTAAAAGATTATACTTACAAACAAAAGCCATTAAATTTATTGAGTCAGAGCTTCCCTGTACTTGTCCCTCTATTTTAAAAGTTGGCATAAAATTTTCTTCTCTAATTTCTTTCGCACCAAACGAAGTCATTTGAAAAAGACTATTGTATCTACGTATGTTGGTTAAAAAATCTCTAGATAGTGAATGATTATTTGACAAAAGATTTTTAATTGGCTGTGGCGGCTCCTGAATATTGGGAAGACTAACTTTTCCAGAAGCACAGCACATACACTGAGAAAAAAATACTGTTGAATTAACAATAAAACTTTAATCCCTGAGAGCCGTCCATAGTGAATTGTTACCATATAAAAGTTTTTATTGCCAAGTGAAATCGAGAATTGGGTTGATTTGGCAACAATAATACATCGCTGATGAAGCAAGGTGTAATCTTGTCATATCAAATACTCCTATTTGTTTCCCTAACAATAGAACTTTGTTCCCATAAATATTCCCGTTTGTTCCAATACCTATATCATTTTGTTCCCATACCCATTCCGGCTTTGTTTCCCCAGCAATCTGACTTTGTTACCTTATCTATTCCTAATTTTGCCTCCCTAAAAATGTAACTTTGTGCCTGTAGCTGTCTTCTTTTTGCTGCTTCAACAATTTAACCAACCCCTTTCATGACCGTTCTTAAATCTGGCCACATTTGTAAATTATCTTTTCTTTCTTTTGAATTCGTTGACATGAGCAATACAAAAGATAGTTGTGTTTTCTGCCGTAATCAATATCATGGGTAAGGGTTTTCATTGGTGCCTTTAACAATCCTTTGAGCATTTTTAAGGAATGTAAAAGGCACCAATTCACCTTTTATATTAATTGCGGTAGTATTACACATCATATTTTTGTAGTACTTATTTATGTCAACAAATGTAAAAGAAAGAAAAGATAATTTACAACTAGTGACCAGATTCAAGAACGGACATGAAAACAGTTGGGTAAATCACAATTACAAAATAGCAAAAGAAAAATAGGAAGAGCTTAAAAATAAAATAGGCTAATATTATGTATATCTACTCTGCCTAAATATGGGTGCCGGAACAGGTAAAGTTAAAATCTCAAAACTTACATTTTGTAGCAAAAAAAGGGTATTATGTTAAAAAAGGGTCGCAAGACAATTATATAACTATATAAAATATTTTAACTTGCATTTTGTTTACCTTTATCGCCATCCTTGTAAACCTTATAATTAATTGGTTTGGGGCAACTTATTACCACACAACGTTAGGACAGCTGCTGATTGAAACAAAATTATTTTGACAATCTATTTTTTTTTTTACTGCAGTATCAAAGTATTAGGTACAATAATAATTATAAAAAATGTTTATATCTCCCACTACTGACAGGTACTTACACCTCATGCTTTTGTGTCAGATTTTTCATCACAAGTTACGTTTATCCCAATTGTTTACTGTTCACTGCACAGATAGACACATCGAACCAGCCGCACCGATATTGTTCGCCGTAAAGTGCACCACACGCTCGAACATGGTACGACACCGCACACCGTTGGATTCACAAAATGATTTGATAACATTACTGTCCTCCATGATGAAATTTAGATACATAGAATGTAAAACTCCACAAACAGTTTGACGACTGCAGTAAACGCAGCCACGCGGTCGAACACTCGCGAACAAACTAAGCGCCTGAGTTTAAACCACGGCAAAACGGCACTAGTATTTTGTCACGATACACTAGTTCACTTGTCAAACGAACACCCTAATATTTTGTTACTTTTAAGTATTGTTGACCCAGCGATGCATCAATTAAACATGACAGCAACTTTAGTTTTGTTAGAAGTTATTTTGTTATACTATAAACACCTATATTAATATTTGAGCAACAGTAGCGGTTGTTACCTTAACAACGTTATTCAACATTGTTACACGGTTTAAATTTCCGAAGCCGCAGGTACAATAAATATCTGACCATAAAAAGATTGCCTTGGGCATAATTTACCCTTTGTTAGTGTATGTCAAGTGTTTAGTTGCAGTAATTATAAATATTTAACAACACTTTTATTGACGCTTTGCCAGCTTATTTTTTTCTCAGTGTACCATTAGGTTCATCGGCCCATTTTTTGGCAGTACAGTTAGCGCAGATCTTATTCATGGCTCCGATTTGGACGGAAGACTGTTGAGCATAATCAATCTGTGGATCGTATCGGAAAGCCGATCTGTCACTGCGAGCTAAAATTCGATTACGAACTCTAGTCGTTGACGTTTGTTGTCTTTCTCTCTGATCTCTAAGGCGTTGGGGACGCTCAGAGCTCGATTCCCTAATATTTTGCCCTTCAAGCCGCTGCAAACGCTCCGTACTTGACTCCCGCGCGCGAACTTGAGAGGTTCTTAAATTTTGTTCATCAAGCCGCTGCGAACGCTCGATACTCGATTCCGCCGCGCGTACTTGGAAGGTTCTCAAATTTTGTTCAGCAAGCCGCTGCGAACGCTCGATATTTGACTCCCGCGCGCGTACTTGAGAGGTTCTCAAATTTTGTTCACCAAGCCGCTGCGAACGCTCGATACTTGACTCCCACGCGTGTTCTTGAGAGGTTCTCAAATTTTGTTCAGCAAATCGCTGAGAACGCTCGATACGCGACTCGCTGGCACGCGATTGTGAGGCGTATTCTCTCTGACTTGCAAGACGATTTTCAGTTTCTGATAAAGATTCTCCATTACGACGTATTTTTGATGCCCTCGCCTGGGAACTATTTCTAGAAAGTTGAGATCTTGATCTTTTGGGCATTTTAAATGATAAAAAAAAATTACTCTCTTTATACAAAATTATTTGCTTTACTGTTGAACAGGAATTACTTATATTATTACTTACTTATATAAACATGTATAATTAAAAATTATACGAACTGCTAAGTTACTAAGCTGTTTGGATAGTTAAATTCACAATATATATTTATTATCAGGTAGTATGTATTTATTGAAAAAAAGGATTTAGTTCTGAAAAGAACTTTTTGTTGTATTTAATTACCTACTAAACTTTAAAGCGAACTCAAAATATTTCAAGCGAAAAATATTCAATTTCGCATACGACCGCTGCGTAGGGTAGGGAGCCAACCGCGAACCACAGTAGCGCCTACATCGCATCGCAATTCGCATATGGTGGCTGCTTAGCTAGCCGAGCGGGGTGACGACGCCACGCGACTTTTTTACTTAATTTTTTAAACTCGTGATATCTTTCGAATGGAATGTCCGAATTGAATGATTCAAAAAGTTATATAAAGATATTGAAGCAGTCTTGAATATGAAGCAATTTATGTTGATAAGGATTTATGCTAAGGTAAAAATAAAGAGCCTTTTCTAGCGGCGGCATTTAAATTATTATTTTTTAGGTAAAATAACACGTATTGTGACTTAACTATAATAGTTAGACATATGCTGCCACGACACTTTTTGTAGATAATGATGTGTTCTACAAAGTTGTCATACATTATTTTGTTTCGTCATCAATAGTTTCGGCAGCGCACGCAATGTAAGGAATTTTTTAAGTCTTTTTTTTTTACACGTTGGGTTACATTATTGGAGTTTTAGTAAGGATCCCTAATTTTTTTGAAAATATTATATAGCCTATGTCACTCAGGGATAGTGTAGCTTTCCAATGGTGAAAGAATTTTTATAATCGGTCCAGTACTTTCGGAGCCTATTCGATGCAAACAAACAAACAAACAAACAATCAAATCTTTCCTCTTTATAATATTAGTTTAGATTTTTTTACCGATAACCTATCCTTCACTATAAGTTCACCAATAAGATTATTATCAATGAACTGGTATTGTTCCGCTGCTGCACCACGTAACATTCTTAAGATATGTTAAGATTCATCATGGTGCATTTTATAGTAAACAAGTTAGCAGTGACGGTTCTATTTCTCCAGCAAACCAATGTTTCTTCACATTTTAATATTCACTTGATATAGTTAAGATACTGAACGATTCGATAATACACGTTTAGTTTTAGATATCATAGTAGTTAAATGAATACTACGTATAAATATTGAGATATACGCATAGGGATTGCATTTATAGCGATAAGTCCGCCTTTGTTCCCATATTGTTTTTTGTTGTTGTACATATTTTATTTACCATGGTGCAATAAAGATAATTTGTTTTGTATTGTATAAATATATTTAAAGTAATTTATGCAAAATAAATGACATAATAATGGCATAAACGAAGCAATCGTTATCGTAGTATTATACCTATTATTATTCACCATGAATGTTCTTTTTTATTTATCTACTATATATCCCCTTTTTCCACTAATTTAAAACGATTCGTTTTCCTCTAAGCAAATAATTATAAGTGTTAATTTTGATTGATCAGAGGTGCTTTTAGTTTCGTTTTCAATTCCACGTACGAGCACTCACACACACACTTTTTTTTTTGTATTTATGATAAATATTTATTACTTATTTTATCCTCGTCGCCAATGTAGAATTCGTTGATATTATACTGTTAGGAACTCAGAAAGCGGGTGCTTAAAAAAAAACAATTAATTGAACTGAAGACTCGATTTTTAATTTACTAATTACAAAATTATTTTTATCACTAATCTAAGTAATCAATGTAACATTAAATAAAAGAAAAAAAAAGGCAAAATCGAAAAGGCAAGTTGACGGGCATAGATTTCCCTTAGTAAGTTGTCACTACGAAAAATTCTCTCTTAATGAGACGCGCAACAGTTTATAAAGACGCTTCCCCTCTACTCGGATTTTCCCCTCCAAAATAGCCGCTAAAGTGTTCTCTCCTAACACGGCCTTCCTGCTGGGAGAACGTCCTCGAGCTCCTCTTCCTCTGGCTGCAATGCCGCTGTCTGACTGGAGGTACTCGGCACAGGCTCTGCTACAGGGAGCACTTCACTCGTAGCAGCTAGTTCAGGGGTGGACTCTGCATCGTCTGGGTCTGCACCTGGGAACGTATGAAAAGTCTTACAAAAAAAGAAAAACAAAAACATTTAAATTTGTAGCTAGTGATGTTAAAGAAATGCTGCAGACAATTCAATCACATCACCAGCCCAGGTAATAGTAAGACAGAAGTCGGATCTCCAGTTGTTACTGGAGATGCTTCGACTTTGTTTATGAGAAAAATATGGAGGGATCGGGACTCCGGTCGTCACCAGAGACACCTCGATCCCATTTAGTAAAATAATTCCCTCCCATGCCAGACCTTCCTAGGTCTCTGGCATGAGGATAATCGTAAGTAACATAGGCAAGTTCGCATATTACTCCATCCAAGTGACACAGTCACTACAACAGTATATCGCACAAATCTCCAGCTTACTCTCGAAGAAAGCAGCACAGGCGTCTGGAGTCCACTCCCCTCGCCACGGCACCATATACTCCGCGGCAGCCTGGGTTGACTTGCCATAGGAGCCGGCCAGCAGTTCTAGCTCGTACCGGCCATGGGGAAGCGCCTTAACCACTCGATATGGCCCGCGCATGCCAGAGTCCAGTTTGCCCGTCGATTGTGCCTTTTTAATGACAAAAACAAAAGCATTAATTTCGAATGATCGAGGTGGCCTTCGATCGGCGTTAACAGTCGCATCTTGTTGGTTTTGATTTGCTTTCAAACGTTCCGCAGCTTGCTGACGATGCATAACTCGTAACGCTTCACGATTCGGACTGAAGTTATCAAGTGCAACATCCCTGATGAGATGACGTATAAGAGGTGTGGCAGCCTCAATGCCTACTAGTAAGTTTAGTGGCGATAGCTGAGTCGTTTTCTGCTTAGTTATGTTTAAAACTAACTGAAGCCGCCACATAACGTCTGACCATTCATTTTTGCGATGATTGCATTCGATACGAACCAGGTTCAATAGCGTTCGGCAATATCGCTCGACCTGACCGTTTGATTGATGCATTTCCGGCGTGATTAGATGTACATCAATGCCCAGTTCAGTTATAAGTTTTGTGAACTCATTACTCTGAAACATACGGCCACGATCAGCTACAAGTAATTTTGGTGTACCAAAAAGTGATATTACATTTGTAAAACGTACTTTTAGCTCAGATGCGTCTTGGCCATGCATCGGGTATAGGAGACAATACTTTGAAAAAGCATCGACTACAATAAGCACGTATTTGAAGCCATTAGACAGGGGCAATGGACCTAACGCGTCGGCGTGAATAATTTCAAAAGGTATAGATGGTTTTTCCCAAGAATGTATGGGCTGATAGGGAGCTCTTGGGACCTTTTTGTGCATGATACAAATGGTGTAATGGCTGACATATTTCTGGACAAACGATTTTAGTGAGGGGAACCAGAAATGTTTCCTGATAAGTTCTAAAGTCTTATCGACACCAGGATGGTCATGCTCGTCGTGAAAAATTCTGAGTAGGCTGAGTCTATGACCTTTTGGCACAAAACAAAGAAGTATAGAAGTTTCCCCTACGGGAGAATACCGGTAATATAGCAGACCGTTCTTATGCACATAATGATTAGGATCTAGTTGTCCATCTGTTAATTTTTGAATGAGTTGCTGGGTTTCCTCATCAGACGCCTGTGCTATTTGAGCCCAATTTTGTTGCCTACGAGCCTCGCAGACGTTAACAGGGTTGCGGCTCAAATAGTCAGCGTGTGACATGGAGGTCCCCTTCCGGTATTCTAAATTAAAGTCAAAGTCCTGCAGATATATCCACCATCTGGCTACACGAGGCAACAAGTCTTTCTTTTGTTGCGTGGACTTCAGAGCGTTACAGTCAGTGACGACCGTAAATTGGACTCCAACCAGATAATGTCTAAAATTCTGAAGAGCTTTAACCACAGCCAAGGTCTCGAGCTCATAGGAGTGATATCTTGGCTCGGCACCTTGAGTGCGCTTGCTAAAATAGCCAACTGCCCGTTTGTAACCATTCTTATGAACTTGAAGAAGCACTGCACCATATCCAAGAGAGCTAGCGTCCGTATGTACTTCAATAGGTAGTTCAGGATCGTAAATAGCCAATACGGGCTCGCTCGTAAGCTCAGAGATTATTTCTTGGCGTGCTTCTTCTTGTTCATCACCCCAAAGAAAAGGTTCGCCTTTTTTTGTCAATTTATTAATGGGAGCGGTCTTAGTGGCAAAACCAGCTATATAGCGGCGAAAATAGCTAGCAAGCCCCAAAAATTGGCGAACCTGCTTCACGGTCTTTGGAATAGGCGATTCTACTAAAGCCTGAACTTTTTGTTTGCTCGGCCGCACCTGACCTTGACTTATAGTGCGTCCTAAGTACTCAATTTTGGTAGCGCAAAAAGAGCATTTCTTTAAATTTATAGAAAAGCCTGCATCGGTCAAGGTCTGGAGCACTTTGCGAAGAGATACAAGACCTTCCGCAATCGTGTTGCTCATAATAAGCACATCGTCGATGTACACCAGGGCTTCACCAGATTCCAGGTGCTGACGAAGAGTTTTTGCCATTATTCGCTGATAAACAACAGGCGCATTAGCCAAGCCATATGGCATTTTCAGGTACTCATAATGGGATTCCGTGGTAACAAACCCAGTAAATGCAATCGAATCGCTATCCATGGGGATCTGGTGGAACCCTGTTGCCATGTCAAGGCTCGTAAAGTATTTGTGTTTGCCTAAGCGATCGATGTGGCTATCGATCAATGGTAATGGGAAACGGTCTTTAATCGTCATCGAGTTTAATTTCCTGTAGTCTACGCACATGCGGTCGGTTCCGTCTTTCTTTTTCACTAACAGAATTGGGCTCGCATATTCCGATACAGATTCACGTATGATTTTCTTTTCTAACAGGTCTTTTATGATTTCTCGAACCTTTAAAATCTCTGGATATGATAGTCGGTACGGTCTATAATTCACGGGTGTGCTATTATTCAATTTGATTGACATGCTACCGGTATTCACCGTTGAAGTAGCAGTCCCAGAAATGAAGAAATCAGAAAATTCTTCAATCAGACTTTTCAGTATTTTTAAATCATTACCAATCAAGGCAGTCTGTATTGGAGTTTGCGATGAAGACGCAGTGCACATTACATCATGCACAATACGGGGTTCACAAGAAAGGTATTGATAATCGCACGTACGAACGTAAGTAACGCCTTCTCTATTTAACACATCGGTCCCAACTATGATCGGGGTGTTCATAAGTTCAGGAGACACCGCATGCAAGTCCACCTCTAGGGTTACCTCATTAAACTCTATGGGCAAGGTTACAAAATAAGTAGACTCGATTTCACGTCCACCAATGCCTCTCAAAACTCTGAAGGCGGGCTTGCGTGCACATTTGAAGTGTTTAAGCATGGAAGAAGAAATCAAAGATATGCAAGAACCGCTATCAATAAGGATATCGACGGGAACCCCTTGTATAACCGCAACAACAATATCTTTACTCTTATTATCAGGATTTTCCTGGCATAAATTTACATTCGCGTTTTGTGATTGAGCTTTTAATTTTGCGAAACACGTTTCGACCTTATGGCCAGGTTTTTTACAATAACTGCATGGGTCAGTTTTATTTAAATTTTGAACCAAAGTACTTTTCTGAATATTGTTGTTGGAGTTATCGTTCCTAGACCCCGGTTTGGGTTTCTTCGTGCAGTGAATTTGTCTATGACCCGGTTGGCCGCAGGAAAAGCATTTTCCACTTTCAAACTTTCGCTTGCGACCTGTTTCACTATTGGGAGTGTCAGGCTTTTTATGGGAAACAGTGTTTGATTTGACATAAATAGAAAAGAACTCGACTAAGTCATTTGGCATTAATTTTGCGTTAGTAGCAGAAGCACGAATTTGCGGGTCTGTGATGCCCCGTATGACAATTGCCGAAATGAGTTCATCGCTCAAGCCCTTAACTATTCGCAATTTTAATAACGACCGACGAGCGTAGTCAGCGTAAGTAGGATATTTATCAGAATTAGAACTCATGACTTCAAATAGGATATTAGCAACATCCGGCTTTTTAGGGCAAAGCGGTTTGAATTCTTTCTTAAAATTGGTCCAACTACGGTCGTTAGTGACCCATTCATTTAGCCAGGTCCGAGCATCACCTTTGAGACAGTTACCAATGCGAGACAGACATTCGTTATCGTTCCAATGGTTCAGAGTCTTAGCACGGTCTACTTCATCGCACCAGGTATCTATATCGTTGATGCTCGGATCAAAATTGGAGATAAAGTAAGTTTGGTTTGATCTCACCGATGTGTTGATCAGTCGTATCGCGTCGATGATCCGCTCCGTTGCACTCATGTCGCCACTCGCAGCAGCACTCACGGAGCGACCTGGCGATGATGACGTCACCGGCCCGCGACGGTCTCTCGCACTGCTTCGACGCTCGGCTGCAGATCCGCGATGCTCTGCCGCAGACTCCGCCGCACGTGGTAGTGGTGGAGTCATCGGGCTCGGCTCGCGTCGTCGCTGCGAAGGCGAGCGCCGACGTTGTTCCAAAGACGTCAGTCGAACTAGAATTTCATCCATTGTTTCGGTTAAAGCATTTTTAGGGAGACTACGTCGTGTGTGAGAACGATCTAAACGTGACCCATGGTACTCAGAGCGAGAATTGAGACCCCTGGAATGGGAATATCGGCTCCTAGAACGGGAATCCCGGTCTCTGGCACGAGTATTCCGCTCCTTGGAACGGTTCCTGCTCCGAGAACCATGGCTCCTAGTTCGCGGAACATAACTTCTAGAACGGCTTCTACTTTTATAGCTATTAGGCATTTTTTTTTCTTTTGTGAGGGTAGGCCAAAAACAAAAAAAAACAAAACGAAAATGGGAAAAACAGTTAATTTTACCACGAAAACCGGAAATTTGCAATAATGCCAAAAGATATGCACTCACAACACTTTTAAAATAAAATTGGAACGTACTCACCAATGTGTAAGCCCAGTAAGTACACAACAACACCTTACCAATTTTAAACACACTGCGACACGTTATTAACCGTCAATCTGCCTTTTAACGGAAACAAAATAGTGGGAAATGAGTTCGCATCCCACTTCTGATGTTAGGAACTCAGAAAGCGGGTGCTTAAAAAAAAACAATTAATTGAACTGAAGACTCGATTCTTAATTTACTAATTACAAAATTATTTTTATCACTAATCTAAGTAATCAATGTAACATTAAATATAAGAAAAAAAAAAGGCAAAATCGAAAAGGCAAGTTGACGGGCATAGATTTCCCTTAGTAAGTTGTCACTACGAAAAATTCTCTCTTAATGAGACGCGCAACAGTTTATAAAGACGCTTCCCCTCTACTCGGATTTTCCCCTCCAAAATAGCCGCTAAAGTGTTCTCTCCTAACAATACTATATTTGGCTCGCCTACGCACCACCACGTGTTACCGGGCTGACGGTCGGACACAGACTGCCCCCACTCCGGTCGGCACTTGTGACGTATGCGCTCGAGACAAACAACTAGATATTTACATACACTACAGGACAGTTTGCCAACATTATTACCCCAGGAGGGTACCACTCCCGCGGTAGCTGGAGAATCCCTCCCTGCGTCTCAGGACGCAGGCAGCCCCACCGTATCTGGGGGGGGGGGGGCACAAACTGCCTCAGGGACATAGTCCCTTGCCCGGGCCAAGATGGCCGGATGGTTACCGTGGTGGGCCGAGAAGGCCGGAGAGATGCCGAGGGGGGTGACGTCTCCGACGCGAGCTCAGACATGAGCTTTGAGTCGGTGGCGTCAGCCTCCTGCGGCAGGAGCAGAAGTGTTGGGCGGAAGAGGTGCCTGCGGGGCGCCGAAAATGAAGCGGTGCCGTCAAAACTGACGACCGCATCCAGAGGCCAGTCGATGTCGGTCAGTGACCGCAGGGCCAAATCTGAAGCGGCGGCTGCCAGCCTAGCCGAGGCGGAGCGCATAGTGGCGGATATGGCCCGCAGGGCGATGGCGGAACGCGTAACCAGGCCATCGGCGCCCGAAGACGAGGGAGTGCCTGCAGAGGCGCTCAAAAAACAGGCGGAGACCAGCGTCTCCATCAAGAAATTTGAAGGGCGGCTTCGTAAAGAGCCTTAAGGAGGCTGCAACCTCGATTGAGGAAGTTGTGTCGGTTCTGCATACGAGGTCGACCTGAAGTGTACGCGTGTACGGTTATAAGCCTATAACCATTTATAATCATGTAACTCAATCTATTATTGCATTATACGTTCATCTTCGATCGCATACAGTTGTTTCTTTTGTCACATTACCGTCGCCTCTCTACATGGCGACCCTGCCATATTTGGCAGCGCGCGGATCGCGTTTCGGCGCCGGCGATGCGCCTCGTGTAATTACGTCGTGATCTCGAACTTTCTAGACTATGTGACGAATCAAATCTATAACTCTTAGTGACTGGAATATTTAGTGATTAACTGTGAAAAATATACTTACAAGATGGGAAGTACGCAAACTAAGGAAGAAACTGTTATAGCCCAAACGGCGCTGGGCAGCAATTCAGCTTCGTCATTGAGTGGCATAAGTACTACTAACATCCTACTAGTTCTGGTAGCCGTGATTCTTTTTGTGGCAGCAGCCCTTGGCCTATATCGTATGTACAGGAGAGCCCATAAGAAGTGGATACGCAGGGAGATCCATATGGCGGCATTGCAGAGGTCTTTTAGCTGGCGGCAGATGTTGCGTCATGATCTTGAGAAAATAGTGTTTGTGTGGTGAGATAAGTGCTAGCGTGGATATTTTATTTCTTTTAATCACGAGATCTTGACTATTTCGTAACCCATGAATAATTAATGAAATCTACATTATTCTTTATTTAGTGGACTCTAAATATAAACTCACTACGTTGTTATTGTGTCATAATATAATTATTAATTACAGAATTGTATAATATTAAGTGCATCTTTAGAAGTTACTGCGAAGGAGCTACTTGTTTACATTCCAATGTACGTATATAGCGAGATGTTGGCCACGGGATGCATTAGCGTAGGCTAATATGAATCACGGTACGTAATATTTTAATATTATAGTATTATAATGTAATGGAGGAAAATTTACTCGAGTATTGTGATGAATTATTGATTATCAAAAAATATTTAATTAAGAAGGGACAGTCGAGATTTTTAGGTAATGTTATTAAAAACAAATTAAATGAATCGGAAAATATTTATAAGAAATGCAAGGAAATTGTGGATATTTTGTGTACACAGGAGGACTTGAAAGATACTACTTTAAAGGAAATATCTGACTTTTATGATAATATTAAATTATTGTATAGCGATATATTGAATTTGTGTAAGAAAGAACCTTGTTTGGACTCGAGTGACGAATCTAGTTCTAATTATAGTCATAGTTCAGAAATATTCACCATGGATTTCGACTTTAAAACGGCGTGTAATTTGATTCCAGTAATGGACAGTAGCGAAAACACCACTAAAAGATTAATAGATTCCGTTGAAATGTATTCGGAAATGTTGAAGGAGCCATCTAGGACTTTCCTTATAAAATTTGTACTTAAAAGCAGGTTGAGTGAAAATGCAAAACTTCGTATGCGGAGTGACTATACTTCTATTACCGATTTTGTAAGTGATTTGAGAAAACATCTGTTAACTAAAAAGTCTTTTCCGGCTATTCAAAATCGTCTTCAAAATGTGACCCAGGGTTGGCGCACAATTGATCAGTTTGGTACAGAGATAGAGAAATTATTTACAGACCTCACAATCTCGCAGGCAGATGGCGATGCCTCTAAGTTCAATTTATTAAAACCTTTAAATGAAAAAGTGGCCATACAACGATTTTCAGGCGGCCTTCGGGAGAGCAGGTTGAGTACCATCATTGCAGCCCGCAACTACGACAGTTTGAAGGATACTATCCAGGCGGCGAAGGACGAGGAATGCGGTATGGTGTCAACGAGTAATGAGGTGATGCAGTTTACTCAAAGGAGAGGAGGTAAGGTGCACATGTTTAATTCGAACTACCAGCGGGGACAAAAGCGAGGTTATTACCGCGATAGCAATGATACACGCGGTCGAGGAGGTAATTTTCCCAATTGCTACTCGTATAATAATAGCGACAAGTTTGTATCTTACAATAATAATTTCCGAGGACATCGGCAATATTCAAGCCGTGGAAATCGCCCTTATAGTCACTTTACTCGTGGGCGAGGGCGTCGGAATAATAATGTCGGTAGTCGTGTGTTCTTTATCAGTCACACGAACAGAGTGACAATAATCTGTCACATAAGTCTGACCCCGATCTGAATAAGTTTTTTCGTCCTGAAAAATGAAATATTTACTTTACAAAGTAGGGCGTCTGCTACTTTCTATATAAATAAAATAAAATATTATTTTCTGATTGACACAGGGGCTAGCTTGTCGATTTTAAAAAAAGAAGCATTACCAAGTAGTATCACGGTATATAATGATGATACACTCATTAGCGGTATTGCAGGTCAAATTCGCTCATCGGGAATTGTTTACTTATCGTTATTGCACGGCGGTCACGACGGCTTTAAAGGCAAGTTTCATGTGTTCGACAGTGTTCCTTTAAAGGCGGATGGCATTCTTGGATTAGATTTCCTTTCTTGTTATTCTGCAAATATCAACTTGGATTCAAATTTGTTATCGTTGTGCAATGAAGGCAAGGAATGTACAATACAACTTTATGATAACTTGAATAATGCTGATAGTTCAATTATTTTACCAGCTCGAAGTGAGTCAATACATTATTTATTTTTGGAATCTGAATTAAAAGGCGATTACGTGATTAAACCAGGCGAATTAACTAAAGATGTATTTTTAGCAGGAAGTATAATAAGACCGAAAAATAATAGGATACCTGTAAAAATTTTAAACGTTAGTGAGAGTGACATTGAAATACCTACATTTATACCTGAATTAAATTCACTTAATAATTATGATATATGCGAATTTCAAAAATGTGATACACGCTATCAATGCAGACCGGGTAAATAAATTATTCTCTTTTTTGAATTTGTCTCATCTTAACAAAGAAGAAGAAATGTCAATTAAGGAAATTTGTTCAAAGTACTCGAATGTGTTCTATCTCCTCGGCGATAAGCTATCCGTAACCAACGTGTGTGAGCACTCTATAGTTTTAAAACCAAACTCAACTCCCGTATTCACAAAACCTTATCGATTACCACAGTCATTAAAGGGTGAAATTAAAAAGCAAATTGATAAGATGATTTTTGATGATGTCATAGAAGAAGCACAGAGCGAGTGGAACAGTCCAATACTTCTTGTGCCGAAAAAGGAATTGTTGGGTAAAATTAAAAATTGGCGTTTAGTAGTTGATTTTAGAAAATTAAATGACTGCTTAGTAGACGATATTACCGAAATTTTGGACTCAATATCCGGTTCAATATATTTTTAACATCTTGATTTAAAACAATCGTATTTTCAGTGTGCCTTAGATAAACCTAGCAGAAAGTATACAGCGTCAATACCAAATGAAAAGACTTCCCATGGGTCTTAAGACAAGTCCTAGTGCATTTAGTCGAGTAATGTCGATTGCAATGTCCGGATTGGCATTTGAAAAATGCTTTGTATATCTTGATGATCTTGTAATTTTTGGAAGAAATCTTGAAATTCATACTAAAAATTTAATTGATGTTTTGGAAAGATTGAAAAAAGTGAATTTAAAATTAAACCCTGAAAAGTGTAATTTTTTGAAAAAAGAAATTTTGTATCTCGGTCATTTAGTTTCTGCCGACGGTGTTTTACCGGACCCGGCAAAAGTTTCTGTTGTACAAAATTATCCTGAGCCTAAAAATTCCGATGAAGTAAAGAGATTTGTGGCTTTCTGTAATTATTATAGAAAATTTATTCGTATCTAAATGCTGGTCTGGGAGAAATAAAAAAAACTTAGAATGTACCAGCTGCTTCTCTTCCCACGCAGATCGTAAAAGCCGATCGAGGGAATGGGCAAAAATGCAAATCATGTTAACAGGCGATGCGGCTAGCAACCCATCACTGTATTGATTGCTTTTCCATCTTTTCGCCCAGCATGACGCTAAAAGTGGCTTTTGGGTCTTGCGGCCCTGGGCTCTGCATAGAACCGCAAGACCCAAAATGCTCTGTCTGCCCCATTAGGGATAAAGACGTGATAGTATGTATGTATGTATGTATTTATTCGTAATTTCGCGGAAATAACAGCACCTTTAAACAAATTAACTAGGAAATATGAACCTTTTGTATGGAATGAGGAGTGTAAAAATTCAGTTAAACAGCTTAAAACTGCCTTAATAAAACCCCCTTTATTGCAATACCCAGATTTTTCAGAAAGTAATGAATTTGTTATCCAAACAGATGCTTCAGGTTTGGCTATTGGTGCTATTTTACGTAATAAAGACATGAGGCCCGTAGCGTATGCTAGTAGACC
Organism: Acrobasis consociella; assembly: GCA_963555685.1. Classification (NCBI taxonomy): domain Eukaryota; kingdom Metazoa; phylum Arthropoda; class Insecta; order Lepidoptera; family Pyralidae; genus Acrobasis; species Acrobasis consociella. The sequence continues at coordinate 12,989,449 of OY743125.1, read as the reverse complement.
TCTCAACAAAGCAAAAAGAAATTATCCTACAATACAAAAAGAGCTTACAGCTATTGTATGGGGTATTCAATATTTTCGTCCATATATTTATGGCAGGTCGTTTATAGTAAAGACAGATCACAAGCCTCTACTTTATCTGTTTAGTATGAAAGACCCATCCAGCAGATTGTTAAAATTTAGATTGCTTCTCGAAGAGTATGATTTTAAAATTGTATACGTCAAAGGAGCGGAAAATACGGCAGCTGATGCTCTGTCTAGAGTTATTATCACATCTGACGAGTTAAAAAGCATGCACGAGGAAGAAGTCCTAGTTACAACAAGAGCGCAAAGTAGAAGAATGAAAGATGACGGAGTGAATGAGCTTTTAATAAATAAAAATCACAACGATCGGCCCGAGCAACCGATAATTGTTGAATTATTGAAGAAACCGAATGAATGTGTTGAGATGATTTTGCTAGAAGGAAGTAAGTTAAATTTATTGTATAAAAAGGGCGTGTGGATAATAAAGGACTTATTTGCTTTGTGTAAAAATAACAAATGTTTATATATCAATCTCAGCTATAGGGCACAATTTTCGCGAGACGAATTTGTGACAAAGTTGAAGTATTTTTGCGAAGAAAATAAAATAAAGGAAATATGTATTATAAAGGGCAAAGAAAATGAAATATTTATAAAACAAATTTGTGACAAAATAAAAGATATGAAAGAATAGACCGGTCCGCGATTATGTATATTAAGAGGTATACAGAAAGTAGAAAAAGAAGAAGACAAACAAGTTATTCTTAACGACTTTCATCTACTACCCACTAGTGGTCATGCTGGGGTACGTAGGATGATAAATAATATTAAAAGGAAATACTACTGGCCAGGTTTAGATTATGACGTAAGTGAATTTGTTAAGAAATGTGTAAAATGTCAAAAAGCCAAGTTTTGTCGATACGTAAAGGAACCAATGCAAATAACAACAACGTCGTCGTATGCGTTTGAAAAAATATTTTTAGACGTAGTAGGACCCTTAAATCGTGATGAAGATGATAATTGTTATATCGTCACCGTTCAATGTGAGTTAAGTAAATTTGTAGAAGCGTATGCATTAAAGAATAAAGAAACTGTGAGTATAGCAAGGGCATTAGTTAATAATTTTATTTTAAGATATGGTATTCCCAAGGTTATAGCGACGGACAGGGGTGCAGAGTTCATCTCAGCAGTAATGGACCAGGTATGTAAACTGTAAGAAATAGAAAAGCTGTCTTCGACGGCATTTCATCACGACTTCATAGGATCTTTGGAGAATACACATAAAACCCTCGGTGAGTTTCTTAGAATACAGTGCAGCGGCAATATTAGTACTTGGAGCTACTGGCTTCCCTTTTGGTGTTTTGCATTTAACAATACTGTCCATTCTGCTACAAAATACACCCCGTTTGAATTATTGTTTGGTAGGCCCAGTATTATACCAAGTAGAATAAGTCAAAATATAGAGCCATTGTATAACGCCGATAGTTATCCCCTAGAACTTAGATATAGACTACAAGTAGCCCTTCAAGATGCACGAAATAATTTAATATTAAGTGTAGGTAACTTGCCACATACATAATATATAAATACACATCACAATTTACTTATATAAAATATTAATATTCACATTAAATAATATATACATATAATATATACATACACATACACATATAGTATAATAAAATATCATACAATACATAAATATATTTTATTTACTTAATTTCACAACATATATTCAATATTTGTTTAATTGAGAAACAAAGCCGGGCGATATCCGTAGTATGCAGCGAGGACCGCATTCCGTGTTCTAAAAATAGATCACTATGCGCGCGCGTCGTTGTTCGCTCGCCGGCCGGCAGCCAGTCTACCTTCGCCTGAGCAGCGCTGAGTGCATGTCGATCGATGCTTTGCCGCGAACCGCAAATCGTTTGTTTACGCGCTTCGTACCTACCGCTTGCAGCCTGTGCTTTACCTAGACTTTCTTCTTGTGCTATTCTTTCAATCTCTTCTCCTTCCATAAATATTGTGTGTGCTGTTCTATAATTAAACTACAGTTATTCAACTGCCGCAGTTTGCATTCAATACCTGAACCCACGCACCTAAATTAAGTAAAGAAAAAATAAAACAAGTTTATGATAAATATGTTAATCCTGTAACTTATAAGAGTGGTAGTTTTAGTTAAGAACGCGGCTAGAAAAAATATGATCAATTATATGACGGACCTTTTATCATTTTAGAGGACTTAGGAGTGAATATTAAAATATTAAGAAATAATAAAACTGACATTATACATAAAAATAGGAGTAAACCTTTTAATACATAAATGTAATTAGGTTAAGAAAAAAAATGTAATCCCTTAGTATAACATTTTTTTTTATTCACCCCCGGGAGGTGAAGTGTATAAGCCTATAACCATTTATAATCATGTAACTCAATCGATTATTGCAATATACGTTCATCTTCGATCGCATACATTTGTTTCTTTTGTCACCTTACCGTCGCCTCTCTACAGACCAACGAGGAGACGCTGCGGCTGCAGGCGCTGAATGAGCGCCTCGAGGCCAAGGTGGCGGCGCTTGAGCGCGAAATGGCCGAGCTCCGCGCAACGGTGAAGCGTGCCACTGCGGCGGCCCCCACCACACCGGCACCGGTAGCTCCTGCGGCTCTGGTAGCCGGCGGCGAGGATCTGGACGCGGTCCAGAATTTAATTCTGAGGACGGTCGGTCCTGTGATAAATGCCAGATTTGAGGGCATACAGGGCAGGCTGCTCCCAGAGAAGGAGTTGCGGCCTGCGCTTGCGGCTGACAACCGAAGCTCGCAAGTAGCGCCCCCGTCCTCCTCCGAAAGCGATGAGGAGTGCCATCAGGTGCCGACGCCGGAGAGTAGGGCCAAGGCGTTTTAAAGAGCCCAGCCCCCGCTCCCCCAATGGGGAAGAAACAGCTGCGGAAGAGCCGGCAGCAGGCCGCAGCAGAGCCGTCCACATCGGCGGGTCCAGCTGCCGCCAAGGCGCCGATGGGAGCACTGGCTAAGGTCCCGGTAAATACTCCGGCCAAGGGTCCGGCTAAGCCACCTGCCAAGGCTCCGGCTAAGGTAACGGCCAAGGCTCCGGCCAAGGGCAAGGCCCCGGCCAAGGGCAAGGCTCCGGCCAAAGGGGCACCTGCGGCTCCAGCATCACGCCCTGTCCCAGAGGCGCACCCTCTCCCACCTGCCCCTGAGTCCATGGACGAGCCATGGGTGCAGGTTGCCAGGAGAGCCGCTGAGCCGATGAGGCCGGCGGTGACTGCTGTTCCGCCTTAAGCCCCGCGGGCTCTGAGGAAATCCCAGCCCAGGCTCCGTCCACCGCGCTCGGCGGCGGTTCAGCTCAAGCTGAAGCCGGGCGTGGCATCCACCTACGCGCAAATACTCACTTGTGCGCGGGAAAAGGTGGCCATCCAGAGCCTGGGTATCGCTGGGGTCAGGGTGAGGCGGGCAGCAACTGGCGCCCGAATTTTAGAGGTGACTGGCGAAGAGAGGGACCACAAAGCCGACGTTCTCGCCGCCAAACTGAGAGAGGCTCTGGATCCTCAACTTGTAGAGGTGTCCAGACCCCAAAAAGCCGCTGAGTTTTGGGTCCGAGAGCTGGACGACTCAGTTACGGCTGAGAACGTCCGAGCGGCTGTGGCGGAAGCGAGCCAGTGCGCGGAGGACGATGTGAAGGTCGGGAACATCAAGGAGGATCACTCCGGCACCCGATCGGTCCTCTTCCGATGCCCGGTGGTGGCCGCCAGGCGGCTCACCGTTGGAGGTGTACGCCTCCGTGTCGGCTGGCCCATGGCGCGGGTTGTAGTCCTGCCGCCGAGACCACTGCAGTGCAACCGCTGCTTCGAAATTGGCCACGTCGGTCAGTCATGCACTGCAGAAACCGACAGGAGCGCACTGTGCCTCCGGTGCGGCAAGCCTGGCCACAAGGCCGGGCAATGTGGTGACGCCCCGCAATGCGTTCTCTGCGCGGGGCAGGGCAAACCGGCGGGACACAGGGTCGGGAACAAGGCATGTGCTGCCTCCCGACCCAGCAAACGACGCGGACGGCGCGCTCTTCGCCTCCCACGAACATTGTGCGGGGTCATGGAATCGCCTCTGCTCTGCTGGGCGGTGTAGTCGTGATTGGGGTGTACTTCTCCCCCAATCGGCCGCTCTGCGAGTTCGAGGCGTTCCTGACCGATGTCGAGGCACTCGTGCTCAGGAGCCGCCCTCATCCCGTGATAGTTGCGGGGGATCTCAACGCTAAATCTATGGCGTGGGGATCTCCCGCATCAGATCCGCGGGGTTTAGCGGTGGAGGAGTGGCTCATCACTCTCGGGCTGACTGTCCTAAACCGGGGTTCGGTCAACACGTGTCTAAGCTGACAGGGCGGTGGTTAAAAGTGGACGTATTGTTCGCCAGCCCTGCCATTGCGGCGCGTGTTCAAGACTGGAGCGTGTTGGTGGACGTAGAGAATCTTTCTAATCACCGCTACGTGCGGTTTGATCTCTCCGCGTCCGCAGTCGCTCCGAGCGGTCCAAGCTGGATCCCGAGTGAACTACGGCCCGAGATGGCAGCTAAAGTGTCTCGACAAGGAGCTCCTGTATGAGGCGGCCATAGTCCAGGACTGGTTCAAGGCGCCAATGAGCGTGGAGATTGAGGGCGAGACCGAGAGGTTCCGGGGTGCGATGACAGCTGTGTGTGATGCTGCGATGCCCCGAGTCAGTACTCGCCCTCCCAGACGGTGGGTATATTGGTGGACTCCGGAGTTAACTCGGCTACGGGAGTCATGCATTGCGGCAAGACGCCAATATGCCCGCTACCGCAGAAGACGGCGCCGGAACGAGGACGAAGAGGCTTCCTTGTGCAGGAGGCTCGTGGAGGCGAAGAGCGCGCTAAGTGTCGCCATCGCTGCGGCAAAAGAAGCGGCTAGGGAGGAGCTGTTGTCGACCCTAGACAGCGACCCGTGGGGACGTCCGTATCGGCTGGTCAGGAAGAAGTTCCTGCCGCATGCCGTCCTCCTCACGCAGAGTCTGGAGCCGCAGCTCCTGGACGACGTGGTGGCCGCTCTTTTCCCGCAGCAGTGCCCGGAGTTTCAGCCTCCTAGCATGACTTCTCCGTCGGTGGAACAGAGCGAGGACATCTCTGAGGAGATCCCCGGGATAACCGAGAGCGAGTTGGGCGCCGCCATTCTAAGGTTGCGTGCCAAAAACACCGCCCCTGGTCCGGATGGCATCCCGGGTCGGGCTCTTGTCCTCGCTCTGGATGTTCTGGAGGAGCAGCTTAGGGGGCTGTTTAACGCCTGCTTGCAGGGAAGGTTCCCAACGGCGTGGAAAACGGGACGGATGGTCCTGCTCAGAAAGGAGGGACGACCGGCGGATTCTCCGTCTGGCTACCGTCCCCTCGTGGTGCTTGATGAGGCCGGCAAACTGCTGGAACGAGTCACTGCCGATCGCCTGGTCAAGCACCTTGAGACGGCTGGCCCAAACCTGGCGGATTGCCAGTACGGATTCCGTCGGAGCAGGTCCACAATTCACGCCATCCTGAGAGTGAAATCAGTGGCGCAGGAAGCGGTTTCCCAGGGGGGGTGCGTCGTGGTGGTGTCTCTAGACATCACCAACGCCTTCAACTCCCTCCCATGGGCTTGCATTATGGAGGCACTCCGCTTTCACGGGGTGCCAACATACCTGCGCCGCTTCATCGGCGATTACCTCTCAGGAAGGAGAGTCATTTTCCCTGCGCAAAGCGGGTGGAAGGAGAAGGAGGTGACGCGCGGTGTTCCACAGGGGTCTGTCCTAGGACCACTCCTGTGGAACATCGGCTACGACTGGGTGCTGCGGGGGACTAATCTTCCAGGTGTGGAGTTGGTGTGTTACGCCGATGACACCCTGGTGGTATCCCGCGGCACCTCGTTTCGTGAGGCGTCAATCCTCGCCACGGCCGCGGTCGCCGAGGTGGTGCGCCAAATCCGGCGGCTGGGTCTGGAGGTTGCGCTTCATAAATCCGAGGCGCTATGTTTTCATAGCCCTTGGAAGGCGCCTCCTCCAGACGCCAGTCTGATGGTGGGTGGAACCCATATTGCCATCAAGCCGACGATGCGCTACTTGGGTATCGTCCTTGATGGAAAATGGAATTTCGGCGCCCACTTCGAGGCGTTGGTTCCGCGGCTCATGTCGGCGGCGATGGCGCTGACGCAGCTCCTGCCGAACCTCGGAGGACCCGAGGCGTCCTGCAGGCGCCTCTATATGGGAGTCGTGCGGTCGGTGGCGCTCTATGGCGCCCCCGTGTGGGATGAGGCCCTTAATCGCCAAAACATCACCCTGCTGCGCAGACCGCAGAGGTTGATGGCGATAAGGGTCATCCGAGGATACCGCACGATCTCGTTTGAGGCCGCCAGTCTACTTGCCGGTTCCATACCCTGGGACATAAAAGCGAGTGCCCTCGCGTCACTATTTTATTGGCGTGAGGAGGTGCTGGCCCGGGGTCACCGACCGGCACCGAGAGAAGTAGGGGGACGCCGCAATGAGCTGCGTCTGCGCTCTACCGAGGAGTGGGCCTATAGGCTGGAGCAGCCCAGTTTCGGAATCCGAACTGTTGAGGCGATCCGCCCAGTCTTAAGCCAGTGGTTGGCTAGGCAACATGGCAAACTCCCCTTCCGCTTGACGCAGGTGCTATCCGGACACGGTTGTTTCGGAGGGTACCTGAGTCGCAGAGCGGGTAGAGAGCCGACTGCAATATGCCACCACTGTGACGGGTGTGCGGACGAGGACGCCCAACACACTTTGGAGTGCTGCCCAGCCTGGGCGGAAGAACGCGCCGACATGTGTGCGATCGTGGGGGACGACCTCTCGCTGCCGACTTTGATCAAGGTCATGGTCGACAGCGAGACGTCGTGGAATGCGGTGCAGGCCTTTGCGGAGCTGGTCATGCTCCGCAAGGAGGTGGCGGATAGAATGCGTGAGGACACCACCGACCACGCCATCCGCCGCCGGCGCACTGGGCGCAGGAGGCGGGCCTATGGCCTGCAACTGCAGCCCCCACAATAAGGGTCGGTCGAGTGGCGGAAACGGGATTCCGCTGCTCGGCTTAACGGCCCCCCGGGTTGTAAGGCGTCGGGTGTCACCGCGCCTTAACCCTTTCGGGTGGAGTTGGAGGCCGAAAGGCCCCCCACAGGCTCGCTCTGACTACCTCTCATAATGAGAGGCACCCCCAGAGCGAGCTGAGACCGCCGAAGCGGTCACCGCGCCGGGGCTATGGAGCGCGAATAGCACACGGCCCCGGCCCATAGCGGATGAGAGGTGACACCGCGGAGTTTTTAGTGGTAACACCACATAACCTCACCGGTCTCCCGTGACTGGAAAGGTATCCGAAGGGATTTTCTCCGCGATAAAAAAAAAAAAGGTCAACCCCCCCTGCCTCAAGCCGCATTCCAACCCGTACTCATCCGACCGCGCGTCAGCCCATTAGACACAGTTCCTCTGGTTGTCATACCAATATTTAAATATTGATATAACCTCCGGAGGAAGGCTGGTTTCACACTGTAGCTCTTTCCACAACAGATTACAAAGTACTAAATCGTATGCCTGCGACAAGTCCAAAAAACAAGCATAGACTGGGGTTTTTCTTGCTGTATAGTACTGTACAGTTTGCTTGAGGCAGAAGATGGCACTTTCAGTAGATAGACCAGGTTTAAAACCAAACTGTAAATCATGGATTTTAATACTTACAGCCAATCTTCTATCAAGCAAACCGTCCAGCACCTTAGCTATAACCGTAGCCAAGGATATAGGCCTATAATTGGACAAGTCTGAGGCATCCCCTGTTCTATTTTTTACAACAGGCACCACAACGGTGTACATCAATTCATCTGGCAAAAAACAATGGCTTATACATAAATTAAAAAACATGGTTAAAACTCGCGGCAAGTGTACCCCCGCGTATTTCAGATGCTCGATGCTGAGATCATCATGACCGGGAGACTTACCTCTGACCATGCCTTTTATGACCGAGGCGACCTCGCGCGCAGAAAACCTGCCATTTACGAGTAAGTCCCCGTCGCGACACCCAGCATCGAACACCTACGACTCCGGAGGGGCGGAGGATTCCACCTTAAAGTGCTTACGGAAGGCATTCGCTATGTCAGTCGGGTCGAACTTGCCATCCACGCTCGCAGGTAGACTCGATTTGGGATTCAGTTTATTAGTGTTTTTCCAAAATTTTGTAAAATTTTTATCAAAATGATTTTGTGCAATAATATCCAATTTTATTTGTTTTTTCATTATTTTGGCAATATTTCAATTTATTTTTAAATAGTTTTCTAGTTTCGTGCATCTTATCATAAATAAAACCAGAATTCGGTTTACCATATTGCAACCAAGACTGATACCAAAACCGAGCCTCCCTGTGCGCGGTACTCACGTGCTTATTCCAACCCGCTATGTACCCATGCTTTCTAACTTTTTTTATTATTGTAGCTACATTCTGATGCGTTTCTTAGAATACATATTATCTCATTATACAAGGCTGCTATTTTAGCTTTATGGTCAACATTAGAACACATTCTGTCAGCACATTCATAAAAATCTGCAGGAAAATCTATTAAGCGTAATTTACTATTACAAGCATCAGTATATTTCCGTATTTGTTCTGTTTCCCTTTCACCCCATTTAATTTTATTTAAAGAGTATGTGGGAGCCACAATGTTACACATAATTTTATTTATATCACACTTAATTAATAAAGGAATATGATCTGACCAATAAATGTTATCATACAATACAAAAGCATTAAGCACAGAATGCCTTGCAGCGCTTGTAACCACACAATGGTCGAGCCATCTGCGGGATCCATGTGCATCGCTCACATATGTATAGGTGTCGCTAGGTAATAGTTCCAAATCTATACACCACCACGAGTTCTCATTACAAAAACTTAAAAGTTCCTTTGAAAAGTTCTCACCGGGATGCGCATTGAAGTCCCCAAGAATAAAAACTGACTCGATACTGTTCGTCTCTACCAAAGCACTAATTTCACCCATACAGTCTGTGAACTCAGGAAGATTTATTAAGCAATCCGTCAAACACTTTGGCTATAATAGGGGCCAGAGAGATAGGCCTGTAGTTACTTCTGTCCGTGAGATCACCTGTTTTATTCTTAACCACAGGCACTACCACTGTTTTCATAAAATCGTCCGGTAAGTAAGAGTGACTCACACACAAAGAGTAACACCCTAGCCAAATGGGGCCCGGCGTGTAGCAGGTGCTTAACGCTGAGACTATCGTAACCTGGAGACTTTCCTCTGGACATAGTCTTTATTGTTTTAGCTACATCTTTGGCTAGAAACGGGTCCCTCACGGCTGTATTTTTCAAGTCAACGCTGAGAACCTTACCCTCCGCCCCAATGGCGAACTCACAGAAAAATGGTCTTTAAAGATATTAGCAATACCTTTGGGATCATTCACACCGTCAACGCTCACTGGAAGGCTCGGTCTGACATTGATTTTACTAGTGTCTTTCTAAAACCCACGGAAGTCGCCTTTACAATACTTATGCGCCAAGGAGTCCATTTTTACTTGCTCCTGATTATCCTGGCACCATTTTAATCTAGATTTAAAAATTCGTCTGCTTTCACACATTTGTTAGTAGACGACACCAGAGTTAGGCTTACCGCACATGACCCATTCCTTAAATCTGGACCTAGCCTCCCTGTGAGCCCCGGCGACTTGCTTGCTCCACCCCATCACGCGCGGACCCATACCACCCCTCATATCACTTCCCCGACATACCACCGATGCATTCCGTAGTGCAGTCACAATGTCGGAAAAGAGCTTGTCCAGCGTATGCATGTGGCCACGGTCATTACAATATGAAGCTGCACACCCTACACAGTCAGAAGGAAAGTCAATCAATTTTAATCGCTTATTTCACTCCTTCGTATATCTTTCAATTTCATTCTCACTTTTGACTCCCCATAAGACATAATTATTTACATCCTTAACTTTATCTATATATGAATGAGTTGTTGGAGAAGCTCGGCAGCATGCGTGTCGGCTGCCATGTGGACGACAAGTGCGTCAACAACCTTAGTTTCGCTGATGATATGTTGATGCTGAGTCCCTTCCCGAATAGGCTGCGAGCTCTGATATCAGTATGTGAAAAATACGCTGTGCAACATAACCTTTCCTATAATGTAAAAAAGTCTGAAGTAATGATATTTCGTGTAAGTAGTAATCCGTGTGTAATCCCTATTTTTAACTTGTGCTATCCTACTAATATTATATATGTGAAAGTGAGTTAGTATTTTATAAATTAATATACAAACTCACTTTCGCATTTATAATATCACTTTCGCATTGTTCAACCTTTGAACATTCGGTCAGCAAATTACGCGACGAACGTGCGACCTAGATGCAGAAACTGCAAGATTCTGCTGCAACGACACTATACACCGACGACTCACATAGAATTTTTGTAATAAGTGTGCGTATCTTGGATTTGTATATATAGTTAGGCAAATTGTAAATAAAATTGTCTTTCATCAGCAATCGAGTTATTATTATCTCCTGCGTAGCGGTTGACCCGCTGATGCCTAGTAGCATCCTCTCACTGTGGCCAAGACACCCTTAGCCAGTGACGGTCTTGTGAGTCTGCTTGACCGACAGTGAGAAAATCTTGTCCTGTACACATTGCACCTCGTGTACAACTACCCTGATTCCTTCCCACCATCCGTCTGTGGCCTTAGGTCTCACGGCGCAGACTTCCTGGACACTTTATATATTTATATATTACACCTTATGGTTAGGGCTAGGGCTGTGTAGGGTTAGGTGATAAGCTGTAGGTAATACACTTATGGGCTCTTAGGGAGTTCTCGCCCTCTCCTGGTAATTTATTTCTGTACAGTTTGCCAGTGCGACCAACAGCGACACACACACTTATACATACAAACATTTACACTAGTTGGCAGACTGTACATTTTGGTCCTTCGAGCAACTTTGAACGCGACCAACTGTCCCCCTAGGGTTTAGAAAACTTAAACTAACTGACAAGTCTTGATTGTAGCAGACTGGTGTATCCACTAAAGCATCAGTTTGTTGCATTTTGAGACAAACCTTTTACTTTGCCGTATCCTACAGACATCCCTTGGTGGTAGCAGATCGGTGGACTAGCCTTCTCACCAGTTTATTGAGAAGTTGCATATACCAAGACAAGGGTGTAGGTGCGGTAAGAGTTGGCAATAGCTGAGCTGTTAGGAGTAGGATAGGGACTCAAGAAGAAGAAGTTCATCATGGAGATACAAGAACTGAACAAGTTAATCAAAAACCAAGAAGAACACTCCAGCGAAATAAGAAGGATATTAGGAAATCTCAAAAAGGACTCGGCGGCCAGGAAGACCAGACAATATATAGATGATCGAAGAAGAATTCTGTCTTATGTGTTCATACGAGCAGAAAAAACACATGAAATATTGAAAGATCAAGAACTTTTGTCGACGAATAAATACATCGCAGGGAGATACTTCGAAAATCATATACAAAAATACTATGATGAAGCAATGGATCACTTGGCACAATGTGAAGCGAACTTACCAAGCATGGAGAAAGAGTTTTTGAGTGAAGAAGACAAACAAAGTAATTCGAAATTTATTATTCAAGAATTTCGAATGAAACAACTTACGACAAAGATTAATCAAACAATTGAAGCAATCTGCGAACATAAACCTATATGGCACTTACAACTTCTCCAGAAAACCATGGAAAAACAATGGCAAGAAGTAGAGGGTTTACACATCGAATTGATGGTAGTACAAGGCATCTCTAGCAATGATTATTTCACTAATCAATACTACGAAAACTTACAGAAAAAGTATGAAGACGTACTTGAACTATTGCAAGAAAAACTTTACGAAAATCAAAATGTGGACTCAAAAGTTATAAATATTAAATCTACGGGAAAGCTACCACAGATAAAAATACCTTCATTCAATGGCAACTATGACTCATGGAGTACATTTAAAGATTTATTTACAAAAATAATACATGATGACAAATCCATTTCATCAACGGAAAAAATGCAGTACCTAAAAAGTCATGTGCAAGGAGAAGCAGCTAAACTAATTCAATATTAGCCAATCAATGAGGTCAATTACATAACGGCTTGGAAGTTACTAACGAATCGCTATGACAACAAACGGTTAATAACAACAAAATTCATTGACAAATTAATCGACTTACCTAAAATAAGAAAAGCGACTTCAGTGCAACTTCGAGACATTCATGACACAGTAAACGAGTGCATAGAAGGCTTGAAAAACCAAGGACTCGACTCGTTATCATGGGGTCTTGTATTATGCAGATTGATATCTCGAAAATGGGACGACGAAACCAACTCAAAAATGAAGAGCAACTCGAAGAAAGTACTTAAATACAAGACTTTAAAAAACTTCTGAAGTTTTTAGAAAAGCGATTTAAATGCTTAGAAACATCAAATGTATCTACAACTTCCAGTAATAATTTTCATCAAAAACCAGTCAACCAGGAAAAGCTTTTGAATCCACCGCAAAACGAAAAACAAACATTTCAATATAATGAAAAACGGAACTTGTGCTGGTATTGTGAAAATAATGATCATAATATTCATAATTGTCCAAAGTGCAAGGCATTGGATGTCAATGAACGGAATAATGTTGTAAACAAAAAACAAATGTGCAAGCGTTGTCTTTACCACAGCACGACAAAACCCTGCGTGAGCGAGAAATACAAGAAGTGTGAAATATGCCAAGGTGCTGGACATAATATGCTATTACACCGTACAGTAAATCAATTCAACAAAAACAAGGAAACGCCCTCTTCAAACTCGACTTCGAATAAGAGTTTATCATTTAAAAAAGTGAGCGCTAATGTGTCTGGATGCGCCTCTGAAATTAAAAATAAAACAATGCTATTAGCCACCGCATTAATTAGAACAACGACTTACGACGGAACTCAGCAATTGCTACGGTTACTTTTTGATCAAGGATCTGAAGCTTCCTTTTGTACTGAAGAAGTAGCACAGATGTTGGCTTTTAAAAAAGGACAAAGATCCATGCTTAAATAAAAGGCATCGGAGATGACAACCCAAAGACAGCAAATTATTGCATAGACATTGTACTACGACCTAGGTATTCTAGTGAATATAAACTACCCGTTACACTAGTAATACTACCAAAATTGACTACATCCCTGCCAAGTAATAACTTAAAAGAAATTCAGGCCCAATGCCTGCAAAATAAAATGATAGCAGACCCGACGTACTATAAGAAGGGGCCTATTGACATAATATTAGGTGCCCAAGAATTTAGTAAAATATTATTACAAGGACTAGAGCAAGTAGACGATGGAATCATAGCCCAGAATACCCAATTTGGGTGGATACTATCTGGTAGTGGAACTAACGATCAAATTGATAAACCGACTATGCAAGTTGTCAGCATGATAACGCGCACAAATGAAGACGAAAAAAGACTAACACAATTTTGGGAGTTAGAAGAAATTCCACAGACTAACATATTGAGCAAAGAAGACGAAATTTGTAAAAAAAATTACCAAAATACGGCGATCAGAAATGAAGATGGTACGTACACCGTGCGATTACCGCTAAAGAATCCTGACCTACAATATGGCGAATCGCGTCAAAAAGCAGCGGCAAGACTTTTACAGTTAGAAAAACAGTTCATTAAAAATGAAACACTGCGTAACCAATATATAGAATTTGTTCAGGCAAAGCCGAACATTTTCATAGTTAACAAATTTTACGAACGCAGCACCTAGCTGTGACCTACTTTTTGTTCATCGACATTTTGTGACAAATTCAAGTAGCGTTTAATTTTAGTGTAATAAAAGCACTCGGCAGATTCGATCGTTTTTTGATTTCTACATATTCTTAGCGACCGGGTTTGTCTGACATCTTGACATCCCATCTTGACATACATTTAATGTACGGAGCCTATGCAGGGACCCGTACATTTTGGTCCTTCGAAAGCTTTGACCTTACGCGCGTGGTGGTCTAAGCAGGATCATTCGCGAGTGAGGTGAACCAGTGACAGTGGGAAACATTCCACGTTGACATCGTACATACAGTACATTGACATTTATAGTTATTTCCTGTTGCGGAATAACTAGTGACATTGCAGTGCAAAACATTATCCAACAGTGATAGAAACCGTTGTGACATTGACATAGTGTATGGACATAGCAGCCAACACTCAGGCTCCCTTGGATGCACAGGAGTCTTGACATTGGAATATCGAGCATATCATTGGAGCTACGTGGCCTAAGGACCGTGCTTCAACTGATAGCAGCGTAAGCTTGACATCGGCATACAAGTAAGATCATTTCATTTTTTTCTTGTATTGCTTTTCGCATTTTTTGACATCATGGATACCATAATTAAACGCCAAGATGACATCATTAAAAGTTTGGAGAAAATTAACACCAACTTTAAAAAAGATTCTTCTGATAGGAAGACTGCTGACTACATTCAGCAGAGATTGGAATTACTTGACGACTATTGGAAAGACTTTGACTCCAATCACAACCAACTAAAACTTTATCTTGACAAATCTCACGAATATTTTACTAAAAATATGTATCAGCAAGTGTATGATTACTACGTCGGAACTAGGGACATTATATCATCTTTTCCGACTAAACATTCTTCATCATCAGGATCGACATCAGCAACTGACAATACGGCTCAAACTGACAAAATGACAAACCAACCTGACGCTAAACTTAAAGATCTTTTGAGTCAACAACGTACTAATTTTAAGGCCATGCGTAGACAGATAGATAACTGCGTAGTGGATGACATTGAAGAGAAATGGGAATTGGATGACGAGTTAAAGAATTTGCAGTACCGATGGGAACAGATTGACAAACTACATTGGCAGATTGACAACCTCTCAGAAACTTCTGACACGATATATGAGATGGAGTACACAGAAACTGAAAGAAAATACCGTGACCGTGAAAATACGGCACATCTTAAGGACTCCACACCGCGGGTGTCCATCCCGATTTTTTCGGGAGATTATTCTCAATGGCCTACCTTTTTGGACCTCTTCAAGGAGACAATACATAATAATACTAGCTTGTCCAAGACTCAGAAAATGCAACACCTGAAGGGAAAACTTAAAGGAGAAGCAGAGAGACTCATCCAGCATCTTCATATCTCAGCCAACAACTACGACACCGCGTGGGATATCCTGTACCAGCGTTATAATAATTTGCAGCTTCTTTTTTCTAAACAAATGGAAATATTTTTAAACCAACATACTCTTCAAAAGCAAACCTCCTTTGAGATAAAACGTTTACATGACACTAGTATTGAATGTTTGCATGCAATAAAAAATCTGGGAGTTGACACTAAGACATGGGATCCAATTATTGTTCACCTCCTTATCAAGAAGTTGGATACCGAAACATACAGAGATTATCAAGAATCCTGCAGAGCACCACGGGAGTTAGCAACACTCGAGCAATTTTTATCATTCTTAGAAGCGAAGTTTACAGCATTGGAGCCAATCAAGAAGAAAGAAGATACTAGAATTCAGAATAATCAAGCATCTCATACAAAGCCGCAGCATAAACCATATTTTCGACAAGATAAACCGCATTATCCTAATAGAGCATACCTAACTACGTATAGAGCAGTTACGTGTCCATTGTGCAATACTTATCATGCCTTGTATCAATGCAAGAAATTTGAAACCATGACAGCGGACGCAAAGTTAAAATTCATTTCAAATAATAAAATATGTAGAAATTGTTTATACAATCATGAACTGAATCAATGCAATTCGACAAAACGTTGTAAAATCTGCAATAATTCGCATAACACATTATTGCACGATATTTTAGGTAGCAACCAAATTGCAACATCGAGCTCATTGAACTCGTCGGCCAGATCATTTGCCCCTCAGCAGAAAAATGTAAATCACGTTGACAATAATAATGACAAAATACTTCTTACCACTGTTCAACTAAGAGTGCAGGCGGCTGACGGGACGTATATGACATTGCGAGCCCTTTTAGATCAGGGTTCCCAAGTGACTCTCATTACCGAAAGCGCAGTACAGCGTTTAGGTTTACCTCGAGAACACATTAATGCATCGATATGTGGCGTCGGTATCACTCCGAAGAAGGGCAAAGGGAAGGTCACTTTGAACTGCAAATCTATTCATGACGATTACACGTTCTTTACAGAAGCGCTTGTTATGTCTAGAGTTATAAATAACCTACCCAATTTGACATTTGACAGAAAAAATTACAACCATCTTCGTAACTTACAGTTAGCCGACCCCGAGTATCATATTTCAAACCCTATTGACATACTTCTTGACGTTAGAGTCTATTCAATCATTATAATGGAAGGTTTACTAAAAGGATCTGCATCTCAGCCTATAGCACAGCAGACGGCCCTAGGTTGGATTATCTCAGGAAGTCACACCACCACATATAATTGCCATGTTTTGACAAACCATGATGACGATATGTCCCGATTCTGGGAGATGGAAGAAGTGACAGAAAATAATGATAATTTGACACCACAAGAGCAGTATTGCGAGCAATTTTACGTTTCTACGACGCGAAGATTACCGGACGGTAGATGCGAAGTCCTCTATCCGATGATTGACAATTACGAACAGCATCTTGGTCCATCCAAACCCAAAGCAGTAGCCCAATTGAAACAATTAGAAAACAGGTTAGATAAAAATAAACAACTTAGCGAGCAGTATCGTAATTTCATGCAGGAATACATTTCCCTCGGCCATATGCAGAAATGTACTACACAAAAGGAACCTTGCTTTTTTATGCCACATCATGGAGTTTATAAAGAAGATTCAACTACTACTAAGCTGAGGGTAGTTTTTAATGCCTCCTCGAAGACAAAATCAGGTTACAGCCTTAATGATCTGATGGAATGTGGGAGAAAATTGCATCATGAGATACAGAGTTTGTTGATTAACTGGAGAACATTTCGCTACGTTTACTCAGCTGATTGTGAGAAAATGTTTAGAACCATTTTACTCGGAGAAGAGCACCAACATTTACAAAAGATTATGTGGCGAGATGAAGCAGGAAATCTCCAGGAGTACCAGCTTTGCACAGTGACATATGGAACGAAAGCTGCACCATTTCTTGCAATGAGAACGATGCAACAGTTAGCAATCGACGACGCAAACAAATACCCATTGGCATCCAAGGTCTTACAGCATAATATTTACGTCGACGATATCTTAGCAGGAGACAACAATTGCCAAACTGCGAAGGAGACGCAGTTGCAACTAATTGACATGTTACGCGGAGCGGGTATGAACATGAGAAAGTGGTCGAGTAACACACGAGAATTACTAGAGCATTTATCGCCCGATCAACTTAACCCCTCCGTTGTAGATTTAAAACACGCGGACTCTATGAAAGCACTAGGACTTCACTGGGATCCATTTTCTGACACTTTCAAGTTTAAAAACAAATTGCAAATTGACACGATACCTAACTTTCAGATATCAAACTATACCAAACGAATGATGTTATCTGACATGTCTAAAATATTTGATCCTTTGGGATGGCTATCTCCAGTTATCATCAAGGCGAAAATATTATTTCAGCGCGTTTGGGCAACTGACATTGGCTGGGATGACAACATTGCAGAACCCTTATTACAAGAATGGTTCACTTTTAGAAAAGAGTTGACAAATATAGAAAACATTGACATTCCTAGATGGATAGGTGACACTACACATAAGGTGCAATTACATGGGTTTTTGGATGCCTCTGAAAAGGCATTAGCGTGCTCAGTTTACATTAAAACTACAGATGACAATGACAAGCAGATAACAAGGCTCGTGGCAGCCAAGACAAAATTAGCACCAAAGAAGAAACCGGAAACTTTACCTAGATTGGAACTCTCTGCAGCAGTACTATTAGCAAAATTACTTAAGAAAATAATGACATCAATACAATCTGACATTGACATTGAAGTACATGGTTGGACCGACTCCATGGTAGTTCTGGGATGGCTTCATGGGGATATCAGCCGTTGGAAAGCGTTTGTGGCCAACCGTGTTAAGCAAATCACTGACATTTTACCTGCGTCTTGTTGGCGTCACACAAAGTCAGAAGACAATGCGGCTGACTGCGCCACACGAGGCTTGACACCTTTGCAACTACAGCAACACTCCCTGTGGTGGGAGGGTCCTTCATGGCTGAAGGAAGAAATGCCACAATCATTACAGCATTTTGACATACCTAAAATTGACATAAAGGAAAGCAAAGTACATGCAGTACTATTGACACCATCGCCTATAATACTAGACCTATTAAATAAACATAGCCGCTTATCACATGTCGTCAGAGTCATATGTTGGATTCGACGATTCGGGTTACAAATACGTCACAATGACGACACATTAAAAGGTAATCGGAAATGCACCTCACGGCGGACGAAATACAATCCGCCCGCCAGCTGATTATTAGGAACATTCAACTGCACTACTTTAAAGATGACATTGCGCAATTGTCAAAAGGACAACACCCGAGTTCTAAAAGTGACATTTTGACGTTGAATCCGTTTATAGATGACAAAGGAATCCTAAGAGTTGGTGGAAGACTCAAGCATTCAAATTTAACATACAATCGCAAGCATCCGATATTACTACCTCATGACTCACCTTTGACAAAATTAGTAATACAAGAAGCACATATGAAAACATTACATGGGGGTCCCGCCTTGACACTGACATATCTACGAGAACAATACTGGATTATAGGTGGGATTCGAGCAGTGAAAAAGCAGATCAGACTATGTGTGAAATGTAGACGATTCTCATCTCGCACTCCAACCCAGTTAATGGCTGATCTTCCAGAGCCTAGAGTGACACCATCAAAATGTTTTACGCATACTGGAGTGGATTTTACGGGATACGTGGAAGTAAAGTCAAGTAAAGGCAGAGGCATCAAGACATCAAAAGCCTACATAGCAGTGTTTGTTTGTTTCGCAACAAAAGCCGTCCATCTAGAGCTAGTGTCAGACCTTAGCTCGGAAGCCTTCATCGCCGCTCTCAAGCGCATGTGTGCACGCCGTGGACTGCCAAAGCATTTGTACTGTGACAATGGTACGAATTTTGTTGGAGCCTCGCGGATACTGAAGAGAGAATATGAGGAAATATTACCTTCTATAGATACTGCGTTCTTGAACGAAATAAGCCAGATGAATATCACCTTCCATCGCAACGTGCCCCTGTGGCCTCAAGCTGGTGGTTTATGGGAAGCTGCGGTCAAGAGCGTGAAGTTTCACCTCAAGCGCGTCATCGGAGAGCAGAAGCTGACATATGAAGAGTTCTACACCCTTCTGACTCAAATAGAGGCTTGCCTTAACTCAAGACCACTGTATGCACTTTCTGAAAACATTGACGACGATTATTTGACACCCGGACACTTTTTGACAGGAGCACCACTTCTCTCGTCTCCGTTATCAGATGTCAACGGTCCCACTAACCTACGTACTCGTTGGCATCTCGTACAGCAAATGCAAAACTCATTCTGGAAGAAATGGTCTACAGATTACTTACATCACTTACAAAAAAGATTCAAGTGGAACAAACCTCAACAGGATTTAAAAATAAATGACATAGTGCTCATACAGGAAGACAACATGCCGCCATCAAAATGGGCACTCGGAAAAGTAGAAGAGATTCACCCTGGAAAGGATGGTCGTACTCGCGCTGTAACACTTAAGACAAAATCTGGATACCTAAAGCGTCCTATTATAAAACTGACATTATTACCTGTATATGACAACAATGACAACGAACCTATTGACAACAAGCGCACTAAGGAGGAAAATGACATACCTGGGCCATCTACTACTAGAACACGTAGCAGAAGATCTAATGATGACATTGTTTTTTTTTTTTTTTTTTTTTTCGGACATTTGTTTGTAGTATACTTAACCTAAGAATGGGTACTCTTGAAATATTATTTATTTATAGCATCAATATTGTAATTATTAAGTGTGTTAGACTAAGCTGTTAATATTTCGACACAAAAAATGTTTTGTTATGAAATAAATAAATGAAATGAATGAAATGAAATGAAAGAAGACCACGAGAAGGAAAATTATCCAATAATTTCTTAGTATCTACACTCTTACTTCTAATGACATTTATAACACCGTCTATACAACAAGCATGCAACATCACTCAGTTGACTCAAAATAACACTCTGTACTTTGACAAAATAGCAAACATGAGAGTTGTTCAAGATCACTGGAACATGGTTATTTATTACAACATGTCCATGTATTGGCAAAGTATGACAGATATCGAAAATTACATTAACCACGTCAAGAATATAAGCAACAACGAGTTAACATTTATGCCCATAATATCACAGTTTGAACATGAACTTGATGAAATACAACACTACAACGATCTCATGGTTAATAAAACATTACATCTTCGCAGTAAAAGAGGACTCATCAACGGAATTGGATACGTAGCGAACTCCTTATTCGGCGTACTCGACGATAGGTTTGCACAAAAATATGAAAAAGACATCGAAACTGTTAAAAACAATGAAAATCATTTGCTCGCAATATTCAAAAATCAGACGTCCCTCTTAGAAGCTGAGAACAACATTCTCAAACGAAATGAAGCCGTCATGCATCAACATTTTAAATACATCAATCAACACCTAAATAATATCACACACGAGCTGAACAAAGTCGCAAGAGTGACAGCAAACATCTTTCAGTCCATATACGTTATGGCTACGGCACTCTCAGCCAATGTAATCATATCAAATGTAAGGCGTATTCAAGAAACTCTACTTGACACCGTAACTAATATCTACCACGGACAAATTGACATGCATTTAATTTCTCCCGATCAGTTAAACTCTCAACTGCATACTATTTCGGGACATTTACCAAGCGAATTAGTCTTGCCATCAGATAATGTGAGAGAGCTCTTTAAGTTACTGCATGCACAAGCTAGAATGACAAACAAATATATGATTTTCGAAATTAAGATTCCTCTACTAAGCCTTGATACATTCGAACTACATAGAGTGATATCTCTCCCAGTGACAAACAATGAAAAAACTATATATAACTTCCCAGCAACTAATCACATAGCATTCAACATCAAAAAGGATTTGATAATGCCAATGACAGATACTGACATAGAAAAATGCATTAAATACAATGATGACAAGTTTTTATGCAATGAAAATCATCCTATTTATAACATTCACTTTAAGCAGTCCTTATGCAATATCAAATAATTTACAAACAATGACAATCAAACATTTTGCCGTTCAGAGATAAGGCAGTGCACCGACAAATGGATCAAATTGCAAGCGCGCGGCGCCTGGCTCTTCTCGTGTTGCGAGGAATGCGCAGTCCGCATTTTATGCCCAGGTGCGCTAATAACTAAACAATTACAAGGCAATGGCGTTATATATATAGGTCAGGGTTGTATATTGAAAGGAGACACATTTATGATTCACATACCATATGAGTACAGAAACGAATTAGTTATACAACCAGAAATTGACATGTCGGAGATACCTCATTTTACATCATTGAACGAGCTGATACACACTCCAATATCTGACAGCGAAATTGACAAAATAGAGAATCACGAGAAGCTATTCGACGAGATAAGCGAGAGCATTGCGCAGCTCAAGGTTCAAGATCTGCAGCAGATACAGAATGACAGCACCACTCATTTGACAATCATTTATTCGGTGCTCTCAATCATCGTCCTTGGTATCCTGATATACGCAGTCTTCAGATGCAGGAGATCACGTCGAGAAAGCAACGGGGCCAGGGAACTCCCAATACCTTTGTCAACGATGCAGCGCGGGCGTGAAGCGGAAGTGGTCTACGACACCGTGCCAGCTACGCCAGTGTTAACTCGTGCAAAAAGTGTATCTGTGATGAGTGTGGACACAGCAACATCTCCTTCCATTAACAGAAAAGTGACATTTGAGAACCTCCCTAAACCTTAATTAATGACAAGCATAATTTTATTGTTTTTTAATTTTACCTTTATTGCAATTTACATAGACATACATATTTTTATATTTTAATTTCTATATTCATTTTAATATTGACAATAAGTAGGTACTTATACAATTTAATAGTATTTTTATACATTAATTTTACTTTTACATTTACATTGCATTTTTAATGTAAAAAATTAGTTTTTTTAGTGACATTTTACATTTCTCTTGTTTTCTTTCTTGCCCTTCTGGCAGTATGTTCAGGCAAAGCCGAACATTTTCATAGTTAACAAATTTTACGAACACAGCACCTAGCTGTGACCTACTTTTTGTTCATTGACATTTTGTGACAAATTCAAGTAGCGTTTAATTTTAGTGTAATAAAAGCACTCGGCAGATTCGATCGTTTTTTGATTTCTACATATTCTTAGCGACCGGGTTTGTCTGACATCTTGACATCCCATCTTGACATACATTTAATGTACGGAGCCTATGCAGGGACCCGTACAGAATTCATGAATGAATACATACAGATGGGACACACGAAGAAAGTTCCCAAAAAGGACAAAATGAGTGGAAAGTATTATATACCACATCAGGCAGTAATACGAGACGATTCACTCACGACCAAGCTACGTGTAGTTTTCGACGCAAGTACCAAGACAAGCTTGAAATTAAGCTTAAATGACAATCTGTACAAAGGACCAAGGTTACAGCAGGATTTGACATCAATATTGTTACGATGGCGGACTCATAAAATAGCATTCATTGCAGACATTATCAAAATGTATAGATTTATAAAAATTCATGATGACGACATGAAATACCAAAGAATCTTATGGCGTTTTTTACCTGACCAACCAATTGACGAATATGAGCTAACGACAGTAACATATGGCACAACTAGTGCGCCATATCTTGCAATTAAGACTTTACAACAGCTTGCAAAGGATGAGAAAGATGAATTTCCGTTGGCAAGTAAAATTACATTACAAGACTTTTACGTCGACGACATACTAAGCGGTGCATCAAATCTAGAAACAGGAAAAAAGTTGCAAACCGAGCTAATAAACATGCTGAACAAAGGTGGCTTTAAACTGCGAAAATGGTCATCTAATAGTGCAGAGATATTAGAAAATATTGCTTCAGAGAATAAAGACGACAACATGTTAAAGTTGCCATTAGATGAAAATAGAAAGTTTTTAGGTGTATCATGGCCACCAAAAGAAGATAAATTTTATTTTGAGATCACTATAACAAAAAACTATCAACCAACAAAGCGTTTCATCTTATCAGAGGTCGCTAAATTATTTGACCCACTTGGTTGGTTAGCTCCAATAATAATAATTATGAAATTATTAGTGCAAGAACTGTGGACAAATGACATTGAATGGGATCAACAAGAAGATGAAAATATTAAAGAAAAATGGCTCGACAATAATTTGAAAACACTAGAAAGTATTTAAATACCGAGATGGTGCCACATAACCAACTATGACAATATCGAATTACAAGGCTTTTGTGACGCTTCTGAAAAAGCATATGGTGCTGTGGTATATTGCCGTGTAAAATACAATAGTGAATATAGCGTAACACTACTTCAAGCAAAATCCAAAGTAGCGCCTAAAAGAAACAAAACAACATTACCTCGATTAGAACTATGTGCAGCGTTGCTACTAACTAAACTAATTAAAAAGATACTGATGACACTGAATAGTCAGCATAACACAATTTATTGTTGGACGGATTCCATGATAACTCTTGGATGGATAAGAGGAGAACCAGAGCGATGGCAAGCATTTGTAGCAAACAGAGTGGCTGAAATAAAATCCACTTTACCCAGTGCTCATTGGAACCACGTGATCTCTTCAGACAATCCAGCTGACATAGTATCAAGAGGGATCGAACCTCAAAAATTAGAAAACCAAACCCTTTGATGGCAAGGTCCCCAGTGGTTACAGAACGACATACTACCTATCAAGAAAGCAATACCAGAGACAACCACTGAAATAAAATGTCATACAACTAATTTCACTATTAGTGATACGAAGACAGAAAATGATATTTGGCAACGATTTTCGGACTACGAACGAATGATAAGAGTACTCTCGTACTGTTATAGACTATGTTATAAACGAAAGACATCAAAAATTGTATGCATTGATGAAATAAGAAGGACAAATTTACGAGTTATGAGACTAGTACAAGAAGAAGTTTTTAGTAACGAATTAAAACTATTACAAAAACAACAACATGTGAATAAAACCAGTAAATTGTCAACATTAGATCCATTTATAGACAGCGATGGATTACTTCGAGTTGGAGGAAGATTGCATAATTCACAGCTTCCGTACAACCAGAAACACCCCATATTGTTACCATATAACCATCAAGTAACAATCCTAATAATACAAGACGCCCACATAAAAACTCTTCACGGTGGAAATAAACAAACTCTAGCCTATGTACGACAAAAATACTGGATTATAAGTGGCAAAAGAAAAATAAAAACTATAATAAATAGATGTATTAAATGCATACGTTACAGAGCAGAAACAGCTTTACAAAAAATGAGACTATTACCAACGCCAAGAGTGACACAAACGTACCCATTTAGTCATACAGGAGTAGACTATGCGGGTCCGATATTAGCTCGAGCAATGAAAGGTAGAGGTCATAAGTCATACAAATAATACATTTCTGTGTTTGTATGCCTAGCCACAAAAGCAATCCACCTTGAACTAGTAAGCGATATGACAACGGAAACATTTATTGCCGCACTACGTAGATTTATGGCACGAAGAGGCCATGTCTTACATATGTACAGTGACAATGGGACTAATTTCGTCGGAGGAGTGAACTTTCTACATCAAGAAATACTTGAAATTACGCAATCTCCTCAATTTCAAAGTGCACTAACCAATATAGAAACTGAATGGCATTTTATCCCAGCATCATCTCCACATTTTGGCGGAATCTGGGAAGCTGGCGTTAAATCAGTGAAACATCATTTACGCCGAGTTATTGGAGAAACCACGTTGACCTTCGAAGAAATGACAACATTCCTATATCAAGTGGAGGCGTGTCTCAACTCACGACCATTGTGTCCAATGAATGAAGATGTTAATGACAACACAATTTTGACTCCTAGCCATTTCCTAATTGGCCGTGAAGCAGTTGGTATTCCAGATCCAGTCATGAACATTAATACAGATTTAGTCAACAGATGGAGATTAATTCAAAAGATGAAAAAAGATCTCTGGAAAAGCTGGACAAAAGACTACTTGCATCAACTACAGCATAGATACAAATGGAAGCAAAACTATGAAAATCTGAAAGTAGGAACGGCAGTGATTATAAAAGATGAAAATATAAGCCCAAGCAAGTGGCCCTTAGCAAAAATAAAGGAAATTCATCAAGGTCCAGATAATGTAATAAGAGTTGTCACTTTACAAAAATCAACAGGAAATACACTAAGACGCTCGATTAATACTCTGATTCCGTTGCCGATAAATGAAAATGATGAGACTAATGACGTAACACCTGTAACAAGTAACATAGTAAACATAGAAAAAACTTCATACCGAAAACCTAAGGTATTTACATACTTACCATTTATGTTACTGCTATTATTACAAATAACTTGCACAACTGCTACCACATGGACTTATACATTAAAGGACATTGATCCAGGATTATTTTTTATTTTTTTATTTTTTTTTATTTATTGTTTTATTTCAGGCAGCAAAAGATTTTACAAAAATAAACATCTAGGCCCATATCAATATATACCTTAACCTAAAATATATATATATATATAACTTAAACTATGGCACTCGTTGAGGCTGCGACGTGTTGCGCGTCATCGGAGTGTCGGGTAGCGTTCCGCGAAAGCGACGATACACAACACCCTTCAGCCAGAAGTCAGCTTCCATGAAGGTCGCTAGCTTCTCCGTCGGGACTCGCACCACGAAGGACGTGAAGTTCACACTGTGGCGCGACTCCAGCTTCACGACCCTCAGCGTGATGTTGGTCTTCACGCGGACGTACTCCATCACTTCCTCTGCCTTTGTGGAGTGGAAGAGCCGGGATACGTACAGCTGCGTCATTGGGATGGCGGGACGCAGCAGATTATATGTGGAAAGTATTGGTACTGCAACTATTGACAGGGGAACATTCAGAATCGAGACAAACTATGATAAAAAGAATATGAGACAAGACTTCTTAAAAATAACATCGGCAACGACCCTATTTAAAAACCTCTGTACTAACAATCAAGAAATAAGTTCGGACACACATTGCGATGATTTGTATAATCATTTAATGGACGAAAGATCAAAATTCGAGAGAACAATTCAATATTTAACAGACATAGATACAAGAAAAAAAAGAGGACTACTTGGTCAACTATTAACTTCCGTCTTCGGAGTAAATGATGAAGTATACAAAGATATTGACACTTTACAAGAAAACCATCAACAATTAATACAAGCTGCAAACCATCAGACAAAGTTTATGATTTCAACTATATCAGCAGTTAACCAATCTGAAGAAAGAATTCATAAAAAATTAGAGAAATTCCAGAATTAGTTAAATCAAGTGATTCAATATATGAACAACAACAACGCCTGGTATAAAAGCATAGATGCAAATCATATTAATATACAAATCATGCAAGCGTATCAATTGGCATATAATTATATTACAGAAATCATGGAAAACTATGACGGACTACTGGAAATTTACATAGACAATGCCACAATTTATAACTTGTTGTCACCTAAAAAAGTCAGTGAAATAATTGCAGCAGCTAACACTAAACTACCATCAAATTTGAAAATTGTACAAACACATCTTATAAATACAAGATTAACGAAGAATGAGACACATATACAAGTGTATGCATATTATCCGATACACGACTCAACTAAATACACATTAATACATTTGACTCCAGTACCAAAAAGAAACCAAGATGACACATTCCAGAGCATCTTCATGCAATCATTTGACTATAACAACGAACAATATTTCCAATTAAACGGAGAAGAATTTCATAACTGTTTAAAAAACGGTGCAAGTTTTATTTGTTACCCTGTGGCGTTGAGGAACATGCAATTCAATAAAATTGCATTGTTGAGCAACTCTTCAACAGTCAATATCTTAATTCGACGAGATGCATAACAAAGCATTTCAATATTACAACAGACATTTTATGGAAACAATTATACATACCAAATACTTGGTTATTCATCCCAAAGAAACCCATGCTCATATCAATAATTTGTGACGGTCAACGACAGGAAGTCCATATAGCAAAAATTGGTGTTCTTCAGATTGCTGAGAATTGTATCATCAAAACAAAGAACAGCTTTCAAATCAAATCAAATCATTTATTGCTTCCTTAATGTATCATACAGGTCTTTATTTAATAAAGTAAGTCGCAATTAAGGACCCTGGCGGGCGCTGCAATGGGAAAAGGGCCACATTTTTGTCAAATTTATGTATAATTATTAGGTATTAATATTCATGCAAATTATATTTCATACGACGCATTACAAGTTTGTTTTTTAATAATAAGTTAAAGATGTCAAAATTTATAAAAATGTTAGGAGTTGTTTTTAATTTGATATATTGGCTTTACGGTGTAATTTTGTCTTCCAAATATTCTTTGATTGTGTAATAGCATTTATCAGTCAATAGCTCTTTGAGTTGGTGCAGAAACGTTTTATTATTTTCTATATTTTTGATGGCGGTTGGGAGTTTTTCGTATAGCTTAATAGACATAACTAGAAGGCTAGATGAGTGGAGCTCGAGACGGGAAGTGGGTAGTTGTAGCCTATTTTGGTGTCTAAGTGTATATTTTGTAACTAAGTCTTTTCGTTTTTTGAAAAATTCAGGATATTTTCGGACAAATTTGCATGCTTGAAGAATGTAGATGCATGGTAGAGTTAAAATTTTGAGTTTTTTAAAATAAGGTTTGCAGCTGTCTCTTTTTTTTATATTTACTATTATACGCAATTATCTTTTTTGTATGGTGAGTACTCTATCGCAATCAGTTCCGTTGCCCTACAAAAGTGTACCATAACTTAGCCATGAGTAGGCGTAGGCGTAGTAAGTGACAATAGCTGTTTCAATGTCTGTGGATTTTTTTACTTCTCTAAGCGCATACGCAAACTTAGATAATTTCGCGCATAGTTTTTGTATGTGGGGTTTCCAATTTATGTGGCTATCTATGCCAATGCCTAGCAGAGTAAATTCATTTACTGTCTCTAAGTTGATCCCATTGAAGCTCATTTTAACCTCTAATGGTGGTTTCTGGTACGGGTGGAAGACCATTAATTTTGTTTTTAAATAATTTATTTCTAAATTGTGTTCTTTCAGCCAGTTAGATGTTCTCATGAGTATGTCAGTAAGTTGTTCATGCAAATTTTTATTATTGTGAGCGGACGTAAAGATCGAGATGTTAAGATTTATTTCAGCCATAAGAACTGAAAAGATTACAGTACTAGCTTCTTTTTAAAAACCCTTTAATTTCACCTTAAGCTCTAATATAGAACATTCCGACAACACACAAGATATCTCCAAGGAACACATTTTAGATAGTTCAAAAGACTTATTCCAACATGTCATAGATTCCGAACACAACTTACAAACACAACTTGACAACACAATTTGGTCCAAAATAGAGCCACATTCTTACTTAGTCAGTTTCGGAATTTCTGCAGGTATGATAATTATTATGATATTAATTCTATGTCTAACTCCACAGGTGACAAGATGGTTCCGGAAGAGACGCACTGAGTCCGAGGCGCGAACGGATGTTCCAGTGTACAGCATCCCATCTACGGCCCGACAACGACAGAGGACTACGGCCCCTGCCAAGCCACCCCGACAGCCATCACACGAGAGCATCGAATTGTACGAGCCAAAATTCCCGCTGTCGGAGGCGCCAGGATGTTCAACCTTTGAACATTCGGTCAGCAAATCACGCGACGAACGTGCGACCTAGATGCAGAAACTGTAAGATTCTGCTGCAACAACACTATACACAGACGACTCACATAGAATTTTTGTAATAAGTGTGCGTATCTTGGATTTGTATATATAGTTAGGCAAATTGTAAATAAGATTGTCTTTCATCGGCAGTCGAGTTATTATTATCTCCTGCGTAGCGGTTGACCCGATGATGCCTCGTAGCATCCTCTCACTGTGGCCAAGACACCCTTAGCCAGTGACGGTCTTGTGAGTCTGCTTGACCGACAGTGAGAAAATCTTGTCCTGTACACATTGCACCTCGTGTACAACTACCCTGATTCCTTCCCACCATCCGTCTGTGGCCTTAGGTCTCACGGCGCAGACTTCCTGGACACTTAATATATTTATATATTACACCTTATGGTTAGGGCTTGGGCTGTGTAGGGTTAGGTGATATTTTAATTTCAATTTCAATTTATTTATTGCTTTTCACATTATACATATATTAGATTACACTACACAGTCACTTCTTAGGTTAGTAGGTACAACATGAACCCTGTCAGGGCATTGCAACAGAAAATAACGGAACGGCATGCGGCTGTAGGTAATACACTTATGGCCTCTTCGGGAGTTCTCGCCCTCTCCTGGTAATTTATTTCTGTACAGTTTGCCAGTGCGACCAACAGCGACACACACATAAACATACAAACATTTACACTAGTTGGCAGACTGTACACGCATTAGTAGTAAGTAGGATAGGATAGTAGGATTCTTATGTTATAGTGCCGCAATACCCTACTGTACCTATAATACTAGACCCGGTCAACCCCGTTGGCCACAACTTTTTCTACGGGGACCTTTTGTTTCGTGTAACAATACCCTATGCGTTACAACTCAGATAACGCTTGTATTCAATTAGCTTTTCTTACCATAGCTATAAACACACCTAGAATATTTTTACGTACTAACTTGTATATTTATGTAAGTTCGTTAACTAATAAGACCCTGTCTCAATAATGTAGAAAGAAAGAAAGAAAGAAAAATGCTTTATTTGACACAGATATAACATTAAAACAATTTTCTTAAACATATATATATGGGCATGTTTGTGCCTGTACCAAAAAGGCCTCCTCTCAGCATAATGCTGTGACGAGAGCCACAACGCTCTTCGTCTTCCGAGGATACCGACATAAAGACTTAATTTACATAGAACAAAAACAAAAACAAACATTACACAAGCAGGCTAGGTGGCGTTACACTATTTTTATTTATAGAATAGATATATGTATATATATATTTAAACAGATAAGTATAATGTATATAATAAAAACAATATAAAGTATCAGTAAAAAACATACATAATTTGCAATAACGCTGCTTAATCAAGACATCTGCCTATTCAGAACTAACTCTTTGAATTTTACTTTAAAAGTACGAATAGTAAGACATCTCCTGATGGGCGGTGGGATGTTGTTCCAACACTTTGTAGCAGCGTACCTAAAACTACCACGAAACGCAGCGGTTCTATGCCTGGGGATGGCTAAGCGGTCAGGTTCTCTTGCTCGTTGGCTGAATTTTAGTTTATTGAATAAATATGGCGGATTTTTACTCTTGATTATACCAAAGAGCAGTAATGCAAGGTGAAGGGTACGTCTAGAGTCCATATTAAGTAGTTTGTTTCGATTAAGATAGGGCGTTATGTGAGCTCGTCTGGGAATGGAAAAACAATATCGCGCACAGAAATTTTGCACGCGCTGAATCAGTTTTTTTGTACGAACAAGTAAACAGTTTCCAGTGACCACATCAGCATAGTTGAGCTTCGACAAAATTAGCGACTCACAAAGGTAAATTCGAGATTCCACACTAAGGTAGTCACGGATCTGATACAGAACTTTAAGACGGTAATAACAGGTTCTAACAGTTTCCATAACGTGATTTTCAAATTGCAAGTTGCTATCCATTATTACGCCCAGATTCCTAGCTTCCGAGACCTCCTGTATTTGTGTGTCTTTTAAGTTTATTACAGGTTTATGGTCTTTGATTTTAGAGATCTGAAGTTTAGTTCCCAAGACTAGATATTTTGTTTTGCTAGGATTCAAAACAAGTCCATTATCATCAGACCACTCAGCCACCCGTTTTAGATCGTCGTTTAATTTACTAACTGCAGTAAGAGTGTTACAGGGCTCGAAAGTCTGATAAATTTGGAGGTCGTCCGCGTAAAGATGATGTTCGCTGTTATTTATGCACTCTGGTAAGTCTGCGGTATACAATATAAACAATATAGGCCCTAATATTGATCCTTGCGGAACTCCTTTCTTTACGGGTTCATTTTTCGAGACCAGTTTGGTACCATCGCTATTAGTGATTTCTACTCTTTGGTAACGATCGGTTAGATAACTGGAGAACCATTTTATTGTCTGAGCATCGAATCCATAGTACACCAGTCTGACCAGAAGCAGCGTGGAATTGATTGTGTCAAAAGCTCGTGAATAATCCAGCAATACAAGAATTGAACCCTCCCCTATATCTCTTCCAGCTAGTGTATCATCCACTACATCTATAAGTGCCGTGGCTGTGCCTCTACCTGCACGAAAGCCAGACTGCTTACAAGGTAAGATATTATTAACGTTCAAGTATTCTACCATTTGATTACAGACTATTTTTCCAGTATTTTTGAGAGAAATGGCAAAATACTTATTGCACGGAGATCTTTATAATCCTTAGGGCTACTGACTTTTGGGATTGGTTTAACTATGGCATTTTTCCATAGGTCTGGGAAGACGCCTTCTGCAAGAGACATATTCAAGATTGCAGTAATAATTGGCAAAGTTCGCGGTAGGGTCAACATTATCATGTCTAGTGATATACCATCTACGCCTTGTGCATTAGTGGTAATTTGTTTTATAGTTTTCAAAACAGTTGCTTCATCTACTGGCTTTAAGCTAAATACCGAAGTACTATACCTGTTAAACCAAAAATTTACTAGTTTGGTTATATTTGGGGAAGAATTGTTACCAGGGATATCCAGAAAATGATTATTAATTTTGTCGGGGTTACTAAGATTATGAGGTAAATCTGTATGTTGTTTATTAAAATTAATATCACGGTTAATATTTTTCCAAAGTACACGAGAATTTTTTAGATTTTTATCAATTTTGTAACGATAATAAGCTGTTTTTTCGCTGCGTAAGGCTACCTCTACAATTTTTTTTAATTCTTTATAGGTTGTTTTGTCCGTGTCCAACTTCGTTTTACGACTTTTGGAGTGTGCCTCGTCTCTTAATCGCATCATATCCTTGATTGTTTGCGTTATCCAAGGATAACTCTGTTCCTTAACGTATGATGTTTTTACAGGAGCATGGAGGTCAAACAAGAAATTTATTAAATCTGTAAATGCAGCAACTGCATCGTTAACGCTGTCACACAACAATTTCTCCCAATGAATCGATTTGACATCATTTTCAAAATCTTCAAGACTGATATCTTTGAGAGGCCGGTATGTTATCCAGCGTGGTTTTGTTTTAGGTTTTTTTATATTTAATTCAAATGATATGAATGCATGGTGGCTTAGATTTGGCACATAATCCACCACTAGATTTACGACACTACTTGTGCTACTACAAACAACGTCCAACAATTTAGCCGAGTGGTCAGTGAAATGTGTCGCTTCTTCCACATACTGACGAAGACTCATACACTGTAAAAAACTAAGGAGTATTCTGGAGTCCCATTGATTTGGTGTCAGTAAGTTTATGTTAAAATCTCCTACCAAAACTATGTGATCAAAATTTGAAAAAGAACTTATTGAGTCAGTCATTGCATTTATAAAGGTGTCGACTTTCATCCACTGTGGACAGTAAGCAGTGCCAATAACCACCCTATAACCATTAACCTTTAAACTAAGCCACATTTGTTCAACGTGTTGACACGGTGGGTGCTCCAGGGTACGTGCATATATCCCGCGACGTACATAGAACCCAACCCCGCCTCCGCCGTCGCGGGGAGCGAGTACAGACCGCGGCACATGTCGCAGCCTGTAACCGGCCAGCGCGGGGGCGCGCGCGTCCTCGTGCTCGGGGATCCAAGTCTCATTGATTGCCAGCACGTCCGCATCGTGCCGCTGGACAGCGACGCGCAATTCGTCATGGCGACGCCGATTACCAAGCGAACCAGGGTTTAACAGACCTATGGTGAGGTTTTTCCTCTTAATAAATCTAATTACAAAACTGAAAAAAATTTGTATATAGAAGCAGTTAT
The DNA here is from genome assembly GCA_963555685.1 of Acrobasis consociella. Taxonomy (NCBI): domain Eukaryota; kingdom Metazoa; phylum Arthropoda; class Insecta; order Lepidoptera; family Pyralidae; genus Acrobasis; species Acrobasis consociella. Next base: position 12,956,150 of record OY743125.1, on the reverse strand, counting down.
TTAAATACAACTTTAAATATGTCAAATGTCTCCATATAAGTCGAAAAATAAATAGAAATATAATAGTATATGTAGTACAATAAATATATAATATTATTCTCAGATATAACCTTGGCTTGTGCAAATTTGATTGAAGATTTTGCGGACTTTGTTGTATTGCAATATTCAACCAAGTATATTCTCTTTTAAGATTACATATTAGACAACAAATAAATAATTTCAATTTATAAAGTTTGTACGGAATATCTTGTGATAGACAAAATGTGTGCAGAAAATATATCAGTACAAATACAACATAAAAGAAATAAACGTTAACATTATCTGTTCTCCACTTGTAAGTAAAACATTCATACAAGTATTTGAATAAGACACAATCTCGAATGCAACATGCCAACACAACACTAATATTTGAAACATTGAAATAATTTGCTTAATAAAATAAACTATAGAGATAACATAACAAGGTATTTTTGAGACCATAAGTTTAAATTAGATAACAATATGTTCTAGAGGTCAACAGAACACTATTATAATTGCTTAATGCACGCACCATCTCGAGACCCAACGTTACTTTCCCCAAAAACCTTTTGAATGTCCCCATCGGAACGCAGCCTTACACTTGCCCTCCCCTGCTCTTTCCTTGCATATATTTTACCATCCCTGCTCCATACAAATTTCCATTCAGCGCGCTTTGCAGCATCTCGCGCTCTTTGGAATAGTCGCCTGTTCTCTTTGGTGAGTCTTTCGTTCACGTAAAATTTGCAAGGTGGTCCTTGAGCCTGAGTAACGCCGCGGCGAACGCGCGCAGCCCGCAGCAGCGCGTCACGAGCGGCGCGGCGCACCAGCCGTACCACTAGCGGGCGCGGGCGCGGCGGCGCGCCGCCTTCCACGGCTGCAAGAGGCGGCCCAGCACGGTGTGCGATGACGACATCTCGCTCTTCCAATTCTACTCCCAATTTTTTGGCTACGGTCAGGATCACATGGGTTGTGTTTTCATTTTTTCCTTCCGGGAAACTAGCAATTTCGATGTCATTACCGAGTATCTCTTGATCGCGATCTTGAATTTCTAATTATAACTGGGATACTGTCTTCTCTAAATCTTTTATTGGACTGTTTTCTAGCTCATTTTTTTTCTTTTCTATATCGCTCATTCTAGTCTCTAATCTATCCATTCGCGTGTTGACTGATTCGGTAAAGGTGTCCATTTTGTCGCACATCCTGCTTAGCTCTTGGCGCATCGCTCGCAGTTCCTCCGCAAGTGCCTTAACATACGACGTAGAATTAGGTGACCCTTGTAGTTCATCTTTTGTATCACTTAAAGATGATTCATCTGTGATAGGCGTTTTTGTTTGTTTGCTCCTTAGTGTCACATTTTGGTTGTCGTAGGATGGACTCGCAGAGGAAGTCATGCTTTGGTCACTGACACTAACTGGTGCTGGCTGGCTGCCACGAACTGGGGTAGAGAGGTTTCCTTGTTTTGGTGCCTTGCTAATGCATTCAGGACATTTCCAAGTTTGCTTTCTTTCTGATTCAGCACCATAAAACGAGCGATAACGTTGAATGCTGATATTGAGACATATTATACCGTATGCTGACCTACAGAGAACACAACGTAGGTATTCCTTCTTCGCCAGCGAGTTTGAACAGGCTGCACAGTTCTCCGGCTTGCCGTTTTTTTGATGAGGGATGCATTTCCATTAGATTATTTAAAATATTTGTATAGGTATCGCCCTCTGTCAGTGAGTAGCTAAAACAGTATCAGTGTGAAATGTAGAAGAAAATAACGTTCCTTTTAAATAATTTTATTGAAAACAATAATGAACGGGTCTATACAAAAAAAGAAATATTTTTAAGGTAAACGAGTCAAAACTTTTCAACACAAACATTGATACGCGCTCGGCAACAGTCGCGTACCGCCGCATTGCACTGTCACGAATATTTATTCGCGAATTGTGCGGCTTAGCCGCTGCCCGATACCGCTATGAGTTCCGAAACACTCATAGCGAACGAACTGTTGGCGTTCATCCAGCACGCCATCGATACCATGGACGAGATTAGCATCTTGCAGATCTGCAAGTCTAACTTCAAGTTAGAGGAGATTTGCAGTGGCAAGGAGCTGCTGTACAGGAGTCTCGACATGGTCGACTGGATGCCGTCCCGCAGAAGGGATGAAAAGGGGGAGAGAAGCTTGCAGGATATCATTAACCTGCTGAAGGTCACAGACCCGGATGATGTGCCCACATTCGTGGCGAAGCGGCTGGACAAGCTGCCTCCCGTCACGTTCGACCACGTCGACGTCACTAGTCTGCTGAAGGACATCATCGCCCTGAAAGCCAGTCTGGCCGAAGTACAGTGTAGGTTAGGTAGTCCGTCGTCCCAACCTCGTTTTTCGTACCGATCGTACTTTCTTGGGAGACTATAATATTAATGTGTGCACTTATTAGGGGTCCCTAAATATCGGCGTCTGCCGAGCGAGACAGGAAGCTTTTGGGAGTTATGGCACCTTGAATGGTACTCCCGTAGCCGAAAAATTACCGATCTTACTTTTGAAAAATTCTTTCTTAGAATCCTTCCTTGTATCATTATGAACAGCTTACACTAAATTCCAGACAATTTACAGGAAGCACTTGCAGAATCAGACGGTTTTTATAGGTGGGATTTTCACCCAAAAAATACCTATCTTACTTTTTGACGAAACTACATTCAGGTGATAAATTTCACTCTATCATGATGTTTATTTATATAAAAATCACCAAAATATGTATTATTATAATACATGGTTTAGTGCATAGTTTGGTGCAGGCGGGAAAGTGGTATCGTGCTCATGAGGAATAGGAGGTCCAGGAATATTTTAAGTTTGGAGATTGTTACCGGTTACGTCTCTCCATGATTTAATTCTGGAGTGCTCGGCTATTGAGATTTGCAGTCATTTTGCAGCTTAGAACAAAAGTTATTTGAATTGACAATTTATGCAATCCCCCATCAACTTGTTAAAATATTTACCACAAAATTCACAGTTTTGGTGGCAATTTTTATAGACCTGATTATATGTTAAAATAATCAAATATACATCTAATGGGATGTCAATATATGAACACGCTCATACAAATAGGAAGAGTAGATTTTTTTGACCACTCATCAAATCTGCTGAATTCGTTGGTTGGCCTCCCATCAACTTGTTATAACATTTCCCACAAAATAGTATGCCGGTTATTTATCCGAACCTAGCCGTTGTATCGGAAAATACAAATTGATAGGTCTGAGTTTTCATTTTGGCAAATGTTTGTAGACCTAATTATACATTAAATATGTGTTTTTCAGGGTTCAAGAAATCTCCATACAAAATTTCATTCATATCGGTCCGACGGCCGTGAAAGCGTAACAAACAAACCACAATAGTATTTATAATATTAGTAGGGATTTAAGATAGAGCAAGCTTTTATTTTAAAGATAGGTTAAAATTCAACCAGTAGGTCGATGATAATGATAATAAACTACATATTTTAATACTTATCATTTTTTGTAGTACGGGTCGTCGATCACTGACTCATTTTAAAACGTCTGATTTCTAAAACGCTTCCTCAAATCTGAGGCAGACTAGGCTTTTATGATTATGTGAGAGCTCCCCCAACACCTAAATGTAGTTTCATCAACAAGTAAAATGGGTAATTTTTGGGTAAAATATCTGCGGCTCAACATTCAAATACAAAAGCCCTTGCGATGCGACATGACATTCGCGCCTTTGATACCAAGTGTATTAAGGAAACGATAGAACAAAACAAAGGTTCCAAAATATTCGTCAGGACCATGTCTACAGGTCAGAGCCAATTGATAAAGCTGAATACGGAGGGCGGTAAAGTGGTGTCAATAAAGGATAGGGATAGATAGGTTTAATGGGCATTTACATACATTCGTTGCAAAATCTAGCGTAAATACGGCTATAGATCCAAATGCCAAGCTAACCCGGCACCATACCGAAGATATCCCGGACATCAGTCTGTACGAGATTAAGCTAGCACTCAAACAGCTCAAAAATAACAAGGCCCTGGGTAAGGACGGAATCACAGTAGTGCTTTTAAAAGCGGTTGAAACGCCGGTACTGAAAGTCCTTCAAAGGCTCTTTAATTCCGCCCTACTCGAGGAAGTGACATGTAGAACAGAGGTGTGGTAGTTAAAAATGGGTGGCAACACTTATTGAAGAACTAATAGACGCATTACGCTTTTGAGTCATGTCTATAAGTTGTTTTCGAGAGTCTTCACGAACTGTCTCGCTAACAGATTTGATGCCTTCTAACCTCCCGAATAAGCCGATATAAGATTCCAATGCTACAGTATCATGGACTACATCCACACGCTGCGGCAGTTTATAGAGAAGCCGAAGCAAGCAGTATAACTGGCCGTTATGTTTGGGGTTCGTGGACTATGAAAAAGCCTTCGATTTGATCGAAACAATGGCTGTGTTCCAGTCTCTCCGGCGAAGCCATATTAACTATAGGTATATCGAGGTGTTGAAGTGCTTGTACAGCAAAGCCACTATGTTAGTCCGGGTTCAGGAACTCAGTACGAAAGATATTTTACTGCAAAGAGGCGTGAGACAAGAAGAAGTCATATCTCCAAAACTGTTTACCGCTGTTCTGGAAGATGCCTTCAAGCTCCTGGAATGGGAAAAGACTGGGCATTAACATCAATGGCAAGAATGTGACTCACCTTCGATTTGCCTACGATATCGTTGTTTTGGCAGAATTGATTGAGGACTTGAGTACGATGCTTGAAGATCTACATAAAGTTTCCAAATAGGTCGGCCCAAAAATGAATATTGACAAGACGAAGGTCATGTCGAATATCCACGTTACACCTTTACCTGTTTCTGTTGGGAGCTCCAACCTCATAGTTGTAGACTAGTATGTTTACCTGGGATAATCTCTCAAGAAAGCACGATGGGTATAAATAACCAAAAATTACGTATTTTACTTTCTTTTTTTTTTTATTTTTCTTTGTATTATTATTCACATCATATACTAAATTCGAGAATTTACAGAAAGCACTTGCAGAATCAAACGGTTTTTATAGGTTCCCAAAAATACCTATTTTACTTTTTGATGAAACCACATTCGGTTGTTGGGGCAGCTTTCACATAATCATATAAAAACTTTTTGAAAAAAATAATAACCGACTTCAAATCGAAATGCACTAAAAAGCTGAAAAATAAATATTTTTTATATCAGATGTCCCTGAAGATCTGGGTAAAAAATCTCTATAATACTCATTATTTATTTGGAGTTGGTGCCAATCTCAGTACCTATTTTACCTTGAAAACATCCATGAAGTACTTTAGAATACGCCACGGGAATCGAAATAATGTGAAAAAAAACACATTTTATCTGCAAATAATACTTATTACATAAGTAATTATTATAACTCGAAAAAGAGCTGTAAGTAACTCGGCTGAATAGATCATAGCAAAGAACACTCTCGGTTGAATTACTTTTGTAACAAGAAAAAATCAAAATCGGTTCATTGATTTGGGAGCTACGACGTGGTAGGTATCCGTATTTTGGGCGCTACGACGACGTACTCGTACATGTTAAACTTCTTTGCAACTGGACTCTGAGGCAGGAAGATTGGCACCGACTCCAAATAAATAATGAGTATTATAGAGATTTTTTACCCAGATCTTCAGGGACATCTGATATAAAAAATATTTATTTTTCAGCTTTTTAGTGCATTTCGATTTGAAGTCGGTTATTATTTTTTTCAAAAAGTTTTTATCGATCGAGACTACGTAGTTACGCCCTGCCAGTGGCGCCTGGCGGCGGTACTACTAATTGAACTCACGATTGCACTCTCGAGATTTAGTCACCATTTTTTGTTTCTGGATTTTTGTCATTGGTTTTGGAGCCAAAGACCAGTTTATAAGGATTGTTAGTAAAACCTTATTAGCTGGACCAAAAATCCAGAAACAAAAAATGGTGACTAAATCTCGAGAGTGCAATCGTGAGTTCAATTAGTAGTACCGCCGCCAGGCGCCACTGGCAGGGCGTAACTACGTAGTCTCGATCGATAAAAACTTTTTGAAAAAAATAATAACAGACTTCAAATCGAAATGCACTAAAAAGCTGAAAAATAAATATTTTTTATATCAGATGTCCCTGAAGATCTGGGTAAAAAATCTCTATAATACTCATTATTTATTTGGAGTCGGTGCCAATCTTCCTGCCTCAGAGTCCAGTTGCAAAGAAGTTTAACATGTACGAGTACGTCGTCGTAGCGCCCAAAATACGGATACCTACCACGTCGTAGCTCCCAAATCAATGAACCGATTTTGATTTTTTCTTGTTACAAAAGTAATTCAACCGAGAGTGTTCTTTGCTATGATCTATTCAGCCGAGTTACTTACAGCTCTTTTTCGAGTTATAATAATTACTTATGTAATAAGTATTATTTGCAGATAAAATGTGTTTTTTTTCACATTATTTCGATTCCCGTGGCGTATTCTAAAGTACTTCATGGATGTTTTCAAGGTAAAATAGGTACTGAGATTGGCACCGACTCCAAATAAATAATGAGTATTATAGAGATTTTTTACCCAGATCTTCAGGGACATCTGATATAAAAAATATTTATTTTTCAGCTTTTTAGTGCATTTCGATTTGAAGTCGGTTATTATTTTTTTCAAAAAGTTTTTATTTCCCAGCTTTTAGCAGGAACAAAACTAAGCTCTAGCTAATAGTAATTATTATAAAAATATTTTTTCATACTAGCTTTAAATGTGAGGCCTCAGTGCTTTTTAACCAGTAAAGACCCCCACGACATTAATAAATGTCCACATTCATTGTCTTACTATTGTGTATTGGCAGTAACGAAACAGTTGAGTAATAATATTAATAATAAAACCCTGCATCAGGTCTTCATTCAAATTATAAAAAACTAATTTTATAATAAGCGATTCTTCCAAACGAACATTGAATCATTAGAATCGGTTTATTGACCGAGCGAGCGAAGCGAGCAACGTCTCTAAATCGAGTTGGGGGCGAAAACACATTATATGTATGTATGTTTGTACCGCGATAACTGCCGAACCGATGGTCTGATTTTGATGAAATTTGGTAGGCATATAGGAAATATCAATAGAATTTTCAAGTACCCGAACGAAATGCCCAACGAGGGCATCAAAATCGGTTCGGTAGTTTTTGAAATATTAATAAAAATGTCCGCGGTTGTGTAGCAAACGAAACCATAACGCGTTCTAACTTTGGATAGCGCCATCTAGGTGTTACTTAGGGAATTAAATTATCTTTTACCTAAATTACATAGGAAAGGTTGGTCCTATGTAATTTAGGTAAAAGATAATTTAATGCAATGCATTCTTTAAAAGGACACATATATTTTTTAAATCTGTTCATATTTGACGGAGTTATGAGGTAACATACACAAATATTTGAGCAGCAGTTGTCTGTTAATAAGGAATTTCGGTCTCCAGGTCCAAGATCTTTTCTCCGATCTTAAAAAAATTTACATGGGACCAACCTTGCAAAGCATTCTTTAAAAGGACACATATATTTTTTAAATCTGTTCGTATTTGACGAAGTTATGAGGTAACATACACAAATATTTGAGCTACAGTTGTCTTTTTTGAGGTATTTCGGTCTCCAGGTCCAAGACCTTTTCTCCAATCTTAAAAAAAATTACATGGGACCAACCTTGCAAAACATTCTGTAAAAGGACACATATATTTTTTAAATCTGTTCGTATTTGACGAAGTTATGAGGTAACATACACAAATATTTGAGCTACTTTGTCTTTTTTGAGGTATTTCGGTCTCCAGCACCAAGACCTTTTCTCCGATCTTAAAAAAAATTATATGGGACCAACCTTGCAATGCATTCTTTAAAACGAAACATATTTTTTTAAAATCGGTTCATATTTGACGGAGTTATGAGGTAACATACATAAAACATATATACACGTCGAATTGATAACCTCCTCCTTTTTTTGAAGTCGGTTGAAAAGCCAAGTCTGCCTCAGATTTGAGGAAGCCTTTTAGATATCAGTAGTTTTAAAATGAGTTAGTGATCGATGACCCGTACTACCAAAAATGATTAGTATTATAATATGTAGTTCATTATTATTATCATCGACCTACTGGTTGGATTTTAACCTACCAAAAGCCTGTCTTTATCTAAAATCCCTACTAATATTATAAATACTAATGTGGTTTGTTTGTTACGCTTTCACGGCCGTCGGACCGATTTGAATGAAATTTTCTATGGAGGTTTCTTGAACCCTGAAAAACATATATTTAGGTCTACAAATATTTGCCAGCAAAAAATGAAAACTCAGACCTATCAATTTGTATTTTCCGATACAACGGGTAGGTTCGAATAAATAACCGGCATACTATTTTGTGGGAAATGTTATAACAAGTTGATGGGAGGCCAACCAACGAATTCAGCAGATTTGATGAGTGGTCAAAAAAATCTACTCTTCCTATTTGTATGAGCGTGCTCATATATTGACATCCCATTAGATGTATATTTGCTTATTTTAACATATATAATCAGGTGTACAAAAGTTGTCAGCAAAAAATGTGAACTTAGACCAGTCAATTCGTATGTCCCCATACAACGCGTAGATTCGGATAAATACCCGGCATACTATTTTGTGGGAAATATTTTAACAAGTTGATGGGGGATTGAAGAAATTGACAATACAAATAACTTTTGTTCTACGGCCAGCCCTGAAATCAGCAGGTTTAGCTCTTGAATGGGCGGCAGTCGAAAATGCTTCTCCTTAGTATGTATGAAGGTACTGATACGAGTATGTTGTTATCGTATTTAATGCCTTTTTACTTATTTTAACATATAAATATGACTTCGCACACCTCCCAGCAACAAAATGATAATAAGTCAAAGAAGTCTACGTTTAATGTATGATAAGTATGCTGTTTTCATATACTTAAATGTTTGACATCTACTTGCATTTTAAGCATATTATAGCGTTTGGCATCAAATGGCTAGAAGGGGTATTTACTCACCGTCACATGGAGCGGGTAAGTTCATTTAGAGGGGATATTAACCACAATGCTTTTCTTGGAGAAGGCTTTTGTCCAGCAGTGAACGTTCGTTAGTTAATTACGGTGAAAGCATGTAAAGGTAGGTGTTTATTGATATTAAATTAACCTAATTTTGGTTTCTTGTTTAAAAATTTGGTGTTGATTTCATATAAAAAATAGTTATTAAGTGAAGTAGGCAGGTACTTACTACTTTTCTGCTGGAAGAGTCTGGTTAGTTACACTCGTAAATAGAAGGCATTAGAATATAAAGTAAGTACCAACGTAATTATTGTTAAGTTTTATACGTACGAGTCGTCGATCAGTGACGCATTCAAAACGTCTGGTTTTGCAAACGCTTCCTAAAATCTGAGGCAGACTTGGATTTTATGATCGTGTGAGAGCTGCCCTATCACCTGAATGTAGTTTCGTCAAAGAGTAAGATAGGTATTTTTTGGGTGAAAATCCCACCTATAAAAACCGTCTGATTCTGCAAGTGCTTCCTGTAAATTGTCTGGAATTTAGTATAAGCTGTTCATAATGATACAAGGAAGGATTCTAAGAAAGAATTTTTCAAAAGTAAGATCGGTAATTTTTCGGCTACGGGAGTACCATTCAAGGTGCCATAACTCCCAAAAGCTTCCTGTCTCGCTCGGCAGACGCCGATATTTAGGGACCCCTAATAAGTGCACACATTAATATTATAGTCTCCCAAGAAAGTACGATCGGTACGAAAATCGAGGTTGGGACGACGGACTAAGGGGTCTCCGAATCTACCATCAGTGAGCTACGTACCGAATTATTAACATTAAAAAGTGGTGATTTGGTAAGTAGGTCACCTACTGAGACTGCTAACGTAAACATGCGACGAGGCGGAGCGCAAAATGTCTCCGTCAGCAGTTTGCAGTCGCCGCCTGTTGTTGTGTGCGCTACATAGCCCGTCGCCCGCTCCCCCGCACCCGCCCCGGTGACGTCGAGCCAGGGTGTGCCGCCGCGGCCACGGGCCTATGCCGAGGCTGCCGCTGCGCCCGCGCCCGCCGCCACACCCGCCGCGACCACAACGCGGCCTTTGGCACAGGGGCCAACAGGGAGACGGCGTAAGCCAGCTTCCACCAAGCCGTTGCCACCACCGGGTCCCGAGAGGAACCAGCGTGATGAAGAGGGCTTCGTGAAGGTGGAAAGGAAGAGGAGGAAGCCCGTGAGCCGCACCAACTGCGGAACCGCGCCGTCCGGACCAGACTCTCCGCTGCGTCCTGCCGTACCATCGACGCAGCTGTACGTGTCCCGTCTGCACTGGTCTACGAGGGTAGAGGAGGTCGTGGACTACGTCCGAAAGAAGTCCAACTTCACCTTGAGGGTTGAACGGCTGCAGTCTCGCCACAAAGCGAATTTTAATTCATATGTGGTGAGAGTGCCGACGCATCATCTGCCAACCTTCATGAAGGAGGACTTCTGGCCGCAGGGTGTCGTATTTCGGAGGTTCCGAGGTCGGCTACCCGACGATACTGTGCGTCACACGTCGCCGACACTACGTGTAAATTAGGATAGAAATTATATATAATTATTATGTATGTTAGTTATAAGGTATTTATAATATGGGTCTCTGGCATTGTACAAAATTTGTAAGTACAATGCTATTGCCTGAAATAAAGGAATTTATTTATTATTATTGATATTGCATTGATAATGCATAGGTATACAAATTCAATACTTTGAATTGCTCGGCGGGTCTGGAAAGCCATTGACGAAGTCCTGAAAAAAAAAACAAATATTAAATACTTATAGCACTTTGTAGTTAAAATGTGTTAAATTTTTTTACGTAAGGATTTCATTCTTATGACAAATCAGTTGTGATTCCTAATAAATAAGAAAATAATGTAATTCATAAATGTTTTGACTACATACCTTTTATTTGATATGCTGTAAACTCTCACTATTGGTTATGTTATGGTTATGACTCCACTTTATCCCGAAGAGAACGGTTATAGGCTATGTATACCAGCTATAGGTTTACATCTTTATTAGTAGGGATGTTGGAATTTCCGTAGAAAATTTTTTGCAGCGGAATGCCACGCATTCCGCTGCAAAAAATAAACCAATCACATGAAATTTATGCGGGGGGGTCAAGATGTATCACTACAAATCATAAGTGAAATTTCACATCAATAATGTTAACATAAAGAAATATTACTTGGTATAAGTTTTATTAGCCATATTAATAGTAAAATCTGATTTACTTTTATTCAAAGAAAATATATAAAAGTCGAAATGACATTTTAAATGGCTGCGGATTGCGGTTACTAACGAGTATATAATATCAGTCACTACCTATATGGTTTGGTATATAACCATTCCATATTACGCTCACGAATGCAATACATACATACATACATACTATCACGTCTTTATCCCTAATGGGGCAGACAGAGCATTTTGGGTCTTGCGGCTCTATGCAGAGCCCAGGGCCGCAAGACTCAAAAGCCACTTTTAGCGTCATGGTGGGCGAGAAGATGGAAAAGCAATCATGTTAGCGCCTTACTGGCGCTTACACTTGCAACACCATGCGGCGGACGGCAACATCGGGGCGTAGCTGGCAACCCTATCAGATGAGGGGCGCGGGTGGTGTGGCACACGCCCGGTCATCGGTCTTCTTGGCCCAACGCTCGCCGCGTATGGTTGTGTCGGTGCATATATTGTAACTTATTAGTACTGAATTTATAGAACATAGATTATAGATTATGATTGTTTAAAGTAATTGAAGTAATAATTAAATATTCCATAAAGTACTAGTGATCATTGTATTGAGCATAACGGTCTATTTAGCAAAAATAAATATGTATTATGTATAACTGTGTCTAATATTTATTTTCTTGATATCAGAAGTGCTGAACGTGCCTGCCCACAAGCGAGGATGCACTTGGAAGTGATCGTCAGGAGAGGAGACAAAGCAACCAAAAACTGTAGTAAGACAGCGTAAAACTGTAAGTCGAATCTTTTTCTTTTCACATTTATTATTGGGTGTACAACGAGGTGAACATGATCAAATTGATATATCTTAAACAAGTGCCACAAAAAATTAGTTAAATAAGAATTACAGAGATATAATTTGTTCCATATGTATGGTTATATTACACTGTATAAGCAAGTGCACGTGTTTTTTGCAAAAAGAAGTTCTTATCTAGTAATGGCGTTAGAAAATCATGAATATGTTTGCTAGATTTAAAAATAAAAATAACGTACGTTACGCAGTTAATTGTAGTGTATTGTGCAAAAACTGTACTTTTTAACATAGGAAATATTGCAAAATTATACGTAAACGCGATTGGTGGTTTGCTATTCTGAGATTTTACAGTCCATTGTTGGATAATGGCCTTTCGTAATGCCTTTATATTTGCGACGTTTCACACTTTTGCGCTATATTAAGTTAAAAACTGTGTTAAAAAAAAATTGGAGATAATAGGGAATATGCATAAAAAATGTGTTATCTAACCAGTTTATCCATAAGCATTTAAAAGTTAAGTAATGACAGTGAAAACAGAATAAAAACTGGTTGAAAAACGAACGAGATGTAACAATTTTACGAAAATGTGTTTATCTTACTCAGACACTATTTTCTATGGCAAATGTATAAAGATGAAATGGACGTTGGCGTTACCAGTCCATATCGAACTTCTTTCCAATTGAAACTTTAAAGTGTCACAAATTCATCGCTGATTACGATTTTTAATAAATTCTTTTATATTTGTTTACCGTGGTTAATAAGGATTTTATTAAGCAAATAAAAAAAAAATACGTGCATATTCTCTATTGGTCTGATAAGGATGTGCTTCAAGCACAGTGGCGATTAGTAGAAACCACGGATGACCGATAACGGAAATCTGTATGAAAACCGTCAAGTCATCAAATGGTCATGAAGGGTTACGAGCAGTAGAAACCACGGATGACCGATAACGGAAATCTGTATGAAAACCGTCAAGTCATCAAATGGTGATGCAGGGTTACGATCAGTGAAGACCACGGATGACCGATACGGAAATCTGTATGAAAACCGTCAAGTCATCAAATGGTCGAACTGAAAAACTCCGTTCTTTTGACAATATTGTTTGCAGCTAGTCTTGCTAAGACTTAAAAGTGGACTTCTTGTAGCGGATAAGATGAATATGATAATAATAAAATATGGTAGCTAAGTAATAATAATAAAAAAAGCACTTATTTGAAATATTTAGTTTCAAAATTTACATATAAATCGTCGTGATCGTCTTAAACTAATTCAGTTGAAAAACAAAGTTATACTGAATAAGATTGAGTAGTTATTATTAAAGTTGTGTATACATTGAATTCTAACAGAAAAACTATATTTTTACTAAAACAGATAAATATTTCATCACATCAGTAGGTACCTAATTAAAACATTACTCTCCTTGAGACACACTTTTTAAATTTATAATCATATTTTAAATTAAGAACATATTGTTTAATATTTTGAAAGATATAACTTTAATAGTTAGTTATGATGGGGAATATATGATTTTCATTCATCTATCACGCACAGCATGAAAATAAAACATGAATTAAACTTATTAAGTAATCCAATCCAAAACTAGCAACAATTGTACAAAACCAACAAGTAATGATAATCAGCTCGATGCAATTAGATATCCAAATGTAGTGAACGTGATATCTCAATGGGATTTCTCACATCCTTCATTTGAACCACGTGTATTTTTCAACATGCCGAAAGGTGGGCGTCAAAATAATTACTTAAGAACCCAGCTGAAGGTCTTCTTTATTCTTTTCAATCATGTGCAGTCCAAAATCATAAACGATGTCTACGATATCTCTCGATGAAAATAGCAAGTCTCGTTGACAGTTTTTCGTCAGTCATAGTATTGCAAACTTCAAAGCGTTGCGTGTGCCTAATCGATTAGTGTTTTTAAATGTATTATACCTGGTTATAAACATTGTAAAAGTAGTGGGTTGTCAGAAGGTGGTGATGTAAATATGACAAGCAGTAAGACTCAGTTTGGTAGAAAATACAGAATTGATTTTAAATTTTAATTATTATAAGAAGATTTTGATTTATTTTTTACGTTGTAGTTTTCTTTTTATTCTGTTAACTTTCGTATTGAGACAAAATATTTTTGCTGATCAGTCTCGCAAACTAAAGGATAGGCAAAGAACAAGAATAAACAGCATTCTGGATTTGCTTATTGCAGTAATTTAAAATTATAAGTTGCATGATAACTTCTCAACAAATAGTATAAACTACCCGTTACATACTTTATAAAAGCATAACTACCAATAGCTCACCGAAGTTTGACAAATTAATTGAAGTTAAAAAAACGCTTGATATACATTTATTTTACCGAAGAATGTTTGATACAGTGGATTATATGGTCAGAAATAAAAATGTTTTTCAAGAAAGTGACTCAAATGATACTGCCGTCTATGGAAGTAGCTTACGTATAAAGATGATTTCAAGTTCACCAATAGATCGTGATTTGATGAGGGGTAAAGTTCGACATGATATTCTCCAGTTCTGAGAACTTGTATACAGTTCAGTATCTAGTCGTGTTGGTTCACATTCAATTACTTTAGCATTGAATTGAGTTATAAACATAAAGTAACATTTGGAACGATTTATTTACTAGCTTTATTAAATGCTTAGTTGTTAATGGGAAAAACTAAGTATAATATAAACAGTTGAATAAAGGTTATAATATGAAATTACCAAGTGTAATGTTATATAATTATTGGATAAATGAAAATAATATTACTCAACGAATTTTTTGTGAGTGTATGGAGAACTATAGTTTCCGAATTATGTTGAGAGTAATTTTTACTTCGTTATTTCTTTTAAGTACTAAGTTAAACCCATAAGAATAATAAATGGTAGTAGGCTAGTACGGTGGGGCTGCTTCAAGTATAAAATCCAATTAAATGAACCAAATCCTGCTACTTAATTTTTTTTTGGGTACCCGGATTCGCAAATTAGCATGTATTTCAACAGACAGTATACATTATTTTCAATTACCTAAAGAATTGTCAGGTGAGGCCGAGCCCAATTCTCGAACTTAGCAAATTCAGTTTTTCTACTTCTGGTTACTATTTACAATAAAAGTAAAAGAAAGTGATTAATGTTGATAGTTCAGCGATTCACACCGTCTTTTATTGGTAATTAAAAAAAAAGGGACTTCCCTATCTGCTAACTATAATGTCAACTATTATGGGAAGTAAAATAAAAGAACTATATTCATAGAGCTGGTATAATAAGGAGAAGATTATAAGACAAGTTATGAGTACGAACCGTTAATATGATGTGTATGTATGACGACAAAGGAAATCAATTTGAATCTAGTTTGAAGTTATTCCCCCGGTGTTGCCCGCGTAGGGATTGCGTTTTGTTTTCTTTAGTTTTGTTATCTTTAACAGTAATGAATACTGATTATCATAATTAATAAAACAAGTCGTGTAGTTACTCGAGAGAATAAAGATTCCATTTTATTTTTAATTGTGTTGCATGCATTGGCAATGGATGCAACCGTACCACCTTTTATAATGATTAAGCTTTAGTATTGCTCCAATAGTAATATCATTGTGTCATCCATCTTGTGATAATTGCACGTGTGTATTCTGTGCGATTCAACATTAGAGGATAAAAAAATCTGTTTGAGATGATATGACTTAGCTGCCAATGGTGGTGCAGATTCAATAGCTCTTACTATTTTTACGAGTTAAGCTCAGCTCAAGGAACAGAATTGCGAATCCGGATATAGGAGGTAAATCCGAAGGTGCCGAGTGTTAGCGGGTTATCATGCTATTCCAATATAATACGAGTACATTATTTATTTCATCTTTTGTCTAATGCATTCACATCGAACATTCTAGGTTATTGCGGACATAACTTAGAACAGATACTGATGAACGAATAAAGTTACAAAGACTGAGACAAACTTACACAGTTTACGCCTAAGTCAAAGCATATACGGGTCTCGGTAAACAGGCCTTATGACGATACACGGGCAATACAAAACTGGTGAAGAAAGCTGATGTTGCTATAATACACTGCTCTGATACATTGAATTGCTCTGCAATAAGCTATGATCGATTGGTAACAAGTCAGACACACGTAGAATTCTCTAAATGAGATTTGAGTTAATGTGTTTATTTTTCATGTTCTCAGTTCATGCATCAGACACGGACGCAGGCCGAGGACGACCGCGTGGTCAGATGGCCGAGTGTTAGCGCCTTACTGGCGCTAACACTTGCAACACCATGCGGCGGACGGCAACATCGGGGCGTAGCTGGCAACCCTATCAGAGGAGGGGCGCGAGTGATGTGGCACACGCCCGGTCATCGGTCTTCTTGGCTCAACGCTCGCCGCGTATGGTTGTGTCGGTCCATATATTGTAACTTATTAGTACTGAATTTATAGAACATAGATTATAGATTATGATTGTTTAAAGTAATTGAAGTAATAATTAGATATTCCATAAAGTACTAGTGATCATTGTATTGAGCATAACGGTCTATTTAGCAAAAATAAATATGTATTATGTATAACTGTGTCTAATATTTATTTTCTTGATAATCAATACAGTGACGGGTTGTTAGCCGCATCGCCTGTTAAAATGATTCGCATTTTGCCCATTCCCTTGATCGGCTTTTACGATCTGCGCGGGAAGAGAAGCAGCTGGTACATTCTAAGTTTCTCCCAGACCAGCATGGGAGACTGCTATATAACGAATGCAATACCGTTTTAAATTTTAATTTATAGTCTTTAAAAAAGTATATAACGGATTTTTAAGAAAACAAATTAGGTTTTAATTTCGTACACATTTTGTTACATAATACAGTGCTCTATCACATTTTTTTTAAAATAAAATAAATATTTTCAAAGACTTCCGTCAGAATTAAATGGAACTCGCGCAAAACAGTGATCGAGCTATACGAAATAATTGTAACAATGTAATGTTTACAATATCACTTACCAATTGGTCATCTTTTGTTTTCTATAGATATTTTATTTAAACTTTATTTACCAAAACAATATGGTACAAAAGGCGGACTTAATGTTAATAGCATTATCTACCAGTCAACCTTCGGGATAAAAAGAAAAAACTGGTGGTAGGCGTACAAATAAATAATTATAGCTCTAATAATAAAAGAAACACTTCTAGTTACAACACAATAAATACAAATACACAATAATAAATGTTAATACATATATATAAAAGAATATACAATACATATATACAGTAATAATATGATACTAATAATATGATTGATACATACCTATATAATATAATTTCTTATGTCTAAATACCATATAGGATCCTTGACAACACCTGGTACCAGTGTAGATATTTAAATTAATTAGAGAGAAGACGCATGTAAACTTTTTTCTTGAACAAATATCTGTTCGAAATTATTTTAAGGTCCTCAAGCAGGGCATTCCAGAGTCGTATAACTTGAAGAGTAAAAGACGAGGACATGAAGTTAGAACGAAACAAAGGAATTTCTAAACGAAGAGTATGACTAGAGCGAAGCTCTCGGCTGTGGGACTCAGACTGATACTGGAATTTACTCTTTAAGTATTCGGGAGAAAAGGGATTTTTCAGAATAGAAAAAAGGGTGCAGAGCATTCTCTGCTGTCTACGTTGATGAATAGGAAGCCACTCAAGCTTAGATCGAAAAGATGAGATATGATCATATTTGCGAAGGCAAAATATGAAACGAATGCAGTTATTAATAAGTCGATCAAGCTTATTGAGAAGATCTTCATTAAGATCAGGATAACACACATCTGCATAATCAATGATGGGTAAAATAAGTGACTGGGAAAGAGTTATCTTGGTTTTAACGGGAAGAAAAATTCATAACCGATTTAAATACTGTAACGAATAATTGACTTTCCTGCAGACTTCCGTCACTTGGGTCCTACAGCTCAACGTTGAGTCCAAATAAAGTCCCAGATTCTTTACTGATTCACTGTAAGGAATGGCAGTGTTGTTAAAAACAACAGGGGTAATAGACTTCATAATAAGTAAATTTAAATATATTTATATTTCATCATCATCATCATATCAGCCACAGGAAGTCCACTGCTGGACATAGGCCTCCCCCAAAGATTTCCAAAACGACCGATCGGAAGCAGCCTGCATCCAGCGCCTTCCTGCAACATTGCGTAGGTCGTCTGACCATCTAGCAGGTGGGTGTCCTACACTGCGCTTGCCGGTACGTGGCCGCCATTCGAGAACCTTTCTATCCCATCGGCCATCGGATCTTCGCGCTATGTGCCCCGCCCACTGCCACTTTAATGAGCTAATCCGCTTGGCTATGTCAGTGACCTTCGTTCTTCTACGAATCTTCTCATTTCTGATTCGATCACGTAGAACCCGAGCATAGTCCTCTCCATAGCCCGTTGAGCGACCTTGAGCCTTCTTATAAGACCCATAGTAAGGGACCACGTTTCAGAGCCATAAGTCATCACTGGTAACACACATTGATTAAACACTTTCGTCTTGAGGCAATGAGGTATTCTAGACGATAAAACACTGCGCAATTTTCCGAACGCTGCCCAGCCTAGTCGAATTCGTCGAAAGATCTCTTCCTCGAAGCTGGAACTTCCTGCTTGGATCAATTGACCCAGATAGATATACTGGTCTACAACTTCTAGGGTGGAGCTCCCAACGGAAACAAGTGAAGGCGTAACGTGCCTATTTGACATGACTTTCGTCTTGTCAATATTCATTTTTAGGCCTACCTGTTGGGAAACTCGATTTAGGTCTTCAAGCATCGTACTTAAGTCCTCCATCGATTCTGCCATGACAACGATATCGTCGGCAAATCGAAGGTGAGTGATATACTCGCCATTAATGCCCAGTCCTTCCCATTCCAGGAGCTTAAAGGCATCTTCCAGAGCGGCGGTAAACAGTTTTGGAGATATGACATCTCCCTGTCTTACGCCTCTTTGCAATGGAATATCCTTCGTACTGTGCTCCTGTACTCGGACCGACATAGTGGCTTTGTTGTATAAGCACTTCAACATCTCGATATACCTACAGTCAATTCGGCACCGCTGGAGAGACTGAAGCACGGCCCACGTTTCGATCGAATCGAAGGCTTTTTCGTAGTCCACGAACCCTAAACACAACGGCCGATTATACTCCCTCGTCTTCTCTATAACCTGCCGCAATGTATAGATGTGGTCCATGGTACTATAGCCTTTTCGGAATCCGGCTTGTTCGGGAGGTTGGAAGGCATCAAATCTGTTAGTGAGACGGTTCGTGATAACCCTCGAAAACAACTTATAGACATGACTAAGAAGCGTGATGGGCCTATAGTTCTTCAAGAGAGTATTGTCACCCTTTTTGAAGAAAAGGACCACCACGCTCCTGTTCCACGCTTCTGGCGTTACGCCCTCGAGCAGAACGGAATTAAAGAGCCTCTGAAGGACTTTCAGTACCGGCGTTCCGTCCGCTTTCAGAAGCTCTGCTGTGATCCCGTCCTCGCCCGGCGCCTTGTTGTTTTTGAGCTGTTTGATTTTTTGACATTCTAATCTCGTAAAGACTGATGTCCGGGATATCTTTGGTATAGTGTCGGGTGAGCTTGGCTCTTGGATCTGTAGCCATATTCACAGGTTTTGCAACGGATGTATATAACTGCCCATAAAACCTCTCGATCTCTGCCAGCACCCCATCCTTTGTCGAAACCATGTTATCGTCCTCCGTCTTCAGCTTAGTCAGCCTGCTTTGCCCAGTAGACATGATCCTTGCAAACACTTTGGAACCTTTGTTTCGTTCTATTGTCTCCTCAATACATTTAGTATTAAAGGAGCGAATGTCGTGTCGCAAGGACCTTTGTATTCGTCTATTGAGCCGCCGATACGACTCAGCATCTTCGGAGGTTTGCAGCGTCATGGATCGTCGTTCTGTCATCAAGTTACGGGTCTGAGCAGAGATTTTTTGAGGTTTCCTTTTAGGGCGGGATTTGAAAAACTTAGATCCCGCTGCTTGGACAGTTTCAACAAGCCCGTTGTTTAACTCGACCACTGAAACGCAATCCTGGAGACCTTCGAAGCGATTGGAGAGTTCTATTTGAAAGCTCTCGGGGTTTTGTTTATTGTTTAATAAGGCATACACAACAGGTAACAGTCTTTTATACTTATATCTAAGATTTCATTGACATCTTGCCCTAGACTGAAACCCAAAGGCGTGTACACACAGCATATCAGGCATGTAAACACTGTTGAGCTCGATGTATTGACCTTCACACTGATTTATATCGTTAAAAGTTATAATAAAGAAATAACAGAAAAAAGAAAATTAATTTACTCCCTATGAAAAAGGTCAGTGGAGGGGGTACGCTTGATTTGATTTTTAAAAGTATTAGTGCGGGTAACCGCAAAAATGTCAATTGAATCATTAGCCTGGCTAAGCTCGTTATACAAACGACACATTCGCACGATTGGGTTATAATATGAGGTGTTGTTTTTGTAGACAGCCAACATAAATATCGTAAGACGACTTCGAGAGGGCCTCCTAGTGTTGAAATTGAGAAGGGATAACAATGTCGAAGAATCAATCTTGAAATGTATTATTTTGTGCAAGTTAATAAGATCCTGTTGTTTACGTCGGGTTTCCAAAGAAGGGATCCGAAAATGACGCAATCTATCAGAATAAGAAGGCAGTTCCCGGCTCCCGGCTTTGGATCTGACTCTGCGATGCACGGTGTGTTATTTTTTTTTTTTTTTTATTTATTTAACTTCATTACAATATACATGTAAATGGCGGACTTAAGGCCAGGGGCCTTTTCTACCAGTCAACCAACAGGTGATGCTGAGAAAGTAATCTTTTGGGGTAAGCAACAGCAACTAACTAAAAAAGACAAAAAGAAAGAAGTAAACTTATAATTATTAAGTAAGTACATATAGTAATAACACACTGTGCGATGGTCGTAGCGCAGACTTCATCAACTTGGACCTTTCGAGTCGGAGAACGATATTCATGATGCCTCTCAAAATTCGGTGATCGCTGCCGGTTTTAATCCTGTTGGTCACGGAGACATCATTGAATATCTGCCTCTTCGTCGTCAGGAAGAAGTCTATCTCGTTCTGACAGGGGGCTGGTCGTTTTTACTAGGACCTATCCAGGTCCACTTCCTCTGTGGCGGCTTTTTGAAAAAAAAGTTCATCGCAAAGAGTCCCTCTTCCTCCAGAAAATCAGCCAGCCTATGTCCCCTGTCGTTACGCTCGCCATATCCAAATTGCCCCACCCTGGTCTCTCCATCGCGTCCCTTGCCCAGTTTTGCGTTAAAGTCCCCCATAATAACCGTAAACTGGGTTTTGGAGGCATGTATGGCCCTACTAATGTCCTCATACACGACCTCAACCTCTGCATCTGAGTGTTTTCCGGTTGGCATATACACCTGTATAACCTTCTGCGAGTATCTTTTCGATACTCAGAGTATCAGGTATATTACCCTGCTGGAAACACTATCGGTGGTAACTAAGTTATTTACGAGGGACCTGTGGACGAGAAACCCGACACCATACTGAGACTTTATTTCATCTCCTTCCCGATGATAGAGTAGGTTACCGGACTCCAGGGTCGTCGTGCCCTCGCCCTCTCTTCGGACTTCAGACAACCCTACAATATCCCAACGTAACCTACTCATTTCCTCTTCTACCTCAGCCAGTTTTTCGTCCAGCCTCAAAGTGCGGACGTTGTGCGTTACCAGGGCCAGTTTTCGCCGTGGGTGGTAGCCCGATCTCATCTGGAGATTCTTAGCACCCCCTGCCCCGCCATTACCACGACCACTACCGGAGCCAGGAATAGCGGGGCCGCTGGATACTGGGGGCCTGGTCTTTTTTTGTTCCTCCATTGGGGGGTTTTGCCATACTCGCCACGCTTGGCAAGCGGGTTGGCGAGCGCAGTGTTGTGTCACTATCAAGCTTCCGATACTGCTGCCCGTCGGTAGCCTGTTTTGGTGTTCGTGACGAATACATCCTTTAGTCGCCTCTTACGACATCCACAGGAGGAAAGGGAGTGGTTCCATTCTAGGCCGGAAACCACACGGCCAATATTTATATTTAACTTAACCTTATTCATCTATGGTCTAGTAGTAATATGTACGTATGTATGTGTTTGCATCGCAAGATTCTGGGTTCGATCCCCGACAAGATAGATAAGAGTAATAAATCTTTTTTAGATCGTTTTTTGTTTTTATTTTATGTTTTTATTAAAAATAAAATAGTATCGTTGAGTTAGCATTTAGATATTTAATAATAGATACCAACTTTGGTGCTAGCACAATCGATGATAGTAAAATATTTAAATTAATATTGTTTTGTTTTTGTTATTTTCAGACAGAAAAGTGAGAAATTAAACGTAGACAGCCTCTTCGGACTCCACACTGATGACGAGACACGCGCTGCCCTGAAACCATCACCCATCAGTCTCCCATCATACCTAGCAAATAGGGGCAGCGCGGGCACACTGCGGCGGTCTGCTCCCACTGACGGCAACTACTACATAGAGGTCAAGGTGTATCAACGCAGTGACGCCGAGTCTGCTGCTCCCGAAGAACGCTGGAAGAAGGCTCTGCTTCGACTCAGCTGTCTTCTGGATGAAGACACGTCGCAGTTGAAGCTGCTGCAGCGGTTGGCTAGGGACATCAGCGTCTTATTCGACCACATAGAACTGACACTCACTTAATAGTTTATCTATAACCATATCTTGTGCATAGGGTTTCATTAAAATAAATCTATAAACAATAAGGAAATAATTAATGGCATCAAATTCTTCTTCTTATCGTGTGTGTTAGTGACTAACACTAGTGTCAGAGTTTTTAAACCGCCTTAAAGGCCTCTGACATGGTTTTAGGTTACGACCAATGTCTAAGACAGTGACCGGGACCGACGGCTTAACGTGCTCTCCGAAGCACGGATCGTCTTACTTATCAGACAATCAGGTGATCAGCCTGCAATGTCCTAACCAAACTAGGACAACAACACAAAGTCGTTGCCCCCGGTGGGAATCGAACCCGCGACCTCCGGGCATGAGCCAAACGCTCCAACCATTACACCACGGAGGCAGTTTATTGAAATCATCAGGCATCAAATTGAAAAGTCGATTGCATAAAAAGTACAAAGAAACCAAGCAGGTAAGTGATTATCAGGAGTTTTCCAGATGTAGGGCTAGTATTAAACGTGATATAGAATTGGCGCATCGCCAACATAGGATAAATATTCAGACGGAGTTCTTGAAGGATCCAAAGTCTTTCTGGAATTATGTAAAGGCACATAAAGGAGACGCGGGCGGGTCTACTATTATAAAAGATGGTCAACCTTTGCGAAATAATGAGTGTGCTAAGGAATTTACCTGTTCCTTCGAGTCAGTGTACAGTAAAGAACCTGCTAAATTAGAGGTAGGAGAGGCGTTGGCAGCCAGCTCGGCGACGAACACTCGAGTGGAGTTGCCAGCTTTAAGTCTTGCCGATGTTAGAGAAGCACTGACGCGTCAGAAGCCTAAGCGTTCGGCTGGTCCCGATGGTATACCAGCGTTTGTCTTAAAGGATTGCCGTTGCGTATTGGCGGAGCCTTTGCATCATATTTTCAACATCTGTCTGAAGACGGCAAATTTCCCTGATTGCTGGAAGATTACAAGAGTTATCCCGGTGCCTAAAGGCGGGAAGCAGACAGATGTAAATAACTTCAGGCCGGTGGGTGTCCTATCGGCACCAGATAGAGTGTTTGAATCAGCTGCTCAGCGTCGGTTATACCAACAAGTGAGCGGGCTGCTGTCTGATGCGCAGCACGGTTTTCGACCGGCACGTAGTACCACAACTAACCTGCTCAACTTTATGGCTAGGATAAGGCCGTCTGTAGACTCTGGCGTGCAGGTAGATGTGGGGTACTTTGATTTTAGGGCCTTCGACACCGTTGACAGTGACGTCTTACTCAAGAGGTTAGCTGACGTAGGATGTACGCCGGAGCTACTGCAATTTTTTGCTAACTATATGAGAGACCGCAGGCAGTATGTTATAGACTATAAGGGATGTAAATCGGAGCCATATTTTACAAGGTCCGGTGTAATCAAGGAAGTACTTTGGGTCCCCTTAAATTCCTTATACTTATTAATGATCTTCCAGAGGTGGTGGTTCATAGCACCTGCTTATTATTTGCGGATGAACTTAAGGTATTTATTAAAGTAAAAGACATGTCTGACTGTGAGAGGCTTCAGGATGATATTGAGAGGTTGGTTAATTGGAGTAACCAAAATAAACTTTACTTCAATGTATCCAAATGCTCGGTTATATCATTCAGTAAGAAGTGGGCTCCTATCCATTACCAGTATACACTAGATGGCGAACCAATGCAACGAGTTGCACAGGTACGTGATCTTGGAGTTCTGATGACATCTCAAGTAAACTTTAGTGAGCACATAATAAATGTCTGTAAAAAGACAAACCAAAGACTTCAAAAATATTACTACAGTCAAAGCGTTATACAGGATGATTTTGAACTCCCTAGCTTTATTTAAGGAACGCACTCTATATGTGATATAAAAAATACATGTTGAATTACTTTTAACTCGTTTCATAGTAAAAACCAAAGATATCAGGCGTCAAAGATATCCCAAAAATAAACGAATTTGTCGCCCGCGCCGCGCCCGTAGTGGTAAAGGCCGCGCGAGACGCGTTTACGCCGCAAGGTCATTGATCTTTATCGTTACGTAGCTATTGTATTACGTTTAATATGGGTTAATTCATTTTGATGCTCAAATGGCTGCATAAATCTCGCGTTTCTACCATTTACACGGTAGCACGATTGTGGTGCGTATTTTATTAGCGTTTTCGCATGTTAAGTAGCCCTGGGTGTGCTATATCAGGATGGGTGACCGTAAGTGTTTAATAAAAATTTGCAGCCTCCTTCAGCTGTTATCGTTAGATAGCGGTCGTAAAGCTGCCTGTAAAAATCTTGCAAACAGTGTTGGCCACTTTCGTAAACACACGATAAACAATAAAGGAAGGAACTGAATCTGGTCTTAATTTTATAACTAATCATAAGTCGCAATTTCCCTTCGTACTTTACGGGTTTAGGACCATCAAAATACTGAAGCTGTTATATTACTTGTTATTGTTACTAAGCAAGGAAAAAAACATAAGGTACCTACCTAAACACTAATAGAAATGATAGGTACGAAGATAGTAGGTAATTAGTAAAGCATTTACAGCTTCTGCATCGCTGAGCTGCATCTCGCGTGCTGACTCGGGGGTTCCGCTCGAAAAACTCGAAAATGTCATCTTCTATCTCGACGACTAGACGTGGCGCTCCGCTTCCTCGTGCATGGGATGGTATTTCGAACTGACCATAGTCAAGAAGCTGATGGTTTGCGGCCAAAATCGTTTGGCGGTCGGTGAGGCACTGTAGCATTCGTTATGCCTTGAGCACGAAGTCGAGGAATGCTCTCACTTTCGTAGAGCCTCCTGGCTTCGTGTAAGTTTTTTCCATTTCGTAATACTCTCGTGCGGAATACGACATTGTTATGGGTAAGAGACGCGCGCGGGAAAAGAGCTATCGCAACCTCCCGTGACGCGAGGGTTTTGCCGACTGCCGACTCGCGGCGCGTGCGATCGGTTGACTGACTGCGACAGGTGGCGCGGGCGAGCGGGGCGAGGCGAGCGAACGATGGTAGCGGCGCGGCGGGGTTGCACGAGTGAATCAGCTGTGTGCCTGTGCGTGTGTGCGGCTGTGCGGCCGCCCGAGCGAGTTTATTTATTATTCGGTTGACCATTTATTGAAAATTTGCGGACTTTTCGTGATATTTTTTTTTTAACTTTTTTTATTATATTTTAATACGGTTTTGTGTTCTATCAGTGATTCTGATTCTAAGATTTCAATAAAGCTAGTGGGTATAAAATCATCCTGTATAACGCACTAGTAAGAAGTCTCCTAGAAAGTAACTCAGACATATGGGCGCCTCATGAAGATAAATACAATACCATGTTAGAGCGTATTCAAAATAAATTCGTGAGGCATCTATACTGGAAACTATATGGAGGTTACCCATTTTACCCCCTTATGTACCCAACACTATTCGTACTGGGTATGGTTGGGTAGGATCACTATCTATAAGCATACAAATTTAAGCTATAATATCACATAGCATACTGGTTTAATGCACAATCGTTTTTAAGCATAACGTCCTTTCGCATAATGGAGTATGCATAATAATTTTAAGCATAATGTACCTAAGCATAATTATTATTTAGCCCTAACATTTTAAAGCATAAAAGGATGTAAGAATAATGTCATCAAACCATAATTTATCAAGACATAACATTACTTTAAGCATAAAAATGATTAAACATAATATTTTTATTCATTGTATATAAATTGTTTATTAATTGCTAATAAGTTGAATCTAACTTCCTTTCTGCTCTTACAGTTGTTCCAGGTGATCATAAAAAAAAAAAACTTAAACCTAACTTTCCTTTTGCCCTCACATTTGTTCTGGGTGGTCTTATTTTTTTTTGCATGATAATTAAAAATAAACACTTAAATAACTTAATTTTGTTTCTGTTATTTTTAAAAATATTATGCCTAAATACTATTAGTCTTATAGTTATTATGCCGTAACAAATTAGCCTAAAATATAATTATGCCCAACTAACCAGTATGCCAAAAAACAACTTATGCCTAAAAACTATTATGCCAAACCCAGTATGCCAAAGCATATTAGGACGAAAAAATTATGCAAAAAAAAAAGGGTCCCGGTTGGGTATAATGAGCTAAGGGTGAGAAGAGAGTTCGTATTGGTGGAGTTCGTACTAAAGTTGCTGCGCGGAGCAGTACAGGAACCGGGATTGCTCCAGTTTTTATACTTTTGTGTACCAAATGGATATGTGCGACGGAGAAGGCGCCCGCTGGCGGTGCCGGCCGCCCGGACCAATCTCTTATCAAAGATGCCACTCGTGCGCGCTATTCACGTTATAAATGAAGTACACGAACGTGTCGATAAATTTTCGTGTCAACTGAGTGAATTTGCAAAGGTCACCTTATATCTTCTTTCATATTAGATTTGCAAATAAATTGTAATTATATTGATTTGAAAGGAAGTATAAATTATTGAATGTTACTTTAAGGATCGAGTGTATTTTTTTTTATCGTATATCTTTTTATAAATTTGCATGCTATTTTCAAATGTCGGCGCCATCGCATTAGGTATATAACCTGTAATGATAAGTGCTTGTAAGATATTGAAATAAATAAATAAAAATGATATTTTTTTTATCTTTATTTATTATAGTGGTTTAATTAAAATATATGTCGCAGACGAGGGTGTCGTGCAGAGGCCTGAGCGGGATCGGCATATGACATCCCGGATGACGTGAACTAGCCACTTGGTTACTTACAGTACGAAATCAGGCTAATGTCAGGATGAGAACCCACTTACGTCACCTTATCGATGTCGCCGCAAGAGAGGCCTTACGTGGGTATCATAAAAATGTGACGATAATTCAACGCCCCGCCACGCGTTGACCATGAACTCAACCACATTAGTAAAACTAGTTCTCTGGCCCACACATGGATTGAATCTGTGTAAAACAGGGCTTATCGTCCAACTGAAATAGACTATCATTGTAAGAAATCGGTTTACCAATCCATATCTATTACAATAGTCACAATTAACATGAGTCACGGCCACCAATAAACACAGAAATAATAAGAGAGTTATGCATGTACTGTTGAGTATAGATTATTTCCCCTCACTACAATTGTATCACATCATTATAGGTTACCATAGTACCTAACTTATCAATCAAGAAAATAATGTAAGAACGATGAAGTCGTTTCCTTCCCTAATAAAATAAATAGCTCTCGATATCTCGCCCTTCGCTAATGGATTCCCAGTATGTATAACTGTGATTAAACGAGAATGAATAACTGTCCTTTTCTGTCGCTAGGAGTCTTAGCGACCGGCTTCATCGCTCCAGTAGACTACCAAGGGTAGTTGGCCACGGCTGCTGCACATCGTAGTTAACCACTTTCTCCTTGCACTTTGTAATTACGTCCTAGCCTTATGATCATAGCACATATATCAAGCATTATAGAAATTGTATGACGCGCAAGCCATTCTCCATCACGATTCTTTGTGAATGACTGACAGTACTGACACTGACAAGTGACAGCTATGGCTGCGTCCGCCAGCAACAAGCCGCGCCTCCTATTGGTCAAGCCGATGCGCCCCTATTGGACGCGCGATAACAGGCATTCGGATAGTTGCATCATTGCTTCGCGCTCGCATACGATACGTTTGGATATATTGTGTGGAAATAAATAATAATTAGAGGAAACTAAATTCCAACTCCCCGACATAATCTTTTCAATAACAATGCCTTTTTGCGAAAGCTGTTCCCTCCAAGTATCCAGTAAGCAATGGTAGGTGTGTTTTTCTTTCTGGTTCGCCTCAACGTAAACATTACTGTCCTTAGCTCCCACTTATCTAAATTACAAATCAATCAATACATCATCAATCATCAATAAATCAATACATATAATAAAATCATCAATCATCAATCAATATCATCATTCAATCAATACATTTTTTGAATTTTTGTCTGTTTGTCGGTTTGTCTGTTTGTCTGTGCGTTTGTGCACGCTAATCTGAGAAACGGCTGAACCGATTCGTTTGCGGTTTTCATTGAAATATTGTGATAAGTTTCACTTAAAATTTTGTGTTTGTTTTATTTAAATCCGTTCATAAATGAAAAAGTTATATCAATTTTAAAGAATCACGTCAAACATTTTTGTTCGAAAAACTGTGTTTGTTGACGCTAATCTCAGAAACGGCTGAACAATTTGCTATGAAATAAACTGTACAGTAGCATTGGCTAAAACTTTTGTCAATTTTATATTACGGTTTTTATAAAATAATAAAGTTAATAACCGGCCAAATGAAAGTCGGGCTCGCGCACAAAGGGCTCCGTCCCGTTATTTATAAAAAATCACGTTTGTTGTACGGGAGCCTCAATTAAATATTTATTTTACTCTATTTTTAGTTGTTATATCGGCAAGAGAAATACATCATCTATGAAAATTTCAACTGTGTAGCTATCACGGTTCATGAGAAACAGCCTGGTAACAGACAGGCAGACGGACGGAAGGACGCACAGCGGAGTCTTAGTAACAGGGTCCCGATTTTAGCCTTCGGGTACGGAATACGGAACCCTAAAATTTACTATTTTGATTTTTTCGGAGTGTTTTTATTAGTTTTTTTTTTGGTCACCGATAGATGGCGCTGTTAAAAATACACAGAATCTAGGGCCGCAAGACCCAACGCCATGAAACGGCCATTTTTAGCATGATTGTGGGCGCGAAAATGGAAAAAGGAATCAAAATAGGAAGTATTAGGTTAGGCGCAGGGGATGTCCTCTGACTAAAGCATAGGGTGCAGTGAGCGAGTCACGGACCGCCATAGCGGTCGCCGCGCCGGGGCTGGCCCAGAGTGGCTGAGAGGTGACACCGCGGAGTTTTTAGTGGTAAACGCCACATAACCATACCGGTCTCCCGTTACTGGCAAGGTGTCCGAACGGATTTTTCCCGCGCAAAAGAGGCGCAACTGCTGCCTCCATGACGTGGGCCAGTCGGGCGATGGGAACTGGATTCCGTCGCTCCACAAATACGGTCCTCTAGGTTGAAAGGAGCATTTGTGTCAACACGCGTCTTTACCCTAGCGGATAAAATTGAAGGCCGATGTACCACCGCGCAGGCCACTCAGACTCCTCTCGATAACTGAGAGAGTACCTCGAATGAGCTCAGCCGAAGCCGCTGATAAGCGGTCGCCGTATACCAGGTCTTTGGAGCAAGATTTATCACACGGCCTTGGCAAAAGCGGTAACGCCGTTATGTCACCATGAGTTTTTTTGTGGGTGAGAGCCATAACCGTCCGATTTCCTGTGGCCGAAAGGCACCTTTTCCTCACGTAAGAAGAAAAGTTAGGGAAAAAAGGTTAGGTTAAATTTAGGTTAGGCACTGCAATAAAAATGTGTGGAACACCCATACCAAGACTACTTAGTATTGTGCCTCTCGCCTACCTCCTTCCCTGAGGAACGAAAGATCATGGTCATTTTCCAGTTCTCCAAACCTCTAAACAGCCGTATAGGACGCCCTACCCGAGAAACTCTTCAAACGGAGGTTCTTAGTGAACACTAAGCAGCTTTTAATTAAAAACTAGCTGTTGCCCGCGACTTCGTCAGCGTGGACTTTAGTTTATAAGAATCGTTATTTTGATATTTATAATAAAACCGGTCAAGTGCATATCAGGTCACGCGCAGTGAAGTGTTCCGTAGTTGTGAATTTCGACTTAGAATTAAAACTAAAGATTTTATCATCATCTCAGCCCTTCTTCCGTCCACTGCTGAGCATAGACATGTCTTCGTCGACACATCTCGGTCCTGTGCTGCTCACATCCAGGTGTAACCCGCGACTTTGATTATTTCGTCAACCCATCGCATGGGCTC
The DNA here is from genome assembly GCA_963555685.1 of Acrobasis consociella. Taxonomy (NCBI): domain Eukaryota; kingdom Metazoa; phylum Arthropoda; class Insecta; order Lepidoptera; family Pyralidae; genus Acrobasis; species Acrobasis consociella. The sequence goes on along the minus strand of OY743125.1, from coordinate 12,925,573 downwards.
CGTCAGGCCAGTTGCCCTGCCTAGTGCTACTGTAAGTTCATGACCGTTGCCAAATTACAGCTTCTTGGTACTAATTATCTCTAAGTAAAACCACGGACAGAGAGACAGACAGAAATGGCGAAACTATAAGGGTTCCTTGTTTACTACGATCACACATTATCTCTAGTCACAGTCTAAGTCGATCGGAATTTTGACTATTAATATCGTTTTTTGCCAGATATTTCGACGGCCCTTCTGCCATCATGGTTCTGCCAGCATGGACTGTAAACTACATGTAAACTTACACTGTTACCGAATGTTACTGCTACGCCGTGGGTCTATCTAATACGAAATACTTATGAAATACGTAGTGACTTTGCTAATATTTCATTCATCTTCCGTCTTTTGCCGTCAGTTTCCACATCACTAATCTGCTGTAAGCTCTCTGCAGCGAACTGCTGCCACCGTCTATAAGTATCACCCCCTCTCCTCCGCCCTCCCGATGTGGCGGTGCAATGGTAAGCCTTGTCAAACATGTCTTTCGCTAAGCGGGAGATGAAAGTCGAGAAATAAGCATTTCTACTTTAAGTCCCGACGGATGACGGCGTTCCTCAAGTAACCTTAAACATAGGTTTTCTTAAGATCGCCTTAATCATGAGCCGCGTCCGTAGCTGGAAGCGAGAGGAAAGTACTGGATAGACCTTCCCCCGGGCCATTTTCACTATCGTCACCATTCTATTGATGAGGATTTTCAAGCTGAGGCATCTGCCAAACTTTAGATACCTCCAGGTATTTGACGTGCCAGTGTCTCGGCACATTTTACCAGTAGAGATTCAAGGATGGTAGGAAGTTAGTGTTCTCTGAGATCAATGTCTGCCTAGTATTCACTAAGAACCTCCGTTTGAAGAGTTTCTCGGGTAGGGCGTCCTATACGGCTGTTTAGAGGTTTGGAGAACTGGAAAATGACCATGATCTTTCGTTCCTCAGGGAAGGAGGTAGGCGAGAGGCACAATACTAAGTAGTCTTGGTATGGGTGTTCCGCACATTTTTATTGCAGTGCCTAACCTAAATTTAACCTAACCTTTTTTCCCTAACCTTTCTTCTTACGTGAGGAAAAGGTGCCTTTTGGCCACAGGAAATCGGACGGTTATGGCTCTCACCCACAAAAAAACTCATGGTGACATAACGGCGTTACCGCTTTTGCCAAGGCCGTGTGATAAATCTTGCTCCAAAGACCTGGTATACGGCGACCGCTTATCAGCGGCTTCGGCTAAGCTCATTCGAGGTACTCTCTCAGTTATCGAGAGGAGTCTGAGTGGCCTGCGCGGTGGTACATCGGCCTTCAATTTTATCCGCTAGGGTAAAGACGCGTGTTGACACAAATGCTCCTTTCAACCTAGAGGACCGTATTTGTGGAGCGACGGAATCCCGTTCCCATCGCCCGACTGGCCCACGTCATGGAGGCAGCAGTTGCGCCTCTTTTGCGCGGGAAAAATCCGTTCGGACACCTTGCCAGTAACGGGAGACCGGTATGGTTATGTGGCGTTTACCACTAAAAACTCCGCGGTGTCACCTCTCAGCCACTCTGGGCCAGCCCCGGCGCGGCGACCGCTATGGCGGTCCGTGACTCGCTCACTGCACCCTATGCTTTAGTCAGAGGACATCCCCTGCGCCTAACCTAATACTTCCTATTTTGATTCCTTTTTCCATTTTCGCGCCCACAATCATGCTAAAAATGGCCGTTTCATGGCGTTGGGTCTTGCGGCCCTAGATTCTGTGTATTTTTAACAGCGCCATCTATCGGTGACCAAAAAAAAAACTAATAAAAACACTCCGAAAAAATCAAAATAGTAAATTTTAGGGTTCCGTATTCCGTACCCGAAGGCTAAAATCGGGACCCTGTTACTAAGACTCCGCTGTGCGTCCTTCCGTCCGTCTGCCTGTCTGTTACCAGGCTGTTTCTCATGAACCGTGATAGCTACACAGTTGAAATTTTCATAGATGATGTATTTCTCTTGCCGATATAACAACTAAAAATAGAGTAAAATAAATATTTAATTGAGGCTCCCGTACAACAAACGTGATTTTTTATAGATAACGGGACGGAGCCCTTTGTGCGCGAGCCCGACTCTCACTTGGCCGGTTATTAACTTTATTATTTTATAAAAACCGTAATATAAATTGACAAAAGTTTTAGCCAATGCTACTGTACAGTTTATTTCATAGCAAATTTTTTTTAAATTGATATAACTTTTTTATTTATCAACGGATTTCAATGAAACAACGACTATATTTTAAGTGAAACTTATTTAAATACATAAATGAAAATCGCAACCGAAGTTGTTCAGCCGTTTCTGAGATTAGCGTCAACAAACACAGTTTTTCGAACAAAAATGTTTAACGTGATTCTTTAAAACTGATATAACTTTTTTCATTTATGAACGGATTTAAATAAAACAAACACTAAATTTTAAGTGAAACTTATCACAATATTTCAATGAAAACCGCAAACGAATCGGTTCAGCCGTTTCTCAGATTAGCGTGCACAAACGCACAGACAAACAGACAAACCGACAAACAGACAAAAATTTTAAAAATCATTGTTTTGTGTTCTATTGCGTTGGTAAAAGCCCCCAAAAATATTTTTACTCATTTATCTTCCATGTACAGACAGCGATCGGTAAGGATTTTATTATATGTATTGATGATGATGATTGATTGATGATATATGTATTGATGATTGATGATTGCAGTAGAGGTATCTATCAAAGAGTCTGACGCATGTTTAGAGGTTTTCTTGAATATGAAAATGACGACTTTTGATTAAAGTTTTATTAGTCTTAAATTACTTTGTATCATGGGTATAGTAGATACTTAAAATATTGCCAACGAATTCAATTCCACCTTGTATATGCATGTATGTATGTTGAATGTATTTGATTTTCTTTATTCCTTAATGTCGCCACGGATTTGAATGTATGGCCACAGAGCAGATAATAGTATTACATACAGAACGGAAACTCGCACGTTTTTGGACCTTGTAAGCGCCTGTAAAATAGGGTTGTTGATAGTCGCACGTTGACGTTCCCCGAGTCATTTAGGGTAATTAAAATAATATTGGTGAGAAACTGCACATATTATTATTGCTTATCCACAAAAAACAACAAAGAACGAAAATTTTATAGATTTCCGAGTGATGAAAACAGGTAAGCAAAGCAACAAATTCTGTGGTGGCGACCCTGATTGTTTAACTCACACATTTGACATGTGCACAGATATATTATTTCGTTTGTAGTAGTACTAGGTATATTTGTTACTTCGTTTCTATGAAGTGCCATACCTGTGGAATGGCGTTTCGTTAGAATCCTTACCTTTCAAAGTGACATGAGCTAAAAAGTCTTTTTATTGTTTCGTACCTAAAGGTTAGAAATTAGCCCAAACTCGATTGTGCTAAGTTGTTTTATAACTGAGTTCTATTGACCACCATCCGTCTGCGTAATCAGGTCCTAGGTAAGCATCGTCTTCCATAAAGTACTCGTCAAGACAAATCAAACGAGACCTACTCGATGAGGTTATGTAGTTTTATAACTTAGTTCCGTCGAATATCTCCCGGTTCCATCATCAGAACAGCCCATTGACATCATAATATTGTATTATCATCCGACTTACAAAAGTATACAAAATTTCAGCTAAATTGGTTGAGGATAACTGGTTGAAAATTAAGTTCGAAGATTCCACCCGAACAAACATACTTACATTTATAAATACATTGCAAGTTAAATAAAAGCTTGTAGAAACATGTAGCGATCTTTAGTTGTTTTATTGGTCCAATGTTAGTAAGCGCTAGCACGTGATAGCGGCGGCTACTGAGTCACAGCCCTATGTATATCATAATGTAAACAAATAGTGAGAAAATAAGATTAAACAGTATTGTTTTGACCGCTCCAAAGCACTGACGTTTTATTTAACTCCACCCCTTCTATTATCAGAAGTGGGATCGTAGTTCGCGTAAATTATTCGCGTAAATTTAAGAACCTACATCTACATGAAAATGAGTAATAAAATAGTTAAAAATAAAAATAAAAGTGGACAATTAAACAAAAAAAAACAATGAATTGATATTAAGTGAAGACGAGAGTGAGTTGAATAGTGAAATAATAACTTACACGAGCACCAGTAAGGCGATAGCGTTGCCAACTTTTAACCCGAGTGTTGGATCGATTGAAGCTAAGGAATGGAGTGCAGAAGTAGATGCCCTGGTCTTGAAGCACAAATGGGACGACGTGGAAACAATTGTTCGATGTGTATCATTTTTAGCCGGATCAGCACGTGACTTGTACAAAGAATGGACACCAGTAAAGAGAACCTGGCCTGCTCTGAAAGAAGATCTTCAAATAACATTTCCAAAGTGTCGAGATCTTTGTCGTGATTTCAAAAAGGCGGCAAATATGACAAGTGAACAGTACTCTACTGTTTCTATTTATGCGGCAAAGAAACATAGGATATTAAAGCAATTACGATTACAATTTCGTGAAACTGAAATATTGGAATAACTAACTGGAGGTATTACAGATCCGCATGCAAAATCAATTGCTAGTAGCGCAGAAACTGTAAGTGGGCTATTTGAAAAATTATCCCGATATATACCAATCTCACCAAATAACATTAAACGTTCTGCATTTGCTGATAATATAGATACTGACAGAGAATTGTTACCAACTACATCCAAGAAATACAGACCGAATACCGAATATAAGCGTTGTCACCGCTGTAATCGAATGGGTCATTTGCAACGTGATTGTCGTACTAGTGTACACAAATTACCCCAAAATATACCAGCTGTTACAGAAATTGATACACAAGTAAACAGGAAGAAGCAAAACAAATGTACATTTTGTTTCAAGACTGGACATCTGGCCGAGGATTGTTGGACAAAGCAGAGAGTTGACAAAGGACAAAAACGGTCTGCTGGCAAAGATGTAAACAGCAATGGCAAGGTATGTACAACACCTGTTATAATTAATGGTATACTTGTTCATGTATTAATTGACAGCGGAGCGTCGTGTTCATTAATAAGGGATACTGTGGCACGATCTGTAAAGGCCCATTGTCAACCATTTATGATTCACATTTCTGGACTTTCTGATACAATTCTGATTTCAAATGCGAAAATAGATGTCATCTTGCAGTTGGAAAATATTAGTTTAGAGGCAACTTTTCATATAGTTCAAGACAAAGAAATATGCTATGAGGCTATTCTTGGTAGAGACGCTATAACCACAAATTATATCATGTTCATAACAACATTGAGCGGCACAATAGTTAAAAGTCGGGATATAGTTCAAAGTACTGAAAGTGTTTATAACATTGAGGACTTCATATCCAATTCGTTAAATAAAGTCCCAAGTTACATACAAGTCGAGCTTCGGAAATTGTTAAAAAAACATTCGAGTCTTATCGCTTTAAACAATAACATACGAGAAATAAAGACTGCCGTCATGACTATACGGACGACAACAAACGAACCCATTGTTTACCACCCATATCGAATGTCTTTCTCTGAGCAAGAAAAAGTAAGAGCGATTGTGACCGAACTTTTGAATAATAACATCATTCAAGAATCCACTTCACCGTATGCGTCACCAGTTATACTTGTGAGAAAAAAAGATGCAAGTGACAGATTGTGTGTAGATTATCGCGCTTTGAATAAGATAACTATAAAAGACAGATATCCGTTGCCATTAATTGATGATCAGTTGGATAGATTGGGAAAAGCTCGTTATTTTAGCACACTTGATATGGCATCTGGTTTCCACGGAATTCTAATTGAAAAAGAGACAAAATCCGTGGAAAAAACTGCTTTCGTCACGTCTGAAGGTCACTATGAATGGCTGAGAGTACCCTTTGGATTGTGCAATGGACCGAGTACTTTTCAAAGAGCTGTAAATAATGCTTTAGGACCTTTGAAAAACTCTATAGCCCTTGTTTATATTGATGACGTCATCATCCCATCGATAAATCCAGAAGAAGCTTGGAAAGACTTCGTGTAGTGTTAAAAGCATTAGATGATGCAGGATTTACACTAAACCTGAAGAAGTGTAAATTTTTACAAACTGAAATTGAATATTTAGGAAGAATAGTTTCCGAAGCAGGTATCCGACCAGGGAGAAACTAAAATTCAGGCTCTGAAAAGTGCTCCAATTCCTCAAAATCTTAAACAAGTCAGACAGTTAATGGGGCTGGCAGGTTATTTTCGTAAATACGTACCGGAATTTGCTACAAAAACAGCATGTATAACAAACTTATTGCGAAAGGACACAACCTTTAATTGGACATAGGAATGTGAAGGAGCCCGACAATATTTTATTGAAAAGCTGTCTTCACGTCCTCTGTTAGTTGTTTATGATCCAGAGCGAGAAACTGAATTACATACTGACGCTAGTAGCTTGGGATATGGTGCAATATTACTTCAAAGGCATAACAAAGATCTTCGTGTTGTGTCTTATTATAGCAAACGAGCTTCATTGGAAGAGTCTAAGTATCATAGCTATGAGTTAGAGACGTTGGCAAAAGTGAATGCTCTAAAACACTTTCGTGTGTATTTATTGGGAATAGAGTTCAAATTGATTACAGACTGTAACGCTGTGAAGTTAACTTCAACTAAACGCCATTTGTTACCACGTGTTGCCAGATGGTGGTTATATATTCAAGATTTCCAATTTTAAAATTGAATATAGAAAAGGAAGTTGTATAAAACAGTATTTTTTTAGCAGAAATCCATCACAAAAACCATACCGAAGAAGTATTAGTGAATGATCAAGTTACATGGTTGGAAGCAACTCAAAAGCAAGACCGAGAAGTAATTGAGATAAAAAGAAGGACTGAAGAAAATCCCGATAGTTTAAAGGAGTACATAATGCAAAATGGTATACTAATGAGAATATTTCAGGAAAACCAAGAAAGAACACTGAAATATTATGTGCCTTCAGCAGCACGATTTAATTTGACAAAAACGTTTCATGATGAACAATGCCATATAGGAGTAGATAAAGACTCTTGAATCAATGCTAACAAAATACTGGTTTCCTGGAATGACACAATTCGTAAAAAATACGTCGGTCACTGTATCATTTGTTTATCAGCTAAGCGACCCAGTGGGCCTAAACAAGGATTTTTGCATCCTATTGAAAAACTACCAATACCTTTTTCATACTGTACATGCAGATTGTACGGGCCCTTTTGGAACAGTCGGAGATCGCTATAGGTACCTATTATTGTTGGTGGATGCCTACACTAAATTTATAATATTAGTACCTTTGGAAAATCTAACCGGAACAGAGCTAGTGAGAGCCCTAGAACCACAACTCAGTTTGTTTGGTACTACTAAACGAATTATAACAGATAAAGGAACAAACTTTTCTAGCCGACAAACAAAAGAACTCTTTAAACGAATGGACATTGAAATACATTTCATTGCCACCGGAGCAAGTAGAGCTAATGGGCAAGCAGAGCGATATGTGGCTACCGTATTAAATTTACTTGCTTGCGAAGTGAGTCGCGGAGCAGGATGGACGAGCACTGTTAGCAAAATACAACTCACTTTGAATACTACAGTTCAGAAGAGTATTGGTTGTACTCCTATAGAACTACTCACTGGAGTACGTACGGAAGTACCGGCTATACGACAATTAAATAGTGGACTTCCAGAAATCGAATCAATATAGATATTCAAGAACTGAGGAAAACTGCAGAAGAACGGTTGAGGAATTATGCTTTAAAAAACTAAACAAAGATTTGACAGAACGAGACGTAATAATTTACAATTGAGAGAAGGTGATGTTGTTTATGTACAACGTCAGCGAACACGTCTGGAAAAATTAGACCCGAGATATAATGGACCATATACAATTGAAAAATGTTTACCTAACGATAGGTATAAAGTTAAAAATACGACAAAAAAAACTTTCCAAATTGTGCCTAAAGACAGAATCAGACTTTGGAATCGAGAAATTGCAGAAAATGCCACTGCGATTGTTGATTCCAAATGATTATAAATACAACAAAAGTGAAACATGGCGTAAGCGGCTTTTTAAAAAAAAAGTGCGCATGGATCGCTATAAATAATAAGTCAGCCGAGCTACTTACTCGATAAGTAAGCGAGGATTGGACAAAGAGTAAAAACAAAAAAAAAAAGAGGCCGTGATAGGCTATCAAAAATAATAAAATGTTTTGGGCATAAGCAACTTATGTAAAATAAGTGTGCCGGGATTGCCAAATAAATAAAATGTTGTGGGCATATGCAACTTAATTAATAATAAGTGTGCCAGGATTGCCGAACTTACAAAATACAAAATGTCTTCGGCGTAGCAACTTATCTGTAAGTGTGCTGGGACCGCCAAAATAATGTAAACTGGCGTAAGCTATTTACTATAGTGTAAAGTTAGTAGTTCCTACTTTGCGCTACTGTAAATGAGCTGGGATCGCCGAATAAAGATAAAATACACAAACAAAATATTCTTTTCACAAAAACATAAGTACCGCTTCACAGTTGAAAAAAAGAAAACAATACCAAACACAGCTGGGGAACAATATAAAAAAGAACACTTAGAAGGGCTTTGACTTTTCGAGTAGGCAAAAGTAAAAATAAGCGGCCGTCGTGCGAGTCGGACTCGCCCATGAAGGGTTCCGTAGTAGTTTTTATTTTAATTTTTATATTTGAGTTGATTGAATGAAAGGTAAATTGCAGTTTATGACATATTAAAAAAAAACTTCTTACTAGATCTTGTTCAAACCAATTTTCGCTGGTAGTTTTCATGGTAATGAACATCATATATTTTTTTTAGTTTTATCATTCTCTTATTTTAGAAGTTACGGGGGGGGGACACACTTTTTTCCACTTTGGAAGTGTCTCTCGCGCAAAGTATTCGGTTTAGAATAAAATGATATTAGAAACCTCAATATCATTTCTGAAGACCTATCCATAGATACCCCACACGTATGGGTTTGATGAAAAATATTTTTTTGAGTTTCAGTTCTAAGTATGGGAACCCCCAAAATTTATTGTTTTTTTTTTCTATTTTTATGTCAAAACCTTAATGCGGTTCACATAATACATCTACTTACCAAATTTCAACAGTATAAGTCTTATAGTTTCGGAAAAAAGTGGCTGTGACATACGGACGGACAGACAGACAGACAGACATGACGAATCTATAAGGGTTCCGTTTTTGCCATTTGGCTACGGAACCCTAAAAAGGGGTTCGAATTCCCAATCGAAATACTGATAACTATTTTTTGTTTTCTACAAAATCTTTCTGTTTACAGGTACAATAAGATAGAACGTGACAAAATCAATGTCTATCTACTTATGTTATACCTACGTAGTTTTAAAAATTAGTTTTTATTAGTGTTAAGGTAGATATGAAATGCTTGTTTGATGTGATCTGATCTTAGTATAAAATAGATATTTGAACTTTATAGAATAAGATAACAAAAGTGGAAGTACTTCCTAATAAAAAAAGCGCTATAAAAAAAATGTTTTATTATAATGTGTGTGTTTATTTTTTAAAAATTGTAAATACTATAATATAGTGATAGTTTTAAGATTTTAAAAGAAGAGATCAATTTGATTACTCTCAATTGTTAATTATGTTTCATTATTATCGATATTATTTTTGTGACTTTTTTATTGTGTTTAGTAGATAGCCTTGTGCCTGAGTAATATAGACATTGGATTAGATTTAGATATTAGAGTTGTAGTAGTGTCTGAGTTATAATTATGTTATAATTATGTAACGCTTCGAGAGCGAAGCATTTCGCAGGAAGGCCGTGATAGCGGCGGCTACTGAGTCACAACCCTATGTATATCATAATGTAAACAAATAGTGTAGAGAAAATAAGATTAAACAGTATTGTTTTGACCACTCCAAAGCACTGACGTTTTATTTAACTCCACCCCTTCTATTACACGCGTCTAATCGGACCTGCCGAGTTCAAGTCGTCGCGCTCGCAAATTTCGTATAATTATTAAGAAAATAATTATATCAAGTCAAACTCAGCGAATTTATCTGTAAATATTCAGTGGCTTTAATTAAGTACAATTTTTTTATGTAAAATATCAGTATTTTACTCGTAGTTTCGAAAAAATATCACAAAAAAGGGTTACTTTGGGATTTTTTCCAACCGAATGAAGTTTATAGGATCTTATAACTGAACGCGAATTTGACGAGCCTGGATACTTAACTTATACATACCTTTTTTTAAGAGTTTAATAGTAGATTGTGTTACAAGGCGTAAAGGTAATACTTTTAAGTCGAGTGCGCTACTTTGAATCCAGAGCAAATTGAAGGATTCCTCAGTTGAATCACGAGCGTAGCGAGTGATTCTACGATGGAATCTTGAGTGAAGCGAGGGATTCGTGTATAACGCCCGAGACAAAAATATTACCGTACGCAAGTAGCACACATTACATCGCCAGTCATGAGAAAAACTAGCAAAAAGATACAAAACAGAATATGGAGAAAGTAGAACAACTACAATACCTTTACCTAATCAAAGCTCCGACAAGTACTAACCTTTATTTAGTGTCGTTTTCATTCAATTAATACTAAGAAATAATTTTTAAGAACCAACTTCTAAAAAAAATGTTTGTTCACTCATAAACTCGTAACTTTGTTTGCGTGGTCCTACATATTTAAAGATTTTTATAATAACAATAAATTTAATGTGCAAATGGCTTAGACTTACGAAAAAGGATTAAAATTTACACAAAATAATTAATTTTAACACAATATAACCTAAAACATCTGTAATTACTTTGAATCGAAGACAAAAATTGCGCTAATTATTCTTTTTTCCTTTTTCGAAGCAAAGAACATAAACATTTTTACCTACATTCACGATGATATGTATTCCAAATTTTAAAAAATACGAAGTCTGTTCCAGTTATTTATTGTATTAAAACTTAATTCTTTTGTTTTTAGCTGATTTTACATAGATAGCATCGTGTTCAATTTTCAAATTGTGTTTTAATCCCGTAAGATTTTCTTTTTCACTTTTTAATCCCGAGAGAACTAGCAGTAACTTTAGCTCCAAATGTTTTGGGATGAAACCATCGTTTTTTGAGTAGATGGGATGAAAAAACACTTTTGTCTATGCCTCAAATGGTTTTCAAAAACTCTAAAGCACGGTCTCTGCAGGAATACCTAGCCTTAAATGTGTCCAATCGCTCTCGTCATTTTTGGTCCAAACAAACCCAATAATTATTTTACTGAAATAATTAATTTTTATGTGACTGTAATTCTACTTTTTTTAACTAAAAAACTCATTGAACATCATTACATGATACCTAGATGAACCACGCTAGGAATTAATTGGCCATGTGATGAAGTCATACTGAACAAACTGGCCAGTCGATACTCAGTGACTAGTGTCGTGTAGTGGTTTGAAAATAGTATTTTATACACATAAAAATTTAAGTGTGGTTTTCATTTTGGTTTTTACTGACTATATTTATGCATTAAAAAGCAACAACTGAGTTTAACTTCTTTAGCGCTTATTATAATACGACATAATAAATAGTAAAAATATTTTATTAAATACAAAAAAGTAATAATATTTAAAATGTACATAGCGCACAGAAAAAGACATTAAAATGTCCAATGGGCGTGGGTGGTCTTATAGCTAATAGCGATAATTACTTTCAGACAGCTGAAGTAGAGAAGTGAAATGCTGCCATTTCCCATAGAAGTCTGATAGACAAGGTCTATGTAAAAAAAATAACTCTATTGTTACGAAACTGGGTTCGAGATTTGGAGTAAAACGCCAAAGTTCGTATGAGGGTTTTTATTCACTACGGAACCCAAAGGTTTACACGTGAAGATGGTCTTCCTGATGTCCAAGTCCAAGTCGCGTAGCAGCTGAGGTCCAGGTATATCGCCAAAATTGTCGCAGATACTTTCACTTGTAGCACTTAGGTAGGTTTCCTTCGCTTCGGTTCGCTTCGAAGTTATCGCTTTCGTAGCTCGTACTGAACTGGCGGGACGCGCACTCGATCACCTTTTTATATGCGCCGATACAGAAGTCTACACTTTTCTCGAATATTCGCCTCACTTGACGAATGTGTTTCGATTGACGGGAAACATCGAGAGGCCGGTATGTATGTGTGAGTGCGACTAAGCCGGCGACCATTCAAAGAACTCTAGCCTTTATGCTGTAAAAATATAAGGCCTAGTTTCGCTTGCATTATCCTGACGTCTTTCTATACGATTCCACTCGCGAACATTCCGAGTCTATCTGGCCAGCAGAGTTCTTACTCGCGAATATTCTACATCTATCTCGTTCGCGACACTATCTATGTCAAACATTTTAGTCCTGCTCTCTAACACTACACGGCCTCTGTGCGGGCACTTGCGAGCACGTGTGCAGTGCGAATTGCGTTGAGACGTAACTTGGACGTCGCATCGTGTGAACGGTGGGTAGAAATTGTGTAAAATGCTATTGTTACGAAACTGGGTTCGAGATTTGGGGAAAAACGCCAAAGTTTGTATGAGGGTTTTTATTCACTACGGAACCCAAAGGTTGACACGTGAAGATGGTCTTCCTGATGTCCAAGTCCAAGTCGCGTAGCAGTGGAGGTCCAGGTATCTCGCCAAATTAGTCGCAGGTACTTCCACTTGTCGCACTGAGGTAGGTTTCCTTCACTTCGGTTCGCTTCGAAGTTATCGCTTTCGTAGCTCGTACTGAACTGGTGGGACGTGCACTCGATCGCCTTTTTTTAAGCGCCGATACAGCGGTCTACATTGTTCTCGAATATTCTCATATCTTGACGAATGTATTTCGATTGACGGGAAACATCGAGACGCCGGTATGTGTGTGTGAGTGCGACTAAGCCGACGACCATTCAAAGAACTCTAGCCTTTATGGTATAAGAATATAAGGCCTAGTTTTGCTTGCATTATCCTGACGTCTTTTTTATACCATTCCGCTCGCGAACATTCCGAGTCTATCTCGCCAGCAGAGTTCTTGCTCGTGAATATTCTAGATTTATCTCGTTCGCGACACTATGTAAGCGCATAACATAATGAAACTTAAGTTGCACGGCGCAACTTGCACTGTGTAAATACCCAACTACATTTTAGTACGACAGCATAAAAACTTCGTTATATATTTATGTATTTAATTTTTTCTCATGTTACATCCCATTAATATGCAATGTCATGGGAAACGGAATATTTCGGCAGGGGCCCATTTTTGGAACGGTATTAGTCCAGGGGCTGTCATGTTGTACGAGTTTGCCGTGACAACAAGAGTATTACTAGACTTATATTGTTTTTAGAGTTTTAAATTGTTCATTGTGTCACCACGTTAAAGTTCAAGGCACAATCAAAACAATCCTACAATTAGCAAAATTCCATATTTACGAGTTATATGTTTTGTAATCAAAACAATCCTACAATTAGCAAAATTCCATATTTACGAGTTATATGTTTTGTAAGCACACGGCGCGATCAGTTGAAAACACGTATAAACTCGTTCGCAGCCGTGCGCTCACCCGGCTGGTGCCTCGCTCTCCCTCCCCGCACCGCACCGCAATCACCGCAAGCATCCCGCTTCACGACATGTTCTCGCGTATTTTCAATCAAATATTTTTTGTTTTAAGTAAGACGTTAATGTCTTTAATTTTTATGAAAATGTGATTAGAGTACACAAAAAGCTACAATTGAACAAAAATAACACAGTTACTATTTCTGGCTACTGAGAAAAGCATTAATTTTAAAACATTTAAAAATTATGTTTAATTTTGGTCTTTAATGTCTAAAAAGACAAAATATAGCTTATAAAGATATAAACATTATGGTAATCATTTTGGCTTAACTAGATATCGAGATCAGGTGAAAACTGTGAAAAAAAAAATGTATAAACAAAAATGGGGTCAGCTTAATTTTGCTATTAAGTGATCGCATTTGAATGCACCTAAAAATGTAACTAACAAGGTCTTTGGTTACCTATTATGCTTTTAGGGAAAAGTTAAGTAGTGTACAAAATCTCACGATTTTTATATAATACGGTTGCGACCGCGGATTTTTTACTTAATATATCTTATTAATATTTGATACACAATATTGGTATCCGATAAAATAATAAAAACAATGAGTTTATGAATTATGTCCAGGTAAAGCTATTTTTATTGGTCTAACAATTCGTCAACCGCTGCAGTTACCTCAGGGGTTCCACAGGGCTCTAACTTCGGGCCTTTACTGTTTATTCTGTTTATTAATGACCTCGTTGATTCCTTGTCATGCCCTTGTCTTATGTATGCGGATGACCTCAAGGTGTATACTGTGGTCAAATCGAACAGTGATTGTGAAATGCTTCAGAAAGACCTCAATATTATCTCGCGTTGGTGTAAATATAACTGTATGTCTCTGAATGTTTCAAAATGCTTATTATTACTTTCACGTCTATAAAATAGGGAATCCGCAATGAGACAACCGGTTAACAGCGTAGCATTTATTAGACTGCCGACACAAAAGAAATACAAGTACCGCCTTATATTTATATTATGCATACCCTACAATCCTCCACCCTTATTTACTACTTAAAAATAATCTAATTTTTTTTTACACAAAGTATTTAAGTAAACAACAGAATTAACTAACTCACGACTAACAATATGTACCTAGGGAGGGTACTTGCAAATATACGTACTTAGAACTACTGCCTAATTTTGACACAATTGTTTATTAAGCTAACATTGCCGGATTGGTCGGGACCTGGGTGGTACAAGGGGAGCTGGTACTGAGCAAACGCTCTTATCTGTGATATCCTTACTCGTACTAGGTAGAATAGTACTACCACTTTCTTGACCTACCAGCCCTGCCTCTGCCTCCGCCCCTATGCTCGTCGCATTAGGACTTGGTGGATTTGTATCGTGATCTACCGTCTGACTACCACTTTCTCCGCTCTTAATATCGAATCCACCATACGATGGTGGTCTAGTTTGCGGGAGGATAAGGGAACTACTTGACTTCCGTCTTAGCTGGTCTATGTGTCTATGTGTCTCCCTACCTGTACAATCTAAAACCTTGTAATCGGTCGTACCTAAGGCCTGGACAACTTTACCTGCAATCCATTTGTCTGGTTTGTTATATTGCCGTAACCAAACCTCCTCGCCCGTAGGTAAACATCTATCGGTTCCTGGACTACCCCGTGCTTGTCGCTCCTGAGCTGTGCGGACTTTTTGGTCTCGATCCGGTTTTAGTCTATCCAGTTTGGTTCGTAACCGTCTACCTAACATAAGCGTGGCTGGGCTTTCCCCTGTGGTAGCATGTTCCGTGTTGCGATAGTGTAACAGAAAAGTATGTAGGGCGTCTATTACATCCTTTTTCTGATGTGCTGCTTTTTTAATGATTTTTTTAACAGTACGTACTGCATTTTCTGCGGCCCCGTTCGATGATGGATGGTAGGGCGGAGAAAACGTATGAATCACGCCCTGGTCCTTACAATACTGCTCAAATTCAATACAAGTAAAAGGAGGGCCGTTATCTGATATTAAATATTTAGGTAAGCCCCATCGAGAAAATAAATCTTTAAGTTTTCCTAAGGTACTACCCGCCGAAGTATTGTTGACAGGAAATACTTCTAACCATTTAGTTCGCGCGTCAACTACCACGAGATATAACTTACCAAAGATTGGACCCAAAAAATCAACATGTATGGTGACCATGGCTTCCCCGGCCAGGGCCAGTAGTGCACCGCGCTCATCAGCGGCGCGTCCGCCTCCGCCGCGCACACTGCACACGACCTAACACATCGCTTCTACATCTTCATCAATTCCGGGCCACCACACATAGCTTCTTGCTATAGACTTTGTCTTAACAATACCCATGTGAGGTTCGTGGAGTTCTGACAAAACTAAACTTTTACAAGTTTCCGGTATCACTAGTCTGTACCCCCACATGACGCAACCCAATTCCTCATAAAGCTCGCTCTTCTGATTGAAGAACGGTTGCAAAGCCTTAATTTCATTATCAGGCGGCCACCCATCTCTGATATAACTCAGTACCCTACTCAACATCGGATCACGACTGGTTAAATTAACAATTTTTTTATAATCTAAAGACATCGCCTCCTGTGCAAAATGTAGGTAACCGGCCGCAAGTCGACTACAGCGGTGGGCGGTAATATTATCGGCATATACCTACGATATAGAATATGTACACACAACTAAAAATGGTGCGGACGGGTTATCACGGCTGCCCGCGACATCGTCACAAAGTGAAAAGTTAGAAGTACCTGAACAGACATACTTACATTTTGCACAGGAGGCGATGTCTTTAGGGTTACATATCACAAACTAGAATTCTTTAGTTACGAATTTGAAAATACCAAAAACGTTTCGTAATTTTTTTATTTTCAATATTTTCTTTTGACCGAAATCTCTTATTTCCATCTGGTTGAAATTCCGATTTCCGATTGTTATATTTTTGAAAGGTATATGCTTTGTATTGCAACCTAACGTTAAACCGATGATACTATTTCTATATGTTTCATAAAGAAAATAATTATTTAACCTAAAAATTATTTTCCCTATTATTAAAATACAACATGACAAATACCAAATAATTTAAATCATAATTTTGAAATCCATAATGTTTATATATACAGAGTATATACTTTGTAGTTATGTTCTATTTGTGTATTTGTCATGTTGTGCGGCTTGGGGTGGCCCAAGGGCCACCCCGCCGCAACCTGAACCTACCTATAGCGCTCTGTCACAAGATTTTTGTTTTAATAAGTAGGTTTAAACACATTTGTGTTTGTGTGTATTCATGTTGTGCGGTTTGGGGTGGCCCTCGGGCCACCCCGCCGCAACCTGAACCTACCTATAGCGCTCTGTCACAAGGTTTTTGTTTTAATAAGTAGGTTTAAACACATTTGTGTTTGTGTGTATTCATGTTGTGCGGTTTGGGGTGGCCCAAGGGCCACCCCGCCGCAACCTGGACCTACCTATAGCGCTCTGTCACAAGGTTTTTGTTTTAATAAGTAGGTTTAAACACATTTGTGTTTGTGTGTATTCATGTTGTGCGGCTTGGGGTGGCCCAAGGGCCACCCTGCCGCATCCTGAACCTACCTACTCCTCTTTCTCTCCTACAAAGTTCGTCCACCTAAACCAAGATCCAAAATCCTCTATCAGCGCAATTTTAAATCTATTAACACTGAATTATTACGTGAAGATGCCTTAAACTGTAATTGGAATGCGATCGCTAATCTTGACTCTGTTGACGACCAAGTAGAATTATTTAATAATACAATCATCAACCTGTATGATATCCATGCCCCTTTGCGTCCTATTAGAGTTAAACATCTCCCAGCGCCTTGGCTAACAGACGAGATCAAGGTAGCTATTGCCAAAAAACTCAGGGCTAAGACTAAATTTAAAGCTGATCCGGTCAAGTATCGCGATAAATATGTCAGAGCTCGTAACGCCTGCAACAGGATGTGTAGAGATGCACAGCGCCGTCATGTCCACCAGTCCGTTGAAAACGGGGATCCAGCTAAAGTTTGGAAATTCCTTAAGTCGATGGGAGTGGGAAAGAGTCATCAAAATGTCTCCAATGATCTTGATATTGATCTTCTTAATAAACATTTCTCAACATCTACTGATTTTGGTGGCAATGATAAAAGTCAAATATTAAACCACCTATCTTCAGTTCCCTCCCCAGACTATCCTTTTTTCTCTTTTAGTCCTATAACTGAATGTGATGTTCAGGAGTGCATAAATTCAGTAACATCTAATGCCGTAGGTTCGGATGACATCAGTCGAAAAATGTTCCTTCCCATCCTTGACATCATACTTCCCATTATTACTTTTATCCTTAATAAGTCCTTATCCTCTGGTATATTTCCGTCAGCTTGGAAAAATTCCTTTATCATTCCATTACCCAAAAAAGCTAATCCCTCTTCCTTCTCTGACTTCCGTCCAATATCGATACTTCCTTTCCTCTCAAAAATCCTTGAGCATATTGTCCAAAAGCAACTTGATTCCTTTCTTCGTAAAAACTCCATCCTTAACCCTTTTCAATCCGGTTTTAGAACAGGTCACAGCACTACTACAGCGTTAGTTAAGATAACTGATGACATTCGGGCCGGCATGGACAATAAGCAATTAACTGTTTTATCATTATTAGACTTCTCGAATGCATTCAACACTGTTGATTTTGAGGTTCTTTTAGCTACCATGCGCTCGCTGAACATATCTCCGTCAGTTATTGACTGGTTTCATTCTTATCTATATGGTCGCCGACAATCTGTACGTATTGAAAATAAATCCGCGGCGTGGTGTCAAACATTGTCCGGTGTGCCTCAAGGTGGCGTGCTATCTCCATTATTATTTGCATTATTTATTAACTCTATCTCTGATCATCTTCGCTCATCCTACCACCTGTATGCTGACGACCTCCAAATCTATTGTCATGTTAGTCTGGATGACCTCAGTTCAGGGATTGATTTGATCAATGGTGATTTATCGCGTATATCTGAATGGAGTAAGTCTCATGGGCTTATAGTTAATCCCTCTAAGACACAAGCTATTATAATGGGCAATTCTTACTATATCTCGCGCATTGATTGGCAAACGCTTCCGTCAATTGTATTTAACGGCGTCAATATTGACCTCAGCATCAAGGTTAAGAACCTAGGTGTCTTGATCGATAAAAACTTGACATGGTCGCCTCAGCTCACAGAGGTTAGTAGGAAAATATTTGCGTCTGCGAGTTCTCTCAAAAGACTGCATAACTTTCTCCCTGTTAAGACTAAAATTGCGCTGGCACAATCTTTACTTCTCCCCATCCTTGACTACGCTGACACCTGCTACCTCGATCTCACGGAAGAGCAGTTAAATAAACTTGAGCGTCTCCAAAATCTCTACATTAGATTCATATTTGGACTACGCAAATATGATCACATTTCTAGTTTTCGTGCTCAACTCAAGTGGCTCCCCATTAGACTACGTCGTAACTTACATATCCTTTCCCTTCTTTATTCAGTCCTGTTTGTGCCTTCTACTCCACTATACCTTAAAGAACGTTTTAGCTTCTTTCGTGAGAACACCAATCGTAGTGTGCGTAGCACAGTCACCTTAAAACTTTCCACCCCTGGTTATAACACTCATTTCTATTCTAACTCATTTACAGTTCAGGCAGTAGAAATCTGGAATGCTTTACCACTGGACATTCGCCAAGTACAGTCATTGAAAAAATTTAAAGAATTAGTGACGTCTCATTACCTTTCCTCTAGCTCTGACTAATATCTCTTCTCTTCTTTTCTTTTCACTGGCTACTTTTTAATTACTTTCCTTAATGTTCGTATGTACCAATTTTATAGTTTATGCATTTTATATTACTTTATTGTTCGTTTATATGTTATAGTATGTACTCCTATTATTTTAATTGTATAGGTACTTGTATTTTTCTACACTGTAATACTCTAACTGCGCCAACTCCCCCACATCTTTTATAATCTTCTTTACCCAAAGGTTGGCTGGAAGAAATCACTTTAGTGATAAGTCCGCCTTTGTACCTACAATGTTTAAAATGTACTTTTGATTATTGTCATACTTAGTTGGTGCAATAAAGAAATTTTATCTTATCTTATCTTACCTATAGCGCTCTGTCACAAGATTCAAATGTGATATAGAATTATCCAAAAACGTAATGTTTAAATACATAGTTTATATTATTGTTACTTAAATAAGTGTTATTTATTATAATATAATAATCCTGCATGTACAAAATTACTGTTAATAAAATAAAAGTTATTGAAAATCTGTGTAAATAATAATTTGGAAGAAGTTATTTCTATCATTAATACTTCTAGAAAATAAAATTCTTGTTACCAAATAAATTTTCAAATAAAAATTACATATTTTGATTTTCGGTCGATAGTTTTTATAGAAGACGAAAAATATATTTATTGAATTTATATAAGCAGAAAATATGGTAAAGAATCCATTTGGCATTTAAAACTTCGTTGTACCGTTTTCGAACAAATAAAAATCGAAGAAAAACAAATCTAGTTTGTGATAGGTTACCGAATCGTCGCCCGTACAAATATTGATGAAATTTCTTTAAACAGTATATTATAGCGAGGGCCTCTCTGTCAATTTGAGAATAATTTTTCTCAGCGTCGGTGAGCGCCCGCGACGCGTACGCAACCGGCCGCTCGATCCCTGCTGCGTCATTGCTGGGCTGCGAGAGCACTCCGCCAATGCCGCGCGCGCTCGCGTCGCATGTCAATATTAGTTTACTTCGAGGATCATAGTGACGTAAAACCTGGGTCCCCGTTAAGACTTGTTAAATTTTTTCAAAAGCCTCGTTACAAGAAGAATTCCAGTCCCAACGTGTACCTTTTTTCAGTAATTTGTAAAGTGGTTCTAATATAAAACTAATATTTTTAACGAACTTACCATAAAAATTTACTAAACCCAAAAACGACCGAAGCTCGGTGACATTACTCGGACGGGGTAATTTTACTATTGCTTCTACTTTAGCCGGATCTACTTTAACTCCTTTAGAAATAATATACCCGAGATATTTAACCTCTTTAACCATAAATACACATTTACTTTTCTTAAGTCGCATTCCATGCGATTGTAACCGATTTAGTACCATTTTTAGTGATTCCAAATTTTCTCTCTCGTTTTTTCCTCCTATAATTACATCGTCCAAAAATACTTCAACATATGGTATTCCTTTTAACAAATTGGTCATAGTTCTTTGGAAAATACCCGGACTAGATGACAGGCCGTATACCAATCTATTGTACCTAAAAAGTCCTCTGTGTGTGTTGATCACTGTATAACCCTTAGAGTCGTCAAGAAGTAACTGATTGTAAGCTTGAGATAAATCTAGTTTAGAAAAAATCTTTGAACCGTTTAGCCCCACTAAAAGATCGTCAATACGGGGCAACGGGTACCTATCGACCAGTAAGACGGGATTCAAGGTTACCTTATAATCCGCGCATATGCGTAGCCCGCCATCCGCTTTACTCACCGGCACCAGCGGCGTGGCCCAGTCCGAGCTGTCCACGGGCTCGATGACGCCGTCCGCCAGCATGGCGTCCAGCGCCGCGTCCACCCGCTCGCGGAGCGCGTAAGGCACAGGCCGGGCGTGGCAGAACATCGGCACCGCGCCCTCCCGCACGCGCAGCGTTACCTGCCCACCAGTGTACCTCCCGAGTCCCTCACTGAATAATTCTTCATATCTGTTAAGGACATGATTTAAAGTATTATTACTTATTACCTTATTACTATCCATCTTAAAATTATTTAAAACTATCCATCTTAAAATTCTTTTCTACAATTGGATCATAGCTAGCAAACCAAATCCCACAAAAATACCACAATAACTTAATTTATACTGCAACAAATCTCCCGACCGACAACCAGCAAAATCTCTCAGAATTTGTCTCATGCACTGAAGACGAAATCTCTAAAATAATAGATAACCTTGACTCAAACTGTAGTTCACGAACAGATGAAATCAACACAAAAACAATTAAGTGTATGAAAGAAATCCTGGTCCCCAAATTAACCGCGAGCATAAATTACTGCCTCCTTAAAAGGCATATTCCCCGATGAACTCAAAATTGCCAAAGTAACACCTATCTATAAAGCTGGGACCAAAACAGATCCGAACAATTATCGACCCGTGTCAGTGTTGCCAGTGATTTCAAAAATCTTTGAAAAAGTAATATATTATCGCTTAGATACATACCTAACACAAATATTTTATTTCCCCGCCAATATGGTTTTCGGCAAAAGTCTAATACATTATCGGCAACTATAGATTTGGTAACAAAAATTAAAACAAATATAGATAACAAAAACCTTGTGCTTGGAATATTTATAGACTTAAAAAAAGCGTTTGATACCGTCAGTCACTCATTGCTATTGAAAAAACTTAAAAACGCTGGAATTACTGGCAAAGCATATGACATGATAGCATCATATCTTCAAAATCGTGCACAAATAGTCAAATTGGGCAATTATAGGAGTTCACTCATGCCAATTACTTTTGGGGTACCGCAAGGGTCGATCCTTGGCCCACTCCTTTTTCTAGTTTATGTCAACAGCATTAGTACATTGTCTTTACATGGAGACATCAGCCTATATGCAGATGATACATGCGTATTCTATTTTGGGCATTCAGTAGAAGATATCGTCAAATTAGCACAAGAAGATCTTAATAAACTGCACAATTGGTTTCAATATAATCTACTTACAATTAATATATCTAAAACCAGTTACATAATATTCAAGGCTAAAAACAAAAAAGTACACAATTATACTCCTTTGTCTATCAACAACATAAAAATAAAAGAATCCAGTGAAGAAAAATACCTTGGATTAATACTAGACAGTGGTTTAACTTGGAAATCTCACATAAATAAACTAAAATCAAAACTTTCGGCTTTAACTAGTTCACTTTATGGTATGACAAAATGTATTCCTGGTAAAATTCGTTATAAAATTTACTTCGCACTTGTAAAATCACACTTAGATTATCAATTTAAAGTTTGGGGCTCGGCAGCAAAAACTTTACTTAATAATATACAAAGATCTCAAAATAAAATAATAAAAATACTATTTAAATATGACTACCTAACTCCGACGACTAAAATTTACAAGGATACCAAATTTATTTCTATAAAACAGCTTTTTCTTAAAAAAATTATGAGTAAAAAACAACACTCTGAGTTAACTTTTCAAACTAAAAAAGAATTAGGATTACGACTGCTCAGAAGCTCAAATAATATTTTTCTGCCAAGACCGAGAACTAAAAATTATGGAAGAAAAAATATTAAATACGGAGGTGAAAAGGTTTTTAATAAATTGCCATTGGAAATCAAATTATCCAACTTCAACACATTTAAAACGAAACTAAAAAATATATTATTTCCAAAATAAGTCCGACATAAGTAACTAATTAACTGAATCCGCCCCTGTGTATAGTAACATCGTCATAATATAAAGGTGCTCGTACACCAAACTGACAGTAGCCGATGCCTGTATAATAAGTTTACAACACACATAGCCATACTGATATGACATCGTTTTAAAAAATACTTTAATGTTATAAACAAACAAATACTTTAAAAAAAACTGCAATCTCAAAGGGTTACGTAAGAATCTGTTTAGTTTAGAACGATATTTTACTTTAGTTTAGAATTTAAATTTATTCTTCTCATGTTTTTATATCCGTTAATTTTTAAACAACAAGTAAATTTCTCATAATAATTGTAAACTGAATTACATAAACCCAACTTCCATTTGTCATTAACGCAGGTGAACGACCACCTTAACGATGTTTTGCGTCTTCAACTTGGTAAAGCGCAACATGTTTGTTAGCAAACTACCTACATTGCTTTTATTATTTTTTGTATTTAATTGAATGCTCTCACCAATATTGTATAAAATGTAATTATAATTACATAATAGTTATAAGATTTTTCTGCATGTGAAAATGTCATATTTTCTTTGAGAAACAAATAGGGATTCTTTAACCTCAAAATTAGAGGAACTGTAATTTTTAATTCTGAGAGCTAGTGTCTTCCTAACAATGATGTGGTGGCCTCATCAATTACAAATAATTCCAAATGTACATTCCTATTCCTATATGACACTAGAGGCTTTAAAATTCCTTTGGGAGAAATTTTTTTCCGTCAATAAATTTTAATTGCAAATTACATTTCTCTAAATTTAAGTTACTAAAATATTTTTCGTATGTCTTAGTACTAATACAAGAAATAGCTGATCCTGTGTCTATTTCCATACAAAGTGGTTTTTGATCAATTAATAATGTTAACCTTACCGGTTTATAACCGTTTAGACTCAGCTGATGAAATTCTTCCACCTCCGAAGAATATTTCTCATCCAGCCCTCCATATACGCCGAAACATCCGTGCCGTTGTAATTGACATTTCTCCTGCCTGCGACACTCGCTTTGCCTCGTGCGAAATCACCAGCCGCCTTGTCCTTCTCCGGACACACCCGTCGCAGATGTCCCATCTTTCTGCACTTGCTACATTCAAAATGTCTATAACGATATCCTTCCTTGCTGTGTCCGCGTGCACCGCACGCTTCGCAATATGTAGTAGCACTCCGCCCCTGGTCATATTTCCCGCGCTGTGTCCCGACCGAAGCACCCGCGGCCGCCGGCCGCGCCCTGCCGCCGCCGTACCGGCCGCGCGCTGTGTTCAGCGCATGTACCGCGCTTGCATCCGCGCCGCCCGCGCCTGGCGCCGCCGGCCCCGAAGCCGTACCCGCGGCCGTACCGCCGCTGCTGCTGGCTTCTACCGCCGCTGCATTTTTCTCCGCCGCTTCCAAAGCGCACGCCAGCTTCAAAGCATTTGCGAAAGTAATTTCGTCTTTCGCAAATAATCTTTGTCTAATTATGTCGCTCGATACGCCGCACACGAATTGATTACGAAGATTTTCGTCTAAATTGGACTTAAACTCGCATGACCGCGACAACTTTTTGAGTTCCGCCACGTATTGCATGATTGATTCACTACTATTTTGTCTACGTAAACGGAACCGGTATCGCTCCGCCAAAATTGAAGGTTTCGGGTTTAAATGTAATTTCACTAAGTCCACCAATGCCGCAAACGAGTATTCCGATGGTTTTTTAGGGCTAGCTAAGTTCACCATAAGTTCGTAGCACTTGTCATCCACGACCGTTATTAATGTCGGCACTTTAGCTTCCTTCTTGACCTCATTGACCTTGGAGTACATTTCCAACCGTTCGCTGTATACGTCCCAATTGCCCGAGTCCATGTCGAATTCACTGATCTTCCCGATACCCATGATTGCGTAGTTCAGACTCGTCGCCAAATTATAAATTAGGGAATCCGCAATGAGACAACCGGTTAACAGCGTAGCATTTATTAGACTGCCGACACAAAAGAAATACAAGTACCGCCTTATATTTATATTATGCATACCCTACAACGTCTAAACGTAATATACTGTATTACAGTTCAGGAGAGGAATATATAAAAAATATAACAACTCACAAAATT
This sequence comes from Acrobasis consociella, assembly GCA_963555685.1. Taxonomy (NCBI): domain Eukaryota; kingdom Metazoa; phylum Arthropoda; class Insecta; order Lepidoptera; family Pyralidae; genus Acrobasis; species Acrobasis consociella. The sequence continues at coordinate 12,900,511 of OY743125.1, read as the reverse complement.
AACTGATTGCTATTATTTTAAATGAAAAGTATTTTATTCCGAAAATAATTCGAATTAGATAAGTACATAGTACATATGCTGTATATGACCTTTCCCGACTCTCTAGAATTTATTTTGGAACTTATAAACAAGTCTATTGATACTTCAACATTCCCAGATATTTGGAAAGTTGCTATGGTCTGCCCTCTTCCCAAGAATTCTAACCCAGCTGTACTTAAAGACTTAAGACCCATTAGCATCTTACCATTCTTGTCTAAAGTACAAGAAAAGGCTGTTAGTCTGCAATTAACAGAATACTTAGAAAAGAACAGTATATTGCCAGAAGTCCAGTCTGGTTTCAGGAAGAAGCATGGCACAGTTACCGCTTTGCTGGATGTAACTGACAATGTTCTACTTGCTCAGGACCAAGGGATGTGCACCATAGTAGTGACATTGGACTACTCTTGTGCCTTCGACTGTTTAAATAGAAATTTATTATTATCCAAAATGCGTTACTATGGTTTTGACTCAAAGTCAATTATCTGGTTCAGTAGCTATCTTAAGGATCGTTGGCAGCAAGTTAAGCTTAATGGTGCGGATGGAACCCCGGTGTTATCTGAAAGTATTGAGGTGAAGAGAGGAGTCCCTCAGGGGTCAATATTAGGTCCTATTCTTTTCATCCTATACACTGCGGATATCCAAAAACACATTAAGCATTGCAAGTTCCATATGTACGCAGATGACACTCAACTATATATCTCCTTTATGCCTTCTGATGTTGACTCAGCCATTATAAAACTGAATGAAGATCTACAAAGAATTGCTGAATGGTCCGCAAATAACTGTCTGGTGCTGAACCCCTCAAAAACAAAATTAATTATGTTCGGCAGTAGACAACAACTAGCTTCATCCCATCCTACTATTAATGTCACTCTAATGGGAGAGGATGTGGAACGGGTGTATGAGATAAAAAACCTTGGCCTGAGCATGGATTCTGAATTGCGTTTTGAGAAACAGATTGCAAATTCAGTAAAAGACTGTTTCTTTAAACTTAAGATTCTGTACAAGGCTAGGCCCTACCTAAGTGAGACCTTGAGAATTCAGTTAGTAGAGGCCCTTATTTTATCTAAGTTAAACTACGCTGATGCTGTGGTAGCTCCTCGTCTTCTTAGTAAAACTAAAAGGCTCATACAAAGGGTCCAGCATTCTTGTGCAAGATTTTGTTTTAATATCCCAAGAAGAGCCCATGTCTCGCCATATTTAAATAAGCACTGCATGTTAAGGTGATTGCGAACCTTGGTCTTCCATACATTTTGTTTTACAGCAATTCTCTTAATGTGGATAGTGTTTCTCATATTACAATCGATTTTCCAATTTTCATGAAGTTGTAGTGCTCGCCTTTACAATCTTTCACAATAATTTACAGTACTTTACAAGAAAAACGATATTTAAAACCAGACAAAAATTAACATTTCTATCAATGTGTGTGTAATAAATAGAATTCATTTTGGAGTGACATCTGGCAGATTTATTACAAACTACTGAATTTGTCTACTTTGACAGCTCAATGCTTGCAACGACATACTCGTACTTAGACATCATCTAGATGGCGCTGTAATAAAAAGGATAGCCACTAACCACCACTAGGCTAAGTGTATTCTTCTCAAATTAAAAATAATTGTTTTCTTAGTTTGATACCATACTCAAATACTATTATTTAATAAGACATAGTTCTTATCTATTTGGGTAAATAGGTATATATTATATGTTTTACATAAAATAAGCTTAGAAAATAAGTCAGAAGACTCAGCGTGAAAAGTATGCAACGTTGCCGTTCCAGCAGCAGCAGGCAACGCGCAAAGTGTAGTAGGTACATAGCGGCACGAGACGGCAACGCAGTTTGCTTTTGAAACCGAATGCATTTCTCTCCAAGTCTCCACAATATTTCTCATTTCTACGATACCAAAGAGTGCGTTCTGAAACTGAAACAAATATTTTTTTCAAAACATATAATAATTCAAAGAAATAATAATAGGTATATACTTAGTAGGTAAACATGTACTTATTCATAAACAAAAAATAAATACTTACTAATGTATGTATTGATTACCTACAATGAATACTACCGAAAAATTATTCTTTACTTTTTATTTAGAATTTCACAATAAACCTACGAACTTCTGAACGTGACTTATCTAATCTACTACTATGAACAATCAAATTAGCAATACCTGGACCACCTGGACATAGTTCATAAATTCGTTGTTTAAATTATTTTATGGGATATTTATATTAAATATCAAATATTCATTGGATATATTATATAAAAATCTGCGATCGTACCTATCTTCTCGGTATTTATGTTCACGCCAAAGAAGTATTACTTCTAACTAACGCGTGTAGATTGTACATAAGTACACGCCATCGAGTACACACACTCTTTTCTTAGGGTTCCGTACCCAAAGGATAAAAACGGGTCCCTATTACTAAGACTTCGCTGTCTGTCCGTCTGTCTGTCACCAGGCTGTATCGCAAGAACCGCGATAGCTAGATAGTTGAAATTTTATAATAACAACAAATACTAAAAACAAAACAAAATAAAATAAATATTTAAGGGACGCTCCCATACAAAAAACGCGATTTTTTATTGCTAATGGTACGGAACCCGCATTAGTGTTAGTATAGTGCGTGAATCCGATTCGCACTTGGCCGGTTTTTTTGTTTGTTCATGTGTGTAAATGGCCTACACTGGTGTTAGTTTTTTAAGCTACCTAAAGGAATCTCACAAAGCTAAACGACTTTCATATAATATGGCTTATAACTGCCTTCCAAAGAACCGAGGAGCTTTAGACATTTTTGTGCCACTTCTGGTCACCCATCTAAGTGCGGACCACTCCCGGTGTGGCTTTACTTGCGAAATCACTAGTAATGTGCACTTGTTTGTTTTGATTTCTAAGCGCACGGTAGTGTGCAGGCCAAGTTCCAGCAACAGGCCGCGACTATGCCGTGCACTATTTACACGAACCGTTTCGACCCCCCTGTAGCTCAGTGCCTATTGCAGGGAGAGAGATAAAATTGTACCTACGTAATCATATACTAGTACAATTTCTAATTTTCTGAAATACGGTTCACAAGATTCCTGATGGTGCATACGCGCCATTGTCCTTATTGCCCTTTTTTTGAGATCTGAACGCATTTTGAATGTTGTAGAGATAACTACCTCCCCAAAAAAGTACGCTATAGCGTATTTTAGACTCGACTAGAGTATAATAATCCATTTTAAGGTGAGTTACATCAATTTCATCTAACAAGCAGAACTAACATTTTTTTTAATGTTAATAAGTTCCAGTTTCCAATGAGAATAGGATGAGGAGGGTGGAGGAGGATCGGGGTATAAAATATTGTCATGTATTCATAATGCACACTGTATAGCAGGCGTGGCAAAAAAAGAAAAAAAGGTAAGATTTCTTGAAAAAAGTATTGAAATCCCACCCAATCCCAGGTTAAATAAATTTAATTTTAATCAAGTGTTACGTACAGCACGAAAATCTACTAAGTTCAAATTTTGAATTATTATTCTTCGATACTTGGCATTGGACTGGATTTCAACTCTTTTTTAGGCGAACAATTAGCCAATAGGAACTTGGCCCCCTTTTTAACAGGTATGTTTTTGGTGGGATTTATATCTACCAGATGTTGCCGGTAACGGCACATCTCTAGATGTGCTATATTATAATTTCGGAATAATGGCTACCAGATCGGATAGGAAGAAATATCAACGGCGCGTATATTCGGGACCGTTAAAGTCGAGGGAGCGAGTGCTTGCAGGTTTGAAACGATACCGATAACGATTTGACATAAGTTGAAATCATTTGAATATTGAATATAATTTATTATAGGCAAGTTGTATCTAGTTGAGATTCGTTTACGTCGCCTGGGTGTCTGATAGTAGTGGTGACACGCTACATGTAAGTATACACATTTCAGTGGTCGCCGCAGTATAAAACCGGCTGTTTAGTCAAAATTACATAAGGCGGCGAGCAAAAATGCCTTCATCCACGGCGGTGCAAGAAAAGTACGGATGTCACGGATGACGTTTTTGCCAGGACTTCTTGTCTGCGTGGTTGAACGGACTCGCGATATTTTGTAATATTGTTATTTGTACGATAATATACGTGATTCAACATTTCATATTAGAATCTGTTTCAAAATGTTTTCCTAAGTTGCAACTTGCCGCCATGTTTGACACTTATTTTTGAAACACAAGTCTCGAACTTGTTTTGGGTTTGATTGATTTAAAAATCTGTGTGATTTGTCCGTATATATTTTTGCATAGATACTTATATTTATACTAGCTTTTCGGGCGCTGCGCGGGCTGCAAGCAGCCCGCGGTCTTTCGTAAGGATGTTGAGGTGGGTTAAATAACATGTCCAGTTGAGAAAATAGGTAAAAACTGCAGTCAGGAAAGGAAAGATCAAAATATGTGTGGGGGCGGCCATCTTGGATCCAAAAACTGATTACAGTTTTGCGTTCCGCGGGGTGCTTTACCCCCATGTATAAAATTTCAGACCCCGACGAAGTCCCAGTGAGACGTTATAAACGAAATAAGTTTAATTTTCTAAAACCCAGACGCCATCTTGGATTCCAAAAAAAAAGTTAAATTTGGATTTTTAGGGTCAAAACACATATAAATATCGATTTTCAGCCAAATCGCAAGCAGTTGACTTTGGGCGGCCATCTTGGATTTTCAAAAATTAAAAAAAATTACTGCGCTTTGGGAAATGGCTCGGGCTTCGCCCTCGCCCGCAGCTCGCCCTTCGGGCTCGTGTCACTCGGCCTCCGGCCTCGTGAAAATTACTTCCGGGTGGGGGGGGGGGGGGGAAGAGGGGGGCTGTGGGAGTGGCTCGGGCTTCGCCCTCGCCCGAAGCTCGCCCTTCGGGCTCGCATCACTCGGCCTCCGGCCTCGTGATGATTACTTAGGGGGGGGGATCCAAAAGGAAGGGGGAAGTGGCTCGGGCTTCGCCCTCGCCCGCAGCTCGGCCTGCGGCCTCGCGGGGGTGGCCTTTGCTTTTGGCCTCCGGCTACGCCTAGTTACTTGGAGTGACCGTTTGTATGAAATTTGTATAGAGGAAAATTGTGCATGTATGGCGGCCATCTTGGATTATGAAAAAAAATAAAAAACAAATGACGGTCGTCAAATTGCTTGCAACCCCCTACGTTTCGGAAAAAAAATCACGCCCCTAACCCCAACCGTCTTTGCAGGCCGTACCCCTTCCACATCAGGTTTCCGCAAATCCTCAAATGTCAGATTTTTCTGGTACTCCAATTAGCACCCTCTATACGACCACACATCAACCTAAACCCCATCAACCCCGCAACAGGGCAAACAACTATGTCAATGAATCAGTCAGTCAGTGGTAATGTAGGTTTAAATATTATAACTAGCTTTTCGGGCGCTGCGCGGGCTGCAAGCAGCCCGCGGTTTTTCGTGAAGCTATAGGAGTGGGCTAAATAACATGTCCAGTTGAGAAAATGGGTAAGTTTGTATGGAGGAAAATTGTCCTTCTATGGCGGCCATCTTGAATTTTGAAAAAAATAAAAAAACAAGTGACGGTCGTCAAATTGCTCACAACCCCCTACATTTAGGAAAAAAAATCACACCCCTAACCAAAACCGTTTTCGCAGGCCGTACCCCTTCCACATCAGGTTTCCGCAGATCCTCAAATGTCAGATTTTTCTGGTACTCACTGGAGCACCCTCTATACGACCGCACATCAACCTAAACCCCAACAACCCCGCAACAGGGCAAACAACTCTGTCAGTGAGTGAGTCAGTGAGTGGTAATGTAGGTTTATATATTATAACTAGCTTTTCGGGCGCTGCGCGGGCTGCAAGCAGCCCGCGGTCTTTCGTGCGGCTGTTAAAGTAGGCTAAGACATGTTTCCAGTTCAGAAAATGGGTAAGTTTGTATGGAGGAAAATTATCCATGTATGGCGGCCATCTTGAATTTTAAAAAAAATAAAAAAACAAATGACGGTCGTCAAATTGCTTACAACCCTCCACATTCTGGAAAAAAAATCACGCCCCTAACCCCAACCGTTTTTGCAGGCCGTACCCCTTCCACATCAGGTTTCTGCAAATCCTCAAATGTCAGATTTTTCTGGTACTCACTGGAGGACCCTCTATACGACCGCACATCAACCTTAACCCCACCAACCCCGCAACAGGGCAAACAACTATGTCAATCAGTCAGTCAGTCAGTGAGTGGTAATGTAGGTTTATATATTATAACTAGCTTTTCGGGCGCTGCGCGGGCTGCAAGCAGCCCGCGGTCTTTCGTGCGTCTGTTGAGGTAGGGTAAGACATGTTTCCAGTTCTGAAAATGGGTAAAACTGCAGTCAGTATGGGAAACATCAAAATATGTGTGGGGGCGGCCATCTTGGATCAAAAATTTGATTCCAGTTTCGAGAACCGCGGGGTGCTTTACCCCCACGTGCAAAATTTCAGAACCCTACGAAGTTCCAGTGAGACGTTATAAACGAAATAAATTTAATTTTCTAAAATCCAGACGCCATCTTGGATTCCAAAAAAAATATTGAATTAGGGTTTTCGGGGTCAAATTACATAAAGATATCGATTTTCAGCCAAATCGCAAGCAGTTGACTTTCGGCGGCCATCTTGGATTCCCAAAAAAATAAAAAAAGACGCTGCGCTTTGTGATATTGGCTCGGGCTTCGCCCTCGCCCGCAGCTCGCCCTTCGGGCTCGCATCACTCGGCCTGCGGCCTTGTGAAAATTGCTTGAGGGGGGCGGGGTCAAAGGGGGGGGGAGCTCGGGCTTCGCCCTCGCTCCGCAGCTCGGCCTGCGGCCTCGCGTGTGGGCTTCGCCTTCGGCCTTCGGCCTCAGGCTGCGCCGAGTTGTAGTTTGTATGAAATTTGTATGGATGGAAATTGTCCATGTTTGGCGGCCATCTTGGATTTTGAAAAAAAATAAAAAACAAATGACGCTCGTCAAATTGCTTACAACCCCCTACATTTTGGAAAAAAAATCACGCCCCCAACCCCAACCGTCTTCGCAGGCCGTACCCCTTCCTCATCAGGTTTCCGCAAATCCTCAAATGTCAGATTTTTCTGGTACTCACTGGAGCACCCTCTATACGACCGCACATCAACCTAAACCCCACCAACCCCGCAACAGGGCAAACAACTCTGTCAGTGAGTGAGTGAGTGAGTCAGTGGTAATGTAGGTTTATATATTATAACTAGCTTTTCGGGCGCTGCGCGGGCTGCAAGCAGCCCGCGGTTCATCGTGGGGCTGTTGAGGTAGGCTAAGATATGTTTCCAGTTCAGAAATTGGGTAAGTTTGTATGGAGGAAAATTGTCCTTGTATGGCGGCCATCTTGGATTTTGAAAAAAATCAAAAAACAAATGACGGTCGTCAAATTGCTTATAATCTTCTACATTATGGAAAAAAAATCACGCCCCTAGCCTTAACCGTTTTTGCAGGCCGTACCCCTTCCACATCAGGTTTCCGCAGATCCTCAAATGTCAGATTTTTCTGGTACTCACTGGAGCACCCTCTATACGACCGTACATCAACCTAAATCCCACCAACCCCGCAACAGGGCAAACAACCATGTCAGTGAGTGAGTGAGTGGTAATGTAGGTTTATATATTATAACTAGCTTTTCGGGCGCTGCGCGGGCTGCAAGCAGCCCGCGGTTTTTCGTGCGGCTGTTGAGGTGGGCTAAAGAACATGTCCAGTTGAGAAAATGGGTAAAAGCTGCAGTCAGTAAAGGCAACATCAAAATATGTGTGAGGGCGGCCATCTTGGATCGAAAATCTGATTCCAGTTCCGAGTTCCGCGGGGTGCTTTACTCCCACATGCAAAATTTCAGACCCCTACGAAGTCCCAGTGAGACGTTATAAACGAAATAAGTTTATTTTCTAAAATCCAGACGCCATCTTGGATTCCAAAAAAAAAGTTGAATTTGGATTTTATGGGTCAAAACACATATAAATATCGATTTTCAGCCAAATCAGAGGCAGTTGACTTTCGGCGGCCATCTTGTATTTCCAAAATTTTTAAAAAAAGCGGCGCTTGTGGGAGTGGCTCGGGCTTCGCCCTCGCCCGCAGCTCGCCCTACGGGCTCGCATCACTCGACCTGCGGCCTCGTGAAAATTACTTGGGGGGGGGGAGGGGGTCAAGGGGGGGGGGGGAGTGGCTCGGGCTTCGCCCTCGCCCGCAGCTCGGCCTGCGGCCTCGCGATGGAGAGCTTTTCTTTTGGTCTTTGGCCTCTGGCTGCGCCAAGTTACTTGGCCGTTTGTATGAATTTTGTATGGAGGGGAATTGTCCATGTATGGCGGCCATCTTGGATTTTGAAAAAAATAAAAAAACAAATGACGCTCGTCAAATTGCTCACAACCCCCTACATTTTGGAAAAAAAATCACGCCCCCAACCCCAACCGTCTTTGCAGGCCGTACCCCTTTCACATCAGGTTTCCGCAGATCCTCAAATGTCAGATTTTTCTGGTACTCACTGGAGCACCCTCTATACGACCGCACATCAAACTAAACCCCACTAACCCCGCAACAGGGCAAACAACTCTGTCAGTGAGTCAGTCAGTGGTAATGTAGGTTTATATATTATAACTAGCTTTTCGGGCGCTGCGCGGGCTGCAAGCAGCCCGCGGTTTATCGTGCCGTCAAATTGCTTACAATCTTCTACATTTTGGAAAAAAAATCACACCCCTTATCCCAACCGTTTTCGCAGGCCGTATCCCTTCCACATCAGGTTTCTGCGGATCCTCAAATGTCAGATTTTTCTGGTACTCCATTTAGCACCCTCTATACGATCACACATCAACCTAAACCCCACCAACCCCGCAACAGGGCAAACAACTATGTCAATGAATCAGTCAGTGAGTGGTAATGTAGGTTTATATATTATAATAACTAGCTTTTCGGGCGCTGCGCGGGCTGCAAGCAGCCCGCGGTTTTTCGTGCGGCTGTTGAGGTAGGCTAAAAAATGTTTCCAGTTTAGAAAATGGGTAAAAACTGCAGTCAGTAAAGAAAACATCAAAATATGTGTGGAGGCGACCATCTTGGATCCAAAATCTGAATTCAGTTTCAAGTTCCGCGGGGTGCTTTACTCACACATGCAAAATTTCAGACCCCTACGAAGTCACAGTGAGACGTTATGAACGAAAAAAGTGAATTTTTTTAAAATCCAGACGCCATCTTGAATTCCAAAAAAAATATTAAATTTGGATTTTTGGGCTCAAACTACATATAGATATTGATTTTCAGCCAAATCGCAAGCAGTTGACTTTCGGCGGCCATCTTGGATTTTCAAAAATTAAAAAAAATTGGACTGCGCTTGGGGAAGTGGCTCGGGCTTCGCCCTCGCCCGCAGCTCGCCCTACGGGCTCGCGACACTCGGCCTCCAGCCTCGTGAAAATTACTTACGGGGAGGGGGGGGAAGGGGGGGGCTGTGGGAGTGGCTCGGGCTTCGCCCTCGCCCGCAGCTCGCCCTTCGGGCTCGCATCACTCGGCCTCCGGCCTCGTGAAGATTACTTAGGGGGGATCCAAGGGGGAGGGGGGAGTGGCTCGGGCTTCGCCCTCGCCCGCAGCTCGGCCTACGGCCTAGCGGGGATGGCCTTTGCTTTTGGCTTTTGGCCTCTGGCTTCGCCTAGTTACTTGGGGTGGCCGTTTGTATGAAATTTGTATGCAGGAAAATTGTCCTTGTATGGCGGCCATCTTGAATTTTGAAAAAAATAAAAAAACAAGTGACGGTCGTCAAATTGCTTGCAACCCCCTACATTTTGGAAAAAAAATCACACCCCTAACCCCAACCGTCTTCGCAGGCCGTACCCCTTCCACATCAGATTTCCGCAGATCCTCAAATGTCAGATTTTTCTGGTACTCACTAGAGCACCCTCTATACGACCGCACATCAACCTAAACCCCACCAAACCCGCAACAGGGCAAACAACTCTGTCAGTCAGTGAGTGGTAATGTAGGTTTATATATTATAACTAGCTTTTCGGGCGCTGCGCGGGCTGCAAGCAGCCCGCGGTCTTTCGTGCGACTGTTGAGGTAGGGTAAGACATGTTTCCAGTTCAGAAAATGGGTAAAAACTGCAGTCAGTAAAGGAAACATCAAAATATGTGTGGAGGCGGCCATCTTGGATCCAAAATCAGAATGCAGTTTCGAGTTCCGCGGGGTGCTTTACCCCCACATGCAAAAATTCAGACCCCTACTAAGTTCCAGAGAGACGTTATGAACGAAATAAATTTAATTTTCCAAACTCCAGACGCCATCTTGAATTCCAAAAAAAATTACAAATTTGGATTTTTCGGCTCAAAGTACATATAGAAATCGATTTTCGGCCAAATCGGGGGCAGTAGACTTTCGGCGGCCATCTTGGATTTTCAAAAATTTAAAAAAAAAAACGTGCCGCCTGTGTGTTGGCTCGGGCTTCGCCCTCGCCCGCAGCTCGCCCTTCGGGCTCGCGTCACTCGGCCTCCGGCCTCGTGAAAATTACTTACGGGGGGGGGGGGGTAAAAAGGGGGGGGTGGCTGTGGGAGTGGCTCGGGCTTCGCCCTCGCCCGCAGCTCGCCCTACGGGCTCGCATCGCTCGGCCTCCGGCCTCGTGAAGATTACTTAGGGGGGGGGGGGGGGGGGGTCCAAGGGGGAGGGGGGAGTGGCTCGGGCTTCGCCCTCGCCCGCAGCTCGGCCTGCGGCCTCGCGGGGGTGGCCTCTGCTTTTGGCTTTTGCCCTCTGGCTGCGCCTAGTTACTTGGGGTGGCCGTTTGTATGAAATTTGTATGAAGGAAAATTGTCTTAGTATGGCGGCAATCTTGAATTTTGAAAAAAATTAAAAAACAAATGACGCTCGTCAAATTGCTTGCAACCCCCTACATTTTGGAAAAAAAATCACGCCCCCAACCCCAACCGTCTTTGCAGGCCGTACCCCTTCCACATCAGGTTTCAGCAGATCCTAAAATGTCAGATTTTTCTGGTACTCACTGGAGCACCCTCTATACAACCGCACATCAACCTAAACCCCACCAACCCCGCAACAGGGCAAACAACTCTGTCAGTGAGTCAGTGGTAATGTAGGTTTATATATTATAACTAGCTTTTCGGGCGCTGCGCGGGCTGCAAGCAGCCCGCGGTCTTTCGTGTGGCTGTTGAGGTAGGTTGAGACATGTTTCCAGTTCAGAAAATGGGTAAAAATTGCAGTCAGTAAAAAAAACATCAAAATATGTGTGGGGGTGGCCATCTTGGATCGAAAATCTGTTTCCAGTTCCGAGTTCCGCGGGGTGCTTTACCCCCACATGCAAAATTTCAGACCGCTACGAAGTCCCAGTGAGACGTTATAAACGAAATAAGTTTAATTTTTTAAAATCCAGACGCCATCTTGGATTCCAAAAAAATATTAAATTTGGATTTTTGGGGTCAAATTACATATAGATATCGATTTTCAGCCAAATCGCAAGCAGTTGACTTTCGGCGGCCATCTTGGATTTCCAAAAAAAAAAAAAGACGCTGCGCTTTGTGATAGTGGCTCGGGCTTCGCCCTCGCCCGCAGCTCGCCCTTCGGGCTCGCATCACTCGGCCTACGGCCTCGTGAAAATTGCTTGAGGGAGGGGGGGGGGGGGGGGGGGGGGCAAGGGGGGGGGGAGCTCGGGCTTCGCCCTCGCTCCGCAGCTCGGCCTGCGGCCTCGCGTGTGGGCTAAGCCTTCGGCCTTTGGCCTCAGGCTGCGCCGAGTTGCCGTTTGTATGAAATTTGTATGGAGGGGAATTGTCCATGTATGGCGGCCATCTTGGATTTTGAAAAAAAACAAAAAACAAATGTTGCTCGTCAAATTGCTTACAACCCCCTACATTTTGGAAAAAAAATCACGCCCCCAACCCCATCCATCTTCGCAGGCCGTACCCCTTCCACGTCACGTTTCTGCAGATCCTCAAATGTCAGATTTTTCTGGTACTCACTGGAGCACCCTCTATACGACCGCACATCAACCTAAACCCCACCAACCCCGCAACAGGGCAAACAACTATGTCAATCAGTCAGTCAGTGAGTGGTAATGTAGGTTTATATATTATAACTAGCTTTTCGGGCGCTGCGCGGGCTGCAAGCAGCCCGCGGTTTTTCGTGCGGCTGTTGAGGTGGGCTAAAGAACACGTCCGGTTGAGAAAATGGGTAAAAACTGCATTCAGTAAAGGAAACATCATAATATGTGTGGGGGCGGCCATCTTGGATCCAATATCTGATTCCAGTTCCGAGTTTCACGGGGTGCTTTACTCCCATGTACAAATTTGCAGACCCCTACAAAGTCCCAGTAAGACGTTATGAACGAAATAAGTTAAATTTTCTGAAATCCAGACGCCATCTTGGATTCCAAAAAAAATATTAAATTTGGATTTTTGGGCTCAAACTACATATAGATATCGATTTTCAGCCAAATCGCAAGCAGTTGACTTTTGGCGGCCATCTTGGATTTTCAAAAATTAAAAAAATTTGACTGCGCTTGGGGAAGTGGCTCGGGCTTCGCCCTCGCCCACAGCTCGCCCTTCGGGCTCGCCTCACTCGGCCTCCGGCCTCGTGAAAATTACTTAGGGGGGGGATCCAAGAGGAAGGGGGGAGTGGCTCGGGCTTCGCCCTTGCCCGCAGCTCGGCCTGCGGCCTCGCGGGGGTGGCCTTTGCTTTTGGCCACTGGCTGCGCCTAGTTACTTGGAGTGGCCGTTTGTATGAAATTTGTATAGAGAAAAATTGTGCATGTATGGCGGCCATCTTGGATTTTGAAAAAAATAAAAAAACAAATGACTCTCGTCAAATTGCTTACAACCCCCTACATTTTGGAAAAAAAATCACGTCCCTAACCCCAACCGTTTTCGCAGGCCGTACCCCTTCCACATCAGGTTTCTGCAGATCTTCAAATGTCAGATTTTTCTGGTACTCACTGGAGCACCCTCTATACGACCGCATATCAACCTAAACCCCACCAACCCGGCAACAGGGTAAACAACTCTGTCAGTGAGTCAGTGGTAATGTAGGTTTATATTACTTACGGGGAGGGGAGGGGGGGAAGGGGGGGCTGTGGGAGTGGCTCGGGCTTCGCCCTCGCCCGCAGCTCGCCCTTCGGGCTCGCATCGCTCGGCCTCCGGCCTCGTGAAGATTACTTAGGGGGGATCCAAGGGGGAGGGGGGAGTGGCTCGGGCTTCGCCCTCGCCCGCAGCTCGGCCTACGGCCTCGCGGGGGTGGCCTTTGCTTTTGTATTTTGGCCTCTGGCTGCGCCTAGTTACTTGGGGTGGCCCTTTGTATGAAATTTGTATGGACGAAAGTTGTCCTAGTATGGCGGCCATCTTGAATTTAGAAAAAAGTCAAAAAACAAATGACGCTCGTCAAATTGCTCACAACCCTCTACATTTTGGAAAAAAAATCACGCCCCCAACCCCAACCGTTTTCGCAGGCCGTACCCATTCCACATCAGGTTTCTGCAAATCTTCAAATGTCAGATTTTTCTGGTACTCACTGGAGCACCCTCTATACGACCACACATCAACCTAAACCCCACCAACCCCGCAACAGGGCAAACAACTATGTCAGTGAGTGAGTGAGTGGTAATGTAGGTTTATATATTATAACTAGCTTTTCGGGCGCTGCGCGGGCTGCAAGCAGCCCGCGGTTCATCGTGGGGCTGTTGAGTTAAGCTAAGATATGTTTCCAGTTCAGAAAATGGGTAAGTTTGTATGGAGAAAAATTGTCCTTGTATGGCGGCCATCTTGAATTTTGAAAAAAATAAAAAAACAAATGACGGTCGTCAAATTGCTTACAACCCCCCACATTCTGGAAAAAAAATCACGCCCCTAACCTCAACCGTTTTTGCGGGCCGTACCCCTTCCACATCAGGTTTCTGCATATCTTCAAATGTCAGATTTTTCTGGTACTCACTGGAGCACCCTCTGTACGACCACACATCAACCTAAACCCCACCAACCCCGCAACAGGGCAAACAACTATGTCAATCAGTGAGTGAGTCAGTGAGTGGTATTGTAGGTTTATATATTATAATATAACTAGCTTTTCGGGCGCTGCGCGGGCTGCAAGCAGCCCGCGGTTTTTCGTGCGGCTGTTGACGTAGGCTAAATAACCTGTCCAGTTGAGAAAATGGGTAAAAACTGCAGTCAGTAAGGAAAACATAAAAAAATGTGTGGGCGGCCATCTTGGATCCAAAATCCGATTGCAGTTTCGAGTTCCGCGGGGTGCTTTTACCCCACAAGCAAAATTTCAGAACCCTAAAAAGTCTAAATAAGACGTTTTAAACGAAATAAGTTTAATTTTTTAAAAGCCTGACGCCATCTTGGATTCCAAAAAAACTGGCAAATTTGGATTTATCGGCTCAAAATATATATAGATATCGATTTTCAACCCAATCGCAAGCAGTTGACTTTCGGCGGCCATCTTGGATTTCCAAAATTTAAAAAAAAAGCGGCGCTTGTGGGTGTGGCTCGGGCTTCGCCCTCGCCCGCAGCTCGCCCTACGGGCTCGCATCACTCGGCCTGCGGCCTCGTGAAAATTGCTTGGAGAGGGGGGGGGGGCGCGGGGGGGGGGGGGGGGGAGTGGCTCGGGCTTCGCCCTCGCCCGCAGCTCGGCCTGCGGCCTCGCGGTGGGGCGCTTTGCTTTTGGTCTTTGGCCTCTGGCTGCGCCAAGTTACTTGGGGGGCCGTTTGTATGAATTTTGTATGGAGGGGAATTGTCCATGTATGGCGGCCATCTTGGATTTTGAAAAATATCAAAAAACAAATGATGCTCGTCAAATTGCTTGCAACCCCCCACATTTTGGAAAAAAAATCACGCCCCCAACCCCAACCGTCTTTGCAGGCCGTACCCCTGCCACATCAAGATTCCGCAGATCCTCAAATGTCAGATTTTTCTGGTACTCACTGGAGCACCCTCTATACGACCAGACATCAACCTTAACCCCACCAACCCCGCAACAGGGCAAACAACTATGTCAATCAGTCAGTCAGTCAGTGGTAATGTAGGTTTATATATTATAACTAGTGTTTCGGGTGCTGCGCGTGCTGCACGCAGCACGCGGTTTTTCGTGCATCTATTGAGGTAGGCTAAGAAAAGTTTCCAGTTTAGAAAATGGGTAAAAACTGCAGTCAGTTGAAGAAACATGACAAATGTGTGGGCGGCCATCTTGGATCCAAAATCTGAATGCAGTTTCAAATTTCGCGGGATAATTTACCCTAGTAGAGAAAATTTCAGACCTTTATGAAGTCCCAGTGAGACGTTATGAACGGAATAAGTTTAATTTTCGAAAATACAGACGCCATCTTGAAATCCAAAAAAAAAATTAAATTTGGATTTTCCGACCCAAAATACATATAGATATTGATTTTCAGCCAAATCGCAAGCAGTTCATTTTCGGCGGCCATCTTGGATTTCCAAAAATAAAAATAAAATGCGGCGCTTACTGTAGTGGCTCGGGCTTCGCCCTCGCCCGCAGCTCGCCCTTCGGGCTCGCATCACTCGGCCTGCGGCCTCGTGAAAATTACTTGGGGGAGGGTGGGGGGGGGGGCTGAAAGGGGAGGAGAGGGGCTCGGCCTTCGGCCTCGGGCTGCGCCAAGTTACTTGCGGGCCGTTTGTATGAAATTTGTATGGAGGGGAATTGTCCATGTATGGCGGCCATCTTGAATTTTGAAAAAAATCAAAAAACAATTGACGCTCGTCAAATTGCCCATGACCCCCTACATTTTGGAAAAAAAATCACGACCCCAACCCCAACCGTTTTCGCAGGCCGTACCCCTTCCACATCAGGTTTCCGCAGATCCTCAAATGTCAGATTTTTCTGGTACTCACTGGAGCAGCCTCTATACGACCACACATCAACCAAAACCCCACCAACCCTGCAACAGGGCAAACAACTATGTCAATCAGTCAGTGGTAAGTGTAGCTTTATATAATATAGAGATATTATATAACTAGCTTTTCGGGCGCTGCGCGGGCTGCAAGCAGCCCGCGGTCTTTCGTGCGGCTATTGAGATAGGGTAAGACATGTTTCCAGTTCAGAAAATGGGTAAAAATTGCAGTCAGTAAAGGAAACATCAAAATATGTGTGGGGGCGGCCATCTTGGATCCAAAATCGGAATGCAGTTTAGAGTTCCGCGGGGTGCTTTACCCCCACATGCAAAAATACAGACCCCTACGAAGTCCCAGTGAGACGTTATAAACGAAATAAGTTTAATTTTCTAAAATCCAGACGCCATCTTGGATTCCAAAATAATACTGAATTTAGGTTTTTGGGGTCAAATTACATATACATATCGATTTTCAGCCAAATTGCAAGCAGTTGACTTAGGGCGGCCATCTTGGATTTCCATAAAAAAAAAAAGACGCTGCGCTTTGTGATAGTGGCTCGGGCTTCGCCCTCGCCCGCAGCTCGCCCTTCGGGCTCGCATCACTCGGCCTGCGGCCTCGTGTAAATTGCTTGTAGGGGGGGGGGTCAAAGGGGGGGGGAGGGGGAGCTCGGGCTTCGCCCTCGCTCCGCAGCTCAGCCTGCGGCCTCGCGGGGGGTCTTCGCCTTCGGCCTCCGGCTTCAGGCTGCGCCAATTTACTTGAAATGTTTGTATGGAGAAATATTGTCCATGTATGGCGGCCATCTTGAATTTCGAAAAAAATAAAAAAACAAATGACGATCGTCAAATTGCTTATAATCTTCTACATTATGGAAAAAAAATCACACCCCTAACCCCAACCGTCTTCGCAGGCCGTACCCCTTCCACATCAGGCTTCTGCAGATCCTCAAATGTCAGATTTTTCTGGTACTCACTGGAGCACCCTCTATACGACCGCACATCAATCTAAACCCCACCTACCCCGCAACAGGGCAAACAATTATGTCAGTCAGTCAGTGGTATTGTAGGTTTATATATTATAACTAGCTTTTCGGGCGCTGCGCGGGCTGCAAGCAGCCCGCGGTCTTTCGTGCGGCTGTTGAGGTAAGATATGACATGTTTCCAGTTCAGAAAATGGGTAAAAACTGCAGTCAGTATGGGAAACGTCAAAATATGAGTGGGGGCGGCCATCTTGGATCTAAAATTTGATTCCAGTTCCGAGTACCGCGGGGTGCTTTACCCCCACATGCAAAATTTCAGACCCCTACGAAGTCCCAGTGAGACGTTATAAACGAAATAAGTTAAATTTTCTAAAATCCAGACGCCATCTTGGATTCCAAAAAAAATATTGAATTTGGGATTTTGGGGTCAAATAACATATAGATATTGATTTTCAGCCCAATCGCAAGCAGTTGACTTTCGGCGGCCATCTTGGATTTCCAAAATTTAAAAAAAAAGCGGCGCTTTTGGGAGTGGCTCGGGCTTCGCCCTCGCCCGGTCGGGCTTCGCACTCGGCCTGCGGCCTCGTGAAAATTACTTGGAGGGGGGAGGGGGGGTCAAGGGGGGGGGGGGGGAGTGGCTCGGGCTTCGCCCTCGCCCGCAGCTCGGCCTGCGGCCTCGCGGTGGAGGGCTTTGCTTTTGGTCTTTGGCCTCTGGCTGCGCCAAGTTACTTGGGGGGCCGTTTGTATGAATTTTGTATGAAGGGGAATTGTCCATGTATGGCGGCCATCTTGGATTTCGAAAAAAATTAAAAAACAAATGACGCTCGTCAAATTGCTTACAACCCCCCACATTATGGAAAAAAAATCACACCCCTAACCCTAACCGTTTTTGCAGGCCGTACCCCTTCCATATCAGGTTTCTGCAGATCCTCAAATGTCAGATTTTTCTGGTACTCACTGGAGCACCCTCTATACGACCGTACATCAACCTTAACCCCACCAACCCCGCAACAGGGCAAACAACTATGTCAATCAGTGAGTCAGTGGTATTGTAGGTTTATATATTATAACTAGCTTTTCGGGCGCTGCGCGGGCTGCAAGCAGCCCGCGGTCTTTCGTGCGGCTGTTGAGGTAGGGTAAGACATGTTTCCAGTTCAGAAAATGGGTAAAAACTGCAGTCAGTATGGGAAACATCAAAATAGGTGTGAGGGCGGCCATCTTGGATCTAAAATTTGATTCCAGTTCCGAGTACCGCGGGGTGCTTTACCCCCACATGCAAAATTTCAGACCCCTACGAAGTCCCAGTGAGACGTAATGAACGAAATAAGTTAAATTTTCTTAAATCCAGACGCCATCTTGGATTCCAAAAAAAACGTTAAATATGGATTTTTGGGATCAAAATACATATAGATATCGATTTTCAGCCAAATCGGAGGCAGTTGGCTTTTGGCGGCCATCTTGGATTTTCAAAAATTAAAAAAATTGGACTACGCTTGGGGAAGTGGCTCGGGCTTCGCCCTCGCCCGCAGCTCGCCCTTCGGGCTCGCGTCACTCGGCCTGCGGCCTCGTAAAAATTACTTGGGGGGAGGGGTGGTCAAAGGTGGGGGGGAGCTCGGGCTTCGCCCTCGCTCCGCAGCTCGGCCTGCGGCTTCGCGGGGCCCTTCGCCTTCGGCCTCCGGCCTCAGGCTGCGCCAAGTTACTTGGAATGTTTGTATGAAATTTGTATGGAGGTAAATTGTCCATGTATGGCGGCCATCTTGAATTTCGAAAAAAAACAAAAAACAAATGACGGTCGTCAAATTGCTTATAATCTTCTACATTATGGAAAAAAAATCACGCCCCTAACCCCAACCGTCTTCGCAGGCCGTACCCCTTCCACATCAGGTTTCCGCAGATCCTCAAATGTCAGATTTTTCTGGTACTCACTGGAGCACCCTCTATACAACCACACATCAACCTAAACCCCACCAACCCCGCAACAGGGCAAACAACTATGTCAGTCAGTCAGTCAGTGGTATTGTAGGTTTATATATTATAACTAGCTTTTTGGGCGCTGCGCGGGCTGCAAGCAGCCCGCGGTCTTTCGTGCGGCTGTTGAGGTAGGCTAAAATATGTTACCAATTTAGAAAATGGGTAATTTTGTATGGAGGAAAATTGTCCTTGTATGGCGGCCATCTTGGATTTTGAAAAAAATAAAAAAACAAATGACGCTCGTCAAATTGCTTACAACGCCCTACATTTTGGAAAAAAAATCATACCCCTAACCCCAACCGTTTTTGCAGGCCGTACCCCTTCCACATCAAGTTTCTGCAGATCTTCAAATGTCAGATTTTTCTGGTACTCACTGGAGCACCCTCTATACGACCGCACATCAACCTAAACCCCACCAACCCCGCAACAGGGCAAACAACTATGTCAATCAGTCAGTCAGTCAGTGAGTGGTAATGTAGGTTTATATATTATAACTAGCTTTTCGGGCGCTGCGCGGGCTGCAAGCAGCCCGCGGTCTTTCGTGCGGCTGTTGAGGTAGGGTAAAACATGTTTCCAGTTCAGAAAATGGGTAAAAACTGCAGTCAGTAAAAGAAACATCAAAATATGTATGGGGGCGGCCATCTTGGATCCAAAAACTGATTGCAGTTTTGGGTTCCGCGGGGTGCTTTACCCCTATGTACAAAAGTTCAGACCCCGACGAAGTCCCAGTGAGACGTTATAAACGAAATAAGTTTAATTTTCTAAAACCCAGACGCCATCTTGGATTCCAAAAAAAAAATCGAATTTGGATTTTTGGGGCCAAAACACATATAAATATCGATTTTCAGCCAAATCAGAGGCAGTTGACATTTGGCGGCCATCTTGGAATTTAAAAAAAAAAAAGTTCCGACGTAACGCTTGGTGATGGTGGCTCGGGCTTCGCCCTCGCCCGCAGCTCGCCCTTCGGGCTCGCATCACTCGGCCTGCGGCCTCGTGAAAATTACTTGGGGGGGGGGGGAAAGGGGGGGGGAGCTCGGCCTTCGGCCTCGCTCGGCAGCTCGGCCTGCGGCCTCGCGGTGGGGCTTCGCCTTCGGCCTCCGGCCTCAGGCTGCGCCAAGTTACTTGGAATATTTGTATGAAATTTGTATGGAGGGAAATTGTCCATGTATGGCGGCCATCTTGAATTTAGAAAAAAAACAAAAAACAAATGACGGTCGTCAAATTGCTTATAATCTTCTACATTATGGAAAAAAAATCACACCCCTAACCCAAACCGTTTTAGCAGGCCGTACCCCTTTCACATCAGGTTTCTGCAGATCTTCAAATGTCAGATTTTTCTGGTACTCACTGGAGCACCCTCTATACGACCACACATCAACCTAAACCCCACCAACCCCGCAACAGGGTAAACAACTCTGTCAGTCAGTGAGTGGTAATGTAGGTTTATATATTATAATATAATATTATATAACTAGCTTTTCGGGCGCTGCGCGGGCTGCAAGCAGCCCGCGGTTTTTCGTGCGGCTGTTAAGGTGGGCTAAAGAACATGTCCAGTTGAGAAAATGGGTAAAAACTGCAGTCAGTAAAGGAAACATCAAAATATGTGTGGGGGCGGCCATCTTGGATCCAAAATCCGATTGCAGTTTCGAGTTTCGCGGGGTGCTTTATCCCCACATGCAAAATTTCAAACCCCTACGAAGTCCCAGTTAGACGTTATAAACGAAATAAGTTTAATTTTCTAAAATCCAGACGCCATCTTGGATTCCAAAAAAAATATTCAATTTAGGATTTTGGGGTCAATTTACATATAGATATCGATTTTCAGCCAAATCGCCAGCAGTTAACTTTCGGCGGCCATCTTGGATTTCCAAAATTTAAAAAAAAAGCGGCGCTTGTGGGTGTGGCTCGGGCTTCGCCCTCGCCCGCAGCTCGCCCTACGGGCTCGCATCACTCGGCCTGCGGCCTCGTGAAAATTACTTAGAGGGGGGGGGGGTCAAGGGGGGGGGGAGTGGCTCGGGCTTCGCCCTCGCCCGCAGCTCGGCCTGCGGCCTCGCGGGGGTGGCCTTTGCTTTTGGCTTTTGGCCTCTGGCTGCGCCTAGTTACTTGGGGTGGCCGTTTGTATGAAATTTGTATGGAGAAAAATTGTCCATGTATGGCGGCCATCTTGAATTTTGAAAAAAAACAAAAAACAAATGACGCTCGTCAAATTGCTTGCAACCCCCTACATTTTGGAAAAAAAATCACGCCCCCAACCCCAACCGTCTTTGCAGGCGGTACCCCTTCCACATCAGGTTTCCGCAGATCCTCAAATGTCAGATTTTTCTGGTACTCACTGGAGCACCCTCTATACGACCGCACATCAACCTAAACCCCACCAACCCCGCAACAGGGCAAACAACTATGTCAATCAGTGAGTGAGTCAGTGGTATTGTAGGTTTATATATTATAACTAGCTTTTCGGGCGCTGCGCGGGCTGCAAGCAGCCCGCGGTTTTTCGTGCGGCTGTTGAGGTGGGCTAAAGAACATGTCCAGTTGAGAAAATGGGTAAAAACTGCAGTCAGTAAAGGAAACATCATAATATGTGTGGGGGCGGCCATCTTGGATCCAAAATCGGAATGCACTTTCGAGTTCCGCGGGGTACTTTACCCCCACATGCAAAATTTCAGACCCCTACGAAGTCCCAGTGAGACGTTATAAACGAAATAAGTTTGATTTTCTAAAATCCAGACGCCATCTTGGATTCCAAAAAAAATATTGAATTTAGGTTTTTGGGGTCAAATTACATATAGATATCGATTTTCAGCCAAATCGCAAGCAGTTGACTTTCGGCGGCCATCTTGGATTTCCAAAAAAAAAAGACGCTGCGCTTTGTGATAGTGGCTCGGGCTTCGCCCTCGCCCGCAGCTCGCCCTTCGGGCTCGCATCGCTCGGCCTGCGGCCTCGTGAAAATTACTTGTAGGGGGGGGGGGGTCAGAGGGGGGGGGGAGGGGGAGCTCGGGCTTCGCCCTCGCTCTGCAGCTCGCCCTGCGGCCTCGCGGGGGCGCTTCGCCTTCGGCCTTCGGACTCAGGCTGCGCCAAGTTACTTGGGGGGCCGTTTGTATGAAATTTGTATGGAGGGGATTTGTCCATGTATGGCGGCCATCTTGAATTTTGAAAGAAATCAAAAAACAAATGATGCTCGTCAAATTGCTTGCAACCCTCTACATTTTGGAAAAGAAATCACGCCCCCAACCCCAACCGTCTTTGCAGGCCGTACCCCTTCCACATCAGGATTCCGCAGATCCTCAAATGTCAGATTTTTCTGGTACTCACTGGAGCACCCTCTATACGACCACACATCAACCTTAACCCCACCAACCCCGCAACAGGGCAAACAACTATGTCAATCAGTCAGTGAGTGGTATTGTAGGTTTATATATTATAACTAGCTTTTCGGGCGTTGCGCGGGCTGCAAGCAGCCCGCGGTCTTTCGTGCGGCTGTTGAGGCAGGGTAAGACATGTTTCCAGTTCAGAAAATGGGTAAAAATTGCAGTCAGTAAAGGAAACATCATAATATGTGTGGGGGCGGCAATCTTGGATCCAAAATCGGAATGCAGTTTCGAGTTCCGCGGGGTGCTTTACCCCCACATGCAAAATTTCAGACCCCTACGGAGTCCCAGTGAGACGTTATAAAAGAAATAAGTTTAATTTTCTAAAATCCAGACGCCATCTTGGATTCCAAAAAAAATATTGAATTTAGGTTTTTGGGGTCAAATTACATATAGATATCGATTTTCAGCCAAATCACCAGCAGTTAACTTTTGGCGGCCATCTTGGATTTCCAAAATTTAAAAAAAAAGCGGCGCTTGTGGGTGTGGCTCGGGCTTCGCCCTCGCCCGCAGCTCGCCCTTCGGGCTCGCATCACTCGGCCTGCGGCCTCGTGAAAATTACTTAGAGGGGGGGGGGGTCAAGGGGGGGGGAGTGGCTCATTTTCTGAACTGGAAACATATTAAGATATGTTTCCAGTTCAGAAAATGGGTATGAATTGCAGTCTGTTGAGGAAACATGAAAAAATGTGTGGGCGGCCATCTTGGATCCAAAATCTAATTCGAGTTCAGAGTTCCGCGGGGTGCTTTACCTCTATGTACAAAATTTCAAACCCCTACGAAGTCCCAGTGAGACGTTATGAACGAAATAAGTTAAATTTTCTAAAATCTAGACGCCATCTTGGATTAAAAAAAAAATATTAAATTTAGATTTCTGGGTTCAAACTACATATAGATATCGATTTTCAGCCAAATCGCAAGCAGTTGACTTTTGGCGGCCATCTTGGATTTTCAAAAATTAAAAAAATTGGACTGCGCTTGGGGAAGTGGCTCGGGCTTCGCCCTCACCCGCAGCTCGCCCTACGGGCTCGCATTACTCGGCCTCCGGCCTCGTGCAAATTACTTCCGGGGGGGGGGGGGGCAGGGGGGGGGTAAAAGAGGGGGGCTGTGGGAGTGGCTCTGGCTTCGCCCTCGCCCGCAGCTCGCCCTTCGGGCTCGCATCACTCGGCCTCCGGCCTCGTGAAGATTACTTGGGGGGGATCCTAGAGGAAGGGGGGAGTGGCTCGGGCTTCGCCCTCGCCCGCACCTCGGCCTGCGGCCTCGCGGGGGTGGCCTTTGCTTTTGCCCTCTGGCTGCGCCTAGTTACTTGGAGTGGCCGTTTGTATAAAATTTGTATAGGGGAAAATTGTGCATGTACGGCGACCATCTTGGATTTTGAAAAAAATAAAAAAACAAATGACTCTCGTCAAATTGCTTACAACCCCCTACATTTTGGAAAAAAAATCACGCCCCCAACCCCATCCATCTTCGCAGGCTGTACCCCTTCCACATCAGGTTTCTGCAGATCCTCAAATGTCAGATTTTTCTGGTACTCACTGAAGCACCCTCTATACGACCGCACATCAACCTAAACCCCACCAACCCCGCAACAGGGCAAACAATTATGTCAGTCAGTCAGTGGTAATGTAGGTTTATATATTATAACTAGCTTTTCGGGCGCTGCGCGGGCTGCAAGCAGCCCGCGGTCTTTCGTGCGGCTGTTGAGGTAGGGTAAGACATGTTTCCAGTTCAGAAAATGGGTAAAAACTGCAGTCAGTAAAAAAAACATCAAAATATGTGTGGGGGCGGCCATCTTGGATCCAAAAACTGATTGCAGTTTTGAGTTTCGCTGGGTGTTTTACCCCCATGTACAAAATTTCAGACCCCGACGAAGTCCCAGTGAGACGTTATAAACGAAATAAGTTTAATTTTCTAATATCCAGACGCCATCTTGGATTCCAAAAAAAAAGTTGAATTTGGATTTTTGGGGTCAAAACACATTTAAATATCGATTTTCAGCCAAATCAGAGACAGTTGACTTTCGGCGGCCATCTTGGATTTCCAAAATTTAAAAAAAAAGCGGCGCTTGTGGAAGTGGCTCGGGCTTCGCCCTCGCCCGCAGCTCGCCCTACGGGCTCGCATCACTCGGCCTACGGCCTCGTGAAAATTACTTGGAGGGGGGGGGTCAAGGGGGGGGGGGAGAGTGGCTCGGGCTTCGCCCTCGCCCGCAGCTCGGCCTGCGGCCTCGCGGTGGAGGGCTTTGCTTTTGGTCTTTGGCCTCTGGCTGCGCCAAGTTACTTGGGGGCCCGTTTGTATGAAATTTGTATGGAGGAAAATTGTCCATGTATGGCGGCCATCTTGAATTTTGAAAAAAAACAAAAAACAAATTACGCTCGTCAAATTGCTCACAACCCCCTACATTTTGGTAAAAAAATCACACCCCTAACCCTAACCGTTTTCGCAGGCCGTACCCCTTCCACATCAGGTTTCTGCAGATCTTCAAATGTCAGATTTTTCTGGTACTCACTGGAGCACTCTCTATACGACCACACATCAACCCAAACCCCACAAACCCCGCAACAGGGCAAACAACTATGTCAATCAGTGAGTCAGTCAGTGGTATTGTAGGTTTATATATTATAACTAGCTTTTCGGGCGCTGCGCGGGCTGCAAGCAGCCCGCGGTTTTTCGTGCGGCTATTGAGGTGGGCTAAATAACATGTCCAGTTGAAAAAATGTGTAAGTTTGTATGGAGGAAAATTGTCCTTGTATGGCGGCCATCTTGGATTTTGAAAAAAATCAAAAAACAAATGACGGTCGTCAAATTGCTTATAATCTTCTACATTATGGAAAAAAAATCACGCCCCTAACCTTAATAGTTTTTGCAGGCCAAACCCCTTCCACATCAGGTTTCTGCAAATCTTCAAATGTCAGATTTTTCTGGTACTCACTGGAGCACCCTCTATACGACCACACATCAACCCAAACCCCACCAACCCCGCAACAGGGCAAACAACTATGTCAATCAGTGAGTCAGTCAGTGGTATTGTAGGTTTATATATTATAACTAGCTTTTCGGGCGCTGCGCGGGCTGCAAGCAGCCCGCGGTTCATCGTGGGGCTGTTGAGGTAGGCTAAGATATGTTTCCAGTTCAGAAAATGGGTAAGTTTGTATGGAGGACAATTGTCGTTGTATGGCGGCCATCTTGAATTTTGAAAAAAATAAAAAAACAAATGACGGTCGTCAAATTGCTTACAACCCCCTACAGTTTGAAAAAAAAATCACACCCCTAACCCTAACCGTTTTCGCAGGCCGTACCCCTTCCACATCAGGTTTCTGCAAATCCTCAAATGTCAGATTTTTCTGGTACTCACTGGAGCACCCTCTATACGACCGCACATCAACCTAAACCCCACCAACCCCGCAACAGGGCAAACAACTCTGTCAGTGAGTCAGTCAGTGGTAATGTAGGTTTATATATTATAATATAACTAGCTTTTCGGGCGCTGCGCGGGCTGCAAGCAGCCCGCGGTTTTACGTGCGGCTGTTGATGTAGGCTGAATAACCTGTCCAGTTGAGAAAATGGGTAAAAACTACAGTCAGTAAGGAAAACATAGAAAAATGTGTGGGCGGCCATCTTGGATCCAAAATCCGATTGCAGTTTCGAGTTCCGCGGGGTGCTTTAACCCCACATTCAAAATTTCAGAGCCCTAAAAAGTCCAAATAAGACGTTATAAACGAAATAAGTTTAATTTTTTAAAAGCCAGACGCCATCTTGGATTCCAAAAAAACTGTCAAATTTGGATTTTTCGGCTCAAAATACATATAGATATCGATTTTCAGCCCAATTGCAAGCAGTTGACATTCGGCGGCCATCTTGGATTTCCAAAATTTAAAAAAAAACGGCGCTTATGCGTGTGGCTCGGGCTTCGCCCTCGCCCGCAGCTCGCCCTGCGGGCTCGCATCACTCGGCCTGCGGCCTCGTGAAAATTACTTGGAGAGGGGGGAGGGTCAAGGGGGGGGGGGGGGGAAGTGGCTCGGGCTTCGCCCTCGCCCGCAGTTCGGCCTGCGGCCTCGCGGTGGGGGCCTTTGCTTTTGGTCTTTGGCCTCTGGCTGCGCCAAGTTACTTGGGGGGCCGTTTGTATGAATTTTGTATGGAGGGGAATTGTCCATGTATGGCGGCCATCTAAGATTTTGAAAAAATACAAAAAACAAATGACGGTCGTCAAATTGCTTATAATCTTCTACATTATGGAAAAAAAATCACACCCCTAACCCCAACCGTTTTCGCAGGCCGTACCCCTTCCACATCAGGTTTCTGCAGATCCTCAAATGTCAGATTTTTCTGGTACTCACTGGAGCACCCTCTATACGACCGTACATCAACCTAAACCCCACCAACCCCGCAACAGGGCAAACAACTCTGTCAGTCAGTGAGTGGTAATGTAGGTTTATATATTATAACTAGCCTTTCGGGCGCTGCGCGGGCTGCAAGCAGCCCGCGGTCTTTCGTGCGGCTGTTGAGGTAGGCTAAAATATGTTTCCAGTTCAGAAAATGGGTAAGTTTGTATGGAGGAAAATTGTCCATGTATGGCGGCCATCTTGGATTTTGAAAAAAAATAAAAAACAAATGACGATCGTCAAATCGCTTACAACCCCCTACATTTTGGAAAAAAAAACACACCCCTAACCCTAACCGTTTTCGCAGGCCGTACCCCTTCCACATCAGGTTTCTGCAGATCTTCAAATGTCAGATTTTTCTGGTACTCACTGGAGCACCCTCTATACGACCACACATCAACCTAAACCCCACCAACCCCGCAACAGGGCAAACAACTATGTCAATCAGTGAGTGAGTGGTATTGTAGGTTTATATATTATAACTAGCTTTTCGGGCGCTGCGCGGGCTGCAAGCAGCCCGCGGTTTTTCGTGCGGCTGTTGAGGTGGGCTAAAAAATGTTTCCAGTTTAGAAAATGGGTAAAAACTGCAGTCAGTAAAGGAAACATCAAAATATGTGTGGAGGCGGCCATCTTGGATCCAAAATCTGAATCCAGTTTCGAGTTCCGCGGGGTGCTTTACCCCCACATGCAAAATTTCAGACCCCTACGAAGTCCCAGTGAGACGTTATAAACGAAATAAGTTTAATTTTCTAAAATCCAGACGCCATCTTGGATTCCAAAAAAAATATTGAATTTAGGTTTTTGGGGTCAAATTACATATAGATATCGATTTTCAGCCAAATCGCAAGCAGTTGACTATTGGCAGCCATCTTGGATTTCCAAAAACAAAAAAACGCTGCGCTTTGTGATAGTGGCTCGGGCTTCGCCCTCGCCCGCAGCTCGCCCTTCGGGCTCGCATCACTCGGCCTGCGGCCTCGTAAAAATTACTTGGGCGGAGGGGTGGTCAAAGGTGGGGGGGGGAGCTCGGGCTTCGCCCTCGCTCCGCAGCTCGGCCTGCGGCCTCGCGGGGGGGCTTCGCCTTCGGCCTCCGGCCTCAGGCTGCGCCAAGTTACTTGGAATGTTTGTATGAAATTTGGAAATTTGTATGGGGGGAATTTTTTTTTTATGAAAATTAAAATAAAAATACTGTCTCTGGTGATTGATCAGGTACCCCTTTCATTTTGTCTATGGGGTCAAATCTCTAGGTCCAACCGTTTAGCCAGGCCGTACCCCTTCCACATCAGGTTTCTGCAAATCCTCAAATGTCAGATTTTTCTGGTACTCGACCCCCTCACCCCTGTACGTTCCACTATAAACCATCACCCCTACTATTTGGCAACCGGTCAAACAACTATGTCAATCAGTCAGTCAGTCAGTCAGTGGTAAGTGTAGCTATATATAATATAATATAATATAACTAGCTTTTTGGGCGCTGCGCGGGCTGCAAGCAGCCCGCGGTCTTTCGTGAACCTGTTGATGTAGGTTAAAATATGTTTCCAGTAAAAAAAATGGGTATGTTTGTATGGGGAGAAATTGTCATTGTATGGCGGCCATCTTGAATTTTGAAAAAAATAAAAAAACAAATGACGGTCGTCAAATTGCTTACAACCCCCTACATTTTGGAAAAAAAATTACGCCCCTAACCCCAACCGTTTTCGCAGGCCGTACCCCTTCCACATCAGGTTTCTGCAAATCCTCAAATGTCAGATTTTTCTGGTACTCACTGGAGCAGCCTTTATACGACCACACGTCAACCTAAACCCCACCAACCCCGCAACAGGGTAAACAACCATGTCAATCAGTGAGTGAGTGAGTCAGTGGTAATGTAGGTTTATAGTATATATATATTATAATATAATTTAAAATCTATTTCAGGTCCATGGGAAAATACGTATCAGGAAAATGCAGAAGTGTTTCTTATTATGTTTCACTTCTATTACATAAACTCTAACAGAGGTTTGCTGTCTCCATCATCCAACATTTCAAGTTCAAACATGCAATAAACTACTTATAAAGTTTATTTTTAGTCATCGTGCACAGAATAATGACTACAATATTTAGCAATTTATCTCGGCAAGAAATCACTATCATTATGTACTTATCATTATTTCTGTATGAATTGTTTTTTATTTCAGTAATAAAAATTAAACTTCAATAAAAAGAAAATTAAACAATGTGTACGATTTAGTTTTATTTAAAAAAATAAAAATCTACAATGCATGTACATTATGACGACGTTTGTTGCGCGCTGGGTTTTCCTTCCACCAAAGAGTGCCCCGGCCCGATACAAAGCTTGATTAGCTATACGAGTCAAAGCTGTGGTTGATAAATATGCAATCTGAGATCATTTTTTGATCGCCGGCCGTGTTTAAAATGATTTTCGGCTGTTTGAAAAAATAACTGAAAATAAGCGCTATCCAGTTGTTTTTTCTAAAAAGTGCCATCTAGTGGCGATACTCAAATCTATAACAACGCCATACGCCATCTTCATGCTTTTTGAAGCTCCTGTCGTAGTGTGAGTGAGTGTAGAGATACGAGACAAAATGACAGATTTTATTTTGGAGCATTTTTCTGAATACATTGACTGAAAAATAATAGCATGCCATAAAATAAATAAAAGAGTATGTTACAGGCTCGCCGATCAAAAATGTTTGCCTACTAGTAATCCATTACGCTAGAATTTTAGAAAAACCTGAAAATATTGAAATCAACGCCATCTAGCGGAAAAAGTTTAATGAAGAGATGAGGCATAGACATAAGCTGCATCTAGCGTGTCTCATGTTTGGTGTGGTGAAATCTGGGGTCCCTCCGTATCTATACAACAAGTTATCTTGGGTAACGAGGGTGAGAGCTCGTAAATTGTCTACTCCTCAGCTCATGATCCGTCATGGTTCTGCCGCCTTCCGGGGTAGTTTCCGTTATGCAGCTTCAAAGTGTTGGAATAACATTCCACCACCAATACGAGATCTGAAAGTCGTATGTAGTTTTAAACAAAAACTCAAAGTATTTTTGCTTCAGCACCAAGCTGGGCAAGAGATGTTACAACTCGAAACTAGTGCTATTTAGATGTTATAATTTGATACTTATTATTATTATGTTGGTACGCTTTTCAGCCACGGGTCCATAGGAACCCGGTCCTTTTAGGCGTTCATGGGGCCAAAGCCAACATGAAGAGGCCTTTTAGTACCTTTTTATCTAAAATGTGAGATGGCTGCATCTACGGAGGTCTATCCCTTAATGTATCATTGAGATGCACTAACGGACAGTCCTTATTATTATTATTATTTTGTTTCTGTATTTTATAAGCGAAGTATATACTTTACTACTTACGTTAGCTTTATTCACCTTTTACTTGTGGTAGGTATGATTGATTGTTTTGTTCCAAGCACATGCATATAGATCGGTCGTCGCGGTGTAATGCTCAGATGGTTTATAATTATAGGTAATTATGTCCTAGGTACCTCAGTGTGTATAGTAGTAGGACATTGTTTTTTGTTTTTCCAAGAGTTTTTGTTTGCAGAACTCAGGTTTTTGTGGGTTGGATCACAGTGTTTTATCAACAACAATAATATCGACATGTTATCGGCTAGCGTAGTGACTACAATGCATTTTGATAGCTGTCACTGTCAATGTCAAACTTTTTTTTTTTCTTTTTTTTTTTTTTTAGTTTCAAATGCATTTGTTTATGTTTCTTTTGGGTACCTAGTTTTGTTGTGTTGTTGTGTGTGTGACACAACTTGTGTGCGATAAACGTATTTTTTTTTCTTTTTCTTTTATAAATATATTTTTTTTTCTTTTTGTCTTGCGAATGTCCGTGATTGCACCCAAAATGGCTCCAACGGAAGATCAGCGCTGGGATCTCGCTAATGCAAATCCTAGCATATGCTGAGTTGGAGACCATTTTGGAGGACAAGTAACTTTATTTGTACTTTAAGAATTTGTTTATGTAATTTTACTGTGTTGTTTTTGTCCTTCAAATAAATGGTTTATCTATCTATCTATCTATCTAAATCAATGCAAAATACGCGAAGAAACAAAATGGCTGAAACGTAGTCTAAGTGCCCTAGTAACCGTCTTGCCCGCTCGGATGCCGAAGTAAGAGAGCGACCTGGGCCTGCGTGAGCGCCGTCGTCGCAGCGACCCCGCCACTCGGAAGGGTGGTGGTACCCCTCTCTTGCAGCGAACGCGTCATCGGGCACAGCCATCGTGCTATCTCTTTCTTTCTTCAAGAAAATTCGACGCTGTCTTCTAACACGGCCGTTCTGACTCTGCGGCGTCCTCGTCCGCACTGTTAACATTGTCTTCAACTGAAAGTGCGAGAAAGGTACATATGAGTACATGTATTTTAAAGCACTGTAACGAATCTCGCAATCATAAGTTTTGTATCACAGGCACTAATATGCGCGCTTTAGTACCTCTGATACAAATTCCATTCACAACACTTTCAAATGCAAAAAGTTAATTTAGGTACACAAGAAATTTAGAACAAGCATACTCTCAAACATATGTCCCTTATCGAGCTCGTAAACACATGTCATGAGCTTATGGCTGCATGCATGTCTGCCGGTGGAGACCACCACACGTCGTCACGTGTCTGCCGCGACCATGTCGCACACCTTAGCTTAGGTATCAGTGACATAGTCACCCACACGTTGTACGTGTTCTGCGATAAAATCGCATACCATGGCATGGGTGTCTGCCGTGACTGCGCCGTGCGCCTTATGTCACCCGTGTATCAACACGCTCTCTTGCGAGGAAACCAACTCTCAGTCGCCGCGACCGTGTCGCGCACCTTAGCTTGATATCAGTGACATAGTCACCCACACGTCATACGTGTTCCGCGACAAAATCGCATACCATGGCATGGGTGCCTGCCGTGACCGCATGCGCGCAGCACGCCTTATATCACGAAAGATTCTGCCATTATTAGGTGGAAGTATGGCCCATATCATGCATAAAAGTTGACAACTCACGTTAGAAAAATGCGGCGCACGTCTCTGGCGTCCACTCGCCATGCCAAGGCTTCATGTACTCGGATGCAGCCTGGGTGCTTTTTCCTCGGGAATCTGCTAATAGTTCTAGCTCATAACGATCATAAGGCAACACCTTGGTTACCCTATAGGGGCCTCGCATACAAGAGTCGAGCTTTCCGGTGGATTGAGCCCGTTTAATTACGAATGCAAAGTCTCCTAATTTAAAAGCGCGAGGTGGTTGTCTCCCACGGTTCACATACTCATCTTGGCGTTGTTGATTTGCTGATAGTAACTCAGTAACTCGTTGCCTACGTAAAGTTACTAAAGCCTCACGGTTACCAGTTGAAACATCTTGAGCGACATCCCGTACAAGGGCCCGAACAACAGGTGTGGTTCCTTCAATCCCAGTCAGTATTTGTAAAGGAGATATTTGCGTGGTAGTTTGCTTTGTCGTATTTAAGATTAACTGCACACGCCAAAGTGTGTCAGACCATTGTAAACCTTTGCTAGTCTCAATACGTAGCATATTCAGAACCGTTCGGCAGTAACGCTCCACTTGGCCGTTTTCACCGTGCATCTCAGGTATAATAAAGTGTATGTCGGAGCCTGTTTCGGAGGCAAGCTCTTGAAACGTTGAGTTTTGGAAAATACGACCACGATCACACACAATAAGTTTCGGTGTGCTGAACAAGGAAATAGCATTATGAAATATCGGGCGGAATTCTTCCATAGTCTGTCCGCGCATTGCGTATAAT
Organism: Acrobasis consociella; assembly: GCA_963555685.1. NCBI lineage: Eukaryota > Metazoa > Arthropoda > Insecta > Lepidoptera > Pyralidae > Acrobasis > Acrobasis consociella. The sequence continues at coordinate 12,868,197 of OY743125.1, read as the reverse complement.
AGACAAAATTTTGAAAAAGCATCAATAAAAACTAAAATGTACCTAAAACTATTAGACTCTGGTAAAGGGCCAAGTACATCTGAATGAATAGTAGAAAAAGGAGAATTTGGTTTTTCCCAGGATGAAATAGGTTGATGAGATGATCTAGGCAGTTTCTTTTGGGATAAACACACTATGCAGTGTAAAACATACTTCCTAACAGACTGTCTTAGTCCAGGAAACCAAAAGTAACGGAGAATTAAGTCGATTGTTTTATCCGTGCCAATATGACTATGTTCATCGTGAAATACACGGAGAAGGCTAAGTCGGTGGCCTTTGGGAATATAACAAAGTAACCTCGTCTCCTCACCAGTAGGAGTATACTTGTAGTATAGGAGTTCGTTTCGAACGACATACCGAGTCTCATCTAGAAGGCCATCTTATAACTGTTCAATTAACATTTGGGTTTCTACGTCAGCGGATTGCGCGATTTGCGCCCAATTTTTTGGCGAACGAATGTGATTTACAGTTACCGGATTACGGCTAAAAAAATCCGCGTGAGACATGAGGGCACCTTTACGGTATTGGATTGTGAAGCGAAAATCCTGCATGTAAATCCACCAACGAGCAACCCTAGGTACTAAATCTTTTTTGTGCTCCGTAAGCTTCAACGAGTTGCAGTCCGTGACTATTGTAAATTCAACCCCCAATAGGTAATGCCTAAACTGCTTGAGTGCATTAACAACTGCCAGGGTTTCCAGCTCGTAACTGTGGTAACGTGACTCTGTCCCTTGAGTAGTTTTGCTAAAATAACCTACAACAGTTTTACGACGACCCTCATGAATTTGCAGTAATACTGCACCGTAGCCTACTGAACTAGCGTCAGTGTGAAGCACACATGGTAATTTGGGATTAAAAATGGTCAAAACGGGTTCATTTGTCAAAACATCAATAATAGAGTTACGTGCTTCGTCTTGTTCTTTGCCCCACACAAATGGTTCGGTGGTTCGAGTTAATTTAGATGTGCATCGGGTCTTTGATGCATATCCCGAGATATATCTTCGAAAATACCCCGCTAAACCTAAGAATTAGCGAACTTGCCTGACGTTGTTTGGTTTAGGAGAGTTGACAAGAGCATTTATTTTGTGCGGGCTTGGCCGAACCTGACCATGACTAATGATTCGACCTAAATACTCTATTTCTGTCGATAGAAAGACACATTTTTTTAAATTGACGGAAAATCCAGCTGCGGTTAGCGTGCTCAAGACTTGGCGTAATGTATCCATACCCTCCTCTATTGTTTGACTCAAAATCAACACGTCATCGATATACGTAAGTACTTTTCCGCTGTCTATAAAGGATTTTAAGGTTTTGGATATAATTCTCTGATACACCACTGGGGCGTTCGCCAAGCCATATGGCATTTTGAGATATTCATACTGTCCTTCCGGTGAGACAAAAGAAGTAAGCCTTACGGACTCAGGATCGACTAAAATTTGATGAAAGCCTGTTGCCATATCGAGGCTACTAAACCAGTTACTTGAACCTAATCTATCGATTTGGTCGTCTATTAAAGGCAAAGGGAAACGATCCTTTACTGTGACAGCATTAAGAGCTCTATAATCGACGCACATCCTGTCGGAGCCGTCCTTTTTCTTTACCAAAATAATAGGGCTGGCATAATCAGAGTCGGATTCACGGATTATACCTTTAGCTAAAAGATCGTTGATAATAGCCCTAGCTCTAAGTTTTTCATCAAATTAAAGTTTATATGGTCTATAATGAACTGGGGTTGGGTCGCTAAGTTTTATATGCAAATTACCTGTTTTTACAGTAGAGGTGGCGGTTCCAGTGATAAAAGAATCAGAAAATTCATTAACGAGTGAAACTAATTTCTTGCGATCATCACCCTGTAACTGCGTTTCAATTGCATCATCACTTACAGAAACGTGACACACGGTAACGTCATTGCTATCCCTAATTAATTTCTGAAAATTTCCTTTACGAATATACGTAATGCCCTTACGATTCAAAACGTCGGTACCTATTAATACTGGAGTGTTGATGCAATTAGACGGCACGACGTGCAAATCTACTTCTAGCGAGATATCCGAAAACTCGATGACAACTGTCACAAAATAACTCGATTCTATCTCTTGGCTACCTATACCACGCAACCTGCGATAAGACGACACCTTATTGCATTTCAGATATTTAACTAATGATTCGGATATTAACGATATTCCAGACCCACTATCTACCAACACGTCAACCGGTATGCCTTGCAAAACAGCAGCCATGACGTCACTATTATTTGAAATCGACACAAATTGCTGACAAAAATTTACACTATTGTTACGTTTATTCACATTATTTGACGCGTCAGCCCGTTGCTTCGCAAAACATATGTCCTCTGTATGACCCGGTTTTTTGCAATAAGTACAATTCTGCTTGTCATTACGATTAATAGAATTACTCTTACTAACTGCGGGTATTTCGTTACGCGGGCGCTTCGTACACTGCGCGCGCCTATGACCGGTAGCCCCGCAACCGAAACACTTGTCGGTACTTGCCGAAACACGTTTACAAGAATCGTTATGACCTACATACGACGAACGAACAGGATAGGATCGATTTGAACGAGTAATGGATGATTTACCATAAACAGATAAAAATTCAACAAGATTTTGAGAATTGAGTTTGGCGTTCGTAGTAACAGCTTTAATGTGAGGATCCGCAAGACCTCAGGCAATTATAGCTACTTTAAGATCGTCTGAAAGCCCCACGATAATATTTAATCGCAATAAGGAGCGGCGGGCGTATTCAGCATAAGTAGTAAATTGATTCGAGTTACTACACATAACCTCAAACAATATGTTAGCAAAATCAACACTTTTTGGACAAAGAGATTTAAAATCGCGTTTTAAATTTGTCCACGAGCGGTCGTTTGTAACCCAGTCGTTGAGCCACATCCGAGCGTTTCCCCTTAAACACGTACCTATTCGCGACAAACACTCGTTATCATCCCATTTATTTAATTGTCGCGCCCGGTCTACTTCCGAACACCAAACATCAAAATCATGCACATCAGGATCGAAATTCGATATATAAAAATGGGTGGATCTTACTTGCACAAATGAGGTCAACGCGCTGACAATCCTGTCCGTTACATCATCTACCGCGCGACTGCCTCGCGATGTAGAAGGCACCGAATGCTCCGACGTAGCAACTCCGCAACCGCCCTCTGACGCCAGATCTGCTGCAGCCTCCGAAGGCAGCTGCACCTCCACCAGAGACGCTGGGTCAGGAAGCGGCAGGAACGCAGGGTCCGGCTCAGGGCAAGGCGACGGTGGCACATTAATCCTACTCTCGATAGCGTTTAAACGGCTAAGGATTGCTTCTAAAGCTTCGCTATTTTTATCTCTACGCGACCTACTTTTCTTTTTCTCGCGTTCAGCCATTTTAAATACTAAGAAAATAAGCTAAGCGGTTGGCAACTACGTTACTTTTAGTATATCCCACTTCTGATATTACAGTTCAGGAGAGGAATATATAAAAAATATAACAACTCACAAAATTAACTGATTGCTATTATTTTAAATGAAAAGTATTTTATTCCGAAAATAATTAGAATTAGATAAGTACAAAATCAATGCAAAATACGCGAAGAAACAAAATGGCTGAAACGTAGTGTAAGTGCCCTAGTAACCGTCTTGCCCGCTCGAATGCCGAAGTAAGAGAGCGACCTGGGCCTGCGTGAGCGCCGTCGTCGCAGCGACCCCGCCACTCGGAAGGGTGGTGGTACCCCTCTCTTGCAGCGAACGCGTCATCGGGCACAGCCATCGTGCTATCTCTTTCTTTCTTCAAGAAAATTCGACGCTGTCTTCTAACAACTGTGTTATAATTACTCAATAGATGGCAAAACGTTAGAAAGAAAATCTGTTATTAAGGATCTTGGTATTTTGTTTGATGAAAAACTTACATTCAGGGATCATTATGATCACATAGTGAGTAAAGCGAATTCACTTCTTGGATTTGTAACCAGAATTACAAAATCCTTCAAAAATTTCAAAAGTGTAGTGACTCTTTGGTGTAGCTTAGTGTGTAGTGTACTTTGGTCTCCATTTTATCAAGTAACAACAGAGCGAAGAAGTACTTTACACCGGGTCACAAGCTTTTACTTTACAAAGCCCAAGTCCGACCACACATGGAGTACTGCTCGTTTCTCTGGGCTGGAGCACCAGAATACCAACTCCTTCCACTTGACTCGATCCAACGTCGGGCTGTTCGTATTGTCGACGATCCCAAACTTACAGACAGATTAGAAACACTAAGACACCGGAGAGACGTGGGCTCTTTATGTATGTTCTATCGTCTCTACAACGGGGAGTGTTCTGAGGAACTTTTCGATTTGGTGCCACCGTCACGATTTTACCATCGCACCTCGCGTCACAGAGAGAGAGCTCACCCCCATATCTTAGACGCCTGGTATCCAAAAACCACTAGGGCATCACGTTCATTTTTCCCCAGGACGTGTCAGATGTGGAATAAGCTTCCAGCTGAGGTGTTTCCTTTGCGCTACAAAATGGGGTTCTTCAAAAGGTGTGTTAATAGGACTCTAAAAGGCCGGCAACGCATAGACGGCACCTCCGGTGTTGTATGTGTCCATGGGCAGCGATGACCTTTTACCATCAGGAGGCTCGCTTGCTCGTTTGCCGACTTATAACATAAAAAAAAAGTACATTGCCAGCGAATTGAGCGGATACAGAAAAAGTTTTTGAGAATTATCAGTTACAGGTTTGGTCTGGGTCACACCCTGTCGACGTACTCAGAAAGATTTGAAATTCAATTTAAAATCTCTAGAAACTCGTCGTAAGCATATGGACTTGTTACATTTATATGACGGAGCAGGAGATGACCTGCGCCGAACTCACTTAAAGTGTGACGATAAGTACAGCGCTCCTCCTCGCGCTGTACCATGGATTCCAACGACATGTGTCTGAACACCCCTAGTCCACACAGGTATTGAATCTGTGTCCACCTGGGCTTATCGTCCAGCTGAAACAACTATCATTGTAATAAATCGGTTTTACCAAATCCTCATCTATTACAATAATCACAATTAAAGAAGTTATGGCCAAGCCCACAGCACACTACACAAACGAGATGTTCACAGTACGGTGGTCCGCACAAGACTGAGCCGCTCGTCGCTAGGGCGACCGCTTTTATACTTGTTGAAACATTTGAAAATATAACAGTTATGTTTTGAAGTAAACAACTTTCCGTTTTCACAACTTAACCAATAATAAAAAGGATTATATTGAACTCGCCGACACGGCCAACCTGACATGCGTACGCCCTCGTACGCGCTTTTAATAGTAATTTAAACTAGTAAGTAGCATAGTTAGAAATAACCATAAAATGATTCTGATCTAGCTCGACAATAAGCGTCTCACAAAACTATAACAAAATTTAAACTCGCCAAAATTCTACTACAGAGTGCCTTACAATATTACTTTTCTGAACTGGTCTTTTATTTGTCCTTCAGCCAATATTCGTACAGGAATAATTATAAAGAAATCATGACTTAGGGATTTTTCGCGCATTGCTTACGTATTCAATCATTCGAATCAACAAAATTCATGAATCAATTCAAAGGAATCAATTTTTAACTCGTCGACACTGCCATCTTGACAGTAAACCCGTCCTCGGGTTTCATATTTAAGATCAACACAAAGCATAAATGGTACACCGTTCGGCCACACCTGACCAAAACGAAGCTTTAGTTAATTTCTGTTTCTGTTAGAAGTTGTATACTATACAACGAGGCAATGCTGCCCGTATCTTAGGTACACTGCCCTGCGATCGTGGTGATGTGGGGTCTATTTTTTTTATTTAATATAATGTTTTTTTAAATAGTTTTTTTTTTTGTAAGGTTGTTATAGTTTTTGTTTTTTTTATTATTTTAATTTAGGTTTTTTAGTTAAATTAATTATTGTGTACTGTATTTATTTATTTTTTGCAATAAATAACCTTTTATTATTGGTTTAAACGATCTTTAATAAACTCAAAACAAGCAATGAACATCGATAATTCTTTAACATTGAATCGGATACTAAAAACTTCATGTCAATATTCAGCGATCACATGTTAAAAGTTTTTATTAATCACATGTTCTCTTTACCAGTTATGACAATTAAATTGAGTCAAAACGAATAAAATTTCTAAATTTTAACGATGTTTAAAAAAAGATAGAGTAATTAATAATTGAGTCAGAACTCAGAAGAGATCACCAAGACATATTAACAAAACAATAATAAAATTAGCTCAAAATTATCGGAGATCAGAAATGCCATCGTTGTCCTCACACTAATACGCGTATTACCACCTGTGATCACCAAGTCCACTTGATATGATTTCCTCCAAAAACTCGGCCTCCGCAAGAGCTGACCGCAAAATGCCCACTCACGGACTACGGGTCAACTCTAGCACGGTCACAATAAAACAAACAATGCAATTCATCACTCTACCTACGGCAATAAAGCCTTCAGCTATGCTATCGGTTTCCCTAATGAGCTTCTCTGGCTCCCGCATCCTTATAAACCTATCATGGAAACACTTATGTATTTGCTTTGAGTTTAATGCCCGGAAAGCATCTCAATTTTTTTTTTAAATAGTTGAACACGTGAAAAATCGTCATAATGATTCAAGAAGTTATACGTAAGAACAACCGGAATCATCTCGATTGAGAATCTGGTGCGAACAGTATGCTCCACCCCCCGATTACATCTAACCATCGGAGGAGCTACCGCCAGGTCATAAACTGCCATGGGCTACTTGGAGGTGCTTGAATTACCTTCAAACTGAAGTAGGCCGATGTAAACATAATCTGGCGCGCTGGAGCCATATAGACCGAGCAGAAGCGCAGTGCGATTGTGGTAACGACGATTAGATCATTAGATCACCTCTATGCCCTGCCAGCTGTACCGTGCTTGACCTATATTCTGCCTCGGAGGGAAGCGTAAAAGTGGCAACGTTCTCGAAGAACCAAATTTAAAATTTAAACCAACGACATGATAAAAAGAAAAAGTGAAAATAAATGTCAACTGGGTAGATAATATACGCTATTTTCCAACAAGTCAAATCAGACAACTTCCTCGCAACGTCAAAACAAACAGTTTCCACTGTTTGCACTTCGACTGCACTGGGACTTTGTATGAAATACAAGCAGATGACGACACAGATCCCCGGAGCCAAACAACGCTTTCAGCATCAGCCCTTCCGCAATAATAAATCCAAAACTACGCTAAAATGGACACGTTCAAAGACAAGCTTTGCGACGCTTTATCCCGCCAACAGCACAAAATAATTCATCCCTGGCTCAGGAAAACACCCAACTATCAACAAAAACACACGTTTACAGTACTTTTGTTACACTAAAGCGTGGCTAGAATACAGTTAAAGCGTTTGCAACTTAATCTTTTTTCTACGGAACTCCTAACAATGAAAATAACATTGCTTATCAGTACGATATTCTTGAATTTGGCTATAATATCACAATATTTACTCGACTTTAACTATCCAGATTAAAATTTACTCAAGTAACGGGACTTTACTTCAGTTAACCTAAAACACAGTAAATAATAAATTAATGGTGAAATATTATTACTCACATAGTAAATAGTAAAGGGTCCTTTTAAATAAAGTCATCATCATGGTAGGCTCGCCGTCCTAATAATCACCTCTTCATCATCACTACCTCTTTATCAATAATATCTTCATCGTCATCACTGTCTCTTCATTACCAATATCATCATCATCATCACCCTGGTCATTATCTCATTATAATCTTTATAAAAGTTATCATCATATTTAGCTGTCTTAAGTCCAATATTAGGCAAAGGCTAGGAGAACTTATCTCTCCAACTTTACGAATAATGAAGTACGTAACGTACCTAATAACTATCATTTTACACCAGTATTCACACGTTAGCTTATAAGACGCTAAAAATTATAATTTAAAATACTCAAACTAGACTATTTGCTAGGATATTAACTGGCGCCACTGCCAGCTCCGACAACAGTGACTTATGTCACCTCCAGTGATGTTAAGCTCATCTATCAACTCATGACGATAAGATTAACTCACTAGCGTAGCTTAGCAGATAATACACGTTCTAATTTAAAATAGCGAAATCATAATTATTTTCTGATTGCATAGTGGTCAAAAGACTAGACATTATTCTACTTTATGTTTTAAAACTAAAGGTTTCGAAATAAATTGCTCTCTGCTCTACTCTTAAATTGAAAAAAATATAAAAACTCACCAGGTTATCTTTGCGATTCAGCAGATAAGGTTACGACACAGAAATACACACGATATCAACTCGCTTTTTCACTTCACCTCACTTCACCAGGAATCTCCAGCGCCTGCGGCACTGCCGCTGACTCCAACTCGGCCGCAATACGAGGCCAGCAGTTATGGTTCACTTGTTAGCACTTTAGCACCTTTGCAGAAGTAGCTGAAACTAAGCACACGTTACGTATCTTTGCACTAATCGTTTCACTCTCGTTATCACCATTACTGGCGCTAAAGGTTGTTACACAGGCCGGCTGCCATTCACACAGACGTTTGTCACACAGACGGTTGACAGACAGACGCTTGTCACACAGACGCTTGTCACACAGACGTTTGTCACACAGACATTTGTCACACAGACATTTGTCACACAGACGCTTGTCACACAGACGCTTGTCACACAGACGCTTGTCACACAGACGCTTGTCACACAGACGCTTGTCACACAGACGCTTGTCACACAGACGCTTGTCACACAGACGCTTGTCACACAGACGCTTGTCACACAGACGCTTGTCACACAGACGCTTGTCACACAGACGCTTGTCACACAGACGCTTGTCATACAGACGCTTGTCACACAGACGCTTGTCACACAGACGCTTGTCGAACAGACGGTTGTCACACAGACGGTGGACACACAGACCATTTGTCACACAGACCATATGCAACACAGGATGGGTTGCGATACTAAAACCAGAGCCTGTCAATGACCCCAAAAGTTATCGACACATTGCACTGCTAAAGTCGATCCACAAACTATTAAAAAGGCTAAGACTGAAGTCACGACACGAGCTCTACAGGATTGACTGTTAAAAAACCACTTTTCCATCAAAAAGAATAGAATTTGAATCCACCTGTGTGGATACAACCATCAACCCCACTGAAAAACTATCAGGGTTCTCTCTCCCACGCAGAGAATTGTGCCAGCTCCACAGACTGAGAACTGGATGGGGACGAACTAGATCGTTTGAATTCCGGTGCGACTGGATTGACTCCCCAGCTTGCGGATGTGGCGCGCCTGAATAGGACATGGACCACATTATTCGAGACTGCCGGAAGACTGGTTCACCCTGCAAAAAGACGCAATATAATAGATACAGAATAACGACTGTAATAATAGCCATACGATTATTAAATAAATAGACAGGTTCCTGTTTTTTTAGAATAGGCTTGACGAATAGAAAAACACTTTTGGTCCATCGGTTAGACCATCAAACAACATTGCAGTTTGAACACACACTCTTTCCTTTCTCTGAGAAACCAAAAATGACAAAGATACAGCGCATTGAAATTTTGCGTGACGTCACACTCAAGCACGATTTTTACCTAAGTGTGACTCCGCCAGCCCCCACTCCGGAACCTTGACGCTCCTTATCCTTGTAAATTTTTACCCCTCTGGCAAACTGAAAATACGGGTCTATCATCTCTGGACAATTCAAAAGACGGACCAATTATAATCACACTCTTCGGACCCTGTCGGACTCTTAACCCCTATTCTCCCATGGATTCACTCAAGTGGGCAAAAGATTCAGATCCAACTTCTGATGACGGAGCAGGAGATGACCTGCGCCGAACTCACTAAAAGTGTGACGATAAGTACAGCGCTCCTCCTCGCGCTGTACCATGGATTCCAACGACATGTGTCTGAACACCCCTGGTCCACACAGGTATTGAATCTGTGTCCACCTGGGCTTATCGTCCAGCTGAAACAACTATCATTGTAATAAATCGGTTTTACCAAATCCTCATCTATTACAATAATCACAATTAAAGAAGTTATGGCCAAGCCCACAGCACACTACACAAACGAGATGTTCACAGTACGGCGGTCCGCTTTTATACTTGTTGAAACATTTGAAAATATAACAGTTATGTTTTGAAGTAAACAACTTTCCGTTTTCACAACTTAACCAATAATAAAAAAGAATTATATTGAACTCGCCGACATATATAAAATTGTTCATTATACTATGGACTCATCCTCATTACTATTGACACTTAACTTTAACACTCGTTTTATTACGCGTAATCCCCAAATCTTCCGTCTAGCAGTGCACAGGAACAATACTTCATGCTATAATCCTATTACTCGCATGTGTAGGCTGTATAACGAACTTGCTGAGAACGAAGAACTCGACATCTTTGGTTCAAGCTTCGGCAGTTTCAGATTGACGGTTGTCAGTCTGGTCCACTAGTTTACAAACCCTCATTGATCTTATTATTTTTATATGTATTCTAGTATTTTATATTAAGTAGGTATATTATATTAATTTTTGATTCAATTTTATATATTATTCTTATTTGATTTAAATGTTTAATAATCTTTTATATGTTCCGTCATGGTTACGATAGGTTATTTGTAATCTTGCTGTGTGCGTATGTTTATTTATATATTTATTTATTTAAAAACTTTATTGCACTTTAAATACATACATACTATCACGTCTTTATGTCCTATTGTTTCTACTTTTTTTTTTATACGCAAAGTTACGGCCGTGTACGGCCTAAGTATTGTATTTTTGTTTCCGTTTGTTGGATTAAGTGTGAAACTTGTGAACAAGGTGCAAAGTAATAATGGAATATGTTTTATTAATTCTTTTTTATTATTAATTTCTTATTGTTGGTTTGTCTTTATGTTTACAATAAATAGACTGCCAGCGGGTGGCTACCTAATTTATTGCTGCAATTTGGTTTGAGCTGAAAATAACTACATATTAGCTTTTATTTTTTAGGGTTCCGTAGCCAAATGGCAAAAACGGAACCCTTATAGATTCGTCATGTCTGTCTGTCTGTCTGTCTGTCCGTTCGTATGTCACAGCCACTTTTTTCCGAAACTATAAGACCTATACTGTTGAATCTTGGTAAGTAGATGTATTATGTGAACCGCATTAAGGTTTTGACACAAAAATAGAAAAAAAACAGTTAATTTTGGGGGTTACCCATACTTAGAACTGAAACTCAAAAATTTATTTTTCATCAAACCTATACGTGTGGGGTATCTATGGATAGGTCTTCAAAAATGATATTGAGATTTCTAATAACATTTTTTTCTAAACCGAATACTTTGCGCGAGAGACACTTCCAAAGTGGAAAAAAGTGTGTCCCCCCCCCCGTAACTTCTAAAATAAGAGAATGATAAAACTAAATAAAATATATGTTGTTCATTATCATAAAAACTATCAGCGAAAATTGGTTTGAACGAGATCTAGTAAGTAGTTTTTTTGTAATACGTCATAAATCGTAAACGGCAATTTACCTTTCATTCAATCAACTTAAATATAAAAATTTAAAAAACATACTACAAGACTTTTATATTATGTTATTTGCTACTACGGAACCCTTCCTGGGCGAGTCCGACTCGCACTTGGCCGCTTATTTATTATTATTTTTTTTTTCTCGTTTTTATTTTTATATTTATATATACATATATTTTAAATAATTGTATTTGTCATATACTTCAATGTCTAACGATGACCAAAATGATACTTACCACTCTTTTTCCTCTCCAACTATTAGCGACGGTGATGACGACAGTTTTCATAGTATTCCTATACCTCTGTCTGATACTATTAAAGAGCACTTATCTGATGTGTCTAAAAACTTCAACGTTTTGCATATAAATGCGCAAAGTATACCGGGGCATTATTCTGATTTATTAACTACCTTCGATGACAAAAACATTCATGCTGTCCTTGTATCTGAGTCCTGGTTTCAATCCTGTCATCCTTCTACTTCATATTCCTTGCCAGGATTTCAGCTTATACGACAAGATCGTGTTAATAGAAGCGGTGGTGGTGTTGCCATATATTTACGGTCAAATCTTCCTTTCAATATTCTTTCTACTTCGAACCCTTCTAACTCAGCCACTGAGCCTGAATATATTTTTCTAGAGGTTACTCTTTCCCACGTTAAAGTCTTTCTTGGTGTTTTCTATAGCTCTTCTTCATCTATAAATTATTTTCCCAGCTTGAGAATCTCCTTGTAAATTTGATCCCTTCATATAGTCACACTATAATATTGGGTGACTTTAATACTTGCCTGTTTAAAAATAATCACAGGTCACGTTCTTTAAATTCTCTTGCTGATAGCTGTAACCTCACCATACTTCCTCTAGAAGCAACTCATTGCTTTCCGAATTGCGAACCTTATCTCCTTGATCTCATTCTCATCTCATCTACTGATCATGTTGTCAAGTACGGACAATTCACTGCCGAAGCCTTTTCATACCATGATTTCTTACTCCTATCTTACAAAATTCGTCCCCCTAAAGCTACATCAAAAATTGTAATGAAACGTAATTTTGGTTCCATCAATCCTGAGCTATTAAAAGAAGATGCGCTCAATTGTGATTGGTCAACAGTAGTTAACGCTGAGAGCGTGGACGATCAAGTAGTTTTGTTTAACAAAACACTGATTGAGCTATACGATCGCCGAGCTCCTATCCGCTCCGTTCGTATGAAGCACCTTCCATCACCGTGGCTTACCGCTGAGATTAAGCAGCTTCAAAATAAAAAAAATAACGCTAACAATTAGGAGTGCAGAAGTGACACAGCGTATGTATGGCTATTCACCCTGTCCAAAATAAATGAGTAGTATAATATAGGGAGTTATAAATCACTTCTGTTCATTCAGACACGCACTTCGTGCTTGCCTTCACTCACAGCAGTGATTTATATATAACCCAATATTATATGTCTAGAGAGTTTCCAAAGTAAAGCATTCACAGGGTCAGATTGTTTCGAATGTATATAAATTGTAACTTACATGTAGGCGCAGATAGCTAAGATTACGTTATTTGTACGAGTCCGGTAATCCCACCGGCAACAAACAAACACACAAACAAACGTACGCAGTCTGCTACCACCCTAGATAAGGTCCAGGGAACCTCCTAACCTAATTATAACTTAAACTAAAATCTCATTAAAAGTAATTAAACTAATTAAAAATGAGATACAACTTATGATAAAACTTACAGTATCTATATTGTCTTCAGGCAGCCTCGCCTGGCTTTCTCGTCGCGCCCGAAGTCCTCTTCGGGGTTGGCGACGGTTTTGGGTCCCTCCACGGGTCCCAAGTCAGTGGTGAAGAAAATGGGGTCCCTATGCGAACCTACCCATGAGCTCATGTATGTCGCCCCAAACGAATACGTCGTATTTATAGCACCACTTTACCACAGCACAACAGATTTCATCTTCTTAACACTTCAATATTAAGTACATAACCTAACAGCGGAACTTAACATGCGGTGTCCCTCGCTCCGATTCAAACATTTATCACCATTTATATATTTATGGGCATCCCACGCCACCAAAATTAGTCCATTTACAAATACTTCCGTTCCACACGGGCGATAGGTTAACAACACGCTTTCAACATTGACACATATACTGTTTTTTTACGTACGACGAACCATTCCCGGCTCCACGCCGTTTCAAACAAATTGGGCACTCAAAAACAAACAATAATTAGTTATTTAGCGATAACTCTTCCACGAAATTACACGCTTTTACAACAAAGGACAAAATTGCCGGCCGCCCGGCTATTTCGCGACGGAACAGCGAACCAGTAATGTCATGGCGTCGCCCGAGAGCTTGACGCGACCCATAGACAAAGATTATTTCCTGGCCGGGCAAAGACAATCCGCGCTCGGCGGGGCTCCCACAGACGGAATATCGCTAAATCGATAATTCTTGCCCGTGTTTGTGGAGATCACACGCAGATGGCGCTAGTCTCCTAACAAAATGTACTTTTATTCAAAACATTACAAATGAATAATATTCAGTCATAAACAGTCTTACTAATGAAAAGGATGAAATTCGTTAAACAATCTCAAACTTTACAACTGAGCCGAGTATGTCCAGAAGAAAAAGTAGATGTTTCCCGCCATGGAGACCTTCTACCTAATACAATTCGGTGTATTATTTGCGGTCCCTCGATTTGTGGGAAAACTAATGTAATCATAGGTCTTCTGTTACATGAAAATGGTTTACGTTTTAAAAACGTTTATCTTTACTCAAAAATATTGTATCAGCCGAAATATGTGTTTTTAGAAAATGTTCTTAAGTTAGTGCCAGATGTTTCGTTTGCAAAATATAAGGATAATGAACTTGTTTTTAGCCCTCACGATGCGAAACCACACTCCATAATAATATTTGATAACGTTGCATGTGAGAACCAGTCCAATGTGAGAGATTATTTCGCAATGGGTACACATAAATTTATCGACTGTTTTTACTTGAATCAAACATATAGTAAGATACCTAAACAGTTAGTAAGAGACAATGCAAATCTTTTAATATTATTCAAACAGGATGATGTAAACCTCCATAATGTATATGATGAACACGTTAATACCGACATGTCGTGGTCTGAGTTTCGAGAAATGTGTTCAAAAGTATGGAGCGAACCCTATAACTATTTGGTAATTAGTAAAGATAGTAAAAAGAACGAAGGCTGTTACAGGAAGAATTTCGATACTTTTATCTCGTTCGACGAGGAAAAAAATACGAGCATATAAGATGATTTATTTGAAAAACTTCTTCAGTCGAACTCTAACCGTTTATATCAAATAACGTATATTCATCAAGCTTAAAATGGAAAAAGAGTTAAAGACTCAGATAGTTAAAATAGCAGAAGCTGTTAAAAAGAAAATCAAAGATATGAAAACTACGGACTCCTACACTAAAAATGTTTTAAATACAGTTTTTAGGCCTGTTACTGACCCGATGCAACAGTTGATTAAGGATGTGAACCATCCAATTAAATCAAAAGAAAAGGATGACGTTACGAAAAATTATTTTGTTAAAGAGCAAATTCCATCGCCTGAATCGCAATTCAACAAAACTCTTATAAACCAAACCTCACAAAACTATTCTGAAGACGATTCTGATGAAAATAATAGTTTAGAAAAATCGGGAGACTCAAAAAAATACTAATACCAGTAACATATCGTATAAAAGCATTGAGTCAATACCTAGTCAAAATACTTCGTCCTGGTCACTTTTCTCCGAAATATTTAAAGATGTACCATTCGGCGTTAGACGAGAACGAGGTAAATTAATGTTGGGTTCAGCACGTGTGCTTATAAATGATCAAATTATATCTGTAGCAGGACGTGATTATCAAGTAACACCAGGTTTGCGGGAATTATTGTTGAAAAAGGTACCTAATTTGGTGGAGAACTGAAAATGATTGTCAAGAATATAAGAGCATGTTAATAGACACAAATGCTCACCGACGAGACTTTGATCCCACTAAACCAATTAAATCTAATGAAGGGCGGAAGTACTTGCACATCATTAAACCACTTTTTAGATTGCGAAAGCCTTCAACATCTTCTGTCAGTAATGCTGATGATATTAGCTCAGGAGAGGGTTTGATACTTAAAAAGAAGTTTAAAAAAAATACTGATTACATCTACTGGGATGACCCTAATGAATTAGTAGAAAGGTTGAAGTTATTAATAGCAACTAAAGATGCTGGAAACACTGGTCTGGATAATGAAATAATTTCAATCATAGAAGAACTACGAGAAAATGGTAGTATAAATTAATAACAGCACATCCTATTAGATCATTTATTATTTCACTGCGATCGACTTCAGTACAAAATGAATATTGATAAATTTGGCCACCATGTTCATAAAAGACTTCGTTTGTCAGAAATACTAGATTGTTCAACTAATCATCTTGCTAGATCGGAAACCGGTGATTTTGATTTACAATCATCTCGATTGAGAGGAGTTCAAGATCCTGTAGCACATGATGATGCGGTGAACAAAAAATATGTTGATAAAAAAATCACTGATGAAATTAATGCTTTTTCAAATACAATAAAAGAGGATGTAAAAAATAATCTCATTCAGTTTGAAAAAAAGTTTTATACTAAAGACTACATCGATAAAATTATTAAACAAAATGGAAAAACACCAAGTGGTAAATGAAATTCATAGATCGGCACGCAAAAATTTTGATCGTCGTAATGTGATCTTGAAAGGGATAGACGACTTATGGCAAGCTGACCTAGCTGATTTTCAATCATTAAAAAAGTATAATAATGGATACACTTACATTTTAACTGTCATTGATGGTTTCTCAAAATATGCTTGGATGATTCCTTTAAAAAATAAATCAAAAAAAGAGGTTGTTAACGCATTTACTGAAATTATAAGGGAAAGTGGACGTATCCCTAAAAATCTACAAACTGACAGAGGTACAGAGTTTTATAATGATGAATTTAAAAGACAAATGCAGTTAATGAAAATTAACCACTATTCATCGTTTTCAACCAAAAATGCTTCAATTGTAGAAAGATTAATCAGAACATTGAAGATTAAATTGTACAAATGTTTTAGTTATAATGGTAATTATAAATGGATAGGAAAAACTTTGAATAACGGTTTGTTCTCATATAATAATCAGAAACATAGCGTCACGAAAATTAAACCAAAAGACGTAAATGCAAAAAATGAAAACCTAGTAAACCATAACATTAAAAAATTCCAGAAGAAACAATGTAAATTAATCAAAAATAAATTTAAAATAGGTGATCACGTTAGAATAAGTAAATACAAGAGTACTTTTGCAAAAGGTTTCACACCTAATTGGTCTACAGAAATTTTCACAATTAAAACGGTTAATAATACTAAACCAGTTACATATTTAATACAAGATCAACGAAAACAAAATATATTAGGTTCATTTTATCAAGAAGAGTTACAAAAAGCAAAGTATCCAAATATATACTTAATTGAAAAAATTATAAGGAAAAAAGGTAATAATTTGTTCGTCAAATGGTTAGGACTTCCTGATGAAGAAAACAGTTGGATAGATAGAAATTCTATTGTGTCATAATTCATATAAGTGTTAGCATCTTATATTTTGCTCATTATATAACAAGAAATGAAAGGAGGTGGACTTATCAATAATTTGATAAATAATATCCCGTTTGAGCTTCACTTGCCAGGTTACAATTATTGTGGACCAGGCACTAGGTTACAAGAAAGGTTATCGAGAGAAGATTAAGGTATTAACCAATTAGACGAAGCTTGTAAATACCACGATATTGCATACAACAATCCTGAACTCTCCGTACGTCATAAAGCAGATTTACAGCTGACGAAAATGGCTAAAAAGCGATTACAATCTAAAGACGCTGGCAAAAGGAGAAAAGTTGGCATCGTGGATAGTTAACAAAGTTATGAAAGCAAAATTAAAATCAGGTGCTGGGATAAAAAAAATAAAACCATTGTGTCAAAAATACGTACACAAATAAAGAAACTGAAATCAAAGAATAGCAAAACTGCTATTAAATATGCTTGTGAAGCAGCAAAAAAATTGTTCCCTAAGACATGTCACGTTAGTTTGCCGAGAATAATACCAATACCTAAAACAGGAGGGATTTTACCTTTGATACCAATTTTTGCGGGTTTATCAGCACTAGGCGCTTTAGCAGGAGGTGCTGCTGGTTTAGCTAAAACTATAAATGATTGTAAAACTGCTCAACGGAATTTACATGAATCTGAACGTCATAACAAAACCATGGCGGCTATTGCGATAGGAAAAGGATTTTATCTTAAACCATATAAAATAGGTTGCGGGTTATTTTTGAAATCTACAAAAAAATAATAAATAGGCTACCCAAACGTGCTCTTACGAATTTCGATATTATTTAATACACTAAAAATATTCCATATTTTCGAGGTGTGTATATGAGAGATAGATTGCCACGTAAACCACAACCCATAGAGTGTGGTATATTAAACTTAGAATGTTGTAATAATGTGGGAACTCATTGGGTAGCCTTTGCTAAAATTAATAATTATTGTAAATATTTCGATAGTTTTGGTAACTTAAGACCACCCAAAGAATTGGTCAAATATTTAAATGTTAGTGACATACATTATAATTATACTAGATTACAAAACTTTGATACTGTAAATTGTGGTCATTTGTGTATACAATTTTCGCAAGACTTTTGGTGTAAATATAGTATATAATAATTATTACGTTTGAATAAAACATCATTCTAAAAATGTCTTTCACTCTGTCCGTAACTGGAAACAGCTCAATACTAACAACGAACTATACCCCTCCACTAGAACTCGATGGCCAATATGAGTGCTCTCTTTTACACTTCTCTACATTTAATTCTATACCAAATATTACTAAATTTAATAATAAATTTTATTATGGCATTGACGAAGTGGTTGAAATTCCTGAGGGAGCATTTAGGTGCGTGGGTTCAGGTTGTAAATACAAACTGCGACAGTTGAATAACTGTAGTTTAATTAACAGAACAGCACACACAATATTTATGGAAGGAGAAGAGATAGAAAGAATAGCACAAGAAGAAAGTCTAGGTAAAGCACAGGTTGTAAGCGGTAGGTACGAAGCGCGTAAACAAACGATT
This sequence comes from Acrobasis consociella, assembly GCA_963555685.1. Classification (NCBI taxonomy): domain Eukaryota; kingdom Metazoa; phylum Arthropoda; class Insecta; order Lepidoptera; family Pyralidae; genus Acrobasis; species Acrobasis consociella. The sequence continues at coordinate 12,849,446 of OY743125.1, read as the reverse complement.
TGCGGTTCGCGGTAAAGCATCGATCGACATGCACTCAGCGCTGCACAGGCGAAGGTAGACTGGCTGCCGGCCGGCGAGCGAACAACGACGCGCGCGCATAGTGATCTATTTTTAGAACACGGAATGCGGTCCTCGCTGCATACTACGGATATCGCCCGGCTTTGTTTCTCAATTAAACAAATATTGAATACTAGCTGTTGCCCATGATAGATTTCCTATGTTAAGAGCCTCAACTAAATCGTGTAGAAAATCTTATTAATGGCCTCGATTAAATAATAGGAAAAAACGAAATATAGGATCTCATAAGGAAAACACAAAAACCACATAAATTTATTTATTACATCAACTAGCTATTACTTAAAACAAAATACTAAGTATACACCTAAATTACTTGTACTTATCTATAAAAAGCTAAGTAAGTTATCTAGTACAGGTAATAAAATACTCTAAGGTTATTTATCTAAACGGGTAGGTCAAAGCTTAAGGTAAATGAAAGATATATGTATAACAAGCTAAGTAAATAAGACATAGTAGTAACTCTAGCTAATAATGTCTAGATATTAAAGGGTTAAAAATAAATAATAGGCACTGAGTCACATTACCATTTATGTGTTCTTTATGGAAACTTAACTTTAAATTAAATATGTTTTTAAATAAAATTCCACATTATTATATCATTACTTGTGTTATGACAAACCGTTAAATAAAATTGCACTTAAAATGGTATTCCAACTAAAAAAATAAGCGGCCAAGTGCGAGTCGGACTCGCCCATGAAGGGTTCCGTATTAGCAAATAACATAATATAAAAGTCTTGTAGTATGTTTTTTTAAATTTTTTATATTTGAGTTGATTGAATGAAAGGTAATTTGCCGTTTATGATTTATGGCGTATTAAAAAAAAACTACTTACTAGATATCGTTCAAACCAATTTTCGCTGGTAGTTTTTATGGTAATGAACATCATGTATTTTTTTTAGTTTTATAATTCCCTTATTTTAGAAGTTACGGGGGGGGGGACACACTTTTTTCCACTTTGGAAGTGTCTCCCGCGCAAAGTATTCGGTTTAGAAAAAAATGATATTAGAAACCTCAATATCATTTTTGAAGACCTATCCATAGATACCCCACACGTATGGGTTTGATGAAAAATAAATTTTTGAGTTTCAGTTCTAAGTATGGGGAACCCCCAAAATTTATTGTTTTTTTTTCTATTTTTGTGTCAAAACCTTAATGCGGTTCACATAATACATCTACTTACCGAGTTTCAACAGTATAGGTCTTATAGTTTCTGAAAAAAGTGGCTGTGACATACGGACGGACAGACAGACAGACAGACATGACGAATCTATAAGGGTTCCGTTTTTGCCATTTGGCTACGGAACCCTAAAAAGACAGGTATAAGCAAAAGACGTGGAAAACAAAACCTATTTAAATTAAATTTCTACAATTTAAACATCACTAAATCACTAGCGGCATAATTACAAAATTTTACTTACATTTCCAAAATCGTGACCTCGAAGCACTTTTGCACTGCACCAGATATTAAGCCGAAAAGAGGGCTACAGATTGTGGCGCTGCCGTTTTATAGTTTTGCTTCGAGCCCACGTGTCATTTCCGTTTTAGCAACTAAATAATACAATTTTACCAATTCAATAATCAATTATAGATTTCTTAACGAAAATAGCATTTAAATGTGTAGTAAGATATTTAAACTACTATTACTAAAAAAATTACACCTTACACATAATAGATAAAGTAAAATAAATTACATTCGTTATAAATTAGCAACTTCCGGTATTTACTATTTCGAAACAATGTCTTTTAATTACGCCAATACTTCAAGAATTATTTATGAACATGAAACGAGGTTGATAATTAAATGACTTAAATTTAAAATAATTCAATTGCACAGACTTTCATTTAAAATAAAATAATTCAATATCTAATAACCTCCGCGTGTTGCCATATTTCCAAGCAAGACAAGTACTCTTACATCAAGATAAACTTAATTAGAATAATTCGGGGGCAACATTTTAAAAATAATCTATCACGGCCATTCTGATATTGTGCTTTGCTCTCAAAGCACACTCTTATTGCTATTATTTTTTTATTTTTTTTTTTTATTTTTTTTATTTTTTTACATCATTCTGCCCCTTCTTGCACTACACCTATCCACGTGCTGTCGTGGCTTTGCAGCATAGTACCAAGGCAGAGCCAGCATTCACCTACTGCAGCAGCGACATCTCTCCGGGTTTTTTTTTTTTTTTTTACCTCTGGCCTGTATGTACTAAACTTATCCACGTGCTGTCGTGGCTTAGCAGCGTAGCACTAGGGCAGAGTCAGCATTCACTTACTGCAGTAGTGACTACAACTATAGACTTCTTTACCTCTGGCCAGTTTGTACTAAACTTATCCACGTGCTGTCGTGGCTTAGCAGCGTAGTACTAGGGCAGAGTCAGCATCAAAGCACAATATCAGCATCATCAAACTTTGAAACTTCTGTGCTGTGCCACATACATTAATAGAATTAACTATCCTAAGAAATAACTTTGATACTTATTATTATTTTCTTAATTAGACAATCCGTAATTACCGTGTCATTGACTCGTTACATATACATAAAAATAAATCATTATTTTAATTAATGGTTGCACAACATAAAACAAGATAGCTACTGTGGTATAATTTAAAAAAAAAACTTTGACGACTACTTCAAAACAAATTTACCATTAGTAGCATAGCACGGTTACAGTTACTCGCACAAAATATGTAAAACAATATGTATTTTGCCACAAGATTCTAGAATCTTCGATTATTATTTTAAAGAAAAATTATATAATTTACGTAATTAATAAAAGATAACAAATAATCTATCAGATTCTAGAATCTTTGATTACTATTTTTTTTAATATATATAATTTACGTAATTAATAAAAATAACAAATAATCTATCACGGCATACTTATTATTCTTCAAAAGAAGCGTTTTGTTCGGTCCATTCACCGGGCCAAACACGAATCTTTTCTTTAGCAATCGTTATGTTTCTCAGATTGTTTAGACCTTTTAATGAAAATCTATCATTTGGTAGCACTTTCAATATTTCATATGGCCCTTTAAACTTAGGGCTTAACTTATCATGACGTCGATGATCTTGATTTATGTAAACTGTATCACCAATATTGTAAGTTTTACCAGAACACGTAGTCGAATCAAAACGCTTCTTAAAATTTTCTGCATTGTTTAAAAGCCGACCGAGCTAGATTGCGATCAGCGGTAACATCAATTACTGATTGTGCAGATTGATCAATAATATCATCCAGTCGAGCTTGTACAGAAGGCATATTTCCTTCTTTACCGATTAATAACCGCATTGGAGAAAATCCTGTTGATTTCTGAATAGTCGTGTTAAGGGACTGTTGAACTTTCCAAATAACGTTTGGCCATTCTGATGCTTCATTAACTGTGGTAACTAACATGTTCATTATAGTGCGGACATATCTCTCTACCTGTCCGTTACTACGGGGCGTCCCGGTAGAGATCATATGATGTTCAATTTGCATATTTCTCAATAATGATTGCACATCTTAAGATGTAAAGTTTGTACCTCGTAACTACTACCGAGGGAGTACCAAATAACGTGATTGTTTCACGAATTGTGGAAACCATTTCTTGACCGTTCAGAGTTTTGAGAGGCTTTAATAGACAAAACTTTGTAAAACAGTCTATTACCAATAATACATGCTTGAAACCCTCAGCTGATATTTTGAAAGGTCCAGTACAGTCCAGATGTATTGTATGAAAAGGAATGGATTTTACAATAGGATGGAGCAAACCTTGTTTTGGTCCAGTATGACCTTTTCTGGATGTGCATATAAGACAATGTGTAATATACTTTTTAGTGAAATATGCTAAGCTTGGGAACCAGAAATTCTCTTTTATTTTGTGCAATGTCTTTTTGAAACCAACATGACAATTATCATCATGAAAGAGTCGTAAAATACCAAGTCTATAACCCTTTGGAATATAAAATTTAGGTGGACCCTCAAGAGTCAAGGTTTATAGCAAAGCAAATCATTAACAATTATATATCTATTACCATCCACTTCCCCAGACCGTATTCTACCCATCAAATCCTGAGTTTCGTCATCGTTTTCCTGAGCAACTTTAAGCCAAGATGGTGGGTTGCCACTATCCTCATGTATTACATTTATTACAGGTGAAACTCTAGTTTGTTTAACTGGATTACGGCTGAGATAATCAACATGCCCAACAAATTTCCCCTTTTTATAAACTATTTCAAACTGAAAGTCCTGCATAAAAGTCCACCATCTTGCTATGCGGGGAGAGAGATCCTTTTTTGTCATGGTGGGTTCGATGGCATTACAGTCTGTTATTATAATAAATTTGATCCCCAATAAATAGACTCTGAAGTGTTTTAATGCATTATAGATTGCCAACGTTTCTAGGTCATAAGAACAATATTTAGCCTCTGTAGGCGTTGTGTGTTTACTATAGTATGCTACCACTTTATTCTGATTATTTACTTTTTGCATGAGGACAGCGTCATAACCAAGGGAACTGGCATCAGTGTGTAATTCGGTAGGTGCACTAGGATCGAATACTGTTAATAAAGGTTTAGATACTAAGTGTTTTATAACGTAATCTCTAGCCTCTTCCTGTTCCGATCCCCATTCCCATTTTTGATTATTCTTTAAAAGTTTAGTTATAGCTATAGTACGGGCTGAGAATTCTGGAATGAATTTCCGAAAATAACTAGCCAGCCCCATAAACTGGCGCACTTGTTTTATATTGCTAGGAGCCGGAGAGTTACTAAGAGCAGACACTTTACTATCACTGGGCCTTACACCTTCTGAAATGTGCCTACCTAGGTATTCTATTTCTTTAACGAAAAACTTACACTTTTTTAAATTTATAGTAAAACCAGCCGAGTTTAAAGCGTCCAGTGTTTGTTCTAGATAAGATAATCCCTCAGTTTCAGTCTTAAATGGAATCAATAAATCATCTATATATACTAACAAAAAATCTAAATGTTTTACCGCTTTGCTAATAGCTCTCTGAAAAACAGACGGTCCGTTACAAATTCCAAAAGGTAATTTCAAAAATTCAAAACGGCCGTCTGGTGTAACAAACCCAGTGTATTTAATTGAATCCTTTTCTATTGGTATCTGGTAGAATCCATTTTTCATATCGATAGAAATAAAAAAAATTTGGCTTTACCTAACTTATCTATTTGGTCTTCAATTAATGGTAGAGGGTATCTTTCTTTTTCAATAATTTTATTTAAAGCCCTGAAATCGACACACATCCTATCACTACCATCTTTTTTTTTTACAAGAAGTACAGGACTAGCGTAGGAAGAGTCGCTTTCACGTACTATATTTTTTTTGCAGTAAATCTTCAATAAATTCTTTTATTTTCTTTCTCTCAACAGGAGCCAACCTATATGGTCTATAATGTGCAATTTCATCCTTTTTTTAAGCGTATTTTCATCTCTCCAGTTTTAACCGTTCCAATATTGTTAAAAGACGGTAGCACAGAGGGATATTTATGAAAAAGTTGTATAATTTTATCTTGTAAAGCCTGTTCTAAATGATTGATTGATTCCTTCAACTGAACAAATTGATCACTAAATTCATGACATTGGTTTACTACATTAGAAGGTTCAGGCAAAGGAATACGAGTAAGCTTACAACCCGTAGAGTCAAGTACTAAAGCAACATCTGGGTACTAAATAGCATTTCTACCAATCAAGCAATCGTAATTAAATTCGTTATTTTTGACAACATTAAACTGTATTTCTAAACAAATACCATTAAATCTTACAGGAACTAGTATTTTTGCAAATGTGTGTAATTTACCATTACCTATCCCTTCTATTAGTATTGAATATGGTTCGAAATAACAATCCAGTTTACGAGCAATAGACTCTTTTATAATACTGCAACTAGCACCAGTGTCGATTAAAGCGTGTATTTTAATATCTTTTATAGATACTTCCGTCAATTTAAGGCTATTTTCTGTGAAACAATTAACGCTATCTTTAGCACTGGTCGAGTTTAACGAGGATTCTTTAGTGTTTGGCTTATAAAAACAGGTGGAATCACCATGACCATATTTTTTACAAATAGAGCATTGAATTACGTTGGGCAAAGTTTTGGAGCCGCTGGTTGAAGGAACAGGTTTTTGAAAACTGCTTTGCAAAAATCGACATTGCGCTTTGACATGACCCCATCTACCGCAATTATAACAGTTAGACCGTTGTACATCCACCTTAAACCGCTTATTATTCATGGGCTGTGTCTCTATTAATTTAGTACTAACTTCAAGAGGCCGTTTTTTTGGTTGTTTGGCATATGTAGTAAATAAAGAGATAAGTTCCGCAGTTGTACCAACACGACTATTGTGAGAGGCCAGTTTAACATTTACATCCGTTATGCCACCACATACAAGCTCAACCAGTTGTTCTTCCGAAAAAGAAACTTTAGTATTTCACAATAAGAATCAGAAGTTTCAGACGTAAACAACACTGCCTTAGATAACTTTTCAGACAAGTTTTTTTTTTTCTGGGTACAAATCTATAATAGTACGTTTGAAAAGTTCCCACAATCTACCCTCTTCAGGATCCTATGTTTCGTACCACACTAATGCAGAGCCTTTTAAGGCCTTACCTGCCTTCGCAACTGTCGTGATGCCGCTCCATCCCAGCTCGCTAGCAATATCCCCAATGGCGACGCACCACCTTTCAGCACCGATGTCGTTCTTTTCAGGATCAAAGGGCGGCAACACCACGTCATCTCCTCGCGACTTGACAGCAACTGCATCTTTTATAGCCTTTAGCAGGCCCTCGATGAGAGCCGGCTCCATAGTTACCCACGTCCACAGGATCTGAAAACTTTAAAAGTGTCAATTTTCATAAAACTAAAATGTGGGTATCCCACTTCTGATGATAGATTTCCTATGTTAAGAGCCTCAACTAAATCATGTGGAAAATCTTATTAATGGCCTCGATTAAATAATAGGAAAAAACTAAATATAGGATCTCATAAGGAAAACACAAAAACCACATAAATTTATTTATTACATCAACTAGCTATTACTTAAAACAAAATACTAAGTATACACCTAAATTACTTGTACTTATCTATAAAAAGCTAAGTAAGTTATCTAGTACAGGTAATGAAATACTCTAAGGTTATTTATCCAAACGGGTAGGTCAAAGCTTAAGGTAAATGAAAGATATATGTATAACAAGCTAAGTAAATAAGACATAGTAGTAACTCTAGCTAATGTCTAGATATTAAAAGGGTTAAAAATAAATAATAGGCACTGAGTCACATTACCATTTATGTGTTCTTTATGGAAACTTAACTTTAAATTAAATATGTTTTTAAATAAAATTCCACATCATTATATCATTACTTGTGTTATGACAAACCGTTAAATAAAATTGCACTTAAAATGGTATTCCAACTAAAAAAAGACAGGTATAAGCAAAAGACGTGGAAAACAAAACCTATTTAAATTAAATTTCTACAATTTTAACATCACTAAATCACTAGCGGCATAATTACAAAATTTTACTTACATTTCCAAAATCGTGACCTCGAAGCACTTTTGCACTGCACCAGATATTGTAGCGATGGCTACATATTAAATTTGTATGTATAACCTACCAACTTGAAACGCAATATTTTGGTCAATACAACAGACGCGCAAACACATTACTTACGTAGTTCGTTATTTGTCCGGAAGCCTTTCGTCCCGGCAGAATATTAGTATTCTAGATTGCCCAGTTTCGACACACCAACTCAAGGAATATAGCTGACTTTGTTGAAACTTCACACATTGGTTGCAAAGAGTCCGGTGAAAGAAATTTGACAATCTATACATGGAGACATTCCTTGAATCGCATTATAGTTATCCGAATCACCCACTCGTTATATCTCCAAGCATTTTCAAAATCACACGTAAAAATAAATATCCTCTAGAGAAACACATTAATCAACAAAAACAAACCTAAAATTAGTTTGACGTTTGACAGTTTGACATAGACATCTAGCGAGATCCGTTTCTCCCAGTTTTGGATGAATTTTAGCGAACGTCGCGAAATTAGGAAATATTGTTAGAGTTATATTTAAATCTTAGTTATTGATAAATAATATTGTCTCGCTAAAACATTATAAATACCAACAAGTATTAGTCCGCTTAAAATGCTTTCCAATTTTGAAAGATTGCGAGTTGGTTTGACGTATCGCGAAGTGGTGTGGAAAGGAACGTTCTTGGGGACTCTTTGGCCGAAACCGAAAAAACTCGGGGGCTCGGGTTTGGTCTTCCGACATGATAGCCTGATGTAAAGCTAAATGTTAATTGATTAGTGCGAGGTTCCCGTATCCTGTAGCAGGATCAAGGACGGAAGTTGATTGTCACGCGTAGCCGCGTATATTGAAAAATATGCGTCCATCGCCGCCTCCGCTTCGGGATTAACGGACCATGTGCCGCCATCCCGCCACGTGGTGCATCACCGCCCCTGGACGCGCTTAGCGCTCTCCGCCGTAGGGTGCAGCTTCAGGGGATCCGTGGGCTGCATGCCGCGCGAAGCCCAGTTTCGTCGCCGGCGACCCCAAGGCGTCGCTACACGGATCCAAGCCATTGCAACCGCCTTCCGTCGCGCCAACCTCCGCTCGGCTTGGCGCCGCGGGAGCCTGGTAGGCATAAGTTGAGGCGCTGTCGCGCTGGAGCAACGCCGCCGCAGCGAGGACCTGACGAGTGAAGCCACTCCGTGCCGACCTACGATCTCCAGAAGAGTAAGACACGACGTGTTCGCCGGATAAATGGGACGGAGCAACATGAGTGCACGTAGACTGTGGTATACAGTCCTGGCCAGGTATCTCACTTGCGTTTTTACCATCTAACAGTGCGGTTAGTTATAAGCGGTGTGACAAACTTACCAATTTCGCCTTCAGCGATTTGGAATTTCAGTTTTTATCTTAATTGTATTTCAGTCCGCCTTCAGCGGGATTTGTCTCTCGAATAAATAGCATGCATTGTAACCTGTGTTATTAATGATATCACCCCGCCAAGTTCCCAGGGCTTAAGGTCACACATCACAAGAGGTCCTTGCACTTCAAAAGTTCAATGCTTTACTCTGAATACTATCTTGGTAACCTTTCTCATGAGTTAATGTCGTGGAATGTTAAACTAGCAACTAAGTAAGTAGGAGACCTTTGTTATTAATATAAAGATTGCATATTTATTCATCACCGATAAAGAAACCTATATCACACATATATATCACACACACCCCCATTCAGTCGAGCCTCTTTCATTTTTTTATACACGACAATATCAAGTCGAAAAGAGGGCTACAGACTGTGGCGCTGCCGTTTTATAGTTTTGCTTCGAGCCCACGTGTCATTTCCGTTTTAGCAACTAAATAATACAATTTTACCAATTCAATAATCAATTATAGATTTCTTAACGAAAATAGCATTTAAATGTGTAGTAAGATATTTAAACTACTATTACTAAAAAAAATACACCTTACACATAATAGATAAAGTAAAATAAATTACATTCGTTATAAATTAGCAACTTCCGGTATTTACTATTTCGAAACAATGTCTTTTAATTACGCCAATACTTCAAGAATTATTTATGAACATGAAACGAGGTTGATAATTAAATGACTTAAATTTAAAATAATTCAATTGCACAGACTTTCATTTAAAATAAAATAATTCAATATCTAATAACCTCCGCGTGTTGCCATATTTCCAAGCAAGACAAGTACTCTTACATCAAGATAAACTTAATTAGAATAATTCGGGGGCAACATTTTAAAAATAATCTATCACCCGTGACTTCGTTAGCGTGGACTTTAGTTTATAAGAATCGTTATTTTGATATTTTTAATAAAACCGGTCAAGTGCATATCAGGTCACGCGCAGTGAAGTGTTCCGTAGTTGTGAATTTCGACTTAGAATTAAAACTAAAGATTTCATCATCATCTCAGCCCTTCTTCCGTCCACTGCTGAGCATAGACATGTCTTCGTCGACACATCTTGGTCTTGTGCTGCTCACATCCAGGTGTAACCCGCGACTTTGATTATTTCGTCAACCCATCGCATGGGCTCCGTCAGGCCAGTTGCCCTGCCTAGTGCTACTGTAAGTTCTTGACCGTTGCCAAATTACAGCTTCTTGGTACTAATTATCTCTAAGTAAAACCACGGACAGAGAGACAGACAGAAATGGTGAAACTATAAGGGTTCCTTGTTTACTATGATCACACATTATCTCTAGTCACAGTCTAAGTCGATCGGAATTTTGACTATTAATATCGTTTTTTGCCAGATATTTCGACGGCCCTTCTGCCATCATGGTTCTGCCAGCATGGACTGTAAACTACATGTAAACTTACACTGTTACCGAATGTTACTGCTACGCCGTGGGTCTCTCTAATACGAAATACTTATGCAATACGTAGTGACTTTGCTAATATTTCATTCATCTTCCGTCTTTTGGCGTCAGTTTCCACATCACTAATCTGTTGTAGCTCTCTGCAGCGGACTGCTCCCACCGTTTATACGTATCACCCCCTCTCCCCCGCCCTCCCGATGTGGCGGTGCAATGGTAAGCCTTGTCAAACATGTTTTTCGCTAAGCGGGAGATGAAAGTCGAGAAATAAGCATTTCTACTTTAAGTCCCGACGGATGACGGCGTTCCTCAAGTAACCTTAAACATAGGTTTTCTTAAGATCGCCTTAATCATGAGCCGCGTCCGTAGCTGGAAGCGAGAGGAAAGTACTGGATAGACCTTCCCCCGGGTCATTTTCACTATCGTCACCATTCTATTGATGTGGACTTTCAAGCTGAGGCATCTGCCAAACTTTTAATACCTCCAGGTATTTGACGTGCCAGTGTGTCGGCACATTTTACCAGTAGAGATTCAAGGATGGTAGGAAGTTAGTGTTCTCTGAGATCAATGTCTGCTTAGTGTTCACTAAGAACCTCCGTTTGAAGAGTTTCTCGGGTAGGGCGTCCTATACGGCTGTTTAGAGTTTTGGAGAACTGGAAAATGACCATGATCTTTCGTTCCTCAGGGAAGGAGGTTACAATACTAAGTAGTCTTGGTATGGGTGTTCCACACAAGTAGATATTAATTGGTGACTTTTAAACAGTTTCACACGCCATTTTCGGTCATTTTATTCCCTTAATGGAGTGTAAAACTGTGTAAAAGCCACCTATTAATATCTGGGAATTACTTTACCTTTAGAGCTTATTTTCAATCGCTCAATGACGTGTTTTGAATCGTATAATAAAAGAGCACTTAATAAAAGCAACCTAACTTCACATATTTCACTATATTTAAAAAATCGCGTAAGAGATATTTGTGTAAAACTTACCAATATTAATTTTTAACTCGATCCGCAACACATTATACCACTTTTAGAATTTTAACTCTAGCAAATTCACATGTAACACTGCTTGTTTCAGTTAAACACAGACATGTGACATGTTTCACTAGACACTCAGAAACACTGAGTTTTAGCAATATAAAATTGCTGAAACCTAAAAGATCTGACCATAGTGCATTATGCAATGGATAACCGCTTTAGATAGGCCGATCGCTCATGCTGGTGATCTAATTCGTGGGCACCTTTAATAAATATATTAGCAAAGTTGTAACTTTTCATTTTGTTAAGATACAGCAAAGGTGACAGTCAAGTTAATTAAATTGTCTAATTATGAAATTTATAAAACAAAATTAATCCTTAAACTTACAATGTGTTTGTCCTACTATGCTGACGAATGGGGTTAAGCGACATGGCAACTTGTTGCCAAATACAATACGTTGCATTGTATGCGGACCATCAAGTTGTGGAAAGACAAATTTAGTGATAAGCTTATTATTGCATGAAAATGGTCTACGATTTCGTAATCTGTACGTATATTCAAAATCCTTATACCAACCAAAATACTTATTTCTAGAAAAAGTATTAAATATGGTGCCAGTGTATCGTTTAAAAAATATAGTCATAATACTGAAGTGTTGAATCCGCAGGAAGCTGATCCAAACTCTATTATAATATTTGACGATGTTGCCTGTGAAAATCAAAATAATATACGGGATTATTTCGCTATGGGACGTCATAAGAATATTGACTGTTTTTATCTTAATCAAACTTATACCAAAATACCGAAGCAACTCGTGAGAGATAATGCAAACCTTATTGTATTATTCAAACAGGATGATGTCAATTTAAAACACGTTTATGAAGAACACGTGCGTTCTGATATGTCATGGTATCAATTCCGTGAATTGTGTTCAACAGTGTGGAAAGAACTGTATGGTTATGTTGTAATAAATAAGGATTGTGAGCGAAATAAAGGATGTTACAGGATGAAATTTGATACATTTATAGTTATAGATTAGCATTAAAAAGAAACTGTCATTATGATAACAACTCACTTTATGTGAGATTCTGAACAAGAACGGATCATAAAATGGAGTAAAATATAAAAAAACAAATCGTGAAATCCGCAGCTGCTGTAAAAAGAAAGGTGGGTTTGATAAGAGATACAAAAAACGCGAGCAACATGGCTTTAGAAACAATATTCAAACCTATCGTTGATCCACTTAATCAACTGTCAAGTAAAAACATTAGAAAATATGACGAAGAAAAAGAGGAGAATTATATACCGGAAACAAAAATAAGGAAGTTAAGTGAAAATGAAGAATCATTTTTTACTAAAGAAGACTTAGATGAACCATTTGTCGAGGAAGAACACGATGAAGAAAACTATGATTCTCATTACCACAATTCTAAAAAAACCCTTACTGTATCACCCTCTGAACACAACCTAAGTGATGAGTCCTTCAAATCTGTTCGCTCATCACCGACCTCTAAAGATCAAACACATCATGATGATATGTCTTGGTCATCCGAAGCACTTAATGATATTCCTTTTGGTATCAGACATGATCGCGGAAAAGTCTTGCTAGGCAACATACGTAACTTCGACCAAGATGTGACATGAAAAATAGGAACTCGTATTATTAAAAAGACACCGGGTTTAAAAGAATTACTTTTCAAGAAAATACCAAACATGGATTTAATTACAGATGAAGATTTACAATATTACAAATTGTTGTTATTGGAAACCAATGCTCATCGACGTAACTACGATCCTAAGAAGCCTATTAATAGTAATAAAGGTTTTAAATACACGAACATCATTAAACCTCTATTTAAATTTACTAGAACTGTAACCACTAGTACTGAGAGTCTTTCAAAGGGGTATGAAGCTGTTAAAAAATTTAAAAAAAAAAACTGATTTGGTGTATTGGAATGATCCTAATGAGTTAGTAGAACGACTAAAATTATTGTTAGGGTCACGGGCAGCTGGCAACACAGGATTAGATAACGAAATTATTGAAATTATAACAGAATTACAAGAAGCTGGGATAGTGAATGTACAACTTAAAGAGCATTCACTGGGAAAATTAAGTAGTATTATATCTTAGTAGTATCTAGAGAATTTAGGAATATATAAAGAGCATACATTAAGAGACTTGAGCAGTTTACATATAATATTCGCTCTATATACATAAATTATATTGCAATGAATATAGACAAATTCGGTCACCACGTTCATAAGCGTTTAAGAGTTTCTAAATATTTTGACTCTCTAAACGACCTATTAACCAAATCGGAAACGGGAGATTACAATCTAAAACTAACAAGATTAAAGGGATTGTTACATCCAAAGGAAGATAACGACGCGGTCAACAAAGCCTATTTGGATAAAGAAATTCAAGATTTAAGAGCTGAATTAAAACAAATACAAACAAATGTAAAAAATTATCTTAGTGGTTTAGAAAAAGCTGTTTCGTCTTATATAAGTTTCACATACTATACAAAAACTGATATAGATTCAATTATGTCAAGGTTAAATAAAAATGAGTAAACAAAATATAGTTGACGAGCTCCATAGATCAGCGAGAAGGAATTTTCCACGTCGTTGTACAATTATAAAAGGAATGGATGATTTGTGGCAAGCTGATCTTATAGACTTACAAAAATATGCACAGTTTAATAAAGGATACAAATACATATTGGTTGTTATTGACGCTTTATCGAAATATGTTTGGGTGAATCCTCTTAAAGCCAAAACAAAGGACTGTGTTACAGATGCAATGCGACATATATTGACTGAATCAACTCGAAAACCAAGCAATTTGCAAACAGATTTAGGTAAAGAGTTTTACAATGAACATTTTCAAAGATTGATGAGCAAATATAAAATAAACCATTATTCTACTTATTCTGTAAAAAAAGCATCGATAGTTGAGCGAGTAATAAGAACATTAAAAAGTCATCTATACAAATTATTTAGTCTTTATGGACAGTATCAATGATTAGGCAGTAATTTGAAATCCGTTGTTCAACGTTATAACAGGACACCCCATAGCATAACAAAGTTTAAACCAATAGACGTTAATAAGTATAATGAGACTTTAGTCAAGGCTAATATAAATAAAACTCAAAAACAACATATCACGAAATCCCTGTTTCATGTTGGTGATCATGTTCGAATTAGTAAGTATAAAGGAGATTTTAGTAAAGGTTACACCCCTAACTGGTCAACGGAAATATTTACTGTTAAAAAAGTAACTTGTACCAAACCACCTACTTATCAAATAGAAGACAAACATAAGCAACTAATTTTGGGAACATTTTACGGTTATGAATTACAGAAGACTAAGTTTCCTGATCTTTATCTCATTGAAAAAGTTATAAAAAGAAAAGGAACTAAATTGTTTGTAAAATGGTTAGGACTAAGTGATTCCGAAAACAGTTGGGTTGACAAAAGTGCACTGTTGCAGTAATATAAGTCAAGTAACGGAAGGTTAAACATCAGTTTCGGCTTATTCATGAAGAAAGGAAGTGGTATTATTAACAGTTTAATTGATAAGTTACCGTTTGAACTACATTTACCCGGATATCAGTTTTGCGGTCCAGGAACCAAATTACAGAAAAGGTTATTAAGAGGTGACCGAGGTATTAACGATTTAGACAGGGCGTGCATGTATCACGATATTGCGTATAATAACAGTGATATTAACATTCGACATAAAGCTGATTTAGAACTTTTAAACATGGCAAAACAAAGGTTAAAATCCAAAAATGCAGGTAAAAGAGAAAAAATTGCCTCATGGATTGTAAAAAATGCTATGAAAGCAAAACTAAAAGCAGGCGCAGGAGCGCAATCATTTATGAAAATTGTGAAAAAAATACAGTCTGGTTTGAAAAAAATTAAACGTAAAGATAAAAACACTGCTATTAAATATGCTTATGCAGCTGCAAAGAAAATATTTACAAACAAAAGTGGTATGCGCTTACCACGCTATATACCTATTCCTAAGTGTGGTGGAGTTTTACCTTTGATTCCCATCTTTGCTGGATTATCGGCTCTCGGTTCACTAGCTGGTGGAGCTGCAGGTATAGCAAAAGCTGTAAATGATTACAAAGTGGCTAAACAGAATCTTCAAGAGTCTGCACGACACAACAAAACAATGGAAGCAGTTGCTCTTGGAAAAGGATTATACATCAAGCATAGTAAAAAAGGAGCGGGATTATATCTGAAAAATTCAAAAAACTAATGAAATGGCTACCCAAACGACCACTAACTAATTTCGATTTATTAGAGTATGCTAACGATATACCTTATTTTCGTGGTGTGTTTATGAGAAATTCTTTACCTACGAAACCAAGAAAAATAGAGTGCGCAATACTCAACCTTGATAGTTGTAATAACCCTGGAACTCACTGGGTAGCCTACGCGAAGCTTGATAATTATTCTGAATATTTTGATAGTTTTGGCAATCTAAAACCACCATTAGAGTTAATAAAATATTTGAAAAATACATCCATTAAATATAATTACATTCAACATCAGAACTTCGGATCCATGAACTGTGGACATCATTGCTTGAATTTTGTAATAAATTTTTGGAAAAATGTATTTAAGTGAATAAAAAAATTTTTTTTTTAGTACAAACATGTCTTTCACTGTGTCAATAACTGGGGTGGGAAGCTCCTTGACAACAAAATATTCACCAACTCAAGAATTACTTGGAGATTATGAATGTGATCTTTTATACTTTTCTACTTTTAATTCGATTCCCAACATAGACGAGAGAAATAATAAATTATATTATGGAAATGAAGTTATCGAGATTCCAGAAGGGTCTTATGAACTTCAAGATATACAAGATTTTTAAGTAGTAATATTACAAATGCTTCCTTTAAACTTACTTGTAATAACAATACACTGAAAACTAATATTTTCTGTTCCAAAGATATTTATTTTGAAAAACGTGATTCAATTGATAGAATTTTAGGATTCGGAAAAGAGACTGTTAAAGCTAATAAAAGTACTGAATCTCGTTATCCTGTCAGCATTATATCTACTACTCTCGTGCGCATCGAATGTGATGTAGTGAGCGGATCTTTTGTAAACGGAAAACCTAGTCACATAATTCATGAATTTGTGCCTAACGTACCACCTGGTTATCGCATTATTGAAATTCCCAAGAATATAATATATTTCCCAATCAACCAAAATTCGATTACTGATCTGAATATCAGATTGCTGGACGCTGAAAACAATCAAATCAATTTACGCGGTGAGGAGGTTCAGCTATATTTACATTTCAGAAGAAAATGATTAATTTTAATAAAAACCCTATTCCATCCTCTCTTCAAGTTAGTTTCAAGAAAACATCTCAGAAAAGAAGACCTCTACATTCTTCACAGAAGAAGCTTTCAAAAAATAAACAAGAATATTTGAAATTGGTAGGATTATTAAAATGAATATTTTAAATATATCTCAACCAACAGCCTACGACAACAGCGTGGAAAGTTTCGAATTTTATTCATACAAGCCGTACGAGACAAGTTTCAACAAGAATGATGAAATCCGAATCCCTATTAACCAACAAGACTTGTACATATTACCCTCTCTCAGCACATTGTACATTGAAGGTAAAGCAAACGTATACAATAGTAAAACAAAAGAAGTACTTTCAAGTGTTAGCTTTGTCAACAATCCTGCATTATTTTTATTTCAAGATATTCGGTATGAATTAAATGAAGTTGACATAGATAGAATAAAAAATGCTGGTATTACTACAACCATAAAATCATATCTTTCCTTAAATGAAAATAAATCTAAATCTGCAAAAGTATGGGGCTGGTCTCCTACTGGTACAACTAATGTTCATGACGGTTCATTCTCTGCTTCAATACCATTAAACAGAATATTAGGCTTCGCGGAAGATTACGAAAAAATCATAATAAATTGCAAACATGAGTTAGTGTTACTAAGAAGCAACAGTAACCTTAATGCATTAATATTAAATAATAAAGAAATTGTTGATGATATAGTTATTAATTAAATAGTTTGGCGAGTTCCACACGTCAAAATAACTGATCGTGAAAGAATTAATTTATTGAAACATCTGGAAAAAGATCGTGCTATTTCATTAGCTTTCCGGAATTGGGATCTCTATGAATACCCAGTACTCCCCAGAACTCGTAAACACACTTGGGCAATTAAAACTACATCGCAAACTGAGAAACCACGGTTTGTTATTATTGGGTTCCAAACCAATCGTAAACATCAACCACAAACGTCAATGGCAGAATTCGATCACTGTAATATTCGTGATATAAAAGTTTTTTTTAAATTCATCGTATTACCCCTATGAAGGATTGAACATAAGTTTCTCAGAAAATAAGTTTTCTTTATTATACGAACAATATGCAAGATTTCAGCAGTCTTATTATGGACGTCGAGCAGAACCTTTGTTGAGCTTAAAAGAATTCAAAGACGTTTCGCCATTATTTGTTATCGACTGTTCCCGTCAGCAGGAAACATTGAAGGGCTCTATAGACGTGAGAGTAGAAATTTAAGCTGACCAAGAAATACCTGATCAGACAGCAGCATATTGCTTGATATTAAACGATTGCATATTTGAATACAAGCCTTTGAGCAACATTGTTAAAAAGATATCATGAATAAAAACACAAGAAAAAATATATACCATCTTTTATTTATTACTCAATTAATTCTACAAATACATTATATCATTTATATTAAAATATGTTTATATAACTATTACTAAATTTATCAAAGACATACTTAATCTTAATTATCACAAAAAAATTATATACTATCTTTTATTTATTACTTAATTAAATACAATCATTTTTATTAATATAAATAAGTATATACACACATATATATATATATATATATATATATATATATATATATATATATATATATATATATATATATATAACTCGTAACCGTTTCGACGTCCCATACAGACGTAAATGCATTTAAAATAGCGTCCACCTGCTTTTCGCGTCCCATATACGGTCGCCAGATCGATTTCAATCGCCAAACCACTCCTCGTGGCCTAAAGTACCACAAGGATTAATTATTTAAAAAAAAATTGGACTCCATTTTGGAACCACTCTACACAAACTTGTATTTTCATTAGTTCTTGATTATTCCACTTCAATGGAGTAGCGCTGTAGTTGCGCAATATACCGTTCGCAACAATGTAATGAATGAATACGACCAGTGAGATTGTTATGACTAATGACTAATAAGAATTCGGCTTATCTACTTCCTGGCGTGGCTACACAGTGACCTTTGCCTAGTACGAAATGAAATGCATTACTTACATCTAACACTGATTTTAAGTTTTAACTCAATATATAAGGTCTATCAAAATATACTGAAACCATTTTAAGGGTGAATTCAGTGCATGATACTGAACAACTTACCCCAAGGAACACGTATCAAAATATGATAAGTAATGTTTGGCCTACCATACAAGTTGACCGATCAGCTGACCCAAGTGTAAAGAAAGCCAAAAATCATTTTCCATATTTCGACATATGTTTCTTGGAGAAAGTTGTTTACTATCACAGACTGAAGTCGCCCTTAAAATAGTTTCAGTATATTTTGTTACACCTTATATAGTCGACACTCTGAACATACAGTTCAACGTAATATTCGACGTCCGTCAGTATTATGGAATATCTTGTACAAGACGATTTACTCTATAATACTCACGGGCACGATACTTAAAAACAACTAAGCTGAAAAGAATACGTAGTTAACAAACTTGGAACATTAGTGTTCAGTGGTCTGTACATTTAAATAATTGGCCAAGTGCGTGTCGGGCCACGCGCAGTGTAGGGTTCCGTATTTGCAAATGCCAACTTTGAGTTCATGCCACTAAAACGTCTAAGTATCTATTGAATTAGTACGAAATTTTCCTTTTCGAGTACATTTTATAAGTTGATCGCCTATAACTTTTTAATTTGTTAACCCTACTTAGCTCTGATAGTTTTCCTATAAACTACTTTATATATACTATAGCTGTGATTTTTTTCACGTGTCCATATATAACCGTTTAGCAGATAGATGGGGAGACACGTGACTTTAACAAAAAAAATTTTTCACTTTAAACCTAAATATTTCAGACACGGATCCCTAAATCGAAAAATGGTGTTTCCAGCTTACAATATTTTTGAAAGACCTATTTAACGATACCCCACACAATGTGTTTGTAGAGAAAAAAAATATTGACTTCCTCTTTACTTGTATGGCAGCTACCCTAAAAAAAATTTGTTTCCATATTTTATTTTACGAATTTTTCGCCATAACTGATGTACATATCTATGCCAAATTACAGCTTTCTAGTACTTATAGTTTCTGAGTAGGACCGCGGATGGACAGACAGACAGACAGACAGACATGGCGAAACTATAAGGGTTCCTTGTTTACTACGGAACCCTAAAAAAGGAGAAAAAGTTTGTCTTCTTAATTAGTTTTTGATTTGGCAGTATTTATTTTTAACCCCCAATAAAAAAAGAGGTATGTTATAAGATTGACGTGTGTGTTTGTTTTGTATTTTTTTGTATGTATATTACGTGACAACTCCATCATTAATGAATTGATTTTAAAAAATCTTTTTGCATTTGATTATGTACGCTTTCAATTCAGTTTATATAATATTTCATCAAAATCGGTTTATAAGTTTTGTAGTAGTTGATTATTATATCTTTAAGATAGCATAATTATAATTGAAAGCTACACTTACTCAGCTATACTTTTTTTAGATTGATGGATCAGGGGCTAATTAAAATTTTCAGTTTCCATACTGATCTGGTAGAAAAAGATAAACGTAGAATGTGCCAGCTGATTTTCTTCCCGCGCAGTACGTAAAAGATATATGAGAGAACGGGTGAAGAACTAAGGAATATTTTTAATAGGCGATGCGGCTAGCAACCCAAAAACAAGATCAAATAGTGATATTTGATCCCATTTTTAGGGTTCCGTAGCCAAATGGCAAAAACGGGACCCTTATAGATTCGTCATGTCTGTCTGTCTGTCTGTCCGTCCGTATGTCACAGCCACTTTTTTCCGAAACTATAAGACCTATACTGTTGAAACTTGGTAAGAAGATGTATTATGTGAACCGCATTAAGGTTTTGACACAAAAATAAAAGAAAAACTAAAAATTTTGGGGGTTCCCCATACTTAGAACTGAAACTCAAAAATTTATTTTTCATCAAACCTATATGTGTGGGGTATCTATGGATAGGTCTTCAAAAATGATATTCATGTTCCTAATATCATTTTTTTCTAAACCGAATACTTTGCGCGGGAGACACTTCCAAAGTGGAAAAAAGTGTGTCCCCCCCGTAACTTCTAAAATAAGGGAATTATAAAACTAAAAAAAATATATGATGTTCATTACCATAAAAACTACCAGCGAAAATTGGTTTGAACGATATCTAGTAAGTAGTTTTTTTTTAATACGTCATAAATCATAAACGGTAATTTACCTTTCATTCAATCAACACAAATATAAAAATTAAAAAAAAAAACATACTGCAAGACTTATATTATGTTACTTGCTACTACGGAACCCTTCATGGGCGAGTCCGACTCGCACTTGGCCGCTTTTTTTACCTAAATGCCCACAAACTTGCTGAATGTGGCCTTTGGGTTTTGCACCCCAGGGCTTTGTCTACACTGCAAGGTGTAAATTCGTGATAGTATGTATGTATGTTACTTTGTCACTTTTGGTGTTCCGTACCCAAAGGGTAAAACCAGGACACTATTACTAAAATTTCACTGTCCGTCTTTCAGTCGTCACCAGACGGTATCTCAAGAGAGTTTGTATGTTTACATATTATGTACTTCTTTTGCTACTATGACAACAAATACAAAAACCAGTATAAAATATTTAAGGCGGCCTCCCATACAAGAAAAATTATTTTTCCCGTTATTTGCTCGTTAATGGCATGGAACCCTTCCTGCGTGAACTCGACTCGCTCATAGCCGGTTTTTAGGGTTCCGTAGTAAACAAGGAACCCTTATAGTTTTGCCATGTCTGTCTGTTTGTCGGCCCGCGGTCCTACTCAAAAAACTATAAGTACTAGAAAGCTGTAATTTGGCATAGATATGTATATTAATCATGACGAAAAAGTCGTAAAATAAAATCTGGAAAAAAAATTTTTTTTAGGTTAGCTGCCATACAAGTAAAGAGGTAGTCAATATTTTTTCTTTTTGACAAACACATTGTGTGGAGTTTCGTTGAATAGGTCTTTTAAAAACATTGTGAGCTTGTTAACACCATTTTTCGATTTAGGGATCCGTTTCTGAAATATTTGGTTTTAAAGTGCAAATTTTTGTTGGAGGCAAGTGTCGTCCCCCCCCCCCCTCTATCTGTTAAATGGTTATATATGGCCACGTGAAAAAATTCACAGCTATAGAATATATAATGTAGTTTAAAGGAAAACTATCAGAGCTAAGTAGGGTATACAAATTAAAAAGTTATAGGCGATCAACTTATAAAATGTACTCGGAAAAAGAAATTTCATACAAATTTAATAGATAATTAGTTTTAAACGTTTTTAGTGGCATAAACTCAAAGTTGGCTTAGGCTTAGGTCTTAGATATTTTTTCTAATCCGTAAATATTAAAAACAGCGATGCCTAATGTGTAGTTATCAATACAGTAACATATCGTATTAACTTTTCATTTAATTTATTATTATTTTTAAATCAAGTACCTATTACAAGAAAGTATAATTCGAGAAGCAAATAAGCGGCTAAGTGCAAATCGGACTCGCCCATGAAGGGTTCCGTAGCAGCAAGTAACATAATATAAAATTCTTATAGTATGTTTTTTTTATATTTTTATATTTGAGTTGATTAAATAAAAATTAAACTACGGTTTACGATTTATGACGTATTAAAAAAAGTTATTTGCAAGATCTCGTTCAAACCAATTTTCGCTGGTAGTTTGCATGGTAATGAACATCATATATATTTTTTAGTTTTATCATTCTCTTATTTACTCCCATGCTGGTCTGGGAGAAATAAAAAAACTTAGAATGTACCAGCTGCTTCTCTTCCCACGCAGATCGTAAAAGCCGATCGAGGGAATGGGCAAAAATGCAAATCATGTTAACAGGCGATGCGGCTAGCAACCCATCACTGTATTGATTGCTTTTCCATCTTCTCGCCCACCATGACGCTAAAAGTGGCTTTTGAGTCTTGCGGCCCTGGGCTCTGCATAGAGCCGCAAGACCCAAAATGCTCTGTCTGCCCCATTAGGGATAAAGACGTGATAGTATGTATGTATGTATTCTATTATTTTAGAAATTACAGGGGGGGGGACACATTATTCCACTTTGGTAGTGACTCTCGCGCAAACTATTAAGTTAAGAAAAAAAAATGATAAAAGAAATCTCAATATCATTTTTGAAGACCTATCTATAGATACCCCACACGTAACAACGGGTTTGATGAAAAATAAATTTTTGAGTTTCAGTTCTAAGTAAAGGGAACCCTCCAAACTGTATGTTTTTTTTCTACTTTTGTATAAAAATCTTAATGCGGTTCACAGAATGCATCTACTTACTAAGTTTCAACAGTATAGTTCTTATAGTTTCGGAAAAAAGTGGCTGTGACATACAGATGGACAGACAGACAGACAGACAGACATGACGAATCTATAAGGGTCCCATTTTTGCCATTTGGCTACGGAACCCTAAAAACGTTAAAAGGAACTATGTAGAAAATCTTAACTAAATTATATACTTCATCAATTTATAAGTTTCGTTTTTTTATACTTGTAAGTTGGCCAACAAGCATACCTGCGGTCCATCTTATGGACCGCTGTTGCCGTAGCCTATGAATGTTTGCAACACCAGAATGTACCAGCTGCTTCTTTTCCCGCGCAGGCCGTAATAGCTGGCAAAGAGTTCAACAATCTCAGTAACCATGTCAATAGGCGATACCGCTTAGCAACCCGTCACTAATTTGATTCCGTCTTCTGCATATATGCCTACCAAAGTGCTAAATATAGCTTTAGGAATTACTTATAACCTTGGGCACTGTCTTCCCCGCTAGGCATAAAGACGTGGTAGTATGTACGTATGTCAATATTCCATGCTGTTCTGGAAGCGAAATAAAAACATAGAATGTACCAGCTGCTTATCTTTCCGGGCAGGTCGTAAAAGTCGATCAAGGGATATAGCGCCGTACAACCTTTGTCAATTTTTCCTAACCTAGGGTTGCTTTTAGTTTACCTTTTGGCTTGCAAAGAGTAACCTCGTCAAATCACCTAGTTTAGGATTAGCGGACCCCGGATTCGGAAACGTTACCGCTAAAAATGCAACCGGAAATACACTAAGATAAGAAGAAGAAGTATTTACGTATATATCACACTGTATGCATGCAAAGTCTCCCATGCTGGTCTGGGAGAAATGAATAAACTTAGAATGTACCAGCTGCTTCTCTTCCCGCGCAAATCGTAAAAGCCGATCGAGGGAATGGGCAAAAATGCGAATCATTTTAACAAGCGATGCGGCTAGCAACCCGTCACTGTATTGATTGCTTTTCCATCTTCTCGCCCACCATGACGCTAAAAGTGGCTTTTGAGTCTTGCGGCCCTAGACTCTGCATAGAGCCGCAAGACCCAAAATGCTCTGTCTGCCCCACTAGGGATAAAGACGTGATAGTATGTATGTATGTATGTATGCATGCAAAGAATATTGGTATAACAAAAAGTGTTGTTTTTCTGTTAAAATTTGGTGTACGTACGTAAAAATGTATTGCGTTAAAGTTATATAAATAACCGGCTAAGTGCAAGTCGGACTCGCGCACGAAGGGTTCCGTACTATTATCTATAAAAATCAAGTTTTTTGTATGAGAGCCATATCTTTTATTAAAGTAAAAATACAACTGAGTATTTTAATATATTATTTCAAGTGCCTACCTGTTGCCATTATGGTTATCGGGCAAAAATAGGCCCAAAAATTGCTTTTATTGTATGGGGGCTCCCATACATCCCAATTATAAATATTTATTTTATTTTGTTTTTAGTATTTGTTGTTATAGCGGCAATAGAAATACATAATTTGTGAAATTTTCAACTTAGCTATCGCGGTTCTTGAGATACAGCCTGATGACAGACAGACGGACAGATGGACAGACAGCGAAGTCTCAGTAATAGGGTCCCGTTTTTACCCTTTGGGTACGGAACCCTAAAAAGTAAGAAAGACAGACAGCGGAACCCTCTGATTACGGAATCCTAATCATTACAAAGTATTTTAGCTGAAGCACACAAAATCAGCTATAGTTTTATACAAATATTATTTAATGTATAAAAAAACTCGCCGTCTGCCCGTGACCTCATTAGCACAATTATCATGACTTTGTACAGAGAGCGATCGGTTATATGATTTTATTATATGTATTGATATATATACAGCAAATTTTGCAACGTTTCAAAACGATACGTAACAAAGTATGAACAGAATGGACGTCATGTGCGTGGAATTTGGGAGAATAGCTGAAATATACAGCGACGCCCAGTAAGAGTTGATTTGAATGTGGGTTCTAATGGGTGCCAGGCTAAACATAATTTGAATATTGGTAAATATAGTGTTTTTTGTAGTTATAAATACATAACCTAATATTGATCTGACTGATCACATATTGCGCACTTAACACCACACTATCATCGTCTTGGCGTTGAGTTGGAGAACTTGGAGGAGACAAAGCACTGTATGTTGGGACACGCACACGCTCGTTCTCTAGATCCAAGATCTGAATTTTAATCATTTGGATGCCCTTTCGCGCCTTTTTAATTACATAAGACGATGATGCAAGTTCCTTGCTTCTCTTCAACGCAGCCTCCTTCTTATCTTCGATTTTCTTAAGTTCTGCAGCCCGATCTCTCAACACATGAATGAACTGTAAGTCTTCTGTAAGACCTTCGTTGGGATCTTGAGCGTATTGAGAGCACAATATGCAAGTGTGAGTTTCTTGTGAGTCCGACATGATCTGTAAAGAACAAAATATACATTTAATAATAAGTTACACATATAATATTTAGACATTAAGTGATATTAATAAAAATATGTCTACTTACATTAAGTTATAAACCGCGGTGGGTTTGAATCGGTTTAGCAGACGATGATGTATCGGAGATTGGCTGTTCAATAACAACTGAAAAACGATTATAAACAGCACGAGTCTTTTATATAACAATATACATTATGATTGTATTGCAAAACTCGACGTTCCTCGCAAACCAAACAAGAATAGACATGTTCATCTCCACTAGCCAGGTGTTAAGTTCAAATAGCTATCATATTTCATACACATGATTCAATAATATCTTGTACCTTTATACGAGCAAATCACCTAAACACCACTGTTCAACATAGGTCTCAAAAATGAAGAAATCGTTTATTGTCGTTACCATAATAATTGCAATAGGTTCCAAAATAAACCATAGCCAGTTTTAATTCGCTTTCACCGCCATCTAGCGGAGGCGATGTTAATGATATTAATATAGGGGGCGCTGGTTTATATGACAACCACCACATCGTTGTTTATATTGTGTGTTTGTTTGTTTGTTACCTCTTTACGCTTAAACTACTGAACAGATTTTGATGAAATTTGGTATGAATATAGTTTGAGACTGGGGAAGGACATAGGGTACTCTTAATCTTGAAATTCCCACGGGGAGCGAAGCCCGCGGGCACAGCTAGTATTATAAATACGAAAGTTAGTTTGTATATTTGTTTTTTACCTCTTCACGCTTCAACCACAGAACCGTTTTAGATGAAATGTGGTATGGATATAGTTTAAGACCCAGAGAAGGACATAGGATAGTTTTTATTCCGGAATTCCCACGGGGAGTGAAGCCCATGGGCATAGCTAGTAAAATTGTATTTTGAACGCCTGCTTATTTTAAATACTGTCTATCACGCACGCCGAATACATTTAGTAGTATTTTATTTTATATTTTAAAAGTAGCATATGAAAAAAAAACAACTAAATATGGTATAGTAGGTGTTTATTATAAATCATAATTAAAAAAGACAATATACAATATAATATCTTTAGCATATTGCAGATACACAAGTTTATTTTTGATTACAGTAAATCATATTTTAGTCGTCTTCATCGACTATTCGTCATACAAAAGAGTAACAATAACAATATATCTATTTTAAAACCAACTTAATTGATGACCCCAAATAAGGTATCAACTAAATATGGTACTATAGATGTTTATTATAAATCATTATGAATATGTATAGACAATATACAAAATAAAATCTTCAGCATCTTGCTGATACACAAGTTTACCTTAAATTATAGTTAAACATTTTTTTATTCATTTCCATCGATCATTCGTCATACAAAAGCGTTAACATTTTATTTTAAAACCAACTTGATTGATGACCCCAAGATAAGGTATCAATTTTATTTTTTTTGTTTTGTGCGTTTATCATCGCTAGCAGAGAGTGCAACTTTTTCTACTGACTGTGTGAAAAGTTCATGTTTAAGAGATTTAAATAAAATATTTCTTTTTTTCAGAGATGTATTATACATCAAAACATCATTATAATCTTTTATATTTAAGCTTTTTATTTCAGATTTTTTGACACCTTTACCTTTTTTTATTTTATTTTCTTTTGTTTTAATACAATATAGCTTTGACCTAAGACCCACAAATTCCAAAAGCAGATCTCCTCCGAATTCATCTTTAAAGAGCCCAGATATTTTTTTATTTTGACATAAGATTCCATACTGGTTGTTATTTTTATAATTACTCGTGTCAAAGTATGATTGAAAAAAACATTTAATATCTTTGTATACGTCCTTTGTCTCAATAGAATATAAAAAACTATCAGTGTCTGTATAACAAAGCTTTAAACTTTTCCCATAGAATGGTTTCATAATAGAATAGTGAAAATCATACATATGGTGTTTAGACATTTCCAATACTGTAAACCCTATGTAAATAGGCTTATCTAAGATAACTGACTCGGGTCTCATTTGTACAGCTACAAAATTTTCAGAAAATATAGTACAGCTATGAAAATTTGGTTTTGATATTAGTTGTTCAGCTGAGTAAGTTTTATTTGTTTTGTTTCTTGTATCAGTCCATCGATTTACTAAATGAATATTAACCCTTTTCTCAGAATCTTCTAGTGTTATTCCAAAAACACTATTATTTAATAATTTAAAAAAGTCCTGTTCAAATGTTGACTTAGCCTTTTGACGTAATTTTGTGTTCAAATCAATACTGTTATAAAAATGGATGTTGTTTAAATTTTATTACTCTGTGAATTTTCTTTAATATCAATCCATATCGTACACATGTTTTTAAATGAACAATATGAATTACATAATAAAATTTATCGTATAAATTAGGAATTAACTTTGGAGATTTAGATGCTAGTGGTGTAAATTTTTGTGGGCAAAATTGTAGGTCATTGTGAGCATCGTGGAGATGTTCAGGATATTCCAAATCAACTTCCAAGATATAACCATAATGAGAGTCATCGGGTACACTAAGAATATTAAGTTCATTAATTTCAGATTGGTTCATTAACGTAAAATCTGAATAGGGTAAATAAGAGCACATAGCATAACCATACAAATTATTACAATCTATATACAGCAAATAGTTATCGGGTAAGGATGAATTATAATTATCCAAATATTGATTATTTGCCTTTGAATATCTGGTAGAGCACAAACAGATTCCTCCACGAATACTCTGTTGTATCATGCGTATAATTTCTAGGTCGTTTAAAAGTTGAAGTTTTACTTTAGTTATCAATAACATTGCATCAAAACTTAAAGACCGTGCTGTTAGATAAAATGCAGGGTCTAATTTATAATTTGTTTTACAAGTTATACGGAAATTTTGAAAAACTGTTATTAGTATTACGGGACTTACCGCGATTAATATCGTTTTTTGCCAGATATTTCGACGGCCCTTCTGCCATCATGGTCGCTGGCCGACCTATTAATCGCGGTAAGTCCCGTAATACTAATAACAGTAATTGTGACCGTGAAACTCTAAAATCATATTTTGAAAAACATCTGCCAGTAAAATTACGTCTGTTTTTAGGTATAAGTCCGTGTATTCACCGAGATCTTTTAAACAAAATGTTTTCCAAACTTGATTTGCATGACGATAATCAGACTCTGAAACAGAGTCGTTAGTTAAATGGCTATAGAAACAATCTCGCGATGGTAAACTAAGTTCTTTATACAAATTCCAACGTCATATATTCGTATGGGTACACACCTTTTCGTCTTACTAGATCAAAATGCTTTTTCTCTGGAAAAAAAATTGATAAGTGCTTAAAGTCACTTTCGTTTAAGTTTGCAGCAAGTTTTTCTAAACTAGTACCTAAAAATTTAAATGAATCCACAAACCGCACTGGTATATATTCCTGATAACCTGTATTAAAAAATTTTGTAAATGATATATAGTTTTCCTTGTTTTTCGCAATTACCTTTATGTTGCCTTGCATTTCACCTAACTCTCGAATAAATAAGTGACTATCGTATCCGGACAAATTATGAAAAAATACTGGAACAAATTTTGGTAACTGATATTTAAGGTTACAGTAAGAATGAGCCGCTCCACGGTATGTTCCTGTTAGGTGACAATGATCTTTTACTTTGTCATCAAGTAACAATTTTTCGCAGAGAAAACAAAATTTTGATGTATTAAAATTTTCTTGCTCATCTGGTGTTAATGAAGACATAGGAATTGGAGTTTTTAAAATCTTGTATATTTGTTTTACGTCTTTACCAAGAAATTTCAGAAATTTTTCGATACAATCTTTCCCACGATAAGACACATATTTATTGAGAGAGCTATTAAAAGAACAGACGATATAATAGCCAAATGCTGCTGGTACATGTTTCTGCATAATAGATGTACATTTCGAGTCATGATTTTTTGATTCGGGTTCAACTAATAAAGATTCAAAATCAGCGTATATAACAAATGCATATCTTGCATTCTTTCGAAATTATTAAATTGAATTACAGTTCCTGGTTCAGGTAAAACTGTTCGAACCCCACCACAAATATGGTCATCAAATTTTTGTTTTATATTAAAAAATATCATGCACTCATCACAAAAATATATTTTTCCGGCATGTTTTGTTAACTGAGGTCTCAGTAATTTACTCAAATTTTTTATGAAGCAATAATGACGAAATTCACCTTTTTCTAATAGTAACAAATTGACATGATGTTTTCTTTTATGGTTAGTTTTGTATAAAGGACCCACAATTGTTGACTTTTTTCCAAGACCGTATACATTGACGCTAATTAGATGATTATTTTTTTCAAAGATTTTGATGTCCGAGAAACCAACGGGAAAAGTCATATTTTTGATATTAAGTTTATTTTCAAATCTGGGATAAGAAGATATTCTATGTGGATTGTTGACAGCTGGAAATAATGCAGCCATTATTACACCACAAAAAACAAAACTCATCATTATTTTGTACATTGACACAGGCGCGTTTTAATTTTATAGATTTCGGTAATTCAATAAATCTAGCACCTCTCAAAGGATTGTACTTATTGATGTTTACTTCTAAGTACAAATTGCGTAGAAATGTCCAGCCGCTGTCCCTTTCTTGAAATTCATCTATTTTATTAATAATAGTACAAACGACTTTGGAAAAAATTTCGTTAAAATTATAATAGTTATGTAATATAAAGTTTTCAGTAGAAAATGATTTTATATCGTTGTTTAATGTTGAAGGTAGATTAAATTCGGCAAACAACTCAAAGTTAACTTTGATTGAATTATATGTAGCGCGTCTTGCGGCTAATAGATGTTTTACACGAGATCTTAAACCTTGTAAGAATTCCATTGGTAGCGTTACTGCATGGTCATCTCCATCTGCGACCATAGACAGCACTCTGTATGAAGCAATTCTATTTCTGAACGCCCCACCTATATTTTTAATATCATTACTAATATCGATAGAATAATTGTTTTTATGTATATTACTTCTAAGATGACTTGAGAAAGCGCAACTCTTTACTGATAAATCGCAAACAGTGCAGTAGACTGTTTTATTAGTCATATTTACAGTAAATATGCAATAAAATTTACTAATATAATAGGTAGGTATGAGTGAAGAGTAAAATAATTATTGAACTCATAAATATAAGTTTATTTTATAGTTTAATTCAAAATACAATTGTAACTTTATATTACATAAATTTTAGATTATTGTAGATTAGATTTAAATAAATCGAATGGTTGATGGAAAGAGAGTTAATATGCGGTAATTGAATAACATAGAACATTTCTTATTAAGAAAAAAACAATTATAGTATTAATGTAAAAAAGACAAAACTTGTCAAATTATAAAAAATTGCTATCATATGTAAAGTCCGTTTTGCACTTTTTAAGAAATCTTTTAGTGAGCGCAAAACTTACTTATGTTATAAAAAAGAATTAATCAAAGTTATAAAAAGAACTAAAATTCCTTATTAGAAAAAATGACTTCAGCTGTAAAGTGCGCTTTGCACTTTTTAAGAAACGTTTTAGGAAGCGCAAAACTTACTTATGTTATTAAAACTATTAAACAGGTAATAAAAAATATTAAATTTTCTTATTAGGAAAAAATTTGCCTTCAGCTGTAAAGTGCGCTTTGCACTTTTTCAAAAAACCTTTTAGTGAGCGCAACTCAGGAGCGTCACCGTCTGCTCTAAACTTTAACAGTAAGACAGCGTGCTCCCACCTATCTTTTGGATCAACGAGAGCTATATCCACGGCGTTGTATACCTTCACCTCTACGAATACATCGCCGTCTAAGTTGACTGTACGCCTCACTACACCGTCCGCCACTCGCCGTGTTAGAACGGACTGCAGGGTCTGCGGGCTCTTGACAGTCTTATCGTAGACTTCGTCTTCGGTATCGCTGTCATGCCAACCGGTCTTACTAGGCGCTGCGGATTTTTTCGGTTGCTGTCTTGGCTTCGCTGGCTTGGATCTACATAGTAGAGAAAAAAAGGTTGATTTATTTAGCTGAAGTAATAATTCTTCTATAAAACTTTAGTGATTAGGTGTAATGAATTAAGTGTGTAACATAAATATCAATACAGGAGTATGAAGTATTACAAAATAATGTGAACAGACAGAAATAAGAAGTAGAAAACTATGTATACTCGTTTTAAATCTAAGGTAATTTAAGTAATATTATAAAACTTACTTTTTAGGTAAGACTTCTACGTCTGACTCGATTATGTCCTCCACTAACTGCTGTCGCTTTTTTGACTGCTTACTGGCAGCGGGGCTTGATCTGCAATCAATACATTAAATATTAGAAAAGCATTGAAAATATAAACACTATGTTGATTAACACTATTCTAAAATCCTTTCAGGCACTTTAAAATTAGATAATGTTTAAAATAGTGTTTTAAGTAGTTTTAGTTTATTTTATAGAGGTATAATTTAATTTAAGTAGTTATGTAATTTAAAATTAGATTTATATAGTATTATGATTTCGTTTTCATAATAATTAATTGATTCAAATAATGAATGTTTAAAATTGATATTTACCTTACTCTAGAAGTTGATGGCTCTTCGTCAGAGTCGAAAAGTGGGTCCCACACTTATTTTTCGCTCCCTTAGTAGGACGCTTTTTGATGTAATCAAACTCCGACCTGAAATTAATGATATTATTAAAGTCAAAGTCAAAATGCGAGTCTGACTAACACGACAAATAAAGTGTGGATAAATCAATATATTGCAATCTCGTTATCTTATTTTTTTTAAATCAATATAACGAATATAAACTTACGAACATTATAGTTCTCGCGTAGATTCTCGTCTTGAAAGACTGGCTAGCAGCTGGATCGGCGTTGCTGGTTGGCAACAGGCAGGGAGACGTCGTAGAGTCACACACACACACACTAGTGCTTCAGTAGACTGTGTCTAAGTTGGCACTCGTCGAAATTAATTGGGTGAAAAACCACCCTACAAGATTATATATGCAGCGTTTTAGCCGAATCATGAATATTTTTGCAGATATTGTAAACCTTTAGGTGTGCCGAAAAAATTTCCGATTCACATATAAAAATTTGCAATAATAATACATGACTTAAGCCAAACGGTGTACAAAGTATGAGTTTTAATAGCATAGGTAAGCACTTTATTTTAGTCGAATTTATTAAAGCAGAACTCGAAAACAAAAGTTTCATGTTGCAAACTTCCTTTGAAATACGATCATCAAAAAAGGCCGCCTATGTCAATAGCTAATTAACCAACTGACAAAAGAGGGTTAAACAACAGAAAACAGGAACTGTATCAGACCTTCATCCCTTACGGTAGGCAGAGCCTAGGGCATTAAGACCAAAGGCTACGTTTAGCATATATTGGTGGTGCATAGGTGGTAAATAGAACCAAATAATGATGGGTTGCTAACCACATCAGCTATTACCATAGTTCGTCAGAATTTTCCTCAAGCGACTTTTACAATCTGCACGGGAGGAGAAGCTGCAAAGGGTAAAAATTGTATGTAAAGGTGCGATCACATTAGGTGTTGTTTAAAATGACTTGTGTTCGTACTACTAAACATCTTTTTGCAATCAACATGTAGTGATATAGGTTAAACTAGAAATCATATCTTGTATAGGTATTATTAGCAAATAAAAAACATTTTCTACAAATTGCGAATCAAAGATATAAATTTTAGACATGAAGAATTAAATTTGCTAAAGGTATTTTAATTCACAAGTTATAGGAAAGAGATTTTGAAATTTAAGTGGAGAGGAAAGAAAAATAATATTTTGTACTACCTACTTATACTTTATATATTTGCACTTGGTCGTAACTATCCTTTACAACTGTTTTGTAAGCTTAGGCAGTGCCGGTTTTAGCCCTACCAGCGCCCTGGGCGAAATTTCTAAGGTGCCCCCACCTAAACGCAATGCAAACCCATTCGAAACAAGATTTACGTTTTAAAAACTAATACCTGATTACGGAAGCCATTTACAGCTAACAATGTATATATTTTTGAAATGTGCTAATTAAGACCTTCCATTTGATATACATCTCGAAACCAAAACAAAAAAATTTTATGCCCCGCAATTATTGTATGAAGAATGCTTTATATACACTTATTGAATACAAATTGTAAACTTTGTCACCCGGACAATAAAGTAGAATCGATTGACATCTCATTTGTCAAAAGTGGATAAGCGGTATGGATGCTAAGGTGAAAAACACATATATATCCACAATAAAATGAATATACGTAATGAAATAGTTGTTTATAAAAAGTAAGAAGGCCTCGATCAATTAGCGAGGGGATATACATGAGCAGTCATGGCCCCCTTTATACCGGCGCCCTGGTTGGTCGCCTAAAACCGCAACTGAGCTGAGGTAAGCATAACACGCTATGACATGTACGCTCGTGGTATATTTCCGTGGGAACGAATAATGCAGATTATACAATTTTGTCGTAGTGATTTACAAGATATTAGAATCGATAAAATTACATGCAAAATAATTTATATTACAACTAAACTTTTTTCAAGTGGAAAGGTTTTGATTATAACCATAAGTATATTTAATATGAAACGGGTGTTACCACAAAATAATTACCCTTAAGATATATTTATTGTATTCTGTATAAACGTTACATATACGAGTATTTATTTGATAATTCATTTTGATAGTGACTACAAGAAATAAATAACTGGTTACAGTTCCCGTAATTATTAGCAAATTTATTAATGAGATTGTTAATGTAATCAATTAATTGCGATTGAAGAATATCTTAACATAATTATTCAAAACTTTTATCGATAGTTGATCGATGTCTCCTTCACAACGTGCGTTCGCAACCCTATTAATTTACCTACCAATGCATTTCAACTTGGACCGTTGCATTGTAAAGTTATGAGTAAAATGTAATATAAATTTTCTGAATTTCTAAATGGATCCCATATGCTTTGTGATAGGATTTATCGTGGTCCAGGATGCCAACAATCGAACTTGGTTTGGCACGAGCAAACGGCCTAGAAACATCGAAAAGTTCTCAGCATGGTCTCGGTGGGTATTTTTTACCAATGTCTTAACGGGTGACAGTGCTCTCGTATTTACTGGGTGCCAATAGCCAATGGGTCACCGGCACGACTAATCGGGCCAGTAATGAGAAAACTCGATCCCAAGGCGTCCCGATGACCTTGCGACAGACTATTCGTTCTAGGTGCCCACCAATTAGATCACCGGCATGAGCAAACGGCCTTGGTAAAGCGATTATCCATTGCATTATGCACTATGGTCAGATTTTTAGGTTTCAGCAATTTTATATTGCTAAAACTCAGTGTTTGGGAGTGTCTAGTGAAATATGTCAAATGTCTGTGTTTAACTGAAACAAGCAGTGTTACATGTGAATTTGTCAGAGTTAAAATTCTAAAGTGGTGTAATGTGTTGCGGATCGAGTTGAAAATTAATATTGGTAAGTTTTACACAAATATCTCTTACGCGACTTTCGAAATATAGTGTTATATGTGAAGTTACGTTGATTTTTAGGTGCTCTTTTATTATACGATTCAAAACACGTCATTGAGCGATTGAAAATAAGCTCTAAAGGTAAAGTAATTCCCAGATATTAATTGGTGGCTTTTACACAGTTTCACACTCCATTGAGGGAATAAAATGACCGAAAATGGCGTGTGAAACTGTTTCAAAGTCACCAATTAATATCTACTCACACATTTTTATTGCAGTGCCTAACCTAAATTTAACCTAACCTTTTTTCCCTAACCTTTCTTCTCACGTGAGGAAAAGGTGCCTTTCGGCCACAGGAAATCGGACGGTTATGGCTCTCACCCACAAAAAAACTCATGGTGACATAACGCCGTTACCGCTTTTGCCAAGGCCGTGTGCTTAATCTTGCTCCAAAGACCTGGTATACGGCGACCGCTTATCAGCTGCTTCGGCTGAGCTCATTCGAGGTACTCTCTCAGTTATCGAGAGGAGTCTGAGTGGCCTGCGCGGTGGTACATCGGCCTTCAATTTTATCCGCTACGCTACGCGTGTTGACACAAATGCTCCTTTCAACCTAGAGGACCGTATTTGTGGAGCGACGGAATCCCGTTCCCATCGCCCGACTGACCCACGTCATGGAGGCAGCAGTTGCGCCTCTTTTGCGCGGGAAAAATCCGTTCGGACACCTTGCCAGTAACGGGAGACCGGTATGGTTATGTGGCGTTTACCACTAAAAACTCCGCGGTGTCACCTCTCAGCCACTCTGGGCCAGCCCCGGCGCGGCGACCGCTATGGCGGTCCGTGACTCGCTCACTGCACCCTATGCTTTAGTCAGAGGACATCCCCTGCGCCTAACCTAATACTTCCTATTTTGATTCCTTTTTCCATTTTCGCGCCCACAATCATGCTAAAAATGGCCGTTTCATGGCGTTGGGTCTTGCGGCCCTAGATTCTGTGTATTTTTAACAGCGCCATCTATCGGTGACCAAAAAAAAACTAATAAAAACACTCCGAAAAAATCAAAATAGTAAATTTTAGGGTTCCGTATTCCGTACCCGAAGGCTAAAATCG
Source organism: Acrobasis consociella (assembly GCA_963555685.1). Lineage (NCBI taxonomy): Eukaryota > Metazoa > Arthropoda > Insecta > Lepidoptera > Pyralidae > Acrobasis > Acrobasis consociella. Next base: position 12,813,399 of record OY743125.1, on the reverse strand, counting down.
GGACTCTGTTACTAAGACTCCGCTGTGCGTCCTTCCGTCCGTCTGCCTGTCTGTCACCAGGCTGTTTCTCATGAACCGTGATAGCTACACAGTTGAAATTTTCATAGATGATGTATTTCTCTTGCCGATATAACAACTAAAAATAGAGTAAAATAAATATTTACCCCGTACAACAAACGTGATTTTTTATAGATAACGGGACGGAGCCCTTTGTGCGCGAGCCCGACTCTCACTTGGCCGGTTATTAACTTTATTATTTTATAAAAACCGTAATATAAAATTGACAAAAGTTTTAGCCAATGCTACTGTACAGTTTATTTCATAGCAAATTTTATTTTAAATTGATATAACTTTTTTATTTATCAACGGATTTCAATGAAACAACCACTACATTTTAAGTGAAACTTATTTAAATACATAAATGAAAATCGCAACCGAAGTTGTTCAGCCGTTTCTGAGATTAGCGTCTACAAACACAGTTTTTCGAACAAAAATGTTTGACGTGATTCTTTAAAATTGATATAACTTTTTCATTTATGAACGGATTTAAATAAAATAAACACTAAATTTTAAGTGAAACTTATCACAATATTTCAATGAAAACCGCAAACGAATCGGTTCAGCCGTTTCTCAGATTAGCGTGCACAAACGCACAGACAAACAGACAAACCGACAAACAGACAAAAATTCTAAAAATCATTGTTTTGGGTTCTATTGCGTTGGTAAAAGCCTCCAAAAATATTTTTACTCATTTATCTTCCATGTACAGACAGCGATCGGTTACGATTTTATTATATGTATTGAATTGATGATGATTTTATTATATGTATTGATGATTGATGATGATTATATGTATTGATATTGATATGTGTATGTATATGTATATATTATATGTATATATTTATTATAATAGAATAAACCATTTTATATATTCTCTAATGTGAATATTAATATTTTATATAAGTAAATTGTGATGTGTATTTATATATTATGTATGTGGCAAGTTACCTACATCACTCCCCTCCAGAGACCGTGTCTATGGGTGATAATAGTCCGGGAAATGGACTCTTCTTCCCGATCGTGTTGTCCGCAAGACAGGAGTATTAGGGACGTCAGGTAAATTGGAGGAGTCCTGTGGTTGTGACTGTGGAGGGTTGAGGGGTTGATCATCATTTGGTGGGGGTATATCCTCGAACAGTATATAGGCCGGTTTTAGGCGGTCTATACTTACCGTCGTGTTTTTCTCTTTTAAACGTATAGTAAAATACTTGGCACCTCTCTTTACAACTTCGTGTGGTCCTATGTATGCAGGCTGGAGTGAGCCCCGTAGCATGTCTTATTTATTTATTTATAAAAACTTTATTGTTCCACAATATAAAATTGTATACATTTGGCGAACTTAACGCTAAAAGCGTTCTCTCCCAGTCAACAATAAGGATAAACAGAGATTTGGTAGCGGCGCAAAATTACTTAAATAAAGACAACACACAGATACCTAATAATATACCCATATACAAAGGTACATATACCTTCACTTATAACATAATACACATTTAGATACATATACATAAATAAACATACATAAACATTAATGATGATGATGAAACTGAAAGGGGATTCATTATTTTAGAAGAAGAGAGTGTACTTTTCTTTTGAAAGAAAATTTTGTAGAAATGTCTTTAATGTCAACGGGTAAAGCATTCCAGAGCCGTGAAGCTTGTAAGGTAAAAGAGTTTTCTATAAAGCTCGTGCGATGTAGAGGAATAGCGAGAAGAAGAGTGTCGGCAGAACGAAGTTGCCGATCATGAGTGTCAGAAAGAAATTGGAATTTGCATTTAAGGTATTGAGGAGAATTTGGGTTCGAAAGAATTGAAAAGAGAGTGCAAAGAATTTGCATTTGTCTGCGTTCACGGATAGGAAGCCATTTAAGCTCAGAACGGAAAGATGATATATGATCATATTTGCGAAGGCAGAAAATAAAACGAATACAATTATTAACGAGACGATCAAGCTTATTAAGAAAATTTATATTGAGATCTGGGTAACACACATCAGCGTAATCTATGATCGGTAGTATTAATGTTTGAATGAATAAAATCTTTGTTTTAACTGGCAAGAAGTTTCTTAGACGGTTAAGCTGTTGAAGAGCAACAGTAACAGAACGACTGATCTCGGCTACCTGAGTGACCCAACTAAGTGTGGAATCAATGTAGAACCCAAGATCTTTTACGGATTTACTGTATGGGATTATACAATTATTAAAGGTCACAGGTGCGACAGTATCAAAATCAATTTGAGAGATCTGCCTTGAACTACCTACAATAATTGCTTGGCACTTAGAAGGGTTAACCTGAATCCCAAATTCATTAGACCAGGATAAAATAGCCGACAAGGCCGAATTTACACTCGCAATACACGAGTCTACGTCATCGACTGACGCTTGGGCATAGATTTGCAGGTCATCAGCATAAAAATGGTAAGAACAGCCAATAGAAATAGAAAGAAGATTTATAAAAAGAGAGAAAAGTAAAGGTGACAAGATACCTCCTTGAGGTACACCATTAGATAGATTATTCCAGTCCGAAAATAAGCGATCAATCCGAACTGCTTGCTTTCGATTACGGAGATACTGAGAAAACCAATCCAAAACTGAAGACGAGAATTGAAGGTGCTCAAGAATAGCAAGGAGAATATCGTGGTCCACCATATTAAAAGCATTAGAGAAGTCAATAAGAACTAAGACGGTGACCAACGTATTCTCCATGCCCAACCGTATATCCTCAGTGACTTTAAGGAGAGCAGTAGCAGTACTGTGGGCAGGACGAAAACCAGATTGAAAAGGAGTAAGAAGGGAGTTGGTAAATATATAGGAAGATACTTGGGCGTGAACTACGGCTTCAAGTATTTTGGAAAGAAAAGGGAGTATAGATATAGGCCTAAAATTATTTAATACAGTAGGATTCGTGACTTTAGGGAGAGGGATGACAAAGGCTTTTTTCCAAAGGGAAGGGAAGGTTCCAGTAGCTAATGAGATATTAATGATATGAGTCAGAATTGGAAGAATTATTGTTAATATATTTGTTATCATTTCTCGACTCACACCATCACAACCAACCGCTTTGGATTTAATAGCGAGAATAATTTCACGAATGTCGTCTTCAGTTGTTGGAGAAAAAGTGAAAGGATCATTTGAAGGTTTGGCCATGGAAGATATTCTAGAAATAGTCGCTAATTTAACAGTAGGATCGAGAGTACTGGTAGTGGAAAAATGATTATTAAAATCATTAGGAGAAAAGGGAGAGGAATAAGAATTAATAGGATTTTTACCAAGATTAAGAGAGCGTAGAAACTTCCACATATTAGCCGAAGAAGAACCAGACAAATTGTCACACTATCGTCACACCTGTCACGTTTGTAAAAGCGATAGGCTCGATCTCTTCTAGACATGGCCATCCTAACGCCTCTCGTGATCCATGGAGATGGTGGACGCTTCAGTTTTACTGCTTTGATAGGAGCATGAACATCATACAAAGATATCACGACTGAATTTAACCTTGTTACTTTCTCTTCCAGCGTTGTTGCCTCAAGTACAGAAGAAAAATCCAACTTAGCTGCATCACTCAGAAGTTTTTCGCGATTTATGGCGGTCATGTTGCGCATCCAAACAGTTGTTGGCTTAGCCTTAGGTGTCCTTAACCTACATGACATATAAATGAGATCATGCCTTGAAAAAGCAGGAGCTGAAAATTGACCGTGCTTAACTACAAGATTAGGAGATGAAGTAACAATCAAATCAAGCCATGTGTCATCAGAATCTGGATTAAAGTGAGTAGGCTCTGAAGGCAAAACAGAGAGGTTGACTGACTTGAGTATATTAAGAAGCTTCTGAGAACGCGAATTGTCGCTAGTGACAAGGTCGGTATTGAAATCACCCATGATTACGTGATGTGTATAATCCGAACAAAGCGAATCAAAAACTGGCTCAATTTGAGCAAAATAATCAACACCAGGAGGACTATATACGACTCCTAGAAAGACTTAAGTTACGTTGACAGAAACTTCCAGGAATATAAATTCAGCTGCACTTGAATATTCAGGAGGAGAAGTCATTAAGATTTCACATGAGATGTGACTTCGGAGATAAACCGCGACACCTCCGCAGCGCGCACCAGTCCGATCATTGCGGATCAAAATATATCCAGGCAGAGAATAAAGCGCTGAAGGCAGACACGGCTTAAGAAAACTCTCCGAAACCAATATCGCATCAAAAATATCTGTTGAAAAGGTATCCAGTAAGTCAGTGTGGTGAGCTGGTATACTTTGGGTATTCAAGTGGCATACATTGAAGTTAGAGGACGTTCCAGACATAGAATTAACAAGTAGAGTTTTCAGCGTTTCACTGTCATGAAAAGAATCGTTACTAGAACTAAAAGAAGCACAAGAATGAAATGAATCATCATCAGACATCATACATATATAAATATATATATAAAATTATTTAATTGCTTGTCCTGCCGGTTGCCGGAATAGAAAAAATAAACAATAAGATGCACATAATATAACAATTTGGTGAAAAGACGGGTGGCCAGAGCTAAAACTAAACGTTACAATGACATGACAGTCGTGACAGTGACATTTAAGAAAAACATGGGGGTTGCATTGCATTTGTTTGACTATTGAAGTATTGACATATCTAATAACAATTCGCAACTACCTTTTTATTTCTAAAATAATATTTAATGGCCCACCTTCGTCTAACATTAATTAAGTAAAATAAGATAAACAAGAACGTAACACAAGGTGGAAATATGTTACATAACTTAGGTAAATTACTTTAACAAACGGCTCAATTCTTCCCTTTGACCTTTCTTCTGGATCTGCCAGTCTGTTCGGATACCTCGGATGAAGTGCCAGCTGTTGCCGCGACGCCTGATGCCACTGGGGCAGCCGAGGACCCCTTAACATCGGCTTGGAGCAGGCTACTGAGATCATCCTCAGTAAAGAGACGCCGCAAAGACCCAGTATGCAGCTTTACGATGACCACACCATTCGAGGTCCAACACCTCTTCATGCCAAACTTCTGACGAGCCTGGACAAATAAGGCTTGCCGCTGTCGAGTAAGGAACTCAGCTACACTATAAGGAGTACCCTTGAAAGCAGTCTTCTTCCTCCAGACCGCAGCTTTGTCAGAGATGTTGGAGAAACGAATCAAAATAGGCCTACATTTGTTCTCCGTGACCTTCCCAATTCGATGGCACACAGTGAAATCTTCAGGCTTGATGTCACACAGCCCCAGCTTATCGCAAAACAGCTTTGAGACAAACTGACCCAGTCCACTGCCCACATCCTCGGACACACCACTAAGAAGAAGATTTTTCCTCCGATGCCTTGTCTCCATATGGTCTATAGATGAAGAAAGTGCCACAATCTGCTGGAAGAGGACGCTCACCATCCCATAGATTTGGGTCTTAAATTTCTCATACTGTTCCACAAGACCAGACGTTGCACGACTACTTGAGGCTTCAGATTTGGACGCCTTCAGCTGAGACTCGAACTCCCCCATCTTCTTGGACATCAGAGACATCAATGAGCGTTGGCCCTCCAGCACATCTTCAAAATTGGCCATTTCAGTAAAATATAAAATAGAATGATAGTCTATGTATAGAATAAAGTGAAAGTGATGTATGGTAGGCAGGACAAGTGTGAATACTTCCAATTATATCATTAATCCAGTGCAGATAACAACTGTGTGGTGCAAACACTTGTAGGACTTAAGGGTCTCCCGACCCTAGACCAAAATACAACTTTCCATACAAACGTAGTCTACGTTTTATTTCAAAACGACATGTCCGATTTGGGCAAAATTTTGTAATTTCAAAGATATTGCAATTATCTAGGTTTATATTTAGTTTCCGACAGTAAAAATATGAACTTGAAATAGAATATAGTGTTTTATATCATTTTTGACCATTAGTATGGGAAACTTCTAAATCGTTATATTTTCTTTCCAGTTCATAATTTTAGTATAGGAAACCCAATATAACCCTAGATAATTGCAATTTCTTTACAATTACCAATTTTTACCGGAATCTGACATGTGGTTTCAAAATTAAACGTGTACTACGTTTGTATGGAGAAGTCTAGGGTCGCCGGACTCTTAAGATTGAAATGATTTTTAACACTGTAAGTACTAAAATTACTTTAAAATAAAAATATTAACTTAGGAACTATGTGTTATCTTTTTCACATCTACCGCCGAAAAACTCTTCCCTGAGAAATGTGGCAACCTATGTGGCAAGATCTTTGAATACGAAAGTTCTATGCGCAGAGTGGTGTTGAGGTGGTACTGGACGTACATTTTCGGCAAAATTCTTCATTCTGGCTGAAAACTCAGTTATGTCGGTTGTGTAACCGGTAACCGTATGGCCGAAAAATTCGCCAGGAAGGCGAAGTGGTTCACCATACATGAGTTCAGCCGATGAAGTTTGGAGGTCTGCTTTAAAGGCACTCCTGATGCCGAGAAGCATCTGCGTGACAGGTTATCGCAGCCTTCAGCTGCCGATGGAAACGCTCCACCAAGCCGTTGCACTGTGGGTGGTAGGCTGTTGTCTTTCGATGATCGAAACCGATGGATATGGACAGTTGTTGAAATAGTGCTGATAAAAACTGTCGTCCGCGGTCGGTGACGATTTCGATGGGACAGCCGTAGCGAGATACCCAACAGGATATGAACGCTTTGGCCACTGTCTCGGAGGTGATATTGGTAAGCGGCACGACTTCTGGCCATCGCGTGAAGCGATCGATAAGTGTGAGGCAATAGCGATAATCACCATCCGAGGACAGTGGGCCGATCAGGTCTAAATGCACATGTTTGAATCGCGCTGAAGGTAACTGAAGCGTACCGATAGGTGATGCTACGTACCTTTGAGCACTGTCACGCCAAACATGCCTTTGACCATTCACGGCAGTTCTTACGAATCAGTGGCCAGACGAAGCGTTGTGCAACGAGCTTGGCTGTGGCGTTAGCTCCTGGGTGGCTAAGTGAATGAAGGGAGTTATATACCTGCCGACGCAATTCTTTAGGAACAAAAGGTCTGGGGGTTGGTGTACTGACGTCGCAGTACAGTTCAGTACAACTCCCAGGTAAAGTCATCTTTTTGAGCCGGAGTGAGGTATCGCCTTGGAGATGATCTGACAGTTCAGGGTCTGTTGCTTGGAGCTTGGCCATAATTTCAAGGTCAACAGGCATCTGCAGTTCACAAATGCGGGAAAGCGTATCGGCAACGACGATATCTTTCCCTGCAAGTGACGCACGTCCGTTGTGAACTGTGAGATGAAGTCAAGATGTCTATACTAACGCGGTGAACAGTTACTTTTTCTTTCGTTAAAAGCGTAACAAAGTGGCTTGTGGTCAGTATAGACTGTGAAGTTGGTGGCTTCAAGCATATGTCGAAAATACTTGATGCTCTCGTATATGGCAAGGAGCTCACGGTCGTACGGAGAGTATTTCGTCTGCAACGGGCTCAACTTGCGTGAAAAAAATGCCAATGGCTGCCAATGTCCATCTTTTCTTTGTTGAAGGACGCCACCTCTTGCCATATCAGAGGAATCAGTGACGAGTTCTAGCTTAGCCTGTGTGTCAGGATGAGCCAAAAGCACGGCGTCGCAGAGGCTCTTTTTACATGCTTCAAAAGCATCCAAAGCATCTCCTTTTATGGTGACAGGGTGAGAAGCTTTTATAGACCCAGTTAGTAAAGCGTTCAGAGGAGCTTGTATTTGGGCTGCGTTGGGCAAGAACCGCCTGTAAAAACTGATCATACCCAAAAATCGTCTTAGCTCTCTAGCTGTTTTCGGAACCGGGAAATCAGTGATCGCCTTCACCTTGTTATCCAAGGGTTTTGTACCTTCTTCGGATATTTCATAACCGAGAAATGTCACTTTGGATGTGCCAAAAACGCATTTGTTGGTGTTGATGAGAACACCGTAGTTTCTCATTCGGGTAAATAGTTGTCGAAGGTGATCCTCGTGCTCGGCTTGAGATTTGCTGAAGACCAAAAAGTCATCCAAATATGGGTAACAAAACTCAAATCCCGGGTCATTTCATCAAGAAACCGTTGAAAAGTAGCGCCTGCGTTACGTAACCCGAAGGTCATAAACGGGAACTCGTATAAACCGAATGGAGTGGCGATCGCGGTCTTCTGTATATCGTCTTTAGTCACGGGAATAAAATGATACGCTTTCACAAGATCGATAACTGAAAAATACCTACATCCTGACAAAGCATGTGAAAAATCATGTATATGGCGTATAGGGTATTTGTCAGGTATTGTTCTGGCGTTTAATAACCTATAGTCGCCACATGGACGCCACCCGTTATCGTTTTTTTGTGCGAGGTGTAGGGGTGATGCCCATTGGCTATCCGAAGGGCGCGCGATGCCATTGGCTATCATAGTCTCAAACTCTCGTTTGGCTACCTTGAGTTTGTCAGGAGCTAATCGACGGGGTGAACATGATATTGGGGGGCCTGGTGTAGTTCGAATGTGGTGTGTAGTATTATGCTTGACGATCTCCGGAATACCAGCAGGACGTGTTAATTCCGGAAATTCGGAAAGAATAGCGTGATACGTACTGATACCACCTGTGGGAACCTTTACACTGGAAATAAGGCAATTAGCTGAAGCTACGGTAGTTATAGCGCTAACATTGGTTAAGCTATCGACTAGTTTTTGCTTGCTAACGTCAACAACAAGCTGGTAAAATGATAAAAATCTACACCAATGATAGGTTTTGTGACGTCAGCCACCACAAATCTCCAAGGGAAATTCCGACGCAAACCTAGGTTTAAATTTAATTGAATATAGCCATAAGTGTCGATAGTAGAACCATTGGCAGCGCTCAACTGATAATCAGTTTTATCACACACACATATGTCACTTCCCGTGTCTATTAAAAAGTTCGTGTTCGTCGCGCGATCCATGACAAAGAGGCGACCGGTGGGACTCTGGCAGTAGTTAGTCGCCATCACTGACTGCCTGGACTGTTTTCCGCTTTCGGCTTGTAGTCGCAGGGCTTCACGCAGTAATTTTCTTTGGACCCGTGTTTATGGTGGTACCAGCATACAAAAAAACGCCGGTAGTTCGATTGCGAACGAGTGCGCGGTGAACGGCTGCATGACCCATACCTTTGGCCTCGCTCACGTTGACGGGATTGTCTTGTGTTTACTTTAGACGTGAGTGCGCTGACCTGTCTCGTTAATTCTGCCATCTGCTGCGTCAACTGGTCGATTGCCGACAGTGAAGATGATGTAGCTGCTACTTGTTGCGATGGCGCTGCTATGTCGTTAACGCGGTCGGCTAACTCGGCGAGGGCATCGAGAGACAAAGTGGTCTGCGCCGCGACGATCGGTTGCATTCCTACCGGTAAGCGACTCCTCCAGATGGTCTTCAGGAAGTCGTCAGGTATGGCTGCTCCGGCAAGGTGCTGCAGGTACCTCAGAAATTGTGACGGTTTGCGGTTACCCATCTGCTCGTGCATCAGTAGCTGCTTTACTTTATTTTCGCGTGATAATGATAAACGCTTGATCAGCTCCGACTTAAGGCGCGTATAGTTAGCTGGGCCGGTAAGGATGTCCTCTACTTCTGCTGCATATTGCCTGTCCAGCGTCGCCAGTACATGGTAGAATTTGGTCGCGTCATCAGTTATCTTAAGTATGGCGAACTGTCCTTCGACCTGTGCGAACCAAATTGCTGACTTTTCTGGCCAGAATGGGAATATTCGCATATGCACGGGCGGTGTGGGTGTTGGCGCACTTATCACGGACGCCGCATCCTCAAATTCGGTGTCTGCCATCTTGTCCATTCTTTTCTTGGGAAGCGTCACGTTTTCTTCTGTGTCTGACATCTTCTTTCTTGTGTCCAGAGGGGTCACCAGTTTAGGTGCGTGGATTCAGGTTGTAAATACAAACTGCGGCAGTTGAATAACTGTAGTTTAATTAACAGAACAGCACACACAATATTTATGGAAGGAGAAGAGATAGAAAGAATAGCACAAGAGAAAGTCTAGGTAAAGCACAGGTTGTAAGCGGTAGGTACGAAGCGCGTAAACAAACGATTTGCGGTTCGCGGTAAAGCATCGATCGACATGCACTCAGCGCTGCACAGGCGAAGGTAGACTGGCTGCCGGCCGGCGAGCGAACAACGACGCGCGCGCATAGTGATCTATTTTTAGAACACGGAATGCGGTCCTCGCTGCATACTACGGATATCGCCCGGCTTTGTTTCTCAATTAAACAAATATTGAATATATGTTGTGATATAAAGTAATTAAAATATATGTATGTATTGTATGATATTTTATTATACTATATGTGTATGTATATGTATATATTATATGTATATATTTATTATAATAGAATAAACCATTTTATATATTCTCTAATGTGAATATTAATATTTTATATAAGTAAATTGTGATATGTATTTATATATTATGTATGTGGCAAGTTACCTACAGAGCATATGAACTCCAAGACATAAGTGAGTTTATACAATCAAAAGTAAACAATTGTGTTTTCAAGTTATTGTGCAACAATAACACATTGAGGCTCTCGATATTCTGCTTTAAAGATATTCATTTCGAAAAACCAAATTCTATTGGGCCTTTATTAGGTTACGGTAAAACTTTCCTGATGAAGGATAAATGATTTAACTCCCCACTCCCAGTGAACATTCTACCTACAACCGTGCTTCGGGATGAATGTGATATAACTGAAGGTTCCTATATTAATGGAAAATCAAGTCATATAATTCACGAATTCGCTTTGAATGCACCTCCTGGCTACAGAATAATAGAAATTCCAAAAAATACTATATATTTTCCAGTGAACAGAAGCACGGTGAATAGTATAAATATCAGAATATTGGACATTAAAAACAATTTAATACATTTTCGCGGAGAGGAAGTGCAATTGTACTTACATTTGAAGAAAATATGATTGACTACAATAAATACTCGACTTCATCTTTTAAAAAGATTAGTACCCATCAAGCAATCAAGAAGACCACACATACTCGTGATAAAAAAAAAAAGAAATTAACAGCTGTCAATATACATTTTCTTAAATCGATTGGATTGCTAAAATGAGTATTTTAAATATAGCTAGCAGCCCTGTTTATGACAACTCCATAGACAGTATAGAAATTCATTCATACAAGCCGTACATAACTACTTTTAATAGAAATGATGAAATTCGGATACCCATAAACCAACAAGATTTGTATGTGCTTCCATGTGCAAGTACCTTATATGTTGAAGCTGTAGTCAATGTTATCAAAGGAGAGAAGAGGGAAGCAGTTCCAGTAGTACAGTTTACAAACAACCCTGTTCTATTCCTTTTTCAAGATATAAGATATGAATTAAACGGTGTTGAAATTGACAAAGTGAAGAATGCTGGTATAACTACAACTATGAAAGCATTGGTATCTATGAACGAAGCTGAGTCGAAGATCTCCAAAGTGTGGGGTTGGGATATACACGGTACTAAAAATGAAATTGGAGGTCATTTTGCTGCTTCAGTACCTCTCAGCAACATACTAGGTTTTGCAGAAGATTATAAAAAAAATATTGTCAATTGCAAACATGAGCTTGTTTTGCTACGAAGTAATACTAACCTCAATGCTCTAAAGCTAAACACTGGCGAAGAGGTTGCAAGTATTTGTGACGTAGTGTTTGCGCGGGATCGAACCGCGGACGCTAACATCAACATAAAATTTAGAGACTCCGTTACCAGAGTGGTAGGACGGGGTCTGTGCCTATGGGGTTATATATATACCGAACCGTATTACGTATCTTATTAATCACAAATAAGAAAGGGAGAGTGGACGCAAGGGATTGCGTACACAGCGATACACGGTATGTCTGAATTTAGTCGTCTTCGGCAATCTATAAGGCGCGTACGGTACGATCAATAAAATCACTGGGGCGCTAAGTACTGCGCCAAGTGAGGATACGGGTCCGCTGGGCGTCTGTAACGGGACGCCGCGGGAAATAGGGACTCAGATTGTACTTCTGACAATCGGACTCATAACACGGGTCACGCCAGAGGCGTCGGTAACCAAAAGGTGCGCGGCCCTAGGGTTTTACGGAAAGCACAAGCCGGTAGGTACGCTCAGTTACCATCGGGAAGAGAGATTATCTAGACTCCACTCAAGGGGTTGAGTGCCTGCTCCTAATAGAGGATCGCTCAGGATACAAACTCGGTGCGCTACGGGATGAGTGATCGTCACCACTCAAGAACGGAACGGGACGGGAGTGCTATCTAGACCGGGAGTGTGCGCTCAGGTCACGACGGAATGAGGGGTTTCCCAGACGCCACTCAAGGGGGGTGAGAGCTTACACTAAACGGTGTCCAGAGGACGGAACGCTCAGGGCACAAATCCGGGTACGCTCAGGGCGTGACGGGATGAGGGGTCGCCAAGACTGCACTCACTAACGGGCCCGCGGGCCTAATTATAGAACCTGCGGGAATAAATGGGATCACGCTATCGAACGAGGAAAAACCCCCGCCGACCACGTGACTTCTCTAACCCCTGGAAGAAGGGGAAACTACAGGGTTCGCTATCGAACGAGGACAACCCCCGCCGACCACTAGCCCTCGGGAATCTACGGGGAAGCTAAGGGATTTCGCTATCGAACGAGGACAACCCCCGCCGACCACTAGTCCCGGTGAAACCTAAGGGATTTTGCTATCGAACGAGGACAACCCCCGCCGACCACTAGTCCCGGTGGAACCTGAGGGATTTCGCTATCGAACGAGGACAACCCCCGCCGACCACAGTGGACAGCCCGGAATGGACTGACGATTTGTTCTTATAGTGATGTACCAGTTATTGATTCATAGTGTTGTGTTATCACTTTGTTTAAATTTATTGGTTTATGATTTTTTTTTAAATATCTTTTATGTGTGTTACATATTGTTTCTTGGTGTTTGGGTTTTGTAACACGAAAATAACTGGCGATCTTTCCACTATTACTTTGTAAGGTCCTAATTATTTTAGTGCTAATTTAGCGTAAAAACCCTTGTTTGTATAGTAGACTTTATGTTTACCTTAATGTGATTTGAGCCTTAGCTACCTCTCGTTAAACCCTTAGGACTTAGTACCGGGTTCCTTAGTTATGAACCAACTATGCGTGGGTGATATAAAAAAGATTGTTTGGCGCATGCCTCATGTTAAAGTATCGGATAGAGAAAGAATTAATTTACTTAAAAGACTCGAAAAAGGCAGATCCATTCAATTAGTGTATAGAAACTGGGACCTTTATGAGTACCCTTTGCTACCGAAGACTACAAAACACACCTGGTCAATTAAAACTTCGTCACAAATTGAAAAACCTAGATATGTTATTTTAGGTTTACAAACAAACAAAAAAAACAATGGAATGAATGATATGTCTCGGTTCGATCACTGTGATATTCGCGATGTTAAAGTTTTTTAAACTCTACATATTACCCGTACGAAAGTTACACCAACTTTGCAAAACATAACTATGCGTTAATATACGAGCAATATGTAAACTTTCAACAGTCTTATTATAACCGTCCAAGCAACTCCTTGTTGAGTGCTCAAGAGTTTAAAAATATTGCACCATTATTCGTGATAGATTGTTCTAGACAGAACGATAATATCAAATCAGGGCCGGTAATAAACATTTGTCTTGAACTAGAGTTCAACAGAGAGATATCTGATCAGACAACAGCATATTGTCTCATTCTGAATGACTGTATAGTTGAATATAAACCTCTGAGCAACATTGTTCGTAAAATATCATGAATTCGATTATTTTCGTTGATGTTCAAGGATTCAAGGATTGCTATAATCAAAGAGTTTGCGTTAGCTACTGAGGAGTTCACTCAAGTTTTTTTAAATAAACCTCCATATGCATATACTACATTATCTAGGGAAGAAAAGAAGACCGTTCGGTTCCTTGAGCGACAAAAATTTTTTTTTCTGGAGCCAGGGACACGTAGATTTTAGAGAGTTTAAAAGAATTATTGCACCAATGATGCTAAATAAAATTATTGTTATGAAAGGTCTCGAGAAACAGAAATGGATAAAGGAACTGATCGATAACTGTGTTTTAATAGACATTGAAGACAGAGGAAGACCTAATTTTTTGACTTTATATAAAACTTATTGAAAAATGAAAGTAATTTCAATTGTTTAAGTCATAATAATTTTTGTGCTTTAAAAAATGTTATTTGTATCAAGAAATGGTATTTAGAAAATATTTCGTTGAGTATTTAAAATAAATTATATGAAATCAAATCAATATATTTTCTTTTATTTATTCATATCCTTGGTTAGTTTAAACCTATTATATTATGTTATAAAAAAACATATTTCTTAGGTATTCAATTTATTTATTTGTCTCTTAAAAATAATTAATATACTTATAGGGTTTACTTACACGCTAAACAGAAAAAATATACAATCATTAAAAAATACACTTAAAAATTATCACCACACAGTTTTTTAGATATAGTCTTAACGAGCGACTCCGTAAGGTCTAAAATTTTATCAAACTGTTCTTGAACCACGTACTGTGCGCTGACAAGCACTTCATCGGTATCCTGGTTTGAAGTACTCGCTGGTTCACCTGTCAAGTCCGTTATTTTGATCTGGATTAATTTCAGTCCTTTCTCTTGTTTGCTAATAACCAAGGACTTCGGCAAGAGTTTAGTCCTTTTTCTAGAGACATCTCGTTTTCTCTTTTCTTGTTTATCACGCGCTTGTGCAGCAAACATCTCTTGACACTCTTGAGTTAGATTTTTATAAGGGTCCTGAGCATACTGCGAAAACATAATGCTGGAGATGTCTTCCATCATCTGCGAAAAAAATAAAATTAAATTAAAGTGATTCATTGAAGTACATAGCAAGTTCCAAATATTTATAAATTTGAATGTGTTTTACTTACTTCACAAATATTGTAGTTGCAGTAGTATAGTAGTGAGCAGCTGTCACCGCAATTACTTGTGAAGTGATAAATAGATTTAAGTATTTATAATTTCAGCAAAATGCAAGTAAGCAAATATAGATTTTGCTTACGAAACTGTCCGAACATGTTTACTAATTGACCTAAATTGAACACGTGTCTGAGTATATTGCTTCACATGTATTGCAATAATAATTAAACGGGGACGACGTCGTTGAAAGGAAAACAAGCTCTGGTGCTGGTGCACTTATACTGATTTAATGGCAGAAAACAGAGACTACAAAATCACCTTCCCGACATCAAATTTCGATTGGTTTTTTACGCGCAAATCGCAGCCTCCCGTTGGGCTTGCGCGGGGCCGACTGTCGAGGGGTATGCACGCCGCGTCGACGACGCTTGGCCGGAGTGTGTGAGAGAGATAGCGACACGTACCGCGTCCTAGCAACAAGATTAACCGACCGGTCGCGCGGTGGTGTTCTAATACTTAGAAACCCTGCGTTACATCCTCCCCCTATAGTCAGAGCAATGCGCCCCCGCGATCTGACTATTCATACCTACGCGGCCTACCTCGTTTGCGTTTCTCCCTAACCGGGGCCTGTTCTTGCCCGACAAAGGGTGATAAGTTCGTGGTGTGATATTTGCCTACGCAAGTGCCGTCACGTACACTCTCCAATTCGTACGTGGTGTCGCTTACCACTGACCTTATCCTATAGGGACCGTCTCGACGGGGTATAAACTTAGCCGTTTGACCTCGCCCTGCATCATTAGCCCCCTGCGTTTTCAGCAACACGAGGTCACCTACCTTATAAAGCGGTGGAGGCCGACGCTTCTCGTCGGCATACTTTTTCTGTACGGCTTGCGCCTTCTCGTGCACGTCTCGTGCATCGTACAACTTGTTCGCCAAACCTCTGAGGTATGGCGTTACACTAGGGACAAAATTGTCCGATTCTATAATAGCTCTCATGTCCATGGTTGCGTCGTTAGGCGCTCGCAACTCCCTTCCAAAGGTAAGATAAGCGGGCGAAAAACCTGTACTAGCGGTCATAGCCGAATTCATCGCGAACCTTATCGCGGCTAGATGGACATCCCACTCAGCATGGTCATTCCCAACTAGAATGGCCAGCTGGGGCTTCAAATCCCTGTTTTTACGCTCAATGGGGTTGGCCTCCGGGTGGTAAAACGGAGTCAGCACCTGGTCAACACCCATGACATGACACGCCTGCTGCATCACCTCACTGACAAATTGTACCCCATTGTCACTAATGAGGCGACGAGGGACTCCATACCTTAAAAATACTTCCTCGACGAGCAGCTTAGCACATTCAAAGCTCGTTGCGACTTCTAAAGGGAACAGCTCGACCCACCTTGAACTTACATCTTCGACAATGAGAACCCACCTATTGTGACGAGGGGTTTCCACGAGGGGTCCAAACAAGTCCACGGACAACACCTCGAACCTTCTCGACATAGCTGGCGTTTGCAACAAACCTGCCGGCTTCCGATTATCTGCCTTATACCTTTGACAGGGCACACAACCCTTTATGTACTCAGCCACGTACGCGCGCATCCCTGGCCAATAAAAACGTGACCTGAGGCGGCTCAACGTACGTTCAACACCTAGATGTCCGGCGGTAGGTGCATCATGGAGATCTGCGAGGACCTGAGCGCGCTCGTGTTCTGGAACAACCAAGCTCGCCTCGTCACTATCGCATTCCTCCAATCCATACCTGTATAGCACTCCTTCAGAGATAACGTAACCTCGATCAGCCCAAGGTCTCCCCCTTGATAGAGCGTCGGACTCTATGTCTTCTATTATCTTACCTATCTCTGGATCCTTCATCTGGTTTTCACGGATATCTGCGGAACTCCGCGCAGTCACATCCACTACGGCGAGACCCATGTCACAATCCGTAGTCTCGGCGTCGACCAGCCTAGAGAGTGTGTCGGCCACGGCATTCGCACGGCCCGGCACGTATTCGATCTTGAGATTGTACTCCTGCAGCGTCAAGGCCCACCTGGCGAGACGACCGCTAGGAGATCGTAGGCTCATAAGCCATCGCAGTGGTTGGTGGTCGGACCTTACAATGATCTCAGCCCCTTCTATGTACCCGCGGAATTTCGTGACGGCCCATACTACCGCTAGCGCCTCACGCTCTGTCGTCGAGTAGTTTCGTTCTGCACTCGTGAGAAGGCGACTGGCATATTCGACCGGCCGCTCGTCCGATCCCTCCCCCTGGAGCAAAACAGCTCCCAGACAGTAGCCACTAGCATCAGTGCTGAGCACAAACGGGAGTGTCTCGTCGGCTTGACGGAGGATCGGCGCGCAGGTCAACAGTCCCTTGATCTTCTCGAACGCCTCTTGCCGTTCCGGCTCCCACCGCCAGGCGACGTCTTTCTTCAAGAGGCAAGTGAGTGGCCTTGAAACTTCCGCGTATTTAGGTACAAACCTGCGAAACCAGTTGGCAGTTTGCAGAAAACATTTCAACTGCTTGACATCTCGTGGGACAGGCATCTTTGTGATGGCTGTCGTCTTCTCTGGGTCCACCTGGAGACCACCTGGGGTAATGACATGACCAAGAAACTTAACTGAACTACGTGCAAAGTGGCTCTTTGCTCGGTTAACCCTTAACCCAAACATGGCCAATCTGTCGAACACTGCTTCTAGGTCTGCCAAATGCCTTTCAAAGGGCCCTGGGGACAGTATTACCAGGTCATCCAGGTAGGCCATAAGGGATACCCCTTTAAGATTTGACTTGAATCGATCAATAAGACGCTGAAAAGTAGCGCCGGAGTTGCGCAGTCCCATCGGCATTCGTTTAAAACGGAACGTCCCGTGCGCTGATGTAAACGCGGTCTTGTCACGGTCCTCGGGATGAACTGCCACCTGGAAGTAGCCCGATTTTAGATCGAGGGTCGTCATATACTCACTGGTCTTCGCCGCGTGCAGTACATCCTCAATCCTCGGAAGCGGGTATCTGTCCGGTTCAGTCACCGCGTTCAGCTTACGGTAGTCTATACATACCCGATAACTGCCATCCTTCTTAGCAACCAACACCACGTTAGAAGCCCAAGGAGACTCGCACTCCTCAATAACATCGTCAGCCAACAGCTGATCTAACTCCTTCCGAAGCGCATCTCGGCGGTTCGGAGATAACCTGAACGGAGGGCTGGCAATCGGCTCCTGCCCCTCCTTTACCTTGATCCTGTGGACGGCAAACTCCGTCGCTGGGCCTCTGTCACTAAACTGGGCCTTCCTTTTCATGAGAAAATCATCGAGCGCTCGTTTCTCATTCGATGTCAACCGAGAACCTTCATCATCCCGCAAGGCGAGCTGGGCGCCGTCGCAATCCGACAAAGCACGGCAGTCAACTTCGCTTACCTGCGGAGTATGGGGCGCGTCATCACCCGCCATCAACGCGGCGTGAGAGCGGTCACCCTCTTGAGGTTCGGAATATACACCACCTTCTACCAGCGGCGCGGTGCGAAAACGTTCGACCTCCCGCGGCGCGGCGTTCTCGCCAATCCTCTGCGGCGCGGCGACAACACACTCGGTCACCTGCGGCGCGAGACTCGTATTAATACCTCCGCGCGGCGCGGCTCGAACATTCTTACACTTCCGCGGCGCGAGGTCAGCACAGTTCTCTGTAAAGGGCGCGCGGCGAGAGGACCCCCTTCTTCGCGGCGCACTTATAGTATTACCTTCCACCAGCTGCGCGGTGCGAGCACACTCGTTCACCGGCGGCGTGGGAACAATGTCGCTGGGCTGAGCATGCCCTGCGCGCGGTGCTTTGAACGAACCCTCGTGGGCACCGTTATGTACCGCAACATCACTAGCGAAATTGTACACACTGCGTGGAGCATCTGCAAAACACCACGTACCTACAGCCATATCTAACACCATACCTGCCCTAGTGACGAAGTCGAGGCCCAACAGCGTCTTGGTGTCACCTCCAGGTATGACCATAAAGTCTGCCTGAAGTCGGCGATCACCCATCTCCACCATCACCTCGGCGCAGAGTATGCGTCTCTTCTGACACGAGCCGTCCGCTAACCGTATTGTGGGATACTCCTCCACAAACGTAACACCATTTCGTGTCATGATTTCATGAAGCGCGGGGCTAGCGATGCAGTGCGTGGCCCCCGTGTCCACTATGGCCACACCTTGATGGCCCAATATACCTAAATGTACTAAAGGCTGTGCAACAATTTTACCTATTTCCGATTTCGGGACATTTCCCGGAAAAGGGTTTTTCGGTCCCTGCTTTAAAGTCGGGGTATCCGGTCCCTGTCCGTCGGTGGCAACACCACCACGTACGGTACTTGCATGGTTCAAGCTACGAGTATACCTACTGCTTGTAACACTACTACATGTAACACTACTAAATGTAACTGAGTTAAAACTAGACTCCTGTCTATGAGTACCTACTTTACTATCGGCTTTGTTTACTTCTTTACCCGTGCAAAAATCACACTTTGACCTTATCACCCCCGGTCGACCGCAACCATAACAACGAATCGAAGACACATCGCTTCTGACTTTAGTATCGGGTTTTTCAACAAAACGACTTTTACATTCGTTAGCCGTGTGACCGCGAATCTTACATAACACGCACCGCGTTCTGTACGAACGCGGCGCGGTCGCTACCGCGTTCTGTCGCGTAGCCGCGGTACTTGCCGCGTTCTCGCTATCATTTATTCCGCGACTGGATTTTACTAAAGTAGATTTACTTACTGCTGTCGCCTGCGACGTGCATACCTCTGTAATGGCGTCTTCAACACTTCTACACTTTTGAATTAATTGCTCTACACTTCGAACACTTTCACGCTCTAGACGTTTTCGCACACGTCTGTCTAACAAACCGAATATTATATCAATTTGCGCGGGTTCCGGCAACCCGTACGGTAATTGTGATAACATCGCACGGATTTTGCACGCGAACTTTTCAGCACGTTCTTCACCTTGTTCAACCGCGAATATTTCACGGAAAAGTTTGTACGCCGGTTTCGGGGTCCCGTAGGCCGCGCGGAGACGACGAACCGCTTCGTTCCAGGTCGTTATTCCAGCGCGCGCTCCTCGCCACCAGACCAAAGCGCCACCTTCCAGCACTATGGATAGGCCTCGTAACGCGTGATCATCGGAGACGTCTGCACACTCCTTGTAAACCTCCAGTGACTCCAAGAACGCCTCCAGGATCTCCGGGTCTGCGGAGCTGCCGTCGAAACGGGCCGTACAGCGGGTGAAATTCCCGCCGGGTACATGCGCATATCCCATGCTGGGACGCGCCATGCTCAAGGACGCCGGTCGCTGAGTCGGCGAAACGGCCGGTTCCTCCAAACTCGTGGTATGGCCACGGTAATGAATAGCATCGATGATGTTTCGGTTCAGCTCCGCCTGGGTGCGGGCGAACTCCTCCATCATCCTCGAGATGAGCCGCTCCGGATCGTAACTCGCCGACGGCGACACGTGGGCACGCGTGTGTGCGTTGTCCATACCCGTGGTAACCTCACACACCGGGTTGTCCACCGCTGCATCGAACTCGGAGTCACTTCCCTCACCAGCTGCCGCTCCTTCGCCAGCCTCTGGCGGGCCGGCACCAGCGGCCTGCGCTCGCGTCTTCATCGCGAAAAAACGCCGGAGACGCCGGGACAAAATGGCGGCACGTGCCGGCGGTCGTGAATTCTTCTCGAACGAATCTCGCTGTCACTAAGACTCGGCCACTACGGATGGGCGCCACTTTAACGGGGACGACGTCGTTGAAAGGAAAACAAGCTCTGGTGCTGGTGCACTTATACTGATTTAATGGCAGAAAACAGAGACTACAAAATCACCTTCCCGACATCAAATTTCGATTGGTTTTTTACGCGCAAATCGCAGCCTCCCGTTGGGCTTGCGCGGGGCCGACTGTCGAGGGGTATGCACGCCGCGTCGACGACGCTTGGCCGGAGTGTGTGAGAGAGATAGCGACACGTACCGCGTCCTAGCAACAAGATTAACCGACCGGTCGCGCGGTGGTGTTCTAATACTTAGAAACCCTGCGTTACAAATATGAAATAAAACGAATTATTTTAAATCTGCACTCATTTATTATAAATATATTTACATAAGTTTATAACCATTTTAAACTCTTAAAATTAACAATATTTAGTTAGCATGATAAGTAAGTACATTTTAATAGATAGATATTATGTTCTTCTCACATTACAATTAGAGTTACAATGTTTCACCAAACAAATTAAAATTATATATAAATTAAAAGTCAATATTTGTATGACCCCATGAAATTGTTGAATTTTATCTTTGCAGATAAAACGTTTATCATCAGTATTTGATAGCGCTACTTTATTCGTTGATTGTGTGAAAATTTCATGTTTATTGATTTAAATAAAATATTTTTCTTACGAATAATTGTATCGTTAAGTAAAACGTTGTGGTAGTCCTGTAATGATAAGTCATGTACCACTGGTTTTTTAATACCTTTAGCTTTTTTTATTAAGGAATTGTCTGATCTAACACAATACATCTTGGATCGCAATCCTACGAATTCTTTTAAAATATCTCCTTGTAATTCATCTTTAAAATACCCTGGTATTTTTTTGTTTAAATTGGGTAACTTGTATATATTGTTCACATCATAATTACTAGTATCGAAATAATCAAGAAAATTTTGTGCTAAATCCTGATAAAAATCTTCGGTAGTTATTTGATAAATAAAGCTGTCAGTATCTGTATAACACAGTTGAACACTATCCCCGTAAAATGGTTTTATGACTGAGTAGTGAAAATTGTACATATGACTTTTAGATAGTTCGAGTACTGTAAAACCTATGTAGATAGGTTTATCTAAAATTATTTTTTCAGGCTTCATTTGAATTGCAACAAGATTTGACGAGAATATTGTAGCATTATGGAAATTAGGTCGAGCTATTAACTGATTAGCTGTGATCACTTTTTTAGTTTTATTAGTATTATCACACCAACGATTCACTAGTTTTACATTAACTCGACGCTCATTATCTTCTAAGGTTTTCCCAAATACTGAATTATTTTATAACTTAAAAAGATCTTGTTGAAATGGTGTTGTAGCCTTTTTTCTAAGCTCTGTGTTCAATTCAATATATTTTCGTAAGAATTGACTTTGTCGCGATGGACTTTTTTTAGGATTAACCCATTTGTTAAGCACATTTTTAGATGCACATAATGAATTACATAAAATGTTTGGAGTACAGGTTCGGTATTAGTTTACTGGTTTTTCCACCGGGTGGTATAAATTGTTGCGCACAAAATGGATAATCATTATGCCAGCAGTGTAATTTCTTAGGGTAGAACAAATCCACCTCAACGATAAAACCAAATTCAGCATCGTCTGATACCTCTAAAATATTCAAACTTTCGAATTCTGAGGAATCTAAAAATCTGAAATCTGATGTGGGTAGTGTTTGGCACATGCTGTGACCATACAAGTTATTACAATCAATATATACTTAATATGTATCAGGTTTAGATTTATCATAAGAATCCATGTACTTATTATTCGCTTTTGCGTATCTTTTAGAGCATAAACAAATGCCTCCTCTAATCCCGCGCTGTAGTAGCTTATAAATTTGTAAGTCACTTATGAGTTCTAGCTTGATTCCAGTTTTAAACAGCATTGCGTCGAATGATATACTAGGCGCTGTTAAATAGAAGGCTGGATCCAGCTTATAATTAAATTTACATACTGTTCGGAAAATTTCAAAAATATCTGTTAATAGTAATACATCAGTTTTAAGATAAAGATCGGTGTATTCTCCCATATTACGAATCCCGAAAGTTGACCAAACTTTTTGCGCATGTGCATAGTCTATATCAGAAATGTCTTCGTTAGATATAGAATTAAAAAATCTTTTTTTAGAAGGAAGACGATTGTACAAGTATGACTCCCAATCGCACATAAAATCATAAGGGTATAATATTCCTTTGCAAATTAATAAACGAAATTGTTCCTTGTCAGTAAAATATTTACTGATATACTTAAAATCAGTTTCGTCTAAGCCTTTAGCTAATTTACCTAGACTAGTCCCTAAAAATTTGAAAGAGTCTACAAATCTCGCTTGTGCATATTGATTTTCACCAATTTTGAAAAATTTTGCGAACGAAATATAGTTTTTTTTATTTTTAGGAATAATTTTTAATGACCCATCGGTTTCCCCTAGTTCTTTTATAAATATGTAGATGACAGTCATAGCCCGATAAATTATGGAAAAATATTGGAACTAACTTTGGAACGCTATATCTTAAGTTACAGTACTAGTGTGCCGCACCGCGATAACGTCCGGTGAGGTGACAATGATCTCGAACTTTATCAAATAGTAAAGGTTTATCACAAATATGACAATGAGTGGCATTCTCATACGCGTTGTCATCATTTTCAGTATAAGTCATAGGTTTTTCTTTGTTTAATATTTTATACAAATTCGCAATATCGTCGAATAGATATTTAATAAATTTTATCACACAATCAGGTCCTCGATATTAAACAAACTTATTCAAATTGCTATCAAATGAAGAGACAATATGATAAGCAAATGCTGACGGAATATGTTGCTGTCTATAAGTAGTAAAACTAGTCAACGGACTAGGTTCACATCCATGAACTGGTTTTAAAATTGTTTCGAAGTCCGCGTAAATTACGAATGGTGCGTCCTGCTTGCGTTTGAAATGTGAAAATTGTAAAAAAGTACCTTTATCAGGCAATACTGTAGCAACACCACAGCATGAATGATTAACTAATTCATCTTCCCTCGAAAAAAATAAAAGGCAATCGTCACAAAAATAAAGTTTTCCGTGGTGTTTAGTTAACTGATTACGAACAAGACGTGATAAATTATTTATAAGAACGTAATGTGAATTACCTTTTTTTTCAAGTAAAAGTAAATGAATCCTTACCTTTCGTTTAAATTGTGATCTGTAAATTGGACCAACAACAGTTTTGTTATTATCACTTAATGAGAAAATATTTACACTTATATTAGGATTATTAATTTCAAATAAATTAATGTCTGCAAAGGTAACAGGAAAACTTAAATTATTAATATTCAAAATCTCCTGAAAATGAGGATAAGAAGAAACGCGTGTAGGATTCTTTTGTGTGGGACAAAGGGCAGCTGTTATGCACCATAAAAAACAAAAATTGACATTGTTTTTTATATTAAGAAATCCTTTTTTCTTTTTCAAAACGAGTGGTAAGTCAATATAGCTCGATCCGTTCAAAGAATCGTATCTATTGATATTTATCTCTAAATATAAATTATTTATAAAAGTCCAACCACTATCCCTCTCTTCAAACTCTTGAATCTTTTTTATAATTACAACTTTAGCACTGGTAAATAACTGATCAAAATTAAAATGACTATGCAATATAAAATTTTTAGTGATAAATGATTTAGTGGATTGTTCATTATTTTTAAATAAGAGAAAATTGCAAAAAAATTCAAAATTGACTTTTACGTTAATATGATTATTTAAAGCCCTATATAAAAGTTCTTTTAATGAATCTGTGGCGTATCACTACCTACTTATTCGCCACTACTTGCACCAGCTCCGCTTGTGCCGCTTGGACCACACCCCAAGATCGTCCGCTGTATGACGTAGTGTGACGTCGCCGTCGCTGTTCATCGCCTGCGCGCCCCTCTCCTCACACTCTGCCTACCGCACTCGGCTCGATCGCGCGCGCACCTCGCTTTATGTACCGCCGCTAGCTTTGTGTTTTACTATTGTCATTTTACCTTAAATTCATATATTATTAAATCTTATTTCTTCTTTTCATAAAATTCTTCATTCTTAGTTTTCCTTCATTTCACCTTCCTAATCAGTGCTTTCTATCGCAACTGCCTTCTGCAAACCTTATTAATTTAGTGATACCTACATCGAGATTTAAGTGGAATAGTTAGGTTTAGTTATAGGACTAAATACAAGCTGCCCACAAATCCCTAACGCTAAGCAGAAATACCTCTGGTAAACTTTAATCAAATTCATCTTTAGCAACTATCCTATAAGATGATATACGTCCATGAAATGCAGATGAAATCTCGACTATCCCGTCTACCACTACTCTCAAAGAAAGACTTTTATGAGTTTTACTTCGAAAATGACCTGTCCAGCTAGTATTTCTCACCTTGTGGTGGGCGTAGCACGAGGGGGTGTACTAAATGAAACACGTCGAAGTCTAGTTCGTAACTGAATTATTTATTAATAAGACATGGGTTTATATACTAAACGAATAGGCCATAGGTACCTTGATGTTACAAGCATATCAATATATAATCTAGGTGATCTACATAGAGAAGGTTACAATGTTAAAGCAGGACAATAATGAGGACGGTTGGTCTTACTCTACACCTTCCCCCTTTTAAAAAAAAAAAAAAAGAAATGAATACAATGATTTTTTTGGCAAATTACAAAAGAAAATGTTATCGACTCAGCAAAATTCTTCTCCATTTTTACATCGCTAATAATAAAGGCCAATGCCGGTTTTTGGCGTCTTTTTTTTTTTCGCGCGGCCACTGACCAAACCTTGTTTTTCTAGTAGTTAATAATATTAAACACAAAATTTATTATAACATACATACCTCTAAACTCAGTCTGAACCGAGTTATGGAGGTTAGAAAATGTTAAATAATCAAATGTTTTTAAGGCAATTTTTATCTTATGGACGGAAGTTAAATGTAAATATGCAACAAAATAAATATCATTGGACATTTTAATTACCACTATACCCCTTTGAGGCCTTCCCCGCCAACTCCCCCTGACAACTGCACACATAGTTTCGCGAGTTACAAGGTATTGGTGAGCCATCGATCTTTGTGCGAACAAAGCAGAGCACGTACACATCTAATGTCATTCCGCCAACAATTTCCCCCGCCTCCTCTCAACCGCATGCTTCTCTGAGCAGGAAAACATAAGGAACGGCTACATATCACTCTTCCGTATGTAGATATTGTTTCGTTTCTTTCTGTTATTATTGCGGTTCGTTTCAATATGTATATTATACGAATTAAATAGGTATCAATTAAAATACTTATATTTAAATGATTTTCCGACTTTTCCTTAACGACTAAGAGACGAATATTCAACGATGTCTCAGTGATCAATCAGATCAAAACCGGGAGCGATCACCGAATCGTGAATATTGATCCCAAGGTCGAAAGATCGCAGCTGATAAAGTCAACACTCCGACCGACGCAGACCCAAATCGAAAACTCCAAGGGCTTCTAGCTTGAACTATCAAATCGCTTCGAAGGCCTTCAGGATTGCGTTACAGTGGACGAGATAAACCAAGGGTATATACAAGCGGTTCAAGGGGTGGGATCGAAGGTGTTTAGGTCCCGCCCCAAACGAAGACCTCAGAAAATCTCTGCTGAGACCCTAAACTTAATGACAGTCCGATGTTCAAGGCCGCTGCAGACCTCCAAAGATGCTGAATCATATCGGCAGCTCAACGGACCTATACAAAAGTCCTTGCAACACGACATCAACTCATTCAATACTAAATGTATTAAGAAGACGATAGAGCAGAACAAAGGCTCCAAAGTGTTCGCAAGAGTTATGTCGGTTGGGCAAAGCCGATTGATGAAGCTGAAGACGGAGGACGGCGGCGTGGTGTCGACAAAGAAAGGGGTTCTGACGGAGATCGAGAGGTTTTTATGGACAGCTAAGTATACCTCAGTTTCACTACCCAGTAAACAAAGGGCTGAAGACCCAAGAGCCAAGCTAACCCGACACTATACCGAAGATATCTTGGACATCAGCCTGTACGAGATTAGGATGGCCCTCAAACAGCTTAAAAACAACAAGGCGCCGGTCGAGGATGGAATTACAGCAGAGCTTCTGAAAGCGGGCGGAACGCCGGTTCTGCTCGAGTACGTAAAGCCGGAAGCGTGGAGCAGGGGCGTGGTTGTCCTGTTCTTCAAAAAGGAAGATAACATCCTATTGAAAAACTATAGGTCTATCATGCTTCTGATTCATGTATATAAGTTGTTTTTGAGGATCATCACGAATCGTTTCGCAAACAGGTTTGATGCCTTCCAGCCTCCCGAACCAGCCGGTTTCCGTAAAGGTTTAAGTACCATGGACCATATTCATACGCTGTGGCCAGTTATATAAAAGACGAGGGAATATAACCAGCTGTTATGCTTGGGGTTCGTAGACTATAAAAAAGCCTTCGAAACATGGGCCGTTTTTCAGTCTCTCCAGCGATGCCCTATTGACTACCGATATATCGAAGTGTTGAAGTGCTTATACGATAACGCCACTATGTCAGTCCAAGTTAGTGCACGAGGACAATTCCATTGCATATAGGTGTAAGACAGGGAGACGTTATATCGCCAAAACTGATCACCGTTGCTCTGGAAGATGCCTGAAAGCTTCTGGAATGGGAAGGATTTGGCATCAACATCAATGGCAAGTATATCACTCACCTTCGATTTGCCGACGATATCGTGGTCATGGCAGAATCGACGGAAGACTTAAGTACTATGCTCGCAGACCTAAACCGAGTTTCCCAACAGTCGGGCCTTAAAATGAACATGGACAAAACGAAAATAATGTCGAATGTCCATATTGCGCCCCTACCTGTTTGTGTTGGAAGCTCCATCCTCGAAGTCGTAGACTAGTATACCTATCTGGGAATCTGGGTCAATTGATTTAGGCAGGAAGTTCTAGCTTCGAGGAAGAGGCGAATAGGAGATGGCCGATGGGCAAAAAGGTTCTCAAATGGCAGCCACTTACAGGCAAGCGAAGCGTAGGACACCCACCCACAAGGTGGTCTGACGACCTGACCAAGGTAGTTGGAAGGCGCTGGATGCAAGCCGCTCTAAATCAGTAATTTTGAAAATCTTTGGGAGATGCCTATGTCCAGCAGTGGACGTTATGCGGCTGAAATGATGATGATGATGATTTAAACGATTTTATTTCATAATTCCCTTCATTTCACATTCAATTCACTCTTAAAATTATTACAGTAAATACTGCTTAGTGTTATAATTCACAATTCACAACCAATGATTTATTGATTACATTATTTGTTTAAAAAGTAGAAAAACCATAGAAGCTTTAACAATAATAATGACTACTTGATATGTTATATTTTTGATTACATATATACATACAAACATATCTTTTATATGACTATAAGAATTTATTCTTAAAACATGTGGTTTACACAATAAAGCCGTAAACGAAAAGAAAAAAAAAAAGGTTGGTGGAGAGGAGGCGGTGGAAGGGGTTGGCGCAAGGACTTTAGATGCGTACTCGCTCTGCTTTGATCTCACAAAGACCGATGGATGACTCACCAATATCTGCTAACTCGCCAAACAATGTGTGTGTGTGTGTCAGAGGGAGGTAACGGGGATGGTCTCAAAGGGGTAAAGATGTAATTAAAAAGTCGAAAGATAGTTATTTTGTTACATATTTTCATACAACTTCCGCCCATACGACGAAAACTGCCTTAAAAACATATGATTATTTAACATTTTCTAACCTCAATAACTCAGTTCGGACTGCGTTTACTATGCTATTGCCTATTAGAAAAAATAAGTTTGGTCAGTGGCCGCGCGAAAAAAAAAGACGCCACTTCCCATAGTCGAATCAGCATTGTCCTTTGTACAGAGAGAGAAAATATATACATATATCACCTATAGTATATTTCTTAAATACCTATGTTTTTAATGAATATACCTATTTGTTATTAAGTGTTTACATTACAATATATCTAATAGACTTTTTTTTTTATAATTTTCAAGTTTGTAGTACATGAGCTCTTAAACTATGATTACATAAAATGGATACACTAGATATACGTGTGTATTGATTAGTAAAAATAAGATAACATATGTTTAAGAATACAAGCATAACATCAATAACTTACTCCTATTATACAATTATGTATTTATTAGTAGAAAAAAAAGATTACATATGTTTAAGAATATTTAAGAATACAATAACATCAATAACTTACTCCTATTAATTAATTAGAACAAGGTGGGTGATCTAGATTAATTATTGCTTACGTCGTAATTTGATCACCAATCTGTCTCTTTTATTCTCATTACAATGCAGAGGTAGTGTTATTTGCAAGTAATATGAAGATGCTATTCCTTTTTTTGGAATAACTGATCTTATTTAATCATGGTGCATTTTAGCCATTGTATTGTTGCATCTTGTGCCAGTTACACTCTTCAAAAAAACAACATCTATGGACCCCAACATGGTTATGGCCTACCTGCGGGCTTTAACGCAGGAGTTCTGTCGAAGGCATAACCTGACCTATCTTTACCTACTGGTAGGGGTCAGTGATGCTGACCAGCTGGTGTACAGGGCGTGCATCGCCGCGCCTGACGGACACCACTTTATGTGTCCCATCCGGGGGCTAACCCTCGATGATCACATCAACATCATATGTGAATTGGAACTTGGATTGCCGGACCATATACCCCTGAGCGTCAGCATCCGCCGATCTTCCCATGACCTGTTTTGGATTTTTGAGTGGGAGGCAAGGTCGGTGGAAGAAATGTTCGGTAAACTGTTTAAGTGATGGACTATGTATATATTGTGTATGGTTTAGTATTATTTTTGTGTAGTATATAAGGTTTGTTTTTTATTAAAAATTTTACATTTTTGTTGTTGTCTTCTATTACTGGGTATGGTCCCGAATACACTGGGTCTAATTTTTTTCTACCTTGTTTCTTAATTAGAACTAAATCATTTTTCTTATAAACAATTGGATTACACTTTTGATCATACATAACTTTTCTATTAATCTTAGTTAAAAGTAAATTATTCCTAGCATCCTCTTAGGATTTCTGTAATCTATATTTTAATTCTAAAGGATATGAATCATAATTATATAATGTGTAACACCGTTCATTTTGTATTCGTGTCATGCATGACGTCTCGAACTGTCAATGTCAAGCCGAAGCCAGCGCCATCTTTCCAGCCAGCCAGCCAGCCAGCCAGTCAGTGAATCGCGAGTCGCGTTGTCATCGTTTTTGTCCGACCCACGACAATTTTATTTTACTTTTGTCGATCAAAGTGCCTGCGACCACGTTTTTACAGTGATTTTGCCGTTGTGTTAGAGAATAAGCAAATCTCTGTTTAAATTAATCCTAAAATAAATATTGATTGATAATTTGCAACGGATTTAATTTTCTACCGTTTCACTCAGAAGTGGGTTAGATTAAAATGAAACGATCTCGTCAATCTCGCCAACCAGCAAATGAGTGTGCATCGCAGACTGAAGAGTCGGAAGATGAAAATGTCGAGAGTCCACCCGCAAAGAAGTTACTTAAAAATCTCCTCGCCCACGAGGTGGAAAAAGCCGTACGTCAGCTTGGTGAGGATACAATTATTATAAAATCAAATCATCGTGCGGCATCCTTGATCCCGGAGTTTGATCCTGACAACGAGGACTGTTCGGTAAGCGCGTGGCTAAAGAAAATTGATCAATTGGGGGAAATTCATGATTGGGACGAGCGCACTAAATCTTTCTACCTTCAAGATAAGCTAAGGGGTCAGGCGAAAAAGTGGTACAATAGGCTCGAAGAATATGATCATTCCTGGGAAGACTGGAAGAATTTGCTTTTGCGAGCCTTTCCTAAGCACCGTGATTATGGAAATTTACTGGAGGAAATGATGAATAGAAAAAAACTACCCTCGGAATCCATGACGAAATATTATCAGGATAAAATAGCTATGTGTTTTAGATGCAAGCTGTCGGACAAAGCCAGCATATCCTGCATTATTAGAGGTCTGCCAGCATCTCTGCAAACCAACGCACGAGCATTTCAATGTGACCGCCCAGATGAGCTTTACGAGGGATTTCTTTGTGCACTTGATGACTATCGAACTTCGGCATTAGACACTCGTACACCTCGAGATTCATCTGTGATTCAGTCAAAATTAGTAAACCCTGACACGGTACCATGCCCTCGATGCAAAAAGACAGGCCATTTGCTAAAAAAAATGGTTGCCTGTAAAGTCGGTTTTACGGGCGAAGATTTTACGTGACAACGTAGATAACATAGTTGAGTGGGAGAGAGACGCAAGGCATTCGGCGGGCCTCTCTCTCGTTCGGTGACTCATCGTAACGTTACCGAGCGTTACACTTTTTCATAAGTGACTCCCAGCCGCAACCTAATTTAAGACGTTGTCACGTCAAAAATTGCACCCAACCGGATTCACGGAGTTGTTACAAATGTGGTACACAAGGTCACATTGCAAGCCGTTGTACTTCCACTGAAAAAAGGGTTAATCCTGGTGCAAATACATCGACCACTACGAAGGACGTGCACATGCTTCAATTTAATGACGTTTATTAGAAAGCGGTTAAAATAAATGGCGTTCATGTTAAATCTTATATTGATACTGGTAGCCTGGTTAACGTCATGACAAAAAAAGTGGCCTTACTTCTGAACTTGGACATTAAACCCAGCAATGTGATTCTCAGAGGATTTGCCGGAGAAGTAGTTAACAGCCACGGTGAAGTTGAATTCCAACTGGAGGTCGATGGAATATCATTGGCTTGTCAAGCACATTTGACCGATTTAGATATGAATAGCATTAATTTACTTATTGGCCAGCCAATAATTAATTCTGTGGGAATGTCCCTCATCGTAAGTAATAATTTTGCTAAATTTGTTTGTGAACCCCCAACTAATGATTTCGATGTAATTTCAGATATTGCTCGATTTAAAGTAGTTACAGCAGGCAAGGAGAGCCTCTTGCCAGGCACTTCTATTATAAAGATTCGTGTGCTGGGCAATAATGATGGAAATGACGTCGTAACCTCGCCTCGCCACTTTGAGCTGAACGGCACTTCATATTCCGTACCTGCAACTGTACTACGTGGTGCAGACGGCTATATAAAAGTGGTAAATACGGGCAACAACAATATTGTGTGGCCAGAAGGTACGGTCATTGCCAGAGCCGAAAGTTGTGAGGAAGCCAGGAACCCTTCTGGAAGCCAGGTTAGCAGACAAGTTTTTTATACGCAGTCATCTTATCCCATTACTATAGGTGCTGTTGAATTGGATAAAATACAAGTAGGTCCTATAGATGAAAACCAACGCCAAGAACTAATTAATTTATTATTACAGTATAAAAGTTGTTTTGCTAAAGATACACTTGATTTAGGTTGCAAAAATTTAGTTAATATGAAAATAAATCTGACTACAGATCAACCTATACATCGCCAACCCTATAGGTTATCTCATTCTGAGCAAAAAGTAGTTGAAACGAAAGTTAATGAACTTTTGCAAGCAGGTATAATAAAAGAGTCAGAATCTGATTATGCATCTCCTGTAATTCTTGTTGCTAAAAAGAACGGTTACTCGAGGCTATGCGTAGGTTATCGTGCTCTTAATGCCGTTACTATTAAGGATAGATACCCTCTTTCAAACATCGATGATCAAGTGGCAAAACTATCAGGTAAAAAGTTTTTTACAAGCCTCGATATGGCACAAAGTTATCACCAGGTTCCTATTTGTCCTGAAGACACTCACAAATCAGCATTTGTGGTACCGCAGGGACATTATGAGTATGTCCACGTTCCGTACGGTTTAGCCAATGCACCGTCAGTTTTTATGCGGTTAGTTAATAAAATAGTCCAATCCATTCGCGAAAGTATGAAACAAACTAACTACCCCCAAAACAATTTTGAAATATTGGCATTTTTAGATGATCTACTTTTACCTTCTGTTGATGTACCCTCCGGCTTGAAAATGTTAGAATGTGTTCTCGGTAAACTAGAAAGTGAAAATTCAAAGTTAAATATGAACAAATGCTCCTTCCTTCAAACTAAAATAACATATTTGGGCCACGAAATATCAGAGGATGGCATACGACCGGGTGAATCTAAGTTGGCAGCAGTTTCGCGTTTTCCCATTCCTAAAAACGTACATGAAGTACGACAATTTATTGGACTGTGCAGCTATTTTCGGAAATTCATTAAAAATTTTGCGGTTGTGGCTAGACCATTAACTAATTTGACAAAGAAAAATGTAACTTGGAATTGGAGCGATGAACAAAATGAAAGTTTTGAACAACTAAAAGTTAGCCTGTGTTCTCAACCTGTGCTAGCACTTTATGATCCATCGTTGCCAACGGAAATTCACACGGATGCTTGCAAATTAGGCATAGCGGCGATATTACTTCAAAAACAACTAGATGGTACTTTGCGACCTGTTCTATATTTTAGCCGAATTACGAGTAAAGAGGAATACATGTATCACAGTTATGAACTCGAGACACTTGCTGTAGTTGAGTCGTTGCGTAAGTTTAGGGTATATGTTGCAGGTAAACATGTCAAAGTAGTAACCGATTGTACAGCAGTGCGAGCTACGTTGACATAACGCGATATTATACCACGAATTGCTAGGTGGTGGCTTTACATTCAAGACTATGATATAAGCTAGAGTATAGGCCCGGAGAGTGCATGCAACATGTCGATGCGCTCAGTCCGAAATAACTTCGAAATTATTGAAGAAAGGCTTTATAGGAAAACATTAAATGGCAATCGACTTGTTGTACCCAATGCGGCTCGATGGAAGATAATGCAAATGCACCACGATGATATAGGTCATGTGGGTTTAAAACGTTGCATGGAGCTTATAAAAAATGATTATTGGTTTGCAAAAATGACTCGTTTTATTACAAAATATGTCAAATCATGTCTGCACTGCGCCTACGGTAAAGGAGAATACGGTAGAAAAGAAGGTTTTCTACATCCCATACCCAAACCGCAGGAGCCAATGCGTATGGTACATGTTGATCACTTAGGCCCTTTTTGTCGTACCAAAAAGGGGTATGTGTACATGCTTGTTATAACGGACTCATTTTCAAAATTTGTTATAGCTGAACCAACCAGAACTGTCAATTCAATTGAAACTATCCGTGTGCTTAAGAAATATTTCGGTTTGTTCGGTTACCCAAACCGAATGATAACTGATCATGGAAAAGCCTTAACAAGTCGTCATTTCAAAAAATTTTGTGTTGATAAACAAATAAAACATATTTTGACCGCAGTTGCTTGTCCACGGTCAAACGGTCAGGTTGAACGAACAAACCGAACCATTCTTAGTGCTCTTCGTGCATCAAATCCCAGTGAGGCTTCAGTTAATTGGGCTAACATCCTTCCTGACATCTTATCCCTTCGAATGTCGGCATAGCAGACACAATAGTAAAACAATACATCAGACGCCCGCTCCGGGCGTCCGACAGTTAAAGGGTTATGGGGCATAAATAATACTTCTAATGATTCTACAACCTTTAAACCTTATGATTTAATGTTTTCTCAGAGCAGTAGATCCATATGTGATGTAATTATGCTTCAGACTTCGTCCTTCGAGATTAGCAGGAGATATATATACACTTGTAGTAACGCCAGTACATACCGTTCCGACACATCTTTGAGAGTACCCACCTTTTTATTTTTAAATTTTTAATTTTTCTGTGGGTAGATGTAGCTTACCTAGTACTGTCACCATTAGCCAACTTCCATTCGCTTTTTTGTGCTACGCCGTTCCACACGTCGCTCGCGTTACTTAAATACTTGCGTTCCGGTGTTTACTTTATAAAGTTTTTTTGCCGTAAAAATGCCTAAGAGGAAACGTACTGATAGTTCTGATCGTATTAAGGCCATACCCAAATTTTCCGGGGTCCAGTGGCGCCGCCATTTGAAATAAATCATTTGAAAGGAAACAGAGATATCATTTAAAATTGTGCCTTGATCAAGCCCTAGATAACCCTTCAAACTATTTTATGAACTACAGTTTATAGTCTAAAGTGAGAACGTGAAGCTTTTCTACGCACATTAGCCAAAAGTGGCCGTTTTTCGCAAATGTGCGTAGAAAAGCTTCACATTCTCGCTTTAAACTATAAAAAGTAGTTTAAAAAATACTTTGAATGAGTATCTAGAGCTTGGTCAAGACACAATTTTAAATGATATCTCCATTTTCTTTCAAATGATTTATTTTAAATGAGGGCGCCACTGGACCCCGGAAAATTTAGGTATGGCCTACGTAAAATTAGGAAGTTAGAAAGAAAGTTGCGTCGTAAACGCCGTAGTGAGTGCAGATTTGTGTCCAGTGACTCGGAATATTCATCACATATTTCCGACGAGTCGCCGTTGCCCCAACAAGGTAAGATAATGATTTGGTGTTTTTTTTTCCAAATTAGGTGAAATATAAAATAGGAATTCAACATCAAATCAGAGTGTAATTATTTATAGCACAATCGAGCGGTACATTTGGGACCGCTTAAAGTGCTCGTTAGATATTGTTTGCGAACAGTACGTGTTACGTTATGTAACTAGGGACTGTTTTTTACAATATACTCATATTCAGGCAAATCAGCTAAGCATAGTCGACAAACACATTCGAGCAGTACGCATGGGACTGCTTATCGTGTTTATTAAAATCAACGTTTGCGGACAGTACGGTTATTATCATAACTAGGGACTGTCTCTTACGATATTTTAACTGCAAAAATCTCGAAGACCTGTCTGTATTTTTTCAGGCACAGACATAGATATAGATAGACGACTTAAATGCACCTACTTCGCGTGTAAGTTCTCAGACAAAGCGTCGAGGTTGGCCGCCGTTAGTGACAGTCCGCGCGTGTCTGTGATTGCAGCCGGACGGCAGCGAAAAATAAAAAAATGCCTCGTAGCGTGATGGTTTGTTCCACTTAAATCACCTGTCGAAATTGGCCAGGTTATTTAACTCCACAAAATAGAGTACTTAAGTAACCTCAGGCCAGGAGATTTAAGTCGACTACAAAGTTGGTCAACTTAAATCACTCCGAATACCCAGGTGATTTAAATCCACTAGATAGATAACTTAAATACCCTATGGCTAGAGGATTTAAATAAACTAGACTTTTATTTATTTCTTGGTATATATTTACTTAAAACAACCTTTAGTAAAATTATTCGTCACTTACCGTTGCAATGAAATCCAATGTGAACTAAAATTTCTTCGTAAATCGACTTGTGAATGCGATTGTTAGGTAGTTTTTGTTCCAACCAAAATATCTTTATAAAAGTTTATTAGTGAAATTTAGTGAAATCAATTAAAAATCAGGTCAATAATAATTTAGGAGTTCTTCTTCTTTTAAAGAAGCGTGCGTATGGTTGGCGTAAGTAAGCAAATAACTCAATCTCAAGATTTGTAAACTTATTTGCTAAAACTAGGGTCAAGAAGTTTAGTTTTTTTTTTGGTCGGAATAAAGTACGTAGGTACAAAAAAAATATGTACTCATTTACAAAATGTTTAATAAAAACTTCATAGATTTGTCTTCATCTACTACTATGAAAAACAAAAATAATTAACCACCCTCAGTATGTAACAACCATTGTAAAAAAAATAACATCGAAGTATAAAATATAATTGTAATTTGTAAAAAGTGAGTAAAAATTAACATAAATTTTCCTATTGTAAAAAAAAAATATCCATCATTTGAAGCGCTGTATCTTTGTGAATGTTTCCTACTTTGCTCAACAAAAAAAAAAAATAGGAGTCCATTAATTTTGGATACATATAATCTAGTCATATAATGAACAAAATAATAGGTAGGTACTTATATAATTATTTAGGTAATTTTAAATTATAAATAATCATATTAACATATAATAAATTCGTGTTAGAACATTTAACTCATGAAGACAATATAATTATCACAAATGATTAAAGTAATTATTAACTACTTAAATGAATGAAAAATTGAGTTATCTAAATTTTTCTAAAAAATGTCCTACTGTAATTTCAGAGTAAATCAGCTGCATCTGATATTCCATGATTAAATGATCTAAGTGCATCGCGTCCTTACATCGATTTGAAGATACGTTGTCAATATCATTATTTAATTCTTTGATTTGATTAATTCTTACATCATTTAATAAGGCATCGTTTTCTAAGAATGTTAACACTTGGGCTATATTAGTTCTATTTCTTTTAAATGCGTTATTCAGCCTATGATGCCAACCCTCGCAACAATTGTTAGTGCGGTGCCTTTCATTGGCAACACACCATACTGTAATGTATTTTTCACGCATCCAAAATCTGCATACATAATTTAAAAATGGTGTGAGTTGAGAAACACTTCTAAATTCTTTTTTAATATAATCCCAGCCGTCAAGGATATTATCGAGAGGAAGCAAAGCCATCGAACCGCATAAAGAAACGCATCTCTTAGTGATTGCATTCTTCTCAATATTTAATTTTTTGGCTTTTCTTGACAGACTTTGTTTGAAATGAAACCAGCAACCTTTAACTACAATATTGGGAAAAACATATTTAACGGCTTTCATTGCTGCCTCTTCAAAATCAGTCATATATTTTTTAGGATTCCAATTTGGAATCTGTGACTTAATCATTTCAAAAAGAAATACGTAAGCTTTAAATGTTTTTTCAGACATAACTGCATAAACTAGGGGTACTACATTTGTATTAGTGCTTGTGCTACCTATATCTCCGTGCAGCGTGTACAGTTGGCGAAACGGAGAAGGGCAAACTTTAAATGTTCCATCTCCAAAAAATGTATCATTATGACTCATTTCATATCTGGCCTGCTGAGAACAGAAAGCAATAACTCGAATATTGTTACAATTGTAATCACCTAAAAGAAAATCATTATACTGCAACGGAACTTCAACTTTAGCTGCCTCTTTATGGCATAGTTTTGTGATACCAAGACTTTTGTTCCTTTTTTTATAAAATCCAGATTTTACTTTCTTAAATGACGGTACATTGACGCATAAATCAAGTCCAGAGCTTCGACAATCTTGCAGAAGCTCGTTGTACATTCCGGGAAGTGGTAATCCACTGCCATCACACACAACACTTTTAAAATTATCCATTCTTTCCAATAAAGTATTTTGTGAATGATTTGGCAGGCAATGCGAGTCATGGCTTACTTCTTTGATAATTTGGTCATCCTAGAAATTAATACAAAAATTGAAAACAATAAAACTACAAAAAAACTTTTAGGCTATCATCATCATTTCTGCCGTATAACGTCCACTACTGGACATATAGGAGGAGGCTATGCTAAGTATTTCTGAAAAAACCTATCTAGAGTAGCCTGCCTCTAAACTATCAAGCTATGTCAAATGCCTTTAGGCAGACTGCAAAATTTGATACCAGTGCAGGCCACTTACAGACACGAATTGTATTTTCCAACCATCCAGGAACCCATTGAAATATACACACCAAATTTTATCAAAATCACTAACCTTAATGGTTACGGATCCCCGACAATTTGTCTTAGAAAACCTGCTGCATCTGTACCACTCAGACTTGTTTTTATTTACTCTAAATTTTCCATACTGATGCCCGTTGAGTAGTAAAGTTTGCCCTCTTCCTCGTTTGATGAATTTAAACTCCATGATGAAATAACACAGTATTTACAGCACAGACCTTATTGAAACTTGCAAAAACCGCACACGCCACTATGAAATTGTGTTATATACGACTGTCAAATTTGTGGGTACCTAGTTAAAAATTTTACCTCTTCAATATTTCTTACTATTCATTTTTATAGTAAAATATGTATGTGCCCGTAATTTCATGCAAAAACAATAGAAGCTACAGCATGATTTTGGATAAAAATTCTAATAAATAGGGATAATAGGTACATCAAATAGACTTGACTTGATCATTTTAAATATTTATGAAATAATTAGCAACGCCTCGCGGTGTTACCCGCGAAAAAAGTAGCCTATTGTATAAATCAATCAAATATCAAAGTCGGTCCAGCCGTTTGCGCGTGAAGAAGTGACAAACATACACACATTCACAAACTTTTGCCTTTATAATATTAGTGTCATATCTATGCATTTAATTTATAGTTTTATAAGCTAAGAACCACCGCAAGAGAATTTGCTTTCATATGAAAAAAAAACGCATAGAAATCGGTCCATCCTTTCGAGCGCTACAATGCCACAGACAGACACATTAGCATGAAACTTTTTTGTCAGCGTTTAAGAATTTATGATACTTACGAGTACTTAAATCCAAAAATATTGTCTAAGGAATGTATAGGTGGTATGTATAGCGATAGGTGATAGGTATACTTATACGCGCGATGGGTTGTTCTCTAGGATCAAATCAAATGCTCAAAATAAGCTAAACATACATCATCATCATCATCATTTCAGCCGCATAACATCCACTGCTGGACATAGGCCTCACCCAAAGATTTCATAAACATACATCTTTATCCCTGATGGGACAGACAGGTTATTCAAGTTGACTGTTTTGTCGAGTTAAACCACCCGAGATTTATAAGTGATTTAAGTGGAATAATTGTATCATAATTTAGCAGTCGACTTAAATAACCTGACCTCAGGTAATTTAAGTACTCTATTTTGTGGAGTTAAATAA
Source organism: Acrobasis consociella (assembly GCA_963555685.1). Lineage (NCBI taxonomy): Eukaryota > Metazoa > Arthropoda > Insecta > Lepidoptera > Pyralidae > Acrobasis > Acrobasis consociella. The sequence goes on along the minus strand of OY743125.1, from coordinate 12,773,994 downwards.
CCTGGCCAATTTCGACAGGTTATTTAAGTGGAACAAACCAGCGTGATAACAAACTGCAACAGCCCAAAAATTGCAAGCGCCCAAAGTCAAGGACATATTTCCTATCACAGCTAAGTTATTTAAAAAGAAAAATATGCGTAAATTCATTTTAAAACAATTTTTTAAGCATTCCGAGCGGTGATTCCAAGATTATACCTAAATAAGTATAGATTAAGGTTTAAAAACTACATTCACATTACATTGCCGCGTTTGCTTTGAGCGTTTGATCCGACGTTGTGTGTTAAGAAGCAATGTATATCGAAACAAGCGATACTGTCGCGCATCGCTACGACGTCGTGGTACCGGCAATTTCTCATTCGTCAGTAAAATTTAGCGACTAGTGTAGTTCGTTCTACAACATATACCAATAATCGATTTTAATCGATATCGGACTGACGAATGATATAAACTATTATTAAAGAGCCAATTTAATAGATTATAAACAAGCTAATTTCCTAATTTACACTTTAGAAAACGAGGATAATATTTTCAGAGTTCATGTATATAATATGGTCGCTCTTTGAACTACTGGTACTGGTCACACGTTGGTGAACAAAACCGCGCGTGCGTCACTGCTCATTGCTCGTTAGTGAGTCGTCCATACTGCATTTCCCCCATTGAAGCGGTATATTTTCGATACCTCTACGCGGAGTGAGACAAGCCTGACATGGCTAAGAACGACCGCAAGGGAAGTTGCTTCAACATTTAAAAAACGCATTGAAATCGGTAAAAACGTGTTTTTTTATAGATAATGTACGGAACCCTTCGTTCGCGAATTCGACTCGCACTTGGCCGGTTATTTAAGAATAATAATAGTTTTATTTTTAAAGTTCAATTAAAATATTGACATTATTTGTAATTTTTAGTTTTAATTTAAATTTTAATAAGTTGGTATAGTTTAAATTTTAGTTAAATTGAAATAATTTGAGTACAAATATTTATTCTTTATTATCAAACAATTTTCCGTTTAGAATCATTTGTTTATCCAATTTCATATCATTCGTCAATCAGAAAATCGATTGTGATTTTTATCACAAATCGATTAACTTAAATGTTAATCGATCGTATGGTTAGCGAGCGCGGAGTGAGCGAGCGAGACCACAGATATAAAATCGATGAGTATGAGCGAGACGATCATGGCGGCGGCGTGCGTCTTCAATAAATCGTTTAAATCGGAGTGAGCGGTTTCTTTGAATCGGTTTGAATTTCCCATCACTAAAATTGCGTCTGACGTCACAGTAGGCATTAAAAAAGTTGGCACGCTTGGTTTCCATACAAATCTTGATACGTGCGTTATCTATTACATCTATATCTGTGTTTTCAGGCAATTAGAATGAGGACTATGCATGGACCGAGGACGAAGAAGATGCCCAAAATAAGCAGTTGTTGCCTTTAAGGGCACTAGAAAATAGTGATTTATCTGTCCCTGATCCGAGCAGACCACTGACGAGTCTCCCATCAGTGGTAACGATACCAGCACCGCGGGCAGCTACGCCGCCCGCCAGCCCCTCGCAGCCTGTGGATACGCAGCTGCCCACTACGTCCTCGCAGCCCACGGCGCCCGATCCATCTTCCTCGACGTGTACCTCTGCTGTACCTGAAACAGAAAATATAGATAAGGAACTATTAGAAATTTTGGGTTCGGATCCTACTTCAGATAAAAAATATGGAAAAGAAGTAAACAACGATTTATCAATCAGACTTCAGCATTGGGTAACTAATGGTTTTAGTAAAGAAGTACGTAGCCAGTTTATAGAAAGATATTTCACGCCTGAAAACTGCAAATTGATTGATCCTCCCGCCTTAAACGCGGAGATAAAAGCAGCAGTATCGGATATTGTTATTAAACGAGACAAAGCTATAGAAAGCAAACAAAAGCAACTTACTCTGGCTATGACAAGCCTAAGTGAAGCAATCACCTTATTACTATCATCAAAAGAAAGAGATACTAACCTGTTGAAACTTTTGACGGACTCCGCTCGTATCCTCGCCGACTGCTAACATTCGGATACAATCACTAGAAGAAATTTTCTTCTTAATTCTGTCAAAAATGAGATGAAGGATCACATACAGAAAACAAAAGTTGACGCATTTCTGTTTGGTGAAAATTTACATGAGGTCTTGAAGTCGGCCAAAGCCATCAACAAGACTGGAACTGAAATGAAATTGCCGCCTTCAAAGGCCGCTAATAAGAAACCTAATCCCAGCTCCTTCAATTCCAAGAATTTAAACTCGAAGAATCCGGGTACGACTCGCAGGCGGACGGGCCCACCGAGGATGAAGGAGCCTGCGCCGAGCTCGACGCGCAGTCGGCCCACCAGCTCCTCGAGGCAGTCGCAGCGTCTTCAGCAGCGCGACAGGCAGAGCTACCGCCGCTAGAGGTAAACCCGGCAGGCAGATTATCCTTATTTTACGAACAGTGGTCAATGATCACTAACGACCCTGTAGTGTTCTGTGTCTATAAATAGATACATATGCTGTCCCACTCACAACAGCAGCGAAGGTAGAACGTCAGTTGTACGATATATAAGTACGTTGTGCGGCAGTCGGATCGCGCAGTCTAACAGTAGATGTCGTACAGAGCGGACGTGTCTTGGTGTAAAGGTGAGCCAGTGTCATAGTGATAGTGAATGTGTTAGAGGTACACTACATAATGGCGACGAGAAAATGATGCGAAGCCACGCGGTGAGTTATTTTTCCATTTTATGAGCTGGTAAATGCTCAAAAGTAAATACTGCATACTGAATGTTACAAAAATATATTCGTGAGAGAAAAAAAATAACAAGGAAAGAGGAAGTGTCTGTTAGCATTTACTATAATAGGTAATGGCTATACTTTATTGCAAAATAAAAGTTCGTTTAATAAGTTAATGGACTACTGTGCTTTGTCCATCACATTAATGAGCTGGAAATTATAATTGTTAGTTAATGTTGATCATCAAAAGTATATAATTAATATTGACTTAAAATATTGACAATTCTCAGATTATATATTTTTAAGATTTATACCTTAGGGAGACTTGGTAACCTAAAATAAAGGCTTTATGCGTAGCTTAGGCACCAGGTCCAGTCTTTCACAAGTGTCAGAGTAAAGAAAAAAATTAAGTCAAAATAAAAAACATATATCTTTACTTTGTTGATTACCTAGTGTTTTTGCGAAAGAAATAAGGAACTTATCTTTTAATAGGGTAATATAATTAATCACTCTAGAATTTCAGAGGAAAACGTAACGGAAAAATTGACGAGTCGTATATGACGCGATTACTATTGAAATATATTATTCAAATAGCTATAGTTTTCCGATGTACATGGATTAAGTGAAATAAATGAGGGATTATATTATTTTTCCGTATGAAATGAGAGATGCTGAATTCACGGAAGGAAGGTAGATCATAAGGTAGATCATTATAGTTATGTGGTGAAACTCTTTTATTAGGAATTTATTCTACTCCTAGACAGGCATCACTTGTAAACCTAAGAGTCATGCTGGAGGATAGTTGCATTAGATCCGGAGTGCAATGCTGTGAGGGAAGGTCGCCAGTCGCTGGAGTCAATGAGTATAAGTTGTGGGTGCTTTCTGTTAGGGCCGGGAGGCTCACACTCTGTGAGTCGGCTGTGATTTTCCTGATGAGGGTTATTATTTTTATTTGCTTTAAAACATATAGTAGTTTATTAAGCTGATCTGGTTTCTATACAGTGTATTTTTAAAGCTGTTCACTAAAGATGCAGTTATCAACATTCACTGGTTTCAGTCTGCAACCACATGATTAGAGAGAAAATTATGAATTGATATTTCTTTTGATGTCACACGATACAATTTCAGCTAATGTCCTCTTAATCATTATTGTAAGTAAATTGTAATAGGTCTTGCAAATAGGGTACATCATAATATCCTATTAGACTTTTGTAGGCCTCGATTGGGTTGCCTCTTTGTCTTTGACGTTGTAGAGGTGTGAAAAAAAAAATAAAAAAAAGGAGAGAAACCATAGTAGGGAATATGCATGAAAAATATGTGTTATCGAACCAGTTTATCCGTAAAAATTTGAAAGTACTAACTAACACTGAAAACAGAATAAAAATTGGTGGAAAAACGAACGAGATATAGCGAGTTTACGAAAATATGTCTATCTCACTCGCAAAATACGCTATTTTCTATAGCAAATGTATTGATGATATGTATTTATGACGTCACCTGTCCATATCGCTCTCTCTCTAATTGAAACTTTAAAGTATCACAGGTTCGTCGCTGATTAAGATATTTTATAAATTCTTTCATATTTGTTTACTGTGGTTAATAAGGCTTTTATTAAGCAAATAAAAAATAATGCGTGCATATTCTCTATTGTATAAGTATACACTTACCGGTAATGAGGTAGTATACGAAATAAGCAAAACGATAACCTGTGGTCAATGGCAATATGATAGCCTACTTAGGTATGATTTATTAGAAAAATGATAGCTATGTTATATGGCAATATGATTTGAAATGAAATGAATTTGAAATGAAATGAATTTGAAATGAAATGAAATTTGAAATGAAATGAAATTTATTTGACTCTTTAATGTACACAAAAGTTACGCTGTTGGCCCCACACTAGGCAACATGCCTGTCTTGTGGTGGCCAGTTTGAAATTCCAATTTTGTTAAAATGTGCCGACAATTAGGTTTAGAAGAATTGCAGATAATAATGACTTACACTCAAAATAATAGCCAATTCCTTTTTATAACTAATTAGGAACACGTGAGATGTTTCACATAACTACTTACTTAATATAAATGTTTTAAATTAATAGTTAAATTGCTCTGTGTCGAAGTAGTTCCACGAAAAAGCAGAAGGGATCTAACTATGTGCTTACATGATAGCCGATAACAACAGCAATATGTTTGCTTATGATGACACATGCATAGCAATATGATAGCTATGACATGGGGCAATATGATAGCTAATGATGAGACATGGCAATATGATAGCCGATAACAATAGCAATATAATTGCTTATGATGACACATGTATAGCAATATGATAGCTATGACATGGGGCAATATGATAGCTAATGATGAGACATGGCAATATGATAGCTATGTCAAATAGTTGTGTGATAGACCTTACATATTGCAATATGATAGCTAGTACGAGTGAGTGATATGATCTATGTTAAAGGACAATATGAAAGTCCATATGAGCATTTATTTATGGTCGATATGAAAGGTCAGCTCAGATAATATTAATTGGACTGAAAGGCAATGTAAGCTTGCGCAAATTTGGATTTAATTGTACAATTTGCACATCAGCCCATGGCTCAAGTCACGACACTTCCAAACCTCGAGCATTTCGACCCTGACAGTGATCAGTGTCGGTAGGCGCTAGATGGGAGAAATGGATAAGGGCACTGGAAATATATTTTCTAGCTTCAAACATTACGTCTGAAGAATCTGGAACAAGAAAGGTTGTTGTGTCATGCCGTTTAACCTTTTGTCAGTTTGGGCATGCATTGGATTTTGCGAGGCCAAGAAAATCATTAAATTGGGTGAGGCCGTAAGCCCACATTAAAATGTGCGAGATCAAGAATGACGACCTCCGTGGCGTAGTGGTCACCATGCTAATCCACCACCCAGAGGTCCCGGGTTCGATCCCCGATTAGGGCAAGTTGGAAAATGGCCTTTTTCAAAATGTCCTAGGTCTTGGATGTTTATCTATGTAAGCACTGTCAAAACTATATTAAAGTACACACAAAAATCTGTCATATAAACCGCCTTTGTCGTTTCCCGCGCAAATACGCTGGCAGCACTGCCACGCATCATTGCAATGGCCATCCTTTGCACGAGAAACGAACCTGAGTGGGAGTCACCAGTCCTCTACAATTCTGTGCCCTATCTCGCCGATCAGGCGCTTATCATCAGCACCCGAGCAGCCCATCGTTTCTACCGCCACTAGTACGAAGCAACAATACGGCTCCAAAGCCGCATACTTAGCCCGGTTTCTCTCGGCTGCATCTTCTGCAACTGCGGCTGCCGAGCCGATAATGCGGCCGAGGTAGTTGGCCGCCACGGTGCTGACACATGTAAGAGGTCATTGCATATAAGTATTTGTTATAAATTATAGTATCCCCTATCTATATTAAATTATTTTATAAGAATATCATTGAATTGGCTATATAAGCGCGCATTAAATTGCGTGAGCAGCCCGGGATTCAAATCCCACTGGAGAGTCAAGAATCAAACAACAACAGTGATTGAAGAAAGATTGAGCAATTCATGCATGAACATTCTTATAAAACTAAGCGGACTTTTGCAGACGTAGATATAGCAGACATTTGAGGATTATCACCAACTCGAAACATAGGAAGATGCAAATTGATATTTTAACGGCAAATTAGAAAGACAAAATGAAATTTTAACAAGCAAGAACTTAAATAATATGCAAGTTCTTGTGTTTCTATACTATTGGTTTTGATTATTATTTAATTTGCTTAATTTTGGCATAGTTTTCATTTAGTGATGTGGTTTTAGAATATTGAGCAAAATGTTAAGTAGATAAAATAAATAAATAATTATTCACTTCATTACATATTCTCTTTAAAAATATTAAAGTAAGTGATGAGTGAAAGAAAGTGAAAGTTAAAAGTGCGTGTTTTCAGTGTTAACTTGTATTGTAGAATACAATTATATGAAGTGACCGCTGAGATTGTGGTTATTTTCCTGAAGTTAAGTTCGTTAGATATCTTATGACGGCCGATATAAGTAGACTTTTGACAGTGATCCATTTTCTGACAGTGTTGGAAAAGGAAGAAGATTAGGTAAAATATTTTTATACCGTTCGCAGGTTACACTGCTCTCAGATGGCTATTTTTGTATTTTTACGCGAACAAGTGACTATGACCCTAAGACGGGTATTCCACCCGAATAGTCTTATTTGTGGGTCCTTACGTACATTTACAACAGACTATTTTTCTCACTTTGGGGCCTTTGTAAATTCAAGTAAGCTGGTCAAATGGCAGTTAAAATTACTTTACCAATTAAATTACCAATTTACTTCGAGCCTTAAAGGTTTAGAATGACTCAATTCGAAAAAAATTAATTAGTCTGCTTTGTCATCAGTCATATTACAAGTTGAATAAAATTCGGAAAAATATATAGTAAAAACACTATTTTGTCAAGATATTTTTAACTAATATAAGCGTTTCTTTTATTTTAGTTTTCTCAGTTAGTAGATATGAGCAAAGGCAAAAAATACATTAGAGATTGACACTGGCAGTCAAACTCGACCGATTTAGTCTACGAAAGGAAAATAAATTTTATTATTGGTTATGAGTTATGAGTCATTGCTCGTTAGTTTGAATTTAACTTTAGAAAAAAAATTTTAAAAAAAATTAATTGAGAAGGATAGAGGGAGAACGAAAAACATAGTTCATAAATATCTGAATCTATTAATATTGTTACTCAATTAGGTTGCAGATTTAATTGAATCGTGGGTTATAAGATAACCTAGTTATAATTGGAACATACACCGTAATTGTAATTTCATTTAAAAAAAAAATTGTAAGGAAGGGATGTAGTGTTCTGTGTCTATAAATAAATACATATGCTGTCCCACTCACAACAGCAGCGAAGGTAGAACGTCAGTTGTACGATATATAAGTACGTTGTGCGGCAGTCGGATCGCGCAGTCTAACAGTAGATGTCGTACAGAGCGGACGTGTCTTGGTGCAAAGGTGAGCCAGTGTCATAGTGATAGTGAATGTGTTAGAGGTACACTACAGACCCAATAATTCTTTCCTACATAAATGGTTACGCCATTCCTTTTAAAAAATTACCAATCCAGGAAAATCCTCCTACAGAGCGGAAACATTCCGATACAGAAAGGTCACATTTTGCCGATGCCATCGATAACTTATTATCGTTAGGAGCAATTTCAAAATGTCAAGCTTGTGAAGGTCAATACATATCAACTATATTTTTGATACCAAAGCCGAATGGAAAGATGGGTTTTATATTGAATTTAAAATCACTAAATAAGTTCATCGACACCAAACACTTTAAAATGGAAGATCTGAGAACAGTTTTAAAAATATTTCGTAAGTACGCTAGACCTGAAAGATGCCTATTTTTTAATAAAAATAAATGAAAACCGTAAAAAATATTTAAGGTTCAATTTTGAAGGAAATTTGTATCAATTTAATGTACTTCCATTCGGCTTGAGCACGGCTCCCTTCGTTTTCACAAAAATCATGAAACCGGTGATTAAACTGCTAAGGAGCTGTGGTTATTTATCTACTATATATCTTGACGATATTTGTTTGATGGGATATAATTATCAGGCATGCCTTGAAAATGTGCACCAAACTAAGACTTTGCTAACATGTCTTGGTTTTATTCTTAATTTAGATAAAAGCCAGCTTGTACCTTCGCAATCTTTATGCAAATTTTTAGGCTATATATTAGACACAAAAAATTTTATTGTCACTTTACCAAGCGACAAAATTAAGAAAATTATGAAAGAAATAGAAAAATTTTCCAACATTAAAACTTGTACAATTAGAGCCTTTGCTAGCTTTGTCGGGCTTCTCACCTCTGCTTGTCCAGCAGTGGAGTATGGGTGGCTCTATACAAAATTATTTGAAAGACATAAGTACTTAAATTTGAAAGACACCAATAATTACGAAAAAATAATGTGTGTACCAAAGTGTCTTCATTCAGACTTTAAATGGTGGAAAGAAGCAATGAATAGTCCTACCTGTACAATTAAAAGCGATAGCTTTGTTCTGGAAATATTTTCCGATGCCTCAACAACGGGGTGGGGAATAGCGTGCGGGAATCAGAGAGCAAGTGGCCCATGGAGTGAGGATGAACGCCACCAACATATAAATTACCTAGAAATATTGGCGGCATTCATCGGCCTTAAAATTTTTGCAAAGTCCTTTTCAAACTGTCAGATACTTCTTCGTATAGATAACACGACCGCTATTTCCTACGTCAACCGAATGGGGGGTATCCAGTTCCCACATTTGACAAAGGTTGCAAAGGATCTTTGGCAATGGTGTGAACAAAGAAAAATATATGTTTTTGCGTCTTACATACCATCTTCAGAAAATTGCATCGCGGACGAAGAGTCTAGGCGTCTGCATCCAGATATTGAATGGCAACTCTCGGACTATGCCTATCAAGATATTTTAAACAAATTTGGCACTCCGGATATAGAACTATTTGCCAGTCGACTAAATAATTAATGCAAAACTTATGTATCGTGGCATAGGGATCCAGATGCGTACGCCATCAATTGTTTTACCATATCATGGTCCACTTATTATTTCTATGCATTTCCCCCATTTCCTATGATTTTAAAATCATTAAGGAAAATTGTCTCGGATAAAGCAACGGGTATCATGGTTGTTCCTTTATGGCCATCACAGCCCTGGTACCCGATATTCAAAAATCTCCTGGTATCAGAGTTGATAATTTTTGAAGCTAATGACAGTCTAATATTGTCAATTGATTCCAGCCACCGCCAGATGCACACCACGATTACCCTGGCGGCAGGAGTCTTGTCCGGGAAGCAATGTTGAGAAGAGGTATTCCTGACGCATCTACGGGTATTATTTTAAATTCACTCTCAGATAATTCTTATAAACAATACGAAGGGTGCTATAAAAAGTGGTTCATTTATTGTTATCAGAATAAACTGAATATATTTGAAGTACCAATTCCTGATATCTTGCAATTCCTTACAAATATTTATAATGAAGGAGCTCAGTACGGGACACTGAATTCCTACAGATCCGCGTTAGCTTTACTCTATGTTAGTATTTCTGGCAATGAGGATATTAAAAGATTTTTTAAAGGGGTGTATAGATCTAGACCTCCTTTACCAAAGTATAATGAAATATGGGATACTTCAATTGTCCTTAACTTTCTTGCCCAATGGTATCCTAATGAAAATTTAAATCTAGAAAAAGTAACAAAAAAGTTGGTTACACTGTTAGCTTTAGTTACAGCTCATAGAGTGCAAACTCTATCGAAAATTAGGATTTGTAACATTGAGAAGTTTGAATCCGAAATTAAAATAAAAATTCCTGACATTATAAAAACATCTAGGATCGGATCGAACCAACCCATATTAGTTCTTCCTTTTTTCACGGATCGTCCGGAAATATGTCCCGTGCGAGCTATGCTTTCATATCTTAGTAAAACAGAATCTATTCGTGGTGATCATGATTACCTGTTTCTGAGTTTAAAAAAGCCACACAAACCAGTTGGCTCCCAAACGATATCTAAATGGATAAAGTTTGTTTTGCATGAAAGTGGAATTGATACTGGTACGTTCACTGCGCATAGCACCCGGCACGCAGCCACATCAGCGGCGCGTCGCCTTGGGGTCAGCATTGACCAAATAAGAAACGCTGCAGGCTGGAGCTCTAGCTCACAGACCTTCGCCAAATTTTACATTAGGCCAATTACAAATATTTATGATGATGTTTTTGGTAAATCTTTATTAAGTGATTCTAGAAGGCAATAATCAAAATGTAACTTAAGTTGTAAAATGTAACTTAATAATTGTAAGTATATATTACTTACAATTACAGTATCATTTATTTCCTTATACTTTCATTGAAATGTAACATAATATAGATGTGAAATTAATCAACATGCCTGTGTTTTCTTTAAAATTTCACTTCTCATATTTTACGAAACCTATCTCTAAAAGTCTACAAGTGTATATATATCTCCTGCTAATCTCGAAGGACGAAGTCTGAAGCATAATTAGAGATTAAACGAACTTACCTGAAGTGAAGTTCTATCCTAATTATGCGAAGACTTCGTCCGAAGAGATTAGCAACCCTTCCCAACCCAACATTCAGTTCATCCCAATTATTTTCGTAAAATATGACTACAAAAAGGCATATCTCTAAACTCAATGAAGTTGGCTAATGGTGACAGTACTAGGTAAGCTACATCTACCCACAGAAAAATTAAAAATTTAAAAATAAAAAGGTGGGTACTCTCAAAGATGTGTTGGAACGGTATGTACTGGCGTTACTACAAGTGTATATATATCTCCTGCTAATCTCTTCGGACGAAGTCTTCGCATAATTAGGATAGAACTTCACTTCAGGTAAGTTCGTTTAATCTCTAAATATACCTGGACGTCAAATTGAACCTGTAGAATCACGACGTCAGGAAGCAAGTTCCCGTATTAGGTTAGCTAGTGATAAAATGAAGCGTCACTTCAATAAACGTCGTAAAAATGCCTACATTTATAAGAAAGGAGATTTAGTACTTTGGAAACAAGCTCCCACAAGCAGTGCTGCTAAAGTTAATACTAAACTTGATGATCTTTATTCTGGCCCTTATGTAGTGACGCGAGTTGTTGGCAATGATCGTTACAGGATACGGAGTATAAAAGGACTCAGAGGCTATAAGAATTTTACAGGTTTGGTATCGGTTGACTCCCTTCGACCGTATAGAAGTGTAGTTCCTGTATCAGATAGTGCCAGTAGCTCAGATGAACAGTTAGAAACAGAAGATCTGATTAATTTACTTGAAAGCTAATCAATCTTATCGTTCCCATTGCGGGAGCAATTGTTACAGGACGGCCGACTGTAACACCGTTCATTTTGTATTCGTGTCATGCATGACGTCTCGACCTGTCAATGTCAAGCCGAAGCCAGCGCCATCTTGCCAGCCAGCCAGTCAGTGAATCGCGAGTCGCGTTGTCATCGTTTTTGTCCGACCCACGACAATTTTTTTTTACCTTTGTCGATCAAAGTGCCTGCGACCACGTTTTTACAGTGATTTTGCCGTTGTGTTAGAGAATAAGCAAATCTCTGTTCAAATTAATCCTAAAATAAATATTGATTGAGAATTTGCAACGGATTTAATTTTCTACCGTTTCAAATGGTTCTAAACTATTACTTAAAATATTACTGGGAAGTCTACAGGTTTTCCCAAACACCAATTCATAAGGTGTATATTGCGTTGCCGTATGAACGGACGTATTATAAGCGAAACACCAATACTGTAGCCAATCGCTTCATGTCTGAGGTTCATTATTTGTTTGTATTCTAAGATACGACCCTAATGACTTATGGGTCACCTCTAAGGCTCCAATACTTTCATGATGGAAGCTAGTTGATTGCAGTTGTTTGATGTTTAATATTTGAGAAATTTCACGCATGGTGGATGAAATGAATTCAGTACCCCTATCTGTTCCGATTTCACGGGGTATTCCGTATCGTAAAATGAAATTATTTACGAATGCGCGCGCGACAGTATCAGTTTCCTTATTATGTAGTGGATATGCCTCGACGTACTTCGTGAGCTCGCACTGGAGAGTAAGTATATAGCTATATCCATTCGCGTCCTTGGGTAAGGGACCGACTAAGTCTAAAAAGACCTTATCAAAAGCTGAGGTTGCCGTACTCGTGAAACACATTGGCTGCCTTATATTTTTATGATGCTTTTGTTTTTGGCATTTATCACATTTTGTCACGAATTTGTATATGTCGTCATTCATGCCAGGCCAATAATATTGTATTGTATTGTAAATTCTTTATTGTACATAAATTGACACAAGTTAAACATAGATGAAACACAACAGTACAAAGGCGGACTTATCTCTGTCAGGGATCTCTTCCAGTAAACCCTACAACCAGAGGAGATAATGTCTAAAGGTGGGGTGGAACTGTACAATACTTACAAACTAAGACACTAAATGCTACTCATAATTACATTACTGATATAATATACATACACATTATCTATACATACATATGCTGACAGATCTAAATACGATAAGATATATAAATAAACATATACAATTTATATTTTACTCAATCCAAGTCAGGAACCTTCATAAAATAATTGAATCCTATTCTTGAAGGAATTCAAGGTACGCGACTCTTTAATTTCCAAAGGAAGTCTGTTCCAGAGATGCGCAGCCATAACTGCAAAAGATTTAGAAAAAGTATGGGAGGAGTAATTGGGAATTTCTAAAAGAAGGGTATTACTAGAACGAAGGCGGGGATCAATATCTCGAAATTTAATTTTTTCAAGAAGGTAATTGGGAAAGGTAGGATTAGTGAGAACATTAAAGAGAAAAGAAAGCACATGGATATTGCGGCGGGTTTTTATAGGCAGCCATTTAAGTCGAGAACGGTACTCAGTAATGTGCTCACACTTTCGTAGCCCAAACACATACCGAATACACACATTCTGAAGGCGTTCCAGTTTATCAGCCAATTCCTCAGTGAGATCTAGAAAGGCCACGTCCGCATAGTCCAAAATAGGGATCAATAAAGAGCGAGCCAGAAGAGCTTTAGTGTCCATAGGCAGAAAATTTTGCAAGCGTCTTAAAGAATGTAGAGAGGCAACGATTTTTCGACTAAGCTCATTAACTTGCGGTGACCATGATAGGGTTTCGTCCATGAAAATCCCCAAGTTCTTTACGACAGAAGAAAAAGGAATGACGTCGTTGCCCACGACTACATGTGGAAATAACGAGAACTTGAATTTTGAGACAAAATGGGGACTGCCAATAACTATTGCTTGTGATTTAGCAGCGTTGACCAAGAGCCCGAAGTTGTGAGACCAATCCGCAATATTCGCGAGGTCGGAGTTAATGGTGCTGATTTCCTGATTGAAGCTATCGAAAGGGGCGGCTGTATAAATCTGTAAATCGTCAGCATACAGGTGGTAGGAGGAGGAGAGACAGGATGTAACGCCATTAATGAAGATGGAGAAAAGGATAGGTGAAAGGATTCCTCCTTGAGGTACACCAGCCGAGAGATCACACCAGTCAGATCGACTGTCATCCACCTTAACCAACTGTTTACGTCCTGTCAAATAAGATCGAAACCAAGAGACGGTAGTAGGAGAAAAATTAAATGACTGCATTGTGGCAAGCAATAAATCATAGTCGACCGCGTTAAATGCACTAGTAAAGTCCAACAATACCAAAATAGTGAGGGTTTTATTGTCAATATTGAACCGAATGTCATCCGTTATTTTTAAAAGCGCCGACGCCGTACTGTGCCCAGTACGAAATCCCGACTGGAACGGACTCAAAAGATTATGTTTAGTGAGGTATTTTGAAAGACATTCCTGAACGTGTTGCTCTAATACTTTGGAAAGAAGCGGAAGGATAGATATGGGACGAAAGTGAGAAGGAGAAGAAGGATTGGATAGTTTAGGTAGGGGAATAATATGCCCCAACTTCCACGCACTAGGAAAGACACCAGTGTCCAAGGAGCAATTAATAATATCAGTAACAACGGGGGCAATTAAGGCTGCTATTGGTTTTATCATTTCTAGAGATATATCGTCATTTCCAATTGCCCTGGTTTTAATGGAACGAATGATTTTAACAACCTCCTCGTCTGTTATTTTGTCAATGGTAAATACAGGACAAACAGGAGGAGCCTTTCTCAACAATCTAGTCAGAGAAGCCAGCCTGGTGTTCGGAGATAGACTGACTGGAGGAGTGCAGAAGTGCCGGTTCAGAGCATTAAGATCAAATTGTTGATCAAAGCCCACATTCTGTTTACCAACACCTAAACCCTTGAGAAATTTCCACAGTTTTTTGGGAGGGCAATTGTCCACATTATTGTGTACGTGTTTTCGCCTGGCATCACGACATTTCTTATTACAGAAGTTACGCAGTGCGATATAGCTGTCCCGGTTGGAAGCTGAAGGATTTTGCCGCCATTTCAACTTTGCCCTATCTCTTCTAACCATTAACTGCTTTATTTCTGAAGTTAACCACGGGGCTGGGAAATGTTTCACTCTGACCGGGTGGAGAGGTGCATGTTTATCAAAAATAGCTAGGAGAGCAGAATAAAAGGCGGCTACCTTCAAATCCACGTCAGACACCCTAAAAATAGTTTCCCAGTCCGTTTGAGCAAAATCAGTCAAAAAAGCTTCCTCATTAATTTTCGCATAGCTGCGCAACATCATGACTTTGTGTCTCCGTTTAGGTGGTCGAAGTTTAAAAGATGCAAACACTAAGTCATGAGCCGAAAAGCCCGGTGCTTTAAATTACCCATGATTTAATACAAGATCAGGAGAGGAGGTGATCATAAGATCAAGTAGAGAAGGAGGGCCATTATGGGAAAAATGAGTAGCAGTGAGAGGAAGGACATGTAAGTCTAGAGAATTTAGAAGAGCAAGAAGAGAATGAGATCGTGAGTCATTATTTAACAGGCAAGTGTTGAAATCCCCCATTAAGATTACATGGTCAAACTGCAAACGAAATTCAGACAATAAGGATTCAAGAGACTCAAAATAATTGATACGGGAGCAGGGACTATAATAAACACCAAGCATGACTTTAGACTGGTGAAGGGAAACATCAAGCAGGAGGTGCTCAGGTTTATCGGGTTCTGAGAAAGGATACGACATGGAATGTCACTACGTAAATATATTGCCACACCTCCACAACGCATCATCCTCCGCGAACCATCCTGCCCGATCCTATCACATGTGCGGTCATTTCTGATCAGTCTAAACCCCGGAAGAGGATATAAAGTTGATGGCAATGTTGGTTTGAGAAAACTTTCTGAGATGAGAATAGCCTGAACTTGAAGTGAAGAGAAGGTGGTTAAGAGTTCTGCATAATGTTCAGGTATGCTTTGTGCATTGATATGTACAACATTAAAATTTTTTGCTAGAGAATGAAAGGTAAAGTTTAGATGGTCACTAAGAGAGGGCATATCATCATTCTCCGCACTCAAGAAACTACATGGAGATGATGATAGTGAGAAATACTCTGGATCAGACTCAGGGGAAAGCACATCAGACATCGGATTGAGTTAATAAATAATAAAATACCTATAAATAAATAAACTTGCTTAACTAACCAAAAACCTAATTACAGATGCTAAGGCAACCAACATAGCTTGCTCGCCAGCTTACTTAGGTATTGTTGAATCACAAATAGGTTTACCAACAAGGAACATTAGACTAAATAAATAAAATAAATACACACACTCATACGTACATTATTAAACGAACACCCGATTTGTTTAAATAACAAATAGCATTGCCGGTCTCTGATGCACTAGGCAAAACATGATGTTTACCTAGTGCATCAGATAAGCCGGCCCAACATTGATAAAAGTGCGGCAAATCGGAACAGATAGGAATATATTTAACCTACAATAACATTCACAATTCACAACACAAAGGTCCAGTTATAAGGATAGAAAAAAAAACCAGTAAGTTCCTGACGAAGGTGGATTCATATACAATAACTAAATAAATAAAAGGTACATACATCTTGCATATGCATCCCCAAAACATTGAATAAATAAAACATTATTATCATTTACATATATATCAAGGTTTACATTATTTCTTGACAACTGATCCGACCAGCAAATTGTCAATTTCATTGACATTGGCAGACTGCAATTATTGCCATTACAAATATATCAAAATAGTATCGTTTTGTAGTTACATACGCAAATTAAAGATTAACGTTACAAAACACAACACAAAACAAAGCAAGTTGACAAGAACACAAAACGCAACAAGTGACAGTCGGGAAAGTAACAACACAGCTGCAGTCAGTCAATGTCAAGGATTAGCTTAATTTGTAAACATAACCTCACGACCCGCAAATGCTCAAAGGAAATTTTACTATATTATGTACCCGCTGTAATGGACAAAAATTCTAAAAATCAGTGTGACTAACAAAAATAAGTTGAGTTGTGAAATACGTTAGTAAAAAGTGTCAAATTTAAAGTTCAAAGTTAACTGAAACTGTAATCATTTGTAAACCACCGGCTGGTGGCCGCCAGCTCGCTAGCCTGCGGCAACCTGGCTGCACCAGCGGTAGCGGGTGCCACGTCTGCCGTTGCCTGGGGGTCTTTATTGCCTGGTTTGGCGACCGATTGCATGACACTATGTAGTTCAGACATTGTAGTTATTCTGTGTCTTGAACCATCGTGACCAGCAACTACTATCCTTCCATCGGCTGTCCAGCATCCCTTCACCCCCAACAACTTTCTTGCCTCTACAAACACCGCATGTCTCGCAGCAGTCAAAAATTCGGACAGGGTCAAACCACTGCCCTTTAGGCCTTTCTTAGCTACCCAGACCCGACTGCGACTGTCAAAGTCTCCAAACCGCAACAACACCGGCTTGTCCGTTTTAGTGTTTTTGCCAAGACGAGTAGCCTGTACAATGCTCCCAGAACTTAGCCCAGGCAACTGAAGCATCTCTTGACAATTTTTTTGGAATTTGGAACGCAGATCTTCATTCCGTTCCTCAGTCATTCCATGCAGAAGTAATATGTTGCATCTGGCCCTCATCTCAAAGCCATCTAATGTCTGTAGGACTAGGCCCATCTGTGAGTTAAGACCTGACACTGCTTTCCAAATTAATGATTTAAATGTGTGGTACTCACTGGCCAATGAAGCAACGTCCTGGGTAGGCTGATTTTGGCTGCAATTTCCCAGAGCATCCTCAAATGTGGACATCTTTGATTTGAAGAACTCAGTCATGTCCTCCATGTTCTTATACAGTAGTGCCATTGGATCCATTTTCTTGAAATTGAATGTTGTGTAGCGAAGTGAAGAGAAGTGTTGTATGATGGTAAACAATTCAAGACAGTGTCAGCAACAGAGTCAAAGTTAGAGGAGTAAAAAGGTGAAGGCGAGCAACTCTAAGGTATTTACTTCATTTATTAATCAAAAGTAAATTAAAATTTAGGAAATATCTATTTTTAAAATATTTAAAATCGAGAGCTCTTAAAAATGCGTATTGACGGTTATGCTCCTACCCGCCGAAAAAACATTGTAATATATAATAGTGACATTGTAATATATAATAGATAATTATAATAGTGACGTTTAATATTATTTGTCATTCTACGTATGCCTGCATGGCCACTGGTTGGCAGTATATGAAAGTCGTTTAATATGACGCGCCTGTCGTCTTTATTATTTACTTTAGTGACACCTTTTATTATGCATAAACGGGGTTCGGACCTATTTACACATTTATTTTAATATTGAGTTAACTCTTTTATAATATTCTCGGTGTCTTTATTACGTATTATGCATACTTCATTTCTTTTAGTGTCTTACAAAATGCATCTAATTCATTCACGAAGAAAGCTCGTTTCATCCATGATCCTAAACTAGGGTTGACACCTATTATCAATGTTTCAGGTGAATAAATGAAGTTTTTATTACGGCTTATTTTATAATTTTCTTGTTTTAATATTTTTTTATAGTCTTGATTACTGAGATTCAATTCTGGTAGATCCTTGGGTTTTTTGAGTATCTTTACTACACTTGGGTAGCTAGTCCAATCATAGTTAGAGGTCTCATTAGTTGGGCTTACTGGTGTTTTTTGCTCTTCTAGTCGTTTCTTTTGTGCTCTTGTCATTATTGATATTACATGCTTATTCATATTTTTTAATTCTTCACTTGTGATTTCAATCCTAGATAATGCGTCTGCAGCTGCATTATCTTTTCCTTTTAAATAAGTCACAGTAAAATCGTATTCCTCTAAGCATAGACGAAATTTAGTTAGTCTACTAGACGGATTATTCATATTAAATAGATAAAAAAAACGATGATCCGTTATAATTTTAAATTTCCATCCGTACAAATATAGTCGAAAATGTTTAATTGCCCATACTATTGCTAATAACTCTTTTTCGATGGTGGGATAATTTTTTTTCTGCTTTATTCAGAGGGCGACTTGCATATGCTACTGGCAAGCCGTCTCCATTTGACAATACACATCCTATAGCTATACCTGATGCATCTGTGTTAATTATAAATTCGTTTTCACTTGAAAAATTTGGATACTGTAACAGTGGTGGACTGCTCATGGCGTCCTTTAGTGTGTTAAAGTCAACAGAGCAATCTTTACTCCACTCAAAGGTGACATCTTTTTTTAATAGATTATTTAATGGTTGTGTTATTCCTGAAAAATTTGCTATGAACTTTCTGTAATAGTTTGCAAATGCTACAAATCTTCTGACTTCGTCAGCATTTTTTGGTACTGGGTAACTTTTTATTGCTGTAATCTTTTTAGGATCTGGCTTGATGCCGTTTGATGTTACAACATGTCCTAGATTTAAAGTTCCTTTTGTAAAAATTTACATTTTAAAGGGTTAAGCTTGAAGTTTACTTTTCTTAATCTTGAAAAAACATCTATTAAATTTTTATTATGATGTTCAAGGCTACGGCCCATGATTATGACGTCATCAAGGTATACTTGGCATTGTAAATAGTTTAAACCGGACATGGCTATAGTCATAGCTCTACTAAAAGAGTTGGGACTGGTTTTCAGACCCATGAGTAATCGTTTCATCTGATAGTGCTTGTCTGCTATGAATGCAGTATACTTTCGACTTTGTTTATCAAGTCTAATTTGGTAATAGCTTTGATTTAAATCTAAAGTACTGAAGTACATTGCTCCTGAAAGAGAATCTAGTATTTCAGTGATATTAGGGAGAGGGAATTTGTCATCCTTAATTCGTTCATTTACCTTCCTATAATCTATCACTAGTCACCATTTTTTATTTCCACTTGCGTCTTCCTTCTTTGGTACTAGTAAAATTGGACTTGACCATTCTGATTGTGACTCTTCAATGATATCGTCTTTAAGCATTTGTTTTATTTGTGTATTGATTTCCTCCTTTTGGGATTGGGGCAACCGATATGGTTTAATGTATACTGGATGTGTGTTATCCTTTAAATGTATAGTTTGTTCATAGAGATTGGTAGTGTTTAATGAGTTACCGGGTAAATGAAATATATCTGCAAACTTTGCGCATATACTTTCAATTGAATTTCCTTCTTCTTTATTTAAGTAATTTAAATTTAGTAGGGAAAAAATGTGATTTTACTCTTTGTGCATCATTTTTACACTCCTCAAATGTGAAACAATTAAATTCCGATAAGGGTCTTATATCTGGTGTAAAATGTTTTAAAGTCACTTCTTCTTCTCGCGTATTTAGTACTTTTACTATAATTTTTCCATTTATATTTTTAGTTATTGTATTTGCTACAAAAACTCCGTCACAAATTTCACTTGAATAAATTACACATTCACCCATCATATTGCTTGACAGCCCTACGAATGATTCACTTCTCGACAGTAATTTGATACATGATGATAGCTCTTGTTTATCGTCACTTGTATACAAGGTTAGAGGCATAGTTATCGTATTCTCGTTCGAGGTTAAGGTCATTGTCTTATTCTCAAAGTTTAAGTTACACTTGTATTTTGTTAAAAAGTCTTGACCTATTATTCCATCAATGTATATAGGTAAAGTATCGAATACATGAAAATTATGTGTAAAATACGAGTCTGTCCCATGATATAAACGTAAACGTGGGTAACCGTGTGACGTGATTTTTCCTCCTATTCCCTTTATATGTGTAGTTTTTGGTATAATGAACTCGCGCATAGCCATTATTGCATAATATTTTATTGCACTTAGTGACGCACCTAAAACCTTTCTCCTGGATTCACGGAAATAAGAACGAAGATTATGATCATATTAAAACGTATAGGAAATAAGCTACTGTGTAGTTGAAAGAAAATGCGACTTTACCTGGTTCTTGAAACTTGCCAATGTCTGAGCAAAGTGGATGCGGGACGGAAGGGCATTTCAAAGAAGGGCAGAATGTACAGTGAAAGAATTAGAATACATTGCAGTGGAGTGAGGAGGAATGTCAAGCCTAAGATTTTCTGAACTGCGTAAATTGCGTTCATGGGCATCTTTAAGGAAAACGAAGCGCTCCTTAAGGTAGTTGGGATAAGAAGGATTAAAGAGGATGGAGTAAAGAAGTGATAGAATATGCCAGTCTCGGCGGAGTTGAATAGGGAGCCACTTGAGTGGCGTGCGAAATTGAGAGACGTGATCATACTTCCTCAAACCGAAGATAAATCGGATGCAAAGGTTTTGAAGACGCTCAAGCTTGGTTAATTGCTCCTGCGTAATGTATAGGTAACAAGAATCGGCATAATACAAAATGGGGAGCATTAAACTATGTGAAAGCGCAATTTTGGTATCCATCGGCAGGAAGTTACGCAGTCTGCGTAGGGACGCAGAAGCGGCAAACAATTTTTTACTAACCTCGGAAAGTTGAACAGACCAGGAGAGAGTTTGATCCATGAAAACACCAAGATTTTTGACGCAATCACTATATTCAATGATTGTTCCATCGAAAATGATACGAGTAAGATCAGAAATTTTTATGCTGGAGATATAATATGAGCCACCAATAATAATGGTTTGCGTTTTGTTTGGATTTACAATGAGACCATGGGTTTTACTCCAGACAGATATGCGTTGCAAATCATCATTAACTGTTTGAATGGCTTGTGGGAGGTCATCAATGGTCGACTGCGAGTAAATTTGAAGATCGTCTGCATAAAGGTGATAGGAGGAGTGAAGTGATAGAGTTATAGAGTTGATAAAAAGTGCAAATAAAATAGGAGATAATACGCCACCCTGCGGTACACCGGCCGATGTGTAACACCATGAGGAGAAAGAATCCTCAACACGTACACACTGTCAGCGCCCAAACAGGTAAGTACGAAACCAGTCGATTACTGTCGGAGATATGTTAAGAGACTGCAATACCATAAGCAGGATATCGAAATCGACAGTGTTGAAAGCATTACTAAAATCTAGCAATTACAACATCGTGACCTGCCCTCTGTCCATACCCGAACGAATGTCATCGGTAATTTTTACTAGAGCAGTAGTCGTGCTATGACCAGGACGGAAACCGGACTGGCAGGCATTCAGGAGATCATGTTCAATAAGGAAATCAGTTAATTGCTGTTGGACAATACGCTCTAACACTTTAGATAGAAATGGAAGGATGGAAATAGAACGGAAATCAGAAAAGGATTTAGAATTTCTGTTTTTGGGAAGAGGTATTACATGGGCTTCTTTCCAAGCTGATGGGAATACGCCCGAGGATGAGGAGAAATTAAAGATGGAAGTTATAATTGGTAGAAGGATATCAAGGATAGGAAGAATCATGTTACGACTAACACTATCATTACCGGTGGCATTCGAGGATATTGAAAGAACCGCTTTTCTAACATCACAATCAGTAATCTGACTAAAAACGAATTGAGAGTAGTCAGGGGTTGCAAGCTTAGAAGTGGAACTTAAAGTGTTTTGTTTGATATTATTATCAAAAACGGGAGAAGATAAAAAATGGGCATTAAGGCCGTTGATGTCAAGGTTGTTAGGAACATTCGATTGAGCCTTGCCAACCCCGAGTGACTTAAGGAATTTCCATACCTTTGCAGGCTTACCGTTTTCAACAGAATGATGAATGTGGCGACGCTGTGCTTCCCTACACGCCTTATTGCAGCGATTTCTCGCGGATATGTACAATTGACGATATCTGTTTGGATTAGACCGATATTTCCTTTTAGCGTTAGGTTTAAAGGATTTATTTCTTAAAGAATACAAAGATATTCACTTACAGAGAAACATGCAGAATAAAATGTAAAATCATATTTTGACGAGCGTAGTAGGTAAAACAAGTATTTTTCAAATAAACATATAACAAGTTAATTTTAGTTAGCGACACATGCCTGAATGCATGTTCACAAAACAGATTAATTAATTTAACAGTAATAAATAATAATATCTAATATTAAAACATGAGGGTACTTTGACACTTGTTCTGTTTATCGCGCATCAGCAACACACACAAACAACGAGAGTATAGGAAAACAACTCATGCAACATAACGAGGCAATGTCAATATTACAATATGCATATTACTTTTAGGCATTGCATATCAGTAATCTGCGCAGAACAATTTTTATTCTAGAGGAGTTAATCTGTGTCATAAACAAAACAAAAAGTGGCACTTTTGAAGTCCCTGCTCTCTTTTTTTTTTTTAAATTTCATATGCTGTAGGATTGAGTTACGCCATTGAGCAGAAGATCTAACACATGCAGATATTGTGCAATAAAATATAACATTTAAGTAGATAGGATTTGGGAATTCTAATTCTTTTAAATTCTGTAATTGAAAGTCTCGCTAGCGCTCGCCTTTCACTCACAGAATTTAAAATATTTAGAATTTCCAAATCCTAACTTTCAGTGAGCGTTAACATCGTTCATATTAATCAAAACCTTTCATATTTTCATCACTGTAGATATATACAAGCAAACCATTAGCTGTTAGTTACAATTAAACCACGCTTCTACAGTTTTGCTGGTAGATGGTTGTACACGTGTAACATAAGTTTATTTGTGAGACAAATTTTAAAAAACCTGGAGTTTCAAATAGTTTCTTATGTAAACGCTATCTAGTGATGGACAGAGTAAATTATTAATTCGTGATGGAAAAATCTTACACTTTTACTTTTTGCATAATAATAATAACTAACTGCCGGTATATTAGGCCTTCCTCCGCTGCCAGTGGCCAGCTAGGTTAGGTTTTATTCTAATTTGTGAATATATTTTGGAGTATATTTTATATATATGTTTAAAATAATCTTATCTAAGAAAATAAATCAATAAAGAGATAATAATAATAAATTAATCAATAAAATGAAAAAAAAAAACACTAGTATGAGTTGGGATTTGAACCGAGGTCTTAGCCTATACGTTTTGCTGCGCTCTACCAACTGAGCTAACGTTGAGATAGGTAAGGCAATGAAATTACCATTCACTTTAATGCACGCTTCTTTGTTACGGAATTTTTATGGAAACCTAGTAGCACCAACTAGATATACATGGTTTAGATGGTGATAAAGAAATGATATTCTTTAAACTGCTGGTTCGATTTTTACTAAACATAGCTAAGAACCACCGCAAGAAAACCTAACAGTCAGACACACACACACACACACACACACACACACACACACACACACACACACACACACACACACACACACACACACACACACACAACACACAGACAGACAGACAGACGTTATAGACCGATCAAAATAGCACAACCTGGACATAAATAATAAACTCGTTGTTTTCAATATTTTATAGGATATCAATATTGAGTATCAAATATTAATTAGATATATTATGTAATTTATCCGCGGTCGCAACCGTATTATATAAAAATCGTGAGATTTTGTACACAAACTAACTTTTTCCTAAAAGCATAATAGGTAACCAAAGACCTTGTTAGTTTAACTTTTAGGTGCATTCAAATGCGATGACTTAATAGCAAAATTAAACTGATCCCATTTTTGTTTATACATTTTTTTTCACAGTTTTCACCTGATCTCGATATCTAGTTAAGCCAAAATGATCACCATAATGTTTATAATATAATAATAATAATAATAAATTCTTTATTTCAGATGTCAATCCATAGTTTTTGTTAGTAGTTTTTTACTTATCCTATGTTAGTATAAATTTAAATTAAATTACATTTTTTATTTAATAGCACCGATACCTATCTTCATCATGTGGTTAACGATGGGCGAGTCATACCGGTCTGCTATCATCTTTAGGATGCAATTGTCGCTACCTCGCAGTCTGTTTAACAGTGAAGCTGCTTTTTTGCGCATTATTGCGTGAAAGCCATCTGTATGTCTTTCTGCAAACATTGCGGATGCGCTACAGCGGCGAGGCAGCGCCATAAGCATACGAAATGCATTATTATAAAGGACACGCAAGGAGTTGTAGGCTCGTTTCGTATACCTAAACCACAGACTGCCCGTGTAAAAAGACGAGCAATATGCTTTGAAAAGGCTGATTTTAACTGACGTAGAACATCGGGCAAATCTGCGAGTCAGCATATTACTCCTTACCGCCAACGCCCTGCGCTCCCTCTCTATGTCCAGGTCATCCCCTAGGTCGTCCGTGAGCATGTGCCCTAGATACTTGAACCTATCCACAACCGTAAGAGTATTACCTGCTAGCTTTACTGCAGGAATATCCTTGGGTCCATTGTTACCCGCTTTAAATACTTGTATAAAACTTTTCTTTGGGTTGTAAACAAGTCCATGCTCCCTTGCATACCTCTCACATACTGAGACTAGCTCACGAATTGAACCGATCGACGGTCCTAGCAACACGACGTCATCCGCATAACTGATATTATTGACACATGTGTTATCAATATGGCAACCGATATGCATGCTGCTAAGCTCTTCGATCAGCCCATTCACATACATGTTGAACAACCCAGGAGACGTAAGTCCACCCTGCCTTACACCACATTCCAATTTATATTCGTCAGAAAGAGCTTCGCCCCACCTTACCTGATTTATTTGATTCCCATACCTTTATAAGCTTTACTTTACATATCTTTATAAGCTATATTGTGTCTTTTGAGACATTAAAGACCAAAATTAAACATCATTTTTTAATGTTTTAAAATTAATGTTTTTCTCAGTAGCCAGAAATAGTAACTGTGTTATTTTTGTTTAATTATAGCTTTTTGTGTACTTTAATCACATTTTCATCAAAATTAAACACATTAACGTCTTACTTAAAACAAAAAATATTTGATTGAAAATACGCGAGAGCATGTCGTGAAGCGGGATGCTTGCGGTGATTGCGGTGCGGTGCGGGGAGAGAGAGCGAGGCACCAGCCGGGTGAGCGCGCGGCTGCGAACGAGTTTATACGTGTTTTCAACCGATCGCGCCGTGTGCTTACAAAACATATAACTCGTAAATATGGAATTTTGCTAATTGTAGGATTGTTTTGATTGTGCTTTTAACCCATTCGCAACCGCCAATACCAGACACAATAGAAAGACGATGAACGTGGGCATTTTAATGCTGTCCGGGTCTTTACGGGTTAACGTGGTGACACAATGAACAATTTAAAACTCTAAAAACAATATAAGTCTTGTATTGTAACACTCTTGTTGTCACGGCAAACCCGTACAACATGACAGCCCCTGGACTAATATCGTTCCAAAATTGGGCCCCTGCTGAAATATTCCATTTCCCATGACATTGCATATTAATGGGATGTAACATGAGAAAAAATTAAATACATAAATATATAACGAAGTTTTTATGCTGTCGTACTAAAATGTAGTTGGGTATTTACAGAGTGCAAGTTGCGCCGTAAAAACCAAAACGAAAACCACACTTTAATGTTTATGTGTATAAGATACTATTTTCAAACCACTACACGACACTAGTCACTAAGTATCGACTGGCCAGCTTGTTCAGTATGACTTCATCACATGGCCAATTAATTCCTAGCGTGGTTCATCTAGGTATCATGTAATGAGGTCCAATGAGTTTTTTAGTTAAAAAAAGTAGAATTACAGTCACATAAAAATTAATTATTTCAGTAAAATAATTATTGGGTTTGGACCAAAAATGACGAGAGCGATTGGACACATTTAAGGCTAGGTATTCCCCCAGAGGCCGTGCTTTAGAGTTTTTGAAAACCATTTGAGGCATAGACAAAAGTGTTTTTTTCATCCCATCTGCTCAAAAAACGATGGTTTCATCCCAAAACATTTGGAGCTAAAGTTACTGCTAGTTCTCTCGGGATTAAAAAGTGAAAAAGTAAATCTTACGAGATTAAAACACAATTTGAAAATTGAACACGATGTTATCTATGTAAAATCAGCTAAAAACAAAAGAATTAAGTTTTAATACAATAAATAACTAGAACAGACTTCGTATTTTTTTAAATTTGGAATACATATCGTGAATGTAGGTAAAAATGTTTATGGTCTTTGCTTCGAAAAAGGAAAAAAGAATAATTAGCGCAATTTTTGTCTTCGATTCAAAGTAATTACAGATGTTTTAGGTTATATTGTGTTAAAATTAATTATTTTGTGTTAATTTAAATCTTTTTTCGTAAGTTTAAGCCGATAGTGCACATTAAATTTATTGTTATTATAAAAATCTTAAAATATGTAGGTCATAATACCCATAAGTTTATATTCAAGAAAAATAATAATAAAAACCGACTTTAAGGTGTTTACTCCTAATACATTTTTAACGGCTGAACCAATTTCTAATAAATATAGCTAAGAACTATGACGAAAAGTCAGTTTTCAAACAAAAAAAATAAATCTTCGTTCAGGCCTTACGATGCCATTAACAGACACCTAGATACACAGACATACCGACACGTCAACCTTATAACACTCCTCTTTTTGTCGGGGGTTGAAAATAAACAAAGACACTAAATAACGACTTTGCAGGGTTATTTGTTTCTATTAATTGTTTATTAATAAATCGCTACTGTCAAATTATGTTAATAGGCGATGCGGCTAGCAACCCATCACTATTGATTTATTTTTTGATCACGCTAAGCCTTTGGGTCTTACGGCCCTGGACTCTGTCTACCCCGTCAGCATTAATATAAGATAATGTAGCTGTATCGAACACTACTTTAAACAAAGTTTAATCGAAATAAAACTATTCTACTGCTTATTTCTATACTGTGTCGCTGGTGGGGTCACATGTGAGCTCACCGACGCAGCGTCCACGCGATGCAAATTGCGGCCGGGGCAGCATTAAATACCTACATTTGTAGGAATACCCGGCTTTAACGATTGTTTCGTGAACTTTCATGAGAAAACCCATCAATTAATTGAATGGGTCAGAATCAGAAGACCCGGATCGACTACTCACAACAGTTCAGTATTGGTTTAGACCTTAAAGATTAAAGGAACAACACATCTCTAATAACCAACAATACTATCGATAGTTTGTGTACTATTGATAGTAATTCCTGTTTTAGGGCAACAATATGGATAACCAACAAAACTATCGATAGTATCGATCCTGATGACGAATAAACTAACTATAGTATTGCGTTTCATAAACTATCCATAGTATCGATTATTTATTTATTAGAAAAGCAATACTATCGATAGTTTGTTCGTCGTCAGAATCAATACTATCGATAATATTGGTTTTATTCAAAATACAGATAGTCTATCGATAGACTAGCGATAGTGTATTATCGAGAGGCAACACTGGTCATCGCAGTGTTGTGCGTCGCGATCGCGACTCGGTAGGTACGGGAATGTGGCTCTTCGCAGTCGAGTTTCATGCGGAACGGTAACAACGCGTAGGTACGTACCGGTAAAATTACCTTTAAATTTTAACAATACCTATAACGTTACTATTACTACATAAACGATACCCGTACTATACGAGTATTACCCTTAAAATTTTAACATAATGAAAATTCTGTTACTGGGGCCTTACTCCATAATGTTATCGACGACAGTCGTCCGTCATACGAGCAGTTCAAGGCAATCCATAACACATACGCGATGACGTCGTCGATCGCTTTGGAACGGACTAAAGACGGGACTAAACTACTTTGACAGATAAATAGCATAAACGGTACTCCATTAGAGTCAAAATGTCAACTTGACAGCACGTGAGTCGACCGAAAATGCCCCCCGTCCCACCCTGCATCATACCCCGCCAATGTCAACTCCGTCGTCGCGGCGATACGGCTTTGGGCTCTTATTGGCTAGTTAGAACGCGATGACGTCGTCGATCGCTTTCGAACGGACTAAATACGGGACTAAACTACTTTGACAGATTAATAGCGTAAACGGTACTCGATAAGAGTCAAAATGTCAATTTGACAGCACGTAAGTCGACCGAAAATGCCCCCCGTCCCACCCCGCATCATACCCCGCCAACGTCAACTCTTTTAGTTACGGACCTCGTCGCGCCGATATGGCTTTGGGCTCTTATTGGCTAGTTTGGAGGTCTAATTATATCACAGATTAGACAGATAATTATATCTAGTCGGCATATCCATCGAAAAGTTGTGAACGTTCTCGTAATGATTATTTATATTCTCTTTGAGCTGTGGCTATATTTAGTATCCCTTAGCCCCCTTAGCACAAGTTTAATGGTCCTACCTAGCTCAATCAGTGTGCTTTATTATTATCTAACTATTCACCTAAGTAGCAGTTACTTGAATGATTGTATCTTTATCGAACAATAATAATTGTTCGAGGACATAAACATAACCTAACCTAAAGGATGCTCCGGAACTTCAAGAGGTCTCAAAGGTAAGCAATTTGTGAATTTTGTTTATTAAAAAAAGTATATATATATTATATATATATGCCTACTTAGCCTCATACCTAAATTGCCTCATAAAATTTTCTATATTTTTACAGATATTAATTATTGCTCTTGCATTTTATGCAAGGGCCGTTACCAGAAGGATGTGGATGTGGCAAAGGTTGCCATCATGGCGCAGCAGTCAGCACGCTATGGCGAAAATAGCAATGCTTTTATTTGGCAATAATATGGAGGATATAAATCATCTGGGCCGAGAATATTACTAGGTATGTAAGCACTACGCTTTTTATCACTACATACTGACTTTGTTTACATCACACTTCGAATGGGCGTGAGCCATCATGGCTGTAGCTGAAATTCCGGATGTGAAGTTGGATCCAATGTCAAAAATATTTAAATTGATGAATACATGTACTGTTTGCTATCTAGCTAATGGTACAAAAATATTCACTGACTAGGGGTTAATTCTAATAAACATTATTATAATCATTTTGAATGACTTTTTTCACCTCCACTTCACCAAAAGGCAAAAAGTGGCCTTTGGCTCTTATAATAGCCCTATGGCTCTGTCACCCCTGTTATTTCAGCGGGTTCCATGGCATATTTCTGCACTGATGCTGCACTTTACTTGTAATTATGGTTAAATTGAGCATTTTGAACTAAATGAGATGTGCGGAGCTGTAAATATGACAAAGTACATCACATTTAAATCTTAAAGAATTTACTCTCTTAAACAGGATAATCTAATATATTGGTATACAATTATTTCAGGTTTTCAAGAAGAGACACGTGGTGATGACATAGTGTACAACAATTTGTCTAAAATGATGAATAGTACCATGCCCGGTGTGAAGATATTTATACCACCTCATTCCTCTACAGGAAGAATATAGGTAACAGAATGAACAGGAAGAAGAGCAACAACCAGCCAAAATCTGACTGTTATCATCCATAATCCATTCTATTTGATTACATTGTGCCTTATTTATTATTTACTTACTGGTTTTTACCATTTCATATTATGGACTTTAAATAAAACAATATATTATAAAATAGTTTTATTTTTCATCCACCAAAGAAGCCACTTTTAACATCAAAGTACATTTTGTTCATGATAAGTTATTTCTCTGCTAGGTTTGAAACTATTTATAAATGTATATACATTAAATAAAAAAGAATCATTAATCAACGGGCTACATTGTTCTGCAGATCTGACAGAAAGAACCATACAATAAACCTAGGTACCTAGGTTAGTAGGTAATGTTAAGTAAACATTATGTACAGACAAAGCATTGTGTTTTGTGGCTTGAAAGTAGACCGAGCCCAATGCCAAAAAACTTAAAGACCACTTTTAGCATTGTGGTGGGCGAGAAGGTGGCAAAAGGAATCAAATCGAGTCTCGGTCTATATTGCCGTCCATCTGTATTCATACGGCTGTATCCATCGAACAAACGAAGTAAAGCTTTGGAGACACCAATATTAACAGAGCTGCTCAGTTTTGTCGTAGGTAGCTCATTTACTGGGTTTTCGGCCTGGTTCTTGCGACATTCCCATCCTTGGGGCTCAAAATTTGCTTTTTGGTTTGGTAACAGCTGCCTTTCGAAAAAAAACTGGTTAAACTGGAGAACTTTTTATAGAACAGATAGAAATTTAATAAACAATTTGAGTTAGGTTAGGTATTTGTTGTTTGATGTTATTTACACACGAATGTCATGTTTGAAGTTGACATGTCTGTGGAACTTTACTTTTAATGATCATGTGGCGTCTGGGATATTGAGTCGTACTGATTTTACAATAATAAAATCAATTATATTTTCTTATTATAACACTTTAAGGTTCAGATTGGCTTCACTTGTAAGAAAAAAAATTAAGATTCTCATATATATTAGCCAATCAAGATAAATTTATTGTTTTCGAAAGTACCGATATAGTACCGATAAATTTAGCAAAAAGATTTACACCACCGGTCTCGATGGGCGTTGTCTATGGGCTCGTATGGTATCCGTATTGTACGGAACGACTGTACGGAGTGGGCATGAGGTACCGGTGTCGATCCGTGCCTTTAGTACGCTAGTAGATACGGCGTATGTTTTTAGAGAGGGGCCGTCGCGGCGATACGGCTTTGGGCTCTTATTGGCTAGTTCGGAGGTCTAATCGTATATCTATAGATCTATAGGTACCTAGTCGGCAGTAGAGGTTTTAGGGTAGGGCGCGGTTGGGCGACCGCCCAGGGCGCCGGATATAAAAGGGCGTTACGAAAGTATATCCCTCCCCTCGTTCATTGATCGAGGTCTACTTACTTTTTATAAATTATTATTTCATTAGGTATATTTTATTGTGGATATCTAAAAGTGTTCCACCGTAACATCCGAACCAATTATCCAATTTTGACAAATGAGATGTCTATCAATTCTTGTTTCTGTCCGGGTGACAAAGTCTACAATTAGTATGCAATAAATATAACGAATTCGACATACAATAATTTCGAGGCAATTTTTTTTTGTTTTTATTTCGAGTCGTGTATCAAATGAAAGGTATCTTAATTAGCACATTTCAATAATATATATTGTTAGCTGCAAATGGCTTCCGTAGTTGGGTATTAGCTTTTAAAACGTAGGTAAATCTTGTTTCGAATGGGTTGGAATTGCAGTTAGGTAGGGGGCACCGTAGTAATTTCGCCCAGGGCGCTGGTAGGGCTAGAACCGGCACTGCTAGTCGACATATCCATCGAACAAAATAAAAAAAAAATGACTTTTGACTTTGCATCAGCTGTGGCTATATTTACTTAGTATCCCTTATCCCCCTCAGTACAAGTTTAATGGTCCTACCTAGCTCAATCAGTGTGATTTCTTACTATATAACTATTTACCTAAGTATTTAGCAGTTACTTAAATGATTGTATCTTTAATGAACAATAATAATTGTTCGAGGACATAAACATAACCTAACCTAAAGGATGCTCCGGAACTTCAAGAGGTTTCAAAGGTAAGCGATTTGTAAATTTTGTTTATATAAAAAGTATATATACCTATATGCCTACTTAGCCTGATACCTAAATTGCCTCATAAAATTTTCTATATTTTTACAGATATTAATTATTGCTCTTGCATTTTATGCAAGGGCCGTTACCAGAAGGATGTGGATGTGGCAATGGTTGCCATCATGGCGCAGCAGTCAGCACGCTATGGCGAGAAGAGCCATGCTTTTATTTGGCAATAATATATAGGGATTAATAAATATATAGGGACAAGTTGCACTGATTGAGCTAGCCCCAAAGTAAGTTCGAGACTTGTGTTACGGGATACTAAATCAATGATACTATATTTTATAACAAGTAGATATATAGATAAACATCCAAGACCCAGGACATTTTGGATGGAGACCACTGCGCCACGGAGGTCGTCAAAAGCATATAAATCATCCGGTACCTCGTTCTGACAATAGTGAAATCAATTACTTTTTCTTATTATAATAACACTTTTAGGTGCAGATTGGCTTCTTTTGTAAGAAAAAAAGTAAGATTCTCATGTTTATTATCTAATTAAGACAAATGTATTGTTTTCGAAAGTACCGATACAATACCGGTAACTTTAGCAAAAAGTTACATCACTGGTGTCGATGCTCGTAGTTTACGGGCTCGTATGGGATCCGTGTTGTACGGCCCGACTTTATGGAGTGTAAACGAAGGCACCGGTGTCGACCCGTGCCTTTAGTACGCCCGTAAACACGGTGTATGTTTTTGGAGTACGGCCCCTGGTACTTAAAATGTGAATTTGGTACCAGTAACAAACCCTGGGGATAAGTCCGCAGTTGTACGTTTACTTTTCTGATTTGTGTCTGTGTTCTTTATTATGTACCATAAAAAGCTTTATAAACAAACCGATAAAAGCTAAACATGTAGTTATTATCGATCTAATAAACACAATATTTTAATAAATCTCCACCCAAGCCGATCCATGGTTAGTAAAAGTTCCCACGTGCTTATAAAAGTTTGACAATCATTGACTACAAATAAATGCATAAGACGACGCGACGAAACTACTGTACACGAGAATCATTCGCGACTCGCTACAGCACGGTCGGGAGTTGAGGCACAAACCAATGACGACCTTATTGTGCAAGAAATAACGTTCATATTAAAACGTAAGTAAGAAAAAAATAGAAAAAAATTATAATCATAGATATTTTTTGTTTGATTTGTTCCTTATAGTATCAAAAATATGTTGACGGCATAAGTTAAACACTTTCAAAATAGTTATGTATTTTGGCTTTACAAAAAATACAAAAATTTGTAAATGTAGAAATGCATAAAATGAATTTGTTTAATTTTTAATTATTTATCAACACACATAATATAATATTTAGAATAAATTGTTGAAAGACAGTAATCTATAATTTCTGGTGAGATAAGCCTGAAAATTTGTAACATACCGAACCTTCTTAATTAACGATAGTGCTAATTGATTAATTTGTTTAATTTAGATTTATTCAACTGGAATGCACACGTTATAATATGGTAGAGGTAGTTTTCCAAAGTTATTAATTATGCTGTACTTATGAAATCAAAATTTGTTCAATTTTCAGTTTTTTGGTTTTTTTACACTGACGCAGAGCCCTGAATTGTTTAATTCGGTTTATTTTAACTATAACTAACATTACTTTATATCATACAAAAAGAAACTTACGGTTATAGCATTATGTCCAGGTTACGCTATTTTTACTGGTCTATTAGTCAAACTTACCTATAACACAGCTCTTTTAGCGTTGAGGGTTGAAAATTTGGTCAATATGCAATTATCCGTTGAATACATGAAATATGTCTAATAGGCATAATTCCGAAACATACCTACTTACTTGTTTGTTTGTTAACCTAGTTTTGCAATTTCCGTTGAATACCATCGCTGCATCGCGAAAAAAATGTAAATGAGACAAAATTATTGAACAGACTTTGAAGGATTAATTTTGTTTGTATGTTTTATGTGTGTTACCTAATGTTAAGTGACTTTCTTTCATACCGGACTGGAAGAAAAAGAAAAAAGCAGAATGTACTAGTTGTTTCTTTTTACGTGATGATTTTAAAATTCGATCAAGGCAATTGTCGAAAAGATATTACTAACACTTAGATGTCTGCCAAAAAATTGCTTTAAGGGCTTAAAGTTCTGTCTAACCTGCGTCTACTCCACAAGGACAAAGACGGGACAGGATCACGTATGTATGTAAATATGTGTCTCTAGGATAATTGATGCTTCTTTATTTGGAATAAATCCGTGGAATTTTGAAACTTGGTTTTTTCTTAAATTTCAAAATTATTTGTACAAGGCAATAGTTTGGCTTCACACTTACAATATAAGTAATTAGAAAATAGATTTAAAAATTATATACATTTTTTCCCCGCGTAAAATGCAAACCGACTCCAATAAAGCTAAGCTAACCTATCTAATAATAAAAAATAAAATAAAAAACATTAAAATCAGATCACAATTGATAAACTTATCACGTAACAAACAAACACACGAGTTGAAAACATCTTCCTTTTTCAATTCGGTAAAAAATAGAAACGCCTGATAAAATTGAAAGGCAAAGATAGTAGCAGGGTTTAAGTACCTAGTTCAAGTAGGCGTGAAAAATATGATATAAGTTAACTTTCAGAATTGTTATCCAGCACTTATATAGGCATTCACATCCTGAAAATGAATATAACCAGTTCAGTTACCACGCCTCTGGGAATTATCGATTATATAGATTTATCAGTTATCTAAGAGGCACTATTCAATACGATAAAAAATTCGATTGGAAGTCGAAATTGTTCCGAACCGAAGGGGAAGGCTTCAGTTTTCCAGTCTCAAAGTATGT
This sequence comes from Acrobasis consociella, assembly GCA_963555685.1. NCBI lineage: Eukaryota > Metazoa > Arthropoda > Insecta > Lepidoptera > Pyralidae > Acrobasis > Acrobasis consociella. The sequence continues at coordinate 12,739,096 of OY743125.1, read as the reverse complement.
ACAATAATACTCTAACTATATCTATGTACGCTTACTTACTTCAACATGTTTATTTGTTTATAAAGCTTTATTGTGCATAAGAAATAATACAGATACAAATCAGAAAAGTAAACATACAATGGTGGACTTATCCCGTATAGGGGATCTCTTCCAGTCAACCGGCCAGTAATTGAGAGGAATGTTTACTTATTATGCGTTTGGGACAGAAGTGGTACAATATAAAATTTACAGAAAGATACTGTACAAATAATATACAAATATAAACTATGCAAATACAACTAAAAATAAACTTACACATACATAAATATAGCTAAAATATGTAGGGCTACATATACAAGATCGTAATATGTTTAGTATTGGCACAGAATTAATAATATTATGGTATTGGGACGACTCCCTTGTTGGTTTGGCAAAAAACGTACTTAGAATGTGCCAGCTGCTCTTCCAGCGCTTAACGTAAAAACCGATCGGTTGAACAGGCAGAACTCATCACTATTTAAAAAAAATTCCTTTTCCACATTTACGTTCATGGTAAAAGGGGTTTAGGGACTTTAAGTCCTGGACTCTGTCTACTACTTTAGGGATAAAGACGTACTTCATACATATAAATTAAATCTAAAGTTCTAGCATGACGGATTGGGAGCTAAGAAAAAACGTAGAATACTAGCTGGTTCTCTTCACATGCAGATCGTAAAATTCAGTCAAGGGAACGGATAGCAACTTAGAGGTCATAATTACTTATATTGTAAGTGTGAAGCCAAACTATTGCCTTGTACAAATAATTCTGAAATTTAAGAATAAACCAAGTTTCAAAATTCCACGGATTTATTCCAAATAAAGAAGCATCAATTATCCTAGAGACACATATTTACATACATACGTGATCCTGTCACGTCTTTGTCCTTGTGGAGTAGACGCAGGGAAGACAGAACTTTAAGCCCTTAAAGCAATTTTTTGACAGACATCTAAGTGTTAGTAATATCTTTTCGACAATTCCCTTGATCGAATTTTAAAATCATCACGTAAAAAGAAACAACTAGTACATTCTGCATTTTTCTTTTTCTTCCAGTCCGGTATGAAAGAAAGTCACTTAACATTAGGTAACACACATAAAACATACAAACAAAATTAATCCTTCAAAGTCGGTTCAATAATTTTGTCTCATTTACATTTTTTTCGCGATGCAGCGATGGTATTCAACGGAAATTGCAAAACTAGGTTAACAAACAAACAAGTAAGTAGGTATGTTTCGGAATTATGCCTATTAGACATATTTTATGTATTCAACGGATAATTGCATATTGACCAAATTTTCAACCCTCAACGCTAAAAGAGCTGTGTTATAGGTAAGTTTGACTAACGTCTGTCTGTCTGTCTGTGTGTTTGTGTGTGTGTGTGTGTGTGTGTGTGTGTGTGTGTGTGTGTGTGTGTGTGTGTGTGTGTGTGTGTGTGTGTGTGTGTGTGTGTGTGTGTGTGTGTGTGTGTGTCTGACTGTTAGGTTTTCTTGCGGTGGTTCTTAGCTATGTTTAGTAAAAATCGAACCAGCAGTTTAAAGAATATCAGTTCTTTATCACCATCTAAACCATGTATATCTAGTTGGTGCTACTAGGTTTCCATAAAAATTCCGTAACAAAGAAGCGTGCATTAAAGTGAATGGTAATTTCATTGCCTTACCTATCTCAACGTTAGCTCAGTTGGTAGAGCGCAGCAAAACGTATAGGCTAAGACCTCGGTTCAAATCCCAACTCATACTAGTGTTTTTTTTTTCATTTTATTGATTAATTTATTATTATTATCTCTTTATTGATTTATTTTCTTAGATAAGATTATTTTAAACATATATATAAAATATACTCCAAAATATATTCACAAATTAGAATAAAACCTAACCTAGCTGGCCACTGGCAGCGGAGGAAGGCCTAATATACCGGCAGTTAGTTATTATTATTATGCAAAAAGTAAAAGTGTAAGATTTTTCCATCACGAATTAATAATTTACTCTGTCCATCACTAGATAGCGTTTACATAAGAAACTATTTGAAACTCCAGGTTTTTTAAAATTTGTCTCACAAATAAACTTATGTTACACGTGTACAACCATCTACCAGCAAAACTGTAGAAGCGTGGTTTAATTGTAACTAACAGCTAATGGTTTGCTTGTATATATCTACAGTGATGAAAATATGAAAGGTTTTGATTAATGTGAACGATGTTAACGCTCACTGAAAGTTAGGATTTGGAAATTCTAAATATTTTAAATTCTGTGAGTGAAAGGCGAGCGCTAGCGAGACTTTCAATTACAGAATTTAAAAGAATTAGAATTCCCAAATCCTATCTACTTAAATGTTATATTTTATTGCACAATATCTGCATGTGTTAGATCTTCTGCTCAATGGCGTAACTCAATCCTACAGCATATGAAATTTAAAAAAAAAAAAGAGAGCAGGGACTTCAAAAGTGCCACTTTTTGTTTTGTTTATGACACAGATTAACTCCTCTAGAATAAAAATTGTTCTGCGCAGATTACTGATATGCAATGCCTAAAAGTAATATGCATATTGTAATATTGACATTGCCTCGTTATGTTGCATGAGTTGTTTTCCTATACTCTCGTTGTTTGTGTGTGTTGCTGATGCGCGATAAACAGAACAAGTGTCAAAGTACCCTCATGTTTTAATATTAGATATTATTATTTATTACTGTTAAATTAATTAATCTGTTTTGTGAACATGCATTCAGGCATGTGTCGCTAACTAAAATTAACTTGTTATATGTTTATTTGAAAAATACTTGTTTTACCTACTACGCTCGTCAAAATATGATTTTACATTTTATTCTGCATGTTTCTCTGTAAGTGAATATCTTTGTATTCTTTAAGAAATAAATCCTTTAAACCTAACGCTAAAAGGAAATATCGGTCTAATCCAAACAGATATCGTCAATTGTACATATCCGCGAGAAATCGCTGCAATAAGGCGTGTAGGGAAGCACAGCGTCGCCACATTCATCATTCTGTTGAAAACGGTAAGCCTGCAAAGGTATGGAAATTCCTTAAGTCACTCGGGGTTGGCAAGGCTCAATCGAATGTTCCTAACAACCTTGACATCAACGGCCTTAATGCCCATTTTTTATCTTCTCCCGTTTTTGATAATAATATCAAACAAAACACTTTAAGTTCCACTTCTAAGCTTGCAACCCCTGACTACTCTCAATTCGTTTTTAGTCAGATTACTGATTGTGATGTTAGAAAAGCGGTTCTTTCAATATCCTCGAATGCCACCGGTAATGATAGTGTTAGTCGTAACATGATTCTTCCTATCCTTGATATCCTTCTACCAATTATAACTTCCATCTTTAATTTCTCCTCATCCTCGGGCGTATTCCCATCAGCTTGGAAAGAAGCCCATGTAATACCTCTTCCCAAAAACAGAAATTCTAAATCCTTTTCTGATTTCCGTTCTATTTCCATCCTTCCATTTCTATCTAAAGTGTTAGAGCGTATTGTCCAACAGCAATTAACTGATTTCCTTATTGAACATGATCTCCTGAATGCCTGCCAGTCCGGTTTCCGTCCTGGTCATAGCACGACTACTGCTCTAGTAAAAATTACCGATGACATTCGTTCGGGTATGGACAGAGGGCAGGTCACGATGTTGTAATTGCTAGATTTTAGTAATGCTTTCAACACTGTCGATTTCGATATCCTGCTTATGGTATTGCAGTCTCTTAACATATCTCCGACAGTAATCGACTGGTTTCGTACTTACCTGTTTGGGCGCTGACAGTGTGTACGTGTTGAGGATTCTTTCTCCTCATGGTGTTACACATCGGCCGGTGTACCGCAGGGTGGCGTATTATCTCCTATTTTATTTGCACTTTTTATCAACTCTATAACTCTATCACTTCACTCCTCCTATCACCTTTATGCAGACGATCTTCAAATTTACTCGCAGTCGACCATTGATGACCTCCCACAAGCCATTCAAACAGTTAATGATGATTTGCAACGCATATCTGTCTGGAGTAAAACCCATGGTCTCATTGTAAATCCAAACAAAACGCAAACCATTATTATTGGTGGCTCATATTATATCTCCAGCATAAAAATTTCTGATCTTACTCGTATCATTTTCGATGGAACAATCATTGAATATAGTGATTGCGTCAAAAATCTTGGTGTTTTCATGGATCAAACTCTCTCCTGGTCTGTTCAACTTTCCGAGGTTAGTAAAAAATTGTTTGCCGCTTCTGCGTCCCTACGCAGACTGCGTAACTTCCTGCCGATGGATACCAAAATTGCGCTTTCACATAGTTTAATGCTCCCCATTTTGTATTATGCCGATTCTTGTTACCTATACATTACGCAGGAGCAATTAACCAAGCTTGAGCGTCTTCAAAACCTTTGCATCCGATTTATCTTCGGTTTGAGGAAGTATGATCACGTCTCTCAATTTCGCACGCCACTCAAGTGGCTCCCTATTCAACTCCGCCGAGACTGGCATATTCTATCACTTCTTTACTCCATCCTCTTTAATCCTTCTTATCCCAACTACCTTAAGGAGCGCTTCGTTTTCCTTAAAGATGCCCATGAACGCAATTTACGCAGTTCAGAAAATCTTAGGCTTGACATTCCTCCTCACTCCACTGCAATGTATTCTAATTCTTTCACTGTACATTCTGCCCTTCTTTGAAATGCCCTTCCGTCCCGCATCCACTTTGCTCAGACATTGGCAAGTTTCAAGAACCAGGTAAAGTCGCATTTTCTTTCAACTACACAGTAGCTTATTTCCTATACGTTTTAATATGATCATAATCTTCGTTCTTATTTCCGTTGCGTATGACATGTATTTTTATTGTTAGTATTCTAATGTATATATATATATATATATTTATGTATGTATGTGTATGTTTATGTTTGTATGTATATATATACTTATATTTGATATTAAATATTTATAATTAATATTTATTTATTACCGTATTACCTTATATGTATTTTAGTTTATTTTACTTATATATTTTTATTTTTGCTGTCATATCACGAAGTTAGTACTATGCTCACTATCGCACCACTCATTTACTATTATTTCTATTTGCCAATCCTGTCACCCAAAGGTAGCCTGTTGCTACGGGATAAGCCCGTGCAAAAAAATAAAAACAAAAAAAATAAATAAAACAACGTAATTATTGGACGTCCCAGGGGATCACCGATCGACAAATAATTACAAGGTCCCTAAGGTCGGCGATCCTTTACAAACAAAAACTAAATTTAATTTTAAAATAAAAATTGACATGAGTCAATAATATCAAATAATAATTAAATTATTATTAATTAAAAAGAAAAAAAAACTATTTACTGCTACTTATAAAATAAAATCATCACGTCTTTTTCCGACGGGACAGACAGAGCCTCGGGACACAAAGATAATTTTATAGTTTAATATCGATCTTTAAAAAGAAAATCTTGGAGCAAATTATAAACAGCTAAAGTAATGAAAGTGAAATAAATCTAGTTAGTATCATTTGAAATGTCATTCACGCAGCTAACCGACAAATCATCACTGATGACTCATTTCATTTGAAAAATTACGGTTACCGTTAAAAGATAACCGCTTAGATGTGATTGCCAGCTTGGTACGTGAATGAATTTAAACACATTAAAAAAAACAATCATGTAATAGCTAGAAATCGGAGAACATAACATTTATACTAAAATTACTAAAATATGAAAATTAGAACAGAAATCCGATCCATGCTAATTACAGTCATGTCGAAAACATACATACATAACATGTTTAATGTTAATTTGGTATGAAAGAAATATAAATCATGGACAAAAGATATTTGTGCCATGTCATTAGGTACAAGTACTAAGATAGGAAAATACAATTAATCTGTATCCCAGCTCAATCATTATGACGTATTTCGTTTAGGTTATAAACGAATTATAGCATACTACAAAAGTATATTTTAAAATTATGACCAATCATTAAACCAGTAAAATTTGAAATTTGGTTGCGAAACATAATTGGTATTTTCTAAACCCCCTTTTCTTAGGAATACACACACAAAATACAGCCAGACAACTTACCCTATATAACAGGGAATTCGTACACAATAAAAATTATTTTTAAAAAAGATAAAAAAAATAACTGACGGACAACTCAGCCGTACTAGTTAGAATATTAAGCTAGTTCGTAGTCGAAGCGAGCCACAATTGTAATGAAAGATCACTGAGGTTTTTCGATCTACATCCGCAAAGATGTAGGTAGATCGATAAAAATATCAACTCTGTGATACCTGAAACCCACTCAATAATTAACTTTTGTCTATTATAGAAGGTTCTAGAAAATCGGAGATTATATAAAAATAAAAATGTTTAAAAGAGTTTATTAGTTTATTATGGATTGTTTATAAATAAAATAAATGATTTTAAATAATCAACATTATATTGAATTATTTTTTAAACTGGGAATGACCATGACATTAATCTTCTGTCAATGTCATCTTAAGTCATTCAGTTAGAATAAACTACCGTAAACAAAGAATGAACAGAACCAACCTATTTGTCTGAGTTTATTTCTGAAAATTATAACTACTTTTTATTTAAAATGTGATGGAATACATACTTTTGAAAAAGAATTTAGCAATATCTATAGAAAACAAAATATGACCAATTGGTGAGTGATTGATTGGCGATAAGGCCGCCTATTGTACATCAGAATTTATATTTAAATGTTATTTTCATGTGTTTTGGTGCAATAAAGTGTTTTTACTTACTAAATTACTTACTTACATTATCCCTAATGGGGCAGACAGAGCATTTTGGGTCTTGCGGTTCTATGCAGAGCCCAGGGCCGCAAGACCCAAAAGCCACTTTTAGCGTCATGGTGGGCGAGAAGATGGAAAAGCAATCAATACAGTGATGGGTTGCTAGCCGCATCGCCTGTTAACATGATTTGCATTTTTGCCTATTCCCTCGATCGGCTTTTACGATCTGCGTGGGAAGAGAAGCAGCTGGTACATTCTAAGTTTTTTTTTTATTTCTCCCAGACCAGCATGGGAGCACTTAAAATAACACACATTAAACACATATAATTATAACAGCGGTACAAACGGTGGACTTATCCCAGTAGGGATCTCTTCCAGTCGACCAGAGAAACAGAGGACAGTTATTATTAATAGGAAGGCAGAAGTACAGAATAGAATACAAAAAGTTTAGATAAGGCTTATACACTACAACTACTACAAGTATATAAATATAAATAAAATCGTACACATATAAAATATATAGAAATATATATATATTATATAACTCAATTTTTGACTCTGAATAGAATTTATTGACTCTAAATTTAAAGGAACCTAAGGATTAAGACGTTTTTATCTCCACTGGTAATGCGTTCCATAAACGCACATGTTATGTTATGTTTTGGGCTACAGTCCAGTCTTTTAATATTGTATGTATTTATATTTGTGTTTATGATTGTAACCTGTTTTACGTACCTAAATAAATAAAAAAATAAATAAAATAAAATAATAGACGGAGTTGTCGAGATTTCATCTGCATTTCGGGGTCGCATATCATCTTATAGGATTGCAGCTAAAGATGAATTTGAGCAAAGTTTACCAGATATTTTTACAAAGTATCAGAAGTTCTATACATCAACTTTTAATTAAAGCGTTAAAGACACATATTGATATTAACCCGTCAACGACCGGAATCGCAGACACAATAGATTTCTATTGTTAACGGGTTCACATGTGAACCGTCGGGGTTTGATAGATTAAAGTTAATTTTGAATTCTTCTGTAACTTTATCTTATTCAAAAATAATGAACAGTCAGTGAAATCATTTTCTACAAAAAAATTGTAGTACACTCTAACTTTAAATTTGATGATATATTTAAAGTAATAAAAGATATAATTTTAAAAAAGATTCAAGAGTTCTAAGAAAGGGATAGCGGTTGGGCTTTTACGAATAATTTATATTTAGAGGTGAATATCAATAGATATGACCCTTTGAATGGGTCAAGCTACATCGATTTATTGTTTTAAAAAGAAAAAAGGTTGTCTTAATATTAAGTGAAGGTAACTTTATTTCAGGCATATTGTCAAACTTTCTATACCTGCAGCTTGTGGGTTAACTGTACCGCACGAGCTGCCAGCACCCTGAGAGTTCAATATAATGATGCTTTTAGGATGCTGTTGCGGCTGCCTCGGTTTTGCAGCGCATCAGGGATGTTCGCGGATGCAGGAGTTAACGATTTTCATGCAATTTTACGCAAAAGGTCTGCATCTCTGATGCGCAGGATCCGATGCAGCCCTAATAGCATTATGAGCATTATTGCTAATAAGATTGAAGGTCCGGTGTGGGCGCATTGGATTAAAACCCATGGGCCCTCGAATGTAAGAATTGAAAAGTAAGTAAGACTTGTTAGTTTATAAATTATTTAAAATGTTTTGACGATATTATTAGGAAAAATACATGTAATATGTGATATGATATGTATAATATATGTAATTGGGGAATGTGGGAGAGGAGAGGACTAATGTATAATGTATAATTCTTCTATGGACAAAAAAGGTCCGAAATAAAGATATTTTATTTTATTTTTATTTTATTTTATTTATTTATTAATAATATGTATGTTAATATATATATTTGTGTGTATGTTTAATTTTAATAATTAATAATGATGTTTATTGCTTTTTATGGTGTATAACGGCAGCGCTATGTCCAGCGCGTAGAAATCCCGCGCGCGTCTCCTCTTATCCCCATTTAAGAGATATTTTAAATGTTGATAACATTTCTTTCCCACTTTTATTTCCAGACAAATCTTTTTGAAATCAATAATCCTAACATAAGTATTAATGTTTATTCCCTATATAGTTATAAAACTGTTGTTGGTCCAATTTACAGATCCCAACTCAAAAAACAGGTAAGGATAAATTTACTTTTGCTTGAAAAAGGGGGTAAGTCACATTACGTTCTAATAACTAACTTATCACGTCTCGTTCGTTATCAATTGACTAAACACCATGGCAGACTTTATTTCTGTGATGACTGTCTGTGCAGTGGTGTAGCTACAGTATTACCCGACAAAGGAGCTTTTTGACAATTTTCTCATTTTGAACGCAAACAAGACGTAGCCTTTGTGATTTACGCGGACTTTGAATCCATTCTATTACCTGTTCAGATGTTCAGTGTTAGGATGTGAGCCTAGTCCAAAGTCAAGTTTTACTAGCAACCGACAACTTCATATACCTTCAGCGTTTGCTTACCACATTGTTTCGTCATTTGACAATAAGTTAAATAAGTTCGTTCAATATCGGGGATCTGACTGTGTACAAAGATTTATTAAATATCTGTTAGATGATATTTCCAAGTTGTATAAAATTTTGAATAATGAAATACCATTAATTTATACAGAAAATAATGACGATGATTTTTAAAGTGCAACTCATTGTCATATCTGTCAAGATTTATTACTGTTTGATAAGGTTAGAGATCACTGTCACCTGACAGGGCGCTACCGTGGCATTGCACATCAATACTGTAACTTAAGATATAGCGTTGCAAAATTAGTCCCGATATTTTTCCACAATCTATCTGGCTATGATTGTCATTTATTTATAAAAGAACTAGGCGAATGCGATGGATATTTAAAAGTAATTCCAAAGAATAAAGAAAAGTATATTTCTTTTACAAAATTTTTCAAAATTGGTGTCAATCAGTTTGCACAAGTTAGATTTATTGACTCTTTTAAATTTTTGGGGACTAGTTTAGAAAAGTTATCAAAGAGATTAGCTGTAACGGATTTGAATTACATTAAAAAATATTTTCCTAACAAGGAACAATTTCATTTACTGATTCGTAAAGGAATATATCCTTACGATTTTGTGTGCGACTGGAAATCTTATTTGTATAGCCAGCTTCCTTTTAAGGAATGTTTTTTAAATTCTTTAACTGATAAAGCCATAAAACAAACACGCTCAAAAGGTGTGGAACACATTCAGAATTCAAAATATGGGAGAATACACTGATCTGTATCTTAAAACGTATGTATTGTTATTAACTGACATTTTCGATTTTTTTATTTTATTTAACAGCTCCTAGTCTGTCATTCGATGCTATGATGTTTAAAACTGGAGTTAAGTTAGAACTGATAAGTAACTTGGAAATCGTGCGGCTGATACAGAAAGGGATTCCCGGGGGTATTTGTTTATTTTCTAATAGATATGCAAAGGCAAATAATAAGTTTACGAGTTCTTATGATCAATCTAAACCTGATGTATTTTTGGAATATATTGCAATAGTTTATATTGACACAACATGTGTCAATCATTACCTATGTCTGATTTTAGATTTTTAGATTTGTCAGAAATTGAACGTTTAAACGTTTTAAAGGTGCCTGATGACGCGGAGTTCGGTTTCGTTCTTGAAGTGGATTTATCATATCCTGAGGAATTACACTGTTGGCATAACGATTATACTTTTTGTGCAAAAAAATTTACTCCACCTGGAGGAAATTCCAGTAAATTAATACCGAACTTGTACTCTAAATATTTGTACGTGATACATTATGTTCATCTAAAAACTTGTTTAAAAAATGGGTTAATTCTTGATAAAGTTCATCGCGTTATTACATTTAAGCAAAGTTCATTCTTACGAAAATACATTGATTTGAACACAGAGCTAAGAAAAAAAGCCTCAACTTCATTTCAACAATATCTCTTTAAATTATTAAATAATTCTGTATTTGGGAAAACTCTCGAAGACAATGAACGTCGGGTCGATGTTAAATTAGTGAACCGCTGGCGTGATAACTCAACTGAAACTAGTGGTTCGCCGCGAACTTAGACCTCGCGATATTATTCCAAAACTGAACCAATTATAATGTCCAGTGAAACTATGATTTAATGAAACTGTGATACATTATTCACAACAAATTCGATACCGTTGCAGCAAACCGATTTTCCAACCTTCTTTCTTCTTCTATTCTGAGCTGCAAAAGTTTCATTTCATTTTTAAACAATTTGAATCAAGACCTGGATCAAATTCAATAACCCTAGATCTTGAAAGAGCAACGTATGTACATTCAGCCGCCAACTATTTTACGTCTACGTCTCATCATTATCATCATTTCAGCCGCATAACGTCCACTGCAAGGATTTCTAAAATGACCGATCTAGAGCGGCTTCCAGCAACCTTGGTCAGGTCGACAAACCACCTTGCGGGTGTGTGTCCTACGTTTCGCTTGCCAGTACGTGGTCGCCATTCGAATACCTTTTTGGCCCATCGGCATCAGTTTGTCGCGCTATGTGTCCACCCACTGCCATTTCAACGAGCTAATCCGCTGGGCTATGTCAATGACTTTAGTTCTCATACGAATTTCCTCATTTCTGATTCGATCGCGTAGAGAAACACCGAGGTTAGCTTTCCATAGTGCGTTGCACCTTTAGCCCTCTTATAAGACTCATAGTAAGGGACCACGTTTCATATCCTTATGTCATCACTAGTAACAAACATTGTTTGTAAACTTTAGTTTTAAAAAACTAAGGTATTTTTGACGAGAAGACACTGCGTAGCTTCCCGAACGCTGCCCAGCCGAGTTAGTCGGGGCTGTGAATTTTCGGTTGTATGAGAATTTCACAATAAAACCTACAGTAGAGATTGTTTCGAAATATCTTAGAATATGCTTTTCCAACTGTAAATTACAGGTTTTCCCTCAAAAATGATGAAAGGTTTTTTTTTAAATGCCATTTTTATACAAAGTCAAAGTCAAAGTCAAAAATTTTTATTCAATGTAGGATAAATTTATCTCTTATTGAAGGTCATTTTTTTTTAAATATTATTTTAGTGCAAAAGCTAAAAACTACTAGCGTTTCGGAACGACCACTGCTGGGATACTCATATTGTTATATCTTTCGAACAATAATTTCTACACGGGAGATTTTACATCATATGTTTACTCAATAATAATAAAAGCTAGATTTAAGAAATCTCTCCTAAATAAGAAGAGGAAATATATTTTTCAAAAGAAAATATTTAAAAAAAATCCTGTTCAAACATAAAAGATACGGTAATTGTGATTTTTAGTTATTATTATAATGTTATTATATATAATTAAAAAAATATTATTGTAATGTTTACTATCCTAAATTTCAAGGGGGTGACATCAGTAGTTTTTTTTTAATTAATATTTAACGGTTTTTTATGCTGACGCATTAATTCTACAGTCAAGGTTTATTAATATTCTTACCAACCATAAAGGTTTGATTCGAGTATAAAAAAAATCTCCGATAAATATTATGAGGAATTCCTGTAATAAAATAAAAACCATACTACGCATTAGCGTGGCGAATCGAGCGTCGCGTAGGTTAGGTAGTTCGACTAGTACCTATGAGCCGCGCTACATTTGATTGGCATGGCATGGCATCGGAAGCGACGCGTCATTTCAAAACAAGCTTTATGTCAAGTGATATAAGATGCATAACCGATTGAAGACAGTATCAGTTTTCCTTTTAATTTCGTTATATACTATTTCGTTATATATATAGATTTTTTTCACGTGTCGATTATATAACGAGAAACGGATCCCTAAATCGAAAAACTATGTTCACAAGTTTGCAATATTTTTAAAAGACCTATTCAATAGTACCCCACACGATGGGTTAGCCAAGAAGAAAATAATTCACTCTCAATTCAATTTTACGAGAGTTACTAAAAAAATTTTTTTTCAATGTTTTACTTTTCGACTTTTTTGCCATGATTTGTAATATATGCCCATACCAAATTACAGCTCTCAAGTACTTATAGCCGCTGAGTAAAACCGCGGACAGACAGACAGACAGACACACAAACAGACATGGCGAAACTATAAGGGATTCTTTGTTTACTACCGTATACCGTTCGATAGAGTATGATTAATATTAAAACTTTTGTTACACTGCTTATATAAAAACGGACAAAATATTATGATGATATACAGACAAAAAATGTAATGTAAAAAATCTCTTTTATCCGAAGTCTGTATGATGAGAGGCAGCCATTTCCGTTTCTAGTAGTTATGACTTCCGGTCTAAGTCCACGCCATCTACCGCTTCCGCTCCCCACTATGCACGCTCCCCGCTACGTGACGCTAGCGCCACCTAGGCAGTATGATTCGTTGTGTGGTGTGACGAAGACACCGGACGTATGAAATCTCACTATAGACTTAAGTGTGAGAAAGACGATCATACGGCGCACGCGTCGGCAGTCGATGCGCGAGCAGGACATCCATAACAAGAGCGAGACGACTGTACGTTTCACTACGCTGCGTTGCAACTATTACAATTAAGTGGCCTGCTCGACAAAGACGGCGTCATAACGATCGTTAGCGGGCTAGAAAAGGATAGCTACACATCAGGTTAAACACTCATTAGTAGTGTCTCCGTGGTGCATATCTCCTGCGCGTTTATGGTCGCCTGGTAATCAAGCGCTCAGATTTTGTCAAATTTCATAATGCCGCTGCCGCTAAAACGGACGCCCCCGCATAAACTGACTGCAAATAAATCCCCATCTTCAAACTCGGAATCGAGCCGAAGTACAAATACCACATGTAATCGCAACAAAAACAAAAAAAGGAAACGAGGCGATGATTCAAAAAAAGATCACAGTGACTGTGGCGATTTTCAATCGGAAATGTTAAAATTATTCTCAGAATTAAAAAATTACCAAAATAAGAACTTCTCTGTACTACAATCCATGGTTGAAGAATTAAAGGCTAGCAATGCTCAGCTTCAACAATCAGCGGACTTCATGGCGAAGAAATACGATGAAGTATTAGGAAAGATGAAATCACTTGAAACTGAATGCAAAGAAGATCGAATATACATTGCCAAGCTTGAAAATCGAGTTGACTTCTTGGAGCGCCAAGTACGCTCGACTAGTATAGAGATTAGAAATGTTCCCATTAAGAATGCAGAATCCAAGCAAGACCTTTGCAATATAATAAAAAAAAATTGGACAGGTAATCGATTTGAAACATCTGAAATAAAAGATATTTTTAGAGTTAACACCAAATCTAAAATCAAACCGATCATAGCTGAGTTTACTATATCTCTAACGAAAGAGAAAGTACTACAATCTGTCAAATCATACAACAAACAAAGGCGCAGCGACGACAAGCTCAATACCCACTGCCTTAAATTGGATGGGCCAAGGATACCCGTATTTGTATCAGACAACCTCACACCTAAGATGAAAAAACTATTTTATCTCTCAAGAGAACTAGCATCTACGGAACACTATAAATACTGCTGGAGCTCCTACGGAAAAATATTCTTAAGGAAAGGAGATGACTCACCTCAAATACGCATTGACTGCGAGGACGATCTCAACAAGCTAAGACCACAAGCATGACTACTCGTTCATTACGTGACTCCCTATCTTTATAAGGCAGATTTTTCTTTAATTGCATGCTTATTTAAAATTACTAGTTTTTATTATATTGTCTGCAAGTCTAAAATAGCTATAATATATTTATATTCATATTTTAAGTATATATATTATATTTTTACATGGTATTATCATGTTGATCCACATTTTATTCTAAACACTGGTACACTCTGTAACAACATGCCACTCACTATACACACCTCACATCTTCATCAACCTTTTGGAGAAATAATATTATTTTCTACTCGTAACCTACTTGAAATTATGAAATATCCTTCATTAGTTGCAGTTTCTGCGCGGTTTGCTGAGCTTAGTCCTAGTTTTCTTTCATATTTATATGGATAACACCATACATGATGATCTAGACAATATATGCCCAGTTAAGTGTGTAAAAGTTGATAGCTATGATAACATTTCTAAGGTCCTTAGTTATGATTCATCAATCAGCCCATTTACAATTATGTCTGCGAACGTTCGTAGTATTAATCATAACTTGGATTCACTTCTTGTATTGATATCAAAATTAAATATCCCGATCGATGTTATTGTTCTGACGGAATGTTGGACTGATGGTGACAGTGTGATACCTCCCCTTGATAACTACTTTCACTTTAGTACAAAAAAATCTCTTAACCAAAATGACGGTGTTGTAACATATGTGCGAAACAGTTACATGGTAAAATGTATTGAGCCAGATATTGAGGAGGGCAACGCTCTCGTTTTAAGTTTTGGTGACAATTATACCATCATATGCTCATACAGACCACCTTGTTTTAGTAATCCATCCAAATATATAAATTCAGTTAATAAAATTCTGGATAACACTAGATCGGAAAATGTGATTTTTACGGAAAACATTAATATAAACATCCTACCTCATGAAATAAAAGGCCACTCTGCTGATTATTTGAACATTATGGCAACGCATGGTCTACAACAACTCGTAGATTTACCAACCCGAGAAGAAAGTTGCATAGACCACTTCATGGTTAGAACAAATAAATCAGCAAGATCTCTTGTTTTTGAACCTTTCACGGACCACTCTCCCATTCTCTTGTATATTGAAAAAAGTAAAATAAGTAAAACTAAACCGGTACAATATAAGAAACAAACTATCAACTTTGATAACATCACGGAGACTCTGATAAACAAAAGTTGGGGGGATTTTTATGGTATTGAAGATACAAATTTAGCAACCGATTATTTTATAACAGATATACAAAATCTAATAGAAAACAACACCACAATAAAAATTGTATCTAAAAGGAATAAGCCACTCAAACCTTGGATCACACCTGGAGTTGTAAAGTCGATCAGAAAAAGAGATAAATTACATAAAAAATCTAAAAAAAACTTAAAAGACGAACAACTTAAACTTGAGTACATTAGATATAGAAACATTTGCAATAAATTATTAAAAATTCTAAAAATTCAATACTATAAAAACAAATTAGACCTTTCTTCAAAAAACGCTAAGCAAACGTGGAAATTAATCAGGGAGATTTGTAACACTGATGACTTTAACGTGCCAACAAATGAACTTCTAACTAATAAAATATGCCCTAAAGAATCTCTTAACGATGTCAATGGATACTTTACATCAGCTGGTGGAAATTTAGCAAGTGACACTATAAATAGGCTTGGAAAAAATATTGATGAACTGGTTAAAAAAACTAAAAGACAAGGGCCACTGCACTCTATGGCATTTCATTTGACAGACTCCCAAGAAATTTATGCAATAATTAAAAACTTAAAATCATCCTGTGCACCAGGTTATGACAACATCTCAACCAGTTTCCTAAAAACGTACGCGGAACAACTAGCTGGCCCAATTGCTCATATTTGTAATTTAAGTTTTCAATCAGGAACTTTTCCATCGGCTCTTAAAAAAGCCATAATTTGCCCTATTCACAAAGCAGGTGATAAAAACATTCCCTCCAACTACAGACCGATTGCGCTTTTGTCTTCCCTGTCTAAAATTATTGAAAAACTTGCAAATAATAGACTCCGTAAATTCTTAGAAAACAATAATATACTTTCTGGCAACTAATACGGTTTCAGACCTGCCAAATCAGCTGAAGACGCTGTTTTGAGACTGACCTCATTAATTACATCGTACCTAGAGGGTGGTGACAGATGCCTGGGACTATTCCTTGATCTCAAAAAAGCGTTTGACACTGTTTCTGTTCCAATATTATTGACACGTCTTGAGAATATCGGAATTAGAGGTACCACACTGCAATGGTTTAGAGATTATTTGACTGATAGGAGACAAGTAGTAAGAGTCGGTGAGCACTTAAGTGATGAAGCAATTTGTGAATACGGAGTACCTCAGGGGAGCATCTTAGGCCCTACGCTCTTTCTCCTATATATAAATGAAATGTGTCACTTAAAAATCCCAGCAGCTGATCTTATAATGTACGCAGATGACACTGTCCTTCTCTTTCATGGTAAATCCTGGAAATACATTAAAGAAAGCACTGAAACAGGCTTAAGAATGGTTGGCGAGTGGCTGGATGAAAGCTTACTGACACTTAACACCTCTAAGACGAAGTATGTGTGTTTCTCAAAAACTAAGGCAACCAATCCTGGCCTACATTTTAGGTGTAAATTGCATGCAGAGGAATGCTCTAACGAGAAGGAATGCAACTGTGTAATCCTGGACAAAGTTTCTAATATCAAATATCTGGGAGTCGATATTGACGAAAACCTTAATTGGAAACAACATATAATAAATCTGTCAAATCGTGTCCGGAAGTTAATGTACATTTTCAGGATTCTACGCTGTTACGCTGATGAAAAACTACTTCTACAAACATACACCGCTTTAGGACAATCTATTATAACCTACTGTATTACATCATGGGGCGGTGCTGCTAAGACGATACTACTTGAAATAGAACGAGCCCAAAGAGCTGTCCTTAAAGTTATGTTGTCTCTATCCTACAGATATCCAAATACCTTGCTTTATAACAGGACTGGAGTACTTTCTGTACGTAAAGCGTTTATTTTCTATTGCATACGGCACTACCATCGTTATAATCGTCCACCACCACAAAAGAGACAAAAGCGTGTAAATAATTGCCAAGTTCCCTTAGTTAGAGGTGCATTTGCACGAAGAAATTATACTTATTGTAACGAATCGCCAATATGCTTCGTTAATTTCATTCTCAAATATTTCTAAGCACATATGTTATTCATAGATTTCAGTCTTTGAGTCATTGAAGCTCTGTTCGGCATAAATTCGAACAACTAAAACTTTGTTAAATATATTACAACATTTGCAGGAAATGTTTATCGATAGAGAAACAAAAGTGGATTGTATTACTATCCCTTTTCAACATATTTTATTTGACTCTTTCTAGTCATAAATTCTATTTTTAATGGGTAACATACACTCCCAAACACTTGACAAGCATTTCTGCGTATGGCTGAGAGCTGACGCAAAGAAACTCAATAAATCTTTGGTTTCAAAGTATGTGTAAAAAAAATATTGTGAGAATGGAATTTGGTGTCAAAGCAGCTTTTAAGTATCAAATTATTTATAGACTATTCTGTGTTTGCATGGTTATAATTAATTTAAACATAGTGTCGAACCCAAATCGATTCCCAATATGGAGTAAAGTTTATGATATACCATATCATAAATCTGTCTAGGTAATAAATAAAATTTATATTCAAGATTGTCTAGATTACATTCTTATTAAAAGAATAAGGAACTAAATAACTTAAATAGGTTAATAATCAGCATGATTAGTCTATTTGGACTACTTTTATCTTAAGAATTATAAGATAATTTTATATAAAACTTAGTTAGATATACTTATCTAATATACTACCTACTCTATTAACTTGATAGAGTGCTTTGAAATCATAACATACTTATGGCATATATTGCATGCAAAAGTAATGCATACATTTCTTGTTTAAAACAGGAATACGCAGACAGTGCCCTGTCTGCTCGTTAGAAATAAAGATGTGATGATTTGTAAAATCTCACGAAAGCTTCAGCTCAGGTAGTCATTCGGGACCTTCGGGTGACGCCCTTTTTTGTGACTGACGTTCAAACTAATTTATCGCTGAGCGAGAATGATTTTAAGAGTTTCTAATGAGTGGACGTCGACATGGTTTTGACGGGCCTACTAATTTATTGCATGTGATTGTTTATATTTTAAGAGTTTTCGTTGAGTCGAACTTAACACTACTTAGTTAGTGTACTTTTGGCCGCGGAATGGAGATGTTTTCTAACCTCCTATAATAGGGAAATGATTAGTGCAACCCTTAGAATTATTATTTGCTTTTAGAATTTAATTTTGGGTTTCTATTAAACATTAATTTAGAGCTTGAGCTTGAGTGATAAATATTTGATCAATGTTATCAATGAAAAGAATTATTACATTCGATTATAAATCATGTCCGTACTATTACTAACTAAACAGACAAGAGTTTTTGTGTTGTGGTTCCTGACAACGATCTGAGTTCCTGTACGAATTTGGTGAGTTCGTTCCATATTGCATGGATTGACATTTTATACTGTGTGATTACATAGAACATGTTTACTTACCTTTATTCATATGAACAGGAATTGATCTATTATTTTATTGGGCGATGCAAGTCTAGCCCTAACTTGATTATTCAATGCGGAAACTCGACAAGTCGTTTCTTCGTTAGTGATAGTACAGATTTATTTACTTAAAAAGTACTTGGAGAAGTCAAGTCTGGAATATGTATTCCTTTGATTAAGAGGTTTCTGTTGAAAACAACATTTATTAGAATTATCTGATTTTGATTTTATCAATGTTCTATAAAAAACGGAGAAGTCGTGTATTATATAGAACAGTTAAATTATATTCTGACAAAGAAGTATATTCTAAACAACAATATTTTATTCATCTTATTTTGAATAGGAAACATTCCTATTGAATATATTCAACCAACACAGGTTGTGTATTATTTATGATTAAATTTATATTGCTCTCTGAAGTGTATTATATTATACTCATAAAACATTATAACTGAAGTAATTACTAATCACTTGGATAAATAGATACTTTCTATACCGTCTACATACCTACCTGTAGCAAGTTATCCTATTGCGATGGATTTGTACTATCTTGACTGACAAGACAGACTGGATCATATATTTGTAGTTTGCTCTTTTAGCAATTGGGGATTCAGTTGATTTGAAGATTTAGAAGTAATAGGTATTTTTTTGCTCAGACCGGAATAATGCGAAGATGCAGGTTCCGAAGCAGCTGAATCTGTTGCAAGATTACCTTGCCCCTCTTTAACTCTCTCTTGCCTGTATAAGGCTTATTACATTTTAATATATTATGGTATAAATATTTGAGCATATTGGTCCCAAGGCAGGAAGACTGTCCAGTCTGGAGTCGAGGTCTACTAAGTTCAGCGGCGGAGGTGCTGTAACTTCCCCTACGGGGGGCCACAATTTAGAAAACTGAGCTTCTAATGAATATACTAATGTAAATATATGCTCATACGTAGAACAGAAAGAATACTTCAGATCGGCCTTTCAATTTCAATTTCAATTTATTTATTGCTTTTCACATTATACATATATTAGATTACACTACACAGTCACTTCTTAGGTTAGTAGGTACAACATGAACCCTGTTAGGGCATTGCAACAGAAAATAACGGAACGGCATGCGGATTATTTCTTAGTATATATCAAATTCAATGTTAAAATTATTATGAATAAAAATGTAATTTCTTTTTATTGATGTCTTAAAATTTAATTTAATTTTGGTCATATTTTTTATTTTATTTAATGTGTCGATACTATACTATAATATTTAATAACGTCCAAATGTTGTTTTAATTTAAATGTCAATTATATTAAATGTCAATGCAGATTATGTTATTCGTCATTATCATTTATTGTATATTTTGTCAAATCTTTATCATTAAAAAACTCGTCCAATGTATATTAATTTTTATCTATAAGCAGGGCTTTTAATCTTTTAATAAAAATCGAATTCTTCTCCTCTGCTCTAAGCAGGTCTGGGAGGGCATTATAGACTTTAATTGTCATTGCAAGCGGCCCAGAATTAAATATTTCTAAATTACGAGTGTTATTCGGCCTCGCTAACATATTCTTCTTCCTTGTGGGATAGCGTCGCGGTAAATCGTCTTTTTTCGTGTAATATTGGGGATATTTTCTCATAAATTTACTAGTTTCTAAAATGTATATGCATGGCAATGTCAGTATTTTTAAATTTTTAAAATATGGCCTACAGCTTTCTCTGTCTTTAATATTTTCTATGATACGTATGCATTTCTTTTGAAGAATTAGCAATCTATTCGCGTTGGTGCTATTTCCCCAGAGTATAACCCCATATGTAAGCCACGAATATGCATATGCATAGTAAGCTGTTATCGCCGTTTTGTTATTCGTGGATTTTTTGAGTTCCCGAAGTGCGTATGTAAATGTTTGTAATTTGTTTACTATTTTGTCAACGTGATCTTTCCAATTCATATTTGTGTCTAGTACCATTCCCAGTAATTGAAAGGATTTGACAGTCTCGATATCTTTTCCATTATAGCTAAATTTTATATTTAAAGATTCTTTTTGATGTGGTCTAAATTCAATTATTTTCGTTTTATTAAAATTTATTTCTAGATTATGATCAGTTAACCACGATGTTACTTTGTCCATATTTTCGGTAAGCATATTGTTTAAATTATAAGGTTTTGAGTAAGGTATCAGTAGTGATACGTCGTCCGCGAACAGTACACATGTCTGAGTCATTGTTTTAGGTAAGTCATTGATGTAGATGAGGAATAATAAACATCCCATAACGCTCCCTTGGGGAATCGAACATTTCACACATTCTACATCTGATCTTACTATTGTAATCGTCCTATTGTCGTAGTCATAGTGCTCGATTTCTACAATTTGTTCCCGATTTTTTAGGTACGATGCATACCAATTGTGAGCTACTCCTCTAATACCTACTCCGTACAGCTTGTTTAGCAGTATTTTATGTAAAACTTTGTCGTACGCTTTCGTCATGTCCAGCATCGTACCTACAGCATATTTTTTATTATTAATTGTAGTTAGTATTTCTTGGGCGTAATTATATTTCGCGAGGGTAGTTGACCGATTTTTTCGGAACCCGTTCTGGGAGTCATCAAAAATACTGTATTTTTCACAAAAGTCGTACGTCTGCGTTCCAATTGCTTTTTCAAAAATTTTTGACGCAGTGCAAGGTATCGCTACTGGACGGAAGTTTTCTCTTTCGGTTTTCTTTCCTTTTTTGTGTATGGGCTTTATTAATGATGTTTTAAGCCTATCTGGGAAAGTGCCTTCCACGAAGGATTGGTTAATAAGTAAAGTGAAAGGAAAGGTAAGTTCATCCGCACACATTTTAAACAAAATTGGTGGAAACTCATCAACGCCGCAACTATATTTTAATTACATTAACTTTAATTACATTATAATATTCTATTGACGAAAATCATTAACTTTTGTAAGTTTTCGATAACTACTAGCTGCAATGAATTAACATGATTTCGTTAATAATATCTAATTTTAATTTTATTTAATTTATTCGACTCCATTCATTTTCTAAAGTTTTACTTTTATTTATAAATAAATAACTAACGACATTGGACGAGTAAATCTGAAAATATATTATAATTTAGTACTTATATAGGTGAAATAAGATAATAGGTAAACGTATAAAAATAGGAAATCTAAACGTGTTACGTGGAATTTGTGTTACTACAATTTATCACAATTTGGGTCCGATTGATTACTGCCATTACGTCATTTCAAACACAGCGAGTTTAAGATAAAAATTTTTATCTATATAGATAATATAAGAAGTTGAGTTAGGTTTGCGTCGATAAAATTAGAATTTTTCGTTAGGTAGGGTAGGCTGTTACATTATCTAGCACCAAAACTATATAATAGCCTAGATAATAAAACTAGAATTATAAATCTAAATTATCGTCAACTTAAACAACCGATATTAGACTGGATGAAGGTTTTAGAATATGAGGATATAGAAAAATATTTTAAAAGGGTTACCTAGTTAAATATTTATTTATATATACACTAAACCCCTCTCACTGACCCACAAAATCGCATAAACACCCTCACACACACACTCTCACATACACTTACACTCTTACACTATATATACACGCAAACACTCACACACTCTCAAACACAAACCAGTTTAACTTTTTTATTCTTTTTATCACTTCAATTGTTATTAGTACTGGAATTAGAAACTAAATCTAATGTAAAATCCATTTTTTTTCGTAATTTTTATTATATAGACACGAAGTGTAAAGTTCAAACTCAGATTGGGAAGGAACTTTCTCCTAACATACAGGTTATGCCTAGTTTAGGAAAAAGGACTGTATTTAATGATTGTAAAACTGTTTTTGATCAATAAAGTTATTATTATTATTATTAAAAAGTTGGGTCTTGTAACCCAGATTGTGCGTCATTAGCGTTTTTGAATCCATTCGAGACAGTAAGTTATATGCAACTGTTATTTGAGGTACATAGCAAATTAAATATTTACGTACTTAAACCGTAAGTGCTTTGAAGCATTATTTTTTTCTCCGGTTTATTTCGTTGGAGTACTATGCAACGCTGGCCATTTTTAGAAAACATTTGTATCTATCGTTTCTTTTGTGATATCTTTCAAGTAGTTTAATCTATCTTTGTGTAACTACTCGCCCTGACATTTGTTTGCCGTGTCATATTAAAGTAAATTCAACACTTTTCGTACTGAATTCTACTAGATTTAAAGGTATTAACTAAACATACTACATAAGGTTTTAAAATGCTAAAGATTAATGTTTAGTTATACAAAGTCACGAATCAAAATCCTATTCTTGACGGATATTCTGATGCGAACTATGCTTCCGATATTGATCGAAAGTCATACACAGGTTATGTGTTAAAATATGGTGGCAATTCGATATCTTGGGGCAGCTTTAAACAGACGTGTATATCGCTTTCGTACACCGAGGCGGAGTATTATAGTTTGAGCGAAGCAAGCAGAGAAGCGGTGTTCCTGCAAGCTTTAGTTTAGAAATTTATAATGACGACGACAAGTAGTAAAATTGTACTGTATTGTGATAATCAATCTGTTATTCAGCTTGCCACCAATCACATTCTACATAGAAGGAGCAAGCATATTGATAGATTTAATTTCAAAATAATTGTATACATCCCGACGAATGAGATGGTTGTAAAAAATTTGTATCTATTTTTCTATTGTGATGTCTGTAATTATTGTGTCTTATAGCAATCATGTCGCATACAAAATATTAAAAGATATTTATTTATTTATAATTGTTTTCTGTCATTTAAGGGAAACTGTATGAAGTTTATTAAATTGTCAGAATCGGTTCTTGATATACCAGATGGTAAATTTAAAGCTTATGTGTAGAAAGTATTTTGTGATAAGGCCTATTACGGAACCAATGATTAACTTAGAGACAAAAATGTCTGGCTTGAGCTTGGCGCGGGTTCATCTTAAAGGTTTGTATTTGTACATTCACAAATGTCATAATTTAAATAATAAAAATAATAAAAATAATATAAAGTTTTATTTCGTTAACAAAAAGTTGTGTTTACAAACATAATTGTGAGGACTGCCTATTAAGCAAATAATGCTTGTGCCAGACAGACCTGCTCTTTCTTATCTTACATTAAACTAAAAACACATTTGAAAATCATAATTTAAAGTACATTCTGTACATGTTTAAGTACTAAATTTACAAATTGACATTAATTTTAAACTTGACATCATGCTTAATAAATAATTATGACCAGAGAGCGTATATTCCAGTGCATATTTATCTAAACTTCGAGAGGTTGTATTATCCACTGTATGTTACTTACTACCTCGAAGTTTAGGTAAATATGTACTGAAATATCCGATCTCTAATTATGACACAACAATGTATTCTCAGTCCACAATTCCACCTAATTTTAATATCAGTAAAATTAATTGTAAGTTGCCGTTTTTTGAGAAAATGCTGCAGTACAGTTTGTTACTGCTTATTCTGTACTTGCGCTTAGGAAGCGGCAGTAAACTTAGCTGTAAGTAAATGATCTGACGTAAATATTTACCTTTTAAGAAATCGAAAGAAATAGAAAAAAGTGACAATCATCAAGTGATACAAATATCAAAAGATAAATCTTTTTTGTCATTTTTTTCTAAATTTTATTTTTATTCAATAAGTTTAATAGCCGGAAAATTAAGGACTAAGCTTCGTAATTAAGTCTATCGATAGAAGACTTAACCCCTGCCATGAGTGTCATGACATCGTCGATATCGTCGGCAAATCGAATCCAGTCCTTCCCATTCCAGGAGCTTGAAGGCATCTTCCAGAGCAGATGTAAAATTTTTTGAAGATTTGGCATCTCCCTTTATCACGCCTAGTTTTAATACATTAGAACATGAATATGTCGATCTACATGAGCTGCCTATTGGATTATTTTTTTATCGCTGGTCCTAACCTGCTTACTTTCTAAGTATAATCACATTAACGTAACTAAGCACTACCAGGTGATAATAAATACGTCTCTCAATAAAATGATATAAGCTTCAAATAACGGTACAGTGAGTTAAACAGCAACATTTAACTGCAAATAAAATGTGTATAACAACCTACCTAGTGTCACAAAAGACGATCCAATGACGAACAAACTGGATTAAAAAACCCAACTGCCTAGGTGGCGTTCGCTAGTATCGCGTAGCGGATTACCTATCATGAAGTCGCTCGTGCATGTTTTGGTCTCAGGAAACCCAGCAAGCCTAACTTACTCTCCACGGCAAAGTTGTTTTTGTGTCTGTGTTACTATCGCCCTAAGCATGAGTCGCCCGCTCGCGTTGCTCGATCGGTCATTTTTTGGTCAGAAGAAATCTAACAAATATAACCTACACTCCACGGCAAAATTGTTTTTGTGTCTGAGTTACTTTCGCCCTAAGCTTAAGTCACTCGGTCGCTTGTGTTTTGGTCACAACCTAACGAACCTTACCTACCCACCGTGGTCAAGTTGTTTTTGTGCAATACAGAAAAGGTTATTTCTTATCTTTAATACTTCTAGAAATTAAAATGATTGTTAATAAAACATCTGTCAAAATAAAATTACATGATTTGATAATCGGGGAACGGTTTTTCTAGAAACCTAAACATAATATTTCTAGAAAAACAAAATATTTAAAAGAAGCTATTTGGTATTTAAAACTTCATCATACCGTTTTCAAACAAATGAAATTCGAGTAGAAAAAAATCGTGAGTATGATAGGTTACACGCGTAGCGGCTGGCGTGGACCTAGACCTGAAGTCTATGTATGTATTTATGACTAGTACTAGAACCGGAAACGCGGTTGCCTCTTTCATTATATAAGCTTAGAATAAGGTAAGTAACTTTATTATACTTTAATTTAATTTGCATGTAAAATGTTGCTATTAATGGTCACTGTAACTGACTTTTCTTCACTTAATGGTGAATTACAAATAATGCAATGTATATCACGGTCCATATTAACCACACGGTAATGTTTTCGACCCAATAAATTTTCACTTTCTTAACGTGTCAAAATCTATACACATATTAAAATAGTAAAAAATTGTGTCTGTAGACGCGGTGTAGCGATGTTACAATAAGTACCATTCTTCCTGTTCTTGTCCACCCCCTTTCTATCATTTCACTATTTTCAAATTTCATTCCTAAATTCAATTTTTAAATTCCAGACATTCCTTGCTCATCATTTTTGACTCATTCCACTTTCACTTCTGATACGTATAACATCTCATCACTTATAATTAATTTTATCAGTTATATTGTATAAAAAATATATTTATTCTCTGCTTCAAATAATCTCTTGCTCTACGACCTCTATAAATTTCACGTGGGAACACACTTTTAATAATAATAAAAAAATTGTTTCTAACAATTTTTGTATTTTCTTGTATCTTACATTAGTTAGTATTTATATTAATACGCCAAAGTCATAAAGTTCACGCGAACGAAGTCGCGGGCATCAGCTAGTTGTAAATAAATGAGCGGTGACATGAAAATAAACAAATGAAAAGACCAAGAGACCGGTGCGCGCCTAGTATATTTCTGTCCTTTTTCAAACATTGCATCGGATTCGGGACTGGAAAGCAAGAGCAGCGCAATCAAGGTCACGCGTATAGACTGATGTTATTACATTTTAAAGGTAAATTAGCGATTATTAAAAAATCCTTTTCGTTAACTGTGTGATATTTTGATATTTATTGGTTCATACAAAATTACAGATAAAATATTCGGTGTAAAATTTATTCTCGATACAAAAGCAATGAAAGAAACGAAGAATATTCGTTAATTAATTGGTTTCGTATAAGTCACCCTGGTGAAAAGTTACAGACACATTCAAGACTACTTTGTGATCGTATTCCCAAATTGTCACCATTTGTATGATTTTGTAAATACAAACTTTTTATAGAAAACCTATTTTTTTTTTATGACTGGAATCTCTTGTCAAAAACTGGAGAACTTTTATTTATAGGATAGTGATGTCTTATTAATTGATAGTGTACAATAATCTCTACTGTAGATTTTTTTTTATACGAGCGAGGCCGTTCAGCATATTTCCCCCCCTATTTCAAAATGCTTCTCGAGAAATGAGACTAAAGCTACACAGGGCTATCTAAAAACATCACAAAAACATTTAGAATAATAAATTTAGACTGTAGGAATTTGTCGATATTTTTTTCTTTATTGACCGGACTAAGTCGGATTCGTCGAAAGACCTCTTCCTCGAAGCTGAAGCTTCCAGCCTGGATCAATTGGCCCAGGTCTACAACTTCGAGGGTGGAGCTCCCAACACAAACAGGTAGGGGCGCAACATGGACATTCGACATTACTTTCGTTTTGTCCATGTTCATTTTAAGGCTCATCGTCATCATCATCATCATCATTTCAGCCGCATAACGTCCACTGCTGGACATAGGCCTCTCCCAAAGATTTCCAAAATGATCGATCTAGAAGGCGCTGGATGCAAGCCGCTTTAGATCGGTAATTCGGTAAGGCTTACCTGTTGGGAAACTCGGTTTAGGTCTGCGAGCATAGTATACTTAAGTCTTCCATCGAGTCCGCCATGACAACGATATCATCGGCAAATCGAAGGTGAGTGATATACTCGCCATAGATGTTAATGCCAAATCCTTCCCATTCCAGAAGCTTGATCTTCCATTGCAACGGTGAACAGTTTCGAAGATATAACGTCTGGTTTACACCTCTATGCAGTGGAATTGCCGTCTTCCACTGCTCCTGTACTCGGAATGACATAGTGGCGTTACTGTATAAGCACTTCAACATCTCGATATACCGATAGTCAATACGGCATCGCTGGAGACTAAAGCACGGCCCATTATTCGATAGAATTGAAGGCTTTTTCATAGTCCACTATCCTCAAGCATAACGGCCGGTTATACTCCCTCGTCTTCTCTATAACCTGCCGCAGCGTACGAATGTGGTCCACGGTGCTAAAGCCTTTACGGAAACAGGCTTATTTGGGAGACTGGAAGGCATTAAATCTGTTTGCGGGACGATTCGTGATGACCCTCGAAAACAACTTATAAACATGACTAAGACACGTGATATATCTATAGTTCTTCAATAGAGTTTTATCTCCCTTTTTGAAGAACAGGACCGCAATGCCCCTGTTCCACGCTTCTGGCGTCACGCCCTCGAGCAGAATAGAAATAAAGAGCCTCTGAAGGACTTTCAGTAGCAGCGTTCCGCCCGCTTTCAGAAGCTCTGCTGTGATTCCATCCTTGCCCGGCGCCTTGTTGTTTTTAAGCGTTTAAGGGCCATCCTAATCTCGTACAGGCTGATGTCCGGGACATCTTCGATATAGTGTCGGGTTAGCTTGTCTCTTGGGCAAACGCCAACGTCTACGACTACTTTATTCAAAGTGAGTCCTTGCAATTTGTGCACATTTATTGCCCAGGCTTACGACAGTGGAAATTGCGTTCGTGAGCATAACACTTGGCCAGTCTTCCACGACCGGGTCATGCGTGGGATGGTTGGATGGTGGATTTATTAATATTTCAAAAACTACTGAACCGATTTTGATGCCCAACGAACTTGAAAATTCTATTGATATTTCCTACATGCCTACCAAATTTCATTAAAATCAAACCATCGGTTCGGCTGTTATCGCGGTACAAACATACATACATACATACATACATACATACATACATACATACATACATACATACATACATACATATATACATACATACATACATACATACATACATACATACATACATACAATGTGTTTTCGCCCCCAACTCGATTTAGAGAACTCGCTCGCTCGCTCGCTCGGTCAACTAAAAAAACCACTTCTGCTCATAAATTAATTGCTCGACCAAACTTTCACAGTGCTACCGTTTTTTCATCTAATCTTGTCGCGTCTAGACAAACTTATCTACATAGGTTTTACTGTACTTGAATCATCTAAAAGTCATATGTATAATTTTCACTATTGTAATAAAACCATTTTATAAGGATCGCGTTCAACTTTGTTATACCGATACCGACAGTTTTATTTACAAAATTACTACGAACGACTTTTATAAGGACCTAGCACAGCATTTTCTCAATTACTTTGATACTAGTAATTATGATGCAAGAAATGTATACAACTTACCAAACATAAACAAAAAAATACCTGGATATTTTAAAGCTAAATTACAGGGACACATTATGGCTGAATTCATCGGATTGCGATCAAAGATGTATTGCATCAAGACAGAAAATTCGTTAGTAAAAAAAGCCAAGAGTGTTAAAAAGCCTGTAGTTCGCGACTTATCATTACAGCATTATCATAACGTTTTGCTCAACGATACTATTATTCGACGTTTTTACACAAACAATGAATAAAATTGCTTTATCAAACTAAGTTGATATACGTTTTATCTGCAATGATAAAATCTCGACAATCGCATGGGGGCATAAAAAAATAGACTTTTAACTTTCATATTAACAGTGTTCTATTCTTCTGTCATTACTATACTATACATGTGATGAATATATAAATATATGTCGCAGACGAGGGTCGTGCAGAGGCCTGAGCGGGATCGGCATATGACATCCCGGATGACGTGAACTAGCCACTTGGTTACTTACAGTACAAAATCAGGCTAATGTCAGGATGAGAACCCACTTACAGTCACGTCACGTCACTTTATCGATGTCGCCGCAAGAGAGGCCTTACGTGGGCATTATAAAAATGTGACGATAATTCAACGCCTCGCCACGCGTTGATCATGAACTCAACCACATTAGCTAAACCAGTTCTCCGGCCCGACATAAGGATTGAATCTGTGTCATCATCAAGCTGTAATAGACTACCATTGTAATAAATCGGTTTACCAATCCACATCTATTACAATAGTCACAATTAACATGAGTCACGGCCACCACTAAACACAGAAATCATAAGAGACTTATGCATGTACTGTTGAGTATAGATTATTTCCCCACATCATTATAGGTTACCATAGTACCTAACTTATCAATCAAGAAAATAATGTAAGAACGATGAAGTCGTTTCCTTTCCTAATAAAATAAATAGCTCTCGATATCTCGCCCTTCGCTAATGGATTTCCAGTATGTATGACTGTGATTAAACGAGATTGAATAACTGTCCTTTTCTGTCGCCAGGAGTCTTAGCGACCGGCTTTATCACTCCAGTAGACTACTAAGGGTAGTCGGCCACGGCTGTCGCACATCGTAGTTAACCACTTTCTCCTTGCACTTTGTAATTACGTCCTAGCCATATGATCATAGCACAAAATGCCAAGCATTATAGAAATTGTATGACGCGCAAGCCATCCACCACGAATCCTATTTTCTTTGTGAATGACTGACAGTCCTGACACTGACAAGTAACAGCTATAGCTGCGTCCGCCAGCAACAAGCCGCGCCTCCTATTGGTCAAGCCGATGCGCCCCTATTGGACGCATCGGCTTGACCAATAGGAGGCATTGCTTCGCGCTCGCATACGATACGTTTGGATATATTGTGTGGAAATAAATAATAATTAGAGGAAACTAAATTCTAACTCCCCGAAATATATATATATAGCACCGTTTTCCGCCCCAATGGTAGAAAACGGATATTTAGGTTCCGGCCGAAGCTTGACCCACTTTGTGACATTACTCTTGGATTTTTCGTGTGACAACACTGTTTTTATCATAAAGCACCCTCTAGCGCCCCGCTGGGACACTACGTCCCCCACCACTTCTCTCGTGCGGACGCGGCGACAGGCGCCCGCGCTTCGTCAATACTCACAATCCAGCAAGAACCTTAGTTCTTAGTGGGTCAAGCTTCGGCCGGAACCTAAATATCCGTTTTCTACTCTTCAGGTGGAAAACGGTGCTATTTAGGTGTCCGGTCCTTCACTTGAACCACTTTGCGAGAAGTGTTTATTCTCTGCTGGCGCTGCGGCCGCGAGGTACTGTGATAGAGGTTTAGGGTGCTATGGGCACTAAGTGCAGGAAGGTAATGAACATTCAAATGTAAAACGAATGGATACTATAATCAAGAGCGTTTTTTGGAATGTTCTTTTAAATGTGAACGAATAAAGATAATAATTGTAATAAGGAAAAGGAGAGAACATCAAAAAACAAGTTATGATTTCAGTCGAGTCACAAAATTAAATAGGTGATAAAGAATTTATAAGGTCATTAGCATCAACGGACCTTCTATTTGGACGCCTGTCAATTTGTTTTAAAGTAATGTTTCAAAAAAGTGTTTTTGCTTTTCCAGTTGCCTCGTTTTAATATTTCCTCTAAATCCATATTATATTTTTTCCAGTTAGCTCTGTTTACAGCAGACCTGAAGCTTCCTGGGAAATCATAAATTGGGCATCCTTAAGGATTGTTCGTATCCAGCCTGCTATAACTGTGCGACTCGCGGAACGAACTTTTCCGCGTGTGGTTATAAATAAGCTGGTGAGGTTATTTTGGCCTGCTCTTCGAGCTGCTGAAACTGTAATTAGGGTCTGAATCCACTGAACGAGGTTTAATTGTTCCGTTTCATTTCGGGATAATTTCCATCCTGACTAGCGATGGACTGAATTGTCCGTCTTCAGGCCTCGAATTCAGGCCATAGAATGAGGTGGTCCTCACCTACTTCTAGAGAGTCTGAGCTTATGTCAAGAAGAGTAAGGTCATGTATTCTACGCCCGGATACGAGAAATAATAGAGCTGCTACGTGCCGTGATACCTGGAACAGACTATTCACGTCGACCTCATAGCTTTGCAGATGTTTAATTAATATGATGGGTCCCATATGATGGGCTTTTGAGCGGGAGGCTTGCGCAGGGTGACGGCTTTCAAGGCAAGGCGGACTAGAGCATGTTTACTGAGCTTACTTGTTTTCGTAGGATTTGCAAACATTGTTACAACTGACTTGTGTACTACTATTGGCAGGTTATGCAAAGCACGCTTTTCATATTATATCGAATATACTATTTTATAGTAAATTGTATCTTATATTTATATTTTATAATTAATTTGTATTAGTAGGTATTATTATATATTATTTATTATGCAGCAACTTTTGAGTGATGGAAACGAAAGTAATGATTCTTACTGCTCTGCCAGGGAGTCACCTGATTCTAGTTTTGTCTCTTGTGGGGAGTCCTCGGATTCCTTGGGGTCATTTGTCGGAGATGTTTTTGGTAAATTTCCGCAAAACTTCAACGTATGTCATATAAACGCGCAGAGTATACCTAGTCATTATACTGACTTTTTAGAAGCATTTTCTTCGGATTATGTGAGCGCGGTACTAGTCTCTGAAACTTTTTTTAAGCCGAGTCTAACCTCAACCAGTTATGCACTTCCTGGCTTCGTACTGATACGTAATGATCGTGTCGGGGCGGGGTCGGGTGGTGTTGCAATATATCTCAGGAGCGATATTAATTACCGCATTATTTACATGTCACCCTCGGAATACTCAGGCTCATTAGAATATATTCTGCTTGAGGTCATTATCAAAGGTAACAAAGCCGTTCTAGGAGTCTTTTACAGTCCCTCTTCTAAAGTCAATTACTTTTCCACATTTGAATCTCTTCTTGAATCAGTGTGTTCAGATTACGCACATCACCTGATTTTGGGCGACTTTAATACTTGTCTCTTAAAAGATGACTCCAGATCTTCTATATTAACAAATATTGTCAAGTCAGTAAATTTCTCTATTCTCCCGTCAGGGCCTACACATTTCACTGAATATGGTAACACTTTGCTGGACTTGATAATTACCTCCTCAGAACATCGCGTTGCCAGTCATGGTCAAACTCCTGCTCCTGGGTTTTCTCACCACGATCTGATTTATGTTTCGTATAAACTCAAAGTTCCAAAACTGGAACCGATCATTATTAATATCCGTTGCTTATCCAAAATTGATAGGAATGCCCTAATATCGGATGCATCTAAAATTGATTGGGATCCAGTGTTTGCGTCGGGTACAGTAAATGAGAAAGTATCTCTCTTTAATAATCTGGTTTTATCTCTTTACGATACCCACGCACCTGTCAAAGCCATTAAAGTGCGTCGTCCACCAGCTCCGTGGATTACAAATGGAGTACGCATGGCGATGAGACGACGCAATAGAGCTTTTCGGAAATATAAGCGGGAACGTTCAGAGGCGAACTGGGCTTTGTATAAGGCTGCAAGGAATCTTTGCAATACAATATGTCGAAATGCAAAGCGCCAACACTTCACTGATAATATTGAAAATGTATCTTCTGCCAATATTTGGAAGTTTCTTAATTCTCAGGGCATAGGTAAAAATCATAATCAGTCGCCTAAATTACCGTTCTCTTTAAATGAACTTAATCATCACTTCGCTTCAGTTCCACTTCTGGATACAAATATAAAGAAAGCTACTATATCTTCTATTCTTGCCTTACCTGCGCCTGGCGGCAGTTTATTTGAGTTTACCGCTGTCACTGAGGAAGACATTCATAAAATCATCCAATCCATTACTTCTAATGCCACTGGGCCTGATCAAATTAGTCGCATGATGCTTATTCCTATCCTCCGTCTTGTACTTCCTGTTATCGCGCACATAATTAACTCTAGTCTTGCCGAACACTGTTTCCCAACCTTATGGCTCGATGCATTTGTTCGCCCTCTTCCTAAAATTCCTGAACCCCTTCGTCTTAATGACATTCGCCCAATTTCAATTCTCTCCTTTTTGTCCAAGATACTAGAAGCTTCGGTTTTCAGTCAGTTCTCCAAACATTTACATGATAACAATTTATTAAATTCGTATCAGTCAGGATTTAGACCTGGTCACAGCACAACTACTGCGATGCTAAAAGTCTCAGAAGATATAAGAGCTGGGATGGAACAGCAGCAGGTGACCGTTTTAGGCCTGGTTGACTTTAGCAATGCCTTCAACACAGTCGATATCGATATCCTAATAGCTATCCTCTCCCATTGCAATGTCTCAACCTCGGTGACTGATTGGTTCTCAAGTTATCTTCGTGGTCGCCGGCAGCAGATTCGTAGCGGTCAGGCAGAGTCTGATTGGTGCGAATTGGAGGCTGGTGTTCCGCAAGGCGGTATTTTGTCTCCTATATTGTTCTCAATTTTCATAAATTTTCTTTCACATCATCTTACGTGTACTTATCATTTTTATGCAGATGACTTGCAGCTTTATACTCAAACCAGCGTTGACAATATTAATCAGGCAATCTCTATAATAAACGTCAATTTAAATAATATACTTGAGTGGTCTAAACAATTTGGAGTGCAAGTAAACGCGAAAAAGTGTCAGGCTGTTATAGTAGGAGGCTCTTATCAACTTAACACCCTTAATTTAGACACTGTACAACCTGTTACATACGATAATACTTTAATTCCATTTAGTCCTGTAGTTAAGGACCTGGGTATCTTGGTTGACAGTAACCTCAAATGGAATTCACATATTGTCGAAGTGAGTCGAAAGGTATATGCCACACTACATTATCTCCAGCGACTGAAAAACTTCTTACCCATTAAAACCAAGATCATGCTGGTTCAAGCCCTTGTCTTGCCTCTGATTGATTACGGTGATGTGTGCTATCTGGATATATCTGAAGACCATCTGAACAAACTAGACAGACTTCTTAACAATTGTATAAGGTTTATATTTTGTCTTCGTAAATATGATCATGTTTCCGAATACCGTTCTGAGCTTAAATGGCTTCCCATCCGCCAACGCAGGGATCTTCATATTCTATGTCAGCTATACAATGTGCTAAATAATCCCCTTGCCCCTGAATATCTCAAGTCAAGTTTTCAACTTCTATCTTCCACTCACGAAAGAATCCTTCGTTCTTCTAATAGTTTGACTCTTTCCATTCCTTCTCACCGTACTGGTTTCCTTTCCAACTCTTTCGCCATTACGGCAGTAAGACTCTGGAACGCGCTTCCTGAGACCATTCGAACCGCTCCTAGTCGCGCTAGCTTTAAGACACGCGTGTTTAAACACTTCTTGGCCGATCTATAACAGTAGATTTAAAAATTGCTGCACTTATTTAATTATTTATTTATATATGTGTATGTGTATAGGTAATATATTTATGTATGTATTTATATATTATTTAAATATGTATGTGTGTATATATGTATATGTATATGAAAAATATATATAATTATATGTATCGTTTACTTCTTTATTTTTATGTACTATTTTTATCTTGCAAAGCTTACCCACATTTTGACTATCTGCATAACCCAAAGGTTGACTGGTAGACAACGCTTCTAGCGTTAAGTTCGCCTATTGTTCTGTACAATTTGTATTTGATGAACAATAAAGATTAAATAAAAAAAAAAAAAAAATACTATTGTACGAGGCGCGAGTCCAACGTCTTTATGTAAGTAACAGCTTAATCTAGCGACGTCCCCTGCCTCTGGGTCGTTCGTATTGCAGTGTTTCTTGGACCACTGTTGCCATCTTTCCCACGCGGGTTTGTATGTCTTTAATGTACTTTTGCGCCAAGCTGATTCTAAAATGTTTATATTTTCATCCGACCAGGATGATGTTAGTTCAAACCAGCCCGAATTTTCCATACCTGCAAAGATAGCTTGTTTACCGCCACTGGGAGGCCTGCCGGTTTTCAGGTCGATCAGATGCTTGTGAATGCGCCAGATTTTCATTGGAGTGCATA
This sequence comes from Acrobasis consociella, assembly GCA_963555685.1. Lineage (NCBI taxonomy): Eukaryota > Metazoa > Arthropoda > Insecta > Lepidoptera > Pyralidae > Acrobasis > Acrobasis consociella. The sequence goes on along the minus strand of OY743125.1, from coordinate 12,703,429 downwards.
GAGCACGTTGTCTGAGCTCCGCTTTTCAGAACGTCTTCTCCCATTTGGGTACGACAAATAGGTAGACTCCTGTGCTCTTTTTGAGGTATGAGGGCTGGAGGTGGAAAGATCCAACCCAGGTTGAAATGCCATGGTCGACTGAATGCATCTACGAACACGCAGTTCCGATCGGTTGAGTTCTCGCTGACGTATTTCGGTACCACCGCTGATCGGCTGCTTGCAAAAAGATCTATTGAGGGTGTTCCGAACTTCCGGAAGATCACTTTCAGAATATCTTCTGATAAGGTCCATTCTGGTAGCTGGTTGTTCCTGGATAGTCTGTCGGCGACCAGATTGTATCGTCCTGGTAGATAACGCGCTACGAGATGTATTTGATATTTTTCCGCCAGTTGGAATATTCTGAATGTTATCTGAAGAAGTCGTAGTGACTTGGTCCCTCCTTCCCTGTTATATAAGCGACTACTGTTTTGTTGTCTGTTTGCACCATAATTGTCTGGTTCTTCAGCTCTTGGCTTTTTATTTTCAGAACCCCTAGGACCGTCCACAATTCCTTTTGGTTGCTGTGCCATTTGCGTTGCCTCGGATTCCACAGTCCGCTTAATTTCAGTCCATTTATCGTAGCTCCCCAGCCTTGTTGGCTGCGTCCGTGGTCACGAAAATAGAAGGGTCTTTGTGGTGAATTGGGGACCTTTTGGCTACGTTCGATTTCCACCACTTGAGCTCTTTTATGACTTCCTCCTGCATAGGAAATGATTTGTGGCGGTTCTCTTCCGGGAGCTTGTTTGCCTGGATTTAGATCTGCCGACAGTGGAGGGGGCCGTGCGGTACCACAGAGGAAGCAAAATGTATGTTTCCTAGTAACACTTTTCCGCTTTGCCATGTCCACTTCTTTTTCTTCAGGGTATTTTCTATTAAATCTAAGTTTTTGGAGATTTTGCACTTGTTATTGGTAAGACTTGGTATTGTTGTGCGTGTCCCATATCAATCCAAGATATTATATGTTTGTTGTTGGCGTCAGTACCGACTTTTCCTTGTTCACGCGCCATCCTAATTTCTCTAATTGATATAGGACATACTGCGTCTGGGTGTTTAGAACGTCTGGGTCCGAGTTCATCAGCAAAAAGTTGTCCAGGTAGACAATTATCCAGATTGACTTCTTCCTGAAACAATTAGCCAACCAATTAGTCATCATCATCATCATTTCAGCCACATAACGTCCACAGCTGGACATAGGCCTCTCCCAAAGATTTCCAAAATGACCGATCAAGAGCGGCCTGCATCCAGCGCTTTCCAGCGACCCTGGTCAGGTTATCTGACCACCTTGTAGGTGGATGCCCTACGCTTCGCTTGCCAGTACGCGGTCGCCATTCAAGAACCTTTTTGCCCCATCGGCCATCGGTTCCCCTACGGATTTCCTCATTTCTGATTTGATCACGTAGGGAAACACCGAGCATAGCCCTCTCCATAGCGCGTTGAGCGACCTTGAGCTTCAATTTCAATTTCAATTTATTTATTGCTTTTCACATTATACATATATTGATTACACTACACAGTCACTTCTTAGGTTAGTAGGTACAACATGAACCCTGTTAGGGCATTGCAACAGAAAATAACGGAACGGCATGCGGATTATTTCTTAGTATGTATCAAATTCAATGTTAAAATTATTATGAATAAAAATGTAATTTCTTTTTATTGATGTCTTAAAATTTAATTTAATTTTGGTCATATTTTTTATTTTATTTAATGTGTCGATACTATACTATAATATTTAATAACGTCCAAATGTTGTTTTAATTTAAATGTCAATTATATTAAATGTCAATGCAGATTATGTTATTCGTCATTATCATTTATTGTATATTTTGTCAAATCTTTATCATTAAAAAACTCGTCCAATGTATAATAATTTTTATCTATAAGGAGGGCTTTTAATCTTTTAATAAAAATCGAATTCTTCTCCTCTGCTCTAAGCAGGTCTGGGAGGGCATTATAAACTTTAATTGTCATTGCAAGCGGCCCAGAATTAAATATTTCTAAATTACGAGTGTTATTCGGCCTCGCTAACATATTCTTCTTCCTTGTGGGATAGCGTCGCGGTAAATCGTCTTTTTTCGTGTAATATTGGGGATATTTTCTCATAAATTTACTAGTTTCTAAAATGTATATGCATGGCAATGTCAGTATTTTTAAATTTTTAAAATATGGCCTACAGCTTTCTCTGTCTTTAACCCTAGAGTGGGCGCGCTATGAGCATTTTGCCGCCCGCGCTAAAAAAACGATAATAATTCGAAAAACAATTACCCGTTAAGCTTGCGCTTTTTAGTAGCTGCCCCCATTCTCATTCGCAATGCGTGCCGAAAGGCAGGACACCATGAGTGCGCAGGGGACCGCTTGACGAGAAGATTTTTACCACCAGGTGTCGCCAAGCGGCAAATTGCTCACCGCGCGCCCACTCACGTAAGTAAAAATTGGTTCATTTTTTATTTGCGAAGTCGAAATGTAGATTATATATTATGGTTATTATTAATATACGATGGTGCATTGTTGTGAAAACTAAAAAAAAAAACTTTAATTTCATGAGTATCAAGTGATAGTAACAAAATGTATGCTTAAGTGTACGTACAAATTGTGTCTTGGCTAGAGGAAATGTCTGATTTGGAAGATGCCAGTCCACAGTATGTAGACGAGAATGTGTCAGACAGTGATCGATCTAGTCATCATAGTGACCATAACACGGACACAGAACAGTCTCCAGTTGCTGTGCCCTTTAAAGTACCTACCACCTATTCGACGCCCCTTCAGAGGACATTTACTTCAGAGAGTAGACATTCACCAGCTACCATAATATGTCATCAGCCTCGATCTTGTCGCAAACGTACAATACAACCAGGTGATAAATCTCTAGCATGGAAGTCTAGTGATGATGATGAACCATTAGCAAAGCTAGTTCGATAATACCAAACACTTGATGCTACGCCGACAGTATTTGAAAGAAATTGCCATGGTCCTTATCAAGCAACATATGACCATAAGAGCTTTTATCGACACATTAAATATTCCTTTGAGGAACCACATTACTCGCTTTGTAACAGCAGAACAAGTATCATGTTCAAAGAAGGAAAACAAATGCAGTATAAGTTCAAGTAAGAAAAATAGGCGCACGAAAAAAGGGTGTTCAAGATGCCCTAAGTTACTGTGCAGTGAACATTGCACATACTTTTATGAAGACTGCTTGGATAAAGCATATTCTGAAGATTTAGAAAACATTAAATTTATCTTATTTTTATCCATGTTTTTCATTATTCTAGAGTATTATATAGGATAAGTTAAAAAAATTCAATTGAAATATTACGAATGCCTAAATCTTTTGTAAACCAAAGTTCTTAAAACAAAGTTTAATAAATATGTTAATTTATTGTTACTTATGGGTGTATTACTGAAATCCTGAGATAAACAATTTATTCAATTGCAGTATTCCTACTCAAAATGGTCAAAGAAAAAGGGCGGCAAAATACTCCCCACGCGCCCACTTACGTTTCTCGGTAAGACGCGCCCACTGTAGGGTTAATATTTTCTATGATACGTATGCATTTCTTTTGAAAAATTAGCAATCTATTCGCGTCGGTACTATTTCCCCAGAGTATAACCCCATATGTAAGCCACGAATATGCATATGCATAGTAAGCTGTTATCGCCGTTTTGTTATTCGTGGATTTTTTGAGTTCCCGAAGTGCGTATGTAAATGTTTGTAATTTGTTTACTATTTTGTCAACGTGATCTTTCCAATTCATATTTGTGTCTAGTACCATTCCCAGTAATTGAAAGGATTTGACAGTCTCGATATCTTTTCCATTATAGCTAAATTTTATATTTAAAGATTCTTTTTGATGTGTTCTAAATTCAATTATTTTCGTTTTATTGAAATTTATTTTTAGATTATGATCAGTTAACCACGATGTTACTTTGTCCATATTTTCGGTAAGCATATTGTTTAAATTATAAGGTTTTGAGTAAGGTGTCAGTAGTGATACGTCGTCCGCGAACAGTACACATGTCTGAGTCATTGTTTTAGGTAAGTCATTGATGTAGATGAGGAATAATAAACATCCGATAACGCTCCCTTGGGGAATCGAACATTTCACACATTCTACATCTGATCTTACTGTTGTCATCGTCCTATTGTCGTAGTCATAGTGCTCGATTTCTACAATTTGTTCCCGATTTTTTAGGTACGATGCATACCAATTGTGAGCTACTCCTCTAATACCTACTCCGTACAGCTTGTTTAGCAGTATTTTATGTAAAACTTTGTCGTACGCTTTCGTCATGTCCAGCATCGTACCTACAGCATATTTTTTATTATTAATTGTAATTAGTATTTCTTGGGCGTAATTATATGTCGCGAGGGTAGTTGACTGATTTTTTCGGAACCCGTTCTGGGAGTCATCAAAAATACCGTATTTTTCACAAAAGTCGTTCGTCTGCGTTCCAATTGCTTTTTCAAAAATTTTTGACGCAGTGCAAGGTATCGCTACTGGACGGAAGTTTTCTCTTTCGGTTTTCTTTCCTTTTTTGTGTATGGGCTTTATTAATGATGTTTTAAGCCTATCTGGAAAAGTGCCTTCCACAAAAGATTGGTTAATAAGTAAAGTGAAAGGAAAGGTAAGTTCATCCGCACACATTTTAAATAAAATTGGTGGAAAGTCATCAACGCCGCAACTATATTTACTTTTTAATTCTCGCAGAATGGTGTTTATTTCAGCCATTTCTACCGGACGCAAGTACATCGTGTTGTCAGGCGAGTGCATCACCGGGCGACCTTGAGGCAGCTGCTTTCCGCTCGGTATGCCCACTGATGCAAAGTATTTATTGAATGTATTTGCAACTATTTTTGGGTCGGAAGTAATTTTATTCTGGACGTTCAATTTTACATTTTGTTTGTGTTTTTTTGTGGTTTTGTTTGTATGTTCTTTTATTAAATTCCACATTGTTTTGACTATGTTCTTTGACTTTTTTACTTGTCTAATGTAATCGAGTCTTTGATTTTATGACGGTTTTCTTTAATGTTTTTTCATATTTTTTGTAGTAATTTTTAAGAGTGTCACTTTTTGTAGTATTAGTCAATATTTTTAATAGTCTTTTATTTTTACACGAAATTTTTATTCCTTTGGTAAGCCACTGTTTTTTTGTATTTGGTTTTATTATTATTGTTTTTTTGGGAATGCATTTATCTAAGATTTTTTTCAAAATATCGTCGAAAGCGTTGTAGTTTTTATTAATATTTTGGTCAGTTTTTATTATATCACTCCAACATATGTTTTTTAGTTCGGTTTTAAAGTGAAGTATATGTTTTTGATTGTAGATTCGCGTTTGTTTTTTTATATGTCAATGGTTTTGGTTTTAAAAATAAGTCAGTCTTTATTGTTACACTCATGTGGTCACAGAATCCGTACTCAATCACTTTAGCACGTATATTTTTGTCCTTAAAGTTAGTATAGATGTGGTCAATACATGTCGACGTTGTTTTGGTAACCCGTGTTGGTTCTTTAATATGAGATGTAAAGTTGTACGCTGCCATAAGGTGTAATAATTTTTTTGACTCTGCATCGTTTACTAACGTGTCAATATTGAAGTCACCCCCTATTATAATTCGTTTATTTTTATATTTTAGTGTCACATAATTTAAAATTAATTCCAATTGTGTAATAAAATCATTAATCCGTTTGTCGTTCCAGTACAATGTAATTATTAATAAATTCGGTTCAATTAGTTCTATCGCGCATAATTCTATAAGGAATTCAATCGACATATCTACAATATCTTTTCTCTCAATGTACTCCACATCGTCCCGCAGTAGTATGCATACCCCACCTCCGTCGTAGTTTCTTCGACAGTATGCGCTTGCAATCTTATAACGATTGAAGTGTACGAGTTGTAATTTTTGCTCCGATAAAAATGTTTCTGTTATGCAACAAGCTTGATAAGTGTTCTTAGTCTGGTCAAGGAATGCTTCAAATGTAGTACGTTTATTAAACAAGCTTTGCATATTTTGAAAAATTACGTTTAGTTTAGTATTGTTTACGGAAGGTACGAAAGGAATGCCGTGTATGGTTAAGTGGCGTTTCATTAATGGTGTTATTTAATGAACTAGATGGCGGATTATGGCATGAAGGTGATTGGTCATTTCTAGTATTTCCATGCGTGCTCGATATAGATGTCTGGTGCGTTCTATTTCTTTGTGTCATGTTTATAGATTGTCTGCCGATAGTTTGTGATTTTTGTCTTTTTTTTTCATCTAAGCTCTTCTTATCCAGCAGTTTTGAAACGAATAGCCCAGTGTTTTTAAAATATTGTACATTATTTAGTATGTAATTCGTCATCCGTCTGCTAATAAGTTCAACACGTATTGGTCGTCGTGGTCCCCTCACTTCAAGTCGTCTAATATCTTCTATATATCCTGTAATATCCACGTGCAGAATATTTGACCGAGCGAGCGAAGCGAGTGAGGTCTCTAAATCGAGGTGGGGGCGAAAACACATTGTATGTATGTATGTATGTATGTATGTATGTTTGTACCGCGATAGCAGCCGAACCGATGGTTTGATTTTGATTAAACTTGGTAGGCATGTAGGAAACATCAATAGAATTTTCAAGTTCGTTGGGCATCAAAATTGGTTCAGTAGTTTTTGAAATATTAATAAAAATGTCCGCGATTATGTAGCAAACGAAACCATAGCGCGTTCTAACTTCGGATACCGCCATCTAGGGGTTATTTAGATTGGAATTGATATCACTTATGATACTATTATCTTTTTCAAATAGGAAGGAAACAAAAATCTTGCCTCTCAACATTACCGTAGAATTGATTTCTAATAAACTCGAAATGCAATAAGTAAATTCTTTGAAAGGTAACTAAATGGAAGATATTTGTTCTGTTATTGTAATATATACGATTAGGAAGATATTTGTTCAATGTTATTGTAATATTTACGATAAGGTTTGAGTATGTTTGTTTTATTACCTACTTACTCATGACATCGTGTCTTTATTGAATATTGGATGAAGAATATTTCGTTTGTATATTAAGGAAGCGTTATACCTATAACGATATTTAGTACATAGGTATAGATCGTCTAGTCCAAAGAAGAACTCTCCTCCACCATAAGTAATTGACCGAGCGAGCGAAGCGAGCGAAGGTCTCTAAATCGAGTTGGAGGCGAAAACACATTGTTTGTATGTATGTATGTATGTATGTATGTATGTATGTATGTATGTATGAATGTATGTATGTATGTATGTATGTATGTATGTATGTATGTATGTATGTATGTATGTATGTATGTATGTATGTATGTATGTATGTATGTATGTATGTATGTATGTATGTATGTATGTATGTATGTATGTATGTATGTATGTATGTATGTATGTATGTATGTATGTATGTATGTATGTATGTATGTATGTATGTATGTATGTATGTATGTATGTATGTATGTATGTATGTATGTATGTATGTATGTATGTATGTATGTATGTATGTATGTATGTATGTATGTATGTATGTATGTATGTATGTATGTATGTATGTATGTATGTATGTATGTATGTATGTATGTATGTATGTATGTATGTATGTATGTATGTATGTATGTATGTATGTATGTATGTATGTATGTATGTATGTATGTTTGTACCGCGATAACAGCCGAACCGTTGGTCTGATTTTGATGAAATTTGGTAGGCATGTAGGAAATATCAATAGAATTTTCAAGTTCGTTGGGCATCAAAATCGGTTCAGTAGTTTTTGAAATATTAATAAAAATGTCCGCGATTGTGTACCAAACGAAACCATAGCGCGTTCTAACTTTGGATAGCGCCATCTAGGGGATATTTAGGAAACTGAATTGCAAAAATAATCGCGACGTCTAAGTTCACGGCAAACTAGGTAGTTTACTAAATTTAGCAATTTTGTTGAGCAAACTTTGGTACAATCGATATCGCTACTTGTCTGTGCTTCTGTTGTAGTATTAGTAATAGTGCCACAAACTAACAAGAGATTCACGGCAACCAAAGCCAGCGAAGTAGTTTTACGTAGAGTCGCAACTAAGGGAATATGCTAGTAGGTACTTCTCATGCCAATAAGAGCTTTGTCAGCAAAAAACTTCGCCCGAACGCTCCAAACGCTTGTGTTCACAGCGTGAGTACGCAAGGGAAGTACGAAATCAGGAACTATACCCTGAACGCTTAAAGCACTAGCGTTCAATGCGTGAGCACGCTGTGGAGATTTGAGGGCAAGAATCCTTACCAGAACACGGTTCCCATCCCACGCATGACCCGATCGTGGAAGACTAGCCAAGTGTCATGCTCACGAACGCAATTTCCACTGTCGCTTGCCTGGGCAATAAATGTGCACAAATCGCAAGGAATTACTTTGAATAAAGTAGTCGTAGACGTTGGCGTATGCCCAAGAGCCAAGCTAATCCGACACTATACCGAAAATGTCCCGGACATCAGCCTGTCCTAGATTAGGATGGCCCTTAAACAGCTTAAAAACAAAAAGGCGCCGGGCGAGGATGGAATCATCTAGAGTCCTTCAGAGGCTCTTTAATTCCAATTAGCTCGAGGGCGTAACGCCAGAAGCGTGAAACAGGGGCATTGTGGTCCTGTTCTTCAAAAAGGGAGATAACACTCTATTGAAGAACTATAGGCCTATCACGTGTCTTAGTCATGAATATAAGTTGTTTTCGAGGGTCAACACGAATCATCCCTCAAACAGGTTTGATGCCTTCCAGCCTTTCAAATAAGCCGGTTTCCGCAAGGGCTTTAGCACCATGAACCACATTTATACGCTGCGGCAGGTTATAGAGAAGACGAGGGAGTGTAACCGGCCGTTATGCTTGGGGACATTGGACTATGAAAAACCCTTCCATTCGATCGAAACATGGGCCGTGCTTCAGTCTCCAGCGATGGCGTATTGACTATCGGTATATCGAGGTGTTGAAATGCTTTTACAGTAACGCACTATGTCAGTCCGAGTACAGGAGCAGTGGACAACGGCAATTCCACTGCATAGAGGTGTAAACCAGACGTTATATCTTCGAAACTGTTTACTGCTGCACTGGAAGATCAAGCTTCTGGAATGGGTAGGATTTGGCATTAACATCAATGGCGAGTATATCACTCACCTTCGATTTACCGATGATATCGTTGTCATGGCGGAATCGATGGCAGACCGCGACATTAAGTATGTATGTACTATGCTCGCAGGCCTAAACCGAGTTTCCCAACAGGTGAGCCGTAAAATGACCGATCTAGAGTGGCTTCCATCCAGCGGCTTCCATCCAGCGGCTTCCAGCTATTCTAGATCAGTCATTTTGGAAATCTTTGGGAGAGGCCTATGTCCAGCAGTGGACGTTATGCGGCTGAAATGATGATGATGATGATAAGCCTTAAAATGAACATGGACAAAACGAAAGTAATGTCGAATATCCATGTTGCGCTCCTACCTGTTTGTGTTGGGAGCTCCACCCTCGAAGTGGTAACCTGGGTCAATTGATCCAGGCAGACAAATCCGACTCGGCTGGGCAGTGTTCGGGAAGCTACGCAGTGTCTTCTCGTCAAAACTACCTCAGTTTTTAAGACTAAAGTTTACAAATAATGTGTGTTACCAGTGATGACTTATGGATCTAAAACGTGGTCCCTTACTATGGATCCAATAAGAGGGCTAAAGATGCAACGCGCTATGGAAAGGGCTAAGCTTGGTGTTTCTCTACGCGATCGAATCAGAAATGAGGAAATTTGTAGGAGAACTAAAGTCACTGACATAGCCCAACGGATTAGCTCGTTGAAATGGCAGTGGGCGGACACATAGCGCGACGAACCGATGACCGATGGGGCAAAAAGGTACTCGAATGGCGACCACGTGCTGTAAAGCGAAGCGTAGGACACCCACCCGCAAGGTGGTTTATCGACCTGACCAAGGTCGCTGGAAGCCGCTCTAGATCGGTCATTTTGAAAATCTTTGGGAGAGGCCTATGTCCAGTCCAGCAGTGGACGTTATGCGGCTGAAATGATGATGATGATGATGATGAGATGTAGGCGTAAAATAGTTGGCGGCTGGATGTACATACGTTGCTCTTTCAAGATTCAAATGTCTTGGGATATTGAATTTGATCCAGGTATTGATTTAAATTGTTTGAAAAAAATTTATAAAATGAAACTTTTGCAGCTCAGAATAGAAGAAGAAAGAAGGTTGGAAAATCTGTTTCCTGCAACGGTATCGAATTGGTAGTGAATAATGTATCACAGTTTCATTAAATCACAGTTTCACTGGACATTAAAACTGGCTTAGTTTGGAATAATATCGTGAGGTCTAAGTTCGCGGCGAACCACTAGTTTTAAACGCATATATAATCCTATTTTCAATGTCATGGTCATTTTCGCCTGAGTACTCGGTCAGTCCATATAATACAAATATGTTCGATGTGTTTATATAGTTTAGTTTTTCGGGAGTCTCATTTGTTTTTTGTTTCAATTCTTCCATTTCTTTCTGTAGTTTTTTAATTTCTTGGTTCAGTGTTTCTACTTTTGCTGTTGTTTCTATTATTTTATCGTCATGTATAGTTTGTTGTTTTTCTAAATAATCAGTTTTTTGCATAAATTCTTGTTTTAATTTTAATGCTACTGAATTTATTTCGCTAGTCAATATGTTTTTGATATCAGTCAAAATCGATTGCTTATTATTTTCTAGTTTTGTTTCCAGAAGGATACTTATATTTTCTAAAGTTATTTTATTTTGATTTTGTTCAGTTGGGTCTAGTTGCATCTTCTGAATGTGTGGTGTTTGTACTTGCGGAGATGTTAATGTATTTCCTACGATGCTTTGGTCGTGCGCCGTATTTTCGTAAAATGACATGGTGGTGTCCTCTAATAGGGGTTGTTTTTGCTTTCCTATCGGTGTATTGTCATTTTTAGTACGTTTTGTGATATTTTCGCACGTAGGGCAGTGCCAGTTCTGTGTGAAGTGTTTTTTGTTTATAGTGTATTGAGATGTTGATATATTTAAGCAACCATAATGGTACTTATCTTTGCATAGGGTACATTTGAGCATTTCTTCGTTTCTGACGAGATGATTGCACCCTGCAGCACATTTTTTGTCAGCGTTCGCCATGGCCGCGGTAGATGTTGATGTGTCAGCTTGTCGTAAGCTCAAGCAGGCGCAGTCAGCATTGGCTGCTAAGCAAGGCGTGTGGGCGGGCCAACGCAAATGCCGCACTCCGGTTGGGTAGTTCCGTCTGCGTCACAACTTCGGTTCTTGCTCGGGTACCGGTTTGATTCCGTTGGGGACAGATTTTGAACAGTTTTTTTGGTTTTATAGTTTATTAATTCGATTTATCACTTATATTTTGCACTAGGAGTTTAAAGCTGTTTCCGAAGTACACTTTTATGGTCAGATTTGGACACTTTTTCTAAACGAAATAATAAAAAATAACGAGCGTATATGTACATATGATCCGATCGCTTCGAGCGTTCGGGCCGAATCCGGGCCGGGCTTTCTTATGCGACCCATAGTAAGGGACATATGTAAAAGATTGTAAGGCTGTACTTTTTGCTGATGACACTTCCCTTGTTTTCAGCGTAGATAGGAAAACTGACACCTCTGATGAGATGAATAATATATTGTCGCAAGTGTTGGATTGGTTTACAGCAAATAATTTAGTATTAAATGCAAAAAAAACGAAATGTGTAAAGTTCTGCTTACCAAATGTTACAAAAGTTCCAACACGATTATTTATTGATAAGGAAGCAGTAGATATGGTTGATAACACAACATTTTTGGGTATAACGCTTGATTCAGGGTTGCAATGGGGTGCCCATATTCAAAAATTAGCTGGAAAACTTAGCTCTGCGGCCTATGCGGTTAGAAGAATTAGGCAAATGACTGACGTTGATACAGCGCGTTTGGTATATTTTGGGTACTTCCACAGTGTTATGTCCTATGGAATATTGCTATGGGGTAACGCTGCAGATATAAATACCATATTTGTTTTACAAAAACGCGCTATCAGATTTATATATAAATTAGGTGCTAGAGAGTCTTTGAGGGAACTATTTAAAGACATAAATATTTTGACCCTCCCTTCGCAATTCATCTATGCGAACATTATGTACGTGCGTCAGAATATACACTCATTTAAGAGAAATTGTGATATTCATAGTATTAACACGAGAAATAAAAATAAATTAGCCATCACAGCTGTCTTAAACTTAGATAATGGTAATGCTACTATATCATCTGGAATTTTATTATAGAGGCGAAAGCCGAGACCCACAAAAGATTTTTTTGTTTTCTCTAACCTTGCGGTTAGCCGTTAAAAATCATTTATTACAAAATGCGTATTATCATGTAAATGACTACTTATCATCATCTGAGAAAAATTCTTGGAAATAGTTGTCTGCAAATTGTAATTGTATAATTTAAATGTATAGCTTAAGTGTAAATCTGTATTGTAATTGTAACATAGCCCATCAGGCTGGGTAGGGACCAATACTGAACTGGGTTTCTTTCGGCGTAATCTTCCCAGCAGTGGTCGTTCCGAAACGCTAGTAGTTTTTAGCTTCTGCACTAAAAAAAATATTTAAAAAAAATGACCTTCAATAAGAGATAAATTTATCCTACATTGAATAAAAAATTTTTGACTTTGACTTTGACTTTGGACCACGTTTCAGAGCCATAAGTCACCACTGGTAACACAAATTGTTTGTAGACCTCAGTCTTGAGGCACAGAGGTATTTTGGACGAGAAGACATTGCGTAGCTTCCCGAACGCTGCCCAGCCGAGTCAGATTCGCCGAAAGACCTCTTCCTTGAAGCTGGAACTTCCTGCCTAGATCCATTGACCCAGGTAGATATACTGGTCTACAACTTCGAGAGTGGAGCTCCCAACACAAACAGATAGGGGCGCAACATGGACATTCGATATTAGTTTCGTTTTGTCCATGTTCATATTTAGGCCCACTTGTTGGGAAACTCGATTTAGGTCTCCGAGCATAGTACTTAGGTCTTCCATCGATTCTGCCATGACAACGATATCGTCGGCAAATCGAAGGTGAGTGATATACTCACCATAGATGTTGATGCCAAATCCTTCCCATTCCAGAAACTTAAAGGCATCTTCCAGTGCAACGGTAAACAGTTTCAAGGTTTAAAGGTTTGTAGACTGATATATAAGTAATGTTCTTAATATTATAAGTATTTAAGTAGATACATCGTTAGTCAAAATATTGTCAAGTTGTAGTGGAGTTTATATGTATACATATTAATAGGTACCAAAATATTACTATACAAACAACTCCGAAAGATATCAGTTATGTAAGCTATTTAATTGTGTCCATTTTAATTTTCGGAAAAGAGTCATTACGTGACATAGTTTTGTTGAATCTTCCAAGCAATCGTAAATGCAAAATATGTGCGCATTCAACGCGATGTAGCTATTACGAGCAGAGCCGCAACAAACTTTGTAGGTAAAAATCAAAAAACTAGGAATAAATGAACTGTGCTGAATGTCGCTCGCGTTAGAATGAGATAGACGTATTGCGCAATATTAATGCTTTTTCATCTTTGTGCTGCGAGTGCGGGGTGACAAATTGCTTGCATAGTGAACTGTGACCTTGACGCGTGCTATTGTTTACAAATTGAAATTGAAATAGTTAATTAATTATCTGCTACAGCGGCGAACCACAATACCCCCTTGAGATGACGTTTCTACATTTTACATAAGTAGGATATATTTTTCACACCTAATTACCTATACAATATACTTTTTATTAAGTACAAATAATTTAAGGGTTTAAGTACAAATATTTAATCTTTTCAGTCCATCATCATTACGACCTCCGTGGCGTAGTGGTCAACATGCTAGTCCGCCACCCAGAGGTCCCGGGTTCGATCCCCGGTCAGGGCAAGTTGGAAATGGCCTTTTTCAAATTGTCCTGGGCCTTGGATGTTTATCTATATACGTATTTGTTATAAAATATAGTATCGTTGAGTTAGTATCCCATAACACAAGTCTCGAACTTACTTTGGGGCTACCTCAATCAGTATACTCTATGTATATGTATGTATATATATGTATATCATTTCGAAAAACTTTTCCCAATAAATGCATTTCAAAATACGAAATAATTGCATTTTCATAGTAACGATATCACGTGACTATACTTCGATTTGTATGAGAATTTTTGGTATTGCGATATATTGGGAAAAGTTTTTAAAACGATAGACTGAATCACTCCTTAAAATATTTGTACGTAATAAAAAAGGACATTGTAATAAACGATAAGGAATAGATACTGGAGTTTGGCTGAAGTTAAACCGTAACAGATATTGTACGGTAAACATAAATAAATGCTCATACAATGAGTCTAGAACATGTTGCGGCTCAACTCGTACAATGTTGGCTCGTAACAGATTCTGGATATACGCCGCCCGGCTCCTTGTTTTTTTTAAGCTGTTTGAGGGCCATCCTTATCTCGTACAGGCTGATGTCCGGGATATCTTCGGTATAGTGTCGGGTTAGCTTGGCTCTTGGGTCTTTAGCCATTTGTTTACTGGGTTGTGAAACTGAGGTATACAGCTGTCCATAAAACCTCTCCATCTCCGCCAGAACCCCTTCCTTTGTCGACACCACGCCGCCGTCCTTCGTCTTCAGCTTCATCAATCGGCTTTGCCCAACCGACATAGCTCTTGCGAACACTTTGGAGCGTTTGTTCTGCTCTATCGTCTCCTTAATACACTCAGTATTAAAGGAGCGGATGTCGTGTCGCAAGGACTTTTGTATACGTCTGTTGAGCTGCCGATATGATTCAGCAACTTCGACCGTGACCTTTCGACTTTGAGATCAATATTCACGATGCCTCTTAATATTCGGTGATCACTCCCGGTTTTGACTCGAGTGATTACTGAGACATCGTTGAATATTCGTCTCTTTGTCGTTAGGATGAAGTCGATTTCGTTCTCAACAGGGGCTGGTTCTTCTTTGCTGGACCCAACCAGGTCCACTTTCTTTGCGGTGGCTTCTTAAAGAAAGAGTTCATCGCAAAGAGTTCTTCTTGCTCCAAATAATCAGCCAGCCTACGTCCCCTGTTATTTCGCACTCCGTATCCGAAGTTTTCCAGCCTAAACTCTTCAACGCCTCGCTTACGCAGTTTTGCGTTAAAATCCCCCATAACCGTTAAATAGATTTCAGAAGTATGTATGGCCCTACTGATGTCCTCATACACTTCATCCACCTCTTCATCGCAGTGATCCCCAGTTGGCATATATACCTGTATAACCTTCAGCGAATATCTTTTAGATACTCTGAGTATCAGGTATATTACCCTGCTGGAAACACTTTCGATGATTGTGACGTTGTTAATCAGGGACTTGTGAACGAGAAACCCGACACCATGCGTGGACTTCTTTTCGTCTCCTTACCGGTGATAGAGTAGGTTACCCGACTCTAGGGTTGTCGTGCCCTCGCCCTCTCTTCGCACTTCAGACAATCCCACAATGTCCCACCGTAACCTACTCATTTCTTTCTCCACCTCAGCCAGTTTCTCGTCAGTCCTCAATGTGCAGACGTTTTTTACCTGGTAACTGGTTTTTACCAGTTACCAGGGCCAGTTTTCACCGGGGTTGGTAACTAATTAGTGACATTAGCAAATGCACATGGGGCTGTTGCTAGACCGAAAGGAAGACACGTCATCTCATATGTGATTCCTTCGTATACTAGAGCTAAATATCTTCTATGGGCCTTGGTAATAGGAATATGAAAGTAGGCTTGTGACAAGTCTATTTTAGTCATGTAATCAGTCAAATTAAGGCACCCTTATGTTGATTTATTAACCGGAAACTAGGGGGTTTTAGATGAAGATTTAACTGCCGAAGGTCAAATATGGGTTTGAATGACCCGTCTGTCTTTCGCCGCAGGAACATTTGTGAAATAAGGTCAGTTTTCCTCTGACCTTTGCGTATTGTACCCATTTGTTTTATTTTACCGATTTGTGCCGACATTTCTGTGGAGGCTTTCGTGTGGTGTCGGTTGCAAGTGTCTTTATCGAACCTGTATGATGGGGGCCGTTTTACAAATTGAATTCGATAACCAGATATAATAGACAGTATGCATGACGGAGCGCCGAAGGCTTCCCATTCACTTATTTTGTTATTAACCTAGCCAGCTGTGAATTCAATGTTTCTTGTTGTCATATCTTTTCTTGTTATTTTTAGCAGACTGTTTCTGATGGGGACGCGCCGGTTTTTCTGAATGCTGATAAGTCTTACGAAAGGACTGCTTTCTTTCTTTAGAGTCGTATTTGGTTTTAAACTATATGTATATTTTTTGCCTTTTCCAGGGAACACTCTCGGCACACCTCCTTTGATAAAATCAGACAATTTTTGTCCGGCAAACAGGTGCGTAGATGATGGTTGGATTGCGTGCATGAGCTCGTTTTGCTAGGCAATTTGTAGAGCGCACGTCTATGCTTTATGATTTCGGCCCTTCTTTCGCTGGTGTACTGCAAGAGGCCCTGGAAAAAAGCTCATTCTTCTCCAGGTCCTGACGGTATTCCAGCCTATGTAGTTAAGGACTGTTTCGAAGCTTTAATCATCAGATTAGATCAGAAGATATATAGAAGAAATCCCTTCTTCTATATATCTTCAATTTAGCCTTAGAAAAATCTACCTATCCAAATGCATGGAAAACTAGTAGTGTCACACCCGTTCCTAAAGCTGGTGCTACAAATGACGTCACAAATTTTCGCCCAATAGCGGTGATGTCCGTTTTTGATAAAATTTTCCAAAGTATCATTGATACGCATTTGCATCAGCAGATAGATGTCTGGTTGGATGATTCGCAGCATGGGTTTAGGAAGGCTAGGTCCACAGTCACCAATCTAGTCAACCTTATTGACTACGTAAGTGCTGAATTAAATAATGATAGACAAGTTGATACGTCATATTTTGACTATCAAAAGGCGTTCGATTTGGTTGATAGTGACGTACTATTACGCCAAAGTTCGGCCATTGGTTTCACACCTAGACTTCTTGAGTTCATAGCGAGTTATCTTAGTAATAGGTCTCAATATGTTAAACTTGGTAAATACACTTCGGAGGGTTATTACACAAGATCTAGAGTTAGTCAAGGTAGTACGTTAGGCCCCACTCTATTCCTGATAATGATCAATGACCTTCCGAACGTCATCAGTTTCGCTAGATGCCTACTATTTGCCGATGATTTCAAGATGTTTCTAGGGGTGATCAGTGAGGACGATACCGAAAAGATACAAAAAGATATTCATGCTGCGGCAGAGTGGAGTCGAGTAAATAATCTCTGCTTTAATGAAACCAAATGCAAAACGACGACATTCAGTCGCTCAGCCTTTCCTATAAGAGCCAACTACCAATTAAACAACACGGTTATTGAGCGAGTCTCGGAGATTCGTGACTTAGGAGTCACGTTAAACAGTAAGCTGGACTTTCACACTCACATAACAAACGTCTGCAAAAAGGCTTCCCGGGCTGTTGGTTTCATTATGAGGGTAGCCAATAAATTCGATGATAATAGAGTCGCCATTACGCTTTATAACGCATATGTCCGGAGTAAATTGGAGTATGGAGCAATTATTTGGGACCCTTATGAAAGTACCTATGTTTTGATGGTTGAGAGAGTGCAAAGGAAATTTGCAAGATGGTTGTTCAAACGTAGCCATGGATACTATCCGTACCTCTATCTATCTTTGTTCGCCACAGGAATGGTAGAGCTCAACACTCTTATTTTTCGGAGAAAAATGTTTTTATTGGTCCATTACTTCTTGCTCTTGAGAAACAAAGTAAATAACGAGTCAGCACTTGAGCAGCTTGGGCTTTGTGTACCCCTGCGGTGGAATCGCAGGGAGGGCGCCGTGGTCGCACCTCGACGACGACCGCGACTGTTCTCTCCATCAGCGGTTCGCACTAAAAACCATACTAAAAATGCTCCTACGACGAGAGCCCTGCAACTACTTGGGGACATGCTCGTTATACACTTTGAACTGGATGTATTTAGTGACTCAGTAAATGTATTTATGCAAAATTTATTGACATATCTGAATTCAATTAATTATATAATTTGACTTATTGTTAGTATAGTACTCAATGACATTGTTTATTTGATTTTTTTAATGAATATTAATTGATGTGCATATTCTTTATTTTCTGTTATTTTATCATATTGACTATTAATATTGTTGACTAAAACTAAGATTACGGTACGTTGCACGGGTCGGCCCGGCCTACTTTTCCAACCGGCAACAAACAAACATACAAACAAACCTACGCAGTTCTGCTACCACCCTAGATAAGGTCTAGGGAACCTTCTAACCTAATTATAACGTAAACCTAAAATATATAAAATAATTAACTTTAATTACAATAGAGGAATACAACTATGTTAACACTTACATTTCATACTGCAGTCGGACGGCCTCGTTCCAGCTTGATCTCGAAGTCCTCTTCGGGGTTTGGCGACGGCCTTGGGCCGCAAGACAGTGGTGAAAAAATTGGGTCCCTAAGCCACCTACCCTGAGCTCATTTCTGTCGCCCCAAACTAATATGACGAGAAGTATCACCACACTTCACAATAGGTTTCACCGCCGTTATTTTATTTCACTTAGGTACAGGCGTAGGCCTACGATACCTGACCACCTATTGACTTTTTGCTTCTGAGCAACTTTGCAAATAGGCTTAGTTAATTAATTTTACGAAATAATATCTTAAGACACTAAGCATAAGTTAAGATATTCTTTATTCATTGAGTTCTAACACTTTTAAACTATAGCCATAGCATATTCAAATGTGTTCTATTCGAAATAGTATCTTATGTTATTAAGCATAAAGAAAGATTTTGTTTAATAGCACATTGTAAGTTATTGTTATTATTACGGTTCATCTATTTCCTTTAAAATGCTTAGCTTATATTCATCACCTTTGTCAGCGTAGCTGTAGCTCAGTGGTTAACCATAAGGTTGTTATAGAAAGGTAAGGTTTTCCAGTCGCGTGTTTTAACCTAGTGAAAGACATATATACTCGTAATATGGAAGTTTAACCACTGTTTTTCTTAAACATTTTGTTTTTTTTTTCGTATGAATAATGCAATATATAATAAATTAAGCATGAGGTAATTTTATTATTAGTTACTTACTATTAAAGTTAATTGGGTGCGTAAGTGGCGCCCTCATAGGCAGTAATTTTCTTAATCGTAAATGTGGTGTTATTTAAAAAAAAATAGTCGATTGCACATATATAACTGTTTTCTATTTTATGAATAACCTTTGAAAGTATTATTGGTAGTTCTTTTTATACTACTTCACTAGCACTTTTGCAATTTTTAATTAGGTATTTATTTAGGTATAAAGTTTGATCAAAAAAATAATTCAAATAGAAGCACCACTTACGCACCCACTTTACCTTAGTATAAAATAACCAGGTAATTCTTGTGAAATTATTGTAAATAAAAAAGTGAAGGATTGATAAAATAATCAGTATTTATTTAAGTAAATATCACTAACTTTTATAAAAACGTATCTAAAATATAGAACAATAATGTTGTTACAGACTAGATAGGTATTCAATACTCGTAATCACTGTGCTATTTTAATGAAGTAGGTATTTAAGTCCGTATCTAGGTATCTATTATATTCAGAAATAAAAGCTTCTAAATAGATATTATGATATTCACTCAATGAGCCTGCCTATCGCAGCCGAATCAGGTTAGACTGCTCGAAATATGTTTTATTAAAATAACAATTCTTCGAAGATTTCATGTTTATGGTAATAATATAAAGCAACATTAACATTCACAACGATATATTGATTTTACTTCTAACTATATTAGACAATATTATATGTGTTAGGATAAATTACAAAATAAAGTATTTTTATTATTTATTTACGTAGACATAACAAGTCCTGTAACTGAAATGTAATTAACCTAGTTACCTTTTTTGTAAGTTGATACGGACTTAATTTGTAGTAAAGTGAATATACTTGTTACATTAATTAACAATAACATCACTTACACATTACATATACCTAGCTGAAACAAATTGATTACAGATAATTTGCGCCACTAAAAAAAACCTAGCTCAATACTTAAGCGGCCCTCCTTCACAATCTTTTACTTGTTGTAAGCGATTTTTCATATCGGTTACCATCGACCAACACAAATCTCCTCCACGCATTGATTCCCACGTAGACATCACCAATTCATCAAAATTAGTTTTAGTTTTAACTTGAGATGAGTCCCAGTTAAGTATCATTTGGCCCCATAGATTTTCTATAGGATTTAAATCGGGACTTTTCGACGGCCAATCAATAACTGTCATATTGACCTGTGACGCGAGCCAACGCACAATACCAGCTCGATGCACGGCACAGTTGTCCTGAACAAAATAAATGTGTTCGTCCGGATAAACTATGCGCACAGATGGCAACATAACATCGCGTAACACCTCTAAATAAGACTGGCTGTTAAAACGGCCACCGACTTTAACCAATTCACCTGGACCCATTGAAGACATCCAACCCCAGTATCCCAGTGTTATTCTACCGCTCAATCTGTTCGGCAACATATTAATTTATTTATAGCGTTCCCCTAATTTTTGCCATAAAATTTTTCGACCGTCTTTGTCTGATCTAAATGTTTTCTCATCAGTAAAAATTACAACATTATTATGCCAATCAAAATTAAAATAATCATTCGCAAATCTGAGACGTTCACTACGATGGGCGGGTGTAAGTAGAATTTTTCTTGCTGGTATATATGTCTTGAACCCTTCCGCATGCAAGTGTTTGCGTATCGTTTTCATGGACACGCCATGAATGGCAGCAGTAGATCTGGTGGTCACAAATGGGTCTTGGGAGTGCCTAGAAATAATCTCCCGATGACGCGTCGATTTATCGGTAAACATAACCGGCGCAGGTCCGGGGCGATTACGCTGCACATCATCCGTTTGTTGGTAACGCATAATCCATAGCTTCACAGTATTTCTCTGTGAACAAAAATAAAATAAGGTTAACAAAATGAACTTCTTTCCTCAAAAGTAAGTGGTTTTATTGTTAGAAAAAACTATTTTAAAACCAGGTCTAGCCACCTATCCTGTGTATGAACAAAGATTTAACTAACCGACTAGGAATAATGCACTGAATTATTCTATAAAAATCAATTGCACTATGCACTGAATTATTCTATATAAACTCAATTGCACTATCACATTCTAGGTAGTTAAAAGATAATTATTTCACTTACCGAAATATTTAAGCGTCTTGCTATTTCACTTATAGACTCGTATTGTTCATATAGAACAATAATTTCCGCTTTCGAAAAATCCATTAGGTGCGACATTTCCAATAATTCTCGTATATTAATCAAATAGCTAACAACCGTAGTCACTGCGTATGAGCGTAGACTGGCCTGTCTCCAGAATGTAGTTTAAATCAGACAATCCATATTTTTATCATCTACCCACTTGACTACTGTTATTAGTATTACGGGACTTACCGCGATTAATATCGTTTTTTGCCAGATATTTCGACGGCCCTTCTGCCATCATGGTCGCTGGCCGACTGAGGAACTGCGATGGATGTCCGGCTGTCAAGGGTAACCATATCGGTCTACCCTCTTTCTTCTTCGTTTGTTGCATAAGTCCTTACACACAACACTGACGGTGTCCGTTCGGGAATTGTTTTTAGTTATTCGCACACTCTTTTTACAAAGCTCAATCACTGGATTCCACGTGCCTGATAACTTGAAGCCATCTTCTCGATTAAAATTGGGATGCTTCTTAATTTCAATCGCCTCTCTAACTAACCGTGGTATGTAATGGCGTTCAGTCGCAAGTATTTTGGGCTGATGTAGCTCAATCCAGTGATTGACTCCAGCTTGTGAAAGATGCTCCGCGATAGCTGACTTGTCAATATCCCTGTTTTTGACTGCCGTTATGTGCTCTTTGACCCGTTGAGATATAGACCTCTTGGTCTGTCCAACATACGAGCGTCCACAACTACAGTCAATCTTGTAAACACCCGATTTTTCTAAGGGCGAGCTGTCCTTAGGTGATCGCATATAGCTTGCGATTTTCCTCCCCGGAGTAAACGTGGCTTTTATAGAGTACTTTCCTAATAGTCTGCCGATTTTATCTGTTACTCCTTTGACATAAGGTAGGTACGCTGCTTGCCTATCTACCGTTGGCGCTCGCTCTCGCCTTGATGTTGGCGGCCTTATCTATAATCTATAATCAGTAGCATTTAACACAACAGTCACGTTAAATGCTACTGATTATAGCAGTAAAATGAATAACTTGCTCAATGACGCGACAACGTATAAAAAGGTAGACTACAATCCTACAGCTCGGATTACACGTCGAACAAGGGCGTTGATCCAAAGTAAGCAGCATATTCTCTCGGATTCGGAAAGACGACAGCTGTTGGCTCCAAGAAATATACAGCCGCCGAAATTGTACGGTTTGCCTAAAGTACATAAACCAGGGGCCCCCCTCCGTCCCATAGTGAGTCAGATAGACTCGCCCACTTACGAGTTGGCGAAGTATGTTTCTAAGATACTAACTCCTTTAACAGGCAAGTCGACATCGTATGTTAAGGACTCTCGACACTTTATTGATATAATTGGCGAAACCAGGATTGAGAGTGACGAAGTAATGGTAAGTTTCGATGTTGAATCGCTATTTACCAATGTCCCGATTTCTGAGTGCTTAAATGTCATAAAGGAGAAACTTATTGAGAACGATATTTCGACGGATATTCTTTCCTTGCTCGAGCATTGTTTAACATCAAGCTATTTTATATACAATGGTCAGTACTACCTTCAGATAGACGGTGTAGCTATGGGTAGCCCTGTCGCCCCAGTCGTTGCAAACTTATGGATGGAACACGTGGAAGAGATAGCGTTGCGCTCGGTTCCTACTACTATAAAAATCTGGAAAAGGTATGTCGATGACATCTATTGTGTACTTGTAGGTAGCGGGAATGGGGCTCAACGTTGCCTTGACTATTTAAACTCCATACATGAGAAGTTAAGGTTTACACTCGAGATGGAATCTGAGAGGACTTTGCCCTTTTTAGACGTCAAAATATCTATACGTCAGGACGGCTCGCTTAGTCATACGGTGTATAGAAAGCCAACTCACACTGACAAGTACCTCCACGCGACTTCACACCATCATCCTACACATCTCCAGTCAGTCACAACCTCCCTCACACGTAGAGCTTATGATCTGTGTGATCAGGAACATCTACCAGGAGAGCTGGAGCATGTACAAGCGGTTTTAAAACGCAATGGATATGATGGTAGGATAAGGCCGCCAACATCAAGGCGAGAGCGAGCGCCAACGGTAGATAGGCAAGCAGCGTACCTACCTTATGTCAAAGGAGTAACAGATAAAATCGGCAGACTATTAGGAAAGTACTCTATAAAAGCCACGTTTACTCCGGGGAGGAAAATCGCAAGCTATATGCGATCACCTAAGGACAGCTCGCCCTTAGAAAAATCGGGTGTTTACAAGATTGACTGTAGTTGTGGACGCTCGTATGTTGGACAGACCAAGAGGTCTATATCTCAACGGGTCAAAGAGCACATAACGGCAGTCAAAAACAGGGATATTGACAAGTCAGCTATCGCGGAGCATCTTTCACAAGCTGGAGTCAATCACTGGATTGAGCTACATCAGCCCAAAATACTTGCGACTGAACGCCATTACATACCACGGTTAGTTAGAGAGGCGATTGAAATTAAGAAGCATCCCAATTTTAATCGAGAAGATGGCTTCAAGTTATCAGGCACGTGGAATCCAGTGATTGAGCTTTGTAAAAAGAGTGTGCGAATAACTAAAAACAATTCCCGAACGGACACCGTCAGTGTTGTGTGTAAGGACTTATGCAACAAACGAAGAAGAAAGAGGGTAGACCGATATGGTTACCCTTGACAGCCGGACATCCATCGCAGTTCCTCAGTCGGCCAGCGACCATGATGGCAGAAGGGCCGTCGAAATATCTGGCAAAAAACGATATTAATCGCGGTAAGTCCCGTAATACTAATAACAGTAATTGTGACCGTGAAACTCTAAAATCATATACCCACTTGACTTTTCTAAGTTAGGCATACAGTAGTTCATAGTATTACTTGTATTCCAAACTCAAAAGTAAAACTATTTGTTGGTAGCAGAAAACAATACTTCCAAATAAAAACGCAAAGCATTTTAGCGAGGTCGAACCATGATGATTCGGATTGGATGTTTAGACTAAAGTCTACACCCATGACCGCAAGACCACTGCTTCATGAACGACGTTGATGAAATTACTAATCACTTATTACTATTAAGCTTGTCTATAAGAAGGTATAGTTTACAATTTTATACTTGCATAGTTGAACTGTTAATGAAAAATATACCGTATTTTTAACGGCTAAGGATTATATTTCTTTAAAATGATTTGGTTTATAGCTGTGCGATTTTTCTCAAAAGCAAAAGGTAATAAAGGTGGTCAGATAATTGGGTCCTCGACTGTACATATAACCAAACACGCGAGTTATGACGTAACACCATATTAGTCCGTCGTCCCAACCTCGATTTTCGTACCGATCGTACTTTCTTGCGAGACTATAATATTAATGTGCGCACTTATTAGGGGTCCCTAAATATCAGCGTCTGCCGAGCGAGACAGGAAGCAATTGGGAGTTATGTCACCTTGAATGGTGCTCCCGTAGCCGAAAAATTACCGATCTTACTTTTGAAAAATTATTTCTTAGAATCCTTCCTTGTATCATTATGAACAGCTTATACTAAATTCCAGACAATTTACAGGAAGCACTTGCAGAATCAGACGGTTTTTATAGGTGGGATTTTTACCCAAAAAATACCTATCTTACTTTTTGACGAAACTACATTCAGGTGATAGGACAGCTCACACGATCATAAAATCCAAGTCTGCCTCAGATTTTAGGAAGCGTTTGCAAAACCAGACGTTTTGAATGCGTCACTGATCGACGACCCGTACCTATAAAACGTAACAATACTTACGTTGGTACTTACTTTATATTTTAATGCCTACTATTTACGAGTGTAACTAACCAGACTCTTCCCGCAGAATAGTAGTAGGTACCTGCTTACTTTACTTAATTTGTTTTTTTTTTTAAATATTCAATCTATACCAAATTTTTAACAAGAAACCAAAATTAGGTTAATTTTATTTTAAAAAACACCTACCTATACATGCTTTCACCGTAATTAACTAAAGAACGTTCACTGCTGGACATAAGCCTTCTTCAAGAAACACATTGTGGTATAGGTTTAGGTGTATGCGGAGTGATGAACCAAATCTGCTGATTTCAGGGCTGGTCCTTGAACAAAAGTTATTTGTATCGACAATTTCTTCAATCCCCCATCAACTTGTTTAAATATTTCCCACAAAATAGTATGCCGGGTATTTATCCAAATCTACCCGTTGTATGGGAACATACGAATTGGCAGGTATAAGTTCACATTTTTGCTGGCAATTTTTGTAGACCCGATTATATGTTAAAATAAGCAAATATACATCAAATACGATTTCAATATATGAGCACCTTCATACAAATAAGAAGAGTAGATTTTTTTGGCCGCTGATCAAATAGCCAAATATGCTAATTTCGGGGTTGGTCCCCCATCAACTTGTTTTAACATTTCCCACAAAATACTATGCCGGTTATTTATCTGAATCTACCCGTTGTATCGGAACAAACAAATTGATAGGTCTGAGTTTTCCAAGTCTGCCTCAGATTTTAGGAAGCGTTTGAGAAATCAGACGTTTTAAATGCGTTAGTGATGTGCGACCCGCACTACCGAAAATGATAATTATTATAGTTTATTATCATTATCATCAGCCTAGGTATCTGTTGGCTATCGACCATCAAAAGGCTGATCGAAAATCACTACTATCATTATAAATACCAATGTAAGTTTTTTGTTCCGCTATCACGGCCTATTTTAACGAAATTTGGTATGGAGAGTTCTTGAACTCTGAAGAAGGACATAGGAAACTTTTCATTCCGAATTTTTAAAGTATTCCTATAACCGAATGCCACACGGCTAAGATGAGGGCAATAGCTAGTATACGTTATATAAGGGTAAGTAAATAAAATTATATAACTTTAATTTACAAAAGTATTTTGATTTATTCATAATTATGGCTCATATCGTCTTACAGGCTGAATTTCACTTTCAAAGTTATTAATTACAATATAACTATCTATCACAAATAACAAAGTAGTAAACTTATTACAAAGTAAGTAGTTAAGTATCAAAAATTACAAACCACATTTTTTTTCACAAATAACAAAGTAGTAAACTTATTACAAAGTAAGTAGTTAATTATCACAAATTACAAATCACATTTTTTCATTCTTTAATAGATAATAATTCTAATATCACAAATTACCAGGGTTGTTAGTAATAATTATCAAAATACCTTGATGATTAACTTTGATAATTATAAAATTAATGGGAATAACGAAACGCGTTGTGTATCACGGTGTATCCGAATTCTAGTTTGATTGGTTGATTTAACCGTTTTTTACCCAAAAGTCCAATAATTAATTTAAAATATAAGTGAAGTAAATATGACCCAGCATGGATAATCATCAAAGAAAGTAATTAACTTGATAATTAACAACCCTGCAAATTACAAATCACATTTGTCAATCACACTAACAAGCAAAATACAATAAAAATTATACTTTTTTAAGAGCGACTAGTATCAAAATAATAATTGAATTAAGGATAAGGTGGAAACCTGTAAAATCTTCTTATAAAAAAAAACATATTAATAATTAGTAAAACAAATTCTTTTAAGGGGAATCCTCCCCTAGCTGACCAGCGCAACCATTACTTAAAAATAAATTATTTCTGGAATACATACCATATTCTAATACCCTTCGTTGGTCATTTTACAAATGATAGATAGTACTCAAAGCACTCGTACTTTATTTAAAAATATCAGATATGCCAAGTGTACCAACGAGGAATTTATCAGAATATTTTATGTATTCGAGAATTAATTTATTTATAAGTGACGGTGGCACTAGCAGCTACTATACTCCCCTTATAAAAACTTCTCATAACTATTCATCTGAATCAGAGGCATTAGATTCGTCAGAAGAGGATTGTCGAATAATATCGTCATCATTAACAGAGTCGGATTCTTGATTTAGTTCTATTTCGTCAAAACTGGATGGTACACATTCACCATCAAACCAAAGAGGGTAATAAAATGTTAACTAAAAATAAAATGTTTACTAATTATTAATATGTTGATTTTTTATAGGTAGATTTTACAGGTTTCCATTTAATACTAGTCGCTCTTAAAAAAGTATAATTTTTATTGTATTTTGCTCGTTAGTGTGATTGACAAATGTGATTTGTAATTTGCAGGGTTGTTAATTATCAAGTTAATTATTGTCTTTGATGATTATCCATGCTGGGTCATATTTACTTCACTTATATTTTTAATTAATTATTGGACTTTCGGGTAAAAAACGGTTAAATCAACCAATCAAACTAAAGTTCGGATACACCGTGATACAACGCGTTTCGTTATTCCCATTAATTTTATAATTATCAAAGTTAATCATCAAGGTATTTTGATAATTATTACTAACAACCCTGGTAATTTGTGATACTAGAATTATTATCTATTAAAGAATGAAAAAATGTGATTTGTAATTTGTGATAATTAACTACTTACTTTGTAATAAGTTTACTACTTTGTTATTTGTGAAAAAAATATGGTTTGTCATTTTTGATACTTACTTTGTATGTAATAAGTTTACTACTTTGTTATTTGTGATAGATAGTTATATTATAATTAATAACTTTGAAAGTGAAATTCAGCCTGTAAGACGATATGAGCCATAATTATGAATAAATCAAAATACTTTTGTAAATTAAAGTTATATAATTTTATTTACTTACCCTTATATAACGTATACTAGCTATTGCCCTCATCTTAGCCGTGTGGCATTCGGTTATAGGAATACTTTAAAAATTCGGAATGAAAAGTTTCCTATGTCCTTCTTCAGAGTTCAAGAACTCTCCATACCAAATTTCGTTAAAATAGGCCGTGATAGCGGAACAAAAAACTTACATTGGTATTTATAATGATAGTAGGGATTTTCGATCAGCCTTTTGATGGTCGATAGCCAACAGATACCTAGGCTAATGATAATGATAATAAACTATAATAATTATCATTTTCGGTAGTGTGGGTCGTACATCACTAACGCATTTAAAACGTCTGATTTCTCAAACGCTTCCTAAAATCTGAGGCAGACTTGGAAAACTCAGACCTATCAATTTGTTTGTTCCGATACAACGGGTAGATTCAGATAAATAACCGGCATAGTATTTTGTGGGAAATGTTAAAACAAGTTGATGGGGGACCAACCCCGAAAATAGCTAATTTGGCTATTTGATCAGCGGCCAAAAAAATCTACTCTTCTTATTTGTATGAGGGTGCTCATATATTGAAATCGTATTTGATGTATATTTGCTTATTTTAACATATAATCGGGTCTACAAAAATTGCCAGCAAAAATGTGAACTTATACCTGCCAATTCGTATGTTCCCATACAACGGGTAGATTTGGATAAATACCCGGCATACTATTTTGTGGGAAATATTTAAACAAGTTGATGGGGGATTGAAGAAATTGTCGATACAAATAACTTTTGTTCAAGGACCAGCCCTGAAATCAGCAGATTTGGTTCATCACTCCGCATACACCTAAACCTATACCACAATGTGTTTCTTGAAGAAGGCTTATGTCCAGCAGTGAACGTTCTTTAGTTAATTACGGTGAAAGCATGTATAGGTAGGTGTTTTTTAAAATAAAATTAACCTAATTTTGGTTTCTTGTTAAAAATTTGGTATAGATTGAATATTTAAAAAAAAAAACAAATTAAGTAAAGTAAGCAGGTACCTACTACTATTCTGCGGGAAGAGTCTGGTTAGTTACACTCGTAAATAGTAGGCATTAAAATATAAAGTAAGTACCAACGTAAGTATTGTTACGTTTTATAGGTACGGGTCGTCGATCAGTGACGCATTCAAAACGTCTGGTTTTGCAAACGCTTCCTAAAATCTGAGGCAGACTTGGATTTTATGATCGTGTGAGAGCTGCCCTATCACCTGAATGTAGTTTCGTCAAAAAGTAAGATAGGTATTTTTTGGGTAAAAATCCCACCTATAAAAACCGTCTGATTCTGCAAGTGCTTCCTGTAAATTGTCTGGAATTTAGTATAAGCTGTTCATAATGATACAAGGAAGGATTCTAAGAAATAATTTTTCAAAAGTAAGATCGCTAATTTTTTGGCTACGGGAGCACCATTCAAGGTGACATAACTCCCAATTGCTTCCTGTCTCGCTCGGCAGACGCTGATATTTAGGGACCCCTAATAAGTGCGCACATTAAGGCGGGGTGGAAGTTGGAAACTCGTTTTCAGGCCCCTTTTTTAACTCTTGTATCTAACGCCTCGTAATAATATACCAAATCAAGAAAATTACAATCAACGGAGAAGTTTATCATTTAGCTACTGAACCGAGCAGATTTTACTTATAATCAAGAAATAAAGCAAAAAAAAATTAAATAAAATACCCCAAATTAAAAATTTGCAACTCTGTTTTTTCAATATTTTGAGCGACACGATCATATTTTTTTGTATTATTTAGGTGGCTATTGTAATACCTAAAAGACTAAACCAGCTAGTTCTTTAATTCGTTCAATATTTTTCACAAAATAAATTAAAAACCCTTAAATATAAATGGACTTCGAACTTCCACCATATTGACGCCCGAATGAAGTTAAGCAAACTTAGCCTTTATTCACGGGGCAACTAGAGCAAGAGTCGTACATCCACCGAGATTCAGTCCGCGTGTAGACGCGCTCCCGCGAGGTTGTTTCCGGACGCTCTGTACTTTCAACAAGACGCGATGTCATGTTATTGTTTATTTTACGATTTCGTGTTTTATTGTAAGTAGAGGATTTTTTAAGAGATTATTCATTTGCCTAAGTGATAAAAAAGTGAGTGTGTTTGTTTAAAGTGACAATTATACCCAAAAATGGGGAATAAACGTACCAAAGTACTAAACAAGGTTGGGACAAGAAAACGAAAACCAAGAATTCAACAAAATGATGGAATGTTTGGGTAAGTATATTATATTTTACATAGTACTTATGTAACAAATTTGTATTGTTTCAATTCATATATTACCGGTAAATCTTGTAAATTTTGTCCAATTTCAAAATGCTTACTACACTACTAGTACCTTAACGTGGTTGTAATAGAGTCCATAATAGAATACGGCCACGACCAGCTGGCGACCGGGCGGGACGGCCGCGCCGCGCGTTCGTTACTCCGCTTCGCGGCCTGCATAGTACATGCAGTCGCGCAGATAAATTACACGTAATAACATGTACATATAAAATATAATATTGATGCTTTCGACAACAATTGTTTCCACGACGAACTTACTTTGTGGCAAAGGTACAATAAATCGTGCGGTGATAAATAAAGACGAAGAGTAATTTTTCTCTTTTTACTGGTATTACATACGCAAAGGAGATGACTATATTGGGCAGAACGTACGGACAGAATGTACGGATAATGCAAATCTAATCTGAAAAATATGACAACTTTTAAAAAATTTTGGGTAAAATACTTTTTTGTCTTTGTTTCACGCCATATTTCTTCTAGAAATATAGACATTGAAGATACGACTTAAAAATAATACTATTCAACGAGAGGTGTGAGTTACGACCTTTGTGGTTACGACATTTGTTTCTCAGGGAAAATGATATCTTCATAATTATTAATGGGGTATAATCCGAGTTGGGCGTAATCAACTACTTTTGTAATCAGATTAATAATCTGATTGAAAGTAATCATGATTACTATCAATCATGATTACTTTTAATCATTTATTACTTTCAATCATGACTACATAGTCATGATTACAGTAATCAGTAACACATGCATGTGTATGATTGATTTTATTACCAAGCAAAATTTTTGGAGCACATTCTGTCCATCGTTGTTGTCTAATATTTAATTGTTTTTACTAAAAGTTTTTCAGTATCTTGGACTGAATTCACCCTTAAAATAGATTTCAGTGTGATGTTTGACCACGACAACCTCGACTACCTGGACGGCCTAGACCACCTTGACGACCATGACGACCTCGACATCGACCTTAACAATCTCAATGACTCGACAATCTCGACGAACTGGATGACCTCGACGACCTCGACATTGACTTTGACGATTTCGAAAACCTCAACGACCTCGGCGACATTGACGATAAATATTTTATTCTTCAAATTTTTCGATGTCGTGAGTGTCAATCAGGAAAAGTATGTAATCAAGAAAGTTTACAGACACACACAGATTACGATTACAGACTAATAATCATTAATCACCGATATGATTACTTTCTTGATTTCCTTAATCTGTAATCATGATTGAAGATTACAAAATGTAATCCTTAATCATTAATCTGATTACATTTTACCCAACTTACAACTTTATATATCATTTATATTTATTTGTGTTATTTTTTTTTCAGTTCTAAAAGGCGTAAAAATAATAATGAAAAGCATGAAATACCTAATACTTCTACAGAAAATTCACTTGAGTAAGTAATTATTATTACTATTTTATTATTATTTATTACTATAAGTACTACTTATTACTATTTTATTTTTTATTTTTTTTTAATTTAAAAACTATAGTTTTTACTTATTTACACATCTTTTAAGGTAAATTAGTACTACTAATGTAACTACTAATATGTCTTTACTAGTTGCTTCATCCAAACAATTTTAACTTTCATGTTCATTGTTGGGAACTAGCCATAATAGCCAATCATAGATTTGTGCCTTTTGTTTATGAAGCGATTTTAGTGTAAAATTATAGATTAATTTAAAACATCCTACTGTAATATAATATCTACACAGTTTTCGTTGATCAAGTAATATTTTATAATTTTTTTTAGGCCAATCGGCAGTTCTCAACTTATTGACTTGATGCTAGTTGAACCAAACATTACTGTACAACACGGGTATGTAAATTATGATCATGTATGTAAATCATCATCAATATTTCTAATAATATTATTTAAAATAAAATAATTAAAAATATTATTCCAGGGAACACATAGCTAAAGAAGCATCTACAGTTGATATACCTGCATCAGCCGTAGCTACTATTTGTAATGAGTAAGTAAAATCCTACTTCCTACTTAATATTATACCTACATGCGAAAGTTTGTATGGATAGATGTTTGTTACTTTTTCACACTTAAACCGCTGGACGGATTTGGATGAAATTTGGTACACATATTGATATTGATAAATGAAAGCCTTATACCCACGGCAAAAAAAAATAAAAAAATCTACAAATCATCATTACAATACAATAAAATCGACTCCATAATATTTACATACATACATACATATTTTCACGCCTGTTTCCCATGGGGGTAGAAAGAGGTTTGCAAGGATCGTAGTAAGTGGAAATCCATAGCCTCTGCCTACCCCCATAATATTTAATCAATGAAAAACATTATTACAGGAAAACCACCGGTATACAAGGGTCCATGGTTAATGATATAGCGTCAGTGGCAGATTCTATTTGTGCTGAGTAAGTGAAAGCTTATAATTAAACGTATATAATATACTCGTAAAACTTAATGTTTGTTTAATATACTAACCTGTTGTTTTTTTTTTCAGAGAATCTAAAGAATGTTATACCATTTTACCAGAACTTAAAGAACCAAATTATGAAATTATTAGTGGGCGCAGAATTATTGACATGAATTATGTTTTCAACAAATTGAAGGAGGTTTCGAAACATAGTTCATTATTTAACTGTGGATGTCAATGCTTAACTTTAATAGGAGAAAAAAGGATTGGTTTACTATCTAAATTTAAATTCAAATGTGACCTATGTCAAGCCACTTTTTATATAGATTCCGAGGATCCATCTCAGACTGATAATGTGGATGCAAATGTTGGCGCAATTATAGGAATCATTTCAGCAGGGGTAGGCTACTCCCAATTTCAAGAAATAGCAGAGTCAATGAACATTCCCATATTTTCAGTAAAACTTTTTTCAAAAATACAAGATAAAGCATATAATGAATGGGAGGCTACAGCTGCTGAAGCAATGGAAGCTGCTAATGAGCGAGAACGTCTAGCTTCTAAAGCCGAAGGAAGAGTAGATAAAAATGGTACTGCTTTAGTAGATGTGTACGCTGATGGATGTTGGTGTGCTAGATCTTATGGTAATAATTACAGGGCTTTCTCTGGCGCTGCAGTAATAATCGGTCGTCGATTTGGAGAAGTATTATTTATGGCTGTCAAAAACAAATACTGCCTAATATGCGCGCGTGCTCAAAAGAAAGATATTACTGCAAAAGAACATACATGTTATAAGAACTACGAAGGATCTTCTGCAGGAATGGAAGCTGCAATAATAAGCGAAGGATTTAAAAATTCGATCGAGATGTATAACATAATATATGAGAGGCTTATTGCAGATGGAGATTCAGCTACTTATGAAAGAATTTTAGCCACAAACCCGTATCCTCACACTACCGTCAGGAAAATTGAGTGTAGAAACCACATTCTTCGAAATTTGTGTAACAAGTTACGAGCTGCAGCGAAAGAAGTCAAGTATCCGATAACTTTTAGAAAATTGTTGACTGATAAAACAATTTTTACTGTCAGAAAAGCTGTAGTATGCTCAATAAAAGAAAATAAAAGGTCAGTCCAAGAGGGTGAAAATACTTCAAAACAAGCTGTAGAACATTTGAACGCTGACATTCGAAACTCCATTCTACATGCATTTGGAGATCACCGAAAATGTAAAGATTACTACTGCAAGAAAGAAAAGGGTTTAATGAATGCCATGGAAATAACTAATTCCACCTTCTGGTTTAGAATAAAAATAATTATTGGAACTGTAGCATCTAAATCACAAAGCTTATTAGAAGATGTGGACACCAACGCCGCTGAAAGATTTAATAGTGTGATTGCCAAAATTGTTGGTGGAAAAAGAATAAATTTCTCTTTAAGACGATCCTATCAAGGTAGGTGTGCCGCAGCAGTCGTATCCTATAATAACAGGCTTCCAAAGTATACGGTGCAGAAAAAGTGGCTTGGCAAAAGTCCAAAAAGTGGCCTGAAGAAGTTGGAAGAAAAACGTAACAAGAAACGAGAATGGAACCGAAGCTATCCCTACAAGAAAAATAGAGCACACAAAACAAAAAAGATGATTCAGCATGAATATGGTCAAAACAGCGCTGCCCCAGACATGCCCCAAAATAATCTTGAGAAGGCAAAGCAGGAGTTTCTTGTAAATTTGAAAGTTTTGACTTGTGACAGAGACCAAATACAAAAAGATACAATTTTACAACGTGATTGTAGTGATTGGTTAGAACTAAGAAAAAATATGGTCACTGCATCTAACTTTGGAAAGATTGTAAAAAGGAAGAAAAATACGAGTTGCAAAAATTTTGTGAAAACTCTTCTATATAAAGAGAACTTATCTCACGTTACCTCTATTGCTCATGGAGTAGAAAATGAGAAACTGGCACTTGAACAGCTAGCAAAACAAGAAGATGCTACCATTGATCCCTGCGGATTATTTGTCGATTGTAAATATCCATTTATTGGTGCTACGCCGGATGGATTAATAGGCGAAGATACAATAGTAGAGGTAAAATGTCCAATTACAGCATACAAAAAAGGAATAGAAGAAGCAATAAAAGACAATAAGATCCAAATATACAAATTTGATAAAAAGAAAAATACATATTCTATGAATAGGAACAGTAATTGGTTTTACCAAATACAGGGCCAGCTCCACGTGACACAAAGACAGAAATGTCTATTTGCAATTTGGTCTGGCGAGAACCAAGTTCTAAAAACGGAATATATCGAGAGAGATGATAAATTTTGGCAAGAAAAAATGGAAGAGAAGTTAGTCGAATTCTACATGAATTGTATTTTACCAGAACTAGTAGATCCTAGGCACACTCGTGGCATGGCTATACGAGACCCTCAAACTCAAAGTAATAAAGAGAATTGCGCACCAAACCCACCTGATATTATATCTGCACCTGTTCAGTTCATTGAAAGTTTGCAACAAGAAGATGGTATAGCTACGCCTATCCGGTTAGTTCAAAGGTGTCTAGGGAGAAAGCTAGATTTTGCTGAATTTTAAATCTACACTAATATTATAAAGAGGAAAGATTTGTTTGTTTGTTTGTTTGTTTGTTTGATTGTATTGAATAGGCTCCGAAACTACTGGATCGATTTTAAAAATTCTTTCACTGTTTGATAGGTATGTTATCCCTGAGTGACATAGGCTATGTATGTACCACGGGCGAAGCCGGGATGGACTGCTAGTATACAATAAATACTAATTGAAATAATATAGATGTAATTGCGCCTTACTTAGCTTCCATATTTAATAAATGTGTAGACGCGGGATCTTTCCCTGACATGATGAAGTTAAGTAAAGTTATCCCTCTATTTAAGACTGGTGACAGAAATGATCCAACAAATTACCGTCCCATTTCTATTCTGCCAGCATTGAGCAAAATATTCGAAAAGATAATTTTTGACCAATTATTAGATTTTTTCAACAAAAATAGTCTGTTCCATGGTGATCAATATGGATTTACTAAGGGTCCATCAACAACGGATGCAGGTGTTGCACTTTTACAAAACATCTATGATGCTTGGGAGTGTTGTCAGAATGCAATTGGTGTCTTTTGTGACCTCTCCAAAGCCTTTGATTGTGTAGACCACAAAACCCTTCTATCCAAACTTGAGCACTACGGAATAAAAGGGAAGGCTCTTGAATTGATTAAATCTTATTTGAGTAGCCGAATTCAAAAAGTTAGTGTAAATCAAGTAAAATCTGAAGGATCAACCGTAGTGATGGGTGTGCCCCAGGGTTCTATCTTGGGTCCTTTGTTGTTCCTGATCTATATTAATGATTTACCATATTATGTAAAAGATTGTAAGGCTGTACTTTTTGCTGATGACACTTCCCTTGTCTTCAGCGTAGATAGGAAAACTGACACCTCTGATGAGATGAATAATATATTGTCGCAAGTGTTGGATTGGTTTACAGCAAATAATTTAGTATTAAATGCAAAAAAAACGAAATGTGTAAAGTTCTGCTTACCGAATGTTACAAAAGTTCCAACACGATTATTTATTGATAAGGAAGCAGTAGATATGGTTGATAACACAACATTTTTGGGAATAACGCTTGATTCAGGGTTGCAATGGGGTGCCCATATTAAAAAATTAGCTGGAAAACTTAGCTCTGCGGCCTATGCGGTTAGAAGAATTAGGCAAATGACTGACGTTGATACAGCGCGTTTGGTATATTTTGGGTACTTCCACAGTGTTATGTCCTATGGAATATTGCTATGGGGTAACGCTGCAGATATAAATACCATATTTGTTTTACAAAAACGCGCTATCAGATTTATATATAAATTAGGTGCTAGAGAGTCTTTGAGGGAACTATTTAAAGACATAAATATTTTGACCCTCCCTTCGCAATTCATCTATGCGAACATTATGTACGTGCGTCAGAATATACACTCATTTAAGAGAAATTGTGACATTCATAGTATTAACACGAGAAATAAAAATAAACTAGCCATCACAGCTTTGCGGTTAGAGAAAACAAAAAAATCTTTTGTGGGTCTCGTTGCGCCTCTATAATAAAATTCCAGATGATATAGTAGCATTACCATTAACTAAGTTTAAGACATCCGTTAAAAATCATTTATTACAAAATGCGTATTATCATGTAAATGACTACTTATCATCATCTGAGAAAAATTCTTGGAAATAGTTGTCTGCAAATTGTAATTGTATAATTTAAATGTATAGCTTAAGTGTAAATCTGTATTGTAATTGTAACATAGCCCATCAGGCTGGGTAGGGACCAATACTGAACTGGGTTTCTTTCGGCGTAATCTTCCCAGCAGTGGTCGTTCCGAAACGCTAGTAGTTTTTAGCTTTTGCACTAAAATAATATTTAAAAAAAATGACCTTCAATAAGAGATAAATTTATCCTATATTGAATAAAAATTTTTGACTTTGACTTTGACTTTGACTTTAATGTCTAAATTAAAATTTGTGACTAAATTTCTCGTTTATAGCTTTTATGGTTTAGACTGACCGTAATTGACAACTTTCATAAAAAATTTCACCCCCTATTTACCCTCTTAGATAATGTTCTTTTTAAAAATAGTGATACAGTAAATGTTTAAACCGTGACCTCACATGTCAATTTTTAAATTTCTGACTTCAAAATTGGCCAAGTTTCATACAAACTTTCAACAATCATTTCAACCCCTTAGGGGATGAGTTTCCAAAAATTCCTTCTAAGTGCACACCTACGCCATTCAAGAAACGTTTGTGCAAAATTTCATGCTTCTAGACCCTGCGGTTTCAACTGTGCGTTGATTGATCAGTCACTATGTATCTATCTAACTATGTCACCAAGTCAGGTCCTTCTTTTATATATATAGAAATAAAACATCTTTTTTATTGAATTTGTTTATTTTTTATTTCGTCATTGCATGCAAAAACTAAAAAACACGAAAAACACACAAAAAACTAAACACACACGCACAAACGTTGTTAACCTGAAAAAGACCTTAATAACTAAATAGATGTGCTATGTACCTATGTATGAATGATATTAATCTGAAAAAGAGCTTAATATTCACTTACTTTAAACATATAGCATAACATTCGTACGTACATTACACATCTAGTTAATAAGCTCTTTATCAGTTTAGCTGCTGTGTCTTATCTTTCGGATGTTTTTCGGGTTAACAACATTCTTGATAAATAATTTAATGTATGTATGAATGTCGTTAACCCGAAAAAGACCCAAAAGATAAGAAAAGAGCTTAAGATTCCCCTTACCCTAGACTTCTCCATACAAACATTTAATTTTGAAACCACATGTCAGATTCCGGTAAAAATTGGTAACTGTTAAGAAATTGCAATTATCTAGGGTAATAATTAGTTTCCGACAATAAATTATGAACTGGAAAGAAAATATGACGATTTAGAAGTTTCCCATACTGATGGTCAAAAATTATATAAAACACTATATTCTCTTTCAAGTTCATATTTTTAGTGTCGGAAACCAGTTATTACCCTAGATAATTGCAATATCTTTGAAATTACAAAATTTTGCCGAAATCGGGCATGTCGTTTTGAAAAAAATTGTAGACTGCGTTTGTATGGAAAGTTGTATTTTGGTCTAGGGTAAGGGGACTCTTAATAACCAGATGTTTAATGTATGTATGAATGCTGTTAACCTGAAAAAGATCCGCAAAATAAGACACAGCAGCTTAACTGAAAAAGAGCTTAAGAATCCCCTTACCCTAGACTTCTCCATACAAACGTAGTCTACGTTTAATTTTGAAACCACGTGTCAGATTTCGGTAAAAATCGGTAATTGTAAAGAAATTGCAATTATCTCGGGTAATAACTGGTTTTCTAAGATAAATTATGAACTGGAAAGAAAATAAGTATAACGATTTAGAAGTTTCCCATACTAATGGTCAAAAATGATATAAGACACTATATTCTATTTCAAGTTCAAATGTTTACTGTAGGAAACCAGTTATTACCCTAGATAATTGTAATATCTTTGAAATTACAAAATTTTGCCGAAATTTGGCATGTCGTTTCGAAACAAAACGTAGACTACGTTTGTATGGAAAATATAGAGTATTTTGGTCTAGGGTAAGGGGACTCTTAATAACTAGATGTTTAATGTATATATGAATGTTGTTAACAAAAAAAAGACCCGAAAGATAAGACACAGCAACTAAACGATGCAAGAGAAATTTATCTGTGTTTTGCGTGTATACTATGTCAACGAAAGCGCACGCTGATTGGCTGAACTCTCCGAAGCTGCGCGGGTGAAGGGGGTGTAAAGTGAGTTTGTGTTCCAAGTTGCACCTCGCCTTAATATTATAGTCTCGCAAGAAAGTACGATCGGTACGAAAATCGAGGTTGGGACGACGGACTATATTACGTCTTTCATAACGATTTATAGGTATTTATCACAATTCACAGGGTATAGGATTATAAAATGTCACAAGCACCAGTTTTGTTTCTGATTTAGACCAAACTAACATCCGTTCCGAACGGGCAATATGTTACAACAATGAGTCTGTGATTATGTAACAACACGTTATTCCATTTACCAAACACTCGACAAATACACTGTCTTTACGTATACAAAGCAATTAATTTATGGCGCCATGCCTCACAAACGCTAAACAAACTAATGGGACTTTCAAACAAATGATAATTACTTAATTAGGACCACGCCACCATAACGTGAAAATGCAATTCCGTACAACTGGCAAACATGGCCGCCGGCGCTGGCCAAGTGACACGCCCGCGCGCGATGATGAATGGCGCCTGAGTCGGGGCCACGACCCAGTCAAGCGGAGGCGACGCTTCCATAGCTAACCTTTGCCCGCGCTTGTGGGGATTAAACGCAGATGGCGCTAGTTTCAATGAGTGCTTTTATTCAAAACAAATATTGTACCTATTTCTTGACTACAGTGCAGATGCTTTGGTGTATAACTGTCAATCTGTATGTGATTTATAAATAAATAATAAATAAAATAATAAATAAAATAATAAATAAAATAATAAATAAAATAATAAATAAAATAATAAATAAAGAGAGCGTCTGAGATAGTGCGGAATGGGTCTTTGTCCTTTCTTAAGAAATGATTACTAATGTATGCTTCTGGTGGTGCGTTTGCGTATGTTTCATCAAAGGCCGCCCGTTGTTGCAGGAGTCCATGAGAGATAGCCGCTAGAGTCAGATCTGTCTTTTCAAACGAGGTGACTAGTTGCCACGAGGGTGTGGCTGACGCCAGATGGCTATTCACTTTGAGAGCTGTGAATACGGGTGTGGCTTGGAATGTTTTCTGTACATCGGTATACCGGATATTTTGCCAGCGTTCAGTGCCAAGTTTTTGACAGAAGATTCCTTGTTCCACTAGTTTGTCAGCGGCCGTGCTAATTTTTCTCTCAGGAGCGAAATTCAGCAGGAGTTCAGGTTCGTCATTTGGTACAATTTGTCCTTCCTCGACCAGGGATGGAGCTCTCCAGGATTGTTCGCTAGCCTCGCTGTTTGAACGCAGTGATACTACTTCTGACCCTGAATGGTTGCGACTCATCGGTGGTGGCAATGTTGGTGTTTGCTGCGTAAGACCGTAAGTAATCTCACAAAGTCTTCCTAAGATTTCGTTTTGTTGTCGCATATACTCGGTAAGTGAATTTGTTAAAGGAGTATCAGCCACTATTTTTGATTTTTTAGAATGAGGGCCAGGACCTGCGGTGTGTGGTCGTTTTGATGGCATAGATGTGCACGATGTTTCGGACTCTTTCTCTTCTGAGGTTTCTGCCTCTAAGACCGCTGATGTCTCCTTTTGAGACAGTAAGTGCTGCTTAAGGGATGGCAGCATGGCATCAAATCCATTTTCTGGACCACTGATGTGGACTTTTATCATTAAGGAGAGAGGCTGGTATATGAGAGCGAGGCCAATGGGCCATTCTAGCAGTTTTCTTTTTAACTTTCTATACCGTCGTTCGCTTAGTGATTTTTTGCAACCGAAGATGCCAACTAAACGAATTGTAGGTACAGCGAACCGTAATCGAGCCTCGGTATCTGGGCTAATGGCTTCACCGAAAAGATCCTTGTACGTCATTAACAATTCAGTTTTTCCACCCCTCTGGGTAGATACCTTCCAGCGTAAAGACGAGGTTGCTGTAGCAAATTTCATCGGCCGCTGGTGGCTGTCACTGAATTAATTGTCCCATAGTCGTTGTCATCTGTAAGCAGACAAATGCGACCTTAGTGATAAGCATGGAGCGATGTTAAGTGCCTATCTCGTCTGTTGACAAAGACGATACTATCTTGACGATTAATGAACAGTCGACTTCGTCTAAAGAGCAGTAGGGCTTTCCTAGCGTTACAGCCAAGCTTGAGATAGTACAAGCTATTAAGGTACTACGGGGCTTTCCCGTATAGGTCAATTCTCATAATGTAAAATCTTACCTTGTAACAATATAGTTATATTTTTCGTTCACTTTTAGTTTACTTTTTCACAGTTTGAAAAAACCAAGACGTACTGACGAAGCGCGGGCGCCTGTCGCCGCGTCCGCACGAGAGAAGTGGTGGGGGACGTAGTATCCCAGCGGGGCGCTAGAGGGCGTTTTATGATAAAAACAGTGTTGCCACACGAAAAATCCAAGGAGTAATCTCACAAAGTGGGTCAAGTGAAGGACCGGACACCTAAATATATAAAATAAAATATAAGAATGGATTTTTTTTATTAAGTTTGATTAGTCTTAAGTTCGTAGGTTTGCAAGATGTACGGCTGATGTCAAAATTACCCTATTTAAGGCACACTGCCAGTCTTTTAATACCTGCAATCTATGGGTCAGCTATACTCAACGGTCACTCAGCGCCCTTCGTGTACAATATAATAACATATTTAGAATGATGTTGGGGTTGCCAAAACATTGTAGTGCTTCGGGCATGTTTGCAGAGAGGCACACTGACGGCTTTCAGGCAATCGTCAGAAAAAGAGTCGCCTCACTAATGCAGCGTGTCCGAAATAGCTCCAACGGCATTCTAAGTGTGTTAGCAAATAGGCTACACTGTCCGATGATGAGGCATTGGATCGAAATTCACGTGTCTCGCACGTGAATGCCGATCCAAAGCCTTACTAACAATGTTTTTTAATTAATTAATATGCTTTTCTTTTTATGTACTAATATAGGTTAAGACGTTTACTAACACTATATGGATTTATAATTATCTGAAATAAAGATATATTATTATTATTATTAGTGTATACTTGTTGTATTTTACATTAAAATTTTGTAACAAACGAGTACACAAAATTATAAAGTTGTTAATTCAAAAAAGACTTGTAATTTTTTATAATAACATTGTTACAGTATACTTTTGTCATTACTATACAATGCATGTAATAAATATCTATACTAATATTATAAAGCTGAAGAGTTTGTTTGTTTGTTTGTACGCGCTAATCTCAGGAACTACTGGTTCAAATTATTGAAAAATTGTTTTCGTGTTAAATAGATCATTTACCGAGGGAGGCTTTAGGCTATACAACATCGCGTTGCGACTAATGGGAGCG
Organism: Acrobasis consociella; assembly: GCA_963555685.1. Lineage (NCBI taxonomy): Eukaryota > Metazoa > Arthropoda > Insecta > Lepidoptera > Pyralidae > Acrobasis > Acrobasis consociella. The sequence continues at coordinate 12,661,051 of OY743125.1, read as the reverse complement.
AAGAAACAGTCGAAAACGTGGAAAAAACGGGGAAAATTATTCATCTTTGAGGGCTTCCGTTGCGTGCCCTGCGAAAACCGTTCGAGATACCCAAAAAATATGTATGAAAGAATTATTTCTGTTTAAATTATCTAAAAAAAAATCTACTACACTATATATCTATCTTTAAAGATTAAGTCACAATAACCGTTTTTATGATAATCAAATTTGGTCGAAATTAATGCATTATTACAAATTATTTGTCAGAGTTATATCAACATAATATATTTATATTTATCTTTATACAAATTAATGTGTTATTGATTAAGAGTATTTAAATGTGAACAAAAGTGTCTTTGACATCACCTAATTTCAATAAACATCTTAAAAGATAATACAATCTTTATATATAAAAGGAGAAGCTGACTGACTTACTGTCATATCAACGCACAGCCCAAACGGCTGGGCTTAGAGACTCCAAATTTGGCATATAGGTTTCTCATGAGGTCTACGGGTGCACTAAGAAAGAATATTTCAAAACTCACCCCCTAAGGGGGTGAAACGGGGTCCATAGTTTGTATGGAGAAATAAGATTAGTTAGATCATTTAATTCGAAACTTCACAAGAGTACTCCTGGCGGTAAACAATAGTGTGAATACCTGTTTCATGATTTTTCAAAATACAACCCCTAGGGGGATTAAATAGGGTGACCTACCTAGGTCAAGCTGAAACGTGCCGTCGTTCTGTCTCTCGCTCTAGCAAATTACGGAAACGGGCATAGGAACGAGAATGGGAACAGGAACGGGAACAGGAATGGGAACGGGAAAGAGAATGGGAACAAGAACAGGAACAGGAATGGGAACGGGAAAGGGAACGGGAACAGAAAAAAAAGAAACTGACTTATTGGTAACTGAGTGAAATATGAACTCGCAGTCCAAACCGCTGGGTTTAGAGACTCCAAATTTGGCACATAGGTTCCTTATGACGTCTAGAGGTGCACGAAGGAAGAATTTTCAAACCTGACCCCCTAATGGAGGGAAACGAAGGTCCAAAGGAAGATTAGTAAGACCATTTTATTCAAAACTTTACCAGAGTACTCCTGGCGGTAAATAAATAAATACATGTTTCAGGATTTTTCAAAATATAAACCCTAGTCGGAAAAAAGGAAACTGACTGATTGGTAACTGACTGTCATATCAACGCAAAGCCCAATCCACGGGGTCAACAATTAAAAATCCTGTTAGAACCATTTTCGACTTCTACACGGACGAAGTCGCGGGTTACAGCTAGTCGGTGAATAAACGAATTGATAACCTCCTCTTTCATATCCATTTATTCACATAAAATTTGTAACAAGTGCACATGCACATTTCACTACGAGTACATTGTCACAAAGGGTCTTATTATTTTAATAATTTTATTTTTACAAGGCATTGTGAATTCTAAATATTATACAACTAGCTGTGCCCGCGGGCTTCGCTCCCCGTGGGAATTTTGGGATTAATAGTACCCTATGTCCTTTCCCGAGTCTAAAACTATATCCATACCAAATTTCATCCAAATCGGTTCAGTAGTTAGTTAGTGCGTGAAGAGGAAACAAACAAACAAATATACAAACTCACTTTCGCAATTATAATATTAGTAGGATAGTATATGTTGATTAAAAAAGTTTCATTCGAATCCGTCCAATATTTCTGGAGATTAGCGTATACAAACAGACAAACAGACAGACAGTTTTTTTTTTTATTCTTACTATATAGTCTCCATAGCCCCATTTTTTTAAAATAAATTCAATGACAGACATTTTTTTTTTACTGTTTTATTATACGTATAGACCATTATGTTTCTGAATCTAGTGTTCCAGACTCCAGACCTTCGATTTTTATACCTCAACAAAAAATGCTCATCAGGCTGAACAACTTTTGCTAAGGAGTCTCTTATTTCTAATAATGTTCCAGATCTTCGATTTTTTTATCTCACCAAAAAATGCTCATTTTATATGTCTTATAGTTTAGCTGGACCATTATGGTTCTGCATCAGGTGTTCCAGGTCTTCGATTTTTATAATTAAACAAAAAATGCTCAGCAGGCTAAACAACCTTGTTAAGGCGTCATTTTTATATTTTTTGTAGTTAAGCTGAACCATTAAGTTTTTGCACCAGGTGTTCCAGATCTTCTATTTTTATATCTCACCAAAAAATGCTCATCAGGCTGAACTACTTTTGCTAAGGCGTCATTTACATATTTCTTATAGTTTAGCCGGACCATTATGGTTCTGTATCAGGTGTTCCATTTTCTAAAATCAATTATAGCTTATATGTTGCAAAAAAACCTGAGCACCTAATAACATATAAAAGTGGTGGCACATGCACTCAAGTAGACTATATACTGGCAGATAAAAAATTACTGGGAACATTCAGAGATAGCAAGGCGATTCCAGGCGAGCCACTGACGTCACAACACCGCCTTTTGGTTGCGGACTTTGTCGCACTCAAACCGATAAAAGTTCCAACTCTAAGAATAGAGAAAATCCGCTGGTACAAATTAGACAAGCAAGAAGGTCAAAAATTATGCCTAGAGCTTACAGACCACATCCAGAAAGTGAACCTCGACAAGGATGCAAACACCATATGGAATGAATTCCATGAGTTCTGTATAGGAAAGGCCAAAACACATTTAGGAGTATCTTATGGTACTGCCAGAGAAAAAAAGGATCCTACATTATGGGTGCCAGACGTACAAGAAAAACTTCAGCTAAAGAAAGAACTTTTTAAGACCTGGCAAACATCAGGAACAGAGCAAGATCGAGACGCGTATCGTATTGCCAACAAAGAAACTAAACGGGCAGTAGCGCAAGCCAGAAGCAATCATCGAGAAAATTTCTACGAGCAGCTAGAAAAAGCCAACTCTAACAGCTATTTAAAATTGCCAAACAGAGGCACCAAGATTCCCGAGATACCAAGGCAATTAAGTTTATAAGGAATGCACAGGGAACGCTATTAACATCTGATCAGGATGTAAGAGAAAGATGGCGCGAATATTACTCCAATCTACTTAATGAGGCGTACCCTTCCGAGCCCATTGGGGAGCAGACTCCGGTTGAGGGACCGTGGCAACCCGTAACGCCTGATGAGGTAGGTAGCGCAATTAATGCCATGGCAAATAACAAAGCAACAGGGCCAGATAACGTACCAGCTGAGCTCTGGAAATCATTGAGCGAAGCAGGTGTGAATTTCTTAACAAACCTGTTCAATAAAATAGCACAAGAGGGTATCCCAGACGCCTGGAGGAAAAGCTTTTTAGTCCCCTTTTACAAGAACAAAGGCGACGTAAGACTGTGCGAAAATTATCGGGCGATTAAATTAATCTCTCATACATTCAAAATTTGGGAACGCGTTCTAAATGACAGGCTTCGATCACTCACAACAATCTCTGAAAACCAATGTGGATTTGTATCCGGGAAATCAACGACCGATGCAATACATACTATCAGGCTACTAATAGAATATCACAGAGACAGCAAAGAAGACCTGCACATGGTGTTTATTGACTTAGAGAAAGCCTTCGATCGCATTCCTAGAGCACTAATATGGCAAGCTTTAAGATCTCAGAAAGTACCCGAAAGCTATATAAAGATCATATCAGACATGTACAACGGGGTCAAAACGAAGGTACGATGTCCAGCCGGAACTAGCGAGGAGTTTGATGTAAGGATAGGGGTTCACCAAGGCTCAGCCCTAAGTCCACTACTTTTTAACCTAGTAATGGACTTCGTAACAGCTGAGATTTAGCAACCCACGCCTTGGAACATTCTCTACGCAGATGATGTAGTCCTGATCGACACAGACCCGATTAAACTCCAACACACCTTGGACATGTGGAGAATAGCGTTAGAAAGATCTGGTCTAAGAATAAATAGACAGAAGACGGAACACATGCACTGCCCTTTCTCTGATGAGAATAACCAAACTATTCTGCATATCCAAGGTACCGCCTTAAAAACTGTGTCCTCCTTTAAATACCTTGGGAGTATGTTGTCCAGCGACGGCACTATTGATGCCGACATCACGCACAGAACTAACACAGGGTGGCAGAAATGGAGAGAGCTGACTGGAGTGCTGTGCGATGCCAGAATGCCAATACGCACCAAAGGCAAATTTACAAAGTTGCTATGAGATCCGCAATGACCTATGGAGCTGAATGTTGGCCTCTTAGTAAACAACAAACAAGCATAATGCAAGTGGCAGAAATGCGTATGCTGAGATGGTCGGCGGGGGTCACACTTCGCGACAAAGTGCCCAATCGATATCTCCAAGGAAGTTTTAAAGTAAGACCACTGCCGGACAAGCTGGAAGAGGCACGCCTTCGATGGTACGGCCACGTCATGAGGAGGCCAAACGATCACATGACCAGGAAAGTGATGGACTTTGAGTCGTTCCCAAGACGCCCCGGCAGGCCTCGATTAACATGGATGTCGGTGGTAAACAAGGACCTAAAGAACGCCAACACAGAACCAGTGACGACCCAAAAGAGATATCTTTGGAGAAGGAAGATTAGGAGAGCCGACCCCAACTAAAAATGGGATAAGGCCGGAGGAAGAAGAAGAAGAATTATAGCTTATATGTTGCTCAGGCTTACTAGCTATATAACAAAAAAAAATTCATTCGAATCCGTCCAGTATTTCTGGAGATTAGCGTGTACAAACAGACAAACAATCGCCCATAGAAAAATTATCTTTAAAATCATATAATTATCATTAAACTTTAAATGATGGTAACTTTTTTATCTGACTTCAGATTTTGATGAAACAAAGCCTATATGTTGCTCAGGGATAAGCTTAATCTTTTAGTGAAAACCGCGTAAAAATCTGTTCAGTAGTTTTAAAGATAAACGAGTACATACAGACAGACAGACAGACAGACAGAAAAAGAAATCAAAAAAATCTTTTTTGTATTCTGTTACTCTTTTTTTATCGCCCACATCCATTTTTTGTTAATTTTATCAAATGTACAGACACGCGGTTCCTACTGTTTTATTATATGTATTGGCTAGCTGATGCCCGCGACTTCGTTCGCGTGGACTTTAGGACTCCGGCATATAAATATGGTCATCAGACTGAAAAACTTTTGCTAATGCGCCATTAATGTATATTTCTAACAGTTTAGCTGGACCATTATATTCTTGCATCAGGTGGTGGTGTGATCTTCGAGTTTTATACCTCAACAATAAAAGTTAATTTTTTTCGGCGGGTAGCAGTAAATCTGTCAAAACGTAATTCTAAAGTGCTCTGTATAATTAATTCATTAAAAATACAATTACTTACTTTGAAGTAATTTATTTATGTTAAAATCATTGTGAAGTAATTTACCTGGCATATCCTTTGCACATCTCCTTTAAACATGGATTCACTAGAAAAATCAATGGCACATATGATGGAGCTTTTTAATACCAAAGTAGAGTATTATTGAGAACTCTATCCCACCTCCGCTCTTCAGGTCACTTCGTTCCCTTCATCACTCTAGTGGGATAGAATACTCAATAATATATCTTTATCCACCATCGAGTCACTCTAAGCACTTCTAAGTCTCTCACATGTGAGCTCATTTCTTTTAGATGTAATTACTCAAACGACACCATTCGCATGGTACTGGAGAGTTCCATACTATTTTCGGGATTATCTCTTAATTATATAAAACAAAAACATTTAAAAATAGTTCATTTACATTACAAAATTCATATGATTTACATCGCCATGAAATTTATTGGACAACCTACATCATTAAACATCGAAACGATATGTCCCGACGTTCAAAACGATAAACGGTTTAATCGTAACGGAAATCTGTTACCAAACTCTATCCGCTGTTTGATTTGTGGACCTTCAAACTGTGGTAAGACAAACCTAATCATTGGATTACTGTTACATGAAAATGGACTACGCTTTAATAATGTGTATGTTTATTCTAAAACGCTTTACCAACCTAAATATAGATTTTTAGAAAATGTTTTGAGAATGGTTCCACAGGTTGTATTTGAAAAATACCATGTAAGTGATAAAGTTTTGGATCCTCAAGACGCTAAATGTAATTCTGTCATAATATTTGATGACGTAGCCTGTGAAAACCAAAATAATATGCGAGATTATTTTGCTATGGGTAGGCATAAATTCATTGATTGTTTTTATTTGAATCAAACATATACCAAAATTCCTAAGCAACTTGTTAGAGACAATGCTAATTTAGTAATACTTTTTAAGCAAGATGATGTTAATATGAAACATGTATACGAGGAACATGTAAATATAGATATGACTTGGTTAGAGTTTCAGGAAATGTGTTCTAAAATTTGGAGCAAACCATATGATTTTTTAGTCATTAACAAAGATTGTGAAAAAAATAAAGGACGATATCGTAAAAAATTTGATACTTTCGTCATACTTAATTAGTTATGTATATAACTAAGAATTATACATTATAGTTGTCATTCTTATTTGATAATTTAACTATTAATGAACTGATCGCCTAATGAAAATGGAAAAAGAATTAAAAGAACAAATTGTTCGTGCTGTGGATGCAGTCAAAAGGAAAGTAAAAAACATGCAAGACACGGAAGCTTACAACAAAAGTGTACTTAAAACTGTTTTTAAACCTGTAACAGATCCACTTCATGAGGCTATAAATGTAAAAAAAGCTAAAAAAAATAAAAAAGGAAGTTATACTTCAAACGAATTAAAAACAGAAAAAGTAGATGAGTTTAATAGTTCAAATGACTTTGAATTAAACAAAACAATTGTGAGAAGGAAATCTGACTTAATTTTGGATAACTCTGATGTTAAGAATGAAAGTATCAATTCAGAATCTGATGATGAGCTAGATGAAGAAAATTTTGAAGATGATAATTTAGATAATGACCCAACTTGAAATAATACAAGCAATGAATCTAATGTATCGTTTTGTTCAGCTGCTGACGATACAACTCCAAATATATCTTCGTGGTCTCTATCATCTAAATCTTATGAAAACGTTCCATTTGGGGTAAGAAATGAACGTGGAAAACTTATGATGGGTACAACTCGTGTAACCTTAAAAGATAATGTAATTGATGTTGGTGGACGTAAGTACAAATTGACACCCGGCATAAAAGAGTTGATATTCAAGAAAGTTCCAAATTTAAATATATTACAACACGACGATAAACAAAATTATAAGCAGATGTTAATAGATACAAATGCGCATCGAAGAGATTACGATATGAATAAACCAATCAAAAGCAACAAAGGTAGAAAGTACCTTAATGTTATAAAACCACTATTTAAGTTACGACATAATTCGGTAAGTACAGATGGGAGTACTTTTGAAGGCTCAGGAATACTGAAAAAATTAAAATCAAATGTTGACTATGTTTATTGGGATGATCCAAACGAGCTTATAGATAGATTAAAACTATTAATTGCATCACAAGACGCTGGAAATTCGGGTATAAATAATGAAATTATATCTATTATTGAAGAGTTGCGAGAATATGGTATTATACAATAAATAAATACACTGTCATTTATTTTTTTGTCTTATTTCTCATTAGTTCTATACAGAGGTATCATCAACACTCTTAATTAGAAAGCTCGAAAACATGAATGTTGATAAATTTGGTCACCATGTGCATAAACGGTCCCGATTATCAGATTTTTTAGATATTACACATAAGGTTTTAACTAAGACTGATTCAGGTGATTACAATTTAAAACATACAAAATTACGAGGCATTTCAAAACCATTGGCAGAAGATGAAGCCGTAAACAAAAAATATGTTGATGATTTGGTTCAAAATTTTTGTAATAAAGATGATATAAAAAAATAAAAAAAATAAAAATAAAATAACGTTTATTACTTCAAAGAGTTTGTACATACAACATTATTATTTCTAATGAGTAAAACCGAAAATAAGAGTATGTAAGAGTATCAAAGTAAACAGTTCAAAAAACCAAATTACATTTTAGAATAATATATAACATTATAACTAGATAGGTACACAACTACCAAGCAATGGAGGCAATGAGCGGGCAAATAACAATATCAATACATATGCTTGGCAAGAGATTTAGAGTACTACGAAAGACTTAAAATTTAATTATGAATGAATTCACCATGTAATTGACTTATGAATATAAATATGCTTTACATTTGTATCATTACCAACATCAAACTGTATTTATCTTAAGTAGTAGTATGAATAAGACAGTTACTAATGAATACACAATGGTACATATGTATAATAAGCCATTTGAAAGTTTAACTTAGTATATGATGATGTTATCTAAAAAAGTTTACAAGTAATTCGGCTCGTACTTGTGGGATTTAATTAAAGGGTTTCTCGAACATTTATAGAAAGGTTGTAAAAAATATTATCCAAGGTGTTAACATATTAAAACTGTTTACCAGATTACATATTATAGGTAGTAGTTTAGTAAAGGAAATTACAGGAGCTCCCAAACTAAGCAAGGCTTGTACCTTGGGAGACAAGTATTAATTATCAATAAACATATACAATATAGAAAAAGTAAAGAGTTTGATTTCATAACATGATATGTAAGTGTGGTATGTAAGTATATGTATTTTCAGGGGCTCTCAAACTAAGCAAAAACTTGGATCTTGAGAGACCAAAATTTATAGTTAATTATTATTAGAGTTGAGTTACATTTAATAGTGTAAGTGCACAGCACTAGACCTGCTTCCTCATCTCGCACACAACCAACATTATTGATATATACAAGGGACCCGTACACAAGATTTTACACACACAGCCCTATGCATGTCCTAGATTGGGATCAGTTAGTATTACTAGACACTGTGTGAAAATTCCTGCACAAGATTCCACTAGTTTTAGAAAGGGGTAGTAGCTTTTTAATATCACTTTCGCTATACAATTTTTAATAGGATGGATTCCGTCTCGTCATAATTAAGGTTAAGAAGATACTTGGATATAGCGGTCCTGGCACCTCTCAGAGACGTGTTCCTCAGATCACACACCAAAGCAATTTTGTTGAATATAAACTTAAATGAGAAGTCACTGAATCTTTTTGCAAAGGCTGATCGAACAGAGGGAAGTGGGACTCTCACAGTACGTTTACTTAGCAGCTCAAGTGCGTGACCAGAAGATAGAATATTATTGAAGGTGTCGAGACTGGCTTTCAGGATATAAAGTTGCCTGACTCTAAGCACTTGGGCTTCCTGATATAGCAAATCAGTAGAAAATCTCAGGGGTTTCTTTAGCATTACTTTAAGTACTGCTCGTTGACCACGTTCCAACTCTACCAGATATGTTTTGGCTGCACTCCCCCAGACGCTTACGCAGTAGAAAATAATGGATTGGCATAGAGAGAGATAGATTAACCTTAGAGTATCAGCATTTGCTGAGTTGCGCAAAATTTTCATAGTTCCAATGATTTTCCGCACTCTGCCAGTTAGAGTTTCAATGTGTTTAGCGAAATTAAGATGCTCATCTAGAGTGATACCAAGGTATTTAAAATCTTTTGCTCTGTCGATAGTGGCACACTGGCAGAGTGCAGCCAGAGGAGTAGGGGTGCCGCACGAGTGAATTTTGATTGTTGTGAGAGTTTCGCATTGGGTTGCCTCTGTTTTGTGGAAGAGAATAAACTTTGTCTTGGCTCAGAATCTACTCACTCTAAATATAGAGTGAGTAGATTCTGAGCCAACCATGTGGACACCCGGGCTAAGCCCCTCTCTGCGCTATTAATTGCTGTTTTTAAGTCTTTACCATTAAAAAGTATGGCAGTATCATCAGCGTAGCAGACGATTTCAGCTGATTCTAGTTTTAGAGAGTGAATGTCATTCATGTAAATGATAAATAAGGTAGGGCCCAAAATGCTACCCTGGGGCACTCCATACCTAACTGGGAGGGAGTTGCTAACGGAAGAGTTAATTTTTACAACCTGTTCCCGGTCCGACAGATAGCTATAGAACCAGTTTAGGGCTTGACCACGAATTCCCATGCTTTCCAATTTATTTAATAAGATGGGAATTGAGACGGTGTCAAAAGCACGGGCGAGGTCAAGGAAGAATCCAATACATCTCTGACGTTTATCAAGATAGGCAGCGACTTTATTAACCAAAGTTTTAACTGCATCTTCAGTAGATATGCCTCGTCTAAAACCGAACTGCCTGTTTGAAAGGAGCTTGTTTTTTTCTAAAAAATTAATTAAACGATTGTTTACAATTTTTTCAAGAATTTTGGAGAAGCAGCTTAATAAAGAAATCGGTCTATAGTTGGAGGGATCATCTTTGGGACCCGCTTTGTGGATAGGTACAACAGCGGCAGTTTTCCAGAGCTTGGGGAATGTACCTGTACTTATGCTTAGATTAAATATGTGGGTGAGAGGGGTAAGTATATGTTTTTTAATGGATTTAATGAGGGAATTCGAAGTATTATCTAAGCCCGGCGCACTGTCACTTTTGAGTTGACTAATAAGTGTATCGATCTCGTCTGGATTTGTAGGAAGTAAAAAGAACGAGGTACATGGGCCGTTTGTTGTATTGACTTTAGAGGAAAGAGAAGACTCGGTTGTCTGATTATCAGACATAATCTTGTTAGCCAAATTAGGTCCCACATTTGCAAAATATTCATTACACTTTTGGAGGGAGGCCGGAATATCTGAGGCGTTGATGAGTGCACTAGCATCATTTGTGTTTTGTTTGAAGTGACAGATATTCTTTATTGTACTCCATAACTTCTTTGGATCATTTTTATTCGAAGCAAGTTTTTCTTTATTATGTTGAAATTTAAGTTTTTTAAGAAGATCATTACAGAAATTTCTATATCGTGTAAAAGAGACTTTGAGAATCAAGTCCTTTGGATGCTTGCGTACTAAAGAGTGTAGGTGGTCTCTGTGCCTAATGCAACGGAGTAAACCTGGGGTGATCCAGGGTTCCAGGTTATATTTTGACTTGCTTATCTTGACCACCCGGGTGTGAAGTTTTATGACTGAGTTAAGAGTATCAGTAAAGTTATTAACCGCCTCATCGACATCTGAGCAATTTAGAACATTGTTCCATTTCAGTGTTTCAAGATCATTAGCTATTGCAAGATAGTCTACCACTGTTTTTAATCTTGGGGGGCGCTTTATGGTTTTCTTTGTTGAGAGAGCCATCATAACTACTCTATGGTCAGTGAGATCAGTTTCACAGACCAGCCCCAATGCAGGTGAGGTTGATTTCACAAATATATGATCAAGGCATGCATCCTCTCTGGTTGGTTTGGTGATTGCTGGATGAAGGCCATAAAAGGAATTGAGACATAGGTAGTTAGCTGGATTGTATCTCTCTGAAGATAAAATATTAATATTAATGTCACCTAATACCACCAGATTGGGGTTGCTCCGATGCAATTGCAGAATGGAATCTAAAGAGTTTAAGTAATTAAATGGGTTTAGGAAGGAAGGTGAGCGATAAATACCCAAAACAGTAACAGTATCAGGGATTTTAATCAATAAGCCACAGGCTTCTGAGAGTTGGGGTTCAGTCACATTGGCACTCCACTTGTTCCTTACATAGGCCACCACTCCTCCATTTTGGTTTATGTTTTGGGTTGAGGCAAAGCTATCATAGTCAGGTATTTGTCCGATTACTGTAGCAGAGTCCAGTCTACACTCGGTCAAGATAATAATATCAACAACGATGTCTATGCGACGAAATAAAACTAAAAAAGCATCAAAGTTTTTTTGAATACCTCGGATATTAAAGGTCAGAAAAGAGAGGTTGTGTTTAGGTTTTAGAGCCTGTTTGCAAAGTTCTGGTGATGGTATTTCTAGACATTCGATATTTGTTACAGAGTCTAATTGTTGTGCTAGCTCGACTAAATCCATACTATGATAAGAGTCATATTACTAATAGATATATCGGCTATCATATAATTATCATTGAGTGAGAAGTATATTATTAAAGTTTTTAAGAAATTTAGAGTTTTGCATGTCCGAGTGTAGTTATGCATGAAGTGTTTGTTGTTAACCACCAACAGAGCACCAGCAGTTATTATAGGCGTTGAAATATGAATTTTTGGTATATAAATAGATATAGTCAAAAGTGAGATATGTATTAATAAAATTTCTAAGAAAAACAGAGAGTTGCATGTCAGAGTATGATTATGCATGAAGTGTTTGTTGTTAACCACCAACAGGACACCAGCAGTTATCATAGGCATTGAGGTAAGAATTTTTAGTATATAAATAGATATAGTCAAAAGTGGGATATGTATTACTATAATTTCTAAGAAATACAGAGAGTTGCATGTCAGAGTATGATTATGCATGAAGTGTTTGTTGTTAACCACCAACAGGACACCAGCAGTTATCATAGGCATTGAAGTAAGAATTTTTAGTATATAAATAGATATAGTCAAAAGTGGGATATGTATTACTATAATTTCTAAGAAATACAGAGAGTTGCATGTCAGAGTATGATTATGCATGAAGTGTTTGTTGTTAACCACCAACAGGACACCAGCAGTTATCATAGGCATTGAAGTAAGAATTTTTAGTATATAAATAGATATAGTCAAGAGTGGGATATGTGTTACTATAATTTCTAAGAAATACAGAGAGTTGCATGTCAGAGTATGATTATGCATGAAGTGTTTGTTGTTAACCACCAACAGGACACCAGCAGTTATCATAGGCATTGAAGTAAGAATTTTTAGTATATAAATAGATATAGTCAAGAGTGGGATATGTGTTACTATAATTTCTAAGAAATACAGAGAGTTGCATGTCAGAGTATGATTATGCATGAAGTGTTTGTTGTTAACCACCAACAGGACACCAGCAGTTATCATAGGCATTGAAGTAAGAATTTTTAGTATATAAATAGATATAGTCAAGAGTGGGATATGTATTACTATAGTTTCTAAGAAATACAGAGAGTTGCAAGTCAGAGTATGATTATGCATGAAGTGTTTGTTGTTAACCACCAACAGGACACCAGCAGTTATCATAGGCATTGAAGTAAGAATTTTTGGTATATTAGTAGGTATAGTCAAAAGTGGGATTACTATAATTTCTAAGAAATACAAAGTATTACATGTCAGTGTATGCTTATGCATGAAGTTTTTGTTGTTGTTAAAAAATAAGTTAAAAGCAGTAGGTATATTCAAAAGTGAGATATATATTACTAAGTTTTTTAAGAAATACAGAGAGTTGCATGCCAGAGTATGGTTATGCATGAAGTCTTTGTTGTTATCTACAAATAGGTTACAAGCAATTTTCTCTAGTGTTAAATAAAAGATTAGTAAAGTTATATGTATTGGTTCATTCAAAGGTGGAGTATGGATTCCTGGCAATTCAGAAAGGGAAAGAGTATTGCATATCAAGTTATGGTTGTGTCTGTGGTTGTGTATAAAGTGTAGGTTGTGACTGGAGTATTTTTTTCCCACCAGCACCAACTTAGTAGGAGCTTTATATTTTAAGTATTTAATGAGCAATATATTAATTGATTTGTAATATATTATTGAGGGTGAGGTAAGTGTCACATAAAATGGATTGTGATAAAGAATGTACATAGGACATACTGAGGTGTGCATACCTCCAGAGGTACAGATCCTTACAACATATTCAAGCATCTTTGTATGAATAGAGATTGAGACAGAAGCCACCAGCGCTAGTCCTGTGTTGAGATAGGTTATGTTAGGTGAGAGCGAGACGAGGAAGCAATTACAAGTAAATGCAGCTTCAGAGACAAGGAGCACACAATAGTTAAGGCTTATGGAGTTTACAGGTGGATGAGCAATTGTAGATATATTAATGTAAATTATTACAAAATAAACATTTACTAAATTAACCACCTGTACACCTCTCCATATAAAAAGGAAGACAAAAAACCAGAGGCAAAAGGGACCCACCCTTCAGGTTGAAGGAGAAACCTCTAGGTGACTCAGTTTCTCAAGAATACATTCAGAGGTCACACTCAGAACAGAGCTGGTGTCAGATCGTCTCATGAAGATTTTACAATTAGATGTCCATACATACTTGAATTTTTGTTGGGCACCGATGGTACGAGCCTTGCTAAAGAGAATTCTGTTTTCTTTGGTGAGATGCTCATTTATGTAAATTCTTTGTGGGTTACCAGGAACCTCCAGTTGATCAGTAGAGATACCACGGCGAATCCTGGCAGCTTGTAGAAACTGGTCACGAGGGGCACGTCGTGTGAATGTCAGTATGATAGGTCTTGGCCTAGTAGCGGTCGCCGAGGAACCAATCCGGGAGCCCACTCTCCTCACCGTGTCAACATCACGTAAATCTAAATCTATACCAAGTTTGGTTGCCAAAACACCAACCAAGTGAGAGAGATTTTCCTCCTTATGTTCTGTGACACCAGTGATCTCTATATCCTTCAGGAAGTCCTTTTGCTGTAAAGCAGAATTTTCCTTTTGTAGCAGGGCCACCTCCGCATATAGTTTTGTCACTTCAGATTGACAGCGGTCTACAAGCTTCATCTCAGCTCTTACATCTTTCAGGTCCGCCCTAACCAGGTCCATTTCTCCAGTAATATGGGTGAGAGATGCTGCCAGCGATGTCATCTCCTTCTTCATTATACTAAAAGCATCTTGTAGTCTATTAAAAGCTAGAATGACTGGATTTGCTTGCTCGGCATCCTCTAATGTATTTCTATCCTCATAGGGACCAGATTCACTGTCAGTATCTGTGTTTCCACTCCGTTGGACCGTGTCTCTAACAGGGGTCGAGTCAGTCACCTTTCTCCTTGTACTACAAGACGGACAACGGTAGGAGTCCGAGTTCGTGCGAAGCGCTTTCTGATCGGTCTTAGAAGAGGCAAGGCAGGCGATGTGGAATGTTGTAGAACATTTAGCGCAGATGATTTGAGTATCTAGTGCTGTTCCACCGCTTTTTAGCTTTTTGTTACAAGCGCCACAGTTCATGTTTGCCGAAAAGGTGGCAGCGTGCATTCAAACAAGTTAGACAGCGTCGTATGTGAGTTTACGAAAGCACAATCGTTCCGCGTATCAGCTCTGCTCCTGGGTTCCAGCAAGTTGTAGACTCCCCCGTACACGGCGCCCAGTACAACACCACGAAAGGCCACGATTGCTTTGTTATGGTACAGATAAGGTTTGTAGAAAGATTTGCCGGCCGGCACGCACAGCGTAGCGTAATGGCGGCGAGTCGCACGTGCCTTACGCACCTGTACTTGACCTGTATTCCTATTTACCGAAGCTTGACACACTTCACTGTTATTTTATTTCCAGGGGAATTAGTCTGTGCACTTATCGTGTAGCTCAGAGAAAAGTCTGCCCGCTGGAACACACAAATATTTTCGAGAAATTCCCAGACCCGTGTAAGTTGACGTTTCCAGCAGGGTTGCCAGCGAAGAAAAAAAAAAGACAAAAAAAAAAAAAAAAGAAGATGAGTAGTATAATGAGAATATGAATAGTATAATCAAAGAAAATAGTTATACTAAAGATGAAATCAAAAAATTATTGGACTCTTTAAAAAATGATATCTTGAAATTTCTGAGTCAGTTTGAACTAGAATTGAAAGGAAAAAGACCAAAAAAAATTGATAAAATTCCATCGAAATAAAAAATGATTAAACAGCAAATTGTTAAAGAGTTACATAGACCTGCAAGAAGGAATTTCTTTCGACGAGTGACTTTAAAAGATATAGATGATTTATGGCAGGCGGATTTAATTGATATGCAAAACTATATAACATATAATCGTGGAATAAGATACATATTGGTAATAATCGATTGTTTTTCGAAATATGCTTGGGCTATGCCGATTAAAAATAAAACTAAAAATGTAATTGCGTCGGCTTTTAACCATATCATTGAAACAAGCAATAGATGTCCTGATAATTTACAAACTGATAAAGGTACCGAATTCTATAATGATGTATTTAGGAAGCTTACTAGCTTGTATAACATAAATCATTACAGCACATATTCTGTCAAAAAAGCTTCAATAGTCGAACGATTTATTAGAACTATAAAAAACAAATTGTTCATATCCTTCAGTTTAAATGGAAACTATAAATGGATTGGAAATACTCTAGAAGACGTTATGCATGCTTATAATAATTCCAAACATCGAACTACTAAATATAAACCGATCGAAGTAGATGAGCACAATAAGTGTTATGTCAAGAATAATATTTAAAAATCTCAAAGCTGTCCTAAAAAAAAGGTGAATAAATTATATAAAGCGGCGATCAAGTGCGTATTAGCAAATATAAAAGTTGTTTCGCGAAGGGTTATACACCTAACTGGTCAACTGAATTATTCACTATAAAAAAAGTTAACAACACCGTTCCAGTGACATATCATATTGCAGATCTATATAATCAACCTATTCTTGGATCATTTTATGAACAAGAATTACAAAAGGTTAAATATCCTAACATTCATTTAGTTGAAAAAATAATACGAAAAAGAGGAAATAAACTTTTTGTTAAATGGTTGGGGCTCAGTCACAGAGAAAATAGTTGGATAGATAAAAATGCTGTAGTATAACTATGTATTTTAGTATATAAAAGACAATGCAAGGAGGAGGACTTGTTGATAATTTAATAAATAATCTTCCATTTGAATTACATATACCAGGTTATAATTATTGTGGACCTGGAACTAAACTTGAAAAGCGGCTGGCGCGTGGAGATAAAGGTATAAACCCATTAGACGAGGCTTGTAAAAATCACGACATAGCATATGCACAACACTCTAATCTTGAAGATCGTCATAAAGCTGATTTACAACTAATAAATATGGCAAGACGTAGGCTCCAGTCAAAAGATGCTGGAAAAGGAGAAAAAGTAGCATCGTGGCTTGTTAAAAAGGTTATGAAAGCAAAGGTAAAAGCTGGTGCAGGTGTCAAGACATTTAAGTCACTGGTATCTAAAATGCGGTCAAAATTGAAAAAAATAAAACCCGCCTGCAGTGATACAGCAATTAAACATATGTATACTGTAGCAAAGAAACTAATTGGAAAAAATAAGCTTATAAAATTGCCGAGAGTAATACCATTGCCCAAAACTGGAGGGATACTACCATTGATTCCCATATTTGCTGGATTATCAGCACTAGGTGCATTAGCAGGAGGGGCAGCCGGTATAGCCAAATCCGTCAATGATTTCAAGTCCTCTCAACGTAATCTACGAGAATCTGAACGTCACAACAAAGTTATGGAAGCCATCGCTATGGGTAAAGGGTTATACATAAAACCCTACAAAAAAGGTCACGGTATTTTTATTAATAATTCAAAAAACTAACTCGGAAGCTACCTAACCGTGCACTCACAAATATAGATATTTTAAGTTTTGCAAAAGACATACCATATTTTCGAGGTGTGTTCATGTTGGACCAATTACCTTCCAAAGTGAAACGAAATGAATGTGGAATCGTAAATTTAGATAACTCATCAAATGAAGGCACGCATTGGGTAGCTTATGTTAAAAGAAATAAATATTGTGAGTATTTTGATAGTTTTGGCGACTTGAAGCCTCCGTTAGAACTTGTAAGATATTTAAATAATAAAAATATATATTTTACAATTATAGTCGATACCAAAATTTTGACTCTGTTAATTGCGGACATTTGTGTCTAAAATACTTATGGTCATTTTGGAATCAAAATAAACGTAATATAAAATGCTTCTCTTCCCACGCAGATCGTAAAAGCCGATCGAGGGAATGGGCAAAAAAATGCAAATCATGTTAACAGGCGATGCGGCTAGCAACCCATCACTGTATTGATTGCTTTTCCATCTTCTCGCCCACCATGACGCTAAAAGTGGCTTTTGGTTCTTGCGGCCCTGGGCTCTGCATAGAACCGCAAGACCCAAAATGCTCTGTCTGCCCCATTAGGGATAAAGACGTGATAGTATGTATGTATGTATGTATGTAATATATAAACCAAAAATAATATGTTGTTATCATTTGTGCAATGTCCTTCACACTCTCAATAACTGGTGAACAGTCAACGTTATTTACCAATTATTCTCCTCCACTACAACTTGAGGGTGAATATGAATGTGCTCTGCTATATTTATCTACTTTTAACTCTATTCCAAATATAGACAGTAGCAATAATACATTTCATTATGATAGCAGTAAAGTTGTCAAAATACCTGAAGGAGCATATGAATTGCAAGATATTTGTGATTATGTAAAAAATCATATCAAGGATGCATCTTTTAACTTACTTTGCAATAACAATACGTTAAAAACATATATAACTTGTTCACAGAATATACATTTTGAGAAGAGCAAATCTATAGGAATGATTTTGGGATTTGGTTCTCAGACTCTAGAAGCTAATAAATTACATGAGTCCTTACAACCAGTCAACATTTTGTCAACAACCGTCATCAGAGTTGAATGTGATATAGTGAGTGGTTCTTATACCAACGGTGACCCTGGACATATTATTTATGAATTCGCTCTGAACGTTCCACCAGGTTATCGAATAATAGAAATTTCTAAAAATCCAGTATACTTTCCAGTTAATCAAAATTTTATCAGTAGCTTGAACATAAGATTACTGGATATAAAAAACAATTTGATCAACTTACGAGGTGAAGAAGTGCAGTTGTATTTACACTTAAGAAAAAAATGATTGTTTACGATAAATACGAGACCCGTGAAATTAAAAATGCCAGTCCTAATCGACCTGTTCGCAAACAAACACGTAAGAAAAAAACTAAGTTAACTAAAGAAAACAAGCAATTTCTTAAACAAATAGGACTAATAAAATGAACATATTAGACATAACAACGACTCCCCTTCAGGATAACACCATAGATGGTGTTGAGTACCATTCCTATAAACCATACATTACGAGTTTTAACAGAAGCGATGAAATCCGCATACCAATCAACCAGCAAGATTTGTACGTATTACCTTCCGCGAGTACGCTTTACTTAGAAGGTGCAATAATTGTTAAAAAAGGTGATAATAAAGAGAACGTGCCAAATGTTCACTTTACTAATAATCCTTTACTTTACCTGTTTCAAGACATCCGATACGAGCTTAATGGTGTTGAAATAGATAAAATAAAAAATGCAGGTATCACTACTACTATGAAGTCATTAATATCAATGAATGAAAGTGAATCCAGAATGTCCAAAAGCTGGGGTTGGGATTTAAATGGAACAATAAACACACATGGTGGATTGTTTTCAGCCTCTATTCCCCTTAGCAACATTCTTGGGTTTGCTGAAGATTATAAGAAAATTGTAATAAATTGCAAACATGAATTAATATTACTACGAAGTAATACTAATCTTAATGGTTTAAAACTCAACACTGGGGAATTTGTTGAAAAAATTGAAATTTATAAAATAATTTGGCGTGTTCCTCATGTCAAGGTTTCGGATAGAGAAAAAATTAACCTTCTCAAACTTACAGAGAGGGATCGATCCATACAAATGATATTCCGGAATTGGGATTTATATGAATATCTGTTATTACCTAAGACTTCGAAACATACTTGGTCCATAAAAACATCATCTCAGGTTGAAAAACCTCGATATGTAATCATAGGTCTACAAACGGATCGAAAAAATCAATTTGATAAGGATATGTCTCGATTCGATCACTGTTATTTAAGAGATGTTAAAGTATATCTTAATTCTAATTATTATCCGTATGAAAATCTTAACACAAGTTTTTCAAATCGTAATGTAGCTATATTATATGAACACTATGTCAGATTTCAACAGTCATATTATGGACGAAGGGCGGAACCTCTTCTAAGTGAAAAGGACTTCATTGAAAAAGCCCCACTATTTGTAATCGATTGCTCTAGACAAAATGATCATGTAAAATCTGGCCCTGTTGTAGATGTGCGAGTAGAATTAGAGTGTGAAGTTGATATACCTGATGTAACTTCTGCATATTGTTTGATACTCAATGATTGCATTGTAGAATATAAACCATTAAGTAGCACTGTAAAGAAAATGTCGTGATACAGTTAACGGTTGATTAGATACTCTACCAAGGTATGCTTTAATAGATGACCGATATATAGAATTTCATCAGTTGTATCTCTCTCGTTGTCTATAACGCTTGATAGAAAGGTCCCTTATTGATTTTAGTCAAATATGAACTCTGATATCACCATCGTCGACCTTCAAGGGTTTTTTGACATTAAAAATTATTTTATTGTAAAAGAAATCGCTGTTGTAAGTGATGAAAATACACAGACATTTTTGATAAAGCCACCGTACTCCTACCACTATCTATCAGAAGAAGAAAAAAGAAGAATAAGGTGTTTAGAAATCAATAAAGGTATAAAGTGGAACGAGGGTTACGTCGATTATAAACAGTTTCATCGTGTAATATTACCGTATTTGGAAAATAAGAAGATTATAACAAAGGGTTTAGAGAAAATAAAATGGATAAAAAATATTTGCACAAACTGTCATGTAATTGATGTAGGTGGTAGTGGATGTCCTAACCTAGCTACATTAAAAAAAATATATAATATAAATAGACACAGCTACAACTGTGTGAATCATAAAATTATGTGTGCACTAAACAATGCTATTTGTTTAAAAAAATGGTGTATAGATAATAAAATAAATGGAGATGTGTTATTTAAATAAATTATATAAATATTTTTTTGTTTTTTTCTCTTCACTTTATATAACTTAAAAAAATATTGGGAGTAAATAAAATACACAACTTTTTTAACTAAATTTATTGAAAACCAATTTTATACTATTTATATAGATACATTTACAATTTTGAATAATAATAGTACATTAAACAAAATATATTATTTAATTAACTTAAATTCTAGTAATGCATATTTATGGTATTCATAATTATCAGTATCGCAGAGTTTTCAATATTTTATTTATTAAAGTTTGTGTTTTATCCATTATACAGTCTGCATGGTCACATATAATTTATATAGATACATTTACAATTTTGAATAATAATAGTACAATAAACAAAATATATTATTTAACTAACTTAAATTCTAGTAATGCATATTTCTTAATCATAATTATCACTGCAAAGTTTCTTCGATATTTTATTTATTAAAGTTTGTGTGTCATCCATTATACAGTCTACATGGTCACTTACAATATACTGCGCATTTAACAATATCACTTCCTCATTTTCTTTGTAGATTTTTGTTGATCACTAATATCTATAACTTTGATCTGAATTAATCGTATTCCTTTTTTTCTCTCATTATTTATCACAAATGATTGGCACGATGAATGCTGTCGCTTTTGAGGTTCTTTTCTCACTCGAAGTCTTTTGTTAGAGGGAGCTTGTACTTCTGGAATATGCCAGCTTAAACCAGGACTTGGCAATAAACCTTCCATCCCTTGGCCACATTGGGAGAAGATAATATCAGGCGAGTCGCTCATTATGAGAAGGTATCTGAAACCAATAAATATATAAATGAAGACATACTTAATTAAAATAAAACATATTAAAAAATAACTTCAGTACTTACGAATTTATGTACTCGAATGTAAATTGTATCGAACGATGTTACCGCAGCAATGGCTTAACGAACAATGATTAAGGGTTTTACTAAAAATATTAACAGCATATTTTAGATATTCAAACAAGCTAAGACTTGATTCATTATAAGTGACACCTAAGCGGTGTTAAATTTCATGCGTTGCGCAATAAGTAGGTTATTTGGTATGTGAGAATAAAAACAAGTATTATGCACAAAACATTTATTTCCCAATTATATATTATTATATAAAACATATGTAATATCGAGTTCAAGTGAAATTTATATAACATTAACCAAATATAGCCTCATTGCCCCAGGCCAAAGTGGATACCTTATTGGATAACACCAACCGTTTATCGTCATTACTTGAAAGTGCTATTTTGTTCACACTCTGAGTAAACATTTCATGTTTTATTGACTTAAACAATACATTTTTTTTACGAATAACACTAAAATTGTACAAAACAATTTTATAATCGAGCATTTTTAATTTTTTTGTTACATTTTTCTTGGTACCTTTTGCTTTCTTTATTGACTTTTCTAATGTTTTAATACAATATAACTTTGAGCGGAGACCAATAAAATCAGTAACTATATGACCTGCCATTTCATCTTTAAAAAAGCCTGGAATCTTTTTATTTATTACTGGTAACTTATACTTGTTATCAGTAGCATAATTACTGGTGTCAAAATAATTTAAAAAATTGAATTTAATGTCTCTGTAAAAGTCATCTGTATTTACGTCATAAATAAAACTATCAGTATCAGTATAGCACAGTTCAATGCGTTCCCCATAAAATGGTTTCATTACAGAATAATGAAAATCATACATATGACACTTAGATAATTCTAATACAACAAAACCTATATAAATTGGTTTGTTGAGAATAACACGAGAAGGACTCATTTGTATCGCAACTAAATCGTCGGAGTAAACGGATGCACTATGAAAATAGGGATTTGCTATTAATTTTTGAGCACAAATCATGTTTTTGGTTTTGTTTCTAACATCAACCCATTGGCTTACAAGCTTTACATCTATCCTTTTTTCATTGTTTTCTAAAGTCTTTCCAAAAATACTATTATTTAACAATTTAAAAAAGTCTTGCTCAAACTCAGACTTTGCTTTTTGACGTAACTGTGTATTAAGATCGATATATTGCTTCAAAAAAGCACTTTGTTTGAATTCTAAACTAAATGAAACTAAAGAAATAAAAAAAATATTAATAATGAAAAATGGTAAGTTACATTTATATTGAGTAGGGCAATGAGGAAAGGAGTATAATAATTTTTAAATGTGTATAATATATACAATAAATCACAAATAAGTAAGAACCTACTATAAAACCATGTTTATTATTTTATGTTATTAAATATACATAATAAAACAACCTATTTAAAATTAACTTTATCAGAATAATAAATGGGTTCTGAATTAAGAAAGAGATCATACGACCGCTTAATAAACTTTTGAAGATGATCCCACTGTGGGGACTATTGCTCAAGCTGCAGCTTGAGCGTTACCGCCGCCTTCTTCCACCGCTCCTCCGGAGGGGTCGACACGACGTCCGCCTTGTTGTAGATCTTGAGGTCAACGTAGAACTCTCCCGACAGACCAGCGCTCCGTCTTACTTTGCCAGTGGCCACCTTGTTGATGATAGAGGAGCCGAGGTCTGATGATTTTTTAGCAATTGGGTTCTGAGCTTCCACGTCTTCCTCCAGTTTAAATAAATCAGTGGCACGATTTTTTTTACTGAAACAAACAAACCATTTTTAATTTAATACAAATACATATCAATAATATCTTACCGTTACACCAAGCTAGATGTATGACAGGGTACAGTAGACTTGAAATTACTTAAAACATTTAACTATTGTTCCCATTAAACATGTAAAAGGGTGGCATATATGAATTGAGCATTGGTTTTGAAACTTGGCTATAGATAAATTCACTAATTACTTTATTCTCTGTTGACGTTTATTTTCATGTGTTTTGGTGCAAAAAAGTGTTTTTACTTACTTACTTGACATTACACATCTTTTAATAAATAAACGTAAAAATAAATACATGTAAGTTAATATCATAAAAGTACCTTGCTTTCGATCCACTACTGTGAGCCTCTGAACCTTTTCGGTTAGAAGCTGATTTCTTCTGCTGAGGCGTCGGCGTCGGTTTCGGCACTGCAACGGAGCTATCACTTTCGTAGTCAGACCTGTAAAACACAATATAAGATATTTATACATTGTAATCGAAGCGTAGTGATAGTACCTACTTAAGGAAAAAATAACCAATTTATTTAATGTATGGCAGGGTACAGTAGACTTCAAATTACTTAGAACGTTTAACTATTATTCCCATTAAACATGTAAAAGGTTGACATGTAATGAATTGAGCATTGGTTTTGAAACTCTGCTATAAATAAATTGACTAACTACTTTATTCTCTGTTGACCTTACACATCTTTTAATAAATAAACGTAAAAAGAAATACATGTAAGTTAATATCGTTAAAGTACCTTGCTTTCGATCCACTACTCTGAGCCTCTGAACCTCTTCGTTTAGAAGCTGATTTCTTCTGCCTAGGCGTTGGCGTCGGTTTCGGCACTGCAACGGAGCTATCACTTTCGTAGTCAGACCTGTAAAACACAATATAAGATATTTATACATTGTAATCGAAGCGTAATGAAAGTACCTACTTAAGGAAAAAATAACCAATTTATTTTATTTATTATCTATTTGTTCATACGTTATTGTTGAGACTGGGAAACTATTAAATAATTATAAGAACTTATAGAAAAAAGTTTCGTTATTTTACAACTTGAAATAAAATAAGAATAAGAACAAAGGCAATACAAAGAGTTTATAACTGAATTATAGTAAAAATACTTACTTACATTTTATGAAGTTGGTTACTTCTTATACCGTATTCACTTAGTAAAACAACTTGCACGTAAATTGGTGCAACACGTAAATTAACACGTAAATTGGTGCAAGTTTACACGCGTAGGTACTCGTATTGTTACGTGAAGTGTGTAGACTGAAGAAATAGATCAAAGTAAATTTTTTGATTCAAATTCGATGTTTTTATACAATATAAAAGTACAATTTTAACAAATCTCAAACAATAATAAAATTCAACCTTAAGCCCATGACTTAAAGTTGTACCAATTATTTATGTTAGTTTAATGTATTGTTCTTTATTATTGAAAACTTATTTGCGCCATTTTCAATAACAGAAAAACAAAAGCATCATATTACAAATGTTGAAATCGCAATGCTATAGACATTTTCCACAAAACTCATCATTATATTTGCTGATTACAAATATTACTTTAATTAAGTTTGAGTCAAAACTTGGAAAAGGGTTCCGTACTCTCAGTTATTTTGTATCACTGTAAAAAAAACTTTAAAATGTATTCTCAAACTTCGGATACTGATTGGAAAATGGTGTACTCGTCAAATTCCTACATCATTTAGATAGATTCAAGTCATTCTTTTGTAAACAAATAACTAAATATTTTAGTATCGAACGAACGAGCTGAGTTCTCCGAGTCTACTTGGACAATCCACCGTTTGTATGTATGTATGTTTGTTCGACGATAGCTTGAGTAGTTTTGATCGGAGCTTGATGAAATTTGGTAGACATGTGGTAGTGACCAACACAATTTTATGTTCGAACATGAGCCAAATCAGTCAAGAGCTTACAAAGATATGGGGTTCGCTACTAGTACTTAATACGTGATTCAATTTCCTTCTAAAACTAAAATGAACCCTAAATGTGAAGTGCATCGTCAAACTTTTAGTTAAAATAATGTTAACACAGAAAATAACTCTTATATTATTGTGTTATACTAAAGTCACTTATGAAATGATACTTCTATACTGTCTTCATTTACGATTTCTTATACTTACGTCAGCTAATTAAGCGTGTTGCAGTAAACTATGAACAAATAATTTAACACCATACTTGTAAAATAAAAAAGTCATTACTCGAGATATGTAGGGGCGATCTTCGAGCGACTTTTAAAAAAGAAATTTATTTAAACTGAAATTAAATGTTATTTATTTGAAAACTCAACTAAGACTGACAATTATGGAATATCGGAAATACAGCATGAAATTAGAGTCACTGGGCCGGCCATTGGGCAATCTGCTGACTCGACGATCTTGCGGTGCGGAGTCTCAGCTGTTTCAGCAGTATAGCACGATTATGACGTGCTAACTCCTCCCTCCTTAAGATAGAACCGTGTTCCACCGGTTCGTTTGGCGGGTTCTTCTGGTGCTACTGGTCCAGGCAATGGGGTAGTTTTTCTTCCCAAGTAGTATTTGTATGTCTTCCAGGCCAGGAAAACAGCTCCAATAATGTACAGGATGATTGTGGTCCAGCTTGGGGTTAATGACACGAATGCATCTTCATAATAGTCTACATCTTGTATATTCTGAGCTTTATTTATAAGATTATGTATGTTGTCAAGTGAAATGTCCTCTAGTTGCACTTCGAGTCTTATTTCATTCGGCACGTATTGTTATTCAGGTAGCGGGATGACGTCATGTATGGTTACTGTGCTACTATGTGTCTGTAATGTCGTATTGAGTACTTCGGCGTGACATTCGTTCGAGATTGAGATGAGTTGCGTCTTCGTGAGAGTATGATATGATACTTCGTTTCCACACGTCGCTTTCAGGACTTCATGGTGATTGGTGATGAGAAGCCAGGTGTTGGGGCTGATGTTCTGAATTTTTCCTTTCTTGAGCTCCATCTTCGCGTAGGAACACGTGAGATGATGTGGTTGATGTTGAATTATAGATGTCACGCAGTCTCCCGAGTCGTCGAGTTGTCTCGTAATGAGTTGTTTGCAGACTTGGGCTTCATCCGTAATGTGGCGGCATTCTTCATTGATGTATGAATACTCTCCGCTACCAAGTACTAGGTATTTGGACTTAGGAATTATAGTGAGGTTTTGGTCATTGGGGATGGAGTATATATGAACGAGGTCATAAGGGGTTGATTCTACACAAGGAATTTCTAAGATAAAATTTAGCGAGTGTTGAGTACTATAAGCCTTGACCTCTATAGATTTCTCTATGCTATGTATATTTTCTAAACTAATCGGAGCGACAGCTGTAAAACTGAAATTTCTTTGTATATCCAGCATGTCAGCTATTAAACTTTTAGAATTAACTATACTAGGGTGCATAATACCTATCTGTGCAAATGCCATTGCATCTTCTAGTAACATAAGTTTATCTAAGATTATCTGTAAGCTAAAGTCTATTTGTATGTGCACCTGTAAAAGATTAAAATGTTTGTAGACTAAGTTAGAGTTCATGGTTATATTTTTTATCAAAAGATCTAATTTATTTTGATTCTCATTTATTATATTTAATTGTTTAGCAAACTCTGTGATAGCCTTTTGAGCTATAACTATTGATTTCTCGTGAACGTTATAAATTTTATTTTTAATGTTAGATATTTGCTGTTCTATTTTCAAAGCATCGTTATAATCTAAATTGCCAGTTATAAGTTTAACTACTGATCCTAATCCATTAAATAAACCACGCTTTACTCTACTATAAGGTGCCAGAAATATAAGTTTATTATTAATAATATTTATTTTATGCTCAATCTGATCTGTATATGATCTATGTAATTCTCCAGAAATAATGTTAGGATCTAAGGACTTAGTGCTTGCATATAGACCTGCTAGTTTAAGGGTGGTCAAATGAAGGTAAGTTATATTATAGCTACACACTAGGTTAACAGTATCTATTTGTTTAAGAACAATGCCTTGTTTTAAGAGCAATAGGCCATTGGAGTTATCTACTGGAGTAATGTTCACGGTGGCTGCTGCTGAGAGCACGAGGGCTCCGAAGAGGATTGCCCTGGAACAAGGTGAGGCCTTCGTAATAACTTAAAGTGGACTCTTATCGACTTAGAGTTAGGGTGGTTACCTATTATCTCAGCCACGTTGTTAGGGTGCAAGTGAATAATCTTATACGAACCTTTGAACACAGGCTTGGTCTTGTCGTTCCGTGCTGTCTTAGCTACCTGCTTATAAACTGTTTCACCTACCTTTAGCTGGGTTTCTTCCGCTGCTTGGTTCCGCTTTGCTATTACCTGTTCTTTGTTTTTAGAGAGGTGCGCCGCTACACACTCCTGCACAGCCTCTGCATTAGCTCTATGTTTAAGAACAAAGTCTTGGTAAAATTCTTTAGGGTAGTAAATCTCTAGAGGGTTCCTAGCAGCTGTATGTCCATATAATAGCTCATATGGGGTGTAACCTGTCGCTGAGTGTATGGAGTTGTTATAGGCTATAACTGCATATCTCATTATAAGTTGAATAGTATCATCTTTATTGGTCATACGCTGAATTCTTATGATTTCACCAATAGTTGAATGAAAACGTTCTATAGGGGAATTTGAATTAGGGTTGTAAGGGGTAGTGAAATGTATTTCTATATTGTGGGAAGCACATATTTCTTTTAAAACATCGTTATCAAATTTAGTGTCAGAATCTGTTGTGATTTTTAGGGGTAGTCCTAAGATAGAAAATACTTTTAAGAGAGCATCTGCCACATGAATGCTACTTGATCCTAGCATAGGTACTGCTTGTGCAAATTTTGAAAAGTTGTCTATTATGGTTAGGAATATTCCACCACCTGTAGAATACAGGTCCATGAAAAGATGCTGCATGGGCTTAGTAGGTGTTTCTGTTACCATTAAGGGTGGCCTTAAGGGGTTACGCTCGTATTTAGCTTTAAGACACGTATCACATTTGTTAATGTATGTTTGGATAGTTAATAACATATTGGGCCAATGGTAATTCCTACGCATGTGTTTATAAGTCTCCTGTATACCACGATGTATGTTCTTTCCTTCATGATACTTCTTAATAAGATCTAATTGCTCAGATTTATTTTCTACAAGAGTTACGCGGCATGTACATCTTATTAATTTAGGGCCTCTATCATTAAATATAGTGGTATATACTCTCGAGAAGGCAAGATACAGGTGTTCATCTATAAAGTAACAATGAAATACTCTATCAGCTATGGTATGTTCCTTAAGGAATCTAATTATCTCCTGTTCTGTGTTATTTACAGGGATGAACACATCTTTTATAGTAACTTTTGAGTTAGTAGTTCTATTTTCGACTCTATAGGTAGAACCTGGGGTAGATCTTATATAAAACTGCTTTTGCTGTCTCTCTATAGCGTCATCTATAATAGGAATGCCAATATTTTCATTGTCAGGCTGGGTATGGTTTGTAGAAACTAACTGATTGGGATCTAATGAAACTACACTCATACTATCAGATGTTGCGTCTGCTTGAGGTGGGGCAACGGACTCTACTGGGTTAGGCTGATTGTTATTATTCTCAGCTTCACGTTCTTCACGTTCCATCTCGCGACGAACATTCTCAAAAATCCTAGGTATGATCTCATCGTCCTCATTATCTTCGAAATTAACTGCTAGTGAGTCTATGCTGTTATGAAATATTTTAGCTCGAGATAAAGCGTCGGCGTTGGTATTTTGGGAGCCCTTTTTATATACTACATTATAGTCGTACTCGGCTAGTTTAAGTCTCCATCTAGTTAACTTTGAGTTGGGATCTTTAAGGGACATGAGCCATGTGAGAGGGCGGTGGTCGGTATAAATGGTAAATTTGCGACCGTACAGGTATGGTCGGAAGTACTTTACTGCCCACACGATGGCTAATAACTCCTTCTCTATTGTGGAGTAACGGGACTCTGTCTCGGATAGGGTCCTGGATGCATATGCTACGGGCTTATCTGATCCTATTTTGCCTTGGGATAAGACTGCTCCTAGGGCAAAGTTCGATGCATCTGTTGTGAGGACAAAGGGTTGATCGAAATCGGGAAACTGTAAGATGGGGTCGTTGGTAAGTACCTGTTTACATTTACTAAATGATTCCAGAAATTCAGGGGTGTGTTCAACTTTATGATTTTTCTTAAGGCACATAGTCATAGGCTTAGTCATTTTAGCAAAGTCTTTAATAAATTTTCTGTAGTATCCCACTAGGCCTAGGAAGGATTTTATTTCCTTTTGCGTAGTAGGGATTGGAAAGTTAAGAACAGCTTTTATCTTATCTTGATTAGGCTTAAGGCCATCTGAAGTAAGCTCATGACCCAAGAATTGTACGTGTTTTTGAAGGAACTCTGACTAATCAAGTTGAACTTTGAGGTTATGAAGTTTTAAACGATCGAATACTAATTTAAGCTTGAGCATATGTTCCTGAAGGGATGTAGAGGCGATGATGACGTCATCTAGATACGTAAATACGTTATCTATGCCTCGTAAGATGTGATCCATCAGTCTCTGAAAGGTACTGGGGGCGTTCTTAAGGCCAAAGGGCATACGAAGAAACACATAATGCCCTCTTTCTATGGAAAACGCAGTTTTTTCAACATCACGGGGGTGCATTTCCACCTGATGGTACCCGCTCGCTAAATCGAGGGTGCTAAAGTATTGAGCGCGTCCTAACCTATCCAGAATATCGCTTATATTTGGCAGAGGGTACTTATCCTCTATAATTCTATCATTAAGCCTCCTATAATCTATCACAAGGCGCCACTTGACCTTGCCAGAGGCATCTGGCTTCTTGGGTACGATATGAACAGGGGCTGACCATGGAGACACGCTCTCGCGAATGATGCCTTGTTTCAGTAAGTTGTTAATCTGATTTTTAATTTCATCCCTTTGCTGAGGGGCCTGCCTGTAACTGCGTACAAAAATAGGGGTGTCGTCTGTAAGCCTTAACTCATGTTTCACAGCATGTGTAAAAGTAAGGGGTATATTTTCAGAATAAAAGATATCTCTATATTGATAACATAATTTCTCAATCTCACGTTTCTCTTCTTCGTTTAAATGTTTGGTTCTAATTTTCTTTAAATTTTCGCAAAGCTCTCTATCAATATCCGGTTGCGTTTGGATTGAGTTTAATGCGCAATGGATATTAGGGGTTTCCTTTTCCACATAAGGTTGTAACACAATAGGGGGTTTATTTAAAATAATTTTCTTTTCCGGATTTAAGTTAAGAACCTCAGTAAAAAATGAGCCCTTAGTTACTTGAACTATAGCTGAAGGGGATGTTAACCCTGGCATCCACTCATGGTCCTCATGTATATAGGTACCATCGGTATAGTTTGTTTTAACTTTAATAATTTTTCGACAGTGAGGATCTACTCGGATTTTCTTAATAGGGTAATCAAAATGAATAGGTATTATAGCAGTGGATGTACGTAGTACCTTATTTTTTAAATCAATGTTACTAGAGAGCGATTTCAATAGATCTAGCCCTATAAGCCCTTTATACTTCGGATCAAACTCGAAAATGAGAAACTTGTGAGTTATGTCACTATTAAAGACCGGTGGTAGTGGTAAATATGCAACGTACGAGTGTCTAGTTACCGCGTGAGCTGTCTTTACTTCGAAAGGCTCGAAGTCAACGCAATGTTCTAATACTGTGTTTTGTATGACGTCAGGTGATATCATAGAACGCGAGGCACCCGTATCTATAAGGAATTTACCTTGGAATTCCGGTATCTCGATGTATGGGAGATGATCTTTATCTTGATGGTTTAGCTTTATCAACTCCGGTCGTCCGGCTCCTGGTCCTCTTGAAAATCCTGAGGAGTAGTTGCTTGGTCCTCCTCTGAGCTCGTAGAAGGGTAGTTCACCTCTTGCTCGTCCGCATTAGGGTAGTACTCCATAGGGTAGTAATATTGAGGTGGATAGTAATTTACGTTACCTTCGTATGGTGAGTAAAATAGCTCCTCAAATGCGAATTGCGGCGGCATCGGCTTGTTAACCGATCGCATAGTGACGTCAGAAGAAATCTGAGGTGGGTTAACTTGTTGCTGGGGAATGTTCGGCTGCCTTTGGAAATTTCCTGAGTTCCTAAAATTGCCTGAATTATTTCTAAAATTACCTTGGGGGTGTCTATTCTTCCAGGGTAACACGGAGTTTACTAACTGCTGTTTCTGCTCAGGGGTTAGATTGTTACGCTGGGGTACAAAATTATTAGGGGGTGCAAAATGTGGCTGAGGTGCAAAATTATATGGTCTAACAAAGGGTTGGTTGTTAAATTGACGCTGAAAATTATTTTGATTATTATTTGATTTAAAGTTATTTTCAGGTTTCTTATTTTGGGGGTTACTAGAGGGGTTGTTAAAGTTAGGTCCCTGTCTATAACCGGTTTTTGCTTCCTCTGCCCGTGCAGTGACTATTGCAAGCTCTAAGGTTGAGGGTTTATTAATTCTCACCCCTACGGATACTTGGAACTCTAATTGATTGACGTACTGTTCTATAGCCATGTTCTCGTAATAAGTTTTATCTGAATGCTGGCCTACCATATACAGAGTATCGAGCACATCTCTAATACGCTTGCCAAAGGACTCAGCATCCTCGTTCTTATTGCGCCGGGTGCGCGTGAGCTCCTGCATAACCTGTATTTCGTTCCTAGGTTCTCCTAAGCGCGTTATTAAGGCACGTTTTATTTCTGACCACGTATTAAGCGTACCTTCATGTGCAAGGGCATCTATAGCTGCACCACTTATCTTACTTTTAATTAAACACACTAGTGCTAAGGGGGCTGCACCCTCATTGGGTCTAATCATCCCCATAAAATTATCCATTTCTTTAATATAAAACTGTAACCTCTTAGGGTTCCCATCATACTTGGGCATAAGTTCCGAAATCATCTTATAATCTGTTTGGAACTCCATTTTTAAAAAATAAAATAGGCGTGTGCACTTAAACCTTAAATTGATTTAAAATTTTAGTTTATAATCTATAGCGATATGAGCCTACAGATAGACACACGCAAAACAATATCTTAAAATTAGACGAGAGGAAATAGAGCAGAAAGGAATGTACTTGGGAAGCAAAAGAGCACTCACCAACACAGCATTCTCTGCATCTCCTGCTCGGGTCTCGTTGAGTACAGGTCTCCAATTCTCCGGATACCCGCAAGTTGAAGCCGCGTTTACGTGACCGCCTCGAGGTTCTTCTTATCGCGGATGACAACGATTGAAACCGTTCACTCTGGTCGGCGAAGAGTCTATTCACACGAGAGGACTTATCACGAAAGTCCTAGAGTGCCGCGATCCTACCAAAAGTCGACTGCGCCAGATATGTAGGGGCGATCTTCGAGCGACTTTTAAAAAAGAAATTTATTTAAACTGAAATTAAATGTTATTTATTTGAAAACTCAACTAAGACTGACAATTATGGAATATCGGAAATACAGCATGAAATTAGAGTCACTGGGCCGGCCATTGGGCAATCTGCTGACTCGACGATCTTGCGGTGCGGAGTCTCAGCTGTTTCAGCAGTATAGCACGATTATGACGTGCTAACTCTCGTTTTAATGTTTACTTATGAAATGATCATGAGCCATAACATATGAATTAATAAGTACTTACCTATTTATTGAAACTTTTAAATACTTACGAAAATATTTTTTTGTAAGAATCGAACCCGCGGTTCTTATTTAGCGACCGTACAATTAGCCTCTGGGCCGTAATGACTTTTAGGAAAACAGCCAAAATTAATGATCCCATGTAAACATCGAACATGGTAGGTATCACATACCGACATATAGATTCAAACAAATACACGTAAAGTTACTTCATGATTACCATTTTCTTGTAATGACTGCAACATGCAAGGTAACGTGATATTTTTATTAAGATCCATTGTACACGATATTTATTTTGTTAGGAAGAAGTTTAAAAACGGATTTTACTTAATTTTGTCCAGATTTATTTAAATTGTTTATTATGTAAGGTCCTCTGTAAGTATAAATACTTCATTCAAACTTATTTTAACTTTCATAAATAGCACACACGTAATCTAAATTAAAACGTTATACAGATACAGATACATTTTCACATCTATATCCCTGACTGGCAGACAAAGCCCGGGGCCGTAAGACCCAAAGGCCACGCTTAGCGTGATAGTGGGTGTTAAGATGGAAAAGGAATCAAAATAGTGATGGGTTGCTAGCCACATCGAGTATTATCATGATTCAAATCTCGCCCATTCCCTTGATCGGCTTATACGATCTGCCGGGAAGAGAAGCAGCTGGTACATTCTAAGTTTTTTTTCTCCCAGACCAGCATGGAAGAAGATGTTATACCTAGTTTAATTGTGAATACAGTTACTACAAATTATCAAACACAAAGTTTTGTGGACCTGGATAATGCCTGCGGTAACTATACGCAGGACGTATGATTGTTTACTTATCATACTTAAAAATTATAACGTGTAAAGGGGTTCTTAGCTTACACGCGCTAGCACCGGACGCATGCTGAGTGTGCTTTTCAACTTTTCATTGCGAAAGTTAATAGGTGTGGTAGGATGTGTTTTCAGTGTTAGTATGTCTATTTAAATTTAAATTAGGATGTCAATCTAGCCAAATATGGTCACAATATAGATTAAATATCTTTTATTGTGGAAAGACATGAGACACACTGTCCCAAATATAAATTTAATAAAACTAAATCCTAAAATTCAGATGGTTATCGAACCAACCTGGTCACTGAAATCATGAATCGAAAGTATGTGGATGCCATGAGTCAAACTGACCTGAATTGTAGGTTTTGGTACAGACTAAAGCTGAAATTTCTATCTTTAATAGTTACTTGTGTGAAATGTGACAACTTGAAATTTGATGTTGTTTGAACCAATCTGGTCATAGAAAATGGGATGAGTATAAGACCTATAAATAAGGTCACACATACACACCTTGCTTCTGTGAAACAACATGAGTCAAAACTGATCCAAATTTCAGTTGAACTCATTTCATATCGGTAGTTATTATGTGTAGAATAAGTATAGTTTAGTGGTGATATCAGTGAAGATCAAAAAGTGACGTGTTTCATGTTTTATGTAACTAAGGTAATCATTTTTATTATTTCATTAGCAGTAAAGTAGCAATAAATGAGCAATCCAAGTAAAAACTTATTAGTTTAAACTATTCCTCGAATCAGTTGCCATGTCTCTTATTATTGGTAAATACGTTGATATAGTAATAACGTGTAAAAGAAATGGGCTTGTGAGTGAGAGACGTAGAAGTGCTTAGAGTGACTCGATGGTGGATAAAGATATATTATTGAGTATTTTATCCCACTGGAGTGATGAAGGGAACGAAGTGACCTGAAGAGCGGAGGTGGGATAGAGTTCTCAATAATACTCTACTTACCAAGATGGCGGAATTTGAAAAGGATCTGCAAGAAGCCACTACAACATCTGACATCACAACAGTATCCAATGACTTTACTGCATTCAAATCCTTTGTTGCCACTGTGATGCGTGACTTTCACCGTGAGTTTGAGTTGCTGAATCGGCGGCAGAGTCAACTTGACACACAACTGGATCAGTGTGAAATGAGAGGGCGCAGGAACATCCTTCTACTTCATGGCATTGCTGAGAAGGCGAAGGAGAATGTTGCATCGGTGGTAACACAATTAGCAGCCGAAAAGTTGAACATGCCGAGCTTCAATGAGGGTGACATTTGCCGTGCCCATCGTCTAGGTCAGTCGGTGCGTCAAAAGCCCAGACCAATTCTGCTTGAATTTGTCAGTTTGGCTACAAAAGACAAGTTCTGGGCATCCAAGACAAATCTAAAGGCACCGGCGTTACTCTCTCGGAGTTCCTCACCAATCGGCGACATGAGGCATTTTTGGCAGCGCGTGAAAAGTTAGGCGTTAACAAATGTTGGACGAAGGATGGGTGTATATACATCATCGATCCGGACGGAGCGAGTCACCGCATCTATTCATGTGCAGAGGTCGCCCAACTGCATATTTCTTCATCGGCCGCTCAATCCGAGCGAAACACCGACAGCGGCGACAACAACAGCACTGCTCCAGTGCCGAAGACAAATACGGCAGCGGCAGCGGCCCCGGCGGGCCGCCCGAAGCGTAGCTGTAAAAAGTGACCGTTCCCATATTGCTTTCCGGTTTTGCCACTGTCTGGTTTCAGACAAAGCCATGTTCGAGTACGTAATCACAATACGTTTTATATGAATTATGTCATACCCTTCTTAATATTCATTTTTTGAAACTTCTACAGTGGGTACCGAACACTTAACCACAAAATAAATATATATATAATGTCAGTGTCACTTTTATTGATACAGAAATCAAAGTGTGGAGGGCCTTTGATGATTTGTTATTATAGTAAATTTTTTTTTTTTTAGTAAGTACTTATCTAATAATTATCTTGTGTGTCAGAATTCTTTATTTTATTTACCAAAAATCTTCTTTTTTTTATATATTCATTTTTTTTCTACTAATCGATGAATTTCCTTCCATTACCGCCGGCGGGTGGATAAGATCTGTCTAGCAATTGAAATAATTTGAATGGTTAGATAATAGGTTAGTTACCTACATAGTGTTATTTTTATTATTATTATATTATTTATATATTATTATTATTGTTTATATACTACGATTATAAATATTTATGTAAGATGAATACTGAACTTGATGACAGTTTTAAATCGTTATCGTCATCTGATGACAGCTTCCACTCTATTCCTACATTGGGCGAAACTCTTAGTAGTACGTTTTCTGCATTCCCTATGTGCTTTAATGCTGTGCACATAAATGCGCAGAGTATTCCAGCATATTACCCCGATCTATTAGCGAGCTGTGACAATAACCTGATACATGCTATATTTATCTCTGAGTCTTGGTTAAACCCTTGCCTACCTTCTGCTTCATACTCGTAACCTGGCTTCCAGCTCATTCGAAATGATCGTACTGGTAAAGGAGGTGGAGGTGTTACCATCTATCTTCGTTTACATATTCCTTTCAATATTGTTTGTGCTTCTCAAACTGCTAATCCTTCACATGAAGCGGAGTACCTTTTCATAGAGGTCATTCTCAGTCATACTCGCGTTTTTTTAGGTGTCTTTTATAGCCCCTCTGAAACAATTAACTATTTCTCTACCCTTGAAATCCTTTTGAAAGACATTGCACCTTTACGTAATCAAGTTATAATAATAGGTGATTTCAATACGTGTCTCCTTAAGAATGATAATCGCACTTCTACCTTATTATCTCTTGTTGAAGCTTGCAACTTGTCTGTTCTTCCACTTCAAGCAACACACCATTTTCCTGGTTGCAATCCATCTCTTCTAGATCTTGTCCTGGTTTCCTCAACTGATCTCGTCGCTACTTATGGGCAATTTAACGCCGATATGTTCTCCTATCATGACCTTATATTTCTGTCTTATAAACTTCGTCCCCCAAAAGCGCGATCCAAAATACTTATGCAACGAAATTTTGGTTCAATGAATGTTGAACTTCTTAGAGAAGATGCAAAAAACTGTGACTGGGATGTCATAGCGGACCTTGCTTCTGTTGATGAGCAGGTTGAGCAGTGTAATAAAATAATTATCGATCTTTACGATAAGCACGCTCCCGTTTGCCCTGTTAGAGTGAAGCATTTCCCAGCACCTTGGCTTAATGATGATGTTAGAGCTGCTATCCATGTAAAAAATTGCTGGAAGTCAAAATTTAAATCTGATCCAGAGAGATATAGAGATAAATATATTGAGGCACGCAATAATAGCAATAGGAAGTGTAGAGATGCACGACGCCGCCATATTCATCAATCCGTGGAGAATGGAGATCCAGCCAAAGTGTGGAAATTTCTAAAGTCACTTGGACTTGGTAAAAATAATGTTAGTTCCTCCAAAAATTTCTATATTAATCTCCTTAACAACCATTTTTCTGCTTAAAATAAATTTGGTGGCAAATACGTTAAACCACCTTTCTTCATTACCAACTCCTGACTATTCACCTTTCTCATTTAGTCAGGTGACTGATAGTGATGTTCAGAAATGTTTGTTATCAGTATCTTCCAACGCAGTCGGAGCTGATGATATTAGTCGTAATATGATCTTGCCTATCCTAGACATCCTTCTCCCCATCATTGCTATTATTATGAACAATTCGCTATCCAGTGGTACCTTTCCTTCCGCATGGAAAGATGCCAATTTACTCCCATTCCTAAAAAATCTAATCCGGCATCGCTTTCAGATTTCCGTCCTATTTCCATACTCCCTTTCCCTTCTAAAATCCTAGAACGATTGGTTTAAATGCAACTTAATTCCTTTCTTAATAAAAACAATCTCCTCAATCCATTCCAATCCGGGTTCCGGGAAGGTCATAGTACGACTACCGCATTAGTGAAAATCACAGATGATATTCGTCATGGGATGGAAGATTCGAAAGTTACGGTTGTGGGTCTTCTTGACTTTAGCAACGCCTTCAATACGGTGGATTTCGATGCTCTCCTAGATCTGATGCGCTCTCTGAACATATCTCCTTCAGTCATTAACTGGTTTCATTCCTATCTACACGGTCGCCGGCAGCGAGTGCGCATTGAGAATGATTTTTCTTCCTGGTGCCACACGTCTTCCGGTGTACCACAAGGTGGTGTGCTATCCCCAATGCTATTCGCACTATTTATAAATTCTATAACTCTTCAGCTCCGCACTTCCTATCATCTATATGCAGATGATCTGCAAATTTACAGTCACGCAACATTGAATGATCTGCCTAATATTATTGGCACAATTAATAGTGATCTGTCTCTAATATCTAACTGGAGCAAAGCCCATGGACTTATAGTAAATCCTGCCAAAACGCAAGCTATAATAATAGAAAGTCGATGGTATATTTCTCGAATAGATTGGCAGTCCTTACCACCTATTGTCGTTGAGGGTGTTAAAGTAGACTATGGCGAAAAAGTGAAAAATCTTGGGGTAGTATTCGACAGAAATTTATCGTGGATTCCGCAGATTGCGGATGTTAGTCGGAAGGTATTTGCCTCCGCTGCATCTCTCAGAAAACTCAGGAATTTCTTACCTGTTACAACTAAAATTTCGCTTGCACAATAATTACTTGTTCCTATCCTAGATTACGCCGACTCTTGCTATCTCAACATCACTGAGGAGCAATTGGATAAGCTTGAGCACCTTCAAAACTTTTGTATCAGGTTCATATTTGGACTACGCAAATATGATCACATTTCCATCTACCGTGCGCAACTCAAGTGGCTCCCAATCCGACTTCGACGTAACTATCACGTTCTTTCACTCTTATACTCCGTACTTTTTATTCCAACTTCTCCTCCCTACTTAAAGGAGCATTTTACTTTTCTCCATCAGGACAATAATCGCCCCACGCGCAGCATCAATGCTTTGCGTCTAAAAATTCCTTCTCATTCGACCGGATTCTACTCCAAATCCTTTACAGTACAAGCTGTCTACCTTTGGAATGCTCTTCCTCTTGAAGTTCGTACTGCTCAGAGTAAAACCATTTTTAAAAATCGCCTTTTTAAATATTACTTGTTGTTATAATCAGTTATGTTCAGTGTTACCAATAATGTATTTATATAAGTATTTTATCTATTATTTAAATGTATGTTTATATAATTATTTTTTGTATCGCATAGGTATGTTTTATTTATATTTATAATATAATATATTTACATATGTATTATATGTTTATGTATTAATAATATGTAAGTAAATTAACTATAGGTATAATTACTGCGCCCACCTAATTTTAAATTATTATTTTTCCTCCACCCAAAGGTTGGCTGGAAGAGATTGCATTCATAGCGATAAGTCCGCCTTTGTGCCTATATTGTTTCTTGTTGTTGTTGTAATTTTTTATGTTTATAATGGTGCAATAAAGTTAATTTGTATTGTATTGTTCATCAGGCTGAAGAAGTCATTTTTATATTTCTTATTATAGTTTAGCTGGACCATTATGGTCCTGTATTATTTTATTTTTTTATTTAACTTAATTACATGAATTGTAATCGGCGGACTTAAGGCCGTAGGCCTTTTCTACCAGTCAACCTACAGGTGGTGTTGACATGCAAACTTTTCGGAAATATGTGCAAAACTTTTTAATATTAAAACTGAAAACACTTACTTATAAATTATTAAACAAATGAAACCTACGCACATACCTATGTTAATAATTATAAATATTGATACAAACCACAGTAATAATATACTACGTACAAATACAGACTAAATGAGAATACACAAACATATAAATATAAAGTAATTATTATTAAGCTATTGCATAGCTTCTATCGCGGGCCTTGAGCGCGGGGACCGAATCCAAAAATTCCGTAACGAAAAAACCTCACGCTCTCCACTCCGCCTACCATGTAGGTTGCCGCTTCGTCTCCGTCGTCCGTTTGCGACGTTGCCGTCCTTCCTTGTTTTATTAAATATACAAAATATATTAAATATACTACACTAGTGGTTCGCCGCGAACTTAGACCTCGCGATATTATTCCAAAACTGAACCAATTTTAATGTCCAGTAAAACTGTGATTTAATGAAACTGTGATACATTATTCACTACCACAGACATAGATATTTCACTACCAATTCGATATC
This sequence comes from Acrobasis consociella, assembly GCA_963555685.1. NCBI lineage: Eukaryota > Metazoa > Arthropoda > Insecta > Lepidoptera > Pyralidae > Acrobasis > Acrobasis consociella. Next base: position 12,621,106 of record OY743125.1, on the reverse strand, counting down.
TACCGTTGCAGGAAACAGATTTTCCAACCTTCTTTCTTCGTCTATTCTGAGCTGCAAAAGTTTCATTTTATAATTTTTTTCAAACAATTTCAATCAAAACCTGGATCAAATTCAATATCCCTAAGACATTTAAATCTTGAAAGAGCAACGTGTGTACATCCAGCCGCTAACTATTTTACGCCTAAGTCTGATCATCACCCAGCGGCTTCCAGCGACCTTGGTCAGGTCGACAAACCACCTTGCTGGTGGGTGTCCTACGCTTGGCTTGCCAGTACGTGGTAGCCATTTGAGTACCTTTTTGCCCCATCGGCCATCGGTTCGTAGATTCGTAGCGCTATGTGTCCGCCCACTGCCATTTTAACGAGCTAATCCGCTGGGCTATGTCAGTGACTTTACGTTCTCCTACGAATTTCCTCATTTCTGATTCGATCGCGTAGATAAACAATGAGCTTACCCCTTTCCATAGCGCGTTGCACCTTTAGCCCTCTTATGAGACCCATAAGTAAGGGACCACGTTTCAGATCCATAAGTTATCACTAAAACACACATTGTTTGTAAACTTTAGTCTTAAAAAACTGAGGTATTATTGACGAGAAGACACTGCGTAGCTTCCCGAACGCTGCTCAGCCGAGTCGGATTCGTCGAAAAACCTCTTCCTCGAAGCTGAAGCTTCCTGCCTGGATCAATTGACCCAGGTCTACAACTTCGAGGGTGGAGCTCCCAACACAAACAAGTAGGGGCGCAACATAGACATTCCACATTACTTTCGTTTTGCCCATGTTCATTTTAAGGCTCATTATCATTTCAGCCGCATATCGTTCACTACTGGACATAGGCCTCTCCCAAAGATTTCCAAAATGACCGATCTAGAATAGCTGGAAAGCGCTGGATGCAAGCCGCTCTAGATCGGTCATTTTAAGGCTCTCCTGTTGGGAAACTCGGTTTAGGTCTGGGAGCATAGTACATACATACTTAAGTCTTCCATCGATCTGCCATGACAACGATATAATCGGCAAATCGAAGGTGAGTAATATACTCGCCATTGATGTTAATGCCAAATCCTTCCCATTCCAGAAGCTTGATCTTCCAGTGCAACGGTGAACAGTTTCGAAGATATAACGTCTGTTTACACCTCTATACAGTGGAATTGCCGTCTTCCACTGCTCCTGTACTCGGACTGACATAGTGGCGTTATTGTATAAGCACTTCAACACCTCAATATACCGATAGTCAATACGGCATCGCTGGAGACTGAAGCACGGCCCATGTTTCGTTCAAATCAAAGGCTTTTTCATAGTCCACTATTCCCAAGCATAACGGCCGGTTATACTCCTTCGCCTTCTCTATAACCTGCCGCAGCGTATGTATGTGGTCCATGGTTCTAAAGCCCTTACGGAAACCGGCTTGTTTGGGAGGCTGGAAGACATCAAACCTGTTTGCGGGACGATTCGTGATGACCCTCAAAAACAACTTATATACATGACTAAGACACGTGATAGGCCTAATAGTTCTACAATAGAGTTGAAGAACAGGATCACAATGCCCTTGTTCCACGCTTCTGGCGTTACACCCTCGAGCAGAATATAATTAAAGAGCCTCTGAAGGACTTTCAGTAGCAGCGTTCCGCCCGCTTTCAGAAGCTCTGCTGTGGTTCCATCCTCGCCCGGCGCCTTGTTGTTTTTAAGCTGTTTAAGGGGCCATCCTAATCTCGTACAGGCTGATGTCCGGGACATCTTCGGTATAGTGTCGGGTTAGCTTGGCTCTCGGGCAAACGCCAACGTCCTCGACTACTTTATTCAAAGTGAGTCCTTGCGATATGTGCACATTTATTGCCCAGGCAAGCGATAGTGGAAATTGCGTTCGTGAGCATGACACTTGGCCAGTTTTCCAGGACCGGGTCATGCGTGGGATGGGAACCGTGTTCTGGTAAGGATTCTTGCCCTCAAATCTCCACAGCGTGCTCACGCATTGAACGCTAGCGCTGTAAGCGTTCAAGGTATAGATCCTGATTTTGTACTTCCCTTGCGTACTCACGCTGTGAACACAAGCGTTTGCAGCGTTCGGGCGAAGTTTCTTGCTAAAAAAGCTCTTATTGGCACGAGAAGTACCTACTGGCATATTCCCTTAGTTGCGACTCTCTACGTAAAACTACTTCGTGGGCTTTGGTTGCCGCTGATTTCTTGTTAGTTTGTGGCATTATTACTAATACTACAACAGAAGCACAGACAAGCAGCGATATTGAATGAACCAAGTTCGCTCAACAAAATTGCTAAATTTAGTAAACTACCTAGTAGTTCGCCGCGAACTTAGCCCTCGCGATTATTTTTCGCAATTCAGTTTCCTTAATAACCCCTAGATGGCGCTATCCAAAGTTAGAACGCGCTATGGTTTCGTTTTGCTACATAATCGCGGACATTTTTATTAATATTTCAAAAACTACTGAACCGATTTTGATGCCCAACGAACTTGAAAATTCTATTGATATTTCCTACGTGCCTACCAAATTTCATCAAAATCAAACCATCGGTTCGGCTGTTATCGCGGTACAAACATACATACATACATACATACATACATACATACATACATACATACATACATACCTACATACATACATACATACATACATACATACAATGTGTTTTCGCCCCCAACTCGATTTAGAGACCTCGCTCGCTTCGCTCGCTCGGTCAATAAATTTAAATACTAAATAAATATAACTACATTATACATATATATATATATATATATATATATATGTATATATATATTTATAACCCGTAACCGTTTCGACGTCCCATACAGACGTAAATGCATTTAAAATAGCGTCCACCCGCTTTTTGCGTCCCATATACGGTCGCCAGATCGATTTCAATCGCCAAACCACTCCTCGTGGCCTAAAGTACCACAAGGATTAATTATTTAAAAAAAAATTGGACTCCATTTTGGAACCACTCTACACAAACTTGTATTTTCATTAGTTCTTGATTATTCCACTTCAATGGAGCAGCGCTGTAGTTGCGCAATATACCGTTGGCAACAATGTAATGAATGAATACGACCAGTGAGATTGTTATGACTAATGACTAATAAGAATTCGGCTTATCTACTTCCTGGCGTGGCTACACAGTGACCTTTGCCTAGTACAAAATAAAATGCATTACTTACATCTAACACTAATTTTAAGTTTTAACTCAATATATAAGGTCTAACAAAATATACTGAAACGATTTTAAGGGTGAATTCAGTGCATGATACTGAACAACTTACCCCAAGGAACACGTATCAAAATATGATAAGTAATGTTTGGCCTACCATACAAGTTGACCGATCAGCTGATCCAAGTGTAAAGAAAGCCAAAAATCATTTTCCATATTTCGACATATGTTTCTTGGAGAAAGTGGTTTACTAACACAGACTGAAGTCGCCCTTAAAATAGTTTCAGTATATTTTGTTACACCTTATATAGTCGACACTCTGAACATACAGTTCAACGTAATATTCCGTCCGTCAGTATTATGGAATATCTTGTACAAGACGATTTACTCTATAATACTCACGGTCACGATACTTAAAAACAACTAAGCTGAAAAGAATACGTGTTATCATTTAATAATAAATAGTTAACAAACTTGGAATATTAGTGTTCAGTGGTCTTTACATTTAAATAATTGGCCAAGTGCGTGTAAGGCCACGTGCAGTGTAGGGTTCCGTAGTTTCAAATGCCAACTTTGAGTTCATGCCACTAAAACGTCTAAGTATCTATTGAATTTTTTACGAAATTTTCGAGTACATTTTATAAGTTGATCGCCTATAACTTTTAATTTGTTAACACCCTACTTAGCTCTGATAGTTTTCCTATAAACTACATTATATATACTATAGCTGTGATTTTTTTCACGTGTCCATATATAACCGTTTAGCAGATAGATGGGGGGGACACGTGACTTTAACAAAAAAATTCACTTTAAACCTAAATATTTCAGACACGGATCCCTAAATCGAAAAATGGTGTTCCCAAGCTCACAATATTTTTGAAAGACCTATTTAACGATACCCCACACAATGTTTTTGTAGAGAAAAAAAATATTGACTTCCTCTTTACTTGTATGGCAGCTACCCTAAAAAAAAATTGTTTCCATATTTTATTTTAAGACTTTCGCCATAACTGATATACATATCCATGCCAAATTACAGCTTTCTAGTACTTATAGTTTCTGAGTAGGACCGCGGATGGACAGACAGACAGACAGACAGACAGACAGACAGACAGACAGACAGACATGGCGAAACTATAAGGGTTCCTTGTTTACTACGGAACCCTAAAAAAGGACAAAAAGTTTGTATTCTTCTTGATTTGTTTTTGATTTGGCAGTATTTATTTTTAACCCCCAATAAAAAAGAGGTATGTTATAAGATTGACGTGTGTGTTTGTTTTGACTGTATTTTTTTGTGTGTATATTATGTGACAACTCCACCATTAATGAATTGATTTTAAAAAATCTTTTTGCATTTGATAAAGTACGCTTTCAATTCAGTTTATATAATATTTCATCAAAATCGTTTGATAAGTTTTGTAGTAGTTGATTGTTATATCTTTAAGATAGCATTATTATATTTGAAAGCTACACTTACTCAGCTATACTTTTTTTTAGATTGATGGATCAGGGGCTAATTGAAATTTTCAGTTTCCATACTGATCTGTTAGAAAAAGATAAACATAGAATGTGCCAGCTGCTTTTCTTCCCGCGCAGTACGTAAAAGATATATGAGAGAACGGGTGAAGAACTAAGGAATATTTTTAATAGGCGATGCGGCTAGCAACCCAAAAACAAGATCAAATAGTGATATTTGATCCCATTTTTTTACCTAAATGCCCACAAACTTGCTGAATGTGGCCTTTGGGTTTTGTACCCCAGGGCTTTGTCTACACTGTAAGGTGTCCGTGATAGTATGTATGTATGTTACTTCGTCACTTTTGGTGTTCCGTAACCAAAGGGTAAAACCAGGACACTATTACTAAAATTTCACTGTCCGTCTTTCAGTCTGTCACCAGACGGTATCTCAAGAGAGTTTGTATGGTTACATATTATGTACTATGACAACAAATACAATAAGCGGCCAAGTGCGAGTCGGACTCGCCCATGAAGGGTTCCGTAGTAGCAAATAACATAATATAAAAGTCTTGTAGTATGTTTTTTTTAATTTTTATATTTTAGTTGATTGAATGAAAGGTAAATTGCCGTTTATGATAATGACGTATTAAAAAAAAACTACTTACTAGATCTCGTTCAAACCAATTTTCGCTGGTAGATTTCACGGTAATGAACATCATATATTTTTTTTAGTTTTATCATTCTCTTACTTTAGAAGTTACGGGGGGGGGGGGGACACACTTTTTTCCACTTTGGAAGTGTCTCTCGCGCAAAGTATTCGGTTTAGAAAAAAATGCTATTAGAAACCTCAATATCATTTTTGAAGACCTATCCATAGATATCCCACACGTATGGGTTTGATGAAAAATAAATTTTTGAGTTTTAGTTCTAAGTATGGGGAACACCCAAATTTTACTGTTATTTTTCTATTTTTGTGTCAAAACCTTAATGCGGTTCACACAATACATTTACTTACCAAGTTTCAACAGTATAGGTCTTATAGTTTCGGAAAAAAGTGGCTGTGACATACGGACGGACAGACAGACAGACAGACAGACATGACGAATCTATAAGGGTTCCGTTTTTGCCATTTGGCTACGGAACCCTAAAAACCAGTATAAAATATTTAAGGCGGGCTCCCATACAAGAAAAAATATTTTTGCCGTTATTTGCTCGTTAATGGCATGGAACCCTTCCTGCGTGAACTCGACTCGCTCATAGCCGGTTTTTAGGGTTCCGTAGTAAACAAGGAACCCTTATAGTTCCGCCATGTCTGTCTGTCTGTCTGTCTGTCCGTCCGCGGTCCTACTCAAAAAACTATAAAACTATAAGTACTAGAAAGCTGTAATTTGGCATAGATATGTATATTAATCATGGCGAAAAAGTCGTAAAATAAAATCTGGAAAAAAAATTTTTTTTAGGTTAGCTGCCATACAAGTAAAGACGTAGTAAATTTTTTTTTTCGACAAACACATTGTGTGGAGTTTCGTTGAATAGGTCTTTTAAAAACATTGTGAGCTTGTTAACACCATTTTTCGATTTAGGGATCCGTTTCTGAAATATTTGGGTTTAAAATGCAAATTTTTGTTGGAGGCAAGTGTCCCCCCCCCCCTATCTGCTAAATGGTTACATATGGCCACGTGAAAAAATTCACAGCTATAGTATATATAATGTAGTTTAAAGGAAAACTATCAGAGCTAAGTAGGGTATACAAATTAAAAAGTTATAGGCGATCAACTTATAAAATGTAGTCAGAAAAAGAAATTTCATACAAATTTAATAGATAATTAGTTTTAAACGTTTTTAGTGGCATAAACTCAAAGTTGGCATTCGAAACTACGGAACTCTACACTGCGCGTGGCCCGACACGCACTTGTCCAATTATTTAAAGCTAAATTCAAATATTTTTCTACACTTACGTAAAAGCACAGACACAGATTAGTTCCAATAAAATGTTATCAAAATAGTTTTTAGTAGTTTTCTTCCATAAGGTCAGTCCGTCCAGTTTGATCATTTTTTCAGTTATTTACACATTTTGTAAGTAGGTTTTGTCTTATTTCTAGTTCATCCGTTTGAACAGCCAGGCGACAACTGTCTTTACATACGGTTATTGATAATAGCTGCAAGTGATCCCAGGATGGTTAATTATTTAGACGTGGATAAATTTTTAACGCGATCGGATTATGAACAGTTGTTAAGTAATAATTTGCTTAGGCCTTGGGACATCTTACTTTCACTACCACAACATTTAGTCATTAATTTAAACTTTGATCATAATGTACTAATTTTACTTTAACAGTCATGGTTTTGGTGCAGTAACTGTACCTATGTAGTGTATGACCATTACCCAAAAGATGAGTGCGAATATTGCCATCAAGTAAGCTAGGTATTTATTGTTATGTCTCAGATTTTTTTCTCTGATCCGTAAATATTAAAAACAGCGATGCCTAATGTGTAGTTATCATTCCAGTAACATATCGTATTAACTTTTCATTTAATTTTAATTTTTTTTATTTTTATTTTTAAATCAAGTACCTATTACAAGAAAGTATAATTCGAGAAGCAAATAAGCGGCTAAGTGCAAATCGGACTCGCCTATGAAGGGTTCCGTAGCAGCAAGTAACATAATATAAAATTCTTATAGTATGTTTTTTTTATATTTGAGTTGATTAAATGAAAATTAAGGGTCCTCCCCGCGCTAACGACCTTGAAAACACAAAAAAATTAATTTCTCTTTCTGTAAGTGAGATTATTTGAAACCCTCCTACAACTTTTTAGCTAGTATCCTGAAGTTTCATTAGAACCTCGAAAATCATTGAAATAAAATACCCTGAATTTTCCTTTGCAAAAAATACTAAAAACGGCCATTTTTGACTTTTTTTGTAAAGGTTTCTAAACCGGATAGTATTTCAATGACTTTCGAGGTTCTAATGAAACTTCAGGATACTAGCTAAAAAGTTGTAGGAGGGTTTCTAATAATCTCACTTACAGAAAGAGAAATTAATTTTTTTGTGTTTTCAAGGTCGTTAGCGCAGGGAGGACCCTTAAACTACGGTTTACGATTTATGACGTATTAAGAAAAGTTATTTGCAAGATCTCGTTCAAACCAATTTTCGCTGGTAGTTTGCATGGTAATGAACAGGGGGGGGGGAGACACATTTTTCCTCTTTGGAAGTGACTTTCGCGCAAACTATACAGTTAAGAAAAAAAATGATATAAGAAATCTCAATATCATTTTTGAAGACCTATCTATAGATTCAGTTCTAAGTAAAGGGAACTCCCCAAAATGTATTTTTTTTTCTACTTTTGTGTAAAAATCTTAATGCGGTTCACAGAATGCATCTACTTACTGAGTATATTTTTTAAAGTTTCGGAAAAAAGTGGCTGTGACATACAGATGGACAGACAGACATGACGAATCTATAAGGGTCCCATTTTTGCCATTTGGCTACGGAACCCTAAAAACGTTAAAAGGAACTATGAAGAAAATCTTAACTAAATTATATACTCCATTAATTTATAAGTTTCGTTTTTTTATACTTGTAAGTTGGCCAACAAGCATACCTACGGTCCACCTTATGGACCGCTGTTGCCGTAGCCTATGAATGTTTGCAACCCCAGAATGTACTAGCTGCTTCTTTTCCCGCGCAGGCCGTAATAGCTGGCAAAGAGTTCAAACAACCTCAGTAACCATTTCAATAGGCGATACCGCTTAGCAACCCGTCACTAATTTGATTCCGTCTTTTGCATATATGCCTACCAAAGTGCTAAATATAGCTTTAGGAATTACCTATAACCTTGGGCACTGTCTTCCCCGCTAGGCATAAAGACGTGGTAGTATGTACGTATGTCAATCTTCCATGCTGTTCTGGAAGCGAAATAAAAACATACAATGTACCAGCTGCTTATCTTTCCGGGCAGGTCGTAAAAGTCGATCAAGGGATATAGCGCCGTACAACCTTTGCCAATTTTTTCTAACCTAGGGTTGCTTTTAGTTTACCTTTTGGCTTGCAAAAAGTAACCTCGTCAAATCACCTAGTTTAGGATTAGCGGACCCCGGATTATGAAACGATACCGCTGAAAATGCAACCGGAAATACACTAAGATAAGAAGAAGAAGTATTTACGTATATATCACACTGTATGCATGCGAAGAAAATTGGTGTAACAAAAAGTATTGTTTTTCTGTTAAAATTTGGGGTAAAATCCAATTGCCTTAAAGTTCTATAAATAACCGGCTAAGCGCGAGTCGGACTCGCGCACGAAGGGTTCCGTACCATTATCTATAAAAATCAAGTTTTTTGTATGGGAGCCTTATCTATTATTAAAGTAAAAATATAACTGAGTATTTTGATATATTATTTCAAGTGCCTACCTGTTGCCATTATTGTTATCGAGCAAAAAATGGTCAAAAAATCGCTTTTAATGTATGGGAGCCCCCCTCAAATATTTATTGACCGAGCGAGCGAAGCGTCTCAGTTTCGAGACTAGCCAAAAATTCTCTTGTTCGTCTGTCTGTCTGTCTGTCTGTCGATCTGTCTGTTCTCGCCTACAGGTCGCATTTCTTAACCGATTCTCATGAAATTTTGTAAGCAGGTTCAGCAACTAAATAGAATTTTTTTGTCGAGTCAGTTCTTCGAAAATTTTCAAAATAGTGGAAATATGGGGGTTGAAAATTTTAAAACTGTCATATAGCCGCCATTTCAAAATATTTTTAAAAAATGTCATTAGACTTTTTTGTTGCTATTTTGAAAACGATATTTTTTTATTTGAACAACTTTTTTTGTCTGAACAACTTTTTTATACGTTATACTTAAACGGGTTTAGGGTGACTCGCGAAGTCTAGGTGACTAGGCCGTAACAAATGTACAATACAAATCCTCTTACAAAATATACTCAAACTATTTAACGGTTAATTTAGTCCGGGCTACTGAACAACTTTCTTAAAAATACATATCTTCCCTGGGGTCCAGAAGTAATTTCTCTGAATAACTATTATGGTTATTATTTTGAGTTTCATAAGTAGTTCTATAAATTTTATCATATTTAACCGACTTAAACGAAAAGGGTTTTGCTTATTTTACGATTAGTTTTTTTTTTTCAGTTTTTGCTTATTTTTTGCTTGATTGATTGTTGACTTGTTTATTAAATTTAGCAATTTTGTTGAGCGAACTTTCGTTCAAGCGCTATCGCTGCTTGTCTGTGCTTCTATAGTAGTATTAGTAATTATGCTACGAACTAACAAGAGATCAACAGCAATAAAACCCCGCGAAGTAGCTTTACGAAGAAAGTAAGAAACCAATGAGCAGCAGCATAGAGCCATGGCAATACAAATAAACATTTAAACCTGTTTTTCCAACATCGAGCTGACTTTGTCATTTGAAAAATTACCCATCCAGAACTGAATTTCAGCATCACGGTAGACCTCATATCCATGGGATTGTATGGTTGAAAGGTACTCCTGACATTTCAGAGATAGATCGAAAGTCATTTGAAGAAAGGGCTGTGATTGGCAACTATTTTGGAAATTTGGTCACAACCATGAATTCGCATATCGGTAAACCTGCACCTATAATAAAATTCATCCAAATTAGGTACATTATTCTGAAATAATAATCGCGATGTCTAAGTTCGTGGCGAACTACTGGTTTTATTTTGTTTTTAGTATTTGTTGTTATAGCGGCAATAGAAATACATAATTTGTGAAATTTTCAACTATTTAGCTATCGCGGTTCTTAAGATACAGCCTGATGACAGACAGACGGACAGATGGACAGACAGCAAAGTCTCAGTAATAGGGTCCCATTTTTACCCTTTGGGTACGGAACCCTAAAAAGTAAGAAAGACAGACAGCGGAACCCTCTGATTACAGAATCCTTATCATTACAAAGTATTTTAGCTGAAGCACACAAAATCAGCTATAGTTTTATACAAATATTATTTAATGTATAAAAAAACTAGCCGTCTGCCCGTGACTTCATCAGCACAAACATTATCATGTCTTTGTACAGAGAGCGATCGGTTATGATTTTATTATATGTATTGATATATATACAGCAAATTTTGCAACGTTTCAAAACGATACGTAACAAAGTATGAACAGAATGGACGTCATGTGCGTGGAATTTGGGAGAATGGCTGAAATATATGGCGACGCCCAGTAAGAGTTGATTTGAATGTGGATTCTAATGGGTGCCAGGCTAAACATAAATTGAATATTAGTAAATATAGTGTTTTTTGTAGTTATAAATACATAACCTAATATTGTATACGATTATAAAGCAATATACGCAAAGATATGAAGACAAAAGCTATTGGAACACATGGACGCAATACTAATGGAAATTAGAAAGACGCCAAAACATAACTGGGATTTAAATATATATATATATATATATATATATATATATATATATATATATATATATATGTATATATTATACATATATACATATTAAATAAATATTTTCTATCTGTCTGACAGTTTATGCAGATAATAATCGCTTTTTTGAACGCAAGGCGACTACAAGATTTGCGATTATCTACTGGGAGGGCATTCCAAAGCTGTACGGCTGTAGCAGTGAAAGAATGACGGAAAAACCCACTCCGACAACTTGGTATCTCAAGGAGAAGGTTATTGGACGAGCGAAGCTCTCTGTCGTGTGTGATACCCAGAAAAGTAAATCTTGATTTCAGATAGAACGGAGTTCTTGGGTCAAAAAGAATCGAAATCGAAAAGGGTACACATAATGTGTAAATTACGACGTTGGCGTATGGGTAGCCACTTAAGTTCAGAACGGTAAGGCGATATATGGTCGTACTTACGAAGGCCAAAGATGATGCGCAGACAGTTATTTTAAAGTCGGTCTAGTTTGTTTAGAAAGTTGCAGTTCAAGTCAGAGTAACATACATCAGCATAATCTATATGGGGAGAATAAGTGAGTTTACCAGCATAATTTTGATATTAACAGGGAGAAAGTTTTTTAATTTATAAAGTGAACGAAGGGCCCCTGTAACTTTTTGACCTGGGATATTTGTGAGTTCCAACTAAGATTCACATCGACATGCAATCCTAAATCCTTTACGCTAGTACAAAAGGGAATTTTAATGTTGTCATAGCATACAGGTGGAAGGGCGTCTTGATCTATACGAGTTGTGAGCTACCAACTAAAATCACCTGGCATTTGTTTGGATTGACCGTAAGCCCAAACCGTCTTGACCAGTCACCTATTGCTCTTAAATCAGTATTTATCTGACGAATGGCAACATCTATATTATCTACCTCTGTCTGTGCATAGAGCTGCAAGTCATCGGCGTAAAGGTGATACGGGCACTGAAGTTCTTTTGTTACAAAATCGATAAAAATAGAAAATAGTAAAGGAGAGAGTATTCCGCCCTGCGGGACGCCAGAGTCTAGGTCACACCAATCCAATGAACATTCATCAAGGCGAACTGATTGCTGGCGATCCCGAAGATAAGTAGAGAACCAGTCTACAGCGGACGAAGAAATTGAATGATGAGAGAGGATAGTAAGAAGGATATCGTGGTCGACGGCATTAAAGGCGTTCGAAAAATCTACCAAACCCAACACAGTGACTTTCGTATGATCCATGCCTTTTTTTTTTTTTGGAACGTAGTTCCTTATCGCGCGTTGCGAAAGGAGGCTAGACGAAAAAAAATTAAGACCAAAAGTTGTAACGACACTTTTTGGTACCTGTAGTTGTAAGCCGTGCGGCGTGCACCTGTTTCTCTGTACGCTTATAAGTTATAACTAAAAAACTACTGGACAGATTTTGTTGCAGTTTTCACTATTAGATAGATCGTTTATTCCGGATGGTTTATGTATATAATTTGTATGTATTTTATTTATATTTACTAATGTTTTTGTCAAAAAAGTGATTTCGGACACTGCAGTTAGGCACTTTCAGAGCTAACGCTGGCTAAGATTTAAAAGATATATAAAAACAATATATCAGAAAGTTGTAGGTCTCTAAAAGGTCTACAAAAAAGTCCGCGATAGCATATGTCTATCTCCTAAGGTTAGGTCACAATAACAATTTTTATGTTTATGCCACGCGTACAAGTTTTAAATAATATTTTCACCGACAGGATATTAATCCTTATCCTTTTAAATATTTTAGATACCTTGGTTTTTTAAAGTAGATTAACATTGTCCTTTACAGTATGGCAATCAAATGTATAGTTTAGAAGATATCACGAAATCAAAATTAAGCGAAATCTTTTATCGGAACGTGATGATCACGGAGCTGTCGCTAGATGGCGTTTTCGGGACAGGCGATAGATAACAATACTTTAGTTCATCAATCCAAAAATGAATTTCCACTCTTAGCGTTGGCCATTCTGAATCATCCATCAAGCTCCTCAAATGTAGGGATTTCTACTAAGTACCTAACCTATCTAGAGGTATACTATAGTTAGTTATTCTAGATTTTTTCTAGATTTTTAAATATTAATTTGTGCTACGTTGCTACGTAGGTTACGTTTGTACTATCATGTCTATCCCTAACGAGGTAAAACGCCTTCACTCATCATCATGAAACTCCACAAAAAGTATGTAGACACTTCTACAAAGACCTACCTGTAGTTTTTTTTTCAAAAATCCACGCACCAATTTCTCATAGGTCTTGGGTCAATCCACATCTGACGACCATACCACGGTCAAAAATATCTTGGGATGGGTGGGCAACAAGGGATGGCTGGTGCCAGTGCCCAGTATGCAATTGACCTCGGACGTATGCGTATGTTGTGTGATGTGGTTTTACTGTACAAGTTCTTGAAAATTGGTCGAACTCTTCAAAAATGCGGTCTTTTTTTGTTTAATTTTGGTTGTAGTAGGTCTTGAATATTGGTTAAACTATTTAAAATTGCGGTTGTTATTGGTTAAACGAAGAAGGTACTGGTAACCATTTTTAGTTTTATATGCCATAATTACGAGAATAACTGCCTTTTTAATGACTGAACTGATCGAGATATTAAAGTGCAAAGTTAAAATTTTCGGTCTAACCGCGGCTTAGACCGAGCGCGATATCATTGATGACGTCACGGGCCCAGAGGGATAGGTCTCAAGAGAGTAAAAGAGTCTTCTACTGATCGGCTTAGCGCCTATCATTAGATAGGAACAGGCACATATCACAAACACAGAGATAGATTTCGACGGAGCGCGCTGAGCGTTGGTCGTTAGATAGGGACCGGGATGTTTCTCAAATAGAACGAGTCATTCATTGGATGAACGTAACGTTCGTTCGTCTTTTAATGCGCGATAACACGAAGAGGGAAAGGTAAATGTCTCAAAAAAGTGAACAGCTACCTCCCCTAAAATATTATGGTATAGAAAAACAAAGTACGTTTCGCACTAAAGCATCTCAAACAAATAAAAAGTTATAAATCAACTTGGTAGGTACTATTCGATTTAAAGCGAGCGAAGCCGCGGGTAACAGCAAGTAAATAATAAAATATTATTATAACTAAAAAAAAATTATTACAATTCCTTCACTAATTAATCGAAAGGAACTTCGTTCCATCCGGGTGTCCCTTGACACCTCTCAAGTTTTTTTTATTTTTATTAAACTTTGTTTAAGGTGATTGCGCACCTTGGCCGTCCATACATTTTGTTTTACAGCAATTCTCTTAATGTGGATAGTGTTTCTCATATTACAATCGATTTTCCAATTTTCATGAAGTTGTAGTGCTCGCCTTTAAAGTCTGTCATAATAATTTACAGTACTTTACAAGAAAAACGATATTTAAAACAAGACAAAAATTAACATTTCTAACAATGTGTGTGTAATAAATAGAATTCATTTTAGAGTGACATCTGGCAGATTTATTAAAAACTACTGCATTTGTCTAATTTGACAGCTCAATACTTGCAACGACATACTTGGACATCATTTAGATGGCGCTGTAATAAAAATATCTAAATGTAGTATTATGTCAGAAGACTCAGCGCGGTCAGAATGCTACGTTGCCGCTCTTCATGCAGCAGGCAACGCGCAAAGTGTTGTAGGTACACAGCGGCACGAGACGGCAACGTTGTTTGCTTTTGAAACCGAATGCATTTCTCTCCAAGTCTCCACAATATTTCTAATTTCTACGATATGAGTTCGTTCTGAAACTTAAACAATTATTTTTTTCAAAACATATATTAATTAAAAGAAATAATGATAGGTATAGCTTAGTAGGTAAACATGTACCTATTCATAAACAAAAAATAAGTACTTACTAATGTTTGTATTGATTACTATGAATACTACCGAAAAATTAATCTTTACTTTTTATTTAGAATTTCACAATAAACCTACGAACTTCTGAACGTGACTTATCTAATCTACTTACATGAACAATCAAATTAGCAATTTAGCAAAACCTTCACGTGGAGATAGTTCATAAATTAGTTGTTAATTATTTTATCGGATATTAATATTAAATATCAAATATTCATTGGATATATTTTATTAAAAAAATCTGCGATCGTACTTATCTTCTCTGTATTTATGTTCACGTCAAAGAAGTATAACTTTTAACTAACGCGTGTAGGTACTTAAGTACACGCCATCGAGTACACACTCTTTTTTTAGGGTACTCAAAGGGTAAAAACGGGTCCCTATTAGGTACTAAGACTTCGCTGTCTGTCCGTCTGTCCGTCTGTCTGTCACTATGCAGTATCGCAAGAACCGCGATAGCTAGATAGTTGAAATTTTCACGAATAATTATGTATTTTTGTTGCCATCTGTTCTGCCATAACAACAAATACTAAAAACAAAATAAATCATGTGTGTAAATGGCCTACACTGGTGTCAGATTTTTTAAGCTACCTAAAGGAATCTGACAAAACTAAACGACTTTCATTTAATAATGTCAGCTGGATCCAACAGCTTATAACTGCTTTCCGAAGAACCGAGAAGCTTAAGACATTATTATGCCACTTGTGGTCACCCATCTAAGTGCGGACCACTCCCGGTGTGGCTTTACTTGCTCAATCACTAGTAATGTGCACTCCCGCCGGGACCCGTTTCTTTTGATTTCTAAGCGCACGGTAGTGCGTAGGCCAAGTTCCAGCAACAGGCCGCGCCTATGCCGAACCTACACTATTTACTTTTGACCCCCTGTAGCTAAGTGCCTGTTGCAAGGACAGAGATAAAATTGTACCTACGTAATTATATACTAGTGCAAAAGCAGTATGCCAAATTTCATAGATATAGCTTCAGTAGATCCTGAAATATGACCTGTGAAAATAGCTAATTTTGGCACTGACTGACTCACTGACCGGTAATCAAAACCTTTAAGCCACTTCCAATTGTAATAGCGTTATGAAATTTGGCACACAGGTCGTGTATTATGTTATGTAAATTAACAAAAAAACAGAAATTTAAGAAATCGGTCAAGCGTGAGTTGGCTCAATCTAATACCGAATTAAAAAATATATATTTATTAACTTAGATGAGGAGGGGGGAGGAGGATAGGGGGGAGGGGAAACAAAATATTGTCATGTATATATAATGCACATTGTATAGCAGGCGTGGCACAAAAAGAAAAAATAGGTACGATTTCTTGAAAAAAGTATTGAAATCCCACCAAAAACATATCTGTTAAAAAGGGGGCCAAGTTTCTATCCGCTAATAATTGTTCGCCTAAAAAAGAGTTGAAATCCAGTCCAATGCCAAGTTTTGAAGTAATTAAATAATTCAAAATTTGAACTTGGCAGGTTTTCGTGCAGTAAGTAACACTTGATTAAAATTAATTCTCTCTATCTATTATAAAACTCTGTTTTAGGCGAACAATTAGCCGATTGGAACTTGGCCCCCATTGTAAGAGGTATGTTTTTGGTGGGGTTTGTATCTACCAGATGTTGCCGGCAACGGCACATCTCTAGATTATGTGTTACAATTTTGTCGTGCTATATTATAATTTCGGAGAATAATGGCAACCAGATCGGATAGGAAGAAATATCAACGTTACGTGTATTCGGGACCGCCTAAGTCGAGGAAGCGAGTGCTTGCAGGTTTGAAACGATATACCGATATGACATAAGTTGAAATCATTAGAATATTTAATATAATTTATTATAGGTAAGTTGTATCCAGTTGAGATTTGTTTACGTCGCCTGGGTATCTGATAGTAGTGACACGCTACATGTCTACATATTTCAGTGGTCGCCGCAGTATAAAACCGGCTGTTTAGTCAAAATGACATTAGGCGGCGAGCAAAAATGCCTTCATCCACGACGGTGCAAGAAAAGTACGGATGTCACGGATGACGTTTTTGCCAGGACTTCTTTCTTGTCTGCGTGGTCGAACGGACTCGTAATATTTTTTATTATTGTTATTGTACTATATGTGATTCAACATTTCATATTGGAATCTGTTTCAAAATGTTTCCCTAAGTTGCAAATTGCCGCCATGTTTGACACTGAAACACAAGTCTCGAACTTGTTTTGGGTTTGATTGATTTAAAAGTCTGTGTGATTTGTCCGTATACATTTTTGTATAGATACCTATATTTATATTTAAAATTTATTTCAGGTCCATGGGAAAATACGTGTCAGGAAAATGCAGAAGTGTTTCTTTTTTTGTTTCACTATAACAGAGGTTATAGTGAAACATCATCCATCATTTCAAGTTCAAACATGCAATAAACTATAAAGTTGTTTTTAGTCACCGTGCACAGAATAATGACTACAACATTTAACAATTTATGTCGGCAAGAAATCACTATCATTATGTATCATTCTATCTGTATGAATTGTTTTTTTTTCAGTAATAAAAATTAAACTTCAATAAAAAGAAAATTTAACAAAATTGTGTACGATTTGGTTTTATTAAAAAATACAATGCATGTAGGTACAATGACGACGTTTGTTGCGCGGTGGTTTTTCCTTCCACCAAATGGTCTAAACTCTAAACGAGTGCCCCGACACAAGGCCTGATTAGCTATCAGAGTCAAAGCTGTGGTTGACAAATATGCAATCTGAGATCATTTTTTTATCGCCGGCCGTGTTTAAAATGATTTTCGGCTGTTCGAAAAAATAACTGAAAATAAGCGCTATCCAGTTAAGTTTTTATAATAGTGCCATCTAGTGGCGATACTCAAATCTATAACAACGGTTTACGCCATCTTTCATGCTTTTTGAAGCTCCTGTCGTAGTGTGAGTGAGTGTAGAGATACGAGAAAAAATGACAGATTTTATTTTGGAGCATTTTTCTGAATACGTTGACTGAAGAATAAAAGTATGCCATTAAATAAATAAAAGAGTATGTTACAGGCTCGCCGATCAAAAATGTTTGCCTACCAGTAATCCATTACACAAGAATTTTAAAAAAACCTGAAAATATTGAAATCAACGCCATCTAGCGAAAAAAGTTTAATGAAGAGCCCTTTGCATTCACCTTAAAGTAGTGTTGGATACAGCTACATTATCTTATATCAATGCTGACGGGGTAGACAGAGTCCAGGGCCGTAAGACCCAAAGGCTTAGCGTAATCAAAAAATAAATCAATAGTGATGGGTTGCTAGCCGCGTCGCCTATTAACATAATTTGACAGTAGCGATTTATTAATAAACAATTAATAGAAACAAATAACCCTGCAAAGTCGTTATTTAGTGTCTTTGTTTATTTTCAACCCCCGACAAAAAGAGGAGTGTTATAAGGTTGACGTGTCGGTATGTCTGTGTATCTAGGTGTCTGTTAATGGCATCGTAAGGCCTGAACGAAGATTTAATTTTTTTGTTTGAAAACTGACTTTTCGTGATAGTTCTTAGCTATATTTATTAGAAAATGGTTCAGCCGTTCAAAATTTATTAGGAGTAAACACCTGAAAGTCGGTTTTTATTATTTTTCTTGAATATAAACTTATGGGTATTATGTTGTTTTGTTATTTACTATCTATGATACAACACTGAACCTAAAAAACATGGGTCTCACCTAGATCCCAGTATTTTTCACATGACTTGCAAAGAAGGAGTTTACGAATATATAGTCTATAGGGTGCAATTAAAATCATTAGCTTTAATTTAACTTATCATCATACTCACCTAAAGGATATTTTGTATGGTAACAATACTGCAATTAATGCAGTAATTAAAAAGTAAGAAAAATGAATAAAGTATCAAAACACTTCGAGTCGTGCGCGCGTACTGATACCTACGTGCCGCAAGGTCAAAGACCTTGGACGGATACAGCCAAACGGCGCGACCAACCGGCATACAAAAGTAGACTTTAATTTACGTGAATAAGGTTTGAAGTCGAATGGGGACGGGTCGTGTCACACGAATGCTTGAGGATAATAGGTACGTTTGAAGTAGGAACGAATGTTAGGGTACCAAGACGCAACGAAATTGATACTATTATAATATAATTTATTTTTCGTATTAGTTTTTTTATTTATAATTGCAGTAGAGGTATTTATCAAAGAGTCTGACGCATGTTTAGAGGTTTTCTTGAATATAAAAATGACGACTTTTGATTGAAGTTTTATTAGTATTAAATTACTTTGTATCATGGGTATAGTAGATACTTAAAATATTGCCAACGAATTCAATTCCACCCTGTATATGCATGTATGTATGTTGAATGTATTTGATTTTCTTTATTCCTTAATGTCGCCACGGATTTGAATGTATGGCTACAGAGCAGATAATTGTATTACATACAGAACGGAAACTCGCACGTTTTTGTACCTTGTAAGCGCCTGTAAAATATAGTTGTTGCTAGTCGCACGTTGACGTTCCCCGAGTCATTTAGGGTAATTGAAATAATATTGGTGAGAAACTGCACATATCCCTTTAACTGTCGGACGCCCGGAGCGGGCGTCTGATGTATTGTTTTACTATTGTGTCTGCTATGCCGACATTCGAAGGGTTATTATTATTGCTTATCCACAAAAAACAACAAAGAACGAAAATTTGACGTCACGGACGTTTGTACGACGGTATACGTTCCGAGTTACTTGTTACCGTAATAATACTTAGCCAGTATAATTCCTGCTCAAAGTACTGGTGTCCCATAGTTCGGTGTCGCGGTAGGACACACGAGTGTTTGCAGACATAAACTTAACCGGTTTAGTGCTTTCGTTGTCTAGATTGTTGTGATTATTGTATGGATGACTTTTCCTATAGAGGGTATGCGTGTATAATCTAAGTGATTGAATCTGATTTGTGTCAATTGAGTATCCTCTAAGAATTGTTTTCTGTCTTGTATTTAGACAAACTATAAACTTTATATAATATAAAAATTGAATGAGAACTTACCTATCAATCAAATCAATCTTATCAAAACCAATCTTAAGTGATCGGTACTAGTGGCGCCATCTATTGCAGTCAAGTGACACTACATTTAAACAATTTTGTGTTTCATACAAAATATATTAATTAAAAACAATGGCTAAATGTGGTGCCTGTGGAAAATTCCTTCAACCCTCGGCCGCGGCAACCTGCGCCACCTGTCCCGGTGTTTTTCACAAGGGATGTGTACTTATTCCCGAGTCTACGGTTGTTCCTAAGGACTGGGTGTGCCCAGAATGTAAAAAGAAATTACGCAAAGGAGATAACTCCAGTACTCCAGTGAAGGGCCTAGTTCCACCAGCCACCCTTGACACCGTGGGCACACTCTTACCAAATCCTGAAGCATCAACGACGGGTTCTGTAACAATGTAATGTTAACAATATCACTCACCAATTGGTCATTTTTTTGTTTTCTATAGATATTGCTAAATTCTTTTTCAAAAGTATCTATTCCATCACATTTTAAATAAAAAGTAATTATAATTTTCAGAAATAAACTCATACAAATAGGTTGGTTCTGTTCATTGTTTGTTTTCGGTAGTTTATTCTAACTGAATGACTTAAGATGACATTGACAGGTGGTTAACGTCATGGTCATTCCCAGTTTAAAAAATAATTCAATATAATGTTGATTATTTGAAATCATTCATTTTATTTATAAAGAATCCATAATAAACTAATAAACTCTTTTAAACATTTTTATTTTTATATTATCTCCCATTTTCTAGAACCTTCGATAATAGACAAAAGTTAATTATTGAGTAGGTTTCGGGTATCACAGAGTTGATATTTTTATCGATCTACCTACATCTTGTTGGATGTAGATCGAAAAACCTCAGTGATCGATCATTACAATTGTGGCTCGCTTTGGCTTCAAACATAATAATTTGTCTACAATAATTTGTACGGCTGAGTTGTCCGTTAGCTATTTTTTTATTCTCTTTTAAAAATAATTTTTATTGTGTACGAGTTCCCTGTTATATAGGGTAAGTTGTCTGGCTGTATTTTGTGTGTGTATTCCTAAGAAAAGGGGGTTTTAGAAAATACCAATTGTGTTTCGTAACCAAATTTCAAATTTTACTGGTTTAATGATTGGTCATAATTTTAAAATATACTTTTGTTGTATGCGATAATTCGTTAATAACCTAAACGAAATCGTCATAATGATTTAGCTGGGATACAGATTAATTGTATTTTTCTATCTTACTACTTGTACCTAATGACATGGCACAAATATCTTTTGTCCATGATTTATATTTCTTTCACACCAATTAACATTAAACATGTTATGTTTGTATGTTTTCGACATGACTGTAATTAGCATGGATCGGATTTCTGTTGTAATTTTCATATTTTAGTAATTTTAGTATAAATGTTATGTTCTCCGATTTCTAGCTATTACATGATTGTTTTTTTTTACGTGTTTAAATTCATTCACGTACCAAGCTGGCAATCACATCTAAGCGGTTATCTTTTAACGGTAACCGTAATTTTTCAAATGAAATGAGTCATCAGTGATGATTTGTCGGTTGGCTGCGTGAATGACATTTCAAATGATACTAACTAGATTTATTTTATTTTCATTAATTTAGCTGTTTATAATTTGCTCCATGATTTTATTCTTAAGATCTATATTAAACTATGAAATTATCTTTGTGTCCCGAGGCTCTGTCTGTCCCGTCGGAAAAAGACGTGATGATGTAATTTTATAAGTAACAGTCAATAGGTTGTTTTTGTTTTTTCCTTTCTTTTAATTATCAATAATTTCATTATTATTTGATATTATTGACTGCTGTCAATTTTTATTTTAAAATTAAATTTAGTTTTTGTTTGTAAAGGATCGCCGACCTTAGGGACCTTGTAATTATTTGTCGATCGGTGATCCCCAGGGACGTCCAATAATTACGTTTAACTACAGCGGATGCATATGGGCATTTTCCAGGAACTACGTTACCCCTGGAGAAAACTTCGTTACCCCTGGAGAAAAAACTACGTTACCCCTGGAGAAAACTACGTTACCCTTGGAGAAAAAACTTCGTTTCATCACCTTTGGTGAGGAGCGTCATTGTGAAAGGTGAAAGACTACCCTGGTGCGTCTACACGTCGTGACTTCGAGTCAAACCGGCCGCCATTTTGTTTTGCCCCGAGTGTATATTCGTCCCTCACCAAGATAAGTTCCGCCCGAGAACCACTGACCACCGTTCTGTTTTAATTTTGTATTTGTTAGCGCATCATCTGTACGAGACTACCTATTTTTTCGCTGGACCCGCGTCTGTCCCTAGATTATTAGTTTTGTGTGTTTTATTGTTATATATATTGTAGAAAGGACAATATAGTTGTTTATTTTAATTTATTTTGTTTTTTTATTGTCCTTTTTCCTTGTAGTTTATTTTATTTCAATTTTTTTCTTGCTCGGGCTTATCCCGTAGCAGTTCATCCCCAATGTCTGCAGCGGAAAGGGAGACCAGAGAAATGCGTTTGGAGCTACCCAGCTATATGTCTGAGATGCGTGAGATACGCAAGGAATTGGGTGAAATAAGAGGGATGAAAACTGACATGGCATCAATTCAGGACACCTTGAACGTCAATCTCCTGCGTATCAGCGAACGACTGGATAGTTTTGATTCGCGACTCGGGGCTCTCGAGAACAGGGGGGATGCATCCTCGTCCTCGGCGAAACAGGTGTCCCACTTGGAGGAAACTGTAGCCCAGCTGAAGTTGGAATTAAACGACCGTGACCAGGAGGCCTTACTGGCGGATCTGGATATTGGTCATCTGCCGGAAACGAAGGGAGAAAATGTCCAACACGTGGTATCTGTGTTGGCCGCAAAGCTGGGAGTCACTTTAGAGGAGCGCGACATCGTATTCGCGGAGCGTGTGGGGCCGATGGCTCGCTCCGCCGGACTAGCGTCGGGCGATAGCGATAGTTGCAGCGGGGAAGGGATGCGCGGGCGGCGTGTAATCGTGCGACTTGCGCGACGTCAGACACGCGATGAGCTTCTGCGGGCTGCCCGTGTGCGCCGTAATGTTACCTCAGCCGACTTCGGCTACGACGGGCCGCAACGACGCGTGTACATAAATGAGCGGCTGACGCGGGCTAACCGCCTGTTGTTTCAGAGAGTACGGGAAGAGTGCCGCAGACAGAACTGGCGTTACTCATGGACCAGAAGAGGTCGCATCTTTGCTAGGCAGGGTGATGGCAAGCAGGCTTATCCTTTACGCACGGACGCTGATTTGGTCCGTGTTTTTGGCACTCCAACCGAATAAAATATTTTACCCCAGTACTGACTTTGATCAATATTTTGTAAACTTTATTTTGTTTCATAGTATTAGCTATTATAGAGGGATATCTACTGATGCAGGTGCGACAGACTGTTTACATATTAATGTTATTACATTTACAGCATTACTTTACCTTAGTCGTTCACAAATTATCAACCTAATTTTTTACTTATTAAATAATAATAAATCAATAAAAATCATAATTTTTAATAAAAGTAATTGGTTAATCTATTTACATTTTGTTTTAATTCTATTTACATTTTTTGTTTTTCAAATAAGTCTAAATGTATAATAAGTATTTAAAAATTGGTTTGTTTAATCCCGGCTCTCTTGGTTCTAATCATGATAATTTCATAGCAGCTGTAAATCGATATGATATGGACATACTAGCTATAAACGAGACATGGCTGTTTGCCGGCGAGGACGCCCGTACTCCTCAGTTGCCTGGCTATCGTCTGCGTCACACCCCACGCCCAAGGCCTCGTGGAGACTAAAAATCTCCTAAAAGAATTATGTTATCGTAGTTATGGAATGAGTTAATCGAATCACTTAGCGCATCCAAAAAAATATTTACACTAATCCAATCAGGCCGATATGCTATACCAACAATCAGCTTTTTACCATTCACCGTGATTCTAAGCCACATTTGTGATCATCTCCACGATTCGTGGAGACAACCGGGGAGGTGGTGTCGGGTTTTACATTAGACGTAACGTAGTGACTCGCTGTTGCCCTCACCCGGTGGATCCAACGCATGCTTTGGTCGAACAAATGTGGCTTAGAATCACGGTGAATGGTAAAAAGCTGATTGTTGGTACAGCATATCGGCCTGATTGGATTAGTGTAAATATTTTTTTGGATGCGCTAAGTGATTCGATTAACTCATTCCATAACTACGATAACATAATTCTTTTAGGAGATTTTAACATCAACCTCCTGGTTGAAAGCGAAGGTAATACTATAAAATTCCATACTTTCCTGAGGTGTAGCAATCTCACTCAATATGTTAAAAACCCTACACATTTTACAGATCACTCACAAAAGCTTATAGATGTGGTTTGTACAGATTTACCTTTAAGGAAAGACATTTTATTGGACAATGTTGGGCGTATAAACGGGCATTGTATGGTCATATCCGAGTTTGATGTAAAATGCGAGAAAGTTAAGCCCTATGTTATAAAGTATAGACCACTGAAAAGTATCTGTATAGAAGACTTTAACAGGGACTTACATAGTATACGATGGGATCTATTATCGTCAATAGAAAACGTTAACGATATGGTCGAAGCCTTTAACCAAACTGTTCTAACATTATTTGATCTTCATGCACCAGTTAGATGGGTCACTATTAAACATCAGTCATATCCGTGGATTACGGATACAGTCAAATTTATGATGAGTTTGCGAGATAAAGCGTTAAATGAATATCGCAAGAGTGGCTCGGAGAACAAAAAGAATTTTTACAAGAGTCTTAATCTATCAAACCCCGACGGTTCACATGTGAACCCGTTAACAATAGAAATCTATTGTGTCTGCGATTCCGGTCGTTGACGGGTTAAATCTACTGTAAACCAAGCATTATTTAACGAAAAATCTGCTTACTTTAAACATAATATAAATAATAAGAAAAATGATTCGAAATTATTATGGAAAAACTTAAAAAATACTCTTATACCTAAAAAAGACACTGAACTGCCTTCAACTTTTGCTGATCCAAATGCTATTAATAGTCACTTTCTCACCGTTCCAGGTCCCTCTACTGTTTCTTTTTCATTATTAACATACTTCGAGTTTCATAGATATGATGATAATATTAAATTTCAATTAAAAAGTATAGACACAGAAACATTAATAAATATAATTAAGGGCTTAAAGTCCAATGCGACGTTGCCTGATACTATTGATATTATTAAAGACATCGTCAACTTATCAATAGAGTCTTCGACATTTCCCGATCTTTGGAAAATTGCATTGGTCCGTCCTTTGCCCAAGCTCTCTAATCCTACAGAGCTAAAAGACTTACGGGCTATAAGCATTTTGCCATTTTTATCAAAAATCCAAGAAAAGGTCGTGAGTATACAGTTTACAGAATTTATAGAGGAAAATAACATCTTACCTGAAGTCCAATCTGGTTTTAGAAAAAAGCGTGGCACTGTGACGGCCCTACTAGATGTTACCGACAATATTCTTTGTGCTCAAGATCAGGGAATGTGCACTATAGTGGTAATGTTAGACTACACTAGGGCATTTGATTCTATAAATTCAAATTTGCAGTTGTCCAAGATGCGTTACTATGGCTTTGACAGTAAGACTATACATTGGTTTAGCAGCTATCTTAAGAACCGCCTACAGCAAGTTAAGCTTAACAGGGCGGATGGGTCCCCAGTCTTTTCTGATCTGTCGGCAGTGGACAGAGGCGTTCCCCAGGGATCAATTTTGGGTCCTATTTTATTTATTTTGTATACAGCGGACATAAAAACGCACATAAAGCATTGCAATTATCATATTTATGCTGATGACATACAATTATATATTTCATGTAAGCCGTCTGAAATTGACAGTGCTATTGACAAGCTAAATGAAGACTTACAGCGTATTGCAAAGTGGTCTGCCAATAATAGTCTGTTACTGAACCCTAAAAAAACCAAACTAATCATGTTTGGTAGCAAGCATCAGTTAGAGTCGCTACAACCTACCAAAACTGTCACTTTGCTAGGTGAGACAGTAGAAAGAGTTTTTGTTGCAAGAAATCTTGGGTTAGTCATGGACTCGGAATTGCGCTTTGAGACTCACGTTGCTAACTCTGTCCGTGACTGTTTTTTCAAGTTAAAAATCCTTTATAAAGCCAGACCTTATCTTAGCGAATCCTTGAGAATCCAGTTGGTGGAGGCTTTGATTATTTCCAAATTAAACTACGCGGATATAGTAGTAAGTCCCCGCTTGCTCAGCAAAACAAAAAGACTCATTCAAAGAGTCCAAAACTCTTGTGCTCGTTTTTGCTTCGACATTCCTTTCAGAGCCCACGTAACACCCTTCCTTAATAAACACTCTTTATTAAAAATGAAGCACCGCTTCAAACTTCATCTTGCATGTCTTATGTTTGGTGTTGTAAATCATAAAGCTCCCTTTTATCTTTACGATAAGTTAAATTTTGCTTCTAAATTTAAGTGCCGGGGTGGTGTCAGGAAATGTTCCGTACAGCTGACGACGCAGCGTCACCGTACTGCTGCTTTTAGGGGTAGTTTTCGTTACGCTGCGTCCAAGTGCTGGAATAATATCCCACCGCCTATTAGAGACCGGAAAAGTTTTTACAGTTTTAAACAACATCTTAAGAATTTCTTGATCGAACATCAAAGCAAACAAGGAATGCTCAGGCAGGATACGAGTGCAATTTAAATTTAAACGGTACTTACTGTGAAATCAGTGTAAAAATGAAATAAAATAAGAAACACAATAGTGGGGTACCCACAGTACTGTTTCACTTTTTTACATTATTTAAATTGAATTGGTTGGCAATTGTCATTAGTTTGTTGCCCTGATCTGTAGATATCGCTCTTGTCCTATCTAATTGCATGCTCCAAATTCATTGGTAATGCTACCTAACATTAGGATTTATATTATGTTAATTTTAATATTCTTTCGTTAATTATTATTGCGGTCTATTATTTGTTTTTGTTAACTTCAGTAGTCAGTACTTATTTCCGTGACGTCAACAAGGGTCCAACGGAAGACCAGCGCTGGCAGTCCCTACAGCCAGCACATGCTGAGTTGGATCCTCTTTGAGGTACAACACAATTGGTTAATTTTTAATTTTCTTTTTGTGTTATATATTTTTTGTGTCATATATTTGTTGTGTTTGTATCTCTAATAAATCATTTTATTATTATTATTATTATTATTATTATAATTTTATAGATTTCCGAGTGATGAAAACAGGTAAGCAAAGCAACAAATTCTGTGGTGGCGACCCTGATTGTTTAACTCACACATTTGACATATGCACAGATATATTATTTCGTTTGTAGTAGTACTAGGTATATTTGTTACTTCGTTTCTATGAAGTGCCATACCTGTGGAATGGCGTTTCGTTATAATCCTTACCTTTCAAAGTGACATGAGCTAAAAAGTCTTTTTATTGTTTCGTACCTAAAGGTTAGAAATTAGCCCAAACTCGATTGTATTAAGTTGTTTTATAACTGAGTTCTATTGAACACCATTCGTCTGCGTAATCAGATCCTAGGTAAGCATCGTCTTCCATAAAGTACTCGTCAAGACAAATCAAACGAGACCTACTCGATGAGGTTATGTAGTTTTATAACTGAGTTCCGTCGAATATCTCCCGGTTCCATCATCAGAACAGCCCATTGACATCATAATATTGTATTATCATCCGACTTACAAAAGTATACAAAATTTCAGCTAAATTGGTTGAGGATATTTGGTTGAAAATTGAGTTCGAAGATTCCACCCGAACAAACATACTTACATTTATACATACATTGCAAGTTAAATAAAAGCTTGTAAAAACATGTAGCGATCCAGCATTATGTCTCTGAATCAAGTGTTCCAGACTTCGATTATTATACCTCAACAAAAAATGCTCATCAGGCTGAACTAATTTGGCTAAGGCGTCATTTTATATTTCTTATAGTTTAGCTGGACCATTATGGTTCTGCATCAGGTGTGGATCACCTGATGCAGAACCATAATGGTCCAATGGTCTTCGATTTTTATAATTCAACAAAAAATGCTCAGCAGGCTAAACAACTTTTGCTAAGGCGTCATTTTTATATTTCTTGTAGTTAAGCTGAACCATTAAGTTTTTGCATCAGGTGTTCCAGATCTTCGATTTTTATATCTCAACAAAAAAATTTCATCAGGCTGAACTACTTTTGCTAAGGCGTCATTTTTATATTTCTTGAAGTTAAGCTGAACCATTAAGTTTTTGCATCAAGTGTTCCAGATCTTCGATTTTTAAAAACCTAAAAAATCTTTTTTGTGTTCTGTTACTCTTTTCTTATCGCCCACATCCATTTTTTAGGGTTCCGTAGTAAACAAGGAACCCTTATAGTTTCGCCACGTCTGTCTGTCTGTCTGTCTGTCCACGGTCCTACAGAGAAACTATAAGTACTAGAAAGCTGTAATTTGGCATGGATATGTATATTAATTATGGTGAAAAAGTCGTAAAATAAAATATAGATAAAAAAAAATTTACAGTGTAGCTGCCATACAAGTAAAGACGTAGTCAATATTTTTTCTCTCGACAAACACATTCAGTGGGGAATCGTTGAATAGATCTTTCAAAAATATTATATAAGTTTCTGAAATATTTGGGTTTAAAGTTCAAATTTTTGTTCGAGTCAAGTGTCCCCCCCCCCCCTCTATCTGCTAAACGGTTATATATGGCCTCATGAAAAAAATCACAATTATAGCATATATAATGAAGTTTGAAGGAAAACTATCAGAGCCAAGTAGGGTATACAAATTAAAAAGTTATAGGCGATCAACTTATAAAATGTACTTGAAAAAGACATTTTCATACAAATTCAATAGATTTATTTATTTAGTTATTTATTTATTTACAAAATTCATGTACACAAAGTACAAACACAGAAACAAACAAAGTAAGAACATTGAGAACATAGGTACTGCTTATTTCATAAGAAATCTCTTCCAGCAGACCCAGGAGAGGAAAAGAGAAGAAAAAAGGTAGAAGTAGGCGTGTACAAAATAAACTAAAGTTAAATACAAATACATGTAGGTACATATTTAAAAAAAAAAAAAAACATATACACACATACATTATTATACAATACATAATGTATATACATAGACTAATATATACGCAACTAAAAATATATATTATAAATACATAATATAAATATATGTATACATATAGGTACTATTCATTACGTTAAGGAAAGATAATACTCTTTTACTCGCTTCCTAAAAACAGTAAATGATTTGGAGTCTCGTATAGTGTGTGGTAGTGAATTCCATAATTTCACCGCTTGAACAGAGAAGGAGTGGGAATAGCATGCAGAAGTATAGTCAGGGATTCTGAGTAAGGTTCTAAGGTGGGATCTACAGAGAACATTAGACGGACGGGCAAAGGAAAACCGATCACGTAGATAAGTAGGATAGGAAGGGTTGTACAAATTTTTGAAAAGAAGACATAGGATTCTATGGTTTCTACGCAAACGAATAGGGAGCCACTGAAGTTGTTTGCGGTATTCTGACACATGGTCATACTTTTTTAGCCCAAATATAAACCTCAAGCATAAATTTTGCAATCGTTCTAGCTTATTCAGTAACTCCTCTGTAGCATCTAAATAGCAGGAGTCTGCATAATCTAGAAGTGGGAGTATAAGGGACTGGCATAAAGAAACTTTAGTTTTAAAAGGCAAGAAATATTGGAGTATTTTAAGACTATGAAAGGAAAAATATACTTTGCGACTGACTTCAGTTATATGCGCAGTCCAACCCAACGTCGATTCGATTAGCACACCCAAATTTTTGGCAGTCTCAGAGAATGCAATGATGGAACCATCTAGAATTAGAGGAGGAACAGTACCATGGTCAATGGAAATTCGCGCATACCGACTTCCAAGAAGCATAGCTTGCGAATTTTTTAAGGTTTACTAATAAACCAAACGATTTAGCCCACACAGTTAGTTTATGCAGATCACAATTCATTGCGTCAATCGATGTCAACAGGTAGACAATGTCTGTAAAGCTGCAAATCGTCTGCGTAGAGATGGAAGCTAGAAGAGAGAATTTGGGTGACAGTATTAATAAACACAGAAAATAAAAGAGGAGACAGATATTAGTTTTTAGACGTTTTTAGTGGCAAGAACTCAAAGTTGGCATTCGCAACTACGGAACCCTACACTGCGCGTGGCCCGACACGCACTTGCCCAATTATTGTAATTTTTATCAAATGTACAGACACTCGGTTCCTACTGTTTTATTATGTGTATTGATTTACAATATCAATTAAGCTTAAACAGAATTGTCTAATATTAATTTCAATTTCAATTTATTTATTGCTTTTCACATTATACATATATTAGATTACACTACACAGTCACTTCTTAGGTTAGTAGGTACAACATGAACCCTGTTAGGGCATTGCAACAGAAAATAACGAAACGGCATGCGGATTATTTTTTTAGTATGTATCAAATTCAATGTTAAAATTATTATGAATAAAAATGTAATTTCTTTTTATTGATGTCTTAAAATTTAATTTAATTTTGGTCATATTTTTTATTTTATTTAATGTGTCGATATTATACTATAATATTTAATAACGTCCAAATGTTGTTTTAATTTAAATGTCAATTATATTAAATGTCAATGCAGATTATGTTATTCGTCATTATCATTTATTGTATATTTTGTCAAATCTTTATCATTAAAAAACTCGTCCAATGTATAATAATTTTTATCTATAAGGAGGGCTTTTAATCTTTTTATAAAAATCGAATTCTTCTCCTCTGCTCTAAGCAGGTCTGGGAGGGCATTATAGACTTTAATTGTCATTGCAAGCGGCCCAGAATTAAATATTTCTAAATTACGAGTGTTATTCGGCCTCGCTAACATATTCTTCTTCCTTGTGGGATAGCGTCGCGGTAAATCGTCTTTTTTCGTGTAATATTGGGGATATTTTCTCATAAATTTACTAGTTTCTAAAATGTATATGCATGGCAATGTCAGTATTTTTAAATTTTTAAAATATGGCCTACAGCTTTCTCTGTCTTTAATATTTTCTATGATACGTATGCATTTCTTTTGAAGAATTAGCAATCTATTCGCGTCGGTACTATTTCCCCAGAGTGTAACCCCATATGTAAGCCACGAATATGCATATGCATAGTAAGCTGTTATCGCCGTTTTGTTATTCGTGGATTTTTTGAGTTCCCGAAGTGCGTATGTAAATGTTTGTAATTTGTTTACTATTTTGTCAACGTGATCTTTCCAATTCATATTTGTGTCTAGTACCATTCCCAGTAATTGAAAGGATTTGACAGTCTCGATATCTTTTCCATTATAGCTAAATTTTATATTTAAAGATTCTTTTTGATGTGGTCTACATTCAATTATTTTCGTTTTATTAAAATTTATTTCTAGATTATGATTAACATGTCAGTCGATAAAATGGAATTAAAATAAATAATGGATAATAATAAATTAAATTAAATGTCAGTCCTATAATTTATCATTCCAGTATTCTTTCAATGTATAAAATTTTTATTGGTCAGAAGAGTTTTTAATTCAATGTCAAATTTTAGCCCCCGTGATTCTTTTATATGCTTTGGAAGGTGGTTGTAAACTGTGATAGCTATGTAATAGGGACCATTTTTGAGCTAGCCCCAAAGTAAATTCGACACTTGTGTTATGGGATACTAACTCAACGATACTATATTTTTTTTTAAATCGACGTGTGATGTGGGTAGAACTAAATCGTTTACTCGGCGTGATGCGTAACGGCGAGTTCTGTCACCGTGAAGTTCGAAGTAGTGCGCGTGTTTACGAACAAAGCGGCATCATTCAAAAATATATATTCCCGTTACCGTTAACACGTTTAACTTGCCGCATTCCTTGTGCTTTTCCGGAGTTCACGTAGTACATACGAGAATTTGCTGAGTTTACTAACAACGGATTCTATATGATTTTTCCAAGTAAGATTCGAGTCTATCACGATACCGAGTAGTGAAAACGAGCGTACTTCGTCAATCTTTTTACCTTCGTGGGTAACATTTAAATCTATTTCCTTTCTTTGATATGGTCGGAATTGCATTACCTTTGTTTTATTAAAATTTAATTTGAGTCCTATCTTTTTGCAGTGAGTAGTTACTCTGTGTAGTGAATCAGTAAAAATGTTTTGTAACTTATCTTAACTTATCCATTTCGCAGGTTATTATAAGCGTAGCATCATCAGCAAATAATATAATTTTATGAAATTTAACCACAGAAGGCAGGTCGTTAATATATGCTAAAAATAATAAACAACACAGCACGCTTTCTTAAGGAATGGAACGTTTTACTACAGCGCTCGATGATCTGCACTCTATTAACTCTTTAGTGATTTCGGAAAGATGTGATATTAGTACGCATTGTTGCCTATTTGTCAAATAAGAAAGTAACCACTGCTTTGCTGGTCCTCGTATTCCTAACATGTCTAGTCTGTCTATCAAAATGCTATGTATGACTTTCATACGCTCTAGACATGTCCATGAAAAATGCTATGGCATACTTATTTTAATTATTAGCGTCATAGATTTCCAAACAACAATCAAAGACTGCGGATGTTGTGGAGTGGTTTTTTCTAAAACCATGTTGATTAGTACTTAAAGCATTGTATTTCTCAAGAAATTTACATATTCTATCACATATGGGTTTTTCAAAATTTTTTGAGAATATTGACATGAGTGCGATAGGCCGAAAATTTGAAATCAATGACTTATCACCCTTTTTAAAAATAGGTTTTTAGCCGTCTTTAGTGTTTCTGGAAATTCTCCTTCGTCATACGATTGGTTTACTAGAAAAGTCGATGGCTCTACTAATACATTTATGCAGTGAACTATTAAAGTAGTAGGTATTTCATCGTAACTACTTGTTTTGTTTCTTTTTAATCCTAAAATTATTTTTCTGATTTCCAACTCTGTCACACAGCCTACGAAAAATGTGTTAGTCAGCGATGAAGTATTCCGCTGGTAAGCCACATTAAGATTACCATTATTGGTATCATTTATATTTAAATAATATTTATTAAACATGTCTGTTATTTTCTTTGGTGATGTTATTATTTTCTTTGGTGATGTTACGTTCTTATTTTTTTCTTTTAATATTATATTGTCATGTAATTTATTCTTTGATGGTTTCAATTTTTCGTTTATCATTTGCCACATAGTTTTGTATTTATTTTTGGAACTATTAATTCTTTTGATATTTTGCCTTCTTTTTTGATTCGAAATAAATTTCTTCAATACTCGGCTGTATGATTTTGCATATGTTTTGGGATTGTTCCACTTTAATCACCTGCCAAAAACAGCCAGGTATATTAACTCCACAAAATAGAGTACTTAAATCACCCGAGGTCAGGTTATTTAAGTCGATTTCTAAATTATGTTAAAGTTATTCCACTTAAATCACTCTTAAAATCCCGGGTGATATAACTCCACTGAACAGTCAACAGCTTGAATACCCTGTCTGCCCCATTAGGGATAAAGACGTGGTAGTATGTACAGCATTTAACTTGATGTATAGAACAACCCGATGTTATATACATTCCTTAGACAATATCTTTGGGTATACCCCCGTTTCTTGTATTTTTAACCCCCGACAAAAAAGTTACACGCTAATTTCTGTCAGTCTGTCTGTCTGCGCTCTAACGGATGGACCGATTTCAATGCGGTTATTTTTAACATGACAGCAAGTTCCCTTGCGGTGGTTCTTAGCTATGTTTGATGGAAATCGGTTCAGCCGTTTAAAGTTATAGGAGATAACATTGAAAGTCCTCTAGCTAATAATAGATGGTGCTACGAATATCTACTCATCACTAGATAATAATAATAATAATAATAACAGCTGAACTATTCCACCTATTTTGGTCAAATATTTGAACAAACCCGGAACAACATAACAAAGATGCTGAATGGATAAAAACAGTTGAAAATAAAGTCAAAGATGCACCGCATATGTGTTTCGAAACTATTTCTTCTGATGTTATTGCACGTGTAATAGCTAAGACCCATAACTGGAAGGCCCCAGGACCTGATAATATCCACAATTATTGGTATAAAAAATTAACTAACACACACTCTCATATACACAGATTGATCAATAGTTTCCCTTACTCTCCAGAAACGCTCCCTTCATTCATAACCCATGGTACAACGCATATGATCCCAAAGGACGGAGTAACGACAGACCCTGCAAAATATAGGCCGATCACGTGTCTGCAAACTTTTTATAAGATTCTAACAGCATGCATTAGTGAAGTAATTTACAAACATCTACATGATAATAATATTTTGGCGGAAGAGCAAAAAGGCAGTCGTAAACATAGTCAAGGGTGTAAAGAACAGCTGACAATTGATGCTACGGTCATGAAACATGCTCAAACTAACAAAAAAGATATACACACTATGTTTATCGATTACCGGAAGGCATACGACTCCGTCCCACACAGGTGGCTTATAGAAGTTCTGAAAATATATAAAATTAGTGATACTATTATAAAATTCCTAGAAAATACAATGACTAATTGGCAAACCACTATCAGACTTAATACCGATGATCAATACATATCTACAGAACCGATTAGTATACAAAGAGGTATTTTTCAGGGTGACGCTCTCAGTCCTTTGTGGTTTTGTTTAGCATTAAACCCACTTTCTACACTTCTCAACAATAGAGACATAGGATTCAAATTACCGAATAACCAAAATCACACTACACTGACACTAACACATTTGTTATATATGGACGATATCAAATTATACGCCAACAAGAAAGTAGAAATATTTCAATTAGCTGAAACCACACAAAGTTTCTCCAAAGATATAAAAATGAATTTTGGTATTGATAAATGCAAAATAAACTCAATCCATAAAGGCAAAACAGAATCAAACCCATACACATTATCAAGCGGAGATGTTATTGAAGCTATGGATGAATCGAGCATTTACAAATATTTAGGATTTAATCAGGCAAAACTAATTGAGCACAAAAAATAAAAAGTAACCTAACCAAAACTTTTAAAGCCAGACTGACGCAGGTTCTAAAAACAAATCTTAATTCCAGAAATCTAATAAAGGCTATTAACACATATGTAATTCCAGTATTAACTTACTCTTTCGGTATCATCAACTGGTCAAAGACTGATTTACAAAAACTTCAAACAACAATTAATACACATCTTACGCAACACAGGAAACATCACCCAAAATCGTGTGTACAAAGACTTACCCTTCCAAGAGAAGAGGGAGGCCGAAATATAATTGACATATATAACCTTCATAATAAACAGATATCAACTTTAAGACAGTACTTTTTTAACAAATCCGAGCAATCCGAATTACACCACAATGTAACGCAACTGGACAACAAACTGACCCCCCTGAATCTGAAAAATAAAAGTAGACAACCTAATGAAACACATATATCTATTATTGAAAAAAAACAGACCTGGAAACTTAAAGCCCTCCATGGTAGACACTTTGCTGATCTGGAACAAGTACATGTTGATAAACGGTGGTCGAATGCATGGTTAAAACGCGGAGAACTATTCCCGGAAACCGAAGCTTTCCTGATGGCAATTCAGGACCAAGTCATACTTACCAGAAATTACAAAAAATATATTATTAAAGAACAAAACTTACAGACTGACTTATGCCGACATTGCAATAACGCTAGCGAAACAATTCAACATATAACCGGAGCCTGTAAAACTCTTGTCCAAAACGATTATAAACATAGGCATGACCAAGTTGCAGGAATTATATACCAACAATTAGCTTTCAAAAAGAAACTGATAGACCAAAAAGTACCGTATTACAAATATATACCAGAAAAAATTTTAGAAAACCACACAACCAAAATCTATTGGGACCGTACCATAATTACAGATAAAACGATACATTTCAATAGACCGGACATCACTGTTCTTGATAAAACCACCAACACAGTATACTTAATCGATATAGCCGTACCCAACACCCACAACCTGCAATCAACACACACAGAAAAAATAGGTAAATACAAGGATCTAGCCATTGAGATTCAAACTCAGTGGAGAGTTGATGAAGTCAAAATAATACCAATTATCATCTCAACAACAGGTGTTATACCAAGAACCCTACACACTGGATTAGATACTTTAGATATACACACAACAGTTATACATACATTACATAAGGCCGTCATTTTAAATACTTGCCGCATCACTAGGAAATTTTTGCAATAGTTTTAACAATGTGCTTAAATTTGATTAGTTTCATTTATTTTATTGTATGTCTTTAGTAGCACTTGGCTTTGGCCCGTGATTTTATAAAACTACCTCTAAAAAGAGAGATTAAAATGAAAAGAACAATAAAAATAATAATAATAACATATTACAAATATAGCCCTAATTCTGTTTTAGAAAATGATACTCATAGGCTTTATTACGATCGAACCATACTCACAGATCACACTATTTATAATAATAGACCGGACATCACTCTTGTAGATAAACAAAACAAGCACGCATTCATCATAGATATCTCAATCCCTAACACACACAACATACAAACAACTATATCCGAAAAAATAAGAAAATATACTGAGCTGCAAGAAGAAATAAAAAGAATGTGGAAATTACATGCAGTCACAATAGTACCGATCATTCTATCTACCACTGGCGTTATTCCTTCGGTCATTTTTCATAGATTAGATCAAATAGGTTTACTTAAGTTCACATACGTGACATTACAAAAAGCTGCAGTGTTAAATACTTGTAAAATAGTGAGGAAATTTTTACAATTAGATATGGATAATTCTTTATATACATAAATAAGACTGTTATGGGTTAACACTAGGCTCAATAGCCCGTGTTGATTAAATTAAGATGCCAGGTATACCCTGAGAATTCCAAACGGAAAGAAAAACACAATAATAATAATAATAATCGTTTATTGCTCACCATAATTTACATACATAGGTACAACTTAAACTACTCAGTATCTTATTAGATGGCGTTCTTGACATATGGGATTATTTTAATTTGCCTAGCTTAACTTGTTTTAAACTTTTCATTAATCATAAATATAAACATTTAATTATAATTAGCTTTTAATTATAATTGAAAATATAATTAGCATGTAAACCTTATAGAAATAATATTTGCACGCCTGCAAGCAGGCTGAATGCATTGCTGTACTTATACATACCTACCTTGTTAACCATCTATATACTAGATACTGTAATGTATTTCATGCAAATAAATCTTTATCTTATCTTATCTTAAAAAAAAATATCGAGCATGATACTGAACTAGTTTTAATAAAAAATATATTGAATATCCATAAAAAAAATTCGTCCTCCCATACACAATCCATTTGGCTGAGCGCAGATTTGTATGGGAGGCCGATTTTTTTAGTGTTTCGATAATTGTTTTTATGGAAACTAGTTTAGTATCATGGAGTGAAATTGTTCCAGAAGTGTTGCTGGTGAATTAAAAATAGTCCTGTCCATAGAAAATTTTCGTGTCACATTCACATTGTAAGTTGCCATACTCCTCCGAAACGGCTTAACCGATTTTGATGAAATTTTATATGTATGTACACTTACGTCTTAGGTCTGAGAATTTTTATCTATTTTTTATACCCCTAAGTGATTTAAGGTGGTCCATATAACCTTTTTTTTTATTTCTTGATTCATTTTTTAATTTAGTTTTTTTATGATTCGACATTAAAAATACGCACAACACTACCAACCCGTATTTTTAATAGCAATATTAGTACTCTAATAATTTTGTACTCTCGGCGGTCGATAGAAAGGGAACGGGAACGTGTACGGGAACGGGAGACCTTGATTTTGTTAGGTTAACGGGAACGGAAAATAGCAAAAAGCAGGAATCGGGAGCAGAAGCGGGAACGGGAACGGTGGAACGGTGGAAGGGGAACGAAAACGGTGCCGGAGTTGTTTGTTACACACTTTCCCAAACAAAAAAAACTTCTTAAGCTCGTTTTTTGCAAATAATGTCCACAATCTTGTGACTGAGTTACACACGCACACTTGTTCTTTAAAAGAACGCTCTTAAATTATTTACTTTTTCTTGGGGTTTCGTACAAAAAATTAAAACGGAACCCTTGTGTGCTTTTGTCTGTCTGTCCATCTGTCACAGCAAATTTGCTCCGAATCTCTGGACCAAATCAGGTGAATTTGGTAGGATGGTGTAATCCTATGACCCAAACACAGGTGTGTAAAGTAAGTTAAATAAGTAATACTTTATTGTACACCAAAAAAATAACAATTATACAAATATACACAGAAAAAAAAAGCATAAAATGTACAATGTAATATAGGAATCACGTAACGAGGTTTGATGAATAGCATTCCAAATACAGCTGAAAAACTTTCTTTTTAAATGCAAAAAGTGATTGCGCACGCTTAATGGACTCAGGCAAGGCATTCCACAATCTCGCCGCTTGTACAGTGAATGAGTTAGCGTAAAAGGAGGACCGATAAACTGGTGTACACAGTGTGAGATTAAAAGATGATCTTAATTGACGGGTGTTTAACTCCTTAAAGAAAAGAAAATGTTCCTTTAAGATATTGTGGGGAATTTGGGTTGAAAAGAATATTGTGGAGGAGGGAAAGAATGTGAGCATTCCGTGAAGTCTAATGGGGAGCCACTTGAGTTTAGTTCTGAATTCAGAGACATGATCATATTTACGCAAGCCAAATATGAATCTGATACAAACATTTTGAAGTCTCTCAAGTTTATCTAGCTGATACTCAGGTAGATCAAGGTAACAGGCATCGGCGTAGTCTAACATTGGCAATAAAAGGGATTGAGCTAGCGTAACTTTAGTGGCCGTAGGAAGGAAGTTACGACGCCTTCGAAGCGATGCCATGGCCCCAAAAAGCCTGCTACCAACACTTTTCATTTGAGGACCCCATGAAAGGCTCTCATCCATGATTAAGCCCAGGTTCTTTAGGTTCTTGCTAAATGGAATTGTGACCCCTTCAAATACAACACTAGGCAGTGATGTCCAGTCAATTTTAGGAAGCATTCTTGAACTGCCAACTATCATCACTTGAGTTTTTAGCGGGTTGACTTTTAACCCATGAGCATTACTCCACTGAGATATATAATTTATGTTCGTATTAATAGTACTTACAGCGGTATTAAGATTTTCAACAGAAGATTGGGAGTAAATTTGCAGGTCGTCAGCATATAGGTAATATGAGGAAGAAATGCTTTTTTATTATTATTTTTTTATTATTATTATTATTGAATTAATAAAAATTGAAAAAAAAAGAGGAGACAAGACGCCTCCCTGCGCCTGCGGAACGCCAGCGAACGTATTGGACCACTCTGAATAAGAGTCACCAAGGCGAACCCGCTGACGGCGCCCATGGATATAGCTACGAAACCATTCAATCGCTGTTGGAGATACGTTAATAGAGCTCAATATTGCGAGAAGAATATCGAAATCGACGGTATTGAAAGCATTACTAAAATCTAATAAACATAAAACAGTTAGTAACCCTTCGTCCATACCAAGGCGTATGTCATCAGTGATTTTAGTGAGAGCGGTGACTGTACTGTGCCCCGGCCGGAAACCAGACTGCATAGGGTTTAGTAAATTATTTTTAGTTAGGTAACTACTAATTTGATTATGAAGAAGACGTTAATGGACTTTGGAAAGGAAAGGAAGGATGGAAATCGGGCGGAGGTAAGAAAAGGATTTGGGATTGGATTTCTTGGGCAAGGGGATAACTTGGGCTTCCTTCCAAATAGAAGGAAACACACAGTCTTCCAGACATGTGTTAAGGATGTGACAAAGAGCAGGCAGGATATAGTCTATAATGGGAATTAATATATTACGGCTTATACCATCAACTCCGATAGCATTAGAAGTGATCGACAATATACTCTTTTTAACGTCACAAGCAGTGACTGAACTGAAGTAAAAGGAGTCGCAGTCAGGAGTTAAAGTAGTGGAAAGTTTATGTAATGTAGCAGTTTTAGTCGAATTATTCATATTCGAGGAAGAAGCAAAATGAGCATTAAGTGAGTTCAAATCTAAATTATCAGAAGGAATATCAGTTTGAGATTTACCAACTCCTATGCTACGCAGAAATTTCCAAATTTTTACTGGATCGCCGTTTTCTACAGATTTGTGTATATGCCGACGCTGTGCATCTCTTAGGGCTGTATTACATCTGTTACGAATACGAACATAATTGTCCCTATTGGCATCATTAGGATTGCGTTTGAATTTGCATTTCGCTAGGACCTTTTTGTTCATAAGCTTTTTCAGATCTTCTGTGAGCCAAGGTGCTGGAGCATGTTTTATTTTAATAGGTCTCAAGAGAGCATGTGCATCATAAGTTTAATAACTATTGCGTTAAAAGTATGGACTTTGTCATCAACCGAACTTGCATTAAAAACCGGTGACCAGTCTATGTTATTGGCATCTTCAATAAATTTTTCTTGATTAATTCTCCTAAAGTTACGCTGAATAATCACTTTTGGTTTTTGTTTTTGAGGACGAATCTTATAGGATCAGAAAAGTAAATCGTGATAGGAGAAGGCGTCAGCGGGATACTGGCCGTGTTTAGCAACATGTTGAGATGATGAAACAAGAATAAGATCAAGGAGAGATGGTCTACAACCTGGAAAGTGATGGGTCGAGTTAAGTGGTAGAATGTGCATGTTACTAGACTCTACTATGGACTGTAAGGAAGATGAGCGATTATCATTTAAAAGAAGGCAGGTATTAAAGTCACCCATAGTTATGGCGTGATCACAAGTGGGGAGAAGGTCTTCTAAATTTTTCTCGAACAAAGAAAAATAATTGATTTTAGAGGAGGGGCTATAATAGACTCCGAGAAGAACTTTGACGTAAGAAAACTTGAGCTCGATAAATAAGTGTTCACCAGCGTCAGTAGGGGGTGGTTGGGTCGACATATGCACTACTGAGAAAGGAATATTCGATCGGAGATAAATTGCGACACCTCCACCTTGCCTATTGCGGTCATTTCGTATCAGTTGTATAGTGTGGTCTTGGTTGTAGGTATTAATACAGCAACAAAAACACTATTTCCCATGCTGGTCTGGGAGAAATAAAAAAACTTAGAATGTACCAGCTGCTTCTCTTCCCACGCAGATCGTAAAAGCCGATCGAGGGAATGGGCAAAAATGCAAATCATGTTAACAGGCGATGCGGCTAGCAACCCATCACTGTATTGATTGCTTTTCCATCTTCTCGCCCACCATGACGCTAAAAGTGGCTTTTGGGTTTTGCGGGCCTGGGCTCTGCATAGAACCGCAAGACCAAAAATGCTCTGTCTGCCCCATTAGGGATAGAGACGTGATAGTATGTATGTATGTAAAAACACTATTTCTCACTTACTGTTTTATTCAGCACAAACGCCGTTGTTATCTTTGATAATGAAGTTCACACACAAGCAGTTCAAGATGAACACTATTTATTGCACAAGCAAGTAAGGTAACGCAATAGGCCAAGCGAAGAAGGGAGAATAGCGGATATAAAGTTCAGTAAACAGGACAGAAATTCGGTAGGCAGTTCGCGCGCAAAGCGACATGCGTCTCGCGTCGATATAGGATTCCGACTGGTTTCGTTCGCCTCGCGGCCGGCCGGCGACCGCTGTCGAGGGAACGCGGGCGCAAGGAATGCAGACCGGTTTCGCGGTGGCCAGCTGATACCGTTCGCATTGTCGGATTTCTCGAACGGCACGAATGTGCAAATAATATTTATCGTGAATGTTTAGTTTCTATGTGTGACTGTGTATATATGTAAATAAATATTCTACTTGTGTAATATATAGGTATGTATATATATATATATATATATATATATATATATATATATAATATGTATATGTAGGCCACAGTTAAAAGCCAGGTAAAGGATATAATACTATAATAATAGGGAGAGAAGAATGGAGCCAAGTTTCGGAGACTAGTATAGCATGAATATTATCGTTATCAAAAGTCGCCATCATATTGAAATTTTTAGGTACGTCGCAAAATTCATTCACGAGCGCATCAGAAAGAGTTGGAATGCTTGCAAAACTATCGTTACCACTAGAACTGCTGTCACTAGATGAACAAGTTATATAATCGTCATAATCACCGTTATCGTTACTTAATAACTTTAACATATTGAATAATATAAAAAATATAAATATTATACATATTTATATGTATGATAATATATATAATGAATAATGTAATAAAAATATAGATAACAAACTAATAAACGAAAGAAAAACCAAATTTATAAGTCTATTCTATCCCCGCCGGCTGTGTTACATTAAAGAAATGCTTATGTAAGCAAAAGCAATGTAAGTAAATAAAGTGTAAAGTAATCTTAGAGAACAATGTTTAAAGTTTTACAAGAGTCTATAATGTTTGTGCTATATTATTACCTAACTTTATGAAGAAAGGAAGGACTTATAAAAAAAACGAGAATCGATTAAATGCCCATGCCAAGAAAAGAAAAAAAAAAAAGTAAGTTTGACACTGACAGGTGCTTGACAAGCATTCAAAGTGGCAATGACAATAGGAATAAATTGACTACCGACTATTAGTTTGTTTGTTCATGCTAAAACATTCAAAATTAAAGGGTATTTATATAAGATTTTACACCACAAAAAATTCCGAAGACGCCTTACGAAATACGTCACTTTCTCGCTGCGGCTGCCGCTGCCCGTCTGGCCTCAGGTCTGGCTACCGCAGTCGAAGTTGAGGCAGCCGGTGCAGGCTTAGTTTTACTCTTTTCAGCTGGAACTGGGACTGTAATCTTATCCACATCGGACATAGACACAACTCGATGGCGACTACCTTCGGCTCCTAGTACATACACTGTGCCTTCTCGGGTCCAGCACTTAGCAACTCCAAACCTCTGCCCCACTGCTAAGAAGACGTCGTGCCGGGACTTAGTCAAGGGAACTCTGACAGCGTGATCCCAGATCCTTTAAGCAGTGCCTTTGCATTCCACACCTTATTCCGGAGAGAACAGTCTCGTATTTTTACCAAGATGGGTCTGGGCCTGTCTGCATTACCAGCACGACCCATTGTATGACAACGGCTGATGTTGATAGCAGAGAAATCCTTTAGTTTAAGCTTAGCCTGCACTGTCTGGGTAATGCTCGCCTCAACGTCCTCACTGCTTTCTTCTGGGACTCCATGAAAGAGCAGCATTTTTCTCCGGCGTTGCATCTCTGTATTATCTGCAGACTGAGCAAGCAAATTAATTTGATCTTGCAACGCCCGAAGTGAAGCCAATGTAAACTTCTTGAATGCACCGAAGTCTGCAGCTAAACTGGAGGTGGTGGCTGGTGTCGAAGTGCTCCTATTTATTTCTGATTGGAACTCCTCCATGCGTGCCAGGAACATGTTTTGCATTTGCGTCATAGTTTCCTTGATTTCATCCATAGTGTAGTGTAGGTAATGACCACTTGAGAGAGATGTAGGTATAACTTTGAAGTGCTAGTGCTTTTGAAGGAGATAACACACGCCGGCAGGTAGGGTTAACTTAAGTTTAAATTAACATAAAATTTTTAAATAAATACTTGAATTTACTAATTTTAAATTTTAAATTTAAGTCTTGTGTTTTACAATGTGTGTTAACAATTTCACACCTACCGCCC
The DNA here is from genome assembly GCA_963555685.1 of Acrobasis consociella. Classification (NCBI taxonomy): domain Eukaryota; kingdom Metazoa; phylum Arthropoda; class Insecta; order Lepidoptera; family Pyralidae; genus Acrobasis; species Acrobasis consociella. Next base: position 12,577,473 of record OY743125.1, on the reverse strand, counting down.
AAAAAAAGTAAATAAATATTTTTTTTAAATAATGGGTCATTTTTGGGGGACAAATTAGAAAATTTAAAAAAAGATTTGCAGACCTTACTGTGTCATGTATCATATAAAACGGGCTCGTTATGAGGATCTCAAATATATTTTTGTTATCATTGTATAAGAAATAGTTTTTGTAGTGTTCTGTGGCTATAAATAGATACATATGCTGTCCCACTCACAAGAGCAGCGAAGGTAGAACGTCAGTTGTACGTTATATAAGTACGTTGTGCGGCAGTCGGATCGCTCAGTCTAACAGTAGATGTCGTACAGAGCGGACGTGTCTTGATGTAAAGGTGAGCCAGTGTCATGAATGTGTTAGAGGTACACTACATAATGGCGACGAGAAAATGATGCGAAGCCACGCGGTGAGTTATTTTTCCATTTTATGAGCTGGAGTATTTAATGTAAATGATCAAAAGCAAATAGAATTTTAAATCAAAAGTAAATGCTGAATACTGAATGTTAAAAAAATAAATTTGTAAGAGAGAAAAAATAACATGGAAAGAGGAAGTGTCAGTTAGCATTTACTATATTAGGTAATGGCTATACTTTATTGAAAAATAAAAGTTCGTTTAATAAGTTAATGGACTACTGTGCTTTGTCCATCACATTAATGAGCTGGAAATTATTATTTGTTAGTTAGTTGATCATCAAAAGTATATAATTAATATTGACTTAAAATATTGACAATTCTCAGATTATATATTTTTAAGAGAGAGTTGGTAACCTAAAATAAAGGCTTTATGCGTAGCTTAGGCACCAGGTCCAGTCTTTCACAAGTGTCAGAGTAAAGAAAAAAGTTAAGTCAAAATAAAAAACATATATCTTCACTTTGTTGATTACCTAGTGTTTTTGCGAAAGAAATAAGGAACTTATCTTTTAATAGGGTAATATAATTAATCACCCTATAATTTTAGGGGAAAAACGTAACGGAAAAATTGACGAGTCGTATATGACGCGATTACTATTGAAATATATTATTCAAATAGCTATAGTTTTCCGATGTACATGGATTAAGTGAAATAAATGGGGGATTATATTATTTTTCCGTAAGAAATGAGAGGTGCTGAATTTACGGAAGGAAGGTAGATCATTATAGTTATGTGGTGAAACTCTTTTATTAGGTATTTTATTCTACTCCTAGACAGGCATCACTTTTAAACCTAAGAGTTATGCTGGAGGATAGTTGCATCAGATCCGGAGTGCAATGCTGTGAGGGAAGGTCGCCAGTCGCTGGAGTCAATGAGTATAAGTTGTGGGTGCTTTCTGTCAGGGCCGGGAGGCTCACAATCTGTGAGTCGGCTGTGATTTTCCTGATGAGGGTTATTATTTTTATTTGCTTTAAATCATACTAGCAGTTATTAAGCTGATCTGGTTTCTATACAGTGTATTTTTAAAGCTGTTCACTAAAGATGCAGTTAACAACATTCTCTGGTTCCAGTCTGCAACCATATGATTAGAGAGAAAATTATGAATTGATATTTCTTTTGATTTCACACGATACAATTTCAGCCAATGCCTCTCAATCATTATTGTAAGAAAATTGTAATAGGTCTTGCAAATAGGGTACATCATAATATCCTATTAGACTTTTGTAGGCCTCGATTGGGTTGCCTCTTTGTCTTTGACGTTGTAGCGGTGTGAAAAAAAAATTAAAAAAAAAAGGAGAGAAACCATAGTAGGGAATATGCATGAAAAATATGTGTTATCGAACCAGTTTATCCGTAAATATTCGAAAGTACTAACTAACACTGAAAACAGAATAAAAATGGGTGGAAAAACGAACGAGATATAGCGAGTTTACGAAAATATTTCTATCTCACTCGCAAAATACGCTATTTTCTATAGCAAATGTATTGATGATATGTATTTATGACGTCACCAGTCCATATCGGACTTCTCTCTCTAATTGAAACTTTAAAGTATCACAGGTTCGTCGCTGATCAAGATATTTTATAAATTCTTTCATATTTGTTTACTGTGGTTAATAAGGCTTTTATTAAGCAAATAAAAAATAATGCGTGCATATTCTCTATTGTATAAGTATACACTTACCGGTAATGAGGTAGTATACGAAATAAGCAATACGATAACCTGTGGTCAATGGCAATATGATAGCCTACTTAGGTATGATTTATTAGAAAAATGATAGCTATGTTATATGGCAATATGATTTGAAATGAAATGAATTTGAAATGAAATGAATTTGAAATGAAATGAAATTTGAAATGAAATGAAATTTATTTGACTCTTTAATGTACACAAAAGTTACGCTGTTGGCCCCACACTAGGCAACATGCCTGTCTTGTGGTGGCCAGTTTGAAATTCCAATTTTGTTAAAATGTGCCGACAATTAGGTTTAGAAGAATTGCAGATAATAATGACTTACACTCAAAATAATAGCCAATTCCTTTTTATAACTAATTAGGAACACGTGAGATGTTTCACATAACTACTTACTTAATATAAATGTTTTAAATTAATAGTTAAATTGCTCTGTGTCGAAGTAGTTCCACGAAAAAGCAGAAGGGATCTAACTATGTGCTTACATGATAGCCGATAACAACAGCAATATGTTTGCTTATGATGACACATGCATAGCAATATGATAGCTATGACATGGGGCAATATGATAGCTAATGATGAGACATGGCAATATGATAGCCGATAACAATAGCAATATAATTGCTTATGATGACACATGTATAGCAATATGATAGCTATGACATGGGGCAATATGATAGCTAATGATGAGACATGGCAATATGATAGCTATGTCAAATAGTTGTGTGATAGACCTTACATATTGCAATATGATAGCTAGTACGAGTGAATGATATGATCTATGTTAAAGGACAATATGAAAGTCCATATGAGCATTTATTTATGGTCGATATGAAAGGTCAGCTCAGATAATATTAATTGGACTGAAAGGCAATGTAAGCTTGCGCAAATTTGGATTTAATTGTACAATTTGCACATCAGCCCATGGCTCAAGTCACGACACTTCCAAACCTCGAGCATTTCGACCCTGACAGTGATCAGTGTCGGTAGGCGCTAGATGGGAGAAATGGATAAGGGCACTGGAAATATATTTTCTAGCTTCAAACATTACGTCTGAAGAATCTTATGGCAGCATCCATAAAGTCGTACGTGATGTCAACTAGGATATATATTTAATTAATAAGCAAATTATTTATTTTGTTAATTTAGCGCATCACGTACTAACTGGACGTGTAGACTCAATATAACACTGTACAATGTTTTAGTATAAATACTCTGCAATAATGAAATAAATGATCCATTATCCCGTTGCCACTCCTGGCCTGTAGACGGTGATGGATCGAACCAGGTCCAATGGGTTTCATTAGTACCTTCGTGGTCGCAATATACCCCGACGTGATGGACACGCGCCACGAGATTGGAGCAAAACGCAAGAACCCGACGACTCAAGCCTGAAGAAATGGAAAGAGGATTAACGTGCACATTTCCACTGGCCTCCCACAAGCGGGTCCCTCCAGTGGAATTTCAAGAAGCAGAGGAACCACCAGGCAACTAAAATGGACAACCCCGAGGCAATATTGGAATGGAAAAATCTGCGTAACCCGCCAGCTGTCACCGTGAACGTTAAGATGAAAAAAATAGCGATAACATCATTGAAGAAAATACCGTCTACATTATCACTAACGTCATAATGATACAGAAATAGATATGACGTCACAAACTGCATCACTTTATTTAGAATCGCTGCATTACGGACGAACAAAAATGCAGTTGCAACAAAATTGATCGAGGTCAAGATCGCAAGGCCGCAGATGGCCGTATGTTGTTAAGAAAGGCGTAATAAAGAAAAATTTATATGTCAACGAGGAATATTGCACAGGATTTGGTGCTATCAATAAGTTCCAACGCCAAACTACTACCGACTTACACAGTGGTATAGAATTTTTGGTAAATAAGGAGCAAATATTTGATATCTATGAAGCCTACAAGAGAAAGAGCGAACAACTTTATAATGGAACAGCGATCATGATTTTGACTAGAAAACATTTATATAGGCCGATCACAGAAGCCGATTTTTGGAAGCACAATTTCTACTGAAAATAACTCTCTCAAGATGCATCAAATGGTAAGCAGCAAGCAATCTCCAGAGCAAGCCAGCAAACGGGTCATATCCAGGTCCACAGCAGCCGACGCACCGAGCTCCTGGTCCTGAGATCAAGTACCCACAGCGACTATTATAGCGTTTGGCACATCCGCCCAGCTCACGCTTTGGATAATGAATTATGTCTGGCCACTCTCCAGCGGGGCACTACGGCAGGACTTCGACCGACGCTCGTCGACATTGTTCTCTACAGTCCCGACTCACTGCGGACTGCGAGCACGCTCACACGGTCTCATAAAAGACTACGAGCAGAAGATTTCTCCCGACTCACTGGGATTGAAGGAACTAGCAATTAAAAGATTAATAGAGAGAGACGCAAAGACTGCATATCAAGACCATATTTGAGTACCAAGAGAAACATATAGATTATAATATCAATGATGATAACGGAATTATAAGGAAGAAATTATTTAAGTAAAATGTGTGACTCACAATATCAATAGATACTCCAAAATGCAAAGACGCACAATTTTGCCGCGCAGAAATTATTTGCCTACACAGCATTTTTCAGCACGTGCAATGTGAATATCGTCAACATAAGAGAAACTGAGAGATTATAACTCAATGAAGATAGCATTGGTAACGAGTAAAATCAACAAATTAGGATTCTACAAGGAAATTGCTGCAGTTATCGACAAGATATTGGTTGCTGCGCCGCCGAACTCCTATAAGGATTAAAATATCAAGATTCAAGCAATGAAGAAATCAATATTTTTATTTCAAGAAAGGACGAAGACATTATGCTAGCGTTTTTAGTACGTACTAATTTATAGTTTGAAATAGGTAGGTAGATTGCCTTTGTAATATTTTCATTTTTCACATGTTTAGGATTTATTATGATTTTTATTATGTTCTTTTTTAAAAAAAAGGGGGAGTATTATGGCAGCATCCATAAAGTCGTACGTGATGTCAACTAGGATATATATTTAATTAATAAGCAAATTATTTATTTTGTTAATTTAGCGCATCACGTACTAACTGGACGTGTAGACTCAATATAACACTGTACAATGTTTTAGTATAAATACTCTGCAATAATGAAATAAATTATCCATTATCCCGTTGCCACTCCTGGCCTGTAGACGGTGATGGATCGAACCAGGTCCAATGGGTTTCATTAGTACCTTCGTGGTCGCAATAAATCTGAAACAAGAAAGGTTGTTGTGTCATGCCGTTTAACCTTTTGTCAGTTTGGGCATGCATTGGATTATGCGAGGCCAAGAAAATCATTAATTGGGTGACGCCGTAAGCCCACATTAAAATGTGCGAGATCAAGAATGACGACCTCTGTGGCGTAGTGGTCACCATGCTAATCCACCACCCAGAGGTCCCAGGTTCGATCCCCGATCAGCGCAAGTTGGAAAATGGCCTTTTTCAAACTGTCCTAGGTCTTGGATGTTTATCTATGTAAGCACTGTCAAAACTATATCAAAGTGCACACAAAAATTTGTCATATAAACCGCCTTTGTCGTTTCCCGCGCAAATACGCTGGCAGCACTGCCACGCAGGATTGCAATGGCCATCCTTTGCACGAGAAACGAACCTGAGCGGGAGTCACCAGTCCTCTACAATTCTGTGCCCTATCTCGCCGATCAGGCGCTTATCATCAGCACCCGAGCAGCCCATCGTTTTTTACCGCCACTAGGACGAAGCAACAATACGGCTCAAAAGCCGCATACTTAGCCCGGTTTCTCTCGGCTGCATCTTCTGCAGCTGCGGCTGCCGAGCCGATAATGCGGCCGAGGTAGTTGGGCGCCACGGTGCTGACACATGTAAGAGGTCATTGCATATAAGTATTTGTTATAAATTATAGTATCTATATTAAATTATTTTATAAGAAAATCATTGAATTGGCTATATAAGCGCGCAATAAATTGCGTGAGCAGCCCGGGATTCAAATCCCACTGGAGAGTCAAGAATCAAACAAGAACAGTGGTAAGAAAGATTGAACAATTCATGCATGAACATTCTTATAAAACTAAGCGGACTTTTGCAGACGTAGATATAGCAGACATTCGAGGATTATCACCAACTCGAAACATAGGAAGATGCAAATTGATATTTTAACGGCAAATTAGAAAGACAAAATGAAATTTTAACAAGCAAGAACTTAAATAATATGCAAGTTCTTGTGTTTCTATACTATTGGTTTTGATTATTATTTCATTTGCTTAATTTTTGGCATAGTTTTCATTTAGTGATGTGGTTTTAGAATATTGAGCAAAATGTTAAGTAGATAAAATAAATAAATTATTATTCACTTCATTACATATTCTCTTTAAAAATATTAAAGTAAGTGATGAGTGAAAAAAAGTGAAAGTTAAAAGTGCGTGTTTTAAGTGTTAACTTGTATTGTAGAATACAATTATATGAAGTGACCGCAGAGATTGTGGTTATTTTGAAACAACTTTATAGTAATGCATAACAGGAGTCAAGAGTTCGTTAGATATCTTATGAAGGCCGATATATGTAGACTTTTGACAGTGATCCATTTTCTGACAGTTCGATATGTAGACTTTTGACAGTGATCCATTTTCTGACAGTGTTGGAAAAGGAAGAAGAATAGGTAAAATATTTTTATACCGTTCGCTCATTAGTGAGCAAGTTACACTGCTCTCGGATGGCTGTTTATGTATTTTTACGCGAACAAGTGACCATGACCATAAGACGGGTATTCCACCCGAATCATCTTATTCGTGGGTCTTTACGTACATTTACAACAGACTATTTTCCTCACTCTGGGGCCTTTGGAAAATCAAGTAAGCTGGTCAAATGGCAGTTAAAATCCCAATTTACTTCGAGCCTTAAAGGTTTAGAATGACTCAATTCGAAAAAATTTAATTAGTCTGCTTTGTCATCAGTCATATTACAAGTTGAATGAAATTCGGAAAAATATATAGTAAAAACACTATTTTGTCAAGATATTTTTAACTAATATAAGCGTTCCTTTTAGTTTAGCTTTCTTAGTTAGTAGATATGAGCAAAGGCAGGAATTACATTAGAGATTGTCACTGGCAGTCAAACTCGACCGATTTAGTCTACGAAAGGAAAATAAATTTTATTATTGGTTATGAGTTATGAGTCATTGCTCGTTAGTTTGAATTTAATTTTATAAAAAAAAATAAAAAAAAAATAGTGGGGAAGGATAGAGGGAGAAGAAAAACTTAGTTCATAAATATCTGAATCTATTAATATTCTTACTCAATTAAGTTGCAGATTTAATTGAATCGTGGGTTATAAGATAACCTAGTTATAATTGGAACATACTCCGTAATTGTAATTTCATTAAAAAAAAATTGTAAGGAAGGGATGTAGTGTTCTGTGTCTATAAATAGATACATATGCTGTCCCACTCACAAGAGCAGCGAAGGTAGAACGTCAGTTGTATGTTATATAAGTACGTTGTGCGGCAGTCGGATCGCTCAGTCTAACAGTAGATGTCGTACAGAGCGGACGTGTCTTGGTGTAAAGGTGAGTGAATGTGTTAGAGGTACACTACAGTTTTGATTTTTTTCTAGAAAGAAGACGAAAATTAAACATTCCCCCCTTGATCTGCTAAACTCTTGAAACTAAAATTTTAAAGAAAAAAAATACGAAATGTAGATTATTGCTTGCAGCTTACGGGAAAATCTATAAGAATTCTATCAGTTGAAAATAAAGAGGCAAATCCATCGTTCACTTACGCAAAATAGTTTACTAAGACACTACTAAATAGCGCTACCAGTTAACTCGCGTCTTACTGTGAAGATGTCAAATGTGATTAGTTCAACTCGCACGTGGCCGATTATTTTTAATTGATTTCACTGGATTTCACTCACCAAAATTTCATGCAGAGATTTTTTGGTTTTTTGGATTAGGTACTTGTACCTAATAATCGCATACCTATGCCGATTTACAAAGAAATTTAAGTTCACGTTTGATTTTATTGCAACGGTAAGTGATGAATAATTTTAGGTAAGTAGACTAGACCAAGAAATAAATAAAAATCTATTTGATTCCAGACTAATACCCACAGGGGATTTAAGTTGTCTATTTAGTGGATTTAAATCACCTGGGTTTTTGGAGCTCTTAACTTCAGATGAGAGTATTTTCTTGTTTCATATTTTTGAAAGCGTTATGAGTAGCAGTCGGGTTTTAGCACTTTAACATTATTTTTTGTTTTCCATTTTTAATCATGATGCCTACAGCTGCTTTCTGCAATGCGATCTTCGACGAAATACAAATTCGCCCAATGGAGTTTTCGGCGAATCGACTTATCTGCAGATAGTCGTACCGGTGAAGTATTTTTTCTTTTAAAAATTCTTTCGGCGAACCGAGCTGTCGGTAAGAAAAGGTAGCGGCGTAAAAATTTTTCTTTGTACAGATGAACGGTGAACAGTGATTTCTATGTACGATTAGATCGTTCAAGGGTAATTCTGTAAATCATACGGAGCTCAGTTAAATCACCTGGGCAAATTCGACGGGTGATTTAAGTGGAACAATTTATGTTTTGAGAGTTTTGCTATTAAAGTGAGTTGTGAGATAGCGTAAAAAACGTTTGTGATAGCAACAATTTTTAATTCCTTTTGTTATTCATTTCAATTTGTAGTTATCTTTTATAGTGGTTTATTTTGGTGGTATACGTAAATCTAACAATTACTTAATTTTTGTTTCAAATGCATTATAATTTTCATTTATATTGTTTTCAGGTGATATAAAGTGGTGGCTTGCCAATGTACATTTCTTAAGTCTCTTCAAAATGCTTCCATGGTATTATTGTAAAAGATTCGTTTAGTCATTGTATACGACGTTAAATATTTTTTTAAGTTTTCTTGTAGGGGTATATATAGCCAATAAGGGTATTATGATCCGATATTTCATAGTCATGGACTTCTGCTGTCATATTAGCACTTTTAATGACTATAAACTGGTCTATATATGATTGAGTCGATTTGCGTTTTACTTCTTTTATTAGACAAGTTAACCCAAATGAGTTAAGTAAATTTAGGAACCGCTTTGGTTCTTTTTTGTTTTTTCTAATGTCAATATTTATATCACCCGCTATGATAATAAGACGACTGTTTGGAGATATATTGTAATAGAGCTTCAAATTTAGTGAAAAATGTTTCAACGTTATTTTCAGGCTGGTATACTGATATTATTAGTACATGCAATGTTTCCTGAGTATGCAATATCACAGGCATACTGGAAGAGATCTCTTTTGAGATAAGTAGTGCCTTTGTACAACTTTTATTTTATGAATTCTCTGTATACTTTTTCCGTGTGCATAAATTGGTAGAATAAAATAAAAAATGTATTGCGAAGTAACAAACAAGTGTGTTGAATTACATAAGGTACGAAATAAACCTTCGTAAGCACCGGATATTTTCGAATCGAACTAATTATTTAGGTTAAACATGTAAGTATTTTAGAAGACAATCCTCAATACGGTCCACGTTATCAGCTCGTCATATCCGAGTGAGATGATTGATGTAAGTGATTCCTTTTCAATTTGGATCAGATGAAGATCATTTCACCAACTCATTATTGTCAAGCAGTCGGAAACAGGGTCATCATCATCATCCGAGCATATTATTTTTCCTTAACGTAAATAGTATCATCATCATCATCATCATTTCAGCCGCATAACGTCCACTGCTGGACGTAGGCCTCTCCCAAAGTTTTCCTAAACGACCGATCAAAGTAGTAAATAGTAGGTATATATGGTTCCGCCACATCTAGCGGAGGTTTAATGAACTAATAAAAATAATATTGTCTTTAAAACGCGCTCGTGCTTGCCAGGAGGTATAACAGGTCTGGTACTGTAGTGTTTTTTATTGCAGGCAATCTTGTGCCACGAGTTGTCACGTTGTGATTTTTTTTATTCACGGAACGAAACCGTGAATGGGTTTTATGATCGTGGCTGTATAGAATTTGTTCTTATGCCATGTTTACTTCTTCAACGTCAAATGTCACTTTGACATTTGTAGGGTTATGATGTATGACGTTTCCTCAATTTGTGGGAATATTAATTTTGTTTGGTCATATTTACACAACAATAAGTAAACAAAATTGCAAAATACACATATATGTTTATTTAAATGTTCATTCAAATACATCGTAGGAGTTGTGATACAGGTTCTGAATTGTTATTCGCCTCGAAGAAGGCCAGCAGTGGATTGTCGTCTGTTGCTTTTGGGGAAACCTCTCGTCGACGATGTAGAATCGGTTTTAAATAACGGCAACTAGAGGAAGCGATTTCCGGCGGTCGTGGAGACAAAGGTCGGAACCATGTCGCCGCTCCACGTTTTATTGGACTGGAGAAAACGTCGTAAGCTCAACAGCCTTTTGTTTTAAGCTCTGCTGACAGGAAGAAAATCTTTAAAAAGGTTTCGCTGGTACGTATTTGGAACATAACCTGTCGTTGGAAAATTCGACTGTCACATGTCTGATGTCGTAGACTGAATTTTTTTCTTATTGTCCTTTTCAGCCCAAGAATATTTCTGCAGAGCTGGGATGGTTGGGATCCGTTGTTCTAAAAAACCCTTAGAAAATTGGAACAAGTGAGATATTTTCTTTGTCTTAAGACAGGCAAGCCACGAAGGTAAATGCCTACCTGCATTTCTCATTGTCAGACATTAACCGTGAATTTTCTTTGTTCCAGCGGAATGGGATTTTGATTTACACATTTTGATTTACATCTTCATTGTCATTTTGATTTTTCTTTGGATTGAATTTTGGATTCAATCTCCTAAGAAGTCTTTCTTCATATTGTTTTGTCTTCCTCTGGTTGCAAGGGATGAAATCTTGGGCCATGCTATTGTAAGAAGGTGACGTTCTCCGAGCAAGTCTTAATTTATCAAGGTGACTCTGCGATTATCAGGTCGGTCTACACTCCATTTATTATTATTTTGTAACCAAAGAAGTAACTAGAAACTTAAAGTATTTCTCCGTGGTGATCAATCATACAACTTCTATTGTACTAGATGCTGTGAATACTATAGTGCCTATTCGCAAATGATTATTATTTAAAGTGTGGTATGTAGGTGGTCAAATTTAGAACCTGCCCTGAATTAGTGTATTTAAACTGAGCTAGAATATTGTAACGGCAAATTTGCACTACCCTACATTTGGTTATATCATATAAGTGTATGTACCTAATTTGGTTACCTATTATTTGTGAAAATATAAGTATTGATGGTCGATTACATTTTATTTAATACCCCATAGGAACCAAAGTCCTCAAGGAATTTATATATATTTTATCAGGGGTTGCCCATCTTGCCGGGTATTTAGAAGTGGTTACCAGCGGGGCACCCCGTGATAAATGGCGCCCACGTATTTTTTAATATTTTGAGTGGGATAAACGGTGCCCACATATTATTTTTTTTTGTATTTTGAGTGAATTTTGGGTCCTATTGGGTATCATCACGAAGGAGAAATTTTGTAAGAGTTTTTTTGTTCACCTTGGAAACATAGAAAACTATATTTTTTTTTTGGTAATTTATACTATTTAGTCTACTGCGGTATTATTTGACATTAATAACTTTAAAACAAAGTGTTTTTTTAGAAAAATATCCTACCACATGTTACAAATTTGAGGTTAGTGAGCACATGTATGGATTTTCAAAGTACTTAAATGTTTGAATTGTGTTATTATTTGCTTTTATTGTGTTAATACACATTATTGTACATGTGGCTAAGCGATTATTTAATGCTTTTTTGCGATTTTTTGCGGACTTTGTGTATAAATTGAGTTTTCTATTATATGTCTCCGAGGACATTTGAGAGTTTTAATAAATTGTTAGTTGGTTGTTTAATGCTGTGCCAGAGTAATTAAATAGTTATAGAACGGTATTATAATACTTGTTTTGTGTATCCCTAAAACAATTTACAGATTTTTTTTGGATAAAATTTATAATTTTATAAACAAACTGGAATTGTAGTTTGGTGTTAATATTTTGTTTATAATTACTGTAAGTCACCACTGAAAATACTTAGCAAAGCCTTTAATTAGTATAATTTATATTATTTCAAACAAATTTAATTTTTGTTTATAAACAAGATGGATCGGAGTATTCAATTTCACTCATTGTTGAAAGATGAGCTTAGCCATGAAGTTATTATTCGTTCAGAGACTCCAGCCAGTACTGTTGAAGGTCTGCGCAAACAACTTAGGAATTTATTGTTGGAATGTCCAGCTGAGGCTATTTTGGACACAGAATTTTCTCCGGAGGCTGAATTTCGAATTATTAAGGAAAAACTTCAGGAACTTAGCGATGCCGTGGACAAATATGTGAAGTTGAAGGATAGGTACTCACTTAACAGGAGCCGCGCTTTAGGAGGTCATCTGTATCATCGGTTGATAAGAATCCAATCTGATGATCCGGCTGTGTTGTTCCAGAAGTCAAAAATGGTTGACACGGTAAATAATTTGTTGTCAAGAGTCGAGCCAAGTACTCCTTCGGTTTCTGTTGATGTTCCACCTACAGCTACACCAATAACTGGTGAGATTTCTCTTGAGTGCTCCGGTGATAAGAACGTCTCCAAGTGGAATTTAAAATTTAACGGTGTCACGGATGTTCGTTCATTTCTTGAAAGAGTTGATGAATTGCAGCTTGCATATGGTGTTTCCAATAAGAAGTTGTTCAATTCTGCAGCTCAACTATTCGTAGATCAGGCATTGCTATGGTTTAGAGGTGTAAGAGATGAGGTTTCATCCTGGTCTCAGGTTAGGGATATTTTATTAGAGGAGTTTAGCCCAGTGGACCATGACTATAGGTTACTGGGGGAAATAGGGTCACGCACTCAGGAAGCCGATGAACCTACACACATTTATTTTTCTATTATGTTCTGCATGTTTGCTCGTTTGAAGAATCCTTTAAGCGAGGAAGCTAAACTGGAGATTCTTCTCCATAATATTAGACCACAATTTTCACAACAGTTAGCACTATTTACCATCGATTCAATTGCTCAACTTAAGGATAAGTGCCGTAAGTTAGAAGCAGCACGCCAGCGGGCTGAGTTGTTTGTGGAGCCATCGAGGGCTAGCTCCAGTATGCTTGGTACTGACTTTGCATATAAGTCAAAGATTAAGCCGGCACCGGTTGTTAAAAATTCTGCCTCGACGGTTGCCAATGACAGGCCAGCTTGTACGACGTGTGCTAGCACTAATTTAAGTAATAAAAAGCAATTAGTTAAACAGGCACCAAAATGTTTTAAGTGCGGAAAAACGAATCACAACTTTGCGAGTTGTAGAGGTACGCGTGAAAATGGCACGCAAGAAAATGGCGTTAAGTGTTTTGGTTGTGGAAAAGTGGGGGTAATGCGGAAAGATTGTGTGTTTTGTAACAAAAATAGAAAACCGTTTCATAGTAAACATTCAAAAAACTTGTTAGCTCGAATCGTGGTGATAACGGTGTAGATTCTAAATCGAAATTTTACAGTTTTGATTCAATTGCCACGGTTCTTTTTGCTCCTAATAAAGATGATATTAACCTTATTTAAAGTTTCAAGTAAATGATTTTGAGATTTACGAATTATTGGATTCTGGTGCAGCAATGTCAATTTTAGGAAATAATTCATATTTAGACTTTGTGAAATTTGGTTTTGAGTTCCAAGAGATTAAAGATAGTACGATATGTCGTGTTGCAAATGGCGTTGAGGTAGAGACGATCGGATTTATTTTTGTACCGGTCACTTTTAATGATGTGACTAAGGTTATTAAGTTTTTTGTGATACCCAACATTTTTCTTATGTCATTTTAGGGATAGATTTTTGACAAGCCTTTCGTCTCGCGCCAGAAATATTTGACAACATAGACTATAGAATTTCTCCAGTCACTTATTTTAAAAACTTAGTAAATTCAGACCGCATTAGTAGTATACAATCTTATGAACATTTGACAGTGGCTCAAAAGGAGTTAGCTGATGCGATAGTTGAATAATTTAAAAATATTTCTTTTGAAGAGAAGGGGTTAGGTAGAACTTCTCTTATTGAACATGTCATCGATACTGGTGATGCAGCTCCTATAAAAACTAAGCAGTATCCTGTGTCGCCAGAGAAGAGAGCAATTTTAAGTACGGAGTTAGACAAAATGCTGGCTTTAGATGTAGTTGCTCCTAGTGAACGTCCATGGAATAACCCGGCCTTACTTGTCAAGAAGTCTAATGGAGATTGGCGTTTTTGTTTAGATTGCAGGAAGTTAAATTCTGTAAGCAAGGGGGATTCTTACTCAATTCCATACATTCCCCAGATTCTTGACAGTTTGAAAGAGGCAAAGTATCTGTCATCTATTGATTTGAGTTCTTCTTTCTGGCAGATACCTTTAAGTAAAGACTTACAAGAGAAAACGAGCTTTCCGATTCCGGGCCGGGGTTTGTATAAATTTAAGGTTATGCCGTTCGGATTGTGTGGCGCTCCAGCGCGACAACAACGTCTTATGGATCGATTGTTCGACCATAACTTAACAAGTGATATTGAAAACAGCATGGTTTTCTGCTTTATTGATGACATTGTAATTTGTAGCTCGGATTTTAATACTCACATGGTGTTGTTAAACAGGGTAATGGACAAATTGAAAATGGCAAATTTGACTATCAATTTTACTAAGTCCAAATTCTTCAGACAGTCGCTTAAATATCTTGGTTACGTCGTAGACGAGTTCGGATTGCGTACTGATCCCGAGAAGGTAGCTGCCATTTTGAATTTTCCTACTCCGACAACATCACGAGAGGTAAAAGTATTTTTAGGTACATGTTCTTGGTACCGTCGTTTTATAAGAAATTTCTCAACTATTGCTGCTCCTTTAAATAACTTAACAGCTAAGGGTAAGAAGGCACCGCCTTTTCAGTGGTCAGAAGAAGCTGAAACCGCTTTTATTACAATAAAGAATGCGTTAGTCACTGCACCTGTACTAGCTGTTCCGGATTTTGAGAAACCATTCGTAGTCCACTGCGATGCTTTTGCATACGGGTTAGGAGGAATGTTATCCCAAACAATTGATGGGTACGAACACCCGATTGCGTACGTTAGTCGTTCACTAAATAAAGCGGAACGAAATTATAGTGCCACGGAACGCGAGGCATTAGCGGTCATTTTTGCAGTAGAGAAATTCAAGCTTATTTAGGTTCTCGTCCTTTTAAAGTTATAACAGATCACTCTTCACTCAAGTGGTTCATGAACCTGGAAAATCCCTCTGGGAGACTGGCGCGTTGGGGTTGCCGACTGTCTCAATTTGAATTTGAAATTGAGCACAGGAAGGGCTCTGATAACGTCGTCCTGGATGCATTGTCCAGGCTAATGAAAGTTGAAGCAGTGAACGATATAGACAAGGATAACGTAAAGAAAGATGATTGGTATGATAGAACCTTTAATGGTTGTAAAGCCTTTCCTAGGAACTTTCCAAATTTTTGCGTTAAAGACGAGAAACTATATCGCTACAGCAAAAGTAAATATAACTTACTAAGTGAATTTGACTGGAAGGAAGTGGTGAAGAAGGGAGACCGTAATGAGGTTATTAGAGCAAACCGTTGTGAGGCAACAGCCGCCCATTTAGGTGTGTTTAAGACGCACAGACGCCTATGTTTGACCTACTTTTGGCCAGGCATGCATAAGGATGTTGTAGAGTTCATTAAGAAGTGTGACGTCTGTGCGGCTTATAAACATTCCACGCATGGTACCCCAGGGTTAATGGGAAAGCCAAAGGTTTGCCATAGGCCTTTCCAGGTAATTTCTACCGATCTGGTTGGACCCCTGCCACGTCACGTTCAGGATTTACGTTTTTATTAGTCGTAACATGTTGCTTTTCAAAGTATTCTTTGTTGTTTCCGTTGCGTCGAGCAACCAGTGCTCTAGTAGCCAAACATTTTGAAAGGGACGTTATTTTAGTTTACGGAGTCCCTGAAACCGTAATTGCAGATAACGGAGTGCAATTCACGGGATCGAATTTCCGTAACCTTTTGAAACGTTATAACGTACTTAAAGTACGTCTTACCCCACGTTATACTCCTCAGGTGAATCTTGTAGAACGATATAAAAAGACTATTATGACGGCCGTAGCCGCGTATGTGGAAGAAAACCACAGAACTTGGGATGAGCAACTGCATCGTATTCAGTTTGCAATAAACAGTGCAGTTAATGAGTCCACTGGGTTTTCTCCTTTCTTTTTAGTTCACGGTAGGGAACCGGTTGTAAATGGGTTTTTCTACAGAGACACCGATGCTGAGTATGAAATAGCTATGCCTCGGGATCAGTACGCTGGGGAATTAGGTTGTTTAAAGGATATTTTTGCTCAGGTACGGTTGCAGTTGTTAAAGGCACATGAGACTAGTTCTAAACGTTATGATTTACGCCGTAGACCGGCTAAGTTTTCGGTAGGGGATATTATTTGAAAACGCTGTTATCAGCAAAGTGATGCAGCGAAATTTAGGATGGCTAAACTAGCGCCCAAGTACGAAAAGTGCAGGGTAAAAGCTGTTTTGTCCCCACTGGTTTATGAATTGGAGAGATTACATCCAATTGGGTCTTGGCATATTAAGGACCTGAAAAGCACTTAATTTTTTTTCTTTGGTAATATTGGTGAACAGTGGTCGTGCGGTCCGCTTGTGTTTTCCTGGCTCACCGCATCGCCACTGATTAGACAGCAGCCATTTTGTTGTGTCGAAGTGTTATGGTTGTGTGTGTCTGTGTTTCGTGGACGCACGACCCGCCGCCATTTCGCGTGCTCGTTGTGCCTCCACGGTGTACAACCGCCAGCTTGCGCACGGAGACTACAAAAATCGCATTAGGGTTTAAATGGAAATAAATTTAAACACTGTTATGAAAGGACGTGGTGAACAGGCTTACTGTTTCACTACTACGCATGTAAGTATGATGTATGAATGAGCAATGCACGATGAAGCTTGAACACTATAGCGCAATGGTGTTAAAAGTACGAAGGACAAGATTGATGTATGAATGTTTTAGAAGGAGCGAAAGCTGTCTGTCGAAATATGTCACTGGACTACAGTTATCTGTTGGTTGGAACCTAGGTTTTGTTTTGTCGTTATCTACTGTTTTTTGGTTTTGCCATGCTAAAGCTGGTATTTTGTTAAGGTTTGACAGTAAGAAACGATTTGTAGGACATTTGGTCTGAATTTATTTATATTTTTTCGCTGATTTCAGTGGTTGTCGAGCAGACGTGTTCGACTTTTGGTTTTGCATCATAGTCCAGAAGGGTTATGGTGTGTAGAACAAGTTTTGTTCAGTTTTGGTTCCTCCAACTTTAGCCTGGTTGTTTTTTTTTCTCGTTGGCAGTGTTCTTGCTCGGAGTCTCACTGCTTCATTGGGTAGGAGTTTTGTTTAGTGACACATGCATGCGTGTCAATTTTACTAGATACCTTTTCGTAAAGTTTTGTTTTTTTTTTTTGTTGGGTTGTTTGCTCTTTTGGAGCAACTTCCCCATGCTGGTCTGGGGGTAATGAAAGACTTAGAATGTGCCAGCTGCATGTCTTCCCGTGCAGTTCGTAAGAGGCGAACGAGGGATAGGGTCCCAGGGATGGAAGTCTGGGTTTTGGGTAGTATTGTTGTTTTGTTTTTTTACTCCCATCCCTGAATCACAAGCCCGGTTTTGTGTGCAAGGTTTTGCACTTTTTTTTTTTTGTTGTTTTTTTTTTTTTTGACTATCGGTACCATCATATTTTTAGAATACTTTACAATACCGTTTGGTATACATTCATTCCGGAATTGCAAGCCCAGTTGATGGCTGCGTCAGCTGGTCTTGTAGTTTCTTTTTGTTGTTTTACCCTTCAACTTAGTTCTTTTAATTTTTTTCGGTCGCTGAGGGCAGCGAGCGGTTCTCCGGTGTCGAACCTTTCCCTACAAGGGGGGGTATTGTCACGTTGTGATTTTTTTTATTCACGGAACGAAACCGTGAATGGGTTTTATGGTCGTGGCTGTATAGAATTTGTTCTTATGCCATGTTTACTTCTTCAACGTCAAATGTCACTTTGATATTTGTAGGGTTATGACGTATGACGTTTCCTCAATTTGTGGGAATCTTAATTTTGTTTGGTCATATTTACACAACAATAAGTAAACAAAATTGCAAAATACAGATATATGTTTATTTAAATGTTCATTCAAATACATCGTAGGAGTTGTGATACAGGTTCTGCATTGTTATTCGCCTCGAAGAAGGCCAGCAGTGGATTATCGTCTGTTGCTTTTGGGGAAACTTCTCGTCGACGATGTAGAATCTGTTTTAAATAACGGCAACTAGAGGAAGCGATTTCCGGCGGTCGTGGAGAGAAAGGTCGAAACCATGTCGCCGCTCCACGTTTTATTGGACTGGAGAAAACGTCGTAAGCTCAACAGCCTTTTGTTTTGGGCTCTGCTGGCAGGAAGAAAATCTTTAAAAAGGTTTTGCTGGTACGTATTTGAAACATAACCTGTCGTTGGAAAATTCGACTGTCACATGTCTGATATCGTAGACTGAATTTCTTCTTATTGTCCTTTTCAGCTCAAGAATATTTCTGCAGAGCTGGGATGGTTGGGATCCGTTGTTCTAAAAAACCCTTAGAAAATTGGAACAGGTGAGATATTTTCTTTGTCCTAAGACAGGCAAGCCACGAAGGTAAATGCCTACCTACATTTCTCATTGTCAGACATTAACCGTGAATTTTCTTTGTTCCAGCGGAATGGGATTTTGATTTACACATTTTGATTTACCTTTTCATTTAGATTTTTCTTTGGATTGAATTTTGGATTCAATCTCCTAAGAAGTCTTTCTTCATATTGTTTTGTCTTCCTCTGGTTGCAAGGGATGAAATCTTGGGCCATGCTATTGTAAGAAGGTGACGTTCTCCGAGCAAGTCTTAATTTATCAAGGTGACTCTGCGATTATCAGGTCGGTCTACACTCCATTTATTATTATTTTGTAACCAAAGAAGTAACTAGAAACTTAAAGTATTTCTCCGTGGTGATCAATCATACAACTTCTATTGTACTAGATGCTGTGAATACTATAGTGCCTATTCGCAAATGATTATTATTTAAAGTGTGGTATGTAGGTGGTCAAATTTAGAACCTGCCCTGAATTAGTGTATTTAAACTGAGCTAGAATATTGTAACGGCAAATTTGCACTACCCTACATTTGGTTATATCATATAAGTGTATGTACCTAATTTGGTTACCTATTATTTGTGAAAATATAAGTATTGATGGTCGATTACATTTTATTTAATACCCCATAGGAACCAAAGTCCTCAAGGAATTTATATATATTTTATCAGGGGTTGCCCATCTTGCCGGGTATTTAGAAGTGGTTACCAGCCAGGGCACCCCGTGATAGTGTTAGTGTCAAGTTGACAAGAAGATTTTCCCGCTCTCTTGCTATCATCTCGTCGCCGCGCACGCAGTGTTTATGAAACGCTCTTCCATTTACTTATATTTTGGACATTAAATAGCATTCGTTCCTCGTCCGGGTGGAATAAGTGAAGTTTAGTGGTGTTGACCTACAAACATTGTTTTCCAAGCCAGGCAAGGACTCAAAGGATCGCTGCAATACGAGCACGTAAGTACCTGACTGTATCTGCCTTTTTAGGGTTCCGTAGCCAAATGGCAAAAACGGGACCCTTATCTATTCGTCATGTCTGTCTGTCTGTCCGTCTGTATGTCACAGCCACTTTTTTCCGAAACTATAAGAACTATACTGTTGAGTCTTGGTAAGTAGATGCATTCTGTGACCGCATTAAGATTTTCACACAAAAATAGAAAAAAAAGACATCAATTTTGGGGGTCCCCATACTTAGAACTGAAATTCAAAAAAATATTTTTCATCAAACCCATACGTGTTGGGTATCTACGGATAGGTCTTCAAAAATGATATTGAGGTTTCTTATATAATTTTTTTCTAAACTGAATAGTTTGCGCGAGATACACTTCCAAAGTGGAAAAATGTGTGTATATTTTATTTTATTAGGAAAGGTATATATATTTATTTTATTAGGAAAGGAGACGACTCCATCGTTCTTACATTATTTTCTTTATTGATAACTTACTATGGTAACCTATAATAATGTGATACAATTGTGGTGAGGGGACATAATCTATACTCAACAGTACATGCATAACAACATACAAATTAAAATCAGCTCTAAAGCACACACTAAAACAACTTACATATGAAGAAACTGAAAGCATACTTCGACGCGTTTCATGAATCCTGGTTTTATTTCCCTTTATTTATTTCCACACGCATTCATATCATCTATCACTACACTCGTTTTCCATTATTAATACAAATCACACAACAACACACAACACATATACACTCACACATGTTATTCAATCAAAAACACGAAAAAGCATATTATGTTCATTACGTCTCCAAATCTTTGTTTTTTCTTTTAAGCTATTGCATAGCTTCTATCGCGGGCCTTGAGCGCGGGACCGAATCCAGAAATTCCGTAACGAAAAAACCTCATGCTCCCCACTCCGACGGGCACGGAGGTGTGGCTTGAAGGCCGTGCATCGTCTAACGTCGTTTCAGTTCGGCAGTCTTCGACACGGCGTTGTGTGCGTGCGATTAGACGTATTGTACGACTCTACGAAACTCGCACGAATAGACACGAGCTGCTCCGAAATCGGACGAATACATAAGCAGCTGTTTATGAGAAAGTATATAGGTGTAATAATTATAATTGCATAAGTTGATACAAAATGCTATGCAATAGCTTTACCGCGGCAGTCCCCGAGCTTTTTTTTTCTTTTATCATATTCTATCCTCATTGCATTTATATTTTCCTTCTTATACATATTGTTTAAATTATTGTTGTATTTATAATTATTTTTTTAATCTCACTACTATGCAAGACCATTTCTAGGGATGGAGGGTTGATAACCTGAGACACAGGAATATTCCTAGTTCAGGTATCAATCCACCATAGTCTACTGCTTTAAATAAGATACTGAGTAGTTTAAGTTGTACCTATGTATGTAAATTATGGTGAGCAATAAACGATTATTATTATTGTTCTTTTCATTTTAATCTCTCTTTTTAGAGGTAGTTTTATAAAATCACGGGCCAAAGCCAAGTGCTACTAAAGACATACAATACATTAAATGAAACTAATCAAATTTAAGCACATTGTGAAAACTATTGCAAAAATTTACTAGTGATGCGGCAAGTATTTAAAATGACGGCCTTCTGTAATGTATGTATATCTAAAGAATCTAATCCAGTGTGTAGGGTTCTTGGTATAACACCTGTTGTTGAGATGATAATTGGTATTATTTTGACTTCATCAACTCTCCACTGAGTTTGAATCTCAATGGCTAGATCCTTGTATTTACCTATTTTTTCTGTGTGTGTTGATTGCAGGTTGTGGGTGTTGGGTACGGCTATATCGATTAAGAATACTGTGTTGGTGGTTTTATCAAGAACAGTGATGTCCGGTCTATTGAAATGTATCGTTTTATCTGTAATTATGGTACGGTCCCAATAGATTTTGGTTGTGTGGTTTTCTAAAATTTTTTCTGGTATATATTTGTAATACGGTACTTTTTGGTCTATCAGTTTCTTTTTGAAAGCTAATTGTTGGTGTATAATTATGTTGTACTTCAGGGCAGAACCCACTTAGAGTTTAATGAATACGATATATGGTATACAATGTATATAATCTGTATAAATTTGTAGCTAAATATCAAAATAAGTATACCAGTAGTTTCATAGAAATTATTAATTTTATGGGGTCCTGCCACGGAGCATGCTTTCCAGCAGAACCACTTTGGTTTTACTGTTACAAGGTAATTTGTAAACATTATAATGGTATGTAAAACATGTATGTGAATTGTATATCACAAAACCAACATCAGTCTGAGACTTTTTGCTTTAGAGTGTGGATTTTTACCAAAACAAATGTTTGAGCTGATGCTTGAAAAATCGTCATAGAAACGCGGCAAACGCCTACTAGTTGATTGATAGCAATTAGTCTATCTTCGTCTTGTCAACTTTTTCCAATGAGTTGTTATATTGTGACTTTGATACACCTATAACAATATAGCTACTTATTTTTATATTTATTTAGTCATCGGACGAGCATAATAATGAAATCATGAATCATCTCATCAATATTCACATTTAATATTAACAACGTTTATACTGTTTATGTGCAATTGTGCAATCAAAACCAATTCTAATTATCATGTCTTAATCATCACATTAAGAGGGTAGTGAGAAAAACTTGGTCAATCAAAAATTTAATTTCTTTATTTGTTATCGAACGTTTGAGTATAATACTCCTAATCCTTTCCTACTAATAATCCTAATCCTTTATATATATTAAAATAAAGCGTGGAAAAAGACTTCCGTGAGTTTAGACGAACAAAAGTGTGTTTTTCTTAGTTACAAAGAACATTTTAAGTGTGTTTCCGAATTGCCGAACTCGTGCAGTGCTATATACAAAGACATAAGTAGAAAGTTGTGTGCTCGTATGTCTCCATATGCTTTATATTATTCGGCTAAAAGGAATTTCGATTTCTTATTTGGTCCTAATAAAAATGCAAGTGAGGAAAATCGCTCAGATACCCAAGAAGACGTTGAAGAAAAAGTGTGTAGTAGCAGCAGCAGTGGCAGCAGTTGTCATTCTCTTTTTGATGAAAGTAACATTAATAGTGATAACGATGACAGTAATGATGATTGCGTTACATTTGGTTTAAGTTTTAGAGAATGGGATACTATTATGCCCCAGACTTATTGCGAAGCTAGAAATGATAAAAAAAAACCTACGGCTATTTGTCGCAATAAAACAAGAATGCCAGGAAACAAATGGACAGATTTCATGAGGGAATATATTTGGAGAAAAACGTCAAACCGATGTACTTGGGTCTTTAAGAACAATTCAGTAAGTGACCAATATTCTGCAAAAATGAGCGGCAGTTGCAAACAATGCAAAGGTAAAATCAATATACACACTGAAAAAACAAGTAACGATACTGTTCGTGTTTATTGTTCCATGATAAATATAAATTCAAATTTGTTACATGATCATATAAAAGTTAGAATTACAAAGTTTAAAAAGGAAGAATACGCCTCTAAACTTCATAATGAGTATCCAATTGTTTTTCGAAATAAACTGGTAAATTCCTCACTTACTGATCATGATACAGAAGAACCTCCTTATATTCCAAATCTCAAAACTTTACAAAATATTAGAAATGTGACTAACCGTTCGAAATACTTTCACAAATCTGTTGTGCTCTCATTGTGGATGATGTCTTTCTCGCCACCTTATGACACCGTTATTCGAAGTGTGTCTTTAAATCCTTTCTACGTTTACTACGTTTACCTATCCGACAGCGGCGTAGTCTGCGTATCCTAACTACTTTGTTCTCTGTACTTTTTGATCCTAAGACTCCGGCTTATCTCAAGACCAAATTTACCTTTCTTGGTGATACTCACGTCAGAAATCTTCGCTCTTTTAGCAATCTTCTTCTTACAATGCCACATTATCGGAGTGGATTCTATAAAGATTCATTTGT
Organism: Acrobasis consociella; assembly: GCA_963555685.1. Classification (NCBI taxonomy): domain Eukaryota; kingdom Metazoa; phylum Arthropoda; class Insecta; order Lepidoptera; family Pyralidae; genus Acrobasis; species Acrobasis consociella. Next base: position 12,553,771 of record OY743125.1, on the reverse strand, counting down.
CGTACAAACTGTGCGGCTTTGGAACTCTCTCCCACTCAGTATTCGGAAAGCTCAAACTCGTTTCGCGTTCAAAGAGGCAGTGCGTGCACACTATCTCCGAAAACTGTCAGTAGTTATATAAAAAGTATTTATGTAGTATATGTATGTGGTTTATTAGGGAATAATGTATATATGTATATTTTTGTGTAGGTTTATTATATTCGATATATATATGTATACATTTTGATATAACAAATTTTCTTTTCTTTATTGGTTGCTGTACTTACCCCCAAAAGATTGCTTTCTCAGCATCACCTGTTGGTTGACTGGTAGAAAAGGCCTCAGGCCTTAAGTCCGCCATTTACATGTATTGTAATAAAGTTAAATAAATAAATAAAAAAATAAAAAAAATACTGGACTGATCTTCAGCTAAAGTTTTACAAAAACTATTTCAAAACACAACATACAGTTATAAGCCTCGATGCAACAGGATCTTTGTTTAAAAAAATAAAACCACCACCACCCACAAATTTTCACAACCAGAACTATCAAGCAAAACATTTGTTTTTGTACGTTGCTGTTCTAAAAATAAAAAACACTTCAATACCAATAACGCAAATGATATCTGCGACGCAGACACTAGATAATATTTACATGTGGTTAAAAATGTGGATTGATACAATGACAAAACCGAAGGAAATAATTACCGATGACTCTAGTGCGTTAATAGGAGCTTGTGTAAAGGCTTTCACTTCGTTTACTACAACTAAGGAATACATATGGCATTGTTTCAAAGTCCTGGAACAGCAAACTTGCGTGATCCCTGCTTGTTTTATGCGCTTGGACTCATCTCATTTTATTAAATGTCTTTACGGGCTACAGTCATTCAAGTTTGTGGATATTCGTGTAAAAAATTTTTACATAAACATATTATTGCATTTGAGAAACTGTACGAATTACACTGAAGCTAAAGAAATCATGCAAAATATGGTTATAATAGTGCTAAATCGATACGATCGAAATATGAAAAATGGCAATAAAACTAGATGCGAACTTGCTAAAGAAAAAATGCTGCAAGTTGTACAACATATAGAAATAGTAGAAGATGAATTCAGTACTACGGACATACAAGAATCTATTATGGAAGATAACGTGTCCGGTACCAACGAAGACATTATGTCTTTTGTCTGGTTTAACACTTTGATCGGACAAGAACAATTATACGCTGACCTTTGCGAAGATACTGCTTATGAAAATATATATTACTTTCCGAGCTTTGTTAATTGTTTTAAAAAACTATTTTACAGACTCCCGTTATGGACTAATTTAATGTTGCCATTTTATAAACAATCAAAAGAGGCACGAAGCAGTTCAAACATTGAAAGTTATTTCAAAAACGTAAAGCATCTATTATTAAATTCAAAAAGTGGTCTATTACGTGTAGATGATTTTATTATGAAACACACGGAATACTTATCGGGCGAATTAAAATCAGTCAGTCACGATAATATTGTAGTTGAAACAAAAGAAGAGGAAAAGAAAAGAGTTAAAAGCAAATGTAAGAAGATAAAAATCAACAACATTCCTCTGGAAGATAGCTTCAGGGGTGAATCTGTATTTCAAAACTCCCCAATTAATGAAGAAAATTGGCGTGACAAAAATTCCGAGGGTAAAAAGAAATCGCTAATGGAAACCATAAAACCAAAATGTAATAAAACAAATGTACAGATTCTACCAAATGGAAATGTAAGTCGATCAAATATTGATAATGTAGTATTGCAGAATACATGTGCTTTTGACAGTGTGGCACAGGCATTCGCAGTTGCCTATAAAGAACATAGAAGTGTTCATGAATTGTTAGAAGGCCAAGATTCTAAATTCTCTGTTTTAGTTAAAGCCCTTTCGAAACACGATGATACTATAAATGTTTTACAGTTACGATCGGAAATTTTGAGAAAGTAAAGCAGAGTAATATAGAAATTTTGAGAAAGTAAAGCAGAGTAATATAGAAATTGTTGATTGTTCATCCAATGTGACAAAAATTTTCGAAGGACTTAGTAAATGAATATTACAGTGCAAAATTTATAAAAAAATGCTCCACTTGCGATTTCATAATTGAACGACTTTGTCCCATCATATCACTTGACATTCTTATTTTAACTTCAAAAGGGTTGAAAGATGGATTAGAAATATCAGCAAATTCAATGTTGCAAGATAAGAAAAACGAATGTAAAAGCAATAATTGCAATGGAGAAGATAAGACTATTACTGAATACTATGAATTATCTGATATTCTTATTTTTGAATTTGACTCTTCTGAAAATTTAAACAATATACCGGAAGTAATAATAATAATAATAATATAAGCCTTTATTCAGACACTTATTATTATTATTATTATTTTTTACATTATTTTCTACTTATACTAACGACTCTGACGAGTCGGTGACACCAACAACCTGGTCTGTTTGCCCAACCTTGGCAAAGGCCTCCTCCATTTCTTTCCATTCTGTTCTGTTTAACGCTTTTCTAGTCCATGTTTTTCCTGCTATGGTCTTTATTTCGTCTGTCCATCTTTGAAATTGGCCACCTCGTTTCCTTTTACCATTTCTTGGGTACCAAAATATTATGTTTTTGTTCCACTTTTCAATGCCTCTTATTATATGTCCCGTCCATTTCCATTTCAGTTTTCTTGTTCTTACTATTACATCTTCAATTCTCGTGCGTTTCCTGATAATTTTGTTTCTTATTCTATCAGACTTCCTTATATTGAGCATGCTTCTTTCCATTGCTGTCTGGCAAGTGTTTAGTTTGTTGTATTGCATTTTAGTGAGAGCCCAAGTCTGACATCCGTATGTTAATACGGGAAGAATACAGGTGTTGTATAGCTTTGTTTTGATAGTCATCTTAGTTTCTTTGTTCTTCATGATTTCCTTTAGCCCCCAGTAACATTTCCATGCTTTCCCGATTCTTGTATCTATTTCTTTTGACATTATATCGGCGACTGAAATTTGTTGGCCTAGGTAGGTGTACTCTTTCACATATTCAATTGGTTCGCCGTTTATAATGATAGTGTCTTCCGATGCGTTTGTCATAGCTTTAGTTTTAGAAGCATTCATGGTTAGACCTACCTTGAGGCTCTCTCTTTCTAGGTCTCTGAGCATGTTTTGAAGCTGTTCTTTTGTTGTGGCGAATAATATGATGTCGTCAGCGAATCGTAGATGCGTTAGTTTTTCCCCGTTTATGTTAAGTCCGTATTGGTCCCATTTGAAATTATGAAAGATTTCTTCCAGTACGGCTGTGAATAGTTTTGGTGATAGTGGATCTCCTTGGCGTACACCTCTATTTATTTTTATTTCCTTCCCTTCTTTTTCCAGTTTTATTTTAGCTGTACTATTTGTATATATATTTCTTAAAATTCTAATGTACTTGTGTTCGATTCCTTGATTCTTTAGACAATGCCAAATATTTTCGTGCTCTATTGAGTCAAATGCCTTGTTGTAGTCGATGAAGCAGCAGTAAAATGGTACATTAAATTCTTTATTTTTTTCAAAGATTTGTCTTACGGCATGTATATGGTCTAATGTTGAATAACCTGCCCTAAAGCCCGCCTGCTCTTTGGGCTGATTTTCATCTAAAGTTCTAGTCATTCGCCATAAAATTATTTTCGCAAAAACTTTGTAGATAATGGACATTAGGCTAATTGGTCTGTAGTTGTTTATTTCTCCCTTTTCGCCCTTTTTGTGGAGAAGAATAATCGTTGACGTGGTCCATTGTGCTGGAATTATTTCTGTATGTAATACATCATTGAAAATGTATTTTAGTAATGGAACAATCTCGTTTTTGCAGTCTAAAAGCAATTCAATGTTAATTCCATCTGGGCCAGGTGCTTTATCTGTCTTCTGTGTTTCAATCGCCTTTTTTATTTCTTCTGCTAGTATAGGTGGTACAGTATCAACGTTCTTTAGGTCAGTATTGGCTATTTGGTTCTTGCTGGAATAGAGGTTTTCGTAGAAATTTGTGGCCATTGATAGTATATCAGATCTTTTTGTCTTTATCTTGCAAAATCTATCTTTCATATTGGCTACCCAGTTTGTTTTGTCAGATAAAAACTTAAGTGCCTTTTTTATACCTCCAGTATTGCTGATGTGTTTTTCAAAAGTCTTATGTCTAAAATGTTGTCTATCTTTCCTCATTTGGCCCTTTATCTCTTTACTTATTTTTTGTATTTGTTCTCTGATAGTTTTAGTTTTGTTTGTCATATTAATTAAATTGGACCTTGTCTCTAGGAGTTCTTTTGCTTTTTCTGATATAAATATTTTTTCTTGTGATTTGTCTTTAGTGTTTATTTCCGCTCTTGCTGTTAGGATTTCATGTATTGTGTCGTATTTCTGTTGAGTGTCCAAGTGTTCAATAGATGTTTCCGTCACAGAGCTGAGATTTTCTTTGATTTTGGCTATGCTTGCTTTGTTGTTTAATATTGATACCGGAAGTATTAAACTTAAAACAAAAATCATATTCGATCGTTTCGGCCGTGGAATATGTTCCAGGATTGCCGGGTGATATTGGACATTATATAGCACATTGTAAAAATAGTTCCACTTGGTATTGTTATGATGATTGTTTGAGCAAAGTAAAAAAATCAAATTTAAAAAAGGATATTCAAATACATATATTTATGTATGTTAAAAGTTATTTTTTTTTGTTATTTTTGGATAGTGATTACCATTGGGACAAAATTAAACTTTTAGCGTCTCCCACTAGTGGATCATGAGCTGTATGACTTGGTAATAAATCAAAGAATTCCAATACCTACATATATTTTTTATTTTTGTTTGCAAGAAGATATTTTTTTGTTATTTTTGTATTAAAATCTCACGAGTTGTTTCATTACAAATAATTTTGTAATTGCTATCTGTCTATTTCCCTTAGATCACACGTTGTTATACCTATAATCTTTTATTTTGTAAGCTGACAATATAATTTATTGATTTGTTTCTTTTTTTGTGTTAATTACACATACACACCCTAACTCCCTCTCACACACACACTTTGTCTTACTTATCTACTGGAATATATACTAACCGATATATAACTTAGTGTTACCTAATTGCTATCAATCAACTAGTAGGCGTTTGCCGCGTTTCTATGACGATTTTTTTTGTTTTGGTAAAAATCCACATTCTAAAGCAAAATGTCTCAGACTGATGTTGGTTTTGTGATATACAATTCACATACATGTTTTACATACCATTATAATGTTTACAAATTACCTTGTAACAGTAAAACCAAAGTGGTTCTGCTGGAAAGCATGCTCCGTGGCAGGACCCCATAAAATTAATAATTTCTATGAAACTACTGGTATACTTATTTTGATATTTAGCTACAAATTTATACAGATTATATACATTGTATACCATATATCGTATTCATTAAACTCTAAGTGGGTTCTGCCCTGAAGTACAACATGTATAATTCCTGCAACTTGGTCATGCCTATGTTTATAATCGTTTTGGACAAGAGTTTTACAGGCTCCGGTTATATGTTGAATTGTTTCGCTAGCGTTATTGCAATGTCGGCATAAGTCAGTCTGTAAGTTTTGTTCTTTAATAATATATTTTTTGTAATTTCTGGTTAGTATGACTTGGTCCTGAATTGCCATCAGGAAAGCTTCGGTTTCCGGGAAAAGTTCTCCGCGTTTTAACCATGCATTCGACCACCGTTTATCAACATGTACTTGTTCCAGATCAGCAAAGTGTCTACCATGGAGGGCTTTAAGTTTCCAGGTCTGTTTTTTTTCAATAATAGATATTTGTGTTTCATTAGGTTGTCTACTTTTATTTTTCAGATTCAGGGGGGTCAGTTTGTTGTCCAGTTGCGTTACATTGTGGTGTAATTCGGATTGCTCGGATTTGTTAAAAAAGTACTGTCTTAAAGTTGATATCTGTTTATTATGAAGGTTATATATGTCAATTATACTTTGGCCTCCCTCTTCTCTTGGAAGGGTAAGTCTTTGTACACACGATTTTGGGTAATGTTTCCTGTGTTGCGTAAGATGTGTATTAATCGTTGTTTGAAGTTTTTGTAAATCAGTCTTTGACCAGTTGATGATACCGAAAGAGTAAGTTAATACTGGAATCACATATGTGTTTATAGATTTTATTAGATTTCTGGAATTAAGATTTGTTTTTAGAACCTGCGTCAGTCTGGCTTTAAAAGTTTTTGTTAGGTTACTTTTTATTTGTTTGTGCTCAATTAGTTTTGCCTGATTAAATCCTAAATATTTGTAAATGCTCGATTCATCCATAGCTTCAATAACATCTCCGCTTGATAATGTGTATGGGTTTAATTCTGTTTTACCTTTATGGATTGAGTTTATTTTGCATTTATCAATACCAAAATTCATTTTTATATCTTTGGAAAAACTTTGTGTGGTTTCAGCTAGTTGAAATATTTCTACTTTCTTATTGGCGTATAATTTGATATCGTCCATATATAACAAATGTGTTAGTGTCAGTGTAGTGTGATTTTGGTTATTCGGTAATTTGAATCCTATGTCTCTATTGTTGAGAAGTGTAGAAAGTGGGTTTAATGCTAAACAAAACCACAAAGGACTGAGAGCGTCACCCTGAAAAAGACCTCTTTGTATACTAATCGGTTCTGTAGTTATATATTGATCATCGGTATTAAGTCTGATAGTAGTTTGCCAATTAGTCATTGTATTTTCTAGGAATTTTATAATAGTATCACTAATTTTATATATTTTCAGAACTTCTATAAGCCAGCTGTGTGGGACGGAGTCGTATGCCTTCCGGTAATCGATAAACATAGTGTGTATATCTTTTTTGTTAGTTTGAGCATGTTTCATGACCGTAGCATCAATTGTCAGCTGTTCTTTACACCCTTGACTATGTTTACGACTGCCTTTTTGCTCTTCCGCCAAAATATTATTATCATGTAGATGTTTGTAAATTACTTCACTAATGCATGCTGTTAGAATCTTATAAAAAGTTTGCAGACACGTGATCGGCCTATATTTTGCAGGGTCTGTCGTTACTCCGTCCTTTGGGATCATATGCGTTGTACCATGGGTTATGAATGAAGGGAGCGTTTCTGGAGAGTTAAGGAAACTATTGATCAATCTGTGTATATGAGAGTGTGTGTTAGTTAATTTTTTATACCAATAATTGTGGATATTATCAGGTCCTGGGGCCTTCCAGTTATGGGTCTTAGCTATTACATGTGCAAGAACTTCAGAAGAAATAGTTTCGAAACACATATGCGGTGCATCTTTGACTTCATTTTCAACTGTTTTTATCCATTCAGCATCTTTGTTATGTTGTTCCGGGTTTGTCCAAATATTTGACCAAAATAGGTGGAATTGTTCAGCTGCCGGTATATTCTGGGGTTCGGAGTTGGCTACTGATCTATTGTTAAGGGACCGATAAAACTGTTTTTCATTTTTTATAAATTGAGCATTTTGTGTTTTTCTAAGAGTGCATGTTTTGTATCTTCTAAGCCTACTCGCTGTTGCTGCTAGCTTTTGTTTTACTGTATCTAGGTATTCTTCTATTGTTATATTTTGGTCTTCATACTGTGCATGCGCGTTATATCTCTTTTTAATATCTTCCATATGGTATATTATAGTATTACTCCTGTTTCCTCTTATGTACTGGATTATTCTTCCAATGTCTTTCCTGAACTGTAAAACTTTTTTCTCTAACCTTTTTTCCCACGCCGGCTTTTTAGCTTGATGTGGACGCTTATTTGTATGTTGATGTATTTTTATTCCATTACAGACAGTTGCAGTATATGCTGAACAATATATTAGAGTATGAAGCGTATTAAAATCTGGATTTGTACCTAAGTGACTGGGTAAAATATTGCTATTGATGTAATGAGTAATAAGAGCTAAAGTTTTAGTTGATTTTTGTTTCGGTATGTATGGTCTGTCTAGAGGGCTAATATTTTTAAAGTTTTCAAGTGCTTGTAAGAAGGTTTCATCTAGTTTTCTTTGTGTTTCTTCGGGGATAAAAAAAAAGACCTATTATTGTTTTCTTGACTAATTTGGTTCGGAAGTTGTGGGTGAATCGATTGAGTTGTGTATGTCTGAGTTAGGCTTGCAACAAAAGGTGTTATGTTTTGTAAATTTTGTATTTCGAATCCATCTGTTACTATGTCTGTCTGTGTGTGCAAGTCATCATTTATTCTATTTTCTTCCTGCAATTCTTTTTCGACCTCCAGTCTTATTATTATTATAACTCTCTACGATTTCTGTGTTTAGTGGTGGGCCTGACTAATTTTAATTGTGATTATTGTAATAGATGTGGATTGGTAAACCGATTAATGGTTATTATTATTATTATTATAACTCTCTTACGATTTCTGTGTTTAGTGGTGGGCCTAACTAATTTTAATTGTGATTATTGTAATAGATGTGGATTGGTAAACCGATCAATACAATGGTAGTCTATTTCAGCTTGACGATAAGCCCTGATGATGACACAGATTCAATCCTTGTGTTGGGCCGGAGAACTGGTTTAGCTAATGTGGTTGAGTTCATGGTTAACGCGTGGCGGGGCGTTGAATTATCGTCACATTTTTATAATGCCCACGTCAGGCCTCTGCACGACACCCTAGTCTGCGACATCAGAAGTGGGATACGGATCTGCAACTCACATCAGAGGTAAGATTTGGATTTTGAGTTTACATTGGAAGAAGATCCTGTTTAATGCCACAAGTAGTGAGGCATGGTTTGCTCTTTGTTCAAAAGCCAATACCATCGTTATTTCTCGAGGTAACGTACTAAAGTAAAGTGTTTACAAGTGAATTACAATGTGCCAAGTAGCTGGACACCACGTGTTAGGGCCAGATGGGAGCTAGCGGCAGTGTGCAGCAGGCGCATGAAAGATCTCGTGTATGTTTGTCTGTGTTCACGGCACACGGCTTATCTGTTGGATTGCTACGATAACCTGGTGAGATTGTTTCATATCATTTGGCCGTATATGTACACCTATACCTATTTTGATTTTAAGGACTGGTTTTGCTACATGTACAAATCGTTGTCTACAAAGTGTAACATTGAGTTCAGAACTAATTATTATTTGTTTGATTGTCGTGTTGCAGTTAAACATTTGGTTTGTTGTTTATTGTGGAAAACTCAACACAATCATTTTATGGTTGAACCTTAAAGGTTAAGACGTGTCCACACAGGTTCACACAGCATGACAACAACGTTCGCTGGCATTGTTATGCTCAAAATATTATAATTCAGTGTAAAAAAAAAAATAGAACTGTTACAAAGTAAAAAGAAACAGATGTGCACTGAAAATTTACATCATGGCTGTAAATTGACATCATTTTACAAAATTTTCAGTTTTGTAATGTTAGTCACAAATACACAAGGTAATTAGGTTGTTTGAATGTGTATTGTTTTAACAAGCGGTCACATTCAATGTTATTTATGATTGTGAGAACTCGGTTCATCTTGAAAGAAGTTAGTGCTACTTCTGTACTTGAGTTATTTGACCTTATGTCCTTATGCCAATGAAGTTGGTATTTTAATGTTACATTGACCATAGAGAATTATGATAGGCATTCTAAATGTGTGTTTATCAAGAAGTTAACAGTCTAACTTCATGGTGTTTATTCTCTGCAAAATTTTATCTAGTAGGTAATACTGAATAATTAACATGTGCTTGTTTTTCCCTAAGAGAATAAAGTTTTTCTAAAGCCTAACAAAAATATGGTTAACTAGTAATGTTTACTATGATTTATGCGGATTACTTATTCAAGTTTTTTTGTTAATCATCTGAAGGATATAATGTCATTCAAGCCATAAATGTTAGTTGAAAACTGCTGAAAGAATACTTAAGTCTAGATTTAAGGACGAAGTCACTATACAGTTTTTATGCAATAATTTTACTGCTTTAAGAATCATTTAAGTTGTCAGTGAGAACCTATAACTGGTACAAATGTTAATGCATACTAGGATGTGGGAAGTACTAGGGTAGTGAGGCTTTATGTATTCCTTATTTTGGGGTTGTACATTGTACTTTAACTATTTCTGTTTATAAATGAAAAACAATGAACATGAATCATGTGTGATCCATGGGGAACCTGCTAATTAAAATTAAGATACTAGGACTTCCTTGCCAGTTGGTAAAAACTTGTCTAATGCCAAGATATAATTTTATTTTCATTTTTATGATTTGAAAGTTACTGATTGATAATTGATAGACATTATCTTATCATTATAGGTGTCAGGTATCATAATGAGGAATCGGATACTTTTAAAAAAAAAAATCTGGGAAAGGAAACCCATTTCAAAATATTAAAAGCTTTAAATTAATTTTTTTTTTAAATTCTAATCGTACATACAAATACGCATATGACAAACTTAGAAAAATGCCGGACAATAACCATAAATTTACTGATCAATAACTATACAGCTAGAGTTGGACCGTCTACTAGCTCTAAAATCTGAAATAAGCAAAACTCAATGACATTCCTTTGTACTGTTGTTGATCGTAAGAATGAGTGTCTTTGGCTTAGACTACTTGCACCTTGAAGTTATTTGTAGGCGTAGGTGTAACACCGGGCCTGATTTCCCGTCTCAGTGCGGCCACAACTGTGAGTGGCGTGCGTTTGGCTTGGGGGTGTAAGTGGTTGATGAAATCGCTGGTTGGAGGCGATGAGTTTTGTGTGAGATGGATATTGGAGGGAGATATCCATGGGTTTGTTGCTGGATAGAGGCAACAGTTATGAAGTTAGAACACTGTACACTCATGTGATATTGAGATAAATTAGTAATGTACTAACAGTATTGGAGATTTGAGTTTTGCTTAGTGATGGTTTCGTTATTTTCTTGATTTATGATAAAACAAAACGTTATTTATTAGTAACGATATAATTAGCAATAGTGTTTTGTAGTGTGTACTAGGTATATACTTACTTAAGTTAGTCTTACATATTATTATCATGTATTGTCTGTTAAGTTAGTGTGAATACAACGTTTGTCTCGGACACTCGTCTATCATTTCGCTCCCCCCTTCTACCCGCACACCTCATGGCGACCCTGCCTTACGCAAGCGTCGCGTCGCGTCGTGATACCGATATCCAGTGACGGGCGAATCTTGCGGACTCTGCGCATTCCTGTGTGCCTCGGTGCACCAAGTTAGAGACTTTACAAACGATCGTAATAAAATGAATTCATTTATCGGCTTGAGTTCGGTACGTGTACTAAAGACTATTTCGAAATTAACCTGTTATTTCTGGCAAGATGGGCAAGTCGTACTCAAAAACTGAAGACAAAGAGGTGATCATCACGCAAAATGCTTCAGGAGGAGGTAACGGGGCTACTACTTCGGAAATAGAATCCCATATTTCTGTAAACAATATTCTGGTGACGGTGGCTCTGGTGGCATTTTTTCTAACCCTATTCGTGTGGCTGTGCATGAAGATAAAAGGGAGACAAAAGAAATGGATACAGAATAAAGTCGACACAGAATTTATAAGAAGGATGCGTCTGCGTCTGTCTGGAAGGCGAGATCGTGAGGAGGAGCCCAATGTGTGAAGTCACGTCGTGAGTAAACCTGCAACTCAATCGTGAGACCTTCAACCAGTTCGTGAGTAAATCTTCAGCCGTAAAGTTTACCCTCCCACCCCCTAATTAGTGAGTGATTGATCCCAGTGAAAAAAAAAAGAGCAGTTCTCCCCTGTGTTTCTCTAAAGTGCGGTATTCTCTCCTTCTAAATTAATGCGTAACATGTCTCTTTTGCTACATATCTGAATCTGTGGCTACATATAACGATAATTATGGACTTTAAGTAAATCTATATAAGTAAGGATAGTTTTTATTTACATAATCATTAGGTTCTTGGCATTTTCTATTTAGTTTGAATGGAAAAAGATTTAGAAAAAGTTTTGAGTGAGTTAACAAATATTCAAGTATATTTAAGAAAATTAGGCTATGCAAGTGTACGTGACGAACCGTACACTGGTTGCGCTGGTGTCGAACCTACGTACTTTCGGACTGTAGGACCCACACGTTGGTCTCTCTCCTATATATATGCGGGCTGCTGTCTGTCTGCTGTGCGCGACGCGGTTGATCGCGGGCGCTCAAGCCGTACCACTTTGACACAGATAATCGTAAGAAACGGGATGTATCAAAAGAAACGGGGGAATCAAAGAAACGAAATAAAACACGATGTTATCGTGTATATACCCAGCGGTACGGCGAGCGTGGACGAAAACGAACGTACGGGCGGACAGAGTGGCGTTCTGTTTCCTGTATTTCCACTGTGTCTTGCTGTTTTTTCATAACCCGTTGTCCGATCTTGAAGTGCTGAAGTCGTGCGGCCAGTGCGGAACGCCGATAGGGCCGTATATATATCCTATAATTTTCTGTATCGATCTATTGCGATACCGCCTATTGAACGCGCCAATAAGAAGCTGCGGTGTGCTTCCCCCCGCGCGCGCCCCTCTGTCCGTGTATCGTTCACGCTCTCTGTACATAGGCTTTTATTTCTATAAATTGCTATAAACTATATAAATTCCTTATCTATTACATAAGTTATTACAATTCTAGCAAGTTACATAATAATATTCTAATAAGAAATAGGAACTATAAACCTATGACTATGTATTTGTAACGAAAACCTATTTTCTTATCAGAGTTTCCTATATCTGTTATCGGATCTATTACCTATCGCTATCTAGTTATCTGGGGAATAAAAAGACAAGAGAAAAATCTATTTATTTACAATGATTACAACATAAGTGTATATACTATTACCTATTTATACACCTATTTGCCTATGTATTACTATTAACTTACTAACTAAGGGAGAATAAAACCACTATAAATATTGTCGCGAACGAGATAGATGTAGAATATTCGCGAGTAAGAACTCTGCTGGCGAAATAGACTTGGAATGTTCGCGAGTGGAATCATGCAAGCGAAACTAGGCCTTATATCCTTACAACATAAAGGCTAGAGTTCTTTGAATGGTCGTCGGCTTAGCCGCACTCACACATACATACAGGCGTCTCGATGTTTCCCGTCAATCGAAATACATTCGTCAAGTGAGGCGAATATTCGAGAAAAGTGTAGACCTCTGTATCGGCGCATATAAAAAGGCGATCGAGTGCGTGTGCCGCCAGTTCAGTACGAGCTACGAAAGCGATAACTTCGAAGCGAACCGAAGCGAAGGAAACCTACCTAAGTGCGACAAGTGGAAGTACCTGCGACTACTTTGGCGAGATACCTGGACCTCAGCTGCTACGCGACTTGGACTTGGACATCAGGAAGACCATCTTCACGTGTCAACCTTTGGGTTCCGTAGTGAATAAAAACCCTCATACGAACTTTGGCGTTTTACTCCAAATCTCGAACCCAGTTTCGTAACAATATATATTTTAATTGCGACCTATTACAACTATGTACAAACTATAATCTATATACTATATTTATGTAGCTGTTTGTCGGCTGTCCCGTACAGCAAGAAGAATACAGTATAGAGAAAAGGTAAGCGAAAAATTATTAAAAGCTAAAGAATTATACAATACTTATAAATGTATTATTAGCATTTTTGAAAAGCAGAAGTGCATTTTAGAATTAGATGAATATATTAATGATATTTTAACGGAAAAAATTGAGTTTATTTATAGAAAAATTTTATCTTATTGTGTAATTAAAATGGACAAGTTTGATTTAAAGACGGCGACCTCTTTAATTCCTCTTATGGATAATTCTGAGAATACGACAGAACAAATTATAGAGAGTATAGAAATGTATAACGATTATCTTAAAGATGCGGAGTCGAAAAAATTATTGATTTAGTTTGTTTTGAAAACAAGGTTAACAAAAAACGCAAAATTGAAATTAAAATCCGAATACAGTGACGTTCCTACTCTTATTAAGGATATAAAAACTTATTTACTTTCAAAAAAGTCTGCTAACTCAATTCTATCGCAAATAAATAATTTGAGCCAAAATAATATGTCGGTCAGTGAGTATGGGAATAAGCTCTCCGAGTTATTTATAGACCTTACTATAGCGCAGGCCGAGGGGGACCCCAAGGCATGTGAGATATTAAGGCCTATAAATGAGAAGTTAGCTACTAAAAGATTCTCTGAAGGTTTAAGGAATAGGAGATTAAGCACTATAATTTCAGCACGAGATTATCCAGAATTAAAAGATGCAGTGCGTGCGGCGGAGGATGAGGAGTTAGCCCAGCCATCGACGTCCAATACGGTTTTCAGTGCAAGAGGTAAGCCTAATACAGGAAATAGAATTTACAACCGCCCTTATAGAGGCCGTATTGTTAATAATTATAATTATAGTCAAAGAGGTAATAATCGTAATCCTTATTTTCAAAATCGAAATAATTTTTATAGTCAAAACCAGTGGAATAACCAGGGTAAGTATCCACGGGGTTTTTGCAGTTATTCTCGTGGGAGAAATAATAATAATTTTTCCAACACATACCGTGGCAGAGGTAATGGTAGAGGCAGAGGTTTTCAGCGTAATGTATTTTCTGCCCAGCCTAATACTGATTCTTATCAAAACCAGGGAAATTTAGAGGAAAATAAGTTTTTTCGGACCTAAAGAATATATTTTAACCTGTAATAAAAATGTAAGGTATATCTTTTTTGATATCGATAATAAAAAAATGTTCTTATTTGTTAGATACAGAAGCTTCCCTTTCTGCAATTAATAAGCATGTTTTGTCTGATCAAATTCCAGTAATTAAGGATAACATTGTGATTAATGGAATCGGTGGTAAAATATATTCTTCGGGTTATGTTTATCTAACATTGAATTACTGTGGTCATAATTATAAACATAAATTCTATTTATTCGATACCTTGCCATGCAAGTCAGATGGAATTATTGGACTTGACTTTTTAACTAATTTTAATTCTATTATTGACCTGGAAAACAATATTATAACTTTAAGAAATGGATATGAAAACATCATTCCTATATACCATTCACCTAAAATTTTAAATGATTTTCTATATATTCCACCAAGAAGTGAGTCTATACATTATATACAACTTAATAATAATCTTTGTGATGACTGTGTAGTGTTACCAAAACAACTACATAATGATTTATTTTTAGCTGGAGCGATAGTCAAACCTGAAGATAATATAATTCCAATAAAAATATTAAATGTAGGTACAGACATGATAACTATTCCTACTTTTCAACCTCATTTACAATTATTGAGTGAATACCAAATTTGTAACTTTGACAAATCTGAGTCAAGTGCTGAAAGAGCTAAAATATTATTATCATTATTAAATTTAAATCACTTACATACATCTGAACGTAATTTGATTGAAGCTATTTGTTCTAAATATAATGACATTTTTAATTTACCAGGCGACAAACTTACAACTACAAATGTTTGTGATCATAAGATTTATTTAAAACCGAATGTTGCGCCTGTTTATACTAAACCTTATAAAATACCCAAAAGTCAGTACCATGAAGTAGATAAACAAATTAAAAATTTATTAAAAGACGATATAATAGAGCCAGCTCAAAGCGAGTGGTCTAGCCCTATATTGCTAGTACCTAAAAATCTGATGGTGTTGATAAAAAATGGAGGTTAGTAGTCGATTACCGAAAATTAAACGATGTTATACAGGATGACAAATTTCCGTTACCTAATATTAATGATATTTTAGAATCTCTTTCTGGTGCCGTTTATTTCTCGCATTTAGATTTAAGCCAATCTTATTTTCAAGTGACCTTGAGCCCTGAATCAAGGAAGTTAACTGCTTTTACAACTAATACTACTACAGGACAATCTGGTCAATTTCAAATGAAACGTATGCCTATGGGACTTAAGACAAGCCCTAGTTCTTTTTCTCGGATAATGACAATTGCTATGTCTGGTCTGACATACGACAAATGCTTTATTTATCTTGATGACCTTGTAATTTTTGGCAGAAATCTTGAATCTCATAATAAAAATTTAGTTGACGTATTTGAAAGACTCAGAAAAGTAAACTTAAAATTAAATCCAAGTAAATGTAATTTTTTTAAAAAGGAATTGTTGTATCTTGGTCACGTAGTATCAGCTGAAGGAATCATGCCAGACCCAAACAAAATCAAAGTAGTTAAAAATTACCCTACACCAACGAGTACAGATGAAGTAAAACGTTTTATTGCTTTTTGCAACTATTATAGAAAATTTATTAAAGATTTCGCTGAAATAACATTACCATTAAATAATTTATGTAAGAAAGATGCTCAATTTTTATGGTCAGAACAATGCGAAAAATCTTTCCAAATTTTGAAATATGCTTTATCATCCCCACCTATTTTACAATATCCTGATTTTTCCGAAAACAATGAATTTATTCTACAGACTGATGCTTCTGGCTTAGCCATAGGCGCAGTTCTTTGTAATGGAGATTTGCGACCTGTATGCTACGCTAGTAGACCTCTAAATAAAGCTGAAAGAAACTACCCTACTATTAAAAAGAATTAGTTGCAATAGTATGGGGAATAAAATATTTTAGACCTTATCTTTTTGGCAGAAATTTTACTATTATGACTGACCATAGACCTTTATTATATTTGTTTGGCATGAAGGATCCTTCTAGTAGATTACTTAAATTTCGATTGATATTGGAAGAATATGATTTTAAAATTAAATACATACAAGGAAAGGAAAACGTAGTAGCTGATGCTTTGTCTAGAATTTCAATTACTTCTGACGAATTAAAAACTATAAACGAGGGTGTGATGAATGTATTGATAAGAGCCCAAACAAAGAAATTAGAAGGAATGAAAGATAATATGAATGGTACTCCTATCCCCAATAGAGACACAGACAATCGGCCTGATCAACCGAAAGTCGTGGAAATATTGCGGATACCTAGTGGTGCGGTAGAAATGATTTTGATAGAAGGAAAAGAATTAAGTAAGATAAGAAATAAAAAAAGAAATAGATGCAGAAACTGAATGTTTTGCGTTTTCCCAAAATAAGAATATAATATACATTAACCTTGATTTCAAAACGCAATTCACGCGAGCCGTATTTGTGTCGAAATTGAGTAATTTTTGTAAAAATATTAATGTCAAAGAAATATGTATAATAAAGAAAGACAACAATGTATCATTTATAAAAAACTTAGTAGATGAGATAAAAAATAATAAAGAATGGACCGGTCCACGTATATGTATTCTAAGAGGTGTTAAAAGAATTTATTCTGATTGTGACAAGGATTTTATAATTAATGATTATCATTTGCTACCGACCAGTGGTCATGCTGGCGTGCGTAGAATGGTTAATAATATTAAAAGAAGGTATTACTGGCCAGGACTAGAAAAAGACGTTAAGACTTTTGTAAGCAAATGTGAGAAATGCCAGAAATCAAAACATTCTCGAAAAACAAAAGAGCCTATGGTTATTACAACTACGGCAACAAGTGCTTTTGAAAAAATCTTCTTAGATTTAGTTGGGCCCTTAGATAAGGATATAGATAATAATTGTTATATACTTACACTACAGTGCGAGCTAAGTAAGTTTGTTGAGGCCTATCCTCTCAAAAATAAGGAAACAATAACCGTAGCTAGATCTTTAGTTAATAATTTTATTCTAAGATTTGGTATCCCGAAAGTAATTGCTACGGATAAGAGTTCAGAATTTATATCATCTACTATGATGGAAGTTTGTAAGATTTTAGAAATAGAAAAGATTAGTTCCTGTGCTTATCACCATGAATCGATTGGTTCATTGGAAAATGCGCACAAACATTTAGGTGCATTTTTAAGAATCCAATGCGATAAATTTCCTGACACTTGGAGTCATTGGCTACCATTTTGGTGCTTTACTTTCAATAATACTGTACATTCCTCGACTAAATATGCTCCTTACGAATTAGTTTTTGGCAAACCTTGTAATATTCCGAGTAGAGTGTGTAGTAATGTAGAACGTTTGTATAATCATGACAATTACAGTCTTGAACTAAAGTACAGATTACAAGTTGCTCATAAAGATGCCCGAAATAATTTGTTAAAATCCAAGGAAATTCGGAAAGCAACCTATGATAAAAATGTAAACAATGTAGCTTATAAGAAAAATGATTTAATTCTAGTAAGAAATGAAACAGGTAGTAAGTTAGATGATATATATTTAGGACCATATATTGTTATTGAAGACCAAGAACCTAATGTTAAGATTGTAAAAGGTAACAAAGAAGAAATTATTCATAAAAATAGAACAAAATTGTTTAAAAGTTAGCTTGCCTAGCGCATAAATTTTAAGATAAAAAAAAAAATGTTTGCATTCATTTTTTTTTCTATGCACCCCTATGGTGTAGTGTGTACTAGGTATATACTTACTTAAGTTAGTCTTACATATTATTATCATGTATTGTCTGTTAAGTTAGTGTGAATAAAACGTTTGTCTCGGACACTCGTCTATCATTTCGCTCCCCCTTCTACCCGCACACCTCAGTTTACCTTGTAGTTAGGGGGCGCTTGATCTAGTAGTTAGGGGGCGTAGTAAACAATCTGATATTGTAGCCGAAATTAGTATTTTCGAGAAAATCTTACAGAGACGTTGCACTTATGTGATAAGCAGTACCTTTTTTTAATGTTAGGAAGTCTATACCAAACAGGTTAGGTTGAAATGCGTTATCAATATTCTTACCACTATAGCTGTAGTACAAAACCACTGTAATGCCATTGTACAAGTTTGTTTTGTTGTCAATATTAGATACTCAGTGGGAATGAAGTTTCTCGTATTTCACTTTATAAATTTCTTAAGAGATTAGTATACTTTCCTTGTGTTAAACTCAAAGCTAACAAACAGTGTACCTATTGACAGACTTAAAAGGATGCGAGAGCCAAAAGAAATCATTGAGGAAACCGATAGTACAGTTTTAAGCTCATTGCCAGAAGTCATGAATTGCATTGTTTGTGTTGTTGTGACCGTACTAGAGTTGGGCCGTAGTCCGCGAGGCTGTAGGCAGTCGGCTCTAGCGGATGTCGGGTTTCAGGAGGAAACCATAGGGTCTGGAGGACCTGGCGATCACAGGTGGTGATGCGCGCGGTGGCTAACGATGGCAATTATGATCGTTGGTGATTTTGAGCTGGTTTGATTAGAGTTGTCGTTGATGCGGTTTGATGATCTCTTCTGACTCAATAATTACTGACCTTTTAAGACATCGTAAAAATGAAGTAATTTTATTATTTTCATTTAATTAATCACATTAGTAAAGTTTAGAAGTACTTATACGAAGTTGGTCATAAATTTCCCAAAGAATTAAGCGATAAGTTTAATGACGACTGTTAATTTAACTAAACGACACCAGTCATAATACTGCTGACGGCATGGTGACCGATGGACAGAGTCACCCATGGTTAGTAATGGCCAATAGACCAAGCTAAGCTTTCATGGTATCCGATGAACTGGCCAGAGCTGTTGTGTAATTTGAAGTAGACTTGACAGACGAACTTGACAGACTATTACGTTATGCCAAATGATTTTCCCATGATAGAGATTATTGATGACTATCGTAATTGTCGAGCAATAGTTAGTTCATTTATGTGTGATGATTTTATTCAGTGTTGGGGTATTCGCCGGATGGAGGAGATTATGTTCTTTGTTCACTGTTCTGGTGTATCTGTCGCAGTTGGATTGTATAATCCGCTGTTATTCAAAAACTCTTGCTATTTGGCATTACAGCTCGGTTTTGTAATATAACTGAAAATCAATCAGCTAGATCGTCCAATGTGTTACGTTTAACAAACTAGCTTACGTAAGATTGTAGAACGATTAGTTCCGAATTCTGCTACTTGTGGCTTGTGAAGTGTCAGTGTCATAACAACAAATATGGCCTCCCATAAAGTAATTTCTTCGCCGCGTTCCGGGACTAAGCTGTTTTTATCGAGAGATATCAGGGGCATCGTTTGTGATTTCGTAGTGCAAAAGATTGAAAAGAATAAAGCAGACATTAAGCTTGGATCCCATATTGTTATTTCGACGCCCGCCTTCCGGCAAGATGGAAAATTCACGTGGATCAATTGGCCGTAAGAAATCGCTGCGCCATTGAGTTGTCGGGTTTACAAAATCTTTAAAATTTAAAAATTCTATATTTCTAATCCAATTGTATCGAGCTGATTATCACTCTTCATTAGTGTTTTATGGTGTTGGAGACTGAATTATTTAGTAAAGAGTTGAATTGAGGTTTTATTTCCATCCCACGAGTAATATAAAAATAATAAAGAACAACTATTGTCCCCTCATGTATTATTTTGTTTGGTAACACAGTTTTATTCAATAATGGTAACCCTATATGCTATCTCAACGCTAGCTGTTTTGTTAAACGTAATTACGTAACTCATTGACAATCGAGCTGAACTATTTTCAGCTGTTTTACGAAACCGAGCTGTATTAACAAACAGCTAGAGTTTTTGAATAACAACGGATTATACAATTCAACTGCGACATATCCACCGGATAGAGGCGATGGTTTTTAAGAGTATTTGCTGGATAGAGGCAAAGAGAGCATGTGATCATAGAACATGGTTATGAATACAGTAATGAAGTTATGAAGTATTCGATTTGGTTTCGAAAATTGCTCGATGGTGACGATGGTTATTCTTTTGTTTTAAGTGGAAGAATTAAAGAATCTGACAGAAAACAGAAGTATAGGAGCCTGTTTTGGTCAGGTTTGACCGAGCGGTGTACTTACTTTATGCGTTATGTTTTAATCTTAGATACGACTAGAGATGGGCGGTGGGTATATACCCAATCTACCCATTTGGGAATATACCCGGTAGATTGGGTAAATACCCGGTAAATACCCGTATCTACCCATTTGGTGGGTAGATTGAATTTTATGAGTAATTAATTCGCATTTTGTACCCGAAAGTGTGTGCAAGCGCTGTAATATGCTTAAAATGCAGGTAAACGTCAAATCTGACATTAAAGTATATGAAACCACCATACTAATCATACTTTGAAAGTAGCCTCTTTGATTTATTATCATTTTTTTGCTGGGAGGTGCGCAAAGATATACTTATAAGTGTTTCAATGAGCAATCAGACATCAAATGCGATGTCAATATATGAACACCCTCATACATATATAGAGAGTACGTATCTTTGCTTGTTCATACAAGAGCCAAAACTACTGATTTCGGGGTTGGTCTCGGAACAAAAGATATTCGTTTAGACGAGTTCTTCGATCCCCCATCAACTTGTCATAACATTTCCCACAAAATAGTATGCCGGGTATTTACCCGTATCTACCCGTTGTATGGAAACATACAAATTAACAGGTCTAAGATTACACTTTTTGCTGGCAAACGCAAGTAGACCTAATAAGATGTTAAAATGAGCAATCAGACATCAAATGCGATGTAAATATACGAGCACCCTCATACATGTATAGAGAGTAGGTATCTTTGACTGCTCATCCAAGAGCCAAAACTACTGATTTCGGGGTTGGTCTCGCAACAAAAGATATTCGTATAGATGAGTTCTTCGATCCCCCGTCAACTTGTCATAACATTTCCCACAAAATAGTATGCCGGGTATTTACCCGTATCTACCCGTTGTATGGGAACACACAAATTGACAGTTCTAACTTTATATTTTTTGCTGGCAAATATTTGTAGACCTAACTTGATGTTAAAATGTGCAATCAGACCTCAAATGCGAGGTCAATATACGAGCACCCTCATACGTGTATAGAGATTAGGTATCTTTGACTGCTAATTTAAGAGCCAAAACTACTGATTTTGGGGTTGGTCTCGGAACAAAAGATATTCGTTTAGACGAGTTCTTCGATCCCCCATCAACTTGTCATAACATATCCCACTAAATAGTATGCCGGGTAATTACCCGTATCTACCCGTTGTATGGGAACATACAAATTGACAGGTCTAACTTTATATTTTTTGCTGGCAAATATTTGTAGACCTAACTAGATGTTAAAATGTGCAATCAGACATCAAATGCGATGTCAATATACGAGCACCCTCATACATGTATAGAGATTAAGTATCTTTGACTGCTAATTTAAGAGCCAAAACTACTGATTTCGGGGTTGGTCTCGGAACAAAAGATATTCGTATAGATGAGTTCTTTGATCCCCCTTCAACTTGTCATAACATATCCCACTAAATAGTATGCCGGGTATTTACCCGTATCTACCCGTTGTATGGGAACATACAAATTGACAGGTCTAACTTTATATTTTTTGCTGGCAAATATTTGTAGACCTAACTAGATGTTAAAATGTGCAATCAGACATCAAATGCGATGTCAATATACGAGCACCCTCATACATGTATAGAGATTAAGTATCTTTGACTGCTAATTTAAGAGCCAAAACTACTGATTTCGGGGTTGGTCTCGGAACAAAAGATATTCGTTCTAACAAAAGATGTTTGTAGACCTAATTATATTGTAAAATGATCAATCAGACATCAAATGCGATGTCAATATACGAGCACCCTCATACATGTATAGAGAGTAGGTATCTTTACTGCTCATCCAAGAGCCAAAACTACTGATTTCGGGGTTGGTCTCGGAACAAAAGATATTCGTATAGATGAGTTCTTTGATCCCCCTTCAACTTGTCATAACATATCCCACTAAATAGTATGCCGGGTATTTACCCGTATCTACCCGTTGTATAGGAACATACAAATTGACAGGTCTAACTTTATATTTTTTGCTGGCAAATATTTGTAGACCTAACTAGATGTTAAAATGTGCAATCAGTCATCAAATGCGATGTCAATATACGAGCACCCTCATACATGTATAGAGATTAAGTATCTTTGACTGCTAATTTAAGAGCCAAAACTACTGATTTCGGGGTTGGTCTCGGAACAAAAGATATTCGTTTTGACGAATTCTTCGATCCCCCATTAACTTGTCATAACATTTCCCACAAAATAGTATGCTGGGTATTTACCCGTATCTACCCGTTGTATGGGAACATACAAATTGACAGGTCTAACTTTATATTTTGACGTGACAACGTCTTAAATTAGGTTGCGGCTGGGAGTCACTTATGAAAAAGTGTAACGCTCGGTAACGTTACGATGAGTCACCGAACGAGAGAGAGGCCCGCCGAATGCCTTGCGTCTCTCTCCCACTCAACTATGTTATCTACGTTGTCACGTAAAATCTTCGCCCGTAAAACCGAATTTACAGGCAACCATTTTTTTATTTTGCTGACAAATATTTGTAGCCTTAACTAGATGTTAAAATGTGCAATCAGACATCAAATGCGATGTCAATATACGGGCACCCTCATACATGTATAGAGATTAAGTATCTTTGACTGCTAATATAAAAGCCTAAACTACTGATTTCGGGGTTGGTCGCGGAACAAAACATATTCGTATCAACGTAGTCTTTCAACCCCCATCAACTTATTATAACATTTCCCATAAAATAGTATGCCAGGTATTTACCCGTATCTACCCGTTGTATGGGAACATATAAATTGACAGGTCTAAGTTCATATTTTTTGCTGGCAAATGTTTGTAGACCTAATTATATTGTAAAATGATCAATCAGACATCAAATGCGATGTCAATATACGAGCACCCTCATACATGTATAGAGAGTAGGTATCTTTACTGCTCATCCAAGAGCCAAAACTACTGATTTCGGGGTTGGTCTCGGAACAAAAGATATTCGTATAGATGAGTTCTTTGATCCCCCTTCAACTTGTCATAACATATCCCACTAAATAGTATGCCGGGTATTTACCCGTATCTACCCGTTGTATAGGAACATACAAATTGACAGGTCTAACTTTATATTTTTTGCTGGCAAATATTTGTAGACCTAACTAGATGTTAAAATGTGCAATCAGACATCAAATGCGATGTCAATATACGAGCACCCTCATACATGTATAGAGATTATGTATCTTTGACTGCTAATTTAAGAGCCAAAACTACTGATTTCGGGGTTGGTCTCGGAACTAAAGATATTCGTTTTGACGAGTTCTTCGATCCGCCATCAACTTGTCATAACATTTCCCACAAAATAGTATGCCGGGTATTTACCCGTATCTACCCGTTGTATGGAAACATACAAATTAACAGGTCTAAGATTACACTTTTTGCTAGCAAACGTAAGTAGACCTAATAAGATGTTAAAATGAGCAATCAGACATCAAATGCGATGTCAATATACGAGCACCCTCATACATGTATAGAGAGTAGGTATCTTTGACTGCTAATTTAAGAGCCAAAACTACTGATTTCAGGGTTGGTCTCGGAACAAAAGATATTCGTATAGATGAGTTCTTTGATTTCCCGTCAACTTGTCATAACATTTCCCACAAAATAGTATGCCGGGTATTTACCCGTATCTACCTTTTATATGGGAACATACAAATTGACAGGTCTAACTTTATATTTTTTGCTGGAAAATATTTTTAGACATAACTAGATGTTAAAATGTGCAATCAGACATCAATCGCGATGTCAATATACAAGCACCCTCATACATGTATAGAGATTAGGTATCTTTGACTGCTAATTTAAGAGCCAAAACTACTGATTTCGGGGTTGGTCTCGGAACAAAAGATATTCGTTTAGACGAGTTCTTCGATCCCCTATCAACTTGTCATAACATTTCCCACAAAATAGTATGCCGGGTATTTACCCGTATCTACCCGTTGTATGGGAACATACAAATTGACAGGTCTAACTTTATATTTTTTGCTGGCAAATATTGGTAGACCTAACTAGATGTTAAAATTTGCAATCAGTCATCAAATGCGATGTCAATATACGAGCACCCTCATACATGTATAGAGAGTAGGTATCTTTGACTGCTCATCCAAGAGCCAAAACTACTGATTCGGGGTTGGTCTTGGAACAAAAGATATTCGTATAGATGAGTTCTTTGATCCCCCTTCCACTTGTCATAACATATCCCACAAAATAGTATGCCGGGTATTTACCCGTATCTACCCGTTGTATGGGAACATACAAATTGACAGGCCTAACTTTATATTTTTTGCTGGCAAATATTTGTAGACCTAACTAGATGTTAAAACGTGCAATCAGACATCAAATGCGATGTCAATATACGAGCACCCTCATACATATATAGAGATTTGGTATCTTTGACAGCTAATTTAAGAGCCAAAACTACTGATTTCGGGTTTGGTCTCGGCACAAAAGATATTCGTTTAGACGAGTTCTTCGATCCCCCATCAACTTGTCATAACATTTCCCACAAAATAGTATGCCGGGTATTTACCTGTATCTACCCGTTGTATGGGAACATACAAATTGACAGGTCTAACTTTATATTTTTTGCTGGCAAACGTAAGTAGACCTAATAAGATGTTAAAATGAGCAATCAGACATCAAATGCGATGTCAATATACGAGCACCCTCATACGTGTATAGAGAGTAGGTATCTTTGACTGCTCATCCAAGAGCCAAACTTACTGATTTCGGGGTTGGTCTCGAAACAAAAGATATTCGTATAGATGAGTTCTTTGATCCCCCTTCAACTTATCATAACATATCCCACAAAATAGTATGCCGGGTATTTACCCGTATCTACCCGTTGTATGGGAACATACAAATTGACAGGCCTAACTTTATATTTTTTGCTGGCAAATATTTGTAGACCTAACTAGATGTTAAAATGTGCAATCAGACATCAAATGCGATGTCAGTATACGAGCACCCTCATACATGTATAGAGAGTAGGTATCTTTGACTGCTCATCCAAGAGCCAAAACTACTGATTTCGGGGTTGGTCTCGAAACAAAAGATATTCGTATAGATGAGTTCTTCGATCCCTTATCAACTTGTCATAACATTTCCCACAAAATAGTATGCCGGGTATTTACCCGTATCTACCCGTTGTATGGGAACATACAAATTGACAGGTCTAACTTTATATTTTTTGCTGGCAAATATTTGTTGACCTAACTAGATGTTAAAACGTGCAATCAGACATCAAATGCGAGGTCAATATACGAGCACCCTCATACGTGTATAGAGAGTAGGTATCTTTGACTGCTCATCCAAGAGCCAAACCTACTGATTTCGGGGTTGGTCTCGAAACAAAAGATATTCGTATAGATGAGTTCTTTGATCCCCCTTCAACTTGTCATAACATATCCCACAAAATAGTATGCCGGGTATTTACCCGTATCTACCCGTTGTATGGGAACATACAAATTGACAGGCCTAACTTTATATTTTTTGCTGGCAAATATTTGTAGACCTAACTAGATGTTAAAATGTGCAATCAGATATCAAATGCGATGTCAGTATACGAGCACCCTCATACATGTATAGAGAGTAGGTATCTTTGACTGCTCATCCAAGAGCCAAAACTACTGATTTCGGGGTTGGTCTCGAAACAAAAGATATTCGTATAGATGAGTTCTTCGATCCCTTATCAACTTGTCATAACATTTCCCACAAAATAGTATGCCGGGTATTTACCCGTATCTACCCGTTGTATGGGAACATATAAATTGACAGGTCTAAGTTCATATTTTTTGCTGGCAAATGTTTGTAGACCTAATTATATTGTAAAATGATCAATCAGACATCAAATGCGATGTCAATATACGAGCACCCTCATACATGTATAGAGAGTAGGTATCTTTACTGCTCATCCAAGAGCCAAAACTACTGATTTCGGGGTTGGTCTCGGAACAAAAGATATTCGTATAGATGAGTTCTTTGATCCCCCTTCAACTTGTCATAACATATCCCACTAAATAGTATGCCGGGTATTTACCCATATCTACCCGTTGTATGGGAACATACAAATTGACAGGCCTAACTTTATATTTTTTGCTGGCAAATATTTGTAGACCTAACTAGATGTTAAAATGTGCAATCAGACATCAAATGCGATGTCAGTATACGAGCACCCTCATACATGTATAGAGAGTAGGTATCTTTACTGCTCATCCAAGAGCCAAAACTACTGATTTCGGGGTTGGTCTCGAAACAAAAGATATTCGTATAGATGAGTTCTTCGATCCCTTTTCAACTTGTCATAACATTTCCCACAAAATAGTATGCCGGGTATTTACCCGTATCTACCCGTTGTATGGGAACATACAAATTGACAGGTCTAACTTTATATTTTTTGCTGGCAAACGTAAGTAGACCTAATTATATGTTAAAATAAGTAATCAGATAACAAATAAGATGGCATCTGTATATTTAATATGGAAAGCATCAGTGATTTTAATCTTTGATATTTTTTTCTTTTAGAGATATTCATTGTTTTATACATTATATAACCTTTTTGTACATTTTTACACATAAATAGTAGACTCACACAAATTTTTAAATAAATATTCCAATCTACCCACCCAAACGGGTAGATACGGGTATATACCCGGTGCATATCGGGTAAATACCCAAGCGTGGGTAAATACCTGGATAGATGCCCATCTCTAGATACGACACCCGAGGACGAGTGATCTGTCAGAATGGCCGTGTCGGGGAGTTGGAATTTAGTTTCCTCTAATTATTATTTATTTCCACACAATATATCCAAACGTATCGTATGCGAGCGCGAAGCAATGATGCAACTATCCGAATGCCTGCTATCGCGCGTCCAATAGGGGCGCATCGGCTTGACCAATAGGAGGCTTGTTGCTGGCAGACGCAGCCATAGCTGTCACTTGTCAGTGTCAGGACTGTCAGTCATTCACAAAGAAAATAGGAATCATGATGGAGAATGGCTTGCGCGTCATACAATTTCTATAATGCTTGACCTATGTGCTATGATCATAAGGCGAGGACGTGGTTACAAAGTGCAAGGAGAAAGTGGTTAACTACGATGTGCGGCAGCCGTGGCCGACTACCCTTGGTAGTCTACTGGAGTGATGAAGCCGGTCGCTAAGACTCCTAGCGACAGAAAAGGACAGTTATTCAATCTCGTTTAATCACAGTCATACATACTGGGAATCCATTAGCGAAGGGCGAGATGTCGAGGGCTATTTATTTTATTAGGAAAGGAGACGACTCCAATGGCGTTCTTACATTATTTTCTTTATTGATAACTTACTATGGTAACCTATAATAATGTGATACAATTGTGGTGAGGGGACATAATCTATACTCAACAGTACATGCATAACTCTCTTATGATTTCTGTGTTTAGTGGTGGGCCTGACTAATTTTAATTGTGATTATTGTAATAGATGTGGATTGGTAAACCGATTTATTACAATGGTAGTCTATTTCAGCTTGACGATAAGCCCTGATGATGACACAGATTCAATCCCTGTGTTGGGCCGGAGAACTGGTTTAGCTAATGTGGTTGAGTTCATGGTCACGCGCCGGGCGGGGCGTTGAATTATCGTCACATTTTTATAATGCCCACGTCAGGCCTCTGCACGACACCCTAGTCTGCGACATATATATTTATATTTAAATCCCAGTTATGTTTTATAACTACAAAAAACACTTTATTTACCAATATTCAATTTAAGTTTAGCCTGGCACCCATTAGAACCCACATTCAAATCAACTCTTACTCGGCGTCGCTGTATATTTCAGCCATTCTCCCGAATTCCACGCACATGACGTCCATTCTGTTTATACTTTGTTACGTATCGTTTTGAAACGTTGCAAAATTTGCTGTATATATATCAATACATATAATAAAATCATAACCGATCGCTCTCTGTACAAAGACATGATAATGTTTGTGCTGATGAAGTCACGGGCAGACGGCTAGTTTTTTTATACATTTAATAATATTTGTATAAAACTATAGCTGATTTTGTGTGCTTGAGCTAAAATACTTTGTAATGATTAGGATTCCGTAATCAGAGGTTCCGCTGTCTGTCTTTCTTACTTTTTAGGGTTCCGTACCCAAAGGGTAAAAACGGGACCCTATTACTGAGACTTCGCTGTCTGTCCATCTGTCCATCGCTGTATCTTGAGAACCGCGATAGCTAGATAGTTGAAAATTTCACAAATTATTTTTATTTTATTTATTTATTTTATTGATTCATGTACACTTGAAAAATTTACAAATTAAACCTTATAAAAGTAAACTTAGTACATAGGTGCTACTTATTTCTAAAGAAATTTCTTCCAGTAGACCCGCGAGAGGAATTGGGAAGAAAGAGGTAATTGGCGTGTACAATACAAAAGTAAATACCTATACAAAATACACAAATAAATTAAAAAAAAGAATATACCTACATAAAAATACGTAAAATAAACTTACATAAATACTCATATATACTCATACATATTTACATATACACTTAATAGATACGTATGATAATATTTCTAAATATTATGATCAGGATGATAAAGACAGATAGTAATCTTTTACTCGTTTCTTAAACGTCATTATGGTTTTAGAATCGCGAATTTTCGGTGGTAGCTGATTCCATAACCTAACTGCTTGCACGGAAAAGGACTGGGTATAGGTAGCGGAGCTATGTATTGGGAATTGAAGAATGAATATACGGTTGGACCGACAGGGAGCGTCGACAGGTCGTTCGAAAGTAAATCGTTCACGTAAGTAGGGAGGATAGGAAGGATTGTGCAGGACATTGAAGAGGAGGCAAAGGATTCTAGTGTTCCGGCGTTGGCGGATAGGGAGCCACTTGAGTTGTTTGCGAAAGTCGGAGACGTAGTCAAATTTCCTTAAACCAAAAATAAAACGAATACACAAATTCTGCAAACATTCAAGCTTAGTGAGAAGCTCTTCAGTAGCGTCAAGAAAACAGGCATCAGCATAATCAAGAAATGGGAGTAATATGGAATGACAGAGGGGGATTTTAGTTTGAAAAGGTAAGAAATTTTGGAGACATTTGAGAGAGTGAAGACTATAGTGTAACTTACGGCTAATCTCGGAAATATGAGCAGTCCAACTTAACATTCTGTCCATAATAACCCCTAAGTTTTTAGCAGACTCAGTGTATGCAATTGGAGAGCCATCGAGATATAAAGGAGATAATGACTTTACGTCAATGGTTCTCTGATAATAACAACTACCAATAAGCATGGCCTGAGACTTTTTGGGATTGATTAACTTTCAAACCGAAAGACTGGGCCCACTCGCTAACCTGACGCAAATCATTGTTCATAGCAGCAATAGCTGCATCTAAATCAGCTACAGGGAAATGCCTATAAAGCTGAAGGTCGTCTGCGTAGAGATGAAAGTTACAAGAAAGAATATAAGTGACAGAATTTATAAATATTGAAAAAAGCAATGGAGAAAGGACACCACCTTGAGGAACACCCGCACTGAGATCACACCACTCGGAGACAGACTTAACGAGGTGGACACACTGCGAGCGGCCCCGCAGGTAATTATGTATTTTTATTGCCGCTATAACAACAAATACTAAAAACAAAATAAAATAAATATTTAAGGGGGGCTCCCATACAACAAAAGCAATTTTTGGGCCCATGTTTTGCTCGATAACAATAATGGCAACAGGTAGGCACTTGAAATAATATATCAAAATACTCAGTTGTATTTTTACTTTAATAAAAGATAAGGCTCCTATACAAAAATCTTAATTTTTATAGATAATAGTACGGAACCCTTAGTGCGCGAGTCCGACTCGCACTTAGCCGGTTATTTATATAACTTTAACGCGATAGGTTTTTACGTACGTACACCAAATTTTAACAGAAAAACAATACTTTTTGTTACACCAATATTCTTCGCATGCATACAGTGTGATATATACGTAAATACTTCTTCTTCTTATTTTAGTGTATTTCCGGTTGCATTTTTAGCGGTGACGTTTCAGAATCCGGGGTCCGCTAATCCTTAACTAGGTGATTGACGAAGTTACTTTTTGCAAACCAAAAAGTAAACTAAAAGCAACCCTAGGTTAGGAAAAATTGGCAAAGGTTGTACGGCGCTATATCCCTTGATCGACTTTTACGACCTGCCCGGAAAGATAAGTAGCTGGTACATTCTATGTTTTTATTTCGCTTCCAGAACAGCATGGAAAATTGACATACGTACATACTACCACGTCTTTATGCCTAGCGGGGAAGACAGTGCCCAAGGTTATAGGTAATTCCTAAAGCTATATTTAGCACTTTGGTAGGCATATATGCAGAAGACGGAATCAAATTAGTGACGGGTTGCTAAGCGGTATCGCCTATTGACATGGTTACTGAGATCGTTTGAACTCTTTGCCAGCTATTACGGCCTGCACGGGAAAAGAAGCAGCTGGTACATTCTGGTGTTGCAAACATTCATAGGCTACGGCAACAGCGGTCCATAAGGTTGACCGCAGGTATGCTTGTTGGCCAACTTACAAGTATAAAAAAACGAAACTTATAAATTAATGGAGTATATAATTTAGTTAAGATTTTCTACATAGTTCCTTTTAACGTTTTTAGGGTTCCGTAGCCAAATTGCAAAAATGGGACCCTTATAGATTCGTCATGTCTGTCTGTCCATCTGTATGTCACAGCCACTTTTTTCCGAAACTATAAGAACTATACTGTTGAAACTTAGTAAGTAGATGCATTCTGTGAACCGCATTAAGATTTTTACACAAAAGTAGAAAAAAAAAACATAAATTTTGGGGGGTTCCCTTTACAACTGAAACTTAGTAAAATTAGTACATTATGATCAAAGTTTAAATCAATGACTAAATGTTGTGGTTGTGAAAGTAAGAAGTCCCAAGGCCTAAGCAAATTATTACTTAACAACTGTTCATAATCCGATCGCGTAAAAAAATTTATCCACGTCTAAATAATTAACCATCCTGGGATCACTTGCGGCTATTATCAATAACCATATGTAAAGTCAGTTGTCGCCTGGCTGTTCAAACGGATAAACTAGAAATAAGACAAAACCTACTTACAAAATGTGTAAAGAACTGAAAAAATGATCAAACTGGACGGACTGACCTTATGCAATGTACCGACCATGTGCGAAGTTTGTAGCAATAAAATATTGCATCGTGCCCAGAAAACTACTAAAAACTATTTTGATAACATTTTATTGGAACTAATCTGTATCTGTGCTTTTACGTAACTGTAGAAAAATATTTGAATTTAGCTTTAAAAAACCGGCTATGAGCGAGTAGAATTCACGCAGGAAGGGTTCCATGCCATTAACGAGCAAATAACGGCAAAAATCATTTTTCTTGTATGGGAGACCGCCTTAAATATTTTATACTGGTTTTTGTATTTGTTGTCATAGTAGCAAAAGAAGTACATAATATGTAAACATACAAACTCTCTTGAGATACAGTCTGATGACAGACTGAAAGACGGACAGTGAAATTTTAGTAATAGTGTCCTGGTTTTACCCTTTGGGTACGGAACACCAAAAGTAACGAAGTAACATACATACATACTATCACGGATTTACACCTTACAGTGTAGACAAAGCCCTGGGGTACAAAACCAAAAGGCCACATTCAGCAAGTTTGTGGGCATTTAGGTAAAAAAATGGGATCAAATATCACTATTTGATCTTGTTTTTGGGTTGCTAGCCGCATCGCCTATTAAAAATATTCCTTAGTTCTTCACCCGTTCTCTCTTACGTACACGTACATATATCTTTTACGTACTGCGCGGGAAGAAAAGCAGCTGGCACATTCTATGTTTATCTTTTTCTACCAGATCAGTATGGAAACTGAAAATTTTAATGAGCCCCTGATTCATCAATCTAAAAAAAAGTATAGCTGAGTAAGTGTAGCTTTCAAATATAATTATGCTATCTTAAAGATATAACAATCAACTACTACAAAACTAATAAACCGATTTTGATGAAATATTAAATAAACTGAACTGAAAGCGGACTATATCAAATGCAAAAGATTTTTTAAAATCAATTCATTAATGATGGAGTCGTCACGTAATATACATACAAAAAAATACAGTCGAAACAAACACACACGTCAATCTTATAACATACCTTTTTTTTAATTGGGGGTTAAAAATAAATACTGCCAAATCAAAAACAAATTAAGTAGACAAACTTTTTGTCCTTTTTAAGGTTCCGTAGTAAACAAGGAACCCTTATAGTTTCGCCATGTCTGTCTATCTGTCCGTCCACGGTCCTACAGAGATACTACAAGTACTAGAAAACTGTAATTTGGCATGGATATGTATATTAATTATGGCGAAAAAGTCGTAAAATAAAATATGGAAAAAAAAATTTTTCAGGGTAGCTGCCATACAAGTAAAGACGTAGTCAATATTTTTTTTCTCGACAAGCACATTGAATGGGGTATCGTTAAATAGGTCTTTCAAAAATATTGTTAGCTTGTAAACACCATTTTTCGATTTAGGGATTCGTTTCTGAAATATTTGGGTTTAAAGTTCAAATTTTTGTTCAAGTGTCCCCCCCCTCTATCTGCTAAACATCACAATTATAGTATATATAATGTAGTTTGAAGGAAAACTATCAGAGCCAAGTAGGGTATACAAATTTAAAAGTTATAGGCGATCAACTTATAAAATGTACTTGAAAAAATAAATTTTCATACAAATTCAATAGATATTAGTTTTTAGACGTTTTTAGAGGCAAGAACTCAAAGTTGGCATTCGTAACTACGGAACCCTACACTGCGCGTGGCCTGACACGCACTTGGCCAATTATTTAAATGTAAAGACCACTGAACACTAATATTCCAAGTTTGTTAACTTTTTATTATTAAATGATACACGTATTCTTTTCAGCTTAGTTGTTTTTAAGTATCGTGCCCGTGAGTATTATAGAGTAAATCGTCTTGTGCAAGATATTCCATAATACTGACGGACGTCAAATATTACGTTGAACTGTATGTACAGAGTGTCGACTATATAAGGTGTAACAAAATATACTGAAACGATATTAAGGGCGACTTCAGTCTGTGATAGTAAACAACTTTCTCCAAGAAACATATTTCAAAATATGGAAAATGATTTTTGGCTTTCTTTACACTTGGATCAGCTGATCGGTCAACTTGTATGGTAGGCCAAACATTACTTATCATATTTTGATACGTGTTCCTTGGGGTAAGTTGTTCAGTATCATGGACTGAATTCACCCTTAAAATGGTTTCAGTATATTTTGTTAGACCATATATATTGAGTTAAAACTTAAAATCAGTGTTAGATGTAAGTAATGCATTTCATTTTGTACTAGGCAAAGGGCACTGTGTAGCCACACCAGGAAGTAGATAAGCCGAATTCTTATTAGTCATTACTCATAACAATCTCACTGGTCGTATTTATTCATTACATTGTTGCCAACGGTATATTGCGCAACTACAGCGCTGCTCCATTGAAGTGGATTAATCAAGAACTAATGAAAATACAAGTTTGTGTAGAGTGGTTCCAAAATGGAGACCATTTTTTTTTTAAATAATTAAGCCTTGTGGTATATATATATATATATATATCATATATATATATATATATATATATATAACAATAACAACAATGACAATAACAATAGAACTTTTATCTACCCAACTATTTTCCTCGTTAGGAAGTCCTAACCATTTGACATACAACTTGTTTCCTTTTTTCTTATAATTTTTTCAATTAAATATATATTTGGATATTTAGTTTTTTGTAACTCTGCTTGATAGAATGAGCCCAGTATATATATTTTTTTTTGATCTTGTATATGATAAGTAGTAGGGCTTGTATTATTGACTGTTTTAATCGTGAACATTTCAGTTGACCAGTTAGGTGTGTAACCTTTCGCAAAACTACTCTTACATTTACTTATTCGAACGGGGTCACCAATTTTAAATTTATTTTTGAATGTTTTAGTTCGACTCTCTTGGTTTTTTTTTAATATTGTCTTTTACTAGGTTTTCATTTTCTGTATTTACGTCTACGGGTTTAAATTTGGTTACACTATGTTTATGATTGTTGTATGAAAATACTATATCGTTTAATTTTTTCCCAATCCATTTATAATTACCTTGATGGATAACTGAACAATTTATACAATTTAATCTTCAATGTTTTGATTAGCCTTTCTACAATTGAAGCTTTTTTTGTTGAGTACGATGAATAGTGATTAATTTTCATTAATTTCATATATCTTTAAAATATATCATTGTAAAATTCTGTCCCTCTATCAGTTTGTAGGTTTTTAGGGCTACGTCCACTTTCTTTAACAATTTCAGTAAATGCGACAAGAACTTCTTTTTTTGATTTGGTTTTTAAAGGAACTACCCATGCGTATTTTGAGAAACCATCAATGATTGTTAAAATGTATGCAAATCCACTATTATATTTCTTTAATGATTGAAAATCAATCAGGTCTGCCTGCCCATAGGTCGTCTATTCCTTTTAATATCACACAACGACGATCGAAATTTCTGCGTGCTGATCTATGAATTTCATTTACCACCTGTAGCTTTACCATTTTGTAGTTCCTTAATTATTTTATCATATGCTCTCGAGTGTAAGTCTTTTTTTCAAACTGATGAATTTTATTTAAAACATCTGCTTTTATTGCATTTGTAACAGCAATAATTTCATCAGCTATCTTATTATCTACATATTTTTTATTCACTGCATCATCATGAGCCACAGGTTCTTGAATTCCTCTCAGTCGGGTGGAATATAAATCAAAATCTCCAGTTTCCGATCTAATTAGGTGATTTGTCGAACAATCTAGTATTTCTGACAAACGTAGTCTTTTATGAACATGGTGTCCAAATTTATCTACGTTCATTTTGAATCGAAGTCGGTCACTGAGGAGTAATAAATGATCTAAATTGATGTGGTGTGTGTTGATGGTGTTATTAATTTATAGTCCCGCTTTCACGCAGTTCTTATATGATTGAAATTTTTTCGTTATCAAGACCAGTGTTGCCAGCATCTTTAAATGCCATTAATAATTTCAGTCTTTCAACCAATTCATTAGGATCGTCCCAGTAAATGTAATCAGTATTTTTTTTTAATTTCTTTTTTAGAATCAGGCCTTCACCTTCAGCGATATCCTCAGTATTACTGACTGAAGACGTAGAAGGCTTACGTAATTTAAAAAGTGGTTTAGGAACGTGTAAATACTTTCGTCCTTTGTTAGATTTAATTGGTTTACTAGGATCAAAATCTCGTCGATGTGCGTTTGTAGCAATTAACATTGCTTTGTATTCTTGTCTATCATGTTCAGTAACTAGTTCTAAATTAGGAACTTTTTTGAACAACGATATCTTCGTCAGAATCTTTTTCAGGATAATCTTCTTGGGAAATATTGTTTGAAAGGTTCATCTTAAGAGTTTTGTTGAAATTTGATTCGGGTGCTACAGTTTGCGTTTCTATACAAGATTTAGTCAAGATATCATCTTCAGACTGTTTTGATAGAATTTTATTGTTTTTATCTTTTATCAACTCATGTAATGGATCAGATACAGGTTTAAGAATTGTATTGAAAACATTGTCGTTGTAAGATTCCATAGTTATCATATCTTTAATTTTCTTTTTAATAGCTTCTGCAAATTTAACTATTTCGGCTTTCATCTTTTTTTCCATTTTGAATGAGTACGTTATACGTCTGATACGGTAATAGTTAGACTGAATCAGTTGTTTAATAAAACCTTCTTATATGCTTTTATGTGCCTATCAAATAACACAAAAGTATCGAAATTCTTTCGGTAACCGCCTCCGTTCTTTGCACCTTATTTATTACCACAAAGTTATAGGGTTCGCTCCATATTTTTGAACACATTTCTTGAAATTGAGACCACGACATATCGGTATTTACATGTTCGTTATATACATGACGGAGATTCACATCACCCTGTTTAAATAATATCAAAAGATTTGCATTGTCTCTTATTAGTTGTTTAGGAATCTTACTGTACGTTTGATTCAAGTAAAAACAATCGATAAATTTATGTCTTCCCATTGCGAAGTAATCCCTCATATTGGATTGATTCTCACATGCAACGTCATCAAAAATAATAATGGAGTACGGTTTTGCATCATGAGGGCTTAGAATAAGTTCATTGTCTTGATATTTAGCAAATGATACATCTGGCATTAAATTAAGAATATTTTCTAAATACACATATTTAGGTTGATATAATGTTTTTGAATAAAGATAAATGTGTTTAAAACGTAATCCATTTTCATGTAAAAAAAGACCTATGATTACATTAGTTTTTCCACAATTCAAAGGACCACAAATAATACAGCGGATAGTATTAGGTAGCAGGTCTCCATGGTTGGAAATAACTAGCTCTTTATCTGGACATGCTCTGCTAAAATGTAAAGTTTGCGATTGTTTAATGAATTTCATTGTTTTAATTACGAAGGCGAAGAATTAACGAGTGAATGTTATTTATTCGTAAAGTTACGATTTATATACATGGATGGAACGAATAGCGGAGTGAAACGAAGCGTTTTGTTATTGTTGATATAAATAACAAATTTTAGTGATATTTATGGGCAAGCTGGCTTACATATTGTGATGAAAGAAAAGCGGAGTGAAACGTAGCGTTTCATCACAATATGAGCCAGCTTGCCCATAAATATCACTACTCTTATAGTTTCGCCATGTCTGTCTGTCTATCCTTCCGCGGTTTTACACAGAGATTATCCGTCTTATTATAAAACGCAGACTATCTTTATTACTAGGTTTAAACCATTATCCGACCAAATCAAGTTGACATTTTCAGATAAGACAATTACGTATTACTAGATATCAACTTGATTTGGTCGTATAATGGTATAGTCTGCGTTTTATAATAAGACGGTATAAGTACTAGAAAGTTGTAATTTTGCATGGACATGTTTATTAATAGGTAGTTGGCTATTTTGAATTATCCGGGAATCGAACTCGAGACGTTGTCATTCCGAAACAAATGTACACCTATATATAGATATCGATTTATAAAAATCAAACGACGGTCGTCAAATTGCTCACTCTCCCTATATTTGGAAAAAAAAATCACGCCCCTAACCCCAACCGTTTTTGCAGGCCGTACCCCTTCCACATCAGGATCTCGTGATCTTCCACATGTCAGATTTTTCTGGTACTCATTGGAGCACCCTCTACAAGATCACACATCAACCAAAACCCCTTCCACCCTGGAACAGGGCAAACAGTCAGTCAGTGGTAATGTAGGTATAAAGTATAACTAGCTTTTCGGGCGTTACGCGGGCTGCAGGCAGCCCGTGGTTTTTCGTACGGCTATTGATGTAGGCTAAGATATGTTTCCAGTTTAGAAAATGGGTAAAAAACTGCAGCCAGTAAAGGAAACATCAAAATATGTGTCGCCATCTTGGATCCAAAATCTGAATCCAGTTTTGAGTTCTGCGGGGTGCTTTACCCCCACATGCTAAAATTCAGACCCTTACGAAGTTGTAGTGAGACGTTATAAACGAAATAAGTTAAATTTTCTAAAATCCAGACGTCATCTTGGATTAAAAAAAAAAAAAAAAAATTTGTATTTTTGGGGTCAAAATACATATAGGTATCGATTTTCAGGTGAGCTCGGCCTTCGGATTCCTGCCTACTTAGGAGCCCTTTGTATAAAATTTGTATGGAGGACAACTGTCATTGTATGGCGGCCGTCTTCAATTTTGAAAAAAATCAATTCCACATCAGGTTTCCGCAGATCTTCAAATGTCAGATGTTTCTGGTACTCACTGGAGCACCCTCTATACGACAATACATCAACCTAAATCCCTCCCACCTTGCAACAGGCAAACAACTATGTCAATCACTCAGTCAGTCAGTGGTAATGTAGGTTTATATGTAGGTATAAAGTATAATAATACAATACGAATCATTTTGAGGTCGACAAAACAACTAAAACCCAAAATTAGTGTTCTACTAGGCTTTCTCATCAATACAATAAAAAAAACTCGTATTTGCTCATTTACCGCCAGAAGTACCTACTCCTACGAAAGTAGATAAGTATTAGGGTATCTGATTCCAACCATTCAGGTTGGATTCAGATACACTAACACATTCGAACATCTAGGTTAAGCTATATATATCCATCAAATACATAATGTCTTACACTTCAGTCAGGACTTTCAGGTTTACATCCATTTGGACTTCCGATCACATTTTATATCGATCTAAGACATTTTTGTGAACGTATCTTCCACTTTAATCTAGGATAACTTCTCTATCTGGCTAACTTCCATTCGATTTTTTTCTCAAAGACATGTCAACTGACTCGGTGAACAGGTAAATATTTTAAAATAACTTATACCCTGTTTTGCGAACTGCTTCACAATTGAACTGAACCACTTATAACAGTCACTCAGGTAAAATGAGCTAATCAGATCGGAATTTTCATCTGTGTGTTTGCGGACATAATAATAATAATAACGGGGAAACCCGCTCTCGGGGGTAAGCCCCGTGATGGTAAAACCGAAGCCGCATCTCTCGACACCCTTAGCTGCTCACATTGTGTTGCGCCCTGGCCGCATTTTCGTGGCTAGTTAGGGTGCCCACAGGCAGTGTAGCCAACGAGCGGCAAGTCACCATCTACCAGGTTAAAATTATTGTGAGAGATTTTTAGGCAGATGTCCGTATCTCACTCCATAACCCAGTTATCCGGCCCACTAACATCCCATCCACATAGCCCAAACCAAGTCAATCCCTCCCTGGCAATAGTTCGGCAGCTATGGAGGACTGTCCGTTAGTGTATCTCAATGGTACATTAAGGGATAGACCTCCGTAGATGCAGCCATCTCACATTTTAGATAAAAAGGTACTAAAAGGCCTCTTCATGTTGGCTTTGGCCCCATGAACGCCTCAAAGGACCGGGTCCCTATGGACCCGTGGCTGAAAAGCGTACCAACATAATAATAATAATAATCTTTATTAGGAACAGTATACAAGGAATATTTTAAAACATTATGTACGATGATACCTGCAGTAGTTTAAGGAAAACTGTGTCGCAGGCATCAACGCCCACCTCCGAAGTAAATACAATCATTATGTTCCTGTACATAAAACATTTATCAAAAAAATTCATGAAATTACTAATTAGAGATTACGATTTAATCTAAAATGTGTTAAGTATTTGAATTTTTTTTAATAACATCATTTTGTAATATTAGATACTATAAGTTAAATTATTATGACTAGGTATAATATAATTACAATAGATTACAAAATATTAAACTAAAAATAGAATTATTATACATCTTAAAAATAAGATTATATGTGTGAGTGTGAGTGTGTGTGTGTACGTGTGTGTGTCTAAGAGTGTGTGTGTTATACATCACTCTTTGGTCTTTATAAGGGCTTCAGTAGCATCATAGGATAAGGAGTTAAGCCATTCTATTCACACCTTTTTACACTTGTACATATTAAGTGGATAAATATTGAGTTGTCCGTTTGCTCTGCATTGTACAAATGTAGAGCTAATGTGATGAAAGTGTTTGGAAGCTAGGTTTGTACGGCGGCATTCGACAGTACAAACTAAGTCAGATCTGCGCTTTGAACGATTAAAGTTAGGATCATAGGGCACTTGTTAATGTTTTCGCAATACAGTTTGGAGAATAAAGAGCTGCCGAACCGTAAGAACATTGCATAAGGAGTATAAGTCTGTAGTAGGGAACCTCATAGGGTTATTTGTAAGAACTTTTAAGACGCCCCTCTGTGCTCTCTCTGCTCTCAACATATGAGTTTTGTCTGTTCCACCCCAAACAGTTATACAGTAGGATAAAACAGATTGCGCTAGAGCATAGTACACCATTTTCAAAGTTTGGAAGTCTGCGACAGCTCTCAGTTTCCTGAATACAAACATAAGTTTTCTGATCTTCGAAGTCATAGAGTCAATTTGTTGTTTCCAGGACAGCTCGCTATCGAGGATTACTCCCAAATACTTGATGTTAGGGACACGTTCTATTGTTGCACAACTACAGTTTACTTGGTTGCTGTCAGGGCAGGTATGTGCAGTAATTTTAAAAGATGGAGGAGCTTGAGAAGTCACGTGTGGGGAAAAGGATATGAACTTAGTTTTAGACAGGTTAAGCGTCAAAAAATTTAATGATAGCCAGTTCATGATTACTCTGATAGCATTTTCAGAAAACTTTGCGACCTCATCCCAGTTCCGACCGTGAATAAGAAGAGCTGTATCATCTGCGTGAGTAATTATTTTAGCGTTAGTAAGGGGCAAATTACATAGGTCATTTACATATATCAAAAAAGGTTAGGTCCTAGAACACTACCTTGAGGGACTCCATAGGTAATGTGTTCATCATTACTTTGATGTCCATCGATAACCACATACTGAGATCTATTCTCGAGGTAACTACGAAACATGTCAAGTGCAACCCCCCTCACCCCAATGCTCTCAAGTTTGAAAGTGAGAATGGGCACAGAGACAGTGTCAAACGCCTTGGAAAGATCCAGGTACAAGCCAGCGGTTTTAAGTTTTTTATCAAAATTTGTAACTATTGTTTTTGTCATCTCCAAAATAGCGTCTTCGGTTGATTTTCCGCTACGGAATCCATACTGGTTAGCAGATAATATATTGTTTTTATTAAGGAAGTCAAGTAACCGTTTATTGATGACCTTTTCAAAAATCTTTGAAAGCACAGACAGCACAGATATGGGTCTATAGTTGGAGATATTGTCTCTGTCTCCACACTTAAACACAGGATGAATAATGGCTTTTTTGAAAGCCTTAGGAAATACACCAAGTGCAAGTGCAAGATTAAAGACATGTTTTAAGATGGGAATGAGTATATATTTGCCAATTTTAATTACCCTTGTAGAAATACCGTCCCAACCTGTCGCACTGTTATCTTTGAGACTATTTATATACTTTTCAATTTCATCCTCATCTACACCAAACATGACCATCGAGTTTACGCTACTATGTGAGAGAGTAATATTTTTATTTCTGCATTCTGCATTTGGATTCAGAGGCGTAATTTTACTGGCAAGGGTTTTCCCCACATTAGAAAAGTATGAATTCACCTTGTTAACAGAATCGTTAGGGTTATCATGCAGTTTAAGTAGGCTGGAAGAGTTAGATGCTGTTTTTTGGATGTTTGTTGTCTGTTTTATAATATTCCACATGGCTTTAGGGTTATTTTTCGCATTTTTAAACTCATTACGTTCATAATCACGCTTATTTTTTTTTTTAATAGGTTATTGCAAAAGGTTCTATATCTAGTATAAATGAGTTTAATAGTCGTATTGTTCTGGTCCTTTTTGAATTTACGGTACAATTTGTCTCTATGTCTTATGCACCTTAGAAGACCAGAAGTCATCCAAGGTTTAACTTTGCATTTTCTACTAGGTATCGAAACATTTCTCGTATGACATTTGACAACTTAAGAGATTGTATCCACCAGCATACTAGCCGCCTGCTCAGGATCAGTACATTTGAGAACTTTTGAGAAATCTGTAACCGAGAGTTCCTTTACAGCAGCTGCAACATCGGTACGTATTGTGGTTCGAACTGGCGGGACAGTGTTTAATTTGTGATTCATATCACAGAACAATACTGGAACATGGTCTGTGACCAATGATTCTATAACCATAGCTGCAGAGTGGAAGGAAGTTCGTAAAATAACATGATCTAAGCAATTCTCTTCTCTGGTGGGATAGTAGTGAGCAGGCAGCATAGCATGAGACGCCAAAACATCGAGATATTTGTCTGAGGAGGGTTTTTTGTTTTCAGGGCGGATGTTGATGTTAATATCACCAATAATAACTATTTTATAAGTTTTTATAAGTTTTAAAGTTGTGAAGAACTGTATCTAGGCTGTTAATAAAGGGTGAGAAATGCTTATATGACGGAGATCGGTACAAAGCTATTATGGCCAATGTGTCAGAGAATTTTAGAGTCATACAAGTTGCTTCATCAAATTTCAGTGTGTCTATAACACATTTGATATAATTTCTGACATAAGCTACGATACCGTCATTCTGGTTGATGAAATTGGACTTATACGAATCATAGCCTTCAATTGATGGTATAAAAGGTGAACTTTGTAGCTGTTATATATAGGGTAGTTACATTATTATAAATGTAGGTACGCGAGTTTTATGCCGAGCTTGGCAGTCTAATAAACGCAGTAGCTAAGTGCATACACGTCTTTTATTTATCAGTGGCGACGAGATAAAACTCTAATCGGTGTCGTGGACATTTTATACCGATAAAAAGCGTGCAAAAAGACAAGGACAAGTGCGAGAATTTGACATTAAAAATGGAAATTGGTGCGCGTATGTTGACCGTTTGGAAATGTACTTCGTGGCAAACGAAATATCGGACGAAATTAAATTGCCGACACTCATAGCATTAATGGGTGAACAAGCTTATGAGTTATTATCAACTTTGGCCAGCCCGAAAAAGCCCTCAAAGCTTACTTATAAAGAAGCCGTCGTGTTGTTGGAAGGTCATTTACAACCGAAACCGTCAGTTTTAGCCGAACGATTTAGATTTCGTCAAAGGCGACAACTACCTACAGAAAGAATATCAGAATATGTGGCGGAATTAAAAAAGATGTCTCGATATTGTGAATTTAAAAGTACATTTGAAGAAAATCTACGGGACCAGTTTGTTTGCGGATTACGTAATGAAACTATTCGTCAACGATTATTTGCGGAGGGCGACCTTGAGTATACAAAGGCGGTAGTACTGGCCAGCAATCTGGAGGCAGCCGAGCGGGATGCCGGGGCCGTAGAAAAGGTACAGGAACAGGATTTGACGGAAAACATACACAAATTGCATATAAAAGCGTGTACAGCCTGCGGAGACGATAAACATCGCACATTCGACTGCAGATACAAGGATTTCCAGTGCAGTTACTGCGGGAAGGTGGGCCACCTGCGCAGAGTTTGTTGGAAAAAAACAGGAGTTATCAACAACGTGCAAGGCGGAAATCGGGGACGACAGAGGGCGCGCATAGGACGCGGTGCCGGCGCTGGCACCGGGACGAGCGCAGACGGCGGAGTCGGGCGCGGCGGGGGCGGCGCGCGGGGAGCGCGTGGCCGCGCACGCAGCCGGCCCAGCAGCGCCGCGCACTGGGTGGACGAAGCGGCGGCGGACAGCGCCGACGACAGCGAGGACCACCAGGAGGAACCCATGTACCAAATGTCCTTGAATAAATATAAGCCGGTGTGTATACCTATGTTAGTCAATAATAAAGAAATTATAATGGAAATCGATACCGGGTCGGCGTTATCGTGTATTAGTAAGTTAATTTACTGTGAATTGTATAACGAATTGCCATTGAAACCGTGCCAATTAAGTTTAAAGTTTTATGATGGGTCAGTCATACGACCGGTCGGTTATATAGAAGCGGTAGTGGAGTATCGGGGCAGCAAAAAGTTATTAGATCTATATGTCATTGATAATGGTACCACCAATTTACTCGGTAGACAATGGTTGACAGAACTAAATATAGAAATTCCAAAACTTGGAGTGTATAACTTGGATTTAAAAAGTGAGGGAAAATCAAAAAATAAAATGCTTAATGATATTATTT
This sequence comes from Acrobasis consociella, assembly GCA_963555685.1. Lineage (NCBI taxonomy): Eukaryota > Metazoa > Arthropoda > Insecta > Lepidoptera > Pyralidae > Acrobasis > Acrobasis consociella. Next base: position 12,509,359 of record OY743125.1, on the reverse strand, counting down.
CCAGACATAGGAGCTTGTTTGACGGAACATTGGGCAAATATAGTGGTGGTGAGGTGAGCTTGCATGTACGCGACAATACGGAACCGGTGTTTCACCGCGCGCGGCCCGTTCCGTACGCCCTACGCCCGCGCGTCGATGCCGAACTCGACGCGATGCTGCGCGCCGGCGTCATCGAGCCGGTGGAACGCTCCGACTGGGCCACTCCGCTGGTAATAGCGAGGAAGGGGGACGGTGGCATTCGGTTATGTGCTGATTATAAGGTAACACTTAATAAAGCTTTACTAGTCGATAGGTACCCAGTTCCAAAGATAGATGACCTCTTTAGTGATCTAAGTGGTAATAATTACTTTACTAAACTTGACCTGTCACAAGCGTACAATCAACTAGTTTTAAGCGAAATATACAGTAATCAATACACACAGAGGTCTGTACAGATATAATCGTTTGGTGTATGGGTTATCGTCTAGCCCGGGTATTTTTCAAAAGTTCATGACAGATCTTTTAAAAATACCAGGGGTATCAGTTTTTTATGATGACATTTTAATTAAAACAAAGTCAATTGATTCGCATTTGAGGTGCGTTGAACAAGTGTTTGATATTTTAGAAAAGAATGGATTAAAAATTAAAAAAGAAAAATGTGAATTTATGGCCGAGCAAGTTAAATACTTGGGATTTATCATTGATAAAAACGGGTTGCGTGTAGATTCAGAAAAGATTAAGCCTATTTTGTCAATGCCATATCCTACGAGTATTTCTGAGCTAAAGTCTTTCTTAGGTATGGTAAATTTTTATGGGAAATTCATAAAAAATTTAAGCACGTATGTAAACCCCTTATATGAATTATTGAAAAAAGGTAAACATTGGAAATGGACCAGGAAACATAATGAGTCTTTCCAGAAAATTAAAAATCTTTTATGTAGTACAGAGGTATTGACCCACTTTGACATGTCGCTAGAAAGTATAGTAACGTGCGACGCCAGCGCGCGCGGTCTGGGCGCCGTGCTAGCGCAGCGCGGGCCGGACGGCTGCGAGCGCGTCATCGCGTACGCGTCGCGCGCCTTGCGGCCGCCCGAGCTGCATTACAGCCAAATTCATAAGGAAGCCCTCGCCATTATTTTCGCCGTTGATAAATTCCACCAATACCTATATGGACGGAAATTCAGACTACGAACAGACCATAAGCCGTTAGTGGCAATTTTCGGACCTAATGCCGGTATTCCAAATACAGCGGCGAGCCGGCTTCAACGGTGGGCTATTAAGTTGTCAGCGTATGATTTTGAAATAGAGTATGTTCGTACAGATAAAAATACTGCAGATATTTTATCTAGATTGATTAGTAAACACAAGGAGGTGGTTGAAAATGAAGAATCGAGCGCACCGGAACAAACCTACCTACATTTTGCGATTGATTCACTTTTACTAGACTCAAATCAAATCAAATCAAATCAAATATATCTTTATTATCATAGGATATTTAAAATATCTCTTAATAATCGTCATTATTTTGTTGCACTATTGTTGACGTCAAATAGTTACTTACAGCTAAGTTTACTACCGCTTCCAAAGCGCTAGTGCAGAAGAAGCGGTAACAAACTGCACTGCACCTCTTCTCCAAGGACGTCAACTCACAATTAAATTAATACTTAAAGTTAATGTGGACAGAGAATACATTGTTTTGTTTGTTATGTCATATCATAATTTAAATTTAATTTTTAGAATGTCAAAATTTTAAAGTAATGTCAAGTTGTAGATTCAGTTTGTACAAAATGTACCAAATTATGACATTTTCGAGTACCTATATTACAAACTTTTAGAGGGACCCGCGTCAAGCTCAAGCCAGACTTTTTTGTCTTTAAGGTAGTCATCGGTCCTATAATAAGCCTTCTCACAAAGAACTTTCTTTACATAAGTTTTGAATCTTTTGTCTGGCATATCAAGGATCGATTTTGGCAATTTATTATAAAAAAGTATACAGTTCCCCATAAACGTCTTATTAATTGTTTTAAGCCTATAAAACGGGGCAACTAAGTCATTCTTATTACGTAAGTTTCTATCGGTAAAATCGCTTACTTTATTGTATGAGGAAATATTTTTCCTTACATACATTATGTTTTCAAATATATACTGTGATGCTAAGGTAAGTATATCTATTTCCTTGAATAATTCTCTGAGTGAGTCTCTAGATCCTAACCCGTAAATAGCACGAATTGCCCGTTTTTGTAAAATAAAAATAGTCTGAATATCGGCTGCATTCCCCCACAGGAGTATGCCGTAAGACATTACACTATGAAAGTAACTAAAATAAACTAGTTTAGCAGTTGCTACATCTGTCAATTGTCTTATTCTCCTAACAGCATAAGCCGCAGAACTAAGCCTATTTGAAAGTTTAGTTATATGAGCACCCCATTGAAGTTTCGAGTCTATTGTAATTCCTAAGAAGGTAGTACTTTCAACAAGATCGAGTTTTTCACCATCTATCATTATGTCAACGCAGCCCTGTCTCACATTGGGAAGAGAAAATCGAACGCATTGAGTCTTTTTCGCATTTAACATGAGATTATTGGCAGAAAACCAATCAGAAATGGAAGACAAGGTGCTGTTCACCGCGCTAGCGTTTGTGCTATGTCGATCAAGTTTGAATATAAGCGAGGTGTCATCAGCAAACAGCACTATGCCAGCCTGCTTCTCAACCATGTAAGGCAAGTCATTAACATAAACCAAGAAAAGGAAAGGTCCAAGAATTAAACCTTGCGGTACGCCTATCTTAACATTAGATCCGTGCGATTTTATGCCATTTAAATCAACAGTCTGATGCCTACCTGTTAAATAAGATTCTATAAGTTTTATTGAATTATCATCAAAACCGTATTGACGAAATTTAAGCAAAAGTGTCGGATGATCTACGCAATCAAATGCTTTGGAGAGATCACAAAATGATCCAATTCCATCATTTTTGTTCTCCCATGCGTCGTATATATGAGTAACAAGTGCTACTCCCGCATCGGTGGTCGATTTCCCGCCAGTAAAGCCGAATTGTTGGCTATGGAAAAGGTTGTAGGTCTTAAAATGAAGAAGCATTTGATTGAGCATTATCTTTTCGAACACCTTACTCAAAACTGGCAGGATAGATATAGGTCTGTAGTTGCCAGGATCTGTTTTTTCTCCTTTTTTAAATAAGGGGATTAGTTTACTACATTTCATTAGGTTAGGAAATATGCCTTCATCAATACATTCGTTAAATATAAAAGCTAAATCAGCAGCTATGATATTTATGATATGGCTTACTACAGCAACTGACATGCCCCAATGGTCTTCAGATTTTTTTAAATTTAACTGTTTAAATGCATCTATTATATCTTTGGGGCCAATATGCTTAAATTTAAATTTAGAATCACAAGGCCTAACATTATTCTTAAGCAAGGCTTCAGCACGCTGGGGGCTAGAATTCACATTAGAAGTAAGTTCCAAAGGAATGTTAGTAAAGAAATCATCAAAAATATTTACTATTTCTTCAGTTTTAGCAATAGTCTTACCACAAGATTTGATTTGACAGATATTTTCTTTGGCTTTATTTTTACCCGTTTCTTTATTTATAACATTCCAAGTTTCTTTTATTTTGTTAGGAGCATTATTTATTTTTCTACTTATACGATTTGCCTTGGCTTGTCTACAAACTTTTTTAAATATTTTGGAATAATTTTTAACATATTCTAGAAAGGAAGGACTAAAATTATATTGTTTTTGGGAATATAAGTCATAAAGCCTGCTCCTACTTATGTAGATGCCGGTAGTAGCCCACTCACTAAACTGTAATTTTCTATGCACTACAACTTGTTTTTGTTTCAAAGTTTTTGAATATTCTGAGGTAATAACGTTAAATAGTTTATTGTAATGGTCGTCAGGATTTTTTCCTGTGTAAACGACCGACAACAATTTGTTATCTAAATTATTTTTTAGTTTTTGTATATTTTTAGAAGTAATCGGCCTACAAAAAGTCTTATCTTTGTTCAAAATGCTGGACTTGCCTTTGGACTCCTTGACATAAACTACATATACACCTGAATGATCAGAAGGCAGTTTATTAATAACTGATTTAACAGAATATTTAATATTACTAAAAAAATTGTCTAGACAAGTAGCAGATGTAGCAGTGATTCGTGTTGGCTCAAAGAATACGTTTACTAATTCATAACATTTAAAAAGATTTAGAAATTGTGTACTTTTTGGATTATCTACTAAGATATCAACATTAAAATCTCCGCAAACAATTAAATTCTTTTTACTAGATGAACAGGACTTAAGTACCTGGTCCATTGTTTTAAGAAAACTTTTAAAATCACTATTAGGAGGACTGTATACACAAATAATTATATGATGATCTAGCTCGGCACAGGTCACCTCACAAACGCGCTCAACAGAAAGTCTGACAATATCCGTCCGCTCTTTGCTACGGAAAGAATCTTTTACAAAAATTATGGAACCCCCTCGCTGAGCAGACTTCCTGTTAAAGCAGCTAACAATATTATAGTTGTTTAGGCTGAACATCATCTGACTCTCATACAGCCAATGTTCAGTCAAACATAAAATGTCAACATCCAATTCTTCAAGAAATAATTCAACTAATAATTCTTTGCCAGAAAAACCTTCTAAATTTTGATGTACTATTCTTAGTTCATGAGGCCTTTCCGTTGTCTTAATGTTCAGTTTAAAACTGCCGTCAAGTCTACAGATTTACCATCACATATTCCTGGTAAATCGGTAGGCGTCTTAAAACTAGGTTTTCGTTTACAATGTAAACTCGTCCAAAAATTAATATTATTTGCTACTAACGTAGCAATCTTACGTCTAGAATATTTTGAAAGATAAATATTATCTTTTGTCAGATCACATTCACCTATGAAATTATTGGTGTCAAAAAACACTAATTTATCACTATAACGACATGTTATATTATGTATCAAAGTATTGAGATAGTGAATGTTTCTATTATTTGTTGGAGACTGGCAACGTATATATGGAAATGCACATAAAATTATTTTGCCTACTTCTAGTTTAGTTAAATAATCCATACAGCTGATTATTTCTTTTTTTCCTATTCTATTACTATTGCCTATCAGTAATACAACAGTAGATTTACTATTTAGTTTGGTTAATTTAATTTTATCTAAAATTTGGGTATAGGTTGCATTCGGGAAGCAGTGATTAACACAATTGTTATCAAGAAGTGTGTCAAGCATGCAACCCATATTGCGACCCATACTATCAGAAAAAACTATTGTATTACATGAAGGTTCCATGAGGTCAACGCAATCAGACACATTATTGCACAAATTACTGTCACAAGGAGAGAGCTCTGGTGTGGGGACACTGATGGTGGGCTGGTTGAGCTGCCCGCAAGTACATTGCTTAGCTAATAAATCAAGGGTTTCTTGATTGTACCTGCTGTCGCTAATCAATTTCTCCACAGTCAGCATGTGCTCAGTATTTTGTTTTTGTTGATTATCATACTTAGAAAATAATGAGGAGTAGTCCTCCTGCAATTTAATAATATGAGACTCAAGTCTAATCCTGTTGACCTCATACAACTCTTGACTTTCCGCCAATTTTTCATTACATAAGTCTAGCTCTGTTTGTAATTTACAATTTAATGAACTGGATTTTAATAAACATGATTTCCTGAGATTTATCTTTAATTTATTATTGGTTTTCTTGATTTTTTTACAAATTTTTAAATGTTTTTTAACTTTGTTGTGACTATTCATGGCATTTGAATTATCTAAGTAATTATTATTGCATGATGTCTCACTAGTGAGATCAATTACTGAGGAATTTGTTGAGGGAGGCACAGGGACACTATCAATGAGCTCGTCAAAGAGGCTGGACACCTCCGCTGACTGACGCGACTGGGCATCTTGCTCGTAACTACTTATGAGTCTATATGCCTCTCCCAGCTCTTTTTCTAACTCGGAGGTACGTCTGAGCGTTTGCTCATACGTATCACCGCATTGGCGGAAAGAATCTACTTCTAAATGCAATCGGTTTAGTTGCTCGCTTAATTCATCGCATAATTGGAGACTCTCAGAAAGCTTTTGTTCGAGTCTAATATTTTTCGTACACATTAATTCGTATTCACGTTCATTATCTTCCCTTTCCAATAATAGTTTCTCATTGTCTTCTCGTTCTCTGACTATAACGTAATAAAAAAGGAAACCTCCTCGGACCCCTTATTAAGTAGAGTAGTTAGTTATACGAATAATGGGTGGCCACCAGAAATAGATATAAAAGAATTAAAAGCGTACTGGAATAGAAAAAGTGAACTTTATACAGAATTGGGGTGTTTAATGTGGGGTCACCGAGTAGTAATACCGAGCTCCTGTCGAAACAAGGTCCTACAAGAACTACATGAAAGTCATATGGGAGTCGTGAAAACGAAAAGTCTCGCGCGGAGCTACGTGTGGTGGCCCGGCGTGGACGAGGCAGTGGAGGCAACGTGCCGCGTCTGCGCCGTGTGCGCCGCAGTGGCGGATGCGCCGCCCGCGCATTCGCCCTGCGCATGGCCATGGCCAGAGCGACCCTGGGCCCGGTTGCATCTTGATTTTCTTGGCCCTATTGCTGGTTCTACTTACCTAATAGTGGTAGATGCTCATTCGAAGTGGATTGAGGCGATCAGGATGAATAATACCACAGCTTCTTCCGTTATAAAGGAGCTACGTGATATGTGGGCTAGGTTCGGCCTGCCCAAACAGGTGGTGAGTGACAATGGGCCACCATTTTTCAGTGCGGAATTTAAACAATTTTTAGAGTCAAACGGTATTCAGCATTCCTTCTCAGCTCCTTATCACCCCGCTTCTTATGGAGCTGCAGAAAATGCTGTAAAAATATGTAAACGTGCCATTAAAAAAGCGCTCAGGTCAAATGAGGACGTACACTCTGCTTTATGTCGATTCTTGTTAGCATACAGAAACACAGAACATTACACAACAGGGGACAGTCCCGCTAAACTATTACTAGGTCGAAATTTGCGGATGCGATTAGATTGTCTTAGGCCCGATCGTGGTGAGCGTGTAAGGGTGCGACAAAAGCGAGCTGCTGCCGCGGTCGGTGGAGCTGAAAGACACTTCGACGTGGGGGATATGGTTTGGTTTAGAGAATACGGGAACAATAAAAAGTGGACGTCTGGGTCGATCATAGAAAGAGTAGGCAACACGGATTACAGAGTAAAATCTATCTATGGAACTGAGGTACACAGACACGTAGATCAATTAAAAAAAAGAGTGTTAAATGAACTAGTCAAGAATTTCGATACACCTGACCACTCATGGAATTTGAGTAATGGTCAACGGGTGAAGAGCACCATGCGAAACCGCTCTTCTCTATCGATGCCACCGGTCGCGGAGCTGGCTCGGTCGGCGCTGCCGGGAGCGGTAGAATCCATTGACTCGATACCATCACCTAATTTGCCCAATGTACCCGAGTCAGGGGGGGATAATAGTTTTAAAGAAATAGAAGTATCAAATGAAGGCACAGCGCGAATTCGTAAACCGGTTATAAGATACGGTATAGAGGAGATTTACCCGTAATGGAAATTCTGCTATAAAATTAGTAATTAAGTATTTTAGCTAATAGTTGAGTTATTCCATTTCATTAGATATATTTAAATAAAATAGGTATACCTATAGGTTAGTAGGAACATCATTATGTTAGATCTGGAGTTATTTTTTTTTATGTAAATAAGTATAAATTAAGGGTGGAGGTGTTATATATAGGGTAGTAACATTATTATAAATGTAGTAGTAGTATGTACGCGAGTTTTATGCCGAGCTTGGCAGTCTAATAAACGCAGTAGCTAAGTGCATACACGTCTTTTATTTATCAGTAGCCAACATTCTGATAAAATAATAACATAAATTTGGTGTACCATTCTGTGTAGTGTTGTAAGGAATATATCAAAATTGCAGTTAATGCTTCTTATATTGAGGTGTAGAACCCTAAAATTATAGTTTTTATTTTTTATGATATGGACGCTTTCCTCCGGAGAACAGAGGAATGATTCTGAAATAGAGATGTTTTCTATGTCATCACTAAGAGCATAAACTTCATCCATTATCAAATGGTAGGTACAACATGTGAACCGAGTCTGTGTATATAGCCATGATTTAGGAATAATACGGTTTGTGTGAGTGAATGTATTTGTATATGTGAAGTGTAATGAGTAAATGGGGTTGTTTCCTACTGGGATACGATTTAACATTCTAAAGGATCTTAAGAATATGCAAATGACATAACTAAGTAAACTAATTAAAACACTCTTAAAATCTAGTTTGAAGTTTCGCCAATATGGAGCAGATGGGGCTGCTCCTAGTCATGCCTGCTCTCTGGCCTTATGTAAGTCTAATTCATCAGTGACAGCTATCAAGGGACAATTTTCTCTTTTTCTCGTAAATATTTTCCCATGCGATACCCAACAGAACTTAAAGTCATTTACTTTTGCAAAGTCTCTGGCTAAGAAAAACAGACTCTTCATCCGCGCGGATAGGTTCTCTGAAATATATATGGGCTTTGGTGTACCTTTGATACGTAGGTGTTCTATGGTCAACCTTGAAGACCCTTTATTGAAGCCACGGTAGCCTGACAGAATTTTTTCCTTTAGCAGCACACTAGTAAGATCAACAATAATAGTCCTTTTTTGCGGGTCATTAGATCTTAGGCGGAAAATATCTCTTATCTCACTTTGTTGAATGGGAATTTTGAGTACTTCACCAGTCTTTACAAAGGTTTCCATGAGGGAGGTTTTGGTTTCAGAAGTAGAGGTTGGGACATTTCGGATTTCAAGACAAGTTAACCTAGATGCACGTTCAAAAAATTCTAGTTTTACCTCCAATGTCTTAATGTATTTGGCGTCGGCGATACGAAAAGTATCCAGCTCGTCAACTCTAGTCTGAAGTGTGTCACACTTTTTTGCTAAGAAATCTACAGATAAGCGCATTTCCTCAGCCGCTGTACAAATCTTTTCGATCTTAGCATCTTGAGCAGCACTGTGACTTGCAAACATGTCTTCCATTCTTTCCATAAATTTATCCAATTTGTCGTCCGTTCCCTTATCTTCACTATATGTTCGTTTTCTTTTACGGTGCGAATCGGACTGACACTTCTGCTCCACTGTGCGCTGCCAAAGAGAAGATCGTGAAGAACCGGCAGAGCAGCCTTGGGCGAGAGACAGGTTGCACTGTGGTATGAAAGGCGGCATGCGCAGGAGTGCGAGAGGCGGTCAAAACTGGAGTGTGAGAGGCGGCATGCGCTGGAGTGCGAGAGGCGGCTAAAGCTGGAGTGTTCGAGGCGACTTTTGCTGGAGCAACAGTAGCGGGGGACGGGGCGCGTGAGGTTGGCGGGGAGCGCTTTAACCTGCCCATCTTCACAGTGAATTTGCCTGTTCAAGTACCAGGCAAGCAGCAAGGCGATAGCGGTTTGAGTGAAACATGGGTCAAGTTTCAGTGGTGGCTATCGATGATTTTGAACACTTTAGGTTTCCGTCCAGTTTAAGAAGAACTGTTTATACCCAGCTGAGATGTGGTGAAGCGGTCGCTGTGTGCGTGAATTACTGCAGTCTGCTGGTTGCCGAGACGTGTCTTCACTTATTATGTCCTGGTGTCCGAGCGAATTAATTTGACGAATTTTAGAATTTAATTTAATTTAAAATATAATGTGAAGAAAAAATATAAAGGGGTATTATTGTACACACGTCTGCACTGCACAGAGGTCCGGAGGGAAGGGACCACGTAGATTGTTATTGCTTGTAATTGACTCATCTCTGTTTTTTTTTGTAAATAAAAGTTTAAGTGTTCATCGAGTCTTTTCACTCTGAGCAACCTCATCCCACACATTTGGGGGCTCGTCCGGGATGTGCTCAGAGTCAAGGAGCGAAGTTTTACGATTTAAGAAGTACCACGCGGAAACCGGCCGGCGTGCTAACCACTACGGCGCAACGTGGTGGCTATGCCACTATGGCAAAAGGGCGCGGCCCACGACGATAAGTAAGACGATTATAAGACGGAAGACGATTTGAAGACGCTAACGACGACGTATAAAGACGATGACGGGCGGAGTAGGCGACGGAGCAAGCTCACATTCACACGTGGTCATGCCGCTAGCCATGGCGTTTAATTACTTCGAGGGAAGTATCGCCCCGTACAGCGGCGAAGATAAGGCCTACTCATCCGCGAAATGGACTCAAGACATGGAGGACAACGCGGAGGTCTTCGGCTGGAACGCGCAACAAAGGCTCATAATGGCGCGTAGGTCTCTGTGCGGCACGGCAGCCCTGTAGCTGAAATCAGAAAAGGTTTTTAAGACGTATGAAGAACTAAAGACTGCTCTGCTAAAGGAATTCTCTGAGACGACAAACACGAAGGAAATGCAGATGAAAGTTTTCAACAGTATATGTTGACAATCAAAGAACTTGGCAAGCGTGCCAAAGGCCAATGCCGGTTTTTGGCGTCTTTTTTTTTCGTTGTTTTTTAAGTTGTTTTTCTAGTAGTTAATAATATTATACACAAAATTTATTATAACATACATACCTCTAAACTCAGTCTGAACCGAGTTATGGAGGTTAGAAAATGTTAAATAATCAAATGTTTTTAAGGCAATTTTTAGCTTATGGACGGAAGTTAAATGTAAATATGCAACAAAATAAATATCATTGGACATTTTAATTACCACTATACCCCTTTGAGGCCTTCCCTGACAACTGCACACATAGTTTCGCGAGTTACAAGGTATTGGTGAGCCATCGATCTTTGTGCGAACAAAGCAGAGCACGTACACATCTAATGTCATTCCGCCAACAATTTCCCCCGCCTCCTCTCCATCAACCGCATGCTTCTCTGAGCAGGAAAACATAAGGAACGGCTACATATCACTCTTCCGTATGTAGATATTGTTTCGTTTCTTTCTGTTATTATTGCGGTTCGTTTCAATATGTATATTATACGAATTAAATAGGTATCAATTAAAATACTTATATTTAAATGATTTTCCGACTTTTCCTTAACGACTAAGAGACGAATATTCAACGATGTCTCAGTGATCAATCAGATCAAAACCGGGAGCGATCACCGAATCGTGAATATTGATCCTAAGGTCGAAAGATCGCAGCTGATAAAGTCGACACTCCGACCGACGCAGACCCAAATCGAAAACTCCGAGGGCTTCTAGCTTGAACTATCAAATCGCTTCGAAGGCCTTCAGGATTGCGTTACAGTGGACGAGATAAACCAAGGGCTTATACAAGCTGTTCAAGGGGTGGGATCGAAGGTGTTTAGGTCCCGCCCCAAACGAAGACCTCAGAAAATCTCTGCTGAGACCCTAAACTTAATGACAGTCCGATGTTCAAGGCCGCTGCAGACCTCCAAAGATGCTGAATCATATCGGCAGCTCAACGGACCTATACAAAAGTCCTTGCAACACGACATCAACTCATTCAATACTAAATGTATTAAGAAGACGATAGAGCAGAACAAAGGCTCCAAAGTGTTCGCAAGAGTTATGTCGGTTGGGCAAAGCCGATTGATGAAGCTGAAGACGGAGGACGGCGGCGTGGTGTCGACAAAGAAAGGGGTTCTGACGGAGATCGAGAGGTTTTTATGGACAGCTAAGTATACCTCAGTTTCACTACCCAGTAAACAAAGGGCTGAAGACCCAAGAGCCAAGCTAACCCGACACTATACCGAAGATATCTTGGACATCAGCCTGTACGAGATTAGGATGGCCCTCAAACAGCTTAAAAACAACAAGGCGCCGGTCGAGGATGGAATTACAGCAGAGCTTCTGAAAGCGGGCGGAACGCCGGTTCTGCTCGAGTACGTAAAGCCGGAAGCGTGGAGCAGGGGCGTGGTTGTCCTGTTCTTCAAAAAGGAAGATAACATCCTATTGAAAAACTATAGGTCTATCATGCTTCTGATTCATGTATATAAGTTGTTTTTGAGGATCATCACGAATCGTTTCGCAAACAGGTTTGATGCCTTCCAGCCTCCCGAACCAGCCGGTTTCCGTAAAGGTTTAAGTACCATGGACCATATTCATACGCTGCGGCCAGTTATATAAAAGACGAGGGAATATAACCAGCTGTTATGCTTGGGGTTCGTAGACTATGAAAAAGCCTTCGAAACATGGGCCGTTTTTCAGTCTCTCCAGCGATGCCCTATTGACTACCGATATATCGAAGTGTTGAAGTGCTTATACGATAACGCCACTATGTCAGTCCAAGTTAGTGCACGAGGACAATTCCATTGCATATAGGTGTAAGACAGGGAGACGTTATATCGCCAAAACTGATCACCGTTGCTCTGGAAGATGCCTGAAAGCTTCTGGAATGGGAAGGATTTGGCATCAACATCAATGGCAAGTATATCACTCACCTTCGATTTGCCGACGATATCGTGGTCATGGCAGAATCGACGGAAGACTTAAGTACTATGCTCGCAGACCTAAACCGAGTTTCCCAACAGTCGGGCCTTAAAATGAACATGGACAAAACGAAAATAATGTCGAATGTCCATATTGCGCCCCTACCTGTTTGTGTTGGAAGCTCCATCCTCGAAGTCGTAGACTAGTATACCTATCTGGGAATCTGGGTCAATTGATTTAGGCAGGAAGTTCTAGCTTCGAGGAAGAGGCGAATAGGAGATGGCCGATGGGCAAAAAGGTTCTCAAATGGCAGCCACTTACAGGCAAGCGAAGCGTAGGACACCCACCCACAAGGTGGTCTGACGACCTGACCAAGGTAGTTGGAAGGCGCTGGATGCAAGCCGCTCTAGATCAGTAATTTTGAAAATCTTTGGGAGATGCCTATGTCCAGCAGTGGACGTTATGCGGCTGAAATGATGATGATGATGATTTAAACGATTTTATTTCATAATTCCCTTCATTTCACATTCAATTCACTCTTAAAATTATTACAGTAAATACTGCTTAGTGTTATAATTCACAATTCACAACCAATGATTTATTGATTACATTATTTGTTTAAAAAGTAGAAAAACCATAGAAGCTTTAACAATAATAATGTCTACTTGATATGTTATATTTTTGATTACATATATACATACAAACATATCTTTTATATGACTATAAGAATTTATTCTTAAAACACGTGGTTTACACAATAAAGCCGTAAACGAAAAGAAAAAAAAAGGTTGGTGGAGAGGAGGCGGTGGAAGGGGTTGGCGCAAGGACTTTAGATGCGTACTCGCTCTGCTTTGGTCTCACAAAGACCGATGGATGACTCACCAATACCTGCTAACTCGCCAAACAATGTGTGTGTGTGTGTCAGAGGGAGGTAACGGGGATGGTCTCAAAGGGGTAAAGATGTAATTAAAAAGTCGAAAGATAGTTATTTTGTTACATATTTTCATACAACTTCCGCCCATACGACGAAAACTGCCTTAAAAACATATGATTATTTGGGTGTCTATTAAAATACAGATTTTTTTGACATCGAATTTCATTTCCCAGAAAACTATTCCACGTTTTTTAATACATTTTTTTCTTAATAAAACGAAAAGTTTATCATCGCAGTTTCATATTATAACAACAAAATTTAATTTTTTTTATTTTAAAATGGTTTTCTTTTATAGAAAAACGGTATATCGAACTAACATTTCATATAAAGTATTAAGTTATCGATAAAACTGTTCATAAAAACATGTTTCAATATGTAACGGTCCACATAATAACTTTTTGTGTAATAACTTTTAATCGCAGTAACGTATCATCGAACGATGCATTCGTTTGTTGAAGATAAAATGTGTTGCGGTCAGTTCTATGTTAATATTTTTTATCTTACCTACTATAGCTTAATTTTAATGCTGTAGTGTGTTGAGTTGTTGACAATATTAGTTAAAATGACTGAGGCAATATTGTGCTGTGAGTTTTTTAAGTCTAAAAAAGGCGCTTTAAAGCTGTACATTGACGGATATACATATGATAAAAACCGAGTGAAGGACAATCGTTTTTATTGGCTTTGTGAGACACGTTATGATAAAATATATAAGTGTAATTCCTCTGTCATAACAACAATCGATGGGAACAATAGTGAGAAGCATGTTGTGATTAAGCATCCAGGACCACATAACCACGAAGGAAGTCCTTTGCGAAAAAAGATTGCAGATGTTTGTAATAATATGAAGGAAGAAGCGAGTATAGGTAAAAAAGCGTGCCAAGTATTACAAGATAATTTAGCAAGTACATCATCCGATGTTCGTCAATATTTGCCTACCAAATCAGCCCTTAAGCTACTTATTTACAGAACTAAGAAAAAAAGTGACCTTCCACCGGAGCCAACAGATATTAATTTTCAAATTGATGAAAAATATACGAAATTATTCGACACAAATTTTATATTAAAGGATATCATTTACGACATGAACAAGAGAATAATTTTGTTATCTTCATTAAAAATGATGACCTTGTTGAGTTCTGCTAAATACTGGATCATGGACGGTACGTTTAAGATTGCCCCACCAATATTTCACCAATTGTACACCATCCATGGTAATATAAATGATGAGAGCCAAACATTTCCATTGTTGTTTTGCCTATGTACTCATAAAGATAAAAGGTCATATCAAATAATGTTTGAATTAATCACAGAGTATGGCACAAAAAATAATCTGGATATGACACCTAAAGTATGTATTTTGGATTTTGAAAAGGCGGCAATTTTAAGTTTACGAGCAAATTTCGAAAATGTCATTTTACATGGTTGTCATTTTCATCTCGGACAGATAATATATAGACAAGTACAGAGTGCAGGTTTAGTAAATAAATATTCCACGAATCAAAACTTCAATATTGAAATTAAATGTCTTCTAGCATTGAGCTATTTGAGCCCTGAGGATATTCCTATATATTTCAATGAAATTCTTTCAAATTTACAAGATGAAGATAGTAAAATAATATATCATTGGTTTGAAGACAATTACGTATCTGGTACAATATCCTCTCAACCCAAATATATCCCTGAGTTTTGGAGCTGTTATGCTGTAAATTTAAATAATATACCAAGAACCCAAAACTCAGCAGAGTCCTGGCATCATCACATGAATCAAATAATTAATAAAAAATCACCCGGATTTTATCATTTAATATGTGAATTGATTAAAGAAAGTACAATTAATGATACAGAAATTGAAAAACTTTTAAATGGAGAACCGCCAGATAAGAAGAAGAAGAAAAATTATATTTTGAAAGAAAAGCGAATTGGAAAAATACTTGAAAAGAAGGAAAAATTACAAAAAAATCAGTTTTTAACAGAAATTGCAAAAAATTTAAAATTGTAAAAAGAAAAAATGAGTAAAAAATTGATTTATTTTGTGATTAATTACTATTAATTGCTTGTATTTTCAGAACAGAAAATATATTTGTGTTAATTAATACATAACTTTGTTAAAAACTGTGTTTTATTTTATAATTCTCAATTATTATTTTTTTAGCACTATGTCCTAAATCCTAATGTGTTGCAATGTTGGTCGCAGTTCTAACATAACCTAACCTATAGGTTTGCCCTAACCTAGGAATGTATAGAAGTTCCCTAGCACTCGCCGGCCGCTGCCGCGGCACGCTCGCTTCGCTCGCTCGGCTCGTGCGTGTTTTGGTCGCAGTTCTAACATATCCTAACCTATAGGTTTGCCCTAACCTAGGAATGTATAGAAGTTCCCTAGCACTCGCCGGCCGCTGCTGCGGCACGCTCGCTTCGCTTCGCGTTGGTCGCAGTTCTAACATAACCTAACCTATAGGTTTGCCCTAACCTAAGAATGTATAGAAGTTTCCTAGCACTCGCCGGCCGGCCGGTTGGTCGCAGTTCTAACATAACCTAACCTATAGGTTTGCCCTTACCTGGGAATGTATAGAAGTTTCCTAGAACTCGTTCCAATGTTTCAACTCTTTTGCAAACTGAAACTTACATTGTAACAAAATTATGGGTAACAAAACTTTGATGTTACGTTATTTCGATAAAATACATAAAATGAGAAAATAAATAACGATAGACTGAGTTTGTAGATAACGAATAATCGAGTGAATGAAATTTCGATGTCAAGAGATTTTAGGATTTGTTACATATTGTATTAAAAAATTTGCGATTGGTTTTATGGGGAATGAAAATCGTTGAAGTTAATTGCGATAAAGTGATGGGTTCCCATGATTATTTAACATTTTCTAACCTCAATAACTCAGTTCGGACTGCGTTTAGAGGTATAAATGTCATAATAAGTTTTGGTTACTATGCTATTGCCTATTAGAAAAAATAAGTTTGGTCAGTGGCCGCGCGAAAAAAAAAAGACGCCACTTCCCATAGTCGAATCGGCATTGTCCTTTCCCGATTATGTTATATATGTTATATATGATTATGATTATGTACATAATCGACGGTATCCAAGATTCGCAAATCAATAAAATAATATTATATGGCGTAACAACCTACAGTGGACTTAAAGAAAAATTGCTCATCTACGAGAAAATGAAGACGGACTCGATTTGTGGGTACTTAATTAATAAATAAATATTGTGAAGGTAGACATAAGCTTTTGCTCAATAAACCAGTCGTCGTTCATCTGTTGTTTTACTTAGACGCCCTACTACATGGTGTCAGGTGTGAAAAAAGTTATCATATGAGTGCGTCGCGTTGTTATACCGAAATATTTCGAGATTTCTGTGTTTGTGTCGGACTATAAGTTTTAGATGTAGGTAAATGTTTTGTAAACGTGTATCATAACATAAGTATTGTGCAATATCGTATTGTCGATGTTATTTGTTATTATGGTAATTTGATTATTAAGCTATCTAACCTGAATCACTAGGTACCAGCTGAAAATCAGCGCTGTGGTTCACACCGCAGCACAAAGCTGAGCTGGCCACCTTTTCGGCTCTCTTAATAGATATAAGTCTAGTCTAGTCTAGTACATAAGAGATAAGATCTTATCTGCCGAATAAAGATTTTCTTTCTTTCTTTTTTTCTTTCTTTCAAGTGAAATGGGTACTGAAAGTGATGATTTTAAACGTGAGGAGGTGTCTACACGGCGATTCAACAACCGACGCCAATGCTTCGAGAAGGAAACATGGCCGCAAATTGGCGGGAATGGAAAATGTCTTTCGGCTTCTATTTAATTGCAGCGGATAAAGAAAAGGCATCGTCGAGAGAAAAGAGTGCCTTATTTATATATATAGTCCTCCTTATCGTTTTCGATAACGGCGACCTCGGACAAGAATATCATTGGTGGGTAGCGTGAGCCCTAATGTGGCTCGCTAGACCAAATTTTGTTTTAAATACCCGTTTACACGGCTGACAGAACAGTTGGCCGGCTGAGTTGTACGTGTAAGTGTAGGAGGGCTTAAGTCTCTCTTTACGCAATTGGCGCTTAGCGTCAAGTTCACTTAAGCGATTTTCTTCAAAAAGTTGAACTTGCTTGTTGATGGTAGATCGCCAAGATGACCTTTTTGTAGCAAGCTCCTCCCAACATTCAGGGTCTATAGCACAAGCGTTGAGATGTTGAGTGTTGTTGTTGAGCGTTACTTTTATGGAGACCAACTAATCAACAGATCAACGATTATTTTCATATAAAGCAATAGTCGCCTTTTTAGCAAAAAAAATAAGTTTTATATTTTTTCAATCTCGTTTGTCCTTAACGCCGATAGATGGTGCTTTGTAAAAATAAGTTGCCTTGGCATAACACATAATATTAATTGATTGGTACTTATTATATCTTGTTTTTGTTGTAAATATTTTTATTTTGAGTTTAATAAATTCATATAAATATAAATAATTAATGTTAAAATGATTGTATGGTCAATTTATAATTTATGCATTGTATTGGAAATAGAAATTAAATAAGAAAACTTGTAATAATATAATGATAATATTTATAAAAGTTATTAATTTTTTTTTTAAATTGTAAATAATTGAAAAAATTTGTGTGAAAAATTATTGAAATATTGTTTCATATTTGTTTGTTAATTTTTATTTTTGTTTAATGTATACATTGACAAAACATAGATAAATAAGTATTTTGAAATTTTCATTATTGACATTTTTGGGGTTTACTTTAATTATAATAGTATTTTTTTATGTATTGTTATTTTTTAATTCTTTTTTTTTGTACTGTGATTGTTATCATCAGGGGCAATTATGAACATTCTCTACTGCGAAAAATATGAAATTAAAATTATATACTTATAAAATTTAAATATTAAAATGTCGCTTCCAGACCCCGTTCATTCCGTGTCTTCCATTGCAGCTCCTTCAGCTCTCTCTTTGGACGGTTTAGAAAGATGCCAACAGTGTGACCAGCCTAGGTTTTTTAGAGGGAGAAGGGGTTTGAACGTCCACATTACTAAAGTTCACAAAGCGACGTCTTCCACAGGAAGTGCTAGTGACCCATTGTCTGTGGATGTTCAGCCTCCAGCGCTGCTAGTGAACTCTTCGAGCAACGACCATTCAGTTGTTCCCTTATGGCAAACTTTGAATAGATGCAAAAAGAGTATGCCCGTAGTTAAGAGAATACCCAGGGGTGCTAGAATATCAGTAGCTGTAGCTTTAAAAAAAGTTATAGATAACATTGTGTTGATCAATGACAAAACCAGCTGGGAGGCACTGTTGACGTTTGCATTTAGAGTGTTACATGTGAATAGAGAGGAGGGTAAATCTATTTCACTTACGCAACTTATTAAAAACAATTGTGGCCATCAGGGTATCCCTCTCATTTGTAATGTAAGTGCAAGAAACCGGTCTAAGCACTTGTTAGACGACAATACCGCGAAAAAAGTTAAGAGAATAGAGAGCAAGGTGGGTGACGGTGATGTGAGAGGTGCAGCTCAGTTGCTTTTTTCTGGTGATGTTCTAGCACCAGAAACTGAGGAGACGTTTGATTCTTTAAAACAGAAACATCCTCAGTGGTTACCTCGTTTATTTCCTTTGCCGGAAAATCCTTCAGATGCAAATGTTACCGTTCCAGTTACATCGGATGATATTATTGAGGCTTTAAATAGTTTCAAAACTGGCTCGGCAAGTGGCTTGGATGGATTGTCAGCTCAACATTTAAAGGATTTGTCGGGTACTGGAGACTCTGGGAGAGCTCTAATCCAAAGTATAGGGTCCCTCGTAAGTATCATGTTGGCCGGAAGGGTGCCAAGTGAGGTGGCGAGGGTTTTGTATGGAGCAAATTTATGTGCTTTTATCAAAAAGGATGGCGGTATACGTCCTATTGCTGTAGGGTGCATGATAAGGAGACTTGTTTCTAAAATTGCCTGTTAAAAAGTGGCCTCAGTCTTGTCACCATGTTTCCATCCTAGACAGTTGGGTTTTGGTATGAGGGGGGGTTGTGAGGCTGTGGTACATGCCACAAGAACATACCTTACTACAGAAAATAGCGAAATCATTTTGAAAGTTGACATTTGTAATGCTTTCAACTCTTTAGAGAGAAAGGTATTCTTACAGGAAGCTAAAGAACATATACCTGCCCTTTACGCATATTTATTGCAGTGTTACGGTTCCCCTTCTGACCTTGTTTACAAAGATCAGTTAATAAGTTCTACAACTGGATGTCAGCAAGGGGATCCTTTAGGACCTGCTCTATTTAGTCTTGGCATAAACCCCATCATATCTGCCCTCAAATCACCCCTTAATGCCTGGTATTTGGATGATGGCACTATTGGCGGGGACGCATTGACGGTGAAATCAGACTTGCAAACTCTTATTTCCCGTTTTGAAGAAATTGGATTAAAACTTAATTTCGCAAAGTGTGAAATATATATAAATTATTCGGTTGAAGGCTCGCGAAAAGATGATATATATTCCATGTTTCATGAGTTAGCTCCAGGAATAAAGCTTGTGCATAAGGACTCTTTAAACATTTTGGGCGCCCCGCTTTTAGATGATGCTATCCCTGAATATGTAAGTGCACAGGTAGACAAGTTTAAAAACTCATCTGATCTCATTTTTAAGATGAATGCTCATATGGCCTTTTTTGTATTAAAATGTTGTCTGTTTGTGCCAAAATTCACGTATGTATTGCGATGTTCGTTCTTGTGGAAGCATCAAAATCAATTAAAAATATTAGACGAGCTTATTCGGACATCATTAGTGAAAATATTCAATTGTCAGATGAGCGATGAGGCCTGGCATTTTGCCTCCCTTCCTGTCCGTTTTGGGGGCATCGGTGTACGCAAGGCATCTGCAGTAGCTATGCCTGCTTTCCTATCTTCCGCTCATGCCTCATCTTCATTATGCGGTAGTATTCTTGGCCCAGTAATGGGTTCCGCGGAGGTATGTGGCACGAGTGAGGCTAGGGAGGCATGGTTGTCCAATGAAATAGATGCATTGCCTTTAAATGTTTGCTCCCAAAAACAGTGGGACAATCCTCTATGCAAAATCACCCAGCAGAAAATGATTGCGGAGTGTTCTCGAGGGGAAGAACGTTCTCGTCTCCTGGCGTTGTCGGAAAGGGAGTCTGGATATTGGTTACAGGCGCTTCCTTCTGCACATGTTGGCACCCTTCTCGATAATTGCACCTTTACCCTTGCCATGGGCCTTCGTCTAGGTACTAGAATTAATGAACCACATATTTGCCACTGTGGTGTTTCTGTGGATGGTTATGGTCGACATGGGCTAGCTTGCATTAAAAGTGCGGGCAGAATCCCCCGACATGCATCTATAAATGACATAATTCATAGAACCCTGGCAACTGTCGGTGTTCCATCCATTTTGGAACCAAATGGGATTGTCCGCACTGACGGCAAGCGGCCAGATGGCTTGTCCTTAGTCCCATGGAGGCAGGGCAGGTGTCTCGTTTGGGATGCCACATGTGTGGATACTCTAGCACCCTCGCACTTGCCTTCAACATCTAATCTTGGTGGAGCAGCAGCCTGTTCTGCAGAGACTGCCAAAAAGCGGAAGTACGCAGGTCTGGGAGACAGTTATATTTTTCTTCCATTCGCAGTGGAGACGATGGGTCCCTGGGGCCCTGAAGCTAAGTTGTTTTTAAGGGACATCACAACGCGTCTCATCGAGGCAACTGGTGACCCGAGGGCTGGTAGCTTTTTTGCTCAACGAATAAGTCTCGCTGTGCAACGAGGGAATGCTGCCAGCATATTGGGTACGTTGCCTCGATGTGGTGCGTTGGAAGAAATATTTTATTTATAAGCAAATGTATTTTATAATTATTATTTGTTCTTTTTAATAAATGGGAACTATCATTAGCGTTGAGATGTCTCTTGAACACGTCCTTATAGCGCAGATGCTGACCACCATGCTTCTGTTTACCCTCTGCTAATTCAGAATAGAATACTGCTTTGGGTAAACGATGGTTTTCCATGCGAAGAACGTGCTTACACCATCGGAGTTGTCGTTGCATAAGGAGAGCCTCCATTCCACACATTCCGGATCGACGTAGAACCTCGGTATTAGGCACACGGTCCTGCCATGTGATCTTTAGGATGAATCTTAGACATCGTAGGTGATATGTGTCAAGCTTTTTAATGTCTGCTTTGTAAAGGCACCATGTCTCTGCGCCGTATAAAAGGACAGGCAGGATCAACGCTTTCTTTATAGACGTTGATTTTGTTTCTAGCTTCAGATCATGGGACTTCCAGACACGATCAGTGAGTCGTCCGAAATTTGCTGCAGCATTAGCGATGCGCGACTGTATCTGTGAAGCCAAGGTATTATCGTGCCAGATGGTGCTACCCAGATATTTAAAATGTGTTACCTCTTCTAGTGGTTTTCCATCTAGATACAACGCGGCTTGATCTACTTTGCTACCTCTTGGTGGTTGTTTGAGGATTTGGGTCTTTGAAGCACTGATAACTAATCCGAAACGTTGGCGAGAGCGTTGCAGTGCGTCAATATAGCTCTGGAGATATTCCATACTGTCAGACATGAGACACAAGTCGTCAGCATAGAGTATCTCCAGTAAGGGTATTGTGGTGGTCGTAGCACGAGGGGGTGTACTAAATGAAACACGTCGAAGTCTAGTTCGTAACTGTATTATTTATTAATAAGACATGGGTTTATATACTAAACGAATAGGCCATAGGTACCTTGATGTTACAAGCATATCAAGGATATATAATCTAGGTGATCTACATAGAGAAGGTTACAATGTTAAAGCAGGACAATAATGAGGACGGTTGGTCTCACTCTACACCTTCCCCCTTTTAAAAAAAAAAAAAAACGAAATGAATACAATGAATTTTTTTTGGCAATTTAAAAAAAAAATGTTATCAACTCAGCAAATTCTTCTCCATTTTTACATCGCTAATAATATAGTTGTAGAGAGAGAAAATATATATATATATCACCTATAGTATATTTCTTAAATACCTATGTTTATAATAAATATACCTATTTGTTATTAAGTGTTTACATTACAATATATCTAATAGACATTTTTTTTATAATTTTCAAATTTGTAGTATATGAGCTCTTAAACTATGATTACATAAAATGAATACACTGGATATACGTGTGTATTGATTAGTAAAAATATGATAACATATGTTTAAGAATATTTAAGAATACAATAACATTAATAACTTACTCCTATTTATTAATTAGAACAAGGTGGGTGATCTAGATTAATTATTGCTTACGTCATAATTTGATCACCAATCTGTCTCCTTTATTCTCATTACAATGCAGAGGTAGTGTTACTTGCAAGTAATATGAAGATGCTATTCCTTATTTGGGATAACTGATCTTATTTAATCATGGTGCATTTTAGCCATTGTATTGTTGCATCTTGTGCCAGTTACACTCTCCAAAAAAAAAAAAAAACAACTACTATGGACCCCAACATGGTTATGGCCTACCTGCGGGTTTTAACGCAGGAGTTCTGTCGGAGGCATAACCTGACCTTTCTTTACTTACTGGTAGGGGTCAGTGATGCTGACCAGCTGGTGTACAGGGCGTGCATCGCCGCGCCTGACGGACACCACTTTATGTGTCCCATCCGGGGGATAACCCTCGATGATTACATCGATATCATATGCGAGTTGGAACTTGGATTGCCGGACCATATACCCCTGAGCGTCAGCATCCGCCGATCTTCCCATGACCTATTTTGGATTTTTGAGTGGGAGGCAAGGTCGGTGGAAGAAATGTTCGGTGAACTGTTTAAGTGACGGACTATGTTCATATTGTGTATGGTTTTGTATTATTTTTGTGTAGTATATAAGGTTTGTTTTTTATTAAAATTTTTATATTTTCGTTGTTGTCTTCTATTACTGGGTATGGTCCCGAATACACTGGGTCTAATTTTTTTCTATCTTGTTTCTTAATTAGAACTAAATCATTTTTCTTATAAACAATTGGATTACACTTTTGATCATACATAACTTTTCTATTAATCTTAGTTAAAAGTAAATTATTCCTAGCATCCTCTTGAGATTTCTGTAATCTATATTTTAATTCTAAAGGATATGAATCATAATTATATAATGGTTCTAAACTATTACTTAAAATATTACTGGGAAGTCTACAGGTTTTCCCAAACACCAATTCATAAGGTGTATATTGCGTTTCCGTATGAACGGACGTATTATAAGCGAAACACCAATACTGTAACCAATCGCTCCATGTCTGAGGTTCATTATTTGTTTGTATTCTAAGATACGATTGCTCGGAACCATCCATAATAGGCAATAAGGCAACTGCCGTTTTTAAATTAAAGTTTTGGTTTGAAGCCATGGTTATCTCTTCGGATTCGTATTCTAATATTTTAGCATATACTTGCTCTACTTTTCCAACAATATTTTGTATTAATTCACAATCTTATACAGAAATTTCTGAATTTTCTACTTTTACACTGAATAATTCTATATATTGTTCATACTGTTTATATAGTTGTCTCGCTTCTGCAATTTTTTTTTGACCTATTTCTTTCTTTCTACGGGACGGGCCAAGTTTTCTTATATTTTCTTGAAGTTTTTTAAGTTCTTCATATATTATTTGAAATTCAGACATTCGCAATTAATCACTTTTTTTTTTTTTTTAACGCACTGGACACTTTTTTTCACACTGATATCACTTACTTAGTCATACCGTTGAACCGTTGATGGAGTCTGCTCGGGCCTTAGACTTGTCTGCGTACACTGGCAGCAACAGTTTGTCGCTCGATTTTCTTCGTGAGGCATTTATAGATCTTCTTCCAAATGAAGTAGGCAAACAGGAAAGCCACAATAATAAGTATCGCCACAGTGACCAACGATATATTGTACATTAAAGATGATACCTGGGACTGTGATGCACCTGCACTATTACTTGCGCCATTTTGGGCAATGATAACTTCTTCTTTCTGAGCCTGCCTGTGGGACGTAGCGCCGCCCATGCTGGGTTGTAGTGATCTTCTTTATAACACTTTTTTCTTACTTTGTCACTCGCGGAACGCGTTTTGGCTCGGAACCCATGACACTTAACACTGTCTGAGAACAGTGGCTGGCAGGGTCGCCATGTGGTGGTCGTAGCACGAGGGGGTGTACTAAATGAAACACGTCGAAGTCTAGTTCGTAACTGTATTATTTATTAATAAGACATGGGTTTATATACTAAACGAATAGGCCATAGGTACCTTGATGTTACAAGCATATCAAGGATATATAATCTAGGTGATCTACATAGAGAAGGTTACAATGTTAAAGCAGGACAATAATGAGGACGGTTGGTCTCACTCTACAGTATTATTTCAATTTTGGTCTTCGCTCTAAATCTTGATACATCAAATACGCCTTTATCCGTTCTCACGTGCAGCCTGATTTGATGGTCGCAAGACTGCAGTGCATCCCTCATAACCTCTGCAAAGTATATAGCGAAGAGAGTAGGTGCCATCACACATCCCTGTTTTACCCCACATGTGACTTGGATAGATTTCATTTCCATGTTGAACCTTTGCTTTCATGCCAATGTGAAATTGACGAATAAGGTTGACGATCTTCTTTGGATAACCAGATTTTTGGAGAACAACCCAAAGGGCCTCGCGTGGTACTCTGTCAAACGCTTTCTCGAGATCGACAAAACACATGAAAAGTGGCCGTTGATGTTCAAGGCTTTTCTCCTGGAGTTGCCTGACGACAGCGATAACATCTATCGCTCCTCTACTGAGCCGGAAACCACACTGGCTTTCGGGGAGGCGTTGTTCAGCTATTTCACTAAGGCGACTGTTAATAATGTGTGCAAGTATCTTACCAGCGGTGGAGAGTAGTGATATTCCTCGATAAGAACTGCAATCGGAGACATCTCCCTTTCCTTTGTACAGTTTACAGATGATCGAGTCCCTCCAGCCCTGTGGCACCTCTTCAGTATCCCATACTCTTAAGACAAGTCGATATAGTCTATTTAAAACGTGTCTACCGCTATATTTATATACTTCAGCAGGGAGCTAATCCATTCCTGGTGCCTTACAATTTTTAAGTCGTTTTACCGCCTTCATAAACTCTTCGTAGGTGGGTGGGTCATCAAGATCTTGGCAAATAGGAAGTTCATCTAACGACTTTATATAAGACAGGTCAATACTGAGTGCGTTTGGATTTAATACATCGTTGAAATGTTCTGCCCAGCGCTTTAATACTTTGTTATTGTCCGTAACTCTGTGTTGCCTATCTTTTGAGTACATCGGTGCTGTTTTTCTGACTCGCGGACCAAAGATTGTCTGCAGGCCTTCAAAAAACTTTCCTGATTGTTGAGTGTCAGCATAGTGTTGCAATTCTGCCGTTTTCTCCCTTCACCATTTGTCCTTCAGTTCTCGGACCTTCAGTCTAAGCCTTTGTTGGACAGCCCTTTTACGGTTATCATCACCTGATTTAGTTCATGCCTGTGCCTTTCAACCAGATCTTTAATATCAGTATCACATGCATCGAACCAATCTTGGTTCCTTTTTTTAGGTTTTCTTACGGTATCCAAAGCACAGGCATGAAGGACTTTTGCAAAGGATTGCCATTCATCATTGACTGCTGTGAAATATTCTGTTTGTGGTGCAACTGCAGCAAATTTTAAATCTAAAGTACTGGCCAATTCTGGTGAAGTATTTAGTGCAGAAAAGGCCAGTTTGGGAGGAATCTTGTGAGAGGCTCTCCGTGGGGCTTTAAGCTCAAGATGCATCTTTGATCGGATAAGGCGGTGGTCAGTCCAGCCTATTGCTCCACACATAGCTCTTGTGATGTGGACATCGCGCAGGTCTTTTCGGCGAACAATAACATAATCTAAGATCTGCCAGTGTTTGGATCTAGGGTGCATCCACGAGGTCTTATACTTATCGGCAAGCCTAAAGAAAGTATTGGTAATTCCAAGGTCAAATTCAGCGCACAACGACAAGAGACGTTGTCCATTGTCATTGTGTTTTCCAACACCGTGCTTGCCGAGGACACCGTTCCATAGGTCATGTTCGGCGCCGACACGAGCGTTAAAATCTCCCAACAAGATTATTTTGTAATGTCTGGGTAAGTGTTAGATATGCGGGCAAGAGGAGTGAAACACACGACTGCTATTAGCACACTGACTTTATTCGACATTTCAGAGAGTGACGCAGCATACATACATAACATCCCTCCCCCAATAGATTATATAACCCAAAAAAGAATATTAAACTAATACTAAAACTGATAAGGGTTGCTATTGACTATGTTCGTCTAACGGTATCGTTTCGGGCACGCTCGGCGGCTCTGTGTCTACGGCCTCGTAAAAATCGTCTTCTTCATCAGCCTGTACGGAGCACCTGACCCCTCGCGTGGTTGTGACCCAAGATGCCGAATTATCACAGGATGTGTCGTCACGTGACTGTGTCAGAGTTGTTTCTGATGGTTCTGGGGAACGTCTGCCACCGCGTGTAACCGTTACCCAAGTTGATGGTGTGTCCGACTCAACGTCTTGAATGGAGTTCGCCGAAGGTGATCTGACGCTATCGCTCGAAGAAATCGGTATCAAGCTTTCTCTCCCTCTCTCCCCCGGCGTCAAACAAATGCTATCGCTGACGGGAAATGACGCAACAGTTGAAGCAATCGGTGGCGTCCCAACGACATGGGCTGTAGTTATGGGCCCACAGATATCCTCAAGGTCATAATGCTCATCCTTGTGTACACCTTTATATAGCCTGACTTGATTCTTATGTTTCTTTACAACCGATGACGTCACACAGTCTTTTATAAGATACAAACGCCTGCCTAAACATTGAACGATTACCCCTTTTTCCCAACAAAATTTGTCTTTATTAAAATAACGTTTATACATAACATATTGTCCAGTTGATAAAGTTAAATTTTTTTCACGGTTTGCTTTAATCTGTGAACACTGTTTTGATTTGACCGTATCAATAAATGAGGTTGACGAGGGCGGCGACAAGATCGGTTTTAACAAATCTAGTCGCGATCTTAATTGTCGACCAAAAACCAAATGGGCGGGTGAAATGTTCGTTGTAGTGTGTATGGAGTTACGATAGTCGAACAAGTATTTGTACAAATTTAATTTAATATCTCGAGTATTTTTCGAATATAAGATACTCGCCTTAATTCCCTTCTTTACCACCTTTACATATATTTCAACTTGACCATTACTGGCTGGATGGTATGGCGGTGACGTCACATGTGAAATACCATTTAAATCACAAAACTTTTTAAAATCCTGTGAACAAAACGCCGTGCCATTATCAGTCACAAATGTTTGTGGCAATCCGTACCTCGACATAAACTCATACAGCCTTTCGATTAGTGCGGTAGACGTGCAAGTATTCATCTCGTACACTTCAACCCATTTAGTATAAGCGTCTACTATTACTAAGAATATCCTGCCTTTAACAGGTCCTAAAAAATCTAAATGTATCCGATAGAAGGGGTGGGGGGGGGGGGTGGGTGCGGCCACGGTGACACCGGCGCTCGCGGCGGCGAAGGCCGCAGTTGTAAACATATTGCACAAGAGTTTATCAACTTCTCGAGTGCTTCATCAATGCCCGGAAACCACAACCGAGAGCGAGCTTCGGCTTTGGTTTTCACGATACCCAGGTGTGAGGAGTGCAGTTCAGCAAGGACGCGTTGCTGTAAACATTCGGGTATGACGGCTTTATGACCCCTCATCAAAAAACCGTTTTCATATGATAATTGTAATTTACACAAATAAAATGGTCTAATAGCCGCATCAGTAATTTTCCTAGGCCATCCTTCCTGTACATAACGTATGACTCGTTTTAATAATGGGTCCCGGTGGGTTGCATCCCGCAAGTCGCGGGTAGTTATCGGCAAGGTGCCGTCTGTCACGAACTGCACGTAAACAGCGCGGTCGCACACGTCGGCCTCGTCCCGCGCCCCCGCCGCGCCCGCTGGTAGGCTCGCCCGCGACAAGTAGTCTGCGCTATTATCTTTACTTTTAATATATTCGATTTCGTAGTTATATCCACTTAGAAATAATGCGTACCGTTGTAATCGATTAGCCGATACTTCTGGGATCCCCTTATTAGGCCCGAAAATAGAAAGTAACGGTTTGTGGTCTGTGCGTAGTATAAACGGTATAGACCTACCATATAAATATTGGTGGAATCGACTAACACCAAATATTATGGCCGTCGCTTCTTTTTGAATTTGCGAATAATTTTTCTCGGCATTATTTAAAGTACGCGATGCGAATGCGATCGGTTTTTCTTGCCTATCACTATTTATCTGCGACAAAACAGCTCCCAGCCCGCTAGGAGATGCGTCGACTGTTAAAATTATTTTTGCATCGGGGTTAAAATGTGTTAGTACCTGATCTGACGTTATAATATTTTTTATTCGCATAAACGCCTCGTTTTCTCTATTTGACCAACACCATTTTACCCCCTTTTTCAGCAGATCGTATAGCGGACTGAGGACCGTCGATGCCCCCGGTACGAAACAGCGATAATAATTTACCAATCCCAGAAAAGATTGCAGTTGGCTTACATTTGTAGGTACCGGTGATTATACAATAGCTTTTATTTTCTCTGGTGACTTTTTTAATCCGTCTTTGTTAATAACATAACCCAAGTAACTAATTTCATCTTGAAAAAATTGACATTTTTCTTTTTGCAACACGAGCCCTGCGTCCTGTAGCCGCTGTAGCACTTGATGTAACTTTCCCATGTGTTCATTGCGGTTTCGGCCAGTAATTAAAACATCATCAAGCAGACACAACACTCCGTCTATGCCCGCTAGCAAACTTTCCATAACGCGCTGGAAAATGGCGGGCGCGCAAGCCAAACCGAACACTAATCTAGTGTAAGCGAACAAACCGCGATGCGTATTTATGCATGTATACTTTTGTGATTCCTCGTTTAAAACCAGCTGATTATAAGCCATTGATAAATCAAGCTTTGTAAACTGTTGACCCCCGTGAAGCTTAGAAAACAATTCGTTAATTGTAGGTAATGGGTATTGATCAATGACAAGCTGTTTATTTATAGTTATTGAGTAATCGACACATAGGCGAACCGACCCGTCGCGCTTCAAAACCGGTACTATCGGTGATGCATATTCGGACTGATCTACCGGCCGCAACACGCCTAACTCAATTAATCGGTCAATTTCTTTATTGACTTTATCTATAAGTGCAAACGGTACAGGACGCGCTTTAATAAACACTGGTTTTGACTTTTCTTTAAGGCTTAGTTTAACCGTGTATTTATTGAAACGTCCTAGTTTCTCTGAAAAGATGCTAGGATAAAGTAAATGTAACGAATCAATTCCGCCCGCCACCAGATTACAATTATAGACGGGTGCTAGTTGCAGCTCGAACTGAGCGATAAAGTCTCGGCCGAGCAACGGCGGCCCGCCGTCGCGCACTACGAACATTTGCAGCTCGCGCGTGCGCCCCTTCCACTCTAGCGACAAAAATGTACAACCCGCACATTTTAAAACTTCACCCGTATAACCTATCAATCTTTTCGTAGTGCTTGATAATGGAACATTTGCAAAATGTAACTTATATGTTTTTTCAGATATGACAGACACGGCCGATCCACTATCAATTTCAAATTGCATTTTTACTCCATTAATACATACTACCTCACGTAACGGTTCGCCTTTCAGAGATCGAATGTTGTGAATAGAATTAATATGCAACTCACCGTCGTCGTCGTACCCGCCCTCGTTTACCTCATCCATTGTAACATATTTCACCGATTTACACATCCTTCGTAAATGGCCTTTTACATTGCACTTTTTACAGGTATAATTAGCGAAACGACACTCCGCGGTTTTATGATTCGTATAACCACATACGGAACACTTTACTTTATCATTTTTTTTACTGCCGGACATTTCCTGTTTCTCGATCTTGTATAGCTCGTTTTCGGTGCTAGAACTGGAACTGGCGGCGACGGCGGTTCGGGCGCGTCTCAAACTCTCTGCCAGTGCCACGGCCCCAGCCAGCGTTAACCCGGCTAGATCCCGAATGTAAAGCTTTTCTTTTTCGACTCCCGGCAACATCCCCATTATGAAACGGTCTCGAAGTGCCTCCTCAACGTTGCTGAAACTACAATGCGCGGTGAGGCCGCGTAGTCTCGCTGCCCACTGAGATGCAGTCTCCGTCGGTAACTGAACCGCTGCATAAAACTTTTGCCTTTCCCCGAAGCCAACTTGTTTTGGTGTGAAATGGATGTCCAAAATCTTCAAAATATCCTCGTAGGGCACTTCTTCTAACGGCTTAGGTAGTGCCAGGTCCGCAGCTAATTTGTACGTGCCGTCTGCGAGTGCGCTAAGCAATATTGCACGTCTTTTGACTCCTGCTGGATCTTTTACCGCGTCGACATCGTTCGCGATGAACCATTGCATGATCCTGCCCTTAAAAGCCTTCCACGTTTGCTCATTATGATCGAAATTAGTTAGAACGCCGAAAGTTAACGACATTTTTAACTTTTATTTTTATATCGTGGGTAGTCGTCGCCACTGTTAGATATGCGGGCAAGAGGAGTGAAACACACGACTGCTATTAGCACACTGCCTTTATTCGACATTTCAGAGAGTGACGCAGCATACATACATAACAGTAAGCTTACAAGAATCTGGTGAATGTTGATAGAATGCATCCTTATCTTCATCGGACGAGGGCAAAGTTGGAGCATACGCACTTATTAGATGAACGTATTTATTACATGCGATTGGTAGACGCAGAGTCATGAGACGGTCATTGACACCCTTAAGTAGGTCACTCAGATCTCTTGCCAAGCTATTGCGAATAGCAAAACCTACCACATTACCTGCCCTCACGCCAGTAGGACGCCCGCTCCAGTAGTATGTGTAGCCACCAAGTTGCTCACAAAGCTCCCCAGAATCACTCATATGAGTCTCACTTATTGCAGCTATGTCAATTTTGTATCTGCCTAGTTCTCTAGCTATTAGGGAAGTTTTTCTTTCTGGGCATAGGTTGTTGTCATTATTAAGAAGGGTACGTACATTTCATGTGCCTATGCAAAGTCGGTTGGTTTTCATTTTAAAAGTTTTCCTTATTCTTTGACCGCATATAGTGATGTCCAAGTGCCCGCGGTTTGACACCTAGATAGTGGGTGGGACGGGCTATGTTTGGGCCACCTTTTCTAGACCCCTCCTCTATGCAGAGGAAAGCAGAGCGATCCTAAATAGGGCTGCTTTGTCGTCAGTAGTGCTGCCGAACCCAGAATCCCATCCCTATCGATTCCGGGAGCGACCACTCTCTCCTGATCGCCTACGTGCAGAGTATCAACTAGAGCTTCGGTACATCGTTACCGTCAACTCCACCGCCAACACTTCATCGCCGCAGGACTTTTTTACTACTTTTAGATCCATTAGGTAGTTGCCGAGGTCATCTGCGCGAGAAATTATTTTAAGTGAATAAGCGGTTGCGCAGGTGCAAATCCACTCTCTCGGCCCTCCCTCTGTTAACCAATGGACCGGTAGACCGGTACGACTGGTAGAGATTGGGCTGCAGCGAAAGACCATAAGTCACTATATGGACCCTGACAGACGCCTTTGGGGTTTTTCGCATTACCCTGGCCTTATTTATGCACAGTATTTGTACGAACTAACTCGAACATAAACATAATTTTGAGAACTATCTACGAGCCGCGGCGCTCACGTTTTGCAAGCGCGGCTCTTTTTACTGTACTTTACATTTTACCTATTCAATAAAATTCAGTGTGCATTGTTTCACTCACTATATCATATCAAATTAATTATCATTTCTAAAAGGTGTATAAAACCCATACATTTTTTTTTTGGTCCTTCGATTTTATGGACTTTTGGCCTTGTCCTTGACCATTCGCGTCGGTTGGTAAAAAATTTTTTTGGGACCACGTGCGAACTAGTATCAAGTGTCGGTCACATTGTGCGAGCTAGAACAGTGCTTTAAGTGAACAGTGAACATTTTAATCATTTTTAAAAACATTTCTTATCATTATCATTTGGAAGAGCTGTGTGGCTCTGTGCCCGTGTATCATAACCCTTGTATCATAACCCTTGTGGCCCGGCAGGCTCGCAAGGAAGCGAGAGTTGGAGAAATACGTCACAGACGGTGAGCCGCCCGACGGGAGTTATCAAGTAAGACTGTTCCTTTATATGCGTCATTCGTCTTCATATTCTATCATGGAAACTATCCTAGCTCGTCAAAGCGCCATTTTAGACTCCATCAAAACAATTAAAACCAACTTCTCCAAAGATTCAGCTAGCAGAAAAACGCCAGAGTATTTAGAAAATAAGTTAGCAGTACTAGATAGCCTCTGGGTAGAATTTGAGAGAAATGATGTAAAACTAAACGAATATGAGGATAAGAGTAGTCAGTATTTCAATGAAAATATTTTCGAAAAAACAAAGGAATTGTATCGCTCTGTCCGGTTAAGTTTGTTCAATTTTAAGCAAGTTAAGCAAGATAGGTCCACAGAGCCTAGTGGAAAAATGGACGAATTGTTATCAAAGCAAAGGACTAATTTTAGGGCCTTTAGTCGCATGTTAAGGGGTATCATCGTCGTCGACGAGATTTCGGAAAAATTGGAACTTGAGGACGAACTCCGTAATATAACGTCACGCTGGAAAATCATCGATTCACTTCACCTTGAAATAGATGACATTCTGCAGGGTGGAGATATCACTTATGAAGATGAGTATCTTTCGTATGAGCTGGAGTTTAAGAAGATGAAACGTTTATTAAATAGGAAACTTTCATCGACCGTTCACACTCAACAAGCTACCCCGTTATTGGAGATACCTACGTTTTTCGGTAAATACTCGCAGTGGCCTACTTTCTTTCAGCTGTTTAGTGAAGCTATTCACAACAATTTGTTTCTTACTAACACTCAAAAGATGCAGCATCTGAAGGGGAAGGTCAAGGGTGAAGCGGAGAGGTTAATCCCGCGTCTGCACATATCTGCTGAAAATTACGATACGGCTTGGGAGATTTTGGAACACCGATATAATAATAAACAACTTCTTTTTAATAACCAAATTGAAACGCTCCTTGGTCAGCCAACGATCGAGAAACAAACCGCTTTTACTCTCAAACGTCTCCACGACACTTCAGTAGAATGTATTCATGCCATCCATAACCTAGGGGTCGATACTAATTCGTGGGATCCGTTGCTCGTTTACCTTCTGACTAAGAAATTAGACGCGGAGACCCTGAAGGATTACAAGGAAACACGTAAGACTCCGCGAGAGCTGCCTGAGCTTAGTGAATTTATCAGCTTCTTAGAGGCCAAGTTTGAAGCCCTGGAGCCCATGAACAAAAAGGAATGAGAGACTTTTTCATCATCAAAACAGGTGACGAATTCTAAACCACCATCATCTTCAATTACTGCGACTAAAAATTTCTATCGTGAAAAATATCAAAATAAAAGTTTTCATGCACGTTTTTCAAAATGTCCAATTTGTAATTTAAATAATCATAAGTTATATCAGTGCAGGAAATTTATCAGCATGTCACCCGAAGCCAAGTTGAAGGTTATTACGAAACATCAGGTATGCAAAAATTGCTTGTACAAGCATTTCGACAACCCGTGTAATTCCACAAAACGGTGCAAAAAGTGCAACGCGGATCATAATTCCTTAGTACACGACGCATTTAGTAATAGCATGCCATCTCCCTCTAACATCGGAAAGCCCTCTTCATTAACTGGGGAGGTCGAGAGTAAGTCTACCACCAAGCAACATAGTGTGAACCACGTTGCGGGGGATGATGAGGAAATACTATTGACAACCGTGTTGTTAAAAATTAAATCAGCTGACGGTACGTTTACTACTTTGCGTGCACTTCTTGACCAAGGATCACAGATTTCGCTTATATCTGAAAACGCTGCTCAAATGCTAGGACTTCAACGTCGCAAATATCATGCGTCCGTCGCAGGAATAGGTAACGGAGCCAAACAAAGTAAGGGAATGGTCACTGTCGAGTGTCACTCGATATATGACGACTATCATTTTTCAACTCAGGCTTTAGTTATCACGAAGGTTATAAATAACTTAGCTAATAGTTCCTTTACTAAAAGATCTTGGCCTCACATTCAAAATGTCAATCTTGCAGATCCTGACTACAATTTATCCCGTCCTATTAATTTGCTATTGGATGCAAGCGTCTACTCTAATATTATCATGAGCGGCCTCATCAAGGGTTTGCCTCATTCGCCTATCGCCCAACAAACCAGATTAGGGTGGATTCTATCTGGTAAAATAAAAACGTTCAATTGTCATGCGGTTATCAGCGATCTGTCGGAGTTGGCGAAATATTGGGAGGTGGAAGACATCACCACCCCATCAGACATGAGTAACGGTGAGCAGTACTGTGAGGAACTTTACAAGACGACAACTTAACGCCTCGAGAATGGCATGTACGAGGTTGCACTGCCGATGAAGCCAGGATATGAAGAAAATCTTGGCGAGTCTAAGTCAAAGGCTTTGGGTCAATTCTATCAGCTGGAGCGCAAACTAGCCAAAAATGATCAGTTTGCTGATAGATATAAGCAATTTATGACGGAATATCAAGACTTAGGACAAATGATCCCGGCAACATCAGCCTCCGTTGAAAAGTTACCATCATGTTATTTACCTCATCATGGCGTACTTAAGTTGGACTCCACAACGACAGCTCTGCGTGTAGTTTTTAATGCATCATGTTCTACATCCAGTGGGAAGAGTTTGAACGACCTCATGGAGCGTGGATGCAATTTGCAGGCTGTTCTTCTAGCACTTATCATTACATGGAGGCAGTATAAGCCGTTGCAATCTATTCTATGGAGGTCGGATCCTCGTGAGCAAATTCAGACTTATCACCTTGTTACAGTCACCTACGGAACTAAGGCCGCACCATATCTAGCTATGCGCACCCTTAAACAGCTCGCCATTGATGACGCCAGTAAATATCGTCTAGGTTCGTCTGCCTTACTAAATAACTTCTATATGGATGATTATTTGGGTGGCAGTAATTAACTTCCATTGGCACAGCTTATTAAAAAGGTTCTTCAAGTTTTTTCAAATCCAAATATCACCGTGCATGCGTGGTCGGATTCAATGATTGTTCTCGGCTGGATCCATGGCGATGACTCTAGATAGAAGCAATATGTGGCTAATAGAGTCCGACTTATCAAGGAAGTCATTCCAGCACCTCAATGGCAGCATGTTAGCTCGGAGGATAATCCGGCAGATTGTGCCACTAGAGGTATATCAATGATGAAATTATCAGAACATCAATTGTGGTGGCAAGGGCCAGAATGGCTCACTACTAAGAAAGCCGAAGACAAACTCAAAATTTCAAATAAAGAACCAAACATTGAATTAAAAGAAGTGAAGTCCGGTGTGTCCGCAGCCTTAAGCCATAATCAGAACATAATTGTATTTGATTTAATAAATAATTGTAGCTCGCTAACACATGTCGCCAGAACAATTGCATGGGTGTGACGTTTCATCGCGCGAACTCGAGCACGGTGTGACGCATTATCAGCTGACGCTGACGTAAAATGTAGGTCAACATCATTTCTAACACTCACTGAAATAGAACAGGCTTATAGCCTTATTATCAAAACTATTCAAAATTACGAATTTTCGGAAGATATCGATCTTATTAAAACCAAGGGACATGTGCATAAGTCAAGTAAATTGGCGAGTCTAAATCCATTTATTGACGAACAGGGTCTACTTCGAGTTGGGGGTAGACTTCGCAATGCGGACATCTGCTGGTCATCTAAGCACCCTATCATTTTGTCAAGTCACGGTAGACTGACTGACCTTATCATTGATCAAGCACACGCTACCACACTACACGGAGGAGCTAGGCTTACTTTAGCATATCTTCGTCAAAAATTCTGGATTCTTTGTGGCATGCGTACTATCAAGAGTTAACTAAGAAAATGTATCAGATGTCGTCGGTTCAGTCAAGATAAATATCAGCCAATCATGGGCGATCTACCACAGCCAAGAGTAGTTAAATCCAGGCCCTTTACTCACACCGCGGTCGATTTTACCGGATTTATAAACTTAAAACTAAATAAGGGTCGTGGAGTGCGTACTAATAAAGGATACATAGCCATCTTTGTATGCCTCGCTACAAAGGCTGCACATTTAGAGCTCGTATCGGATTTGAGCACCCCGGCTTTTCTAGCGGCCTTTCAGCGATTCTGTTCTCGTCGAGGCGTTCCTAGCGACGTATACAGCGATAATGGGACTAACTTCGTAGGTGCAAACAGGGCTCTCAAACAAGAATATAAAAATATTGTAGCTAACATCAATCAAGACTTCTTCCAGCACCTTGAGATAAACGTTCAGTGGCACTTCAATTGCCCAAGTAATCCAACTGCTGGAGGGTTGTGGGAAGCCTCAGTGAAGAGTCTCAAGTATCATCTGAAGAGAGTCATTGGAGATCAACTTCTGACTTACGAAGAGTTCACCACCTTATTACATCAAATTGAGGCATGCCTCAACTCAAGGCCTCTATGTACAGTAGCCTGCAAAAGTCCATATATAGTTGAAAGACGAAATTGGCGTGCACGCAAATCACTCACACATTGACATTGACTATTGCAAAAAAATATTAACCTTAATGATAAAGTTATAAAGCTCAACACGCAGTTGGCAGAAGAATTCTATAATAGTTTAATGATTTAAATGGCGTGCACGCAAATAATACATTTAAAACGTAAACCATAACAAATAAATATCAACCATAACGGAACAGTCATAAGGCTCCACTTTTCGATTTCTATGTGCTCAACAACATATCTATCTCTTTACGATATAGCTGCAGCGCCTACCTCACAATTTCAGTTTTGATTTCGTAACTTATCATTACGATTAGTTAGATTCTTTATTTCGAATAAAGAGTTAAAGATGCAATGATCTAGCGGTTTACACATACAGTTGGCACATCTTGAACCTCGGTTCAAATCTGACTGGTGATCGTATAGTTTTTCATTTTTATTTAGTTTTTCTGAGTTTTTTTACTTGTTATCAATAAATTCAATAAAGGTTAAGAAGTAATATTATTATTTAAGAAAAAAAAATAAAAATATTGAATCAGGATTTTTATTCAATGTTTGACATTAGATCTTGTTACACTATCAATCCTATCTATTTCATATGGTCAGTTATAGCTTAAGTAATCGTTTTCGTGCTGAAAAGAAAATTGAAGCCAGCTAACCATAAAAATATTACAATTGTTACTATCATACGGCGGCGCTGCATTTTTTTTTCGGTGGTTAGTTAATTAAAAAGTATCTTCTTAACTATATACTAAAACACTATTTATACTTACTAGTAGAAAATTACTTATTAATTATCCCATAAACCGTATAATATTATTTTAAATTATTTAATATAAAATATTTTTATTTTTTTATGTAGCCTCCTTTATTATCAATAACCACAAGCAAGCGCCGCCGCATTGATCCGACTATATTTAAACAAATTTCTGTTCCTCTTAAGTCCTCCCACACTTCCATGCAATGCGCCCAAGGCTTCTGCAGTTCGTTCATTGCGCATTTCCTACCTCTGCACCATCAAACCCCATACATTTTCTATCGGATTCAAATCCGGAGACTTCGCTGGCCAGGGAATAACGTTTATGTCACTATTTTGTCTGAACCATTCACGCACTACTTGAGCTCGATGCACAGGACAGTTATCTTGCACATATGTCAATAGTGGCATATCTATGCTGGATAGACACATCGCACAGTTGGTAACATGTGATCTTGCAGCACTTGCACATAATGAGCACCTGTAGCGCGGCCCTCTATCGATACCAATTCGCCAGGTCCAGCGGCACTCATCCACCCCCACATATTCACTGAAATGCGCCCAGACTCCATATTTGCAACTACGTTTTGTTCATCATAACGAGTTCCATCCCTGCGCCATAGGTGTAATCTACCGTGCTGGCTTGACATAAACGATTTCTCGTCGGTAAATATAGTACTATTCCAGTCGAAATCTAAATACTCCCTTGCAAATGCCAATCTATTTTGTTTGTGGCTCTCGGATAGGTAGGACTTTTTAGCTGGTTTTTTGTAGTGAATTCCTTCAGCATGCAAAGCTCGCCGGACGGTGTCGATACTCGTGTCAAACATGCTCGCGAACATAGACGTCGGCACAAAGCCACTCGATTCATATTGCTGAACCATGTGGCTCCGCTGGGATGCACTAATATGCCGCGGACGCCCACTACGAGGCCGTGTGGTTATAACGCCTTCTTGTTGAAAGCGACTTATCCACCACTTTACTGTTATCCACTGAAACAAATTCACAGAAATTAACTTACTGATAACAATACCATTATTTTTAAAATAAGCTAATTGCGAATAAAATAATACTTACAGTAAATCCGGTTTGATCACCGATTTGAGATATGTTATATCCCATATTATGCAATTCCACAATGCGCATCCTATCCATAATTCGTTATTAGAACGATCAATATGACTCAATCGATTTAAGCAATACAGGCACCTCCTCTAGCGAACTAGTAACGACAAAGCATTTAGACAAAGTTAAAATCAATCTCTGTAATTTTATCAGTTACCGTCAATTTTTGAGTTCTTATGGCATGTTAGTCGTACCCTACCCTACACTACTGTTTTAAACTAAATGTTATAATTGCTGCTAAGTTGTTTGAAATATTTCTCAATACAATTTCTGATTATTAAAAAATATGTTATAATATAAAATTTTAAAATCCACTATCACAAGACGGGATTTGATCCATCGTCTCACCCATGAGAGTCGGATCATTTACCACCGAGCCACAGAACATCTTATGACTGGCGGTAAAATTATTGATATATTACTTGGTTAACTAATAGATCGAACAGTAGTTTATTGGTTTATTTGTGTAGCTGTGTGAGTGAGTTTGACCGCTGGATGCGATAATATTTGCTCATTCTATATGGACTTTTGCAGGCTACTGTACATTAACGGAAAATCCAGATGAAGTTGTTCTCACGCCTGGACATTTTCTAATCGGTGGAGCTTTGTTGTCAAGACCTCAACCAAAACCCGAAAATATCGATTTACCAAGAAGATGGCAACTTGTACAGTCAATGAACATACAAGTCTAGAAGCGCTGGTCATCCGAGTACCTGCAACAGCTACAAGCTAGATCAAAATGGCGGTTTCCAGATAAGACATCAAAGTCGGAGACGTAGTTTTGTTAAAAGAGGATAACTTGCCCCCAGGCAAGTGGGCAATGGGTCGTGTGCAAGAAGTACACCCCGGGAAGGACGGACATGTAAGGGTTGTGTCTGTAAAAACTAGAAACAATATCATTAAGAGACCCGTTATCAAATTAGTCCCATTGCTCCCATTAGAAGAAAATTCATCAAAATCGGCAGAAGACAAACCTCATTCTGACGACCCAGAACCACCTCAACCTCAACATAGTACAAGACCAAGGCGCAAAATCTTCCAAAATTTATTTGTTACAATCTTCACGTGTTTATCACTTTTAGTGTCACCAAGCCTACAACAAAAGCAAGGTTTTAATATCACTCAGTTGGACGATCATCAAGGATTATATTTCGACAAAATATCACAGATTCAGTGTGTACGAGATGAGTGGAAACTCATACTCTATTACAACATGAGTTCCTACTGGGAAGGCGTCAAAAACATACATACCTTTATATCGTACATAAATGACACATATACACTGAACACTGACAAGCATCTGGAAAGTATCATTTTACAATTAAATCATGAGGTAGAAGAAATAGATCATTGTAATTCAGTTTTATCTACGAATCAACACATAAGAAGACAGAAGAGGGGTTTGATAAATGGCGTTGGATACATCGCAAATTCGTTGTTCGGTGTCTTAGATGAGAGATTTGCTCAGCAATACCAGCAATATATAGAAGCCCTACGTCAAAATGATAATCACCTCCAAATGTTGATCCACAACTAGACTATCATCATGGAAGCTGAGTCTAACATTTTGAAAAGATATGAAGATGTCATGAAAAGTAACTTTGCTCTTATCGAACAACATATCAATAGTCTGAAATTGGACTCCGATCGGGTTCGTGTGAATACTAACAATGCCCTTTATTTCACACTATCATCGCTAGCATCTCACCTTATTATCACTAACATCAAAAACATCCAGCAAACTTTATTTGATACGGTAACTGACATTTATCAAGGACATATCAGTACACACATGTTACCACCAGAGCAACTAAAGGAGCAGATTAATATTATTTCTGGACAATTACAAGGCGGCGACCTCATACTTCCAGTCGACAGATCAAATATCATGCTACTTTACAAATTGCTACGAGCTTCATCTAGAGTCACATGGAAATACCTTATCGTCGAAATCAAGATACCGTTGGTAGGAGGCGATCTCTATGAACTAGACAAGATCATCAGCGTGCCACAGATTAGGAATGAGAAGAATTATCGAGTTGTTCCGACGTTCCCATATATCGGCTTTAACATCAAAAGAGACTCAGTTCTGTTTCTATCAGAAAATGATCTATTATCATGTAAACACGCATCAGAAGAAAAATTGTTATGTTCTCTAGATAACCCCCTGTATGACATAAATATCAAACAATCCTTATGGGACATTCAATTAGTTAATAGTGGCTCGAACGTATCACCGTGCTCGTCAGAGGTATCTAGTTGCCGAGAGAGTTGGATCAAGTTACATGCCGACAACACCTGGCTGTTCACTTGTTGCGAGGAGTGCACCGTCCGCGTATTATGCCCGGTTGGTGTCGCGTCAAAACAGCTGAGAGGCAATGGTATCATTCATTTTGATGCTATGTGCACAATAAAAGGCAATGACTTCTCAATATTCGCTCATAATAATTATATCAACCAAATTAATATTAACCAAAGAGTGGAATTCCCAGAGGTGTCTATTTTAAACAAACTTGTAAACACATCTAGTGCTGTACATGTTATCCGAGTCGAGAATTCTGAAGCAAACTGGCGTTCGTTAGACTCCCAATTATTAGAAATTAAGGAACAGTCTAGTGGCGAGTTAAACAGCCACCATATCCACCATTATACTTTGGGATATACTGTCATCGGACTACTGGCGATTGTCAGTAGCATCATCGGGTATCGACGGCTGAGGGCGAGACGTGTTCGTGGCCGGCCCGCCGCGGTTCCGGATATAGAGCTAGAGCCGCGCGGGTCCCAGCAGCGTGTAGAGGCAGTCGACGCAGCAGACACTGACAGTGCAAGTGAAGTGATAGTGAATGTGCGCGGACTTCAAAGTGTCCCAAGTGAAATTCGCGAATCTGTCATTAGTGTCGATAAAGGCACCTCCCCTATGATCACGCGTTCGGTCAAAATTGTGGTCCCCAGTCCCAGTGCCAGTGAATGAGTGACATTATTTTACATACCTACTTGAACATTGAACTTTATAAGTTTTCTTTCATTGGAGTTGTTTTTTAACATCGTTTAATGCATTTCAATGTTATATCATTTTTTAGTCAGTTAACATTAATATCAAGTTTTAGTAGTTCTAATCGTACTATTAAAGTAATGTTTAATGTAACTTCTCTACTATTGATCATATAAAACAGTAATCATAAATAATTGTTCCTGTTTGCGAGAGGCAAGATGTACG
Organism: Acrobasis consociella; assembly: GCA_963555685.1. NCBI lineage: Eukaryota > Metazoa > Arthropoda > Insecta > Lepidoptera > Pyralidae > Acrobasis > Acrobasis consociella. Next base: position 12,467,286 of record OY743125.1, on the reverse strand, counting down.
AGCTAACTCGAACATAAACATAATTTTAAGAACTATCTACGAGCCGCGGCGCTCACGTTTTGCAAGCGCGGCTCTTTTTACTGTACTTTACATTTTACCTATTCAATAAAATTCAGTGTGCATCGAACAGTTGTTTCACTCACTATATCATATTAAATTAATTATCATTTCTAAAAGGTGTATAAAACCCATACAGTATTGGTAAATACGGGAGAGAAATTTACGAAGAACTCGATATAGCAGAATCAAAAAAATTAGATTACGATTTACGAAACATATCAAAGCGATGAAAATTTTGATAAATTTTTGGGTACATTAAAATTGAAATGTAAAAGTTGTGAATTTGGATCACTCAAAAACAGTTTAATTTTAACACAGTTAATACGAGAAGTTAATGATGTACAGATGAGAGAAAAACTTCTTGCAAAATCGTCATTGTCATTAGAAGACGCGGTACAATGGTGTCGAGCCGCGGAACGAGCAACGGAAGAAGCTGCAGCGTGCAATTCATTCAAAGCAGCTGATGTGGCGACCGGGACGCGCGTCGTACAGCGGGTACCGAGGCGGGCAGCGCGCGGGCCGGGGCGGCCGCGGGGCAGCCGGCAGCTGGGCGCCGGGCGGCCGCTGCGGCACGGTGGCAGCGACGGGGCGGGCCGCGGTGCGCGGTATGTGGGTTCGGCGGACTGTGACAAGTGCGGAAAATCACACAGATTTAGTGATCGGTGCCCAGCAGTTGCCGTTAAGTGTTATCGTTGCGATAAAATAGAACACTATGCCCGGTTTTGCAAGGTGAATTTTTCTCACGAGATGACAAATGAAGAAGAAGGACACATATGTGAAGAGGACATGGGTGAGCTGTTTTTAGAAAATGTGTATATTGATTCATTAGAAAGTCTTGAAAACCTTGGTATGAGTTTGTTTTTGTTAATGGCATAAAAATTAAGTTTAAATTAGACAGTGGTGCAGATGTGTCTGTAATATCATTGGATTTGTTTCATAATGCGAAATTAAATATCCACCTACTTTTTAAATCCAATTTAGTCTTGAAAGAAACAAGTAAAAATCGTTTACCAGTTGTAGGCTATTTTAAAGCCATTTTAAAATGTGAATCACAAAGTTGCGAAGAAAATATATATGTTTTAGTCACAAAATGCAACAATTTACTAAGTTTAAATGCATGTACTAAATTAAATTTAATATCAAGATCGAATCAAGTGTCCCTTAATAATTTGCAGCTAGATGATAGTATTTTCAATGGTATTGGGTGTTTACCTACCGTTTGTAAACTAGAATTAGATGAAAGCGTTCCGCCCGTTATCAGTGCCACTCGTAAGATACTGATTAAGTTGCGACCCCGTTTGAAAGCGGAACTGGATAAAATGGTTAAAATGAACATTATTACAAAAGAAGATGGACCGACCGATTGGGTCTCGAGTATAGTGATTGTGGAAAAGCTTGATAAATCGTTAAGAATTTTAATATTAATAAAATATATATAATATATATAAAATTAAACGTAGTTAATTTTTATTGCTCACCCTAGATGAAATAGCTACGATTTGTCTGGAGCTAAATATTTTTCAAAATGTAATGCAAACAAAGGATTTTGGATGCAAAGACTGGATGAGGCTAGTTCAAAACTTTGTACTTTTAGCACTTGTTATGGGAGAAATCGTTTTTTGCGACTTCCATTCGGGATTAATTCTGCACCAGAATTTTTCCACAATGAAATGTTGAAAATATTAAAAATGGAGGGGGTAGCTATTTATATCGATGATATATTAATATGGGGTAGGACACGTGAAGAACACGACTCACGGTTGCAAGAAGTACTTCGTAGGGCAAAGGAAAGCGGTGTCAAATTCAACAAAGACAAGTGTGTATTTGGGGTTCAGGAAGTCTCATTTTTAGGACATATTTTTAATAGCACCGGTATGAAAATAGATAAAAAACGTATACAAGCGGTTTTAGACATACCTACCCCTACAGATAAAAAAGAATTAGAACGGTTTTTAGGAGTTACAAATTACTTATCTCGTTTTATTCCTAATTACTCAGAGATATCCTCAGGTTTGAGGGAGTTGTTAAAAAAAGACGTCGTGTTTGTTTGGTCAAGCGCTCAGGATGAGGCATTTAAGAATTTAAAAGCTAAGATTAGCAGCGCCCCCGTGCTGCGTTATTATTCTCCTAACGAGCCGGTAGTGTTGTCGATGGACGCGAGCTCGCACGGTCTCGGCGCGTGCCTGCTGCAGGCGGAGCGGCCCGTCGCGTACGCGGCGCGCGCCCTCACCCCCGCCGAAACGCGGTGGGCGCAAATCGAAAAAGAAATGCTGGCCGTGGTCTTTGGTTGCACTCGTTTTCACCAATACATTTACGGACATAGTAAAGTAACGGTTGAAAGTGACCACAAACCATTAGAGTCTATTTTTAAAAAACGTTTAAATGAAACGCCAGCTCGCCTTCAACGAATTTTACTACGACTTCAACATTATTCCATTGAATTAAAATATAAACCTGGCAAGTTACTTTTCATCGCGGATACATTATCGCGCGCGAATACAGGCCAGGACAGTGATAGCGAAATTTTCGAAGAGGTAATGATTCATGCAAATACAGTGTATGAAAACCTTGACGCGAGCTCTCAGATGGTAAATAGGATAAGAGAGGAGACAGAAAGAGATAGTATTTTGAATAAGGTATGTGAGTATTATTACAACGGATGGCCTAACATTAAGCGTGATACTAAGTCAGTGGTAAAACCTTATTGGAATGTGTATACGGAACTACATGTCATTAAAGGAATATTATTTAAAGGGGATCGAATGGTTATACCAGATTCGCTGCGTAAAGAGATGCTAACGCGGGTCCACGAAGGTCATCTCGGCGTAGAAAAGTGTCAAAGGCGGGCTAGAGAAGTTATGTGGTGGCCGGGCATGTCGGCCGCCATTGAGCAAATGGTGCTGGGCTGCGAGACGTGCCAGCGGCACCGCGCCTCCAACCCGCGCGAGCCGCTGCAGCCGCATCCCATGCCCAATTTGCCATGGGAAGTTGTGGCATCCGATATTTTTGAACTCAAAGGTAAGCCGTATTTATTGGTGGTAGACTATTATTCTAAATACATAGAAGTGTCAAAGCTACCAAATATGCACAGTGTTTCAGTAATATATATTTTAAAAGATATTTTTAGTCGGTCTGGTATACCGAAAAAATTGGTTACATACAATGGTACCCAATATACGTCAAAGGAATTTAAAGAATTCAGCAGCAAGTGGGAATTTGACCACGTTACGAGCTCGCCATTGTACTCGAGGTCTAACGGCCTCGCTGAAAGAAATGTCCGAACGGTAAAAGCCATGATGATAAAGTCTCTTGAAAGTGGTCAAGATTGGCGTTTAGCGTTACTTAATTTTAGGAACACTCCCGTTTCAGGAGAGACATATTCTCCAGCACAACTGTTAATGAACCGTAGACTAAGAACTAAGCTACCTTTCACTGATAACTCACTCCAATCATCTATTATTTATTCGGAGTCTATGAGGGATAGTCGTTTAAATAAATTAAAAAATACAAAATCTTATTATAATAGGGGTACAAGAGAATTAAAACCTTTGTATCCAAACGAAAGTGTGCGCATGCGAAATAAGGACATGTGGATTAAAGCTAAAGTTATCAGGCCAGCTCAGGATCAGCGTTCTTACTGGCTACAGACAAAAAACGGTGGTATATACAGACGTAATCGTCAACATATTTTAAAATTGCCAAATTCTGATAGTGTGGGTAGTAAGAATTCTAGCTTTAAATATTTAGATTTAGAAGACGAGGGCCCTACCAGTAACACTGAACCACTCCGACCATGCCAAACGGTGCCGCAACCCCAAGTTAAAACAACTAGAAGTGGCCGGGAGGTAAAGCCTCCCGTTCGATTTGTTTGTCAATAATTTTATTACATACTAGCTATTAGCAAATATAATCACCTCGTGCCGTGGGGCGCGGATCACAAGACTTATACATATAGACATCTAGTGAGTAGGTTTACTAAAACCTTCTGTTTTTTTTTCCCTTTACATATATTTTTAAATTAAAGTTACTAATTTTAATCTTATACCTTTAAACGAGCAATTCTTGTATATTTATTTATATATATATATTTATTTATAAATTTCTGTGATCTCGAAAACGGCTCTAACGATTTTGCTGAAACCCATTGGTCACCCAGGTACTGTAGTTAATAATAAGTATTTACACTCCCTTTATGTGATTAGCTAATTATAATTATAAAAGTTTCAAAATTTCTTATATAGTTATACACAGGGTGCCTCTTGTGACTATATTGTGAAACTAACTCATATTCTGCATATGTACGTACTTACAATAAAATAAATGTAGTAGATCTAGATGTATTTTTTTTTATTATTATTAGATATTGCTTTTATTTTGATATCGATGTAGCAATTAGACTTAGGTTAACTATTAGAATATAACTTACAGGTTGCGGATTATTCTTCTATGTTAAGTATTAATGTGTATGTAAGAATTACTTACAAACTTTTTTTTTTTGGGGGGGAAATAAAAGCATTGTTTAATCGTTCGAGGGGAGATGTTGTGGGTACTTAATTAATAAATAAATATTGTGAAGGTAGACATAAGCTTTTGCTCAATAAACCAGTCGTCGTTCATCTGTTGTTTTACTTAGACGCCCTACTACAGAGAAGAAGCCTGAAAAAAGAGAGAAACAAATCATCAAGTACGCCGCTGCTACAACTGTGGAAAAAGGAGTCATATATCTTGCCATTGTCCGAACGGGCCTAAATGCTTCAAGTGCAATCAGTTCGGCCATATTGCACCGCGTTGCCCTTCGACGGAAAGCAGTACTAGCAACAGAGCGAAGTTGGAGCGCAATACCACGTCGGTAAAGCAGTCCGCGGCTCCGGCGCAAGTTCGCGTTGGTCAAAGTGCAACCCCGACGGCAAAGCAGCGCTCCGCCATGTTTGGGACAGCGGACTCGGCGGCGACCAATCAGAGCGAGTTTTGCGGCGGCTATTGTCAAAACGTCAACAAAGTGTCAACGTCATATACTGACAGCTCTGAGTTTATAATGAATGTAAACAAAGACATGGTGCTCGAAAAACGACGGCAAACCTGTGAAAACGGTATTATTTCGCGAAAATTACGGCTACGACGCTCTTATAGACTCTGGCAGTGACGTAAACCTTATTTCTGCGGAACTATGTGCTAAAATGTACAACACGGAGTGCGATGTCGGCTGTGGTCTAACATTAACCGGACTTGGACGTTCCCAAGTGCAATCGTTGGGCAAAATTACGACGAGAATAACGATAGATGGACATAGTTACGACGGAGTTACATTCCACGTTATTAATAGAGACTGTATGCCTTACGATATAATAATAGGGAACGAGTTTTTGCGGAATGTGACAGTGCTAATAAGTGATGGATGCGTGAACATATTCAGAGATGAAAGCGAGTGGTTGCCTAAAGTTGTTTGTTTCGCAGGTATGTCTGAACCTTTAATAGAACATGTCCGTGATCCAGTGGTGAGGCAGCAAGCATATGACTGTGTCGAGACTTACCATCCGGTCCAGGTGAAGGAGGCTCCCCTGGAACTCAAGATTGTTTTAAAGGACGACGTGCCTGTTACACACCGACCACGACGGCTGTCATATGTGGAACAGGGTATTGTAGAAAAACAGATTGATGAGTGGCTTAAAGACGGAATTATTCAGGTAAGTCATTCTGAATATTCAAGTCCACTGGTATTGGTGAAGAAGAAAGACGGCTCAACTCGAGTACTCAATATGAAACTCAATATGAAAATTGTTAAAGACGAATATCCTCTACCGATAATTGACGACTTGATCGACAGGTTGTCTCAGGCAAATGTGTTTAGTATGCTAGATTTAAAAAATGGTTTTTTTCAATTGAAAATTAGTAAAGAGTCAGTATCTTACACATCGTTTGTAACGCATAGTGGTCAATTTGAATTTTTAAAAGCTCCATTTGGCCTTTCCATTAGTCCAAAATATTTTATGAGGTTTGTCAATGTAATCTTCAGGGAGCTGATAGCCAAAAAAATTATGATGATATTTATCGATGACATTATAATTTCAGCTGAAAATGAACAAGGTTTACAACGACTGAAACAAGTACTTGAAGTCGCCTCGCAGTACGGCCTGAGAATCAACTGGAAGAAAGCAAAATTATTACAGACTGAGATTGAGTATTTGGGGCATATCATTAAGGATGGTGAGGTACGACCAACTACAGAAAAGACGGATGCTGTCGGAAAGTTTCCAGAACCAAGGACTGGTAAGCAACTTAAAAGTTTCTTGGGACTTACTTCCTATTTTAGGAAGTACATAGAAAACTATGCTACTATCGCAAAGCCTCTTAAACGACTTGATGAGAAAAGATGTAGACTTTGTGTTTGATGAAGAACAAAGACAGGCTTTTAACCTATTAAAGAAAAAGTTAACTACAGACCCAGTTTTGAAGATTTTTGTGCCTGGTTTAAAGACTGAGCTGCATACCGACGCCTCTTGAATTGCAATATCAGCCATTCTTATGCAGCATCACCCTAAGACTGGCTTGCATCCTGTCCAGTATATGAGCCGTAAGACGAATGATGCACAAAGCAGGTATTCCAGCTATGAGCTGGAGGCATTGGCAATTGTTGGGGGTATTAAAAAGTTTCGTCATTATTTATATGGTATGCATTTTAAATTAATAACAGATTGTAAAGCTTTCCAGCAAACTTTAATGAAGAAAGATCTTACTGCAAAAGTGGCAAGATGGGTGATGATGTTGAATGAATATGACTTTGAAGTTGAGCATAGAGCAGGAGAAAGATGCCACACGCCGACGCCCTCAGCCGTTACCCATATGTTAGTACAATTACGTCCCTGCGAGATCAAATTAAACATGCACAGGATCAAGACGATGGTTTAAAAGCAATAAAAGATATATTAGTTGAGAAGACATACCAAGATTATACCTTAGATGGTGGAATTTTATATAAGGGTCCAGGAAAACTGTTGGTAATACCTAAACAGTTCGAAAAAGAAATTGTAACGAGAATTCACAGCAATGGGCACTTTTCTAAGAAAAAAATGATAGCAATGATAGCACAAGATTACTACATTAAGGATATAGATAAAAAGTTAGAAGAATTTGTTATGGCTTGCATACCGTGTCTATTGGCAACGAAGAAGGAAGGAAAGCAGGAAGGATTTCTAAATCCCATTGAGAAAGAAAGCATCCCGTTGGATACCCTGCACTTGGACCATGTCGGACCAATGACAGGAACCAAAAAACAATATAATTACATATTAACTATGATTGATGCTTTTACAAAGTTCGTATGGTTGTTTCCCACCAAGACTATATCCAGTGCGGAAACGCTGAATAAAATAAGGATACACCAGCAAACTTTTGGGAATCCAAGTAGGTTTATAACGGACAGAGGAGCTGCTTTTACGAGCCATGAATTTGAAGAGTATTGTAAAGAATAAAACATACAGCATGTTAAGATTACAACGGGTGTACCAAGAGCTAACGGACAAGCTGAGATTATCCATCGAATAATAATACCTATGCTGACCAAGCTGTGCATTGAAGACCCTGGTGCTTGGTATAAGCATGTAAGTAGAGTGCAGAGAGCACTTTATAGCACATTTCAAAGAAGCGTAAATACTACACCTTTTAATTTATTAATTGGTACTAAGATGAGATGTAAGGCAGACGCAGAAATTTTGAAATTACTTCAAGAAGAGACTGCTAACCAGTATGACAGGAAGGGGGAAGAGCGACGGCAGAAGGCGAAGGATCAAATTATGGCAGTACAAGAAGAAAATAGGAAATATTACAATAAGAAGAGAAAGGAGAGCCAGAAGTATCAGATTGGAGACTTGGTGGCCATAAAGCGGACGCAGTTTGGCTTGAAGATAAAGGCTAAGTTCCTAGGACCTTATAAGATAGTAAAAGTACGCTCAAAGGATCGGTATAATGTGGAGAAGGCTGACAGCTCAGCCGAAGGTCCAAACCGTACATCCAGCTTTGCGGACAATATGAAAAGATGGCCAGTCAAGAATGATACAAATTAAGAGGTCTCAGGTGAGTGTGTGATGATGATGAGTTTAAAAGTGTGATGAATGGTATGAAAGTTTTAGATATTATTTTTTTGTATAAGATGTTTTAGTTACATAAAATAGTAGGATGTTCATGTAAAATAGTTATCCATTAAAACATTGCTTAGCACACAGCAATACCTATATAAGCTTAAGAGTTGTAATGTCACTGTGAATCGAAATTTTTACGTAGACGTTATGTACCTACCCTATGTTTGGCTATGTACAGTATAATACTAAATAAGGTGTTACTAGATACTTGTGCACTTCAATTGTATAATCGATTAAATATATTTTACGTGTATAATAAAGTTGTGATGGTGATAGTAATACCTAACTAGCATTGTAATTGTCATTTAATAACAGAATATAAAGTTGTTTTTTTTGTCATGTTTTATGTACTTAATCTAAGATTTTGGCTTATGCTAGAAGGTGCTGATAGGATGGTATGAGTGATAAGATGATTGTCTGAGGACAGACAAGAGAGCAGGACGGCCGAATGTGGGAAACGGAACGTAGTGTGTGAGCGGGAGGAATGATTGAGAGAAAGAGAGAGTAGATTCATTATAAAGATGGCGAATAAGACATGCAAGCAAGTCGTAGTGATCTCTGGTTTTTTTTGGAAATAAAAGTTTAAGTGTTCATCGAGTCTTTTCACTCTGAGCAACCTTATCCCACATAAATATACATATAAAACCGCTCGCAAGCAAAGACACAAGCGAATAACTCTTTTTCAATTTGTGCATATGCCTATTCAGTTTTAGTTAGTGACTTTGAGGCATAACATACCGGCAAATTATTTTGCATTAGACAGGCTCCCAAACCTGTTTTGCTAGCATCTACTGATATCACTATGGGCTTGTTTATATCATAAAAATGTAAAATTGGCGGGTTAGCTAAATCATTTTTTATGTTTTTAAAACATTGTTCATGTACCGGGTCCCATTCCCATTGCACATCCTTTTTTAATAATTCTCGCAGTTTGTGCGTTTTTTCCGATAAGTTTGGAACAAAACTATTAACATAAGTAACAAGACCTAAAAATCTTTCTAAATCTTTTATATTTTTAGGACTCGGCATTTCTCTTATAGCTACTAAATACTGTGCGAAACGGAACGTAGTGTGCGAGCGGGAGGAATGATTGAGAGAAAGAGAGTAGCTTCATTATAAAGATGGCGAATAAGACATGCAAGCAAGTCGTAGTGATCTCTGGTTTTTTTTTGGTTCACTTTTCTTAATTCATTTTTCTTAATCTTTGGTCATGTATTTCCTTGGTAGCTCCATATACTAATAAATCATCAATAAATAATACCACCCCCTCTAAATCATCAAACTGTTGATATAGACGTTTATGAAAAATTTCAGAAGCCGATGATATGCCATAGGGCATTCTTAAAAATTTAAACCTTCCAATAATTGTGTTAAACGTACATAAGTCTGTGCTCTATTTAATTTAATTTGCCAAAATCCTTGCTTTGCATCTGATGTACTGAAATATTTCGCACCTGTTAAACAAGTCGATATCTCCTCAAAAGTAGGCAACTTAAAATGTTCCCTTTTTATTGATTTGTTGAGCTCACGAGGTTCTAAACATATACGTAAATCCCCATTTGGTTTTTTGACTATAGTAACATTATTAACCCAGTCGGTAGGTCCTTCCACTTTAGAAATGATGCCATCATTTTGCATTTCTTTTAATTTTTCCTGTACTTTTTCTCGTAAAGCTACTGGCAATTTTCTTCACACGAGTCCCTGCCTAATATTCTTCACACGAGTCCCTGCCTAAAATAGGAGGAGAATCCACATCAGCAATAATAAATTTTAAAAAATAATTTTTGTTTTTGTACTTTACCTTTAAATAACATTTTCCAATTACAGCTATACAATTTCCAGAATAAGCTTTCAGCTTGATAGATGTAGTATTTAAATCCTTATCACTTATTTTTGAATAATTCAGAAAACTTTTCGGTATAATATTAACATCAGCTCCAGTGTCCAACTTGAAATTTATTAAACTACTATTTATTTTTAATTTTGCTACCCAATCACTATCAGTCTTATTAATTTGATAAATTACCTGATCAGTGGAGTCCCTTTCCACAGCATATATACGACCTTTGCAGCTCCGAGCAAAGTGGTTCATGCGATTACACCGACTACATTTTTGTCTGTAAGCTGGGCACTTGTTTATTGCATCTTTAGAGGAAAACCATGCACTGTTCCACATCTACCGCACGGCCGCTGATATCGATTTTTAAACTTGATCGCCTTCTCATCGTTACGTAACGCACGCCCCTCGCTGCCGCCGGCGCCGCGCCCCTCCCATGATCGACTTGTACGTTTATTGTTCCGCAGATAATTCTTATTCTGATTTAAGTAATTCACATTGCACTCACTGCTACTGCTTCCGTGTATGTGATGTACTTGATGTTCTTGGTTTTCACTTTTTAGGGTTCCGTAGCCAAATGGCAAAAACGGAACCCTTATAGATTCGTCACGTCTGTCTGTCTGTCTGTCCGTCCGTATGTCACAGCCACTTTTTTCCGAAACTATAAGACCTATACCGTTGAAACTTGGTAAGTAGATGTATTATGTGAACCGCATTAAGGTTTTGACACAAAAATAGAAAAAAATCAATAAATTTTGGGGGTTCCCCATACTTAGAACTGAAACTCAAATTAATATTTTTCATCAAACCCATACGTGTGAGGTATCTATGGATAGGTCTTCAGAAATGATATTGAGGTTTCCAATATCATTTTATTCTAAACCGAAATACTTTGCGCGAGAGACACTTCCAAAGTGGAAAAAAGTTTGTCACCCCCCCCCCCCCCCCCCCCGTAACTTCTAAAATAAGAAAATGATTAAACTAAAAAAAATATATGATGTTCATTACCATGAAAACTTCCAGTGAAAATTGGTTTGAACAAGATCTAGTAAGGAGTTTTTTTTATATGTCATAAACTGCAATTTACCTTTCATTCAATCAACTCAAATATAAAAATTAAAAAAAAATACTACTACGGAACCCTTCATGGGCGAGTCCGACTCGCACTTGGCCGCTTATTATATTAAGTGCTTGTTTACGTGACATCTCCGCTAACCGGCAAATATCCAAAGCTTTAGTTAAGTTTATATCTGGCTCCCGCAGTAATCTTTCAAATAGTGCTATGTCATTAATTCCACATATTAATCTGCTACAAACTAACTCATCACGTAGATCCTTAAATTCACAATTAGCCGCCATCTTGTTGAGTTCAAAGACATACTGTTCAACTGATTCCAATTCTTTTTGTTCACGTTTGAAAAATTTATGTCTTTCTACAGCTAAATTCTTTTTTGGTATAAAATATTTATCAAACTGTTTCAATAATTCTTGTATTGTTTTACTTTCTTCTTTGAACTGGTCGAACACTTCGCGACATTTCTCGCCAATAACATGAAATAGAATATTTATTTGCACTTTATTTTCTTTCTTTGACAACTCCCACGCCTCGTAATAAATTTGTAAAGCTTTCTTCCAATTTGTCCAATTGTCTGCTTAAATTTCCGGTTGACACGTTTTCCACATCATTTTCGAACACGAACAGCTAGGGTGGCTGCAGAACTGACTCCATCTTCACTCTTTATTTTCTTCCGTGCGACTTTCACTCTTTATTTTCCTTAGCCACTTCACTTTTTATTTCTTATCTTAGTTTACTATTTCATGTCGATATTTTTATTTTTATTCCGGCTGCGCCATGTTAAATTATGTGATGCGTCAATGAAACACCGGGATGTGAGATAGACTGACTTTATTGGACCGACCTTATAAGTACCCTACACAATTGACATTTATCAAAATCATATATCTACAGACGGAGTCGCAGTAGGCAGCCGGGAGTCCGGTCGCACCGTGAGGACCGCAGCCGCAGCAGGCAGCCGGGAGGGCAGTTGCGCCGCGAGGGCCGCAGCCGCAGCAGGCAGTCAGGAAGGCAGTCGCGCCGCGAGTACCGCAGCCGCAGCAGGCAGCCGGGAGGGCAGTTGCGCCGCGAGGGCCGCAGCCGCAGCAGGCAGTCAGAAGGGAGTCGCGCCGCGAGTACCGCAGCCGCAGCAGGCAGCCGGGAGGGCAGTTGCGCCACGAGGGCCGCAGCCACAGCAGGCAGTCAGAAGGGAGTCGCGCCGCGAGTACCGCAGCCGCAGCAGGCAGCCGGGAGGGCAGGTGCGCCGCGAGGGCCGCAGCCGCAGCAGGCAGCCGGGAGGGCAGTTGCGCCGCGAGGGCCGCAGCCGCAGCCGCAGCAGGCAGCCGGGAGGGCAGTTGCACCGCGAGGGCCGCAGCCGCAGCCGCAGCAGGCAGCCGGGAGGGCAGTTGCACCGCGAGGGCCGCAGCCGCAGCCGCAGCAGGCAGCCGGGAGGGCAGTTGCGCCGCGAGGGCCGCAGCCGCAGCAGGCAGTCAGGAAGGCAGTCGCGCCGCGAGTACCGCAGCCGCAGCAGGCAGCCGGGTGCGCGGATGGACCGCGGGAGAGGCAGCCGCAGCAGGCAGTCGGAAGATAGAACGAGCTCTGGACTTCGCACGAAAAGGTCATGTAGTCCTACTTTTTCCTCTAAAGATATTAATCAAATAATCAAAACTATTAAAGATGTCTTACCGTCGCAGCCGTCAAGCCAAACCACAACACCGTTGAATAAGAGTTTAGATCACAAAAATATAATTCCTGAATTCAATCCTTCTGAAAAAAATCAGCGTATTGATGTTTGGCTCCGTAAAGTTAACAAATGTGCAGAGGTTTACGGCTGGGGACGAAAAGACAAAAGTACATTTTGCCATGCAAAAACTTGCTGGGCTAGCCAAGACCTGGTACAAGAGCCTGAACATGATTTTGTTTATTTGGGAAGAGTGGCAAACGAAATTGATGAATGCTTTTCCCTATGAACAGAATTACGGACAGGTTTTGGAAGACATGCTTAAGCGCAAGAGTAGGCCGAATGAACAAATATAAATTTATTATTATGAAAAGCTAGCATTACTAAATCAATGCGAAATTACTGGTAGACGTGCCGTTGATTGCATCATTCACGGCATTACCGCTAGAACTATGAGATCGAGTGCTTTAGCACTGCGGTGCGGTATGAGGGGCCTGACCAACTTTTAAAATTTTTGCTAAGCAACAATAAAGAACTTTCTACACAGACACTACCGTTTAGGGACAGAAACGTTAATACAATAGATAGCAAACAAAATAGTAAGGCAAATGGGAAAGTTAACCCTAATTTATATTGCTACAATTGTAGGGAAAAGGGGCACCCATTTTCTAGGTGTACAAACCCCTTGGTTAAATGTGGGAATTGTGACAAGATTGGACACAAGCCCGAGGCCTGTAGAGCAAAACAAGATTTGGTATCGTCAAAAACTGATAGTGTGGCCAAAACTATGTGTATCTCGAACGCCAATCCGAGTCATAAGTTTATAAAGCAAGTTACCGTTAACGGTCTCCCACTGGAAGCTTTTGTTGACCTAGGTAGTGAAGTTAGTCTCATCAAAGAACTCTTGTATTAATAGTTTTGGACTGAGTCATGATCAGCGTCCAACAGTAATGAGAGGTTTTGGCAATAGTGTTGTGGAATCTATAGGCTCTGTTAACCTTGAAATAACTATTGATGATGTGGTAGCTTCCGTTTGGTTTAGAGTTGTAGACAATTGCTTTTTAGATAAGCCTATGCTTGTTGGTCAGACCTTTTCCGAACAGCCGCATATAGTAATTTATAAAGACGCGAATAAACTACAATTCATGCACGTTGGTTCAGAACTGCCAAACCCTCCGGATGAGAACGTCTGTTCCGACAGAGTTAGTTTAGTAGCGCATTACAATTTATATGGTGTCGCCAGTATTAAGGCCGCATTGGATACGTCATATACCGGTAGTGTGATGCTAGAGACCAAATTAGTAGGGAAACCAAATCAACAGTTTGTAATCTGCGGTGGTGTATACGAGGTGCGCCAGGGTTTTCTGTTTGTTACGATTACACCATGCTCCATCCCGTGTTTACTTCAAGGAAAATTCATATTTTCGCGAGCTGAGAGAATTCAAAATGTATACAGGCTCGATAGTGTAGTCTCTCAAATATCAGAATCGGTTTTGCAGTCTAACAATGATTTACCTAATCAATTTGATAAAAGTCAGATACGGCTTGGAGAATCTGTTTCTGATAGTAATAAAGCTAAGCTTATAGAACTCCTTCGTCGTCATGGGGATTGTTTTGCTCACGACCTGGCGGACCTTGGTTGCACCAATATTGCCGAAATGAAAATTGAATTGAATAGCAGTTCGCATCGATGCACCGTGCGCGTTGCACGTCAAGGCGATGATACACTCCCCGCCTCCTTCTAACGCGATTCCGCGAGTAATACGAGACAATGACACGATTTGTGTTGATACTTCCAAATGTGACACGTGCAAAGTTGTAGTCAATAAGCTACTAGCCTTTGTACATAACAAAGTTGACACTTTACCCGAGATAGAAATCGTACAGATATGTATGAATGCGTATAAAACGGAAGACATTGAAGCTGCTAGGTTACTGGCGTTTAGGCTAATAGCCCCTACGAAAAAGGTTATGAGGAGAAAGGAAGGAAGTGAGCAGAAAAGTCTATTGGAAATTATTAGGCTTATTAAAGAATGTGAAAATGGAAGCTTACCAATGTCTGCATGTGTTAATCTAAATAAATTACCGCCTGTGTCATTTGATTACGTAGACGTGACAACATTTCTGAAACAAATGGCTATACTCCAAAAGGACGTGGCTGAGATGAAATCAGTTAAAAAATCTGATCCAGAAAGCGGAGTATCGTCGGATGATATACTACACCTAAAGAAGGAACTTGACGAGGTTAAAAATATCTTGACGAAGTTACAATCCGTTCCTCCTGCAGAGATACACCCATCTCCTAGACCTTATCGTAGTGATAAGGAGACAGGAAATGTGCACTGTTCGAATGAATCAACTTGCGAAGTCGTAGGTATGAACGAGCATGAATTACATAATACGACTGTCAATATAATCAATCCGAGCCCGGTGCACCACACTAGGACGAAAAGAGGGGCGCGCGGCAGCGGAGGGAGTGTACCGCGGCCTGCGCCCGCTCTAGCGGTGACTCATACAGCCGCTGAATCACCCGCGAGCCGTACTTCGTTAGCAGTGCAACAGCTGACCGATGCGAACGATGTCTCGCGCACTGCTACATACGCCGAGACTATAAGGACCCAAAATGATTTGCAGACACATACAGATAAAGATGGTTTTACCACAGTAACGTATAGGAAGAATAATAGGTAAAAAAATATAGGTATAGAAATACAAGAGGAACATTAGAAAATAACAGCAAGCTGCAGGCGGCGGAATCTCTGGCATATGTTTATCTATTACGTATACAAAAGAACACTACGGTTAACGATATAAAGGAGTACATGAGGGACATGAAAGAAAACTGTGTGGATGTAGAATTGCTGTGTGTAGAACAAGAGAAACTAATTTTAACTTTTTTAAAATATCAATACAATCTTAAAAAATTGGTAATATTTTAAGGGATGAATTTTGGCCGTCGGGATTGGTTTTTCGACGTTACCGACAGCAACGTCCATCCTCTATGGGTGCTACCGCTATACCTACAACTCATAATGGATATACGCCCAAACAGTAATGAAATCGTTGTGGCTTCTGTTAACTGCAAAAACGTTAAAAGATCCGCGCAACATATTCGTGACTTATGCAGGAGCGTAGATGTTCTTGCATTGCAAGAAACTTGGCTGATGCCACATGACCTGGGATTCATTAACGAAATCGATAAGGAGTTTTGCTGCAGTGCGAAGTCATCCATGGATACATCAGCTGAGATCATACGCGGACGTCCCTACGGTGGTAACGCTTTATTGTGGCGCGCAAACTTGTTTACGTCGTCAGAAATAATACAGTGCAGTAGTGACCGTATTATAGCTGTGAGACTGTCCCGTGATGATCGCAGTATGCTAATATTTAGTGTGTTGTGTGTTGCCCTGCAATAGTGAAAATAGTCTGCCCGAATTTACTCAATGCCTTGCGGAAATTAGTGCAGTGATAGAAGCCTCCGAAATAGAAAGTGTTCTCATGCTCGGCGACTTTAACGCGCACTCTGGTACGCTTTTCGGAAAGGAACTGGTAAAGTATTGTAGTGAGCAGTGTTTGCGCTGTGTGGACATAGATCGATTGCCGCCTGACTCATACACGTTTGTAAGCGAGGCGCACGGCACGTGCTCCTGGCTCGACCACGTCGCCGCGACTGCCGCCGCGGACAGATTGATAACAGATGTTTTTATTATGTACGAAGCCTCTTGGTCAGATCATATGCCGCTAGTCATTAAATGTAATTTTAATTCAATAATACCGAAAGCTATTTATAATTCAGAAAACAATTCAAGTATCTTTAAATGTATTTGGGGTAAGAGGGACGCAAACCAAATAAATGCCTATTCAAATTTATGTAATGATGATTTCCTATATATTTGAAATAACTTTGATAAGTATACATTTCACTGTGATAACGATTTTAATAAGATTGACCAATTATACTGTGATATTATTAAAATACTTCAGTCTTCGTCAGAACGAGCTTATAACAAGCCCAGTATGGATAATAAGAAAGTGGTAGGGTGGAATTTTCACGTCAAACATTTACATGCAGCGGCGCGTCGGACGTTTGGCGAATGGGTGTTCCACGGTAGACCATGTTCGGGATATAACTATAATAATATGACGGTCGCTCGTAAGGAATTTAAAAATGCTCTTAAATATGTACAAAATAATCAGGAAAAAATTAAATTGGACATGTTGGCTCGACATCATGCAACAGATCTCAACTTTATTAGGTTTTGGAAAGAAGTTAAAAAGTTAAACTATAGAAGTACTTTGCCAAAAAAGAAGCTGAAGAAAATAAGAAACGTATCGCTAACCTTTTTAGTAACCATTTTAATGTAAATACTAAATCAAAAATAGAAAAAAACAACAAAGACAATAATGTTAAAACATTTGGTGGTAGTTATGGCGGGGATACTTGCCACGTGACTGCTATATGAAGAGGGGCAAGTCTCCCGGCCATGACGGCCTCAGTATAGAACATTTGCTGTATGCGGGCCAACATGTCTGTGAAGTGCTGGCGCGTTTTTATAGTCTATGTGTGATTGCTACTTACCGAGCGAACTCACACGTACTCTAGTCGTTCCTATAATTAAAAATAAGACTGGTAATATCTCGAGCATGGCCAATTACCGACCGATTTCACTGGCAACTATAATGGCCAAGGTGCTTGATCGAGTTATTCATCAAAAAATGAACCCTTCTGTTGTTATTGACGATGGTCAGTTTGGATTTCGCCCTAATCTCTCAAAAGATTTAGCAATTTTTTTCTCTTAAACAAGTAATTAAGTACTATAAAGTTCGTGGTACAACTGTTTACGCATGTTTTCTCGATCTAAGTCGTGCTTTTGATACAATAAACCACGACTTACTTTGGGAAAGGATGCGTAACACAGATATTAACCCTGAAATCGTTGATCTCCTAGCGTTTTGGTACCGAAATCAAACGAATAATGTAAAGTGGGATAGTGAAATGTCTGATACTTACAGGTTGTCATGTGGAGTGAGGCAGGGTGGGCTCACCTCGCCCGACCTATTTAACATCTATGTTAATGATCTGATTGTGGAGCTGAGCAGGACTCCAGTCGGACTAATGCTTGATAATAGTTATATAAATAACCTAAGTTATGCAGATGACATGGTGCTGCTCAGCTCCTCAATCAAAGGATTACAGAAACTAATATCTATCTGTGAAGAATACGCAAAAAAGCATGACTTAGTTTATAATGTAAAAAAGACAGAGATGGTGGTGTTTAGGTCGGGAAAGGGGCCTAAGTTTATACCCAGTCTGACTCTAGATGGGGAGCCTGTAAGAATTACGACCTCTTTCAAGTACCTTGGCCATATAGTGACCTCGTCTTTAAAAGACGATGAAGACATCGAGTGACATCGCCGATCGTTGTGTGTTGTTGGCAATATGTTAGCCAGAATTTTTTTTAAAGCCTCTAATGACGTGAAGGTTACACTTTTTAGGTCTTACTGCCAGTCTTTTTATACATGTCAACTCTGGATAGACTATACGCAAAAATCTTATGATAATATAAGGGTAGCGTATAACAACATCTTTAGGCACCTTATGGGGCTGAAATCTTGGTGTAGTGCCTCTGGGATGTTTACAGAGGGACGTGTCAATACTTTTAGCGCCATACACCGTCACCGCGTAGCAAATTTTATGTCCAGGGTTGCCATGTGTAAAAACAGCATTGTACAGAGTCTGGCAGAGAGACTTGTATCTACCGATACCTACAGACACTGGTTGGCTATTGCCGCCACGTTAAAGTAATTCTTTGATTAAAAATTTTAAATTTTAAATGTATTGTGAACAATTTTATTTTTAAATTGTATTTTATTTTATTTTTATTTTATTTTATATTAACTATGGATCTTTTGTGTCTGCAATAAAGCATATTATTATTATTATTATTATAGCCAACGCCCAGTGGTTTATAGACCGTACCGCCTGTCACATCATGAACGCGAAAAGTTTAGGGCTATGATAGATGAAATGCTGCAAGCAGGAATTATCAGAGAATCCGTGTCTAACTGTGCTAGCCCGATAATTCTAGTGCGAAAAAAAGGTGGCGGTATGCGGTTGTGCGTTGATTTTAGACTTCTTAATTCAATTACAGTAAAATAGCGATACCCCATACCCGTGATTGAAGACGAGATAGCTAGGTTATCAGGGCAGGCGTGGTTCATCACGCTGGATTTAATGTCTGGATATTATCAGGTACCGATTGCTGAGGAGAGTAAGCACCTAACATCGTTCGTCACGCCGGACGGACAATACGAGTACAACGTATGCCGTTCGGCTTGGCTAACGCACCCGCGGTATTTCAGCGCATGATGAACCTCGTTCTGGGTTCAGCTCGATTCAATAGAGCCATGGTTTATATAGATGATCTGCTTATTTTTGGTAAAACCGCATCCGAATGTTTGGATCGATTAGAAGAAGTCCTCACATTACTGAAGAAAGCCAACCTCAAACTAAATTTGACCAAATGTGTAGTTTCCTTCAAAACACAATTAATAGGCCTAGGGTTCGAAATTAGTGCGAGTGGCATGAGACCGGGCAAAGCCAAAATCCAAAGCGTCATTATTTCCCCCGTCCAGAAAACGTGCATAGTGCTCGACAATTTCTTGGCCTAGTCAGCTACTTTAGAAAGTTCATTCAGGGCTTTGCACAACTAGCCCATCCTATAACCAAACTTCTAAAAAAGAACGCAAGCTAGGAGTGGTCTAATGAACAAGAAGAGTCATTCACTGCTCTTAAAGCAAAATTAACTGAATGACCTGTCCTAGCCATTTATGATCCAAAGGCGGAAACCGAACTCCATACAAACGCCAGTAGAATAGGTGTCGGGAGTATATTACTACAACGTACTGAGGGGAGCGAGGGTTCCTTCCATCCTGTAGCATTTTACAGCCGCCAGACAACGCCTGAGGAGCGGAACTTCCACTCTTACGAGTTAGAAACGATAGCTATAGTTTGCGCGCTCAAAAAACTAAGAGTGTATTTGCTAGGAAAGTCATTCAAAACAATTACTGATTGCAGTGCACTAAGATGGGATATGAGCAAATTAAAAAAATCACTTGGATTGCGTAGGATTTTATTATAGCGAAAATTATAACACAACTAGCGGCCATTGAGAGCAAGGAAGGAAGGTTACCTTTATAAGTCAGTATGACAGTTTAATCTGACAGATGGTTGTGACATTGACATTTTGTCTTAGGTTTATTTTACCAACACTAGCCCTTAAACTAATACATAATGCAATGAAAATTATTAGGCAACATTAACATGTTAACAATTTCAAAACAACAAACTTATAACCTAACTTGCATAAACATTTGCGACACAAACTTCAAATGTTTCTCCTTTGTTAAAGACTTAGTTAATACATCGGCTAACATTTCATCAGTAGGAATGTAACATAAGTTAATGAGTTTCCTATTTACCAAATCTCTCATAAAATGATGCCTAATATCAATGTGTTTTGTCCTGGAATGACAAACAGAATTATTACAAAGTTTCTGTGCAGATTGATTATCATTATATAAATAATTTTACATATAATTCCAATACACTCATTGACAAAAGTTTGTATAAACAATGCTTCTTTACTAGAGTCGGAGATAGCCATGTACTCAGCCTCAGTACTAGAGAGTGCTACTGTGCGCTGCTTACGACTTTCCCAAGATACTATAGAGTTACCAAGACTGAAAACATACCCAGTGTAAGACCTGCGATCCAGCTGATCCCCTCCCCAGTCTGCATCTGTGAATCCTGTAATTTCGAATACACCTTTTTTAAAAACAAGTTTATAATCTTGTGTTCCCTGTAGATAGCGCAAAATTCTCTTTGCAGCTTTCCAATGGCTTTCACCATAGTAGTTGTTGAATTGGCTTAAATAGCTCACACTGTGTGCTATATCCGGTCTGGAACAGACAGCCAAATACATCAAGTAACCTATAAGGCTTCTATAGTCAAAATTACATTGTGATACTTCCTTCCTTTTGTAACTTTAGACCAACTTCCATAGGAGTCTTGATCGGTTTGCATTCTGTAATATTAAATTTTGTTAAAATACGCTTGATGTAACTTCATTGATCCAATGTTATACTTTCATCTTGTAATTTAGTAATTTTCATTCCCAAGATTGAATTGGCTGTTCCCAGATCCTTCATTTTGAATTCTTCCAAAAGTTTCTTCTTAATAATATTCTTCTTTAGTGATGACGGTGATGAAAATAATATAATATCATCAACATATAATGCAATGACAATAATTTCATCATTATGGTTATATATAAACACACATAGTTCTGAAGATTACCTTTTAAATTGCAATTTATTGATTAAAACATAGTTAATTTTTTCGTACCACGCTTTTGCCGCCTGTTTTAGGCCATAAATTGCTTTGTTCAATTTGTAAACTTTCTTTTCATTTCCTGGAAGGACAAATCCTTCTGGCTGTTCCATGAAGACGGTCTCAGTCAAATCTCCATTTAAAAATGCTGTTTTTACGTCTAGATGTTCGACAGACATATCTAAATTAGCAGCCAAGGCCAGCAGTATTCGTATAGTTGAATATCTTACAACAGGTGCAAAAGTTTCATAGAAATCGATTCCATATTTTTGGGTGTACCCTTTTGCTACTAACCGTGCCTTATATTTGACTAATTCACCATCCAGCCCTCTCTTTTTGCTAAAAAGCCATTTACATTTTATTGGTTTTGTCCTTCAGGTAAATCCATTACAGTCCAACATTTATTTGCAAGAAAAGAGTTATACTCATTGTCAATAGCTTCCTTCCATTGTATGGTCTCTCTGCTTTCCAATGCCTGTTTCACCGTAGTTGGGATGCCCTCCTTATTTATTACTTCAGCTAGCCCCGCAAACAGAGACTCATCACTGACGGCGTCCTCAAAGGATGTTGTGGTGTCTGATGTCATGCTTGCGGTGTCTGGAATGTAAGTTAAATCGGACGAGTCATCTGTGCTTTCACTGTCATCCAGGTGAAACATTGTCTGCCTACGGTTCTTAATTGTGTCATCAGACAGTGCACTCTCATCTATAGACGAATCTAATGTTATAGAGGATTGATTTACAATACTTTCTGGATTAGTTTCATTTGAATCTCCACTGCTATTTTCAATAGATGTGCTTTCAGGCAATAACATGATATCTTGCCTATTATTATCATCATCATGTGACACATTTTTAAAAATAAACTCATTTTCCACAAATGTAACATGTCTTGCATTGACACATTTCTTTGGACATGTTGGATCTATTAACCTGTAGCCTTTTGAATTTTCACAATAGCCTACAAAGACCATTTTCTTACATTTTGTATCAAGTTTTCGACAATTTTCAATTAAGGAATATGCTGTGCAACCAAAAATGCGTAAATGACTCACATCAACTTTTCTTGATGTCCACATTTCTTCTGGAGTTGCTCCTCTCACTGCTTTTGATGGTGATAAGTTTTTCAGGTAAGTAGCCGTGTTAGCAGCTTCAGCCCAAAACTTCTTACTGAGACCAGTATCTTCCAGCATACAACGAGCCTTATCTATGATAGTACGGTGACATCTTTCCGCAATGCCATTCTGTTGACTACAGTGAGGTACCGTGGTCTGATGTATCACTCCGCATGTCTTCATGTATTCCTGAAAAGCACAGTTAATATATTCTCCTCCATTGTCACTCCTTAATACTATTATTTTTCTACCAGTTTGATTCTCTGCCATAGCTTTGAATTGTTTAAATTTTTCAAATACTTCGGTTTTATTTTTTATGAAACATATAAAAGTTTTTTTAGAGAAATCATCTACAAAAATCACAAAATAACGAGCACCACTAAAGGATGGCGTCTGCATAGGGCCACACACATCTGTGTGAACTAACCCTAATAATTCTGAGCTTCTACTTTGAATTTTCTTTGGAAAAGGTAATTTTGTTTGTTTACATATTGTAGGACTCTCACAAACTGAGTTCATGGCAGCCTCACAACTCATAGCATTCTCTACAGTATCTAACTGATAAATACCATTAGACAAAGTACCTGTGGCTATTGTTTCAGTACCATCATAAATTTTACAAGCATCAGATCTAAAAATTACTTTATAATTGCTACTTTATAATTAATAACTACCTTTCTATTGAGTTCACTCACTGATAATAAATTTGCAGAGAGCTGAGGAACATAATAAACATTGCTTATTGTCCTTAAACCAGATGTTAACATGATTTTAACACTACCATGTCCGCTAGTTATCACTTTGTCACCATTAGCCACGTTCACCTCCAACGGTCTCGAGCACTGAATGTTATACATCAAATGTTTATTGTTGCACATATGATTTGTTGCACCGGAGTCTATATACCACTCATTGTTCTGAATATTTACCGATACTGCTGTCAACAGGGTCTTATCCTTGGACAGAGGAGTATTCTTCAAATTGCTTTTCTGGTTCTTTGGACAGTCCTTCTTCATATGTCCAGCCCTTTTGCATCTAAAACATTTGAAGATCTTTTTTGTAACAAAAGCATTCATGTCAGAATGTCCTGATTTGTCATCTCTCCGCTGCTGCTTCTGTACCAGTTTTGTCTTGACCATTTTACAGGTGAGTTTCACACTTGAGTTCTCTAGAGCCATGATGAGAGGGTCGTAGTCAGTAGTCAAACCGCTCAACATAATTACAGCCATAAATTCATCATCAAGTTTTGATCCGATGTCGTCCAACTGCTGTCCAAGTTTTAAAATCCGTGAAATATAGCTTTGCATGCTCTCCGCTTCGCTCAACTTCATCCCAAATAGTGATCTCAGCAAACCCAGATGCCTACAAAGACCTTTATCTTCGTATGCACGCTGTAAACTTGTCCATGCGTCAAAAGCTGTTGTAGCTTTACGTACATGCTGCAATGCCGATGGCCCCACAGACAAACAAATCTTGCTTCTTTTCGTCTTTACAAGTTGCGGCCGATTCTGCTGACGCCACGCAGTCGTATAAGTCTTCATGCATGAGTACTATTTTAATCATAAATTTCCAATTGTTGTAATCTTCTATTCCTTTTAATTTTTCCACCGGAATGCCAACGGGAAATCCAGACGAAGTCATGGTTATATCGCGAGTCGCTACTAGGCCAACCAGTCTCACGCCGACACGCAATCCACGATACTATGTGTGGATATATAGTTGCAGATTTGTCCAAAATATTTACTTGCGGGACGCATTAAACGTCCCTGGGCCCATAACCAGATGGGATATGAGCAAATTAAAGAAATCACTTGGATTGCGTAGGATTTTATTATAGCGAAAATTATAACACAACTGGCGGCCATACAAGATGAGAGCAAGGAAGGAAGGTTACCTTTTTAAGTCAGCAGCTGATAAGTCGATTGAGCTTAAATAGCGTGTGCCACGTAAATTATCCAAAATTGAACTAATATACGGTACTGGATATGAGTCTTTGACCGTGACATCATTGAGTTTCCTTGCATCAAGGCAGAATCTCCATGAGCCGTCTTTTTTAGGGGTCATAACAACGGGATTAGACCATGGTGATTTAGATGGTGCCATCACTCCAAGTTGAAGCATCCGGTCTACTTCCTCATTTAATGCTTTTAGTTTGACCGGTGAAAGAGGGTAGTATCTTTGTTTTATTGGTGGTCCCGTTGTTTTGATCCTATGTTCTACCAAAGATGTTTTACCTAGGCCTCGCTCTTCCGTACTAATTGATTTAAATTTTTGTATTATTTTATCAAGTTGAACTGATTCAAGAGGAGAGAGGTCGTGTTTTGGAACAATGGCACATATTGACTCATATGGCTTTGGTATGACTGTTGATATACTATTTGAATCTCTAAATTTAGATAAGTCTATTAAATCTAGTGTAATTATAGAATCCATGCCAAAAATAAAATTATCGGATACCGCTGGGATTACCATAAACTCAATATTATAAGTGGAACTTCTGAAATTGACTGGTAATAGAATTTTACCTATTACCTCAACGACAATGTCGTGTATAAAAAAAAAAGAGAAAGGATGAGTGAATAATGAATGTGATGTGATATAGGTTCCTCTATCGGTGACGAATAAATATGTAATCTTTACATCGACAACGAAGGCCTCTTACCTACCAAGTTGCTGGTTCGACATTCCACGACATTAATTCTTGGCGGGATGATATCATTAATAACGCAGGTTACAGTGCATGCTATTTATTTAAGGAACAGACTCCGCTGAAGGCGGACTAGAAATACAATCGGGACGACTGAAGTCGAACCGCAAAACTAAGATTTCAAATCGCTAAAGGCGAGATTGGTGAATGTGCCACACTGCCTAAAACTAACCGCACTACTAGTTGGTAAAACACAAGAGGGGTACCTGGCCAGGACCGTATACTACTGTCTACGTGCACTTATGCCGCTCCGTTCCGTTTATCCGACGAACACGACGTGTCCTACTCTTCTGGAGATCATAGGTTGGCACGGAGTGGCTTCGCTCGTCAGGTCCTCGCTGCGGTGGCGTTGCTCCAGCGTGACAGCGCCTCAATTTATGCCCGCCAGGCTCCCGTGGCGCCAAGCCGAGCAGAGGTTGGCACGACGGAAGGCGGCTGCAGTGGCGTGGATCCGTGTAGCGACGCCTTCGGGTCGCCGGCGACGAAATTGGGCTTCGCGCGGCATGCAGCCCACGGATCCCTTAAAGCTGCACCCTACGGCGGCTGCGCCGGAGAGCGCTAAGCGCGTCCAGGGGCGGCGATGCACCACGTGGCGGGATGCCAGCACATGGTCCGTTGTTCCCGAAGCGGAGGCGGCGATGGACGCATATTTTTCAATACACGCGGCTGCGCGCGACAATCAACTCCAGTCCTTGATCCCGTTACAGGATACGGGAACCGCACACTAACTAATTAACATTTCGCTTTGCACCATGCCACCATGTCGGAAGACAAACCAAGAGAGCCTCCATTCGGTTTCGGCCTCCACTGTATCTAAAAACGTTCCTTTCCACTCCACTTCGCGTTACGTCAAACCAACTAGCAGCTTTTCAACATTGGAAAGCATTTTAATCAGACTAATACTTGTTGGTGTTTATAATGTTTTATCGAGACAATATTATTTATTATCAAGCTATCATCTTCTGTAATTCCTCCTCTGAGTCCGCAAGTATTACTTGGTCATCGGCATAGAGAAGGCATTTGATTAATAACTCATCCATTCTAACACCACATTCATCATCTTTCAAATCTGTCAAACAACTGTCCATGAATAAGTTGAACAGCCAAGGCGACGCTACACATCCCTGTCTAACACCTTTTTCGATGTTTAACCAGTCTGTGTATTCGCCGTCAATTCTGACACAAGCACTGGAATTCCTATAAAGAGATTTCAGTGCTCGGATCAGATGGCTGCTCAGCCCATACGCAGACAATGTTGACCACAGTTCATTTCTCACCACTCTGTCATAGGCCTTTTCTAAATCTACGAAGATGCAATAGACTTTTCGACCTTTGGCCAAAAGCTTCTCTAAAATGCATCTTAAAGAAAAGACCTGATCCGTGCATCCCATACCGTTTCTGAATCCCGCTTGTACATTCCATAACTTCTCTTCGGTATTTTTCACCACCCTTTCTATCAAGACCTTTGCATACAATTTGCCGACAACGCTGAGATTATGTCGCCTATTATAAGGTAATTTTCTCTTGTAGGGTATTTATTTACCAATGTTCACAGTTCAGTAATAAATCTATATTTTGAGGTTTTCGGTGGCCGGTATGTCGCACATAGATTGAGTTTATAGTTGTTTATACATATTTCGCCGGTTATACATTCGAATTCTAGTGGACTAATTATGTTAGATCTCTGAAATGAGATTGATTTATGAACATACAACAAAATTCCACCACCCTTACGTACCTGTCTTAAGTCTGAGTATAGATTATAATTTGATAAGTTATACATCTGTAGTTGATCATTTTTTATGTTAACTTCAGTTAAAACGATACAATGAATGGTGCGATTAAAGTCAAAGTCAAAGTCAAAGTCAAAGTCAAAGTCAAAAATTTTTATTCAATGTAGGATAAATTTATCTCTTATTGAAGGTCATTTTTTGTAAATATTATTTTAGTGCAAAAGCTAAAAACTACTAGCGTTTCGGAACGACCACTGCTGGGAAGATTACGCCGAAAGAAACCCAGTTCAGTATTGGTCCCTACCCAGCCTGATGGGCTATGTTACAATTACAATACAGATTTACACTTAAGCTATACATTTAAATTATACAATTACAATTTGCAGACAACTATTTCCAAGAATTTTTCTCAGATGATGATAAGTAGTCATTTACATGATAATACGCATTTTGTAATAAATGATTTTTAACGGCTGTCTTAAACTTAGTTAATGGTAATGCTACTATATCATCTGGAATTTTATTATAGAGGCGCAAGCCGAGACCCACAAAAGATTTTTTTGTTTTCTCTAACCGCAAAGCTGTGATGGCTAATTTATTTTTATTTCTCGTGTCAATACTATGAATGTCACAATTTCTCTTAAATGAGTGTATATTCTGACGCACGTACATAATGTTCGCATAGATGAATTGCGAAGGGAGGGTCAAAATATTTATGTCTTTAAATAGTTCCCTCAAAGACTCTCTAGCACCTAATTTATATATAAATCTGATAGCGCGTTTTTGTAAAACAAATATGCTATTTATATCTGCAGCGTTACCCCATAGCAATATTCCATAGGACATAACACTGTGGAAGTACCCAAAATATACCAAACCCGCTGTATCAACGTCAGTCATTTGCCTAATTCTTCTAACCGCATAGGCCGCAGAGCTAAGTTTTCCAGCTAATTTTTTAATATGGGCACCCCATTGCAACCCTGAATCAAGCGTTATTCCCAAAAATGTTGTGGTATCAACCATATCTACTGCTTCCTTATCAATAAATAATCGTGTTGGAACTTTTGTAACATTTGGAAAGCAGAACTTTACACATTTCGTTTTTTTTGCATTTAATACTAAATTATTTGCTGTAAACCAATCCAACACTTGCGACAATATATTATTCATCTCATCAGAGGTGTCAGTTTTCCTATCTACGCTGAAAACAAGGGAAGTGTCATCAGCAAAAAGTACAGCCTTACAATCTTTTACATAATATGGTAAATCATTAATATAGATCAGGAACAACAAAGGACCCAAGATAGAACCCTGGGGCACACCCATCACTACGGTTGATCCTTCAGATTTTACTTGATTTACACTAACTTTTTGAATTCGGCTACTCAAATAAGATTTAATCAATTCAAGAGCCTTCCCTTTTATTCCGTAGTGCTCAAGTTTGGATAGAAGGGTTTTGTGGTCTACACAATCAAAGGCTTTGGAGAGGTCACAAAAGACACCAATTGCATTCTGACAACACTCCCAAGCATCATAGATGTTTTGTAAAAGTGCAACACCTGCATCCGTTGTTGATCGACCCTTAGTAAATCCATACTGATCACCATGGAACAGACTATTTTTGTTGAAAAAATCTAATAATTGGTCAAAAATTATCTTTTCGAATATTTTGCTCAATGCTGGCAGAATAGAAATGGGGCGGTAATTTGTTGGATCATTTCTGTCACCAGTCTTAAATAGAGGGATAACTTTACTTAACTTCATCATGTCAGGGAAAGATCCCGCGTCTACACATTTATTAAATATGGAAGCTAAGTAAGGCGCAATTACATCTATAATATTACTTATAACGGATACAGAAATGTCCCACAAATCACCAGTTTTTTTATTATTCAAGCTTTTAAAAGTATCAATGATATTTTTAGGTGTGACGTATTTGAATATTAGCCTATCTTTACATTTAGGTACGCAATTGGTTAATAGCTTTTTTGATTTCCTAGATGAGGACATTAGTGGGGCAGTTGTATTTAGGGGAATGTTTGTGAAAAAGTTCTCAAAGTATTGTGCGACATATTCACTAGTGTCTAGAACCTTATTGTTAATGTTTAACTCAATTTTATTTACTCGTTGCTTGTTTATCCCGGTTTCAGTGTTAATAATATTCCAGGTTGTCTTTATTTTATCTTTAGAATTTAGAATAGCTTTCCTGGTGTATAATGATTTCGCGCATAAACATACTTTTTTAAAAAGCTTTGAGTAAGTTCTAACGTAATTAATGAAATTAGGTGTTTGGTTATAAGCTTTCATAGCTAATAATTCATATAGCCTATTCCTACTAATATGAATCCCTGTGGTAGCCCATTCGCTAAACTTTTTCCGATTACGTTTCTTTCCCTTTTTAAGTGGAAAATTATTATTAAATTCTGATTCAATCACACCGAACATTTTATTATACAAAATATCCGGATCATCCCGAGTTTCTTCAATTAACGGTAATTTTTTCGAAACTGTATCCCTAAATTTTTTAATTTTATCTTTAGTAATAGCTCTGTAGGTTATTTCAGGTAATTCTACTTCTGCTGCGTTGTTGGCAAATTTCA
This sequence comes from Acrobasis consociella, assembly GCA_963555685.1. NCBI lineage: Eukaryota > Metazoa > Arthropoda > Insecta > Lepidoptera > Pyralidae > Acrobasis > Acrobasis consociella. Next base: position 12,437,973 of record OY743125.1, on the reverse strand, counting down.
CGAACTGACCAAAATGATCAGAAGTTATATTTTTAATTATAGCTTTATCAACAGCAGTGCAATCACAGAAAACATTATCTATACATGTTTTAGAGTCGCCTTGTATTCTAGTTGGTTCTAAAAATAAATTGAACAAATTGAATGACTTAAATAAATTCAAAAATCTAATACATTCGGTGCTATCAGACGCTAATAAATCTACGTTAAAGTCGCCACACAATATTATGTTTTTGCGACATGAACTTAATTTTCTCAAAACATCTTCAATTACAGTTTCTAAAGTATTAAAGTCAGCTTTTGGGGGTCTGTACGCGCATACTATAATACAATTTTCTAGTTCAACACAGGATAATTCAACAATACTTTCAACCGACAGGCTCACAATATCCTTGCGTTCTTTACATTTTACATCATTACGTGTTAAAATTAAACTGCCTCCTTTTTCATTAATCTTTTTAATAAATAAACTAGAGACTAAATAATTATCAATATTAAATTGTACTTGATGTGACTGCAAAAAGTGTTCAGTTAAACATACTACATGTAAATCCCTATCGTTTGCATATAATTCTAATTGCAATAATTTGGTAGTCAGGCCCTGAATATTTTGGTGAATAATATTTAAGTCTTTGGCCTTGACTGTTGTCTTTTTCATTAGTTTAAATCAGACTGAGTATCTCCAGCTATGGTACATTCAGCACTACAATGTACTGTGTTTAATTTAGAGTTACTAGTTGTACTATTTACAACACTACTTTGTATATTATAAGCTACTAATGTAGCTAAGAGTCGCTTATATCTAGGAGGCAGATACATAGTATCTAGAGTCAACTTAAAATTACAAATAAATTTATTTATATCTAAATAAAAAATAAAGTCACCGTGACAATAAGTCATATTGTACAGATGTACATTTAAATCATATATGTGCCTGTTACTTTTACTGTCTAAATTGTCTGAATATGGAAAGGCACTTATGATAAATCTACAATCTTTTTTTGTTTTAAATCTTTGATTTTGTCTATACCTTTTTTTAAGTTCCTTCCTGTAATAGAGGAACTGTCACCACACATTATTAAAATTGTGGTATGTTGGTCTATGTCATTATAATTTATGTTATTTATTAGGTTTAAAAATGTGACCCCGGGTGTGCATACATTTAATACTGAACATTCACTGTTCAGGTTATTATAAATCATACTACTAAGATCTTGACCTAACTTATCAGAATATATTAATAATTTTTTACAAATCATTTTTCTATTTATGCTATTATCAATTGTTTCTATTTTGGATTGTACATCATTTTCTACATGAGGGTATTTATTTATACTTAGACTTATACCGCAGTCAACAGTAGGGGATGGGGTTGAGTCCGTGACAGGTGATTCCGTAACCACTGTCAGGGGAACACCGTCAGATACTAAACTAATTTCCCTATTTTCTTCTAAAATTAACTCATATTTTTTTGTGAGATTTTTTAATGTAGCCTGCAATGTTGAGATTTGTGACTCTAGCTCAAACATCTCAGTGTCATATATGCGACAAGCCATATTAAGGTTTTTTTCACAACAGTTAAGTTCCTTGATTAAAGATAATTTTTCTTTTCTTAATTGATTAATACTTTTCTTATTTTTATTCCTAGACAGTAGTTTTTGATTAGAATTTATTATTATGTTTTCAAGGCTAGCAAAGTTTTAGTTGGTCGATCTAATATTGACATGAAAGAATATTAGTGAATTAGACGAGCTAGGCACACTATCCGCAAAGTCATTCCATGTAGGGCAGTTTGTTTCAATAAAATTGAGATTGTTTACTAACATTGCCATTTATTTATTTTAAATTAAGAGGTGTATACACCTAAGTGAACCTTCAAGAACCAGGAAAATAACAAGAAATAAGTAAAAAAAATATTATTTTTTACTCACTGTGGTTGAATGACTTTGCGTTTTCGATGTCCTGTACTGTCTGTATTGTAAGGATTTTTGCCTTGTCAACCTTGCGAACTAAGATATTCCCATGTTTACACCATATATACTTGTAAAGTTCTTTTAATTCCTCCTTGGTTTTCCATAGCAGAAAGGCCGTGGCCGGCGTCAGGCATTCGCGGAGGTAGATTTTGTCGGAGTCATCCCGACCCACACTCGCCCCGGAGATGTTGCAGGACTTGGCCGCCTCTAGCCATGGGTCACGGGTGCCCTCACGCAGGACTACTGCAATCGTAGACTGTGACTGTCTGTACCTTCCTTTTTGAACTGGAGCGTGATTTTTTTCTATAAGCTCTAACGATATCATCTGGGTTCTGTTGGATTGACACGGCAATTTTCTGTACAATTTCTTCAACGTTTTCTTTCTCAACCTCTTTAATTCCGCATATTTCTAGCTGGTTTGTTAGCTGAGACTGCTCCACTTGGTTGAGTTTATTTTCTAATATTTCATACTTGAGGTTAGAATTTCGCAGAAGGTTTCGCAAATCTGTGCATTGATTTTCAAGGTTTCTCATATTTCTTTCTTGTAGTTGCATCTTTGTCTCGTATTCGTCAATCTTATCAGAATAAAACTGCAGCGTACGTTGTAACTCTTGTTTAACTACCTCCTTGATTTCTGCACGTATTTCACGGAGAATTTTGGTGGTCGTGGCGTCAGTGCCAGTAGAATATTCATTCTTCTTCTTATCGAGTGTGTTAGTGACTAACACTAGTGTCAGAGTTTTTAAACCACCTAAAAGGCCTCTAACATGGTTTTAGGTAACGACCAATCAAAGACAGTGACCGGGACCGACGGCTTAACGTGCCCTCCGAAGCACGAATCATCTTACTTATCAGACAATCAGGTGATCAGCCTGCAATGTCCTAACCAAACCAGGACAACAACACAAAGTCGTTGCCCCCGCCGGGAATCGAACCCGCGACCTCCGGGTATGAGCCGAACGCTCAAACCACTACACCACGGAGGCAGTTAATATTCATTGTCAGTGTTGTCTTCACCATCAGCGGCATCAGGCAAAATATAAGATACTCTTTTTGGTTTACTTGCGCTTGTGCAATTATTGCACTTCCAGTCGACAGACTCCGTGGAGTAAATTGTATTTAACTGCTCCACTGATATAGATACACATGCGGCATGGAACCATTTATTGCACTTATTGCACTGTAGCCCACGGGCTTTTTTATTCACAAGCTTTACGCATTTCACGCATTTCACCATTTTTTAGATTACGGGGGGGTATGCGTACTTAATAAATAACAACAGCGTAGCGGTTACTTTGTGGCGTGCCTCCACTTATATAAAATAATTATAATCATTCTGTAGTTCATGCACCTATTTATTTTAAGGAAATATTGTATTTCTTAGTATTTAGTAGTTGAATTAAGTAGGTTTGTTAGTTGTTAGTAAATAAATACATATAGATTGAACCATAAATATAGTATGTTAAAGTATTATATAAATATCAAAGAAAAGTATATTTAGTATTCATCTGTTTAAATAAATATTAGTATTATATATTAGATATTTGCATAATATATTAGTTGGTACAGTAATAATTTAATATGTATAATATATATAGATTAGTAATTTAATGTTAATATTAATTTGTGCGTTGAAGCGGACACGCGAACGCGTTTTCGCTATTAGTGATTCCGAGCCCGCGAGAGAACCGGTCCTAGTCGGCGTTCGGTTGCCGGGCGCACCAAGCCGCCGGCCTCAGTCTGCGAAACCGATTGAACTCCATCGCATGTCCGTCGCGCGCGCATTTCGCTTGCCACTAAGTTACGTGCTTATGTTATGCCATTTCTTGTATGCTAATTCATATAAGCTTTCTTCCAATACACCTTCTACTTGCAGTGCTTCTTTTCTTCTTTCTACCTACCTACTGCTTCATTGGTGACCCACTTTGAACTAAAAAATGAGTGATTCGGAGAGCGGAGGCAGCAATAGTGGCAAAATGGTGCTGGAGACATTTAGAGTCGGCGTAAAGGTACCCCCTTTTTACGCTGAAAAACCAGCCCTTTGGTTCGCGCAGCTTGAAGGCCAATTCCAGCTGGCCAATATCACCGCAGACGGAACAAAATTTTTCTACGCTATCGGACAGCTGGAAGCTCAGTACGCAGCTGAGGTTGAGGACGTCATAACTTCCCCATCGTTGAACAATAAATACGACAAATTGAAAAGTGAGCTCATAAAGAGATTGTCGGCATCTCGGGAGAAAAAGCTAAAACAGCTTATGGACCACGAGCAGTTAGAGGACCGCAAACCATCAACGTTCTTGCGTCACCTACAGAACTTGGCTGGTCCTGGTGTTCCCGAGGAGTTTCTGAGGACAATTTGGACGAGTCGACTGCCTTCTGGGACCCAGACTATCATAGCTTCCCAGCCGCGTGCAAGCTTGGATGAGTTAGCTGAGTTAGCCGACCGTGTCCATGACGTCGTCTCACCGTGTCAGGTTGCTTCGACATCGAGAGCAACTCCATCTGTTAGGAGCAGTGAGTCAGTGGAAAACCAGATCGCCGAGCTCACCAAACAAGTCGCAGCCCTCACTAACAAAATCACCCAAATGTCAAGGGATGGCCATCGTCGCGCAGCCGGGCGTAACCGTAGTCGTTCCCGTTCCCAATCCCGGAAGCGTTCACACTCCAATTACCGGAAGTATCCTAACTGCTGGTACCACGCGAAATTTGGGGATAAGGCGGACAGATGTGTGAAACCGTGTGATTTTGATTCGGGAAACTCAACGGGCAATCGATAATGGCGGCCGACGATTGCGTCAACAGTGGTCGCTTATTCGTGACGGACAGAATGATGACGAAATCTTTGTGTTTTCCCCCGTATTTATTTTAAAGAACGCCGGGCTCGTACGGACTACGATTTGTGTGCGGCTAACGGAACGCCCATAGCAACATACGGGCATGTCAACTTGGTGTTGAACTTGGGCTTGCGCCGCGACTTTGCTTGGCAATTTATGGTTGCTGATGTAACAAAGGCGATAATAGGTGTGGATTTTTTATCATTTTTTAATTTAGTTGTTGATTGCAGAAACCAACGTTTAATCGATAACAGCACTAGCTTGTCGACCGTGGCTTCGCTTGCACGACCGTCGGATATCATTTCTTCGGTAAAATGCGTAACTGGTGAGTCTGATTATCACGACATACTACGCGAATACCCCGACATCACACGTCCACATGGTACACACACCACACCTAAACACAACACCGTACATTACATACGAACTACACCCGGCCCACCTATTTATTGTACGCCGCGCAGATTGGCTCCGGACAAGTTAAAAATTGCCAAGGAGGAGTTTGCTTCTATGCTGCAGAGTGGCATAGCCAGACCCTCCGAATCTTCCTGGGCCTCTCCTCTTCACCTTGTCCCTAAAAAAGATAATGGTTCAAAGTCAAGTCAAAGTCAAAGTCAAATTCATTTATTTATCTTTGGATATTTGTATCACTTGATAATTGTCACTTTTTTTCCTTTCGATTTCTTATAAGGTAAATGTTGACGTCAGATCATTTACTTAAAGCTAAGTTTACTGCCGCTTCCAAAGCGCAAGTACAGAAGAAACGGTAACAAACTGTACTGCAGCATTTTCTCCAATAACGTCAACTTACAATTATACTGGTATTAAAATTAGATATGTGTACTGAGAATACATTGTTATGTCATAATTATAAATTAAGCATGATGTCAAGTTTAAAATTAATGTCAATTTGTAAATTTTGTACTAAAACATGTACAGAATGTTCTTAAATTATGACATTTGTGAATGTACAAATACAAACCTTTAAGAGGGACCCGCGCCAAGCTCAAGCCAGACATTTTTATCTCTAAGGTAATCATCGGTTCCGTAATAAGCTTTATCACAGAGTATTTTCTTAACATAAACTTTAAATTTTCTATCTGGCATACTAAGAACCGATTCTGGCAATTTATTATAAAATTTTATACAGTTTCCCATAAACGACTTACTAACTGTTTTCAGCCTATAGGACGGAGTAAATAAATCATTTATATTACGTAAGTTTCTATCCGTAAAATCACCCACTTTATTAAACAAGGCAATATTTTTCCTTACATACATTATATTTTCAAATATGTACTGGGATGGTACAGTAAGTATATCAATTTTCTTAAAAAAATCTCTTAGGGAGTCTCTTGATCCTAAACCGTAAATAAAACGAATTGCCCTTTTTTGCAAAATAAAAATAGTCTGTATATCAGCTGCACTCCCCCATAGAAGAATCCCATAAGACATCAGACTATGAAAGTAACTAAAGTAAACTAGTCTAGCAGTTGCCACATCTGTCAATTGTCTGATTCTCCTAATAGCGTAAGCCGCTGAGCTAAGCCTATTAGCGAGTTTAGAGATATGGGCACCCCATTGAAGTTTTGAATCTATTGTGATTCCCAAGAAAGTAGTATTTTCAACGAGATCTAATTTTTGACCGTTCAGTAGCACATCAACATTGGCTTGCCTCACGTTAGGAAGACTAAATCTAATGCATTGGGTCTTGTTTGCATTCAACATAAGGTTATTGGCTAAAAACCAGTTAGAAATGGCCATCAAGGTGTTATTCACCGAAGTAGCATCTTCGCTATGACGGTCTATTTCAAAAATAAGAGACGTGTCATCGGCGAACAACACAATGCCAGCTTGTTTCTCAACCGCGTAAGGCAAATCGTATTGACGTACACTAAGAAGAGGAACGGTATCAGGATAGAACCTTGAGGTACTCCCATTTTAACGAGTGATCCGTTTGACTTTATGCCATTTATGTCAACAGTCTGAAGCCTATCCGTTAAATATGATTGAATGAGGTTTATTGATTTATTGTCAAAACCGTACTGACGGAATTTGAACAAAAGTGTTGGATGATCTACGCAGTCAAACGCTTTTGAGAGATCGCAAAAAGAACCGATTGCATCGTTCTTGTTTTCCCATGCGTTGTAAATTTGAGTAACGAGCGCTACCCCCGCATCAGTGGTCGATTTCCCTCCAGTAAAACCAAACTGCTGGCTATGAAAAAGGTTATGGGTGATAAAGTGATGTTGCATTTGATTAAGCATTATCTTTTCAAACACTTTGCTCAAAACTGGCAGAATCGATATTGGTCTATAATTGCCAGGATCTGTTCTTACCCCCTTTTTAAATAAAGGAATCAATTTACTGCATTTCATTAAATTTGGAAAAATACCTTCATCAATGCATTCATTAAAAATAAAAGCTAGGTCTGCAGCAATGATATTTATAATGTGGCTTACTACACTAACGGACATACCCCAGTGGTCTTCCGATTTTTTTAAATTTAACTGTTTAAATGCATCAACTATATCTTTGGGGGTAATATGTTTAAATTGAAACTTATGATTACATTGAGCTACATTATCTTTAAGTAAGGCTTCAGCATGTTGAGGACTTGAATTGGTATTTTCAGTAAGTTCCAAGGGAATATTAGTGAAAAAATTATCGAATACATTTACTATATCATTAGGGTTGGTAATATTTTTACCGGCACATTTGATTTCACGAATATTTTCTCTCGGTCTAGTTTTACCGGTTTCTTTATTAATAACATTCCATGTCTCTTTAATTTTATTTGGTGCATTATTGATTTTTCTACTAATGTAGATAGCTTTAGCATTTTTGCAAACTTTTTTAAATAATTTAGAATATTTTTTAACATACTCAACAAAGTTAGGGTTGAAATTAAATTGTTTTTGGGCATATAAATCAAATAATTTTCTTCTACTTATATAAATACCTTTAGTTGCCCATTCATTGAACTTTAACCTACCATTAACATTAACTTTTTTCTGTTCCAATGTTTCTGAATATTCTTTAGACACTGTACTAAATAATTTATTGTAGTGATCATCAGGATTACTTCCTGTGTATATGACTGAACATAACTTATTTTCTAAATTCTTTTTGAGCTTATGAATTTTTTTTGAAGTAATAGGCCTACACATGATTTTATCTTCTTTCAAGCAGCGGGTGGACTCCTTGACAAAAGAAACAAATACACCCATATGGTCAGATGGCAACTTGTTAATTACAGATTTCTTAAAATAATTTATATTGGTAAAGAAATTGTCCAGGCACGTGGCCGATGTAGCAGAGATTCTAGTAGGTTCAAAAAAAAACGTTTTCTAGGTCATAACATTTAAAGAGGTTTAAAAATTGTGTACTCCTTGGATTCTGCACTAGAATATCAACATTGAAGTCACCACAAATAATTAAATTTTTTTTACTAGTTGAAGCTAACTTTAGCACCTGATCCATTACTTTCAAAAATCCCCTAAAATCGCTATCTGGTGGACTGTATACGCATACAATTAAATGATAGTCTAGCTCGGCACAGGCCACCTCACAACAGCGGTCAACAGAAAGTCTAACTATGTCCTTCCGCTCCTTGCCACGGAATCCATTTTTTGTAACTATTATAGAACCGCCTCGAGTAGTAGACTTTCTGTTAAAGCAGCTAACAATGTCGTAGTTGTTTAGGCTGAACATCATCTCACTCTCACATAGCCAATGCTCAGTCAAACACAAGATATCTACATCTAATTCTTCTAATACTAGTTCAACTAGTAGTTCTTTGCTGGAAAGGCCTTGTATGTTTTGATGAATTATTCTTAGTTCTTGTGACCTTTCCGTTGTCTGGATGTGCAGTTTAAATCTGCCGTCAAATCTACAGAATTACTATTACGATTTTCTGGTAACTCGGTAGACATTTTACAACTAGTAGTTTGTTTACAATGTAAACTCGTCCAAAACTTAATAGTATAAGCTACCAATGTAGCAATTTTTAATTTATAGTATTTAGATAGGTATATATTACCCTTTGTCACAAAACATTCACTTATAAAATTGTTAGTGTCAAAAAACACTAATTTGTCATCATGACGACATGTCAAGTTATGTAATAAAGTATTAAGGCAGTGAATGTTTTTATTGATTGATGGAGGCTGGCAACTCAAATATGGAAACGCACATATTATTATTTTACATACATTAAGTTTGCTTAAAGTCTCTACACATTGAATTATATCTTTCTTTCTTAATTTACTACTGTTACCTACGAGCAACACAATGGTGGAATTACAGTTAAAATTTGATAATTTTATTTTCTCTATCAACTGGGGAAAGCTTGTATTAGGTAAGCAATAATTAATACAAGAATGTTCAATGTTTTCATAAAACATTGAACCCATATTGCAACCTGCTCTGGTGAGGAAATATTGACTATAGGCTGGTTGAACTGCCCGCAGGCACATTGTTGGACTAATGAGTCAAGAGTATCTTGATTGTACCTGCTGTCGGTAATCAATTTCTCCACAGTCAGCATGTGCTCAGTATTTTGTTTCCGTTGGAGGTCATACTTGCTAAATAATTTTGAATAATCCTCCTGTAACTTACTTATATGCGATTCAAGTCTGATTTTGTTGACCTCATATGACTCTTGATTTTCCGCCAATTGTTTATTACATAATTCTAACTCTGATTGCAATTTACAATTCAAGGAACTAGATTTGATTAAACATGATTTTCTAAGATTAGTTTTTAGTTTTAAGTTGGTTTTCTTTATTCTTTTTGAAATCCTCAAGTGCTTTTTAATTTTATTGTGACTAATTTTACATTTTGATGTATCTGAGTCATTATTAAAGGATGAAGTCTCACTAGTGAGATCAATCACTGAGGAATTAGTTGAAAGAGGCACAGGGACACTATCAATAAGCTGGTCGTAAAGGCTTGACACCTCCGCTGACTGACGCAACTGGGCGTCCTGCTCGTAACTACTTATAAGTCTATATGCCTCTCCCAGCTCTTTTTCTAATTCAGTGGTACGTCTGAGCGTTTGCTCATACGTATCACCACATTGGCGGAAGGAATCTACTTCTAATTGCGATCGGTTTAATTGCTCACCTAATTCATCACATAACTGGAGACTGTCTGAAAGCTTTTGTTCAAGTCTAATGTTTTTATTACGCATTAATTGATATTCTCGTTCATTGTCTTCCCTTTCCAGTAATAGTTTTTCGTTGTCTTCCTTTTCTGCCTTGAGCTCGAGTAAGGCATTCTTCAGCTGACTTTCCAGTTGCCGGGCAGTCACAGCACGGGTTGTGGAGGACATTTTTACAGATAGGGGCTGATTTAATGTATAAGGAAGACAATAAACGCTAGGATAAGGCAGCAAAACCGATCACCTAACTAAGAAAATAACAATAACATAACCTAACCTACTTTGTGAACGAGTGATATGTTTATGTACGTAAATTTACGGAAATATGAAATATAGTGCACAAAGGACGCTGTGTTATAATGGAATGTGTAAAAAGGAGCAATTATTGTTCTTACCTTGTAAAAGTTGTAAAAAGCCGGTAACAAAATATACCCACTGAACGTCAACTATGAACACCAATATTTCACAAATTACACTAATATTGAACTAACAAATTATTAATTACGTTCACACTTATCTAGTTTTATAATCTAGTGATATGATTAAATCTATAAAACTAAGAAAATATTTAAATTTACAATATTAAATACGGAGCTATAAAATTGACATATAAGCTCTAGGGTTGCCAGCCGCCAAAAAAAGTTGGCGTCCCTGTGGGGATTACAGGATGCTGAATGCCAGAACTGTTCCAGATAGGTACCCAATTCGCCACATTCAGGACTTCTCACACAGTCTCACAGGGTGCAAGGTCTTTTCTACCATCGATCTTACAAAAGCGTACCATCAGATACCAGTTCACGAAGCTGACATTCACAAAACCGCAATTTCTACGCCGTTCGGACTTTACGAATTCCCTTACATGAGCTTTGGATTACGTAATGCCGGACAGACGTTTCAGCGTTTTTTGGATGAGATGCTGAGGGATCTGGATTTCTGCTACCCGTATCTGGACGATTTTTTAGTATTTTCAAGGGATCCAGAAGAACACAGAAGACACCTCCGTATGCTGTTCACCAGGCTGCAGGAGTACGGTATGGTAATTAATTCTTCTAAGTGCATATTTGGCGCTTCTGAAGTTGTATTTCTAGGCTACCTTATTTCAGCCGAAGGTACTAAGCCCCTCCCTGCAAAGGTCGAGGCCATACAAAACTTTCCTGCACCCAAAACTGTACGTGAGCTCCGCCGGTTCCTCGGGATGCTCAACTTTTATAGGAGGTTCATTCCAGGTGCTGCAAGAGACCAAGCTCCTCTAAATGCACTTCTAGAGGGTTCTGTGAAGGGCTCCCATCCTGTCCATTTTACTCCAGAGGAGAAAGAAGCTTTTACACACTGTAAGAAAGGCCTATGCCAGGCAGCTCTCCTTGCACATCCCGACTGCAATGCCAAACTCGCTGTCGTAACCGATGCGTCTGATACTGCTTTAGGAGCTGTGTTGCAGCAGTTCAGTGAAAACAAGGGATGGCAGCCGCTGGCTTTCTTTTCCAGGAAACTAAGCCCAGCGCAGCAGAAGTATTCCCCCTACGACCGTGAGTTACTTGCAATTTACGAGGCAATCAAATACTTTCGCCACATGGTCGAGGCTAGAGACTTCGTGGTTTACACTGACCACAAACCGTTATGCTTTTCATTCCACTCTCGCAAGGAGAACTGTTCACCTCGCCAGTTCCGACACTTAGATTTTATATCTCAGTTTACTACAGACATTCGGCACATATCAGGAAAAGACAATGTTGTAGCTGATACCCTGTCCAGGATAGAGGAAATTGCACAGCCCGTTGATCTGGGCCAAATAGCAGACGCTCAAGGCTCAGATACGGAACTACTAACTCTCCTGGAAGGTGCCACTTCATTGAAATTGAGGAAGATAAAACTGCCGGGAGTTAAGTCGGAGCTGTACTGCGAGGAACGAGACGGCAACATTAGACCTTATGTCCCAGTTAAGTATCGGCGACAAGTGTTTGATTGCCTCCATTCGCTTAGTCATCCAGGGGTGAATGCTTCCCTAAAATTAGTAACGGATCGGTATGTGTGGCCGGGAATCAGAAAAGACTGCCGAGAGTGGACGAAGACCTGCCTCGCTTGTCAGCGATCTAAGGTCACTCGGCATGTCTCCTCACCTCTCAGTTCTTTCCGACTTCCGAGCTCCAGATTTTCCGCCATTCACATTGACCTGATTGGCCCCTTACCCTTATGCCAAGGATACAGGTACTGCCTCACAGCAATCGATAGATTCACACGAAGGCCTGAGGTAGTACCACTCCAGGAAATTACAGCTGAGGCCGTTGCCAAGGCCTTGCTGCATGGATGGATCTCCAGGTTCGGTTGTCTGGTAAGTATTGTTACTGACAGGGGTAGGCAGTTCGAGTCCGCTTTATTCAGGAGCCTCTCTGACCTGATAGGCTTTCAGCACAGACGGACTACTGCTTACCACCCGTCTTGCAATGGCATAGTGGAAAGATTTCACCGCCAGTTAAAGGCTGCCATCACTTGCCACTCCAATTCAAATTGGGTAGATTCCCTCCCTTTGGTCTTGTTAGGCATTAGGAACTCCTACAAAGAAGATTTGTCATCCTCGTCAGCCGAACTCACTTATGGTGAGCCGCTAAGACTCCCTGGTGAATTTTTGCATCCCAGTAGAGAGATTTCAACTGACGTCACGGACTATTTGTCACGTCTCAGGTCTTTCGTTAAGAAGCTGCAACCAACTCCTGCTTCTAGACATGGTAGGCAGTCAGTTTTTATATTCAAAGACCTCGCAACTGCTTCGCATATATTTTTGCGCGATGACACTTGCCGGGGCTCCCTTACACCAGCCTATTCAGGACCCCACAAGGTTCTAGCAAGAGGTGATAAAACTTTTAAAATTCTTGTCCGTGGTAATCCGGTAACAGTATCGGTAGACCGCATCAAGCCGGCCTACATACTGCACGACACAGATACCACACACGACACTTTACCTCATACTTACACGAATTCACACACAACTACACAGATCAGGCCACCAGAACACAATACACTCGCTGAACCGAAAGATGATATCCGAAGGACACGTTCAGGCCGTATTGTGCGATTTCCATCCTATTATCGCCCTTGACGGGCTCTGGAAGGGGGTGATGTGGCGTGCCTCCACTTATATAAAATAATTATAATCATTCTGTAGTTCATGCACCTATTTATTTTAAGGAAATATTGTATTTCTTAGTATTTAGTAGTTGAATTAAGTAGGTTTGTTAGTTGTTAGTAAATAAATACATATAGATTGAAGCATAAATATAGTATGTTAAAGTATTATATAAATATCAAAGAAAAGTATATTTAGTATTCATCTGTTGAAATAAATATTAGTATTATATATTAGATATTTGCATAATATATTAGTTGGTACAGTAATAATTTAATATGTATAATATATATAGATTAGTAATTTAATGTTAATATTAATTTGTGCGTTGAAGCGGACACGCGAACGCGTTTTCGCTATTAGTGATTCCGAGCCCGCGAGAGAACCGGTCCTAGTTGGCGTTCGGTTGCCGGGCGCACCAAGCCGCCGGCCTCAGTCTGCGAAACCGATTGAACTCCATCGCATGTCCGTCGCGCGCGCATTTCGCTTGCCACTAAGTTACGTGCTTATGTTATGCCATTTCTTGTATGCTAATTCATATAAGCTTTCTTCCAATACACCTTCTACTTTCTGCAGTGCTTCTTTTCTTCTTTCTACCTACCTACTGCTTCAACTTGAACGTGTCTATGCGCGGTCAATGTCCGCGAGCGACTGTGCTTCTTTACTGTTTTAAAAATGAATGTTGTTTAAATTTTATTCCTCTGTGAATTTTCTTTAATATCAATCCATATCGTACACATGTTTTTAAATGAACATAATGAATTACATAATAAAATTTATCGTATAAATTAGGAATTAACTTTGGAGATTTAGATGCTAGTCGTGTAAATTTTTGTGGGCAAAATAGTAGGTCATTGTGAGCATCGTGGAGATGTTCAGGATATTCCAAATCAACTTCCAAGTTATAACCATATTGTGATTCGTCGGGTACACTAAGAATATTAAGTTCATTAATTTCAGATTGGTTCATTATCTGAATAGGGTAAATAAGAGCACATAGCATAACCATACAAATTATTACAATCTATATACAGCAAATAGTTATTGGGTAAGGATGAATTATAATTATCCAAATATTTATTATTTGCCTTTGCATATCTAGTAGAGCACGAACACCCTGTTGTATCATGCGTATAATTTCTAGGTCGTTTATAAGTTGAAGTTTTACTTTACTTATCAATAACATTGCATCAAAACTTAAAGACGGTGCTGTTAGATAAAATGCTGGGTCTAATTTATAATTTGTTTTACAAGTTATACGGTAATTTTGAAAAACATCTGCCAGTAAAATTACTTCTGTTTTTGGATATAAGTCTGTGTATTCACCGAGATCTTTTAAACAAAATGTTTCCCAAACTTGATTTGCATGACGATAATCAGACTCTGAAACAGAGTCGTTAATTAAATGGCTATAGAAACAATCTCGCGATGGTAAACTAAGTTCTTTATACGAATTCCAACTAGTCATATATTCGTATGGGTACACACCTTTTCGTCTTACTAGATCAAAATGCGTTTTCTCTGGAAAAAAAATTTATAAGTGCTTAAAGTTACTTTCGTTTAAGTTTGCAGCAAGTTTTTCTAAACTAGTACCTTGTGACGTAGCATTCTCCGAACTGTCCGTCACTACCCACATAAATAAGAAATAACGTTGTAACGCACACAGCGATACGCATACCGCGTCATACCAGTCAAATCCGCTTCAAACCGGTTCCCCCACTCGTGCCGCTAGCAGCGGCCGGCTATATAAGCGCAAACGGCAGCGAACAAATCGTCAGTCCATTCCGGGCTGTCCACCGTGGTCGGCGGGGGCTATCCTCGTTCGATAGCGAAATCCCTCAGGTTCCACCGGGACTAGTGGTCGGCGGGGGTTGTCCTCGTTCGATAGCGAAATCCCTCAGGTTTCACCGGGACTAGTGGTCGGCGGGGGTTGTCCTCGTTCGATAGCGAAATCCCTTAGCTTCCCCGTAGATTCCCGAGGGCTAGTGGTCGGCGGGGGTTGTCCTCGTTCGATAGCGAACCCTGTAGTTTCCCCTTCTTCCAGGGGTTAGAGAAGTCACGTGGTCGGCGGGGGTTTTTCCTCGTTCGATAGCGTGATCCCGTTTATTCCCGCAGGTTCTATAATTAGGCCCGCGGGCCCGTTAGTGAGTGGAGTCTTGGCGACCCCTCATCCTGTCACGCCCCGAGCGTACCCGGGTTTGTGCCCTGAGCGTTCCGTCCTCTGGACACCGTTTGGTGTAAGCTCTCACCCCCCTTGAGTGGCGTCTGGGAAACCCCTCATTCACTCATCCCGTAGCGCACCGAGTTTGTACCCTGAGCGATCCTCTATTAGGAGCAGGCACTCAACCCCTTGAGTGGAGTCTAGATAAATCCCTCTTCCCGATGATACCTGAGCGTACCTACTGGCTTGTGCTTTCCGTAAAACCCTAGGGCCGCGCACCCTTTGGTTACCGACACCTCTGGCGTGACCCGTTTTATGAGACCGATTGTCAGAAGTACAATCTGAGTCTCTATTTCCCGCGGCGTCCCGTTACAGACGCCCAGCGGACCCGTATCCTCACTTGGCGCACTACTTAGCGCCCCAGTGTTTTTATTGATCGTACCGTACGCGCCTTATATAGCCATTATAGATTACCGAAGACGACTAAATTCAGACATACCGTGTACCGCTGTGTACGCAATCCTTTGCGTCCACTCTCCCTTTCTTATTTGTGATTAATAAGATACGTAATATGGTTCGGTAGGTTAAGTTTAGCATAAGATTAGACTAAGAGACTTTGTGGAACTTGTAATAAAGATAGTCGTCTTGTGTAGAAGTGGTTTGATTTGCCATCCCTCTCGATCAACCCCATAGGCACAGACCCCGTCATACCACTCTGGTAACGGAGTCTCTAAACTTTATGTTGATGTTAGCGTCCGTGGTTCGATCCCGCGCAAACGCTACGTCACATTGGCGCCCAACTTAAAAACCCACTTCGGGTATCCTTAGAAGAATCAATCAACCGGGCGATCCCAAAAGGGTCAATAACTGAGTGGCATTTCACTGATTGCAGTACATTGGTTCATAACTAAGGAACCCGGTACTAAGTCCTAAGGGTTTAACGAGAGGTAGCTAAGGCCTAAATCACATTAAGGTAAACATAAAGTCTACTATACAAACAAGATTAGAAACCAAGAAGAAAAGAAGACATCCTGATGTCAACGTCCTGGATCTACGGTCTGAAAAAAGACGAGTTGGTCGAGGAACTCCAAGGAAGGGGCATATCGGCGGATAACAAAACAGTCGAGGTGTGATGTAGCGTCTTCCAGGACTCGAACCTCTGGACGCTAACAACAACACAAATTAGGAACGAGGATGAGGTGTCTCCCAGGAATCGAACCTGGGTGGCGCTGTCATCTACCTAATCTGAGAAAGGCCCTTGTTACCTACTTAGTGTGACAAGGGTTCAGGTATCTATGAGGAGTCCTACAAGGGAGTGATGAATGGAAACCAAGTATACCAACAGTAACAAAAGTATATTTACAAGTTCTGCATTATTTATGCTTAGCCTAGACTTAACTTTAACTTATAGCAGTAGGTTCACTCTATTTAATTACAACGGTACTTATATCTATACGGCACTTATATTTTGAGAGAGTGAGGAGTTTTCTCTCGACGGTAAATATTTACGGACGCGAGCACAGCGGCAAGCGATACGGAATAACGGACCCAGGGTGAGGACCCTGGGATAAACGGGGTGCGCGCGGGTACCGGACAGGTAAGTAAGCTAGGAGCGAGACAAACTGACCGGGTGGCCTAACTAAACCTTACACGCAACGGGTCACGTCAGTGACAGCACCCTGAGGGGGTGCGGGACGGGACGCGCGGGGCGCGAGCGGGAGGGTGGCGCAGGAGTGCACACCCTACAAGCGGGTACGCGTGACGCACACGGGCGTCGGCGTCGGGACGCTAGCCCTGCGATCGAATACGCGGGGAGAGCGGGGGAAGTACGGGAGTACACCCTGCAAACGGGACGCGCGGAGGGCGCGGGCGGGGGTTGTGCGGGAGTGCACAACCAACAAACGGATACGCGGAACGCGTCGGTATTGCGACGTCCCACCTCGCGGGGTTAGGGGGGAGGTCGCGGATCGGGCCGGTCGCACAAGGGTGCGCCGGGATTTACGGGACGTGCAGGAGCACGTGGCGTCGCGACGTCCCTTCGCAAGCGGTTGCGAGGGGGTGCCGCGATGGCCCAAAAGGGTTGGTGGTGGGGAGGATACTACGTCTTTGGGGTATCTGACCAAGCCAGCGACGCAGCGGGAGGAGGAGAAGGTACCTAAACCAGATCTCTGGGGTATCTGACCAAGCCAGCGACGTGGTTAGGTGGGCAGCCTGGGAAAGACTGACCGCCTGTATATTGGAGTAGATTTCTGGGATCCGAGTTAAAATGCCGATGATATACTTGGATAATCTTTTATTACTTATCACACGCAAACACAACATTACAGAGCGAACAGCATAGAGAGAGGTTAAAAGGACCACAGATAAGTTATAAGACAAATGTCATATTTGACAGTGACGTTTTACATGACATCAGGGTGCGTTTAGTTATATAGTTAAATTACAATTCCAATACTGGCCCTTAAACGCAACCTTTATATTAATTTAAAATACAATTCACATAAAGAACTAAGAATTTATATGAACATGTAAATGCATAGTAATAAACTATTACAAAGTGCGCAAAAAAAATATTATAAATAAAAATAAACATTTTACAAAAGTAAACAAGTGACAGTAAAACAAGAGTTGCGAATTATTTAAGTACTTGTGTTTATACATTTATGATATTTCAGTGCAAAGCATTCTATTAACAAACTTATTATACTTTTCTTTACAAACTGCTTTTGTTAATATATCTGCTAACATAGCATTAGTTGAAAGATATTTAATTTCGACTTCATTATTATTAACTATCTGTTTTATGAAATGGTGTCGAATACCTATGTGTTTAGTTCTAGAATGAAACATGAAAGATTTACATAGCTTTATCGCAGATTGGTTATCATTGAAAATAGTTATTTTAGGTACAGTACAAAGTATTTCAGAAATAAACTGTTTCATAAACAAAGCTTCTTTACATGTATCAGACAAAGCCATGTACTCGGCCTCAGTACTGGATAGTGCAACGGTGCGTTGTTTGCGACTTTCCCAAGTGACAACAGATTTACTAATAAGAAATACAAAACCTGTATATGACCTACGATCTACATTGTCAGATGCCCAGTCAGCATCAGCATATGCAGAAATATTCATTTCACCTTTTGAGAAACAAAGGGACAAGTCTATCGTACCTTTTAAATATCGCAGAACTTGTTTAGCGGCTTTCCAATGGGTTTGACAATAATAATTATTAAATTGACTAAGGAAACTTACTGCATGACTGATGTCTGGTCTAGTACAAACAGCGACATACATGAGAGAGCCAATTAAACCTCTATAATCGTATGTCACGTCCACTGTATCTCCTTTTTCTAATTTTAAACCAGTCTCCATCGGTGTACCTGCAGGTTTACACTCCTCCATTCGAAATTTCTGTAACAACTTATTTATATAGTTAGACTGATTAAGATACATTTCATCACCCTTTCTCACGAGCTTCATCCCTAGTATATGTTGGGCTGGCCCTAAATCAGTGATGTCAAATTCCCTCTCTAATGCTTTCTTTATTTTCTCCTTTCCTAGAAAGTTAGGGAATGTAAAAATAATTAAATCATCGACATAGAGTGCTATTATCATCATAGATTGGTTTTCCCTTTTAAAATAGACACATGGTTCTGAGTTTAATTGCTTGAAGTGAAGTTTGTCACATAATATCTTAGTAATTTTATCATACCATGACTTGGATGCCTGTTTTCAGCCATACACTGCTTTATGTAGTTTGTAGACCATGTCCTCCTTTCCTTTTTCTTGAAAGTATTCCGGTTGCTCCATATACACAACTTCTTGGAGATCACCATTGAGGAATGCTGTCTTGACATCCAGATGCTCAATAGTCAAGCCATGTTCAGCTGCTAAAGCGAGCAGTATCCTTATAGTGGAGTACCTGACCACTGGCGAAAAAGTCTCCTCGTAATCAATCCCATACTTTTGTGTATAACCCTTGGCAACAAGGCGTGCTTTATACTTTAGTAACTCACCATTAGCTCCTTTTTTTCTCTTGAAAATCCATTTGCATTTCACAGGCTTGTGGCTGAGTTCCCGCTTAGTCAGGGTCCAACACTTGTTTTTAACAAAGGAATTATACTCATCTAACATAGCCTTTCTCCAACTGTCTGATTCTGGTCCACTCAAGGCCTCCTCTGGTGTCTGGGGATCATCAGGGTTGTCAACTAACCTCACAAAATTTGCTCTTAAAGGTGACTCAGTTATATCTTCATATGACTCATCAGTCTCTTCCGCTTCAGCAAATGTATCTTCCCCTGGAATGTAAGTTTCATCCGAGCAATCATTTGAATCATAATTCGTTTGTTCGCCATCAGAACTATCCAGTGTAATTGTGCTGAGCCTCTGCTCTGTGTGTTTGCTCTGTGATAAAATTGTGTCATCAGAAACATCAGTACTCACAGTGGATAATTCTGATTCATGAATATCATTAGTATTCAAACTTACATCAACAAACATGTGTTGATCTGTATTTTCATCATATGACAAATTTTTATCATAAAATTTTGTTTCTACAAAAACAATGTTTCGAGCAAATATGCAATTTTTGGGATTACATGGGTCTATGAGTCTGTATCCTTTTGACTCCTCGCTATAGCCCACAAATATGTATGGTTTACTTTTTGAATCTAATTTCTTTCGGTTATTTACCATCACATATGCAATACATCCAAAAATTCTTAAATGGTGCAGATTTACCTTTTTCTTGGACCATTTTTCTTCAGGGGTCACTCCTATTACGGCTTTGGTAGGGCTCCGATTTTTAAGGTATATGGCAGTGTTTACAGCCTCGGCCCAAAACTTCATTCCCAGCCCGGCATCACGCAGCATGCTCCTGGCCTTCTCCATAACAGTTCTGTTGGCCCGTTCCGCAACGGCATTCTGCTGCGGGCAGCCTGCGATTGTTTTCTGGTGTTGGATGCCATGCTGCTTGAGAAATTCCTGAAACTCATGACTCATATATTCACCACCCCTATCACTCCTAAGCATTTTTAATTTCTTATTAGTTTCATTTTCTACAAGGGCTTTAAATTGTTTAAAATATCCAAAAGTTTCATATTTGGATTTTAAAAAATAAACATACTGCTTCCTTGAGTAGTCATCAATGAAACTCAAAAAATACCTAGCACCACTAAAAGAAGGGACCTGGAGTGGGCCGCACAAATCAGTATGAACAAGGCCTAATATTTCTTTAGCCCTAGTGTGTGTCTTTTTCGGAAAAGGGATTCTACTTTGTTTACCTTCAATACAAGGAATACACTGTTTAAAATCAGTTAAGTTATATGAAATACCATTGGCCATAGCTTTTTGCAACAGTTGCATGCTTCTCGAGTTCAGATGTCCAAGCCGCCTGTGCCAAACCTCTTGGGAGGATAGCCTTTGCCATACCAGCTGAGTGGGCCGCCGATACAATCTCAGTTGAAGCCAAGACACAACAATTGTCTGACACCGTATCGAGCTGATACACACCATTTTTCTGAGTACCTGTTGCTAAACATTCATTTTTGTCATACACTACATGATCTATAATTAAATTGAACAGTATATCCTTTCTTAGTCATAGCACTCACTGATAATAAATTTGTGCTTAAGTTAGGTACATAATACACATCACTTATAGTCCTAATACCGTTTTTCATCTGAACCTTCACATGTCCAATGCCAGCTGTGTGTAGTTTTTCACCGTTCGCGATGCTCACATCCACATTGT
This sequence comes from Acrobasis consociella, assembly GCA_963555685.1. Classification (NCBI taxonomy): domain Eukaryota; kingdom Metazoa; phylum Arthropoda; class Insecta; order Lepidoptera; family Pyralidae; genus Acrobasis; species Acrobasis consociella. Next base: position 12,416,968 of record OY743125.1, on the reverse strand, counting down.
TGGGTCGGAAGTCCACCATGTACTTTTTATTATTGCACATGTGATTGGTTGCACCAGAATCGATGTACCACACATCACTATTTATTTTCACCGATAGAGCTGCAACTAGTGTCTTATCTCTTGGGGTATCCTGCTTCGGATTGTTCCTCCACTGGTACTTAGATTTTTCCTGGCCCTTATTTACACAATTGACTGCTGGCTCCTTGACGCTTCCTTTGTTGGTACAGTTCTTGGAAATGTGGCCCACTTTTTTGCATCTGAAACATCTGGGTTGTTTCCGGCTTACCAATGCAGTGACTCCATCTTGTTTTTCCTCACGCCTCATGTTTTCTGCCAAAAGTTTCCCCGAGACGATATCCGTGGTGAGTTTTTGGTTAGAATTCTCCAAAGCCATGATGAGTGGGTCAAAATCTTCTGTGAGCCCACTTAGCATGATAACAGCGATGAACTCATCGTCCAATGTGGATTCCACCTCAGTTAGTTGATGTGCTACCTCTTTAATTTTGTTGATATAGGCTTCCATACAACTGTTGTACGACAGCTTAGTACCAAAAAGACTTCTGAGCAGGCCAAGCCTCCTGCATAAACCGCGTCCTTCATAGGCTTTCCTTAAGTTATCCCACGCTTCGTGTGCGCTTTTGGCGGTGCGGATGTACGGGATCACCGTTGGTTGTACCGATAAGGCAATGCGTGCTAACGCCTTTTCGCTCTTTTTCTTCGTCTCGGCTGTTAATTCAGATCTATCCATGACAAACTCCCATAGTTCTTCATGAATTAGTAACATCCGTATAGAAAATTTCCACGTGGAGTAGTTTTCTGCACCACGCAATTTCTCGACGGCGGCATGCTGAATGGATGAAGTAGTCCCGAACGACATCTTGAAGTATAATTTAGATATTCCAAAAATCTTACAGATCCCAGATTAGTAACCACGCTCCGCTACCATATTGGAGTAGATTTCTGGGATCCGAGTTAAAATGCCGATGATATACTTGGATAATCTTTTATTACTTATCACACGCAAACACAACATTACAGAGCAAACAGCATAGAGAGAGGTTAAAAGAATCACAGATAAGTTATAAGACGAATGTCATATTTGACAGTGACGTTTTACATGACATAAGGGTGCGTTTAGTTATATAGTTAAATTACAATTCCAATACTGTATGAGGCCTGATCTCGCTTATATAGCCGCGGCCGGCGGCGGCGGGCGGCGGTCGCGGTTCGGGGGACGGAGGTATCATTGTAACTGCGCGTGCGCGGATATCGCTTATCGCTGTGTGTGTGTTACGGACGGTTCATGGAATGTTCTAGAAGCGCGTATATGTGTGCGGTGACGTCGGCTCGGCGCGCCGCATCACAGAGGAATTAAGAAAAACACTAGTCCATGCAATAAGGGAACAAGAAGCGAAAGAACTAACAATAATACACGAAGAAGAAACCCAGGAAGAATTCAAAGAAGCAGAAAATACCAAAATGGAGGATACCAAAGATATGCGAAACATAGAAAAAATATTTTCTAAGTGGAACGTGACTTTTGATACGACGGGAGATGCGGTAGATTTTCTCGAAAGGTTGGATGAACTCATAAAAACAATCCCAAAGAAAAAAGACGATCTACTACAATTTTTACCAAAACTTTTTAAAGGAAATGCATTATCGTGGTATAGAAATAACAACAACAGTTGGAAAACATGGAAGGACTTTGAAGATGACTTTAAACTATTCTTTTTCCCAAGAAACTACGAAACGAATTTACTCAGCCGAATAGCAGCAAGAAGATAATATACAGAAGAACGTTTCATAGATTACCTAACGTTAATGCAAACACTCATTAGGCGACACGGAAAAATGAGTGAAATCGAAGCAATTGAAATAATCTACAATAACATACGCCCGAACTACAAATACTATATAAAAAGAGAGGACTTTAAAAACCTAAAAGAACTAATGGCAAGGGCAGGCGATTTCGAAGCCATTAGGTCCGACGAAAATAAAGTAAAAGACCTACAGAATCAAAGAAAACAGTTCGCAAAAAATACATCCCCAATACGACAGCAAGTCACATTGTTGGAATTGCGGTAAAGCGAACCACAACGCGAAAGATTGTAAATCCCAAAAAGTTATATTCTGCAGCGTATGCGGAACCATGGGGGTACTGAGCAAGAACTGCTGTAGGAACACGAAATTTTAGAAAACCAAACGACTTAAATAACTTTCCTACACCAGCCGTATCAGGACATACAAAACTAAAAGAATTATACGAATTAGTACGTTCACATCAAAATACCGCATCCAATAAACAAAAATACTACTACGACAAACGAAGACAATATTGGAAACTTAGTATAAACGACTTAGTGCTAAAAAGGGAATTTCCACAATTAGACGCAAACAAGGGTTTTTGCGCTAAATTAGCACCAAGATACTCAGGACCTTACAAAGTAATAGTGGAAAGATCGCCAGTTATTTTCGTGTTACAAAACTCAAACACCAAGAAACAATATGTAACACACATAAAAGATATAAAAAAAAATTAAACAAAGTGATAACTCAACACTACGAATCAATAACTGGTACATCACTATAAGAACAAAAAAAAAATCAAATCTACCCGCAAACCGAATTTACACCACGATTCCGCATAAATAGGTCACACGACGATCCGTGAACATCAGTCGTACGCTTAGAATGGTCATAGTGGTTACGAGAGGCACTACAAGACAAAAAGTCATGCTAGGAAAAGGCCACCTAATAAAGACAATCGACCCCGAGGAAGACCCATGGACACGAAAACCAACCAGACCAAGGCCACCACCGACAAGTCGCAATAACATGGAGGTCCAAGCAGAGGTGAACGGGACACAACTAAATGCATGGGTATTGCAAGTCATACCACCTTCCAGGGCCCAAACGAAACCATCCAATACACCTCAGCCGTTGTTGCCTACGCCGCCGATTACCCCTCATAATTGCAGCACCATCGTGGAGATACCTCAAAAAAAAATACGAGGAAAGAAGAGGTCACGAGGAAGTAAGCGAGGAATAATCAGGCTACCAAGGTACATAAAGATTAGTTTTTTTTTTTTTGTTGAAAACAATAACTTTTTTTTAAAGAAACTTTTCTAACATTTTTATATACTTTTTTTTCTTATTACATTAAAGTCCATTGCACATCATCATTAAATAAAATCATGTCTTGTCACATAAGTATTCTTATCAGAGTGATATAATATTATATTGTTAATTTTAGGGATGTAATATCTACCCACTGTACTGTTCCTACTAGAAAACCAATGCTAAGTTGTTATTTATTGTAAGGCAAAATAAGACTGATTTACAGAATAAGCTAACAATGAAATAGCTATGTTATACCTACACGTGACTAGTGTTATTAACCCAAATTTAGAAGACTAAAAGTTTTAGTGAAAAATTACAAAATGTAAAATAAGATTTAAAGGTTTATAGTACCTATACTTTCCTGTTAAACCACCGAACTGTATTGATACCGACAAGTGATAACGGCAATATACCTTAGTTGTAAGTTTTAGTTTTAATGAATTGTTTTATTATTACGCCATACATGTTTTATTTTAGTTTGTAGTTCAATCTATTTCTTTACTATAGTTAAAGGCAAGCAAGTACCTAAGATCGCGATAGTGACGCGAACCACTACACACGTATTACTTACGCAGATTATCAATAGATAGCATTAGGAGTATCGAAAACAAGAAAGTGAACCTGATTAGTGAACAGTATAGAGATAGTAACTTAGTCGATTATATAAGAACTGACACTGACTATCTGTCGAAATAACTAAATTTAGTAAAGAAAATACAAATATTTTGACAGATTCAACATGCTCATGAATTAGTATTTTTATTGTAAATATTACATAACTTAAGACAAGTTAAAAAAAAAAATCCACCCGGCCGGGTACTCAGTAAGTTATAAATTAGGTGTTAGAAATAAAACAAAGTACCATTCTTCTTATTTATTTAATTTGTAGTTAATATTTTCTATTTATTTTTCTTTACATATTTTTCTTTCATGAACATAAAAAAAAATATGCTAGATCATATGTTATATTCCTAACAGATGAAATCTGGAAATAAAACATATAATAGTTTATATGGTAGACATAATTAAGAAACTACTGTCCATTGTTGCAAAACAAAAATAAAAGCAAGGAGTATGGTCAATAGTAAAAACGTTAACGCTTTGCAAGAACAGAAAAAGTTGTATAAAGGTCTGGTTTATTTTTTGCATAAGTTTTATTAACATGGTGATTTTTCCCCTACAGGTAAAAATCTCCGGAGGAGAGGGGAGAGTGTGACGTAGCATTCTCCGAACTGCCCGTCACTACCCACATAAATAAGAAACAACGTTGTAACGCACACAGCGACACGCATACCGCGTCATACCGGTCAAATCCGCTTCAAACCGGTTCCCCCACTCGTGCCGCTAGCAGCGGCCGGCTATATAAGCGCAAACGGCGGCTATCAAATCGTTAGTCCATTCCGGGCTGTCCACCGTGGTCGGCGGGGGCTTATCCTCGTACGATAGCGGTTCTACGGGGACTAGTGGTCGGCGGGGGTTATCCTCGTTCGATAGCGAAATCCCTCAGGTTCCACCGGGACTAGTGGTCGGCGGGGGTTGTCCTCGTTCGATAGCGAAATCCCTTAGCTTCCCCGTAGATTCCCGAGGGCTAGTGGTCGGCGGGGGTTGTCCTCGTTCGATAGCGAACCCTGTAGTTTCCCCTTCTTCCAGGGGTTAGAGAAGTCACGTGGTCGGCGGGGGTTTTTCCTCGTTCGATAGCGTGATCCCGTTTATTCCCGCAGGTTCTATAATTAGGCCCGCGGGCCCGTTAGTGAGTGGAGTCTTGGCGACCCCTCATCCTGTCACGCCCCGAGCGTACCCGGGTTTGTGCCCTGAGCGTTCCGTCCTCTGGACACCGTTTGGTGTAAGCTCTCACCCCCCTTGAGTGGCGTCTGGGAAACCCCTCATTCCGTCGTGACCTGAGCGCACACTCCCGGTCAGTGCTAGATAGCACTCCCATCCCGTTCCGTTCTTGAGTGGTGACGATCACTCATCCCGTAGCGCACCGAGTTTGTACCCTGAGCGATCCTCTATTAGGAGCCATTATAGATTACCGAAGACGACTAAATTCAGACATACCGTGTACCGCTGTGTACGCAATCCTTTGCGTCCACTCTCCCTTTCTTATTTGTGATTAATAAGATACGTAATATGGTTCGATAGGTTAAGTTTAGCATAAGATTAGACTAAGAGACTTTGTGGAACTTGTAATAAAGATAGTCGTCTTGTGTAGAAGTGGTTTGATTTGCCATCCCTCTCGATCAACCCCATAGGCACAGACCCCGTCATACCACTCTGGTAACGGAGTCTCTAAACTTTATGTTGATGTTAGCGTCCGTGGTTCGATCCCGCGCAAACGCTACGTCACAACCTAAAAATTTAAATGAATCCACAAACCGCACCGGTATATATTCCTGATAACCTGTATTAAAATTTTTTGGAAATGATATGTAGTTTTCCTTGTTTGTCGCAATTACCTTTAAGTTGCCTTGCATTTCACCTAACTCTCGAATAAATAAGTGACTATCGTATCCGGACAAATTATGAAAAAATACTGGAACAAATTTTGGTAACTGATATTTAAGGTTACAGTAAGAATGAGCCGCTCCACGGTATGTTCCTGTTAGGTGGCAATGATCTTTTACTTTGTCATCAAGTAACAATTTTTCGCAGAGAAAACAAAATTTTGATGTATTAAAATTTTCTTGCTCATCTGGTGTTAATAAAGACATAGGAATTGGAGATTTTAAAATCTTATATATTTGTTTTACGTCTTTACCAAGAAATTTCAGATATTTTTCGATACAATCTTTCCCACGATAAGACACATATTTATTGAGAGAGCTGTAAAAGAACAGACGATATAATAGCCAAATGCTGCTGGTACATGTTTCTGCATAATAGATGTACATTTCGAGTCATGATTTTTTGATTCGGGTTCAACTAATAAAGATTCAAAATCAGCGTATATAACAAATGGCATATCTTGCATTCTTGCGTAATTATTAAATTGAATTACAGTTTCTGGTTCAGGTAAAACTGTTCGAACCCCACCACAAATCAAAAGTCACTAATTTGGGTATCATCTTCGATCAAACCTTATCTTGGACTCCTCAAGTGAATGAAATCAGTCGTAAAATGTTTGTTTCCTTACATTCCTTGAGACGTATGTAATACTTTCTTCCGTATCGAACTAAAGTACTCTTGGCACAATCTCTTCTTATCCCTATCCTCGATTATGCAGATGTTGCTTATTTAGATCTTACCCAGTGTTTATTTGATAAACTTGAACGGTTGCAAAATCAGGGCATTAGATTTGTTTTTGGGTTGCGTAAATTTGATCATGTGTCTGAATTTCGCACTGAGCTTAAATGGCTTCCAATAAGACTTCGTAGAAGCTCTCATATCCTTTCTCTGCTTTATAAAGTCCATTTTAATCCCCAATCTCCAAGTTACCTTTCTGAGAGGTTCTCATTTAGGGAGATCGACAGTCGCCTGCGTAGTAGTGGTATCCCTCTTCTGCTCATTTCTGCTCATGTCTCGCAGTCCTACGGGGATTCATTTTCAGTCCTCGCTGCAGTGGTGGAATGCGCTTCCGGCAGACGTGAAAAGTGCGCCATCTCTCGATTCCTTTAAGGTCAGACTTAGAAGATATTATGACGACTCCTCAGACATGTAGTTATTATTGTAGTTTATGTATTTTATTTATTATATTATTTATAGATGTAGTTTGTTTTGTATATATATTGGTTTATGTATTATATGTATGTTTATATGTTTATTTTTTTAGTAGTAGCGTTTATGTTTGTAGTACATATAAGAGTTATGCCGATATGTACAGTTTGACTTCTACCCGTTATGCCCATTTATTGTATCCTTTCGCTGATATTTGGTTGACTGGAAGAGATCCCATTTCTGGGATAAGTCCGCCTTTGTACCTACAAATTTTATGGTTTGTTATTGTTCCTTTGTTTGTAAATTGTTTATGTACAATAAAGATATATACAACAACAACAACAACAATTATGGTCATCAAATTTTTGTTTTGTATCAAAAAAATGTCATGCACTCGTTACAAAAATATATTTTTCCGACATGTTTTGTTAACTGAGGTCTCAGTAATTTACTCAAATTTTTAATGAGGCAAAATGACGAAATTCACCTTTTTCTAATAGTAACAAATTGACATGATGTTTTCTTTTATGGTTAGTTTTATATAAAGGACCCACAATTGTTGACTTTTTTCCAAGACCATATACATTGACGCTAATTAGATGATTATCTTTTTCAAAGATTTTGATGTCCGAGAAAACAACTGGAAAAGCCATATTTTTGATATTAAGTTTATTTTCAAACCTGGGATAAGAAGATATCAGTAGTATAATATTGGGAGTTATAAATCACTTCTGTTCATTCAGGCAAGCACGAAGTGCTTGCCTTCACTCACAGCAGTGATTTATAACCCAATATTATAGGTCTAGAGAGTTTCCAAAGTAAAGCATTCACAGATTCAGATCGTTTCGAATGTATATAATTTGTAACTTACAAATGAATAAAATTCAGTTATTAACAGTCTTACTAATGAAAAGGATGAAATTCGTTAAACAATCTCAAACTTTACAACTGAGCCGAGTATGTCCAGATGAAAAAGCAGATGTTTCCCGCCATGGAGACCTTTTACCTAATACTATTCGGTGTATTATTTGCGGTCCCTCGAATTGTGGGAAAACTAATGTAATCATAGGTCTTCTGTTACATGAAAATGGTTTACGTTTTAAAAACGTTTATCTTTACTCAAAAACATTGTAGCAGCCGAAATATGTGTTTTTAGAAAATGTTCTTAAGTTAGTGCCAGATGTTTCGTTTGCAAAATATAAAGATAATGAACTTGTTTTAAGCCCACACGATGCAAAACCACACTCCATAATAATATTTGATGACGTTGCTTGTGAGAACCAGTCCAGTATGAGAGATTATTTCGCAATGGGTAGACATAAATTTATCGACTGTTTTTACTTGAATCAAACGTACAGTAAGAAACCTAAACAGTTAGTAAGAGACAATGCAAATCTTTTAATATTATTCAAACAGGATGATGTAAACCTCCATCATGTATATGATGAACACGTTAATACCGACATGTCGTGGTCTGAGTTTCGAGAAATGTGTTCAAAAGTATGGAGCGAACCCTATAACTATTTGGTGATTAGTAAAGATAATAAAAAGAACGAAGGCTGTTACCGGAAGAATTTCGATACTTTTATCTCGTTCGACGAGGAAAAAAATACGAGCATATAAGAAGATTTATTTGAAAAACTTCTTCAGTCGAACTATTACCGTATTAAGCAAATAACGTATATTCATCAAGCTTAAAATGGAAAAAGAGTTAAAGACTCAGATAGTTAAAATAGCAGAAGCTGTTAAAAAGAAAATCAAAGATATGAAAATTACGGACTCCTACAATGAAAATGTTTTAAATACAGTTTTCAGACCTGTTACTGACCCAATGCAACAGTTGATTAAGGATGTGAACCATCCAATTAAATCAAAAGAAAATGATGACGTTATGAAAAATTATTTTGTAAAAGAGCAAATTCCATCACCTGAATCGCAATTCAACAAAACTCTTATAAACCAAATTTCCTCACAAAATTATTCTGAAGATGATTCTGATGAAAATAATAGTTTAGAAAAATCGGGAGACTCAAACAATACAAATACCAGTAACATATCGTATAAAAGCATTGAGTCAATACCTAGCCCTAGTCAAAATACTTCGTCCTGGTCACTTTCCTCGGAAATATTTAAAGATGTACCATTCGGCGTTAGACGAGAACGAGGTAAATTAATGTTGGGTTCAGCACGTGTGCTTATAAATGATCACATTTAAAAATAATGGAACATAGTGCACAGTATCAAGCTTTCTATGCTTATAACAAACTGCCGGCAGAGATAAAAAATGTAGAAAATCTTAAGCTCTTTAAAGCAAAATTGAAGGCGTACTTGTTGAGCAAAAACTATTACTCTGTTAATGAATATTTTGAATAATCCTCGTCACATTATGCATTTTTTTAAATCAAATTATTATAGTGTGTTATTATAGTTTATCATTATTAATGTGCATTTTAGTATAGTATTATTTGATTCTTGATGATTTAATTTTAATTATAATTATATTTGACTAGGTACTGTAATTGAATTCTGACATGTTATGTTATATGTATTTTATTTTATTATTATATAAATTTTCACAAATATCAAAACACAATGTAAAAATTGTTTATGATTAAATAAATAAATAAATAAATAAAAAATCAAATTATATCTGTAGCAGGACGTGATTATCAAGTAACGCCAGGGTTGCGGGAATTATTGTTGAAAAAGGTACCTAATTTGGAAGTGGTGACTGAAAATGATTGTCAAGAATATAAGAGCATGTTAATAGACACAAATGCTCACCGACGAGACTTTGATCCCACTAAACCAATTAAATCTAATAAAGGACGGAAGTACTTGCACATCATTAAACCACTTTTTAGATTGCAAAAGCCTTCAACATCTTCTGTCAGTAATGCTGATGATATTAGCTCAGGAGAGGGTTTGATACTTAAAAAGAAGTTTAAAAAAATACTGATTACATCTACTGGGATGACCCTAATAAATTAGTAGAAAGGTTGAAGTTATTAATAGCATCTAAAGATGCTGGAAACACTGGTCTGGATAATGAAATAATTTCAATCATAGAAGAACTACGTGAAAATGGTAGTATAAATTAATAACAGCACATCCTATTAGATCATTTATTATTTCACTGCGATCGACTTCAGTACATAATGAATGTTGATAAATTTGGCCACCATGTTCATAAAAGACTTCGTTTGTCAGAAATACTAGATTGTTCAACTAATCACCTTGCTAGATCGGAAACCGGTGATTTTGATTTACAATCATCTCGATTGAGAGGAGTTCAAGATCCTGTAGCACGTGATGATGCGGTGAACAAAAAATATGTTGATAAAAAGATTGCTGATGAAATTACTGCTTTTGTAAATACAATAAAAGAGGATATAAGAAATAATCTCATTCAGTTCGAAAAAAAGTTTTATACTAAAGACTACATCGATAAAATTATTAAACAAAATGGAAAAACAAAAAGTGGTAAATGAAATTCATAGATCGGCACGCAGAAATTTTGATCGTCGTAATGTGATCTTGAAAGGGATAGACGACTTATGGCAAGCTGACCTTGCTGATTTTCAATCATTTAAAAAGTATAATAATGGATGCACTTACATTTTAACTGTCATTGATAGTTTCTCAAAATATGCTTGGATGATTCCTTTAAAAACTAAATCAAAAAAAGAGGTTGTTAATGCATTTACTCAAATTATAAGGGAAAGTGGACGTATCCCTAAAAATCTACAAACTGACAGAGGTACAGAGTTTTATAATGATGAATTTAAAAGACAAATGCAGTTAATGAAGATTAACCACTATTCATCGTTTTCAACAAAAAAAGCTTCAATTGTAGAAAGATTAATCAGAACATTGAAGATTAAATTATACAAATGTTTTAGTTATAATGGTAACTATAAATGGATAGGAAAAACTTTGAATAACGTTTTGTTCTCATATAATAATCAAAAACATAGCGTCACGAAGTTAAAACCAAAAGACGTAAATGAAAAAAATGAAAACCTAGTAAACCATAACATTAAAAAATTCCAGGAGAAACAATGTAAATTAATAAAAAATAAATTTAAAATTGGTGATCACGTTAGAATAAGTATATACAAGAGTACTTTTGCGAAAGGTTTCACACCTAATTGGTCTACAGAAATTTTTACAATTAAAACAGTTAATAATACTAAACCAGTTACATATTTAATACAAGATCAACGAAAACAAAATATATTAGGTTCATTTTATCAAGAAGAGTTACAAAAAGCAAAGTATCCAAATATATACTTAATTGAAAAAATTATAAGAAAATAAGGCAATAATTTGTTCGTCATATGGTTAGGACTTCCTGATGAAGAAAACAGTTGGATAGATAGAAATTCTATTGTATCATAATACATATAAGTGTTAGCATCTTATACTTTGCTCATTATATAACAAGTGTTAACGCTGCACATCACTATGCATGCGGCACATCACTACGCGGGGTCGCGCGGGACGCGCGGAGGGCGGATCATCGAGCGGCGTCGACGATCGCATCCCACCCCACTTCCGTCCAAACGCAGAGAGGAGCAAGACGTGCGCGCGTCGTGTCAATTGCGAAGTGTTTTGATCGCGCGTGCTTAGCGTATTCAATAATCTGTTTTGCATTGTCACACTGTGTTGAAGCAAGTCAATAGCGAACCATTCAAAGTAATACCTATCTATTTATTTCGCTATCATCACATCAAACACAATCATCCTGGACGTCTCAGCCTACGAGCCTGCACAAGTTCGAGCCGGATCCTGCTTTGGAAGCAAGCCGAGCAGCCGCCATTTTGTGGACACGGCGTTGGTGCCCAGTTACCAGTTACCAAAGGAGGAAAAGTGAGGTCAGCCGGGAGGCCAGGATCACGTCAATCATTCATTTTCAAAGGAAAACCAAGAAAGAGGTTGCAGAACATTTCGTGAGTTCGTTCCAATCAAATTTCTTAGATTTTCCCCAATTTTTCCCTTGTGGCCTACGTTACCAAATTTCGTATGGTTTCACGAATACACGATTTTCAAAACTTCATTTTAATCTAGATATTTTCATGTGCAGTTCTCAATCGATATCTCAATTTTTCCATGCATCTGCGTAACTCATTTAACCTAGCTATCTATGTGTGATAGATAACCTTACTGTAATTTACATACCTACGAAGTCCCTACATAATCATCCGCCTATATTTGTGTTAACACAGTGTAAATTCATAAATAATCAGCAGCGGGTGTAAAGCACTGCTTTGGTGAGTATATTTAAAGCAAAGATTGCTGAAATTTCCAGAATCCATCTCTACGTGTCAGCACGGGTGACGTCACAGCACGCGATACTGGTGGCCATCGCGGCTGGCGTGCTTGGGTTTGACTGCTCGCTTGGGTGTGTGCCTTGCTTGTTGCACTGGATGTTTCCTTCAAGAGCTTAAAATTTACGTAACATTTTTATTTTTTATTATTTGCTCCCATGCTGGTCTGGGAGAAATAAAAAAACTTAGAATGTACCAGCTGCTTCTCTTCCCACGCAGATCGTAAAAGCCGATCGAGGGAATGGGCAAAAATGCAAATCATGTTAACAGGCGATGCGGCTAGCAACCCATCACTGTATTGATTGCTTTTCCATCTTCTCGCCCACCATGACGCTAAAAGTGGCTTTTGGGTCTTGCGGCCCTGGGCTCTGCATAGAACCGCAAGACCCAAAATGCTCTGTCTGCCCCATTAGGGATAAAGACGTGATAGTATGTATGTATGTATTTTTATTTTCTTTTTTTTGAGTCACTTGCTATTTTACCTAACCTAAAGTGAGTCAGAATTTTAGTTTATGTTGTGTTGACTGCATCTTTGCACTAATTAGCTTCAATTTCATACTTTCACCATGTCATCCGTGGATATAAAGTCACTTTTAAAGTCACGAGCTTCGATAAAGGCAAAGCTTACAATTTTCAAAAAATATTTAGATTCATTATTGCCTAGTAAGGAATTAAATAAATTACAAACTAACGAATTACAATTGAGATTGAATAGGATAAAGGATTTATACTGTGTATTTGACACAACTCAGTGTGGAATAGAAAATTTATCTGAAATTTCAGGTGACGAGGAATTTAAGGAGCGAGAAAACTTTGAAAATTTGTACTACGGGACTCTTGCATCAGCGGAGGCACTACTTGATCGAGCCATTGCACCTGACGATGGCTGCTCGGGGACAGGTTCTAGTGGTAACACCGCACTACCAGGTTTGGCAAACATAAAGTTACCTATAATACATTTGGCTTCCTTTTCGGGACGCAGTCAGGATTGGCTTGAGTACCGAGATACTTATTGTTCCCTTATACACAATAATGCATCTGTTCCTAAAATCCATAAATTCCATTACTTGAGAGCGTCATTAAAGGGTGATGCTGCAACTATTATACAGTCATTAGATTTTTCTGTTGAAAATTATGATATTGCTTGGGGATTAATTTGTGATAGGTATAATAACAAAAGAATTTTAATTCATAACCACATTAAGGCTTTATTCAATGCAGAACCAATACCTAAGGAATCCTCCAAGTCAATACGTGATATTATGGACATAGTAAACAAAAATTTGCGTGCTTTAAAGTCATTAAACTTACCTGTCGATCACTGGGACACTTTGATAATATACATGATTTCAAGTAAATTAGATACACCTACTTTGCGTGATTGGGAGATTTTTTGTAATAAGTTAGACGATACACCCACACTAGAACAATTCAATCAGTTTATGAAAAATAGGTCAAATTTACTTCAGACAATGGAAGAATCACACACAAATAAATCACACAAACAAAGTGACATCTCATCCTCTCGTCCTAAAACATTTGTAGCAACACCAACAGCTAAGTATATTTGTCCTGTATGTAAAAACAACCATTCTATTTATCAGTGTTTTAAATTTAAGGCCATGCCAATCGAGGCTCGCATTGAATTAGTGAATAAACTAAAACTTTGTAAGAATTGTTTGCGTTATGAACACAAAAACAGTGTATGTAAGCTAGGGAATTGCAAGTTGTGTTCTCAACGTCACAATAGTCTCTTGCATCTTGATAAGAACCACAACACTGTAAATTCTTCGGATTGTGTTGTTCTTCCTACATCACAAACTTCTAACTCACCGCAGGCATCCAACCAAAGGGCTGAGGTTTCACAGCAAATTGCACTCTCATCTACACATAACCACACTCAAGTTCTACTATCTACTGCAATAATTAATATTGTTGATGAACAGGGTTGCTTGCATCCTATCCGAGCATTGCTTGACAACGGAAGCACTTCAAGTTTTCTTACAGAATCCGTAGTACAAAAATTGAATATTCCATGTCATTCTACATTTGTCTCTGTACAAGGCATAAATAAACAGTTGTCAAAAATAACAAAGGGATGTGATGTAACTATATCTTCTCGCACAAAGGGTTACACAGCCAATGTTAATTGTTTTGTAGTAAAACATATCACTCAGTGCATCCCAGCCAATGAAGTCAATTGCAATTCTTTTTCTATTCCCCAGCACATCCACCTCGCAGACCCTACATACAATATTCCGTCCGAGGTGCAGATGCTGCTTGATGCAGATCTTTTTTGGGAGGTATTGATGAATAATCAGATATATTTAGGTCGAGGCAAACCAACTCTTGTTGAAACTACACTTGGGTGGCTGGTGTCAGGTTCCATACAAGTCACACATTTACATGGTCACTGCAAGGCTGGCCATACTGCTAATCATACAGTCCACTGCAACTTCTCAAATAATATTGAGATTCACTTTCTACCACTCAACAAATCTCGTCAAAGATTGAGAGTGAATGTGAAAGGATCTTTCAACAGACAACTTTTCGCCAATCAGATGGTAGGTTTGTGGTGACTATTCCCTTTAAGGAACCACCCGAGTGCTTAGGTGATTCAAAATCTCAAGCTTTACAGCGGTTCAATTCATTAGAAAATAAATTCAAACGGAATCCTGAATTTAAACAAAAATATATTGAATTCATGTCAGAGTATGAAAGATTAGGACATATGTCAGAAAACAAGGATAAACAGGATAATGAGGTTCAATATTTCTTGTCACATCATGGTGTATTGAGGGAAGATAGTTTGACAACCAAACTTCGTTCTGTTTTCGATGCTTCAAGTGTCACCTCATCAGGTAAATCATTAAATCAGATTCAATATATAGGTCCACCTGTCCAAGATGATTTGATAAGCATATTGCTTCGATTTCGTCAGCACAAATTTGTAGTTACGTCTGACATTGAGAAAATGTACAGACAAATCTTAGTAGTAGAAAGTCAGCGTAACTTACAACAAATATTTTGGAGATCAGATCTCAACCAAGAAATAAAGCAATACAAACTTAACACAGTTACATATGGGACAGCGTCAGCACCCTTTTTAGCAACTAGATGTTTGGTAGAGTTAGGCAATACATGTAAGGATAATGATGTAAGTGAAACAATCTTGCATGATTTTTTTGTTGATGACCTAGTAACAGGTAATGAAAGCAGGGACACTCTCGTGCACATGCAAGGGAGTGATTCAGCAGCTAAATACAGCTCAATTTCATCTTAGAAAATGGAGATCAAATTGTCCAGAGTTACTTAAGCAAATAGTTGGCATTGAAAATAATGATAATGATAACTTAATAACATTAAGCAACCATTAAATGTCGAAAACCCTAGGATTACTATGGGATTGTAAAAAGAACACACTATTATTTTCATCAATTGACACACATTCACACAACCATTCACACATCATAAGTAAACGTCTTATTTTATCATTAATTGCACAAATATTCGATCCATTGGGATTGATCAATCCGTGTCTGCTACAAGCTAAACTTATTTTGCAGTCCTTATGGGCTAATAACATTCCATGGGATGATCCAGTTCCAATGGACATCGAATTACAATGGAAGTCATTTATTCAGTCAATATCAGCTATAAATAATTTGGAAATTCCTCGAAGAGTACTGTGTGACGCCTTTGTTAGGATAGAGCTTCATATATTTAGTGATGCTAGTCTAAAGGCATACTCAGCCTGTGCTTATTTAAGATCTATTTCAAAAAATGGCGATGTCAATGTTCATTTGCTAACTGCTAAGAGTAGGGTGGCTCCATTAAAACAAAAATTAACGACACCGAGGCTTGAGTTGTGCGGAGCTCTGTTAGCAACGCAGCTTGCAAAAAAGGTCATAGAATCATCTAGACTCACTATTAATTCACAATATTTTTGGTGTGATTCCACCATAGTCTTAGGCTGGATAAAAACTTGCAAAAGGGATCTAAAACTGTTTGTGTGTAACAGGATTAGTGCAATCACACAATTTTCTGAACCTAACACATGGCATTATGTTCCCGAGGTATGACTGCTGAACGCCTTCAACAGTCACAACTATGGTGGGAAGGTCCCCATTTTTTACACCAAACTGAAATACAATGGCCAATCCAACCTCAGGAAATAGGCATTCAAGCTCTACCTGAAATTAAAGCATCATGTCATTTGTCTGTCAAGGATTTTCAAGTGTATGATTTTACGGAACGGTTTTCTAATTTTGCAAACTTCAGCGAGTCGTAGCATACTTACATAGATTCATCTATAACTGTCGCAACCCATCTAATCGTAAAGTCAATACACTTACTTTACCAGAATTAAATCTGGCTAGTGAAACTTTGTGTAAATTTGTACAAAGAAGTGTGTTTCAAGACCAATACATGGCTTTAAAAACAAAAGGTAGTTTACCAGTTAGAGACAAATTGCTTAATTTAAACCCCTTTATTGATAAGGTAGGCCTCTTACGAGTTGGAGGTAGGTTATCTAACTCAAACTATGATTTTAACACAAAACATCCAATCTTATTACATGCTTCACATCATATAACTAAGTTGCTAGTTGAACACAATCATAAGATACTCTTACATGCAGGGCCGCAACTTTTACTAGCAACGCTTCGTCATAGGTATTGGATCATAAATGGTCGTAGGCTCACGCGAAAAATCACACATGACTGCATAGTATGTTGCAGATATTCAGGTAGGTCTTTTCAACCCCTAATGGGTAATTTGCCTAAACAAAGATTGGAAGCAGAATATCCATTTTGTAGCTCGGCTGTAGATTACGCCGGGCCTATTTTGATTGCCGATCGGAAAGGTAGGGGATGTAAACTGAGAAAAGCCTATATTTGCATATTTGTATGCTTGGCAATACGAGCGGTCCACATCGAGCTTGTCACCGAGCTAACGTCATAGGGTTTTCTCGCTGCCTTAGATAGATTTATCGCTAGGAGAGGTAAACCTAGTACAATTATGTCTGACAACGGCACCAATTTTGTAGGAGCTTGTAACGAATTATCACAGTTTTTAAAAAGGTCTAGTGATAGCATTACTTCATTAGCAAGTGAACGCAACATAAATTTTAAATTTTGCCCTGCTTATAGTCCGCATTTTAATGGGTTAGCAGAAGGCTCAGTGAAATCGGTAAAGCATCACCTCAAGCGAGTATTAGGATTAGCACATTTAGATTACGAGGAAATGCACACTGTGTTAACACAAATAGAGGCAATATTAAACTCAAGGCCTATCACGCCTCTTTCGTCAGATCCGAATGATCTAATTCCCTTAACGCCTGCACATTTCTTGATTGGACGACCACTGACGATGCTACCTGCACCTCAGGTGGAAACAAGGAACATCTGCACACTCAGCAGATATCAACGTGTCCAAGCACTGAAGGCCCATTTCTGGAATCGGTACTACATTGAATATATTTCAGAACTACAAAAAATAAATAAATGGATGACGACCAAGATCGAACCTCAGATCAATGACATGGTGCTGGTGAAGAACGACCGCATGCCACCTAGCAGCTGGCCACTGGGCCGCGTCGTGGCGGTGTTCCCCGGCACAGACGGCGTCAACCGAGTAGCAGACATTCGCACGAGAGCTGGAACCTTGAGGAGGGCGTTCAATCGACTGTGTCCTTTGCCAAGATTGGAACCGTCCACTGTTCCAAGGGGGGCAGCCTGTTAACGCTGCACATCACTATGCATGCGGCACATCACTACGCGGGGTCGCGCGGGACGCGCGGAGGGCGGATCATCGAGCGGCGTCGACGATCGCATCCCACCCCACTTCCGTCCAAACGCAGAGAGGAGCAAGACGTGCGCGCGTCGTGTCAATTGCGAAGTGTTTTGATCGCGCGTGCTTAGCGTA
The DNA here is from genome assembly GCA_963555685.1 of Acrobasis consociella. Lineage (NCBI taxonomy): Eukaryota > Metazoa > Arthropoda > Insecta > Lepidoptera > Pyralidae > Acrobasis > Acrobasis consociella. The sequence goes on along the minus strand of OY743125.1, from coordinate 12,398,936 downwards.
TTCAATAATCTGTTTTGCATTGTCACACTGTGTTGAAGCAAGTCAATAGCGAACCATTCAAAGTAATACCTATCTATTTATTTCGCTATCATCACAACAAACATAAAAGTATTTTCTATTGTATATTTTTTCTCTCTTGTATATTGGTGCAATAAAGAGTTTTTCATTCATTCATTCATTCATTCATTCATTCATTCATTCATTCATTCATTCATTTATTTCAAACACAATCATCCTGGACGTCTCAGCCTACGAGCCTGCACAACAAGAAATGAAAGGAGGTGTACTTATCAATAATTTGATAAATAATATCCCGTTTGAGCTTCACTTACCAGGTTACAATTATTGTGGACCAGGCACTAGGTTACAAGAAAGGTTATCGAGAGGTGATAAAGGTATTAACCAATAAGACGAAGCTTGTAAATACCACGATATTGCATACAACAATCCTGAACTCTCCGTATGTCATAAAGCAGATTTACAGCTTATGAAAATGGCTAAGAAACGATTACAATCTAAAGACGCTGGCAAAGGAGAAAAGTTGGCATCGTGGATAGTTAACAAAGTTATGAAAGCAAAATTAAAATCAGGTGCTGGGATAAAAAAAATTAAAACCATTGTGTCAAAAATACGTTCACAAATAAAGAAACTGAAATCAAAGGATAGCAAAACTGCTATTAAATATGCTTGTGAAGCAGCAAAAAAATTGTTTCCTAAGACATGTCACGTTAGTTTGCCGAGAATAATACCAATACCTAAAACAGGAGGGATTTTACCTTTGATACCAATTTTTGCGGGTTTATCAGCATTAGGCGCTTTAGCAGGAGGTGCTGCTGGTATAGCTAAAACTATAAATGATTGTAAAACTGCTCAACGGAATTTACATGAATCTGAACGTCATAACAAAACCATGGAGGCTATTGCGATAGGAAATGGATTTTACCTTAAACCATATAAAAAAGGTAGCGGGTTATTTTTGAAATCTATAAAAAACTAATAAACAGGCTACCCAAACGTGCTCTTACGAATTTCGATATTGTTAAATACACTAAAAATATTCCATATTTTCGAGGTGTGTATATGAGAGATAGATTGCCACGTAAACCACAACCCATAGAGTGTGGTATACTAAACTTAGACAGTTGTAATAATGCGGGAACTTATTGGGTAGCCTTTGCTAAAATAAATAATTATTGTGAATATTTCGATAGTTTTGGTAACTTAAGACCACCCAAAGAATTGGTCAAATATTTAAATGTTAGTGATATACATTATAATTATACTAGATTACAAAACTTTGATACTGTAAATTGTGGTCATTTGAGTATACAATTTTCGCAAGACTTTTGGTGTAAATATAGTATATAATAATTATTACGTTTGAATAAAACATCATTCTAAAAATGTCTATCACTCTGTCCATAACTGGAAACAGCTCAATACTAACAACGAACTATACCCCTCCACTAGAACTCGATGGCCAATATGAGTGCTCTCTTTTACACTTCTCTACATTTAATTCTATACCAAATATTACTAAAACGAATAATAAATTTTATTATGGCACTGACGAAGTGGTTAAAATTCCTGAGGGAGCATATGAACTCCAAGACATAAGTGAGTTTATACAATCAAAAGTAAACAATTGTGTTTTCAAGTTATTGTGCAACAATAACACATTGAGGCTCTCGATATTCTGCTCTAAAGATATTCATTTCTAAAAACCAAATTCTATTGGGCCTTTATTAGGTTACGGTAAAACTTTCCTGATGAAGGATAAATGGTTTAACTCCCCACTCCCAGTGAACATTCTACCTACAACCGTGCTTCGGGTTGAATGTGATATTACTGAAGGTTCCTATATTAATGGAAAATCAAGTCATATAATTCACGAATTCGCTTTGAATGCACCTCCTGGCTACAGAATAATAGAAATTCCAAAAAATACTATATATTTTCCAGTGAACAGAAGCACGGTGAATAGTATAAATATCAGAATTTTGGACATTAAAAACAATTTAATACATTTTCGCGGAGAGGAAGTGCAATTGTACTTACATTTGAAGAAAATATGATTGACTACAATAAATACTCGACTTCATCTTTTAAAAAGATTAGTACCCATCAAGCAATTAAGAAGACCACACATACTCGTGATAAAAAAAAGAAATTAACAGCTGACAATATACATTTTCTTAAATCGATTGGATTGCTAAAATGAGTATTTTAAATATAGCTAGCAGCCCTGTTTATGACAACTCCATAGACAGTATAGAAATTCACTGGACTCAAAATATCGGGACTAATTTTGGAACGCTATATCTTAAGTTACAGTATTGATGTGCAGCGCCACGGTAGCGCCCTGTCAGGTGACAGTGATCTCTAACCTTATCAAACAGTAATGAATCTTGACAGATATGACAATGAGTTGCACTTTGAAAATCATCGTCATTATTTTCTGTATAAATTAATGGTATTTCAGTATTCAAAATTTTATACAACTTGGAAATATCATCTAACAGATGTTTAATAAATCTTTGTACGCAGTCAGATCCCCGATATTGAACGAACTTATTTAACTTGTTATCAAATGACGAAACAATGTGGTAAGCAAACGCTGAAGGTATATGAAGTTGTCGGTTGCTAGTAAAACTTGACGTTGGACTAGGCTCACATCCGTGAACAGGCAATAGAATGGATTCAAAGTCTGCGTAAATCACAAAGGGTACGTCTTGTTTGCGTTCAAAATATGAAAATTGTAAAAAAGTTCCTTTGTCGGGTAATACTGTAGCTACACCACTACACATGTGATTGGATAATTTATCTTCAGTAGAAAAAAATAACAGACAGTCGTCACAGAAATACAGTCTGCCATGGTGTTTAGTCAATTGACAACGAATGAGACGCGATAAGTTAGTTATTAGAACGTAATGTGACTTACCCCCTTTTTCAAGCAAAAGTAAATTTATCCTTACCTGTCTTTTGAGTTGGGATCTGTAAATTGGACCAACAACAGTTTTATTACTATTTAGGGAATAAACATTAATACTTATGTTAGGATTATTGATTTCAAAAAGACTTATGTCTGAAAATGAAACTGGGAAAGAAATGTTATCAACATTTAAAATATCTTTAAAATGGGGATAAGAGGAGACGCGCGCGGGATTTCTACGCGCTGGACAAAGCGCTGCCGTTATGCACCATAAAAAGCAATAATCATCATTATTTTTAATATTAAGACAGCCTTTTTTCTTTTTTAAAACAATAGGTAAATCGATATAGCTTGACCCATTCAAAGGGTCATATCTGTTGATATTTATCTCTAAATATAAATTATTCGTAAAAGCCCAACCGCTATCCCTTTCTTCGAACTCTTGAATCTTTTTTAAAATTATATCTTTTATTGCTTTAAAAATATCATCAAATTTAAAGTTAGAGTGTACTACAAATTTTTTTGTATAAATGATTTCACTGACTGTTCATTATTTTTGAATAAGATAAAGTTACAGAAGAATTCCAAATTGACTTTAATATTAATATGTGTCTTTAACGCTTTAATTAAAAGTTGATGTATCTTCTGATACTTGGTTAAAATATCTCTGGTAAACTTTGCTCAAATTCATCTTTAGCTGCAATCCTATAAGATGATATGCGACCCCGAAATGCAGATGAAATCTCGACAACTCCGTCTATTAGCACACCTAAAGAGCGACTTTTATGACTGTGACTCCTTAAGTGTCCTATCCATTGCTTACTGGATACTTGGAGGGAACAGCTTTCGCAATAAGGCATTATTATTGAAAAGATATATATTTTAATAAAACCACTAATATAAATAAAGATAAAAAAGATATTATATATTTATTTTAATGAAACCCAATGCATGAGATATGGTTATAGATAAACTATTAAGTGAGTGTCGGTTCTGTGTGGTCGAATAAGACGCTGATGTCCCTAACCAACCGCTGCAGCAGCTTCCACTGCGACGTGTCTTATCCAGAAGACAGCTCAGTCGAAACAGAGCCTTCTTCCAGCGTTCTTCGGGGGCAGCAGACTCGGCGTCACTGCGTTGGTACACCTTGACCTCGATGTAGTAGTTGCCGTCAGTGGGAGCAGACCGCCGCAGCGTGCCCGCGCTGACCCTCTTTGCTAGGTATGATGGGAGACTGACGGGTGAAGGTTTCAGGGCAGCGCGTGTCTCGTCATCAGTGTGGAGTCCGAAGAGGCTGTCTACGTTCAATTTCTTACTTTTCTGTCTGAAAATAATAAAAACAAAACAGTATTAATTTAAATATTTTACTATCATCGATTGTGCTAGCACCAAAGTAGGTATCTATAATTACTATAATTAAATATCTAGATACTAACTCAACGATACTATTTTATTTTTAATAAAAACGTATAACATAAAAACACAAAACGATCTAAAAAAGATTTAATACTCCATCTATCTTGTCGGAGATAGAACCCAGAATCTTGTGATGCAGACACATACATACGCACATATTACTACTAGACCATAGATGAATAAGGTTAAATTAAATATAAATGTATTTAAATTTACTTAATACTTTAGAATTTAAAAAATATCTATTTCATAGCTTACTTTATTACATTGTTTTATTTAGAGAACGGGTTACTCACGTATAGAGTCAGCTACTGCCGACATGTTTCGATGTCGATCAATAAACTTCTATTAATAATACAAAAGTTTTTTGAAGAGGATATCAACAGTCGGATTGGTTCTGGGAAAACAGAATTCATTACTAGGAACAAAGATCGCCGCCAAAAGAGATATTTAAATGACAATTTGAAAAATGTATACATTAAATTCAGAGCTGAAAATGAGCATTTAAATATCAGTTACTCAACCTTTTGCCGACACCGACCGTTTTGGGTTGTGTTTCCTAAAGATTCGGACAGAGATACCTGTATGTGTGAGCTTCATTCAAACATGGATTTGCTTGTTCAGGCACTGCACAGAGCCAATATCATAAAAGAGAAGAATTCGATGGAGCTGATATCGTCACTTTGTTGTTCTGGATACAATTATGAATGTATTACTAGAAAATGCATTTTATGCATGAATAAAGTACTTGATTTTAAAGAATTTAATAATAACAAACAACTTGAATACTATTCGTGGAAGAAACAGAAGAAGGAGTACATAACTACTGACAGGAAAAAGAAAATATGCAGCATAACTACCAAAGTAGCTACAAAAATTTCACCATTAGATGCTATCCAAAAACTTAATGACGCATTGCAGGACTTTTTTATACACTGTTTCAATATATCAAATCAGTATAAAGAAATCAAAAAGTTAAAAGAGAAGTTGAATAACCATGAAGCTCTACTACATATCGATTTTTCCGAAAATTTCAGTATTAAATTTGCTCAAGAAGTTCAGGCAGTTTACTACGGTGGCAGTCGTTCCCAAATATCCATTCATACAGCTGTGGTATATACACACGATTTTCAGACTGGAGCCGTAGATCCTATGTCGGTTTGTACGGTTAGCAAATGTATGCGTCACGATGCACCTGCTGTTTGGGCACACCTCATACCTTTGATTCGTCTTACGCTTGAAAAAAACCCATTTGTAACAACTTTATATGTCCTATCTGATTCCCCCACTTCTCAGTATAGGAATAAATATATATTCTTCATGATTTCACAATTATGTAAGGATTTTCCCCAAATTGATAGTGTCATATGGAATTATTCGGAGAAAGGGCATGGCAAAGGTGCCCCTGATGGAGTCGGTGCCGTTTTGAAAAGAACAGCAGACGCAGCGGTTAAATTTGGAAAAGATGTAGCCACTTTTGACGATTTCATCAAGATTTTAGTAAAACAATTGAAGAACGTTATTATAATGCCGGTGACAGAAGAAATGATAGAAGAGAAAAATATTCTCATGCCGAAAACGCTTACTCCTTTTCGTGGCACTCTCTCTGTGCACCAAGTTCTTTGGAAAAAAGATTATCAGAATATAACTTTTAGAAGCCTGACCTGCTTTTTATGTGGCCCTAGTGAAATTTGCCGTCACGGCTTTCATATTGGATTCGCCAAAAACCTAAATAGACTTAATGAAGATATCCAACAGCCAGAAGATTTCGTTGCACCTCTTGTACGCACTAAAACATTTTCAGTTGAGGCAAGAACCAGATCAGCCACTAAAGGCAGTAGGAAATATTTTCCTGAAGATGAAACTTCAAATAAGAAAACTACTATAACAGTGCTACAGGACATAACTTTAGAAGCCGATAAAATGACAAACTATTTGGTATCTACCTACAAGTCAACACCATCTACATCTAAAGATATGACAACTACTTATTCGATCAATAAAGAAAATTTTGCTGATTTCGAAGATCTACTAGAACCAAAAATCGTATTTAAAAAACCAAAGAAATGAAAACCCTGTTATAAGTTTAAGATTAATTTTAGTTTGTCTTGATCTCGCAGATGCTACTGATTTTAATATATTTTAATTGGGTAAACAGTAAATCAAAGTTGCCATTTATGTTACTAATATTATTAGCACCTAATCATTTCTTGCTTTTTTATATTGCAGTTTTAAAATGGTAATTTGTTACCTAATATTTTTGGAAGTGTTACTGTTGTGTCAAAGCCTTGTTAATTCTTTGAAAAGTGTTGTTTATTTTTTTTATAATTGTATTTTTATTTGGATTTCCCTCATTATCGTGTTAACAGTATATAAGTTAAAATGTATGTTACCAATAGTATCAGCACCTTTCAAATTTTAAAATATTTTTAATTTAGTAGATTATAAATCAAGTTTGAAATTTATGTTCCTAATAGTCTTAGCACTTAATTATTTATGCGCTTATTATATTGCAGTTTTATAGATAATTGTTACCAAATTTTTATAAAAGTGTTACTGTTCTTTTATGTTTAAGATAAAAAACCTTGTTTATTGTTCTATGTTAATGTTTATTATAGTTAAATCTTTTTTTTAAGTTTGCCTTATGAGTCAATTTTAAAGGTTTTAATTGTTTGATTGTGATTACACCTGGTGATCTCTTGTTATCAAAGATGGCACTGATTTTAAAATATTTTTTATTGAGTAAATAGTACATTAACGTTGAAATTTATGTTTCTAATAGTATTAACACCTAAATTTTTATGAAAGTGTTCGTTTTGAAAATACTCAAGCTTTGTTAATGCTACGAACTATGTTTTTGTCTACTTTTTGATAGTTGAATTTTTCGTGATTATCTTTGAAAGATTTTGAGTCGTTAACATTCAATCAACCTAGTGATTGCCCTCTTGGTTTCGATAGTGGTATTGATTTTGAATTATTCTTGATTGGGTAAAAAATAAGTCAAAGTTGAAATTTAGAACTTTATTTGTTTATTTTTCATTTAACTTGGTGATCTCCTGATGAGACTAATACAAAAAAAATGTTATTCTGATTACTCAATCTTAATTGTAATATTAAGTAATAAACCAAGTACTGATTTTACTTTGTCTTTTATTTAGTATAACTAATTCTTATGAAGAAAATAAGACCAACACGTATAAATGTCATTACGCTCCTTTAGACGTCATTACGTTCACGACAATTTACATACATTTTTTTATTACTCAAAATCTATAACGGATAACAAGCTCCAACTACTTGTAAAAAGTTGTTAGTAAGTTATACTATAGAATGTATGCCAAAAGCTTGATATTAGAGAGAAATTCCTGTGGAAGATAAAAAATGCATCAAATTAAATCAATTTGTAGGATCCACCCTCACATGAGTGAGATTCGGTACGCTGGCCGCGATCTGCTTGCGTAGCCAGGATCGCACGCGGGTGCGGAACTGCCTCCACACGACGTACACCACTACCAGTATTAGTAGACCAATGATGGTGATCATTAATATGCTCTGTTGAGACATATGAGCTTCAACATCACTTCCGTTTTGGGCAACGATAACTTGTTCTTTACTTGGAGTTTGGCCCATTTTATAAATTGTTTAATTTGAACGTTCGACTGCGTACAAGGTAGAAAATCTACTGTCCAAATTAATATATGAAGCAAAATTAACGAATGTAAAATTAGGTGTAAGCTAATTGCGTCATAAACATATTGCGTTACATATCCTATACCTAAATACTAATTTGAAACAAACATTTTTCCATTCATTTCTACAGTAATGAAATACGATATGTGTGCTGGTTACTTACTAAGTAATGCCATGTACCTTGCATTCAACTACTGCATTACAATTTACTGACTCTACATTTCCTGAACAAATGAAGCACATAGAGTAAATTAACGTAACGATTTAGCAACATGGTTGGTATATTGTATAAAGTTACACTACCTAAGTACATGTGCTAAATTAAACGAACTTATACTATTTACGATATAAAAATATTCGTATCTACGAAACTAACGAAACGTTGTGGTCTCTTCACTAAACGACCACTACGTGTTACGCGATGCGTATCTGTATCGCTACCTCCCGTGCTGTTTTCCCGTTGCACAGGGCTTGACAAGCTTCTCTGCGGCACGATACTTTTAGATACGTCTAACCGTCCACCTGTACCTTCTTCACGATCCAGCGGTACAGGGCACACAGTGCTTCTCTGCGGTACGGTTACGTCATCGTCTTGAAGTACATACGCGGGTTTTAGCCTATCTATTAAAATACGTGATACTCTATCCTTAATTTTAATTACAAAAACCTTACTTCCTCTTTGCATGACTTTATATGGACCGTCATAGGTCGGTTGTAAAGGTTTCCTAACTGCATCATTTCTTATAAAAACATAATCACTAGTCTTGAGATCAGGGTGCACAAATATTGACCGTGAACAGCGTTGCGAATTTGACACAGGTTTGTACTTACCTATCGTCTCTCGTATTCGTTCAACTAATGTCTCGGGATCGGATACCTTATATTTAGCGGTGTCGAAAAATTCGCATGGCAACCTTAAAGCATGCCCGTACACCATTTCAGCGGCACTTACGCCACTATCACTACGGAGCGCTGCACGCAAACCTAGCATTACCGTCGGCAATTCGTCTACCCAGGACGTGCTGTCCATACGGGCAGTAAGAGCGACCTTGAATGACCTGTGAAATCTCTCAATTGCCCCGTTACATTGCGCGTGAAAAGCCGAGGATCTCGATTTTCTCACGCCCATTATATGCATCAAACGCGTAAATAAATCGCTTTCAAATTGACGACCCTGATCACTTGTTATCTTGTGCGGACAGCCAAATCTGGTTATCCATCCCTGATATATAATACGCGCGACAGTGTCCGCCGTGATATTCGTAGTAGGGAAACATTCAGGCCATTTAGTACACCTATCAATCATTGTAACCAAATATCTATATCCTTCTGATGACGTGGGAAGGGGACCTACAATGTCAACATGAATATGTTCAAACCTATCGCATGCCGAAAACTGCTCTAAATCTGATAGTGTATGCCTATGAACCTTGCTTTTCTGACACTGTATACATGTTTTTGCCCAAAGTCCAATATCTCGATTCATGTTAGGCCAGAAAAATTTTTCGCTTACTAATTTACGTGAATTTCTGATTCCTGGGTGACTTATACCGTGCACGCTGTCAAAAATAATCCTACGAAATTTTTCCGGTACATACGGCCGAACATTATCCTTTGAAAAATCGTAATATAACCTCAAATTGCAATTAGGTAGGCTAAAGCATTTCAAACGAATGTTACCTGAGCTGTTGTTTGTGACATACTCGTCGTGGGACTGAGCTTCTGCTAACGCTGCGTAATCGACCGTCGTGGGACAATGTATTGTTTCGACGCGGCTAAGCGCATCCGCAACCACGTTGTCCTGACCTTCAATATGACGAATGTCGGTCGAAAACTCACTTATGAAAATTAGTTGTCTCGTCCGTCGAGGTGTTTCCTTATCAGTGCCTATCTTTGAAAATGCGTAAACTAATGGCTTATGATCGGTATAAATGATGAGAGACCTTCCTTCATGCAGGTTCCTAAAATGTTTAACAGCCATGTATACTGCTAACAATTCCCGATCATACGTTGAGTATTTCCGTTGCACCGTTGATAACGCCTTAGAAAAATAACCAAGCGGCTTCCAAGAATTGCAAACGTATTGTTGCAATACTGCGCCCACACACGTATCGGAGGCGTCCGTCATTAATGCTAACGGTGCGTCTGCTACTGGGTGAAACAAAGTACAGGCGTTTTGTAAACTAACCTTACACTGTTCAAAAGCTTTCTCCGCAGTTTCTGTCCATTGAATAACAGTTTTATCATTCTTTTTAGCACCGTGCAAATACTTGTTAAGCTCTGACTGATACGATGCGGCTTTTGGAAGATGAGCGCGATAAAAATTCAGCATCCCCAAAAAACGACGTAACTCCAAAGTTGTCTGCGGTTTTGGAAATTCCTTGATTGCTTGAACTTTATCTTCCAAAGGTCGTATCCCCTCAGTAGAAACTTCATATCCTAAAAACTGTAACTTATCCTTACCGAAACAACACTTATCCTGATTGATACAGATACCAAACTCAACAAATCTTTGAAACACAAGCTCTAAATGTTTTTTATGCGTGGTGACGTCACTACTTGCTATTAATACGTCATCAATATAACAGTATACAAAATCTAAACCGTGTAAAACAGAATTATTCATGAAACGCTGAAATGATTGTGCTGCGTTCCTTAAACCAAACATTAACCTTGGAAATTCGTAAAGGCCGAAGGGAGTGATCACCGCACATTTTTGTACGTCTTCTGGCGCAATTTCGATAAAATGATAAGCCCTTTTGATATCAAGACTAGAGAAAATTTTCTTACCGGCTAACAGATATGTAAAGTCTTGCAAGCGAGGAATAGGGTATCTATCCGGTTTCGTTACAGCGTTAAGTCTACGATAATCTCCGCAAGGACGTAACTCACCGTTCTTCTTCGGGACGACGTGGAGAGGGCTAGCCCAAGGACTGTTTGATGGTCGACATATTCCCATCTCCTGCATCACGCAAAACTCCTCTTTTACCTTACTGTACTTATCTGGCGGTAGCGGCCGCGCTCGAGCGAAAACAGGCGGGCCCGTAGTCTCGATGTGGTGATACACATGATGTTTTGACGGTTCCTTGAACGATAACGGTTTAGTAATCTCCGAGTATTGCTTCAAAAGTTCCGAGAACGGGTGTTGACTGTCTACAGTACTTAAAGATGGTTCACTATAGTTCACAAGCGAAGCAATGACACCTAAATTTGTATTTTTGTCCACCAGCTTACGATCACTTAAGTCCACAAGTAGTTTGAAATGTTCCAAAAAGTCTGCTCCCAGGATAGGTTGGTTAACACTCGCGACGACAAAAGTCCACCGAAAACATCGCCGTAGTCCTAAATTAAGCACAAGCGATTGAGTACCGTAAGTCTTTATCTTTCATTTGCCGCAAATAGTTTGTAATCCGAGCACTCACTATCGTTAAAAAGTTTTTTACGCCGCGGTAGCACTGAGACGTTTGCCCCCGTATCCACTAAAAAACGTAGACCGCTGTTTAAGTCGGTCACGCATAGGCGGTGTGATGGTAAAATAGTACAGATTTCCGCCACTTGCTGCACTACATCTAGTTTTCCGGAGCTTTCCAGGCACAGGGCTTAACACATTTGTTAGCACGGCTCTTGAAACGGTAGTGATAAAAGCAAAGCCAATCTGGGCTGTTGGGTGTACGTTGCCGTGATGAGCTGCGCGTACGCGATGCTGAGCGCCTGTTGTTACCATTGCGCTGTCGTGACCTTGACCTGTTACCATCCATCTTGTCTAACCTCACGTTAATCTTAGCGATTTCTGCCATAATCTTGTCGCAATCGCCGGATGAGACCTGAGCCACTTCTGTGACATTTGCAGGCCGAGTCGTCTCTTGAATCTTATCGGCGATATCACACAAACTCTCCATATCCACATTTTCCGTTACTGCGAGCACAGCTCTTGCCGCTGGCGGTAGGTGACCTTGCCACAAAATACGGAGGGTTTCATCCGGAATTTTCCCCCTTGCAAGGTCTCGCATCCGACGCAAAAGTTGAGACGGTTTTTGTTCCCCTAACTCCATTTCCCCGATCAATTTCTGTATTTTTCTATTTTCCGACTCTTCATAAATTTGTAATAATCTGGATTTTAGTGTTTCCAATTTTCGGGTTGACGGTGGGTCCACAAGGATGTCCGATACTTGCTGGATAGCGTCCTTTGTTAATTTTGCGACAACAATATTGAATTTTGTTTCGTCACTTAATTTCTGAGGTGCTAGTATGGCTTCCGTTCGTATAAACCATACCCTTGGTTGATCCGTCCAAAAATCTGGGATTTTGTTGGTTAGGCTGATAGCTGACAAACTATATTTTTCTTCCATATCTACTAAAACAGCGGGAGCGCCGGCTGCAGGCGCCTGGGTGGCCGGCCCGGGAACCGTAGACGGCACTTGAGGGTTCATTTTAAATTAAAGTCCGAAATCACAAAATTACGCACAACTGAACTGTTCTTTTTCACTTTCGCGGGTCACCAGTGTCGGGGGTGTCTATTTACTATTAGGGGAGTTCAAGATAAATTCCGATATCACACGAACGGTTTATTGTTTTACCACAAGTGATGGTCGAAACGACCAAGAGACGACTGGCGAGACGCGGGGGGTTCGCTCGTCAGTCGCTTTACAAAAGTGCATACTCTGCATATGTCGCTACACTAGTATTGTTAGCAAATTTATCTAAGAATATACATGAATATGAAACTAGTGAAGAGAGAAAAGTGAGAGAAAGTACAAGACGAAAGGATTTGGTCGATTTTTCCGCAACCCGTTTAAACATTGTTAAGCACAGCTCTCAAGTTCAATCGATAAAGCTATTTAATAAATTGCCAACTGAATTAAAAATGTTACTTTATAAGAGTAATTTCAAAGTAAAGCTCAAAAAATTTTTATTAAAGAAGTGTTTCTATAGTATCGAGGAGTTTCTAAAATGACATAATCTAATGATGACATTGTTTTTTTTTTTTTTTTCGGACATTTGTTTGTAGTATACTTAACCTAAGAATGGGTACTCTTGAAATATTATTTTATTTATAGCATCAATAATGTAATTATTAAGTGTGTTAGACTAAGCTGTAAATATTTCGACACAAAAAATGTTTTGTTATGAAATAAATAAATGAAATGAAATGAAATGAAAACTTACTACCTAGGCCATGCTGAAGCGTTCCATCGCACAATGGAAAATGGTCAAACAAGCGCATATCAAAAATGATTTTTGCGAATATCATAATAAGGCTATCATGGTAATTTTATTAGGTTATCTAATAGTCAAACTATAACATCCATTAGTATATTTTTCTCTTAATGCGTGATATTATATTTTATTCTCAAGCAAAAGTACATAGAAAACGAAGGGGCCAAATCCAATCTTTGCGCATGCATGTTTTGAAACGATATTGTGAATAAACTATTTAGCATATATATGTAATATTATATATTTTTAGAAAGTATATTTTATGCTTATTACCATACAGCTTTTTGATTTTCAAAATAGTAACAAATTTTTCAGTAATTACTTAAAAGGTGACATTCTTCTATCTTCTATCTTCTATCTATCTATCTATCTATATATATATATATATATATATCATATCATATATATATATATATATATATCATCGTGAAATTGAAACAGTTGTTTCGATTCAAAATGCGGACGCACACTAAGAAGGGATTTTCAAAAATTTTAACCCTAAAGGGGGATGAAATAGGGGTTTAAAGTTTGTATGGAAAACTCTTTAGACCTGCATCGATTTTAATAATACTTGAGATACACACTGTTAAAAACATTTCATTGAACACGTGTTTCGTGGTTTATTAGAATTCACCCCCTAAGGGCGCAAAATAGGGGTTGAAAGTTATGGAAAAATCTTTAAATGTGCATCGATTTTGTCAAAAATTGAGATTCATGCTTTCAAAAACATTTCATTAAATACTTATTTCATGGTTTATTTGAATTCACCCCCTTCTACCTTCTTCTTCTATCTTCTATCTTCTATCTTCTATCTTCTATCTTCTATCTTCTATCTTCTATCTTCTATCTTCTATCTTCTATCTATTTATCTATCTATATATATAAAAGAAGAAGTTCCCACTGACTGACTGACATAAGACGCACGCACAGCCGTAACCGCTATTGATAGAAACGTGAAATTTAGACAGTTGTTTCGATTCAAAATGCGGACGCACACTAAGAAGGGATTTTCAAAAATTTTAATCCAAAAGGTATGAAATAGGGGTTTAAAATTTTTATGGAAAACTCTTAAGACCTGCATCGATTTTGATAAAAATTGAGATACATACTGTGCGGGTCATTATATCTACCTATGCTGCGCCAGCATATTACTCGACATTGTAAAAATCGCAGTTCAATTTAGTTCGTATTATACGGCCAGCAGAGCGCCACGCAACTCATATCATTTTATCATAATTTAGTCTATCTATTTGTATCAAGTTATTTTTAATATATTTCAGTTTCATATCAAGTTTTATATTATTTCATATCCAAGTGGACATTCCCCGTACATAGAATAAGTCCTTCGAGCCATCGGAAAGGCGGGACAGTGTCGTGTGTTCAGTGAAATAGTGCCACGTGTTTAGTGAAATATTCCCATGTGTTCAGTGAATTAGTGACATATTTTTGGTGAATTAGTAACACGTTTTTCGCCTATCGAAGCTCCTTGACTGTGGACATCATCAGTTTACTTTAGCGTGTGGAAACAAGGTCACACGTAAGCAACGCCGGTCAATCAAGATACTGGTACTAGCATCAGCACACTATCAAGAAATCAACAGGTATTTGTACCTTTATAATCTCTTATATCAAGTTTATTTCAAGTATTTACCTGACAATGGAGTCTTTACTTGCTAAACAGAAACTTATCATTGACTTTAACAAGGCAAGACAACTTTAAAAAGGATGGCAGGGCTAGGAAAACAGTCGATTATATCAATCACAAGTTAAATACACTCGATACCCATTGGCAGGAGTTCCATAGCAATCATGTTCAGTTGTGGGCTTATCCCAACAAATCTGACGATTACTTTTCTAAAAACACGTACGATCAAGTATAAAATATAAATATGAGCAAATACGATCTACGATACAAGCGTATGATCCTACGTCGGAAACAAGACCGTCGTCACCAGTCATCAAACCCGCGACGTTTCTTACAACACCATCTGTCGCGGGAGAGCAAGCAGCATCTTCCCAAAACACAAAATCGCGGGGAACGAACAGCAAGACCGACGAGTAACTTAAAAAGCAGGCGAGTAACTTTAGGGCCTTTCAAAGAACGCTCACAAATATTAATTTAGATAATGTGAACGAAAAATGGGAGTTTGAGGACTTACTGAGCTCACTTAAATCTCGGTGGTCCGCTATAGACAGCCTTTATTGGGAGATAGACAGCGAGATTCAAGAATTCGATCAAGAGTAGGAACGTGCCTATTCATCTCATGAAAAATCTTACAATGATATCAAGAGGGCCATCAACAGCAAGCTATGGTCCGAATCTCATCGCGAGAAAACCGTACCACGGATGGAGGTGCCCATCTTCCAAGGTAGCTATTATCATTGGACATCCTTCAAATATCTCTTCACTGAGACAATTCATCGAAATGCAGCTTTATCTAATGCTCAAAAGATGCAGTTCTTATAAGGCAAGGTGCGCGGTGAGGCTGAGCGACTCATTCAACATTTATCGATTTCTTCAGAAAATTATAATACATGCTGGGAGATACTAAATCACAGATACAATAACAAGAAGCTGATATTTAATTCGTTTCTCAATAACATCATGAACATCCCCGTCATGCAGCAGCCATCTATCAGTCACATCAAACGTCTTCACGAAACCACTCTGGAAACGTTGAATGCAGTGAAAAACCTTGGGGTCGATGTCAGCACCTGGGACCCGTTACTAGTGTACCTTCTGTCGCAAAAGCTAGATAACGAGTCTCACAACGACTACAATGAGTCGCTGAAGCAGCCACGGGAACTACCAACTATTCAAGAGTTTCTAGACTTTCTGGAATGCAAATTCACATCCATGGAGTCCTCACGTAGGAAGCAAGAAACCCCTACTAATAGAGCTATATCAAGTCAGCCTACAACAAGATACCCGAAATCGAACCATCAATCGTTTTCGAGCAATAAAATCATTGTAAAATCCAATTATCGTAGTATCAATCAATCAAGAATCAAGTGTCCACTTTGTAAAAGCCACGATCACGGACTTTATTATTGTCAAAAATTCTTATCTATGTCCCCGCAATATAAGAAGAACACGGTATCAAGACTTCAAATTTGTCCCAATTGTCTATTTAACCATCACGGTAAAACATGCACTTCGGAAAAACGTTGTCGTGAATGCCAGGCGGCACACAACACCATCCTTCACGAGGCATACGCACAACGCAACAACGGATCCCAAGCATCTACGTCACGCGCTACTAATCACGCTAGCAAGTCAAACCAGGAGACGCAACAAGGCGACTCATGCGAGATATTGTTAGCAACCGCCATTATCCAAGTGAAGGCTGCTGACGGCACCTATCATAAGCTGAGAGCCCTCCTCGATCAGGGCTCACAGACCTCCATCATCAGTGAAAAGGCAGCACAACTACTATCCCTTCCAAGACGTAGATGTAAGGGCGTTTTAGTAGGAATCGGAGCAAAGGAAAACAATTGCAAGGTCGTCACTACGATAAAAATGAGGTCAACTAACGGAGACTACACACTTGAAACGGACATCTTCATTATGAAAACATTGATCAATAATTTACCTAGCTTTACTATACCTTTTTTTTTTTTTGACGCGGAGAAAATCCCTTCGGATACCTTACCGGTTACGGGACACCGGTAAGGTTATGTGGTGTTACCACTAAAAACTCCGCGGTGTCACCTCTCAGCCGCTATCGGCCGGGACCGTGTGCTTCTTCATGCTCCACAGCCCCGGCGCGGCCGGCCGCTCCTTAAGCGGCCCCGGCTCGCCAACGGCCTCACGGCACCCTCTGCTGAATCAGAGGGGCCGGAGTAACCGCCGCCTTGGCCTCTTGGCCCAAGGACAGGCGCGCTGACACGCACACGCGCCTGCCTTCCACTCCGGAGGGCTGTCCGTTGGTCGATGGAATCCCGTTTCCACCGTCCAACCAGCCCTCATAATTTGGGGCCTGCGAAAGCAGGCCCTGCCCCAGTCCACCTGACGGCGACCGGGGCCCACACAGCCGGCCGCAGGGGATAGGGAGAGCGGCAACGTAACACCGACACTCCTCTTCCCCTGCGGCCCCACCGATGCCGTGCCAAGCGCCACGGCCGCGCTTGGTCGCGGAGGATAGGGCGAGCGGCAACGACACACCGACACTCCTCTTCCCCCGCGACCCCTACCACGGCTGTGATGGTAGGGGGGTCATCGTCACCCCCCTTCCCCCACAGCCAGGCCATTCCCTCCAGGAATGGCCTCCGCCAGGCCCGGGGTGGCCTAAGCCTCAACCCGGGCAATGGGTTCCTCTTAGCTTCCGTGCGGCCAAGGCAACCGCAGGTACTGAGCCCCCCCATCGCGACAAGATGGGAACCACATCGGGGGGGTAGCTTTACTATACCTAAACCAACGTGGTCTTTCCTTGACAACATTCAACTCGCTGATCCACAATTTTATTTAAGCCCTGCAGGCAGGTAGACCTGCTTCTGGGAGCAGAGGTGTACTCCCACATCCTTCTCAACGGCATTTGCAGAGCAGACGAGCAATCACCTATCGCGCAACAGACGAGGTTTGAATGGATATCAAGCGGAGGTGTTAACTCAAGACAACTACAGTGCAATGTCATCATCAATGACACAGACAGCATTCAAAAGTTCTGGGAGATAGAAGATATATCATCATCTTCCTCTTTATCTGCAGAGGATCAAGCCTGCATAGAAATTTACAAGTCAAGCACGATTCGACGAGAGGACGGTTTTTATCAAGTGAAGCTTCCCCTTAAGTCGGATTTAATACATCAGTTAGGTACGTCAAAAGAAAAGGCTGTTGCACAACTTCTACAATTAGAACGGAAATTTACCAAAGAAGCAAATGCCGCAACTCAATACAAATTATTTATGCTAGAGTATGCAGCGGCCGGACACATGAAACCCGCTAGTAATAAGACTCCGGAATTTTACCTACCTCATCATGCAGTTGTTCGAAACGATTCCACGATAACTGCACTCAAAGTAGTTTTCAACGCGTCATCAAAGACGTCATCGGGCCTTAGTTTAAATGACATTATGTACAGGGGCCCAAATTTGCAACAAGACCTTCAGAATTTGATATTTAAATGGCGCCAATACAAATATTCCTACACGGCTGACATCCAAAAAATGTTTTTACAGATATGGTTTTCCGAAGACAATCAACAATATCAGAAAATCGTATGGCGAGATGATGACAAAATACCCCTACAAGAATATCAATAGACAACAGTAAGTTTCGGCATCAAGGCCGCTCCTTTCTTAGCCATGATGACGCTGAAGCAGTTGGCGAGTGATGAGAAGCATAATTACACATCAAGCGATGCTATTAAGGTCCTGGAAGAATGTATGTATATGGACGATTTAATTCACGGAAACCACTCTCTTTCATCTGCCTTACAGTAAAAATCTGATCTAACTAAATTATTAAAATCAGGAGGATTCAACCTTAGAAAATGGGCTTCGAATGCGCCGGAGTTATTACAAGACGAAAACGATCAAGAGATTTTCGATTTCCGGGAGATGGATTCCACCAAGACATTAGGACTCAGGTGGAACCCAGTAGAAGATAATTTTACTTTTCAATCCAAAATCCAGACATCTATCAAGAAACCAACCAAAAGAATATTACTATCAGAAATACCTAAACTTTTCGACCCCCTCGGCTGGCTCTCTCCACTGACATTAAAATTAAAACTACTTTTTCAAACTGTTTGGTTAGCAAATATAAGTTGGGATGACCCTCTTCCAGATGAGATCAATAAACAATGGTCAAAACTAAAAGATGACGTATCAAATATTAATCAAATCAAGATTACAAGATGATTAACAACTAAACAAAATGATTTTATAGAATTACACGGATTTTGCGACGCTTCAGCCAAAGCATATGGCTGCGTCATATTTTGCAAAATTGTACACGGAGATCAAGCAACAGTGGTTCTGGTAGCAGGCAAAAACAGACTTTTGCCTAGTAGCAAAAATAAAGAAAAAACTACCATACCAAGGGGTGAGTTATGTGCCGCGGTTTTACTTGCTATATTAATGAAAAAAGTAAAACAATGTCTACAAGGTTATAAGATCAAGGTATTTGAGTAGATATTAATTGATGGCTTTAACACAGTTTCACACTCCATTTCGGTCATTTTATTCCCTCAATGGAGTGTGAAACTGTGTAAAAACCACCAATTAATATCTGGGAATTACTTTACCTTTAGAGCTTATTTTCAATCGCTCAATGACGTGTTTTGAATCGTATAATAAAAGAGCACCTAAAAATCAACGTAACTTCACATATAACACTATGTTTCGAAAGTCGCGTAAGAGATATTTGTGTAAAACTTACCAATATTAATTTTCAACTCGATCCGCAACACATTACACCACTTTTAGAATTTTGACTCTGACAAAATTCACATGTAACACTGCTTGTTTCAGTTAAACACAAACATTTGGCATATTTCACTAGACACTCACAAACACTGAGTTTTAGCAATATAAAATTGCTGAAACCTAAAAGATCTGACCATAGTGCATAATGCAATGGATAATCGCTTTACCAAGGCCGTTTGCTCATGCCAGTGATCTAATTGGTGGGCACCTAGAACGAATAGTCTGTCGCAAGGTCATCGGGACGCCTTGGAATCGAGTTTTCTTATTACTGGCCCGATTGGTCGTGCCGGTGACCCATTGGCTATTGGCACCCAGTAAATACGAGAGCACTGTCACCCGTTAAGACATTGGTAAAAAATACCCACCGAAACCATGCTGAGAACTTTTCGATGTTTCTAGGCCGTTTGCTCGTGCCACACCAAGTTCGATTGTTGGCATCCTGGACCACGATAAATTCTATCACAAAGCATATGGGATCCATTTAGAAATTCAGTAAATTTATATTACATTTTACTCATAACTTCACAATGCAACGGTCCAAGTTGAAATGCATTGGTAGGTAAATTAATAGAGTTGCGAACGCACGTTGTGCAGGTGACATCGATCAACTATCGATAAAAGTTTTGAATAATAATGTTTAGATATTCTTCAATCGCAATTAATTGATTACATTAACAATCTCATTAATAAATTTGCTAATAATTACGGGAGTCACTATCAAAATGAATTATCAAATAAATACTCGTATATATGTAACGTACATCATCAATACATATAATAAAATCGTAACCGATCGCTGTCTGTACATGGAAGATAAATGAGTAACAATATTTTTTGGAGCTTTTACCAACGCAATAGAACACAAAACAATGATTTTTAGAATTTTTGTCTGTTTGTCGGTTTGTCTGTTTGTCTGTTTGTCTGTTTGTCTGTGCGTTTGTGCACGCTAATCTGAGAAACGGCTGAACTGATTCGTTTGCGGTTTTCACTGAAATATTGTGATAAGCTTCACTTAAAATTTAGTGGTTGTTTCATTGAAATCCGTTGATAAATAAAAAAGTTATATCAATTTAAAGAATCACGTCAAAGATTTTTGTTCGAAAATTTGCTATGAAATAAACTGTACGGTAGCATTGGCTAAAACTTTTGTTAATTTTATATACGGTTTTTATAAAATAATAAAGTTAATAACCGGCCAAGTGAGAGTCGGACTCGCGCACAAAGGGTTCCGTCCCATTATCTATAAAAAATCAAGTTTGTTGTACGGAAGCCTCAATTAAATATTTATTTTACTCTATTTTTAGTTATTATATCGGCAAGAGAAATACATCATCCTTGAAAATTTCAACTGTCTGGCTATCACGGTTCATGAGATACAGCTTGGTGACAGACGGACGGAAGGACGGACAGCGGAGTCTTAGTAACAAGGTCCCGATTTTAGCCTTCGGGTACGGAATACGGAACCAAAAAAAATTTACTATTTTGATGTTTTCGGAGTTTTTTTATTAGTTTTTTTTGGTCACCAATAAATGGCGCTGTTAAAAATACACAGAGCCTAGGGCCGCAAGACCAAACGGCGATTCTTAGCATGATTGTGGGCGCGAAAATGGAAAAAGGAATCAAAATAGGAAGTACTTAATAGGTTAGGTTAGGCACAGGGGATGTCCTCTGACTACTGAGCGAGTCATGGACCGCCATAGTGGTAGCCGCGCCGGGGCTTTTAGCCCTTACCCCGGAGTTTTTAGTGGTAAACGCCACATAACCTTACCGGTCTCCCGTTACTGGCAAGGTGTCTGAACCGAAGGGATTTTTCCCGCGTAAAATCCTCCATAAATCTGCCTCCATGACGTGGGCCAGTCGGGCGATGGGAACGGGATTCCGTCGCGCCACAAATACGGTCCTCTAGGTTGAAAGGAGCATTTGTGTCAACACGCGTCTTTACCCTAGCGGATAAAATTGAAGTCCGATGTACCAGGCCACTCAGACTCCTCTCGATAACTGAGAGAGTACCTCAAGTGAGCTCAGCCAAAGCCGCTGATAAGCAGTCGCCGTACCAGGTCTTTGGAGCAAGATTAGCACACTGACTTGGCAAAAGCGGTAACGCCGTTATCACCATGAGATTTTTTGTGGGTGAAAACCTTAACCGTCCGATTTCCTGTGGCCAAAAGGCACCTTTTCCTCACGTAAGAAGAAAGGATAGGGAAAAAATGTTAGGTTAAAATTTAAGTTAGGCACTGCAATAAAAATGTGTGGAACACACATACCAAGACTACTCAGTATTGTGACCTCCTTCCTTGAGGAACGAAAGATAGGTAATGGTCATTTTCCAGTTCGTTTGAACTGAAAGTATGCCCCAAATAACCTCCAAACAGCCGAAAAGGACGCCCTACCCGAGAAGCTCTTCAAACGGAGGTTATTAGTGAACACTAAGCAGACATTGATCTCAGAGAACACTAACTTCCTGCCATCCTTGAAGCTCTACTGGTAAAATGTGCCGAGATACTGGCACGTAAAATACCTAGAGGTATCTTAAGTTTGGCAGATGCCTCAGCTTGAAAGTCCACATCAATAGAATGGTGACGATAGTGAAGATGGCCCGGGGGAAGCTCTATCCAGTACTTTTCGCTCGCTTCCAGCTTCGGACGCGGCTCATGATTAAGGCGATCTTAAGAAAATCTATGTGTAAGGTTACTTGAGGAACGCCGTCATCTGTCGGGACTCAAAGTAGAAATGCGTATTTCTCGACTTTTATCTCCCGCCTAGCGAAAGACATATTTGACAAGGCTTACCATTGCACCGCCACATCGGGAGGGCGGGAAAGAGGGGGAGATACGTATAGACGGTGGCAGCAGTCCGCTGCAGAGAGCTACAACAGATTAGTGCTGTGGGAACTCACGCCAAAAGACGGAAGATGAATTAAATATTAGCAAAGTCACTACCTATTGCATAAGTATTTCGTTTTAGAGAGACCCACGGCGTAGCAGTAACATTCGGTAACAGTGTAAGTTTACATATGTAGTTTACAATGTCAAAATTCCGATCGACTTAGACTGTGACTAGAGATAATGTGTGATCGTAGTAAACAAGGAACCCTTATACTTTTACCATTTCTGTCTGTCTCTCTGTCCGTGGTTTTACTTAGAGATAATTAGAACCAAGAAGCTGTAATTTGGCAACGGTCATGAATTTAAAGTAAAACTGGGCAGGGCAACTGGCCCGACGGAGGCCATGCGATGGGTTGACGAAATAATCAATGTCGCGGGTTACACCTGGATGTGAGCAGCACAGGACTGAGATGTGTCGACGAAGACAGGTCTATGCTCAGCAGTGGACGGAATTAGGGCTGAGATGATGATGAACTCTTTAGTTTTAATTCTAAATCGACATTCACAAATACGGAACCCTTCACTGCGTGTGACCTGATATGCACTTGACCGGTTTTATTGAAAATATCAAAATAACGATTCTTATAAACTAAAGTCCACGCAGACGAAGTCGCGGGCAACAGCTAGTACAGAATACAATAAATATATCTTAAGGGTAATTATTTTGTGGTAACACCCGTTTCATATTAAATATACTTATGGTTATAATCAAAACCTTTCCACTTGAAAAAAGTTTAGTTGTAATATAAATTATTTTGCATGTAATTTTATCGATTCTAATATCTTGAAATCACAACGACAAAATTGTATAATCTGCATTATTCGTTCCCACGGAAATATACCACGAGCGTGCACGTCATAGCGTGTTATGCTTACCTCAGCTCAGTTGCGGTTTTAGGCGACCACCCAGGGCGCCGGTATAAAGGGGCGCCATGACTGCCCATGTATATCCCCTCGCTAATTGATCGAGGCCTACTTACTTTTTTATAAATAACTATTTCATTACGTATATTCATTTTATTGTGGATATCTATGTGTTTTTCACCTTAGCATCCATACCGCTTATCCACTTTGGACAAATGAGATGTCAATCGATTCTACTTTATTGTCCGGGTGACAAAGTTTACAATTTGTATTCAATAAATGTATATAAAGCATTCTTCATACAATAATTGCGGGGCATAAAATTTTTTTGTTTTGGTTTCGAGATGTATATCAAATGGAAGGTCTTAATTAGCACATTTCAAAAATATATACATTGTTAGCTGTAAATGGCTTCCGTAATCAGGTATTAGTTTTTAAAACGTAAATCTTGTTTCGAATGGGTTTGCATTGCATTTAGGTGGACACCTCAGAAATTTCGCCCAGGGCTAAAACCGGCACTGCCTAAGCTTACGAAACAGTTGTAAAGAAAAGTAGCGACCAAGTGCAAATATCTCAAGTATAAGTAGGTAGTACAAAATATTATTTTTCTTTCCTCTCCACTTAAATTTCAAAATCTCTTTCCTATAACTTGTGAATTTAAATACCTATAGCAAATTTAATTCTTTATGTCTAAAATTTATATCTTTGATTCGCAATTTTTTAGAAATTTTTTTTTATTTTGCTAATAATACCTATACAAGATATGATTTCTAGTTTAACCTATATCACTACATGTTGATTGCAAAAAGATGTTTAGTAGTACGAACACGCGTCATTTTAAACTACACCTAATGTGTTCGCACCTTTACATACACTTTTTTACCCTTTGCAGCTTCTTCTCCCGTGCAGATTTTAAAAGTCTCTTGAAGAAAATTCTGACGAACTATGGTAATAGCTGATGTGGTTAGCAACCCATCATTATTTGGTTCTATTTTCCACCTATGCACCACCAATATATGCTAAACGTAGCCTTTGGTCTTAATGCCCTAGGCTCTGCCTACCCGTAAGGGATGAAAGTCTGATACAGTTCCTGTTTTCTGTTGTTTAACCCTCTTTTGTCAGTTGGTTAATTAGCTATTGACATAGGCGGCCTTTTTTGATGATCGTATTTCAAAGGAAGTTTGCAACATGAAACTTTTGTTTTCGAGTTCTGCTTTAATAAATTCGACTAAAATAAAGTGCTTACCTATGCTATCAAAACTCAGACTTTGTTTACCGTTTGGCTTAAGTCATGTATTATTATTGCTAATTTTTATACGTGAATTTGAAATTTCTTCGGCAAACCTAAAGGTTTACAATGTCTGTAAAAATATTCGTGATTCGGCTAAAACGCTGTATATAATTATAATCTTGTAGGGTGGTTTTTCGCCCAATTAATTTCGACGAGTGCCAACTTAGACACAGTCTACTAAAGCACTAGTGTGTGTGCGTGTGACTCTACGACGTCTCCCTGCCTGTTGCCAACCAGCAACGCTGATCCAGCTGCTAGCCAGTCTTTCAAGACGAGAATCTACGCGAGAACTATAATGTTCGTAAGTTTATATTCGTTTTAGTGATTTTAAAAAAATAAGATTACGTGATTGCAATATATTGATTTATCCAAACTTTATTTGTCGTGTAAGTCAGACTCGCATTTTGACTTTGACTTTCTTAATAACATTAATTTCAGGTCGGAGTTTAATTACATTAAGAAGCGTCCTACTAAGTGTAGTGTATTGGGTCGGTATGCTTGTAAGATTATGTGAGTACTTAAATAATAAACCAGTGTTAAACCAACTATCGTGTGTTTCACTACATGGTGACAGCGGTGAAAGCATTTTGTCTGTTTAATCGCGTAATCAAACATAAATATACGTTGTGTATAAAAGGAAATAAAGTTAGTTACGTGAAATATAAGTAAATAATGGAACATGCGCGTCCTCCAGCGGAATTGGAACTTGAAGGTGGCCCCGCGGCGCGATCCGAGGCGTGGCGCAAATGGCGGCGCCTGTTCGAAGTATTTTTGAAAGCGTCTGGAGTAAGCAAAGAGCCTAAGGAAGTTCAGGCTAGTCTGTTGGTTAACCTCATAGGACCGGCGAGATACGAGGTCTATAACACATTCGCGTTCGAAGCGGGTGAGAGTGCCGATGACATCAAATGTTTATTACAAAGATTCGAAAGTCATTTTGGTACTAAGGCAAACATCACGGTGCGACGGTTCAAGTTTTTTACTCGCAGTCAAGAGGAACGGGAGACGATAGACGAATACGTAACTGCCTTGCATCTGTTAAGTCAACGGTGCGAGTTTGGAGATTTACAGGAAAGTTTATTACGAGACAAGATAGTTTGTGGCATTGCCGATAACAAAGTCAGGGACCGGTTGCTGCGTACAGATGAACTGACGCTGACGAAGGCAATAAATATCTGTCAAGCGGCAGAGATATCTAAAGAGGAAGGTCTGTGTATCGATGGCGGTTCCGATGAAGTCCAAGTGAATGCGATGTGTTCGCGAGGTGATGGATTGGTCGGCGGCGAGCGCCCGTGGCAGCGGAGCACCCGCGGCCGGCGCGCCCGAGGTGGTCGTGGCGCGGCCCGCGCGCGTTTTCCTATCCCTGCGACCGGTACTTGCGACAGCTGTGGTCTTGCGCGTTGTCCAGGCGGTGATCGGTGCCCGGCTCGGAATGCGTTATGTTTTGTTTGCGACAAGAAAAGACATTACTCGCGCGTGTGCAAACGTAAACAAGTGATAAGAAAAGTGTTAGATTTAGGTGTCGATTCTGGAAGTGAAAGTGAAGATATGTTGTACGTGAACACTATATAGACCGATCAAAATAGCACAACCTGGACATAAATAATAAACTGGTTGTTTTCAATATTTTATCCGATATCAATATTGAGTATCAAATATTAATTAGATATATTATGTAATTTATCCGCGGTCGCAACCGTATTATATAAAAATCGTGAGATTTTGTACACTACTCAACTTTTCCCTAAAAGCATAATAGGTAACCAAAGACTTTGTTAGTTTAACTTTTAGGTGCATTCAAATGCGATCACTTAATAGCAAAATTAAACTGACCCCATTTTTGTTTATACATTTTTTTTAACAGTTTTCATCTGATCTCTATATCTAGTTAAGCCAAAATGATAACCATAATGTTTATATCCTTATAAGCTATATTGTCGAATGTCCATGTTGCGCCCCTACCTGTTTGTGTTGGGAGCTCCACCCTCGAAGTTGTAGACCAGTATATCTACCTGGGTCAATTTATCCAGGCAGGAAGTTCCAGCTTCGAGGAAGAGGTCTTTCGACGAATCCGACTCGGCTGGGCAGCGTTCGGGAGGCTACGCAATGTCTTCTCGTCCAAAATACCTCTGTGCCTCAAGACTAAGGTTTACAACCAATGTGTGTTACCAGTGATGACTTATGGCTCCGAAACGTGGTCCCTTACTATGGGTCTCATAAGAAAGCTCAAGGTCGCTCAACGCGCTATGGAGAGGGCTATGCTCGGTGTTTCCCTACGTGATCGAATCAGAAATGAGGAAATCCGTAGGAGAACAAAAGTCACTGACATAGCCAAGCGGATTAGCTCGTTGAAGTGGCAGTGGGCGGGACACATAGCGCGACGAACCGATGGCCGATGGGGCAAAAAGGTTCTTGAATGGCGACCGCGTACTGGCAAGCGAAGCGTAGGGCACCCACCTACAAGGTGGTCAGATGACCTGACCAGGGTCGCTGGAAAGCGCTGGATGCAGGCCGCTCTTGATCGGTCATTTTGGAAATCTTTGGGGGAGGCCTATGTCCAGCAGTGGACGTTATGCGGCTGAAATGAAGCTATATTGTGTCTTTTTAGACATTAAAGACCAAAATTAAACATCATTTTTTAATGTTTTAAAATTAATGTTTTTCTCAGAAGCCAGAAATAGTAACTGTGTTATCTTTGTTTAATTATAACTTTTTGTATACTACAATCACATTTTCATCAAAATTAAACACATTTACGTCTTACTTAAAACAAAAAATATTTGATTGAAAATACGCGAGAACATGTGGTGAAGCGGGATGCATGCGGTGATTGCGGTGCGGTGCGGGGAAAGAGAGAGCGAGGCACCAGCCGGGTGAGCGCGCGGCTGCGTACAAAACATATAACTCGTAAATATGGAATTTTGCTAATTGTAGGATTGTTTTGATTGTGCCTTGAACTTTTACCCATTCGCAACCGCCAATACCAGACACAATAGAAAGACGATGAACGTGGGCATTTTAATACCGTCCGGGTCTTTACGGGTTAACGTGGTGACACAATGAACAATTTAAAACTCTAAAAACAATATAAGTCTTGTAATACTCTTGTTGTCACGGCAAACCCGTACAACATGACAGCCCCTGGACTAATACCGTTCCAAAAATGGGCCCCTGCTGAAATATTCCGTTTCCCATGACGTTGCATATTAATGGGATGTAACATGAGAAAAAATTAAACACATAAATATATAACGAAGTTTTTATGCTGTCGTACTAAAATGTAGTTGGGTATTTACAGAGTGCAAGTTGCGCCGTGCAACTTAAGTTTCAATATGTTATGCGCTTACATAGTGTCGCGAACGAGATAAATGTAGAATATTCACGAGCAAGAACTCTGCTGGCGAGATAGACTCGGAATGATCGCGAGCGGAATGGTATAAAATAGACGTCAGGATAATGCAAGCGAAACTAGGCCTTATATTCTTATAGCATAAAGGCTAGAGTTCTTTGAATGGTCGTCGGCTTAGTCGCACTCACACACACATACCGGCGTCTCGATGTTTCCCGTCAATCGAAATACATTCGTCAAGATATGAGAATATTCGAGAACAATGTAGACCGCTGTATCGGCGCTTATAAAAAGGCGATCGAGTGCACGTCCCGCCAGTTCAGTATGAGCTTCGAAAGCGATAACTTCGAAGCGAACCGAAGCGAAGGAAACCTACCTCAGTGCGACAAGTGGAAGTACCTGCGACTAATTTGGCGAGATACCTGGACCTCAGATGCTACGCGACTTGGACTTGGACATCAGAAGACCATCTTCACGTGTCAACCTTTGGGTTCCGTAGTGAATAAAAACCCTCATACGAACTTTGGCGTTTTTCTCCAAATCTCGAACCCAGTTTCGTAACAATAGCATTTTACACAATTTCTACCCACCGTTCACACGATGCGACGCCCAAGTTACGTCTCAACGCAATTCGCACTGCACACGTGCTCGCAAGTGCCCGCACAGAGGCCGTGTAGTGTTAGAGAGCAGGACTAAAATGTTTGACATAGATAGACTTATTTTTAACATAGACCTTGTCTATCAGACTTCTATGGGAAATGGCAGCATTTCACTTCTCTACTATTAGCTATAAGACCACCCACGCCCATTGGACATTTTAATGTCTTTTTCTGTGTGCTATGTACATTTTAAATAATATATTTTTTTTAGAAGTTGGTTCTTAAAAATTATTTCTTAGTATTTATTGAATGAAAACGACACTAAATTTCCATATTCTGTTTTGTATCTTTTTGCTAGTTTTTCTCATGGATGGCGATGTAATGTGTGCTACTTGCGTACGGTAATATTTTTGTCTCGGGCGTTATACACGAATCCCTCGCTTCACTCAAGATTCCTTCGTAGAATCACTCGCTACGCTCGTGATTCAACTGAGGAATCCTTCGTTTTGCTCTAAATTCAAAGTAGCGCACTCGACTCAAAAGTATTACCTTTACGCCTTGTAGCACAATCTACTATTAAACTCTTAAAAAAAGGTATGTATAAGTTAAGTATCCAGGCTCGTCAAATTCGCATTCAGTTACAAGATCCTATAAACTTCATTCGGTTGGAAAAAATTCCAAAGTAACCCTTTTTTGTGATATTTTTTCAAAACTACGAGTAAAATACTGATATTTTACATAAAAAAAAATTACTTAATTAAAGCCACTTAATATTTACAAATAAATTCGCTGAGTTTGACTTGATATAATTATTTTCTTAATAATTATATGAAATTTGCGAGCGCGACGACTTGAACTCGGCAGGTCCGATTAGACGCGTGCTAGCGCTTACTAACATTGGACTAATAAAACAACCAAAGATCGCTACATGTTTTTACAAGCTTTTATTTAACTTGCAATGTATGTATAAATGTAAGTATGTTTGTTCGGGTGGAATCTTCGAACTCAATTTTCAACCAGTTATCCTCAACCAATTTAGCTGAAATTTTGTATACTTTTGTAAGTCGGATGATAATACAATATTATGATGTCAATGGGCTGTTCGGATGATTGAACCGGGAGATATTCGACGGAACTCAGTTAGAACCTCATCGAGTAGGTCTCGTTTGATTTGTCTTGACGAGTACTTTTTGGAAGACGATGCTTATCTAGGATCTGATTACGCAGAAGGATGGTGGTCAATAGAACTTAATTATAAAACAACTTAAAACAATCGAGTTTGGGCTAATTTCTAACCTTTAGGTACGAAACTACAATAAGACTTTTTAGCTCATGTCACTTTGAAATGTAAGGATTCTAACGAAACGCCATTCCACAGGTATGGCACTTCATAGAAACGAAGTAACAAATATACCTAGTACTACTACAAACGAAATAATATATCTGTGCATACGTCAAATGTGTGAGTTAAACAATCAGGGTCGCCACCACAGAATTTTTTGCTTTACCTGTTTTCATCACTCGGAAATCTATAAAATTTTCGTTCTTTGTTGTTTTTTTGTGGATAAGCAATAATAATATGTGCAGTTTCTCACCAATATTATTTCAATTACCCTAAATGACTCGGGAAACGTCAACGTGCGAGTTTCCGTTCTGTATGTAATACTATTATCTGCTCTGTGGCCATACATTCAAATCCGTGGCGACATTAAGGAATAAAGAAAATTAAATACATTCAACATACATACATGCATATACAGGGTGGAATTGAATTCGTTGGCAATATTTTAAGTATCTACTATACCCATGATACAAAGTAATTTAAGACTAATAAAACTTCAATCAAAAGTCGTCATTTTCATATTCAAGAAAACCTCTAAACATGCGTCAGACTCTTTGATACATACCTCTACTGCAATTATAAAAAAAAACTAATACGAAAAATAAATTAATTATAATAGTATCAATTTCGTTGCGTCTTGGTACCCTAACATTCGTTCCTACTTCAAACGTACCTATTGTCCTCAAGCTTTCGTGTGACACGACCCGTCCCCATTCGACTTCAAACCTTATTCACGTAAATTAAGGTCTACTTTTATATGCCGGTCGGTCGCGCCGTTTGGCTGTATCCGTCCAAGGTCTTTGACCTTGCGGCACGTAGGTATCAGTACGCGCGCACGACTCGAAGTGTTTTGATACTTTATTCATTTTTCTTACTTTTTGATACTTTTTAATTATCGCATTAATTGCAGTATTGTTACCATACAAAACATCCTTTAGGTGAGTATGATGATAAGTTAAATCAATGCTAATGATTTCAATTGCACCCTATAGACTATATATTCGTAATCTCCTTCTTTGCAAGTCGTGTGAAAAATACTGGGATCTAGGTGAGACCCATGTTTTTTAGGTTCAGTGTTGTATCATAGATAGTAAATAACAAAACAACATAATACCCATAAGTTTATATTCAAGAAAAATAATAAAAACCGACTTTCAGGTGTTTACTCCTAATAAATTTTGAACGGCTGAACCATTTTCTAATAAATATAGCTAAGAACTATCACGAAAAGTCAGTTTTCAAACAAAAAAATTAAATCTTCGTTCAGGCCTTACGATGCCATTAACAGACACCTAGATACACAGACATACCGACACGTCAACCTTATAACACTCCTCTTTTTGTCGGGGGTTGAAAATAAACAAAGACACTAAATAACGACTTTGCAGGGTTATTTGTTTCTATTAATTGTATATTAATAAATCGCTACTGTCAAATTATGTTAATAGGCGATGCGGCTAGCAACCCATCACTATTGATTGATTTTTTGATCACGCTAAGCCTTTGGGTCTTACGGCCCTGGACTCTGTCTACCCCGTCAGCATTAATATAAGATAATGTAGCTGTATCGAACACTACTTTAAACAAAGTTTAATCAAAATAAAACTATTCTACTGCTTATTTCTATACTGTGTCGCTGGTGGGGTCACATGTGAGCTCACCGACGCAGCGTCCAAGCTATGCAAATTGCGGCCGGGGCAGCATTAAATACCTACATTTGTAGGAATACCCGGCTTTAACGATTGTTTCGTGAACTTTCATGAGAAAACCCATCAATTAATTGAATGGGTCAGAATCAGAAGACCTGGATCGACTACTCACAACATTTCAGTATTGGTTTAGACCTTAAGGATTAAAGGAACAACACATCTCTAATAACCAACAATACTATCGATAGTTTGTGTACTATTGATAGTAATTCCTGTTTCAGGGCAACAATATGGATAACCAACAATACTATCGATAGTATCGATCCTGATGACGAATAAACTAACTATAGTATTGCGTTTCATAAACTATCCATAGTATCGATTATTTATTTATTAGAAAAGCAATACTATCGATAGTTTGTTCGTTGTCAGAATCAATACTATCGATAATATTGGTTTTATTCAAAATACAGATAGTCTATCGATAGACTAGCGATAGTGTATTATCGAGAGGCAACACTGGTCATCGCAGTGTTGTGCGTCGCGATCGCGACTCGGTAGGTACGGGAATGTGGCTCTTCGCAGTCGAGTTTCATGCGGAATGGTAACAACGCGTAGGTACGTACCGGTAAAATTACCTTTAAATTTTAACAATACCTATAACGTTACTATTACTACATAAACGATACCCGTACTATACGAGTATTATTACCCTTAAAATTTTAACATAATGAAAATTCTGTTACTGGTACTTAAAATGTGAATTTGGTACCAGTAACAAACCCTGGGGATAAGTCCGCAGTTGTACGTTTACTTTTCTAATTTATGTCTGTTTTCTTTATTATGTACCATAAAAAGCTTTATAAACAAACCAATAAAAGCTCAACAATGTAGTTATTATCAATCTAATAAACACAATATTTCAATAAATCTCCACCCTAGCCGATCCATGGTTAGTAAAAGTTCCCACGTGCTTATAAAAGTTTGACAATGATTGACTACAAATAAATGCATAAGACGACGCGACGAAACTACTGTACACGAGAATCACTCGCGACTCGCTGCAGCACGGTCGGGAGTTGAGGCACAAACCAATGACGACCTTATTGTGCAAGAAATAACGTTCATATTAAAACGTAAGTAAGAAAAAAATTTAAAAAAATTATAATCGTAGATAATTTTGTTTGATTTGTTCCTTATAGTATCAAAAATATGTTGACGGCATAAGTTAAACACTTTCAAAATAGTTATGTATTTTGGCTTTACAAAAAATACAAAAATTTGTAAATGTGGAAATGCATAAAATGAATTTGTTTAATTTTTAATAATTTATCAACACACATAATATAATATTTAGAATAAATTGTTGAAAGACAGTAATCTATAATTTCTGGTGAGATAAGCCTGAAAATTTGTAACATACGAACCTTCTTTATTAACGATAGTGCTAATTGATTAATTTGTTTAATTTAGATTTATTCAATTGGAATGCACACGTTATAATACGGTAGAGGTAGTTTTCCAAAGTTATTAATTATGCTGTACTTATGAAATCAAAATTTGTTCAATTTTCAGTTTTTTGGTTTTTTTACATTGACGCAGAGCCCTAAATTGTTTAATTCGGTTTATTTTAACTATAACTAACATTACTTTATATCATACAAAAAGAAACTTACGGTTATAGCATTATGTCCAGGTTAAGCTATTTTTACTGGTCTAATAGGACAGGACAAAAAACTGAGTAAGTCGTCGAATGAATGGATAGAACGTATCACATGTAATGGTAAACAAATAAGTATAAAAATAGATACGGGTTCAATGATCAATGTAATTTCTAAAAATGATTATTTACGGTTGGGATTTTCAATCGATCAACTCAAACCTTATACAAAACGTGTTTATTCTTTTACAGGAGATATTTTGCCTATTCTTGGGTCTGAAAACTTCAATGTCATGTTTAATAGTAAAAATTATAATTTACCGTTTTTGGTTGCTGACATGAGCTGTCAAAATGTTTTAGGTTTAAAATCTTGTATTGCGTTGGAGTTGATCAACCGCATAGATCTGATAAATATTGACAAATATTCTAGTTTATTCAAAGGTTTGGGTAAATTGCCCGGCAAATATACTATTATTGTTGATAAAAGTGTGCAATCTATAATGTGTCCTACTAGGAAAATACCGTTAGGGCTTAAAGATAAGTTATTTAAGGAATTACAGAGAATGGAAGGACTCGGCGTGGTGAGGAAGGTCACACATCCGACTGACTGGGTTAACGCTATTGTGATGGTGCCCAAAAAGGACGGCACCATTCGGGTATGTTTGGACCCGAGACCTTTGAACCGGGCGGTACAGCGCGCGCAGTACTCGCTGCCCACGGTCACGGAGCTGGCCGTGAAGCTGCGCGATGCCTGCGTCTTCAGCGTGCTCGATGCTCGCTGCGGGTTTTGGATGGTGGAACTTGACGATACCAGCGCTGACCTCTGTACCTTTAGTACGTGCTTTGGTAGGTACCAGTTCCTTCGTTTACCTTATGGCATAAGTTGTGCACCGGAAGTTTTCCACGGAAAGCTTCGTCAACACCTAAAGGATTTGGAAGGGGTCGAGTCTTTTATTGATGACGTCATTGTATAGGGAAGATCACAAGCAGAACACGATAAAAGGCTCGAGTCTTTGTTAAACCATGCACAAAAAATAGGTATAAAATTTAATCGTGATAAATGTCAGTTTGGCGTATCAGAAATAACTTATCTCGGTCATAGGTTTGACGCGAACGGAATGAGGGCTGACGACAGTAAAATTAAGGCTATATTGGACATGCCTTCTCCAACGGATAGAAAGTCTTTGGAGATATTTTTGGGCATGATTAATTATTTGTCAAAATTTATTCAAAATTGTTCCGAGAGTGTGAATGTATTGAGAAGTCTGTTAAAAAAGGATGTTGAATGGGTGTGGGAATCTCATCATTCTGAAGCGGTTGAGCAATTGAAGCGAAAGGTGGTGAGCGCGCCGGTGCTGAAGCTGTACTCGGCGGCCGCGGGCGTCGTGCTGTCGGTGGACGCCAGCGGCGTGGCGCTGGGCGCCGTGCTGCTGCAGGGCGGGCGCCCGGTCGAGTTCGCGTCGCTGACGCTTACCGACACGCAGACCAGGTATGCACAGATAGAGAAGGAGATGTTGGCTATTGTGTTTGCGGTCGAACGATTCAGACAGTATATATTTGGTAGGTCAGATGTCGTTGTGCATACAGATCATAAGCCGCTTGAGGCTCTGTTTAATAAACCTTTAGTATCTGTGCCGGCGCGGTTGCAGCGTATGATGATGCGAGTGCAAGGTTTCGATGTTAAGGTGAAGTATGTTCCGGGGAAATATATGTATATTGCGGATACACTCTCGAGAGCTCCCTTGAAAGAATTGATGCATGATCATGTTTCTGAAGAAGTTGAAGTGCAGACTTGTTTTATGTTAGAGAATGTGCAATTTAGTGACGTCAAGAGAGAGTTAATTAAAAAAGAAACTGAGGCGGATAGCGATTGTAAGCGATTAATTCAATATATAAAGAATGGCTGGCCAAAGAATAGGAGAGATGTGAGTGAGAAGGTCAAACAGTTTTGGCTATATCATGAAGAACTTCAGTTTATTAATGGTATGATTTTCAAAGGTCAATGTGTTTTTATTCCGCGTTCAATAAGGAAGGAAATGCTGAAGCGAGTGCACGAAGGGAATTTGGGCATTGAGAGATGTAAGCGACGAGCGCGCGAGGTTATGTTTTGGCCGGGACTCGCGGACGATGTGGAGAGAGAGGTGCGCAGGTGTGAGGCGTGCGCGCTGCACGCGCCGCGCCCGCGCCGGCAGCCGCTCGAGCAGCACGATGTGCCCGCACTGCCCTGGCACAAGTTAGCTTCAGATATATTTGAATATCGGAAAAAGAAATATATCATACTAGTAGATTATTTTTCTAACTTTGTTGAGGTGGAGGAATTGGCCGGTATCAGTAGTAAGCAAGTAATTGATTTTATGAAAGCACAATTTGCACGACATGGGATACCGGCGGAACTTGTGACAGATAATGGTCCAGCTTTTAGTTCAATGGAGTTCAAAAAATTTTGTCAAGCGTGGGAATTTCATCACATTTTTTCATCACCATTTTACGCGCAATCTAATGGTAAGAGTGAGAGATGTGTTC
The DNA here is from genome assembly GCA_963555685.1 of Acrobasis consociella. Classification (NCBI taxonomy): domain Eukaryota; kingdom Metazoa; phylum Arthropoda; class Insecta; order Lepidoptera; family Pyralidae; genus Acrobasis; species Acrobasis consociella. The sequence continues at coordinate 12,363,093 of OY743125.1, read as the reverse complement.
AAACAATAAAAAAATTGTTAAAAAAATGTGTTGATTCCGGTCAGGATTTTTATCTAAATTTACTCAATTTTAGAGCTACATCTCGAGACGGTTTAGACTCGCAAATGCTTATGGGTAGACGACTGAAAACAAAATTACCAATTACTCCCGAATTATTGAGTGAGCCTGTCGATAACATTCGTAATTACCAAGTTTTGATGGCTAAAAGAAATTCCATTAAACAACAATACGATAAATCGGCGCGGCCCTTACGGCAGATATCTGTGGGTGATAAAGCGACATTAGTGTGCGGCGGACGTAGAAAACTTGTTACAGTGGTTGATCGCGCGCCAGAGCCGCGTTCTTTTATAGTAAAGGATGCACATGGGTACAAATTTCGCCGCACGCGCGGTCATCTCGTAAAGCGCTCGGTATCTGATAGCACAGCTGATAGCAGTGTGGGTCGATCACCATCCATGCCGCCAGCGGGTAGTGCGCCTGTATGGAATGTAACCGTTAGACGTAGGCGTAAAAATTTAATGCAGTCTGGTGATGGTGACGGACTCGAACATTCAAATGTGAGTGAGACGGCGACGGTATCTTCGCCATGCGCATCAGATAGTTCACAAACAGCTGACGGGTCTGTTTTGAATAGTTCGTCCGAATCAGACCGTAATGTGCGTGCAGTGTCACCATCGCCCTCGCCACCAAACGTTCCGATTGAAAGGTCTCGGGAAAGAGCAGCACGAATGTTGTCCAACTTAATTTTTGGTACTCGTGATACTAACGAATAATAATTGTTTTGTAGTCATAATTAGTATAAGTAAACATAAACAACACAAACATACTATAATTATGTAAACTTCTATAAAAGCTATGGTTTCTTTACGGGTAGTTTAATTTAAAATAAATATAAAGGTTAGTTTTATGGTTCTAATAATGTTTGTAGGTACATCCTCTAATGAGACGGATTTATATTTTGTTATTGGTTGCTACTGTTAGTTAAAATTTAGCGTCTTATTATCTGGAATAACCATGCTGCTTTCTTATTTTATTTTTATTTTTTTGTTTATTTCACAAAAGTATAATTGTTACAGCATAAAAACATACGATACATTGTATTTTTTTTTACTTAACTAGAATAATTTTCTTCTGTTCATATTGTTTGTTTAAATATAAGGGGAAAAATGTAGTGTATTGGGTCGGTATGCTTGTAAGATTATGTGGGTACTTAAATAATAAACCAGTGTTAAACCAACTATCGTGTGTTTCACTACACTAAGGGAGCGAAAAAACAAGTGCGGGAGCCACTTTTCGACTCTGACGAAGAGCCATCAACTTTTAGAGTAAGGTAAATATCAATTTTAAACATTCATTATTAAATCAATTAACTATTATGAAAACAGAATCATAATACTATATAAATCTAATTTTAAATTACATAACTACTTAAATTAAATTATACCTCTATAAAATATACTAAAACTACTTAAAACACTATTTTAAACATTATCTAATTTTAAAGTGCCTGAAAGTATTTTAGAATAGTGTTAATCAACATAGTGTTTATATTTTCAATGCTTTTCTAATATTTAATGTATTGATTGCAGATCAAGCCCCGCTGCCAGTAAGCAGTCGAAAAAGCGACAGCAGTTAGTGGAGGACAGAATCGAGTCAGACGAAGAAGTCTTACCTAAAAAGTAAGTTTTATAATATTACTTAAATTACCTTAGATTAAAAACGAGTATACATAGTTTTCTACTTCTTATTTCTGTCTGTTCACATTATTTTGTAATACTTCGTACTCCTGTATTGATGATGATGTTACACACTTAATTCATTACACCTAATAAAGTTTTATAAAAGAATTATCACTTCAGCTAAATAAATCAACCTTTTTCTCTACTATCAGATCCAAGCCAGCGAAGCCAAGATAGCAACCGAAAAAATCCGCAGCGCCTAGTAAGACCGGTTGGCATGACAGCGATTCCGAAGACGAAGTCTACGATAAGACTGTCGAGAGCCCGCAGACCCTGCAGTCCGTTCTAACGCGGCGAGTGGCGGACGGTGTCGTGAGGCGTACAGCCAACTTAGACGGCGATGTATTCGTAGAGGTGAAGGTATACAACGCCGCGGATATAGCTCTCGTTGATCCAAAAGATAGGTGGGAGCACGCTGTCTTAGCGTTAAAGTTTAGGGCAGACGGTGACGCTCCTGAGTTGCGCTCACTAAAAGGTTTTTTGAAAAAGTGCAAAGCGCACTTTCCAGCTGAAGGCAATTTTTTTTCTAATAAGATTTTTTTATTTTTTATTACCTGTTTAATAGTTTTAATAACATAAGTAAGTTTTGCGCTTCCTAAAACATTTCTTAAAAAGTGCAAAGCGCACTTTACAGCTGAAGGCATTTTTTTTAATAAGGAATTTTAGTTCTTTTTATAACTTTGATTAATACTTTTTTATAACATAAGTAAGTTTTGCGCTCACTAAAAGATTTCTTAAAAAGTGCAAAACGCACTTTACATATGATAGCAGTTTTTTATAATTTGACAAGTTTTATGTCTTTTTTACATTAATACTATAATTGTTTTTTTCTTAATAACAAATGTTCTATGTTATTCAATTACCGCATATTAACTCTCTTTCCATCAACCATTCGATTTATTTAAATCTAATCTACAATAATCTAAAAATGTAATATAAAGTTACAATTGTATTTTGAATTAAACTATAAAATAAACTTATATTTATGAGTTAAATAATTATTTTACTCTTCACTCATACCTACCTATTATATTAGTAAATTTTATTGCATATTTACTGTAAATATGACTAACAAAACCGTCTACTGCACTGTTTGCGATTTATCAGTAAAGAGTCGTGCTTTCTCAAGTCATCTTAGAAGTAATATACATAAAAACAATTATTCTATCGATATTAGTAATGATATTCAAAATATAGGTGGGGCGTTCAGAAATAGAATTGCTTCATACAGAGTGCTGCCTATGGTCGCAGATGGAGATGACCATGCAGTAACGCCACCAATGGAATTCTTACAAGGTTTAAGATCTCGTGTAAAACATCTATTAGCCGCAAGACGCGCTACATATAATTCAATCAAAGTTAACTTTGAGTTGTTTGCCGAATTTAGTCTACCTTCAACATTAAACAACGATATAAAATCATTTTCTACTGAAAACTTTATATTACATAACTATTATAATTTTAACGAAATTTTTTCCAAAGTCGTTTGTACTATTGTTACGAAACTGGGTTCGAGATTTGGAGTAAAACGCCAAAGTTCGTATGAGGATTTTTATTCACTACGGAACCCAAAGGTTGACACGTGAAGATGGTCTTCCTGATGTCCAAGTCCAAGTCGCGTAGCAGCTGAGGTATATCGCCAAAGTTGTCGCAGGTACTTCCACTTGTAGCACTTAGGTAGGTTTCCTTCGCTTCGGTTCGCTTCGAAGTTATCGCTATCGTAGCTCGTACTGAACTGGCGGGACGCGCACTCGATCGCCTTTTTATATGCGCCGATACAGAGGTCTACACTTTTCTCGAATATTCTCATTACTTGACGAATGTATTTCGATTGACGGGAAACATCGAGACGCCGGTATGTATGTGTGAGTGCGACTAAGCCGACGACCATTCAAAGAACTCTAGCCTTTATGCTGTAAGAATATAAGGCCTAGTTTCGCTTGCATGATTCTTACTCGCGAATATTCTACATCTATCTCGTTCGCGACACTGCCCCCTTCTTAAAGACGCGCGTCCCGAGCGTCACTATTGCTGCCATGATAACGTGCTAGACGGTCTATGTGCACCACTTTGAGTGCCCCTCTTGGTTGACGTTGGATCCGATAAGTCACGTCGTTTATTCGCGTAATGATTTTGTATGGACCTTCCCATCTCGTTTGTAATTTCGGTGATTTTCCTTTCCGGCGAATCGGGTTATGAAGCCATACTAAGACTCCTTCTTCAAAGCCACGTGAGTTCGCTCTTCGGTCATATCTAGTTTTCATGTTTTCACTTGCTTGTAAACCGTTTTCGCGAACTAAGTCATGGATGTTCCATATTCGCTCTCGAAGATCGAAGACGTAGTCTGGCACAGTGCATGGGTCTTCTGGTGGCCTCCCCGTTAGTAGATCCACAGGTAACCTAAGTTCTCTGCCGAAATTCACCTGAGCTGGGGTCAGTTTTGTGCTTTCGTGCTCTGATGTCCTATAAGCCAGGAGGAAAAGCGGTATGTACTTGTCCCAGTCTTTCTGATGTTTATCAACCAGTTTTGCTAAATGTCTTTCCAGAGTCTGGTTAAATCTCTCCACCATGCCATCAGACTGAGGGTGATATGGAGTGGTCCTTGTTTTATGCATCCCCAATAGTTTGCAGATGTCTTGAAATAGTTGCGACTATAAGTTTCTTCCTTGATCTGAGTGGATTTCTAGTGGTACACCAAACCGGCAGATTACTTCCTCAACCAACTTGGAGGCTACTGTCGAAGCTTCTTGGTTAGGTATAGCAAATACTTCTGGCCACTTGCTAAAATAGTCCATGACAACCATGAAGTACTTATTTCCTGATTCAGTTACGGGGAATGGTCCGGCAATGTCTACTGCAATCCGTTCCCAGGGCGCGCCGACATTGTACAGCTGTAGACTTCCTCGAGTTCTTGTTGACGGGCCTTTCACGGCTGCACAAGTTGTACATTTGCGGCACCAATCCTGAACATCTTCCCGACAATTCAGCCAGTAAAATCATTCCCGAATCTTTGTTAACGTTCTTTTAACGCCTAGATGTCCACCTGTTACACCATCATGTACTTCACGGAGAACGTCTTTCACTCTGTCTCTTGGAACAACAACCTGTAGGTGAAACTCTTTGCCGTTTGGTTTCTCCCATTTACGGTAAAGTATTCCATTCTGCAGGATAAAACTGTCCCATTGAGCCCAATAAGCTTTGGTGGTGGGGCTCGTAGGTGCAACTTCTGCCCATCTAGGTTTGTCAGCACAACGTTCTTTCCATGCGATGATGAGCCTTATATCTTCATCGTCTTCCTGGGCTTCTCTTAAGTTGTCGTCGTCCCATTGCCCTGTGGGGATTGTCCTTGTGATGTTAACCATAAGCTCCTTTGTCTCTTGTTTAACGCAATGCTTGCAGTCTTCCACACATGGTCTTCTTGAGAGTGCATCAGCATTTCCATGGGCCTTTCCACTACGGTGCTCAGTAACAAAGTCAAATTCTTGGAGTTGTTCAATCCAACGTGCAACTTGACCTTCCGGGTTTTTAAATTGTAACAGCCATTTCAAAGCAGCATGGTCTGTGCGAAGTTTGAACTGTCTACCAATGAGATATTTGTTGAAGTGTTGCAGCGTCTTTACAACGGCCAAGAGTTCTCTTCTTGTAACACAATAATTCCTTTCAGGCCTTGACAAAGATTTACTGAAATATCCAATTACTATTTCATTTTCACCCTGTTTTTGAGATAGTACCCCTCCGATCGCTGTGTTGCTAGCGTCTGTGTCAACGATGAATTCGCCACTAGCTTGCGGGTATCCCAAGATTGAAGTATTGCAAAGGCATTCTTTTAGTTTGAGAAAGGCATTTTCACAGGTATCATCCCATTTAAAAGGCTGTTTGTCTTCTGTCAGACGATGCAGTGGTTTAGCGATTTCAGAAAATCCCTTTACAAATCGCCTGTAGTAAGAGCATAATCCCATAAATGCTCGTACTTCTGTCTTGTCTTTGGGGGTAGGCCAGTTTTTTACAGCTGCAACTTTATCAGGATCAGTTTGGATGCCCTCGCTGGTAATAACGTGTCCGAGATAATTCACTTTGTTTCTGAATAGACTGCATTTCTTTGGATTTAGTTTTAAGTTAGCACCCCGTATCTTCATCAAGACTTGCTCCAGATTCCGTAGATGATCTTCAAAGTCTCGACCCATTATGGTGACGTCATCCAGATAAACTAGGCAGGCGTCTCCTACTAATCCTGCTAGTACACATTCCATAAGTCTTTCAAAAGTGGCGGGGGCGTTGCATAATCCAAAAGGCATAACATTGAACTGCCATAAACCTTTTCCTGTTGAGAATGCAGTCTTTTCTTTATCCTTAGAATGAATTTCCACCTGCCAGTAACCAGATTTCAAGTCTAGGGTTGAAAACCACTGCATTCCGCTAAGGGTGTCCAATGTGTCATCAATTCTTGGTAATGGGTAGCTGTCCTTCTTTGTGACGTCGTTCAGTCGTCTATAGTCGACACAAAATCGTGTGCTGCCATCTTTCTTCTTAACTAAAACAACCGGGGAGCACCATGGACTTGCAGACGGTTCAATGATTTTATTTCTTTTCATGTCCTCCAGCAGATCTTGTACTTCCTTTTCCTTAGCATATGGAATTCTTCTAGCTCGCTGACGTATAGGTCTTTCGCTTCCAGTATCAATTCTGTGCTGAACTAGCGAAGTTCTTCCTAGATCACCTTCCTTGGAAGAGAAAATGTCAGCAAAATCCAGCAGCAACTTCTTTGCCTTCAAGCTCTGTGAATAAGTTAGGTTGCTTTTGCAATCTTTTAGAAGGTCGTAAATTGTAGAACAACTGGAGTTTTTAGATGCATCTGAGTTTGGTGTTAATTGGCACTTTTTCATCCAGACAACTTCCTCGCATCTTCCAACAACATCTCCTTCATTTAAGATGATCTCATGCTCCTCTAGATTGACTATTCTCACTACTGCAGTATCCTTTCCAGTGACTAATGTTCTTGCTGTCAGGAATCTTTGAGTTGGCTTGTTTGATGTATCCTTAATAAGAACGCATCTAGTTGGCTTGTGTGTTTTAGGTGATGGCAGTTTCACCATTATTTGTGCTTGTGTTCGACCAGGTACGACGATTTTGTTTAAACAAGTCACTTTTCCGGTGGGGCCTCCAAGGATGAAAATTTCCTCATTACCACACTTGAAAACTCCATTTGCGACATCGATTTTACAATTGTATTTCTTCATGAAATCTAGGCCCAATATACACTCATCCATAATTTCAGCCACAATGACATCATGCGTGTATGGTGAATCTCCCACGTATATTGTCACTGTCGTCTCTCCTAGGACAGGTATTGGTTGGCCAGAGGCAGACAGAAGCCGACAATCGACATTCTTGTATTTCATCGCAGCTTTCACCAGATGTGGGTTGATTATTGTTCTGGAGGCTCCGGTGTCTATGGTCAATTTGCAATCTGTCCTATTCACTTGTCCGCATATCGTCAAACTGCTCCTATTGCTTACTTGTGAGATGACAATTGCTAGGGCTTTCTCTGCGCCAGCCAGTACCCGCCCCTTAGTCCTGGCTGTTACTCGTTTCCCTGGTTTCTTGCAGGAAACGAGGACTCCTGCCTTTTCGTAATTTCCTTCAGCTCTTCCCTTAATTTGGTTAATTCCTGCTTTTCTGGACAAGAGAGCCGCAAATGTCCTCTTTCACCACACCTGTAGCAAGTAGGCGCAGAGCTATTGGTCTTCTTTGGCGGGCTCTTGATTGCCTTTATGTCTTCCGTGACTTCTCGCAACTTATGTGTGCGCATGTCCTGCCTTAAAGCTTCGTACTCTAGAGCATGTGCCAAGGCATCTTTTAGGGACGCGTGATGTTGAGTCCCCACCGCAGCCCTTACCTCAACATCTCTTATTCCAGCAATAAAAGCTTGTAGGATGTTTGTGTCGACCATTTTGGAGTCAACAGACGAGTAGGCTTTACGCACTAGTTTTTCTATTTCCAATGCCCACTGTTGAAGTCCTTCTCCTGGGCGCTGAACTCTTTCACGCAGCTGGGCTCGAAAAACGTGTTCGAGATGACGTTCCCCATACCTGGCTTCTAACGCCTCCATCAATTCTTTAAAGGTGCTTCCAGAGCTAGGCAGTGCCTCCAGGACTGATAGGGCTGAGCCTTTCAGAGCAACAGTAAGGGCTGTATGGCTCTGTTCATCGGTCCAACCGTTTAAACTAGCGACGGTCTGGAATAGTTGTTTGTATGCGGCCCAAGATGTGGTACCGTCATAAGATGGCACTTTTACACTTGGCCCCTTAGTTTCACAGCCGGATGTACTTGGGGTACCTACTGTCTCTAGACGCAATACTTTTTTTTCCAAAAAGGTAACTCTATTTTCCACCTTGTTTTTCAAATCAGTTACACGGTTTTCGACAACGTCTACATCATTACGGATCTGCTCCACCAATTGATTGAGGTTGCAGAAATTTCCCAAGACTATTTGCTGTTGCTCACTCAAGCGCGCAAATCGTAAATCTTGTGTCTCTTCTATACGTTGAAGTTGCTGTGTGCTCGCTTTTTGCTCTTGCCGAATTGTTTCTTGTATCTGTCTCTGCATTTGTTGTAATATGGTCATTAAGTTACTTGGATCGATTGGTGTCTCCAATGAACGTGGCACTGTTTGGTGGGCGTGGTCAGTGGGCGTGGTCTGGCCAAGGTGGGCGGGGCCAGTGGGTGGAGCTAGACGTCTGGTGGGCGTGGCTTGAGGTCCAGTGGGCGGGGCTTGACGAATGGTGGGCGTGGCTTGAGGTCCAGTAGGCGTGGCTTGATGACTGGTGGGCGTGGCTTGAGCTCCAGTAGGCGGAGCTTGTTGTCCAGTGGGCGGGGCCTGATGGGCGGTGGGCGTGGCCTGATAGGCGGTAGGCGTGGCCTCAGGGTCAGTGGGCGTGGCTTGAGGTTCAGTAGGCGTGGCCAGAGCCACGCCCCCTTGAGCCTCCATGGCACGCTGGGCCCTGGTCCTGACGCCCTCCCTGGTGGTATCCTCTTCTTCTCTCGGTAGAACTGGCATCTCCAAATCCCACTTCTGACACCAAATGTTACGAAACTGGGTTCGAGATTTGAAGTAAAACGCCAAAGTTCGTATGAGGATTTTTATTCACTACGGAACCCAAAGGTTGACACGTGAAGATGGTCTTCCTGATGTCCAAGTCCAAGTCGCGTAGCAGCTGAGGTATATCGCCAAAGTTGTCGCAGGTACTTCCACTTGTAGCACTTAGGTAGGTTTCCTTCGCTTCGGTTCGCTTCGAAGTTATCGCTATCGTAGCTCGTACTGAACTGGCGGGACGCGCACTCGATCGCCTTTTTATATGCGCCGATACAGAGGTCTACACTTTTCTCGAATATTCTCATTACTTGACGAATGTATTTCGATTGACGGGAAACATCGAGACGCCGGTATGTATGTGTGAGTGCGACTAAGCCGACGACCATTCAAAGAACTCTAGCCTTTATGCTGTAAGAATATAAGGCCTAGTTTCGCTTGCATGATTCTTACTCGCGAATATTCTACATCTATCTCGTTCGCGACACTATTATTAATAAAATAGATGAATTTCAAGAAAGGGACAGCCGCTGGACATTTCTACGCAATTTGTACTTAGAAGTAAACATCAATAAGTACAATCCTTTGAGAGGTGCTAGATTTATTGAATTACCGAAATCTATAAAATTAAAACGCGCCTGTGTCAATGTACAAAATAATGATGAGTTTTGTTTTTTGCGGTGTATAATGGCTGCATTATTTCCAGCTGTCAACAATCCACATAGAATATCTTCTTATCCCAGATTTGAAAATAAACTTAATATCAAAAATATGACTTTTCCAGTTGGTTTCTCGGACATCAAAATCTTTAAAAAAATAATCATCTAATTAGCGTCAATGTATACGGTCTTGGAAAAAAGTCAACAATTGTGGGTCCTTTATACAAAACTAACCATAAAAGAAAACATCATGTCAATTTGTTACTATTAGAAAAAGGTGAATTTCGTCATTATTGCCTCATAAAAAAATTGAGTAAATTACTGAGACCTCAGTTAACGAAACATGTCGGAAAAATATATTTTTGTGATGAGTGCATGATATTTTTAATATAAAACAAAAATTTGATGACCATATTTGTGGTGGGGTTCGAACAGTTTTACCTGAACCAGGAACTGTAATTCAATTTAATAATTTCGAAAGAATGCAAGACATACCATTTGTAATATACGCTGATTTTGAATCTTTATTAGTTGAACCCGAATCAAAAAATCATGACTCGAAATGTACATCTATTATGCAGAAATATGTACCAGCAGCATTTGGCTATTATATCGTCTGTTCTTTTAATAGCTCTCTCAATAAATATGTGTCTTATCGTGGGAAAGATTGTATCGAAAAATTTCTGAAATTTCTTGGTAAAGACGTAAAACAAATATACAAGATTTTAAAAACTCCAATTCCTATGTCTTCATTAACACCAGATGAGCAAGAAAATTTTAATACATCAAAATTTTGTTTTCTCTGCGAAAAATTGTTACTTGATGACAAAGTAAAAGATCATTGTCACCAAACAGGAACATACCGTGGAGCGGCTCATTCTTACTGTAACCTTAAATATCAGTTACCAAAATTTGTTCCAGTATTTTTTCATAATTTGTCCGGATACGATAGTCACTTATTTATTCGAGAGTTAGGTGAAATGCAAGGCAACTTAAAGGTAATTGCGAAAAACAAGGAAAACTACATATCATTTACATTTTTTTTTAATACAGGTTATCAGGAATATATCATCATCATCATCATCATCATTTCAGCCGCATAACGTCCACTGCTGGACATAGGCCTCTCCCAAAGATTTCCAAAATGACCGATCAAGAGCGGCCTGCATCCAGCGCTTTCCAGCGACCCTGGTCAGGTCATCTGACCACCTTGTGGGTGGGTGCCCTACGCTTCGCTTGCCAGTACGCGGTTGCCATTCAAGAACCTTTTTGCCCCATCGGCCATCGGTTCGTCGCGGTATGTGTCCCGCCCACTGCCACTTCAACGAGCTAATCCGCTGGGCTATGTCAGTGACTTTTGTTCTCCTACGGATTTCCTCATTTCTGATTCGATCACGTAGGGAAACACCGAGCATAGCCCTCTCCATAGCGCGTTGAGCGACCTTGAGCTTTCTTACGAGACCCATAGTAAGGGACCACGTTTCAGAGCCATAAGTCATCACTGGTAACACACATTCTGTCGTGTGAATCCAACATACTGTATCTTGTAAAACCTGATTTTAGGATATTGACGATTATCTGTTTTTGACTATTATTTGCTCTTTTGATACTTATTTATTTAAAAATCTACAATATTTTTATTTTGTTATATTCTCAATAACCTCTTTTAAGTAGCCGTATCATATTTTTTTTAATAAAATATATATTTAATAAAGATATTGCCATAAACTTTTCTTGCCAAGACGAAGTGTTATTAAACGAATTAAACAAAATTAAACCAAAACACGATATACTTAGTTACAGTGTCTATCTTTATATCATCACAGAAAGAATTAATGTCAGTAACACTCTATTTTGAAATATAGTGTCTTAATTTATTTTTAGAATTTAATTTTGGAATTATATTATTAAGAATAATTATATTTTATGTAATAAAATTGCTTCATTGACCAAATACTTCTATTATAAATTATAAAGAGATAAAACATTTTTGTTTGTAATTAAATAAAAACTCGATTCGATATCATTACAAGTGTTTAGGAAATAAAATACTTAATTGTCTAATTACTACTCGAAATTGGAATTTGTCGTAAAGGTATTTGGGAAAGATAGGATTGTGAAGGACATTAAAATGTGACGGGTTTTTATGGTTAACTAACTTAGGCGCGAACAGAATTCAGATATATGATCGAACTTACGTAGACAGACCAAACACATACCGAACACCATGTTCTGAAGTCGCTCTAGCTTGTCAGCCAATTCTTCCGTGAGATCCAGGAAGGCCACATCTGCATATTCTAAGATAGAGAGCAATAACGAGCGAGCCAGAAGCGCTTTAGTGTCAGTTGGCAGAAAATTCTGCAAGCGTCTTAATGAATGTAGGAAATAAAAACTTTCCGACCAAGCTCATTCATTTGCGGAGACCAAGATAGAGTTTCGTCCATGACAATACTCAGGTTATTAACAGTCTAAGAGAGAGGGATGACATCATTACCCAATACAACGTCAGGGAATGCCATGCACTTAAAGGCGATGAAATGAGAGCTGCCTATCACGATGGCTTGAGATTTTGCAGCGTTGACCATTGGCCCGAAGTTCTTAGACCATTCCGCGATAATCCTGAGGTCAGAGTTAATGGTTGTAACAGCCATATCGAAATTATTGATAGGGGCGGCTGCATATATCTGGAGGTCATCAGCATATAAATGATAGCAGGAGGAGAGAGAGGCAGAAATACCATTAATGAAGATAGAGAAAAGGATAGGTGACAAATTCCTCCCTGTGGGACACCTGCCCTGAGATCACACCAATCAGAACGCCTGTCATTCACCTTTACTAACTTTTTCTGTCCAGTCGAATATGATCGAAACCAAGCGATAGTATCAGGGAAAAAGTTAAATGACTGCATTGTTGCCAGAAGCAACTCAAAATCTACTGTGTTGAACGCACTGGTGAAGTCCGGTAATAGGAGGACAATAAGGGCTTTATTGTCTATATTCCACAGAATGTCGTCTGTGATTTTTAAAAGGGCAGATGTCGTATTATGCCCAGCACGAAAACCAGACTGAAATGGACTTAAAAGGTTATGTCTGTTAAGATATTTGGTGAGACATTGTTGAACATGGTGTTCTAATACTTTTGAAAGGAGAGGTAGGATAGATATAGGACAAAAGTGGGAAGGAGAAGACGGATTAGGACTTTTTGGTAAGGGAATAATATGCCCATACTTCCATGCACTAGGAAATACACCAGTGTCTAAAGAACAATTAATTATATAGGTGACAACAGGAGCAATCAAGGCTGAAATTGGTCTGATCATGTCCAGACATATGTTATCGTTGCCAACTGCCTTCGTTTTAATAGAATTAATAGTTTTTACTACATCCTGCGTAGCAATCTTTTCAAAATTAAATAAAGGACAATCCGGGGAAGCCCTACTCCTGAGACTATTTCATGTAGCCTGTTAAGATTGATAGGAGCATCAGAGAAGTGCTTATTCAGGACATTAGGATCAAATTGCTGATCGAAATTTGCATTTTGCTTACCAACACCCAAACCCTTAAGAAATTTCCAAAGTTTATTGGGAGGGCAGACATCTACATTTTTATGAATGTGTTTACTTGATTTGTTAATATCTCATTAATAAGATAATTACAAATCGAGATCTACTTTGTAAATCGTCACACCAAAAAATTATCAAAACTAGTTCCCCATTATACGGAGATTTCTAATTTGTTATAATATTTGTAAAATTATATTTTCCCAAAGCCAGTTTAATCCGATCCCCGGTCAGTGTGTCACGACCCCCGCCGCAAAATTAGATGGTACGAGGCAAAAAGAGACGGCAATATAATCGCCAGTCTTAATTACATCGGTCGCCCGCCGCGCATTCGTCTTAAAGAACACTGTAACTTTTTTGCGCGCCCACTGTAGCTAGTGCTAAAACACTGTAATAATAGATGCATGTTTTTGTCAAAACAAACTCATAAGTAAAAGATAATACAGTGTATTTTCACCTGTCATATCTTCGTAGATATTAAAGATTATTTTTTTGTATTTATTCTGTATGTTAAACACAGCGAGAGAAATTCATTGAGCGTTGTTAAAACAAAACACGGTAACTTAAATTACAGTGTGTTGGATTTACACGACAGCATTGGTTGTGGACCTTAGTCTTGAGGCACAGAGGTATTTTGGACGAGAAGACATTGCGTAGCTTCCCGAACGCTGCCCAGCCGAGTCGGATTCGTCGAAAGACCTCTTCCTCGAAGCTGGAACTTCCTGCCTGGATCAATTGACCCAGGTAGATATACTGGTCTTCAACTTCGAGGGTGGAGCTCCCAACACAAACAGGTAGGGGCGCAACATGGACATTCGACATTACTTTCGTTTTGTCCATGTTCATTTTAAGGCCCACTTGTTGGGAAACTCGATTTAGGTCTCCGAGCATAGTACTTAGGTCTTCCATCGATTCTGCCATGATAACGATATCGTCAGCAAATCGAAGGTGAGTGATATACTCGCCATTGATGTTGATGCCAAATCCTTCCCATTCCAGAAGCTTGAAGGCATCTTCCAGTGCAACGGTGAATAGTTTCGGAGATATAACGTCTCCCTGTCTCACACCTCTATGCAGTGGAATTGCCTTCGTGCACCTCTCCTGTACTCGGACTGACATAGTGGCGTTACTGTATAAGCACTTCAACACTTCGATATACCGATAGTCAATACGGCATCGCTGAAGAGACTGAAGCACGGCCCATGTTTCGATCGAATCGAAGGCTTTTTCATAGTCCACGAATCCCAAGCATAACGGCCGGTTATACTCCCTCGTCTTCTCTATAACCTGCCGCAGCGTATGAATTTGGTCTATGGTGCTAAAGCCTTTACGGAAACCAGCTTGTTCGGGAGGCTGGAAGGCATCAAACCTGTTCGCGAGACGATTCGTGATGACCCTCGAAAACAACTTATATACATGACTCAGAAGCGTGATAGGCCTATAGTTCTTCAATAGGGTGTTATCTCCCTTTTTGAAGAACAAGACCACCACGCCCCTGTTCCACGCTTCTGGCGTTACGCCCTCGAGCAGAACGGAATTATAGAGCCTCTGAAGGACTTTCAGTATCGGCGTTCCGCCCGCTTTCAGAAGCTCTGCTGTGATTCCATCCTCGCCCGGCGCCTTGTTGTTTTTAAGCTGTTTGAGGGCCATCCTAATCTCGTACAGGCTGATGTCCGGGATATCTTCGGTATAGTGTCGGGTTAGCTTGGCTCTTGGGTCTTTAGCCATTTGTTTACTGGGTTGTGAAACTGAGGTATACAGCTGTCTATAAAACCTCTCGATCTCCGCCAGAACCCCTTCCTTTGTCGACACCACGCCGCCGTCTTTCGTCTTCAGCTTCATCAATCGGCTTTGCCCAACCGACATAGCTCTTGCGAACACTTTGGAGCCTTTATTCTACTCTATCGTCTCCTTAATACACTCAGTATTAAAGGAGCGGATGTCGTGTCGCAAGGACTTTTGTATACGTCTGTTGAGCTGCCGATATGATTCAGAATCTTCGGAGGTCTGCAGCGGCCTTGATCGTCGCTCTGCCATTAAGTCTAGAGTCCGGGCAGAGATTTTTTGAGGCTTTCGTTTGGGGCTGGACCTGAATACTTTTGATCCCACCGCTTGGACAGCTTGTATAAACCCTTGGTTTATCTCGTCCACTGTAACGCAATCCTGAAGGCCTTCGAAGCGATTCGACAGTTCAAGCTGGAAGCCCTCGGAGTTCTCAATTTGGACTTGCTACGGTCGGAGCGTCGACTTCATCAGCCGTGACCTTTCGACTTTGAGATCAATATTCACGATGCCTCTTAATATTCGGTGATCACTCCCGGTTTTGACTCGAGTGATCACTGAGACATCGTTGAATATTCGTCTCTTTGTCGTTAGGATGAAGTTGATTTCGTTCTTAACAGGGGGCTGGTTCTTTTTTGCTGGACCCAACCAGGTCCACTTTCTTTGCGGCGGCTTCTTAAAGAAAGAGTTCATCGCAAAGAGTCCCTCTTGCTCCAAATAATCAGCCAGCCTACGTCCCCTGTTATTTCGCACTCCGTATCCGAAGTTTGCCAGCCTAAACTCTCCAACGCCTCGCTTACCCAGTTTTGCGTTAAAATTCCCCATAACAACCGTAAAATAGGTTTCAGAAGTATGTATGGCCCTACTGATGTCCTCATACACTTCATCCACCTCTTCATCGGAATGATCCCCAGTTGGCATATATACCTGTATAACCTTCAGCGAATATCTTTTAGATACTCTGAGTATCAGGTATATTACCCTGCTGGAAACACTCTCGATGGTTGTGACGTTGTTAATGAGGGACTTGTGGACGAGAAACCCGACACCATGCTGGGACTTCTTTTCGTCTCCTTCCCGGTGATAGAGTAGGTTACCAGACTCTAGGGTTGTCGTGCCCTCGCCCTCTCTTCGGACTTCAGACAACCCCACAATGTCCCACCGTAACCTACTCATTTCTTCCTCCACCTCAGCCAGTTTCTCGTCAGTCCTCAATGTGCAGACGTTGTGTGTTACCAGGGCCAGTTTTCGCCGGGGTTGGTAGCCGGATCCCATCCGGGGATTCTTAGCACCCCCTGCCCCGCCGTTACCATGACCGCTACCGGAGTCAGGAATAGCGGGGCTGCCGGGTACTGGGGGCCTGGTCATTTTTTGTCTATCCATGAGGGGATAATGCCATACTCGCCACGCTTGGCAGGCGGGTTGGCAAACGCAGTGGGAGTCACTATCGTACTTCCGACGCTGCTGCTCATCGAAAGTCTGTTCATGTTTAGTGACGGGAAGAAAATCCTTTAGTCGCCTTTTACGACATCCACAGGAGGAAATGGAGTGGTTCTATTCTAGGCCGGAAACCACACGGGAATATTACAGTGATCGAATTCTGCCATTGACGTTTGTGGTTGATGTTTACGATTGGTTTGGAACCCAAGAATAACAAACCGTGGTTTCTCAGTTTACGATGTAGTTTTGATTGCCTAAGGGTGTTTACGAGTTCTGGAGAGTAATGGGTATTCATAGAGATCCCAATTCCGGAAAGCTAATGTAATAGCACAATCTTTTTCCAGATGTTTCAATAAATTAATTCTTTCACGATCAGATACTTTGACGTGTGGAACTCGCCAAACTATGTTATTAATTACTATATCATCAACAATTTCTTCATTATTTAATATTAATGCATTAAGGTTACTGTTGCTTCTTAGTAACACTAACTCATGTTTGCAATTTATTATGATTTTTTCGTAATCTTCCGCGAAGCCTAATATTCTGTTTAATGGTATTGAAGCAGAGAATGAACCGTCATGAACATTAATTGTACCAGTAGGAGACCACCCCCATACTTTTGCAGATTTAGATTAATTTTCATTTAAGGAAAGATATGATTTTATGGTTGTAGTAATACGAGCATTTTTTATTCTATCTATTTCAACTCCTTTTAATTCATACCGAATATCTTGAAATAAAAATAATGCAGGATTGTTGACAAAGCTAACACTTGAAAGTACTTCTTTAGTTTTACTATTGTATACGTTTGCTTTACCTGCAACGTACAAAGTGCTGAGAGAGGGTAATATGTACAAGTCTTGTTGGTTAATAGGGATTCGGATTTCATCATTCTTGTTGAAACTTGTCACGTACGGCTTGTATGAATGAAATTCGAAACTTTCCACGCTTTTGTCGTAGGCTGTTGGTTGAGATATATTTAAAATATTCATTTTAATAATCCTACCAATTTCAAATATTCTTGGTTATTTTTTGAAAGCTTCTTCTGTGAAGAATGGAGAGGTCTTCTTTTCTGAGATGTTTTCTTGAAACTAACTTAAAGAGAGGACGGAATAGGGTTTTTATTAAAATTAATCATTTTCTTCTGAAATGTAAATACAACTGAACCTCCTCACCGCGTAAATTGATTTGATTGTTTTTAGCGTCCAGCAATCTGATATTCAGATCAGTAATCGAATATTGGTTGATTGGGAAATATATTATATTCTTGGGAATTTCAATAATGCGATAACCAGGTGGTACGTTAGGTACAAATTCATGAATGATGTGACTAGCTTTTCTGTTTACAAAAGATCCGCTCACTACATCACATTCGATGCGCACGAGAGTAGTAGATATAATGCTGACAGGATAACGAGATTCAGTACTTTTATTAGCATTCTACCAATTGAATCACGTTTTTCAAAATAAATATCTTTGGAACATAAAATATTAGTTTTCAGTGTATTGTTATTAAAAGTAAGTTTAAAGGAAGCATTTGTAAAATTACTACTTAAAAAATCTTGAATATCTTGAAGTTCATAAGACCCTCCTGGAATCTCGATAACTTCATTTCCATAATATAATTTATTATTTCTCTCGTCTATGTTGGGAATCGAATTAAAAGTAGAAAAGTATAAAAGACCACATTCATAATCTCCAAGTTATTCTAGAGTTGGTGAATAGTTTGTTGTCAAGGAGCTTCCCACCCCAGTTATTGACACAGTGAAAGACATGTTTGTACTTTTAAGTGAATAAAATTTTTTTTTTTAAAAACTTCAATACATTTTTCCAAAAATTTATTAAAAAATTCAAGCAATGATGTCCACAGTTCGTGGATCCGAAGTTCTGATTTTGAATGTAATTATATTTAATGGATGTATTTTACAAATATTTTATTAACTCTAATGGTGGTTTTAGATTGCCAAAACTATCAAAATATTCAGAATAATTATCAAGCTTCGCGTAGGCTACCCAGTGAGTTCCAGGGTTATTAAGTATTGCGCACTCTATTTTTCTTGGTTTCGTAGGTAAAGAATCTCTCATAAACACACCACGAAAATAAGGTATATCGTTAGCATACTCTAATAAATCGAAATTAGTAAGTGGTCGTTTGGGTAGCCATTTTATTAGTTTTTTGAATTTTTCAGATATAATCCCGCTCCTTTTTTACTATGCTTGATGTATAATCCTTTTCCAAGAGCAACTGATTCCATTGTTTTGTTGTGTCGTGCAGAATCTTGAAGATTCTGTTTAGCCACTTTGTAATCATTTACAGCTTTTGCTATACCTGCAGCTCCAACTGCTTCCGTGGTGTAGTGGTTAGAGCGTTCGGCTCATACCCGGAGGTCGCGGGTTGGATTCCCGGCGGGGGCAACGACTTTGTGTTGTTGTTCTAGTTTGGTTAGGACATTGTAGGCTGATCACCAGATTGTCCGATAAGTAAGATGATCCGTGTTTCGGAGGGCACGTTAAGCCGTCGGTTCCGGTCACTGTCTTTGACATTGGTCGTTACCTAAAACCATGTCAGAGGCCTTTAAGGCGGTTTAAAAACTCTGACACTAGTGTTAGTCACTAACACACACGATAAAAAAAAATAAAAAAAAACCGGCTAGTGAACCGAGAGCCGATAATCCAGCAAAGATGGGAATCAAAGGCAAAAATCCACCACACTTAGGAATAGGTATATACCGTGGTAAGCGCATACCACTTTTGTTTGTAAATATTTTCTTTGCAGCTGCATAAGCATATTTAATAGCAGTGTTTTTGTCTTTACGTTTAATTTTTTTCAAACCAGACTGTATTTTTTTCACAATTTTCATAAATGATTGCGCTCCTGCGCCTGCTTTTAGTTTTGCTTTCATAGCATTTTTTACAATCCCTGAGGCAATTTTTTCTCTTTTACCTGCATTTTTGGATTTTAACCTTTGTTTTGCCATATTTAAAAGTTCTAAATCAGCGTTATGTCGAATTTTAATATCACTGTTATTATACGCAATATCGTGATACATGCACGCCCTGTCTAAATCGTTAATACCTCGGTCACCTCTTAATAACCTTTTCTGTAATTTGGTTCCTGGACCACAAAACTGATATCCGGGTAAATGTAGTTCAAACGGTAACTTATCAATTAAACTGTTAATAATACCACTTCCTTTCTTCATGAATAAGCTGAAACTGATGTTTAACCTTCCGTTACTTGACTTATATTACTGCAACAGCGCACTTTTGTCAACCCAACTATTTTCGCAATCACTTAGTCCTAACCATTTTACAAACAATTTGGTTCCTTTTCTTTTTATAACTTTTTCAATGAGATAAAGATCAGGAAACTTAGTCTTCTGAAATTCATAACCGTAAAATGTTCCCAAACTTAGTTGCTTCTGTATGTCTTCTATTTGATAAGTAGGTGGTTTAGTACAGTTAACTTTTTTAACAGTAAATATTTCCGTTGACCAGTTAGGGGTGTAACCTTTACTAAAATCTCCTTTATACTTACTAATTCGAACATGATCACCAACATGAAACAGGGATTTCGTGATATGTTGTTTTTGAGTTTTATTTATATTAGCCTTGACTTAAGTCTCATTATTCTTATTAACGTCTATTGGTTTAAACTTTGTTATGCTATGGGGTGTCCTGTTATAACGTTGAACAACGGATTTCAAATTACTGCCTAACCATTGATACTGTCCATAAAGACTAAATAATTTGTATAGATGACTTTTTAATGTTCTTATTACTCGCTCAACTATCGATGCTTTTTTTACAGAATAAGTAGAATAATGGTTTATTTTATATTTGCTCATCAATCTTTGAAAATGTTCATTGTAAAACTCTTTACCTAAATCTGTTTGCAAATTGCTTGGTTTTCGAGTTGATTCAGTCAATATATGTCGCATTGCATCTGTAGCACAGTCCTTTGTTTTGGCTTTAAGAAGATTCACCCAAACATATTTCGATAAAGCGTCAATAACAACCAATATGTATTTGTATCCTTTATTAAACTGTGCATATTTTTGTAAGTCTATAAGATCAGCTTGCCACAAATCATTCATTCCTTTTATAATTGTACAACGACGTGGAAAATTCCTTCTTGCTGATCTATGGAGCTCGTCAACTATATTTTGGTTACTCATTTTTATTTTACTTTGACATCATTGAATCTATATCAGTTTTTGTATAGTATGTGGAACTTATATTAGACGAAACAGCTTTTTCTAAACCACTAAGATAATTTTTTACATTTGTTAGTATTTGTTTTAATTCAGCTCTTAAATCTTGAATTTCTTTATCCAAATAGGCTTTGTTGACAGCGTCGTTATCTTTCTTTGGATGTAACAATTCCTTTAATCTTGTTAGTTTTAGATTGTAATCTCCTGTTTCCGATTTGGTTAATGGGTCGTTTAGAGAGTCAAAATATTTAGAAACTCTGAATTTGTCTATATTCATTGCAATATAATATAAGTATATAGAGCGAATTTTATATGTAAACTGCTCAAATCTCTTAATGTATGCTCTTTATATATTCCTAAATTCTCTCGATACTACTAAGATATAATACTACTTAATTTTCCCAGTGAATGCTCTTTAAGTTGTACATTCACTATCCCAGCTTCTTGTAATTCTGTTATAATTTCAATAATTTCGTTATCTAATCCTGTGTTGCCAGCTGCCCGTGACCCTAACAATAATTTTAGTCGTTCTACTAACTCATTAGGATCATTCCAATAAACCAAATCAGTATTTTTTTAAAGATTTTTCAACAGCTTCATACCTGACCCCTTTGAAAGACTCTCAGTACTAGTGGTTACAGTTCTAGTAAATTTAAATAGAGGTTTAATGATGTTCGTGTATTTAAAACCTTTATTACTATTAATAGGCTTCTTTGGATCGTAGTTACGTCGATGAGCATTGGTTTCCAATAACAACAATTTGTAATATTGTAAATATTCATCTGTAATTAAATCCATGTTTGGTATTTTCTCGAAAAGTAATTCTTTTAAACCCGGTGTCTTTTTTAATAATACGAGTTCCTATTTTCCATGTTACATCTTGGTCGAAGATACGTATGTTGCCTAGCAAGACTTTTCCGCGATCATGTCTGATACCAAAAGGAATATCATTAAGTGCTTCGGATGACCAAGACATATCATCATGATGTGTTTGATCTTTAGAGGTCGGTGATGAGCGAACAGATTTGAAGGACTCATCACTTAGGTTGTGTTCAGAGGGTGATACAGTAAGGGTTTTGTTAGAATTGTGTTCATGAGAATCATAGTTTTCTTCATCGTGTCCTTCCTCGTCAAATGGTTCATCTAAGTCTTCTTTAGTAAAAAATGATTCTTCATTTTCACTTAACTTCCTTATTTTTGTTTCGGGTATATAATTCTCCTCTTTTTCTTCGTCATATTTTCTAATGTTTTTACTTGCCAGTTGATTAAGTGGATCAACGATAGGTTTGAATATTGTTTCTAAAGTCATGTTGCTCGCGTTTTTTGTATCTCTTATCAAACCCACCTTTCTTTTTACAGCAGCTGCGGATTTCACGATTTGTTTTTTTATATTTTACTCCATTTTATGATCCGTTCTTGTTCAGAATCTCACATAAAGTGAGTTGTTATCATAATGACAGTTTCTTTTTAATGCTAATCTATAACTATAAATGTATCAAATTTCATCCTGTAACATCCTTTATTTCGCTCACAATCCTTATTTATTACAACATAACCATACAGTTCTTTCCATACTGTTGAACACAATCCACGGAATTGATACCATGACATATCAGAACGCACGTGTTCTTCATAAACGTGTTTTAAATTGACATCATCCTGTTTGAATAATACAATAAGGTTTGCATTATCTCTCACGAGTTGCTTCGGTATTTTGGTATAAGTTTGATAAAGATAAAAACAGTCAATGTTCTTATGACGTCCCATAGCGAAATAATCCCGTATATTATTTTGATTTTCACAGGCAACATCGTCAAATATTATAATAGAGTTTGGATCAGCTTCCTGCGGATTCAACACTTCAGTATTATGACCATATTTTTTAAACGATACACCTGGCACCATATTTAATACTTTTTCTAGAAATAAGTATTTTGGTTGGTATAAGGATTTTGAATATACGTACAGATTACGAAATCGTAGACCATTTTCATGCAATAATAAGCTTATCACTAAATTTGTCTTTCCACAACTTGATGGACCGCATACAATGCAACGTATTGTATTTGGCAACAAGTTGCCATGTCGCTTAACCCCATTCGTCAGCATAGTAGGGCAAATGCATTGTAAGTTTAAGGATTCCTTTTGTTTTATAAATTTCATAATTAGACAATTTAATAAACTTGACTGTCACCTTTGCTGCATCTTAACAAAATGAAAAGTTACAACTTTGCTTTTATATTTATTTAAGGTGCCCACGAATTAGATCACCAGCATGAGCGATCGGCCTATGTAAATCGGTTATCCATTGCATTATACACTATGGTCAGATCTTTTAGGTTTCAGCAATTTTATATTGCGAAAACTCAGTGTTTCTGAGTGTCTAGTGAAACATGTCACATGTCTGTGTTAAACAAGCAGTGTTACATGTGAATTTGCTAGAGTTAAAATTCTAAAAGTGGTGTAATGTGTTGCGGATCGAGTTAAAAATTAATATTGGTAAGTTTTACACAAATATCTCTTACGCGATTTTTAAAACATAGTGAAATATGTGAAGTTAGGTTGATTTTATTAAGTGCTCTTTTATTATACGATTCAAAACACGTCATTGAGCGATTGAAAATAAACTCTAAAGGTAAAGTAATTCCCAGATATTAATTGGTGGCTTTTACACAGTTTCACACTCCATTGAGGAAATAAAATGACCAAAATAGCGTGTGAAACTGTGTTAAAGTCACCAATTAATATCTACTTACTTGGATGAACTGACTCGACAGCAGTTTTGGGATGGCTGTGCGGAGACCCAAACAAGTGGAAAATCTTCGTAGCCAGCAGGGTCAAGCAAGTGACCGACATCATGCCCAAGGATTGTTGGCATTACATCAAGTCTCAAGAAAATCCTGCAGATTGCGCCAGCAGGGGCCTTTCTGCGAGTCAGTTAAAGGACCATACCCTTTGGTGGCAGGATCCGGAATGGCTACCATCATATCAGGATAAACCCCAGCAAGTAACCTTCGAAACAAGCGAAGAGATTAGGGTGAAACAAGCTTATACAATCACTTACGAACAAACCGACAATACTATCATGTTAGATATGATTAGTAGGTATAGCTCGCTCAGTAAACTGATACACGTATTAGCATGGATGCGTCGTTTCACATGTTATAAAGGGTCATCGACACGACCTACTTACCTGACATTACAAGAAATCAAAGATGCAAAATTATTTATTATCAAATTTGTACAACAAGAACATTTTAATCAAGAAATCATGGAATTAAAAAAGGATAATTGTGTCAATTCAAAAAGCAAGATTTTAAATTTAAATCCATTTTTAGATCAAGATCGTGTACTTCGTGACGGTGGAAGGTTAAGAAACGCTCAGATCTCCATAGACATGAAACACCCCATAATCATCCTACATTCAAGTCGTCTGACGGAACTTATCATCGATAGCGCGCACCATCTCACATTCCACGGTGGTGTGCGCCTAACTTTATCATTTATTCGTCAAAGCTATTGGATAATCGGAGGCAACCGGGCCACCAAAAAACATCTACGTACGTGCGTCAAATGCAGACGATACGATTCTACAAACAAGCAGAGCCATCTCATGGGAGATCTTCCATATGTCAGGACCAACCCCTCACGTCCCTTTTCAAAGGTAGGGGTTGATTTCACAGGATACATGATGGTCAAATCAAGCAAAGGAAGAGGTATCAGATGCACAAAAGGCTATGTTGTAGTGTTCGTATGCATGGCCACGAAAGCTGTGCATCTCGAGCTCGTATCCGACTTGACAACTTCGTCCTTCTTAGCTGCGCTAAAACGAATGGCAGCTAGAAGAGGAACATCGCAGCACATCTTTAGTGACAATGGCACCAACTTTGTAGGAGCCAACATGGTCATACAGCAAGAGTATGAATCACTCCTATCGTTGATTAGCGCCGAGAATCAAGAACTGCTTCAAGAAATTACCAATATGAACATTAAGTGGTCATTCAACGTAGCAAGTTGGCTTTCAGCTGGAGGAATTTGGGAAGCTGCGGTGAAGAGTTTGAAGTACCACCTCAAGAGAGTGGTCGGCGAACAACGTCTTACATACGAGGAATTTACCACTATATTGTCACAGTTAGAGGCATGCATGAATTCAAGGCCACTTTGTCCTCTCTCGGAGGATCCAGATGATCTGGATTATCTAACGCCGTCCCACTTTTTGGCTACTTTTTGGCTAGCGGTCTCGGTCTTACACTTTTGGACACTGAGCAAGATATGCGAACAAGATGGTATCTTACTCAAAAAATATATCACGATATATGGAAACGATGGCGGACCGAATATTTATCCGAATTGACATCAAGATCAAAGTGGAGAAGGCCTCTAAACAACATAAGTATCAATGCCATCGTTTTAGTCCACGATAACAACCTACCCCCAGGCAAGTGGATTATGGGTAGAGTAATAGAATTACACCCTGGCAAAGATAACTACGTTCGAGCTGTTAGTTTGAAAATCAAAAACGGCATTATCAAGCGCCCTATTATCAAGTTATCAATTCTTCCGGTACATCAGAATTCTACCGAGGTAAAGAACAAAAAGCAGAACCAAAAGATTGTCTGAAGCCAACGGCCGGGAAGGTCAACTTCTCGTCCTTCGCTATTTTACTACTAACATTTTTAAGTATTTTCACAACCTCGCAAGCAGCGTTCAACGTTACTTCATTAAAAATTAACCAAGGCACTTCGACAAGATATCAAGTATGCAGCTAATCAGAGACGAATGGAAAATAGTGACATATTATAACTTGGAACTCTTCTGGCAAGCAAACATCGCCTGCGATAAGTACTTAAAATATCTAAATCAATTATGTGCTAATCTAAAGGATTCCCACTGCGATGTAATAACGATGCAGTTACAACACGAGTACTCCGGGCTAGACTATTATCACCACCTGTTACACATTCAGCAAGCTAGCACGCGCCGCATCAAGCGCGGGCTTATCAATGGTATCGGATATCTTGCTCACAGCCTGTTCGGCGTACTCGATGAGCGATTCGCAGAACAATATACGTCTGATATTATATCAGTTAGAAAAAATCAAGATCATTTACTTAAACTTATACAAAATCAGACCTCTTTAGTTGAATCCGAGCTTAACATATTGAAAAGAACTGAAATCACCATTGACAAACAACATAAGGATCTGAACAGATAGATCCAGAGACAAGACAATTTAGCAAGTGCAGTCAAATCTGAATCTGCGAGACACTCGCTCTTAAACGACTTCAGTTTGATTTCAATCGCCGCTAGCAATCTATTGCGTAACTTAAAAAGCATGCAAGGTACTTTGTTAGATACCATCACCGATATATACCATGGAAGGATGAACATTCAACTTATCGCGCCGGACCAACTCAAAGCTGTGTTGAACACCATTTCTTCACACATTTCAAAGGATTTGATGCTGCCGATCAGCAATCTGGAGTCTGAATTCAGCAAGATTTATCATCTTATCAAGGTCAAAGCAAGAATGTGTGCAGATTTTTTAAATTTTCGAGTTGCGAGTCCCCCTTGTATACCGAGATTCATTCGAAATCATGAAGATCATTCCAGTTCCCCGAGTTGTAGATAACAAAAACATGATCGCCGTGGCTCCGATTGCAGTATTTATTGCCATCAACTTAAAAAAGGATTCCTACCTCACTATGACAACATATGACGTCGGAGCATGCTTACTCGATAAAACTGATACCTATTTATGCCACATACAAAGGCCTATCTATCATCTAAAGAATAATGACAAATTGTGTAAGCTTGAATCGTCTTCTGAGCAATGCAAGAGCACTGTAACCACGTGTGCCAATCAATGGACTGAGACAAGTAAACCAAACAAATATTTATTCTTCTGCTGCGACGAATGCTCCATCAGGGTATTATGCGAAAATCAAGTAGTCGCCGAGAAACTGAAGTCAGCAAGAATTATCAGCGTAGGACGTGCATGTATTATAAAAACAGATCAATTTACGATTTACTCACACTACCAAGGAACAAGTCAGATTAACGTCAGCTATACCCTGCCAACGGAAGACATAGAGCCCATCAATCACCTCATAAACATCGACATGCCATCCTTGCAAGAGAGCTTCAACTTGACAAAGGATATTGAGATTGAGGATATTAGGAACAAAATCGATGCTTTAAAAGGCAGTGAACATCTAGAGCAAGTTTCCAGTCATGACATCCATCAGTATTCGGTCATATATGGATGTCTATGTATCGTTTTAGTCATCAGCTTTATCGTTTTGCTGCGAAGAATCCGCAGAAAGCGTTTAACTAACCAAGCGCCCGACAACTCAGGTAACGTTCCTGAGCATTTTGAGTATCAAGATGCGTTCCATATCAAGGGAGGCGCGTCTGTCAGGGAAGCGGTTCACCTCATCATGCGAGGCGTGCTCTTCGCCAAGACGAACAGAGGTAGGGTTCCAGACTACCAGTGCGGAACCTGAGGTACAACAACCGGCACCATCGCGTCGGAAGGTGATCAGTGTGAGTGAGTGCGTTGGTCAGGGAAACATGGGCAATTTTAGATCCGCGAGTGAAAAATGTGTAGTGAAAGTGGACAAGTGTACGTCACCACATTTGAAATAATCTTTCTCTCAGGGACTCTAAGGAAATTTTATTATCAGTTTGTATATCATTATTATCATTAATTCTTCATATTTTTCAATAACATAGTTATAGTTATTGTTTTAATCATTAGTTAGTTTTTAAATCATCGACCTTCATACAGCATCTTTAACCCCTTCATCTTTTCGCCCGGGAGCATGTACGGGTCATTTGATGTACCTATGCTGCGCCAGCATATTACTCGACATTGTAAAAATCGCATTTCAATTTAGTTCGTATTATACGGCCAGCAAGAGCGCCACGCAACTCATATCATTTTATCATAATTTAGTCTATCTATTTGTATCAAGTTATTTTTAATATATTTCAGTTTCATATCAAGTTTTATATTATTTCATATCCAAGTGGACATTCCCCGTACACATACTCTTAAAAACATTTCATTGAACAACGTGGTTTATTAGAATTCACCCCCTAAGGGCGCAAAATAGGGGCTGAAAGTTATGGAAAAATCTTTAAATGTGCATCGATTTTGACAAAAATTGAGATTCATGCTTTAAAAAACATTTCATTAAATACTTATTTCATGGTTTATTTGAATTCACCCCGTTCTATTTTCTTTTTCTATCTGCTATCTTCTTCTTCTTCTATCTTCTATCTTCTGTCTTCTGTCTTCTGTCTTCTGTCTTCTGTCTTCTGTCTTCTGTCTTCTGTCTTCTGTCTTCTGTCTTCTGTCTTCTGTCTTCTGTCTTCTGTCTTCTGTCTTCTGTCTTCTGTCTTCTGTCTTCTGTCTTCTGTCTTCTGTCTTCTGTCTTCTGTCTTCTGTCTTCTGTCTTCTGTCTTCTGTCTTCTGTCTTCTGTCTTCTGTCTTCTGTCTTCTGTCTTCTGTCTTCTGTCTTCTGTCTTCTGTCTTCTGTCTTCTGTCTTCTGTCTTCTGTCTTCTGTCTTCTGTCTTCTGTCTTCTGTCTTCTGTCTTCTGTCTTCTGTCTTCTGTCTTCTGTCTTCTGTCTTCTGTCTTCTGTCTTCTGTCTTCTGTCTTCTGTCTTCTGTCTTCTGTCTTCTGTCTTCTGTCTTCTGTCTTCTGTCTTCTGTCTTCTGTCTTCTGTCTTCTGTCTTCTGTCTTCTGTCTTCTGTCTTCTGTCTTCTGTCTTCTGTCTTCTGTCTTCTGTCTTCTGTCTTCTGTCTTCTGTCTTCTGTCTTCTGTCTTCTGTCTTCTGTCTTCTGTCTTCTGTCTTCTGTCTTCTGTCTTCTGTCTTCTGTCTTCTGTCTTCTGTCTTCTGTCTTCTGTCTTCTGTCTTCTGTCTTCTGTCTTCTGTCTTCTGTCTTCTGTCTTCTGTCTTCTGTCTTCTGTCTTCTGTCTTCTGTCTTCTGTCTTCTGTCTTATGTCTTATGTCTTATGTCTTATGTCTTATGTCTTATGTCTTATGTCTTATGTCTTATGTCTTATGTCTTATGTCTTATGTCTTATGTCTTATGTCTTATGTCTTATGTCTTATGTCTTATGTCTTATGTCTTATGTCTTATGTCTTATGTCTTCTGTCTTCTGTCTTCTGTCTTCTGTCTTCTGTCTTCTGTCTTCTGTCTTCTGTCTTCTGTCTTCTGTCTTCTGTCTTCTGTCTTCTGTCTTCTGTCTTCTGTCTTCTGTCTTCTGTCTTCTGTCTTCTGTCTTCTGTCTTCTGTCTTCTGTCTTCTGTCTTCTGTCTTCTGTCTTCTGTCTTCTGTCTTCTGTCTTCTGTCTTCTGTCTTCTGTCTTCTGTCTTCTGTCTTCTGTCTTCTGTCTTCTGTCTTCTGTCTTATGTCTTATATCTTATATCTTATATCTTATATCTTATATCTTATATCTTATATCTTATATCTTATATCTTATATCTTATATCTTATATCTTATATCTTATATCTTATATCTTATATCTTATATCTTATATCTTATATCTTATATCTTATATCTTATATCTTATATCTTATATCTTATATCTTATATCTTATATCTTCTATTTTCTATTTTCTATCTTCTATCTATCTATTTATCTATCTATATATATAAAAGGAGAAGTTCCCACTGACTGACTGACATAAGACGCACTCACAGCCGTAACCACTTATGATAGAAACGTGAAATTTAGAAATTTGTTTTGATTCAAAAGAGATTTTCAAAAATTTTTACACTAAAGGGATGAAATAGGGGTTTAATTGAAAATTTGAGATTCATGCTTATAAAAACATTTCATTAAATACATATTTCATGGTTTATTAGAATTCACCCCCTAAGGGTGCAAAATGGAAATTGAAAGATTACGCGTGAACGCGTGACCCCATGAACTTCGGGCGGCCGGCCAGTGACGACGCTTGGCGGTGGAACCACTAATTGATCTCACGATTTTACTTTCGAGTTTCAGTCAAAAATTTTTGGTTCTAAATTTTTATTTTGACTAGCTAATTAGGTCTTATGAAGTCTTATGAAGTGGCCTTCGGCTCTAAAACCAATGAAAAATCACATATTTAATTAGTTTTTTTGTTTGTTTTTCTTCTGAGTTTTATTGCATAACAGATAACATCTTTCTGTGATTTCAATTTTTTTTACTGTTTTTTTATTATTGAACGTAGTTTTTGAGTAAATAAGCCTACACGAATTGGGTTTTTTGTTGTTGTTCCTTTTACCTGTTTATAGGTGGGAATTTTGGTTTTTGTTGTTCCTTCGTATACCTTTTCTTTAGGTCAGGACTTGGGGGTTTTTGCTGGAACATCCTGATAGCATTCTTTTCTTGGTCGAGCGGTAGTGTTAACTAGTAAAATAAGCCTCTGATAGCACATCTTTTCGAGCGGTTTGGCAAACTCTTTTAAAATAAGCCTCATGTCACGAGCGGTTGTTAACTCGTAAAATAAGCCTCTAATGACGTTTCTTCGCTTCAGGATTGTTATCGGTTTTTATGCGTTTTAGCGCGTTTAGAGCGGGTCGTGACTCTACAGCTTAGCAAATGCCGACAGTATATCATTTCAGTACAGATCATCACTTCATGTTACAGGTTACATATTTTCCTTCTTGATGCGCTTATTCACCATCTTAGTTTTTCTGTTTGAGTGCAGCATGTTATTATTATGTCTGTATCTCTATTGTTGTTTGGTAGGTCTTTTGATTTAAAATTAATTTCACTAGACGAGGTATTGTAACAATGTAATGTTTACAATATCACTCACCAATTGTTCATCTTTTGTTTTCTATAGATATTGCTAAATTCTTTTTCAAAAGTATGTATTCCATCACATTTTAAATAAAAAGTAATTATAATTTTCAGAAATAAACTCATACAAATAGGTTGGTTCTGTTCATTGTTTGTTTTCGGTAGTTTATTCTAACTGAATGACTTAAGATGACATTGACAGGTGGTTAATGTCATGGTCATTCCAAGTTAAAAAAATAATTCAATATAATGTTGATTATTTAAAATCATTCATTTTGTTTATAAAGAATCAAATAAACTCTTTTAAACATTTTTATTTTTATATTATCTCCGATTTTCTGAAACCTTCGATAAAAGACAAAATTTAATTATTGAGGGGGTTTCAAGTATCACAGAGTTGATATTTTTATCAATCTACCTACATCCTTGCGGATGTAGTGTTCGCGCCGCTAAGGCATATCATAACTACCCGCATATTATTTTATATTTTTCTCATTGCTAGTGCAAACTACCGCATTCTTAAGCCAGTTCTGTTCGCCACGCGACTGGACTCACCCGCCGCCCACCGCTCCCAATAAATTAAGTGATCATCTAAATCATCCCGCGACGCGCCTGTGGTCATCTCGACCGTAGGATAAAACAACCCCTCAACAAGTGAAAAGTGTGTGAAACCTCAGACCTTGGCCCAGGAGAAGATCAGTCGGATTGCAAGACAGGAAGCACAGGAGCTCCAGATTTGGTGAAACAGCATACCCCCTATTTACAGTCTGCTCCGCGCACACATAGTTTTCTTGTCCTTCGAGCCGGATATCGCTTTTCCATACTTTTTGCTTGTTCAAAAGTTGAAGAGTCAATTCGCCACTCAACGTAATCCCGCAATATACATTTGCTTCACCGCTATATTTCTTGGTATATTTCATACCACCGCATATCATCGCAATTTCCCTAATCTCATAAATCTCAATATAAATTGAGCCGCATATTATTTAAAAATAAGATTTTCCAATTCGAATTTCGTCCGCCATTTTGTATGCAGCCACACCGCCACGCCTTGTGTGTCTATTCAAATACTGAATTCGCCACTGAAGTGGCTATTCAAATACTGTTCATACTTATCTTTACATTAGTGTGAAAGAAACAACATAACAAAATTGTGTATTCCATTTTATAGACTTCGTCATTTATATCGATCGACGCATACGCATACTCGTTACGTAATCGCCATCGCCACGTGCTCCTGTGACCTTGTTTGACCTGCTAGGCGGCTGACTGGCTGCGGTGCGTAGAGTACTCTTAAGGCTCCTCCTTGCGCTAGCGACCTTGAAAACACAAAAAAATTAATTTCTCTTTCTGTAAGTGAGATTATTAGAAACCCTCGTACAACTTTTTAGCTAGTATCCTGAAGTTTCATTAGAACCTCGAAAGTCATTGAAATACTATCCGGTTTAGAAACCTTTACAAAAAGAGTCAAAAATGGCCGTTTTTAGTATTTTTTGCAAAGGAAAATTCAGGGTATTTTATTTCAATGATTTTCGAGGTTCTAATGAAACTTAAGGATACTAGCTAAAAAGCTGTACGAGGGTTTCTGATAATCTCACTTACAGAAAGATAATTTTTTTTTTGTGTTTTCAAGGTCGTTAGCGCGGGGAGGACCCTTAAATACGACTTTTCCATTATTTACTAATTACATTAGTTTATCGTAAATTATTCGATTTAAATCATGGCTAACACTAGTACTAATAATCAGAAAAGCTCGGAAAGGTCTTCTCGCATACTTAGAAGGCTTATAAGAAAACGCGATGCAATTTTCAGCGCGAGCAAAAAAAAAAAAAAACAACGACGAAAGGACAATAAAACAAAATGAATTAAAATAAACAAGTATATTGTCCTTTCTACAATAAAACAATAAACATACAAAACTAATAATCTAGGGACAGACGCGGGTCCAGCAAAAAAATAGGTAGTCTCGTACAGATGTTGCGTTTACAAATAAAAATAAAACAGAACGGTGGTCAGTGGTTCTCGGGCGGAACTTATCTCGGTGAGGTATGGACAGGCACTCGGGGCAAAACAAAATGGCGGCCGGTTTGACTCGAAGTCACGCTCAGTTGCAACTTCACCGCAACAAACTTCAGATTGCACTGTCGTGTAGACGCACCAGGGTAATGTAGTCTTTCACCAAGGGTAACGAAGTTCTTCACCAAGGGTAACGAAGTTCCTGGAAAATGCCCATATGCATCCGCTGTAGTTAAACGTAATTATTGGACGTCCCAGGGGATCACCGATCGACAAATAATTACAAGTTCCCTAAGGTCGGCGATCCTTTACAAACAAAAACTTAATTTAATTTTAAAATAAAAATTGACAGGAGTCAACATTATCAAATAATAATTAAATTATTGATAATTAAAAGAAAGGAAAAAACAACAAAAAAAAACCTATTGACTGTTACTTATAAAATTACATCATCACGTCTTTTTCCGACGGGACAGACATAGCCTCGGGACACAAAGTTAATTTTATAGTTACTATTGATCTCAAGAAATAAAAAATCTTGAAGCAAATTATAAACAGCTAAATTAATAAAAGTGAAATAAATCTAGTTAGAACCATTTGAAATGTCATTCACGCAGCCAACCGACAAATCATCATTGATGACTCATTTCATTTGAAAAAATTACGGTTACCGTTAAAAGATAACCGCTTAGATGTAATTGCCAGCTTGGAACGTGAATGAATTTAAACACATTACAAAAAATCAATCATGTAATAGCTAGAAATCGGAGAACATAACATTTATACTAAAATTACTGAAATATGAAAATTACAACAGAAATCCGATCCATGCTAATTACAGTCATGTCGAAAACATACATACATAACATGTTTAATGTTAATTTGGTATGAAATAAATATAAATAAAAAATAACTGACTCCGTGGTGTAGTGGTTAGAGCGTTCGGCTCATACCCGGAGGTCGCGGGTTCGATTCCCAGCGGGGGCAACGACTTTGTGTTGTTGTCCTAGTTTGGTTAGGACATTGCAGGCTGATCACCTGATTGTCTGATAAGTAAGATGATCCGTGCTTCGGAGGGCACGTTAAGCCGTCGGTCCCGGTCATTGTCTTTGACATTGGTCGTTACCTAAAACCATGTCAGAGGCCTTTAAGGCGGTTTAAAAACTCTGACACTAGTGTTAGTCACTAACACACACGATAAGAGAAAGAGAGAAAAATATAAATTATGGACAAAAGATTTTTTTGTGCCATGTCATTAGGTACAAGTACTAATATAGGATAATACAATTAATTTGTATCCCAGCTAAACCATTATGACGATTTCGTTTAGATTATAAACGAATTATCGCATACAACAAAAGTATATTTAAAAATTAGACGTCATTAAACCAGTAAAATTTGAATTTTGGTTACAAAACATAATTGGTATTTTCTAAACCCCCTTTTCTTAGAAATACACACACTTAATACAGCCAGACAACTTACCCTATATAACACGGAACTCGTACACAATAAAAGTATTTTTTTTTAAATTAAAAAAAATAACCAACGGACAACTCAGCCGTACTAGTTAAGAATATTAAGCTGGTTCGTAGCCGAAGCGAGCCACAATTGTAATGAAAGATCACTGAGGTTTTTCGATCTACATCCGCAAAGATGTAGGTAGATCAATAAAAATATCAACTCTGTGATACTTGAAACCCACTCAATAATTAACTTTTGTCTATTATCGAAGGTTCTAGAAAATCGGAGATAATATAAAAATAAAAATATTTTAAAGAGTTTATTAGTTTACTAGCTGATGCCCGCGACTTCGTTTGCGTGCATTTTATGACTCAGGCGTATAAATATGCTCATCAGGCTAAACGACTTTTGCTCATGCGTCATTAATGTATATTTCTAAGAGTTTAGCTGGACCATTATGTTTCTGAATCAGGTGTGCCAGATCTTCGATTTTTCTACCTGAAAAATAAACGTTCATCAGGCTGAACAACTTTTGATAAGACGTCATTTTTATATTTCTTATAGTTTGCTGGACCATTAATATGGTTCTGCATCAGGTGTTCCATTTTCCAAAATCAATTATAGCATATATGTTGATAAAAAAGTTTCATTCGAATCCGTCCAATATTTCCGGAGATTAGCTTATACAGAAAAACAGACAAACAGACAGATTTTTTTTATTTCTTATTATTACAGCCTCCATCACCCATTTTTTTTCCAAATAAATTCAATGTACAGACACATTTTTTTTACTGTTTTATTATCAAGTGTTCCAGACTTCAGACCTTCGAGTTTTATACCTCAACAAAAAATGCTCATCAGGCTGAACAACATTTGCTAAGGCGTCCCTTTTATATTTCTAATAATTTAGCTGGGCCATTATGGTCCTGCATCATGTGTTGATCTTCGATTTTTATATCTCAAAAAAATGCTCATCAGGCTGAACTGCTTTGGCTAAGGCGTCATTTTATATTTCGTTTACTTTAGCTGGACCATTATGGTTCTGCATCAGGTGTTCCAGGTCTTCGATTTTTATAATTTAACAAAAAATGCTCAGCAAGCAAAACAACTTTTGTAAGGCGTCATTTTTATATTTCTTGTAGTTAAGCTGAACCATTAAGTTTTTGCACCAGGTGTTCCAGATCTTCGATTTTTATATCTCAACAAAAAATGTTCATCAGGCTGAACTACTTTTGCTAAGGCGTCATTTATATTTTTCTTATAGTTTAGCCGGTGTAGAATTCGTTGATATTATACTATATTTGGCTCGTCTACGCACCACCACGTGTTACCGGGCTGACGGTCGGACACAGACTGCCCCCACTCCGGTCGGCACTTGTGACGTATGTGCTCGAGACAAACAACTAGATATTTACATACACTACATCCCTTCCTTATTTTAATATATTTTATCTATGTATTGTAGTTACTCATAAAAGTACCACTATTCGTGAATAACAATATTCTTTATTAATTTTTTAACATATTTATTTGATCTTATAATTTTACCCTTCTACATACAGTGATCTTAATAGATTAATTATTCAGACTTAATAATCAACTGTAATATATTCACTTTTTAATTATTTTATCAACAATCACATTCATGCTAATTTAATTATACATCGTTTATGTCTTGTCTACTTATCTCCACTATTTTCTTCACCATTTAAATCAGGCATGTGTCCCACATCCCTCTCCCCGTCATTAAGAACTCTCCAAATCCCTCAGTTCTTTCTAAGTGAACTACATTTCGTCTTGATAACTGTCCCGTTGGATCATTCCGAACTTTAATATATATATATATATCACGACCCTCTCTGCACTACCAGAGCCATTATATAATTATATTTTATGATTAAAGCTACCATTAAAAACACTCAGTTGTAACCACAGATATAGATGTAATAGATAACGCACGTATCAAGATTTGTATGGAAACCAAGCGTGCCAACTTTTTTAATGCCTACTGTGACGTCAGACGCAATTTTAGTGATGGGAAATTCAAACCGATTCAAAGAAACCGCTCACTACGATTTAAACGATTTATTGAAGACGCACGCCGCCGCCATGATCGTCTCGCTCATACTCATCGATTTTATATCTGTGGTCTCGCTCGCTCACTCCGCGCTCGCTAACCATACGATCGATTAACATTTAAGTTAATCGATTTGTGATAAAAATCACAATCGATTTTCTGATTGACGAATGATATGAAATTGGATAAACAAATGATTCTAAACGGAAAATTGTTTGATAATAAAGAATAAATATTTGTACTCAAATTATTTCAATTTAACTAAAATTTAAACTATACCAACTTATTAAAATTTAAATTAAAACTAAAAATTACAAAAAATGTAAATATTTTAATTGAACTTTAAAAATAAAACTATTATTATTCTTAAATAACCGGCCAAGTGCGAGTCGAATTCGCGAACGAAGGGTTCCGTACATTATCTATAAAAAAACACGTTTTTACCGATTTCAATGCGTTTTTTAAATGTTGAAGCAACTTCCCTTGCGGTCGTTCTTAGCCATGTCAGGCTTGTCTCACTCCGCGTAGAGGTATCGAAAATATACCGCTTCAATGGGGGAAATGCAGTATGGACGACTCACTAACGAGCAATGAGCAGTGACGCACGCGCGGTTTTGTTCACCAACGTGTGACCAGTAGTTCAAAGAGCGACCATATTATATACATGAACTCTGAAAATATTACCCTCGTTTTCTAAAGTGTAAATTAGGAAATGAGCTTGTTTATAATCTACTAGCAGACCATCCCGGCTTCGCCCGTGGTATATACATAGCCTATGTCACTCAGGGATAACATACCTATCCAACAGTGAAAGAATTTTTAAAATCGATCCAGTAGTTTCGGAGCCTATTCAATACAATCAAACAAACAAACAAACAAATCTTTCCTCTTTATAATATTAGTGTAGATTAAATTGGCTCTTTAATAATAGTTTATATCATTCGTCAGTCCGATATCGATTAAAATCGATTATTGGTATATGTTGTAGAACGAACTACACTAGTCGCTAAATTTTACTGATGAATGAGAAATTGCCGGTACCACGACGTCGTAGCGATGCGCGACAGTATCGCTTGTTTTGATATACATTGCTTCTTAACACACAACGTCGGATCAAACGCTCAAAGCAAACGCGGCAATGTAATGTGAATGTAGTTTTTAAACCTTAATGTATAATTATTTAGGTATAATCGTGGAATCACCGCTCGGAATGCTTAAAAAATTGTTTTAAAATGAATTTACGCATATTTTTCTTTTTAAATAACTTAGCTGTGATAGGAAATATGTCCTTGACTTTGGGCGCTTGCAATTTTTGGGCTGTTGCAGTTTATTATCACGCTACGAGGCATTTTTTTATTTTTCGCTGCCGTCCGGCTGCAATCACAGACGCGCGCGGACTGTCAGTAGCGGCGGCCAACCTCGACGCTTTGTCTGAGAACTTACACGCGAAGTAGGTGCATTTAAGTCGTCTATCTATATCTATGTCTGTGGTTGTAACTCACACTTACTTTCATTCATCACTTACTTTAAAATGTTTTAATTTCAAAAGAATTTGTAATGAAGTGAATAATAATGATTTATCTGTTTTATCAACCGATAAAAACTCAATATTCTAAAACCACATTACTTAATGAGAACTATACACCAATACAAAAATAAGCATATAAAACATTAATATAATTTAAACCAATAGTATAGAAATACACGAACTTGCACATTATTTAATTTCTTGCTTGTCGCATTACAATTGTATCAGGTCCATGGCATGTTTTTCATTTTGTCTTTCTAATTTTCCGTCAAATTAATTTGCTTCTTCCTATGTTTCGAAGTGGTAATAATCCTCGAATGTCTTTAGATTTCCAGATTATATTGAACTCCCTACTATCTCTTAAGTCTGTTGAAGTCCACTTAGTTTTATACGAATGAATGTTCATGCATGAATAGTTCAATCTTTCTAATTACTATATTTGCTCAATCTTTCTTGCCACTTTAATTTTACTTATAAATTTCCTCCTGAAATGTAATGCACATCCTATGGTCTCACGCAATTTAATGCGTGCCTAACGACCTCACGCAATTTATTGCGCGCCGATGACCTTACGCAATTTCATGCGTGCCTAATGACTTCACGCAATTTAATGCGCGCCGATGACCTCACGCAATTAAATACGTGCCTAACGACCTCGCGCAATTTGAAGCGCGCCGATAACCTCACGCAATTTCATGCGTGCTTAAAGACCTCACGCAATTTAATGCGCGCTGATGACCTCAAGCAATTTAATGCATGCCTAAAGACCTAACGCAATTTAATGCGCGCCTAACGACCTCACGCAATTTAATGCGCCCTGATGACCTCACGTAATTTAATGCGTGCCCAACCTGACAAAAGATTAAACGGCTTGTTAATTTAAAACCATGACACAACAACCTGCCGCTTCACGTAACATCTTTGAGTAGAAATCAACTGAAACCAATATGTGAAACTATATTTAAGAATATGAAGCCTCTGAAGCCGTGTCATGAAAACTCTTCAAAACAGGAAACTGTGGTGCCCTTATAATCGCTACAGTGGTGACTGGAAATAGCCTTCTCCATGACCAGAAGCCAAACAGTCATCTTTAGTATAACCGTAAACACATAAAAGACATAAACATTAAACACATGAAAGACCGCTGTTGTAGTTGCCTTTGTTATTTGGGATCCACATTCCCTCCACAATAGCCTCCATATAGTCATTTTATTTCCATGTTCGCTCTCTACATAAATTACTTTGTAGTAACGTTCTCCATGCCTGCATTCTGCACACTTCAGAGAAAAAGGTTTGACTCTTTCTCTATGGTCTCATACGGCTGTCGCTGTCATTGGTCTAGATCTTCATTAGTTTTTTTGTGCTTCGCACATTTGCACACTTTTCCCGTTATTATTTATAAATTAGTGTTTAATGGGAAATAAATAAGTATTTTTTGCTAGTGGATTAGTGTATAGCTGTTACAATATTTTAGCGGTTTCATATACACCAGTATCAATCAAGAAAAATCAAGATAAGATGCTGAAATCGGGACGTTTATATATGCGCTTGCAGCCATCTGAGAAGCTTCTGGGGCTCTCTCGTAAGGCTTGACACAATGACACAATCAGGACGGTTTTTGGGACCGATCCGCTGTGGTCTTGTAATTGTACCATACAGTTACTAACATTGTAAGTACTGCTGTAACTCTTCCGGACGTTTTTATTTTACATATGCACTTGCAGCCATCTGAGAAGCTTCTGGGGCTCTCTCGCAAGGCTTGACATTAACATAACACAATCAGGACGGTTTTTGGGGCCGATTCGCTGTGGTCTTGGAAATTGCACTACGCAACGGAAGATTTTAAAATGGTACAAAGTCAAAGTCAAAGTCAAAAAATTTTATTCAATGTAGGATAAATTTATCTCTTATTGAAGGTCATTTTTTTTAAATATTATTTTAGTGCATAAGCTAAAAACTACTAGCGTTTCGGAACGACCACTGCTGGGAAGATTACGCCGAAAGAAACCCAGTTCAGTATTGGTCCCTACCCAGCCTGATGGGCTATGTTACAATTACAATACAGATTTACACTTAAGCTATACATTTAAATTATACAATTACAATTTGCAGACAACTATTTCCAAGAATTTTTCTCAGATTATGATAAGTAGTCATTTACATGATAATACGCATTTTGTAATAAATGATTTTTAACGGCTGTCTTAAACTTAGTTAATGGTAATGCTACTATATCATCTGGAATTTTATTATAGAGGCGCAAGCCGAGACCCACAAAAGATTTTTTTGTTTTCTCTAACCGCAAAGCTGTGATGGCTAATTTATTTTTATTTCTCGTGTTAATACTATGAATGTCACAATTTCTCTTAAATGAGTGTATATTCTGACGCACGTACATAATGTTCGCATAGATGAATTGCGAAGGGAGGGTCAAAATATTTATGTCTTTAAATAGTTCCCTCAAAGACTCTCTAGCACCTAATTTATATATAAATCTGATAGCGCGTTTTTGTAAAACAAATATGGTATTTATATCTGCAGCGTTACCCCATAGCAATATTCCATAGGACATAACACTGTGGAAGTACCCAAAATATACCAAACGCGCTGTATCAACGTCAGTCATTTGCCTAATTCTTCTAACCGCATAGGCCGCAGAGCTAAGTTTTCCAGCTAATTTTTTAATATGGGCACCCCATTGCAACCCTGAATCAAGCGTTATTCCCAAAAATGTTGTGTTATCAACCATATCTACTGCTTCCTTATCAATAAATAATCGTGTTGGAACTTTTGTAACATTCGGTAAGCAGAACTTTACACATTTCGTTTTTTTTGCATTTAATACTAAATTATTTGCTGTAAACCAATCCAACACTTGCGACAATATATTATTCATCTCATCAGAGGTGTCAGTTTTCCTATCTACGCTGAAAACAAGGGAAGTGTCATCAGCAAAAAGTACAGCCTTACAATCTTTTACATAATATGGTAAATCATTAATATAGATCAGGAACAACAAAGGACCCAAGATAGAACCCTGGGGCACACCCATCACTACGGTTGATCCTTCAGATTTTACTTGATTTACACTAACTTTTTGAATTCGGCTACTCAAATAAGATTTAATCAATTCAAGAGCCTTCCCTTTTATTCCGTAGTGCTCAAGTTTGGATAGAAGGGTTTTGTGGTCTACACAATCAAAGGCTTTGGAGAGGTCACAAAAGACACCAATTGCATTCTGACAACACTCCCAAGCATCATAGATGTTTTGTAAAAGTGCAACACCTGCATCCGTTGTTGATCGACCCTTAGTAAATCCATACTGATCACCATGGAACAGACTATTTTTGTTGAAAAAATCTAATAATTCGTTAAAAATTATCTTTTCGAATATTTTGCTCAGTGCTGGCAAAATAGAAATGGGACGGTAATTTGTTGGATCATTTCTGTCACCAGTCTTAAATAGAGGGATAACTTTACTTAACTTCATCATGTCAGGGAAAGATCCCGCGTCTACACATTTATTAAATATGGAAGCTAAATAAGGCGCAATTACATCTATAATATTACTTATAACGGATACAGAAATGTCCCACAAATCACCAGTTTTTTTATTATTCAAGCTTTTAAAAGTATCAATGATATTTTTAGGTGTGACGTATTTGAATATTAGCCTATCTTTTCATTTAGGTACGCAATTGGTTAATAGCTTTTTTGATTTCCTAGATGAGGACATTAGTGAGGCAGTTGTATTTAGGGGAATGTTTGTGAAAAAGTTCTCAAAGTACTGTGCGACATATTCACTAGTATCTAGAACCTTATTGTTAATGTTTAACTCAATTTTATTTACTCGTTGCTTGTTTTTTCCGGTTTCAGTGTTAATAATATTCCAGGTTGTCTTTATTTTATCTTTAGAATCTAGAATAGCTTTCCTGGCGTATAATGATTTCGCGCATAAACATACTTTTTTAAAAAACTTTGAGTAAGTTCTAACGTAATTAATGAAATTAGGTGTTTGGTTATAAGCTTTCATAGCTAATAATTCATATAGCCTATTCCTACTAATATGAATCCCTGTGGTAGCCCATTCGCTAAACTTTTTCCGATTACGTTTCTTTCCCTTTTTAAGTGGAAAATTATTATTAAATTCTGATTCAATCACACCGAACATTTTATTATACAAAATATCCGGATCATCCCGAGTTTCTTCAATTAACGGTAATTTTTTCGAAACTGTATCCCTAAATTTTTTAATTTTATCTTTAGTAATAGCTCTGTAGGTTATTTCAGGTAATTCTACTTCTACTGCGTTGTTGGCAAATTTCACGAACTGACCAAAATGATCAGATGTTATATTTTTAATTATAGCTTTATCAACAGCAGTGCAATTACAGAAAACATTATCTATACATGTTTTAGAGTCGCCTTGTATTCTAGTTGGTTCTAAAAATAAATTGAACAAATTGAACAAAGCGCTTTCAACTATCTGAACAGCTTATGGGGCTGTTTCACTAAGCTTGACAACATGCCACGCTCAAGATGGTTTTTGAGACCGACTTAATATGGTCTTGTTGTACTAAACATGTTATGCAATGGAAGATTTTAAAGATTTTATATCCTCCATAAATCTGAGATACTTTATTGCATAATAAAAGAAGCAATGTCTTATGCACTCAGTATAGTTTTTGGGACTATATCACGCATCTACTATGTACTTGACATTCACACGCCGGCGCCGTTGGCAGCATAATGGTGAGGTATGTACTTACCTAAGAAATAAATTATTTTTACAGAATAGCCAACCAAATAAAGTACTTAACTATTCATATTTGTAGAAATATTTTACAGTTCTAAGCAATCAGGATAATTTGAGGGATTATTCCGCCGCTTGAACTGACTCGAAATTTATGTCTACTTATAAATGTACACGTTCCCGTTAAGTATATGAATGTAACCTTCAAAGGGAATTCAGACCTTCAAATACGAAGTTCTTGTTTTTTGGATTTTTTTGCCTGGAAATCGGATCCTATTGCAATGAAGGCAGTTTAAAAAGTTACGGCTGAGCCGGCCTGACTAGTTTCCTTTTAGGAACATTTACATAAAGCCAGTATACTTGTGCTTAAAATGTTCATTAAAATATTATATCTATTGTAGCATGTCTAAAGAAATTCATTTCATCTACCTGCTTGGAAGAGAGTGGTGTGGAGTATCTACATTTAAATTTCATAGCAATGGAAATCTAACGATTTTATTTTTTACTAAATGCATACAATGTACCCAAAAATCGTCAATCAAAATGACGCATTTCAATATTGGGTAAATGGCAAGTTACCCCACCGAAACAAGACAATGCCCGATAAATAATAAGGGTCTGATAAATTTACATACTGCATATGTAACTATTATTTATTATTTACTAGTTTCCACAGATAATTTTACATATTAACGTGTGAGTCCGGCGGTCTTCCATAATTCCATCAAAAAATGACATTATGGGAGACCCAGCAGTCAATTGGCTGTTCCGCTGAGCAACGCGCCGCCTTCAGCCCTCGTCAACAGGAACCATATTGGTCACAATTGGTAATATTAATATAATATAACACCAATCACCAAGGATGTGCTTGTCATTACTACATACTTCAGATGGGAAAGATAATTAATGACTAAAAAGATGCTCACACCAATGGTACCTAAATTTATTAAGTGAATAGGTACCACACGAAGATTTATGTCATGATATGAATTAAAGTATATTTGTGCAATTCTTAGAAATCTTAGAATGGAATTTCTGTGTTAAATACTAATTTTTTTTTTAAAACGAGGTGGCACCTGCGGCTAAAATCCACCTCATAAGAGGTAGAAAACTAATTGTTACAATTCCATATCTTGGAATAAGTAACAAATACACTGACTAAATCCTATATTATCACTCCTAGAAAGTGTGTACGAGCGCTTATGCATTTTTGGATTTAGGACCTCTTTAATTTGTCAAAGAAATCATACTTTTCCAATATTACAAAGATGATAAAATAAGCTAATAGTTCTATTACGAGCAGTTGAATATTATTGTTATTTCTGGACTTAGACTATACTTATACTTGCTTCTTTAACTATTTAAACTAATCGTTGAATCGAATTACATAGATTCTGAGTTTGTCATTTCATCGACAAGCACTTAGAATAGTGATAACATATGTCAACTTATTAAGTGTTGGAAAACGTGAATCATCCTTCCAAATTCAATTTCTACTATTGAACATATTAATTACTATGTGCTCTTCCGCCGAAAGTTAAATTCCTCAAAACGAATAATTATCGTTATATTTCTTTTCTAGAATAGAAAGAGGATTAAAATTTATAATTTATTTATTCCTTATCAAGTGACTAAGTATATATGTCTGTTGAACAGACTGGTGGAAACATGGATGGTGGGGGGAGGGGCGCTAACCCCAACAAAATGGATTGTTTGCATAGTGAGATGATAAAATAATTATATTATCATTATTTACACTTATAATATTTATAATTAAATGAGAGAAAAGATTTTGGTTACGACAAAGCAAAGTTTGTATTCCTTTAGAAATTATCGTACTGTATCTACGTCTTTAAATTCTAAGTACGTTTTAAAGAAACAAAACAGGAATTGATTTATAATTATTATGAAATGGATTTTTATCTCACTGAATAAATCTTTATAAAGAGATAATTTACAAGGAGTTTATCACAATACAAAAAAATATTAGCAACAAGCTTTGTCAAAAGAGTACACTCAACATGTTTCTTCAAATAGATTACCTTGTGATGAGCCTTGTGATTGCTTAAGTTTATACAGTTATTTCTTTTGCACCCCTTACGGAAAAATACTAAACTAATGATTTTATATTAAACACTTGCTTCAATTAAAATTTAAATTACAGTTAAAGTAATAACTGAAAAGGTATATGAATATTATAGGTCCATGCTACATATAACATATGTACAAACTACAAAAAG
The DNA here is from genome assembly GCA_963555685.1 of Acrobasis consociella. Taxonomy (NCBI): domain Eukaryota; kingdom Metazoa; phylum Arthropoda; class Insecta; order Lepidoptera; family Pyralidae; genus Acrobasis; species Acrobasis consociella. The sequence goes on along the minus strand of OY743125.1, from coordinate 12,318,723 downwards.
ATTATAATTTATAGCACGTTTTACGTGTTAGCATTACATTTTGATAGATTGCAGTAAAAAACAAAAAAATGAATAACTTGTGCTGAATGTCAAATACCAATCGGGAACATACTTGCCAATAAGAATGGTCAACAATTTATCCAGTGACATGATTCTCAAAATGTTTGATTCCTAAAGTGATGGAATAAAAGCGGAGAATAATTAACAAACATAAGTAATTCCGGCTAAATAATTTTAAAGACAGACATCTTAAGTTTTCAAACAAATAGATAGAAACCAATTTTATTAGACAATGTTTTGAAACTAAGACTTATGTAATAACACCATGAAATAAATAAAGTAAACTACATATTTATTCAAGCAGCTCATTTATGACAAATAAGTTGGCTACCGTACAATAATTCAAAATAATCATCAATAAAAATCAATGATGGTGACATAACCCTTCAAACGTCGTCATAGCAGACACAATAGTAAAACAATACATCAGACGCCCGCTCCGGGCGTCCGATATTTAAAGGGTTAGCAGTCACCATAATCCTGTTGTTGACTTCTTTAACCATGCGTCCTGGTTTGGTTTGTTATGTGAGAAATTATGTTTCTCCTACCTAATATTACGAGTTAAAAAGCATTATAATGAGTTACTTTTTTCATGATTTACTCAAATATTGTGTTCTTAAAAATATCATACGATTATTACAAGTTTTTAATAGTCATATCACTTTACGATAAAGTTTATGCATTAATAATATTTTATAATTGAGTTACTCATTACCTCAACCTATCTTCAGTCTGTAAAAATGTTAAAAACTTAGGTTCCTACTTAGTTGTAAATATGAGCTAATCAAAAGTAACTTTGAACAAAAGCATTGTCAATTCTGAAGCTAGTTTAACACAATATTTGTAATTTTGATTAAAAAAAGCACAGTAATATCAGTACAATACTGGCAATTTCGCAAAACAGATAAAAATAATAATAAATATATAAATTATAGCTCAATAAAAAAAAAAAAGAGAAAATATTGAGGCGTTTTCTTTACACAATCACTGGAAAACGCCTCATTGGGTGGAAATAAAGAACAACAGGTTTTGCAAGAATTATATAGTTACTTACTACATAATGTAATGTAAAATATATATACAAATACTAATCAGAATCCACTGTCGAATTGCCGATATATTTTACTTTAGATAGATAAGTATGCACAATATTTACATTTTTGGAGTAAAATGGTCGAGGTTTTTAAACAAACTTTGGTTGTTAAAATTTTAAGCTTTATCATAGTAGGTATCTTTATTACGCTACATGCCTAAAACAATTCACAAAAAAACAGGTATCACATTGTTTTCGATCCCATCTAAGGTGTTCACCAAGATAATTTTGGACAGGTTAACAAAGGCCGTAGAACCTCATCTGCGTAAAGAACAGGCTGGATTTCGGCCTGATCGATCTTGCACTGACCAAATCAACACTCTTCGTATCATACTTGAACAGGCATCAGAATGGCAAAGGGAGATATATCTTACTTTTGTCGACTTCGAAAAAGCTTTTGATACATTGAAGTGGTCTACTTTGTGGTCTCGTTTGCTCTCCATTGGCGTCCCGGTAAAAATTATCCAACTTCTTAAAGCCATCTACAAAAGTTACTCCTGTAAAGTAACACATGATGGCCTAATTTCCGAAGACATCCCCGTACATGCCGGAGTTCGACAGGGTTGTCTCCTGTCGCCTCTTTTGTTCCTAATCGCTCTTGATAGAATTATGCTTCGCATTTATGACAACGGCCGGCGCGGCATTGAGTGGAGAGTCTCCGATGTTTTGGAAGACTTGGACTACGCCGATGACATCTGCCTACTGAGCCATAAACGCGTCGATATGCAGGCCAAGCTTAACGATCTGCGGATGGAGGCGGCAAAGATAGGGTTAAAAATCAACACCAAGAAGACTCAGGAAATGCGTGCTGGGGTAGAGAACATAACACCGCTTAAGATTGGCACGGATTCCGTTGAACGTGTCTCGACTTTTACATATCTCGGTAGTGTTGTGTCTGAATTTGGAGGAACAGAAGAGGACATCGCTTCCAGAATAACCAAAGCCAGAGCAACATTTGCACAGTTGCGCCCTATATGGAGGTCGCGGAAGTTAACACGAAGAGTTAAGCTCAAGATATTCGGGTCCAACGTAAAATCAGTGCTCCTTTATGGCTGCGAAACTTGGAAAGTCACAAAGGAACTCACCCAGAAGCTCCAGGTTTTTGTGAACCGTTGCCTGCGCCATATTCTCGGCATTCGCTGGCCCGAGATTATATCTAATGACTGTTTACGACAGCTGTGTCACGAAACCCCTATCGACCAGCAGATAAAACGCCGCAAATGGAATTGGATTGGCCACACTCTCCGAAGAGGCCCTGAATACATACCAAAAAAGGCCATGGAGTGGAATCCCCAAGGAAAGCGTAAAGTCGGTCGCCCCAAACAGACCTGGCGACGCACCGTGCTCGATGAAATTAAGAAAATCGGCAAGACCTGGAGTGAAGTTAAGCGCGTAGCTCAAGACAGATCGAGATGGAGAGTCTTTGTGGACGCCCTCTGCCCCAGATAGGGGACATAGGACCATAAGTCAAGTAAGTCCTAAAACAATTTGGTTAGATTTATGTTAATATTAAAAAAAGAATAATAAAATCTTATAACATTTTGAAATTAAAAACAAATAAACAAAAACCAGTAAACAAAGTGTAAAGGAAAACTTGTCTATAACGAAATCTAAAATTTAAATATATACCTTTGTTAATTTTTAAAATGTTAATTTATAATATAATATTGTTTTAATTCAACAACTTATTAAAATTTACTATTTATTCACTTGATGATTTCAGGCACAATCGCCCTTTTTTATTCATATTTGTTAAACATTCCATCTATGTCGATGTTTATCATAGTTTTTGATAAATTTGTCGTTTTTTTTTTTTTTTTTTCATTTATATATTTTTACAAATTACTTTTAAGTATCTACAATTTAATTAAGAACTTAAACTTTAATTCACATATATAAGGAAACTCTACGTTGTAGTTTCACATAAGGAGTTACTTTTTGTTTATTAAATTAATTATATACAAATTACATTGAAATATTATGATTTGCTTAAATTGAAAAGAAAACAAATAACTTTATATACATTACTACAATATTGGTATACTTTGCACGTGTCAAAAATTGCGACATATGGCCTATATACCTAACCAAATAATGAACGAATGCACAAAGTCTTGACATTTCCTTTCCTAAGCTCTCAAAGTCTACAAAGTAATTTATGTAGAGAGCGAATATGGAAATAAAATTAGTGATTAAACGAACTTACCTTAAGTAAAGTTCTATCATAATTTTGTGACATATTCGCTCGAAGACATAAATTCCCACCCACCACATGGAGATATTAAGATCACTAAATGCCATATCTCTTCCCAACTAAGGAAATGCCATGACTTTCGTGCTGTATGTATATTTTTTAGCTCTAAACTAAATGAAGATCTAGACCAATGACAGCGACAGCCGTATGAGACCATAGAGAAAGAGTCAAACCTTTTTCTCTGAAGTGTGCAGAATGCAGGCATGGAGAACGTTACTACAAAGTAATTTGTCTTCGAGCGAATATGTCACAAAATTATGATAGAACTTCACTTAAGGTAAGTTCGTTTAATCACTAATTATTTTGTCTTCTTCTGGGTGACGCTCTTCATTCAAATTAATGGGCTAAGTCTGTCATCCAATTTTATGAACGCATTTCATCCAATTTAATGAACACATCATCCAATTTAATGGACGCCTTTCATCCAATTTAATGGACGCATCATACAATTGAATGGACGCATCATCTAATTTAATGGACGCCTTTCATCCAATTTAATGTACGCATCATCCAATTTAATGGATGCCTTTCATTCAATTTAATGGACGCATCATACAATTTAATGAACGCATCATAAAATTTAATGGACGTATCCTCCAATTTAATGAATGCGTCATCCAATTAAACGGACACAGAGTACTATTCCCCTGATACATAAATACGGTAGCAGTAAGCATCTGAAACTAGAAAATCGAAATTTAATTACACAATAAGATTGCATTAAACATATCAAATATTTTTACTTAGGGAGGAAATAGCGATCAAGATCTTACACACTTCCACAGAGCCTCCCGATCCTGACAGAAAGCACCCACAACTCATACTTACTTGGTGCAACAAAGAAACCCTATCTTATCTTATACCCTGTGTCGTGTATAAAAAAAGAAAAAGAATGAAAGGGAGTGATGTGATATAGGTTTCTCTATCGGTGACGAATAAATATGTAATCTTTACATCGACAACGAAGGCCTCTTACTTACCTAGTTGCTGGTTCGACATTCCACGACATTAATCCATGAGAAAGGTTACCAAGATAGTATTCAGAGTAAAGCATTGAACTTTTGAAGTGCAAGGACCTCTTGTGGTGTGTAACCTTAAGCCCTGGGAACTTGGCGGGGTGATATCATTGATAACACAGATTACAATGCATGCTATTTATTTAAGGGACAAATCCCGCTGAAGGCGGACTGAAATACAATTGGGACAAATACTAAAATTTCAATTCGCTGAGGGCGAGATTGGTGAACTTGTCGCACCGCTTATAACTAACCGCACTACTAGATGGTAAAAAACACAAGGAAGGTACCTGGCCAGGACCGTATACTACTGTCTACGTGCACTCATGTCACTCCGTTCCATTTACCCGGCGAACACCTCGTATCCTATTCTTCTGGAGATCATGGGTCGGCACGGAGTGGCTTCGCTCATCAGGTCCTCGCTGCAGTGGCGTTGCTCCAGCGCAACAGCGCCTCAATTTGTACCCGCCGGGCTCCCGTGGCGCCAAGCCGGGCAGAGGTTGGCGCGGCGGAAGGCGATTGCGGTGGCGTGGATCCGTGTTATGACGCCTTGGGGTCACCGGCAGCGAAATGGAGCTTCGCGCGGCATGCAGCCCACGGATCCCTCGAAGCTGCACCCTACGGCGGTAACGCCCGTGAGCGCTAGGTACGCCCGGAGGCGGCGGTGCACCACGTGGCGGACCACTGGCACATGGTTCGTTGCCCCAGATGCGGCGGTGGGAATGTACTCCGCAATATACGCGCTTGTGCGCGACAATCAACTCAAATCCCTGACCTCGTCGCGGGATACGGAGGCCGTTCACTAATTGCTTAACATTTCACTTTACAATATGCTACCATGTCGGGAGATGGCCCCAGAGAGAGAGCCTTTTCTCGGTTTCGGCTTCCACTGTCTCTAAAAACGTTCCTTTCCACCCCACTTCGCGATACGTCAAACCAACTCGTAGCTTTTCAACATTGGAAAGGATTCTAATCGGTCTAATACTTGTTGGTATATATAATGTTTTAGCGAGACAATATTATTTATTAATAATTAAGATTTAAATATAACTCTAACAAGATTTTCTAATCTCGTGACGTTCGCTAAAATTCATCCAAGACTGGGAGAAACGGATCTCGCTAGATGTCTATGTCAAACTGTCAAACGTCAAATTATTTATGGTTTGTTTTTGTTGATTAGTGCATTTCGCTCGGGGATTTCTATTTTTACCTATGATTTTGAAAATGCTTGGAGAGACAATGAGTGGATGATTTGGTTAACTATAACGCGATTCAAGGAACGTCTCCATGTGTAGATTGTCAAATTTCTTTCACCAAACTCCATGTAACCAGTGCGTGAAGTTTCAGCAAAGTCAGCTATATTCTTTGAGTTGGTGTGTCGAAACTGGGCAATCTAGAATACTAATATTCTGCCGGGACGAAAGGCTTCCGGACAGGTAACGAACCAAGTAGGTAATGTGTTTACGCATCTGTTGTATTGACTAAAATATTGCATTCCAAGTTGGTAGGTTATATCTACAAAACTATTATGTAGCCATCGCTACACCTGCCTTACTTCCATGAATTCTGCATCTCTCATTTCATGCGTAAAAATAATATAATATAATGAGTAATGATATACTGCGTAAAAGTAAAATATATAATCCGCTTTTTATTTCACTTAATCCATGTACATCAGAAAACTATAACTATCCGAATAATAATATTCCAATAGTAGTCGCGTAATAGCGTCATATACGATTGGCCAATTTTCCGTTACGTATTTCCTTTGAAATTTTGGGGTGATTAATCATATTACCTTATTAAAATATACGTTCCTTATTCTCTCGCAACATTACAATATTATAAACCAGTGGCGGAGCCTCCTTAGAAGCCGATTCCCATCGAAATCCTTTAGGGGCTTCTAACATTTATGCATTTATTACTAATAACAATTATAACCTTCGTATATCGGCGCACTTACTATTTTCATAAGCCGTAAACTAATAGTATGACTGGATTGCACACACCCACATATTCAAAATACGAAAACTCCCTCTGGCTATTGAAATACACTTGTGGCGACCACTACGCCACTACGAGGAACTACGAAGAGCGATACCATAGTTCACAAGATTCATACGAGATGGCGCCAACAGGATCTACATCTTGATCTCAGAGTTCTGGTTGCAACTGACTATATATACAACCTCCGACGATACACCGTTGGATCCGCGGTTCTCCAGGCGCAACACCATGCCTGGCGGGAAGATCTTCCCTTTGTGGCGGTCGAGCATATCACCTCGCTCCCGCTACAGTGGTGACCCCGACGTGATTGGAAGCAGCCTTCTCCTTCATCAGCAGCCTTATGCAGCCTTCTTCATCATCGAACTCTGTCATCATCGTTCCTCTCTCTCATTCAATGTTGGTCAGCAGCAGCATCAGCAGCATCAGCAGTGTCACAGCAAACCAGCAACAACGGGTCAATCATCAGGTCCATCGCAGCCGACTCACCGAGCTTCCTGGTCCTGATCCCAAGCACCCACAACTCACTCGACGACTTCAGCAACCGGCGCATTCCCCGCAGCATCGTACCCTGGATCCGAGGCATCTACTCTCCATCGTAAGCACTCCGGCAGGACATCATTCCGGCGCCAACAAGTCGACAACGCTCACACAGTCTCGACTCACCGCAGACTACGAGCAAACTATTCACTCCCGACTCCCGACTCACTGGGACAAGGATCATCTGGCACTTGCAAGCTACGATATGAAGCACAGACTGCACTTGGAAAAACTATCAGACCTTCGATCTTGAGAGGGAGTCCTGTGGCGACCACTACGCCACTACGAGGAACTACGAAGAGCGATACCATAGTTCACAAGATTCATACGAGATGGCGCCAACAGGATCTACATCTTGATCTCAGAGTTCTGGTTGCAACTGACTATATATACAACCTCCGACGATACACCGTTGGAGCCGCGGTTCTCCAGGCGCAACACCATGCCTAGCGGGAAGATCTTCCCTTTGTAGCGGTCGAGCATATCACCTCGCTCCCGCTACACACTCACAGTGGTAAATGCATAAACACGCTCAGATACATATAAGATAATAAAAACAAGCCGGACATGAAACGGCTTATTATATAGCTGTACTAGTCCAAATTCTCACCCGATGCCTCCGTTAAATATTGTATATGAATAAAGAGTATTGTCATTTTAATGACTTCATCAATCCTTTGATCAGCTGTGTACCGCCATCAAGTCAATTATATGACCTTGTCAATTTAATGACCAGCTATGTGCTGCTTTTATGTCGTTTTACGACATTGTCAATTTAATGACCAGCTATGTGCTGCCCCTATGCCGCTTTACGACATTGTCAATTTAATGACCAGCCATGTGCCGCCCTTATGTCGCTTTACGACATTGTCAATCCAATGACCAGCTATGTGCCGCTTTTATGTCGTTTTACAACATTGTCAATTCAATAACCAGCCATGTACTGCCTTTATGTCGTTCCACGACACTGTCAATTCAATGACCAGCTATGTGCTGCCTCTATATCGTTTTACGACATTGTCAATTTAATGACCAGCCATGTGCCGCCCCTATGCCGCTTTACGACATTGTCAATTTAATGACCAGCCATGTGCCGCCCTTATGTCGCTTTACGACATTGTCAATCCAATGACCAGCTATGTGCCGCTTTTATGTCGCTTTACTACATTGTCAATTTAATGACCAGCCATGCGCCGCTTCTATGTCGCTTTACGACATTGTCAATTTAGTGACGAGCTATGTGCCGCTCCTATGCCGTTTTATGACATTGTCAATTTAATGACCAGCTTTGTGCCGCTTTCATGTCGTTTTACGACATTGTCAATTTAATGACCAGCTATGTGCTGCCCTTATGTCGCTCCACGACATTATCAATTTAATGACCAGCCATGCGCTGCCCCCACGCTTCACGACATTGTCAATTTAATGACCAGCTATGTGCTGCTTTTATGCCGTTTTACGACATTATCAATTCAATGATCAGCTTTACTGCTTTAACACCAAGTACCTGGGCGACCGAGCTTTGCTCGGTTACATCTCAAACATTAACAATTTTTTTTTAAATTTGTCTAAAAACAATGCAAAATAAAAAATTATATATAAACTTAAACATAAAAAAAAAACAAAAGTAAGTCACCGAATGGGATTCGAACCCGTAACAATCTTTTCTAGCGGTCAGTATCCTTAACCGCTGAGCTAAAAACAAGGCGGTCGCCGCAACGAAATTAGCGACCATATTCTGCGTGGAAAGAAAAACGCATGAAAACTCGAAAACACGCGTTTTTCCAAACATAAAACTAATTTAGATCGATTGTTTACCCCCGAAAACCCCATATACAAATTTTCAGCAAAATCGTTAGAGTCGTTTTCGAGATCACAGAAATTTATAAATAAATATATACATACAAGGATTGCTCGTTTAAAGGTATAAGATATAATGACTTTATAGATTTAAAGCTCAACATAAAAAGTATTTACGTAATATATAAAAGTTTCATTTATTTATGTCAAGTTTAAATGAAAAATAAAAGGACGAATAATCGTATTGACAATATGTACATATTTTATTATTCTTAGTTTTACTGTTTATTTTCATTAAAGGAAATTTATTACAACATGGTTCTTCAAATAAATGCATATACAATTAAGATTTAATGGATAGGTATGATACAGTAATGCAATTATTTATTTTATATATATTTTTATTTACCGATAACCTAACCTTCACTATAAGTTTACCAAGAAGGTTATTATCAATGAACTGGTATTGTTCCGCTGCTGCACCACGTAACATTCTTTAGTTATGAGAGGCCGTCTATTAAATTTATGAAATTTCACTCAACTTTGCGTCGTGTTTTTGAGAAAACTACAGGATTGTCATTGAATTTATTTATATATTATGAAAGATAATATCATATTATTTGGTATGAGTGAACCATTTTGCCTATAAACTTGCTTGTTTTAGTAAAATTCACCGGAATCCAACGTGCGTTTTGCACAAATTTCGCAAGACACGTCGCGGGGCTTTCGAGATTTTCAATTGATTTAATCATTGAGACCCGGTAAAAAAAATAGAAAAATATAGCTGAATAAGTATTTTCTGCCATGAGTGAAGCTTTTTTCATTGTTTTATATAAATTCACAAGGAAAAAAAATCAACAAATCGCGTAATTTTCACCGAAATCGATGTAAATAAAGTCGCTTGTATTTGTGTTCTGAGCTCCTATTTTAGAAAAATAAAAATACCGTAACAAATGCCATTTCATGCCTTTTTTAATATGTAAAACACATCATACTTTTATTTTTTTTAAACAGTGTAAAATAATAAATACATATCACTTAAAAATTTATTTAAATAGGATGCGGTTTACTCCCCGACGGCAGTCCGCGCGCAGCGCTTACAGCGAAAGGACGTATTTCTTTGCGCCAAAGCCGACTCCGTAGTCACTGAGCCATGACGTGCGTGAACCATAGAGCGACTGATAGGATTTGATCGTTGGAAAACTTGATTACTTATAGTAATTTATTTGTGTCTGTCGTACTGTCGTTAATATAATGGGCAAACTAGCTAAAAATAGAACGTTTGGTAATGTGAAATGGAAAAAGAAATACTATGGTGCCACTAATTCTGCACAATATATATATATATATATATATATATATATATATATATATATATATATATATTGTGTATATATTTACCTCATAACTCCGTCAAAAATGAATCAATTTCAAAAATATATGTCTCGTTTTTAAGAATGCAAGGTTGGTCCCATGTAATTTTTTTTAAGATCGGATGAAAGTTCTTAGCGCTGGAGAACGAAATTCCTCAACAGACAACTGCAGCTCAAATATTTATAATACATTTTCTAACGAACTTTCTAATATAAACCGATTCTAATGATTCAATGTTTGTTTGGAAAAATCGCTTATAAGATTAGATTCTTATAATTTGAATGAAGATCTGATGAAGGGTTTTGGATCTGGGGAATAAAACTCCGGAAAGAAAGACAGCAAGTTATTTGCAAAAAGTGCCAAGTTTTTGATTTGTGCTTTTTAGGGTTCCGTAGCCAAATGGCAAAAAACGGAACCCTTATGGATTCGTCATGTCTGTCTGTCTGTCCGTCCGTATGTCACATCCATTTTTTTCATCCGAAACTATAGGAACTATACTCTTGAAACTTGGTAAGTAGATGTATTCTGTGAACCGAGTTAAGATTTTTACACAAAAATAGAAAACAAGAACAATAAATTTTGGGTTTTCCATACTTAGAACTTAAACTCAAAAATTTATTTTCATCAAACCCATACGTACGGTCTTATGGATAGGTCTTCAAAAATGATATTAAGGGTTCAAATATATTTTTTTTCTAAACTGAATAGTTTGCGCGAGAGACAAGTGGTAGAATGTGTGTATTATGTGATTATTCTATAAACTTCTAGAACAATTCACATTATTTTAGAATTTGCTAATTCTTCTGGAATTCTCTACTTCTAGTAGCTTCGTGACACTATTTTTCATCATTGTCATTCTGCCAAATTGCATCGAAATCCGTTTATATGTTGGAAAATATTTGTTTTGAGTGCACAAGGTTTAAAATGATAGTCAGATTTGCGTGCTAACATGAGGTGTTCCTGAAATAATTTTAACCGTCAATCAGCAGCAAAAGCAGCGTTTCCTGTCAAGCAGATTTGTACGTGTACTTTTTAAATGTATATACTCAGACAAATTATACCAATTTTCTTAATTCTACAGTTCTATTTATTTAATTCGATAATAAGGAAGGCTTCTACTCTAGCGATGCAGTCGTGTGTTTCATGAACGCGCTACTGCATCGCAACATTCTCCATTGGTTTATGACCAGCAACTGCACAGCTACAAAAAGAATTCACCGTGTGCTACCTCCCTAAACCCCTTTTCATTCGATATACACGCTGACTTTTCATTGGTTTTGGAAAAAAATGTCATAGGGTAAATAAAATTTTCTATCCATATTTGCTTACTAATGATAAATAATACTTTGCACTACCTAATTTGTTAAAACTTGCCTTATTTAAGTTTCTATAGAAACTAAATAATGTGCGAGCTCAACTCTGCTAATATAGAATAGAAGTCTCCATTATTATCACCTTCACGATTTATCATATTATTTTATCATAATATTTTTTACTTACCCGTAATTCAAAGCACTCAAGGATTTAATATTTATATATTATTACTCGCATTTAAATTAAGATGGCATTTACTATGTAATAAAACTTTTACCAAAATTTGAATAATATCTGTTAGTTTATACCAGTTAGTAAGTTAGTTAAAATCTTTATTGCACCAAAACATAATGTACCACCAGTATATTTAACCAAAAAACATCAACATCAAGAATGTCGCCGAGCGCACTATACCGCGCTTTACGTCGCCTACGTAGTTCTGTGTGTGTGAGCGGCATGTCGTTGTGTGCGTGCGCTCGCTGCCGGCGTAAAATACCTAAATTGGCGGAGGAAAAAAGGTTATTAGGCCTCTTAAGAATGCAAGGTTGGTCCCATGTAATTTTTTTTAAGATCGGATGAAAGTTCTTAGCGCTGGAGAACGAAAATCCTCAACAGACAACTGCAGCTCAAATATTTATAATACATTCGCAAACTCATATTACTTTCTAATATAAACCGATTCTAATGATTCAATGTTTGTTTGGAAGAATCGTTTATAAGATTAGATTCTTATAATTTGAATGAAGATCTGATGAAGGGTTTTGGATTTGGGGAATAAAACTCCGGAAAGAAAGACAGCAAGTTATTTTGTGGTTTTTAGGGTTCCGTAGCCAAATGGCAAAAAACGGAACCCTTATGGATTCGTCATGTCTGTCTGTCTGTCCGACCGTATGTCACATCCATTTTTCCATCCCAAACTATAGGAACTATACTCTTGAAACTTGGTAAGTAGATGTATTCTGTGAACCGAGTTAAGATTTTTACACAAAAATAGAAAACAAAAACAATAAATTTTGGGTTTTCCATACTTAGAACTTAAACTCAAAAAATTATTTTCATCAAACCCATACGTGTGGTCTTATGGATAGGTCTTCAAAAATGATATTAAGGATTCAAATATATTTTTTTTCTAAACTGAATAGTTTGCGCGAGAGACAAGTGGTAGAATGTGAGTATTATGTGATTATTCTATAAACTTCTAGAACAATTCACATTATTTAAGAATTTGCTAATTCTTCTGGAATTCTCTACTTCAAGTAGCTTCGTGACACTATTTTTCATCATTGTCATTCTGCTAAATTTCATCGAAATCCGTTTATATGTTGGAAAATATTTGTTTTGAACGCGCAAGGTTTAAAATGATAGTCAGATTTGCGTGCCAACATGAGGTTTTCCTGAAATAATTTTAACCGTCAATCAGCAGCAAAAGCAGCGTTTCCTGTCAAGCAGATTTGTACGTGTACTTTTTAAATGTATACTCAGACAAATTATACCAATTTTCTTAATTCTACAGTTCTATTTATTTTATTCGATAATAAGGAAGGCGACTTCTACTCTAGCGATGCAGTCGTGTGTTTCATGAACGCGCTACTGCATCGCAACATTCTCCATTGGTTTATGACCAGCAACTGCACAGCTACAAAAAGAATTCACCGTGTGCTACCTCCCTAAACCCCTTTTCATTCGATATACACGCTGACTTTTCATTGGTTTTGGAAAAAAATGTCATAGGGTAAATAAATTTTCTATCCATATTTGTGTACGACAAGACAAAAATGTTGCAAAAATGACTTGTGATCGAGACCATGTAGTGTTAAATAAAAGATTCGCATAGATGAGAGCTCTGTGTGTGTGAGCGGCATGTCGTTGTTTGCGTGCGCTCGCTGCCGGCGTAAAATACCTAAATTGGCGGAGGAAAAAAGATTATTAGGCCTCTTAAATAGGATGCGGTTTACTCTGCGACGGCAGTCCGCGCGCAGCGCTTACAGCGAGTGGACGTATTTCTTTGCGCCAACGCCGACCTCGTAGTCATTGAACGATGACGTGCGCAAACCATAGAGCGACTGATAGGATTTGATCGTTGGAAAACTTGATTACTTATAGTAATTTATTTGTGACGTTGAACGTACTGTCGTAAATATAATGGGCAAACGAGCTAAAAATAGAACGTTTGGTAATGTGAAACGGAAAAAGTAATACTATGGTGCCACTAATTCTGCAAAAGGCAAAAAGTAAGCTTAAGGAAGTCACTAGACAAGACGTCTGTCAGTTTGGTGTCTAGACTGGACCTGATTTTCCAATTAAAACTGAAATTATCAGGCGAGACGATGAGTTTTCAACCGACTTTAAAAAAAGGAGGAGGTTATCAATTCGACGTGTATCTATACATTTTTTGTGTATGTTACCTCATAACTCCGTCAAATATGAACCAATTTCAAAAATATATGTCTCGTTTTTAAGAATGCATTGCAAGGTTGGTCCCATGTAATTTTTTTAAGATCGGATGAAAGTTCTTAGACCTGGAGACCGAAATTCCTCAACAGACAACTGCAGCTCAAATATTTGTAATACATTCGCAAGCTCATATTACTTTCTAATATAAACCAATTCTAATGATTCAATGTTTGTTTGGAAGAATCGCTTATAAGATTAGATTCTTATAATTTGAATAAAGATCTGATGAAGGGTTTTGGATCTGGGAAATAAAATTCCGGAAAGAAAGACAGCAAGTTATTTGCAAAAAGTGCAAAGTTTTTGATTTGTGGTTTTTAGGGTTCCGTAGCCAAATGGCAAAAAACCGAACCCTTATGGATTCGTCATGTCTGTCTGTCTGTTCGTCCGTATGTAACATCCATTTTTTTCCGAAACTATAGGAACTATACTCTTGAAACTTGGTAAGTAGATGTATTCTGTGAACCGAATTAAGATTTTTGCTCTAGCGATGCAGTCGTGTGTCATGAACGCGCTACTGCATAGCAACATTCTCCATCGGTTTATAACCAGCGACTGCATAGCTACAAAAAGAATTAACCATGTGCTAACTACCTAAACCCCTTTTTATTCGATATGCACGCTGACTTTTCATTGGTTTTGAAAAAAAATGTCATAGGGTAAATAAATTCTTCTATCCATATTTGTGTATAACAAGACAAAAATGTTGCGAAAACAACTTCTGATCGAGACAACGTAGTGTTAAATAAAAGATTCGCATAGATTCCATGACACGTGTTTATCTCTACCTTCAACGCCCCAGAGAGCTTGTTACAATTTTTTCACCAAAAACATTTAATTTTTTACCTTCATTATTCATTTAGACTGAATTCTCACCAACCGGTCAATTAGTGCTGCCAATTTTTAAAATATCCGTCTGCTCGTTACAACTTGCCACAGATACCCGACCATACGCACGTACCAACTGTATAAATCGACTACCACTTAGGTTTGATTAATTTGGAACCACTAATGACAACTGCCAATACTGTTTACAAATCGTGATACTTATTTGCTACAACAGATCTAAGAGTTTTAAATAAAAGTAATACCTAATAGTAGTTACGCCCGACTAAAACTGCCGCGTGAGCTCCGTGAGGGTGGTGAGGGCCGACCAGGGCCCTATTTAATAAAGATTACAATTCGACAATATTGTAAATAAGTGACAAATTTGTACATTGTACGACAAGTGCTGTTTAATAAACCTTACAATTATGTACGATAGTTACAACTGAAAACTTTACAAATATTGTAATTACGAATGCTGTTTAATAAATATTTACAAGTGCCGAAAACGCCTGTAGATTTCGATAAAAAAAATTTTGTAGTCGTAAGTTACATAAAATGTTTTTTTTTTTATTAAATTAAGAAGTTAACAAGGGTAGATTCAAAAAAATTACATTCTAATTTTGTTTACCGTTTAGTTTCCTATTTGTTTGATTCATAATTAAAGTAATGGAGATAATAACAGAATCACGAATTTTTCTCTAATATACGAGAATAAAAATACTTTATTCGGTCGGTTAAGTAAAAAACTAACTTACGTTATTAAAATAAAAAATTAGAAAGACATAACGGAACATTTAAAATCTTCGAGCAACCATAAGAAAGACTGGAAATACCTACGTGACACAACATGGCAAAACTTTAGACAAATAACCATCGTTAGTAGATTATTGAATTGTTCATAATAATTATTGGTATACTGGGTATAAGATAAAGGTGTTATGGCCGAATTCTGCCTATTACATTTTTATCCCCAATCAATTGTAAATTCTGACACACGATGGGTCCACCTGTCGGAATTGTACTACAATTGACAAAATATGTAACCTTGTAGTTACAATTATATGTTTAATAAAACAGTTTTTCCTACAATTATGTAAATTGTCGCCTGTAAAGAGAATTTTTTCATTAAACAGAAATATGTAAAATTGTAGGTACAATTTGACAATTTTGTAGATTTTTCACCATTGTAAATTTGTAAGTCGTAATCTTTATTAAACAGGGCCCAGGTGGTGGTACTACTAATTGATCTCACGATTTTACGTTCGAGTTTTAGTAACATTTTTTGTTTCTGAATTTTCATCTAGCTATTTAGGTCTACGATCTAACGATCCTTATAAAGTGGGTTCCAAAACCGTGATTTTTTTTAATGGTTTTGGTTCAAAAACCATTTCAAAAAATCACCATGTAGAGAGTAATACGGAGTAATCTGGCTTACAAAAGTAATACATTGCACTACCTAATTTGTTAAAACTTGCCTTATTTAAGTTTCTGTAGAAACTAAATAATGTGCGTGCTCAACTCTGCTAATATAGAATAGGTCTCCATTATTATCACCTTCACGATTTATCATAATATTTTTTTACCTACCCGTAATTCAAAGCACTCAAGGATTTAATATTCATATATTATTTACTCGCATTTGAATTAAGATGGCATTTACTATATAATAAAACTTTTATCAAAATTTGAATAATATCTGTAGTTTAGTTAAAATCTTTATTGCACCAAAACATAATGTACCACCAGTATATTTAACCAAAAAACATCAACGATCAAGAATGTCGCCGAGCGCACTACACCGCGCTTTACGTCGCCTACGTAGCTTTGTGTGTGTGAGCGGCATGTCGTTGTGTGCGTGCGCCCGTTACCGGCGTAAAATACCTATATTGGCTGAAAGCAAAAAGATTATCGGCCTCTTAAGACTCATCATGGTGCATTTTATAATTTTATTAATTATTAATCTAGCTCATTTTTATTATTTTAATTAAGAGAAATCTATTACAACATGGTTCTTCAAATAAATGCATATACAATTAAGATTTAATGGATAGGTATGATACAGTAATGCAATTTTTATTTTATATATATTTTTATTTACCGATAACCTATCCTTCACTATAAGTTCAGCAAGAAGATCAATGAACTCGTACTGTTCCGCTGCTGCACCACGTAACATTCTTTAGTTATGTTAAGACTCATCGTGGTGCATTTTATAGTAAACAAGTTAGCAGTGACGGTTCTTTTTCTCCAGCAAACCAATATTTCTTCACATTTTAATATTCACTTGATATAGTTAAGATACTGAACGATTCGATAATACACGTTTAGTTTTAGATATCATAGTAGTTAAATGAATACTACGTATAAATATTGAGATATACGCATAGAGATTGCATTTATAGCGATAAGTCCGCCTTTGTTCCTCTATTGTTTTTTGTTGTTGTACATATTTTATTTACCATGGTGCAATAAAGATAATTTGTTTTTTATTGTATAAATATATTTAAAGTAATTTATGCAAAATAAATTACATAATAATGGCATAAACGAAGCAATCGTTATCGTAGTATTATAACTATTATTATTCACCATGAATGTTCTTTTTTATTTATCTACTATATATCCCCTTTTTTCCACTAATTTAAAATGATTCGTTTTCCTCCAAGCAAATAATTATAAGAGTTAATTTTGATTGATCAGAGGTGCTTTTTGTTTCGTTTTCAATTCCACGCACGAGCACTCACACACACTTTTTTTTTGTATTTATGATAAATATTTATTACTTATTTTATCCTTGTCGCCAATGTAGAATTCATTGATATTATACTATATTTGGCTCGCCTACGCACCACCACATGTTACCGGGCTGACGGTCGGACACAGACTGCCCCCAATCCGGTCGGCACTTATGACGTATGCGCTCGAGACAAACAACTAGATATTTACATACACTACAGCCGGACCATTACGGTTCTGTATCAGGTGTTCCATTTTCCAAAATCAATTATAGCTTATATGTTGCTCAGGCTTAACAGCTATATAAAAAAAAAAAAATTCATTCGAATCCGTCTAGTATTTCTGGAGATTAGTGTGTACAAACAGAAAAACAATCTCCCATAGAAAAATTATCTTTAAACTTTAAATGATGATAACTTTTTTATCTGACATCAGATTTTGATGAAACAATGTTGTTAGCCTTTATGTTGCTTAGGGATGAGCTTAATCTTTTAGAGAATCGCGTAAAAATCTGTTCAGTAGTTTTAAAGATAAGCGAGTACAAACAGACGACAGACAGACAGACAGACAAAAAAATAAAAAAAATCTTTTTTGTGTTTTGTTACTCTTTTTTCATCGCCCACACCCATTTTTTGATAATTATATTAAAAGTACAGACACGCGGTTCCTACTGTTTTATTATATGTATTGATGATTATGGATTCTTTATAAATAAAATGAATGATTTCAAATAATCAACATTATATTGAATTATTTTTTAAACTGGGAATGACCATGACATCAACCTCCTGTCAATGTCATCTTAAGTCATTTAGTTAGAATAAACTACCGAAAACAAACAATGAACAGAACCAACCTATTTGCATGAGTTTATTTCTGAAAATCATTATTACTTTTCATTTAAAACGCGATGGAATACATACTTTTGAAAAAGAATTTAGCAATATCTATAGAAAACAAAAGATGACCAATTGGTGAGTGATATTGTAAACATTACATTGTTACAGCAGCTTATTTATAACCATTCAAAAATGTCTTGGACGATAAATTTTCTCAAGAACTATTCTTGGGAGGGGTGGAGTCGATAGATAACCTACGAAAGGAATTCCACGAAATCTTAGACGAAATTACCGACACTGAGTTGGCAATAAATCCGAATCCAGAACCTAATTATCATAGTTGGAATTCTTTCGAAGAACTATATTGTTGTTGTAAGTCTTCCTCTCAGTCAAATTACAATACTTCTGGCAAACTATCCGTTATAAAATTGCCTAAACTCGAGTTAGTAAGTTTCTCAGGCGAAGCCACAAAATGGCCTGTTTTTTATCATTCGTTCAAAACTTCTGTACATGAGCATCCTTTTTTTTTTTGACGCGGAGAAAATCCCTTCGGATACCTTACCGGTTACGGGACACCGGTAAGGTTATGTGGTGTTACCACTAAAAACTCCGCGGTGTCACCTCTCAGCCGCTATCGGCCGGGACCGTGTGCTTCTTCATGCTCCACAGCCCCGGCGCGGCCGGCCGCTCCTTAAGCGGCCCCGGCTCGCCAACGGCCTCACGGCACCCTCTGCTGAATCAGAGGGGCCGGAGCAACCGCCGCCTTGGCCTCTTGGCCCAAGGACAGGCGCGCTGACACGCACACGCGCCTGCCTTCCACTCCGGAGGGCTGTCCGTTGGACGATGGAATCCCGTTTCCACCGTCCAACCAGCCCTCATAATTTGGGGCCTGCTAAAGCAGGCCCTGCCCCAGTCAACCTGACGGCGACCGGGGCCCACACAGCCGGCCGCAGGGGATAGGAAGAGCGGCAACGTAACACCGACACTCCTCCTCCCCTGCGGCCCCACCGATGCCGTGCCAAGCGCCACGGCCGCGCTTGGTCGCGGAGGATAGGGCGAGCGGCAACGACACACCGACACTCCTCTTCCCCGCGACCCCTACCACGGCTGTGATGGTAGGGGGGTCGTCGTCACCCCCTTCCCTCACAGCCAGGCCATTCCAGCCAGGAATGGCCTCCGCCGGGCCCGGGGAGGCCTAAGCCTCAACCCGGGCAATGGGTTCCTCTTAGCTTCCCTGCGGCCGAGGCAACCGCAGGTACTAAGCCCCCCCATCGCGACAAGATGGGAACCACATCGGGTACATGAGCATCCTGACCTAACCGACAACGAACGCTTACAATATCTGTTAGGAAAATTGTCGGGCCGAGCACTTGCAGTATGTACTGGAATCGCGCCGCACGCTGAGAACTACAACTTGATATGGAAAACTCTGGTAGACAAATATGAAGATAAACGTAGCTTGGCCAATTCATACTTGGAACAAATAATTGGTTTTAAACCTTTTAACATCGCATCTACAAAAAACTTAGACGCATTTTTAGATAAATTTCGCTCCGCCGTCGCATGTTTAAAGTCACTTAAAATCGATAATTTGTCCGATTTTATTCTATTGCATCTCTCATTAAAAAGAATCGATGCAGATACCGCAAAATCGTTTGAATTGCATGTGCGTAATAATCCAATGCCGTCATACGATGATTTCGTTATTTTTCTTCGCGAACAGTCAAAAATATTAGAACAAACCGCAGGTCCTTCGAGTAAACGCAATTATAATGAACCACACCAAAAATTTACACAAAAAACTACAACAGCCTTATTATCTGCAAACACACATTGCGTGTGTTGCAAGCAAACTGATCATTTTAATTTATATAAATGCCCGCAATTTTTAAAAAAGTCTGTTGACAATCGCTTTGACATTGTAAAGAACAATAAAGCATGTACTAATTGTCTAAGTACGTCACATACCAACGCCGCTTGTAAATCAACTCACGCTTGCCGTTATTGCAACAGTAGGCATCATTCTCTGATTTGTCGTAAACAAACAAATCAACTCGCCGTCGCTCGCCCTCGCGAGCTGCAGCCCGCCGAAGTTCGACACGAGTCTCCTGTCGCTGCAGACAAGTCGAATGCTTCGCAACCCGCTCAAAACATCACATTATGTAACCCTCTTCCCGCTGTACGTCGCAACGAAACATGCTTGTTAGGCACTATACAAGTAAATGTACTTGTTTCAAATAACACTAAACAAACTTTACGCGCGCTATGTGATCCTGGGTCTCAGAGTAATTTTATTACTACCGCAAGTTGCAATAAATTAAACCTTAAATTTAATAAGGTTTCACGAACCGTAGTCAAAGGAATAGGTTCCTCGCCTAGCCCTATTAAAGGTGCTACAAATATAACAATATTTTCACAATTGGACAATAACGTCTCGCTTCCAATGGACGTGTGCGTTATTGATCGTATCATCGATAAGTTACCTACGGTACCTATAGTCACAACCTCACTGTCACATCTGAGACACGTCGTGCTCGCCGGTCAGCATTACAGTGAGCCGGCCGAAGTAGATCTGCTGATAGGAGCTCAGCTGTTCGCTAGCATCTTGTTGTCGGGGCGCGTAGTAGGCCCGCCGGGTACACCTATCGGTTTTGAAACAATTTTCGGATATATGCTAATTGGAAACACCGCAACGCTTAGTGAAAATGTTAATTTACCAATTTCATTATGCTCCTTTGTGGAAACTGAGCCTCCTATTGACTCAATATTACGAAAATTCTAGCAAATCGAGGAGGTATCATGCGAACCTGCCTTAAGTCCAGCCGCCCGCGAACGCGAAAAAATATTCCCAGACAACGTCAACCGCGATAGCTGTGGCCGCTATATGGTAGCTTTGCCTTTCGCCCGCGATCCTAAATTATTCGGAAATTCTTATCAAATCGCTAGGAAGTGTTTTTTATCATTTGAGCGCAGATTTAATTCCTGCCCGAATTTTCGCATCGAGTACAATGAAATAATTCAAGAATACATTTCAAAGGGCTACGTCTCGCCGGTACCTGATGACAATCAGTCTAAAGAATATTGTATTCCACATCATGCTGTCATTCGCCCCGATAAAACCACGTCAAAGGTCAGAATAGTGATGAACGCTAACGCCAAAACTGACAGTGGTATCTTGTTAAATGAAATCTTACATACAGGACAAAATCTACAAAATGATTTATTTTTAATCTTACTTGACTTTCGCTTATTTGAAATCGCGTTCTCATCAGACTTAAAACAAATGTTTTTACAAATATTAGTAACCGAGGATCACAGAAAATATCAAAAGTTTCTTTACCGTTTTGACAATGGGTCAGAAATAACCGCCTTTCAATTTAATCGCGTCTGCTTCGGTCTCCGAAGTAGTCCCTACCTAGCTATAAGGGTAGTCCGCCAATTGTGTGATGATGAAAAATCATCCTTTCCCCGCGCCGCTCACGTCGCCAGTCGTAATTGCTACACTGATGATTTATGCTACTCTGTACCTTCTGTCGAGGACTCTCTACAGCTTAAAGAGGAGTTGTTGGGAATGTTCAAGGCCGGGGACTTTGAGCTGTTAAAATGGTCGAGTAATTCTAATGCGCTACACGATTCTTTGCCAAAATCGCACCGCTTTGACATGCACGTCAACTTTGATGACTCACCGCAATCCCTGAAGGTTCTTGGCCTTCAGTGGTCTCCTATCACTGATGAATTTTCATTCACAGTGACGCTCACGGATAGGCCGTGGACAAAACGCAACATTTTATCCGTTATTGCACGCCAATTCGATGTTCTAGGATTAATTGCACCAGTAATTCTATACGCTAAAATTATTTTACAACGCTTACATATTTTAAGATTGGACTGGGATGACGAACCGCCGCAAGAAATTGTAACTTGTTGGGAAAATTATCTACACGAGTTACCGCTGCTCATGCAACTGCGTTTCAAGCGCCATCTAGGTGTCACTCCTAACGACGCGAGTGGAAAGGGCTATGGATGTGTCGTATACGTCAAGGTCGAAAATCCCTCACGGGCCGAACCCATAATTTCTTTGGTATGCGCGAAATCGAAATTATGCCCTATTTCCACGATCTCCGTCGCGAGACTTGAGTTGATGGCCGTATTGCTTATGTCTTAACTCGTCCGTCGCGTAATTGATACCTATAACCCGCGTCATCCCATAGCTGATGTACTTTGTTTCACTGATTCGATGGTGACCCTGCAGTGGGTGCATTCATCGCCGCACCGATTCAAAACCTTTGTCGCGACCCGCGTCACTAAGACAGTATCAAATTTACCCGCTAAATATTTCTTTCACGTTCCTGGAGTGGAGAATCCCAGCGATTGTTTGTCACGTGGACTAACGCCTTCTCGACTCATCTCGAACCCGATCTGGTTGTCCGGTCCAGAGTGGTTGCGTCTTGACCACAGAATTAATAATAGTATTACATACAGAACGGAAACTCGCACCGTCCCCCGCAATCTGGTGTCCCCGCAACCCTTCCCCCATTATTGTGAGGTGTAAGTGGCAGTAAAACAGGGTTATTGGTAGTCGAACGTTGACATTACGCGATTCACTTAGGATTATTGAATTAAAATGGTGAGAAACTGCGCACATTATCATTGTTTATCCACGGAAAACAATAAAGAACGAAAATTTTATAAATTTCCGAGTGATAAAAACAGGTAAGCTAAGCAACAAATTTTGTGGTGGCGACCCTGATTGTTTAACTCACACATTTGACGTGTGCACGGACGGATTGTTTCGTTTGTAGTAGTACTAGGTATATTTGCTGCTCCGTTTGTATGAAGTGCCATACCTGTGTCTTGACATCGAGGACTGGCCGATTACATCAATTAATGATATCTTGGTTCATGTCGATCTTCCTGAGCCTAAGGTCTTATCATTAGCCGCGGTTAATGATAACGACAATACTCATCCGTTCCTAACACTTTCGCTGAGAGTTTCTACTTGGGGAATATTATTAAACAGTATTATTTACATATATCGCTTTAGTAAAATATTATCACGCTCAGAAAATTGTATAACCGCAGAGGAATTGAATTTCGCAGAGGTGCAACTGCTGAAAGTCATTCAATCATTTTATTAATCTGATGAAATTAAACTGTTAACCGATAATAAACAGTGCTCAACCGCGATCCGTAAGCTAACTCCATTTCTCGATGAGAATGGTTTAATACGCGTCGGTGGCAGGCTGCGTCACGCAGACCTGACTTATGAACAAAAACATCCAATACTTTTGCCGCGCAAACATCGTGTTATTGAATTATTAGTATCTCATTATCACCGCACGCATTGTCACACCAGACCGGTCGCGCTCATGTCCATATTGAGATGGAAATATTGGATATTGGCTTGTCGTATCATTGTCAGACAAATTACACACAAATGTAATTATTGTTTTCGGACAAATCCTAAACCAGTTTTTCCTTTAATGGGGGACATTCCGGCGTGTCGTCTGAATGAATCTTCTAAAGCATATGATATTTGTTCGTGCGACTACGGACGACCTATATCTATTATACCATATAGGAAACGAGGTGTCCGATCAATAAAATCCTATTTTTGTCTGTTCGTCTGTTTAGTCACCCGCGCAAAATCACGTTGAAATAACAACTGACTTGACAACTAATTCCTTTATCTCCGCGTTTAAACGTTTCATATCGCGACGTGGTGAGGTTTCATGTATGTATTCAGATAATACAGGTACTTTTAAAGCCGCAAAAACTACACTTTCTGAACTTCAAAATTTCACAAATTCTAAAGAGTAAGTATCCGCCTTGTCTCATGAATTGTCTGAGCATAGAATTTCTTGGAAAATGAATCCGCCGCGTAGCCCACATTTCGGGGACTATTACGAAATTTTTGTAAAGTCTTTCAAAAAACACTTATATCGAGTAATTGGTACGCAACTTCTCACCTATGAGGAGCTGCTGACTGTAACCACGCAAATCGAATGCGTTATTAATTCACGACCGCTTACGCCGTTGAGTGAAGATCCTTCCGAGCTCAGCGCGCTTACTCCATCGCATTTTTTAATGTCCGTTTCCTTAAAGTACTTACCTACCTACAGCGAGACAGCCGAAAGGAATCTTTTACGCCGCTACACTTTATTAGATCAGATGGTGTCGTCCTTTGCTAAACGTTGGAAACTGGAGTACCTACATCAACTTCAAAGTAGAGGGAAATGGAATACACAATCTAACTCAATTAAAATAGGAACTGTTGTTGTTATTGTAACGGACAACGCTCCACCGCTTCATTGGCCGCTCGGCGTTGTTGTTTCTGCATATTATGGCGAGGACAAGATCTGTCGAGTAGTCTTAGTCAGAACCGCGACTGGTGTCTACAAAAGGTCAGCCGTGCGTCTCTGTCCCTTGGCTTCACAATAACTTCAAATTTTAAAACCCCCGCGCCGCTTCCTTATTTCTTTCTTAAAACCGATACTTTTAAGGCCGGGGGCATGTTCGCGCCGCTAAGGCATATCATAACTACCCGCATATTATTTTATATTTTTCTCATTGCTAGTGCAAACTACCGCATTCTTAAGCCAGTTCTGTTCGATACGCGACTGGACTCACCCGCCGCGCACCGCTCCCAATAAATTAAGTGATCATCTAAATCATTCCGCGACGCGCCTGTGGTCATCTCGACCGTAGGATAAAACACCCCCTCAACAAGTGAAAAGTGTGTGAAACCTCAGACCTGGGCCCAGGAGAAGATCAGTCGGATTGCAAGACAGGAAGCACAGGAGCTCCAGGTTGGTGAAACAGCACACCCCCTATTTACAGTCTGCTCCGCGCCCACATGTAGATCGAAAAAACCTCAGTGATCTTTCATTTATAATTGTGGCTCGCTTCAGCTACGAACCAGCTTAATATTCTTAACTAGTACGGCTGAGTTTTGTGTACGAGTTTCCTGTCTTCTTATCGTGTGTGTTAGTGACTAACTGTTAGTTCCCTGTTATATAGGGTAAGTTGTCTGGCTGTATTATGTGTGTGTATTCCTAAGAAAAGGGGGTTTTGAAAATACCAATTATGTTTTGTAACCAAATTTCAAATTTTACTGGTTTAATGTTTGGTCATAATTTTAAAATATGCTTTTGTTGTAATAATACGATAATTCGTTTATAACCTAAACGAAATCGTCATAATGATTTAGCTGGGATACAGATTAATTGTATTTTCCTATCTTAGTACTTGTACCTAATGACATGGCACAAAAATCTTTTGTCCATGATTTATATTCATTTCATACCAAATTAACATTAAACATGTTATGTATGTATGTTTTCGAAATGACTGTAATAAGCATGAATCGGATTTCTGTTGTAATTTTCATATCTAGTAATTTTAATATAAATGTTATGTTCTCCGATTCCTAGCTATTACATGATTGATTTTTTTTAATGTGTTTAATTCGTTCACGTACCAAGCTGGCAATTATACCTAAGCGGTTATCTTTTAACGGTAACCGTAATTTTTCAAATGAAATGAGTCATCAGAGATGATTGATGGCGCAACATAAACACGCGAAAGTTGTCGCAAAGTACCATATGCGAAATTTCTTTGCCTAGTTCAGACGAAACGTGTGGATGTGTAAGTGAGTAGCAGGCATGTATGTGTGCATGACAGAATTATGAAACTGTGATAATTATGGAATATTAACCAAACTTCTCTTCTAGATTCATCACGGTCAACACCATCTTCTTAAGGGGTTACTTCTTGTCCCTAGAATGGCCTCCAACTCCGCCCCATACAGCCATCCCAGACCACCGCGACCATTTGAATTGGCCGCCTTTCATTGTCCTCCATTTCATACTTCCTTTATAATGCACATAACACTTACCGAGATTACTTCTAGCGCTCGTTCATGAGTGTCCTTTGATAGAGCTTCTTCTAAGTTCTCTTTCATCTACTTCACACAACAACAACCATTGCCATCTTTCCTTACAGCACACTCTTTTTCGCTTCCCGCCATCCCTTTCCCCTCGTTCCCCCTTCTTTCCTCTCCTGTGTCGTTCCATTTTACGCAGCACTTATTTCGCGTTCGCGACACTCCCCAACCGAGAAAGTGTTCAAGGAAAGGGATATGTAGATTTAAACAACATTCAGAATAATTTTATGATAAGATTATAGGTCATGTTATTATATATGTCGCAGACTAGAGTGTCGTGTCGTGCAGAGGCCTGAGCGGGATCGGCATATGACATCCAGGTTGACGTGAACTAGCCACTTGGTTACTTACAGTACGAAATCAGGCTAATGTCAGGATGACGACTTACTTACAATCACGTCACCTTATGGATGTCGCCACAAGAGACCTTACGTGGGTATCATAAAAATGTGACGATAATTCAACGCCCCACCACGCGTTGACCATGAACTCAACCACATTAGTAAAACTAGTTCTCCGGCCCAACACAGGGAATGAATCTGTGTCATCATCAGGGCTTATCGTCAAGCTGAAATAGACTACCATTGTAATAAATCGGTTTACCAATCCACATCTATTACAATATTCACAATTAAAATTAGTCAGGCCCACCACTAAACACAGAAATCATAAAAGAGCCATGCATGCACTGTTGAGTACAGATTACTTCCCCTCACTACATTGTATCACATCATTATAGGTTACCATAGTAACTTATCAATAAAGAAAATAATGTAAGAACGATGGAGTCGTCTCCTTTCCTAATAAAATAAATAGCTCTCGATATCTCGCCCTTCGCTAATGGATTCCCAGTATGTATGACTGTGATTAAACAAGATTGAATAACTGTCCTTTTCTGTCGCTAGGAGTCCTAGCGACCGGCTTCATCACTCCAGTAGACTACCAAGGGTAGTCGGCCACGGCTGCCGCACATCGTAGTTAACCACTTTCTCCTTGCACTTTGTAATTACGTCCTAGCCTTATGATCATAGCACATAGGTCAAGCATTATAGAAATTGTATGACGCGCAAGCCATTTTCCATTCCGATTCCTATTTTCTTTGTGAATGATTGACAGTCCTGACACTGACAAGTGACAGCTATCGCTGCGTCAGCCAGCAACAAGCCGCGCTCCTATTGCTTGAGCCGATGCGCCCCTATTGGACGCGCGTTATCAGGCATTCGGATAGTTGCATCATTGCTTCGCGCTCGCATTTTACGTTTGGATATTGTGTGGAAATAAATAATAATTAGAGGAAACTAAATTCCAACTCCCCGACACGGCCATTCTGACAGATCACCCGTCCTCGGGTGTCGTATCTAAGATTGAAACATGACGCAAAAAGTAAGTACACCGCTCGGTCAAACCTGACTAAAACAGGCTCCTATACTTCTGTTTTCTCTCAGATTCTTTAATTCTTCCACTTGAAACAAAAGAATAACCATCGTTACCATCGAGCAATTTTCGAAACCAAATCGGATACCTCATAACTTCATTACTGTATGTTCTATGATCGCATGTTCTCTTTGCCTCTATCCAGCAAACACTCTTAAAAACCATTGCCTCTATCCGGCGGATACACCAGAACAGTGAACAAAGAACATAATCTCCTCCATCCGGCGGATACCCCAACACTGAACAAAATCATCACACACAAATGAAATAAGTATTGCTCGACAATTACGATAGTATTATCAATAATCTTTATCATGGGGAAATCATTTGGCATAACGTAATAGTCTGTCAAGTTCCTCTGTCAAGCCTACTTCAAATTACACAACAGCTCTGGCCAGTCCATCGGATATCATGAAAGCTTAGTCTATTGGCCATTACTAATCATGGGTGACTCTGTCCATCGGTCACCATGCCGTCAGCAGTATTATGACTGGTGTCGTTCAATTAAATTAACAGTCGTCATTAAACTTATCGCTTAATTCTTTGAGAAATTTATGACCAACTTCGTATAAGTACTTCTAAACTTTACATTTGATTAATTAAATGAATCTAATAAAATTACTTTATTTTTACGATGTCTAAAAAAGGTCAGTAATTATTGAGTCAGAAAAGATCATCAAACCGCATCAACAACAACTCTAATCAAACCAGCTCAAAATCACAAACGATCAGAATTGCCATCGTTAGCCACCGCGCGTGATAGCGGCGGCTACTGAGTCGCAGCCCTGTGTATATCATGGTGTGGGCGAGTGGTGTGGAGAAGGTAGGATTAAACAGTATTGTTTTGACCGCTCCAAAGCACTGACGTTTTATTTAACTCCACCCCTTCTATTATCAGAAGTGGGATCGTAGTTCGCGTAAATTATTCGCGTAAATTTAAGAACCTACATCTACATGAAAATGAGTAATAAAATAGTTAAAAATAAAAATAAAAGTGAACAATTAAACAAAAAAAAAACAATGAATTGATATTAAGTGAAAACGAGAGTGAGTTGAATAGTGAAATAATAACTTACACGAGCACCAGTAAGGCGATAGCGTTGCCAACTTTTAACCCGAGTGTTGGATCGATTGAAGCTAAGGAATGGAGTGCAGAAGTAGATGCCCTGGTCTTGAAGCACAAATGGGACGACGTGGAAACAATTGCTCGATGTGTACCATTTTTAGCCGGACCAGCACGTGAATTGTACAAAGAATGGACACCAGTAAAGAGAACCTGGCCTGCTCTGAAAGAAGATCTTCAAATAAAATTTTCAAAGTGTCGAGATCTTTGTCGTGATTTCAAAAAGGCGGCAAATATGACAAGTGAACAGTACTCTACTGTTTCTATTTATGCGGCAAAGAAACATAGGATATTAAAGCAATTACGATTACAATTTCGTGAAACTGAAATATTGGAATTAATAACTGGAGGTATTACAGATCCGCATGCAAAATCAATTGCTAGTAGCGCAGAAACTGTAAGTGGGCTATTTGAAAAATTATCCCGAAATATACCAATCTCACCAAATAACATTAAACGTTCTGCATTTGCTGATAATATAGATACTGACAGAGAATTGTTACCAACTACATCCAAGAAATACAGACCGAATACCGAATATAAGCGTTGTCACCGCTGTAATCGAATGGGTCATTTGCAACGTGATTGTCGTACTAGTGTACACAAATTACCCCAAAATATACCAGCTGTTACAGAAATTGATACACAAGTAAACAGGAAGAAGCAAAACAAATGTACATTTTGTTTCAAGACTGGACATCTGGCCGAGGATTGTTGGACAAAGCAGAGAGTTGACAAAGGACAAAAACGGTCTGCTGGCAAAGATGTAAACAGCAATGGCAAGGTATGTACAACACCTGTTATAATAAATGGTATACTTGTTCATGTATTAATTGACAGCGGAGCGTCGTGTTCATTAATAAGGGATACTGTGGCACGATCTGTAAAGGCCCATTGTCAACCATTTATGATTCACATTTCTGGACTTTCTGATACAATTCTGATTTCAAATGCGAAAATAGATGTCATCTTGCAGTTGGAAAATATTAGTTTAGAGGCAACTTTTCATATAGTTCAAGACAAAGAAATATGCTATGAGGCTATTCTTGGTAGAGACGCTATAACCACAAATTATATCATGTTCATAACAACATTGAGCGGCACAATAGTTAAAAGGCGGGATATAGTTCAAAGTACTGAAAGTGTTTATAACATTGAGGACTTCATATCCAATTCGTTAAATAAAGTCCCAAGTTACATACAAGTCGAGCTTCGGAAATTGTTAAATAAACATTCGAGTCTTATCGCTTTAAACAATAACATACGAGAAATAAAGACTGCCGTCATGACTATACGGACGACAACAAACGAACCCATTGTTTACCACCCATATCGAATGTCTTTCTCTGAGCAAGAAAAAGTAAGAGCGATTGTGACCGAACTTTTGAATAATAACATCATTCAAGAATCCACTTCACCGTATGCGTCACCAGTTATACTTGTGAGAAAAAAAGATGCAAGTGACAGATTGTGTGTAGATTATCGCGCTTTGAATAAGATAACTATAAAAGACAGATATCCGTTGCCATTAATTGGTGATCAGTTGGATAGATTGGGAAAAGCTCGTTATTTTAGCACACTTGATATGGCATCTGGTTTCCACGGAATTCCAATTGAAAAAGAGACAAAATCCGTGGAAAAAACTGCTTTCGTCACGTCTGAAGGTCACTATGAATGGCTGAGAGTACCCTTTGGATTGTGCAATGGACCGAGTACTTTTCAAAGAGCTGTAAATAATGCTTTAGGACCTTTGAAAAACTCTATAGCCCTTGTTTATATTGATGACGTCATCATCCCATCGATAAATCCAGAAGAAGGTTTGGAAAGACTTCGTGTAGTGTTAAAAGCATTAGATGATGCAGGATTTACACTAAACCTGAAGAAGTGTAAATTTTTACAAACTGAAATTGAATATTTAGGAAGAATAGTTTCTGAAGCAGGTATCCGACCGGGAGAAACTAAAATTCAGGCTCTGAAAAGTGCTCCAATTCCTCAAAATCTTAAACAAGTCAGACAGTTAATGGGGCTGGCAGGTTATTTTCGTAAATACGTACCGGAATTTGCTACAAAAACAGCATGTATAACAAACTTATTGCGAAAGGACACAACCTTTAATTGGACACAGGAATGTGAAGGAGCCCGACAATATTTAATTGAAAAGCTGTCTTCACGTCCTCTGTTAGTTGTTTATGATCCAGAGCGAGAAACTGAATTACATACTGACGCTAGTAGCTTGGGATATGGTGCAATATTACTTCAAAGGCATAACAAAGATCTTCGTGTTGTGTCTTATTATAGCAAACGAGCTTCATTGGAAGAGTCTAAGTATCATAGCTATGAGTTAGAGACGTTGGCAATAGTGAATGCTCTAAAACACTTTCGTGTGTATTTATTGGGAATAGAGTTCAAATTGATTACAGACTGTAACGCTGTGAAGTTAACTTCAACTAAACGCCATTTGTTACCACGTGTTGCCAGATGGTGGTTATATGTTCAAGATTTCAATTTTAAAATTGAATATAGAAAAGGAAGTTGTATAAAACACGTAGATTTTTTTAGCAGAAATCCATCACAAAACCATACCGAAGAAGTATTAGTGAATGATCAAGTTACATGGTTGGAAGCAACTCAAAAGCAAGACCGAGAAGTAATTGAGATAAAAAGAAGAATTGAAGAAAATCCCGATAGTTTAAAGGAGTACATAATGCAAAATGGTATACTAATGAGAATATTTCAGGAAAACCAAGAAAGAACACTGAAATATTATGTGCCTTCAGCAGCACGATTTAATTTGACAAAAACGTTTCATGATGAACAATGCCATATAGGAGTAGATAAGACTCTTGAATCAATGCGAACAAAATACTGGTTTCCTGGAATGACACAATTCGTAAAAAAATACGTCGGTCACTGTATCATTTGTTTATCAGCTAAGCGACCCAGTGGGCCTTAACAAGGATTTTTGCATCCTATTGAAAAACTACCAATACCTTTTCATACTGTACATGCAGATTGTACGGGGCCATTTGGAACAGTCGGAGATCGCTATAGGTACCTGTTATTGTTGGTGGATGCCTACACTAAATTTATAATATTAGTACCTTTGGAAAATCTAACCGGAACAGAGCTAGTGAGAGCCCTAGAACCACAACTCAGTTTGTTTGGTACTACTAAACGAATTATAACAGATAAAGGAACAAACTTTTCTAGCCGACAAACAAAAGAACTCTTAAAACGAATGGACATTGAAATCCATTTCATTGCCACCGGAGCAAGTAGAGCTAATGGGCAAGCAGAGCGATATGTGGCTACCGTATTAAATTTACTTGCTTGCGAAGTGAGTCGCGGAGCAGGATGGACGAGCACTGTTAGCAAAATACAACTCACTTTGAATACTACAGTTCAGAAGAGTATTGGTTGTACTCCTATAGAACTACTCACTGGAGTACGTACGGAAGTACCGGCTATACGACAATTAAATAGTGGACTTCCAGAAATCGAATCAAATATAGATATTCAAGAACTGAGAAAAACTGCAGAAGAACGGTTGAGGAATTATGCTTTAAAAACTAAACAAAGATTTGACAGAACGAGACGTAATAATTTACAATTGAGAGAAGGTGATGTTGTTTATGTACAACGTCAGCGAACACGTCTGGGAAAATTAGACCCGAGATATAATGGACCATATACAATTGAAAAATGTTTACCTAACGATAGGTATAAAGTTAAAAATACGACAAAAAAAACTTTCCAAATTGTGCCTAAAGACAGAATCAGACTTTGGAATCGAGAAATTGCAGAAAATGCCACTGCGATTGTTGATTCCAAATGATTATAAATACAACAAAAGTGAAACATGGCGTAAGCGGCTTTTAAAAAAAAAGTGCGCATGGATCGCTATAAATAATAAGTCAGCCGAGCTACTTACTCGATAAGTAAGCGAGGATTGGACAAAGAGTAAAAACAAAAAAAAAAAAAAGAGGCCGTGATAGGCTATCAAAAATAATAAAATGTTTTGGGCATAAGCAACTTATGTAAAATAAGTGTGCCGGGATTGCCAAATAAATAAAATGTTGTGGGCATATGCAACTTAATTAATAATAAGTGTGCCAGGATTGCCAAACTTACAAAATACAAAATGTCTTCGGCGTAGCAACTTATCTGTAAGTGTGCTGGGACCGCCAAAATAATGTTAACTGGCGTAAGCTATTTACTATAGTGTAAAGTTAGTAGTTCCTACTTTGCGCTACTGTAAATGAGCTGGGATCGCCGAATAAAGATAAAATACACAAACAAAATATTCTTTTCACAAAAACATAAGTACCGCTTCACAGTTGAAAAAAAGAAAACAATACCAAACACAGCTGGTGAACAATATAAAAAAGAACACTTAGAAGGGCTTTGACTTTTCGAGTGGGCAAAAGTAAAAAAAAGGGGTTCGATTCCCCAATCGAAATACTGATAACTATTTTTTGTTTTCTACAAAATCTTTCTGTTTACAGGTACAATAAGATAGAACGTGACAAAATCAATGTCTATCTACTTATGTTATATCTACGTAGTTTTAAAAATTAGTTTTTATTAGTGT
Organism: Acrobasis consociella; assembly: GCA_963555685.1. Lineage (NCBI taxonomy): Eukaryota > Metazoa > Arthropoda > Insecta > Lepidoptera > Pyralidae > Acrobasis > Acrobasis consociella. The sequence goes on along the minus strand of OY743125.1, from coordinate 12,285,321 downwards.
TAAGGTAGATATGAAATGCTTGTTTGATGTGATCTGATCTTAGTATAAAATAGATATTTGAACTGTATAAAATAAGATAACAAAAGTGGAAGTACTTTCTAATAAAAAAAGCGCTATAAAAAAAATGTTTTATTATAATGTGTGTGTTTATTTTTTAAAAATTGTAAATACTATAATATAGTGATAGTTTTAAGATTTTAAAAGAAGAGATCAATTTGATTACTCTCAATTGTTAATTATGTTTCACTATTATCGATATTATTTTTGTGACTTTTTTATTGTGTTTAGTAGATAGCCTTGTGCCTGAGTAATATAGACATTGGATTAGATTTAGATATTAGAGTTGTAGTAGTGTCTGAGTTATAATTATGTTATAATTATGTAACGCTTCGAGAGCGACGCATTTCGCAGGAAGGCCGTGATAGCGGCGGCTACTGAGTCGCAGCCCTGTGTATATCATGGTGTGGGCGAGTGGTGTGGAGAAGGTAGGATTAAACAGTATTGTTTTGACCGCTCCAAAGCACTGACGTTTTATTTAACTCCACCCCTTCTATTACGCGCATCACCACCTGTGATCGCCAGGTCCTCCAGACCCTATGGTTTCCTCCTGAAACCCGACCTCCGCTAGAGCCGACCGCCTACCGCCTCGCGGACTACGGCCCAACTCTAGTACGGTCACAACAACACAAACAATGCAATTCATCACTTCTGGCAACGAGCTTAAAACTGTACTATCGGTTTCCTCAATGATTTCTTTTGGCTCTCGCATCCTTTTAAGTCTATCAATAGGTACACTGTTTGTTCGCTTTGAGTTTAACGCAAGGAAAGTATACTAATCTCTAAAGAAATTTCTAAAGTGAAATATGAGAAACTACATTTCCACTGGGTATCTAATATTGACGACTAAAATAAACTTGAACAATGGCATTACAGTGGTTTTGTACTACAGCTATAGTGGTAAGAACATTGATAACGCATTTTAACCTAACCTGTTTGGTATAGACTTCCTATCAATAAAAAAGGTATTGCTTATCACATAAGTGCAACGTCTCTGTAAGATTTTCTCGAAAATACTAAATTCGGCTGCAATATTTGATTGTTTACTATGCCCCCCTGACCACAAGGTCAAGCATAAACACTATTGCTAATTATATCGCCATTAATAAATAACATTTTGTTTTGTTTTAAACCAAGGAAATAACGAAACCATCACTAAGCAAAACTTAAATCTCCAATACTGTTAGTACATTACAAATTTATCTCAATATCACATGAGTGTACAGTGCTCTTACTTCATATCTGTTGCCTCCATCCAGCAACAAACACATGGATATCTCCCTCCAATATCCATCTCACACAAAACTCATCGCCTCCAACCAGCGATTTCATCGACCACTTACACCCCCAAGCCAAACGCACGCCACGCACAGTTGTGGCCGCACTGATACGGGAAATCAGGCCCGGTGTTACACCTACGCCTACGAATAACTGAAGGTGCAAGTAGTCTAAGCCAAAGACACTCATTCTTACAATCAACAACAGTACAAAGGAATGTCATTGAGTTTTGCTTATTTCAGATTTTAGAGCTAGTAGACGGTCCAACTCTAGCTGTATAGTTATTGATCAGTAAATTTATGGTTATTGTCCGGCATTTTTCTAAGTTTGTCGTATGCGTATTTGTATGTACGATTAGAATTTAAAAAAAAATAATTTAAAGCTTTTAATATTTTGAAATGGGTTTCCTTTCCCAGATTTTTTTTTTTAAAAAGGTATCTGATTCCTTATTATGATACCTTACACCTCTACTGATAAGAAAATGTCTATCAATTATTAATCAATAACTTTCAAATCATAAAAATGAAAATAAAATTATATGTATTATACTCTAGTCGAGTCTAAAATATGCTATAGCGTACTTTTTTGGGGAGGTAGTTATCTCTACAACATTCAAAAATTATATGTTGGCATTAGACAAGTTTTTACTAACTGGCAAGGAAGTCCAAGTATCTTAATTTTAATTAGCAGGTTCCCCATGGATCACACATGATTCATGTTCATTGTTTTTCATTTATAAACAGAAATAGTTAAAGTACAATATACAACCCCAAAATAAGGAATACATAAAGCCTCACTACCTTAGTACTTCCCACATCCTAGTATGCATTAACATTTGTACCAGTTATAGGTTCTCACTGACAACTAAAATGATTCTTAAAGCAGTAAAATTATTGCATAAAAACTGTATAGTGACTTCGTCCTTAAATCTAGACTTAATTCTTTCAGCAGTTTTCAACTAACATTTATGGCTTGAATGACATTTGATTCCTTCAGATGATTAACAAAAAAAACTTGAATAAGTAATCCGAATAAATCATAGTACATATTACTAGTTAAGGTGAATGCAAAGGGCTCTTCATTAAACTTTTTCCGCTAGATGGCGTTGATTTCAATATTTTCAGGTTTTTTTAAAATTCTAGCGTAATGGATTACTGGTAGGCAAACATTTTTGATCGGCGAGCCTGTAACATACTCTTTTATTTATTTTATGGCATACTATTATTCTGCAGTAAACGTATTCAGAAAAATGCTCCAAAATAAAATCTGTCATTTTGTCTCGTATCTCTACACTCACTCACACTACGACAGGAGCTTCAAAAACCATGAAAGATGGCGTAAAGCATTGTAATAGATTTGAGTATCGCCACTAGATGGCACTATTTTAAAAACTAACTGGATAGCGCTTATTTTCAGTTATTATTTCAAACAGCCGAAAATCATTTTAAACACGGCTGGCGATAAAAAATTGATCTCAGATTGCATATTTATCAACCACAGCTTTGACTCGTATAGCTAATCAAGCCTTGTATCGGGCCGGGGCACTCTTTGGTGGAAGGAAAACCCACCGCGCAACAAACGTCGTCATAATGTACGTACATGCATTGTAGATTTTTATTTTTTTAAATAAAACTAAATCGTACACATTGTTGAATTTTCTTTTTATTGAAGTTAAATTTTTATTACTGAAATAAAAAACAATTCACACAGAAATAATGATAAGTACATAATGATAGTGATTTCTTGCCGAGATAAATTGCTAAATATTGTAGTCATTATTCTGTGCACGATGACTAAAAATAAACTTTATAAGTAGTTTATTGCATGTTTGAACTTGAAATGTTGGATGATGGAGACAGCAAACCTCTGTTAGAGTTTATGTAATAGAAGTGAAACATAAAAAGAAACACTTCTGCATTTTCCTGATACGTATTTTCCCATGGACCTGAAATAGATTTTAAATATAAATATAAGTATCTATACAAAAATATATACGGACAAATCACACAGATTTTTAACTCAATCAAACCCAAAACAAGTTCGAGACTTGTGTTTCAAAAATAAGTGTCAAACATGGCGGCAAGTTGCAACTTAGGAAAACATTTTGAAACAGATTGTAATATGAAATGTTGAATCACGTATATTATCGTACAAATAACAATATTACAAAATATCACGAGTCCGTTCAACCACGCAGACAAGAATTCCTGGCAAAAAGGGCAAAAACGTCATCCGTGACATCCGTACTTTTCTTGCACCGCCGTGGATGAAGGCATTTTTGCTCGCCGCCTTATGTAATTTTGACTAAACAGCCGGTTTTATACTGCGGCGACCACTGAAATGTGTATACTTACATGTAGCGTGTCACCACTACTATCAGACACCCAGGCGACGTAAACGAATCTCAACTAGATACAACTTGCCTATAATAAATTATATTCAATATTAAAATGATTTCAACTTATGTCAAATCGGTATATCGTTTCAAACCTGCAAGCACGCGCTCCCTCGACTTTAGCGGTCCCGAATGGCGAATATACGCGCCGTTGATATTTCTTCCTATCCGATCTGGTAGCCATTATTCTGAAATTATAATATAGCTCATCTAGAGATGTGCCGTTACCGGCAACATCTGGTAGATATAAATCCCACCAAAAACATACCTGTTAAAAAGGGGGCCAAGTTCCTATTGGCTAATTGTTCGCCTAAAAAAGAGTTGAAATCCAGTCCAATGCCAAGTTTCGAAGAATAATAATTCAAAATTTGAACTTAGTAGATTTTCGTGCTGTACGTAACACTTGATCAAAATTAAATTTATTTAACCTGGGATTGGGTGGGATTTCAATACTTTTTTCAAGAAATCGTACCTTTTTTTCTTTTTGTGCAACGCCTGCTATACAGTGAGCATTATGAATACATGACAATATTTTATACCCCGATCCTCCTCCCCCCTCCTTATCCTATTCTCATTGGAAACTGGAACTTATTAACATTAAAAAAAAATGTTAGTTCTGCTTGTTATGTGCTAAGAAGCCTCCGAGATGAAATTGATGTAACTCACCTTAAAATGGATTATTATACTCTAGTCGAGTCTAAAATATGCTATAGCGTACTTTTTTGGGGAGGTAGTTATCTCTACAACATTCAAAATGCGTTCAGATCTTAAAAAAAGGGCAATAAGGACAATGGTGCGTATGCACCATCAGGAATCTTGTGAACCGTATTTCAGAAAATTAGAAATTTTGACCATTCCCTGTTTATACATTCTAGTATTGTTAGCAAATTTATCAAAGCATATACATGAATATGAAACTATTGAAGAATGAAAAGTGAGAGAAAGCACAAGACGTAAGGATTTGGTCGAATTTTCCGCAACCCGTTTAAACATTGTTAAGCATAGCTCTCAAGTTCAATCGGTAAAGCTTTTTAACAAATTGCCAACTGAAGTAAAAATGTAACTTTATGAGAGTAATTTCAAAGTAAAGCTTAAATTTTTTTTTTAAAGAAGTGTTTCTATAGTATCGAGGATTTTCTAATATGACACAATCTAATTGACATAAGTTTGTGTAGTATAACCTAAAAATGGGTACTCTTGAATTACATATTATTATTATTTTATTATTAAGTGTGTTAGAGTAAGCTGTAAATATTTAAAAACCAAAAATGTTTTGTTATGAAATAAATAAATGAAATGAAATTGTATCAATGGTTCATAAACATTTTTATTAAAAATTCGATATTAGATTGAGTCAACTCAAAGCTTGACCGATTTCTTAAATTTCTGAATTTTTTGTTAATTTACATATAATACACGACCTGTGTGCCAAATTTCATAACGCTAGGACAATTGGAAGTGGCCTAAAGGTTTTAATTACCGGTCAGTGAGCCAGTCAGTGCCAAAATTAGCTATTTTCGCAGGGTCATATTTTAGGATCTACTGAAGCTGTATCTATGAAATTTGGCGTGATACTTTTGTACTAGTATATGATTACGTAGGTACAATTTTATCTCTCTCCCTGCAATAGGCACTGAGCTACAGGGGGGTCTAAACGGTTCGTGTAAATAGTGCACGGCATAGGCGCGGCCTGTTGCTGGAACTTGGCCTGCGCACTACCGTGCGCTTAGAAATCAAAACAAACAAGTGCACATTACTAGTGATTTCGCAAGTAAAGCCACAACGGGAGTGGTCCGCACTTAGATGGGTGACCAGAAGTGGCACAAAAATGTCTCAAGCTCCTCGGTTCTTTGGAAGGCAGTTATAAGCCATATTATATGAAAGTCGTTTAGCTTTGTGAGATTCCTTTAGGTAGCTTAAAAAACTAACACCAGTGTAGGCCATTTACACACATGAACAAACAAAAAAACCGGCCAAGTGCGAATCGGATTCGCGCACTATACTAACACTAATGCGGGTTCCGTACCATTATCAATAAAAAATCGCGTTTGTTGTATGGGAGCGTCCCTTAAATATTTATTTTATTTTGTTTTGTTTTTAGTATTTGTTGTTATTATAAAATTTCAACTATCTAGCTATCGCAGTTCTTGCGATACAGCCTGGTGACAGACAGACGGACAGACAGCGAAGTCTTAGTAATAGGGACCCGTTTTTATCCTTTGGGTACGGAACCCTAAGAAAAGAGTGTGTGTACTCGATGGCGTGTACTTATGTACAATCTACACGCGTTAGTTAGAAGTAATACTTCTTTGGCGTGAACATAAATACCGAGAAGATAGGTACGATCGCAGATTTTTATATAATATATCCAATGAATATTTGATATTTAATATAAATATCCCATAAAATAATTTAAACAACGAATTTATGAACTATGTCCAGGTGGTCCAGGTATTGCTAATTTGATTGTTCATGTAGTAGATTAGATAAGTCACGTTCAGAAGTTCGTAGGTTTATTGTGAAATTCTAAATAAAAAGTAAAGAATAATTTTTCGGTAGTATTCATTGTAGGTAATCAATACATACATTAGTAAGTATTTATTTTTTGTTTATGAATAGGTACATGTTTACCTACTAAGTATATACCTATTATTATTTCTTTGAATTATTATATGTTTTGAAAAAATATTTGTTTCAGTTTCAGAAAGCACTCTTTGGTATCGTAGAAATTATAAATATTGTGGAGACTTGGAGAGAAATGCATTCGGTTTCAAAAGCAAACTGCGTTGCCGTCTCGTGCCGCTATGTACCTACTAGACTTTGCGCGTTGCCTGCTGCTGCTGGAACGGCAACGTTGCATTCTTTTCACGCTGAGTCTTCTGACTTATTTTCTAAGCTTATTTTATGTAAAAGATATAATATATACCTATTTACCCAAATAGATAAAAACTATGTCTTATTAAATAATAGTATTTGAGTATGGTATCAAACTAAGAAAACAATTATTTTTAATTTGGGAAGAATACACTTAGCCTAGTGGCTATCCTTTTTATTACAGCGCCATCTAGATGATGTCTAAGTACGAGTATGTCGTTGCAAGCATTGAGCTGTCAAAGTAGACAAATGCATTAGTTTGTAATAAATCTGCTAGATGTCACCCCAAAATGAATTCTATTTGTTACACACACATTGTTAAAAATGTTAATTTTTGTCTTGTTTTAAATATCGTTTTTCTTGTAAAGTACTATAAATTATTATGACAGATTGTAAAGGCGAGCACTACTACTTCATGAAAATTAGTAAATCGATTGTAATATGAGAAACACTATCCACATTAAGAGAATTGCTGTAAAACAAAATGTATGGACGACCAAGGTTCGCAATCACCTTAACCATCATTTTTTAGGCTTCAGAAAAACTTTACTCTCTTAGGGAAAAACAAGCACATGTAAATTATTCAGTATTACCTACTATTAAAATTTTGCAAAGAATAAACACCATAGAACGGGAGGTCACGACAAATTTGGTAACGATAAGGGATATGGCTGACTCTGGTTTTATAGAATAAAGAGCACCTCTCTGATGCTAAATATGTTAGTCTGCCTGCGTGGAGTGGTTGCGTTACTTAGATATAGCGCCTGAAAAGTTGGTTATCGTGACTAAAAAAAAATGATAAGGGATATGGCTGACTCTGGTTTCACAGGATTAAGAGCATCTCTCTGATGCCAAATATGTCGGTCTGCCTGCGTGAAGTGGTTGCATTACTTAGATATGGCGCCTAAAAAGTTGGTTATCGTGACCAAAAAAAAATGATAAGGTAAATGGCTGACTCTTATTTCACAGGATGAAGAGCACCTCTCTGATGCTAAATATGTTGGTCTGCCTGCGTGAAGTGGTTGCGTTACTTAGATATGGCGCCTGAAAAGTTGGTTAGCGTGACCAATAAATGATAAGGTAAATAGCTGATTCTGATTTCACATAATGAAGAGCACCTCTCTGATGCTAAATATGTCGATCTGCTTGCGTGAAGTGGTTGCGTTACTTAGATAGGGCGCCTGAAAAGTTAGTTACCTGGAGAAAAAAAGAAAATTATAAGGTAAATGGCTGCTTCTGGTTTCAAAGGATGAAGAGCACCTCTCTGATGCTAAATATGTTGGTCTGCCTGCGTGAAGTGGTTGCGTAACTTAAATATGTCGCTTGAAAAGTTGGTTATCGTGAATAAAAAAAAATATGCCGTAATTGACTAACTCTAGTTTCACAGGATGAAAAGCACCTCTGTGATGCTAAATATGTCAGTCTGCCTACGTGAAATGGTTACGTAACTTAGATATGATGCCTAAAATGTTGGTTATTGTGACCAAAAAAATGGTAATGCAAATTGCTGACTCTGGTTTTACAGAATGCAGAGCACCACTCTGATGCTAAATATATGTCAATCTGCCTGCGTGAAGTGATTGCGTTACTTAGATAGGGCGCCTGAAAAGTTAGTTACCTTGACAAAAAAAGAAAATTATAAGGTAAATGGCTGATTCTGGTTTCACAGGATGAAGAGCACCTCTCTGGTGCACTAAATATGTTGGTCTGCCTGCGTGAAGTGGTTGCGTTACTTAGATATGTCGCTTGAAAAGTTGGTTATCGTGAACAAAAGAAAAAATAATAACGTAAATAGCTGACTCTAGTATCACAGAACAAAGAGTACCTCTCTGATACAAAATTTGTCGGTGAAGTTTTGTTTGTTTTGTCGGTCTGCCTACGTGAAGTGCTAGTGTTACTTAGATATGGGTATGGCGCATGAAAAGTATGTTATCGTGATCAAAAGTAAAATTATAAGGTAAATGACTGACTCTGAACGGCTGCATATCGAGCAAAATACATCTATCATTAGTATCCGATATTATATATACATGCCGCAGTTCACAATTGCACTAACAACAGTTTTGTCAACTTTTTAGAAGAGCATTTAATTTAGAAAGTTTTCTTAAGTTTAGTCCAGAACGGCACAAAAATAATTACATAATTTCACGTCTATTCAAGAGTCTAGTCCTTTGACTGCATTATATCCAAAAAGTTTGGTATTATAGTTGTCTAATTTCAAAAATAGTTAAATAAACTTTAGTCCATTTGTGCACTAAACCTCATTATGTAAACAGGCAAATATTTTTTCAAAACTAAAAAACACTTCACCCCCAACTACACAACTGATTTCGATAAAAGAATTTTCCAAATCAGTGAAGGCACCTTCAAATAATCGGTAACAAATTATGCACTTGCATAACTTTAACACGTGTGTAAATGTTATAAATGCGTATGATACGCCAGACTTTGAAATTTTGTTGAAATCATGTGAGGATGAGATTATTTTGAAAGAAACAATATTTAAAAAGACCAAACTCTTTAATTAGATTTTTAACAATTATACAATGAGTGCCGAAAGTAGTCACAGGTAAGGGTCGTAGGTTCACAGCCACGAGATTCGTTGTTCCAGAAGAGATTTCCAAAAGTACTCAGCTTTGAAGCAGCCCGGCGTCCAGTCGTGGTCGAAAGAGGACGAGGCTCCTCACGCCTCCGTATTTATATGGGCCGCGCGGGGTGGAGAGCGGGGTAAGGAGGGAAGCACAGGTGCGGACTTCGTCACAATCAGTCAATACTTGAAGATTGAATTTATAAAAATAAAATTCCGGCGTTAACAATAATACGAATTATTGTTAACGCCGGAATCTTAAAAAGTACAACTGTAACACTAAGTTTTTGGTAGAAAGAGTTAATTTATCTGGTACTAAAAAAGTAAAAATCGAAAATTTTGTAGTTAGTACATTTGTGAACTACGGCATCAATATTAGGGTGACACAGGGTAGACAAATTCATGTGTTTGTATGAACGCACGCTACTGTATCTAAGTAACGCAACCACTTCACACAGTCAGACTGACATATTTAGCATCAGAGAAGTACTCTTCACCCTGTGAAACTAGAATCAGCCATTTACCTTATCATTATTTTTTCATCAGTATAACCAAATTTTTAGGCATCATATCTAAGTTTCACAACACAACCATTTCACGCTGGCAGGCCGACAAATTTTGTATCAGAGAGGTACTCTTTGTTCTGTTACACTAGAGTCAGCTATTTACGTTATTATTTTTTTCTTTTGTTCACGATAACCAACTTTTCAAGCGACATATCTTAGTGATGCAACCACTTCACGCAGGCAGACCAACATATTTAGCATCAGAGAGGTGCTCTTCATCCTGTGAAACCAGAATCAGCCATTTACCTTATAATTTTCTATTTTGTCCAGGTAACTAACTTTTCAGGCGCCATATCTAAGTAACGCAACCACTTCACGTAGACAGATCGACATATTTAGCATCAGAGAGGTGCTCTTCATTATGTGAAACCAGAATCAGCCATTTACCTTATCATTTATTGGTCACGCTAACCAACTTTTCAGGCGCCATATCTAAGTAACGCAACCACTTCACGCAGGCAGACCAACATATTTAGCATCAGAGAGGTGCTCTTCATCCTGTGAAACAAGAGTCAGCCATTTACCTTATAATTTTCTATTTTGTCCAGGTAACTAACTTTTCAGGCGCCATATCTAAGTAACGCAACCACTTCACGTAGACAGATCGACATATTTAGCATCAGAGAGGTGCTCTTCATTATGTAAAACCAGAATCAGCCATTTACCTTATCATTTATTGGTCACGCTAACCAACTTTTCAGGCGCCATATCTAAGTAACGCAACCACTTCACGCAGGCAGACCAACATATTTAGCATCAAAGAGGTGCTCTTTATTCTATAAAACCAGAGTCAGCCATATCCCTTATCGTTACCAAATTTGTCGTGACCTCCTAATCTACCATGAAGTTAGACTGTTAACTTCTTGATAAACACACATTTAGAATGCCTATCATAATTCTCTATGGTCAATGTAACATTAAAATACCAACTTCATTAGCATAAGGACATAAGGTCAAATAACTCAAGTACAGAAGTAGCACTAACTTCTTTCAAGATGAACCGAGTTCTCACAATCATAAATAACATTGAATGTGACCGCTTGTTAAAACAATACACATCCAAACAACCTAATAAATTACCTTGTGTATTTGTGACTAACATTAAACAGCCTCCGTGGTGTAGTGGTTTGAGCGTTCGGCTCATACCCGGAGGTCGCGGGTTCGATTCCCGGCGGGGGCAACGACTTTGTGTTGTTGTCCTGGTTTGGTAAGGACATTGCAGGCTGATCACCTGATTGTCTGATAAGTAAGATGATCCGTGCTTCGGAGGGCACGTTAAGCCGTAAGTCCCGGTCACTGTCTTTGACATTGGTCGTTATCTAAAACCATGTCAGAGGCCTTTAAGGCGGTTTAAAAACTCTGACACTAGTGTTAGTCACTAACACACTCGATAAGAAGAAGACTAACATTACAAAACTGAAAGTTTTGTAAAATGATGTTAATTTTCAGCCATGATGTAAATTTTCAGCGCACATCTGTTTCTTTTTAATTTGTGACAATCAAACAAATAATAATTAGTTCTGAACTCAATGTTACACTTTGTAGACAACGATTTGTACATGCAGCAAAACCAGTCCTCAAAATCAAAATAGGTATAGGTGTACATATACGGCCAAATAATATGAAACGATCTAACCAGGTTATCGTAGCAATCCAACAGATAAGCCGTGTGCCGTGAACACATACAAACATACATGAGATCTTTCATGCGCCTGCTGCACACTGCCGCTAGCTCCCATCTGGTCGCAACACGTGTCCAGCTAGTTGGCACATTGTAATTCACTTGTAAACACTTTACTTTAGTATGTTACCCCGAGAAATAAAGAAGGTATTGGCTTTTATTGACAAAGAGCAAACCATGCCTCACTACTTGTGGCATTAAACAGGATCTTCTTCCAATGTAAACTCAAGATCCAAATCTTACCTCTGATGTGAGTTGCAGATCCGAATCCCACTTCTGATGTCGCAGACTAGAGTGTCGTGTCGTGCAGAGGCCTGAGCGGGATCGGCATATGACATCCAGGTTGACGTGAACTAGCCACTTACTTACAGTACGAAATCAGGCTAATGTCAGGATGACGACTTACTTACAATCACGTCACCTTAGTCAGGCCCACCACTAAACACAGAAATTATAAAAGAGCCATGCATGCACTGTTGAGTACAGATTACTTCCCCTCACTACAATTGTATCACATCATTATAGGTTACCATAGTAACTTATCAATAAAGAAAATAATGTAAGAACGATGGAGTCGTCTCCTTTCCTAATAAAATAAATAGCTCTCGATATCCCGCCCTTCGCTAATGGATTCCCAGTATGTATGACTGTGATTAAACGAGATTGAATAACTGTCCTTTTCTGTCGCTAGGAGTCCTAGCGACCGGCTTCATCACTCCAGTAGACTACCAAGGGTAGTCGGCCACGGCTGCCGCACATCGTAGTGTTAACAAGCGCCATCTACATGGCTTACTGTGAACTTGGGTTAGGCGCCATCTAGCGGAAAGGTCCAAAACGATATATAGAGCGCGATCAAGCATAAAGTACTAAAACTGAACTTTTAGTGTATCGGACCTCCGCACCGTGGCGCTGAACCCAAGTATATATAAGAAAGCAGGAGGCGAATTTGCGGACACTCTTGAGACTTGAGACTAGTACAATTAAACAAATCATTTTAATAATATCCTCTTTTATTGGGCACCCAATTTTACATATGGTGACCCCTAGTGTTTTAAATAAGTATAGCAGAAGTCCGCGCAGTACAGTATCGATTTAGGGCAGAAATCATAGTATCGTAGGCTCCCCCCTGTTTTCAAGTTAGGGTCAGGTCAGGCCAAGACGAGGGTTTCAGCCAGCCGAGTCGAGGATCAGCGGACACGTGCCAGAAAGACACGCATTCAAGAGGTGGTCAAGACGAGAGGAGCAAGTACTGCGAAAATCCGGACGGCTCACAGCCGCGATCGACGAGATTGGCGCGGGTACAAACCGGCGCCACGAGGTCACACATCGTGCACACTGCCAGATATACACGCATTCAAGAGGTGGTCAAGACGAGAGGAGCAAGTACTGCGAAAATCCGGACGGCTCACAGCCGCGATCGACGAGATTGGCGCGGGTACAAACCGGCGCCACGAGGTCACACATCGTGCACACAGCCAGCACACAGCCACGATAGCGAACAAGATCAGCCGAGAACAACCAAGGGAAAACGAAGACAAGGCTAAGTACCTACTGATCGCGTGAGTTGGCAAATTCCTTATCTAATTCCTATAAATCCATTGTTTAGTATCCCTTTGATTTCAATTAAGTAAAACATGACGGGTTCTGTTACTAGCGAGGACGAGACAGCTCGTTTAAAGCTGGAATCCACGAGACTAACTAATCTAAAAAGACTGCGTGGCATTTGTAAGGGCAAACTAACATTGTACAAAAAGTATTTAGATAACCTTACAACGCGACTCTCCGCGGAGCAAATAATCGACCTGGAGATGCGGTCTAGCAGAATTAAGGTCACGTTTGAGGAATTTAATCAATATCAGGATGAAATCGAAACCTTAAGTTTCGAATCTGATTATGAAACGCAGTTAACAGTTCGAGAATCTTTTGAAACAGATTATTACAAGTTAGTTTCATTAGCGGCGAGGCTCATCTCGAAGGAAAAACCGGAAAGTGAGCCCGCAACAAAGAAACAAGAAATTATTCGGTCAAATGAGGATGGGATTCGATACCCAGAGATCATTTTGCCTGAATATCATGGGGATATACAGCAATGGGTTGAATTTCGCAGTGTATTCGATGCATTAATAAATCAGAGTAACCTAAAGCCCATTCAAAAATATAAATACCTAAGGTCGTGTCTCAAAGGTAGTGCACTGGAGGTTATTGCTTCACTGGAGTACAACGAAGACAGCTACGAGTTAGCGTGGCGATTACTATGTGAACGTTATAACAATCCGAGAATTATTATAAATAACCATTTGCGAGCACTTTTCAATAGCGAATCAGTGCCTGCGACTCCCACAGCTCTAAGAGGCCTGGTAGATAGTATATCCAAGCATCTGCGAACAATACAAACATTCAACGTGGATGTAGCAAATTGGGATGTATTAATCATATTTTTTTTGTCCTCCAAATTAGAATCAACCATTCAACGAAAATGGGAAGAAAAGGTGGGACTTAATGAGTTGCCTACATTACAGGATTTCAAACTGTTCCTGCGAGCGCGCGCAGATCTGCTGGACACGCTTAATGCCAGCCAAACAGCCGAGGCAGGGACAAGTAACACAAGCAAGGCATTGGTAACCACGACCCAGTCGAGCCCGAAGAGTGGTAACCTGAATAATCGATGTCCAAACTGTAAGGAGTCACATTTTATTAACCAGTGTCCTAAGCTATTAGCCTTAAATGTAGAAGCACGCGCACGCACTATCAAGAGGCTAGGCCTATGTCTCAACTGTCTCAGAGGGAATCATATCATCACAAGCTGCCGAGCCAGCAGATGCAAGTTATGCAATGGTAAGCATCACACAATTCTCCACAATCCTTTATTTAAATCTCGATTAAATAACGAAACAACAAGCACACTACACAACCAAAGTACATACCAACCGCAGTCACAACCACAAACAAATCAAAAATCAGCTGATCTGACGGTTGTAAACACGATATTAACACCGAGCCGCGAACAGGTCATACAAAAAACAATGATTCTGTCGACGGCCATAGTTAAAGTTCGAGGTAGAAATAACAAAATTCATACCTTAAGAACCCTTCTAGACTCCGGATCTCAGTCTAATTATTTATCTCAAGCAGCCTATCAAAGGCTCAACCTACCGAAACACAAAGTAAACATGGAGGTCCGGGGATTCAACGATAGTTTAACCGAGATTAAACACTATTGTAACACATCAATACAATCACTGGATGGTACATTTTCAACCAATATTATATGGTTTATTGTACCATCACTTTGCAAATTACCAAAGCTTGGAGACACTACACCCCTTAACATACCCAACCGGTACAAGCTAGCCGACGAATTTTTCTATAAAGCCGAAGAAATTGACATGATAATTGGTGTGGAATTATTTTACCACATCCTGTGTACGGGTCAGCATAGGTTGGGCAAGGGATTGCCTGTACTACAAGAAACCCGCCTGGGGTGGGTAGTATCGGGACCAATATCTCCTACACTAACAACTAATTCAACAAGGTGTAATATGATATTAAACGATGACAGCAATGAGTCACCCTCAGGCAGTCTGTGGGACAGGGAAGAATGTGAGAAGTTATCAGATGATGACACAATGCGATGTGAGGAAATATTTAATACGCACTCACGTACCACTGATGGTAACTTCATAGTGACTATACCTCTTAAAAAGGACCCCTCTTTATTAGGAAAGTCACGACATATTGCATATAAAAGATTAAAATATTTAGAAACAAAATTTAAACATAATCCCGAATTTAAGAAAAACTATGTAGCTATTATGAGGGACTTTGAACAGGCGGGCCATATGATCAAATTGGATGGTCCACCGGACGTTACATGTAATTTTTTGCCCCACCATGCTGTCCTGAAGGATGAAAAACAAACCACGCGTATGAGAATTGTTTATGACGCATCGTGCCCTACCGCTAGTGGCCGGTCATTTAATAGTATTCAATATAAAGGTAATGTCAGATGTAACCAAACTGATTTAATTAATTTATTATTAAAGTTTCGAATGGGCAAGTTCATTGTTGTTTCGGATATAGAAAAAATGTATACCAGGATATACATTAATCCAACACAAAGAAACCTACAATGTATACTCTGGAGGGAAAACCCTGATCAACCGATTCATACTTACGCACTTACAACATTAAGTTTTGGGTTGAAGTGCGCACCCTATTTAGCCACGCGTTGTTTACGACAGTTAGCTTGTGAGAATAAAATGCAGTTTCCAGATGCGGCCAGGGCCATCACCACTGGGTTCTACATCGACGACCTCATCTACTCGCATGATGATGAGGCCAGGCTGGCCGATACGGTAACGCAAATCGATGGTATTTTAAGGACGGCGAACTTCAGGCTGAGGAAATGGAGAACCAATTCCAAGAAGGTGTTAACCGCAGTGAGTAATAACATGTCTAACACTAACACACAAGACACAAACACAAAAACAAACTCATTGGTATCCTTCGGGGATAGTTCAGGAAAAGTACTGGGGCTCGCATGGTGTCAAAATAATGATAACTTAACCTTTACAGTAAAATCGCAACCGATAGAAAAACAATTAACAAAGCGGAAAGCATTATCCATCTTATCAGCCATATTTGATCCCCTCGGTTTACTAACGCCCTGTTTAATCGTGGGAAAATTATTTATACAGCGATTATTTATAAACAAGTCGGGCTGGGATGAAACGTTACCAAATTGCATTGTCAAAGAGTTCGAAGCGTTCTATAATAGCCTTCTTGCTCTTAAGTTACTATCTGTACCACGACATGTTCTGATCGATAATCATGTCGAGGTGGAATTACACGGGTATGCAGATAGCTCCATAACAAGCTACGGCGCAGTCATTTATTTACGCTCAATAGATAAGCAGGGTAATATATGTGTGCGTCTGTTATGCTCAAAGTCGAGAATAGCACGTAAAGAAACAACACCGAGACTCGAATTGCGAGCTGCAGTACTATTGATAACCTTATATAAAAAAGTCAGAGATGCCATACAAATTTCTCTCAAATCTATCCATTTTTGGTCTGACTCAACCATTGTGCTATGCTGGATTAAGGCCCAGCCTAGTAAGTTACAATGTTTCGTAGCTAACAGAGTAAATAAAATCACATCTATAACAAAACCAGAGAATTGGCACTGGGTGAGCACTAGTGACAACCCAGCAGACATAATAACACGCGGGAGACCCGCTGCCGGACTATCCCAATGCAAATTATGGTGGCAGGGCCCCCCCTGGTTACAAAAGCCACAGTCTGAGTGGCCAAATACTGAGACACCACCAATAGTGGACTCAGAAAGCGATAATGATGACAAACTTGTATGTTGTTCAATTACACAACAACTACCGAACTTATTTATGCAATCTTTGTTTAAAAAATACTCGAGCGACATAAAACTATATCGGGTATTTGCATACATTATGAGATTTATTAATAATCTTAATCACAAAGCAGGACCTAGGGTCACAGGTTCCCTTTCAGTCACGGAAATTAATAGGGCTACGAAAAAGTTAATACAATATACACAAATGGAATCTTTTCCAAGTGAATACTATTTATTACAACAAAGTAAACCTCTACTAAGAAAATCGAGTTTGTTAAGTCTGAGACCTTTTATGGAAGATAATGTTATGCGAGTAGGGGGACGATTAAACCAATCCACTTACTCACACGATAAAAAACATCCAGCTATTTTACATCACAAACATCCACTCACTAAACTTATACTAAGAAACTATCACGAACGATTAATGCACGCTGGGCCACAGCTGTTGTTAGCGTCAGTACGAGAACGATTCTGGCCAATTCACGGTAAGAGCCTAGCTATCAAGGTAGTGCGTGAGTGTGTAAGGTGCTTTAGGGCTAATCCTCAGACAACGACACCCGTCATGGGTGAGCTGCCGATGGCAAGAATTACCCCATCGAATTTCCCCTTTGAAACCACAACTCTCGATTATTCAGGGGCCTACACTATAAGGGATCGTAGAGGCCGTGGGTACAAATGTTATAAGTGTTACATATGTATTTTCGTATGTTTCAGTACCAAGGCGATACATATTGAACTCGTAACGAGCTTGGAGACGCAGGCATTTATCGCAGCCCTACGTAGATTTATTTCTCGAAGAGGTAAACCCCGGGTGCTGGTAAGTGACAATGCCACTACCTTTATAGGGGCTGATAGGGAGATGAGGGAACTATATCAATTTCTTAACGTTAATTCCAGTGAACTAGTAACCTCTATGGCAAACGAAGGTATTGAATGGAAACCACTAGTGGCCTACACCCCTCATCAAGGCGGACTGCACGAGGCCGCGGTGAAAAGTTGTAAATTTCATTTGAAACGTATAGTAGGTCAGGCACTGCTCACATACGAAGAATTCGAAACATTTTTAATTCAAATCGAAGGGATACTGAACTCTAGACCTCTTTGCCCGATTCCTACATCTGACACTGACGACATTCATATCCTAACGCCAGCTCATTTTTTGATCGGTAGGTCGCCAATTAGCCTTCCCGACTACGAGTATCAGGATGTCCCGGTTCACCTGCTAACAAAATTCCAACAAATCCAACAGATGCAGCAGAATTTCTGGCGGCAGTGGTCGCGCGATTACATCGGCCTACTACAGCAGCGCACCAAGTGGCAAGCGGCGAAAGGTGCGGGTCTCCGCGTGGGAACGACAGTCCTGATCAAGGACGCGAAACTACCACCGTGCTTCTGGAAACTGGGACGCATCGTCGAAGAACACAGAGGGCAAGACAACATCACCAGAGTAGCAACAATCCAAACGTCGCAGGGAAGAATCAAGAGGGCATTCAATAACATATGTATTCTACCAATAGAAGAAATTATGTAACATGTGCATATATATATCTGTATTGTAAATATCATATAGAAATTTTGCAAACCTAGACATCTATATTATACTTAACCTTAATTTGTAATAAATAAATACATTACCTAAACCCATAACCCGGTACCTAAGTAAAGTGTAGGCTCACAGAGCCGAGGTAAACAAGGTACACCTAGATGAAGTATGTATGCTCTGATCTTTAAGAACTTATCTAATTGTTCAAACGAGCCAATGCTTCATCTAGGGTGGTAACAGAAATCCTGGAACCTCATGAAATCTAATTACAATTGGGACACTTAAGTTCCCCAGGATTTCTGGAACTCATGGGTTAACTGCAAACATCCAAGCCTAGCATTGGATGTCATAGTTATGACATCCAATGCTAGGTTTGGACATAACTATGTAGGCACAACTTTATATAATGTAAACGCTGGCGGCAATATGTTAACAAGCGCCATCTACATGGCTTACTGTGAACTTGGGTTAGGCGCCATCTAGCGGAAAGGTCCAAAACGATATATAGAACGCGATCAAGCATAAAGTACTAAAACTGAACTTTTAGTGTATCGGACCTCCGCACCGTGGCGCTGAACCCAAGTATATATAAGAAAGCAGGAGGCCATTTTGCCGACACTCTTGAGACTTGAGACTAGTACAATTAAACAAATCATTTTTATAATATCCTCTTTTATTGGGCACCCAATTTTACACGTAGTTAACCACTTTCTCCTTGCACTTTGTAATTACGTCCTAGCCTTATGATCATAGCACATAGGTCAAGCATTATAGAAATTGTATGACGCGCAAGCCATTTTCCATTCCGATTCCTATTTTCTTTATTTTATTTTATTTTATTCGGAAAACATACAGTCAGTATATCTACTTAAAAAAACTATTTAGAAACTAAAGACCATTTACATGTTTTCGCATATATATAGCAAAAGTGCTTGTCTGTAATTTGTTAGATATATAAAAGAAAAAGAAAAAATAAAAGAAAAGGCAGAAAGTAGTACTTACAAGTGAACAAAAAAAATATAAAAGAGAAGAAAAAAGCAAAAAGTACCTAATTTAATTATTGACAGAATGAGAACCATCAAACCACGACCTAGACATACTATTTTTGAAGCATCTAGGGCTTGAGTTGAACAAGTCAAGTTCAGGGCAGACAGCCAGTTTATTCAATTCACTTGCTGATCTTATAAAAAACGCGTTTTTCCTATAATTGGACGCACTCGGGGGGATAACAAGGAAAGAAGGTATCCGAACAGATCTATTTGGTACTTTAAGTTGTATTTTCGCCAGCAAGTCAGGGGTATCTATTGAGCTTTGAGCAATTTTGACCAAAACAGATACATCAGCAATTTGACGCCTAACGTCAAGAGGAAGAATATGATGCCTATGACACATTTCATGATAACTTGAATCATAGCACTTTGTCTTAAACTGTACATATTTTAAAAATTTCTTTTGTATTGATTCGAGCCTATCCACATAGATATTGTACCTTGGATTCCAAACCTAAGAGCAATACTCGAGGGAGCTACGAATTTTGAAGACTTTGATATTTTTGAATTGAGAGCAAGTTCTTTTTAAGAATCCTAAGGCTTTATTGGATTTTTTAGTTATATGATTAAT
Source organism: Acrobasis consociella (assembly GCA_963555685.1). NCBI lineage: Eukaryota > Metazoa > Arthropoda > Insecta > Lepidoptera > Pyralidae > Acrobasis > Acrobasis consociella. The sequence goes on along the minus strand of OY743125.1, from coordinate 12,265,346 downwards.
GTGATTTTCATATGTTATTTTTGAATCATGTATTATACCCAAGTCCCGAATCTTCTCCACTTTTTCTAACTGCTGACCTTTTAAAACGTATTTGTGTTCTATAGGTTTTGTCTTTCTTGTAAAAGATATATAAAAAACATTTTTTAGTATTAAGATCTAATTTATTAATAACACAATATTCATCAAATCTATTAAGATCATCTTGCAAGAGCTCACAATCAATTTCACTATCTACTTTTTTAAATATTTTCATATCGTAAACGTATAGAAGTATGTGAGAATTTTTGAAACAAGTTATCACATCATTAATAAAAATATTGAAAAGTAAGGGCCCTAGCAACGAGCCCTGAGGGACTCCAGATGTAACACTCCTCCAGGTAGACGAAAAACCATTTACAGTTACAGCCTGCGAACGGTTTTCAATGTACGAAGTAAACCATCTAAATAGATTGCCATGAATTCCCGCAGAGTGAAGTCTTGTAGCAGTATTTTATGGTCAATGCGATCAAAAGCCTTACTATAATCTGTAAATACCGCATCCGCTTGCCCTCCACCATCCATACTATGAGTAATAAAATCAGTAAAAGATAAAAGATTGGATGTAGTGGAGCGTTGTTTTAAGAAACCGTGTTGCTTTTTATTATATAAAGAAGATAACGTATTATATACTTGGGTATGTACCAATTTTTCAAAAAATTTCATGAATATACATTACTTTGATATCGGCCTGTAATTTTTGATATCATTTTTTCTGCCACCTTTATGTACGGGAGTAATAAATGCACATTTCCATATTTTAGGTACTATACCTTCCTTGATTGATCTGGTAAAAAGAATTGACAGTGGCCTAGTAAGAGCACTTGCACATCCAACAATGAATTTAGGATCTACATAGTCTGGGCCTGCACCTTTGGAGACATCTAACGATGTCAACAATTTAAAAAGTGTATCAGAGTCAATTTTCATGTCAGAAATAAAATTTCCATTCGATACAGGATTTACTGTGCTATGCGAGACAGGATTAGAATTACTTGTATTCGATAAATTAGAGAGGAAAGTGGATTGAAAGTAATTAGCAATGAGATTGCAGATATCCTCATCGGTATCTGCAGAATGATCCTCGTAATGTAAAGATGAAGGTAATGAATTACAGCCTTTATTACTTGATTTTATAAATGACCAAAATAATTATGGTTGCTTAATTATAGCCTCCTCTGTCTGTTTTAAATATTTATCATAACACTCTTGCTCTAACCTCTTCGCTCTTTCTCTTAAAAGATAGTATGCGTCACGGTCTGCTGTATTTCCATATGATTTGTATTTTTTTAAATATTTAAACTTTTCTTTAAGTAATTTTTTTAGAGGGGAAGTGTACCAAGCGGGATATTGACCCAAGGTAATTATTTTCCGGGGTACATACTTATCTCTCAGGCTATATAAATGATTATAAAATACATCTACGGCTTCATCGAGGGAATTATTGTACAGACACGTATCCCATTCAATTTCCTTTAACGATGACTTGATAGCACCAAAATTTGCTTTATCATAATCGTATTTATACCTAGGTTTACTGTTAAGCGTATCTTCATGACAATAATTTTATTTTATTTCTAAGGATTTGTGATGAGGATCTTCAGGTACTAAAGGATCGCTGCAGGAAGTGAGACTTACTTTTTCATTTGATAACACATAGTCAAGGATTCGATTCAAGGTAGTGTTTCTATTAAAATTATATTGATTAAAATTACATTCCACTAGTGTATTGAAAAATAATAATTGCTCTTTTCCTGATATCCCGCTTGGTTGAAGATAACTGCAGTCTCCCTGCCAATCAACATTAGGTAGGTTAAAGTCACCTATAATTAAAAATGAGTCATTTGGACACGAGTTATAAATAGAAGAAAGTTTTTCAGAGAAGTTACTTAATTGTAAATTGAAAGAATTACCTAATTTTTCCTTACATAGGTAAACTGTACATACGTGTAATTTAACGGCCTCCTTATTATGTTTTTTATTTTTTAACGTGACGGTAATCCAAATATCCTCTGCTAATGAACGCCATTCCGGCCGTTCAATAGCTGCCAAGTCTCGATGTACAGCGAGAAGGGTTTTTGTGAATGATTGACAGTCCTGACACTGACAAGTGACAGCTATCGCTGCGTCAGCCAGCAACAAGCCGCGCTCCTATTGCTCGAGCCGATGCGCCCCTATTGGACGCGCGTTATCAGGCATTCGGATAGCTGCATCATTGCTTCGCGCTCGCATTTTACGTTTGGATATTGTGTGGAAATAAATAATAATTAGAGGAAACTAAATTCCAACTCCCCGACACGGCCATTCTGACAGATCATCCGTCCTCGGGTGTCGTATCTAAGATTGAAACATGACGCAAAAAGTAAGTACACCGCTCGGTCAAACCTGACTAAAACAGGCTCCTATACTTCTGTTTTCTCTCAGATTCTTTAATTCTTCCACTTGAAACAAAAGAATAACCATCGTTACCATCGAGCAATTTTCGAAACCAAATCGGATACTTCATAACTTCATTACTGTATGTTCTATGATCACATGTTCTCTTTGCCTCTATCCAGCAAACACTCTTAAAAACCATCGCCTCTATCCGGCGGATACACCAGAACAGTGAACAAAGAACATAATCTCCTCCATCCGGCGGATACCCCAACACTGAACATCACACACAAATGAAATAAGTATTGCTCGACAATTACGATAGCATTATCAATAATCTTTATCATGGGGAAATCATTTGGCATAACGTAATAGTCTGTCAAGTTCCTCTGTCAAGCCTACTTCAAATTACACAACAGCTCTGGCCAGTCCATCGGATATCATGAAAGCTTAGTCTATTGGCCATTACTAATCATGGGTGACTCTGTCCATCGGTCATCATGCCGTCAGCAGTATTATGACTGGTGTCGTTCAATTAAATTAACAGTCGTCATTAAACTTATCGCTTAATTCTTTGAGAAATTTATGACCAACTTCGTATAAGTACTTCTAAACTTTACATTTGATTAATTAAATGAATCTAATAAAATTACTTTATTTTTACGATGTCTAAAAAAGGGCAGTAATTATTGAGTCAGAAGAGATCATCAAACCGCATCAACAACAACTCTAATCAAACCAGCTCAAAATCACAAACGATCAGAATTGCCATCGTTAGCCACCGCGCGTGATAGCGGCGGCTACTGAGTCGCAGCCCTGTGTATATCATGGTGTGGGCGAGTGGTGTGGAGAAGGTAGGATTAAACAGTATTGTTTTGACCGCTCCAAAGCACTGACGTTTTATTTAACTCCACCCCTTCTATTATCAGAAGTGGGATCGTAGTTCGCGTAAATTATTCGCGTAAATTTAAGAACCTACATCTACATGAAAATGAGTAATAAAATAGTTAAAAATAAAAATAAAAGTGAACAATTAAACAAAAAAAAAACAATGAATTGATATTAAGTGAAAACGAGAGTGAGTTGAATAGTGAAATAATAACTTACACGAGCACCAGTAAGGCGATAGCGTTGCCAACTTTTAACCCGAGTGTTGGATCGATTGAAGCTAAGGAATGGAGTGCAGAAGTAGATGCCCTGGTCTTGAAGCACAAATGGGACGACGTGGAAACAATTGCTCGATGTGTACCATTTTTAGCCGGACCAGCACGTGAATTGTACAAAGAATGGACACCAGTAAAGAGAACCTGGCCTGCTCTGAAAGAAGATCTTCAAATAAAATTTTCAAAGTGTCGAGATCTTTGTCGTGATTTCAAAAAGGCGGCAAATATGACAAGTGAACAGTACTCTACTGTTTCTATTTATGCGGCAAAGAAACATAGGATATTAAAGCAATTACGATTACAATTTCGTGAAACTGAAATATTGGAATTAATAACTGGAGGTATTACAGATCCGCATGCAAAATCAATTGCTAGTAGCGCAGAAACTGTAAGTGGGCTATTTGAAAAATTATCCCGAAATATACCAATCTCACCAAATAACATTAAACGTTCTGCATTTGCTGATAATATAGATACTGACAGAGAATTGTTACCAACTACATCCAAGAAATACAGACCGAATACCGAATATAAGCGTTGTCACCGCTGTAATCGAATGGGTCATTTGCAACGTGATTGTCGTACTAGTGTACACAAATTACCCCAAAATATACCAGCTGTTACAGAAATTGATACACAAGTAAACAGGAAGAAGCAAAACAAATGTACATTTTGTTTCAAGACTGGACATCTGGCCGAGGATTTTTGGACAAAGCAGAGAGTTGACAAAGGACAAAAACGGTCTGCTGGCAAAGATGTAAACAGCAATGGCAAGGTATGTACAACACCTGTTATAATTAATGGTATACTTGTTCATGTATTAATTGACAGCGGAGCGTCGTGTTCATTAATAAGGGATACTGTGGCACGATCTGTAAAGGCCCATTGTCAACCATTTATGATTCACATTTCTGGACTTTCTGATACAATTCTGATTTCAAATGCGAAAATAGATGTCATCTTGCAGTTGGAAAATATTAGTTTAGAGGCAACTTTTCATATAGTTCAAGACAAAGAAATATGCTATGAGGCTATTCTTGGTAGAGACGCTATAACCACAAATTATATCATGTTCATAACAACATTGAGCGGCACAATAGTTAAAAGGCGGGATATAGTTCAAAGTACTGAAAGTGTTTATAACATTGAGGACTTCATATCCAATTCGTTAAATAAAGTCCCAAGTTACATACAAGTCGAGCTTCGGAAATTGTTAAATAAACATTCGAGTCTTATCGCTTTAAACAATAACATACGAGAAATAAAGACTGCCGTCATGACTATACGGACGACAACAAACGAACCCATTGTTTACCACCCATATCGAATGTCTTTCTCTGAGCAAGAAAAAGTAAGAGCGATTGTGACCGAACTTTTGAATAATAACATCATTCAAGAATCCACTTCACCGTATGCGTCACCAGTTATACTTGTGAGAAAAAAAGATGCAAGTGACAGATTGTGTGTAGATTATCGCGCTTTGAATAGATATCAAGGTGACTCTGCGATTATCAGGTCGGTCTACACTCCATTTATTATTATTTTGTAACCAAAGAAGTACCTAGAAACTTAAAGTATTTCTCCGTGGTGATCAATCATACAACTCCTATCGTACTAGATGCTGTGAATACTAAGTGCAAATGATAATTATTTAAAGTGTGGTATGTAGGGGGTCAAATTTAGAACCTGCCCTGAATTAAGTGTATTTAGACTGAGCTAGAATATTGTAACGGCAAATTTGCACTACCCTACATTTGGTTATATCATATAAGTGTATGTACTTAATTTAGTTACCTATTATTTGTGAAAATATAAGTATTGATGGTCGATTACATTTTATTTAATACCCCATAGGAGCCAAAGTCCTCAAGGAATTTATATATATTTTATCAGGGGTTGCCCACCTTGCCGGGTATTTTAGAATAAACAGTGCAGTTAATGAGTCCACTGGGTTTTCTCCTTTCTTTTTAGTTCACGGTAGGGAACCGGTTGTAAATGGGTCTTTCTACAGAGACACCGATGCTGAGTATGAAGTAGCTATGCCTCGGGATGAGTACGCCGGGGAATTAGGTTGTTTAAAGGATATTTTTGTTCAGGTACGGTTGCAGTTGTTAAAGGCACATGAGACTAGTTCTAAACATTATAATTTACGCCGTAGACCGGCTAAGTTTTCGGTAGGGGATATTGTTTGGAAACGCTGTTATCAGCAAAGTGATGCAGCGAAATTTAGGATGGCTAAACTAGCGCCCAAGTACGAAAAGTGCAGGGTAAAAGCTGTTTTGTCCCCACTGGTATATGAATTGGAGAGATTAGATGGTCATCCAATTGGGTCTTGGCATATTAAGGACCTGAAAAGCCTTAATTTTTTTTCTTTGGTAATATTGGTGAACAGTAGTCGTGCGGTCCGCTTGTGTTTTCCTGGCTCACCGCATCGCCACTGATTAGACAGCAGCCATTTTGTTGTGTCGAAGTGTTATGGTTGTGTGTGTTTGTGTTCCGTGGACGCACGACCCGCCGCCATTTCGCGTGCTCATCGTGCCGCCACGATGTACAACCGCCAGCTTGCGCACGGAGACTACAACAATCGCATTAGGGTTTAAATGGAAATACATTTAAACACTGTTTTGAAAGGACGTGGTGAACAGGCTTACTGTTTCACTACTACGCATGTAAGTATGATGTATGAATGAGCAATGCAAGATGAAGCTTGAACACTATAGCGCTATGGTGTTAAAAGTATGAAGGACAAGATTGATGTATGAATGTTTTAGAAGGAGCGAAAGCTGTCTGTCGAAATATGTCACCAGTTATCTGTTGGTTGGAACCTAGGTTGTTTTGTCGTTATCTACTGTTTTTTTGGTTTTGCCATGCTAAAGCTGGTATTTTGTTAAGGTTTGACAGTAAGAAACGATTTGTAGGACATTTGGTCTGAATTTATTTATTTTTTTTCGCTGATTTCAGTGGTTGTCGAGCAGACGTGTTCGACTTTTGGTTTTGCATCATAGTCCAGAAGGGTTATGGTGTGTAGAACAGGTTTTGTTCAGTTTTGGTTCCTCCAACTTTAGCTTTGTTTTTTTTTTTTCTCGTTGGCAGTGTTCTTGCTCGGAGTCTCACTGCTTCATTGGGTAAGGAGTTTTGTTTAGTGACACATGCATGCGTGTCAATTTTACTAGATACCTTTTCGTAAGGTTTTGGAATTTTTTGTTGGGTTGTTAGCTCTTTTGGAGCAACTTCCCCATGCTAGTCTGGGGGTAACGAAAGACTTAGAATGTACCAGCTGCATGTCTTCCCGTGTAGTTCGTAAGAGGCGAGCGGGGGATGGGGTCGCAGGGATGGAAGTCTGGGTTTTGGGTGGTGTTGTTGTTTTGTTTTTTTACTCCCATCCCTGAATCACAAGCCCGGGTTTTGGTGTGCAAGGTTTAGCACTTTTGTTTTTTTTGTTTTTGACGTGACAACGTCTTATAAATTGGTTTGCCGGGTGACACTTCAAGAAACTGCGTTACGCTCCGCTCACGTTATGCGCTCACAATGAGAGCGAGTGAGAGGCACGCGTCCCTTCCACTCGGGCATGGTTAGCCCGCCTAAGAGCGAGAGAGACAGACATAAAAAGTCGTTGTCACGTAAAACTTTCGCCCGTATACCGACTTTACAGGCAACCAATTTTTTTTTTTGACTATCGGTACCATCATATTTTTAGAATACTTTACAATACCGTTTGGTATACATTCAGTCCGGAATTGCAAGCCCAGTTGATGGCTGCGTCGGCTGGTCTTGTAGTTTCTTTTTGTTGTTTTACCCTTCAACTTAGTTCTTTTCTTTTTTTTCGGTCGCTGAGGGCAGCGAGCGGTTCTCCGGTGTCGAGCCTTTCCCTACGAGGGGGGGTATTGTCACGTTGTGATTTTTTTTATTCACGGAACGAAACCGTGAATGGGTTTATGGTCGTGGCTGTATAGAGTTTGTTCTTATGCCATGTTTGCTTCTTCAATGTCAAATGTCACTTTGACATTGGTAGGGTTATGACGTATGACGTTTCCTCAATTTGTGGGAATATTAATTTTGTTTGTTCATATTTGCACAACAATAAGTAAACAAAATTGCAAAATACAGATATATTTTTATTTAAATGTTCATTCAAATACATCGTAGGAGTTGTGATACAGTTTCTGCATTGTTATTCGCCTCGAAGAAGGCCAGCAGTGGATTGTCGTCTGTTGCTTTTGGGAAAACCTCCCGTGATAATGTAGAATCGGTTTTAAATAACGGCAACTAGAAAAGAGCGATTTCCGGACTCGTGGAGGACAAAGGTCGGAACCATGTCGCCGCTTCACGTTTTATTTGTCTGGAGAAAACGTCTTAAGCCTTTTGTTCTGGGCTCTGCTGGCAGAAAGAAAATCTTTAAAAAGGTTTCGCTGGTACGTATTTGGAACATAACCTGTCGTTGGAAAATTCGACTGTCACATGTCTGATGTCGTAGACTGAATTTCTTATTGTCCTTTTCAGCTCAAGAATATTTCTGCAGAGCTGGGATGGTTGGGATCCGTTGTTCTAAAAAACCCTTAGAAAATTGGAACAGGTGAGATATTTTCTTTGTCCTAAGACAGGCAAGCCACGAAGGTAAATGCCTACCTACATTTCTCATTGTCAGACATTAACCGTGAATTTTCTTTGTTCCAGCGGAGTGGGATTTTGATTACAAATTTTTGAATTACACATTTTGATTTACACATTTTGATTTACATCTTCATTTTCCTTTGGATTCAATCTCCTAAGAAGTCTTTCTTCATATTGTTTTGTCTTCCGCTGGTTGCAAGGGATGAAATCTTGGGCCATGCTGTTGTAAGAGGTTGACGTCTCCGAGCAAGACTTAATTTATCAAGGTGACTCTGCGATTATCAGGTCGGTCTACACTCCATTTATTATTATTTTGTAACCAAAGAAGTAACTAGAAACTTAAAGTATTTCTCCGTGGTGATCAATCATACAACTCCTATCGTACTAGATGCTGTGAATACTAAGTGCCTATTCGCAAATGATAATTATTTAAAGTGTGGTATGTAGGGGGTCAAATTTAGAACCTGCCCTGAATTAAGTGTATTTAGACTGAGCTAGAATATTGTAACGGCAAATTTGCACTACCCTACATTTGGTTATATCATATAAGTGTATGTACTTAATTTAGTTACCTATTATTTGTGAAAATATAAGTATTGATGGTCGATTACATTTTATTTAATACCCCATAGGAGCCAAAGTCCTCAAGGAATTTATATATATTTTATCAGGGGTTGCCCACCTTGCCGGGTATTTTAGAAGGCTGTTACCAGCCAGGGCACCCCGTGATAGTATACGAACGCCTTGTTTTCAGGAAAAACTATTACAAGAGATACATTGTTCTTTCGTTTATGTGTTGATTTGACTAGCTCATTTCCAGGGCTACAAGATAGATAGATAGATAAATGATTTATTTGCTCTTTGTACACACAATATACATAATTATTATGAGGTAAGGTAATTACAAATTTTAATACTTACAGCTAAACATGCATTTGTATGGCACAGTGTACAAAAGGGCTACAGCTCAGCTAAACGCTACCCCCTAGGAGTAACAACTGATTTTCAGCTGGCGCCCTTGAGAATGCGCGAACAAGATTCCAATCACAAACAATAAATTTACAATTCTAACGCATTATAAAAATTTAACATACAAAAAATATTACTTATAATAATACTGGCCAGAAACACAATAATTAAATTGAAAATATCAAATTAGAATTAACCTTCAATATATATTCAATTAAATTATATTATTTCAATTAAATTAGATTAAGACATAGAATTGGGTGTTGATCCCAATTCTATATCTTAATCTAATTTTTTTTTTACAGTACACACTCATTAATTTAGAAAAAAAAATGTAACATTTGACATAACTGCATAAAACACTAATATACAAACACAAAAAGACGTAGCCAATAAAAAGCTAAGTATGAAGGGCATAAATTCTACTGATGCGGTAGGCAAAGCGTTTGGACATATCTTTTTTTGCATATCCAAAAGGTGTAATTTATACAATCTTTTTAAAGTAAATTTTGATGTGACGTTTCTGATTGGTGGAGAAATGTTATTCAAACACTTTGCCGCCGCATATCTGAAACTACCCCTGAATGCCACTGTCTTGTGTCGTTGTAATGAAAGCACGGGACGCGTAGACCTCGCATGATGTTGTGACAAGAAAAGTAATTTTTCATGTAAATACTCTGGCTTTTGAAATTTAATTATGTCAAACAACAGGCTAGCGAAGTGTAGCTGTCTACGTGATTCCATTGAGAGTAAAGAGGCCCTATTTAAAAATAGCGTAATGTGACTTCGGGGAGGGATGTTAAAGCAGAAACGAAGACATAAGTTCTGCACTCTTTGCACCAAAAGCTTAGATCTACATAGAAGTCGTGGCCCGTAAACTAGATCTCCCCTCTCTCACAAATAATGAGACGTGACTCTACAGATAGATAGTTGCGAATTTGGTACAGGAGGTACAAACGATAGAAGCAACTTTTTACTAAACTAGACAGATAGGCCTCAAATCTTATTTATTTTTTATTTTATTTATTTAACTTTATGACAAAAATTGTAACAGGCGGACTTAAGGTCCAGGGCCTTTTCTACCAGTCAACCTACTGGTGATGCCGAAAAAAGCTAATTTTGGACGACAAGACACATTCTAATTAACTCTTTAAAAATGGTATCAAAAACAAATTTAACTACAATTTTATTAATACATCTATATTAAACTAACAAAAATAAACTTAAATAGTAATATATATGTATTCATAAACATACATGTAAATAATACACAAATATGGCATAAAAAATAAAACCTACATAAACTACATAAATATGTATGACAGTTGGTGAAGATAATGAGCGCGCACAGCACTCTTAAACTCTTGGCGACTAGGGGCTTTCAAGATATCAACGGGACGGGCGTTCCATAGCATCACGGCTTGTTTGGTGAATGAATGATCAAAAAACCCACTCCGGCTGCGAGGCACATCAAGAAGAAGATTTTTGGAAGAACGAAGAACTCTGAGATGGGTATCACCCAGGAAAGTGAACTTGTTTTTAAGATACGGAGTTTTTAGGTCGAAGAGTGTTGATTTATAATATTTAACTAGCTGTTGCCCGCGACTTCGTCAGCGTGGACTTTAGTTTATAAGAATCTTTATTTTGATATTTTAATAAAACCGGTCAAGTGCATATCAGGTCACGCGCAGTGAAGTGTTCCGTAGTTGTGAATTTCGACTTAGAATTAAAACTAAAGATTTCATCATCATCTCAGCCCTTCTTCCGTCCACTGCTGAGCATAGACATGTCTTCGTCGACACATCTCGGTCCTGTGCTGCTCACATCCAGGTGTAACCCGCGACTTTGATTATTTCGTCAACCCATCGCATGGGCACCGTCAGGCCAGTTGCCCTGCCTAGTGCTACTGTAAGTTCATGACCGTTACCAAATTACAGCTTCTTGGTACTAATTATCTCTAAGTAAAACCACGGACAGAGAGACAGACAGAAATGGCGAAACTATAAGGGTTCCTTCTTTACTACGATCACACATTATCTCTAGTCACAGTCTAAGTCGATCGGAATTTTGACTATTAATATCGTTTTTTGCCAGATATTTCGACGGCCCTTCTGCCATCATGGTTCTGCCAGCATGGACTGTAAACTACATGTAAACTTACACTGTTACCGAATGTTACTGCTACGCCGTGGGTCTCTCTAATACAAAATATTTATGCAATACGTAGTGACTTTGCTAATATTTCATTCATCTTCCGTCTTTTGGCGTCAGTTTCCACATCACTAATCTGTTGTAGCTCTCTGCAGCGAACTGCTGCCACCGTCTATACGTATCACCCCCTCTCCCCCACCCTCCCGATGTGGCGGTGCAATGGTAAGCCTTGTCAAACATGTCTTTCGCTAAGCGGGAGATGAAAGTCGAGAAATAAGCATTTCTACTTTAAGTCCCGACGGATGACGGCGTTCCTTAAGTAACCTTAAACATAGGTTTTCTTAAGATCGCCTTAATCATGAGCCGCGTCCGTAGCTGGAAGCGAGAGGAAAGTACTGGATAGACCTTCCCCCGGGCCATCTTCACTATCGTCACCATTCTATTGATGTGGACTTTCAAGCTGAGGCATCTGCCAAACTTTAGATACCTCCAGGTATTTGACGTGCCAGTGTCTCGGCACATTTTACCAGTAGAGATTCAAGGATGGAAGGAAGTTAGTGTTCTCTGAGATCAATGTCTGCTTAGTGTTCACTAAGAACCTCCGTTTGAAGAGTTTCTCGGGTAGGGCGTCCTATACGGCTGTTTAGAGGTTTGGAGAACTGAAAAATGACCATGATCTTTCGTTCCTCAGGGAAGGAGGTCACAATACTAAGTAGTCTTGGTATGGGTGTTCCACACATTTTTATTGCAGTGCCTAACCTAAATTTAACCTAACCTTTTTTCCCTAACCTTTCTTCTTACGTGAGGAAAAGGTGCCTTTCGGCCACAGGAAATCGGACGGTTATGGCTCTCACTCACAAAAAAACTCATGGTGACATAACGGCGTTACCGCTTTTGCCAAGGCCGTGTGCTAAATCTTGCTCCAAAGACCTGGTATACGGCGACCGCTTATCAGCGGCTTCGGCTGAGCTCATTCTAGGTACTCTCTCAGCTATCGAGAGGAGCTGAGTGGCCTGCGCGGTGGTACATCGGCCTTCAATTTTATCCGCTAGGGTAAAGACGCGTGTTGACACAAATGCTCCTTTCAACCTAGAGGACCGTTTTTGTGGAGCGACGGAATCCCGTTCCCATCGCCCGACTGGCCCACGTCATGGAGGCAGCAGTTGCGCCTCTTTTGCGCGGGAAAAATCCCTTCGGACACCTTGCCAGTAACGGGAGACCGGTATGGTTATGTGGCGTTTACCACTAAAAACTCCGCGGTGTTACCTCTCAGCCACTATGGGCCAGCCCCGGCGCGGCGACCGCTATGGTGGTCCGTGACTCGCTCACTGCACCCTATGCTTTAGTCAGAGGACATCCCCTGAGCCTAACCTAATACTTCCTATTTTGATTCCGTTTTCTATTTTCGCGCCCACAATCATGCTAAAAATGGCCGTTTCGTGGCGTTGGGTCTTGTGGCCCTAGGTTCTGTGTATTTTTAACAGCGCCATCTATCGGTGACCAAAAAAAAACTAATAAAAACACTCCGAAAACATCAAAATAGTAAATTTTAGGGTTCCGTATTCCGTACCCGAAGGCTAAAATCGGGACCCTGTTACTAAGACTCCGCTGTCCGTCCTTCCGTCCGTCTGCCTGTCTGTCACCAGGCTGTTTCTCATGAACCGTGATAGCTAGACAGTTGAAATTTTCATAATGATGTAATTCTCTTGCCGATATAACAACTAAAAATAGAGTAAAATAAATATTTAATTGAGGCTCCCGTACAACAAACGTGATTTTTTATAGATAACGGGACGGAGCCCTTTGTGCGCGAGCCCGACCTTCACTTGGCCGGTAATAACCTTTATTATTTTATAAAAACCTTAATATAAAATTGACAAAAGTTTTAGCCAATGCTACTGTACAGTTTATTTCATAGCAAATTTTCGAACAAAAATCTTTGACGTGATTCTTTAAATTGATATAACTTTTTTATTTATCAACGGATTTTAATGAAACAACCACTTCATTTAAGGTGAAACTTATTTAAATACATAAATGAAAATCGCAACCGAAGTTGTTCAGCCGTTTCTGAGATTAGCGTCTACAAACACAGTTTTTCGAACAAAAATGTTTGACGTGATTCTTAAAAATTGATTTAACTTTTTCATTTATGAACGGATTTAAATAAAACAAACACTAAATTTTAAGTGAAACTTATCACAATATTTCAATGAAAACCGCAAACGAATCGGTTCAGCCGTTTCTCAGATTAGCGTGCACAAACGCACAGACAAACAGACAAACCGACAAACAGACAAAAATTCTAAAAATCATTGTTTTGTGTTCTGTTGCGTTGGTAAAAGCCCCAAAAATATTTTTACTCATTTATCTACCATGTACAGACAGCGATCGGTTACGATTTTATTATATGTATTGATTGATTATCTACCATGTACAGACAGCGATCGGTTACGATTTTATTATATGTATTGATTGATGATTTGCAAAAATCAATCTTTATTTTTCAATATGGCAATACTAAAGCAATCAAGTTGCTGTCTTTATTTAGTTGCAACGCCCAGTTGTCTCGTTCATTCCGTTACAGACTGTGCTAGGCGTCAGACGTATACACTTCCAAGTAAAAGTGAAAATAATATAATTTCATAGTTCACTGGATAAATAGTAGTTTAAATTTAGCCCATACCGAGTTGTTATTCCAACAGGTTATTATGAACCCAGTTTACGCATAAGCCATTTTAAATATCTAACTAAGAAAAATATCTTAATTCGCAAATTTAAAACCGTTGCTCGTGCTTTACGATGGATTTAAAAGAAAAAAAAATCGTAACCATTTGATGGCGAGAAATACAGCTTTTCGAAATGTATTGAAAATGAATAATACTGTTACTAAGTGAATTGTGTGTGTGTTACTTTGTGATTTTAACGTGTGTTACTAAGTGAAATAAATGTGTTAGACATGTGTGATTAACCCTTAATTTGGCACTGTATGTACTGTCATACAAGAAATTAAAAAAAATATTTTGTATGTAATATCTTATTTTATCAGTAATAAATTAATTTTATAATATGACAACTATAATAAAAATTAAGAAGAAAATAAAATCTGGTACATGGCAACACTGATTTTGACATGACGGATACAAAATGGCGACCCGGCAGAAGTCATCTGTGCTGTCCAAGGTATTTTATATTATTTTTATTATTATTTCATAGGTTTTGACTTGTGTGGCGGTAAATATATAATCTTGATAATATAACTGAATGCTAAACGTAAAAACTTTGACGTTATTTCACTTTGCTACAGAGTTATTTCGTCACTAACTTGATGTATGGTGTGACATACACTGCCAAGTGGCTGACACAATACTGTCCATATGGTTTGTATGTCGTGGCATACATCGCCAGGTTAGGGGTTTAGTTTTGCTTGCTTTGGGTTTTTCATAACAGCATGCTTTTTATTTGTTTTCGGTAGCAAAAGCTTCATACTCGTGGTGGCAGAATTTTAGCGCTTGTACCTGCTGTGAATGCACCCTCTGACGACAGTGAACAGTCTGAGCCCGAAGATGAATTATGCCTGCACAGCCCGCTTTCTGAGTCCCCCTTAAGTTCCCCTGCACCTTCCATAGATAGTTCTTTGGAAAATCTTAATATTCTAGATGATTGTGAAGAATCTGGCAGTGAAAATGCGCAACTTACACCTATTTTCGACACCGTTTACGCAAGCCCTTCTTTAGAACCTAATTGTAATGAAGTCCCTGTACTAAGTGAAATACCTACGCTTCCGACTACTCCCGCTACTCCAGCATCTCCCGTCATACCTGCACAACTTGAACAATCTGCTAATAATGGTACCACCCCTAGATCACATATGCGTTCCATAAAACAACATAATATGCCCTCAATGTCTCGTTTTACTCGAAGTAAAAGATCACGTCGGTCCACTGTCACGGTTACTGCAAGTAAAAGAGTCAAAAGGGTTCCAAAATTTGCTTTGAGCTATCAGTGGAAGAAAGCTGTTTTTCAACATAGCGCTACTACGGAAGAAGACACTGATTATAATGATATTCCAGACCAATTGGATCCAGTGGGATATTTTCACAAGTTTTTCTCCTTAGATATTTTAGGAGATATTACTTCGCAAACTAATGCTTACGCAGTATCAAATACTGGACGTTCAATTGGACTGACTGAAGATGAACTACGTGATTTTCTAGCAATACATATTATTATGGGTGTTGTAAGTATGCCTGCATATACTGATTATTGGAGCTTACGATACAGATACAATTTAATAGCAGATGTGATGCCATTGAAACGCTATCAGCAAATCCGCCGTTATTTACATTTTGCAGACAATAATATGCAAGATTCTGATAGATATTTTAAAGTGAGACCATTGATCCAAAAAGTGAGAGAAAATTGTTTAGCATACGACACTGAAAAGAAGTATAGCATCGATGAAATGATGATACCTTACAAAGGTACCAAGGCAGGTAAAAGGCGTCAATATATGAAAGATAAACCCAACAAGTGGGGGTTCAAAAACTATGTTCGTGCTGGGGTATCTGGCATGATTTATGATTTTCTTTTGTACGGTGGCGAGGATACGTTTAGATTTAATACATTTACAGACAAGGAAGTCTCTCTTGGATTTGGAGCTCAGATTGTTATAGCTTTATGTAAAAGTATTAAATCTAAGCCAGCCTTCATTTTTTGTGATAATTTTTTTACCTGTCCTGAGCTATTTTATATTCTTAGAGAAGACTACGGAATTTTTACCTTAGGTACTATCAGGAATAATAGATTGAGAGGAGCTGAAGCAGTTCTGCCGACTGAAAAAGAAATGAAAAAGAAACCCCGCGGTAGTTACGCTCAAGTAGTTTGTGACGAAAATCGATTGGCAATTGTAAGATGGAATGATAATAAAGCAGTAACACTGATAAGTTCTTATGCGGGTGTCGAGCCTGTAAGCACAATCAAGAGATACTGTAAAGAATCGAAAAGCAAAGTCGATGTTGATTGTCCCCATATTGTAAAAGAGTACAATAAGCATATGGGCGGGGTTGACTTAGCCGATATGCTTATTGCACTTTATAAAACCCCTTTCAAGACTCGACGTTGGTATATTGGGATATTTGCTCAGATAGTGGATATTTGCATAAATAATGCATGGCTACTGCATAGAAAAGATTGTTCCAGGTCACATAAACGGCATTTGAGTCTAAAAGATTTTAGATTTGAGATTTTTGATGGTCTGAGAAAATGTGGACGGTCAGAAAAATCTGAAAATCAGAAAAAACGTGTACCGCAGGCCAACCCGACAGAATCCTCACGATATGACAATGTTGGTCATTTTATGACAATGACCACTCAAGGTCGATGTAGGCTATGTTCTAAATTGACTACGGTTATATGTATAAAGTGCCAAGTTCGGCTTTGTTTCGTAACTGGAAAAAGTTCTAGAAACTGCCAACTTGATTATCATATTCGATCATAAAAGCACTGTGTTTTATTCTTGGCAATGTATGTCCCAGCATACAGCTCATTGAAGTCATCATTGGTAACGTATTTGGCAATGTATGCTGTGGCATACATATATTTTCAAAAAAACTGTAATGTCTGGATTTTTTTTTGTATTTTTCCGCTATCATTTGTTACGTCTAAAACCCAATTTCAATAAAAAAAAAATAAAAAAATGTGTTTTTTTTCTGTGCCAAATTAAGGGTTAAATGTTTGTGATAGTGATCCAATTATACAATTTGCGAAAGAATAGCTCGGCGATGGGTGTTTTGCACAATTTGGAAACTCTTTACGAACCTTAGAGTATCGACGGACTGGGTAGTAGGCGTTACAAAAAAAAAAAAAAGAAAACGAGAATTATTGTCCGTCAAATAACTACCAACAAAAGATAATAAAAGTTTTGCTTTTATGGCTGAGAGTCGAGACTACCAATTTTATAACACATTAAATTGGATTTTGGTTCATCAAAATAAACTAACAGAGAAGTATTTTCGTTACATATAACCTTAAAATATTTCAATTGCTAAACACTATAAATTTATTTCAGATACCAAAAAGGGAAATGTTGCCAGCAAAATGGGCATTGGAGGAGCAATAGAAGCCATGCTATACTGCCCTGAGGCACTATAGAGTTGGCTGTTGATCTCGAAGGTACAACAATTCGGCGAGTGAGGCATCGAAATATGTAAAGACGATAAAACATTAATAAAAGGTATGTGAGTTAATAATTTTATTGTTTTAAATTTTGCGGTGTCTGCGAATGTATGCCACGCGGTTTTCCAAGTGTATATGTTGGCTCTAATAAATATAAATTATGCCATCAGCGCAGCGCCTAGGCCACGCGAAAAATATTTTTTTTTGAGTTGATAACTAATAAAATGGTAGATGACATTGATCAAATCAAAAGTGGTACCGAGTGACAATATATTATGTGAGGCTGTATATATGGGAAACAGAGTAGACTACCATTCAATCAGACTAAAGATAAAATATATGTTGAACGACTATTATGTGTTGTACATTTCGGGGTGTGTGGCCCAATCACTCCTACAACAATCAAAAAATAATAATATTTTGTTTGGTTTGTTGACCAATTTACTCATTGCTGTATTATGTATCAATAAAAAAAAATCGGACATTTTCCTTGCTCTTAAAGGTTTTGTTACTAAAAGCGAAGCTAATTAATTAAAAAATTTTTTTTTTTATATTATTATAACAGTGGGTTGTATTTATCCACTGAAATGAAAATTGTGTTGAAATGGGAAGTACTTACCACTTCTTAGTTTCAAAGATGCCACAGTTAAATGGCGTTGCAGAAAAAAAATGGTAAGATCTACTGAGAAAGCTTAGCGTTTTATGATTAATGGTGCAAGTCTAGAAAAAGTATTTTGGGTGAGACAGTCTTACTTTAAAGGCTTTTGATTTAACTATTCATGTGCACAATAAAACGAGTAGATAAAACAAAATAGATGTAATCATGAAAAGGTTTTTTTGTATGATATAAACCAAACAGGTATAAAGTTTGGAATTCAAATTACGAAAGGTTTGTAACTGTCAGGTATGGCATTGTGGATGAGACAATCTAGGCCTACATGGCAATCTGAAGAGAATAGTCGAAATTCTCATGATAGTGTTAACATTTTCGGAAATTCTGGAATAGTCTCTTAACAACTGACAGACAGATATACTATATAAATCTGATGATTATTAACTGAGAGGTCTAAAGTCAGATATACCCAATAAATCTGATGATTATTAACTGAGAGATTTAAAATCAGATATGCTTTATAAATCTGATGATTATTAACTAAGAAATCTAAAGTCAGATATACCCTATAAATCTGATGATTATTAACTGAGAGATTTAAAATCAGATATGCTTTATAAATCTGATGATTATTAACTAAGAAATCTAAAGTCAGATATACCCTATAAATCTGATGATTATTAACTGAGAGATTTAAAATCAGATATTCTTTATAAATCTGATAATTATTAACTGAGAGATCTAAAATCAGATATGCCCTATAAATTTGATGATTATTAACTTAATCTAAAATCAGATATGCTCTATAAATCTGATGATAATTGACTGAGAAATCTAAAATCAGATATGTCCTTTAAATCTGATGATTATGAGAGTTCTCATAGGTTTAGTTCGCAAAATGAACCACGACATAATTAAATTGGAATAACCAAGGGCTAAAGCTTGTGATAATTCATTAGTGGTTACGGATACTAAAAGAACAGGTATTGTTAAAACTTGAAAGAGTGATAAGCTTGAAGGTCGTCCCCTATTTCGTGTAGGAAAAATGATCACCTTATCTGTGCTTAACCAATCTTGTGTAAACCGAGAAATAAGAAAACTCGAGATGATAGAGTTCAGTAGGAAAGCGCAATTAGTACTAATTCAATTTTCTTTTGACAAATAATACAGGGAATATAGTACCAAATCAATGCAATAATTTTTACTATTAAAATTGATGAATTTGGAGAACCTTTACGATATTGGACCTATAGCCAGAGGTTTCAGTAAAAACAAAAATATATCTAATAGACTATGATGAAACCTTTGCACCTGTTGTAGGAATAACTAGGTGATTTTAGATTTATAATTAGTTTTGCCGATCAACATTACTTTTTAGTCCACCATATGGACGTTAAATCCTAAAGGGGAACTAAAGGAATTTGACATAAAAAAAAATTCAAGGGCGTGGCAAGCAAAAATAATTGATTTTGTAAACTGAATAAAGCATATGTGTTGACTATTGAAGCAGGCTGCTAGGTGCTGGCTTGGAGTTTTTGAGCTGTCATTTAAAGAAAAGGCCTTCAGAATTCATTAGTTGATAGATACGTTTTTGTATATGATTTGTTAAAAAAGTACTTTATAAGTAAATTTGACATGAAAGATTTTGAATTGTTTCTTGGTATTAAAATTACTTGATATGATAATGAAATAATGTTAGAACAAAGTGCAATTCTAACTAAATTTATAATGCAGGATTTCAATCCTGTAAATACTCCTTTAGAAAATTAATTATGAAGCATTAAATTCTGTTTCAATATATAATGCTATATGTCGTAATTTAAAAGGATCTCCTAAAACTGATTTCGTTATAAGTTAATATAATAATCAGGTATTCAAATAAAAAATAAAAAAAGATAATATGGTAATGTATTTAAAGAGTGCTTAGCTACGAGTGTTTAAAAGGCACAGTTGACTTAAAGTTAAGTTGTTAAAGGTGTGACTATAACAATATACTATATTTATTCTGATTGGCTCGGAAATAGTAAAAATGACAGAAAAAGTACAAGTGGGTATTTCTTTCAATTATTTAGGCATTGTTCAGTAACCTGGAGAGTAGTAATATTTATGGGAAGGCTGTATCACATATTCCGAAGGAACCTCTCCGTTTCACTCCGCTGTCCGTTCCATCAGAATATGTGATACAGCCTTCCCAAAAATATTACTTAAATTTCAAATCACCAATAATAAAAACTTACAATGAAATCCGAGTCACTTTCGTACATTCACGCTCGCGCAGAATGTACGAGCCTTCATTCACGATAGTTATCCAGGATCCTCAATATTATTAAGTTTACAGAGTCACATTGTATCACAATATTCTGATGGAATTGCTCCGTTTCACTCCGCTGTTCGTTCCATCCATGTATATAAATCGTAACTTTACAAATGAATAACATTCACTCTTTATCAGCCTTCGTAATTAAAACAATGAAATTCGTTAAACAATCGCAAACTTTACAACTGAGCAGAGCATGTCCAGATGAAGAGGTAGTTATTTCCCGCCATGGAGACCTGCTACCTAATACTATCCGCTATATTATTTGTGTTCCTTCGAATTGTGGGAAAACTAATGTAATTATAGGTCTTCTTTTACATGAAAATGGATTACGTTAAAAAACATTTATCTTTATTTAAAAACATTATATCGACCCAAATATGTGTATTTAGAAAATATTCTTAATTTAGTGTCAGATGTGTCATTTGCAAAATATAAAGACAGTGAACTTATTCTTAGCCCTCGTGATGCAAAACCATACTCCATTATCATTTTTGATGACGTTGCATGTGAGAATCAATCCAATATGAGGGATTACTTCGCAATGGGAAGACATAAATTTATCGATTGTTTTTACTTGAATCAAACGTACAGTAAGATTCCGAAACAACTAATAAGAGATAACGCAAATCTTTTGATATTATTTAAACGGGTGCGTATTGCTTGATATAATTACATTTTATATATTTACATTTTAATAACGTTCATAAGATATAATGTTAATTTGACATAATCATTAAGGTATATATTTTTAATAGCTATAATATTCATTACATTTTCATTTTAAAAAGCATAAAATCATTTATATAACGTTTATGTACACTAAACATCACCTGTTATACAACTTGTGCGGTATACAGGACAAAAAGTATATCATTCAAAATGTATATTGTTGAAAAGACATATCATTCAAAACATATAACTATCAAAATCATATTGTTTAGAAGATATATGACTTAAAAACCATACCATCTAAAAAGTATAGACAGGCAGACGAAAATAATTCAAATTTGGGAAATCTCATAAACTTTAACTTTCTTATAAAAAAACTCAAGGTATAGGATAGGTTTATAAAGGTGCAAAGTTTAAACAAAGAAGTAGGCAATGTCCATTAAGATATTTTATTACATAAAAGAAACTGTGAATAAGATACCCAAAAGTTGGGCAAACATAAAAATAAAATATCTAAATTTGTCAGTAAACGATTAGATTAGTAAAAAAATCTGACTAGAAATTAGTAAAAAAAGAAGTCATATCATAAAGGCTACAAAAACTAACCAATTTTTTTATTAACAAAAAAATCTTGCCAATTGCCAAGCTATGAAAACAAATTTTTCACCCAAGCCTTAAGGTATGAAAAATTTGGTTACACATACAAAATGCGCGCGCATTTTGAATGTGTAACCAAATTTTTCATACCTTGGGCCTGGGGCGAAAAATTTGGTTACACATTCAAAATGCGCGCGCATTTTGTATGCGCCCGTAGATACGGCGTATGTTTTTAGAGAGGGGCCGTCGCGGCGATACGGCTTTGGGCTCTTATTGGCTAATTCGGAGGTCTAATCGTATATCTATAGATCTATAGGTACCTAGTCGGCAGTAGAGGTTTTAGGGTAGGGCGTGGTTGGGAAAATGACTTTGACTTTGCATATCAGCTGTGGCTATATTTACTTAGTACCCCTTATCCCCCTCAGTACAAGTTTAATGGTCCTACCTAGCTCAATCAGTGTGATTTCTTACTATATAACTATTTACCTAAGTATTTAGCAGTTACTTAAATGATTGAACAATAATAATTGTTCGAGGACATAAACATAACCTAACCTATAGGATGCTCCGGAACTTCAAGAGGTTTCAAAGGTAAGCGATTTGTAAATTTTGTTTATATAAAAAGTATATATACCTATATCCCTACTTAGCCTCATACCTAAATTGCCTCATAAAATTTTCTATATTTTTACAGATATTAATTATTGCTCTTGCATTTTATGCAAGGGCCGTTACCAGAAGGATGTGGATGTGGCAAAGGTTGCCATCATGGCGCAGCAGTCAGCACGCTATGGCGAGAAGAGCCATGCTTTTATTTGGCAATAATATATAGGAATTAATAAATATATAGGGACAAGTTGCACTGATTGAGCTAGCCCCAAAGTAAGTTCGAGACTTGTGTTACGGGATACTAACTCAATGATACTATATTTTATAACAAGTACATATATAGATAAACATCCAAGACCCAGGACAATTTGAAAAAGGCCATTTTCCAACTTGCCCTGACCGGGGATCAAACCCGGGACCTCTGGGTGGCGGACTAGCATGGAGACCACTACGCCACGGAGGTCGTCAAAAGCATATAAATCATCCGGTACCTCGTTATTCTCAGTTGAACTATTAGTACTTTACACTTAGTGCCCTCCAGCAGATTTTACTCTCTTAACCCCTACGCTCATAGCAGGATCATCATCATTTCAGCCGCATAACGTCCACAGCTGGACATAGGCCTCTCCCAAAGATTTCCAAAATGACCAATCTAGAGCGGCTTGCATCCAGAGCCTTCCAGCGACCTTGGTTAGGTCGTCAGATATAGCAGGATAATCTTATATAATGGTATAAAATTATTTCAGGTATTCAAGAAGAGACATGTAGTGTAACGTAGTACACATTCTTAGGTATTTTAAATAATCAAAATATAAATTATATACAATTTAAAACAAACCCTCCCTTCCCTCAACGAGTCCCAATGGAATCAGGCGGCTTTGCCTGTTCAGCTAGGGGGGCTGGGAATTAGGCGGGCGGGTGACGTCGGCCTGCCGGCATTTTTGGCTTCCGCGCATGGGGTTGCAAACCTAGTTGCTGTAATTCTCTGCACCAATGGTGACAGGGTAAGCATCCCTCATGCGTCCGAGGCTATATCTGCCTGGTCGGCCGGCAATTCCGGCGCGTCAAGCCCAGTTGCGTTGTGTGCTCAGCGTGCGTGGGACGACATCAGTTCCAAAAAAAACCAGCAATGCCTTCTCGAAAAGTCAATTGGTGCGGACTTGGCAAGGCTTAAAGCAGTGTCGCAGGCGGAGTCGGGCGCATGGTTACATGCTCTCCCATCGCCTCACCTGGGTACGCTTCTAGACGATGACTCATTGCGGGTAGCCGTCGCTCTGCGCCTGGGTTGCAGGATATGCGAACCCCATAAATGCATCTGCGGCGCCATGGTGGAGGCTGACGGCTATCACGCACTGAGTTGTCGTCGTTGCACCGGTAGGTTTTCTCGCCACAACGCGCTGAACGACATTGTCCGCCGAGCCTTTGTGTCTGCCAGTATTCCCTGCATGCTAGAGCCCCCAGGTCTAAGCCGATCCGATGGCAAGAGACCAGACGGTCTGACCCTGGTCCCGTGGAAGCATGGTAGATGCGTGGTGTGGGACGCGACATGTGTCAGCACCGTGGCGGCCAGCCACCTCGGCCGCACTATCGGCTCGGCAGCCGCAGCTGCGGAGGACGCAGCGGAGAGAAAGCGTGTGAAGTACGCGGCTCTGGAGCCGCATTATTGCTTCGTCCCCGTGGCAGTAGAAACGATGGGCTGCTGGGGTGCTGATGCTAAGCGCCTGATCGGCGAGATAGGGCACAGAATTGTAGAAAAGACTGGTGACTCCCGCTCAGGTTCGTTTCTCGTGCAAAGGATAGCCATTGCGATCCAGCGCGGCAATGCTGCCAGCATTTTGGGCACCTTTGCACGGGAAACGATGAAGGGCGGTTTATATGACTGATACTTGTATGTACTTAGTAATAGTTTTGACAGTGTTTATATGACATATTGTATTTTATTTGTCCAATAAATAACATCTAACATTTAAAACATATTTACTTAAAACTAAACTTAAAACTAAAATTAAATAGAAGAAATATATAATGAGTTATTTTAAATAACCTGAACTAAACTTATTTACAATTAAAATAATAATAAACATAAATTTACATAAAAACAAATTAACCTTTAACGCTACTTACGGCAGAAGTTGGTCAACTCAAGAATGGCTGAATTCGTAATAGTGACTGCGACATGCAGCGTTTTTTATATAGGCAGTTGAGATCGCCTTTGTTTCGATGCGCCGGCGACCGGTCAGTCGGTCATCATTGGTATCATTTCCTTGTTGCGAGATACACGTATATACGGTCTCATCTCAGACCGTTCTTCGGTATACGTTGTGATTTTGTTAAATGAATTTCTAATATAAGATTATTAATTTAAATCAAAACAAGTACCTATACCTATCTTAAAGAAAGTAGTTATATAGTGCTATTCAAACCCGAAATTCGGGTTCCAGACTTGGACTTAAATATTCCGGACTTCAGAATATCCGTACGGGTTCATACGACCTTGTCACCAGACCACCAGGCATCCACCTGCTCGTATCCTGGACAGCCCTCAACATCTGGCCACCGGCAACTCCACTCCCCAGCACCGGACTACAGGACAGTACCTCTTTACCAAACAAACAGAACTACCGACATAGTAGGGCCATCTTACTCCACCCTGAGTTATTTTTTTTAATAAATTGTATTTTTCTACTGAGTTTTGTGTTGCTCATTTAGCCCTTCACGCACAACGCTTCAGTAGTGATGACATAGTGTTATAACAATTTGTCTAAAATAATGAATGGTACCATGCCCGGTGCGAAGATCTTAATACCACCTCATTTCTCTACAGGAAGTATTATATAGGTAACAGAATCAACTGCGGAAGAAGAGCAACAACCAGCCAAGATCTGACTGATATCATCCATACAGTGATTCATTCTTTTTGATTATATTGTGGCTTATTTATTATCTACTTACTGGTTTTTACCATTTCAAATTATGGACATTAAATAAAACAATATATTTATAGTTTTGTTTTTCATTCATCAAAGAAGCCACTTTTAACACAATTGACCATGTTGTTCATGATTAGTTATTTTACTGCTAGGTTTAAAACTATATATAAATGTTTATAAATAAAATAAAAGAGAATCATTATTCAACAGCCTACATTGTTCTGCAGATCTAACAGAAAGAACCATACAGTAAACCTAGGTACCTACCTACATAACATTATGTACAGACAAAGCATTTTGTCTTTGTGGCTCGAAAGTAGACAGCCGAATATCACAAAACTCAAAGGCCACTTTTAGCATTGTGGTGGGCGAGAAGGTGGCAAAAGGAATCAAAATAGTAATATACATAGGCACAATGCATGTAAACTGATTCAGTTTCTACCATTCTATCGATTGGTTTTTATGGTCTTAGCTAGAAAAGAAGCAGCTGGTACATTCCTAGTTTTTTCCTTTCTTCGACCAGCAAGGAGGAGCAAACTTTTACAACAAACTAAAAAGAACCTCTACAATGAAATAATAAAAACATTGAACACCATACACCACTCACACAAATTTAAACTAAGTGCACTTCTTATAATTATTATTATGTAAGCAATGCATTCAATTGCACATGATTGTGTTTTTATTAGGTGCTTTGGTAGGTTATTGTTACAATTTAGAGTATGTAACTTACAAGAAATTCAGGCATTGAAACTTAATTGCTTTATAAAAATACACAACACTTCCACAATAATTATATATTTGTATAAGTACAATAAAATGTTGCATATGAAATACATTCTTTATTTTCATTCTTCATTTCTCCAGGCTATGTAAACAAGTTATTTCGGCTTTTCACGTCTCGAGTCTTTGTCTATCGAAGCCTTGCCGTCGTTTTATAGAAGCAATCGGAGCAGCTATCCATCTAACACAAACGTTTTGTCGTAGCGCTCATTTACTGGGTTTTCGGCCTGGTTCTCGCGACATTCTCATCCTTGTGGCTCAAAATTTGCTTTTTGATTTGGTACCAATAGCTGCTTTTTGAAATAAAACTGGAGAAGTTTTTATAAAACTGATAGAAATTACAAATAGGGATATGTATTTGTTGTTTGATGTCAATTAATTACACACAATGTCATTTTTGAAGTCGACATGTCTGTGGAACTTGACTTTTAATGATCATGGCATTCATGGCGTCTGGGATATCGAGTCTTAACGATCTGACAATAGTGAAATCAATTACTTTTTCTTATTATAATAACACTTTTAGGTGCAGATTGGCTTCTTTTGTAAGAAAAAAAGTAAGATTCTCATGTTTATTATCTAATTAAGATAAATTTATTGTTTTCGAAAGTACCGATACAATACCGGTAACTTTAGCAAAAAGTTACATCACTGGTGTCGATGCGCGTAGTTTACGGGCTCGTATGGGATCCGTGTTGTACGGCCCGACTTTATGGAGTGTAAACGAAGGCACCGGTGTCGACCCGTGCCTTTAGTACGCCCGTAAATACGGTGTATGTTTTTGGAGTAGGGCCGCTGATTACATTTACTGGGATGATCCTAATGAATTAGTTGAAAGACTGAAATTATTAATGGCATCTAAAGATGCTGGCAACACTGGTCTTGATAACGAAATAATTTCAATTATAGAAGAACTGCGTGAAAGCGGGACTATAAATTAACAACTTCACCTTCAATTAAGATCATTTATTACTCCTCGGTGACCGACTTCGATTCAAAATGAATGTAGACAAATTCGGACACCATGTTTATAAAAGACTACGTTTGTCGGAAATACTAGATTGTTCGACAAATCACCTAATTAGATCGGAAACTGGAGATTTCGATTTACGTTCCACTCGACTGAGAGGAGTTCAAGAACCTGTGGCTTATGATGATGCAGTGAATAAAAAATATGTAGATGAAAAGATAGCTGATGAAATTATTGCTGTCACAAATGCAATAAAAGCAGATGTTTTAAATAATATTCGTCAGTTAGAAAAAAAGACTTACACTCGAGAGCATATTGATAAAATAATTAACGAACTTCAAAATGGTAAAACAACAGGTGGCAAATGAAATTCATAGGTCGGCACGCAGAAATTTTGATCGTCGTTGTGTAATATTAAAAGAAATAGACGACCTATGGCAGGCAGACCTGATTGATTTTCAATCTTTAAAGAAATAATCAGTGGATTCGCTTACATTTTAACAATTATTGATGGTTTCTCGAAATACGCATGGGCAGTTCCTTTAAAAATCAAATCAAAAAAAGAAGTTCTTCTCGCATTTACTCAAATTGTAAAAGAAAGCGGACGCAGCCCTAAAAACCTACAAACTGATAGAGGCACCGAATTTTATAACGACATATTTAAAAAATATATGCAATCAATGGAAATTAATCACTATTCATCGTATTCAACAAAAAAAGGTTCTATTGTAGAAAGGCTAATAAAAACATTAAAGATTCAATTGTATAAATTGTTTAGTTATCAAGGTAATTATAAATGGATTGGGAAAAATTTGAATGACATTGTATTTTCATACAACAATCATAAACATAGTGTAACTAAATTTAAACCCGTAGACGTAAATAGAGAAAATTAAAACCTTGCAAAAAACAACATTAAAAAATTAGAACAAGAGTCGAACTAAAATATTCAAAAATAAATTTGTAATTGGTGACCCCGTTCGAATAAGCAAATATAAGAGTAATTTTGCAAAAGGTTACACACCTAACTGGTCTACTGAAATTTTCACAATTAAGACTGTCAATAATACAAACCCGATTACTTATCATATACAAGATCAAAAAAAGCAAAATATACTGGGTTCATTCTATCAAGAAGAGTTACAAAAAACTAAATATCCAAATATATATTTAATTGAAAAAATTATGAGAAAAAAAGGAAACAAATTGTTTGTCAAATGGTTAGGACTTCCTAAAGAAGAAAACAGTTGGGTAGATAAAAGTTCAATAGTATCATAATATAAGTGTTAACATTTTACGTTCTGCTCATTACGTAACAAGCAATGAATGGAGGTGGACTTGTTAACAGTTTGATAAACAACTTACCGTTTGAGCTTCACTTACCCGGTTACAACTATTGCGGACCTGGCACGAGATTACAAGAAAGATTATTGAGAGGTGATAAGGGTGTTAATAAATTAGACGAAGCTTGTAAATATCACGATATAGCTTACACTAATCCTAATCTATCTGAACGTCATAAAGCAGATTTACAACTGATGAAAATGGCGAAGAAGCGGTTACATGCTAAAGACGCCAGCAAAGGTGAAAAGATAGCATCCTGGATAGTAGGTAAGGTCATGAAGGCAAAATTAAAATCTGGTGCAGGGATTAAACAATTTAAAACCTTCGTGTCAAAAATACGATCACAAGTTAAAAAAAATGAAATCAAAAGATAACAAAACTGCTATTAAATATGCTTACCAAGCAGCAAAAAAAATGTTCCCTAAAATATGTCATGTTCGTTTACCAAGAGTAATACCAATTCCTAACACAGGAGGAATTTTACCTTATACCAATTCTTGCGGGTTTGTCAGCACTAGGAGCATTAGCAGGAGGTGCTGCTGGTATAGCAAAAACAATAAATGATTACAAAAGTGCACAACAGAATTTACATGAATCTGAACGTCATAACAAAACCAAGGAGGTTATTGCCATAGGGAAAGGATTTTATCTTAACCGTATAAAAAAGGAAATGGCTTATTTTTGAAATTTTCAAAAAACTTAAATGCAGGCTACCCAAGCGTGCTCTTACGAATATCGATATTATTAAAAACTCTAAAAATATTCCATACTTCCGAGGTGTCTGTATGAGAGATAGAGTGCCTCGTAGACCGACACCTATAGAGTGTGGCATAATTAGCTTAGACAGTCATAATAATAACGGAACTCACTGGGTAGCCTTTGCAAAAATAAACGACTATTGTGAATATTTCGATAGTTTTGGTAACTTGAAACCGCCCAAAGAATTAGTGAAATATTTAAATGTAAGTGATTTACAATACAATTACACTAGATTCCAAAACTTTGATACTGTGAATTGTGGACACTTGTGTTTAGAATTTTTGCATGACTTTTGGTGTAAAAATTATATATATGACGGAGCAGGAGATGACCTACGCCGAACTCACTAAAAGTGTGACGATAAATACAGCGCTCCGCCTCGCGCTGTATCATGGATTCCAACCATATGTGTCTGAATACCCCTGGCCCACACAGTTATTGAATCTGTGTCCACCTGCGCTTATCGTCTAGCTGAAACAACTATCATTGTAATAAATCGGTTTACCAAATCCTCATCTATTACAACAATCACAATTAAAGAAGTTATGGCCAAACCCATAGCACAGTACACAAAGGAGATGTTCACAGTACGGCGGTCCGCACAAGACTGAGCCGCTTGTCGCTAGGGCGACCGCTTTTATACTTGTTGAAACATTTGAAAATGTAGCAGTTATGTTTTGCAGTAAACAACTTTCTGTTTGCACATCGAAAACAATAATAAATGGGATTATCTTGAACTCGCCGACACGGCCAACCTGACATGCGTACGCCCTCGTACGCGCTCTCAATAGTAATTTAAACTAGTAAGTAGCATCAGGCCTGTCTCACTCCGCGGTAGGTATTAAAAACGCAAGTACGTACGGCGGCCATGCCTGCGTGGCTAATCAGTGCGCCAGAAAAGGTAAGCGTTACGCTATAGAAAGAGATGGATTGTTTAGGTGAATATAACTGTAAGTTATTAGCGTTGTGCGATCTGAATTGAACTTGATTGTATCGTTGCGAGAGTCTCTATTCTTTTAATTGATTTTTCAGAGTCAATCTTCTTTACTTGTACTATTATGTATTCTATGGTAGCATGGTTAGAAATAACCATAAAATGATTCTGATCTAGCTCGGCAATAAGCGTCCCACAAAACTATAACAAAATTTCAACTCTCAAAAATTCTACTCCAGAAGAGTGCCTTGCAAAACTACTTTTCTGAACCGGTCTTTTATTTCTCCTTCAGCCAAGATCTATACAAGAATAATTATAAAGAAATCATGACTAAGGGATTTTTCGCACAATGCTTACGTATTCAATCATTTGAATCAACAAAATTCATGGATCAATTTAAAGGAATCAATTTTTAACTCGCCGACACTGCCATCTTGACAGTAACACCCGTCCTCGGGTTTCATATTTAAGATCAACACAAAGCACAAACGGTACACCGTTCGGCCAACCCTGATCAAAACAAAGCTTTAGTAATTTTTTTTTTAGAAGTCTTGCTGTACGTCGAGGCAATGCCGCCTCTTCGTCTCTTAGGTATATGTTTTATTTTTATATTTTTTTAGTAAGTTATATTTTAGTTCATACTTTTAACATTTTAATTTAGGTAGGTTATTTCGTTTTTTCGTTATTTTCGTGTTTAAATTAATTATTGTGTACTGTTTATATATTTTTTTTTTGCTATAAATAACCATCTTTATTAGATGACTTACTTAATTGGATTAAACGATTTAAAATATAATAAACTCAAAACAAAAAATGAACATCGATAAATTTTAAAAATCGAATTGGATAGTAATAACTTCATGTCTATGTGCAGCGATCACATGTTAAGGAACGCAGCCAGCCTTCCTGCTAGTTCAAAGTTGTTATTAATCATATGTTCTCTTTACCAGTTATTAAAAGTTAAATTGAATCAAAACGAATAGAACTTCTAAATTTTAACGAATTATTAATTTAGTTAGGAAAGATCACCAAGACATATCAGTAACAAAATTGCCATCGTTAGCTTCACACTAATACGCGTATTACCACCTGTGATCACCAGGTCCACTTGACCTTATGATTTCCTCCAGAAACTCGACCTCCACAAGAGTCGACCGCACACTGCCCACTCACGGACTACGGGTCAACTCTAGTACGGTCACAACAAAATAAATAAAGCAATTCATCACTCTACCTATGGCAATAAAGCCCTCGGCTATGCTATCGGTCTTCCTAATGAGCTTCTCTGGTTCCCGCATCCTTCTCAACCTATCATGAAAACACTTGTGTATTTGCTTTGAGTGTCATGCCCGGAAAGCATCTCGATTTTCCAAATAATTGAACAGGTGAAAAATCGTCATAATGATTCAAGTAGTTATACGTAAGAACAACCGGAATCATCTAGGTTTAGAATGTGGTGCGAACAGCATGCTCCACCCCCCGATTACATCCAACCATCAGAGGCGCTACCGCCAGGTCATAAACTGCCATGGGCTACTTGGAGGTGCTTGAATTGCCTCCGAACTGAAGTAGGCCGATGTAAACATAATCTGGCGCGCTGGTGCCATATAGACCAAGCAGAAGCACAGGGCGATTGTGGTCATGACGATCACCTAGAGGTGCCCTACTAGCTGTACCGTGCTTGATCTATACTATGCCTCGGAGGGAAGCGTAAAAGTGGCAACGTTCTCGAAGAACAAAATTTAAAATTCAAGCTAGCGACAATATAAGAAGAAGAAGTGAAAATAAATGTCAACTGGGTAGAAATATACGCTATTTTCCAACAAGTCAAATCAGACACCTACCTCCAAACGTCAAAACAAACAGTTTCCACTGTTTGCACTTCGACTGCACTGGGACTTTGTATGAAAAACAGGCAGATGACGACACAGATCCCCGGAGCCAAATAACGCTTTTACCATTAGCCCTTCCGCAATAATAAATCCAAAACTACGCTAAAATGGATAAGTTCAAAAACAAACGACACCACTTTGCGACGCTTAACCTCGCCAACAGCTCAAAATAATTCATCCCTGGCTCAGGAAAACACCCAACTGTCAACAAAAACAAACGTTTACAGTACTTTTGTTACACTAAAGCGTGGCTAGAATACAATTTAAGCGTTTGAAACTTAATTTTTTTTTCTACGGACTTCCTAACAATAAAAATAACATTGCTTATCAGTACGATATTCTTGAATTTGGCTATAATATCACAATATTTACTCTAATTATCCAGATTAAAATTTACTCAAGTAACGGGACTTAACCTCAGTTAACCTAAAACACAGTAAATAATAAATTAATGGTAAAATATTATTACTCACATAGTAAACGGTGAAGGGTCCTTTTAAATAAAGTCATCACCATGGTAGGCTCGCCGTCCTATTAATCACCTCTTCATCATCACTACCTCTTCATCAATAATATCTTTATCGTCATAACTATCTCTTCATTATCAATATCATCATCATCGCCCTGGTCATTATCTCATTATAATCTTTATAAAAGTCATCATCATATTTAGGTATCTTAAGTCTAATATTAGGCAAAGGCTAGGAGAACTTATCTCTTCAACTTTACGAATAATGAAGTACGTAACGTACCTAATAACTATCATTTTACACCAGTATTCACACGTAAGCTTATAAGACGCTAAAAATTATAATTTAAAATACTCAAACTAGACTATTTGCTAGGATACTAACTGGCGCCTCTGCCAGCTCCGACTAACAGTGACTTATGCCACCTCCAGTGATGTTAAGCTCATCTATCAACTCATGACATGACGATAAGATTAACTCACTAAGCTTAACAGATAATACACGTTTTTATTTAAAATAGCGAAATCATAATTATTTTCTGCTTGCGTAGTGGTCAAAAGACTAGATATTATTGTACTTTATGGTTTAAAACTAAAGGTTTCGAAATAAATTGCTCTCTGCTCTACTCTTAAATCGAAAAAAATATAAAAATTCACCAGGTTATCTTTGCGATTCAGCAGATAAGGTTACGACACAGGAATACACACGATATCAACTCGCTTTTTCACTTCACCTCACTTCACCAGGAATCTCCAGCGCCTGCGGCACTGCCGCTGACTCCAACTCGGCCGCAATAAGTGGCCAGCAGTTATGGTTTACTTGTTAGCACTTTAGCACCTTTGCAGAAGTAGCTGAAACTAAACACACGTTAAGTATCTTTGCTCTGATCGCTTCACTCTCGTTAGCACTGTGGGAGCCCTATGTGGAGTTCTAGTAAAACCAATGGTACAAGTAGAATAGAACATGTATTAACAAATTAACATTTATAATATACAAAATTATAACACTGCTGTAGTCACGATATTAGCTACACAAGTAGCCAATCCCCGTCGCGGCGCTCGATGACGTAGACGATGTAGGCGGCGTTGGCGGCACGTAAATACCGCGCGGCCGCTGCTTTGCACACAGTGTCGAGTCGAGCGCGCGCCGCTGTGAATGTCTTGATGTATGCCACATATCTCCCCTTCAAGCGAAGCGTATGGTCTTCTTTACTACTCTGCCGAATCGTGTGACATAATTGTCCGGAGGCGTCTTCTTCTCGGCAGGCTGCTGTGTATTGTTAGTGCCCATATTAGCAGAAACGTCGTCAAATTCCTTGAGAATAAAGGCAGGCTTCAGTCGGTCCAACGACACGGTTGTTGTTCTCAGTGGCAATTGTATCTTGAAAAACTTGTCGTATCGTTCAAGTACTTCATACGGGCCATCGTAGGGAGGTACAAGCGGCGCTCGCACAGTGTCGTTACGCAGAAATACGTGGGTACATGTTGCTAGGTCCTTATGTACGAACGGTTTCTCGATGTTGTGACTGCGCTGTGCGGTGGGACGTAATGATGCCATTGTACTGGTGAGATGACGAACAAATTCTGTGTCTTCCATATTTACTTTTGTAGGCTCCACGAAGT
Organism: Acrobasis consociella; assembly: GCA_963555685.1. Lineage (NCBI taxonomy): Eukaryota > Metazoa > Arthropoda > Insecta > Lepidoptera > Pyralidae > Acrobasis > Acrobasis consociella. The sequence continues at coordinate 12,231,351 of OY743125.1, read as the reverse complement.
CTGATGGTAAACGTAAGGTCGTGCCGTATGTCATCATAGCGGGAGAAATGTTATTTTCTCGCAGGGCTGTGCGCAGGCCGAGTAGTACTGTAGGTAGTTCTGTTGTCCATTGTGCTGATGCGCCTCTTGCCATGAGTGCTGCTTTCAAGGTCCGGTGGCTTCTCTCAATCATGCCATTAGAAATTGGGTGAAAAGCCGTAGAACGAATTCTGGAAATGCCAAATTTCTTCAAGAGAGACTTGAAAAGGGCAGACTCAAATTGCCTTCCTTGGTCCGTAGTAATACGCAATGGACATCCGAATCGCGCGATCCAGTTCTCATATAGCGCTCGCGCAACAACATCAGCTGTTATCTCTCTTACTGGTACTACTTCTAGCCATTTAGTACAGCGATCGATCATAGTAACGCAGTATCTACAATCGTTTGAAATCTTCATTGGGCCAATTATGTCAACATTTAAATGTTGAAAGCGTTCAGACGGTTGTATCTTGCCAAGCGGAGTGACAGTGTGACGATGAATCTTTGCCTTTTGACATCCAATGCATGATCTTGCCCATTGACCGATATCTTTATTCATCTGTGGCCAGAAAAATTTCGATGCGATTTGTTTTCTCGTAGCGCGCACTCCGGGATGAGACAAATCGTGTTGCGATTTATAAGCAGCAAAACGATGTGCGCTCGGTAGGTACGGGCGGGCAGTCGGCGTCGAGCACTCGCAGGCGATAGGATGTGCCGCTCCGTTCATTCGCACGTTGATAAATTTCAAGTTCGGTTGCTGTTTCAAACTTGCGAGCTCTTCGTCTTGTTTTTGATCGATAGCTATCTGTTCGTAGTCGAGTGTTGTTGGGCAGTCAATTTCTTCGAGACGTGATAGGGAATCGGCGACAACGTTCTTTTCTCCTCGTAGGTACTGTATACGCGTGCAAAACTGGCTGATATAGTGTAGCTGTCGTTCACGTCGGGGCGTATCGCTGTTGCTAGCCGACTTCGTCAGCGCGTAAACAAGCGGTTTGTGGTCTGTGAATATTGTAACATCGCATCCCTCGATAAGTGGTCGAAAATGTTTCGTTGCTGCGTACATAGCCAGCAACTCGCGATCGTAGGTACTATATCGACGTTGTGTTTCGCTCATTGTTCGAGAAAAGAAGGCCATAGGAATCCATTTGTCTCCACTTTTCTGTTGTAGTACTGCTCCAAGACTGTGACTAGATGCGTCTGACATGATGCTGAGTTGAGCTCCATGGATCGGGTGACTCAGGGTTGTTGCTTCTAAAATGCTTTGGCGGCAGTTTTTAAAAGCTTGTTCGGCCTCAGGAGTCCATACGATAGGTGACTTGTCGTTCTTTTTGGTGTTATGCAGGTACTTGTTGAGTTCAGTCTGCATCTCGGCTTGATGGGGTAGGCAGTTGCGGTAAAAGTTCAACATGCCTAAGAATCTTCGTAACTCCATGATATTTTTTGGTTGCGGATAATCGGAAATTGCTTTGGTTCTTTCTTCTGTAGGCCTGATTCCTTCTTCAGATACTTCGTAGCCAAGGTAGTTGATTTTTTTCTTGCCAAATTCGCATTTCTTAATGTTCAGTGTCACGCCAAATTTATCTAGCCGTTCCAGCACTTGATTTAGAACGATTTTGTGGCTTTCCTCTTCTTCTGTAAACAATATTATGTCGTCGACAAAACAGAAGCAGTTTTCTTGGCCTCTCAGCACTTCATGCATGAATCGCTGAAATGTTTGGCTTGAGTTTCGCAATCCCATCGTCATGGAGTTGAACTGGAAAAGTCCAAACGGAGAAATCACGGCTGCCTTCATAGCATGTTCCTTAGCTATTGGTATGGAGTAAAATGCTTTCTGCAAGTCGAGTTTCGAGAAGACTTTTTTGTTATGAAGTTGGTGTGAGAAGTCCTGGATCCGTGGTATGGGATATCTGTCTGGTAGGGTAACAGCGTTGAGACGTCTATAGTCGCCGCATATTCGTAGACCGCCATCCTTTTTCTTCACGACGTGCAGAGGACTCGCCCAAGGACTTGAAGAAGGTTCACAGATACCTTTCTCCATCAAAGCTTCAAATTCCTCCTTGACAGCTTTGCATTTGTCGGGAGGTAACGGTCGAGCACGGCTGTATAGGGGACGGCCGGTTGTTTCTATATAGTGGACGACGTCATGTTTTGGTGGTGACTTCAATGATAAAGGTCGTAGTACATCAGGATACTTTTTCAATATGTCGTAGTACTCTTGGTCGCTGCTGATAATGTGAATCGTCTCTGATATCGTTTTGACTTGCAAGGCGTTGACATGTAGGTTGGTGACAGTGTCGACTAGTCTCTTTTGATGCAGGTCCACAAGTAGCTTGTAGTGACGTAGGAAGTCAGCTCCGATGATGGAAGAATTCACGTCGGCAACGACGAAAGTCCAGCGAAACGAACGACGCAGGCCCAGATTCAATTGTATAGTTCGCGTTCCATATGTAGATATAGGTGTGTTGTTCGCTGCATATAGTTGATATTCGTTCGTTGCAGGTTTCTTCTTGTTTTTAACTGCTAGTACGGATATTTCGGCGCCTGTGTCAACGAGGAAACGTTCTCGAGAGTCTCGGTCGAAAACACAAAGGCGGTTGCTTGCTTCTGGTACACCGACGTCCGCCACGGTCGGTGTAGTAATTAGTTTTCCGACTTTTTAGTAGCCCTCCGTGCACACGGTGATTCGCATCGCCGCGCCTTATCTCCAAATCTATAATGATATCTGCATTCCCAAGTTGCATCATCGGGCTTTCTTTTGTTATCGCGGTGATTAGATTTCGATCTTGAACGGGCTCGGTAGCGGGAGTTACGGTGATATGGCTGTCCTCTTCTTTCGCGTAGTTCCGATATCTCTAGTGACAATTTTTCAAGTTGCTTCGATAGGACGTCGAATTGAATCGAGCTCACTGCAGTTGCGCCGGCGTCGCGGGTCTGAGCGGACGCGTGCGTAGACATGGTAGGTTCGGTCAGCGAAGCGATGTTTGCAGATTGCGAATATTCTAGCATCTTGTCGGCCATTGCAGCTAGCGTGTCGAGTGAAGATTCAGTGTTGACGGAGAGGACAACTCGTACTTGTGAAGGCATTTGGTTCAACCATTCTATTTTCAATCCCCCTTCTGTGATCATTTTGCCGCCAAGTTCTCGCATTTTTCTTAGAAGTTGGGTAGGTTTTTGATCACCGAGCTCCAGACCTCTGACAAGTTTTTGAAAATTCTTGATCTCCGATTGCTCGTAGACAGATAGTAGCCGCTGCTTGAGAATCTTGTACTTGTCGGTGGTAGGCGGGTTGTATAGGATATCAGTGACTTGCTGCAGATCTGTCGGTTGTAATTGTTGTAGCGCATACTTGTACTTCTGGTCGTCAGATGTTTTCAAGGGTTCTACAACAGCTTCAAATTGGATGAACCAGGCGCGGGGATATTCTCGCCAGAACGGTAGTAGTCTGGATTGCACCGATACAGCTGCTAGATCCACGCTGCTCGTTCCCAATGCTTGATGTTTTTCAGCTTCACCAGAAATTCCAGCTCCACCAGCAATATCAGCTCCATCACATTTTTCGTTAGCCATGGTGATTCTTCGTTAAGTAAGTATAATGATGATAGTTCAGCGGGGTCACCAATATGTGGGAGCCCTATGTGGAGTTCTAGTAAAACCAATGGTACAAGTAGAATAGAACATTTATTTACAAATTAACATTTATAATATACAAAATCATAACACTGCTGTAGTCACGATATTAGCTACACAAGTAGCCAATCCCCGTCGCGGCGCTCGATGACGTAGACGATGTAGGCGGCGTTGGCGGCACGTAAATACCGCGCGGCCGCTGCTTTGCACACAGTGTCGAGTCGAGCGCGCGCCGCTGTGAATGTCTTGATGTATGCCACAGCACCATTACTGGCGCTAAAGGTTGTCACACAGGCCGGCTGCCATTCAGATAGACTTGTCACACAGACGGTTGACAGACAAGACGGTTGGCAGACAGACGGTTGACAGACAGACGCTTGTCACACAGACGTTTGTCACACAGACGCTTGTCACACAGACGCTTTGTCACACAGACGCTTTGTCACACAGACGTTTGTCACACAGACGTTTGTCACACAGACGTTTGTCACACAGAAGTTTGTCACACAGACGCTCGTCACACAGACGCTTTGTTACAAAGACGCTTGTCACACAGACGCTTTGTCACACAGACGCTTGTCACACAGACGCTTGTCACACAGACGCTTGTCACACAGACGCTTGTCACACAGACGCTTGTCACACAGACGCTTGTCACACAGACGCTTTTAGGACAGACGGTTGTCACACAGACGGTGGTCACACAGACCATTTGTCACTCAGACCATATGCAACACAGGATGGGTTGCGATTTTAAAACCAGAGCCTGTCAATGACCCCAAAAGTTATCGACACATTGCACTGCTTAACTCCATCCACAAACTATTAAAAAGGCTAAGACTGAAGTCACGACACCAGCTCTATAAGATTGGAAAACCACTTGTTTGATACTAAGGTTCAATATCGAATGGAACGGGTGTAGTAAATTTAAATAAATAAGATGCACGTCTTCACTGTACTGCCTTTATTTTTGCACTGAGGTTTCATACAAACGATAGATGAAATGAATCGGACATACCGCCCACCAAAACAATAGTTTTCCTATCGGAGCTAGCAATGCAGTATGTACAACTAAACTCTCATTAATGTTAAATTAAAACAATAGATAGAAAAAATCAGCAAATTTTAAAGAATACTTAACGTTATTTTATGCCAACAAATTTTTGTGTAAAAGAATTGAAAATCTAGTTTAGCAAACATTAGATACATTATTTTAGAAAATATCAGTCCAAAGTGATAAATTAATTTCAATTCCTTTATCAAACTCAAATAAATAAAAAATAAAAAAAACATCAAGTAACAGTGAATTAATCTCCTACATCACCTAATTAAACATGCCTTTAAAACAATAAGTATAATATGTAAACCGCCCACCATGACATTAATTTTCTAATTCTTTAGGGAGAGGTATAAATTTTGACACGGGTCTTTTCAATAAGTGGTTCCCCTTACATTGAACTGTTACAACTCGAACCAAATTATCTGACCCAGGATGGATATCCTTGATCCTTCCTAGCAACCATTTTGTAGGAGGCATATCTTCATCCTTTATAATCACAACATCTCCAATAGCAGGCGAGGGTACTGAGACTTGCCACTTGTATCTTTGTTGCAATGTGTGAAGATATTCAGATTGCCACCTGCGCCAAAAATCTTGTGTCATTTTTTGTATGAGTTGCCACCTATTTAAAAGACTAACTCGAATATCTTCGTAGTTTTGATCAGGTACGCCAATCAGAGGTTCACCGACTAAAAAGTGTCCTGGCGTCAATGGTGTATCTGTGGTGTTATCTAATTTGCAAAGAGGACGAGAATTGAGGCACGCCTCTATTTGAGCTAATAAAGTAGCCATTTCTTCATAGGTTAACCGCGTATCTTTATTAATTCTTGTCAAATGACGCTTGGCTGATTGGACTCCTGCTTCCCAGAGACCACCACAGTTGGGCATTTTTGGGGGTATAAAGTGCCACGTAGTCCCGTCGTTTGCTAGAACTTCAGCAATTTCCTTGCTCATGTTGGATTTGCCAGCCTGAAATAGCTCCTTCAGCTCTTTAGCCGCGCCCACGAAATTAGTGCCGTTGTCACTCCATAAATTTAAGCAGTGGCCTCTGCGCGCCACGAATCTTCTAAATGCAGCCACGAATGCTTGTGTAGTGAGATCAGTGACTGCTTCCAGATGAATGGCACGAGTCGACATACAGACAAACAAACATACGTACCCTTTGTACGCATGATGTCCACGACCCTTAGACGTACGTATCCACATTGGCCCGGCGTAATCGACTCCGCTGTTGATAAAAGCACGATGGGGGTTGACCCGTGGTGATGGCAGTTGACCCATTAACTGATAACGTACCCTTGCCTTGTGCACAATGCATATCTTGCATTGGTGAATACATTTCTTCACAGCTGCCTTTAGACCGATTACCCAATATTTGCTTCGTATATAGGCCATCATTAACTGAATGCCACCATGAAGGGTTCGAATATGAGCTTCATTTACTAATAACCTTGTAATGTGCTGACTATTTGGTATAATAATGGGATTCTTGAATGTATCAGGTACTGATGCATGTTGTAGACGTCCTCCAACTCTTATCAAACCCTTATCATCTAAGAAAGGCGAAAGTGTTATAATGGAACTTTTCTTACTGACAGATTTAGTTTTCTTCAATTCTTCAATTTCCCTTTTATAAACTAAATTTTGGTAATACCTAATACATTCATCTAATACTTCTTCCATTTCCTTTACTGTTAGATATTTCTCTTTTGCTTTCTCCTTCCTCACAAATCTTTTGCAATATGCTAATACTCTTTTCATTTTCGATAAAGTTGAAAATCTTTCCCAAATTGGCTTTTCATTTGTAGTTACATGCGTCACTTTCAATTCAAGCTCTGTTTCTGGAAAATTACATCTGTCAATTGGAATATCCTTTTCTTTTAACCATGCTGGTCCAGTCCACCACAGATCATGATCAACTATATCAATTGCCTGAATACCTCTAGTTACGATATCAGCTGGGTTTTCGGTAGACTGAACATGTCTCCACTGGTCGCCGTCTATGATTCTTGTAATATCTGCTACTCTGTTTGCAACGAATGTACGCCAACGATTAGAAGGGGATCGTAACCAAGACAGCACGACCGTTGAGTCGGTCCAAGCAAAAATGTTGTCGTTTGATATGCGCAGTAGTTCAACGATGTCGTTTATCAATTCAGCGAGGAGAGCTGCTGCACAAAGTTCTAATTTTGGCACAGAAATTTGTTTCACTGGTGCAACCTTGGTACGTGATGCTATCATCGTGACGTGTATAGTCTCACCTTCAATAATTCTCAGGTAGGTCACTGCTGCATAGGCTTGAGTAGATGCATCTGCAAAACCGTGTAATTGTGCTTTCTTTTGAGTGACCGGTGTTATCTTTAACCATCTCGGTATCTTAAGGTTTTGCAGTTGTATTAGGTTTTCTCGGTATTTTTTCCACTCTTCGCCTAAATCCATCGGTAGCTGTTCATCCCATTGTAAATTTTGTATCCACAACCTTTGAATTAAGACCTTTGCTACAATCACTACTGGTGACAGCCATCCAAATGGATCGAATAGACGGGCGACGTCTGAAAGAACGGATCTCTTCGTAATAGGATATTTTAGCTCGGGTAGGTTGACTGTTATCTCAAATGTATCTTCTTTTCTATCCCATGTCATACCAAGAATCCGTATGACCTTATCAACCTTGATATCTATTATATCCTTTGTATTGTTTCCTCTTCTTAGAGATTTAAACACTTCTTCAGAGTTGCTCGACCATTTTTGCATTTCGAAACCACCTCTTTTTAGTATTTCTTGAATTTCTTGGCACGTTCTTTTCACTTCTTCTTCATTGTCTTTTCCAAACATCAAATCATCCATATAAAATGAGTTCTTGATTATATATGCAGAATGTGGATATTCATGTGATTCATCATTGGCTAGTTGATTTAACGTTCGCACGGCTAGAAATGGAGCTGCAGCTGTACCAAAAGTAACGGTTGTTAAGTTGTAGCTTTCGAGTTCTTCAGTAGGGTTGTCGCGCCACACTATACGCTGCAAGTTTGTGTGATCCTCAGTCATTCTTATCATTCGATACATCTTAACAATGTCTCCAACAACACATATTTTATGTGTGCGCCATATTATAATCAAACTTCGTAGATCGGGCTGACTAACTGGACCAACCATCATTGTGTCGTTAAGCGAGCGACCATTTGAACCCTTGGCAGAAGCGTCGAAGACTACTCGAACCTTGGTTGTGTCTTTATCTTCACGAATCACAGCGTGATGTGGTAAGTATATCGATTTTTCATCATTAAAGTCCTTCGATTTTATCATGTGACCCATCTCTTTGTATTCCTGAATAACCTTGGTGTATTCCGCTTTCAAATTCTCACAATTCGTAAACTTTCTTTCTAAAAATTTGAATCGAGCAATTGCTTGTTGCTTTGTCTCGCCACACAAATTTCTTGTTTCTTCAATATTTTGTTTCAAAGGCAATTGCACGATGTATCTTCCGGTTTCGTCTCTTTTGGTTGTATTTTTGTATATTTCTTCGCATTTTTCTTCTTCTTTTGTAAATAGTTTCCTTTTTTTGTATAAATCTGTTTCTATCTCCCAGAACTTTCGTAATAAATCATTGCCTTCATCAACCATACTCGTAATGTGTAGTGTTATTATGTTATGTTGATCACCACTTATGTTGTCGTCCCTTTGACCCGAAAAAATCCAGCCGAAATATGTTTTCTGTGCGACTACCCCATTTGGAATTTTAATTAACCCTTCTTCAATAATTTTACAAAATACCTCGGCCCCTAGCAACATATCTATTTTACCTGGCGTGTCATAGGTGGGATCAGCCAATGGCAATGTTTTAAGGTCTGACCAATTTATTGTAATTTTTGTAGATGGGAGTCTAGTCGAAATTGTTTTTAAGACGTATGCCTTCACAAAAATATTTTTGCTGGAAAGTCGTGATTTAATAACTAAGTTTACTAAATGTTTGATTGGTATCCTTGTTCCTTCTCCAACTCCTGAGACTACACCGTTGATGTTTATTCTCGTCAAACCCAAAAGTTCAACGACTCTGGCTGAAACGAATGAAGCCTCTGACCCTTGGTCAATCAATGCACGAAGTGTATGTGTCACCCCGTTGCTCGACGTAACTTCTACTTGGGCTGTAGCTAGCAAAACTTCGTGACCATGACTGAGATTCCCAGGTTGTTTATTAGAGAAGTGTGCAGTTGTAATTTTTGTATCAGGTGGTGACTGACCCACTTGTGATTGTTCTGGTTGTGTTGGTGCAAGATGTGGTTGTGCGATCTCCTGATTTTTGACTTGATGTAATAAAGAATGGTGTCTTCTTCTGCATATACGGCACGTTGTCCTCTGTTTACATCTGTATACACTGTGGTTCGGTTTAAGGCAATTGTAACATAGATTGTTTCGTTTTACAAAATCAAGTCTTTGTTCTACAGTTTGTTTTCCGAAATCCTTGCAGTTAAATATGTAGTGATTGCCCTTACAAAAAATGCATGAAATTTGTTTTGTTTCCGAGCTCATACTGGCGTGTGCAGATTGTAGGATGTCTCCTTCTTCTTGTTGTTGTTCAGTGACATGAAAAGTTTTGCATGTTTGTGGCTTATCTCTGGAAGATGTTGAGGTTGGGGCAATCAACTCGAGTGTACGAAACTTTGTTTCTAGGAATTTCACCAACTCAGCCCATTTTGGTAACTCATCGCGATTTTCCTTATAGCCTTGTTCTTCCCAGTCCTTCAACGACTCTGTATCCAATTTCTGCGACACGAGAAATACTATCATAGGATCCCAAAAATCAGTATTTATATTCAAATTGTTTAAGCTGTTAATACATTCCGTGGTTGTATCGAGTAAGGCTTTGATTTGAGTTGCTGACTGATTGATTACCTTTTTCTGTCCAAAAAGTCTCTTAAGTAGCGAAGTTACAATCATTTTCTTGTTACCGAAGCGTCCCTTGAGTAGCTCCCACGCCTTTGTATAATTACTATCGGTTATTTGTATGTGTCGTAATAACACCTCTGCCTCGCCAGAAACACTAGTTTTTAGGTAGTGTAACTTTTGTACGTTACTCAGGGACGTGTTGTGCACAAGAGCTACAAATAAATCTTGATAGGCGGGAAAGTCTTCGTATCGTCCTGAGAACGTTTTTAGTTCAATCCTAGGAAGCTTAGTAAACGAGAGTTGGCTATCCTGTGACGTAAGAGTACTATCCATACGTGGATCGAGCTTTCGCTGAGACTCCAATAAATCGGTTAAATCGGCTTGTAAATATAGGTATATTTCTTCTACCTTGTAAAAGTCTTCATTGAGAAAGTACGGGAATTCTCCACGCTGCTCATGTGTTGTGCACTTAGTGAGATTATTATGTGCAACTGTAAATGTCTCCCAGTACTCATTAAGTGTTTTTAATCTCGCTTTAACATAACCATCCGTTAACCGTTGTTTTGGGCACTTCTTAAGGTTAGTTTGAGCCTTTTGTATCATATTGGCTACATCTTCCAATGTTTTTAAATATCCACTTTGTTCCACACTTGTAATAGGCATTTTTACTTTAAAATAAATACGAAATTATATGAAAGTTTGTAATTTTATCACGAACACTGCAAGTCACTCATAATCATATCATTCACGTAATAAGTTAAATCGTTCTAAAACTGCACATTAAGACGTAAACAAGTCCATGGAATTCCGAGAACTAGGGTCGCCTATTGTTCTCCGGCGCACGGCACGGCCGATATGCCTACCGCTCCAATCCAATCCGGCTCTCGATGTTCGACCATAAATGTTTGATACTAAGGTTCAATATCGAATGGAACGGGTGTAGTAAATTTAAATAAATAAGATGCACGTCTTCACTGTACTGCCTTTATTTTTGCACTGAGGTTTCATACAAACGATAGATGAAATGAATCGGACACCACTTTACCATCAAAAATAATAGAATTTGAATCCACCTATGTGGATACAACCATCAACCCCACTGAAAAACTATCAGGGTTCTCTCTCCCACGCAGAGAATTGTGCCAGCTCCACAGACTGAGAACTGGATGGGGACGAACTAGATCTGATCCCGGAGATTTGAATTCCGGTGCGACTGGATTGACTCCCAAGCTTGCGGATGTGGCACTCCTGTATAGGAGGTAGGACCACATTATTCGAGACTGCCGGAAAACTGGTTCACCCTGCAAAAAGACGCAATACAATAGATACAGAATAACGTCTGTAATAATAGCCATACGATTATTAAATAAATGGACAGGTTCCTGTTTTTCAGAATAGGCATGACGAATGGAAAAACACTTTTGGTCCATCGGTTAGACCATCAAACAACACTGTAGTTTGTACACACACTCCCTCCCCTCTCCGAGAAACCAAAAAATGACAAAGATACAGCGCATTGAAATTCCGCGTGACGTCACGCAAGCCCCCACTCCGAAACCCTGACGCTCCGTATCCCTGTGAATTTCCACCCCTCTGGCAAACTGAAAATACGGGTCAATCATCTCTGGACAATTCAAAAGACGGTCCAATTACAATCACACTCTCCGGACCCTGTCGGATTCTTCACCCCTATTCTCCCATGGATTCACTCAAGTGGGCAAAAGATTCAGATCCAACTTCTGATGACGGAGCAGGAGATGACCTACGCCGAACTCACTAAAAGTGTGACGATAAATACAGCGCTCCGCCTCGCGCTGTATAATGGATTCCAACCATATGTGTCTGAATACCCCTGGCCCACACAGTTATTGAATCTGTGTCCACCTGGGCTTATCGTCTAGCTGAAACAACTATCATTGTAATAAATCGGTTTACCAAATCCTCATCTATTACAACAATCACAATTAAAGTGTGACGTAGTGATTATTTTGAAAGAAACAATATTTGAAAAGACCAAACTCTTTAATTAATTTTTAACAATTATACAATGAGAAAGAAGTCACAGGTAGGGGTCGTAGGTTCACAGCCACGAGATTCGTTGTTCCAGAAGAGATTTCCAAAAGTACTCAGCTTTGAAGCAGCCCGGCGCCCAGTCGTGGTCGAAAGAGGACGAGGGTCCTCACGCCTCCGTATTTATATGGGCGCGCGGGGTGGAGAGCGGGGTAAGGAGGGAAGCACCAGAGGACTTCATCACACACCCCCCTCGTTGGGTCAGAATTTTCCTGCCGGAAAATTCGGCTTCGTCTGCTCGCTGGCTGAAGCTGGCAGGATACGACGGGGCTGCGGACTCTGGAGACCCAGGCGGAGCAGGACAGCTGAAATTTATAGAAAAAGGAATGAGTAACATTCTAGGTATCGCAGTTAGGTTACCTGAAAAGTTAGAAATACATTATACGAGCCGAGCCGAGTCACCTCACAGAGCAATTTTATTTTTTTATTTTATTTTTAGCACCAGAAACAATAATTAAAATATAGCGCGAAACGTTAGATGCGATGCAATATGAAATAACAATGTGAAGCGATCATTATAGTTATCTATTAACAAGTGTGCGTGAACAGCTGTGGTATGCACAACCGGTAAGCCAAGGTCAAGAACCGGTCGTAGCTTGCAAGTGTCAATGCGTTCGATAGCGAATAGGTGAACACAATGTTATAAAGACAATTCGAACCTGTATACTTGATTCAAGCGAGAGACTTTTTTACCACTAAACCATAGGGTACAAGAAAAAAAAATGTTATACATTGGTTATAGAAGATAGTATTTAATTTGTTTAAATTTTGATTATATTTTGATAATTATTCTTTATAATTTATTTGTTTTATATCTTTAATATGCCATTCGCCCAGTGGCTTACCAGACATGTCTGAAAGTTTATACACCAAAGGAGATTTTTTTGATACTATTTTGCATTTTATAAATTTAGGGGCCAATTTTTTTGAAAAATATTTGTCTTTATCACTTAAATAAAATGTTCGCTTCCAAACAATATCGCCAACGTTGAATTCGGCCGACTTACGGCGAAGATTATAAGACTGGCAGTTACGCTCGTGGGCCGATAACAAGGATGCATGTACTTTGTCGAAGATAGAAGACAAGTGACCAAGGGACTCCGCATAACAGTCACGTGGTTCGTGAATTAAGTTCGGATCAGAATCTAGATAGTGTGAACCGCAGGTTATCAATTCGCGACCGAAAACAAGAAAAGAGGGCGTGTAGTTTGTGACTTCGCTTACCGCACAATTGATAGCGAATTGGATTTTAGGTACTAGCGTATCCCACACTCTGTGATCGTTCTCAATGAATGCGGAGATAGCTGTAGTTATAGTTTTGTTATAACGTTCAACCGTATTAACGTAAGGCGTATAAAATGGGGTATAGTGTGTGTTCGGAACTTTATATTTAGATAATAAGTTTTTAAATTGGGCACTAACGAATTGTTTACCGTTATCTACTATGACCGTAGAAGGAATGCCGTGAACCAAGAAAACATTATCTTCGAGTATTTTTGTTATTATTTCTGCTGTGGCACGCTTTATAGGGAAAAGCAAACAATACTTGGAGAAACAACAACAGACAACGAAAATATAGTTATTTTGTTTTCTTGTAGGCGGAAGGGGTCCGATTAGATCGATACTTATCGTTTGAAACGGCCTAAGACATGACTTTGGTCCGCCCATATGACCGAAAGTGGAGTGAGTTTGATGTTTATGAGCGATACAATCATCGCAAGAATTGACGGCCTTAACCACGTCCGCATACATACCTGGCCAATAGTAGTTATGGGCCAAGCGCTTGTATGTTTTAGAGATGCCCATGTGACCGGCTGTGGGCAACGAATGGTTTTGCCTTATTAACTCAGATCTCTCTTCGGATGGAACAACCTCTTTCCATTGAAACTCTCTAGTAAGAGGGTTAAGACTTTTTTTAAAACGATATAATTTATTATTAAGGACCTGATAGTCTATAAAAGAGGCAGGAGACTGTGAACAACCTTTATAGATATTAAGATACCATGAATCATTAGTAGAAATGACATTCCCATCTATTGTGTTGCATTGCATAGGCATGACATTAGGAGAACGAGAAAGGAAGTCTGGCACAACGTTATCGGTTCCTCGACGATGCTTTATTTCGAAATTATAGGAAGAAAGACGGACTCCCCATCTAGCCAGTCGACCCGTAGGATTGTTGAGTTTGATAAACCACTTGAGAGCAGCGTGATCAGTGTACACAATAAATTTTTTGCCATTTTCTACATAGCAACGCCAGTGTTCAATAGCTGACAGAACAGCAAGCGCCTCGCGCTCTGTAGCACTATAATTTCTTTCTTGGTCCGTAAGGGATTTGCTGTAGAAGGCTATAACTCTTTCTTTCCCCTCCAAGACCTGACAAAGAACAGCTCCGATACCAAAGTCACTACTATCCGCGTGAATTTCAAATGGTTGTGTGTAATCTGGACAAGATAGTACCAGCGAAGAAGACAAACAATCCTTTAATTTATTGAAAGCTGCGTCAGCCTCTCGCGACCAATTGAACGCAGGAGAGTTTTTACCGTTAGAGGTTAGTTTATTCAAGGGAGATGCCAGCGCACTGAAGTTAGGTATAAACCTTCTATACCACGACGCAGCGCCTAGAAAGCGACGGACCTCCTTTTTGTTAGTAGGAGTGGGGTAGTTTTTTATCGATTCTACCTTTTCGGGATCGGCATGAAGGCCTTCCGAATCCACTACATAACCCAGGTATTTTAATTTAGTACTGAAAAAGTTACATTTGTCGAGATTTATAGTGAGGTTCGCATATTTTAATTTTTCTAGTATTTTTGACAATAGTGTGATATGGCTATCAAACGAATCTGAGACACAAATTACGTCGTCGATATAACAAAAAACCCTGTTTTCAAATTCTGGACCGTAAAACAAAATATCTGCAAGACGCTGCTGGGTGGCTGGAGCGTTAGTTAATCCAAAAGCCATAGATTTAAAATGAAATTTACCACGCGTAGGAATATAAAATGACGTTTTGCAACGATCCTCTTTTTTTATCAAGGTTTGCCAAAAACATTTTGAAATGTCTAAACTAGATATGTATTTAGCATCTCTTAAGTTATCCAAAATCTCAGCAATATAGGGTAAACTATAAGCATCTTTTTTTGTTATAGAATTTAATTTCCGACTATCCAGACAAAAACGCAGTTCGCCTTTTTTTTTAGGGGCAAGATCACTGGATTAGACCAAGGGCTCTCGGAAGGTTCAATCACGTCCTCTTTAAGCATTTGGTCGACATGTTTTACCAAAATGCGCTGTTTCTCTGGTGACATGCGATAGTAACGCTGCCGAATCGGTGGGTGATCACCTGTATCTATCGAATGAGTAATGAGAGAGGTACGGCCGAGACCGCGTTTCTGATAAGAAATATCGATAAATTGAGAAATAATGTTTTTGGCGGTAGTTCTTTGATCGTCAGTTAAATTATCAAATGAAATTAATTTACTAACGGTGTCCTTCTGTACTACCGAGGTTCCAGATTCGTGATTATTTTGAGGTGAGATGGTTTCCAAATTAGCCGGAAACAGACCAAAACTTCTCCAAAAATCCATACCCAGAATCAAGGGATTTTTGATGCCAGGAACGATATGGGTAACAAGAGAAACAGTTTTATTTTGAAATTGGAATGGAATTACCACTGAGCCGAGTGAAGAATATTGCTCGCCACCAGCGGTGGTAAAAACCAAGGGCTTAGAACCACTTAATTCCAAATTTTTCAAGAAAAGAAGATGAGAATTATTACCAAGTATAGTTGCGCAAGACCCAGAATCAAGTAAGCCAATGGTGTTTTTTTTATTTACTACTACAGGAATATAGGGAGGTTGTGTGTTTGTATTTACGATTGAAGAAAGTTTATGGCAATTAAAGAAATTGGATACGTGATGTAGCCAATTGTGCCACTCAGTTTTACTAGTTCGACTTTTTATTTTAGACTTTCCCCAATCGGAACTTACAAGTTTTTTGAAGGTTCATTGTTTTTATTACAGTTTGTACAATTAGAGACTTTAAAACCTTTCAAACCACATTTAAAGCAAATAAGAAAACGAGGCTGAGTGCAAGATGATAAATTGTGCGAGTCATTTCTACATCTAAGGCAGAATTGTTTATTATTAGTAGTATTAGCAACGGCATTAATTTGACGATCCTTAGAAAAATTGTTAGAAGAAGCCGGACTGGGATTTTTAAAATAATTTCGATTTCGGAAAAAGTTTTTATTATTATAAGTTTTATTTACGATGGCGGAATCGGAATCAACGTAAGCCAGTTCAGGCGCCAAAGTACTAGAAGTAACCTTAGGTGGTTCAGAAAAATCATTACTACGACTTTGATATTGTTCGAACTTTCTGCAAATGCTAACCAACGAAGAAATATCTGAAACAACCCCAGTCAGAAGGCAATTAGTGTAACAAGGCCTAATGTTATTTAACAAGATGTTCAATTTGACAGACTCGCTGACAGGCTCATCCAAACGGGAAAATAATCCTTGCATTTTTGCTATATATAAGGTTATGTTCTCTTTCTCGCCCTGAGAACGAAGTCTTATTTCCGCCATTAGTTTATCGTCGTAATTATGCGGACTAAAATCACGCTTAAGTAATTTACAAAGATCGTCCCAAGTATCAACGCTGTCTTTGATAGAACGATACCAATGGAGTGCATCGTCTGAAAATATCTCAAAAGCGAAAGAAAAGATTTTGCTATCTGGAATGTTTCTACAAGACATAAATTCGTTAACTTTTTGGATAAAGGCGCGCACACACGATTTGCCGTTATAATTAAATTTACCGAGTTCAGAAAATAATTTACGATCGTAGGTTAATGCATCAAAGAATTTTTCATCAGAGTTCTGTGACTCGACTCCGCTCGATACTACAGGTTTAGAAGAAGTTAAGGACGAGAGAATTTCGGAAATGGAATGAAACTCGTTCCAGACCGAATTAAATTTTTGTGTATCACTAATTGAGGTGACGTCAATGCGTGATAACCTATGAAAAACGTGGCTGAGAATAGATTCAGTTCTAGAGTAAAGATTTTTATCAAATTTAGATTGCAAGGCTTTCGCGTTGTTTTTCACTCGTATTAAGGAATTATTTACCGCGGAAATATCCTCTTCGACCGTAAAACATGATTCTAAAATGTCCTCTGAAGGAGAACTAGATGAAAGTTTGGTAATTAATTTACGTAACTCCTCCACAGTACACTTTGAGGGGTCACCACCTCTTATTTCTACCTCATATTCGAGTTCCGATTTATTTAATAAAGTAAATTTTATGGTATAAGCCATAGTGAACAAAAAAAAAAAAAAAATGTGTGGAGCAGCTACGAAACCAGAAAAAATATGTGGAGAGAAAAGAAAAAAAAATCAATTTGATTCCGTCCAAAAGGGTTTAACAGCAAGGGTATTATTACGTGAGATTAATTAAGTTTAAAGTGGGATATGATATGCCACGCTGCGCGCACGCAAAAGCACGTGGACGGACGATAGCACCGCGTGAACAAAGGAATTAGATATGTTATATAATTATGCACTGCACTGCACTGAGTACGGAATGAAAACACCAAAAAAAATAACAAACACTAGTACATACCCTTTTGAACGAAATAAAGCACTCAAAACACAGTTATAAAATTTAGAAGATCAACGAATCTCGTGGTAACTCCTCTGTTGTGGCGCCACTGTGACGTAGTGATTATTTTGAAAGAAACAATATTTGAAAAGACCAAACTCTTTAATTAATTTTTAACAATTATACAATGAGAAAGAAGTCACAGGTAGGGGTCGTAGGTTCACAGCCACGAGATTCGTTGTTCCAGAAGAGATTTCCAAAAGTACTCAGCTTTGAAGCAGCCCGGCGCCCAGTCGTGGTCGAAAGAGGACGAGGGTCCTCACGCCTCCGTATTTATATGGGCGCGCGGGGTGGAGAGCGGGGTAAGGAGGGAAGCACCAGAGGACTTCATCACAAAAGAAGTTATGGCCAAACCCATAGCACAGTACACAAAGGAGATGTTCACAGTACGGCGGTCCGCACAAGACTGAGCCGCTTGTCGCTAGGGCGACCGCTTTTATACTTATTGAAACATTTGAAAATGTGGCAGTTATGTTTTGCAGTAAACAACTTTCTGTTTGCACATCGAAAACAATAATAAATGGGATTATCTTGAACTCGCCGACATATATATTAATTATAACGTTTGAATAAAACATCATTCCCATTATGTCTTTCACTCTGTCCATAACTGGAAACAGCTTAGTACTATCGACAAACTATTCGCCTCCGTTGGAACTTAATGGCGAATACGAGTTATCACTGTTGCACTTCTCTACTTTTAACTCTATACCAAATATTACTAAAACGAATAATAAATTTAATTATGGCATTGATGAAGTAGTTGAAATTCCTGAAGGAGCTTACAAACTCCAAGACCTTTGTGAATTCTTACAATCAAAAGCAAATAACTGTGTTTTCAAGTTATTCTGCAACAATAACACCCTGAGCCTCTCGATATTTTGTTCAAAAGATATTCATTTTGAAAAACCAAATTCTATTGGACCTTTACTAGGTTATGGTAAAAAATTTCTAATAAAAGGTATATGGCACAAGTCTCCACTGCCAGTTAACAATCTACAAGCGTGCTGCGAGTTGAATCTGACATTACTGGAGGCTCTTATATTAATGGAAAATCAAGTCATATAATTCACGAATTTGCTTTAAATGTGCCTCCTGGCTATAGAATAATAGAAATCCCAAAAAGTAATATTTACTTTCCGGTGAAAAGAAGCACTGTCAATAGTATAAATATTAGAATATTAGATATAAGAAACAATTTAATAAATTTTCGCGGAGAAGAATTGCAATTGTATTTACATTTGAAAAAAATATGATTGACTACAATAAATATACAACTTCAACATATCAAAAGTTTAGTAGCAATCAGACCATCAAGAAGATAGCACACACTCGTGTAATTAAGAAGAAAAGAATGAAATTAACAGCTGCTAATAAATATTTTATTAAATCGATTGGACTTCTATAATGATTTTTTTAAATATAACTAATCCTCCTGTTTATGACAACTCCATTGACGGTGTAGAAACTCATTCGTACAAGCCGTATATAACTACTTTTAATAGAAATGATGAAATTCGGATACCGATAAATCAACAAGATTTATATGTTCTTCCGAGTGCAAGTACCTTGTATGTTGAAGCTGTAGTCAACGTGATCAAAAGTGATAAGAAAGAACCAGTTCAGGTTGGGTGCGTATTGCTTGATATAATTACATTTTATATATTTACATTTTAATAACGTTCATAAGATATAATGTTAATTTGACATAATCATTAAGGTATATATTTTTAATAGCTATAATATTCATTACATTTTCATTTTAAAAAGCATAAAATCATTTATATAACGTTTATGTACACTAAACATCACCTGTTATACAACTTGTGCGGTATACAGGACAAAAAGTATATCATTCAAAATGTATATTGTTGAAAAGACATATCATTCAAAACATATAACTATCAAAATCATATTGTTTAGAAGATATATGACTTAAAAACCATACCATCTAAAAAGTATAGACAGGCAGGCGAAAATACTTCAAATTTGGGAAATCTCATAAACTTTAATTTTCTTATAAAAAAAACTCAAGGTATAGGATAGGTTTATAAAGGTGCAAAGTTTAAACAAAGAAGTAGGCAATGTCCATTAAGATATTTTATAACATAAAAGAAACTGTGAATAAGATACCCAAAAGTGGGGGCAAACATAAAAATAAAATATCTAAATTTATCAGTAAACGATTAGATTAGTAAAAAAATCTGACTAGAAAATAGTAAAAAAAGAAGTCATAACATAAAGGCTACAAAAACAAACCAATTTTTTTATTAACAAACAAATCTTGCCAATAGCCAAGCTATGAAAACAAATTTTTCACCCAAGCCTCAAGGTATGAAAAATTTGGTTACACATACAAAATGCGCGCGCATTTTGTATGTGTTTTTGTAGCCTTTATGTTATGACTTCTTTTTTTACTATTTTCTAGTCAGATTTTTTTACTAATCTAATCGTTTACTGATAAATTTAGATATTTTATTTTTATGTTTGCCCTCACTTTTGGGTATCTTATTCACAGTTTCTTTTATGTTATAAAATATCTTAATGGACATTGCCTACTTCTTTGTTTAAACTTTGCACCTTTATAAACCTATCCTATACCTTGAGTTTTTTTTATAAGAAAATTAAAGTTTATGAGATTTCCCAAATTTGAAGTATTTTCGTCTGCCTGTCTATACTTTTTAGATGGTATGGTTTTTAAGTCATATATCTTCTAAACAATATGATTTTGATAGTTATATGTTTTGAATGATATGTCTTTTCAACAATATACATTTTGAATGATATACTTTTTGTCCTGTATACCGCACAAGTTGTATAACAGGTGATGTTTAGTGTACATAAACGTTATATAAATGATTTTATGCTTTTTAAAATGAAAATGTAATGAATATTATAGCTATTAAAAATATATACCTTAATGATTATGTCAAATTAACATTATATCTTATGAACGTTATTAAAATGTAAATATATAAAATGTAATTATATCAAGCAATACGCACCCCCTGAACGGGTAAGTAATATAAGACAGAACAACAATATATATATTATTTTGAATAAATACCAACGAAATGTATAATTTTGGTCGGTATAATTATCAAGAAAGATAAAAATCATAAATCATACTTTTGTAACCCATAAAATCGTTTAAATAATAATTATTTAACCTAACAAACCTTTCGTTTATATTTAAAGTCGTATAAAATTCTTGAAATCTATTAACGTTACGTATAATAAACTTTCTGTAGATATATTATTAAGCATAATAATCATTGCGTATATAAATCGATTAGTAGAAGATTCTTTATATATAATCATCATTAGATATAACAAACTTTTGATATAGCGCCTGGCAGTATGTTGCGGATAATTTTATTAAGACAAGCCAATGCAGAAGGGTTGAAAATAATATATCAATATGTCGCAATCACATAATTTAATTACTGATTACGTATAAACATTAATAGATAATTTCCTTCCTCAAATTTTCGTTTGTTAGCCATAAATAAAAAATAAGTGCAAAACGTTTAAAAGTACGAAATATTGTTATTTGTGAACTCTTATAATGTGATACTCTTACAATGAAAATAGACAAATCAATAATAAGTGAAATTAAATCTTTATCATACATATAATAAAACAGTAAAAAAGTGTCTGTACATTAGATATATTTCAAAAAAAATATTAGGTCGAAGGAGATATAGTAATGGAGTAAGAATTTAAAAAAAGTCTGTCTGTTTGTCTATGTGTCTGTTTGTCTGTTATTACACGCTAATCTCCGGAAATGCTGGACGAATTCAAATTAAACTATTTTAGTTATATAGCTGTAAGCCTGGGCAACATACAGGGTATAAATAATTTTGGAAGAACACCTGATGCAGAACTATACTGGTCTAGCTAAACTATAAGAGATATAAAAATGGTGCCTTAGTAAAAGTTGTTCAGCCTGATGAGCATTTTCAAGAGACATAAAGTCCACGCGAGCGAAGTCGCGGGCTTCGGTTCGTAAAAAATAAGTTAGTTATTTTTTTATTTCTTTCATACCTTGGGCCTGGGGCGAAAAATTTGGTTACACATTCAAAATGCGCGCGCATTTTGTATGTGTAACCAAATTTTTAATACCTTGGGGCTTGGGCGGAAAATTTGGTTACACGTACAAAATGCGCGCGCATTTTGAATGTGTAACCAAATTTTTCGCCCCAGGCCCAAGGTATGAAAGAAATAAAAAAATAACTAACTTATTTTTTACGAACCGAAGCCCGCGACTTCGCTCGCGTGGACTTTATGTCTCTTGAAAATGCTCATCAGGCTGAACAACTTTTACTAAGGCACCATTTTTATATCTCTTATAGTTTAGCTAGACCAGTATAGTTCTGCATCAGGTGTTCTTCCAAAATTATTTATACCCTGTATGTTGCCCAGGCTTACAGCTATATAACTAAAATAGTTTAATTTGAATTCGTCCAGCATTTTCGGAGATTAGCGTGTAATAACAGACAAACAGACACATAGACAAACAGACAGACTTTTTTTAAATTCTTACTCCATTACTATATCTCCTTCGACCTAATATTTTTTTTGAAATATATCTAATGTACAGACACTTTTTTACTGTTTTATTATATGTATGATAAAGATTTAATTTCACTTATTATTGATTTGTCTATTTTCATTGTAAGAGTATCACATTATAAGAGTTCACAAATAACAATATTTCGTACTTTTAAACGTTTTGCACTTATTTTTTATTTATGGCTAACAAACGAAAATTTGAGGAAGGAAATTATCTATTAATGTTTATACGTAATCAGTAATTAAATTATGTGATTGCGACATATTGATATATTATTTTCAACCCTTCTGCATTGGCTTGTCTTAATAAAATTATCCGCAACATACTGCCAGGCGCTATATCAAAAGTTTGTTATATCTAATGATGATTATATATAAAGAATCTTCTACTAATCGATTTATATACGCAATGATTATTATGCTTAATAATATATCTACAGAAAGTTTATTATACGTAACGTTAATAGATTTCAAGAATTTTATACGACTTTAAATATAAACGAAAGGTTTGTTAGGTTAAATAATTATTATTTAAACGATTTTATGGGTTACAAAAGTATGATTTATGATTTTTATCTTTCTTGATAATTATACCGACCAAAATTATACATTTCGTTGGTATTTATTCAAAATAATATATATATTGTTGTTCTGTCTTATATTACTTACCCGTTCAGGTTATACAGTTTACAAACAATCCACTTCTGTATCTATTTCAAGATATACGATATGAATTGAATGGAGTTAAAATAGACAAAGTAAAAAATGCCGGTATTACGACTACTATGAAAGCACTGATATCAATAAACGAAGCTGAGTCAAATATATCGAAAGTATGGGGATGGGATATACACGGAATCAAAAATGAAATTGGAGGTCATTTTGCTGCATCAGTTCCACTCAGCAACATATTAGGATTTGCAAAAGATTATAAAAAAATTATTGTTAATTGTAAACATGAGCTAGTTTTGTTACGAAGTAATACTAACCTGAATGCGCTAAAACTAAACACCGGCGAGGAGGTTGAAAGTATCGATATCAAAAAGATTGTTTGGCGCATGCCTCATGTTAAAGTTTCAGACAGAGAAAGAATTAATTTGCTTAAAATACTCGAAAAAGACAGACCAATTCAATTAGTGTTTAGAAACTGGGATCTTTATGAGTACCCTTTGTTACCAAAGACTACAAAACATACGTGGTCAATTAAGACATCATCGCAAATTTAAATACCTAGATACGTTATTATAGGTTTACAAACAAACAGAAAAAATAACGCACATAAAGATATGTCTCAGTTTGATCACTGCAATATTCGAGATGTTAAAGTTTTTTTAAACTCTACATACTATCCATATGAAAGTTACAATACCAACTTTGCAAAACATAACTATGCATTAATTTACGAACAATACGTAAATTTTCAACAGTCTTATTATAACCGCCCATGCAACTCCTTGTTAAGCGCTCAAGAGTTTAAAAATATAGCTCCTTTATACGTTATCGAGACATTTCTCTAGACAGAACGATAACATCAAATCAGGACCAGTAATTAATATTCGCTTGGAGTTAGAAAGTGATAAAGAAATCCCTGATCAGACATCAGCTTATTGTCTAATTTTGAACGACTGTATAGAATATAAACCTCTGAGTAATATTGTTCGTAAAATATCATGAACTCGATTATTTTCGTCGATGTTCAAGGATTCAAGGATCGCTTTAATAAATTTATCATCAAAGAGTTTGCATTATCTACTAAGGAGTTCACCCA
The DNA here is from genome assembly GCA_963555685.1 of Acrobasis consociella. Taxonomy (NCBI): domain Eukaryota; kingdom Metazoa; phylum Arthropoda; class Insecta; order Lepidoptera; family Pyralidae; genus Acrobasis; species Acrobasis consociella. The sequence goes on along the minus strand of OY743125.1, from coordinate 12,207,683 downwards.
AGTCTTTTGAATTAAACCTCCATATGCATATGTCACCGATAAATAGCAAGAATCGTAAGTTGATCAATTTTCTAGTTAGTTGATTAACTGACGAAAAATAACAAACGTTAGTAGAAATGTTTTATTTAACGCAGTGCATTTTAGCTAATTGGTCAACTTACAGTACCTGGCAGTAATTTAATAATTTACGATTGTGCCACAAGTAAAATCATCCACTAACGGGCCAATCGTTGCTCAGTGTACTATTTAACGGTATACTATTACCCGTCACATAATACACTGTTATCTGATTGGTCGAGGGCATTTTATAAGCATTTAGCTATTGTTTATTCATAGAGTTAACAACCACTTAGATATTTTATTTTAATACCGATGATGAGATGTGAAAGATCATGTATATTTTTTTTATATTTTATATTTATTCTTATTTAGCTATACAGTTTTATGACTTAGTATAATCAAAGGAAAAATATTTTAAACTAGCTGTTGCCCGCGACTACGTCAGCGTGGACTTTAGTTTATAAGAATCTTTATTTTGATATTTTAATAAAACCGGTCAAGTGCATATCAGGTCACGCGCAGTGAAGTGTTCCGTAGTTGTTAATTTCGACTTAGAATTAAAACTAAAAGATTTCATCATCATCTCAGCCCTTCTTCCGTCCACTGCTGAGCATAGACATGTCTTCGTCGACACATATCGGTCCTGTGCTGCTCACATCCAGGTGTAACCCGCGACTTTGATTATTTCGTCAACCCATCGCATGGGCTCCGTCAGGCCAGTTGCCCTGCCTAGTGCTACTTTAAGTTCATGACCGTTACCAAATTACAGCTTCTTGGTACTAATTATCTCTAAGTAAAACCACGGACAGAGAGACAGACAGAAATGGCGAAACTATAAGGGTTCCTTCTTTACTACGATCACACATTATCTCTAGTCACAGTCTAAGTCGATCGGAATTTTGACTATTAATATCGTTTTTTGCCAGATATTTCGACGGCCCTTCTGCCATCATGGTTCTGCCAGCATGGACTGTAAACTACATGTAAACTTACACTGTTACCGAATGTTACTGCTACGCCGTGGGTCTCTCTAATACGAAATACTTATGCAATACGTAGTGACTTTGCTAATATTTCATTCATCTTCCGTCTTTTGGCGTCAGTTTCCACATCACTAATCTGTTGTAGCTCTCTGCAGCGAACTGCTGCCACCGTCTATACGTATCACCCCCTCTCCCCCGCCCTCCCGATGTGGCGGTGCAATGGTAAGCCTTGTCAAACATGTCTTTCGCTAAGCGGGAGATGAAAGTCGAGAAATAAGCATTTCTACTTTAAGTCCCGACGGATGACGGCGTTCCTCAAGTAACCTTAAACATAGGTTTTCTTAAGATCGCCTTAATCATGAGCCGCGTCCGTAGCTGGAAGCGAGAGGAAAGTACTGGATAGACCTTCCCCCGGGCCATCTTCACTATCGTCACCATTCTATTGATGTGGACTTTCAAGCTGAGGCATCTGCCAAACTTTAGATACCTCCAGGTATTTGACGTGCCAGTGTCTCGGCACATTTTACCAGTAGAGAGTCAAGGATGGTAGGAAGTTAGTGTTCTCTGAGATCAATGTCTGCTTAGTGTTCACTAAGAACCTCCGTTTGAAGAGTTTCTCGGGTAGGGCGTCCTATACGGCTGTTTAGAGATTTGGAGAACTGAAAAATGACCATGATCTTTCGTTCCTCAGGGAAGGAGGTCACAATACTAAGTAGTCTTGGTATGGGTGTTCTACACATTTTTATTGCAGTGCCTAACCTAAATTTAACCTAACCTTTTTTCCCTAACCTTTCTTCTTACGTGAGGAAAAGGTGCCTTTCGGCCACAGGAAATCGGACGGTTATGGCTCTCACTCACAAACAAACTCATGGTGACATAACGGCGTTACCGCTTTTGCCAAGGCCGTGTGCTAAATCTTGCTCCAAAGACCTGGTATACGGCGACCGCTTATTAGCGGCTTCGGCTGAGCTCATTCGAGGTACTCTCTCAGTTATCGAGAGGAGTCTGAGTGGCCTGCGCGGTGGTACATCGGCCTTCAATTTTATCCGCTAGGGTAAAGACGCGTGTTGACACAAATGCTCCTTTTTAACCTAGAGGACCGTATTTGTGGAGCGACGGAATCCCGTTCCCATCGCCCGACTGGCCCACGTCATGGAGGCAGCAGTTGCGCCTCTTTTGCGCGGGAAAAATCTCTTCAGACACCTTGCCAGTAACGGGAGACCGGTATGGTTATGTGGCGTTTACCACAAAAAACTCCGCGGTGTTAGTAACCGTGTTACCTCTCAGCCACTATGGGCCAGCCCCGGCGCGGCGACCGCTATGGTGGTCCGTGACTCGCTTACTGCTCCCTATGCTTTAGTCAGAGGACATCCCCTGCGCCTAACCTAATACTTCCTATTTTGATTCCTTTTTCCATTTTCGCGCCCACAATCATGCTAAAAATGGCCGTTTCATGGCGTTGGGTCTTGTGGCCCTAGGTTCTGTGTATTTTTAACAGCGCCATCTATCGGTGACCAAAAAAAAAACTAATAAAAACACTCCGAAAACATCAAAATAGTAAATTTTAGGGTTCCGTATTCCGTACCCGAAGGCTAAAATCGGGACCCTGTTACTAAGACTCCGCTGTCCGTCCTTCCGTCCGTCTGCCTGTCTGTCACCAGGCTGTTTCTCATGAACCGTGATAGCTAGACAGTTAAAATTTTCATAATGATGTCATTCTCTTGCCGAAATAACAACTAAAAATAGAGTAAAATAAATATTTAATTGAGGCTCCCGTACAACAAACGTGATTTTTTATAGATAACGGGACGGAGCCCTTTGTGCGCGAGCCCGACCTTCACTTGGCCGGTAATTAACTTTATTATTTTATAAAAACCTTAATATAAAATTGACAAAAGTTTTAGCCAATGCTACTGTACAGTTTATTTCATAGCAAATTTTCGAACAAAAATGTTTGACGTGATTCTTAAAAATTGATTTAACTTTTTCATTTATGAACGGATTTAAATAAAACAAACACTAAATTTTAAGTGAAACTTATCACAATATTTCAATGAAAACCGCAAACGAATCGGTTCAGCCGTTTCTCAGATTAGCGTGCACAAACGCACAGACAAACAGACAAACCGACAAACAGACAAAAATTCTAAAAATCATTGTTTTGTGTTCTATTGCGTTGGTAAAAGCCCCCAAAAATATTTTTACTCATTTATCTTCCATGTACAGACAGCGATCGGTTACGATTTTATTATATGTATTGATGATGATAACAAGAGATACTTGAGCTCAGATATAAATTATCACTTATTAACCTAATAAGTATTATAGTTAGTTTAATCAGTAAGTACAATCAGTCTGAATATCTATTATTTGTACTTATTCGTATTTCACTTATTTAACCAATCAACGTACACCTCGCCTTCGTCGGATGATCTTACGACAAGGCGCCGTAAATTAATCAATTTACTAAAATACATACGTTAAATAATACATTTTAACTGCTGTTTATTATTTTCCGGGAGTTGATCAACTACCTTGAAAATTGATCAACTTACGAGTCTTGTTATTTTCCGGTGACACATATACTACATTATCTACGGAAGAAAAGAAGACCGTTAGGTACCTTGAACGACAGAGAGGGATAACTTGGGGTCAGGGTTTTATTAACTATGTTGAATTCAAAAAAAATATTACACCAATAATGCAAAATAAAACTATTATAATTAAAGGTCTGGAGAAACAGATATGGATAAAGTAAATGTGTAATAATTGTGTTTTAATGGAAATAGAAGCCAGAGGAAGTCCTAATTTTAAGACCTAATATAAAACTTATTGCAAAAATGAAAATGACTTCAATTGTTTAAGTCATAAGAACTTTTGTGCATTAAAAAATGTTATTTGTATCAAGAAATGGTCTTTAGAAAATGATGTTCTTAATAACTTAGTTGAGTAATGTTTGATTTGTTTGTAATAAATATACCTCATAAGATCAAAACAATGTATTTTCTTTTACACACTCAAAACCTTATTTAACTTGTTTTAATTCACAACGACATATTATTTTCATAGTTATTTATATATTTTTAAACTCACATGTTACTTTAAATACAAGCCATATAAATAAATTCACATTATGAATATAAACTAAGATTTTATGTGTGTATCTCGGTGTGAATCATGCTTGATGATATATTTAGAAAAAAAAAAAAACAAAGAACCTTTTTATTTACATTTATTTCCATACTTTTCGAAATAATAATTTTATTATAATTAAAACAATTAAAAAATACACTTAAACAATTACATAGGTATTTCATATACACTAATTAAAAATAATTACACTAAAAAATTATTACTACTAAGTCTAAAAAATATATTTACATTACATTAAAAATTATAACCCACAAGTTTTCTCGAGATTCGACTTATAACATGTTCGGTTAAGTCCACTATCTCATCTACCGGTTCTTGGACTATATATTGAGCTGCTGTTAAGACAGCTGTGTCACTTTCTTCATCTTCTACGTCGTATATTTTAATTTTTTTTTATATTTTTCCCCTTTTCCTTTTGCTTCTTGATAACGTAGGATGTTGATGATAGTTCGCCATTGTGTTTTGCTGGGCTCCGTTTCGATTTCTTTGCATCTGTAGAATCAGATGTTGAGAGCATCACTGGATTAAATTCACTATCGCTAATGTCATAAGGATCTTGAGCGTATTGTGAGAAAATTATACGCGTATCTTGAGAATCTGACATGATCTGTAAAAAAAAAAAACTTGGTATCAAATAATTTGCAAAAATAATAGTGAAACAAGTATCACGTACTGAAGATAAAACTCTGAAATAACTAAGTACTTACATTTATAAATAGTAGCACAGCGTAGATGTGTAACTTGGTAGATAGAGGATGTCCGTCTCCCTCCGTATCGTACGATAACAGCCACGTTAATTAACAGCACTATAATACGACACAATCGAAGTAGCTCCCCACTTCGTCTCCGCATCGGAATAATACAACGTTAGGGACTAACAGTTCTATTCTTTATTTAGGTAACGGTAGGGTTTTAATTCTATTGTCTAATATGAATATGTGATAAATATGATGCAAGTAAGTAAAATGTTTAATCAATAAAATCGTGTCAAGACTTGATCTATACACGTGTGTAGTGTCCAATTCGATGAAACTTTAGCAGTGCACTATATAATCAAAATATAACAGCATTCATTTTTTAATCAAATAAGATAATATTGGTGATTATTAAAAATTTAAGAACTCTTACGCTTTTTTTCAGTACTTTCCACTACCTCCTTTACATCTTAGTGCAAAGATTGGGTTTGAATAGAGCTTTAAATTAAAAACAGTAGTTTATTATTCACATTTATCTTTATATCCCATGCTGGTCTGGGACTCCCATGCTGGTCTGGGAGAAATAAAAAAAAAGCTTAGAATGTACCAGCTGCTTCTCTTCCCACGCAGATCGTAAAAGCCGATCGAGGGAATGGGCAAAAATGCAAATCATGTTAACAGGCGATGCGGCTAGCAACCCATCACTGTATTGATTGCTTTTCCATCTTTTCGCCCACCATGACGCTAAAAGTGGCTTTTGGGTCTTGCGGCCCTGGGCTCTGCATAGAACCGCAATACCCAAAATGCTCTGTCTGCCCCATTAGGGATAAAGACGTGATAGTATGTATGTATGTATTTATTTTTAACAATATTATAACTAAGTAAATAAGTAAACAGTGATATCTATTCATATAATTTATTTGGTATACTTAAATTTTATAACAATAAAATGTCTAGATTATTTTCAACAGTACAACAGTTTAAACAGACATATTTGATTAACCTTTTGGTTACACGCTAATCGAGTAATGACCCCTAGATTTTGTTGTTCTATTATCTTTAAGAATAAATCATCATTTCGAGAGAGCGCTATTTTATTCTGCTCTTGGGTGAATATAGTATGTTTTATAGATTTGAACAGAATTTTTGTTTTTCGTATTTCCTTACCGGTATTCAAAACGTTGATATAATCACTAAACTTAAATTTTTTTGCAACTGACTTTTTTACACCCTTTGCTTTTTTAGTCTCTGTTGTTTTTGTTTTGATACTATATAATTTTAATCTTAAACCAACAAATTCTAATAAAACATTTCCACCGAGTTCGTCCTTGAAAAAATAATCTCGGTACTTTATTATTTATGCGCTTAATATTGTATTCGTTACTAAACGTATAATTGCTAGTATCGAAATAATTAGTAAAATGATTTTTCAAATCAGCATAAAAATCTTTAATTTGTACTGAATATAATAAACTGTCAGTGTCTGTGTAACACAAGGATATTTTATCATTATAATGTTTTTGCATAATCGAATAATGAAAATCATACATATGGCTTTTGGAAAACTCTAAAACTGTAAATCCTATGTAAATTGGTTTATTTAGTATAACTTTTTCCCTACTTAATTGTACGGCTACTAAATTTTCGTCAAAAATAGATATGCTTTGAAAATTTGGTCGTGCTATGAGTTGTCTCGCCGTAATATATTTCTTTGTTTTATTTCGCTCGTCATTCCATAAGCTTACTAACTTTAAATCAACTCGTTTTTCAGTATCTTCTAATGTTTTACCGAATAAACTATTATTTAACATTTTGAAAAAATCTTGTTGACATACGGAGTCAGCTGACTGCCTTAATTTAGTATTTAAATCAATATATGACTTGAGGTATGGACCTTGTTTAAATTTTATGACCCTATCAATCTTTTTTAAAATAATACCATTTTTAATACAAGTTTTCAAATGCATGTAATGAATTACATAGTAAAATTTGTTATATAAATTTGGTATCAATTTTTTACAATTGGAACCAGGAGGGGTAAAATTTTCTGCAAAAAATGGTAGATCATTATGTAAATCATGTAAACTCTTCGGATATTCAAGATCTACTTCTAAAATAAACCCATAGTTTGCATCATTAGGAATATCCAATATATTTAATTGTGTAATTTCTTCTTTAGAAAGCCAACTAAAATCGGAATGAGGTAAATAAGTACACATTGCATAGCCATACAAATTGTTACAAACTATATAAATTAAAAAATTACTAGCTTGAGATGGAATAAAATCCTCTTGATATTTATTATTCGATTTAGCATATCTTAAAGAACATAAGCAAATGCCACCACGAATACCTTTCTGTATCATGCGAATCATTTCTAAATCAGTAAGAAGATCTAATTTCACTTTTGTTGATAATAACATTGCGTCAAAGCTTAGACCTTGAGCTGTCAAGTAAAATGCAGGATCCAAACTATAATTCACCATACAAGTTTTGCGAAAATTTTCAAAAATATCCGCTAGTAAAAGTACGTCAGATTTTATATATAAATCTGTGTATTCGCCCATGTCCTTTATTTCGAAATAATTCCAAACTTCTAGGGCATGATCATAATCATATTGTGATAGAGGTTCGTCTGTAAGTGTATTGTAAAAACTATCTCGTGGTGGTAAACTAGTTTCACTGTATGAGGACCAACCAATCATATGGTCGTATGGATACACCCCTTTTCGACGTAACAGATTGAACTGTTTTTCATCTATACAATTTCGTCTTAAATGAGTAAAATCTTCCACATTCAAGTTTTTTACTAACTGGTCTAAACTTGTACTCAAAAATTTAAATGAGTCTACAAAACGAACTGCAGCAAATTTATTTTTCGCTAACGAAATAAATTTAGTAAAAGAAATATAATTTTCTTTAGTTTTCGGAATTACTTTAATAAGACCAGGAGTCGAACTGAACTCGCGTATAAATAAATGACAATCGTAACCAGAAAGATTGTGAAAGAATATTGGTACAAACTTAGGTATTTAAAAATTAATATTACATGAAGAATGTGCAGCGCCTCTATATTTCCCTGTGAAATGGCAATGGTCACGATCTTTGTCATCTAGTAGTAATTTGTTACACAGATAACAATATTCAGCACTATCAAATGTCAACTTATCATTTTCACAGAATTTTATGGGTATAGGATTAGAAGATTTTTCTTCAATTAGGAAGTGTATTTTCTTGACATCTCTTTGAAGCATTTTAACAAACTTTTCAGAACAATCTCGTCCCCGGTACGTTACTAATTTGTTAAGTGAACTGTCATAATTACAAACAATATAATACGCAAAAGCTGATGGGATATGCTGTCGTAAATTCAGTGTATTATTACCTTGTTTTTTGGATTGCGGGCTCAAGAAAGTTTCAAAGTCCGAATAGATTACAAAAGGTAAACTTTGCATACGTAGATAATTCTAAAAATGACTTACACTGCCTTCGTTTGGTAAAATAGTAGCTACACCTCCACAGATATGTTTTTCGGTCTTTAAAAATAATAAGCATTCATCACAAAAATATAGCTTTCCATGATGTTTAGTTACTTGACTTCTAACCAATTTAGCTAAATCTTTTATCAAACAAAAGTGAGAATGAGAACTATTTTGTAACAATAGTAAATTAACATGCTTTATTTTTTCGCTGAAGCGTTTTATATAGTGGGCCAATAATCTTATTCCTTTCTAATCCATACACATTAAAGTGTGATTATTTTTTTCAAAAGGCCACTATAGACCATGCGAAGCAATATTCATCATTGTTTTTAATATTCAAGCATGCTTTTTTAGACAGAAGATTACTTGGTAACTTTATAAAACTAGAACCCTGTAAGGGGTTATACTTATTGATATTTACTTCGAAATAAACAATATCTAATATAGACCATCTGCCTTTCTTTTGAAACTCCTCAATTTTGCTGGAAAATATATCAATAAGTTTCTGTAATAATTCAGAAAAATTATAGGATTTATGTAATATCATATTTTTTGTTGTAAATGACTTAATTTTGACAGTATCATCCTTAGGCAAAATTACTTTCACAAATAATTCATAATTTACTTTGACATTTACATGATTACACAAAGCAGTATTTATTAATTCTTGCAAATGCGACGCTGACGCGGTGAGATACTTTGAACTTGAAGTAATGCAAGTGTTTGTAATATCCTCCTCCTCATTTAGATCACATTTAAAACGATAACAAACTATGCGTTTTTTAAAGGCAGAATTAATTTGTTCAATATTAGTATTTAAATGGATGGAAGTATTGTTTTTATTAGTGCGGGAAGTAGTGTCATAAGGTGCAAATTTTGGTATCGGAAGAATTCACTTAGCACAGATGTAATATACGTAAAGTTAAGCTAATTTAGCCCGGTAGCCATCCCCCACCCCCTGGGGGGTAGGCAGGGGGGGCATTCAAAGTTACTCGCCGCCGCGCTTCAGAAAAAAAGTCATAACAGCTTCTATTTACCTAACACCTCGAGTATGGTGTCATTTTCTGATAAATCGGGGATGAGGAATTCAATTTTGAGTACAATTTTACATTTAATGTATAGGTTAATAGTAAAAAAAGGAAAATATTGACGAAAATATCAAAATCGGATCGCAGTTTTTTTTATTTTAACAGATTTATTTTGCCAGAAACCCGGAATTTCGTGTTTAAAAAAATAATAACTTAAAGAATATTTATCTAGCTTTAAAAAAATATATACTTTATTATATATAGCTGTCACACATCTATCTGAAAAAAATCGGACATGGCACGCGGCGGTGCCTAGAAACTTTTTCAATCGTCTCATCTCACATAATTTGTTGCAAGTATTAAGTTGTTTTTTTATGAAAAATATATAGAATACATACTTAACTTAATTATTGAGTGACGTTTATGGTCTTATATATCAATAATAGTATTTTATATTTATATTTGTAATTTTTTTCATTCAAATTTTCCACCACAGTGGTATAATTCGGTACATTTTAATAGTTTTCTTAGACAGTTGCGCCTAACACTGCACCCTGACTTGCACTTGCACCGAATCAGGTCACAACAAGCGGTAGCAGCCACTGGTGCAGTAGTCCACTTTGGTTTCCAATTATTTGATTCCATTTCCTATCCACAATCCGCCGGACTGGGAGGATTTGGAATCGGCACCATCGCTTGGCCCCAAACGTGCACTGCACACCATGCTAAACAGCTCTTATGATGCCGAAAATTCTGTAGCTGTCAGTCTTTTTTAGAGAATATCTCCCTCCTGCACTCGTTTAACGATATGCACTGACGATCTAAAACGAAAATCCGGTAAGTAGGTATTGCATTATTATTTTGGTTAAAATAAAATACAGCTATATATACCTGACATGCTTACTTATCATACATCGTTACTCACTGGGTAACGATGCAGCGGACGAGCTGACACCGGAGGGACCCCTTCCGATGGCCCCGATTCCCTTCACGCAGGTTCTCTCCTTGATCAAGAGTCGTATTAGCGAAGAACTGGCTCAGTCTTGGCAGGCTAAGGAGGCGCTGCCCCAATGAGACAGACGTTTATCCCGACGTCTGTTAGCACTGCCAAGAGGAACCTACGCCCTATGATTAACATTATTACTGGTCATTGTGCACTAAACAAATACCTTTTCACCCTAGGTTTAAGTAACAGTCCTCGTTGCAGAGCATGCATGGAGGCTGAAGAAACTGCGAGCTATCTCCTCCCGGAGTAATAAGAAAAAAGCTCCTAGAACATCCGGAAACCATGACGCAAAACGGAACCGGCAAATTCGGGCCTAATTGCGAAAAATTGTCCTCGAGGGAAGTAAGAAGTAATATCATACATTGTTATGACAAAATTTTGAATAATTTGGTTAGAGTTTTCTATGTCTCTGTCATTGAACATATTAAATACATTAGTTGCTGTTGGAAAAGTATTCCATGCTTTGTCAGCAACATGCACAATTATTCTCGTATGAGCATTCAGCTTCGTGGTTACAGGGGTCGATGTTATTTTTTAAACGATCGCTGCTGCTAGGAACAGTCGTATGACTGTTCTTAGCAGCTGCTTTTGAAGCATAAAATACTTTTCCATCAGCAACTAATGTATTTAATATGCTCGCTGACAGACACGTAGAAAACTGTAACCAAATTATTCAAAAATTTATCATAACGATGTATAATAAGTGAGCATAAATTAAATTGTATTTACGTGGTTATAAATGATATAGCTGTATTTTATATTAATCAAAATAATGCAATACCTACTTACCTAATTTTCATTTTAGATCCAGTGTGTAGTGCACATCGTTAAACGAGTGCAGGAGGGAGATTTTCTCTAAAAAAGGCTGACAGCTAGAGAATTTTCGGCAGCATAAGAGCTGTTTAGCATGGTGTGCAGTGCACGTTTGGGGCCGAGCGATGGTGCCGATTCCAAATCCTTCCAGTCCGGGGGGATTGGGGATAGGAAATGGAATCAAATGATTGGAAACCAAAGTGGACTACTGCACCAGTGGCTGCTACCGCTTGTCGTGAACTGATTCGGTGCAAGTGCAAGTCAGGGTGCAGTGTTAGGTGCAACTGTCTTAAGAAAACTATTTAAATGTACTGAATTATACCACTGTGGTGGAAAATTTGAATGAAAAAATTTACGAATATAAATATAAAATACTATTATTGATATATAGGACCATAAGCGACAGTCAATAATTAAGTATGTATTCTATATATTTTTCATAAAAAAACAACTTAATACTTGCAACAAATTATGTGAGATGAGACGATTGAAAAATTTTCTAGGCACCGCCGCGTGCCAAGTCCGATTTTTTTCAGATAGATGTATGACAGCTATATATAATAAAGTATATATTTTTTTAAAGCTAGATAAATATGCTTTAAGTTAATATTTTTTTAAACACGAAATTCCGAGTTTCTGGCAAAATAAATCTGTTAAAATAAAAAAAACTGCGATCCGATTTTGATATTTTCGTCAATATTTTACTTTTTTTACTATTAACCTATACATTCAGTGTAAAATTGTACTCAAAATTGAATTCCTCATCCCCGATTTATCAGAAAATGACACCATACTCGAGGTATTAGGTAAATAGAAGCTGATATGATTTTTTTTCTGAAGCGCGGCGGCGAGTAACTTTGAATGCCCCCCCTGCCTACCCCCCAGGGGGTGGGGGATGGCTACCGGGCTAAATTAGCTTAACTTTACGTATATTACATCTGTGCCAAGTGAATTCTTCCGATACCAAAATTTGCACCTTCCATACATTGGGTGACACTACTTCCTGCACTATATGTAAAATACTACGTAAGTGTCCTGAAAATGATCTATTAGGTATCGATTTATCACAAACGGAACAATAAATTGTGTTATTACCCATTTTATAAACAATCCAGGAGGTTATCAAATATGTCTGTGGTAGGTATAAGACTTGAAATTTAAGAGGTTGTCAAAATATGTTTAGGTTTAATTAAAGATTTATTTTAAAACTGTTGAATAATACTTAATTTATCTTCATATGAAAAAAGTTTATTAAAACTTATTAAAATTATAAGTATAAAAAATTAAACTGTAACTACAACAAATAAAACAGAATGAAAAAAGAAACTTATTAAAATCATAAGCATAAAAAAGAAATTAACCCTAACTAAACAAATTTAAAAGAAGGAAAAAAGATGATCGTCGATAGTTTATTTTTTTTTTCTTTTAAGTAAAAGCAAATGGGCGAACGAGCAAATCTCGGTCGCCCAGGTAGGGCGACCGAGATTTGCTCGGTTACATCTCAAACATTAACAATTTTTTTTAAACTTGACTAAAAACAATGCAAAATAAAAAATTATTTATAAACTTAGACATAAAAAAAGACAAAAGTAAGTCACCGAGTGGGATTCGAACCCGTAACACTCTTTCTAGCGGTCGGTATCCTTAACCGCTGAGCTAAACACAAGGCGGTCGGCGCGATGAAATTAGCGACCATATTCTGCGTGGAAAGCAAAAAGGCATGAAAACTCGAAAACACGCGTTTTCCCAAACATAAAACTATCTAGATCGATTGTTTACCCCCGAAAACTCCCATATACAAATTTTCAGCGAAATCGTTAGAGCCGTTTTCGAGATCACAGAAATTTATAAATATATACTAGCTTTTCGGGCGCTGCGCGGGCTGCAAGCAGCCCGTGGTTTTTCGTGCGGCTGTTGAGGTGGGCCAAAGAACATGTCCAGTTGAGAAAATGGGTAAAAACTGCAGTCAGTAAAGGAAACATCAAAATATGTGTGGGGGCGGCCATCTTGAATCGAAAATCTGATTCCAGTTCCGAGTTCCGCGGGGTGCTTTATCCCCAAATGCAAAATTTCAGACCCCTACGAAGTCCCAGTGAGACGTTATAAACGAAATAAGTTTAATTTTCTAAAATCCAGACGCAATTTTGGATTCCAAAAAATAAGTTGAATTTGGATTTTTGGGGTGAAAACACATAAAAATATCGATTTTCAGCCAAATCAGAGGCAGTTGACTTTCGGCGGCCATCTTGGATTTCCAAAAAAATAATTCACGACGCAACGCTTGGTGATGGTGGACTCGGCCTCCGGCCTCGTGAAAATTACTTTGGGGGGAGGGAAAAGAGGGAGGGAGTGGCTCGGGCTTCGCCCTCGCCCGCAGCTCGCCCTTCGGGCTCGAATCACTCGGCCTACGGCCTCGTGAAAATTTCTTAGAGGGGGGGGGGTCAAAAAGGGGGGGAGAGCTCGGCCTTTGGCCTCTAGCTGCGCCTAGTTACTTGGGGTGGCCATTTGTATGAAATTTGTATGGGGAGAAATTGTCAATGTATGGCGGCCATCTTGGATTTTGAAAAAAATAAAAAAACAAATGACGCTCGTCAAATTGCTTACAACCCCCTACATTTTGGAAAAAAAAACACGCCCCCAACCCCAACCGTCTTCGCAGGCCGTACCCCTTCCACATCAGGTTTCCGCAGATCCTCAAATGTCAGATTTTTCTGGTACTCACTGGAGCACCCTCTATACGACCACACATCAACCTAAACCCCACCAACCCCGCAACAGGGCAAACAACTATGTCAATCAGTCAGTCAGTGAGTGGTAATGTAGGTTTATATATTATAATAACTAGCTTTTTGGGCGCTGCGCGGGCTGCAAGCAGCCCGCGGTTCATCGTGGTGCTGTTAAGGTAGGCTAAGATATGTTTCCAGTTCAGAAAATGGGTAAGTTTGTATGGAGGAAAATTGTCCTTGTATGGCGGCCATCTTGAATTTTGAAAAAAATAAAAAAACAAATGACGATCGTCAAATTGCTTATAATCCCCTACATTTTTGAAAAAAATCACACACCTAACCCCAACCGTTTTTGCAGGCCGTACCCCTTCCACATCAGGTTTCCGCAGATCCTCATATGTCAGATTTTTCTGGTACTCACTGGAGCACCCTCTATACGACCACACATCAACCTAAACCCCACCAACCCCGCAACAGGGCAAACAACTCTGTCAGTGAGTGAGTCAGTCAGTGGTAATGTAGGTTTATATATTATAATATAACTAGCTTTTCGGGCGCTGCGCGGGCTGCAAGCAGCCCGCGGTCTTTCGTGCGGCTGTTGAGGCAGGCTAAAATATGTTCCCAGTTCAGAAAATGGCTAATTTTGTATGGAGGAAAATTGTCCACGTATGGCGGCCATCTTGGATTTTAAAAAAAATTACACCCCTATCGCCAACCGTTTTTGGAGGCCGTACCCCTTCCACATCAGGTTTCTGCAGATCTTCAAATGTCAGATTTTTCTGGTACTCACTGGAGCACTCACTATACGACCACACATCAACCTGAACCCCACCAACCCCGCAACAGGGCAAACAACCATGTCAATCAGTGAGTGAGTGAGTCAGTGGTAATGTAGGTTTATATATTATAATATAACTAGCTTTTCCGGCGCTGCGCGGGCTGCAAGCAGCCCGCGGTCTTTCGTGCGGCTGTTGAGGCAGGCTAAAATATGTTCCCAGTTCAGAAAATGGCTAATTTTGTATGGAGGAAAATTGTCCACGTATGGCGGCCATCTTGGATTTTAAAAAAAATTACACCCCTATCGCCAACCGTTTTTGGAGGCCGTACCCCTTCCACATCAGGTTTCTGCAGATCTTCAAATGTCAGATTTTTCTGGTACTCACTGGAGCACTCACTATACGACCACACATCAACCTGAACCCCACCAACCCCGCAACAGGGCAAACAACCATGTCAATCAGTGAGTGAGTGAGTCAGTGGTAATGTAGGTTTATATATTTATAATATAATATAACTAGCTTTTTAGGCACTGCGCAGGCTGCTAGCAGCCCGCGATTTTTCGTGCGGCTGTTGGGGTAGGCTAAAATATGTTTCCAGTTCAGAAAATGGGTAAATTTGATTGGAGAAAAATTGTCTTTATATGGCGGCCATCTTGGATTTTGAAAAAAATTAAAAAAACAAATGACGCTCGTCAAATTGCTTATGACCCACTATATTCGAAAAAAATAATCACGTCCCTAACCCTAACCGTTTTTGCAGGCCGTACCCCTTCCACATCAGGATTTCAGAGATCCTCAAATGTCAGATTTTTCTGGTACTCCATTAATAACCCTCTATACAACCATACATCAACCTAAACCTCACCAACCCCGCAACAGGGCAAACAACTATGTCAATGAGTCAGTCAGTGAGTGAGTGGTAATGTAGGTTTATATATTATAATATAACTAGCTTTTCGGGCGCTGCGCGGGCTGCAAGCAGCCCGCGGTTCATCGTGGGGCTATAGAGGTAGGCTAAGATATGTTTCCAGTTCAGAAAATGGGTAAGTTTGTATGGAGGACAATTGTCGTTGTATGGCGGCCATCTTGAATTTTGGAAAAAATAAAAAAACAAATGACGGTCGTCAAATTGCTTACAACCCCCTACATTTTGGAAAAACTGTTGGAAAAAATCACACCCCTAACACTAACCGTTTTCGCAGGCCGTACCCCTTCCACATCAGGTTTCTGCAAATCCTCAAATGTCAGATTTTTCTGGTACTCACTGGAGCACCCTCTATACGACCACACATCAACCTAAACCCCACCAACCCCGCAACAGGGCAAACAACCATGTCAATCAGTGAGTGAGTGAGTCAGTCAGTGAGTGGTAATGTAGGTTTATATATTATAATATAATATAATTATAACTAGCTTTTTCGGGCATTGCGCGGGCTGCAAGCAGCCCGCGGTCTTTCGTGAACCTGTTGAAGTAGGTTAAAATCTGTTTCCAGTTCAAAAAATGGGTAAATTTGTATGGGGAGAAATTGTCCTTGTATGGCGGCCATCTTGGATTTTGAAAAAAATTAAAAAACAAATGACGGTCCTCAAATTGCTTACAACCTCCTACATTTTGAAAAAAAAATCACACCCCTAACTCCAACCGTTTTTGCAGGCCGTACCCCTTCCACATCAGGTTTCTGCAGATCATCAAATGTCAGATTTTTCTGGTACTCCATTTGGCACCCTCTATACAACCACACATCAACCTAAATCCCACCAACCCCGCAACAGGGCAAACAACTATGTCAATGAGTCAGTCAGTGAGTGAGTGGTAATGTAGGTTTATATATTATAATATATAATATAATATAACTAGCTTTTCGGGCGCTGCGCGGGCTGCAAGCAGCCCGCGGATTTCGTGCAGCTGTTGAGGTAGGCTTAATAACATGTCCAGTTGAAAAAATGCGTAAAAACTGAAGTCAGTATAGGAAACATCATAAAATGTGTGGGGGCGGCCATCTTGGATCCAAAATCTGATTACAGTTCCGAGTACCGCGGGGTGCTTTACCCCCATGCACAAAATTTCAGACCCTTACGAAGTCCCAGTAAGACGTTATGAACGAAATCAGTTAAATTTTCTGAAATCCAGACGCCATCTTGGATTCCAAAAAAAATTTTGAATTTGGGTTTTTGGGGTCAAATTACATATAGATATCGATTTTCAGCCAAATCGCAAGCAGTTGACTTTCGGCGGCCATCTTGGATTTCCAAAAAATTAAAATAAAAAAGACGCTGCGCTTTGTGATAGTGGCTCGGGCTTCGCCCTCGCCCGCAGCTCGCCCTCCGGGCTCGCATCACTCGGCCTACGGCCTCGTGATGGGCTCAGGCTTCGCAAAGTTACTTGGGGGGCCGTTTGTATGAAATTTGTATGGAAGGGAATTGTCCATGCATGGCGGCCATCTTGAATTTTGAAAAAAATAAAGAAACAAATGACGCTCATCAAATTGCTTACAACCCTCTACATTTTGGAAAAAAAATCACGCCCCCAACCCCAACCGTCTTCGCAGGCCGTACCCCTTCCACATCGGGTTTCCGCAGATCCTCAAATGTCAGATTTTTCTGGTACTCACTGGAGCACCCTCTTTACGACCGCACATCAACCTAAACCCCACCAACCCCGCAACAGGGCAAACAACTCTGTCAGTGAGTGAGTCAGTGAGTGGTAATGTAGGTTTATATATTATAACTAGCTTTTCGGGCAGCCCGCGGTCTTTCGTAAACCTATTGAAGAAGGTTAAAATATGTTTCCAGTTCAGAAAATGGGCAAGTTTGTAAGAGGAGAAATTGTCCTTGTATGGCGGCCATCTTGAATTTTGAAAAAAATCAAAAATCAAATGACGCTCGTCAAATTGCTCACAACACCCTACATTTTAGGAAAAAAATCACGCTCCTAACCCCAACAGTCTTTGCAGGCCGTACCCCTTCCACATCAGGTTTCTGCAGATCTTCAAATGTAAACCCCACTGACCCCGCAACAGGGCAAACAACTATGTCAATCAGTGAGTCAGTCAGTGGTATTGTAGGTTTATATATTATAATATATACAAGAATTGCTCGTTTAAAGGTATAAGATACACCCTCTTTATCGAACTTCTTTTCTCCTTCCTTAAAGATTTGTTTTACAAGCGCCCATTGAAGGTCCTTATGAGATAATTGGAGGCGAAGAATTGCTTGCACCTCTTCGTATCGTTTAGCAAACGGGAGCTCACGGATAGCTCCAGCATCAAATACCCTAAGTTCTATAAAGAACTCCCCGTCTAAGACTTGCGTTGTACGAATTGTTCCCGTTGGAAGGTAACGGCTCAGGCTGGAGTACAGGGGCTGCGGCTGTGGACTGCTTTCTGCTTCCCACTGCTCCCCAAGCAGATCGTTAAATGCAGCAGAAGACGATGCTCCTGACCTGAAATAAAACATCAAACTTTGAGCAAACTTTACTTCTATTGCTATTCAGCGCAGGTTTGCTGTCGGGGTTTTTGACATCATGCCGCAAGAACAATTTTATTTCTAAATTAAAGTTATTTCATAAGTTTCATTAAGTTATTATTATCTATTTTTTAATAAGTTTTAATTTAGTGATACAAATAATCTAATATTTAAATAAAACGTTAAACTGCTAAAAATAAATGTCCAAAAAATTTAGAGTAATTAAATAAAGGCATTGCTTATGAATATGCAGCTGCTCCCAGCTGTCATTATTGTACACTAGTCGTCAATCTATGTCAGATGCCTTTAGGCATCCTGAAAAATCTGATGCCATCGTTGGGCACTCACACACACGAAAAACCAAACAAAAACCTCACGTAAAATTTTAAACTCAAGATCTTAAAATTTGTGAACGCTATATTGTAGAAATGTAGACTAGTCCACTAGCATCGAATAAGATAATGTTGGCTTACCTTTTTTCCTTTTCTGGCTCGGGCTCCTTCTTAGCCTTGCTTGAATTTTTACGCGCAGGTTTTGTTGATTTCTTTGGTTCCCTGCTGAAAAAAAAAAAAGTTGTTAGCTGATGTGTAGCGTACATATAATATAAAAATAGTTTTCTTTCACACATATAAAAGTTAGTATATTAATTGTAGTTAATAGATTCAGGTGTTACTTTGCGGAAGTCAAAGTTACATACTATGTGATTTGAATTATTTTGTGTGATTCCGCCACCAGTTAGTTCATGCAAACTATTGCCTATTGCTAATCAAATATTCAATTAATAAATAAACAACTAGAGGTAAATAATTCCCCTTTATTAAATATTTTTACAATAGAAAGTTCCGGTAACTCCGCTCCCCCACCAACTCCCTCTTCTCTAATAGTATAAAAGGATGGCAATACGGTGAATTTTTATCATTCGACGTTTGACCGCCGAACGATCAACAACTTGTTTGGTGCCTGAGGATGCCTTGTGAAGAGGCGAAACACGTGTCGCGTATACGACGTCCGATGTTGCTGCAGCCACAGCGGATGCAGCAGCATGGGAGGGGTCATGCATTGACTGTTGGTGGCGGGTGCACACGGGCTGCTGGTGGCAGGTATGCTGGGACTAATAGTAGTGGGTGGGCGCCGGCCGGCAATAGTTTGCATGAACTAACTGGTGGCGGAATCACACAAAATAATTCAAATCACATAGTATATATTAATTGTATAAAATAATTAGGTATATTACCGTGTAACTTCCTCCTCGCTGTCTGAGTCCAATAATGACTCCGCTGCTGTTCTCTTGCGCAACTTCTTAGCGCGCTTTGCCTCCGCCTGGTAGTACTCTGATTCAGACCTGAAATAAAGTAAAGTTTAGCACCATATCTGTGTAAAAGTTTATAACCAGATAGGAGGTTCATTGTAATACATTTTTAAACTATCTGATAAATAGAAAACATTTGGTTATAAATTTTAAGTCAAAATATAAATACTTACGTACATTATTGCGTAGCACTTCAATTTAATCTTGGTATGTAGAAGAACACTGTAGTATTGATGAAACTTAGTCCAGCAATAGCAGGTTGTTGGATGACGTAGCTAAGTACTCAACTCAGCGCGTGAATCAAAAATTATGAAATAAATTATTTTTAATTCGATGTTATATATTAATACACATATTGATTTTATAATACACAAGTGTAAAAACGCACCCACACATCTATGTATTACATAGTCAGCGCTTTATTACCATATTAGTGTGAAAATAAATTTCCTTTGTCGGTAAGCCGACTGATGCGAGCATTGAATTATAAATCATCAAATAACGTTGTTCTAGATGTGTCACTAACAACTGTGTACCAATAACTCGTATTAAAACAATTTGATTCCGCCTTTTTCCATTACTTCTTATCTGTACCCAAACAAACTTTATCATCCAAACTAGCTGGTGCCCGCGACTTCGTCTGCGCAAGATCACACAATACCTTTATAAATTGTAGCCTATGTGTTATTCTGATGTATAAGTTATATTATTGTAAGGTTTCACTAAAATCCATTCAGTCGTTTTTACGTGAAAGAGTAACAAACAAACATACTTACAAACTTTCACGTTTATAATATTAGTAGAAAGTAGGATTAGCAAGTTAAGGGTTTGTAATCTTTAGATATTTTTGACTTATTTATTGATTGCATTAGTATTATTTAAGTTTTTTGTAGACACCTGTTTTTAAATTTATTATATTTTAAAGTTTAGTACACGTTTAGTATTTAAAAATATTTAGTTTTAATACACTTAAGTAATATCACGAGTATAAATATTTGAATAATTAAGTTAAATGTTATTAATTTAGATGATATACTTTACATCCTATCCTACTTCCTACTTGTATATTTGTTTGTTTGTTTGTTTGTTACCTCTTCACGCTTAAACTACTGAACCGATTTGGATGAAATTTGGTATGGATATAGTTTGAGACTCGGGGAAGGACATAGGGTACTCATTATCCCGAAATTCCCACGGGGAGCGAAGCCCGCGGATACAGCTAGTTATACAAATGAAACTGAAGAAGACAAACAATAGCATTTACTTAATTTTCATTATTAATTAGTTAAGAGACCTTAGTAGAGTATTATTGAGAACTCTATCCCACCTCCGCTCTTCAGGTCACTTCGTTCCCTTCATCACTCCAGTGGGATAGAATACTCAATAATATATCTTCATCCACCATCGAGTCACTCTAAGCACTTCTAAGTCTCTCACATGTGAGCTCATTTCTTTTAGATGTAATTACTCAAACGACACCATTCGCATGGTACTGGAGAGTTCCATACTATTTTCGGGATTATCTCTTAATTATATAAAACAAAAACATTTAAAAATAGTTCATTTACATTACAAAATTCATATGATTTACATCGCCATGAAATTTATTGGACAACCTACATCATTAAACATCGAAACGATATGTCCCGACGTTCAAAACGATAAACGGTTTAATCGTAACGGAAATCTGTTACCAAACTCTATCCGCTGTTTGATTTGTGGACCTTCAAACTGTGGTAAGACAAACCTAATCATTGGATTACTGTTACATGAAAATGGACTACGCTTTAATAATGTGTATGTTTATTCTAAAACGCTTTATTAACCTAAATATAGATTTTTAGAAAATGTTTTGAGAATGGTTTCACAGGTTGTATTTGAAAAATACCATGTAAGTGATAAAGTTTTGGATCTTCAAGACGCTAAATGTAATTCTGTCATAATATTTGATGACGTAGCCTGTGAAAACCAAAATAATATGCGAGATTATTTTGCTATGGGTAGGCATAAATTCATTGATTGTTTTTATTTGAATCAAACATATACCAAAATTCCTAAGCAACTTGTTAGAGACAATGCTAATTTAGTAATACTTTTTAAGCAAGATGATGTTAATATGAAACATGTATACGAGGAACATGTAAATATAGATATGACTTGGTTAGAGTTTCAGGAAATGTGTTCTAAAATTTGGAGCAAACCATATGATTTTTTAGTCATTAACAAAGATTGTGAAAAAAATAAAGGACGATATCGTAAAAAATTTGATACTTTCGTCATACTTAATTAGTAATGTATATAACTAAGAATTATATATGATTTTAGAGTTTCACGGTCACAATTACTGTTATTAGTATTACGGGACTTACCGCGATTAATATCGTTTTTTGCCAGATATTTCGACGGCCCTTCTGCCATCATGGTCGCTGGCCGACTGAAGACTGCGATGGATGTCCGGCTGTCAAGGGTAACCATATCGGTCTACCCTCTTTCTTCTTCGTTTGTTGCATAAGTCCTTACACACAACACTGACGGTGTCCGTTCGGGAATTGTTTTTAGTTATTCGCACACTCTTTTTACAAAGCTCAATCACTGGATTCCACGTGCCTGATAACTTGAAGCCATCTTCTCGATTAAAATTGGGATGCTTCTTAATTTCAATCGCCTCTCTAACTAACCGTGGTATGTAATGGCGTTCAGTCGCAAGTATTTTGGGCTGATACATTATACATTATAGTTATACATTATAGTTGTCATTCTTATTTGATAATTTAACTATTAATGAACTGATCGCCTAATGAAAATGGAAAAAGAATTAAAAGAACAAATTGTTCGTGCTGTGGATGCAGTCAAAAGGAAAGTAAAAAACATGCAAGACACGGAAGCTTACAACAAAAGTGTACTTGAAACTGTTTTTAAACCTGTAACAGATCCACTTCATGAGGCTATAAATGTAAAAAAAGCAAAAAAAAATAAAACAGGAAGTTATACTTCAAACGAATTAAAAACAGAAAAAGTAGATGAGTTTAATAGTTCAAATGACTTTGAATTAAACAAAACAATTGTGAGAAGGAAATCTGACTTAATTTTGGATAACTCTGATGTTAAGAATGAAAGTATCAATTCAGAATCTGATGATGAGCTAGATGAAGAAAATTTTGAAGATGATAATTTAGATAATGACCCAACTCGAAATAATACAAGCTATGAATCTAATGTATCGTTTTGTTCAGCTGCTGACGATACAACTCCAAATATATCTTCGTGGTCTCTATCATCTGAAACTTATGAAAACGTTCCATTTGGGGTAAGAAATGAACGTGGAAAACTTATGATGGGTACAACTCGTGTAACCTTAAAAGATAATGTAATTGATGTTGGTGGACGTAAGTACAAATTGACACCCGGCATAAAAGAGTTGATATTCAACACAACACGACGATAAACAAAATTATAAGCAGATGTTAATAGATACAAATGCGCATCGAAGAGATTACGATATGAATAAACCAATCAAAAGCAACAAAGGTAGAAAGTACCTTAATGTTATAAAACCACTATTTAAGTTACGACATGATTCGGTAAGTACAGATGGGAGTACTTTTGAAGGCTCAGGAATACTGAAAAAATTTAAATCAAATGTTGACTATATTTATTGGGATGATCCAAACGAGCTTATAGATAGATTAAAACTATTAATTGCATCACAAGACGCTGGAAATTCGGGTATAAATAATGAAATTATATCTATTATTGAAGAGTTGCGAGAATATGGTATTATACAATAAATAAATACACTGTCATTTATTTTTTTGTCTTATTTCTCATTAGTTCTATACAGAGGTATCATCAACACTCTTAATTAGAAAGCTCGAAAACATGAATGTTGATAAATTTGGTCACCATGTGCATAAACGGTCCCGATTATCAGATTTTTTAGATATTACACATAAAGTTTTAACCAAGACTGATTCAGGTGATTACAATTTAAAACATACAAAATTACGAGGCATTTCAAAACCATTGGCAGAAGATGAAGCCGTAAACAAAAAATATGTTGATGATTTGGTTCAAAATTTTTGTAATAAAGATGATATGAATAGTATAATCAAAGAAAATAGTTATACTAAAGATGAAATCAAAAAATTATTGGACTCTTTAAAAAATGATATCTTGAAATTTCTGAGTCAGTTTGAACTAGAATTGAAAGGAAAAAGACCAAAAAAAATTGATAAAATTCCATCGAAATAAAAAATGATTAAACAGCAAATTGTTAAAGAGTTACATAGACCTGCAAGAAGGAATTTCTTTCGACGATCAGTGACTTTAAAAGATATAGATGATTTATGGCAGGCGGATTTAATTGATATGCAAAACTATATAACATATAATCGTGGAATAAGATACATATTGGTAATAATCGATTGTTTTTCGAAATATGCTTGGGCTATGCCGATTAAAAATAAAACTAAAAATGTAATTGCGTCGGCTTTTAACCATATCATTGAAACAAGCAATAGATGTCCTGATAATTTACAAACTGATAAAGGTACCGAATTCTATAATGATGTATTTAGGAAGCTTACTAGCTTGTATAACATAAATCATTACAGCACATATTCTGTCAAAAAAGCTTCAATAGTCGAACGATTTATTAGAACTATAAAAAACAAATTGTTCATATCCTTCAGTTTAAATGGAAACTATAAATGGATTGGAAATACTCAAGAAGACGTTATGCATGCTTATAATAATTCCAAACATCGAACTACTAAATATAAACCGATCGAAGTAGATGAGCACAATAAGTGTTATGTCAAGAATAATATTGAAAAATCTCAAAGCTGTCCTAAAAAAAAGGTGAATAAATTATATAAAGCGGGTGATCAAGTGCGTATTAGCAAGTATAAAAGTTGTTTCGCGAAGGGTTATACACCTAACTGGTCAACTGAATTATTCACTATAAAAAAAGTTAACAACACCGTTCCAGTGACATATCATATTGCAGATCTATATAATCAACCTATTCTTGGATCATTTTATGAACAAGAATTACAAAAGGTTAAATATCCTAACATTCATTTAGCTATGTATTTTAGTATATAAAAGACAATGCAAGGAGGAGGACTTGTTGATAATTTAATAAATAATCTTCCATTTGAATTACATATACCGGGTTATAATTATTGTGGACCTGGAACTAAACTTGAAAAGCGGCTGGCGCGTGGAGATAAAGGTATAAACCCATTAGACGAGGCTTGTAAAAATCACGACATAGCATATGCACAACACTCTAATCTTGAAGATCGTCATAAAGCTGATTTACAACTAATAAATATGGCAAGACGTAGGCTCCAGTCAAAAGATGCTGGAAAAGGAGAAAAAGTAGCATCGTGGCTTGTTAAAAAGGTTATGAAAGCAAAGGTAAAAGCTGGTGCAGGTGTCAAGACATTTAAGTCACTAGTATCTAAAATGCGGTCAAAATTGAAAAAAATAAAACCCGCCTGCAGTGATACAGCAATTAAACATATGTATACTGTAGCAAAGAAACTAATTGGAAAAAATAAGCTTATAAAATTGCCGAGAGTAATACCATTGCCCAAAACTGGAGGGATACTACCATTGATTCTCATATTTGCTGGATTATCAGCACTAGGTGCATTAGCAGGAGGAGCAGCCGGTATAGCCAAATCCGTCAATGATTTCAAGTCCTCTCAACGTAATCTACGAGAATCTGAACGTCACAACAAAGTTATGGAAGCCATCGCTATGGGTAAAGGGTTATACATAAAACCCTACAAAAAAGGTCACGGTATTTTTATTAATAATACAAAAAACTAACTCGGAAGCTACCTAACCGTGCACTTACAAATATAGATATTTTAAGTTTTGCAAAAGACATACCATATTTTCGAGGTGTATTCATGTTGGACCAATTACCTTCCAAAGTGAAACCAAATGAATGTGGAATCGTAAATTTAGATAACTCATCAAATGAAGGCACGCATTGGGTAGCTTATGTTAAAAGAAATAAATATTGTGAGTATTTTGATAGTTTTGGCGACTTGAAGCCTCCGTTAGAACTTGTAAGATATTTAAATAATAAGAATATATTTTACAATTATAGTCGATACCAAAATTTTGACTCTGTTAATTGCGGACATTTGTGTCTAAAATACTTATGGTCATTTTGGAATCAAAATAAACGTAATATATAAACCAAAAATAATATGTTGTTATCATTTGTGCAATGTCCTTCACACTCTCAATAACTGGTGAACAGTCAACGTTATTTACCAATTATTCTCCTCCACTACAACTTGAGGGTGAATATGAATGTGCTCTGCTATATTTATCTACTTTTAACTCTATTCCAAATATAGACAGTAGCAATAATACATTTCATTATGATAGCAGTAAAGTTGTCAAAATACCTGAAGGAGCATATGAATTGCAAGATATTTGTGATGATGTAAAAAATCATATCAAGGATGCATCTTTTAACTTACTTTGCAATAACAATACGTTAAAAACATATATAACTTGTTCACAAAATATACATTTTGAGAAGAGCAAATCTATAGGAATGATTTTGGGATTTGGTTCTCAGACTCTAGAAGCTAATAAATTACATGAGTCCTTACAACCAGTCAACATTTTGTCAACAACCGTCATCAGAGTTGAATGTGATATAGTGAGTGGTTCTTATACCAACGGTGACCCTGGACATATTATTTATGAATTCGCTCTGAACGTTCCACCAGGTTATCGAATAATAGAAATTCCTAAAAATCCAGTATACTTTCCAGTTAATCAAAATTGTATCAGTAGCTTGAACATAAGATTACTGGATATAAAAAACAATTTGATCAACTTACGAGGTGAAGAAGTGCAGTTGTATTTACACTTAAGAAAAAAATGATTGTTTACGATAAATACGAGACCCGTGAAATTAAAAATGCCAGTCCTAATCGACCTGTTCGCAAACAAACACGTAAGAAAAAAACTAAGTTAACTAAAGAAAACAAGCAATTTCTTAAACAAATAGGACTAATAAAATGAACATATTAGACATAACAACGACTCCCCTTCAGGATAACACCATAGATGGTGTTGAGTACCATTCCTATAAACCATACATTACGAGTTTTAACAGAAGCGATGAAATCCGCATACCAATCAACCAGCAAGATTTGTACGTATTACCTTCCGCGAGTACGCTTTACTTAGAAGGTGCAATAATTGTTAAAAAAGGTGATAATAAAGAGAACGTGCCAAATGTTCACTTTACTAATAATCCTTTACTTTACCTGTTTCAAGACATCCGATACGAGCTTAATGGTGTTGAAATAGATAAAATAAAAAATGCAGGTATCACTACTACTATGAAGTCATTAATATCAATGAATGAAAGTGAATCCAGAATGTCCAAAAGCTGGGGTTGGGATTTAAATGGAACAATAAACACACATGGTGGATTGTTTTCAGCCTCTATTCCCCTTAGCAACATTCTTGGGTTTGCTGAAGATTATAAGAAAATTGTAATAAATTGCAAACATGAATTAATATTACTACGAAGTAATACTAATCTTAATGGTTTAAAACTCAACACTGGGGAATTTGTTGAAAAAATTGAAATTTATAAAATAATTTGGCGTGTTCCTCATGTCAAGGTTTCGGATAGAGAAAAAATTAACCTTCTCAAACTTACAGAGAGGGATCGATCCATACAAATGATATTCCGGAATTGGGATTTATATGAATATCTGTTATTACCTAAGACTTCGAAACATACTTGGTCCATAAAAACATCATCTCAGGTTGAAAAACCTCGATATGTAATCATAGGTCTACAAACGGATCGAAAAAATCAATTTGATAAGGATATGTCTCGATTCGATCACTGTTATTTAAGAGATGTTAAAGTATATCTTAATTCTAATTATTATCCGTATGAAAATCTTAACACAAGTTTTTCAAATCGTAATGTAGCTATATTATATGAACACTATGTCAGATTTCAACAGTCATATTATGGACGAAGGGCGGAACCTCTTCTAAGTGAAAAGGACTTCATTGAAAAAGCCCCACTATTTGTAATCGATTGCTCTAGACAAAATGATCATGTAAAATCTGGCCCTGTTGTAGATGTGCGAGTAGAATTAGAGTGTGAAGTTGATATACCTGATGTAACTTCTGCATATTGTTTGATACTCAATGATTGCATTGTAGAATATAAACCATTAAGTAGCACTGTAAAGAAAATGTCGTGATACAGTTAACGGTTGATTAGATACTCTACCAAGGTATGCTTTAATAGATGACCGATATATAGAATTTCATCAGTTGTATCTCTCTCGTTGTCTATAACGCTTGATAGAAAGGTCCCTTATTGATTTTAGTCAAATATGAACTCTGATATCACCATCGTCGACCTTCAAGGGTTTTTTGACATTAAAAATTATTTTATTGTAAAAGAAATCGCTGTTGTAAGTGATGAAAATACACAGACATTTTTGATAAAGCCACCGTACTCCTACCACTATCTATCAGAAGAAGAAAAAAGAAGAATAAGGTGTTTAGAAATCAATAAAGGTATAAAGTGGAACGAGGGTTACGTCGATTATAAACAGTTTCATCGTGTAATATTACCGTATTTGGAAAATAAGAAGATTATAACAAAGGGTTTAGAGAAAATAAAATGGATAAAAAATATTTGCACAAACTGTCATGTAATTGATGTAGGTGGTAGTGGATGTCCTAACCTAGCTACATTAAAAAAAATATATAATATAAATAGACACAGCTACAACTGTGTGAATCATAAAATTATGTGTGCACTAAACAATGCTATTTGTTTAAAAAAATGGTGTATAGATAATAAAATAAATGGAGATGTGTTATTTAAATAAATAAATAAATTATATAAATATTTTTTTGTTTTTTTCTCTTCACTTTATATAACTTAAAAAAATATTGGGAGTAAATAAAATACACAACTTTTTTAACTAAATTTATTGAAAACCAATTTTATACTATTTATATAGATACATTTACAATTTTGAATAATAATAGTACATTAAACAAAATATATTATTTAATTAACTTAAATTCTAGTAATGCATATTTATGGTAATCATAATTATCAGTATCGCAGAGTTTTCAATATTTTATTTATTAAAGTTTGTGTTTTATCCATTATACAGTCTGCATGGTCACATATAATTTATATAGATACATTTACAATTTTGAATAATAATAGTACAATAAACAAAATATATTATTTAACTAACTTAAATTCTAGTAATGCATATTTCTTAATCATAATTATCACTGCAAAGTTTCTTCGATATTTTATTTATTAAAGTTTGTGTGTCATCCATTATACAGTCTACATGGTCACTTACAATATACTGCGCATTTAACAATATCACTTCCTCATTTTCTTTGTAGATTTTTGTTGATCACTAATATCTATAACTTTGATCTGAATTAATCGTATTCCTTTTTTTCTCTCATTATTTATCACAAATGATTGGCACGATGAATGCTGTCGCTTTTGAGGTTCTTTTCTCACTCGAAGTCTTTTGTTAGAGGGAGCTTGTACTTCTGGAATATGCCAGCTTAAACCAGGACTTGGCAATAAACCTTCCATCCCTTGGCCACATTGGGAGAAGATAATATCAGGCGAGTCGCTCATTATGAGAAGGTATCTGAAACCAATAAATATATAAATGAAGACATACTTAATTAAAATAAAACATATTAAAAAATAACTTCAGTACTTACGAATTTATGTACTCGAATGTAAATTGTATCGAACGATGTTACCGCAGCAATGGCTTAACGAACAATGATTAAGGGTTTTACTAAAAATATTAACAGCATATTTTAGATATTCAAACAAGCTAAGACTTGATTCATTATAAGTGACACCTAAGCGGTGTTAAATTTCATGCGTTGCGCAATAAGTAGGTTATTTGGTATGTGAGAATAAAAACAAGTATTATGCACAAAACATTTATTTCCCAATTATATATTATTATATAAAACATATGTAATATCGAGTTCAAGTGAAATTTATATAACATTAACCAAATATAGCCTCATTGCCCCAGGCCAAAGTGGATACCTTATTGGATAACACCAACCGTTTATCGTCATTACTTGAAAGTGCTATTTTGTTCACACTCTGAGTAAACATTTCATGTTTTATTGACTTAAACAATACATTTTTTTTACGAATAACACTAAAATTGTACAAAACATTTTTATAATCGAGCATTTTTGATTTTTTTGTTACATTTTTCTTGGTACCTTTTGCTTTCTTTATTGACTTTTCTAATGTTTTAATACAATATAACTTTGAGCGGAGACCAATAAAATCAGTAACTATATGACCTGCCATTTCATCTTTAAAAAAGCCTGGAATCTTTTTATTTATTACTGGTAACTTATACTTGTTATCAGTAGCATAATTACTGGTGTCAAAATAATTTAAAAAATTGAATTTAATGTCTCTGTAAAAGTCATCTGTATTTACGTCATAAATAAAACTATCAGTATCAGTATAGCACAGTTCAATGCGTTCCCCATAAAATGGTTTCATTACAGAATAATGAAAATCATACATATGACACTTAGATAATTCTAATACAACAAAACCTATATAAATTGGTTTGTTGAGAATAACACGAGAAGGACTCATTTGTATCGCAACTAAATCGTCGGAGTAAACGGATGCACTATGAAAATAGGGATTTGCTATTAATTTTTGAGCACAAATCATCTTTTTGGTTTTGTTTCTAACATCAACCCATTGGCTTACAAGCTTTACATCTATCCTTTTTTCATTGTTTTCTAAAGTCTTTCCAAAAATACTATTATTTAACAATTTAAAAAAGTCTTGCTCAAACTCAGACTTTGCTTTTTGACGTAACTGTGTATTAAGATCGATATATTGCTTCAAAAAAGCACTTTGTTTGAATTCAATTCCGCGATGAATTTTCTTTAATATTAAACCATGTTGCAAGCATGTTTTTAAATGTACATAATGAATAATATATCGATATTTATCATACAAATTTGGTGTTAATATATTATTCTTACTACCTGGAGGTGTAAATTTTTCCGGACAAAATGGAAAGTCGTTGTGTTCAGCATGTAAATGTGCAGGGTATATTAAATCAACTTCAAAAATGTATCCCTTTTCTGCGGTATTACTAATGTCAGTTAAACGTACTTGTAAATTATCAAGTTCCTTTCGATTAACAAATCTAAAATCGGAATAGGGTAGATATTGGCACATACTATGACCGTATAAATTGTTACTGTCTAAATACATTATAAATGAATTTGGACGGGATGCATCGAAAGTATCCAGATATTTATGATTAGCTTTTACATGCCTTTTAACACACATACAAATTCCTCCTCGAATACCTTCCTGTATCATTCTAAACATTTTAATATCGCTTATCAATTCTAATTTCACTTTTGTTTTCAAAAGCATTGCATCAAACGATAATGAGGGAGCTGTTAGGTACCATAGTGGATCAAGGTCATAATGAGTTTTACAACTTTTTCGGAAGTTTTCAAATACATCTGTTAATAATAAAACATCCGTCTTTAGATAAAGATCTGTGTACATGCCCATATTTTGAATTTTAAATACTGACCACACCGCCTGAGCGTGTTCATACTCTTCATCAGTAATGTTTTCGTCAGTTATAGAGTTATAAAAATTACTCTTCGATGGTAAACAATCGTCTTCATAACGTTCCCATTGAGACATATAATAGTATGGGTATATCCCTTTACGAACAAGCAAATTAAATTTTGTTTCGTCAGGGTAATAAAACTTTAATTGTTTAAAATCTTGTTTTTTCATGGTACCAACTAGCTTGCTCAAGCTAGTTCCTAAAAACTTGAAAGAATCAAGAAACCGCAACTCGATTGATTCGTTTTCGGAAATGGGAATAAACTTTGAAAAAGAAATATATTTTTCTTTTGTTTGAGGTATTACTTTAATAGTCCCAGGCGCTTTAGTTAATTCCTTTATGAAAAGATGACAATCATACCCTGATAAGTTATGAAATACCACCGGTAAAAAGTTCGGTTTTTTGTACTGCAAGTTACAGTAACTATGTGCAGCGCCCCGATATTTGCCCGTGAAGTGACAATGGTCTCGGACTCTGTCACCGAACAAGAACTGATCACAAATGTGACAATTCACAGCATTTTTAAAATCGCAAGCATTTTCGTCTGTGAATATCAAAGGGACATTCTTTTTCAATAGATCGTAAATGTATTCTGCATCTCTATATATACTTTTTATAAACTCAGACACACAATATGGACCGCGATATGATACATATTTACAGTATGTCTCATCTAGCCTGCAAGTAATATGATAAGCAAAAGCTACTGGCGTATGCCGGTGAAGCGTTTCTGTTCCCGCGTACATCGGGTCACGGTCACAAGACTGATAACGTTCGAGCATTGTTTCAAAATCAGCGTAAATGACAAACGGGACTGTTTGTTTCTTGTTATAATTTTCAAACTGAATAAAAGAGCCTTCCGGAGGTAATTCCGTTGCCACACCGCCACAACTATGTATGTTTAATTTATCAGATGAATTGAAAAACATTAAACAATTGTTACACAAGTGCAGTTTACCATTATGCTTCGTTATTTGACTCCTAACGAGACGAGGTAAGTCTTTAATTAAACAATAATGATTATAATCGTTACTTTCCAAATAAAGCAAATGAATAACCGTCTGCTTCAAAACTTTAGGTTTATACAGTGGTCCTATCACTGAGTTCTTTTCATTTAATCCATAAATGTAAACACATATATTCGGATTGTTAACCTCGAATCGTGCAATATCTGATAAACTCAGTGGAAACGTTATGCCTTCAATGTTTAACACGGTACGAAAATCCGGATAAGATGATACTCTTTCCGGATGCTGCTTAGCGGGATACAAAGCAGCTACAATCGACCATAAAAAACAGTACTCATCATTGTTACGAATATTTATACATGATTTTTTTGATTTTATTGCGTGCGGTAACTCAATAAAACACGAGCCGTGCAATGGTTGAAACTGGTTTATATTAATTTCTAAATGAGAATTATTCAAAAAAGTCCAACCACTGTCACGGCTTTCGAATTCACTCATCTTTGTCCCTATAGTATTTTTCATCTCTAATATTAACGTATCATAATCATAATTTTTATGAAGGGTATAGTTTTTTGTGTTAAATGATTTTACCTCCTGGGTGTCATTCTTAAACATTAGAAATATGGCGTAATACTCAAAATTAATTTTAATACATGTATGTTCTACAAGAGACATATCAATTAACCTCTTAATTTTATCTCGAGAATCGTTCAAAAAAGTGTTTATTGAACATTTGTTATGCAAATCTACTATTCTATAGGAAGCTATACGGTTGCGGAATGCTGAATGTATTTTCTCAACACCTTCACAAAAATATGACGTAGTTTTGTTTTTATGTTTGGTACTTCGTATGTGACCTGTCCAATGATTACGCTCAATATGTATGTTACAAACGGTACAGAAAGGCATTTTGGAGTAAACTAAAGAAATTAAAAAAATATTAATAATGAAAAATGGTAAGTTACATTTATATTGAGTAGGGCAATGAGGAAAGGAGTATAATAATTTTTAAATGTGTATAATATATACAATAAATCACAAATAAGTAAGAACCTACTATAAAACCATGTTTATTATTTTATGTTATTAAATATACATAATAAAACAACCTATTTAAAATTAACTTTATCAGAATAATAAATGGGTTCTGAATTAAGAAAGAGATCATACGACCGCTTAATAAACTTTTAAAAAGGATCCCACTGTGGGGACTCTTGGTCAAGCTGCAGCTTGAGCGTTACCGCCGCCTCCTTCCACCGCTCCTCCGGAGGGGTCGACACGACGTCCGCCTTGTTGTAGATCTTGAGGTCAACGTAGAACTCTCCCGACAGACCAGCGCTCCGTCTTACTTTGCCAGTGGCCACCTTGTTGATGATAGAGGAGCCGAGGTCTGATGATTTTTTAGCAATTGGGTTCTGAGCTTCCACGTCTTCCTCCAGTTTAAATAAATCAGTGGCACGATTTTTTTTACTGAAACAAACAAACCATTTTTAATTTAATACAAATACATATCAATAATATCTTACCGTTACACCAAGCTAGATGTATGACAGGGTACAGTAGACTTGAAATTACTTAAAACATTTAACTATTGTTCCCATTAAACATGTAAAAGGGTGGCATATATGAATTGAGCATTGGTTTTGAAACTTGGCTATAGATAAATTAACTAATTACTTTATTCTCTGTTGACGTTTATTTTCATGTGTTTTGGTGCAAAAAATGTTTTTACTTACTTACTTGACATTACACATCTTTTAATAAATAAACGTAAAAATAAATACATGTAAGTTAATATCATAAAAGTACCTTGCTTTCGATCCACTACTGTGAGCCTCTGAACATTTTCGTTTAGAAGCTGATTTCTTCTGCTTAGGCGTCGGCGTCGGTTTCGGCACTGCAATGGAGCTATCACTTTCGTAGTCAGACCTGTAAAACACAATATAACCCTTCAAATGTCGGCATAGCAGACACAATAGTAAAACAATACATCAGACGCCCGCTCCGGGCGTCCGACATTTAGAAGAATAAGATATTTATACATTGTAATCGAAGCGTAGTGATAGTACCTACTTAAGGAAAAAATAACCAATTTATTTAATGTATGGCAGGGTACAGTAGACTTCAAATTACTTAGAACGTTTAACTATTATTCCCATTAAACATGTAAAAGGTTGACATGTAATGAATTGAGCATTGGTTTTGAAACTCTACTATAAATAAATTGACTAACTACTTTATTCTCTGTTGACCTTACACATCTTTTAATAAATAAACGTAAAAAGAAATACATGTAAGTTAATATCGTTAAAGTACCTTGCTTTCGATCCACTACTCTGAGCCTCTGAACCTCTTCGTTTAGAAGCTGATTTCTTCTGCCTAGGCGTTGGCGTCGGTTTCGGCACTGCAACGGAGCTATCACTTTCGTAGTCAGACCTGTAAAACACAATATAAGATATTTATACATTGTAATCAAAGCGTAATGAAAGTACCTACTTAAGGAAAAAATAACCAATTTATTATATCAAATAGATAATAAATCTATTTGTTCATACGTTATTGTTGAGACTGGGAAACTATTAAATAATTATAAGAACTTATAGAAAAAAAGTTTCGTTATTTTACAACTTGAAATAAAATAAGAATAAGAACAAAGGCAATACAAAGAGTTTATAACTGAATTATAGTAAAAATACTTACTTACATTTTATGAACAGCTTGGTATCACACCTTTATAAAGCCTTTATCAAAATTATAGAGTGCAGAATATCAGGTAAACTAGACAAAGCCCAACCCGCCGAGCAAGCTGGCTTCCGCCCAGGCCTCTCCACTATAGATCATCTACACACTCTAAACCAGGTAATCGAAAAACACCAGGAATACCATGTCCCTCTTTATCTCGGTTTTGTAGATTACACTAAAGCCTTCGACAGCGTCTTCCATCATCTAATATTTGACGCATTACGGAACCAAGATATCGAACCTACCTACATAAATCTTATCCGCAATATATATAAAAGCAGTTCTGCTTCCATCAAACTCCAATTCCCAGGTCCAGCATTTCCTATTAATAGAGGAGTAAAACAGGGTGACCCTCTATCGCCTAAATTATTCAATAGCACCTTAGAAGAAATTTTTAGAGTAATAGAACCTAGGTGGCGAGGCAAGGGAATTAATGTAAACACAGTCCAGTTAACAAACTTACGCTTCGCTGACGATATAGTTCTTTTCGCTTCGTCAGCAGAACAATTGCAATCTATGCTAGAAGACCTCAGCTTGGCGAGCCTTCGGACTAGGCTTCAGATGAACATGTCAAAGACCAAAATAATAACAAACCATACCGAACACCAGGTTTTTGTAGATGGGGAAGCTATTGCATATGTCCAGGAATATGTGTATCTAGGCCAAATAGTTTCATTCCAGTCCAGACAAGAGGACGAGATCAAAAAACGAGTCGAAAATGCTTGGAAAAGCTTTTGGTCTATGAAAGATCTAATGAAAGGCAAATTACCACTGCACCTTAAAAGAAAGCTCATGGACATGTGCATTCTTCCCATCCTCACGTATGGAGCACAAACTTGGGCTTTGACGGACGTTCAAAAAAACATGCTGAAGGTTTGCCAGCGAAGTATGGAGCGTAGTATACTCGGGGTTAAACTCTCAGACCGCTTACGAAACACCACTCTGCGCTCAAAAACCAAAATAATAGATGTTGCAGAAAAAGCAGCTAATTTGAAGTGGGACTGGGCTGGACACGTAGTCAGGATGTGCCAGGACCAATGGGCAAAAAGGGTTACCAATTGGATCCCAAATGGCAAGCGACACCGCGGCCGCCCTCGGACACGTTGGTGCGACG
This sequence comes from Acrobasis consociella, assembly GCA_963555685.1. Lineage (NCBI taxonomy): Eukaryota > Metazoa > Arthropoda > Insecta > Lepidoptera > Pyralidae > Acrobasis > Acrobasis consociella. Next base: position 12,171,640 of record OY743125.1, on the reverse strand, counting down.
ACCTTAATAAATACAATAAGAACTGGCAATTAATAGCACAAAATCGAGAGTCATGGAGTAGTGAGAGAGAGGCCTTTGCCCAATACTGGGACATTGATGGCTATTAATAATAATAATAATAACATTTTATGAAGTTGGTTACTTCTTATACCGTATTCACTTAGTAAAACAACTTGCACGTAAATTGGTGCAACACGTAAATTAACACGTAAATTGGTGCAAGTTTACACGCGTAGGTACTCGTATTGTTACGTGAAGTGTGTAGACTGAAGAAATAGATCAAAGTAAATTTTTTGATTCAAATTCGATGTTTTTATACAATATAAAAGTACAATTTTAACAAATCTCAAACAATAATAAAATTCAACCTTAAGCCCATGACTTAAAGTTGTACCAATTATTTATGTTAGTTTTATGTATTGTTCTTTATTATTGAAAACTTATTTGCGCCATTTCCAATAACAGAAAAACAAAAGCATCATATTACAAATGTTGAAATCGCAATGCTATAGACATTTTCCACAAAACTCATCATTATATTTGCTGATTACAAATATTACTTTAATTAAGTTTGAGTCAAAACTTGGAAAAGGGTTCCGTACTCTCAGTTATTTTGTATCACTGTAAAAAAAACTTTAAAATGTATTCTCAAACTTCGGATACTGATTGGAAAATGGTGTACTCGTCAAATTCCTACATCATTTAGATAGATTCAAGTCATTCTTTTGTAAACAAATAACTAAATATTTTAGTATCGAACGAACGAGCTGAGTTCTCCGAGTCTACTTGGACAATCCACCGTTTGTATGTATGTATGTTTGTTCGACGATAGCTTGAGTAGTTTTGATCGGAGCTTGATGAAATTTGGTAGACATGTGGTAGTGACCAACACAATTTTATGTTCGAACATGAGCCAAATCAGTCAAGAAATTACAAAGATATGGGGTTTGCTACTAGTACTTAATACGTGATTCAATTTCCTTCTAAAACTAAAATGAACCCTAAATGTGAAGTGCATCGTCAAACTTTTAGTTAAAATAATGTTAACACAGAAAATAACTCTTATATTATTGTGTTATACTAAAGTCACTTATGAAATTATACTTCTATACTCTCTTCATTTACGATTTATTATACTTACGTCAGCTAATTAAGCGTGTTGCAGTAAACTATGAACAAATAATTTAACACCATACTTGTAAAATAAAAAAGTCATTACTCGTTTTAATGTTTACTTATGAAATGATCATGAGCCATAACATATGAATTAATAAGTACTTACCTATTTATTGAAACTTTTAAATACTTACGAAAATATTTTTTTGTAAGAATCGAACCCGCGGTTCTTATTTAGCGACCGTACAATTAGCCTCTGGGCCGTAATGACTTTTAGAAAAACAGCCAAAATTAATGATCCCATGTAAACATCGAACATGGTAGGTATCACATACCGACATATAGATTCAAACAAATACACGTAAAGTTACTTCATGATTACCATTTTCTTGTAATGACTGCAACATGCAAGGTAACGTGATATTTTTATTAAGATCCATTGTACATGATATTTATTTTGTTAGGAAGAAGTTTAAAAACGGATTTCACTTAATTTTGTCCAGATTTATTTAAATTGTTTATTATGTAAGGTCCTCTGTAAGTATAAATACTTCATTCAAACTTATTTTAACTTTCATAAATAGCACACACGTAATCTAAATTAAAACGTTATACAGATACAGATACATTTTCACGTCTATATCCCTGACTGGCAGACAAAGCCCGGGGCCGTAAGACCCAAAGGCCACGCTTAGCGTGATAGTGTTAAGATGGAAAAGGAATCAAAATAGTGATGGGTTGCTAGCCGCATCGAGTATTATCATGATTCAAATCTCGCCCATTCCCTCGATCGGCTTATACGATCTGCCGGGAAGAGAAGCAGCTGGTACATTCTAAGTTTTTTTTCTCCCAGACCAGCATGGAAGAAGATGTTATACCTAGTTTAATTGTGAATACAGTTACTACAAATTATCAAACACAAAGTTTTGTGGACCTGGATAATGCCTGCGGTAACTATACGCAGGACGTATGATTGTTTACTTATCATACTTAAAAATTATAACGTGTAAATGGGTTCTTAGCTTACACGCGCTAGCACCGGACGCATGCTGAGTGTGCTTTTTTCATTGCGAAAGTTAATAGGTGTGGTAGGATGTGTTTTCAGTGTTAGTATGTCTATTTAAATTTAAATTTGGATGTCAATCTAGCCAAATATGGTCACAATATAGATTAAATATCTTTTATTGTGGAAAGACATGAGACACACTGTCCCAAATATAAATTTAATAAAACTAAATCCTAAAATTCAGATGGTTATCGAACCAACCTGGTCACAGAAATCATGAATCGAAAGTATGTGGATGCCATGAGTCAAACTGACCTGAATTGTAGGTTTTGGTACAGACTAAAGCTGAAATTTCTATCTTTAATAGTTACTTGTGTGAAATGTGACAACTTGAAATTTGATGTTGTTTGAACCAATCTGGTCATAGAAAATGGGATGAGTATAAGACCTATAAATAAGGTCACACATACACACCTTGCTTCTGTGAAACAACATGAGTCAAAACTGATCCAAATTTCAGTTGAACTTATTTCATATCGGTAGTTATTATGTGTAGAATGAGTATAGTATAGTGGTGATATCAGTGAAGATCAAAAAGTGACGTGTTTCATGTTTTATGTAACTAAGGTAATAAAGTAAAGTAGCAATAAATGAGCAATCCAAGTAAAAACTTATTAGTTTAAACTATTCCTCGAATCAGTTTCCATGTCTCTTATTATTGGTAAATACGTTGATATAGTAATAACGTGTAAAAGAAATGGGCTTGTGAGTGAGAGACGTAGAAGTGCGTAGAGTGACTTGATGGTGGATGAAGATATATTATTGAGTATTCTATCCCACTGGAGTGATGAAGGGAACGAAGTGACCTGAAGAGCGGAGGTGGGATAGAGTTCTCAATAATACTCTACTGACCTTGTTACACATTTCTACTTCTATGTAGTCTTTATTTTCAACTGTGTTCATAAAAAAGAGGTTATATATTCGTTTCGTACGTATGTATAAAAGTGGGGTGTATGAATGTCTGTTCAAATTTAATCAAAAAGTCGTATTGTTGATTTTTATATTAAAGTTTAGTTATTAAGGGCTTTAATCCTAAATTATTTTGTAAATAATATTACATACTTACATAGAACTTGAGAAATTTTACACTTTTTTATACATATGAAGACTTATGATATCAATCAATAATATCCTATACGGGAATCGAACCCATCACCTACCACATAGCAGATGTACTAATTAACCATTAGCCCACTCCAACTTTTGATATACCGACTAAAATTTACGAATACATTTATATAATATTTTTAAAGTACATATAAGAAAATTGTACATGTTGAAAAATAAACCCCTTTCTATATACTTACCTTACTACATAAAAATAAGGCGAGCAAAGCCGTATGATTTTGTTATTATCATATACTATATGTTAAGCAAAGCAATTCATTTGATATCCACATTACGTCATGCATAATGTGGTGGGAACAAATTTTAGCTGATGCAGTACACTAGTGTAGTGCATGTCACAACGTGAATGATCGAGTGCCAACTCAATAAAGACACGAGTACCCGATCTACCTATTTTTATTTTTATTTTTTTTATTTTATTTATTATTGAAAACTAACAGCCATATCTTATCTATTTAAACTAAAACAGAAAATAGTTATAAAACTTAGCCAATAATAAGTTTTCACTTATAGAAGTAATATAGCAATTAAACCAATTTGATGACACTATTTTAAGTTGAAAGACACAATAGATAATGTATTAAATGAGACCAAAAATTATACAATTTAGTGTTTAGAAAAAGAAAGGTTACTTAAAAATAAATAAATAGATGTATAGTTAGTCTAAAATCTTGAGGAAAAGAAAACAAGACTATAATAGGGGACGTAAAGGGGGTTGGGAATCGAAAAACTTTTGTTCAATTAAGCGTCTGATGTGAAAAGGTTTTGCATTGAATATATCTACGCATCCATTCTCGGAACAAAATTTATTGCAGGATTTTAATGCTCGATGAAAGAAAGAATTTTTTCTATAATTGGTAGAAGCTGTGGGTAACATAAAAGTGTCGTTTTTCTTAGCCTAGTATTTGGAATTTTTATATTGATTTTATCTAAAAGTTCAGGACAATCAATCACACCATTTAAGATTTTGACAATATAAGTTATATCATTTGTATTTCTTCTGTCTTGCAATGGTAGAAAGTGATATCTATGACACCTACTTTCGTAAGTAGGATCCTTGATTTTACATTTATATTGAAGGTAACGTAAAAATTTTCTTTGTATAGATTCTACACGTGAGACATAGATATCATAGCAAGGATTCCACACAACGGAAGCATATTCAAGCAGGCTACGCACGTAGGAGTAATATAGCACTTTTATTGCCTTTATTTGTTTAAAATTGGCAGTAGATCTCATTATAAATCCTAGAGTTTTGAAGGCTTTCTTGACGATGTAATCGATATGGTGATCGTATAGTAACTTAGAATCCTCATACAAACCAAGGTCCCTTGTTACATCTATTTTCTCAAGTGCCTCTCCATTTATCGTATAACTTAATAACAATGGTTTTGGTTTTCTAGAAAAAGATACAACGGAACATTTAGAGGTATTTAATTTCAATTTATTATCAATACAGTATTTAGCAAAACAATCCAGGTCCTCCTGCAATAACAGGCAGTCCTGTAAAGTGTTAATGGTCTTATAAATTTTCGCATCATCAGCATATAGTAGCAATTGTGAATGTTTTATGCAAGTGTTGATGTCATTGATAAATATGATAAATAATAGGGGACCCAGCAATGATCCTTGCGGGACCCCAGATGGAATTATAACCCAAGGAGATACAAAACCATTTATTGCAACAGCCTGAGATCGATTTTCGACGTATGAACAAAACCACCTGTGGAGATTACCATGTATACCGGCGCTATATAATTTGTCTAACAGGATTGAGTGATTTATCCTATCAAATTCCTTGCTGTAATCAGTAAATATTGTATCAACTTGACCTCCTGACTCCATTTTTGAGGTAATATAGTCATTGAATAATAAAAGATTTGAGTCAGTAGATTTATTTTTTAAAAAACCGTGTTGTTCTGATATGAATGTAGATTTTAAAAGTGCATAAACTTCATTATAAACAATTCTTTCAAAAACTTTGGCAAATATGCATAATTTGGATATTGGTCTGTAATTCTTGATATTGGAACGGTCCCCACTTTTATGGACAGGTGTTATAAAGGCCGATTTCCATATATTAGGTACAATGCCTTCGTCCAGTGATCGGCGGAACAGTATAGTAAGAGGTTGAACTAGACCATTGGCACAATGCACTATAAATATTGGAGGAACGTTATCTGGTCCAGCACCCTTATTTATATCTAACGTTTGAAGAATCTCTTTAATTTTTGACTGGTCTAAACATATATTGCTTATGTTGTTAGTACTTGTGTTATCATTTCGGGTAGAGGAAATATTATTTGCCGAATTGTCACTAGTTTGGAAATTAGATTCAAAATAAGAGGAAAATAAGTTACACACAGATTCGCCTGTATCTGCAGATAAATTATCTAATTTCATTACTGCTGGCAAGACATTTTGTCCGTTTTTAAGGGATTTAGAATAAGACCAAAATCTTCTAGGGTTATTCACAACTGCGTCTTCAACCTGGTTTATATAGGATTTATAACACTCATCTTCTATTATTTTTGCTCTTTGCCGAAGTAGTTGGAATGTATTATGATCTTCGATGTTACCATATTTTTTATATCTTTTTAAAATTTTATGCTTTTCTTTATGGATCTTAATTAAGGCAGGACTATACCATAAGGGATATTTTGCATCACTAACAACAGTTTTACTAGGGATGAATTTATGTCTGAGTTCATAAAGTTTAGAATAGAAAAGAGAAACAGCCTCCTCAAGAGTACCCCGCAGAAGTATTTCATGCCACGGAGTAGTTTCTAATTCGGATATAATACCTTCAAAGTTACCTTTTCTATAGTTATAGACCAATCTTTTATTCCGTTCTAGTGGAGTTGTACACGACAGTGGCATATCTATTGAAATGGCCCTATGGTTTGGATCTTCGGGAACCAGAGGGTCAGAACAGGCACTTACAGTCAATGAATTGGTTGACAACACTAGGTCTAGATATCTGCAATATTTATTATGGACTAGATTGTATTGCTGTAAATTGCCTTGTGCCAATACGTCAAATAAATTAGATTCATTCTGTCCACTCACACCCTGCCCTTCCACCGTACCATCAGGCTGTAAACACCAATTAATGTGAGGTAGATTAAAATCGCCCAGTAAAACGAAGGTATCGTTAGGATATAATGTAATCGTTTCACTTAACTTCCTCGTAAAATTGTCTAGCTGCGTGTTAAAAGACTGGCCACATTTATCACTACAAAGGTAAAGTGTACAAAAACGAATAATTTGCCTATTATTTCGTGAGCCCATGGTTAACATAATCCATAGGTCTTCTGCTTCCGAATGCAACTCTGGGGTCCCAAAGGCCGGCAGATCCCTCCTAACTGCCAAAATAACGCCACCGCCATACAACTGACCGGTATAACTGTAATCTCTGTCCCTTCGCCAAACTAGGTACCTATCATCAAAAAGTTCACTATCCGATATACCATCTAGTAACCACGACTCTGTTATAGAGATAATATCGTAGGAATTAAGTGCTAAATTTCTTTTAAAAAGACTTGTCTTAGTCCGCAAGCCACGTGCATTTTGATAGTAAATGTTTAAATTAGAGAGACCTGGAAATACAAGCAATACAAAAATAGAATCACGTTATTACACAAAACAATATCGCTAAATAACGCTTCCGAAGTATTGGTATAGTTTAAAGTCAGCAAGCACTCAAAACAATAATTATCGGGTAGTATCAAACGCTTAACTCGTATGAGTGTGTCAATAAGTATAACTTCAAATAGGAAAAAGAAGTCACTATTCAATAACAACTGTGTTAGATTAAAAATTAATGCAAGCAGTTTTTTTACCTGCGAAGCAGGTGAATAGTTAAAAATTATGAACCTTATAGTATGGAGGATAAGGGTTGCAGTCGCATTTAAGCTATGAACACGTTCGGGTCGAGAACGGATGAATAGCGCAGAGATAAGCAATACAAAAGGCAATGACGATGCAAAATAGACAGGGTTTCCCAACCCACGATCGCAATAAGAACAAATAACATGATGATGTAATAGTAAAAAATATTGCAAGAAACATAAAATCTTAGGGTAAATCAAATTAAATAAGTAACCAGAACTGTTCAATCTTGTCCTTTTGCAATCTTCTGAAGGTCCTTTTCGTTTTTTATTCTAATAATAGGCGAAGTATCTGATTTTCGCACTAAGATCTGGCAATGTTTGACCCATACATAGCGTAAATTATTTTCAGAGGCTATTCTTTTTGTTTCCTTTAGTAACGCCTTATTATGTAGGGTTAAATGGTCATTAACAAAGAACTTCATTTCACTTGAAAAGCCTAGATCTTTGAGCTGGAGTCCGCCATGCTTTCTCGCGGCTGCGACGAGGTCTTCTTTTGCGTACCTATTGTGTAGTGCTACAATTATGTTTTTATGGGAGTCACTTTGAGGGTTAGGAACACGCGCTACGTAATTGATATCCTCCTTACGAATTGGGACTTTAACCAATTCCGCCACTTTGAAAACAATGTTAAAGAGGTTTTCAGTTTTCTTAAAAGGAACACCTTTGATTTCAACATTGTTGGACCTGGCCAATTGCTCCTTTATGTGTAGGTCCTCTTGAAGTGTCGTAAGTGTATCTTTCATCTTATGAAAGGTGTTGCAACTTTCCTCTAGACAGACAACTCTTTCATCCAAATCTTTCACCGATCCAGAAAGTTGTTTTAATGACTCATGTGCCATTTCAGTTGAGTCTTTGAGATGTGCCAAGTCGGCTTTGATGGTTTTCACGTCCTCCACCAAAGATGCCAGCGGTGCCAACTGTCGCGTTATGTGCGCTAATGTACTCTTCAATTCTTCTATTTGCATAGACACACTGGCATTAGTATCACGTGCAGGTGCAGGGGTAGATAATCCTTTACAATCAACACAACGCCACGTATTCTTTCGCTCACCGAGTTTCCTGAAGTTTACTTCAGATATTCCCGAGCATGAAAAATCTAATTGACGCTTGCAACTACTGCATGTAACGCCATCGGTAGATTCGCTGTTGCACCGAGCACAAGCAAACATATTGTACGACCCTTGCATTAGTAAGCACTGGCAAATAATAGTGGAGCAGAGACGTGCGTCCGACTAATGGTTTGAACCGATACTATTAATAGATATTATATAATTATTTAATAAAATGATAGGTATGTTGAATTGTATTCATCATTACTTTTCACCAGATCAGTTTTAATAGATTAGGAACCTACTTGCGCTATTATAACTGATTATATAAGGTCTAACAAAATATACTGAAACTATTTTAAGGGTGAATTCAGTCCATGACACTGTTCAACTTTCTTCAAGGAATAGATATCGAAATATGAAAAATAAATTTGGTCATCCATACAAGTTTACCGATCAGCTGATCCGAGTTCGTATTGAAAGCCAAAAAATATTTTTCATGTTTCGACATTATGTTCCTTGGGAAAAAATTGTTCAGTATCATGGACTAAATTCATCCTTAAAATAGTTTCAGTATATTTTGTTAGACCCTTTATTATATATAAAAAAATATTTTTGATTTGATTTGAGATTTAGGATCACATGTTTTAACTATACATATTTTTATAATATTTATATCATCGTTATCGAGTAACTGTCAACCCATGCAATTGATTGTATAATCGATTAACCTTTTCTCTGCCCTAATACTAATAGTAGTATTTTAAAACATATCTTTGAAGTGCGGTGTGCCTTTTTTGATGTGAATTTGTGAAACTTTTTTGATATGAAAGTAAAAGGAATTTTTAGATAAGTAATAGAAAATTTACTTAGCTTAATGTGAAGAAAATTATCGGAAATTATATTTTTATGGAGTTCGGTTACTGTTTTAACGATGTAAGAGCTTTCTGTGGTCATTCTATGATGATGATATTGTTCGGCTGGATCGAGACTCAGGAAGATGCCATGTTGATAGTGTGGAATTTGCGAAAGAAGGTACCTATAGCTTTCATATTTTATGCTCAAAATAATCTTTACCTAGCTGGTCTAGGACACGTCTATTTCTGCATCGTTAAACAAATAACGAAGCAGAAGCTTTCCATGGTGGTTTATCACAGCGTCCGGCTGGTCCCGGAACTTGGGAAGATGTCGTGGTGATCATTTTACAGCGTAATCAATGTTTGCGAAAGTAACTGACGCTTACATATTTTATGCTCAAAATAATCTTTACCTAGCTAGTCTAGGACACGTCTATTTCTGCATCGTTAAACAAATAACGAAGCAGAAGCTTTCCATGGTGGTTTATCACAGCGTCCGGCTGGTCCCGGAACTTGGGAAGATGTCGTGGTGATCATTTTACAGCGTAATCAATGTTTGCGAAAGTACCTATGTCCTGTATATTCTAAGCCCAAGTAATCTTTGTCTAGCTGGTCTAGAACATGGCTATTCCTACATCGTTACGCATTGTAACACCGAGCGTTAGCTAGCTAGTCTAGCCCATAAGTAATTGATTTCGCGTATGGTCTTCGTCATGTTCATAATTAACTTGTGTATCAATGTCGTGCACAAAATTGTGCATAAATATTCCTTTTGCTCTCATATATACCTTTAAACAATATTAATAAACAATATTTTGAAATTAAGTGCAACGAAAATAGCAGGGACGTGGATTTCATTGTAAGTTTTTATTATTGTTGATTTGAAATTTAAGTAATATTTTTGGGAAGGCTGTATCACATATTCTGATGGAACGGACAGCGGAGTGAAACGGAGAGGTTCCATCAGAATATGACTGTGATACAGCCTTCCCATAAATATTACTACTCTGGAGTACAAAGAAACAACTGTCAGTCTGGTGCTAGTACATAGCGTTGTATGAAGCCTAGTGGTTTGTTTTTAGCCAAAAGTATATATTCTTCTTCTTCTCGTGTGTGCTAGTGACTAACACTAGTGTCAGAGTTTTTAAACCTCCTTAAAGGCCTCTGACATGGTTTTTAGGTAACGACCAATGTCAAAGACAGTCACCGGGACCGACGGCTTAACGTGCCCTCCGAAGCACGGATCATTTTTACTTATCGGACAATCAGGTGATCAGCATACAATGTCCTAACCAAACTAGGACAACAACACAAAGTCGTTGCCCCCACTGGGAATCGAACCCGCGATCTCCGGGTATGAGCCGAACGCTCTAACCACTACACCACGGAGGCAGTTAAGTAAAAGTAAAAGTATATATTTTGATATCGATACACCCATAATAATACTCGTATATGTAGACTTTGTATGTATAAGCATATTGCAAATAATATTGCAAATAATTCAACTGATGGTAAACGCACTAAACATATAGACATTAAATATGTATCTAATGAAATAAAATTACATTCCCACAGGTCAACTTCTGGCAGATGCACTGACGAAGACGAAACCATTACCTACCTGCGATAAGGTGGAACATGGGTTTACAATAATGTATTTTTAAAGTACATATTGATTTTGTTATTGATTAATTATATACATAGATATATAAGTGACATTTCGAAAATGATATACTAATTGATGAAATGGGTTAATGAAACTAATTTAATGAATGAAATGATCTGATTAGGTTTTACTGGGTTTGCCTAATCCTCGCAACAAATGTTGGATCATTATTTTGTGATTCCCCAGATAAACTTGGAAGTTATGTATGCTCTGCATAGGGACTTTTTTTTATTGTATAAAAGATCAATTTTTGAGGGGGCGTGTTGATTTATATTATTTAATTTGCAAAAATTAATCTTTATTTTTCAATATGGCAATACTAAAGCAATCAAGTTGCTGTCTTTATTTAGTTGCAACGCCCAGTTGTCTCGTTCATTCCGTTACAGACTGTGCTAGGCGTCAGACGTATACACTTCCAAGTAAAAGTGAAAATAATATAATTTCATAGTTCACCGGATAAATAGTAGTTTAAATTTAGCCCATACCGAGTTGTTATTCCAACAAAGAGTATAGAAAATAGAGTCGTGAGAACATGCAAATTGCGACGTTGACGGATGGGTAACCATTTGAGTTTAGACCGGTAAGCAGACACATGGTCATACTTCCGTAGGCCGAATATAAATCTCAGACAATTATTCTGGAGTCTATCAAGTTTGTTAAGGAAGTTATAATTCAGATCTGAGTAACATACATCCGCGTAATCTATAATTGGAAAAATAAGAGAGTACACCAACATTGTCTTAATATTAATAGGAAGAAAGTTCTTTAACCTGTACAAGAAGCGAAGAGCCCCCGTTACCTTTCCAGATACCTCTGCAATGTGAACATCACAACGGAGGTTTGTGTCAATGTGGAGCCCAAGGTCTTTGACGCTAGAGCAAAACTGGATTGGGATATTATTATATAGAACTGGAGGAAGTAAATTGCTGTCAAGCCGGCCTGTGAGATGTGAGCTACCTACTATGATAGCTTGACATTTATTAGGGTTAACAGTGACTCCAAAACGTCGCGACCAGTCAGCAATTACCGCTAAATCTGTATTAATTTGGTCGTTAGCGTTATCAACATTAGCAATATCAGTTTGTACATAAAGTTGCAAGTCATCAGCATAAAGGTGATACGTGCACTGAAGTTCTTTGGTGATGAAATCAATGAAAATGGAAAACAGTAAGGTAGAGAGGATGCCGCCCTGTGGAACGCCAGTGTCTACACCAACTTGATGATGAATCATCGATGCGGACCGACTGCTGACTACCACGAAGATATGAGAAAAACCAATCCACAGCCGAGGAAGAAATCGAATGGTGGGAAAGGATCGCAAATTAAATGCATTAGAAAAGTCTACTAAACCCAGCACGGTGACTTTAGTATTATCTATACCTGCTCTAATATCATCAATCACTTTAAGGAGTGCTGAAACAGTGCTATGTCCAGGTCTAAAACCGGACTGTAACGAGTTTAATAGTCCGTTACGAATGAAATATAAGGTGAGTTGCTTCTGTGCGCAAGCCTCAAGAACCTTTGACAATAGCGGGAGAATAGAGATGGGACGGAAATTATTTGGTAGAGAGGGATTGGAAACTTTGGGTAAGCTTTCCGCCAAAGTGAAGGAAACTGACCTGAAGTGAGGGAAAAATTTATGATATGGGTGATGATGAGAATAATAACGTCCAGTATGCATTTAATCATTCGTCGACTTATTTGATCAACACCCACGGCTCTGGTTTTGATGTCTAAAAAAACTTTACTTATCATTGAATTTATTTATATATTATGAAAAATAGTATCATATTATTAAGTATGAGTGAACCATTTTGCCTATAAACTTGCTTGTTTTAGTATAATTCACCGGAATCCAACGTGCGTTTTGCCAAATTTCGCAAAACGCGTCGCGGGGCTTTCGAGATTTTCATATGATTTAATCATTAACACCCGGTAAAAAAATAGACAAAATAGCTGAATAAGTATTTTCTGACATGAGTGAAGCTTTTTTCATTGTTTTATATAAATTCACAAGAAAAAAAAAAATTACAAATCGCGTAATTTTCACCGAAATCGATGTGAATAAAGTCGCTTGTATTTGTGTTCTGAGCTCCTATTTTAGAAAAATAAAAATACCGTAACAAATGCCATTTCATGCCCTTTTTTAATATGTAAAACACATCATACTTTAATTTTTTTAAACAGTGTAAAAAAATTAAATCATATCACTTAAAAATTTATTTAAATAGGATGCGGTTCACTCCCCGACGGCAGTCCGCGTGCAGCGCTTACAACGAGAGGACGTATTTTATTGCGCCAACGCCGACTCCACAGACATAGGCCGACTCCGTAGTCACTGCACTGAGCCATGACGTGCGTGAACCATAGAGCGACTGATAGGATTTGATCGTTGGAAAACTTGATTACTTATAGTTATTTATTTGTGTCTGTCGAACTGTCGTAAATATAATGGGCAAACGAGCTAAAAATAGAACGTTTGGTAATGTGAAATGGAAAAAGAAATACTATGGTGCCACTAATTCTGCGAAAGGCAAAAAGTAAGCTTAAGTAAGTCACTATACAAGACGTCTGTCAGTTTAGTGTCTAGACTGGACCTGATTTTCCAAATAAAACTGAAATTATTAGGTGAGATGATTAGTTTTCAACCGACTTCAAAAAAAGGAGGAGGTTATCAATTCGACGTGTATATATATATATATATATTTTTTTTGTGTATGTTACCTCATAACTCCGTCAAAAATGAATCAATTTTAAAAATATATGTCCCGTTTTTAAGAATGCAAGGTTGGTCCCATGTAATTTTTTTAAAGATCAGATGAAAGTTCTTAGCGCTGGAGAACGAAATTCCTCAACAGACTACTGCAGCTCAAATATTTATAATACATTCGCAAGCTCATATTACTTTCTAATATAAACCGATTCTAATGATTCAATGTTTGTTTGGAAGAATCGCTTATAAGATTAGATTCTTATAATTTGAATGAAGATCTGATGAAAGGTTTTGGATCTGGGGAATAAAACTCCGGAAAGAAAGACAGCAAGTTATTTACAAAAAGTGCAAAGTTTTTGATTGGTGCTTTTTAGGGTTCCGTAGCCAAATGGCAAAAAACGGAACCCTTATGGATTCGTCATGTCTGTCTGTCCGTCCGTATATCACATCCATTTTTCCATCCGAAACTATAGGAACTATACTCTTGAAACTTGGTAAGTAGATGTATTCTGTGAACCGAGTTAAGATTTTTACACAAAAATAGAAAACAAAAACAATAAATTTTGGGTTTTCCATACTTAGAACTTAAACTCAAAAATTTATTTTCATCAAACCCATACGTGTGGTCTTATGGATAGGTCTTCAAAAATGATATTAAGGGTTCAAATTTTTTTTTTTCTAAACTGAATAGTTTGCGCGAGAGACAAGTGGTAGAATGTGTGTATTATGTGATTATTCTATAAACTTCTAGAACAATTCACATTATTTTAGAATTTGCTAATTCTTCTGGAATTCTCTACTTCTAGTAGCTTCGTGACACTATTTTTCATCATTGTCATTCTGCTAAATTGCATCGAAATCCGTTTATATGTTGGAAATTATTTGTTTTGAGCGCGCAAGGTTTAAAATGATAGTCAGATTTGCGTGCTAACATGAGGTTTTTCTGAAATAATTTTAACCGTCAATCAGCAGCAAAAGCAGCGTTTCCTGTCAAGCAGATTTGTACGTGTACTTTTTAAATGTATACTCAGACAAATTATACCAATTTTCTTAATTCTACAGTTCTATTTATTTTATTCGATAATAAGGAAGGCGACTTCTACTCTAGCGATGCAGTCGTGTGTTTCATGAACGCGCTACTGCATCGCAACATTCTCCATCGGTTTATGACCAGCAACTGCACAGCTACATAAAGAATTTACCGTGTGCTACCTCCCTAATCCCCTTTTCATTACATATACACGCTGACATTTCATTGGTTTTGGAAAAAAATGTCATAGGGTAAATAAATTTTCTATCCATATTTGTGTACGACAAGACAAAAATGTTGCAAAAATGACTTGTGATCGAGACCACGTTGTGTTAAATAAAAGATTCGCATAGATTCCATGACACGTGTTTATCTCCACCAATAACGCCTCATAAAGCTTGTTACAATTTTTTCACCAAAGACATTTAATTTCTACCTTTATTATTCATTCAGAATGAATGCTCACCAACCGGCCAATTAGTGCTGCCAATTTTTAAAATATCCGTCTGCTCTTTACAACTTGCCACAGATACCCGACCGTACGCATGTAGCAACTATATAAATCGACTACCACTTAGGTTTTATTAAGTTGGCAACACTAATGACAACTGCCAATACTGTTTACAAATCGTGATACTTATTTGCTACAACAAATCTAAGAGTTTTAAATAAAAGTAATACCTAATAGTAGTTACGCCGCGTGAGCTCGATTAACTCTGCCAGGCCGGCCAGGTGGTGATACTACTTGATCTCGCGTTTTAGTCAAAATTTTTGGTTTCTGAATTTTTATTATAACTAGCTATTTCGGTCTTACTAACGATCCTTATAAAGTGGCCTTCGGCTCCAAAACCATTAAAAAATCACCATGTAGAATGTAATACGGAGTAATCTGGCTTACAATTAATGATAAATAATACTTTGCACTACCTAATTTGTTAAAACTTGCCTTATTTAAGTTTCTATAGAAACTAAATAATGTGCGTGCTCAACTCTGCTAATATAGAATAGAAGTCTCCATAATTATCACCTTCACGATTTATCATAATATTTTTTACTTATCCGTAATTCAAAGCACTCAAGGATTTAAATTTTTATATATTATTACTCGCATTTAAATTAAGATGGCATTTACTATGTAATAAAACTTTTACCAAAATTTGAATAATATCTGTTAGTTTATACCAGTAATTAAGTTATTTAAAATCTTTATTGCACCAAAACATAATGTACCACCAGTATATTTAACCAAAAAACATCAACGATCAAAAATGTCGCCGAGCGCACTATGCCGCGCTTTACGTCGCCTACGTAGCTCTGTGTGTGTGAGCGGCATGTCGTTGTGTGCGTGCGCTCGATGCCGGCGTAAAATACCTAAATTGGCGGAGGAAAAAAGATTATTAGGCCTCTTAAGCATCTTGCTCAGAATATTGATCTAACTGCAGGTGACATGACTATTCTAACACAAAATATCAGAACCATATATAATAACCTTGACGATTTTCAAATACTATTAAATCAACTTAACTTCAGCCCCGATATCTTGGCACTCACAGAATGCAGAATTAACCCTTGAAAACCTACACCTTCGTTACAAAACTATACTTCTTCCACTACCAAAAATAATATGAATCAAAATGACGGAGTTGTGGTTTACGTGAGAAAAGAAATAGACGCTGAGGTGGAAGAGATTAAATTAGTACAAGCTACTTGTTTACAAATTAAAATTTTAGATACTATTATCCTAGCTATTTATCGCTCACCTTCTTACCATAATGCAAAAAACTTTCTTGATTCTCTTAGCCAACACTTGTATACTATCGGAGCGTCTAAAAATATAATAGTTACTGGCGACATTAACATCAATCTATTATCCAGAGAAAAAGAAACAATAAATGAACCTAGAAATAGGGAAAAATATCTAAATATAACAGCTTCACATGGGTTGCTACCAGGAAATACTTTACCAACAAGGCTCCTCGGTTGTTTAGACCATTTCATGATAAAAATACAACCTAACAACACATCGGCACGCATAGCTGTCATAAATACCACGATTACTGACCATGATACCGTATTTTTAAGCCTTGAAAAGAAAATTACCAATAATAGACAAATCGAGACTATTATCTATGAAAAATTGCTCTTTATCACTAAAAATAAAAACTTCATGTGTTTGCTGACGAGCGATGATCCCGAATTTGTTATTGAAAAACTCAGTGCAGAGCTAAACGAAGCGCTTAATCAAAGTAAAACTACTAGACGTGTCTCTGGTAGGAAACAACCCATAAGGCCATGGATTACGCCTGGCATTATTAGATGTATTAATAACAGAAACGATATGCAGTTAAAACTAAGGTCCGACTTGACCGAATGAAACGCTTAAAATCACCTACAAAAGATACAGAAATTTTTGTAACAACCTCATAAAGAAACTAAAGCGTAAATATCAAAGAAATTATTTAGAGAAATCAAACAAAAACCCTAAGGCGCTCTGGAAATCAGTTAATAAAATTACAAACTTTAAAAGTACTAAATCAACTAACATTAAGCTACTAAAATTAGGTACAACGCAGAATACCTAAGTTAACTCTGTGAATGAGCATTTTGCTAATGTTGGACAAAATCTGGCAAAAAAGATTGCACCTGTCACAGAACCAACCAATCTAGACCAACATAGAGTTGGAAACAGCCCTCCGTTAACATCATTTGTTTTGATGGATATTGACCCGCAAGAGGTACTCGACATCATTTCAACCCTTAAACCTGACAGCGCCCCTGGTGCTGATAACCTGTCCACTCGATTTATTATACAGATAAAAGAGATAATTGCCCCCGTAATTAGTCATCTTGTGAATCTCTGTTTTCAACAGGGAAAATTTCCTGACGCTCTAAAACTAGCCTTAGTTATACCTGTGTACAAGAGTGGAGAGAAATCAGATCCTAACAACTATAGGCCCATTTCTGTTTTGACTGTGTTTTCTAAAATTATTGAAAAACTGATAAATATTCGTCTACTAAATCACCTTAACAATCTCAATATCTTATCGAATGCAAAATACGGCTTTAGAAAAGGAAGATCTACTGAAGATGCTATAATAACGTTAACAACAAAAATTACTAAGCTACTAGAAAATGGGATAAAATGCGCTACAGTGTTCTTGGACCTCAGTAAGGCATTTGATACTGTTTTTCTCCCCACTCTATTAAAAAAAACTAGAAAAAATCGGAATAAGAGGCATTCCCTTACAACTCTTTGGCGAATACTTATATGGGCGAAGACAGAGAGTTCGCATAGGAGATTATGTAAGCGAAGACAAGGAAATCACACATGGGGTACCACAGGAAAGTGTGCTGGGCCCAACCCTGTTCCTTGTGTATATTAACGACCTTACTAACCTGGAACTGGAGGGTGGAAGTATCATTTCGTATGCTGATGATACTGCCATTGTATTTGAGGGTTCTACATGGGATGAGGTTTTTAACAAAGCCAATAGGGGGCTCGATAGGGTCTCACTTTGGTTAAGATCCAATTTGCTCTCGTTGAACACCGCAAAGACAAAGTACATATGCTATTATATAACTAAAAAGACACAACCTACTCCAAATTATAATCTTAAAGCTCATATGTGTGATGGAAAGAACTTTGCTTACTGTAACTGTTCGACACTGGAGAGGGTGGAATCCATCAAATACCTTGGGGTCATACTTGACCAGCGACTATCCTGGCACCCACACATTGAGCACGTCAATAAAAGGGTTAGAAAGCTTATTTGGATGTTCAAATTACTCAGACACGTAGCTTCACAAAAATTACTAAAACAAATCTACACCGCCTTGGCACAGTCCATAATTACTTACTCCATTTCTGCTTGGGGTGGAGCTACAAAAACTAAATTTCTAGAGGTGGAAAGGGGCCAGAGATACTTGTTAAAAATAATGTTCTTCAAAAAACTAAGATATCCTACTAAGGAACTTTATGAACTCTGTAAACTTCTTTCAGTTAGGAAATTATTCATTTTGTCAGCAGCCTTGAGATTACACAAAACAATACCCTATAACCCCAAACAACAAACTGCTAGGAGGAGGCCCAATGTCGCTTCTATTCATCAAAGCAATACAGAGTTTGCTAAAAGACAATACTATATTATATCGGCATATATATGTCGGCGAGTTCAAGATAATCCCATTAATTATTGTTTTCGATGTGCAAACAGAAAGTTGTTTACTACAAAACATAACTGCTACAATTT
Source organism: Acrobasis consociella (assembly GCA_963555685.1). Lineage (NCBI taxonomy): Eukaryota > Metazoa > Arthropoda > Insecta > Lepidoptera > Pyralidae > Acrobasis > Acrobasis consociella. The sequence continues at coordinate 12,152,872 of OY743125.1, read as the reverse complement.
CAAATGTTTCAACAAGTATAAAAGCGGTCGCCCTAGCGACGAGCGGCTCAGTCTTGTGCGGACCGCCGTACTGTGAACATCTTATCTTTGTGTAGTGTGCTGTGGGCTTGGCCATAATTTCTTCAATTGTGATTGTTGTAATAGATGAGGATTTGGTAAATCGATTTATTACAATGATAGTTGCTTCAGCTAGACGATAAGCCCAGGTGGACACAGATTCAATAACTGTGTGGGCCAGGGGTATTCAGACACATATGGTTGGAATCCATGATACAGCGCGAGGCGGAGCGCTGTATTTATCGTCACTTTTAGTGAGTTCGGCGTAGGTCATCTCCTGCTCCGTCATCAGAAGTTGGATCTGAATCTTTTGCCCACTTGAGTGAATCCATGGGAGAATAGGAGTGAAGAGTCCGACAGGGTCCGAAGAGTGTAATTATAATTGGACCGTCTTTTGAATTGTCCAGAGATGATGGACCCGTATTTTCAGTTTGCCAGAGGGGTAAAAATTTACAAGGATACGGAGCGTCAAGGTTCCGGAGCGTCAAGGTTCCGGAGTAGGGGCTTGCGGAGTCACACTTAGGTAAAAATCGTGCTTGAGTGTAACGTCACGAAAAATTTCAATGCGCTGTATTTTTGTCATTTTTGACCAAAAGTGTTTTTCCATTCGTCATGCCTATTCTGAAAAACAGGAACCTATCCATTTATTTAATAATCGTATGGCTATTATTACAGTCGTTATTCTGTATCTATTGTATTCCGGCAGTCTCGAATAATGTGGTCCATGTCCTATTCAGGAGCGTCACATCCGCAAGCTGGGGAGTCAATCCAGTCGCACCGGAATTCAAACGATCTAGTTCGTCCCCATCCAGTTCTCAGTCTGTGGAGCTGGCACAATTCTCTGCGTGGGAGAGAGAACCCTGATAGTTTTTCAGTGGGGTTGATGGTTGTATCCACATAGGTGGATTCAAATTCTATTCTTTTTGATGATATAGTGGTTTTTCAACAGTCAATCTTATAGAGCTGGTGTCGTGACTTCAGTCTTAGCCTTTTTAATAGTTTGTGGATGGAGTTTAGCAGTGCAATAACTTGTCGATAACTTTTGGGGTCATTGACAGGCTCTGGTTTTAGTATCGCAACCCATCCTGTGTTGCATATGGTCTGTGTGTCAAATGGTCTGTGTGACCACCGTCTGTGTGACAACCGTCTGTTCAACAAGCGTCTGTGTGATAACCGTCTGTGTGACAAGCGTCTGTGTGACAAGCGTCTGTGTGACAAGCGTCTGTGTGACAAGCGTCTGTGTGACAAGCGTCTGTGTGACAAGCGTCTGTGTGACAAGCGTCTGTGAGACAAGCGTCTGTGTGACAAGCGTCTGTGTGACAAGCGTCTGTGTGACAAAGCGTCTGTGTGACAAGCGTCTGTGTGACAAACGTCTGTGTGACAAACGTCTGTGTGACAAACGTCTGTGTGACAAACGTCTGTGTGACAAACGTCTGTGTGACAAACGTCTGTGTGACAAACGTCTGTGTGACAAACGTCTGTGTGACAAACGTCTGTGTGACAAAGCGTCTGTGTGACAAGCGTCTGTGTGACAAACGTCTGTGTGAGAAGCGTCTGTCTGTCAACCGTCTGTGTGACAAGTCTGTCTGAATGGCAGCCGGCCTGTGTGACAACCTTTAGCGCCAGTAATGGTACTAACGAGAGTGAAGCGATCAGTGCAAAGATACTTAACGTGTGTTTAGTTTCAGCTACTTCTGCAAAGGTGCTAAAGTGCTAACAAGTGAACCAGATAGCCATTTATTTCGAAACCTTTAGTTTTAAAACATAAAGTAGAATAATGTCTAGTCTTCAGTCTTGACCACTATGCAAGCAGAAAATAATTATGATTTCGCTATTTTAAATAAGAACGTGTATTATCTGCTAAGCTTAGTGAGTTAATCTTATCGTCATGAGTTGATAGATGAGCTTAACATCACTGGAGGTGGCATAAGTCACTGTTAGTCGGAGCTGGCAGAGGCGCCAGTTAGTATCCTAGCAAATAGTCTAGTTTGAGTATTTTAAATTATATTTTTTAGCGTCTTATAATCTTACGCGTGAATACTGGTGTAAAATGATAGTTATTAGGTACGTTACGTACTTCATTATTCGTAAAGTTGGAGAGATAAGTTCTCCTAGCCTTTGCCTCATATTGGACTTAAGATAGCTAAATATGATGATGACTTTTATAAAGATTATAATGAGATGAGATAGTGACCAGGGTGATGATGATGATAATTCATAATGAAGAGACAGTGATGACGATGAAGATATTATTGATGAAGAGGTAGTAATGATGAAGAGGTGATTAATAGGACGGCGAGCCTACCATGATGATGATCATGGTGATGACTTTATTTAAAAGGACCCTTCACCGTTTACTATGTGAGTAATAATATTTTACCATTAATTTATTATTTACCGTGTTTTAGGTTAACTGAAGTAAAGTCCCGTTACTTGAGTAAATTTTAACCTGGATAATTAAAGTCGAGTAAATATTGTGATATTATAGCCAAATTCAAGAATATCGTACTGATAAGCAATGTTATTTTTATTGTTAGGAAGTCCGTAGAAAAAAGATTAAGTTGCAAACGCTTTAAGGTGAATGCAAAGGGCTCTTCATTAAACTTTTTCCGCTAGATAGCGTTGATTTCAATATTTTCAGGTTTTTTTTAAATTCTAGCGTAATGGATTACTGGTAGGCAAACATTTTTGATCGGCGAGCCTGTAACATACTCTTTTATTTATTTTATGACATACTATTATTCTGCAGTAAACGTATTCAGAAAAATGCTCCAAAATAAAATCTGTCATTTTGTCTCGTATCTCTACACTCACTCACACTACGACAGGAGCTTCAAAAAACATGAAAGATAGCGTAAAGCATTGTAATAGATTTGAGTATCGCCACTAGATGGCACTATTTTAAAAACTAACTGGATAGCGCTTATTTTGTTATTTCAAACAGCCGAAAATTATTTAAGAACGGCTGGCGATAAAAAATTGATCTCAGATTGCATATTTATCAACCACAGCTTTGACTCGGATAGCTAATCATTCCTTGTATCGGGCCGGGGCACTCAGACCAAATTATTGGAAGGAAAACCCACCGCGCAACAGTCATCATAATGTCGTGTACATTGTCGTGTATATTGTAGATTTTTATTTTTTTAAATAAAACTAAATCGTACACATTGTTGAATTTTCTTTTTATTGAAGTTTAATTTTTATTACTGAGAAAAAAAACAATTCATACAGAAAGAATGATTAGTACATAATGATAGTGATTTCTTACCGAGATAAATTGTTAAATATTGTAGTCATTATTCTGTGCACGATGACTAAAAAGAAACTTTATTAGTAGTTTATTGCATGTTTGAACTTGAAATGTTGGATGATGGAGACAGCAAACCTCTGTTAGAGTTTATGTAATAGAAGTGAAACATAACAAGAAACACTTCTGAATTTTCCTGATACGTATTTTCCATGGACCTGAAATAGATTTTAAATATAAATATAGGTATCTATACAAAAATATATACGGACAAATCATACAGATTTTTAACTCAATCAAACCCAAAACAAGTTCGAGACTTGTGTTTCAAAAGTAAGTGTCAAACGTGGCGGCAAGTTGCAACTTAGGAAAACATTTTTAAACAGATTCTAATATATATGTAAATGTTGAATCACGTATATTATCGTACAAATAACAATATTACAAAATATCGCGAGTCCGTTCAACCACGCAGATAAGAAGTCCTGGCAAAAACTTTATCCGTGACATCCGTACTTTTCTTGCACCGCCGTGGATGAAGGCATTTTTGCTCGCCGCCTTATGTAATTTTGACTAAACAGCCGGTTTTATACTGCGGCGACCACTGAAATGTGTATACTTACATGTAGCGTGTCACCACTACTATCAGACACCCAGGCGACGTAAACGAATCTCAACTAGATACAACTTGCCTATAATAAATTATATTCAATATTCAAATGATTTCAACTTATGTCAAATCGGTACATCGTTTCAAACCTGCAAGCACTCGCTCCCTCGACTTTAGCGGTCCCGAATATACGCTCCGTTGATATTTCTTCCTATCCGATCTGGTAGCCATTATTCCGAAATTATATATAACACATCTAGAGATGTGCTGTTACCGGCAACATCTGGTAGATATACTTAAATCCCACCAAAAACATACCTGTTAAAAAGAGGGCCAAGTTCCTATCGGCTAATTGTTCGCCTAAAAAGAGTTGAAATCCAGTCCAATGCCAAGTTTAGAAGTATAATAATTCAAAATTTGAACTTAGTAGATTTTTGTGCTGCACGTAACACTTGATTAAAATTAAATCTATTTAACCTGGGATTAGGTGGGATTTCAATACTTTTTTCAAGAAATCATACCTTTTTTCTTTTTGTGCCACGCCTGCTATACAGTGTGCATTATGAACATGACAATATTTTATACCCCGATCCTCCTCCCCCCTCCTTATCCTATTCTCATTGGAAACTGGAACTTATTAACATTAAAAAAAATGATAGTTCTGCTTGTTATGTGCTAAGAAGCCTCCGAGATGAAATTGATGTAACTCACCTTACAATGGATTATTATGCTCTAGTCGAGTCTAAAATACGCTATAACGTACTTTTTTGGGGAGGTAGTTATCTCTACAACATTCAAAATGCGTTCAGATCTCAAAAAAGGGCAATAAGGACAATGGTGCGTATTCACCATCAGGAATCTTGTGAACCGTATTTCAGAAAATTAGAAATTTTGACCATTCCCTGTTTATACATTCTAGTATTGTTAGCAAATTTATCAAAGCATATACATGAATATGAAACTATTGAAGAAAGAAAAGTGAGAGAAAGCACAAGACGTAAGGATTTGGTCGATTTTTCCGCAACCCGTTTAAACATTGTTAAGCATAGCTCTCAAGTTTAATCGGTAAAGCTTTTTAACAAATTGCCAACTGAAGTAAAAATGTAACTTTATGAGAGTAATTTCAAAGTAAAGCTTAAATTTTTTTAATAAAGAAGTGTTTCTATAGTATCGAGGAGTTTCTAAAATGACACAATCTAATTGACATTATGTATTTTTTTGACATAAGTTTGTATAGTATAACCTAAAAATGTAATTCAAGAGTACCCACTCTTGAATTACATATTATTATTATTTTATTATTAAGTGTGTTAGACTAAGCTGTAAATATTTAAAAACTAAAAATGTTTTGTTATAAAATAAATAAATTAAATGAAATTGTATTACTGGTTCATAAATATTTTTATTAAAAATTCGATATAAATTGAAGGCCGATGTACCACCGCGCAGGCCACTCAGACTCCTCTCGATAACTGAGAGAGTACCTCGAATGAGCTCAGCCGAAGCCGCTGATAAGCGGTCGCCGTATACCAGGTCTTTGGAGCAAGATTTAGCACACGGCCTTGGCAAAAGCGGTAACGCCGTTATGTCACCATGAGTTTTTTTGTGAGTGAGAGCCATAACCGTCCGATTTCCTGTGGCCGAAAGGCACCTTTTCCTTACGTAAGAAGAAAGGTTAGGGAAAAAAGGTTAGGTTAAATTTAGGTTAGGCACTGCAATAAAAATGTGTGGAATACCCATACCAAGACTACTTAGTATTGTGACCTCCTTCCCTGAGGAACGAAAGATCATGGTCATTTTTCAGTTCTCCAAACCTCTAAACAGCCGTATAGGAGGCCCTACCCGAGAAACTCTTCAAACGGAGGTTCTTAGTGAACACTAAGCAGACATTTATCTCAGAGAACACTAACTTCCTACCATCCTTGAATCTCTACTGGTAAAATGTGCCGAGACACTGGCACGTCAAATACCTGGAGGTATCTAAAGTTTGGCAGATGCCTCAGCTTGAAAGTCCACATCAATAGAATGGTGACGATAGTGAAGATGGCCCGGGGGAAGGTCTATCCAGTACTTTCCTCTCGCTTGTTTTTTAAGGTTACTTGAGGAACGCCGTCATCCGTCGGGACTTAAAGTAGAAATGCTTATTTCTCGACTTTCATCTCCCGCTTAGCGAAAGACATGTTTGACAAGGCTTACCATTGCACCGCCACATCGGGAGGGTGGGGGAGAGGGGGTGATACGTATAGACGGTGGCAGCAGTTCGCTGCAGAGAGCTACAATAGATTAGTGATGTGGAAACTGACGCCAAAAGACGGAAGATGAATGAAATATTAGCAAAGTCACTACGTGTTGCATAAGTATTTCGTATTAGAGAGACCCACGGCGTAGCAGTAACATTCGGTAACAGTGTAAGTTTACATGTAGTTTACAGTCCATGCTGGCAGAACCATGATGGCAGAAGGGCCGTCGAAATATCTGGCAAAAAACGATATTAATAGTCAAAATTCCGATCGACTTAGACTGTGACTAGAGATAATGTGTGATCGTAGTAAACAAGGAACCCTTATAGTTTCGCCATTTCTGTCTGTCTCTCTGTCCGTGGTTTTACTTAGAGATAATTAGTACCAAGAAGCTGTAATTTGGTAACGGTCATGAACTTAAAGTAGCACTAGGCAGGGCAACTGGCCTGACGGAGCCCATGCGATGGGTTGACGAAATAATCAAAGTCGCGGGTTACACCTGGATGTGAGCAGCACAGGACCGAGATGTGTCGACGAAGACATGTCTATGCTCAGCAGTGGACGGAAGAAGGGCTGAGATGATGATGAAATCTTTAGTTTTAATTCTAAGTCGAAATTCACAACTACGGAACACTTCACTGCGCGTGACCTGATATGCACTTGACCGGTTTTATTAAAAATATCAAAATAACGATTCTTATAAACTAAAGTCCACGCTGACGAAGTCGCGGGCAACAGCTAGTTTATATAATATATCCAATGAATATTTGATGTTTAATATAAATATCCCATAAAATAATTTAAACAACTAATTTATGAACTATGTCCAGGTGGTCTAGATTTGCTAATTTGATTGTTCATGTAGTAGATTAGATAAGTCACGTTCAGAAGTTCGTAGGTTTATTGTGAAATTCTAAATGAAAAGTAAAGAATAATTTTTCGGTAGTATTCATAGTAGGTAATCAATACATACATTAGTAAGTATTTATTTTTTGTTTATGAATAGGTACATGTTTACCTACTAAGTATATACCTATTGTTGTGTCTAATTCGAATATAAGGCACATGCATCTTTGAGTTTAACTAGTCGCAAAATACACTTGCATTGACACGTACGTCTTTTATTTATCGATCTGACAGTCCATTCAAAAGTGATCCTTATTACATGAACATTAGTGGTCACAATCGAGCCGTATAGAATTTATACCTGCATTACTGGGCGGCCGACCCATCGCCGCGTAAACAAAAGAATTCTCGGACCTCAAGTTGTAAACAAGTTTGGTACTTACGCTTGTACTGGATATCGATTACATAATTGCCACGAGCCTACGAGTGATAAGTGAATAACAACTTTGGAATAAAACAACGGATAACGGAAGATTTTACATAAGTTTGGTGCATTATTCCATGAGACATACGTACGTACATAGTGCCTACATATTATAAACAATGAGTTTAACTAATGAGCAAGCGGAATTACTGAATTCTCTCGAAGATACCTATTTGTTAATACAAAAAACTCAAGATAATTTAAAGAAGTGTCCTAAACAAAGATTATCTAAGGGATACATAGAAGCAAAAATAAAATGCATAGACGATTACTGGAGTACGTACGTAACAGCACACCAAACATTAGCGAAGTGTACGCTTAAAGCACAGGTATGGCACTTCATACAAACGGAGCAGCATATATACCTAGTACTACTACAAACGAAACAATCCGTCCGTGTACACGTCAAATGTGTGAGTTGAACAATCAGGGTCGTCACCACAGAATTTGTTGCTTTGCTTACCTGTTTTATCACTCGGAAGTCTATAAAATTTTGGTTATTTATTGTTTTCCGTGGATAAACAATGATAATGTGCGCAGTTTCTCACCATTATGATTCAATAATCCTAAGTGACTCGCGTAATGCCAACGTGCGACTACCAATAACCCTGTTTTACTGCCGCTTACACCTCACAATAACGGGGGAGGGGTTGCGGGGACACCAGATTGCGGGGGACGGCGCGAGTTTCCGTTCTGTATGTAATACTATTATTAATTCTGTGCTTAAAGCAAAAAGGACAGAAATAGCACATTTTCAGGAAGATAATTACTTTGTAGCAGAGGAATTATATTCGACCTTGATGGGGGACTTGAAGGACAAGCTGTATGCATTATCGGCGCGTCGGTCAGCTAGTCCCGCCGAAGATACTTCACCACTGGATGGGTCTCACTACGCTGGTTATGTGAACTCGAACAACAACACCGCACATTTACCGCGTATACAATTACCTAAATTTTCTGGAAGTACTTATGAAGCCTGGCCTGCATTTAAAGATTTGTTTATTTCTTTAGTTCACGAAAACCCTACACTTAGTGATGTACAAAGACTTCATTACCTGAAAATAAGCGTCACTGGAGAAGCCGAATCGTTGTTGAAACATATTCAAGTCACATCTAATAACTATAAATCCGCATGGCAAATATTAAAGCCAAATTGTGGAATAAATAATTTGATCGAAAATTTAGACATTAAACTAAAGGACTACACTAGAAGAGATTTTTGTATTATTTTTATCGGAGAAGAGGATTTTAAAAAGACTAATAATTATTTTGACTTGGTATTAAACTTAAGGCCATACCCAAATTTTCCGGGGTCCAGTGGCGCCGCCATTTAAAATAAATCATTTAAAAGGAAACGGAGATATCATTTAAAATTGTGTCTTGGTCAAGTTCTAGATACCCATTCAAAGTATTTTTTAAACTACTTTTTGTAGTTTAAAGTGAGAACGTGAAGCTTTTCTACGCACATTTGCGAAAAACGGCCACTTTTAGCTAATGTGCGTAGAAAAGCTTCACGTTCGCACTTTAAATTATAAACAGTAGTTCATAAAATAGTTTTAAGGGTTATCTAGGGCTTGACAAAGACACAATTTTGAATAATATCTCCGTTTCCTTTTAAATGATTTATTTTAAATGGCGGCGCCACTGGACCCCGGAAAATTTGGGTATGGCCTTAAGGCCATACCTGAATTTTCCGGGGTCCAGTGGCGCCCCCATTTGAAATAAATCATTTAAAAGGAAACGGTGATATAATTTGAAATTTTGTCTTGACCAAACCCTAGATAATCCTTTTAACTATTTTATAAACTATTGTTTATAATTAAAAGTGAGAAGGTGTAGCTTTTCTACGCACATTAGCTAAAAGTGGCCGTTTTTCGCAAATGTGCGTAGAAAAGCTTCACGTTCTTACTTTATATCATTAATAGTAGTTCATAAAATAGTCAAAAGGGTTATCTAGGGTTTGGTCAAGACGAAATTTTGAATGATATCACTGTTTCCAAACTAATGATTTATATAAAATGGGGGCGCTACTGGACCCCGGAAAATTCAGGTAGCCCCTTAAGGGAAACTTTAAGATTGATAACTCATACTAACATTGTAATATGTTTGCCGACATTTGTTTGTAATAATCACTCGACGATATTCAACTGGAGGCTGGAATGTTTTAACAATTTATTATATCTGGATATTCATACACACAATTACGCCTATCTACTGGACTCAAACTTGAATCTATCCTATGATTATGACATGTTTTCCATACGCTATGGTACAATTAATAACAAAGGTATGAAAAAAATTTTTGAAGACATAGAACTACTATTTTTGGATATTTTAAGCTACGAGAATGACAATAATGAGAAGATAATAGATGAGTTTAATATAAATGTAAGCTCTGTTTTTTTTTCGAAAATAACTACTATAACACAAAGTTCACCATTTTACATCAAAACATTGCGGGGTTGATAAATAAATCAGACTTGTTATCTATACATGTACACGAACTAGCTGAAGAAAAAATTGACGTTGATGTGATATGTGTGTCAGAGCACTTTATAAAGTCTGGCGATGAAGACAGTCTGATCATACCTAACTATTTTACTGCGGCAATTTACACCAGAGAGAAAAAACGCGGTGGGACATGTATTTTACTAAAAAACGGTATACTTTACAAAGAATTAAAATACATATCAACCCAATCTGTTCCGGGAGTCGTGGAGTGTTGTGCAGTGGAATTAACCCAGTACAAATTAATTCTCTTGTGCGTATACAGACCATCAACATCCAAGGACTTTGACACTTTCTATCATAAAATAGATTTAATATTAAAGATATTAGACAAGAATTGTTATTAAAAAATTGTAATGTGTGGAGATTTTAATATTGATATTTTAAGTAAAAATAAGTTATCTCAAGAGTTTGAATATTTTGTTAAGAGTTACAATCTAAAATTAGAATTAAGACAAGTGACTAGACCAAGTTCGGGAACCTGCCTGGACAATTTTGCACATAATTTAAAGATCAAATGCAAAAGTCAAGTAATTGAATTTGCATTATCTGATCACTCGGCTCAACTTATGGAGATACCAATTAATAAAATAAATAAAATAACTTGCTGGCGTGTAAAAAAAAGGGATTTTTGTAATGATAATTTAAATATATTCAAAAACTACATTAAAAACTTTTCTTTTGCTGGTATTTATGATACAGAGGATCCGAACATTGCTTTTGACTACTTTTTAGAAAATTTTCGAATGATTTATAATCTCTGTTTCCCCTATAAATTAAAAACATATAAAAATACAAAAAGACTGAAATGGCTTTCCAAAGGAATCAAAGTTTGTTGTAGGAAAAAAAGACTACTAATATGGCAACATAGAAGAACGCCATCTAGACAAACAAAAGTTGCACTGACCAATTATTCTAAGACATTGAAAAAAATAATAAACATGACACAAAAGGCTCAAAACACATTTTATATTAACAATGCAAATAATAAATCAAAAGCAACGTGGCAAATAATAAATAATAAAAATAAAAATAAGGAATATATTACAAACATCAAACATGACGGAAAAATAATATCAGATCCCAAATTATTAGCTGACGCATTTAACTCACATTTCATTGATGAAATTGAAAATTCCTCAAATAAATTAAATGACAAAGTTGATTTATTTATCCAGCCACAATCGATGTTTTTGTTACCAATTTTGAATGAAGAAGTTATTGAAATTGTTAAATCATTAAAAAATACAAATAGTACTGGTAATGATGATATTTCCACAAAAGTTGTTAAGTTTGTGTGTGAAGATATTGCTCCACATATATGTCATTTAATAAATATGTGTATATGTGCTGGTATTTACCCTGATAGATTAAAACATACAATCATAAAGCCACTTCATAAAAAAGGGGACAAACAAATCATGTCCAATTTTAGACAAATAGCGCTAGGATCGGTCTTTACAAAAATTTTTGAAAAATACCTTCACGACTCCATTTATAAATACTTGACGAAATATAAAATTTTATGTGACGAACAAATGGGATTCAGAAAAAATAAAACAATTAGCATGGCAATTTATGATTTGCTCGACATTGTAATGAGATGTGTAGATATTCGGAAACCTGTTTGTGTAATGTATACCGACATGACGCAAGCATTTGATTATGTTTATCGAAAGAGATTACTGAACAAATTATATGCGTATGGAGTAAGAGGTAAAGTGTTAAATTTAATAAAATCTTACCTAGATAACAGAAGTTAGCACGTAGAAATATCTAGTCTATGTGAGAAAACAAAACGAGAATTAAATCACAAGTCTCAATATAGAATAAATAATTTTGGTGTTCCGCAAGGAAGTGTATTGGGACCATTGCTGTTTCTTATTTATATTAATGATCTGCCTCAAAATGTCCGACAAAAAATGGTGCTATTTGCAGATGATAGTACAGCAATAATTAGATGTGACGACCCACGTGGATATGAATCTGACATAAATAATACTTTGAATGACATTATAAAATGGTTGGACATAAATAATTAAAAAATTAATTTACAAAAAACTCATATTATGCATTTTTATAATAAAAAATTACCCCCTGTTCTTAATATAAACTACAATAATCAAAAAATAGAAGCAGTACACACAACTAAATTCCTTGGCGTCATGTTGGATAGCAATTTAACATGGACATCTCATGTTGAACAAATTTGTACAAAACTAAGCAAATCGGCCTACGCATTATTCAGGTTGTCAAAAAAAGTTAAATTAGACGTTACTTTAGTAGCTTATTATGGTTTAGTTACGCCCCAATTAAGTTATGGTGTAATTTTCTGGGGTAACTCGCAAGAAAGTGACAAAGTCTTTAAGGCTCAAAAAAAATGTATACGATCAATGTGTGGTTTAAAATCTAGAGATAGCTGCGTACCTTATTTTAAATCGTTAAAACTCTTAACACTGCCGTGTATGTATATAATGGAGGTATGCTTATTTGTCAAATCGAATCCACACTTGTTTCCCAAATTCATTGAAACAAGAATGAGGACAAATAACGTAAGGTCCCAATACGAACATGTGTTGGTAACGGGCGGATTCCATACTGCTTTGACGAAAAATAATGTAATTAGTATGGCTCCCATTATTTACAATAAATTACCAGATAATTTTAAGACTCTAGATCATAGGACATTTAAAAATAAATTAAAATTACTATTGACTAAGAAATGTTTCTACAGTGTAAAAGACTATTTAAAAGACAACTTAATTTAATTTTAAATTTTTTTATTATTATTGATTAAGAATTTTATAATGTTATTTAATTACTCATTTAATTTGATTTATAATTATTGTTTTTCCTATAAATTTGACCATATATTATATTTATTGTATGTCCATCAAGGGCAGGTCACAGTGGCACATGTATATATTTTAAGATCCTTTTGTAACCTGTGTTTCCACAATAAACATGTATTGATTTGATTTGATTTGATTTGATTTAAACACAAGGTATGGTAACAAAAGATTAATTTTGAACTCCATAATGAAAAAATTATTTAATCAAAAGAAAATGACTTCTCAATCAGCTGTTCAGCTAAAGGGATTATTGGATACCACGACGGAATGTCTGAATAACCTACAAAATTTAGATATATCTACCGCCTCTTGGGATCTTATAATTATACATCTGCTCGTTCAGAAGTTAGACCCGGAGTCGCATAAAAATTAGGAAGAATATGCCTATCGAGAAGAAGAAGAAAATTTACCTACGTGGGAAGAATTCAAAAAATTTATGGAGTCCAAATTTCGCACATTAGAACTAGTGAACGCAAACCCAAAGGAAATAAAAGTCAAAGAGCGTTCATTTCATGTTACTACACCTACTACAACTACTGAGAAGACATGTGCCATGTGCGATGAAGTGCATAAATTGTGTCACTGCAAGAAATTTATTTCACTGGAACCCAAAGAAAGAAGCGAGTTTGTAAAGAACAAGCACTTATGTTACAACTGCCTAGTACCAGGACATTCCGTATCGAGATGTAAACTACCTGTGTCCTGTCGTATATGTCGTCGACGCCATCATTCTCTGCTACATGAAACAAAAGAGACAGAACCTGCGGCTACACCTAGTTCCTCACACTCACAACCGCTGGTTTCACAACATGTTGTAGAAGATGAAGAAGAAGAAGTGAAAGTCAATACAATGATCGCGTCTCATCTTACAACTAGGCAAGGATTTGCGCTGCTAGCAACAGCAATAGTAGAAGCAACCAATGAAAGTGGTCAGCTGGTCCTGCTACGCACGCTCATCGACCAAGGTTCGCAGGCAAGCTTTATTAGCGAGAAGGCGACTCAACTCTTACAACTGAAACGACAACCGAAAAAGGGTACTGTCATAGGTGTGGGTTCATCCAGAGCAAATATACAACATGTGGTGCAGCTAACAATAAGGTCACGCAGGGATCCAAAATCCAGTCTACATATACAACCCTACGTGATGTCGAAACAACTGACCACGAGGATACCTACCAAAACAATTCCTATACAACCATGGCCTCATATCCAGGGACTTGACCTGGCTGATCTAGGTTACTTTACGCCAAGTTCCATAGATTTATTGTTGGGGGTCAATGAATATGCGCAAATTATACAAGAAGAGCTGGTAAAGGGTCCACCAGGCACACCGTGCACTCAAAAGACTAGCCTAGGTTGGATTCTTTTTGGAAACATTTTCGAGAAAACACAAGAAGACACCACTTACCTTGTCATGCATCATCAAGTCGACGTTGATGAAATTCTAAAATCAATTTGGGAAGTAGAAACTGATTGCAAACGACAACTAACTATAGAAGAAAAGATGTGTGAAAACATATACCAGAAAACAACTACTACAGACACAGAAGGGCGATACATCGTTTCCTTACCATTCAAGAATGACAATCCTCAATCACCTTATGGGAACACAAAAGAGATAGCCAAACAGAGATTCATGCAACTAGAGAGAAAATTTAGAAAATCGCCAAACCTGAAAGAAGAATACACAAAAGTTATTAACGACTACATAAAGCAAAGACACATTGAAAAGATACCTGAAAATGAAAAAGATAAAGAAAAGGCTGTGTACTTACCACATCATGCTGTGGTCCGTGAAGACAAAGAGACATCTCGTACGCGTGTGGTCTTCGATGCATCCTGTAAAGGTTCAAACAACATCTCTTTAAATGAAGAACTGCTTGTTGGTCCGCAACTACAAGATGATTTAAGAAATTTGCTAATGAGATGGCGCAGCAAATGTATCGACAGATTCTTGTAACCAAAGATGACGCTAATTTTCAAAGAATATTTTGGAGAACTGACGAGCACGATGATTTGGAAGAATACAGGCTACTCAGAGTGACGTTTGGCACAGCTTCTGCACCATACTTGGCTGTACGAACACTCCATCGGACGGCAGATGATGAAGATAAACCACAAGCAGTACAAGCTGTCAAAACTAATTTCTACATGGATGATTATTTGGATGGCGCTGATACAGTAGAAGAAGCAAAGATTTTGGCTGAAGATGTTACAGTTATATTACAAAAGGGAGGTTTTACACTAACAAAATGGTCATCAAACAATTTAGAATTTATAAAATCCATACCAAAAGAGAAAAGATCAGCTAATGCACATGTAGAAATCAACCTTGACAGCACTATAAAGGCATTGGGTATCGTGTGGAAACTTGATATCGACTCATTTCAATACAACTTGAGTATATCAACAGAAAGTAAGAATACGACAAAACGCGAGATTTTATCAGATATACAGAAACTCTTCGATCCATTGGGATGGATAGCACCAAGCACTGTATTAGCAAAAATTCTAATACAGAAACTATGGCTCGAAAAGGTAAACTGGGATGAAAACATAAATGAAACGTTAAAAAAGAATGGAAAGAGATAAGATCAGACTTTGTTAACGTTAAGAACATACAGATAGACAGATGGTTGGGTACTACAAAGACAAACATAGATAAAATTCAACTGCACGGATTCAGTGACGCTTCGATGCGTGCATATGCAGCGTTGGTTTATATAAGAATAGAGACGTCGAACCATGAGATTGAAACAAAAATCATCGCGGCTAGAACGAGAGTGGCACCATTAAAAACTATTTCTCTGCCGCGTCTTGAACTGTGCGGCGCGTTGCTCCTATCGAAACTCCTGAAACAAGTTGGAGAAGCAATGAAGATACCTACCTCAAAGATGTACGCATGGACCGATTCATCCATTGTTATCGCGTGGTTGAGTGGTGAACCCAATCGATGGAAATCCTTCGTCGCCAATCGCGTTGTAGAAATCGTCGAAAACCTAAATAACAAACACTGGAACCACGTCGACTCGAAAGATAATCCCGCTGACCTGGCTTCACGTGGAATGTTTCTATCTGAACTTACAAACTGTGACATATGGTGGAAGGGTCCGCGCTGGTTATCTGAAAAAGAAATAAATATTAGTAAAAAAGAAATAACTATAGATTTAGAAAAGAAAACAACAAAAATAAATACTTACCTTAATACAGAAGAAGAATCTTTAACTGCAGAATATGATAAATTTAACAACTTTTTGGAACTACTTAAAACTATAATTTATTGCAAAAGATTTTTAAATTACAAGAAAAATCCTACTATGATTGGTGCAGATATTACTACGCAAGAATTAGAAGACTCATTGATTATTTGTATTAAAAAGGTACAACAAGAAGAATATTCTGAAGAAATTGAAAGATTAATGTCAAAACAACCAGTGAAGAAAAAGACTCCATTGCGATTCCTTAACCCTTACATAGATGAGAAGCAACTCCTCAGGGTGGGCGGTCGCCTTAGACACACGAACTTACCTGATGATAGAAAACATCCAATTATTTTGGGCAACAAGAACAAGTTGATACCGTTGATAGTAGCCGATGCACATGCCAAAACTCTGCATGGAGGATTACAACTTATGTTATGTTACCTGCAATCAAAATATTGGATCTTTAAAGTCAAATCAATGTGTAAGAAATATATTCACAAATTTTTCATTTGCGCTAAACTTAGTGCCACTACTAGATCACAAATTATGGGAGACTTACCAGAAGTAAGAGTGACTCCGGCCAGACCGTTCTTACACAGTGGGGTCGATTTCTGTGGGCCATATCAAATTTTAAGGTCCAAAGGAAGAGGCAATAAGACAGTTAAAGCTTACATCGCAATCTTTATCTGTATGTCTACAAAGGCAATCCATATCGAACTAGTTGGCGATCTCAGCTCAGAAGCGTTCATTGGTGCATTTAGACGATTCGTAGCCAGAAGAGGAAAATGTAGTGATATCTGGAGTGACCAAGGAAGAAACTTCGTGGGCGCTAATAAAGAGTTGTACGAAGCTTGGACAGAAGCTAAATTACAATTCACAGGGGAAATAGCAGAAACATTAGCCACTGATGGTACGCAATGGCACTTCATTCCAGCCTACAGCCCTTCCTAGGGAGGATTATGGGAAGCAGGCGTAAAATCTTTAAAACACCATCTAAAACGAATCCTTACAACCCATTTGACGTTTGAAGAGATGACGACGGTACTCTGTCAGGTAGAAGCCTGCCTAAATTCAAGACCGCTATGTCCTTTAGATAACTGCGATCCAGATCATACAAACCCACTAACTCCTGGCCACTTCCTGGTAGGAGATGCGCCAATTGTTATCCCATCACCGGATTTGACAAACACAAAAGCTATTGAATGACTTCTGGAAACGATGGCAGAACGAATATTTGACTAGACTGCAACAACGTCCTAAGTGGCTTAAGAAAGAGGAAGAATTTAAGATTGGAGATATAGTTCTAATAAAAACTGAGAACTTACCACCTGGAAAATGGTGCTTAGGACGCATTGTCGATAAACATCCCGGCTCTGGGGCCTTACTCCATAATGTTATCGACGAAAGTCGTCCGTCATACGAGCAGTTCAAGGCAATCCATAACACATACGCGATGACGTCGTCGATCGCTTTAGAACGGACTAAAGACGGGACTAAACTACTTTGACAGATAAATAGCTTAAACGGTACTCTATAGAGTCAAAATGTCAACTTGACAGCACGTGAGTCGACCGAAAATGCCCCCCCTCCCACCCCGCATCATACCCCGCCAATGTCAACTCCGTCGTCACGGCGATACGGCTTTGGGCTCTTATTGGCTAGTTAGAACGCGATGACGTCGTCGCGACGCTTTCGAACGGACTAAAGACGGGACTAAACTACTTTGACAGATTAATAGCGTAAACGGTACTCGATAAGTGTCAAAATGTCAACTTGACAGCACGTAAGTCGACTGAAAATGCCCCCCGTCCCACCCCGCATCATACCCCGCCAACGTCAACTCTTTTAGTTACGGACCTCGTCGCGCCGATATGGCTTTGGGCTCTTATTGGCTAGTTCGGAGGTCTAATTATATCACAGATTAGACAGATAATTATATCTAGTCGGCATATCCATCGAAAAGCTGTGAACGTACTCGTAGTGATTATTTATATTCTCTTTGAGCTGTGGCTATATTTAGTATCCCTTAGCACAAGTTTAATGGTCCTACCTAGCTCAATCAGTGTGATTTATTATTATGTAACTATTCACCTAAGTAGCAGTTACTTAAATGATTGTATCTTTATCGAACAATAATAATTGTTCGAGGACATAAACATAACCTAACCTAAAGGATGCTCCGGAACTTCAAGAGGTCTCAAAGGTAAGCAATTTGTGAATTTTGTTTATTAAAAAAAGTATATATATATGCCTACTTAGCCTCATACCTAAATTGCCTCATAAAATTTTCTATATTTTTACAGATATTAATTATTGCTCTTGCATTTTATGCAAGGGCCGTTACCAGAAGGATGTGGATGTGGCCCAGGTTGCCATCATGGCGCAGCAGTCAGCAAGCACGCTATGGCGAAAATAGCCATGCTTTTATTTGGCAATAATATGGAGGATATAAATCATCTGCACCGAGAATATTACTAGGTATGTAAGCACTATGCTTTTTATCACTACATACTGACTTTGTTTACATCACACTTCGAATGGGCATGAGCCATCATGGCTGTAGCTGATATTCCGGATGTGAAGTTGGATCCAATGTCAAAAATATTTAAATTGATGAATACATGTACTGTTTGCTATCTAGCTAGTGGTACAAAAATATTCACTGACTAGGGGTTAATTCTAATAAACATTATTATAATCATTTTGAATGACTTTTTTCACCACCACTTCACCAAAAGGCAAAAAGTGGCCTTTGGCTTTTATAATAGCCCTATGGCTCTGTCACCCCTGTTATTTCAGCGGGTTCCATGGCATATTTCTGCACTGATGCTGCACTTTACTTGTAATTATGGTTAAATTGAGCATTTTGAACTAAATGAGATGTGCGGAGCTGTAAATATGACAAAGTACATCACATTTAAATCTTAAAGAATTTACTTTCTAAAACAGGATAATCTAATATATTGGTATACAATTATTTCAGGTTTTCAAGAAGAGACACGTGGTGATGACACAGTGTACAACAATTTGTCTAAAATGATGAATAGTACCATGCCCGGTGTGAAGATATTTATTCCACCTCATTCCTCTACAGAAAGAATATAGGTAACAGAATGAACAGTAAGAAGAGCAACAACCAGCCAGAATCTGACTGTTATCATCCATAATCCATCCTTTTTGATTACATTGTGCCTTATTTATTATCTTCTTACTGGTTTTTACCATTTCATATTATGGACTTTAAATAAAACAATATATTATAAAATAGTTTTGTTTTTCATTTACCAAAGAAACCACTTTTAACATCAAAGTACATTTTGTTCATGA
This sequence comes from Acrobasis consociella, assembly GCA_963555685.1. Classification (NCBI taxonomy): domain Eukaryota; kingdom Metazoa; phylum Arthropoda; class Insecta; order Lepidoptera; family Pyralidae; genus Acrobasis; species Acrobasis consociella. The sequence goes on along the minus strand of OY743125.1, from coordinate 12,133,495 downwards.
TAAGTTATTTCTCTGCTAGGTTTGAAACTATTTAAAAATGTATATACATTAAATAAAAAAGAATCATTAATCAACGGGCTACATCGTTCTGCAGATCTGACAAAAAGAACCATACAATAAACCTAAGTACCTAGGTTAGTAGGTAATGTTAAGTAAACATTATGTACAGACAAAGCATTATGTGTTTTGTGGCTTGAAAGTAGACCGAGCCCAATGCCAAAAAACTTAAAGACCACTTTTAGCATTGTGGTGGGCGAGAAGGTGGCAAAAAGAATCAAATCGAGTCTCGGTCTATATTGCCGTCGTTGTATCCATCGAACAAACGAAGTAAAGCTTTGGAGACACCAAAATTAACAGAGCTGCTCAGTTTTGTCGTAGGTAGCTCATTTACTGGGTTTTCGGCCTGGTTCTTGCGACATTCCCATTCTTGGGGCTCAAAATTTGGTTTTTGGTTTGGTAACAGCTGCCTTTCGAAAAAAAACTGATTAAACTGGAGAACTTTTTACAGAACAGATAGAAATTTAATAAACAATTTGAGTTAGGTTAGGTATTTGTTGTTTGATGTTATTTACACACGAATGTCATGTTTGAAGTTGACATGTCTGTGGAACTTTACTTTTAATGATTATGGCGTCTAGGATATTGAGTCGTACTGATTTTACAATAATAAAATCAATTATATTTTCTTATTATAATAACACTTTTAGGTTCAGATTGGCTTCACTTGTAAGAAAAAAAAGTAAGATTCTCATATATATTAGCCAATCAAGATAAATTTATTGTTTTCGAAAGTACCGATATAGTACCGATAAATTTAGCAAAAAGTTTCACACCACCGGTCTCGAATAGTCTCGATGCGTATCCGTATTGTACGGAACGACTGTACGGAGTAGCATGCCGTACCGGTGTCGATCCGTGTCTTTAGTACGCCCGTAGATACGGCGTATGTTTTTAGAGAGGGGCCGTCGCGGCGATACGGCTTTGGGCTCTTATTGGCTAGTTCGGAGTTTCGGAGGTCTAATCGTATATCTATAGATCTATAGGTACCTAGTCGGCAGTAGAGGTTTTAGGGTAGGACGCGGTTGGGCGACCGCCCAGGGCGCCGGATATAAAAGGGCGCTACGAAAGTATCCCTCCCCTCGTTCATTGATCGAGGTCTACTTACTTTTTATAAATTATTATTTCATTAGGTATATTTTATTGTGGATATCTAAAAGTGTTCCACCGTAACATCCGAACCAATTATCCAATTTTGACAAATGAGATGTCTATCGATTCTTGTTTCTGTCCGGGTGACAAAGTCTACAATTAGTATGCAATAAATATAACGAATTCGACATACAATAATTTCGAGGCAATTTTTTATTTTTTTGAGCTAGCCCCAAAGTAAGTTCGAGACTTGTGTTACAGGATACTAAATCCATGATACTATATTTTATAACAAGTACATATATAGATAAACATCCAAGACCCAGGACGATTTGAAAAAAAACCATTTTCCAATTTGCCCTGACCGGGGATCAAACCCGGGACCTCTGGGTGGCGGACTAGCATGGAGACCACTACGCCACGGAGGTCGTCAAAAGCATATAAATCATCCGGTACCTCGTTATTCTCAGTTGAACTATTAGTACTTTACACTTAGTGCCCTCCAGCAGATTTTACTCTCTTAACCCCTACGCTCATCGCAGGATCATCATTATCTCAGCCGCATAATGTCCACAGCTGGACATAGGCCTCTCCCAAAGATTTCCAAAATGACCAATCTAGAGCGGCTTGCATCCAGAGCCTTCCAGCGACCTTGGTTAGGTCGTCAGATATAGCAGGATAATGTTATATAATGGTATAAAATTATTTCAGGTATTCAAGAAGAGACATGTAGTGATGATATAGTGTTATAACAATTTGTCTAAAATAATGAATGGTACCATGCCCGGTGCGAAGATCTTAATACCACCTCATTTCTCTACAGGAAGTATTATATAGGTAACAGAATCAACTGCGGAAGAAGAGCAACAACCAGCCAAGATCTGACTGATATCATCCATACAGTGATTCATTCTTTTTGATTATATTGTAGCTTATTTATTATCTACTTACTGGTTTTTACCATTTCAAATTATGGACATTAAATTAAACAATATATTTATAGTTTTGTTTTTCATTCATCAAAGAAGCCACTTTTAACACAATTGTCCATGTTGTTCATGATTAGTTATTTCACTGCTAGGTTTAAAACTATATATAAATGTTTATAAATAAAATAAAAGAGAATCATTATTCAACAGCCTACATTGTTCTGCAGCTACCTACATAACATTATGTACAGACAAAGCATTTTGTCTTTGTGGCTCGAAAGTAGACAGAGCCTAATGTCACAAAACTCAAAGGCCACTTTTAGCATTGTGGTGGGCGAGAAGGTGGCAAAAGGAATCAAAATAGTAATATACATAGGCACATTGAATGTAAACTGATTCAGTTTCTACCATTCTATTGATTGGTTTTTATGGTCTTAGCTAGAAAAGAAGTAGCTGGTACATTCCTAGTTTTTTTCCTTTCTTCGACCAGCATGGAGGAGCAAACTTTTACAACAAACTAAAAAGAACCTCTACAAAGAAATACTCAAAACATTGAACACCATACACCACTCACACAAATTTAAACTAAGTGCACTTCTTATAATTATTATTATGTAAGCAATGCATCCAATTGCACATGATTGTGTTTTTATTAGGTGCTTTGGTAGGTTATTGTTACAATTTAGAGTATGTAACTTACAAGAAATTCAGGCATTGAAACTTAATTTGCTTTATAAAAATACACAACACTTCCACAATAATTATATATTTGTATAAGTACAATAAAATGTTGCATATGAAATACATTCTTTATTTTCATTCTTCATTTCTCCAGGCTATCTAAACAAGTTATTTCTTTTCACGTCTCGAGTCTTGGTCTATAGAAGCCTTGCCGTCGTTTTTATAGAAAGCAATCGGAGCAGCTATCCATCTAACACAAACGTTTTGTCGTAGCGCTCATTTACTGGGTTTTCGGCCTGGTTCTCGCGACATTCTCATCCTTGTGGCTCAAAATTTGCTTTTTGATTTGGTACCAATAGCTGCTTTTCGAAATAAAACTGGAGAAGTTTTTATAAAACTGATAGAAATATAATAAACAAATAGGGATATTTATTTATTTGTTGTTTGATGTCAATTATACACAAATGTCATTTTTGAAGTTGACATGTCTGTGGAACTTGACTTTTAATGATCATGGCATTCATGGCGTCTGGGATATCGAGTCTTAACGATCTGACAATAGTGAAATCAATTACTTTTTCTTATTATAATAACACTTTTAGGTGCAGATTGGCTTCTTTTGTAAGAAAAAAAGTAAGATTCTCATGTTTATTATATAATTAAGATAAATGTATTCTTTTCGAAAGTACCGATACAATACCGGTAACTTTAGCAAAAAGTTACATCACTGGTGTCGATGCGCGTCGTTTACGGGCTCGTATGGGATCCGTGTTGTACGGCCCGAGTTTATGGAGTGTAAACGAAGGCACCGATGTCGACCCGTGCCTTTAGTACGCCCGTAAATACGGTGTATGTTTTTGGAGTAGGGCCCCTGATGGCTGTACTCGGGTGTACAGCGTAAAAAGTAGAAGCACAGTGACAAAGAGAACTGTATCTAAACTATGTCCATTGCCTATAGATCATTCATAATTTGCATATATTTAAGTCATTTTTGCATGTTTTTGATAACTTATTCTTTATTTCTGTTACCTACATGTCAAAGATAAGCCCTAGTCAACTAATCAATTATTTCTGTTAAAAGTTCACTCACATTTAAACTTTTAATTTTTGCCATTAGTGAATTAGGACCAAATTATAATTTCATTCATACATTGTTTGCTAAACTGTCTCATATGTGCCATCTGCAACTACTCAACTCTTTGATGTTCTTAATTCTATTCCGCAACTGTTATATTCACTTGGTAGATTTTCATAGTCAATTCAATAAGTACTCATTATATAGTAAACTCATACATTTTGCAAAATATTGTAAAAGGTACTTGAGTCCCTTTTGGTGGGCGGCATGTTGTGTCTAATTAGAATATAAGGCACATGCATCTTTGAGTTTAACTAGTCGCAAAATACACTTGCATTGACACGCACGTCTTTTATTTATCGATCTGACAGTCCATTCAAAAGTGATCCTTATTACATGAACACCTATCATTATTTCTTTGAATTATTATATGTTTTGAAAAAAATATTTGTTTCAATTTCAGAACGCACTCTTAGGTATCGTAGAAACTAGAAATATTGTGGAGACTTGGAGAGAAATGCATTCGGTTTCAAAAGCAAAACAGCGTTGCCGTCTCGTGCCGCTATGTACCTACTACACTTTGCGCGTTGCCCGCTGCTGCTGGAACGGCAACGTTGCATTCTTTTCACGCTGAGTCTTCTGACTTATTTTCTAAGCTTATTTTATGTAAAAGATATAATAGATACCTATTTACCCAAATAGATAAGAACTATATCTTATTAAATAATAGTATTTGAGTATGGTATCAAACTAAGAAAACAATTATTTATAATTTGGGAAGAATACACTTAGCCTAGTGGCTAGCCTTTTTATTACAGCGCCATCTAAATAATGTCCAAGTATGTCGGTGCAAGCATTGAGCTGTCAAAGTAGACAAATGCAGTAGTTTGTAATAAATCTGCTAGATGTCACCCCAAAATGAATTCTATTTATTACACACACATTGTTAGAAATGTTAATTTTTGTCTTGTTTTAAATATCGTTTTTCCTGTAAAGTACTGTAAATTATTATGACAGATTGTAAAGACGAGCACTAGTACTTCATGAAAATTGGAAAATCGATTGTAATATGACAAACACTATCCACATTAAGAGAATTGCTGTAAAACAAAATGTATGGACGACCAAGGTTCGCAATCACCTTAACTGTATTCTAGCCACGCTTTAATGTAACAAAAGTACTGTAAACGCTTGTTTTTGTTGACAGTTGGGTGTTTTCCTGAGCCAGGGATGAATTATTTTGAGCTGATGGCGGGGTTAAGCGTCGCAAAGTGGTGTCGTTTGTTTTTGAACTTATTCATTTTAGCGTAGTTTTGGATTTATTATTGCGGAAGGGCTGATGGTGAAAGCGTTGTTTGGCTCCGGGGATCTGTGTCGTCATCTGCCTATATTTTATACAAAGTCCCAGTGCAGTCAAAGTGCAAAGAGTGGAAACTGTTTGTTTTGACGTTTAGAGGAAGGTGTCTGATTTGACTTGTTGGAAAATAGCGTATATTATCTACCCAGTTGATATTTATTTTCACTATTTCTTCTTATCGTGTAGTTGGCTTGAATTTTAAATTTTGTTCTTCGAGAACGTTGCCACTTTTACGCTTCCCTCCGAGGCATAGTATAAGTCAAGCACGGTACAGCTGGTAGGGCATAGAGGTGATCTAATGATCTAATCGTCATGACCACAATCGCCCTGTGCTTCTGCTTGGTCTATATGGCACCAGCGCGCCAGATTATGTTTACATCGGCCTACTTCAGTTCGGAGGCAATTCAAGCACCTCCAAGTAGCCCATGGGAGTTTATGACCTGGCGGTAGCACCTCTCATGGTTGGATGTAATCGGGGGGTGGAGCAAACTGTTCGCACCACATTCTAAACCTAGATGATTCCGGTTGTTCTTACGTATAACTACTTGAATCATTATGACGATTTTTCACCTGTTCAATTATTTGAAAAATCGAGATGCTTTCCGGGCATGAAACTCAAAGCAAATACACAAGTGTTTTCATGATAGGTTGAGAAGAATGCGGGAGCCAGAGAAGCTCATTAGGAAGACCGATAGCATAGCCGAAGGCTTTATTGCCATAGGTAGAGTGATGAATTGCTTTGTTTATTTTGTTGTGACCGTACTAGAGTTGACCTGTAGTCCGTGAGTGGGCAGTATGCGGTCGGCTCTTGTGGAAGTCGAGTTTCTGGAGGAAATTATAAGGTCAAGTGGACCTGGTGATCACATGTGGTAGTACTCTCCTAACTGAATTAATAATTACTGTATCTTTTTTTTAAACATCGTTAAAATTTTGAAGGTCTATTCGTTTTGATTCAATTTAACTTTCATAACTGGTAGAGAGAACATATGATTAATATCAACTTTGAACTAGCAGGAAGGCTGGCTGCGTTCCTTAACATGTGATCGCTGCACATAGACATGAAGTTATTACTATACAATTCGATTTTAAAGATTTATCGATGTTCATTTTTTGTTTTGAGTTTATTATATTTTAGATCGTTTAATCCAATTAAGTAAGTCATCTAATAAAGATGGTTCTTTATAGCAAAAAAAATAATATAAACAGTTCACAATAATTAATTTAACTAAAAATAAATAACCTACCTATATTAAAATGTTAAAAGTATGAACTAAAATATAACTAACTAAAAAAATATAAAAATAAAACATATACCTAAGAGACTGACGGCATTGCCTCGTCGTACAGCAAGACTTCAAAAAAAAATTACTAAAGCTTTGTTTTGATCAGGTTTGGCCGAACGGTGTACCGTTTGTGCTTTGTGTTGATCTTAAATATAAAACCCGAGGACGGGTGTTACTGTCAAGATGGCAGTGTCGGCGAGTTAAAAATTGATTCATGAATTTTGTTGATTCGAATGATTGAATACGTAAGCATTGTGCGAAAAATCCTTTAGTCATGATTTCTTTATTATTATTCCTGTACAGATCTTGGCTGAAGGACAAATAAAAGACCGGTTCAGAAAAGTAGTTTTGCAAGGCACTCTTCTGGAGTAGAATTTTTGCGAGTTGAAATTTTGTTATAGTTTTGTGGGACGCTTATTGCCGAGCTAGATTATAGAGAAGTACAGAAGATTCACTCTGAAAAATCAATTAAAGGAATAGAGACTCTCGCTACGATATAATTAAGTTCAATTCAGATCGCACCACGCTAATAACTTACAGTTATCTTCACCTAGACAATCCATCTCTTTTCATCGCGTAACGCTTACCTTTTCTGGCGCACTGATTAGCCACGCTGGCATGGCCGCCGTACGTACTTGCGTTTTTAATACCTACCGCGGAGTGAGACAGGCCTGATGCTACTTACTAGTTTAAATTACTATTGAGAGCGCGTACGAGGGCGTACGCATGTCAGGTTGGCCGTGTCGGCGAGTTCAAGATAATCCCATTTATTATTGTATTCGATGTGCAAACAGAAAGTTGTTTACTACAAAACATAACTGCTACATTTTCAAATGTTTCAACAAGTATAAAAGCGGTCGCCCTAGCGACGAGCGGCTCAGTCTTGTGCGGACCGCCGTACTGTGAACATCTCCTTTGTGTAGTGTGCTGTGGGCTTGGCCATAATTTCTTTAATTGTGATTGTTGTAATAGATGAGGATTTGGTAAATCGATTTATTACAATGATAGTTGTTTCAGCTAGACGATAAGCCTAGGTGGACACAGATTCAATAACTGTGTGGGCCAGGGGTATTCAGACACATATGGTTGGAATCCATGATACAGCGCGAGGCGGAGCGCTGTATTTATCGTCACACTTTTAGTGAGTTCGGCGTAGGTCATCTCCTGCTCCGTCATATATATATATTTTTTCCTTTCTTAACGTTCTTAATTAACTAAAATAATTAAGTACGCTAATTATATTACAATCTAGCCTTAACTCAGGCTAATAAGTAATTTAACATTGACCTAGTTATATACGTTATTGTCTAAGAATGTGTCCATTGGCACTTTTCTTACTGTCTCTATTAAGGGGAAGGCACTTTGTTCTTGTGTCTCTGCTGGCACATCACTGCACTATAATATCAATGTATTTTTTAAAACTACACTAGTTCGAACGGTTTAGTTCTTTTGAGACGTCGCACTATGTCCGTGTTGTCGAGGAGCTGGATCGCCTCGACATTCACATGGCGAAGCAGTCTATACTCATGTGCTTCGGCGTATTTCTTGATAACTTTATCGACGGTCTGCATGTTAAGGTCCCGGTGTAGATCGTCGATTCTTATATACCAGGGCGCATTCACAATGGCCTTCAGTACGTTATTTTGAAAGCGTTGAATTATTTCAATATTACTTTGTTTGGTACAGCCCTATAGCTGTATACCATAAGTCCATACTGGCATGAGGACTTGTTTATAAAGTAGTATTTTGTTATTTACTGACAACGCAGAGTTCCTTCCAAGCAGCCAGTACATCTTTTGGAACCTTATATCAAGTTCCTCTCTTTTCTTTTTGACGTGAGCTTTCCAGCGAAGCTTCGCGTCGAGTGTCATACCTAGGTACTTAGCAGTGTTTTCATATGGCACCTGCTGTCCATTTATGTAGACGGGACAGTAGTCATCATATTTATTCGTGAAGTTGACGTGGACAGACTTTGATTCGTTTAGCTTTATTCGCCATTTCTTTGTCCAGTTATGAACTTTATTATATATATATAACAGCGGCTTGGACCTTTTCTGCTGCTTCTGCATGACGGTTTCCGACTGCCATAATAGCCGTGTCATCAGCGAAGGTCGCAATCGTGTTTTCTTCTAGTTAAGGAATGTCACAGGTGTATAATAGGTACAGGACCGGACCTAATACACTTCCTTGAGGTACTCCAGCTTTTATTTCCTTAACTTCAGAGTATGCATGATCTTGTCGCACTCTAAAGGCTCTATCACTTATATAAGAAGTAATTATCTCTACAAAGATTTTGGGAAGCATTTTTTTGAGTTTCAAAATGAGGCCTTCGTGCCACACCTTATCAAAAGCTTGTGCTACATCTAGAAAGATAGTTGAACAAACTTTTTTATTTTCTAGAGTTTGTTCAATGATGTTAGTAATCCTATGTACTTGATCAATTGTAGAGTGATTTTCTCTAAAGCCAAACTGATGTTTAGGAATAAGGTTTCTCGTTTCTATGATAGGTTTTAGCCTTTTAAGTATCAGTTTTTCGAACAGTTTTGACATTACGGGCAGCAAGGAGATTGGCCTGTACGACGTTGTTTCATTTGGTGGTTTTCCAGGTTTTGCTATCATTATAACTTTACAGCTATTTTCCACAAGTCTGGTACATATCTAAGTGTCAATGCAGCATTTATCAGATTTGTTAGCTTAACTATAGCTTTTTTGGGAAGGTTGTGTGATATTTCCCCTGATATCAGATCAAAGCCAGGCGATTTTTTTTGATTTATGTGTTGTTTTATTTCGCGTAAGACTTCTTTCGGTGTCACAAGCTTAATGTTGATTTGGTCATCGTTGATATCGCTGATTACCTCAGTCTGTCTCACAATTTACTTCCTAACTTTCATTTGGTTTAAAAATATCCTCCAGATGATAAGCAAACTTGGCAGCTTTTTGTTCATTAGTAACTGCCCACCTTCCAAATCCCATTCTTAAGGGAGGGATGTGGTTGATGGGGCGTTTCAAATATTTTGTAGCCTTCCAGAGTGAATAGTCTGTGCTACGGTCACTAGTAAGCTTTTGGAGATACGTGTTTGTACACTCATCAACATGGTTCTGGATTACTCGTTTAAGATTTTTGTTGAGGTTATTTAATTTTCTCTTGTCTTCTGGTGACCTAGTTTGGTGCCATAATTTCCTTTGCTTTCGTTTTTCTGCTATGAGTTCTCTAATTTCTATTGGATATACATTTCTGTCAATTTTTTGCTTTAATTTAGGAGTGTTGTTCCATGCAGTCCGTTGTATTAGAGTAACGAACTTTTCAAGATCTATATTCAGCTCCTCGGGGGTCTTTAATGGTACTATAAGATCGATATTTCTATCCAATTGAATTTGAAAACTCTACCAATCAGTATGTTTATTGACTAGAGATAAATTTGTTTCTTTACTTAGAACTTTCTCACTTATTTCTAGGTATATATCTGAGTGGTCCGAGTTCATATCAAAGATTTGATCTGTTTTCATAAAATAAGATGAGACATTTTTGTAAATGAAAAAGTCTATAAGATCTGGTATTTTTAGTGGGTCCGTTGGCCAGTATTTTATTTATTTATTTATTTAACTTCATACACAAATACAAGTGTAATGGCGGACTTAAAGCCTAAGGCCTTATCTACCAGTCAACCAAACGGGTGATGTGGAGAATGATAGGGGTAGTGCACAACTTGACAGGTATATGGTGAAAAAGAAAGAAAAGACTATATGTAAAAATAATAATTAAAAAATAATCAAAACAATAAACTACATGCAAAATACACACTATAAAGTATATGCTAAAATAAACAATACCTACATATACTACATACACTACATAAATACACTATGATCTATCTGACAATTTTTGAAGAAAATGTGCCTTCACCTGTTTCTTAAATGAAAAACGGGTTAGCCTTCCGGACATCAACTGGTAATTCGTTCCATAGTTTTATAGCTTGGACGATAAAAGAATGTGTAAAGAACCCACTCCGGTGAACTGGCAAATAAAGGTTGAAATTGTTAGAAGAACGAAGATCTCTAAGATGGGTATCACCCTGAAACTGAAAATTAGACTTGAGGTAAGCTGGAGTAGCGGGTTCAAAAAGAATCGAATAGAGAGTTGTGAGGATGTGCAGGTTGCGCCGTTGACGAATTGGTAACCAGTGAAGTTGGGAGCGATAAGACGACACATGGTCGTATTTACGAAGACCAAAGATATAACGAATACAATTATTGAGAAGACGGTCAAGTTTATTTAGCATATCGCCAGTCAAGTCCGAGTAGCACACATCAGCATAATCTATGATTGGCAAGATCAATGTATTCACCAGCATTGTTTTGGTGTCACAGGGTAGAAAATTTTTTAACTTATAGAGGGTACGTAGGACACCCGTGACTTTTTTAGAAATTTCCGTGACTTGTGTACTCCACGAGAGGAATGGATCTATGTGCAAACCTAAATCTTTGACACTTGAGCTAAACGGTATTACTGTGCCTTCAAAACAGACAGATAGGTGAGAGTCAGTGTCAATCTGCCTAATAAAATATGTACTACCAACTAGTAAAGCCTGACATTTTTTAGGATTGACTTTAACCCCGAACTTTCGCGACCACTCAGCCACGGTACTCAGAGCAGTATTAACCTGACTAATGGCAGCGTCTAGATTATCTACATCAGCTTGTGCATAAAGTTGCAAGTCATCGGCATAAAGGTGATACGAACACTGAAGATCTTTAGTAATAGAATCTATAAAAATAGAGAAGAGAAGAGGCGAAAGAATGCCTCCCTGAGGGACGCCTATCTCAAGTTCACACCATTCTGAGGAGGATTCCTCAATGCGAACTAACTGCTGTCGTCCTCGAAGATAAGATGAGAACCAGTTTACAACTGGTGAAGATACCTTGAGATGTGAAAGTATGGCTAGAAGGATATCATGGTCCACGGTGTTAAAGGCATTGGAGAAATCTACCAATGCTACGACTGTGACTTTCTTATTCTCCATTCCTAATCTAATGTCATCAGTCACTTTGAGGAGGGCTGATACCGTGCCGTGTCCACGACGAAAACCTGATTGGAATGAACTTAACAGGCCATTTCCAAAAATATGTTGAGATAGTTGGTAATGGACACAAGCCTCAAGCACTTTTGAGAGAAACGGAAGAATAGAGATTGGACGTAGATCGCATAACAGTTGGGGGTTGGGGACTTTAGGAAGAGGACGAACGTAAGCTTTTCGCCAGAGTTCAGGAAATTGTGCTGTAGAGAGAGATGAATTTATAATGTGGGTGATGACGGGTAGCACAATGTCCAGTATGATTTCGATCATACGGCGGCTGATCTTGTCACAACCTACAGCTCTAGATTTTATGGACGTAATGATCTTTTTTACATCCTCCTCACTTATTGGCGAGAATTTTAATTCGGCTACATCAGGAGACGGGAGTGAAGCAATATGTGAAATCGTAGCCGCTTTAAATGATTGACCAGATTGAGAAGACGTTACAAAATGATTATTTATGTCATCTAACGTAAATGAAGAAGGAATCTCAAGGTTACAAGATTTACCAATACCTAGAGTTCCAAGGAACTTCCAGACATCAGCAGAAGAAGAGGAGGAAAGAGTATTATGAATTAAGCGGCGTTTAGCATCACGTATCATCCTATTACACCGATTCCTTGCAAACTTAAACAGAGCCCAGTTCTCATCACTCCGATGTCTTTTAAACCTCCAAAAAGCACGATCTCTCCTTCTCATAAACATTCTTACCCCTGGCGTTATCCACGGAGCAGGTGGTCGTTTCAGTTTGACATTACGAATCGGGGCGTGCTTGTCATAAAGTCCAGTAAGAAGGTTATTGAAAACACTAAGTTTGTTATCTATACCAGATGCAGACCAAACCTGCTCCCAATCCGTATTAGCGGCATCATTAAGTAAAGCTTTGAAATCAGTCCGCGCATAACTACGAAGCTGCTTAATCTTGGGAATCACTTTAGGAGGCTTTAAGCGGTATGAACAGTGAAGGAGGTCATGTCGAGAGAATGCTGGGGCAGAATGTTGGCCGTAAGAGATAATATGATCCGTAGAAGATGTGATAATCAGGTCAAGACAAGTATCCTCCGAATAAATATTGTGATGCGTAGCTTGTGTGGGTAAAATATGCAAACTAGCAGAATCTAAAATACGGCGTAAATTTTGGGCTCTGGAAGAGTAACAATCTATTTGATCTGTGTTGAAGTCTCCCATAATTATGTGATGTGCGTACTCAGACCCGAGCAGTTCAATAGCTGCTTCGAGATCAGCAAAATAATTTGTAGACGGAGGACAATACACAACACCAAGAACGGCTTTAGCACCTTTAAGATTAATTTCAAGAAAAATATATTCCGCAGAAGCAGAGTAAAGAGCAGTAGAGGTAAGCAGAATTTTATAGCTAATGTCGCTCCGCAGATATATACCGACACCACCACAATCTTTGCCTAGCCGGTCATTGCGAATTAGCACAAATCCAGGGAGAGGGTAAGAAGTAGATGAGAGTTCTGGCTTCATCCAGGTTTCGGAAATGAGGATGGCATGAACATTGACATTAGAAAAGGTATCAACAAAGACAGTATAATGTCCAGGAAGGCTCTGAGCATTGATGTGACAAACATTGAGAGTTGAAGAATTGTGTTGAAAAGCAGTACAGATGTAGTCACTTAAAGAAATAAAAGAGGAAGGGGAAGCACTATTATCACAAGAGTGATATTCATCATCGACTGAGTGATAAGAATTGTCAGACATAATAATATATAAATAAATATATAATATCAAAATAGATATATAATAATATAATATAAAACCAAAAAACTATATCAATGTAGCGGGCCTAAAACACCTCTCTACACCACCCACCAGCCAACCACAGCACTTAAATAGGTACATGATATCTCTACAATTACAAGTTAGAACACAAAATAGACTTCTTTAGAGAAAAATAAAATAAAAATATGAGCACATCCTACACGCTGTCCATCCCACAGGGCATACATGCTGGATCACGAGATCTACTTCTCTCTACTAATAATATCCTCGTGCATCCAGCCCCCAATCCCCAATACCCTGAGAGACGACCAGCATGCGGAGGGACCACAACCAAGAATATACTTACAGTTTTAAATTAATTACACACTAATATTATACAATTAATTCAAAACTGCATGGGTATGTATTAGGCATGATATTATCATACCTAATACACACTGTCAAAATAAAATGACACACTCAGGCCGTAAAATTGAAATAAAATAGGTATTTTAAAAACTAGTACATAACTAGCAAGACTGCACGTATTAACATGTACCAAGTAAGTCGATAAGTGAAGTAGGAACATACAAAAAACAAATGATGCGTTTAATTTACACACTTAGCATTTTCAGCAAAGGCTTAAGCGTTGGTATGTATGTTGGATATCCTGTTGATGCAACATCACAGTGTAGTTCTTTGATGGCATGCATCAGCCTTCTTTAGATATATATATATAATAATTTAAATGAACAACTAGATATTCATAAACTCAGAAAATATAAATGTAAGACCTTAATAACTGAATGGATGTTACCATTAGACTATGATAAGACAGAAATTTATTATATAAGATAATATACTCAATGGAGGCCACAAATAACTGACGACAGATCATAATTTTATGTGTAGTCTGTTTGTGGTCTCTGATCCCAAGATTCTATCGTAGGGTTGAAAACTACATAACCTTTTTCTTATTTATTATAATTTATCACTTACCACCAGGAATGAGTAATGATTACTACACACATACATAAACCCTCACAAACACACTCTCTCACACTCACATGCACACCCCCACACACACGCACTCACACACACACACACGTGCACACCCTCTCACGCATACACACATCTTCACTTATCACACAACACGACATTCACTTATGTCAATAGAACTAAGAATATATTTAAAGCTATAAAATATATTTGTAAACTAGGCCTATGTTAATACTAAGTGTTTGGAAGAGCGGGTCCCCCTGCCACAGGCTTTTTCAAAGCTTACTAGGTGGGTCCCAGAAATTTGTATTACTTAAACTGGCTTGAAAATAAAGATTTTATTTTTATTATTTTTTATGGTGGCAGCAAGCTTCTCGATGCCGCGGCTGTGCGGCGTCGGCGACCTCCTCTCGTTGCGGCGGCTGCGCGGCGCCGGTGACCTCCTCCGTCGCTCTGATTGTTGTTCAACCCAGTCGATTCGTCTGCTTCTAGCGGTCAGCGTCGCGGCGGCGGGCGTAACGGCCGCGGCGCTGTTGGCGTCATCTGCGTGAGGCGCCGGCACGTTGACTGGGCCAGGTTCGAGCGCGGTGTCGGCGGTGGCCTCCCTCCGTACAGTGAGGGCGGCACTCGGCGTTGTCTCGTCCAGCCAAGCGTGAACTCGGCTGATGTTCTGGGTCGGCTCCCCATCTTCCACGGCGCTGTCGTCGTCCTCGAGCTCGGCGAGGTCGGCAGCCAGCCGCTTCTTCACGAGTTCCGCTTCAATCTGGAGCTCCTGGCGTCAAATAGCGGCCAGGCGTTCCTCGGCTTCAAACTGAAGACGTGCCACGGCGCTCGCAGTAGATCTCGTAGAGCGCGCAGTTCGTGAGCGAGTCCCTGTGTGTTGTGTGTTGTGTGTGTAGTGTATGATGTTGATCTCGTACCGGCGCGGTGGTGGGGGGCGCGGCGGGCGCCGAGTGCACGGGCGGCGGAGCGTCGGTGGGATCCCCAGCTCGAAGGACAGGCGCAGCGCTTGATGCGGACGGTGATTGAGGTGGCTCGTCGAAAACGCGACGACCCTCGTCCACTCCGCTTTGGCTTCTAGTGACGACCATTCTCCTCGGTTTTCTTGAACGCCTTTTTCTTGATTTGGTATCCGGCTCGAAGGACCAAGAACTGTTGACGGCAGGCCAGCACTGGGTCAGGAATAGGTGGACTGTATGTTGTTGTTTGCCGGTTCCAAATAAAACACTGGAGGGATTGTTTCACTTCGATGGTGTATTCACTTTAGCTTTAGCACTGTGACTGTACAATTGAGAGAGATAGGTGATTCTTCCCAACTTCCGCCGAAGGCTGAAGTGGGGATGCTGATCAGGGCTGTGGCCCTCCTACAGGCGGGTCACATGGTAGTGGCCGTGGCGGCCACGTCGGGTGTCTCAGTGCTGGGGGTTCAGGTCGGGCGTCGCTGCTGTAGCGGCGCCTCGCTCGGCTGTCGACGGGATGATGGCATCGCGGGGCGAGGGCTTGTACTTGCGGTCCGGTGGGCGGGCGTGCAAGGGCGCAATCCCCCTGAGAAGGGGGTGCGCCGAGCGGTCCGCCTTGGAGTACATGTCCCTCGCTAACCGAGAGACAAAGTTGTCCAGGCCCTCCCATTTCAAGTCCCGGTGGATCACGGCGTTCCTCACGTAACGCGGGGCCCCGACGATCGCCCAGAGACTAAGGTTTTCTTGGGCGCGGAGACGACGTTTGTTAGTCTCCAAGCAGAATGCGTACCAAGCAGGGGCCGCGTATGTGAGGCGGGATCTCACGTACGTCTTGTAGATCCCGAGCCGCGTCCGTAGCGGGAGGCGGGAGGAGAGCACTGGGCGGAGTCTCTCTCGGGCCGTCTTCGCTGATGCCACTGTCCCGTCGACTTGGGCACTCAGGTTGAGGCGTCTGTCGAGCTGCACCCCCAGGTACTTGACGTGTTGCTGCCACGGCACGTCTTCCCCGAACAGCTTTAAGGGCGGCGGTGGGCGGGTCCTCCCGGATATAAGTGCCCGCGTCTTGCTGACGTTCACCGACAGTCTCCACTTGGAGAGCCAGTCAGGCAGGGCATCCAGTGCTGTCTGGACTTTCTTGGCAGCGTGCTTTGCGTTCATGCTGACCGCAAAGTACGCGGCGTCTTCAGCGAAGAGAACCTAGATGGGCCTGACCGGCCACTGGGATGTCGTCGGTGTACCACGCGTAGCACGCAGGTGACAGACAGCTTCCTTGGGGAACACCAGCCCGCACGGGTCGTTCTGATGACACGGCGTCTTCGACCGCCACCCTTATCTTTCTGCCTTCGAGGAAGGAGGCCACAATCCTGAGCAGCCTCCTGGACATCGGGTTTGGCGCTGTCGACAGTTTGTATAGCAGCCCCTCGTGCCATACCCTGTCGAACGCCTTTTCATTGTCAAGGAGCACCACAGCCACGTGCTCCTTGCGATTGGTCGCTGCCGAGATCTTGTGAAGAAGTCTTGCAATCTGGAGCATCGAGGGGGTATGTGCGGGAGCAGGAGGCCGAGCAGGAGTTTTTCGAACACCTTCGAGAACGCGCTGAGTAGCGTGATGGGCCGGTAACTTTCTGGTTTTTGCAGGTTCTTGCCCGGCTTGGGTAGCATGATGTGTCTATATATGGTAGTGGCCCGAGCGCAGAATGCCGTTGAAGAGGCGCGTCACCGCCGTGATGAATACCGGCGGTAGGTGGCGTAGCGCCTCGTAGTCATGGGCTACAGAGTCTTGGTGGAGAAGTCGCCCGCGAGGGCACACCCTCGTGGAGTTCCAGGCGGTGTGTTTGGCGTTGAAGTCGCCAGCCACAAGTGTCGGCGTGGGGTCGTGTAACAGAGTGCGCAGCTCTTTGGGGTCCAGCTTTTTCTGGTGCGCGGCGCTCTGGGGCGGCACATAGGTCGCAAACAGCCGCAGCTCCTGGCCGGCGACGTTGACGAGTACGCCCAACGCGTACATCGTCTGGAACTCCTTGTAGGGAATGGCCTGGTGAACGACATTCCTCCTGATGAACACCGCTAGCCCTCTATAAGGCCTGCCTTCGACGGGGGACTTCTCGTCCTTACGGTAGCTGATGTACCCCGGGATCTTGAATACATCAGTCTCCCGGAGATGGGTCTCGCTGACCAGCAGAACGTCCACTCGCTGCTGACGGAGGAAGTTCGTCAGCAGCAGCTTCTTCTTGTTGAGGGTCTCGGCGTTCCAGTAGACTATTCTCAGAGGGCCTCTATCCATATTAGTATGGAGTGGGGGGGACATCGCATCCGCATCGCACACAGGCGATCGGCCGGTGGCAGTTCACGGAGGAGTGCCTGAACAACTGGCATCTATGGCACTGGGCGGGCCCCTGCTTGCCCCGCCAGGGTTCAATCTTGATCCCCGGCATGTGCAGCAGCTCGGTTATCCCGTAGATGGCATTTGCGTTAGCTGCCCTCTTAATTAGGCAGAAGAAAATGCATCCGGGGCGATCTCCCCTGCCCCGGATGCCTTTGATGGCCTCTGCCTCATGGCCTTGCTGGGCGAGGGCGTCCCGGATGTCGCACTCCTCGGTGTCTGCTGGCAGCCCCCTTATCGCCACCTTCAGCTGGCGTTCGGCCGGGAGCGAGTAGCAGAACCAGCTGACGCCGGCTTCTGCTTCCAGTTTGGTCAGGTACGACTGGACGAGCCGGTATTCGTGCTCGTCAGCCGGCGTGAAACTCACCCCTCGACCGAGAGGGCAAACGGAAGGCGAACGACCAAGAGTGTTGGCCAGTTCGCGGAAGTGGTTGGCCCAGTTTGGTAGGTGCTCAACCACTATCCGCGGGTACCTTGTCTTCTTCGGGGCCGTTGCGCCTTGTTGCGCGGGTCCGTCTGGTTGGGGCTGGCTGGGGGGCGCCCCTCCTGCCGATACCGCTGATGATCGGTCCGGCTAGGTAATTGGGGGGCCGCTGGGGGCCGCATGTTGTTGGGCCGTTGAGCGTGGTTGCCCTCCGGTCCTTTGCTGTGGTTGCGGGGGGAAGCGCGCGTTCGCCTGGCTCGCTGGTTTTCCCATTAATTGTTGTTTGGCAGAAGGTGCAGTGGGGGTGCCACGAGGGAGCGACACCCAACTGCTCTGTGCGGCGGTGTCACGAGGGAGCAACGGCGACACACCGCTTTGTACGGTGCGAGGTGCGGGGGTGACCCGAGGGGACGGCGCCAACCTGTGCAGTACAGCGGGCGAGGGGGTGCTGGTAGGGGGGGCAACCAGATGCGACCCACCTTGTGCAGTGGTGGGGATGGGTGCGGGGGTGCCGGCAGTGGGGGCGACCCGAGGTGGCCCGGCGACGGCGGGATTTGGTGCGACGACGACGCCGCAGCATCGGGCTGCGGCACGCGGCGCGGGTCAACCCCTGCGGGGGGGACCGCGACTTTCGCGCGGGGCGCGCCGGGTAACGGGCGCGACGCGGAGGCCACCGAGGCCCGCGCCACCGGCGGCGCTTGGGAAGAGCTCTTCCTCGGGCGGAGGTCCCTTTGAGGCAGGGGGATGCCCGTAGGACGCGCTTCGGGCTTCTGGACCGACTTGGAGGCGGCGACGAGGGCGGTGAGGTCCGCGGGGGGGTCCAGCGTGGACAAGTCCGGGAGTGACCCAGACGTGGTCGACGAGGCCGCCGATGCGGATGCGGAGGTCTCCTCCTCCTGCAGGACGTCTAGAGCGCGTGACTTCTTGACGTCCAAGGCGTGTTCGCCTTCTGGGCTGCGGGGGCGCTTCAACAGGGAGGCTATTATAGTCCTCCTTGGTGTGGCAATTGGAGGGAGGGTGATGATCCCTCGGCGAGCGAAATCGAGGGCGGTGACGTCCTCGATGGTGGGCGATGTGCCGCCCAGCTCGTTCAGCTGCAGCCTTAGGTAGATTGCCATCCACCGGGTTAGGCCCTCAGACAGGGTCCCGGTGGCGGCAATCCTCCCCAACATCACTATGTCCCGCTCGTACCATCCCCTTGGCGAGAGCCGCGGGGTAGGCGCGGGGGCAGCATCAGGCGTCGCGAATGTCGCGTACGTTTTAGGTGAGGCGGGGCGCGGGGATCCGGGCTCCGTCTCATCCACTTCATAGATGGGGTCCATTTCCGGACCCCGAAAGCAGCGCGGGCGGGGAGTTGCCTTCAGCAGCCACTCAGGGCGCAGGCCGACTACCCTAACCCCTTTTCGCCGGTGAGACCCGCTGGTGGGAGGCCGGCTACTAGGGGGGGATGGGAAAATCAGACCAACGTCCCGGGCACGATTTCCGCTGAAGGCTATCCCTGCCTGCGCAAAAAATGCGTAGGGGCCGGGCACTGTAGGATCTCGCGAAACTACAGTGACGCGGCGTGCGGAAAACGAATAGAAAGTAGAGGGCTCGTACTGTAGTCACATACGCAAGCGCATCAACATAGGCAACTAACACTCCCTGTACAATTGATCTATTGTATCTTATATCTATACAACTGGCGCTATGCGCAGGTAGCACCAATACGCGTGAGTGTCCCGACCAATCACAGCGCACGCTTGGCTGTTGCTCGAGTGTGCGTGAGTGGGGATGTGCCTCCAATTGGCAATAATGTAGGCGTTGTGATTGGTCAGTCCTCTTACAATTTTTTAGTGGCACGCTGTCTGTCGTCAACAGTACTACTGGAACTGCTTCTCTGCTCTCACCTTTGGTAACATTGACTACGGCTTCAACATACAAGGTACTTGCACATGGAAGCACATATAAATCTTGCTGGTTTATAGGTATTCGAATTTCATCATTTCTATTGAAAGTAGTAATGTACGGTTTGTATCAATAAATCTCTATACTGTCTATGGAGTTGTCATAAACAGGTGGATTGGTTATATTTAAAATACTAATTTTAACAATCCAATCGATTTGAGAAAATGTATGTTGCCATCCGTTAATTTCTTTTTTTTATCACGAGTATGTGTGGTCTTCTTGATTGCTTGATGGGTACTTATCTTTTGAAAAGATGGAGTTGTTGTGTATTTATTGTACTCGATCATATTTTCTTCAAATGTAAGTACAATTGTAGTTCCTCTCCGCGAAAATTTATTTAATTGTTTTTTATGTCCAATATTCTGATATTTATACTATTCACCGTGCTTCTGTTCACCGGAAAATATATGGTGTTTTTTGGAATTTCTATTATTCTGTAGCCAGGAGGGACATTTAAAGCGAATTCGTGAATAATATGGCTTGATTTTCCATTGATGTAGGTGTTGGCGCCATGTCATTTTATTCTGTCGTGTGTGTTTTGGTACTTACCTGGGCCAGTTACGTGACATTGGCCGTCGGCTGAATCTCATTGCGCCCGCGCCCGCGCCCGCGCCTGCGCATCTCGCCTACCTGGCGTGGACGCAGCCGGTTTCACTTCTACAATCCGCTCTCAACGCGAGACCACGTTTCTGCTCGCCGCCGCGCCGCCTGACCGACGCCACGTGTTCTTTTAGTGCTTTCATGGACATTTCTTTTTTTTCATCCTTCATTGTGTGTGCTTGAACTGTATCATCTCTCCCGCTTGAAACCACTCGCTTAGCTAGAGGATTCGTGCTGGCTGTATAAGGTAAGTATAACGTATTACACGACTAGTGAAATTACATGGCAGCCATTTTGTGCTCTTCGCTTAGTAAAAAGAAATATCTCTAATCCATTCACCGCATCGCTTCACCATATTTTTTGGTTACTTCGACTGGATTGAACCCCCATTTCGCATGTTTTCCCCTTTGTTTCAACACATATGAGTAATTATTATAATTCCCCGCCTTTTTTCTATAAAATTGTCCCCGCATTATACATTATATAATTTCTCCGCATTATACCGTTATATCTCCGCTATATTTACTATATAATTACAGCATTTTATATTTACTTTATTTATTGATTTATATTTATCAATAAAATTCTTACTTTCAAAGTAAGTTACTTATGTATGTTCTGTCGCAAAGTAAATACATTAGTGTTTTCTAACTCAGCCATATTTACAATATTTTATAATTACGTAAATACATAAATAGTGTAATTTGCTATGGCTGACGCTAAATTAAAATCATTATTGTTAAAAAACAAGCAATTTTTGCAAAAATTAAATCACTGTATAAGTCTGCCAAGAGGGTTGTACCAGACAGTGAAACACGTAATAAACATGAATTCTTGGCGAATTCTTCCAACATAGATAAATTATACGATGAGTTTAACAAGTTATGTGATGAACACCACATTTTACAGATGGAATTAGAACCAGATTCCATCTTAAGTACTGATGATTGGTCTTCCTTTGAAGAAATATACACTTACATAAAACACTAGCAGTCCATCCCGGCTTTGCCCGTGGTACATACATAGCCTATGTCACTCAGGGATTATATACCTATCCAACAGTGAAAGAATTTTTAAAATCGATCCAGTAGTTTCGGAGCCTATTCAATACAATCAAACAAACAAACAAACAAATCTTTCCTCTTTATAATATTAGTGTAGATATGAGGTCTACAATTAATACCGCCGCTATTCAGAAAGTTTCTGCTTCTGGTGAAAAGTCCCCATCTGTTAAATGTAAGCTACCGGAAATCGAGCTTATTTCGTTTGATGGAAATCCAAATAATTGGCCATTATTTTATGAATCGTTTAAAACAAACATTCATACTAATTCTAGTTTGACAGATGCCCAGCGAGTTCAATATTTAATTGGAAAGCTAAATGGACGGGCGCTGGACGTATTCGCCGAAATTGTGCCTTGCGAATCGAACTATAAAATTATTTGGAATTTTCTTATTAATAAATATCAAGATAAACGTCTTCTTGGTACCATGTACTTAAATAATATTCTAGAATTAAAATCAACAAATAATTCCACTGTACAATTAAATAACTTCATAGAAAAAATTAATTCCTCATTTTCCGCGTTAAAGCAACTTCAAATTACTGATTTAAGGATTTTATTATAACTCACATTGCATTAAAGAAGCTCGATATACAGGTTGTTCAACAGTTTGAATCGCAAGTGCGTGACAAGGATGTACCTGCATGTTCTGATTTGGTTGAGTTTGTCAGGCACCACGTCAAAATAATTGAGCGCACTTCAACTTCTGTTAAACCGCCGAATGTGTCGGTCACGCAAAATAACTCTCAGTCTGTGTCACGTGGTTCAAAATCAAAAACATCGCATTCATTTGCCATTGTGGAAAATGATAATTCTGAATTTAACGCTTGCTCCTGTTGTAAAAATACAAATCACACGCATTTGTATCAGTGCTCAGTGTTCAAAAATTTTCCAGTTAAGGAACGGTTTCATTACGTCAAACAAAATAATTTATGTGTTAATTGTTTCAGTGCAAAACATTCTACTGTGAAATGCAACTCCCGTAATACGTGTAAACAATGTAATAGTCGTCATCACAGCTTACTGCACTTTGACAATAATAAAAATCAAATTTTGACGCCGACTAAATCAAAGAGTGATAATAATAATTCTGATACCCGGTGTATTAAATCTGAGAAGGTTATTACGCCGCTTATTCAGGGTAATGCTAACAGTGACACAGCAACTACACAAACTTTTGGTCCGACTGTACCGTCGTTAACAAATCAAACCATAATAATTTTGCCTACCGTCAAAGTACATGTCCCTTACAAAAATAAATATTATAAAATTAGATGTTTATTGTACAGTGCTTCTCAAAATAATTTAATTACCCTCGCATGTTGTAAAAAATTAAAGTTAAATATTCAACCGCTGATCAATTCTTCTATAAAAACAGTAGGGTTAATCTCAACGCCCATTTTAGGTTCCGTTACACTTCAATTCAATTCAATTCAATTCATTTATTGCATTCATATTATACATCAGTTCTTAGTCTTACTAATATTACCACTGTTCTTAAGTACAACATGAACCCTGTTGGGTATTGCAAAAATAAAATGGAACGGCAAGCGGGTGTTCTAGTCCAAGAAAAAATATATTATATGAAATTAAAAAATACTATTCAATATTAATTATTATTTGCATCATAAACAGAGGCTTTTTGTATCATATTCTTATTATTTTATTCCATGCAATTTTATTTACCATGCACTTTTTGTTATTAATTTGATTTTATTTCGTCAATTTTATAAAATTAGTTTTATTTTAGAAAGTTAATGTCAAGATTCTGTCTACAAGTAATTTATTTTTTATAATTATGTTTAGAGGTTTTGTATTGTCAGTTGGGTATTTCTTTATCGTTTAAAAACTCGTCTACCGTATAATAGGACTTTTCTGTAAGTATCTGTTTTAATCTTTTTATAAATAAAGAGTCCTTTTTCTCAGCCCTTAGGCTGTCAGGTAAGGCGTTATATATTTTAGTAGTCATTGCTAATGGTCCAGATTTAAAGATTTCCATTTTTGAAGAAGGTAATATTAATTGATTTTTTTTCCTTAGTGGATAACGTCGCGGTAATTCTTCTTTCTTTGTATAAAACTGGGGATATTTGCGTACAAACTTGCAGGCCTCCAAAATATAAATCGATGGTACAGTTAATATTTCGAGGTTCCTAAAATATGGCTTGCAGCTCTCTCTACTTTTAATATTAGTTATTATTCTTATACATTTCTTTTGTAGGAGGAGTAGTCTATTTGAGTCAGTGCTGTTTCCCCAGAGAATGATGCCATAAGTTAGCCATGAGAATGCATACGCGTAGTATGCCGCTATTGATGTTTTTTCGTTAGTCGTTTTTTTCAGTTCTCGAAGTGCGTAGGTAAATTTAGACAATTTTATAGCTATCTTATCAACGTGGGCTTTCCAGTCCGTATGCGTATCTAAAACTATTCCGAGTAGTTGAAATGTATTAACACTTTCAAGTTTGATTCCACCGTAATTAAGGTTTATGTCAAGGGCTTTTTTTTGGTATGGTCTGAATTGTATCAATTTTGTTTTTGCAAAGTTTACTTCAAGATTATGGTCAGATAGCCACGATACGACAGAGTCAATAGTTTGGGTTAGTAGTTGATTTAAATTGTCATGATTTGTGTAAGGGGTTAGTAGTGAAATATCATCCGCAAAAAGTACGCAGGTCTGGTTCAGGGTTTTTGGTAGGTCGTTTATGTAGATTAAAAATAGCAAGCACCCGATAACGCTTCCCTGGGGAATGGAACAGTTCATGAGCTGTACATCTGATCTTACTGTGGATATAGTTCCGGTGTCGTGGTCATAGTGTTCTATTTCCACATATTGTTCTCGATTCTCCAAGTATGACTTATACCAGGCGTGAGCGATGCCTCTGATACCTACCCCGTGGAGTTTATTTAATAGAATATTATTTTGGACTTTGTCATATGCTTTGGTCATATCAAGCATAGTACCTATTGCGTATTTTTTTCCATTCAATAAGTCAAGTATTTTTTGTACATACTTGTATGTTGCTAGTGTCGTGGACCGATTTTTTCTGAACCCGTTTTGGCAATCATCAAAAATATTATACTTTTCGCAAAATTCGTACGTTTGGTTACCCATGGCTTTTTCAAATATTTTTGATGCGGTACAGGGAATTGCGATAGGGCGAAAGTTTCTAGGGTCAGTTTTTTTGCCTTTTTTATAGATCGGTTTCACCAAGGACTTTTTTAGGAGATCCGGAAACGTACCTTCTATGAAAGATTGATTAATCAGCAAAGTGAAAGGTAGTGTCAGCTCATCTGCACACTGTTTGTATAATATTGGAGGTATGTCATCGATACCGCAGCTATATTTGGGTTTTAGTTCTTTTAGTATAGTATTTACTTCTGGCAGGTCAACCGGTCGCAAGTACATGGAGTTCTCGGGCGCCTGTAACACGGGTCGGCCGCGCGGCGGCGCGGCTCCGCTCGGTGTCATCCCCACCGATGCAAAGTAGGTATTGAATGCATCAGCAATCAACTCGGGATCCGAAGTGAGATTGTTGTTGATTTTTAACTGGATGTTATGGTTTAGGTGCCTATTGGTTTTATTCGTTCGTTCTTTAATTATACTCCACATAGTTTTAACCAAATTTTTTGAGTATTTAACTCTGCTTATGTACTCAAGTTTTTTGGATTTTATGACGGTCTTTTTTAAGATTTTTTCGTAGGTTTTATAGTATTTTTTCAGAGTATCATTTTTTGTACTATTTACTAATATCCTGAGTAATCTTTTATTTTTGCACGAGATTTTTATGCCTTTTGTAAGCCATCGTTTTTTCTTATTTAATTTTATGTTTATTGTCTTTTTAGGTATGCATTTATTTAGTAATCTTTTTATAGTAATGTCAAAAGAATTATAGTTTTCATTAATATTTTTGTCAAATTTTATTATGTCACTCCAGCATATATTCTTTAATTCAGATTTAAATTCGTCAATATTTTTTTGGTTAAATATTCGTTTTTCTTTTCGCCAGTTTGTTATTTTACTTTGTATGTGCCGGTCAGTTTTAATAGTTACGCTTCTGTGGTCCGAAAACCCATTATCAATTACTTTGGCAATCACGTTTTTATTCGAAAAATTAATATAAATGTGGTCTATGCAGGTGGCAGAGTTTTTAGTAATTCGTGTTGGCTCTTTTATTAATAATGTAAAATTATGCTCGGTCATCAAGTTGAGTAGTCTTTGAGATTCTGAGTTATTTACTAATGTGTCAATATTAAAATCACCTCCAATTACAATACGCTTATCAAAATATTTTTTCTTCAAGTATTTTAAAATCTTCTCTAAATGTACAAGAAAATCGTTAACCCGTTTATCGTTCCAATACAACACAATTATTAATAAATTTTGTTTCAATATTTCTACGGCAGTAAGTTCTACTAGAAACTCGATCGTCATGCTCGTGATGTCCCCTCTCTCCACGCAGTCGACGTCGTCTCGCACGAGAATGCACACTCCACCTCCATCGCGGTTTTGCCGACAGTATGCAGTTGCTACGCGATAATGATTCACGTGTATGAGTTCAAGTTTTGCCTCTGTTAAAAAGCTTTCGGTTATGCAACAAGCGTGATAGATATTTTTTGTTTGGTCTAAGAAGGCTTCAAAACTAGTTCTCTTATTCCATAGGCTTTGCATATTTTGGAAGAATATGTGTATATGTATGTCAGTGTTTGCGAAAGGAGCGAATTGCGTTTAGTGCGTTTTTGTTAAACATATCGGTGGGACTGTTATTTTGTGAGCTGGGTTGTAGATTAGTGGTGCTTCGTGGCGGATGTTCTTCGTATGTTGTGTCGATCGTGTGCCTGGTGTTTTGCTTGTGGGTAGTTGCATTTTGGGTTATATTTGTTGGTTTATTTTGGTTAGTTAGTGTCAATCTTCTTTGTAGGTTTTTT
Source organism: Acrobasis consociella (assembly GCA_963555685.1). NCBI lineage: Eukaryota > Metazoa > Arthropoda > Insecta > Lepidoptera > Pyralidae > Acrobasis > Acrobasis consociella. The sequence goes on along the minus strand of OY743125.1, from coordinate 12,106,926 downwards.
TCGTCTATTTCTTTCCTGTTGAGTAATTTTGAAACGTAAAGCCCGGTATTTCTAAAGTACTTTACATTGTTAAGTATGTACTGTGTCATTCGTTTACTTATTAATTCGATACGTAATGGTCGTCGCGGTCCTCTAACTCCGAGTCGTCGTATTTCCTCAATGTAACCCGTTAGGTCTACATGTAAGATGTCCCTAAACGCGTGAATAATTCTGTGTTCAATGTCATACTCTTGTTCTCCTGGATACTCGGATAGTCCGTATAGCACGAATGTATTCGGGTAGTCCACGTCGTCAAATTTTACTGTCATGTTATGTCCTGATGAGTCATCATTTTTCCGCTTTAGATCTTGTATTTCTTTTTGTAGTTTTTTTATCTTTTCATCCAAATCTATTATTTTTTGATCTTGTACAGTTTGGTGTTTTTGGATCGTGTCAGTTTTTTTAGTGAATTCTTGTTGCAGTTTTAGAGCGACGGAGTTTATTTCGCTTGTCAAAATGTGTTTTATGTCCGAAAGGATGGATTGTTTATTGTTTTCCAGTTTGGTTTCTAGTAGTAGGCTTATACTTTCTAGGGTGAGTGTGTTTTGTTGGTGTTCGTTATCTGGGATGGTTTGGTGTTTCTGGTTTTCTGAGATCGGTGATGTTTGCGTATCGTCTATTATACTTTGGTTGTGTGTAGAATTTTCGTCGATTGACATGGTGGTATCGTCTAGTACGTGTGGTTTCTGTTTGCTGACTGGTGTGTTGTCGTTTCTGGTGCGTTTGGTGATATTCCCACATGAAGGGCAGTGCCAGTTTTTGATGAGGTAGTGTTTGTTAGTCATGTAATAGGATGTAGACATGTTTAGACAGCTGTAATGGTACTTATCTTGACATAGGGAACATTTAAGCATTTCTCCATGCCTGGTGTTCTGGTTGCATCCTGCGGCACATACTTTGCCAACGTTGGACATTGTTGCTTTGATGGCGGTGGACGGTATCTAATTGGCTGCTGTGCGGGGTGCGGGGGTGGGCAGCCACAAAAGCCGCGCGCTGGTTGGTCGGTTGGTCGGTTGATCCTCGATATGGTAACGGTAGATATTGTGATTTTGAATATCTTTTGATGATTTTTCACTTTTGGCTTATCAGATTGCACTTTTTGTTTACACCAATTTATAGGTTAGTGAAATACGCACTGATTGATGTGTAACACGATCGTATTTATGTAAATTTGATAGGTAAAATTAAATTAAAGTTGCAGCGTATTCGCTTACGTTCCGATTCTCTCGGGCCCGCGAGCCGAACCTCTACACTTAAAATAAAATCGCGTATTTCCAATGTCCAGTATGACATAAAATGTCATGTAGTGTCAAATTACTGATCAATTACCTACACGGTCAATTAATTCAAACTTAATGAATAGTTTTACTCACCTTCTTCTTATCGAGTCGAAATGGTTTCAGTGTAGCTTCAATTTCAAATTGTCTTTGACCAGTATGTGGCCACGGTGATCCCTCTGTCATTAGCCTCGTTAAGGTCCTCCATGGTACATGTCGTAGGGCAGCCCGGACACGACAGAAGGTGCTCCATTGATTGGATGGCGCCGCAATCGCAAAGATCGTTATCAGCGTGACGCCACCTAACTCGGTTTTCTCTACACCTCCCAACACCAGCACGGAGTCTATTCAGAGACTTCCAGACTGACCAGGGGAGGTCTTTACCCGGTGGAAGCTTTTCTGCAGGTGGAAGGTATGAGTCATAGGGTGGATATTTTTCTAACCACCGGTCAACTCTTGCATTAGAAGCTTCTACGGCTGGTATACTGGGCTGCCTAAGAAAGCTGTTGCGGCTCTTAAGACGTGCTGGTGGCGGAGTCTGTCCGTAGAGAAGGTGCCTTTTGTCGTTTAGCTGTTTAAACTTTTCGACCGCACATGCCACATCGCGTCTGACACTTGGCGGAGCAATACCGAACAGGGTGTACAAGTGAGACCGAAGTGTTGGCTTTAGAGTGCCTGTGATGGTTCGGCATGAGTCGTTGAGGGCTATGTCTACCTCTTTAGCGTGTGCAGAGCGAGCCCACACAGGGCTTGCATATTCGCCTGCCGAGTAGCACAAGGCCAAGCCACTCGTTCGGAGAACACTAGGTGATGCACCCCAACGGGTGGAAGTGAGACGGCGCAGAATGTTGTTCCTGGAACTAACTTTGGACTTCAGATCACAGCAATTGTGTTTGTAAGTTAGGGAGCGGTCCAGAGTCACGCCCAGGTATTTGGGGGTAGGATTGTGTTTTATGGCTACGCCGTCCCACCAGATTGTTAACTCCCTGCTACTAGCCTCCTGGTTGCATAGGTGAAAGACACTGGATTCAGTTTTTGCAGGATTTGGCCGCAATGAGTTGTTTTTATAATAAATGGCAAGTTGCTCTAAAGCCTTCGATAGGTTGATTTCTATGTCCTCAATGCTTTTCGACTGAGATGTAAGAGCCAGGTCATCCGCATAGATGAACCGATTAGTACCCGGGCAGCTGGGCTGATCATTTGTATATATATTAAATAATGTAGGAGCAAGGACGCTGCCCTGAGGGAGGCCATTTTTTTGTGATCGCCATCTACTCTTTTGGGAATGTAGGAGGACATAGAATCGACGGTTTCTTAGCATTTCGCCAAGGATGTTGACAAAGAATTGGTCATTTGTGATTTCAGCTACTTTTTCAAGTAGTAGTCTGACGTTCACAGTGTCATAAGCCGCACTGAGGTCTACAAATACTGCACCAGTAGTTAGGCCGAGCTCAAATCCGTCTTCGATGTGCTGCGTGAGGTTAAGTATTTGACCACATCAAGATTTGCCGGATCGAAAACCGGCTTGGTCGGGAATTAATTTGTTATCTACAGTCTTTGTCAGTCGGTCCAGTAATAGTCGCTCGAAAAGTTTGTAAGTATGGCACACTCACCTGACCTTAGCAGATGACTCATGGAATTTGCCTAGTAAAATTTATGTCATACTTGGAGCACAACTTTTTCCACATTTAATGTTAGGTGGTAAATTTGCACCCACTCTCTCGGACGTGAATCAGTCTTCGTCTGATCGCTCATATACAGATCGCATACTACCTTATGCCCTCGAGACTACGCTTGGCTATGTTATTGTTGGAGAGGCATGCAATGCTAATCCTGATCTTGTAGCCTGGTCCTTCGGTCCTTTAATTAATGATTCTTTGAATAGTTGTTTAACAAAATTTTGGCAACTCGAGGAGATACCGACTTCTTCTGCTGTAATGAGCCCGGAAGATAGTTATTGTGAAACTTTGTATAAGTCTTCAGTCTTACGAAATCCTTCTGGTCGTTTTACCGTTTCATTGCCGTTTAAGAGCGATCCTAAAATGTTAGGTGACTCCTACACTTGTGCTCAGCGTAGGTAAGCTTCACTTAAGCGTAAGTTTGATGTACTGCCTGCACTACGTCAAGCCTATAATGATGTGATCACAGAGTACAAGCAAAAGGGTTATTTATCCGAATTACCTCATTCTGCTGCCACCGTAACAGATGGGTATTTCATACCGCATCATGCAGTTGTGCGCCCTGAAAAGGCCACAACTAAGGTACGCATAGTTCTGGATGCAAGTGCAAAGACTAGTACTGGCACCTCGCTTAATGACTTGCTTCATACAGGTACGAATTTGCAGGCTGACTTATTCAAGCTATTGCTAGGGTTTCGCTATTTCAAGGTGGCCCTTACAGCTGATATTCATCAGATGTATCTTCAGATCACTCTTTCCGAAGATGATCGCAAGTATCAAAAGATATTATACCGCTTTAATAAAGATGAATCTTTACGCATTTTTCAATTTAACTCAGTCGCCTTTGGGCTTCGTTCCAGTCCTTTCCTGGCAATGCGCACAGTTCGTCAGTTGGCTCATGAAGAACATGAGCATATTCCGCGCGCTTGTGAAGTAGCAACAAGTGAAATTTACATGGACGATGTGAGCACCTCTGTGGCCACGGAGGAAGAGGGAGCTCAATTAGCACAAGAGCTGATCGCATTGTTTAGGTCTGGTGGGTTCGATCTTGTAAAATGGGCAAGCAATTCCGCTATAATTCTCGATCAGCTCCCAGATTCTCACCGCGCATCAATCGAGTTTAATAATAATTGTGGTTCACTCAAAATATTAGGATTAAAATGGTTACCCGCTTCGGATACTTTCACATTTACAATTGCTAAATTCAAATTCAGATATATCATTATTATCATAGGATATTTATAATATCTCTTAATAATCGTCATTATTTTATTGCACAATTGTTGACGTCAAATGATTACTTACAGCTAAGTTTACTACCCCTTCCAAAGCGCTAGTGCAGAAGAAGCGGTAACAAACTGCACTGCAGCATTTTCTCCAAGGACGTCAACTCACAATTAAATTAATACTTAAAGTTAATGTGGACAGAGAATACATTGTTTGTTATGTCATATCATAATTTAAATTTAATTTTTAGAATGTCAATTTTTTTAAATAATGTTAATTTGTAGATTCAGTTTGTACAAAATGTACCAAATTATGTCATTTTCGAGTACCTATATTACAAACTTTTAGAGGGACCCGCGTCAAGCTCAAGCCAGACTTTTTTGTCTTTAAGGTAGTCATCGGTCCTATAATAAGCCTTCTCACGAAGTACTTTCTTTACATAAGTTTTGATTTTTTTGTCTGGCATATCAAGGATCGATTATGGCAATTTATTATAAAAAAGTATACAGTTTCCCATAAACGTCTTATTAATTGTTTTAAGCCTATAAAACGGGGCAACTAAGTCATTCTTATTACGTAAGTTTATATCGGTCAAATCGCTTACTTTATTGCATGAGGAAATATTTTTCCTTACATACATTATGTTTTCAAATATATACTGTGATGCTAAGGTAAGTATATCTATTTTCTTGAATAATTCTCTGAGTGAGTCTCTAGATCCTAACCCGTAAATAGCACGAATTGCCCGTTTTTGTAAAATGAAAATAGTCTGAATATCGGCTGCATTCCCCCACAGGAGTATGCCGTAAGACATTACACTATGAAAGTAACTAAAGTACACTAGTTTAGCAGTTGCTACATCTGTCAGTTGTCTTATTCTCCTGACAGCATAAGCCGCAGAACTAAGCCTATTTGAAAGTTTAGTTATATGAGCACCCCATTGAAGTTTTGAGTCTATTGTAATTCCTAAGAAGGTAGTACTTTCAACAAGATCGAGGTTTTCACCATCTATCATTATTATTAATATCAAAACACGGGTAACTCACGTATAGAGTTTTAACCAAAAAATCTATCATTATGTCAACGCAGCCCTGTCTCACATTGGGAAGAGAAAATCGAACGCATTGAGTCTTTTTCGCATTTAACATGAGGTTATTGGCAGAAAACCAATCAGAAATGGAAGACAAGGTGCTGTTCACCGCGCTAGCGTTTGTGCTATGTCGATCAAGTTTGAATATAAGCGAGGTGTCATCAGCAAACAGTACTATGCCAGCCTGCTTCTCAACCATGTAAGGCAAGTTATTGACATAAACCAAGAAAAGGAAAGGTCCAAGACTTGAACCTTGCGGTACGCCTATCTTAACATTAGATCCGTGCGATTTTATGCCATTTAAATCAACAGTCTTATGCCTATCTGTTAAATAAGATTCTATAAGTTTGATTGAATTATCATCAAAACCGTATTGACGAAATTTAAGCAAAAGTGTCGGATGATCTACGCAATCAAATGCTTTGGAGAGAACACAAAATGATCCAATTCCATCATTTTTGTTCTCCCATGCGTCGTATATATGAGTAACGAGTGCTACTCCCGCATCAGTGGTCGATTTCCCGCCAGTAAAGCCGAATTGTTGGCTATGGAAAAGGTTGTAGGTCTTAAAGTGAAGCAGCATTTGATTGAGCATTATCTTTTCGAACACCTTACTCAAAACTGGCAGGATAGATATAGGTCTGTAGTTGCCAGGATCTGTTTTTTCTCCTTTTTTAAATAAGGGGATTAGTTTACTACATTTCATTAGGTTAGGAAATATGCCTTCATCAATACATTCGTTAAATATAAAAGCTAAATCAGCAGCTATGATATTTATAATATGTCTTACTACAGCAACTGACATGCCCCAATGATCTTCAGATTTTTTTAAATTTAACTGTTTATATGCATCTATTATATCTTTGGGGCCAATATGCTTAAATTTAAATTTAGAATCACAAGGCCTAACATTATTCTTAAGCAGGGCTTCAGCACGCTGGGGGCTAGAATTCACATTAGAAGTAAGTTCCAAAGGAATGTTAGTAAAGAAATCATCAAAAATATTTACTATTTCTTCAGTTTTAGTAATAATCTTACCACAAGATTTGATTTGACAGATATTTGCTTTGGCTTTATTTTTACCCGTTTCTTTATTTATAACATTCCAAGTTTCTTTTATTTTGTTAGGAGCATTATTTATTTTTCTACTTATACGATTTGCCTTGGCTTGTCTACAAACTTTTTTAAATATTTTGGAATAATTTTTAACATATTCTAGAAAGGAAGGACTAAAATTATATTGTTTTTGGGAATATAAGTCATAAAGCCTGTTCCTACTTGTGTAGATGCCGGTAGTAGCCCACTCATTAAACTGTAAATTTCTATGCACTACAACTTGTTTTTGTTTCAAAGTTTTTGAATATTCTGAGGTAATACAGTTAAATAGTTTATTGTAATGGTCGTTAGGATTTTTACCTGTGTAAACGACCGATAACAATTTGTTATCTCAATTATTTTTTAGTTTTTGTATATTTTTAAAAGTAATCGGCCTACAAAAAGTATTATCTTTGTTCAAGATGCTGGACTTGCCTTTGGACTCATTGACATAAACTACATATACACCTGAATGATCAGAAGGCAGTTTATTAATAACAGATTTATCAGAATATTGAATATTACTTTAAAAAAATTGTCCAGACAAGTAGCATATGTAGCAGTGATTCGTGTTGGCTCAAAGAATACGTTTACTAATTCATAACATTTAAAAAGATTTAGAAATTGTGTACTTTTTGGATTATCTACTAAGATATCAACATTAAAATCTCCGCAAACAATTAAATTCTTTTTACTAGATGAACAGGACTTAAGTACCTAGTCCATTGTTTTAAGAAAACTTTTAATATCACTATTTGGTGGACTGTATACACTAATAATTATATGATGATCTAGCTCGGCACAGATCACCTCACAAACGCGCTCAACAGAAAGTCTGACAATATCCGTCCGCTCTTTGCTGACTCTTCTACAGGTAATACCAAGCGTGCCATTTTATCCACTATCGCTCGTCTATTTCATGTTTTAGGGGTCGTAGCTCCCGTAATTCTTCACGCAAAGCTTCTGCTACAGGAGCTATGGCTTTCGAAAGTAGATTGGGATGTAGAGCCGCCTCAATCGATAGTTGACCGTTTTTCACAATTTAAAAGTGAGTTACAACTTTTATCAAAACTACAAATACCGCGTCATCTAGGAGTAGTAGCCGCACAGTGCGTCTATTAGGATTTGGTGACGCTAGTATTAAGGCGTACAGTTGCGTTTTATATCTACATACTACCTACCCCAATGATGATATCAACGTGCAGTTAGTATGTTCTAAATCTAAAGTTTCTCCGCTCAAGACTGTCACGTTAGCCAGACTTGTACTCTCTGAACTTATAAAACAAGTTCATTCTACTTTAGATGCTCGCTATCCTATTGAAGAGATATTCGCTTTCTCGGATTCTACCATCGCATTGTCTTGGATACACTCATCGCCGCATCGTTGGCAAGTCTTTGTTGCCAACCGTGTTATTAAAATACAGGAAAATGTTTCCTCTAACCGCTTTTTTCATATAAATGGGATAGACAATCCAAGTGATTGCATCTCGCGAGGCCTTATGCCTTCCCAAATTTTGGATCACCCTCTATGGTGGTATGGTCCTAAATGGACACGCTCTCCTATCTCAGAGTGGCCAGTTGCGCCATTTGAGTCGACTCTTACTGACTTGCCAGAAAAGAAGTCATCCGCTACCTTCACTGCAATGTCTTGTATCAATAATTATAATAACTCGCATCCGCTTTTAGAGCTTGCTTCGAAAATTTCCTCTTGAAAAAGATTATTGCGCATTACAGTTTACGTTTTACGCTTTATTAAAAGGATTCCTTGGGCATCTGCTCTTCAGGTTTCAGACATTGAAGCTGCTGAAATAGCTTTGCTTCGAGCATTGCAACATCAACATTTTGCTGATGAAATTAAAAATATTTCAAAAGGTAACTTGCCTTCGCCTTCTTTTCGTAAGCTTGATCCGTTCATCGACGACAATTCCTTGCTTCGAGTCGGTGGTCGCCTTACAAACGCTAATATTCCTTTTGAGAATAAACACCCAATTGTTCTTTCTCGTCGCCATCATGTAGTTGACCTCATTATTGATGATTGTCATCGATCGAATTGTCATACTGGGTCACATTTCCTTTTGTCGTTATTGCGTCAGCGCTTTTGGATAGTTTCTGCACGAAATATAATTCGCCAACGCATTCGTAAGTGCAATATATGTTTTAAAACTGCGCCTTCAGCTCCTTCGCCTATGATGGTCAGCCTTCCAGCGGCTCGCGTGCAACAGAAAGCCAAAGCATTTACTCACACTGGAGTGGATTATGCTAGGCCGATAAGCATAACTCTAGCGCGCAAACGTGGCATAAAAAGCCAAAAGACATATATTTGTCTTTTTATTTGCTTGACGACCAAGGCAGTTCATATAGAAATTGCTTCAGATCTTAGTACCGATACCTTTCTCAATGCCTTCAAAAAGTTTCTCTCCAGGCGTGGTCCTGTTTCTATTATGTATTCCGATAACGGAACCAATTTCATTGGCGCAAAGCGACAGTTGGACGAACTATATAATTTTTTGGAGAGTAAAAAAACCTCTACAGCGTTTCAAAACGAATTTATCAATAACAGAATTACCTGGCGTACCATACCACCTCGGGCAGCGCACTGGGGTGGGATATGGGAGTCTAATATAAAATGTATTAAATCGCATTTATATCGCACTATAGGTCAACAGTTGCTCTCGTTTGAGGAACTCCTAACAGTTTTAACGCAAATTGAATACATATTAAATTTCGCGTCCATTATACCTTTTGTCTGATTAGCCGCATTCAATTTCAACGCCTGCTCATTTTTATTATGACCACTCCGTTAAAATCATTGCCCGCGTACGAAATGACTTCACTGAGCCTTTCAAATAGGAAAGCTCTGTTAGACGGTTTGGTACAAAGCTATTGGCAGAAATGGCACGTAGATTATTTTCATACATTGCAACAGCGTCGAAAGTGGAACACTCCAAGTATTCCTGTCAATCCTTGAACTCTGGTTCTGATTCACCAGGATGGCGCTCCTCCGTTGAGTTAGCCTACCGGTATAATTGAAGAGGTATTCCCGGGAAAGGACGAACTCGCGTGGCCTTAGTCAAAACCTCAACCGGGACATATAAGCGACCGGTTGTGAAATTGTGTCCGCTTCCAACGCAGTAATCTATTAATTATAACTTCTTATTTATATTACCTAATATATATCTATATATATATATATACTTATATATATTCTTTTTATTTTATTTCCTTTACTTCCCGCAATAATTCGTTATTCTTGCATACTTTTTTCTTTTGATATTCCTATGTAATATCAAAGGAGGGAGGATGTTGGCGCCATGTCATTTTATTCTGTCGTGTGTGTGTTGGTACTTACCTGGACCAGTTACGTGACATTGGCCGTCGGCTGAATCTCCTTGCGCCCGCGCCCGCGCCCGCGCCTGCGCATCTCGCCTACCTGGCGTGGACGCAGCCGGTTTCACTTCTACAATCCGCTCTCAACGCGAGACCACGTTTCTGCTCGCCGCCGCGCCGCCTGACCGACGCCACGCGTTCTTTTAGTGCTTTCATGGACATTTTTTTTTTTCATCCTTCATTGTGTGTGCTTGAACTGTATCTTCTCTTCCGCTTGAAACCACTCGCTTAGCTAGAGGATTCGTGCTAGCTGTATAAGGTAAGTATAACGTATTACACGGCTAGTGAAATTACATAGCAGCCATTTTGTGCTTTTCGCTTAGTAAAAAGAAATATCTCTAATCCATTTACCGCATCGCTTCACCAGTAGGAACCTCCAGTAATATCACATTCAACCCGCAGCACAGTTGTAGGAAGAATGTTCACTGGTAGTGGGGACCTATACCATTTATCTTTCATGAGAAAAGTTTTACCATAACCTAGTAAAGGTCCAATAGAATTTGGTTTTTCAAAATGAATATCTTTTGAGCAGAATATTGAGAGCCTCAATGTGTTATTGTTGCACAATAACTTGAAAACACAATTTTTTACTTTTAATTGTAAGAACTCACTGATGTCTGTTGGAGTTCATAAGCTACCTCAGGAATTTCAACCACTTCATCCATGCCATAATAAAATTTATTATTAGTTTTTGTTATATGTGGTATAGAATTAAATGTAGAGTAGTGTAAAAGAGAGCACTCATATTGACCATCAAGTTCCAATGCGGGGGAATAATTCGTTGTTATCACTGAGCTGTTTCCAGTTATGGACAGAGTAAAAGAAATTTTTAGAATGATGTTTTATTAAAACGTAATTATTATTATATTTACACCAAAAGTCTTGCAAAATTTTTATACACAAATGGCCACAATTTACAGTATCAAAGCTTTGTAATCTAGTATAATTATAATGTATATTATCAACATTTAAATATTTCACCAATTCTTTGGATGGTCTTAACGTAAGTCAACAAAACTATCGAAATATTCACAATAATTATTTATTTTAGCAAAGGCTACCCAGTGAGTTCCATTATTATTATAACTGTCTAAGTTTAATATACCACACTCTATGGGTTGTGGTTTACATGGCAATCTATCTCTCATATACACACCTCGAAAATATGGGATATTTTTAGTGTATTTAATAATATCAATTCACTGTATGTGTGTATTTAATAATATCAAGTGCACGTTTGGGTAGCCTGTTAATTAGTTTTTTGTAGATTTCACTAATAACCCGCTTCCTTTTTTATACGGTTAAGATAAAATCCTTTCCCTATGGCAATAGCCTCTATGGTTTTGATATGACGTTCAGATTTACGTAAATACTGTTGAGCGGTTTTACAATCATTTATGGTTTGAGCTATACCAACAGCACCTCCTGCTAAAGCGCCTAGCGCTGATAAACCCGCAAAAATTGGTATCAGGGGTAAAATCCCTCTTGTTTTAGGGATTGGTATTATTTTCGGTATACGAACTTGACATGTTTTAGGAATAAATTTTTTTGTCGCTTCACAAGCATGTTTAATAGCAGTTTTGTTATCCTTTGATTTTAGTTTATTTATATGTAAACGCATTTTTGACACAATGGTTTTAAATTTTTTCACCCCAGCACCTGATTTTAATTTTGCTTTCATAACTTTGTTAACTATCCACGATGCCAACTTTTCTCCTTTGCTTGCGTCTTTAGAATGTAATCTTTTCTTAGCCATTTTCATCAGTTGTAAATCTGCTTTATGACGTACGGAGAGTTCGGGATTGTTGTATGCAATATCGTGGTTTACAAGCTTCGTCTAATTGGTTAATACCTTTATCACCTCTAGATAACCTTTCTTGTAACTTAGTGCCTGGTCCGCAATAGTTATAACCTGGCAAGTGAAGCTCAAACGGGATATTGTTTATCAAATTATTGATAAGCCCACCTCCTTTTATTTCTTGTTATATAATGAACAAAATGTAAGATGCTAACACTTATATGTATTATGATACAATAGAATTTCTATCTATACAACTGTTTTCTTCGTCGGGAAGTCCTAACCATTTAACAAACAATTTATTACCTTTTTTTCTTTATAATTTTTCAATTAAGTATATATTTGGATACTTAGCTTTTTGTAACTCTTCTTGATAAAATGAACCCAATATATTTTGGTTTCGATGATCTTGTATTAAATATGTAACTGGTTTAGTATTGTTTACCGTTTTAATTGTGAAAATTTCTGTAGACCAATTAGGTGTGAAACCTTTTGCAAAACTACTCTTGTATTTACTTATTCTAACGTGGTCACCAATTTTAAATTTGTTTTTGATCAATTTACATCGTTTCTCTTGGAATTTTTCAATGTTATGGTATACAAGGTTTTCATTTTTTGTGTTTACCTCTCTCTACTGGTTTGATCTTAGTGACGCTATGTTTTTGATTGTTACATGAAAACAAAACGTCATTCAAAGTTTTTCCTATCCATTTATAGTTACCATTATAACTGAAACATTTATACAATTTAATCTTCAATGTTGTTCAATGTTATTCGCTTGCCGCTGTGCTCGCGTCCGTAAATATTTACCGTCGAGAGTAAACTCCTCACTCTCTCAAGATATAAGTGCCGTATAGATATAAGTACCGTTGTAATCAAATAGAGTGAACCTAGTGCTATAAGTTAAAGTTAAGTCTAGGTTAAGCGTAAGTAATGCAGAACTTGTAAATATACTTTTGTTACTGTTGGTATACTTGGTTTCCATTCACCACTCCCTTGTAGGACTCCTCATAGTTACCTGAACCCTTGTCATACTGAGTAGGTAACAAGGGCCTCAGGTTATGCAGATGACAGCACCACCCAGGTTCGATTCCTGGGAGACACTTCATCCTCGTTTCTAATTTGTGTTGTTGTCAGCGTCGAGAGGTTCGAGTCCTGGAAGACGCTACATCTCACTGGCGCCCAACTTAAAAACCCACTGGGAGTTTTCTAGGGGGATCTATCGGGAGATCCACAAGAACTCAGCGTTCCGTCTTAATGGTATCTCACTAGATACCATTAAGACGAAACGATACAGAATTATATTTGCATCCTTTGTGAAGTATACAGGAATAGGGTTCAATATTTAGCCAGTGAGAAAGATCACAAGAAAGAATGAAGATGTCAAAATCCAAGATAGTAAAATTGTAGGGCGTAGATGGAATATAGCACATTGGAATTAATGTCACCAGCCAGATTTTGAGATAAATTGATTTTGTTGTTCTCAAACCTTAATCACGAGATCTAACAATGATGTCACTGATCAAAACTAATACACAATCACATCTTTACCTAACTAAACTGGTCATTTAGCAAAACAGTGGGCGCATAGGTATTAGTTACAAAGATATATAGTCAGAAAACGATTATACTGGCTCACTTGCTAACCTTTTTTTCTGTTCAAAGAAACTTTTTGACTAAGAGGATTCAAGAGCAGCTCTTCCAGATGAAATGAATGTTTCCATCCGCGACTGTTTAATGTTGCAAATTATGTTGCAGATTGAAATAGGATTAATGCATAATGCGCACGTTAGTATCACCTTGTTTAAATACTAAAGACTAATGAAGAAGTTTCAATTGATTATTGGAAGATCACAGTCGATATCTTGAAGCAGCTAGAATGAAAAGCAAAAAAAAAGAAACATGTCAAATAAGGTCACGATAAAACCAGGGATTTTGAAGAAATGCAAGTACGTGAAGAAAGCGTCATATTATGACGTAGGCCGCACTTACTGTCACGAATGATGGATCGCGGAGTTCACCTGTAGCGAAGCGATCGTCTGGATAACCGCTTTCGAAACTTACAATTACTACTGGAATAATATTTTCTTTCGTTATGTTATTATAGAGAATCTCAATAGCCCAATAATAACTTTTATAGTACTTACAGGTGGCAAGCAACGTCATCGTGATTAGGATCTAAATGGGTTTGATGCCGATTATTAAAAGATATTATAAATATCCTATGATAATAAAGATATATTTGAACTAAATTGAATTGAATTGTCAATAATCGCAACTGATTTTTATCATTTATGTTGTAATTCAAACTGCGAAAGGAATCGTAATTCTATATTATAAAGTTTCTTTTCGTAAAATATAATGAATATATGTAATGGAAATACAAAACCTTAAAAGTATAGATATGTTGGTACCTAGTTAAATTAAGAAAAAGATTACACACTTGAAGTATAAAATAAAGTTAAAATAATTGGTCAATTGCGAGTCGGTTTCGTGCGCGAAAGTATCCGTACCATAATCTATATGTATAAAATCACGTTTGTTGTATGGTAGGCACTTAAATATTTATTTTATTCTATTTTTAGTATTTACATCATCTGTGCAAATTTCAACTGTCTATTTAGCTGTCACGCACGAATCAAGTGAAATTTTAAAAAAATTTAAAGCTGTAGCATTGTATAACGAAATTTCGTTGTAAACGAAAAGACCACTGACTGGTTGCCAATATACCACACCGCGCAATAAACAAATAATTCCGATTTCTCCCAATCCGAATCCCTTAATAAATATAAATAAAAGCCCGAAGCCCGTATACCCGAAAATGAAAATAAAATATTTCGCGCAAAAATAAAAACAGATAGCAAATAAAATAAATCGATAAATAATTCGAACCGCCGGATAAAATAAAATAAAGATAAATAATATAACCCGTTCCTAAAGACTCCGTCATCCCGTGTAAATAAACAGTTTCGAATAAATAGACCTGTTCCCAAAAACTATAATAAACGTGCCTGGTAAAAATCAAATTAAAACCAAAAAACCCATCAACCCGCGTAAATAAAGTGTCGAATAAATAAACCAGGATCCAGACCCCGTCATTCCGCGTAAATAAGTTTCAGTATCAACCCCGTGTCTTAAATAATAAATAAATACATTGTAAATACATCACACTGGCAAAAATACATATCCGCGATCCCGCGTAAATAAATACTGGGATAAATAAAATGAAGAAATAAATTAATACAAATGCCGACATCCTGGGTATATAATTTGAAAAAAAAAAAGAATTAATTCAAGAAATCGAAAATAGAGTGATATCAGCAACAGATAAAACCGTTGAAGAATTAAGGAAAAAGTTAGTACACATTATCAGAGAGGTAGAAAAGAACAATACCGAAGAAGGAAATAATAAAGAAGATTCACTGCTAGAAGACTTCAAAAAAGCCGAAACTGTCAAGATAGATAATACAAAAGAGCTAAGAAACATGGAAATAATATTCGCGAAATGGAATATATGTTTTGACACGACCGCAGATGTCGTGGAATTCCTTGAAACGGTCGACGAACAAATAAATACAATCCCGAAAAGTAAAGACAAATTATTACCATTAGTTCCTAAACTACTAAAAGGAAAGGCGTTGTTGTGGCTCACAAACAATAGTTTATACTGGAAAACGTGAAAAGAATTTGAAGATGACTTCAAATTATTCTATTTTCCTAGAAATTATGATGCAAATCTCCTGAGCCGTGGTCAGATGAACGCTTTATAGATTATCTCAATCAAATGCAGACACTAATAAGAAGATACGGGACGATGAGCGAATTCGAATCAACCCAAATTATATACAAAAATATAAACCCCAGATTCAAGTATTACATAAAAAGACAAGATTTTACAACTGTAAGGAAATTATTGGCGATGGCGGGAAAATTTAAGAGAGGAAGAAAATAAATCAAAGAAATATCATGAAGAGAAGACTTACCAAATCCAGAATCCGAACAACCGTCCGAGTAATAATTTAGATAGAAACCGTCCAGGAAGGAAACAAACATTATCCGAAAAATACACCCCCGTTATGATGAGAAAACCCATTGTTGGAACTGCAGAAAGCCAAACTATGCTTCCAAAGAATGCACCGCACAAAAAGAAATATTTTGCAGTGGTTGCGGAAAATTAGGCGTTCTGAGCAAGAATTGCTCCAGATACAAGAAAAGGAGCATGCACGTTAGAACAAGACATGAAAAGAGACAACAGAATATTTATGACAGTAAAAAATAAACACCTCCGAATACAAATCATTCATCGACACCGGTTCAACGAATACCTACCAGAACTAAACTTCGCGCTAAATACATTACGACAGGAATCAACAAAATACACACCAGCATTTCTTTTGTTCGGCCGAGAACTAAGAAGACCTGACGATGACAACAATTTCCCAACCCCGCCTTGATAGGACACAATAAGCTGAAAGAGATATACGAACTAGTACACACACACCAAAACAACGCATCCAACGTACAAAAGTACCATTACGATAAAAATAGACGAGATTGGAAACCAAAAATTAACGATTGGGTATGGAAGAAGGAATATCCGTTGTCCGACGCAAACAAGGATTTCTGCGCCAAATTGGCCCCTAAATATGCAGGCCCCTATAAAGATCTAGAACAAAAATCGCCGGTCATATTCAAATTACAAAATCTGACAAATAAAAAGATGTACGTGACCCATGTGAAAGACATAAAAAAATACACAGGACAACAATAACACAATATTACGAGTAGCAACACCATGAGAAAAACAGGAGTAAAATATAGGGTAAGTCTCAAAAACAAAAGGTCAAAAGAAAAAAAACTACCCGCACACCAAATTCACATTCCCATGACTCAAACATAATACGCCAGACCGAGGACATCAGTCGTAATAATCGTCACGCAACAATGTCCTGGAGCAAATACAAGACACAGCCGCGAATATCATATTGGTGATAAAACCAAAACCATCAATGAGCCCCAGATGGATACACAAATAGTAAGACCCAACAGTAAGGCGACCAACACGACCAAGAAAACCACCCACGAGCGGAAAAACAAGGAAATACGAATCAACAGGACCAATTGTACAAAAGTTCGAAAAAGTGAAAATAGGGTTGAACCCAGGACTGGACCTACCAATAGTCTCTGCCACAACAATACCCCCACGCCCCCTATTACCACCCCAATACTCAGTTCCGCGGCACTACTCGCCGCCTTAAACCCGTAACCAGCAACCCCAATACCCACTTCCGTGGCTGTTACAGCCGCTCGCACGGCACTTCCTGCCACCACTATGGAATACAATACCATTAAACTTGACCCCACGACGTTCACCAACACCCAGTGTGACCACCGCACCGTCTCACAGCGACAAACCGCCTCCACTGGTGGAAAACCCAACGACTCCACTGTTGGACAACCCACCGCCTCCACTGGTGAACAACTCAACGCCTCCACTGCCGGACAACCCAACAACCCCACTGTTGGACAACCCACCGCCCCCACTGTTGGACAAACCACCGCCCCCACCGACGGATACACCATTACTACGGGCAGAAACATCGCTCCCAACCACTACATTCTGCGCAGCAACAACCATTGCACCGAAAAAGAAAAAAAGAAGACGCGGCAAGAAGCAGAACAAAGGAAACAGACGAGGCATCGTTCGGTTGCCGCGCTACAAGTGCAAGGAATCTAAACAAGGCCAGTAATTCTTTATTACAATCATACTACATGTGAGAATCCCATTTTAGTCAGATCTTTAAGACGAGATGCAATTTTTCGTTGGTATTTTCTTTTAGTTAAGCTAAGAAAGTTATTGTTTGTTATTTAAAAAAAAAAGACAAGAAAGCCATAATAAAACGACTAAGGAATCAGGGGGCAAGTACCCCGAAGTCTATAATAATTGTAATCATAGCGAATAAGTTACATTGAAAAGAATAAGTAGTCATAAAGCGACAATTTTGTTTATATTTTTCCCGAAACCGTTAGAGGGACAATAAGTTACTTTTTTTCTTTTTTTGACAAGAATAAAACCCCTAGTAGTTAGACTACCGGTAGTTAACGTTAAGTGTTTTAATTTTACTTTCGTTTTTTTTCCGTCCTTACGGTTAGTGTACGAGGCACGTACACTTAGGTATTCCACTCGGGTTACATACTAATTACGTATTTCATACTTTTTACTCAGTCAGCTTTCAACATCCATTCATATCACCCATTTAACATTTTTATATCGGCAATAAATCAAATCAGTGAAAAGTTTAAACTATTTGTTATTTAACATCTTAACATAACGTAAAATCGAAGGTGTATGGTCCTGGACATCTTTGTGGTCCTTCGAGAAACAAAGTTCGGGACCTCGCGCGTGGTGAACCACGTGGCCGTTTAGTGAGGACCTGTAGCGAACCAGTGAATTCTGGAGACTTTGTTCATTGTTGAGTGTAACATTTAGTGTCGGTGCTAGGAAAGCACTTGCACTGGGATTAACAGCTAACAATTAGCAACAACGGTGGGCTAACAGCTCGCCACGCCAGCCGCCGCGGTAAGCAGCCGACACGTGGCTTTGGTAACAGCAGTGGGGGAGGCAGCAGCGCATTCACCACACCCAACAACAACTACAAGTAAGATCTGTCCATTTCTTACTAACAAACAACTGATTTTTATTTAGCCATGGAGGATTTATATACGACTCAGGTTCAAATATATGATGAAATTAACAAATTAGCACGGAACTTCAAAAAGGATAGTCAAGAGAGGAAAACAGTTTGTAAGCGCCGTTTGGAGATTTTAGAACAATATTGGGTAGATTATGAAAACAATCACGACCGAATGACGACGGGAACGAGCCGTACTCATATAGGTATTTTACTGACTCAAAATACGAAAAAACAAAACATCTTTACTCGTACACATCAACAAAACTTCTTTTAATTGAACAACTTAATAAATTAACAACAAAATCGTTGGCAGTATCAGATCAGCAGGGGACAACTTCGCAAGGTAGCGACCGCGAAGAACCCTCGGCAACAACACGTTCGCAAAGTGATAGCGAAAAACATCAAGTTAATCCAAAGAGATCACAGTTTCATGTGGCGGATGATAAAAAAGATTTTCAGGTGAGATCTCAAGGATCTCTTAGCAAACTCGACGAGACGCTTCGGAAACAATAAGCTAATATCAAAGCATTCAACAGAACGGTAGCAAACATTGACGTCGATTCTCTGGCAGATAAGTGGGAATTTGAAGACGCATTGAAGACGTTGCAAACTAGGTGGACGGCTATTGACAACCTACATTGGGAGTTGGATAGTGAATTGAATAGTGAAAATGAAGAATACGACATGATGTACAACCGAAGCTAAAAAACATTAACACCTTGAAGATGGAAATCAACGTAAAACTATGGGCAAACACTCACAGAGACAAAACTTTACCGGTTCTACAAATTCTAGACTTTTTTGGGCAATATAATCATTGTGTTTCCTTTAAGAATCTTTTTCAAGAAGCAATACACAACAATCGCTCCCTCTCTAACGGACAGAAAATGCAATTCCTAAAAAGAAAGGTGAAGGGAGAGGCCGAACGATTAATCCAACATCTAACTATCTCTTCCGAAAATTACGAAGCATGCTGGGAAATATTGAGTCACCGTTTTGACAACAAAAAAATAATATTTACTTCCCATATGAATATTTTGTTAGGGTTACCGACTCTACAGCAACAAACATTAGGTCAAATAAAGAAAATGCATGACGTCACTGTAGAGTGTCTACACGCGATTAAAACTCTACTCATCGATGTTAGTACTTGGGACCCGATTCTTGTACACATACTCTCGCAAAAGTTGGATTCCGATACTTATAGCGAATACATAGAGTCCATCAAAACCCCACGGGAACTTCCAATTTTGCAAGAATTTCTAGACTATCTGGAAACTAAATTTACTCTATCTACTTATCTCTAGAATCATCCCGGAGAAAGCAGGATTTTAAATCATCTCAGTCAAACAACAATAATTCAAACTCTTAGGCGTCAAACAATAAAAAACCTTATTACGCAGTAAATAAAGTTACTAGCCAACAAACTAAAAACACTAACATAAATTCTGCATATAAATGTCCTCTCTGTAAACAAAATCATGGTCTCTATAATTGCGATAAATTTGTTAACATGTCGAACGAAGCTAAATTAAAAACCATTCGTGAATTACAAGTATGTCGAATTACAACATGATGCCTGCACGAAGTCCGCGCATGCATCGAGCTCTAATGCAACACCAGCAAAACCTAGTCCTTCACGACAAAATGAGCACGTAACACTCGCCTCACATATCTCTCAAAATGATTTTTCCGAAATTTTACTAGCAACAGCAAAAGTCAAAGTGTTGGCGGAGGACGGTACTTATCTTGTCATGAGTTATCGCAATTGTCCTTGATTAGTGAACATGCAGCACAACGATTAGGTATTAAAAGAGAACGTTTTAGTGGAACAGTATTCGGAGTAGGACTGTTAGCGCCTTACTGGCGCTAACACTTGCAACACCATGCGGCGGACGGCAACATCGAGACGTAGCTGGCAACCCTATCAGATGAGGAGCGCGGGTGATGTGACACACGCCCGGTCATCGGTCTTCTTGGCTCAACGCTCGCCGCGTATGGTTGTGTCGGTCTATATATTGTAACTTATTAGTACTGAATTTATAGAACATAGATTATAGATTATGATTGTTTAAAGTAATTGAAGTAATAATTAGATATTTCATAAAGTACTAGTGATCATTGTATTGAGCATAACGGTCTATTTAGCAAAAATAAATATGTATGATGTATAACTGTGTCTAATATTTATTTTCTTGATATCAGAAGTGCTGAACGTGCCTGCCCACAAGCGAGGATGCACTTGGAAGTGATCGTCAGGAGAGGAGACAAAGCAACCAAAAACTGTAGTAAGACAGCGTAAAACTGTAAGTCGAATCTTTTTCTTTTCTCATTTAATATTGGGTGTACAACAATGTGAACATGATCAAATTGATATATCTTAAACAAGTGCCACAAAAATTAGTTAAATCAGAATTACACAGATATAATTGTATGGTAACAATACACTGTATAAGTAAGTGCACGTGTTTTTTGCAAAAAGAAGTCCTTGTCTAATATTGGCGTTAGAAAATCATGAAAATGTTTGCAAGATTTAAAAATAAAAATAACGTACGTTACGCAGTTAAGTAGTGTATTGTGCAAACACTGTACTTTTTAACATAGGAAATATTGCAAAATTATACGTTAATGCGATTGGTGGTTTGCTATTCTGAGATTTTACAGTCCATTGTTGGATAATGGCCTTTCGTAATGCCTTTACATTGGCGACGTTTTACACTTTTGCGCTATTTGAAGTTAAAAACTGTGTTGAAAAAAAAATATTTTAGAAGATAATAGGGAATATGCATAAAAAAATGTGTTATCTAACCAGTTTATCCATAAGTATTTAAAAGTAAAGTAATGGCAGTGAAAACAGAATAAAAACTGGTTGAAAAACGAACGAGATGTAACGATTTTACGAAAATGTGTTTATCTTACCCACAAACACTATTTTCTATGGCAAATGTATATAGATGAAATGGACGTTGACGTCACACGTTGGCGTCACCAGTCCATATCGAACTTCTTTCCAATTGTTGAAACTTTAAAGTGTCACAAATTTATCGCTGATTATGATTTTTAATAAATTCTTTTATATTGTTTACCGTGGTTAATAAGAATTTGTTAAGAAATGGGATGGAGTTAAAAAGTTGAGATCATCAGGATCTTCCGTCATCGGGCAGAGTGGCCTCGAATTAAGGACTGCTTCAAGTTGAGCCAACAATGTGCTTTATTCCTCATATGTTAGGTGTTGTTCGCCAATAACTCTCTTTGTATGGTATTTGAGGCTCTTTACAGCTCCTTCCCAGAGACCACCTGCCGAGGCCCATAAGGGAGCGTTGATGTGCTAGGTTATCTGTATCTTCGTTAATTCAGACATGAACTCTTTGTTATCAGTTGTTAATTGTTTAAATTCCTCTTGTAGGATCCTATTTGCTTTTATACAATAAGTCCCCTGGTCGCTATGAATGTGACCTGGTGTTCCCCTTCTGGCCGCCATTCGCCTCAACGCAGCTAGGAAGGTAGATGTGGTCATGTCTGAGACCAGTTCAAGGTGTACAGCCTTTGTAGCCATGCATACAAAGACTGCCACATAACCTTTGAAAGTTTTAATGCCACGACCCTTGTTGCTTTTGATAAAAACGTGACCCGTGTAATCGACTCCAACATGAAAAAATGGTTTTGACGGATTGCTTCGAGAAGGAGGTAGGTCTCCCATGATTTGAGATTTTTTTACAGGATCGTGTCTTCTACAGGTAACGCAGCGATAAAGTTGTTTTTTAATTTCCCGATTACCACCTACTATCCAGTATTTTTGGCGTATAAATGCGGATGTTACGCGGGCTCCACTATGGAAGGTAAGTTTATGTGCGTGCAATATAATCAACTCTGCTAACCGACTGTTTTTATCTTACAGGGTTTTCATGTCGGGATGTATGTTTGCATGTTTAAGTCTCTCGCCTACTCTCACCAGCCCTCAGAGTCTAGGTAAGGGTTTAGATTCAAGATTTTGCTTTTTTTAGAAATGTTTTTGTTTGCTTTTAGACTTATTATTTCCTCTTTATACGCTTCTTTTTGCATGTGCTTAATTATTATGATATTAGCTTCTTTTATTCTTCTGTGTCTAATATTTATTTTCTTGATAGGACATATGAAGAAAAACTAAGGGTTCGATTAACCTAGCCGACCCAGAGTTCTATCAAAGTAGCCCTATTGATTTGCTGCTGGGCGCAGATATTTATTCCGCGATCATGATGGGCGGAATTATCAAAGGCGACAACTCCACACAGCCGATAGCACAACAAACACATCTAGGCTGGCTGCTATGTGGAACCGTCAAAACTTACTATCATTGTAATGTAGTACAATTCTGGGAGATCGAAAACATAAACGAACAAACAAATATAACAAGTAATGAACAAGATTGCGTCGATTACTACAAACAAACAACAAAACGCCTTCCGAACGGGCGCTATGAGGTAAAACTACCCCTATGCGGCGGACATTGAAGCCAAGTTAGGGTCAACTGAACATATTGCGATAGCTCAATTTAAAAATTTGGAAAAGAAATTCAAAAAACAACCAATTTTAGCACGCGAATACAAACAATTTTGAAGCAGCCAAAATCGTGGAGGAGTCATTCTTCATGGATGATTTGGTCCATGGTTGCTCAGATATTAATGAAGGGAAAAACATGATCAAACAACTCCGACTGCTCTTATCATCTGGAGGTTTCAATTTACAAAAATGGTCGTCTAACGAACCTAAACTATTGGAAAATATGAGTGAAAATAATGAACAAGATATATTTAACTTTAAATCCGAAAATCAAAAATATTAGGCCTTGGTTCCAACCAAGGCCTAATATTTTTGAGGTATTTTCGGACCCCAAATCTGATAATTTTATAGTAAAATACGATGTAAAACCTATGTCTGGAAATTTAACAAAACGGAAAATTTTATCTGAAATTTCGAAGTTGTTTGATCCCTTAGGATGGCTAACACCACTTACAACAAAACTAAAAATATTATTTCAAAAAGTTTTCTCTCTAAATCTAGCATGGGATGACGTCATATCTGACGACATAAACAATGAGTGGTGTAAGTTACGAGCAGATATGTTAAACATAAACAACTATTAAGTACCTAGATGGATCGGGTGCGGTAACAACGATAACATTCAACTACACGGGTTTTGTGACGCGTCGCAAAACGCTTACGCTTGTGTCATATACGCCCGGCTAATAAATACAAAACGAATAGTACTTATAGCCGCTAAAAGTAAGTTAGTACTAGTCTCCAAAACAACAAAACCATCATTTTCAATCCCCCAACTAGAACTTTGTGCAGCTCAGTTGCTGTTCAAATTGATGAGAAAGGTCATAGAAAGTTTAAAACAACATAACTTAGAACTTTATGGTTGGAGTGATTCTATGGTTGTTTTAGCATGGTTACAGAGCGATCCTGGACGCTTCAAAAACTTTGTAGCTAACAGAGTGAAGGAAATATTGGAAGTAATTCCGGAAACAGCATGGCGGTATGTAAAATCTAGCGAAAATCCAGCTGATTCAGCGAGCAGAGGTATACTGCCTTCCCAACCTTAAGAAAACACTTTATATTGGCAAGGCCCAGAATTCCTAACAACATTTAAATCAGATGATGGGAGCAACTTAAACCAATATTCAACAGATGAACAGCAAAGAAAAATTAAACAAGTTAACATTGTAACACAAACATCTGATGAAAACTCTTTTATTAACATTTACTTAATAAATATAGTTCGTTATCGCGCGCAATTCGAGTGTTAGCGTGGATAAGGAGATTTTATGATATAAAAACAAAACAAGCAACAATAAATAACATTAAGCGAATTAAAAGAAGCTAATATCATAATAATTAAGCACATGCAAAAAGAAGCGTATAAAGAGGAAATAATAAGTCTAAAAGCAAACAAAAACATTTCTAAAAAAAGCAAAATCTTGAATCTAAACCCTTACCTAGACTCTGAGGGCTGGTGAGAGTAGGCGAGAGACTTAAACATGCAAACATACATCCCGACATGAAAACCCTGTAAGATAAAAACAGTCGGTTAGCAGAGTTGATTATATTGCACGCACATAAACTTACCTTCCATAGTGGAGCCCGCGTAACATCCGCATTTATACGCCAAAAATACTGGATAGTAGGTGGTAATCGGGAAATTAAAAAACAACTTTATCGCTGCGTTACCTGTAGAAGACACGATCCTGTAAAAAAATCTCAAATCATGGGAGACCTACCTCCTTCTCGAAGCAATCCGTCAAAACCATTTTTTCATGTTGGAGTCGATTACACGGGTCACGTTTTTATCAAAAGCAACAAGGGTCGTGGCATTAAAACTTTCAAAGGTTATGTGGCAGTCTTTGTATGCATGGCTACAAAGGCTGTACACCTTGAACTGGTCTCAGACATGACCACATCTACCTTCCTAGCTGCGTTGAGGCGAATGGCGGCCAGAAGGGGAACACCAGGTCACATTTATAGCGACCAGGGGACTTATTGTATAAAAGCAAATAGGATCCTACAAGAGGAATTTAAACAATTAACAACTGATAACAAAGAGTTCATGTCTGAATTAACGAAGATACAGATAACCTGGCACATCAACGCTCCCTTATGGGCCTCGGCAGGTGGTCTCTGGGAAGGAGCTGTAAAGAGCCTCAAATACCATACAAAGAGAGTTATTGGCGAACAACACCTAACATATGAGGAATAAAGCACATTGTTGGCTCAACTTGAAGCAGTCCTTAATTCGAGGCCACTCTGCCCGATGACGGAAGATCCTGATGATCTCAACTTTTTAACTCCATCCCATTTCTTAACAAATGGTCCAACATTAACTATCTATAAAACAGAAAAAGATCTTAGAACCAGGTGGCACTTGACGCAGAAAATATTCGAAGATATTTGGAAGAGATGGAGAAGCGAATATCTTTCACAATTAACAGCACGTAGTAAGTGGAAACAAACAAAACCGAACATAAAACTCAATGACATAGTCATTATACACGATGCAAACCTCCTTGCCGGAAAGTGGGCGCTGGGTAGGGTAGTACAACTACATGCGGGAACAGACGGCAAAGTGCGAGTCGTCACACTTGAAACAAAAAATGGTCTATTAAAACGCCCAATCATAAAAATATCAGTTTTACCAACAAATCTAAAAGAAGAAAAATTAGAAGAATGCAAATAAATTGAGGAAGAAGAGAATGAAAACAATGAACATACAGAAACAAAACCTATTGAAAAGGAAAGAAGAACAAGAAAGAAAACTGATCGATTTTGTTTAGCGACAACATTAACATCCGTACTCTTATTTTTTATGACCTTGTTATCATCAGCTGATTGCAAGTATAACATTACAAGCACATATATCGCACATGCATTTAACCTGTCATCTGTAAGCAGACCGGAATCCGGTCGACATGCATTGTTTTGCTATTGTGTCTGGTATTTTGCACAGACAACAGGTTAATCAGAGATGAATGGAAGCTCGTCGTGTACTACGATTTGACACCCTATTGGGACGGAACAAGAGAGTTTTCTAGAGCACGGGGGTATTTAGAAAACACATGTTTGACGATAAAGGAACATTCACCATGCAATGGAATCATATTACAACTACTATACGGCGAGACGGAATTAGAATACTTTAACGAAATTATTTTAGAACAACATTTTGGTAAAAAACAAGACAAAAACGAGGATTAGTAAACGGAATAGGATATTTAGCAAACACTTTATTTGGAGTTTTAGATAGCCGATTTGCGGAAAAATATAAGGAAGATATCAAACCCATCTAAGCCAACGAAAATCATTTAGCGGAGTTATGGAAAAACCAAACAACAGTAGTAGAAGCAGAGTTCAACTTTTTGAAAATAATTGAAACTATCATGATGAAACAACATAAAGAACTAAACCTCAGGATTAATCACATGGAGAGCTTTGTAAACAATTTGGCAACCGAACTACAAAAGGTTTCCATTGTTAGTGTATTCAGTATGTGCAGCGTTATGTCCAGCAACATCTTAACACACCTCAAGGATATACAAAACATGATATTGGACACCATTACAAACCTTTATCGGGGACACTTTGACCCTCATCTTAACTCCTAACCAATTAAAAAGCGAACTAGATCTGATATCGGGGAAACTACCAAGCAATCTGTCCTTGCCGGTCGATTCTGCTAACCTACCTACATTATATAACCTATTGAGAATTCACGGAAGAATTTCTGAGGAGTACATGATATTTGAGATAAAAATACCACCGATCAGCCGAGATGCCTTCGACGTATTCAGAATTCTACCCATACCTCGAAAATCGGAGAAAAACATGATAACAATTGAACCTGTAACAGAATACGCAGTTATCAACCTCAAGAAAGACTCTTTAATAACTTTAACAGAAAACGATATAAATAAATTCTTGTTTGCATATAAATCCTGAGACACAACTTTGTAAACAAAAACGGCCAATTTACCACATTCAAGATGATGCTACTATATGTGAGACAAATGAAAACTCAAGAACCTGTAAACCTAAAATATCTCCATGCGCTAACAAATGGGAAGAGTTGAACGAACCAAACAAGTATTTTTATTTCTGTTGTAACATATGTGCCATTAGGTTACTATGCGAGGATCAAATGACAGCGTTGCAACTTACAAACGCTGGCCTGCTGATTGTGAGTCACGGGTGTGTTATCAAAACGAAAGATTTTATTGTTTATTCTCACAGACAGATGACTAGCGAATTATATACAAAACTTGATACATTTTCTTTTGAGATAGCTCCGATCAACAATATATTGAACATTGATATTACTCACGAAAACATAACCAGCAATTTGTCCGAAGTAGAAGAAATCTTGAACAACTAGAAAACATTAAAAAACAAATAGTACACCCCGTTAGTTGAATCTGTATCGTATCATGACATACACCACTATGTAGCTATATATGTGGTGGTGGCCGTCATCGCAGCTGTTGGAGTATTTTTTGCCTGGAGGAGGGTGCATCGTCACTCAACGACGTCTGCACAGGAACAGCGCCAGCAGCCGAAAAAACAACAAAGTGACAAGTGTGAAAGCGTAGTGATGTGTGATGTAAAAGAGTTTAGTAGTGAGAAAAGTGAAACAAATTTGCGACCAAGCGGACACGCGCGGAAAATAAAACGAGACAGAGGCACGTCACCAGTGCTCCGATCTGTACAAGTCTTAACGGATGAAAGTAGTAGTTAATAATATCATCTTCTTTCAACAACAAAAACTAACATTTCATTTCGATTTAAACAAATTGTAGTGTATCATCTGTGTAGCACTTTCATTCATTCATTCATACTAACAATTTTTTGTAGAAGAATGATGGAAGGTGGAGTAAGGCTATTACCGAGTGGTACCCCAGGAATGGGAAACGGATTGTTGGGCGTCCGGCAGCTAGGTGGGTCGATGATATCAAGCGGATTGGTGGAAAAAACTGGATAGCTAGGGCTAGGGATAGGATTCAGTGCCGCAGACAAAAGGAGGCTTATGCCCAGCAGTGGGTCGTTGAGAGCTGACGATGATGATGATGATATCGGAAATAAATCAATTCAGTGAAAAGTTTAAACTATCTATTATTTAACATCTTAACGTAAAATCTAAGGTGTATGGTCCTGGACCGTACAGTTAGGAAAAGGGCACAAACATTGCCTTTATATAATAGTAATCTGAACTGAATATGATGTTGTATGTACCATTAGTAAATAGAGATATGAACCCATAAAATCAAACATCAATCATCATCAATACATATAATAAAATCGTAACCGATCGCTGTCTGTACATGGAAGATAAATGAGTAAAAATATTTTTGGGGGCTTTTACCAACGCAATAGAACACAAAACAATGATTTTTAGAATTTTTGTCTGTTTGTCGGTTTGTCTGTTTGTCTGTGCGTTTGTGCACGCTAATCTGAGAAACGGCTGAACCGATTCGTTTGCGGTTTTCATTGAAATATTGTGATAAGTTTCACTTAAAATTTAGTGTTTGTTTTATTTAAATCCGTTCATAAATGAAAAAGTTAAATCAATTTTTAAGAATCACGTCAAACATTTTTGTTCGAAAAACTGTGTTTGTAGACGCTAATCTCAGAAACGGCTGAACAACTTCGGTTGCGATTTTCATTTATGTATTTAAATAAGTTTCACTTAAAATGAAGTGGTTGTTTCATTAAAATCCGTTGATAAATAAAAAAGTTATATCAATTTAAAGAATCACGTCAAAGATTTTTGTTCGAAGATTTGCTATGAAATAAACTGTACAGTAGCATTGGCTAAAACTTTTGTCAATTTTATATTAAGGTTTTTATAAAATAATGAAGTTAATTACCGGCCAAGTGAAGGTCGGGCTCGCGCACAAAGGGCTCCGTCCCGTTATCTATAAAAAATCACGTTTGTTGTACGGGAGCCTCAATTAAATATTTATTTTACTCTATTTTTAGTTGTTATTTCGGCAAGAGAATGACATCATTATGAAAATTTTAACTGTCTAGCTATCACGGTTCATGAGAAACAGCCTGGTGACAGACAGGCAGACGGACGGAAGGACGGACAGCGGAGTCTTAGTAACAGGGTCCCGATTTTAGCCTTCGGGTACGGAATACGGAACCCTAAAATTTACTATTTTGATGTTTTCGGAGTGATTTTATTAGTTTTTTTGGTCACCGATAGATGGCGCTGTTAAAAATACACAGAACCTAGGGCCACAAGACCCAACGCCATGAAACGGCCATTTTTAGCATGATTGTGGGCGCGAAAATGGAAAAAGGAATCAAAATAGGAAGTATTAGGTTAGGCGCAGGGGATGTCCTCTGACTAAAGCATAGGGTGCAGTGAGTGAGTCACGGACCACCATAGCGGTCGCCGCGCCGGGGCTGGCCCATAGTGGCTGAGAGGTAACACCGCGGAGTTTTTAGTGGTAAACGCCACATAACCATACCGGTCTCCCGTTACTGGCAAGGTGTCCGAAGGGATTTTTTCCGCGCAAAAGAGGCGCAACTGCTGCCTCCATGACGTGGGCCAGTCGGGCGATGGGAACGGGATTCCGTCGCTCCACAAATACGGTCCTCTAGGTTGAAAGGAGCATTTGTGTCAACACGCGTCTTTACCCTAGCGGATAAAATTGAAGGCCGATGTACCACCGCGCAGGCCACTCAGACTCCTCTCGATAACTGAGAGAGTACCTCGAATGAGCTCAGCCGAAGCCGCTGATAAGCGGTCGCCGTATACCAGGTCTTTGGAGCAAGATTTAGCACACGGCCTTGGCAAAAGCGGTAACGCCGTTATGTCACCATGAGTTTTTTTGTGAGTGAGAGCCATAACCGTCCGATTTCCTGTGGCCGAAAGGCACCTATTCCTCACGTAAGAAGAAAGGTTAGGGAAAAAAGGTTAGGTTAAATTGAGGTTAGGCACTGCAATAAAAATGTGTGGAACACCCATACCAAGACTACTTAGTATTGTGACCTCCTTCCCTGGGGAACGAAAGATCATGGTCATTTTTCAGTTCTCCAAACCTCTAAACAGCCGTATAGGACGCCCTACCCGAGAAACTCTTCAAACGGAGGTTCTTAGTGAACACTAAGCAGACATTGATCTCAGAGAACACTAACTTCCTACCATCCTTGAATCTCTACTGGTAAAATGTGCCGAGATACTGGCACGTAAAATACCTAGAGGTATCTTAAGTTTGGCAGATGCCTCAGCTTGAAAGTCCACATCAAAAGAATGGTGACGATAGTGAAGATGGCCCGGGGGAAGCTCTATCCAGTACTTTCCGCTCGCTTCCAGCTTCGGACGCGGCTCATGATTAAGGCGATCTTAAGAAAATCTATGTTTGAGGTCACTTGAGGAACGCCGTCATCTGTCGGGACTCAAAGTAGAAATGCGTATTTCTCGACTTTTATCTCCCGCCTAGCGAAAGACATATTTGACAAGGCTTACCATTGCACCGCCACATCGGGAGGGCGGGAAAGAGGGGGAGATACGTATAGACGGTGGCAGCAGTCCGCTGCAGAGAGCTACAACAGATTAGTGCTGTGGGAACTCACGCCAAAAGACGGAAGATGAATTAAAATTTACCACTAAAAACTCCGGGGTAAGGGCTAAAAGCCCCGGCGCGGCTACCACTATGGTGGTCCATGACTTGCTCACAGCACCCTATGCTTTAGTCAGAGGACATCCCCTGTGCCTAACCTAACCTATTAAGTACTTCCTATTTTGATTCCTTTTTCCATTTTCGCGCCCACAATCATGCTAAGAATCGCCGTTTGGTGGCGTTGGGTCTTGCGGCCCTAGGCTCTGTGTATTTTTAACAGCGCCATTTATTGGTGACCAAAAAAAACTAATAAAAAAACTCCGAAAACATCGAAATAGTAAATTTTTAGGGTTCCGTATTCCGTACCGAAGGCTAAAATCGGGACCTTGTTACTAAGACTCCGCTATCCGTCCTTCCGTCCGTCTGTCACCAAGCTGTATCTCATGAACCGTGATAGCCAGACAGTTGAAATTTTCAAGGATGATGTATTTCTCTTGCCGATATAATAACTAAAAATAGAGTAAAATAAATATTTAATTGAGGCTCCCGTACAACAAACTTGATTTTTTATAGATAATGGGACGGAACCCTTTGTGCGCGAGTCCGACTCTCACTTGGCCGGTTATTAACTTTATTATTTCATAAAAACCGTATATAAAATTAACAAAAGTTTTAGCCAATGCTACCGTACAGTTTATTTCATAGCAAATTTTCGAACAAAAATCTTTGACGTGATTCTTTAAATTGATATAACTTTTTTATTTATCAACGGATTTCAATGAAACAACCACTAAATTTTAAGTGAAACTTATCAAAATACATAATTGAAAATCGCAACCGAAGTTGTTCAGCCGTTTCTGAGATAAGCGTGCACAAACACAGTTTTTCGAACAAAAATGGTTGACGTGATTCTTTAAAATTGATGTAACTTTTTTATTTATGAACGGATTTAAATGAAACAAACACTTAATTTTAAGTGAAGCTTATCACAATATTTCAGTGAAAACCGCAAACGAATTATTTTAGCCGTTTCTCAGATTAGCGTGCACAAACGCACAGACAAACAGACAAACAGATAAACCGACAAACAGACAAACAGACAAAAATTCTAAAAATTATTGTTTTGTGTTCTATTGCGTTGGTAAAAGCCCCAAAAAATATTTTTACTCATTTATCTTCCATGTACAGACAGCGAGCGGTTACGATTTTATTATATGTATTGATTATATGTATTGATGATGATATAAATCATTGCTTTACAAATGAAAAACATTCAATCAAAAACAGTCTTAGTGGTTAAAAGGATGAAATTCGTTAAACAATCTCAAACTTTACAATTGAGTAGAATATGTCCAGATGAAAAAGTAGATGTTTTCCGA
This sequence comes from Acrobasis consociella, assembly GCA_963555685.1. Taxonomy (NCBI): domain Eukaryota; kingdom Metazoa; phylum Arthropoda; class Insecta; order Lepidoptera; family Pyralidae; genus Acrobasis; species Acrobasis consociella. The sequence continues at coordinate 12,075,162 of OY743125.1, read as the reverse complement.
CATGGTGACCTTTTACCTAATACTATTCGATGTATTATTTGCGGTCCCTCGAATTGTGGGAAAACCAACGTAATCATAGGTCTCCTTTTACATGAAAATGGTTTACGTTTTAAAAACGTTTATCTTTATTCAAAAACATTGTATCAACCGAAATATGTGTTTTTAGAAAATGTTCTTAATTTAGTGCCAGATGTGTCGTTTCTAAAATATAAAGATAATGAACTTGTTTTAAGTCCTCACGATGCAAAACCACACTCCATAATAATATTTGATGACGTTGCATGTGAGAACCAGTCCAATATGAGAGATTATTTTGCAATGGGCCGACATAAATTTATTGACTGTTTTTACTTGAATCAAACGTACAGTAAGATATCTAAGACAATGCAAATCTTTTAATATTATTCAAACAGGATGATGTAAACCTCAATCATGTATATGATGAACACGTTAATACCGACATGTCATGGTCTGAGTTTCGAGAAATGTGTTCAAAAGTATGGAGCGAACCCTATAACTATTTGGTAATTAGTAAAGATAGTAAAAAGAACGAAGGCTGTTACAGGAAGAATTTCGATACTTTTATCACGTTCGACGAGGAAAAAAATACGAGCATATAAGAAGATTTATTTGAAAAACATCTTCAGTCGAACTATTACCGTATTAAGAAAATAACGTATATTCATCAAGCCTAAAGTGGAAAAAGAGTTGAAGACTCAGATAGTTAAAATAGCAGAAGCTGTTAAAAATAAAATCAAAGATATGAAAACTATGGATTTCTACAATGAAAATGTTTTAAATACAGTTTTTAGACCTGTTACTGACCCGATGCAACAGTTGATTAAGGATGTGAACCATCCAATTAAATCAAAAGAAAAGGATGACGTTGTAAAAAATTATTTTGTAAAAGAGCAAATTCCATCGCCTGAATCGCAATTCCACAAAACTCTTATGAACCAAATTTCCCCACAAAATTATTCTGAAGATGATTCTGATGAAAATAATAGTTTAGAAAAATCAGTAGACTCAAACAATACAAATACCAGTAACATATCGTATAAAAGCATTGAGTCAATACCTAGCCCTAGTCAAAATACTTCGTCCTGGTCACTTTCCTCCGAAATATTTAAAGATGTTCCATTCGGCGTTAGACGAGAACGAGGTAAATTAATGTTGGGTTCAGCACGTGTGCTTATAAATGATCAAATTATATCTGTAGCAGGACGTGATTATCAAGTAACGCCAGGGTTGCGGGAATTATTGTTGAAAAAGGTACCTAATTTGGAAGTGGTGACTGAAAATGATTGTCAAGAATATAAGAGCATGTTAATAGACACAAATGCTCACCGACGAGACCTTGATCCCACTAAACCAATTAAATCTAATAAAGGACGGAAGTACTTGCACATCATTAAACCACTTTTTAGACTGCGAAAGCCTTCAACATCTTCTGTCAGTAATGCTGATGATATTAGCTCAGGAGAGGGTTTGATACTTAAAAAGAAGTTAAAAAAAAATACTGATTACATCTACTGGGATGATCCTAATGAATTAGTAGAAAGGTTAAAGTTATTAATAGCATCTAAAGATGCTGGAAACACTGGTCTGGATAATGAAATAATTTCAATCATAGAAGAACTACGTGAAAATGGTAGTATAAATTAATATCAACACATCCTATTAGATCATTTATTATTTCACCGCGATCGGCTTGAGTACAAAATGAATATTGATAAATTTGGCCACCATGTTCATAAAAGACTTCGTTTGTCAGAAATACTAGATTGTTCAACTAATCACCTAGTTAGATCGGAAACTGGGGATTTTGATTTACAATCATCTCGATTAAGAGGAGTTCAAGAACCTGTAGCACATGATGATGCGGTGAACAAAAAATATGTTGATAAAAAGATCGCTGATGAAATTACTGCTTTTGTAAATACAATAAAAAAGGATGTAAGAAATAATCTCATTCAGTTCGAAAAAAAGTTTTATACTAAAGACTACATCGATAAAATTATTAAACAAAATGGAAAAACACCAAGTGGTATATGAAATTCATAGATCGGCACGCAGAAATTTTGATCGTCGTAATGTGATCTTGAAAGGGATAGACGACTTATGGCAAGCTGACCTGGCTGATTTTCAATCATTAAAAAAGTATAATAATGGATACACTTACATTTTAACTGTCATTGATGGTTTCTCAAAATATGCTTGGATGATTCCTTTGAAAACTAAATCAAAAAAAGAGGTTGTTAACGCATTTACTCAAATCATAAGGACAGTGGACGTATCCCTAAAAATCTACAAACTGACAGAGGTACAGAGTTTTATAATGATGAATTTAAAAGACAAATGCAGTTAATGAAGATTAACCACTATTCATCATTTTCAACAAAAAAAGCTTCAATCGTAGAAAGATTAATCAGAACATTGAAGATTAAATTATACAAATGTTTCAGTTATAATGGTAACTATAAATGGATAGGAAAAACTTTGAATAACGTTTTGTTCTCATATAAAAATCAAAAACATAGCGTCACGAAGATTAAACCAAAAGACGTAAATGCAAAAAATGAAAACCTAGTAAACCATAACATTAAAAAATTTCAGGAGAAACAATGCAAATCAATCAAAAATAAATTTAAAATAGGTGATCACGTTAGAATAAGTAAATACAAGAGTACTTTTGCGAAAGGTTTCACAGCTAATTGGTCTACAGAAATTTTCATAATTAAAATGGTTAATAATACTAAACCAGTTACTTATTTAATACAAGATCAACTAAAACAAAATATATTAGGTTCATTTTATTAAGAAGAGTTACAAAAAGCGAAGTATCCAAATATATACTTAATTGAAAAAATTATAAGGAAAAAAGGTAATAATTTGTTTGTCAAATGGTTAGGACTTCCTGATGAAGAAAACAGTTGGATAGATAGAAATTCTATTGTGTCATAATACATATAAGTGTTAGCATCTTATACTTGGCTCATTATATAACAAGAAATAAAAGGAGGTGGACTTATCAATAATTTGATAAATAATATCCCGTTTGAGCTTCACTTACCATGAGAAAAGTTGGCATCGTGGATAGTTAACAAAGTTATGAAAGCAAAATTAAAATCAGGTGCTGGGGTGAAAAAATTTAAAACCATTGTGTCAAAAGTGCGTTTACATATAAAGAAACTAAAATCAAAGGATAACAAAACTGCTATTAAACATGCTTGTGAAGCGACAAAAAAATTTATTCCTAAAACATGTCAAGTTCGTATACCGAAAATAATACCAATCCCTAAAACAAGAGGGATTTTACCCCTGATACCAATTTTTGCGGGTTTATCAGCGCTAGGCGCTTTAGCAGGAGGTGCTGCTGGTATAGCTCAAACCATAAATGATTGTAAAACCGCTCAACAGTATTTACGTAAATCTGAACGTCATATCAAAACCATAGAGGCTATTGCCATAGGGAAAGGATTTTATCTTAACCGTATAAAAAAGGAAGCGGGTTATTAGTGAAATCTACAAAAAACTAATTAACAGGCTACCCAAACGTGCACTTGATATTATTAAATACACACATACAGTGAATTGATATTATTAAATACACTTAAAATATCCCATATTTTCGAGGTGTGTTCGAGAACTTAGACAGTTGTAATAATGTTGGAACTCATTGGGTAGCCTTTGCTAAAATAAATAATTATTGTGAATATTTCGATAGTTTTGGTAACTTAAGACCACCCAAAGAATTGGTCAAATATTTAAATGTTAGTGATATACATTATAATTATACTAGATTTCAAAACTTTGATACTGTTAATTGTGGTCATTTGTGTATACAATTTTTGCAAGACTTTTGGTGTAAATATAGTATATAATAATTATTACGTTTGAATAAAACATCATTCTAAAAATGTCTTTCACTCTGTCCATAACTGGAAACAGCTCAATACTAACATCGAACTATTCCCCTCCACTGGAACTCGATGGCCAATATGAATGCTCTCTTTTACACTTCTCTACATTTAATTCTATACCAAATATTATTAAAACAAATAATAAATTTTATTATGGCACTGACGAAGTGGTTGAAATTCCTGAGGGAGCATATGAACTCCAAGACATAAGTGAGTTTATACAATCAAAAGTAAACAATTGTGTTTTCAAGTTATTGTGCAACAATAACACATTGAGGCTCTCGATATTCTGCTCTAAAGATATTCATTTCGAAAAACCAAATTCTATTGGGCCTTTATTAGGTTACGGTAAAACTTTCCTGATAAAGGATAAATGGTTTAACTCCCCACTCCCAGTGAACATTCTACCTACAACCGTGCTTCGGGTTGAATGTGATATTACTGAAAGTTCCTATATTAATGAAAAATCAAGTCATATAATTCACGAATTCGCTTTGAATGCACCTCCTGGCTACAGAATAATAGAAATTCCAAAAAATACTATATATTTTCCAGTGAACAGAAGCACGGTGAATAGTATAAATATCAGAATATTGGACATTAAAAACAATTTAATACATTTTCGCGGAGAGGAAGTGCAATTGTACTTACATTTAAAGAAAATATGATTGACTACAATAAATACTCGACTTCATCTTTTAAAAAGATTAGTACCCATCAAGCAATCAAGAAGACCACACATACTCGTGATAAAAAAAAGAAATTAACAGCTGTCAATATACATTTTCTTAAATCAATTGGATTGCTAAAATGAGTATTTTAAATATAGCTAGCACCCCTGTTTATGACAACTCTATAGACAGTATAGAAATTCATTCATACAAGCCGTACATAACTACTTTTAATAGAAATGATGAAATTCGGATACCCATAAACCAACAAGATTTATATGTGCTTCCATGTGCAAGTACCTTATATGTTGAAGCTGTAGTCAATGTTATCAAAGGGGAGAAGAGGGAAGCAGTTCCAGTAGTACAGTTTACAAACAACCCTCTTCTTTTCTTTTTTCAAGATATAAGATATGAATTAAATGGTGTTGAAATAGACAAAGTGAAGAATGCTGGTATAACTACAACTATGAAAGCATTGGTATCTATGAACGAAGCTGAGTCGAAGGTATCCAAGTATTGATATAAAAAAGATTGTTTGGCGCATGCCTCACGTTAAAGTATCGGATAGAGAAAGAATTAATTTACTTAAAATACTCGAAAAAGACAGATCCATTCAATTAGTGTATAGAAACTGGGACCTTTATGAGTACCCTTTGCTACCGAAGACTACAAAACACACCTGGTCAATTAAAACTTCGTCACAAATTGAAAAACCTAGATATGTTATTTTAGGTTTACAAACAAACAGAAAAAACAATGGGATGAATGATATGTCTCGGTTCGATCACTGTGATATTCGCGATGTCAAAGTTTTTTTAAACTCTACATATTACCCATACGAAAGTTATAATACCAACTTTCCAAAACATAACTATGCACTAATATACGAACAATATGTTAACTTTCAGCAGTCTTATTATAACCGTCCATGCAACTCCTTGTTGAGTGCTCAAGATTTTAAAAATATTGCACCATTATATGTGATAGATTGTTCTAGACAGAACGATAATATCAAATCAGGGCCGGTAATCAACATTTGTCTTGAATTAGAGTGCAATAGAGAGATACCAGGGGCCTTACTATGAACTTTATCAAAAACATGATGGATTAGTTCCGTTTTGATTCAAGCTTATAATAATATTGTTTCAAATCGCACCATGAGCTCTTAAAACAAGATTGTTATATTCCTGCTTAGAGATGTGACAGAACGAATGAATGAGAGTGAGATAACGCTATGTGTTTTGTATAAATCCATCCCGTTCTTGAGCCCGATGGACGTCACTTAGCAATATTAAAACAATATTACTTTAATGTTGTATTTTCTAGCAGTTTTGTTGACGTCACACTAAATCATTCACTCTAATGCGTACCATGAGCTCCTATTCGAGTCTTAGCAGTATTGTTTTACTGTCAAATTAGCAGTCTTGAAAAAGTTGGTCGGTGGCCGCGGAAACAAAACTTTTATCAACAATCCGGAGTCTTATAATGCAAATATATATAGAAAAAAAAGAAGAATGTACCCAAAGACTTAACATTTTTAATGTATCAGCTACTTATCTTTTTGCGCTTAATATGAAAATCGATTGAGAGAATGGGCGAGAATCTGAATCATGTCAAAAGACTTATTCCCTTTTTCAAGACTGATCTATGGGTATTGCGGCAATATCCTACTAATATGTAAAAGTGAGTTTGTATATTTGTTTGTTTGTTAACTCTTCACGCTAAAACTACTGAACGGATTTAGATGAAATTTGGTATGGTCTCAAACTATATAGTTTGAGACTCGGGGAAGGACATAGGGTACTCTTTATCCCGAAATTCCCACGGGGAGCGAAACCCGCGGGTACAGCTAGTAGGTAATATTTTATATATATACATTTACTAGCTGTACCCGCGGGCTTCGCTCCCCGTCCTTTATATCCTTTCCCGAGTCTCAAACTATATCCATACCAAATTTCATCCAAATCCGTTCAGTAGTTTAAGTGTGAAGAAATAACAAACAAACAAACAAATATACAAACTCACTTTCGCATTTATAATATTAGTAGGAAGTAGGATAGGATAGTAGGATTCTTATGTTATAGTGCCGCAATACCCTACTGTACCTATAATATTAGACCCGGTCAACCCCGTTAGCCACTACTTTTACTACGGAGACCTTTTGTTTCGTGTAACAATACCCTATGCGTTACAACTCAGATAACGTTTGTATTCCATTAGCTTTTCTTACCATACGCTATAAACACACCTAGAATATTTTAACGTACCTACTAGTATATTTATGTAAGTACGTTAACTAATAAGACCCTGTCTCAATAATGTAGAAGAAAAGAACGTTCCTTTTAAATAATTTTATTGAAAGCAATCACGAATGGGTCTGAATTCTTTATTATACAAAAGGACCCAAAAAATACAAAAAAAAAATTATTTTCAAGCTTAACAAGTCAAAACTTTTGAACACAATCATTGATATTATTGCATAGGTATACAAATTCAATTCATTGAATTGCTCGGCGGGTCTGGAAAGCCATTGACGAAGTCCTGAAAAAAAAAACAAATATAAATAATTCATGCGAATGTATCACTACAAATCACAAGTTTCAAGAAATTTACCTCAATAATATTAACATAAAGAAATATTACTTTGTATAACTTTTATTAGCCATAATTATGGTAAAATCTGATTTACTTTTATTCAAAGAAAATATATAAATGTCGACATGACATTTTATATGGCTGCGGATTGCGGTTACCAAAGAGAATATAATATCACTCACTACCTACATGGTTTGGTATAAAACCATTCCATATTACGCTCACAAATGTAATACCGTTTCAAATTTTAATTGATTGCCTTTTAAAAATATAATAACGGATATTTTATAAAAACAAATAAGGTTTTAATTTCGTACACATTTTGTTACATAATACAGTGCTCTTTCACATTTTTTTTTTAATAAAATAAATATTTTGAAAGACTTCCATAAGAATTAAATGGAACGCCGCGCAAAACAGTGATGGAGCTATACGAAATAATATAGCGCTATCTCACTTTCACAATTGTTTGGGAATAGACATATCATTCGTTCTTTCACATCACTTAGCAGGAAAGAAATAATCTTACTTTTAAAGTTCATGGTACGATTCGAAACAATGTTATTACAAGCTTGAAACAAAACGGACCTAAACCATCATGATTTTTCTGTCAAGCCCATGATAACGCCCCAGACAAGGATATTCCCTCGATTGTCTTTAACGATTTCACATTTTTCTACTTTTGCTTATGCAATCCCTGTTTATATAATGAATATCGCCACTCAATCGACTATAAAAACTAGTGAACTCGCACAGATTTATCAGTAGAAGCTCCATTGGAGCAATCACAGAACCTACAACAACCTTTGATTGTAACTAGTTAGGATTACGAATAGAAATGAAGAAAAAATATGGATCTAAAGAAATTGTACCCAGAGCCGTAAAATTATTTAAAAAAAAAACAGACCACCATTTTGATTGCTTCTTTGACGTTAAAACAATACTGCTAAGATTGCGGCCATACCTTCGTAGCATGACCCTGTTAAGAAACCCAGATAAAGTTATGTCGCTCGTCGGAAAAATACCATCTCGCTCGTTATTATTGCGTAGAGCAAGATAGTGAAACGAAGTTAACGAATGATAGTGCTCGATAAACACTGTCACCAAAGATGGTACTCCTGCTGGTACGCTATTGAGTGAATGATTTGATGTGACGTCACAAAATTGCTAGCAAATACAATATTAAAGTAATAGTACTTTAATGTTGTTTTCTATTGGTCATGGTACGAATTGACAAAGTAATATTAAAACAAGACTGCTATGAGGTCGTGGTAAGGCCCCTGATCACACAACAGCATATTGTCTCATTCTGAATGACTGTATAGTCGAATATAGACCTCTAAGCAACATTGTTCGTAAAATATCATGAACTCGATTATTTTCGTGGATATTTAAGGATTCAAGGATTGCTATAATAAATTTATAATCAAAGAGTTTGCAGTATCTACTGAAGAGTTCACTCAAGTTTTTTTAATCAAACCTCCATATGCATATACTACATTAACTACGGTAGAAAAACGAGCCGTTCAGTATTTAGAGCGAACTCGTGGGATCCGATGGTCAGAAGGACATATAGACCCAAGAGAATTTGTAAGGATTGTTAAACCAATAATGCAAAACAAAACTATTGTAATGAAAGGTCTCGAGAAACAGAAATGGTTAATTGAACTGTGCGACAATTGTGTTTTAATCGACATAGAAGACAGAGGATGTCCAAATTTTTTTACTTTATATAAAACTTATTGCAAAAATGAACGTTTTTTTAACTGTTTAAGTCATAATAATTACTGTGCACTAAAAAATGTAATATGTATAAAGAAATGGTACTTAGAAAATATTTAGTTTTGTAATGCTTCGTAATTTAAAATCAAGTTTTTTAGAATGTTTTATATATAAAAAAATGTGATAGAAAATAGTGTATTTTATAAATTTTATTTGTAAATTAATTTTATGTTTATGAACAATAAAAAAAACCAAGATAAATTTATACCTTTTTTTATTTCTTTGTTAATAAATTCTACAGTAAAATTCAAAGTTATTATAAACAAAATATTTATTTTAATTTATATCATTTTCATTAATACATACATCACTAAAGTATCATGAAATTAAGTTATAATCGAGATATAGTATAATCTATAATGACTTTATTTATTATTATTTTTTCAACGAAGCTTAAAACAGAATAGCTATAAATTTAAAAACGATATAAAACAAAATACATTTTAATAAACAAACTTCATACATTTATATTAGAAATAATCATTAGCTAATTTTTTTGATATTTTATTTATCACGTTTTCAGTAAGGTCCATAATTTCATCAATTGAGTCTTTTAACACGTACCGCACGTTGAACACTAATTTTTCGGAAACATCACACTGTGCACTATTTTGGCTGGAGCTATCGTTATCTAAGTCATACACTTGAATTGAGATCACTTTCTTAGGTTTAATTCGTTCCTTTCTTATTACATAAGACGAAGAAGACAATTCCCCGCGTTTCTTCAACTTTTCTTGCTGTTTCTTTCTCTCAGCAACAGCAGCAGCAACAGTTCTGTTATTTAAGATCTCTTCATAATACTCGTCGACACCCGCATAAGGCCCTTGCGCGTCTTGGGAATAAAGTGCGATAGTTTCTTGAGAATCAGACATCATCTATAAAGAAATAAATTATGATTTAGTATAAGTTTGAAATACAATTATCTTAAATAACAATATTAGTAGCACATCACAAACACAATTCTCACCATAAAAAGTCGTCTGCTTTAACTATATTAATTCTGCAAAATATAATTGTAATGTGTTAGCACGGGCTGCAACAGTGCGAGTGATGTAAAATTAGGTAATTATTTGATATTGTAGGTAACTACGTGTGGAGAATACACGTGCGCTGACTCGGCTAAAAGAGACGATCATGTCGAGACAAGAACGAGCGCCAATGCGTTACATCGCTCGCACTACTTACTTTTATCATTCAAAATATTTTGTTCTCATAAAAGAATTATATTTTATTGTGAAAGATAATATTTACAATGAAATGTCAGATTATTACTTACTAAAACGTTTATTTTCATAAATAAACACATAGTCTTAAAATTAAATAAGCAACAATTAAAAATAAAAGCAACATTACTGTTTTAACTTTAAATTTATATAAAGTAAAAAAAATATACAAAAATATAAAAAGAAATTATAAGCACGAAATTAAATTTTAAAACACATTTTGGGAACATGGTTATTGAATTAATTTGGATCATTATCCAACTTTTGTTTGCATTAATAAACCAGTCGCGTCAAAAAACAATATCAAAATAGGCTTGATTTATGTCCCCAAGATAATGTTGATATTTTGTCTTTGAGAACAATACGCTTATCATCATTGGAAGATAAAGCAATCTTGTTTACAGCTTGAGTAAAGACCTCGTGTTTCAAAGATTTAAAAATTATGTGTTTTCGCCGTAGTAGTTTATTACGCAATAACACTTCATTATAGTCTTTCATACTCAACTTTCCAATAACGGATTTCCGAATACCTTTTGCCTTTTTAAGTTCACAGTTTTCAGTTTTTATACAATACAGCTTAGACCGTAACCCAACATAAGTCACAACTTCTGAAAATTCATCTTTCATCAGTCCAGGAATCTTTTTATTTTTAGGAATAATACCGTATTTATTACTACTATCATAATTACTTGTATCAAAATAAGTCTCGAAATGATCTTTTATATCTTTGTATACATCATCTGTTTCTATTGAATATAAAAAACTATCCGTATCGGTATAACATAATTTTAATCGTGAATCATATTTAGGCTTCATTACGGAGTAATGAAAATCATACATATGATTTTTTGATATTTCTAAAACTGTAAATCCAATATAGATGGGCTTATCTAATATCACTGAATCTCGCTTCATTTGAATAGCTACAAAATTCTCTGAAAAAGCCGTAGAACTGTGAAAATTAAGATTAGATATCAATTGTTCTGCGGTATAATGTTTTTTTGTTACGTTTTTCATATCACGCCATCGGTTGACTAAATGCACATCTAATCTATTTTCTGTATTTTCTAAAGTCTTTCCAAAAATTGAATTATTTAATAATTTAAAAAAATCTTGTTCAAATGTTGACTGTGCCTTTTGTCGTAGTTTAGTATTTAAATCAATATACTGTTTTAAAAACGGGCTTTGTTTGAATTTGATTACTCTATGAATTTTATGTAATATCAACCCATGTTGTATGCATGTTTTTAAATGAACGTAATGAATCACATACTTAAATTTGTGGTACAAGTTAGGGATTAACTTAGGTATCTTAGATCCCGGTGGAGCGAACTTTTGAGTACAAAATGGAAGATCATTATGAAGATCGTGAAGATTTTCGGGATAGTATAAATCGACTTCTAGGATATATCCGTACACTGAATCATTAGGTACTTTAAGAATATTTAATTTATTGATATCGATATCATCCAGAAATTCAAAATTGGAATATGGTAAATGAGAACACATTGCATAACCATATAAATTATTACAATCAATGTACAATAAATAATTATGGGGTATAGTTGGATCATACTGTGGTATATATTTATTGTTTGCCTCGCAGTATTTATTAGAGCAAAGACAAACACCCCCACGAATACCTTTCTGAATCATTCTAATCATTTCTAAATCCTCCATGAGTTCTAATTTTACTTTTGTTTTTAGTAACATGGCATCAAAAGATAGAGCTGGTGATGTTAAGTAAAAAGCACTGTCTAGTTGATATGTGTATTTGCACATCTTGCGGAATTTTTCAAAAATATCAGCTAGTAAGAGTACATCTGTCTTTAGATATAAATCAGTATATTCACCCATGTCTTTCAAACGAAAAACGCTCCAAATTTTTTGAGCGTGAGAATATTCGGATTCCGCGATAATACTATCAGATAAAGCATTATAAAAACAATCACGAGGAGGTAGCTTTTTTTCCTCGTAACTGCTCCAATTTGTCATATACTAATACGGGTAGACACCTTTTCGAGTTAACATGTCAAAATGTTCTTTTTTTGGGAAAAAATTAGATAAATGAACAAAGTCGTTGGTATTTAAAGTGTCGGCAAGTTTCTCTAAACTAGTACTTAAAAAATTAAATGAATCGACGAATCGAACGGGTACAAATTCTTTTACACCTACTTGAAAAAAAATTGTGGATGATACGTAATTTTCTTAAGTTTTTGCTATTACGCTTATGTTACCCGGTGATTCTCCCAATTGCCTTATAAACAAGTGACTGTCATATCCGGATAAATTGTGAAAAAATATTGGAACGAATTTCGGTAAGCGAAATTTTAAGTTGTAATATGAATGGGCCGCACCTCGGTATTGTCCTGTTAAGTGACAGTGGTCCCTAACTTTATCATCAAATAATAATCCATCGCAAAGAAAACAGTACTTCGATTCATTGAATTTGTTTTGTTCTTCTGACGTCAATTTTTTCATTGGAATGGTATTCTTTAGTATGTTATAAATATTAATTGTATCGTTACGAAGATTTTCTACAAATTTTTCGACACAATCTTGCCCGCGATACGTGACATATTTATTAAGTGAAGCATCGTATGAACAAACTATGTAATATGCAAACGCTGAAGGTAAATGCCTTTGTAATATAGTCGTACAAGTGGAATTGGACTTCATAGTGCTTGCAGCTGGTTCTAATAAGGATTCGAAATCCGCGTATATGACGAAAGGCACATATTGCATTCTCTCGTAATGTTTAAATTGGATAATGCTTCCAGGATCAGGCAACACAGTTTTTACCCCACCACAAGTATGTTCACATAATTTATTTTCACTATGAAAAAAGTTTAGGCAATCGTCACAAAAAAACTTTGCCGTGATGCTTCGTTAGTTGTTTTTTGAGTAATTTACCTAGATCTTTCACTAAACAAAAATGTTTACACTCTTTTTTTTCTATTTGTAACAAATTGATGTGGTGTTTTTTTTTACGTTTAGTTTTGTATAGAGGTCCTACAATTTCTGAATTATTTGACAGACCATAAACGTTAACATTAATATTGCAATTGTTTTTTCAAATATTTTGATATCCTGAATTCCTACCGGAAATGTCATATTATCCGTATTTAGTATATTTTTGAAATGCGGATATGAAGATACCCTCTGAGCATTTTTTTTGGCAGGGTACAATGCCGCTACTTTACACCACAAAAAACAGAAAGAATCATTATTTTTTATATTAATGCATGCTCGTTTCGTTTTAACACATTTAGGTAGATCAATAAATTTTGATGCTCTGATAGGATTATACTTGTTAATATTAACTTCCAAATATAAGTTTCTCAGAAAAGCCCATCCACTATCTTTTTGCTGAAAATCATCTATATTTGATATTAAGGTATTAATTATTTTTGAATATACATCCCTAAAATCAAAATTTTGATGTAATACTATATTTTCAGTAGCAAATGATTTTATTTCGGAGGTGTCGTTATTTGGAAGAGTGAATTCAGCAAAAAACTCAAAATTATTTTTTATGGAAATGAAAGTTTTTAATCTAGCGAGAAGTAATTCTTGCACGCGTCGTCCTATCCTACCAAGGAAGTCAGCGGGTGGTCTAGTATCGCAGTCCTTAAAGGTTACATCACGTACCCTATACGAAGCGATACGACTTCGAAACGCGCTACTAATTTTTTCAATGTCGTCGCTGATTTGTATAGAACTATTATTTTTATGGACATTACTTCGCAAATGCGCCGAAAACCCTCTATTTTTTACGGATATATCACATACTGTGCAATATACAGTTTTAGCAGACATAATGAAAGTTAAAATATAGTAACCTACCTCTACGAACAGCTAGGAATACGATGATGTCATACACACCGCCGTAGCCGTAGCGGATAATCAGTGATTCGAAGTTCAAACCCTCATATACTAATACGGGTACGTTACGAGCACTAATATGTAAACACAATAATTCTTAAGTCAAAGTAATTACCTATGTTTGATGATCTCCGTGGCGTAGTGGTCACCATGCTAGTCCGTCACCCAGAAAGTCCCGGGTTCGATCCCGGTCAGGGCAAGTTGGAAAATGTAATAAATTTACAAATTGTCCTGGGTCTTGGATGTTTATCTATATGTGTATTAGTATCCCATAAGTCATAACACAAGTCTCGAACTTACTTTAGGGCTAGCTCAATCTGCGTTATTTGTCCCTATAAATTTATTTATTTATTTAAGTTTAAAATTTAATAGAACTGAAAACAACTTTTGTAAGTATGCTTCCCACCAGGATTAAATAAATATTATTCTAAACAGAAATAAGTCAATAATTATGCCTTTAATTAAATTATTAAAACTTATGTACGGTTTATTAATGCAAAACAAATAAAGAGGTTATAATATGAATAAAAAAAGTATAATATATTGTAGGTATATTTTTCTAAACCTAAACTAAGTAAGTAGGTATGTAACTACAACATAATATAAAAAATAAAAAAGTTTATTAAAACCCAATATCGCTGGAAACGAACCTGTTTCATTTAGTACCCTTTTTATCAGCAAAGAATGTACCTTCGGCTGTAAATTTAGTTTTACATAATTTAACCACCTTTTTTAAAGCATTCAGCTCTGGTGAATCAGATTCACCTTGGTATTTCAACGAGACAACAGCTCGTTCCCAGCGATCTTTTGGAGCGACTCCTTCTAAATCTTTTACGTTGTAAACTTTTAACTCCACAAACGCATCTCCTGCAAGGTCTATTGTACGCCGCAATACCCCGCCGGCGACACGCCGAGTGAGACACGAGACCAAAGAACTCTTCGGTAGAGGGCGGCGCTCATCGTCGCTGTCGGAGTCCAGGCTCCAACCTGTTGCTGGTGCTTTCGCAGGGCAAGCCTTCTTCGGCTTTCTGCCTTTAGCAGCTACTGGTTTGCGTTTGTGCGTACTGTAAAAAGGAAAATAAAACAAAATAAGTAAAATATTCACATAAATTATTACCTCCACCCATCCTAGTCTAGGGAAATAAAAACTTAAAAGGTATCTTCTTCCTAAACAGATCAAAAATTTTGAAATCATGATGAATGGTCGGAAACTTTTAGTAGCATAAACATCTTTGCATTTTGTAAGATGTTACCAGACATGATGTGATACAATGAAAATAACTAAGTATATGAATATTTAAATAGTAAGATACTACTTTGTTTCTGAAGCAGTCTCCTCGTTGTCCGAATCTCCAAAGTCTACTGCTGATCTCTTAGCGGCTTTGGTCTTGTTCCTGTACTCGAGATATTCAGAGTCCGACCTGCAAAGAAATAATAATACATAGGTATAAGTTAAGTCGTATATTATTATAAATAGTAACTTCAGTCAAACCTTAATCAAAAATACATTTATTTAATTGGCATTAACAAAATAAATCTCCAAAGTAATCAAGAAAAATGGTTTCAAAATAATACTCAAATAAATAATAAGTTCTTACTTTCCTTAAAGTGTTACTTTCTTTAAATATTGTCTTATACTACAGTAGATTCAAGAAACTTAGTAAAAAAACTTACGAACATTATTGCGGTGCAGTGAATTTTAATTTTGCGGCTATGTGTAGGACTGTTCACTGGAACAATTCCGACAGAGGCTGGAGATACGAAGCTGATGACTGCTCGTAGTAGGCACTGTCACACACGTTCCGCAGAGGGAAGTAGCCTCACAGTGAAGAGCAAATTTCCAAACTTAATTGTAACAAATACAACGAAAATCATAGCCCAAATAGTAATTTCTTACTGACGCAGCATAATTTTCCAGGAATCGTCAACAATTAGCAAATACTGTAATATAATGACAATACTTATGTTATTTCTTAAAATAACACAATTTTTAAAGTGTTGAAATAAATGAAGGTTGACGACCGCTACACCAAATGAAACCTCAGCATATTTGCAAATTTATTGCAAATTTGAATAAACTTGAAATGTTCAGCAGTGCCGGTTTTAGCCCTACCAGCGCCCTGGGCGAAATTTCTACGGTGCTCCCACCTAAATGCAATTCAAATCCATTCGAAACAAGATTTACGTTTAAAAACTAATACCCGACTACGGGAGCCATTTACAGTTTACAATGTATATATTTTTGAAATGTACTAATTGAGACCTTTCATTTGATACACCACTCGAAATCGAAACAATTTTTTTTTGCCTCACAATTATTGTATGTAGAATTCTTTAAATACACTTATTGCATACAAATTGTAGCCTATGTCATACCCGGACAGTAATGACGTATCAATTGACATCTCATTTGTGAAAATTGGATATGCGGTTCGGATGTTACGGTGGAACACATTTAGATATCCACAATAAAAAAGGCAAAGAATGTACCTAGTAAGATAATCATTTATAAAAAAGTAAGTAGGCCACGATTAATGAGCGAGAGATATACAGGGGCAGTTGTGGTGCCCTTTATATTCGGCGCCCTGGGCGGTCGCCCAACCGCACCCTGCCCTAAAACCGCTACTGAAGTTCAGTATTGTCAAAACAAAAGAGTAGTATTACATACCTACATCCGCTGCATATTCCATATTTTCACCGCTTATTGCATCATGTTTACGTGTATGGGTTATTCCATTCCGTTTTTTCTACTTACTTTTCTTGAATCATTCGAAAATATTTTATAACTTTACCATTAAAATTTTCATCCTGAAATAAACTAATCAACTAAATAATAATAATATAAATAAATTTTAAAATTTAAAGTGTGTGTAAAAATTTGAACCGCGTCATAGAACTTTTAATAACACAATGTTATTGAAGCAGTTTATACTATACTAGACGAAACCCACGACTTCGTTCGCGTGGACTTTGTCTCCAGAAAATGCTCATCAGGCTGAACAACTTTTGCTAAGGCGTTATTTTTATATTTCTTACAGTTTTGCTGGACCATTATAGTTCTGCATCATGTGTTCCATTTTCCAAAATCATTTATACGCTATTGTTGCCTAGGCCTAACGGCTATAACAAAAAAAGTTTCATTCGAATCCATCCAGTATTTCCGTAGATTAGCGTGTACAAACAGACAAACATTTCTTTTCAAATTCTTACTCTATTACTATGTCTCCATTGCCCTCAACATTTTTTGGAAATATATTTAATGTACAGACACGCTTTTTTTACTGTTTTATTATATGTATAGATAATTTGATATGGAATAATGCAAAACGTAAAATGCAAATGAAAGCAAAAAGATTATAACTATTCATTAAGGAACTACGATGACACAGACCTACACACACACATACACATCCCCACATACACACATACACACACGGACACGTCAAACTTATAACAACTATCATTTTTGCGCTGGGGTTAAAGGTACCTATGAATGTTGATAAAAGTGGGACGACTAATTAAGGCTGCATCCACACTAATGATTTAAGTGAAGTAATTATTACATACGTATTATCACCTCTTTATCCTTAACTGGGTAGACAACGCCTATAAGGTAATAAGTAATTAATATAGATACATAATCTTTTATGTATTAATACAAACAATTTAAACATAGATTTTATAAGTTTATGACTATAGGCTGCTTTTGTTCCGTAAAAGATGTCATAATGTATTTCATAGATATAGCATAATCTAAGAATAAGTGTTTAATAATAAACCAACTAACAAATACATAGTCTTTATAAATTACAATTATTTATATCACTTTCAAGTCTGTTTATTCCTAAATAATATACCTGTAGATACATGATCTATTTAACATTATATTTAATTTTATTTATATTATAGGAATAAAAAATAATTATTGCTATAAAAATTGAATTATGGAACGCAATGTGGATATGGCCTTTTATTCTTTTTTGCTTAGTATAAGCCTTCGACAACTCGACATGCGTTCTAATCACACCACCCGTTCACTGCTGAAACAGCAAAACGATTTGTAAATATGTAGAACGTTTTATGTCTTGTTTAGCGTTACAATCGAAAATGATCTTTATACTTAACTATTTAAAGAATCTTATAGAAGATCCCGTCTTTGACTTATTACTAAGGTAATATAATCAAGATTCATTGCATGTTTGGTCGGAAGCCCGAATGAATAGTTATTTCATTTTTGAAAGCATGTCTCAGTACGGTGCGTGTGTAGTCAACGCAATGCAAGTTTTGTTAAAGTTTTTTCTAAAGACATTTAAGCATCACCTTAACCTTCATGATAGAATCTCTTCAGATTTCCTAGAGGAAATCTGAAGAGATTCTATCATGAAGGTTGACTATCATGAGAGATTCTATCATGAGAGGCTGACGGCAAATATCCTACGTTTAAACGAGAAGTTTGTCAGCATGGACCATTGGGTGTGAATTGATGTTTAGTAACTCACGAACTACCATTGCGATGGAATAATTGTTTCCAAGTGCCAATAGCCATAACTGGTCAAAGGCACGAGCAAACGGCTTGGATCGATAATTTCCTTAGCATCGGTACCGGAGTGAGGATAACTGAACTCATCACCCCATAATTCTATAATGATGAACGTTATCGTTGTAGGAGCCCTCAGCTCTGGTGATTAGCATGAGCAATCGGCCTAGGTTATTGCGAGGATTTTATGTATAGGTCATTGGGTGCGATCTGACTCTATGTACTTTATACAAACTTGCACGTCCGTATCAGGATTAGTTTTGTAAATAGGTGAGAGACATTACTGAACACCTCGTGTTGAGAAGCCCACTATGCCTGATTAAGACGTTATATTGATACAGTGCTATGCGCGTTAGTGACCGGACGTGCTGTACTACGTTTGCGAATTTTTGATTCGAGTTTCGCGCGGCTTTAGCCGCTGCTCGTCGGCGCCATGAGTTCTAAAAAACTTGTAGTCAACGGACTATTGGCCTTTTTGGAGAAGCAGCTGGATTGCATGGATGAAGTGAGCGTCACGCAGATCTGCACCAGCAACTGGAAGGAAGAGGAGATCCGCAGCGCGAAAGTGCTGCTGTACGAGTCGCTCGGAATGATCGACCGAATGCCGTCTCGCAGGAGAGACGAAAAGGGAGAGCGCAGTCTTCAAGACATCATCAAGCTGTTTAAGGAGACCGATCCTGACGAGTGGCCCATGGCGTTTGTGGTGTCTGCCCAAGGGCTTCATTCCCTTCCGCCTGTGAGTTTCGATCACGTTGATGTAACCAGACTTCTGAAGGACATCACGTCGCTGAAATCCAGTCTGGCTGACCTGCAGCTGAAGTTTGAGGCATCTCAATCTACAATAAATAATCTACGTACGGAAATTGTTGAATTAAAAACCAATAAATCCGTATGTAGGTCACCTGATGACTCGATCAACGACCTGTGCCGTGATGCACTAGATGCAAGTTTCGCGTCAGCGAAATTGGACTCGCCGGTCAACACCGTCGAACGTCATGTGTCACCTCGCCCCGCGCCGCGTGCTTCTCCCGCACCCGTGGTGATAAATGTGAGCACACCATAACCTCGTGCTTACGCGACTGCTGCAAGCCAACCTCCCGGGAAACAGCAGTTACCTCAACGCAAGGTAGAGGTAGTTCCAAAAGTGGGACCCACTTGCGTATCGGCTCCTCAAAAGGCGTCTGACGACCAGGATGGCTTTATCAAGGTGGAAAAGAAGCGGAAGAAGCCCAGTCCAAGCCGGAACAAGTGCGGTACTGCGCTCAGCGGCCCAAATATGCTCCTGCGTGCTGCCGTGCCTACGACTTTGCTCTATGTGTCCCGCCTACATTACTCAACTAAGATCGAGGAGTTGGTGGAATACATGAGAGTAAAGACTCATTTCACCCTGAGGGTAGTGAAGTTGGAATCGCGTCACAACGTGAATTTTAATTCATACGTGGTGCGAGTTCCAACTGCTCAGCTGGCGACCTTCACCAAGGAAGATTTCTGGCCGAAGGGTGTCGTGTTTCGGAAATATTGCGGACGGTTACCTGACACCAGCAAACAGTGCAATGCGTCACAAAAACAATAAATAGTTAATTTTTATTATATTATATATATTTTAGGCTAAGGTATATATTATATAATTATATCTATGCTAGTCTGTAAGGTATTTATTCTATGGGCCTTTAATATTGTAAATAATATTATGTTGCCTGAAATAAAAATGATTTGATTTGATTTGATTTGATTTGATTTGATTTGATTTGATAAGTAAGTGGTTTAGTTTCATTTTTGATTAGTTATCGTGAAGCAGTTACAAAAAGCGATCAGTAAGGTTAAAAATTATGAACAATATAATGCTATTCTAATATGTACCGATAAAAAATAGCGATATATTATCATCTTATTCAAAATAGATAGAAAATTAGTAGACCTGACTGAAGCATGTACTAGGTAGGTTTTGAGTCTTTGAGGGCAAATAAAAATCAAATCCAGCATATAGAGCGAATGAAATGAGTTCTATATGCTGGATTTGATTTTTATTTGAGCCCAAAGACTCAAAACCTCCCTACTGGTGTTACCACTAAAAACTCCGCGGTGTCACCTCTCAGCCGCTATCGGCTGGGATCGTGTGCTTCTTCATGCTCCACAGCTCCGGCGCGGCCGGCCACTACTTAAGCGGCCCCGGCTCGCCAACGGCCTCACGGCACCCTCTGCTGAATCAGAGGGGCCGGAGCAACCGCCGCCTTGGCCTCTTGGCCCAAGGACAGGCGCGCTGACACGCACACGTGCCTGCCTTCCACTCCGCAGGGCTGTCCGTTGGACGATGGAATCCCGTTTCCACCGTCCAACCAGCCCTCATAATTTAGGGCCTGCGAAAGCAGGCCCTGCCCCAGTCAACCTAACGACGACCGGGGCCCACACAGCCGGCCGCAGGGGATAGGGAGAGCGGCAACGTAACACCGACACTCCTCTTCCGCCGGGCCTGGGGAGGCCTAAGCCTCAACCCGGGCAATAGATTCCTCTTAGCTTCCCTGCGGCCGAGGCAACCGCAGGTACTGAGCCCCCCCATCGCGACAAGATGGGAACCATATCGGGGCTGTAGGCTAAAATATGTTTCAAGTTCAGAAAGTGGGTAAGTTTGTATGGAGGAAAATTGTCCTTGTATGGCGGCCATCTTGGATTTTGAATAAAAATAAACCTAAACCCCTCCCACCTCGCAACAGGGCAAACAACTATGTCAATCAGTCAGTCAGTGAGTGGTAATGTAGGTTTATATATTATAACTAGCTTTTCGGGCGCTGCGCGGGCTGCAAGTAGCCCGCGGTCTTTCGTGCGGCTGTTGAGGTAGGCTAAGATATGTTTCCAGTTCAAAAAATGGGTAAGTTTGTATCGATGAAAATTGTCTATGTATGGCGGCCATCTTGGATTTTGAAAAAAATAAAAAAACAAATGACGGTCGTCAAATTGCTTATAATCTTCTACATTATGGAAAAAAAATCACACCCCTAACCCCAACCGTTTTTGCAGGCCGTAACCCTTCCACATCAGGTTTCTGCAAATCCTCAAATGTCAGATTTTTCTGGTACTCCATTTAGCACCCTCTATACGACCACACATCAACCTAAACCCCACCAACCCCGCAACAGGGCAAACAACTATGTCAATGAGTCAGTCAGTGAGTGGTAATGTAGGTTTATATATTATAACTAGCTTTTTGGGCGCTGCGCGGGCTGCAAGCAGCCCGCGGTTTTTCGTGCGGCTTTTGAGGTAGGCTAAATAACATGTCAAGTTGAGAAAATGGGTAAAAACTGCAGTCAGTAAAGGAAACATCATAATATTTGTAGGGGCGGCCATCTTGGATTTAAAATTTGATTTCAGTACTGTGTTCCGCGGGGTGCTTTACCCTCATGTTCAAAATTTCAGACCCCTACGAAGTCCCAGTGAGACGTTATAAACGTAATAAGTTAAATTTTCTAAAATCTAGATGCCATCTTGGATTCAAAAAAAAATATTAATTTTGGATTTTTGGGCTCAAACTACATATAGTTATCGATTTTCAGCCAAATCGCAAGCAGTTGACTTTTGGCGGACATCTTGGATTTTCAAAAATTAAAAAAATTGGACTGCGCTTGGGGAAGTGAAACCTCAAGGGCCCCACGTAGCTCGCCCTTCGGGCTCGCGAAAATTACTTTCGGGGGGGGGGGGGGGGGGGGGGGGGGGTTAAAAGGGGGGGGCTGTGGTAGTGGCTCGGGCTTCGCCCTCGCCCGCAGCTCGCCCTGCGGGGTCGCATTACTCGGCCTCCGGCCTCGTGAAGGTTACTTAGTGGGGATCCGAGGGGAAGGGGGGAGTGGCTCGGGCTTCGCCCTCGCCCGCAGCTCGGCCTGCGGCCTCGCGGGGGTGGCCTTTGCTTTTGGCTTTTGGCCTCTGGCTGCGCCTAGTTACTTGGGGTGGCCGTTTGTATGAAATTTGTATGGAGGAAAATTGTCTTAGTATGGCGGCCATCTTGAATTTTGAAAAAAATAAAAAAACTAATGACGCTCGTTACATTGCTCACAACCCTCCACATTCTGGAAAAAAAATATCGCCCCCAACCCCAACCGTCTTTGCAGGCCGTACCCCTTCTACATCAGGTTTGCGCAGATCCTCAAATGTCAGATTTTTCTGGTACTCACTGTAGCACCCTCTATACGACCACACATCAACCTTAACCCCACCAATCCCGCAACAGGGCAAACAACTATGTCAATCAGTGAGTCAGTCAGTGAGTGGTAATGTAGGTTTATATATTATAATATAATATATAACTAGCTTTTCGGGCGCTGCGCGGGCTGCAAGCAGCCCGCGGTCTTTCGTGCGGCTGTTGAGGTAGGGTAAGACATGTTTCCAGTTCAGAAAATGGGTAAAAACTGCAGTCAGTAAAGGAAACATCAAAATATGTGTGGGGGCGGCCATCTTGGATCGAAAATCTGATTCCAGTTCCGAGTTCCGCGGGGTGCTTTACCCCCACATGCAAAATTTCAGACCCCTACGAAGTCCCAGTGAGACGTTATAAAAGAATTAAGTTTAATTTTCTAAAATCCAGACGCCATCTTGGATTCAAAAAAAAATATTGAATTTAGGTTTTTGGGGTCAAATTACATATAGATATCGATTTTCAGCCAAATCGCAAGCAGTTGACTATCGGCGGCCATCTTGGATTTTCAAAAATTAAAAAAATATGACTGCGTTTCTGCGCTTGGGAAAGTGGCTCGGGCTTCGCCCGCAGCTCGCCCTGCGGGCTCGCGTCACTCGGCCTCCGGCCTCGTGGAAATTACTTCCGGGGGGGTGGGGGGTAAAAGGGGGGGGCTGTGGGAGTGGCTCGGGCTTCGCCCTCGCCCGTAGCTCGCCCTTCGGGCTCGCATCACTCGCCCTCCGGCCTCGTGAAGATTACTTAGGGGGGGATCCAAGAGGAAGGGGGGAGTGGCTCGGGCTTCGCCCTCGCCCGCAGCTCGGCCTACGGCCTCGCGGGGGTGGCCTTTGCTTTTGGCTTTTGGCCTCTGGCTGCGCCTAGTTACTTGGAGTGGCCGTTTGTATGAAATTTGTATAGAGGAAAATTGTGCATGTATGGCGGCCATCTTGGATTTTAAAAAAAATAAAAAAACAAATGACTCTCGTCAAATTGCTTACAACCCCCTACATTTTGGAAAAAAAATCACGCCCCCAACCCCAACCGTCTTCGCAGGCCGTACCCCTTCCACATCAGGTTTCCGCAGATCCTCAAATGTCAGATTTTTCTGGTACTCACTGGAGCACCCTCTATACGACCGCACATCAACCTAAACCCCACCAACCCCGCAACAGGGCAAACAATTATGTCAGTCAGTCAGTGGTATTGTAGGTTTATATATTATAACTAGCTTTTCGGGCGCTGCGCGGGCTGCAAGCAGCCCGCGGTCTTTCGTGCGGCTGTTGAGGTAGGGTAAGACTTGTTTCCAGTTCAGAAAATGGGTAAAAACTGCAGTCAGTAAAAGAAACATCAAAATATGTGTGGAGGCGGCCATCTTGGATCCAAAAACTGATTGCAGTTTTGAGTTCCGCGGGGTGCTTTACCCCCATGTACAAAATTTCAGACCCCGACGAAGTCCCAGTGAGACGTTATAAACGAAATAAATTTCATTTTCTAAAACCCAGACGCCATCTTGGATTCCAAAAAAAAAGTTGAATTTGGATTTTTGGGGTCAAAACACATATAAATATTGATTTTTAGCCAAATCAGAGGCAGTTGACTTTCGGCGGCCATCTTGGATTTCCAAAAAAAAAATTCACGACTCAACGCTTGGTGATGGTGGCTCGGGCTTCGCCCTCGCCCGCAGCTCGCCCTTCGGGCTCGCATCACTCGGCCTACGGCCTCGTGAAAATTACTAAGGGGGGTGGGGGGGGTCAACGGGGGGGGGGAGCTCGGCCTTCGGCCTCGCTCGGCAGCTCGGCCTGCGGCCTCGCGTGGGGCTTCGCCTTCGGCCTTCGGCCTCAGGCTGCGCCTAGTTACTTGCGAGTGCGGTTTGTATGGGGAGAAATTGTCCATGTATGGCGGCCATCTTGGATTTTGAAAAAAATAAAAAAACAAATGACTCTCGTCAAATTGCTCACAATTCCCTACATTTTGGAAAAAAAATCACGCCCCCAACCCCAACCGTCTTCGCAGGCCGTACCCCTTCCACATCAGGTTTCTGCAAATCCTCAAATGTCAGATTTTTCTGGTACTTACTGGAGCACCCTCTATACGACCGCACATCAACCCAAACCCTACCAACCCCGCAACAGGGCAAACAACTATGTCAATCAGTGAGTCAGTGGTATTGTAGGTTTATATATTATAATATAATATAACTAGCTTTTCGGGCGCTGAGCGGGCTGCAAGCAGCCCGCGGTTTTTCGTGCGGCTGTTGAGGTAGGCTAAATAACCGGTCTAGTTGAGAAAATGGGTTAAAACTGCAGTCAGTAAGGAAAACATAAAAAAATGTGTAGGCGGCCATCTTGGATCCAAAATCCGATTGCAGTTACGAGTTCCGCGGGGTGCTTTACCCCCACATGCAAAATTTCAGAGCCCTAAAAAGTCCAAATAAGACGTTATAAACGAAATAAGTTTAATTTTTTAAAAGCCAGACGCCATCTTTGATTCCAAAAAACTTGTCAAATTTTGATTTTTCGGCTCAAAATACATATAGATATCGATTTTCAGCCAAATCGCAAGCAGTTGACTTTCGGCGGCCATCTTGGATTTCCAAAAAAAAAATTCACGACGCAATGCTTTGTGAGGGTGGCTCGGGCTTCGCCCTCGCCCGCAGCTCGCCCTTCGGGCTCGCATCAATTTATCGCTCAAATTTACTTGAAGGGGGGGGAGTGGCTCGGGCTTCGCCCTCGTCCTCAGCTCGGCCTGCGGCCTCGCGGGGGGGCCTTTTTTTTGGCCTTTGGCCTCTGGCTACGCCTAGTTACTTGGAGTGGCCGTTTCTATGAAATTTGTATGGAGGAAAATTGACCATGTATGGCGGCCATCTTGGATTTTGAAAAAAATAAAAAAACAAATGACGCTCGTCAAATTGCTCACAACCCCCTACATTTTGGAAAAAAATCAAGCACCTAACCCCAACCGTTTTCGCAGGCCGTACCCCTTCCACATCAGGTTTCTGCAGATCCTCATATGTCAGATTTTTCTGGTACTCACTGGAGCACCCTCTATACGACCACACATCAACCTTAAACCCACCAACCCGGCAACAGGGCAAACAACTCTGTCAGTGAGTCAGTCAGTGGTATTGTAGGTTTATATATTATACTAGCTGTTGCCCGCGACTTCGTCAACGTGGACTTTAGTTTATAAGAATCTTTATTTTGATATTTTAATAAAACCGGTCAAGTGCATATCAGGTCACGCGCAGTGAAGTGTTCCGTAGTTGTGAATTTTGACTTAGAATTAAAACTAAAGATTTCATCATCATCTCATCCCTTCTTCAGTCCACTGCTAAGCATAGACATGTCTTCGTCGACACATCTCGGTCCTGTGCTGCTCACATCCAGGTGTAACCCGCGACTTTGATTATTTCGTCAACCCATCGCATGGGCTCCGTCAGGCCAGTTGCCCTGCCTAGTGCTACTTTAAGTTCATGACCGTTACCAAATTACAGCTTCTTGGTACTAATTATCTCTAAGTAAAACCACGGACAGAGAGACAGACAGAAATGGCGAAACTATAAGGGTTCCTTGTTTACTACGATCACACATTATCTCTAGTCACAGTCTAAGTCGATCGGAATTTTGACTATTAATATCGTTTTTTGCCAGATATTTCGACGGCCCTTCTGCCATCATGGTTCTGCCAGCATGGACTGTAAACTACATGTAAACTTACACTGTTACCGAATGTTACTGCTACGCCGTGGGTCTTTCTAATACAAAATATTTATGCAATACGTAGTGACTTTGCTAATATTTCATTCATCTTCCGTCTTTTGGCGTCAGTTTCCACATCACTAATCTGTTGTAGCTCTCTGCAGCGAACTGCTGCCACCGTCTATACGTATCACCCCTCTCCCCCACCCTCCCGATGTGGCGGTGCAATGGTAAGCCTTGTCAAACATGTCTTTCGCTAAGCGGGAGATGAAAGTCGAGAAATAAGCATTTCTACTTTAAGTCCCGACGGATGACGGCGTTCCTCAAGTAACCTTAAACATAGGTTTTCTTAAGATCGCCTTAATCATGAGCCGCGTCCGTAGCTGGAAGCGAGAGGAAAGTACTGGATAGACCTTCCCCCGGGCCATCTTCACTATCGTCACCATTCTATTGATGTGGACTTTCAAGCTGAGGCATCTGCCAAACTTTAGATACCTCCAGGTATTTGATGTGCCAGTGTCTCGGCACATTTTACCAGTAGAGATTCAAGGATGGTAGGAAGTTAGTGTTCTCTGAGATCAATGTCTGCTTAGTGTTCACTAAGAACCTCCGTTTGAAGAGTTTCTTGGGTAGGGCGTCCTATACGGCTGTTTAGATGTTTGGAGAACTGAAAAATGACCATGATCTTTCGTTCCTCAGGGAAGGAGGTCACAATACTAAGTAGCCTTGGTATGGGTGTTCCACACATTTTTATTGCAGTGCCTAACCTAAATTTAACCTAACATTTTTTCCCTAACCTTTCTTCTTACGTGAGGAAAAGGTGCCTTTCGGCCACAGGAAATCGGACGGTTATGGCTCTCACTCACAAAAAAACTCATGGTGACATAACGGCGTTACCGCTTTTGCCAAGGCCGTGTGCTAAATCTTGCTCCAAAGACCTGGTATACTGCGACCGCTTATCAGCGGCTTCGGCTGAGCTCATTCGAGGTACTCTCTCAGCTATCGAGAGGAGCTGAGTGGCCTGCGCGGTGGTACATCGGCCTTCAATTTTATCCGCTAGGGTAAAGACGCGTGTTGACACAAATGCTCCTTTCAACCTAGAGGACCGTTTTTGTGGAGCGACGGAATCCCGTTCCCATCGCCCGACTGGCCCACGTCATGGAGGCAGCAGTTGCGCCTCTTTTGCGCGGGAAAAATCCCTTCGGACACCTTGCCAGTAACGGGAGACCGGTATGGTTATGTGGCGTTTACCACTAAAAACTCCGCGGTGTTACCTCTCAGCCACTATGGGCCAGCCCCAGCGCGGCGACCGCTATGGTGGTCCGTGACTCGCTCACTGCACTCTATGCTTTAGTCAGAGGACATCCCCTGAGCCTAACCTAATACTTCCTATTTTGATTCCTATTTCCATTTTCGCGCCCACAATCATGCTAAAAATGGCCGTTTCATGGCGTTGGGTCTTGTGGCCCTAGGTTCTGTGTATTTTTAACAGCGCCATCTATCGGTGACCAAAAAAAAACTAATAAAAACACTCCGAAAACATCAAAATAGTAAATTTTAGGGTTCCGTATTCCGTACCCGAAGGCTAAAATCGGGACCCTGTTACTAAGACTCCGCTGTCCGTCCTTCCGTCCGTCTGCCTGTCTGTCACCAGGCTGTTTCTCATGAACCGTGATAGCTAGACAGTTGAAATTTTCATAATGATGTAATTCTCTTGCCGATATAACAACTAAAAATAGAGTAAAATAAATATTTAATTGAGGCTCCCGTACAACAAACGTGATTTTTTATAGATAACGGGACGGAGCCCTTTGTGCGCGAGCCCGACCTTCACTTGGCCGGTAATTAACTTGATTATTTTATAAAAACCTTAATATAAAATTGACAAAAGTTTTAGCCAATG
The DNA here is from genome assembly GCA_963555685.1 of Acrobasis consociella. NCBI lineage: Eukaryota > Metazoa > Arthropoda > Insecta > Lepidoptera > Pyralidae > Acrobasis > Acrobasis consociella. Next base: position 12,046,789 of record OY743125.1, on the reverse strand, counting down.
CTACTGTACAGTTTATTTCATAGCAAATTTTCGAACAAAAATCTTTGACGTGATTCTTTAAATTGATATAACTTTTTTATTTATCAACGGATTTTAATGAAACAACCACTACATTTTAAGTGAAACTTATTTAAATACATAAATGAAAATCGCAACCGAAGTTGTTCAGCCGTTTCTGAGATTAGCGTCTACAAACACAGTTTTTCGAACAAAAATGTTTGACGTGATTCTTTAAAATTGATTTAACTTTTTCATTTATGAACGGATTTAAATAAAACAAACACTAAATTTTAAGTGAAACTTATCACAATATTTAAATGAAAACCGCAAACGAATCGGTTCAGCCGTTTCTCAGATTAGCGTGCACAAACGCACAGACAAACAGACAAACCGACAAACAGACAAAAATTCTAAAAATCATTGTTTTGTGTTCTATTGCGTTGGTAAAAGCCCCCAAAATTATTTTTACTCATTTATCTTCCATGTACAGACAGCGATCGGTTACGATTTTATTATATGTAGTGATTATAATATAATTATATCTAGCTTTTCGGGCGCTGCGCGGGCTGCAAGCAGCCCGCGGTCTTTCGTGAACCTGTTGAAGTAGGTTAAAATATGTTTTCAGTTCAAAAAATGGGTATGTTTGTATGGGGAGAAATTGTCCTTGTATGGCGGCCATCTTGGATTTTGAAAAAAATAAAAACACAAATGACGGTCGTCAAACTGCTTACAACCCCCTACATTTTGGAAAAAAAATCACACCCCTTACCTCAACCGTTTTTGCAGGCCGTACCCCTTCCACATCAGGTTTCTGCAGATCCTCAAATGTCAGATTTTTCTGGAACTCCATTTGGCACCCTCTATACAACCACACATCAACCTAAATCCTACCAACCCCGCAACAGGGCAAACAACTATGTCAATGAGTCAGTCAGTGAGTGGTAATTGTAGGTTTATATATTATAACTAGCTTTTCGGGCGCTGCGCGGGCTGCAAGCAGCCCGCGGTCTTTCGTGCGGCTGTTTAAATATGTTTCCAGTTCAAAAAATGGGTAAGTTTGAATTGAGGAAAATTGTCCCTGTATGGCGGCCATCTTGGATTTTGAAAAAAATCAAAAAACAAATAACGCTCGTCAAATTGCTTATGACCACCCACATTTTAGAAAAAAAATCACACCCTTAACCCCAACCGTTTTTGCAGGCCGTACCTTTCCACATCAGGTTTGCGCAGATCCTCAAATGTCAGATTTTTCTGGTACTCCATTTAGCACCCTCTACACAACCATACATCAACCTAAACCCCACCAACCCCGCAACAGGGCAAACAACTATGTCAATGAGTCAGTCAGTGAGTGGTAATGTAGGTTTATATATTATAATATAATTTAATATAACATAACTAAGTTTTCGGGCGCTGCGCGGGCTGCAAGCAGCCCGCGGTCATTCGTGCGGCTGTTGAGGTTGGCTAAAATAGGTTTTCAGTTCAGAAAATGGGTAAGTTTGTATGGAGGAAAATTGTCCTTGTATAGCGGCCATATTGAATTTTGAAGAAAAACAAAAAACAAATGATGCTCTTCAAATTGCTTACGATCCCCTACATTTTGGAAAAAAAATCACGCCCCCAACCCCAACCGTTTTTGCAGGCCGTCCCCCTTTTACATCAGGTTTCCGCAAATCCTCAAATGTCAGATTTTTCTGGTACTCCATTTAGCACCCTCTATACGACCACACATCAACCTAAACCCCACCAACCCCGCAACAGGGCAAACAACTATGTCAATGAGTCAGTCAGTGAGTGAGTGGTACTGTAGGTTTATATTTTATAACTAGCTTTTCGGGCGCTGCGCGGGCTGCAAGCAGCCCGCGGTTTTTCGTGCGGCTGTTGAGGTTGGCTCAGACATGTTTCCAGTTCAAAAAATGGGTAAAAACTGCAGTCAGTAAAGGAAACATCAAAACATGTGTGGGGCGGCCATCTTGGATCCAAAATATGATTGCAGTTTCGAGTTCCGCGGGGTGCTTTACCCCTATGTACAAAATTTCAGACCCCTACGAAGTCCCAGTAAGACGTTATGAACGAAATAATTTAAATTTTCTAAAATCCAGACGCCATCTTGGATTCCGAAAAAATGACAAATTTGAGTTTTTCGGCTCAGAATACATATAGATTTCGATTTTCAGCCAAATCGCAAGCAGTTGACTTTCGGCGGCCATCTTGGATTTCCAAAAAAAAAAAGAAACGCTGCGCTTTGTGATAGTGGCTCGGGCTTCGCCCTCGCCCGCAGCTCGCCCTTCGGGCTCGCATCACTCGGCCTGCGGCTTCGTGAAAATTACTTGTAGGGGGGGGGGGGTCAAAGGGGGGGAGGGGGAGCTCGGGCTTCGGCCTTGCTCCACAGCTCGGCCTGCGGCCTCGCGGGGGCGCTTCGCCTTCGGCCTTCGGCCTCAGGCTGCGCCAAGTTACTTGGGGGACCGTTTGTATGAAATTTGTATGTAGGGGAATTGTCAATGTATGGCGGCCATCTTGAATTTTGAAAGAAATCAAAAAACAAATAATGCCCGTCAAATTGCTTGCAACCCCCAACATTTTAGAAAAAAAATCACGCCCCCAACCCCAACCGTCTTAGCAGGCCGTACCCCTTCCACATCAGGTTTCCGCAGATCCTCAAATGTCAGATTTTCCTGGTACTCACTGGAGCACCCTCTATACGACCACACATCAACCTTAACCCCACCAACCCCGCAACAGGGCAAACAACTATGTCAGTCAGTCAGTCAGTGGTAATGTAGGTTTATATATTATAACTAGCTTTTCGGGCGCTGCGCGGGCTGCAAGCAGCCCGCGGTTCATCGTGGGGCTGTTGAGGTAGGCTAAGATATGTTTCCACTTCAGAAAATGGGTAATTTTATATGGAGGAAAATTGTCCTTGTATGGCGGCCATCTTGGATTTTGAAAAAAATTAAAAAACAAGTGACACTCGTCAAACTGCTTGCAACCCCCTACATTTTGAAAAATAAATCACGCCCCTAACCCCAACCGTTTTCGCAGGCCGTACCCCTTCCACATCAGGTTTCTGCAGATCCTCAAATGTCAGATTTTTCTGGTACTCACTGGAGCATCCTCTATACCACCATGCATCAACCTTAACCCCACCAACCCCGCAACAGGGCAAACAACTCTGTCAGTGAGTGAGTGGTAATGTAGGTTTATATATTATAATATAATACTAGCTTTTGCCCGCGACTTCGTCTGCGTGGACTTTAGTTTGTAAGAATCGTTATTTTGATATTTTCAATAAAACCGGTCAAGTGCATATCAGGTCACACGCAGTGAAGGGTTCCGTATTTGTGAATGTCGATTTAGAATAAAAACTAAAGAGTTCATCATCATCTCAGCCCTTATTCCGTCCACTGCTGAGCATAGACCTGTCTTCGTCGACACATCTCAGTCCTGTGCTGCTCACATCCAGGTGTGACCCGCGACATTGATTATTTCGTCAACCCATCGCATGGGCTCCGTCGGGCCAGTTGCCCTGCCCAGTTTTTCTTTAAGTTCATGACCGTTGCCAAATTACAGCTTCTTGGTTCTAATTATCTCTAAGTAAAACCACGGACAGAGAGACAGACAGAAATGGCAAAACTATAAGGGTTCCTTGTTTACTACGATCACACATTATCTCTAGTCACAGTCTAAGTCGATCGGAATTTTGACATTGTAAACTACAAGTAAACTTACACTGTTACTGAATGTTACTGCTACGCCGTGGGTCTCTCTAAAACGAAATACTTATGCAATAGGTAGTGACTTTGCTAATATTTAATTCATCTTCCGTCTTTTGGCGTGAGTTCCCACAGCACTAATCTGTTGTAGCTCTCTGCAGCGGACTGCTGCCACCGTCTATACGTATCTCCCCCTCTTTCCCGCCCTCCCGATGTGGCGGTGCAATGGTAAGCCTTGTCAAATATGTCTTTCGCTAGGCGGGAGATAAAAGTCGAGAAATACGCATTTCTACTTTGAGTCCCGACAGATGACGGCGTTCCTCAAGTAACCTCAAACATAGATTTTCTTAAGATCGCCTTAATCATGAGCCGCGTCCGAAGCTGGAAGCGAGCGGAAAGTACTGGATAGAGCTTCCCCCGGGCCATCTTCACTATCGTCACCATTCTTTTGATGTGGACTTTCAAGCTGAGGCATCTGCCAAACTTAAGATACCTCTAGGTATTTTACGTGCCAGTATCTCGGCACATTTTACCAGTAGAGCTTCAAGGATGGCAGGAAGTTAGTGTTCTCTGAGATCAATGTCTGCTTAGTGTTCACTAATAACCTCCGTTTGAAGAGCTTCTCGGGTAGGGCGTCCTATTCGGCTGTTTGGAGGTTATTTGCGGCGTACTTTCAGTTCAAACGAACTGGAAAATGACCATTACCTATCTTTCGTTCCTCAAGGAAGGAGGTCACAATACTCAGTAGTCTTGGTATGGGTGTTCCACACATTTTTATTGCAGTGCCTAACTTAAATTTAACCTAACATTTTTTCCCTAACCTTTCTTCTTACGTGAGGAAAAGGTGCCTTTTGGCCACAGGAAATCGGACGGTTAAGGTTTTTACCCACAAAAAATGTCATGGTGATAACGGCCTTACCGCTTTTGCCAAGTCAGTGTGCTAAATTTTGCTCCAAAGACCTGGTACGGCGACTGCTTATCAACGGCTTTGGCTGAGCTAACTTGAGGTACTCTCTCTCTCAGTTATCGAGAGGAGTCTGAGTGGCCTGGTACATCGGACTTAAATTTTATCCGCTAGGGTAAAGACGCGTGTTGACACAAATGCTCCTTTCAACCTAGAGGACCGTATTTGTGGCGCGACGGAATCCCGTTCCCTACGCCCGACTGGCCCACTTCATGGAGGCAGATTTATGGAGGAGGATTTTACACGGGAAAAATCCCTTCGGTTCGGACACCTTGCTAGTAACGGGAGACCGGTAAGGTTATGTGGCGTTTACCACTAAAAACTCCGGGGTAAGGGCTAAAAGCCCCGGCGCGGCTACCACTATGGTGGTCCATGACTTGCTCACAGCACCCTATGCTTTAGTCAGAGGACATCCCCTGTGCCTAACCTAACCTATTAAGTACTTCCTATTTTGATTCCTTTTTCCATTTTCGCGCCCACAATCATGCTAAGAATCGCCGTTTGGTGGCGTTGGGTCTTGCGGCCCTAGGCTCTGTGTATTTTTAACAGCGCCATTTATTGGTGACCAAAAAAAACTAATAAAAAAACTCCGAAAACATCGAAATAGTAAATTTTTAGGGTTCCGTATTCCGTACCGAAGGCTAAAATCGGGACCTTGTTACTAAGACTCCGCTATCCGTCCTTCCGTCCGTCTGTCACCAAGCTGTATCTCATGAACCGTGATAGCCAGACAGTTGAAATTTTCAAGGATGATGTATTTCTCTTGCCGATATAATAACTAAAAATAGAGTAAAATAAATATTTAATTGAGGCTCCCGTACAACAAACTTGATTTTTTATAGATAATGGGACGGAACCCTTTGTGCGCGAGTCCGACTCTCACTTGGCCGGTTATTAACTTTATTATTTCATAAAAACCGTATATCAAATTAACAAAAGTTTTAGCCAATGCTACCGTACAGTTTATTTCATAGCAAATTTTCGAACAAAAATCTTTGACGCGATTCTTTAAATTGATATACCTTTTTTATTTATCAACGGATTTCAATGAAACAACCACTAAATTTTAAGTGAAACTTATCAAAATACATAATTGAAAATCGCAACCGAAGTTGTTCAGCCGTTTCTGAGATAAGCGTGATAACACAGTTTTTCGAACAAAAATGGTTGACGTGATTCTTTAAAATTGATGTAACTTTTTTATTTATGAACGGATTTAAATGAAACAAACACTAAATTTTAAGTGAAGCTTATCACAATATTTCAGTGAAAACCGCAAACGAATTATTTTAGCCGTTTCTCAGATTAGCGTGCACAAACGCACAGACAAACAGACAAACAGATAAACCGACAAACAGACAAACAGACAAAAATTCTAAAAATTATTGTTTTGTGTTCTATTGCGTTGGTAAAAGCCCCAAAAAATATTTTTACTCATTTATCTTCCATGTACAGACAGCGAGCGGTTACGATTTTATTATATGTATTGATGATGATGATGATTGATAATATAATACAACTAGCTTTTCGGGCGCTGCGCGGGCTGCAAGCAGCCCGCGGTCTTTCGTGTTGCTGTTGAGGTTTGCTAAAATGTGTTTCCAATCCAGAAAATGGGTAAGTTTGTATGAAGTAAAATTGTCCTTGTATGGAGGCCATCTTGAATTTTGAAAAAAAAAAAACAAATGACGGTCGTCAAATTGCTTACAACCCCCTACATTTTGGAAAAAAAATCACACCCCTAACCCTAACCGTTTTCGCAGGCCGTACCCCTTCTACATCAGGTTTCCGCAGATCCTCAAATGACAGATTTTTCTGGTACTCACTGGAGCACCCTCTATACGACCACATATCAACCTTAACCCCACCAACCCCGCAACAGGGCAAACAACTATGTCAATCAGTGAGTCAGTCAGTGAGTGGTAATGTAGGTTTATATATTATAAACTAGCTTTTTGGGCGCTGCACGGGCTGCAAGCAGCCCGCGGTTCATCGTGGGGCTGTTGAGGTAGGCTAAGATATGTTTCCAGTTCATAAAATGGGTAAGTTTGTATGGAGGAAAATTGTCCTTGTATGGCGGCCATCTTGGATTTTGAAAAAAATCAAAAAACAAATGACGGTCGTCAAATTGCTTATAATCTTCTACATTATGGAAAAAAAATCACACCCCTAACCCAAACCGTTTTTGCAGGCCGTACCACTTCCACATCAGGTTTCCGCAGATCCTCAAATGTCAGATTTTTCTGGTACTCACTGGAGCACCCTCTATACGACCACACATCAACCTAAACCCCACCAACCCCGCAACAGGGCAAACAACCATGTCAATCAGTGAGTGAGTGAGTCAGTGGTAATGTAGGTTTATATATTATAACTAGCTTTTCGGGCGCTGCGCGGGCTGCAAGCAGCCCGCGGTTTTTCGTGCGGCTGTTGAGGTGGGCTAAAGAACATGTTCAGTTGAGAAAATGGGTAAAAACTGCAGTCAGTAAAGAAAACATCATAATATGTGTGTGGGCGGCCATCTTGGATCGAAAATCTGATTCCAGTTCCGAGTTCCGCGGATTGCTTTAACCCCACATGCAAAATTTCAGACCCCTTCGAAGTCCCAGTGAGACGTTATAAACGAAATAAGTTTAATTTTCTAAAACCCAGACGCCATCTTGGATTCCAAAAAAAAAGTTAAATTTGGATTTTTGGGGTCAAAACACATATAAATATCGAATTTCAGCCAAATCAGAGACAGTTGACATTTGGCGGCCATATTGGATTTCCAAAAAAAAAAAAATACGACGCATCGCTTGGTGATGGTGGCTCGGGCTTCGCCCTCGCCCGCAGCTCACCCTTCGGGCTCGCATCACTCGGCCTACGGCCTCGTGAAAATTACTTGGGGGAGGGGGGGGGCGCAGAGGAGGGGGGGGAGCTCGGCCTGCGGCCTCGCGGTGGGGCTTCGCCTTCGGCCTCCGGCCTCAGGCTGCGCCAAGTTACTTGGAATATTTGTATGAAATTTGTATGGAGGGAAATTGTCCATGTATGGCGGCCATCTTGGATTTTGAAAAAAATAAAAAAACAAATGACGGTCGTCAAATTGCTTATAATCTTCTACATTATGGAAAAAAAATCATACCCCTAACCCCAACCGTCTTCGCAGGCCGTACCCCTTCCACATCAGGTTTCCGCAAATCCTCAAATGTCAGATTTTTCTGGTACTCACTGGAGCACCCTCTATACGACCGCACATCAACCTAAACCCCACCAACCCCGCAACAGGGCAAACAACTATGTCAATCAGTGAGTGAGTCAGTGGTATTGTAGGTTTATATATTATAATATAATATAACTAGCTTTTCGGGCGCTGCGCGGGCTGCAAGCAGCCCGCGGTTCATCGTGGGGCTGTTGAGGTAGGTTAAAATATGTTTCCAGTTTATAAAATGGGTAAGTTTGTATGGGGAGAAATTGTCCATGTATGGCGGCCATCTTGAATTTCGAAAAAAAACAAAAAACAAATGACGTTCGTCAAATTGCTTATAATCTTCTACATTATGGAAAAAAAATCACACCCCTAACCCCAACCGTTTTCGCAGGCCGTACCCCTTCCACATCAGGTTTCCGCAGATCCTCAAATATCAGATTTTTCTGGTACTCACTGGAGCACCCTCTATACGACCGCACATCAACCAAAACCCCACCAACCCCGCAACAGGGCAAACAACTATGTCAATCAGTGAGTGAGTCAGTGGTATTGTCCTACTTCCTACTAATAATATAATATATAATATATAATATATAATACCTCTCCCTCTTCACGCTTAATCTATTTAACCGATTTGGATTAAATTTGGTATGGATATAGTTTGAGACTCGGGGAAGGACATAGGGTACTCTTTATCCCGAAATTCCCACGGGGAGCGAAGCCCGCGGGTACAGCTAGTAGGTTTATATATTATAACTAGTGTTTCGGGTGCTGCGCGTGCTGCACGCAGCACGCGGTTTTTCGTGCAGCTGTTGAGGAAGGCTACAGAACATGTCCAGTTGAGAAAATGGTTAAGACTTGCAGTCTGTTGAGGAAACATGAAAAAATGTGTGGGTGGCCATCTTGGATCCAAAATCTGATTGCAGTTTCGAGTTCCACGGGGTGCTTTACTCTAGTAAAGCGAATTTCAGACCCCTAGGAAGTCCCAGTGAGACGATACTAACGAAATAATTTTAATTTTCTAAAATCCAGACGCCATCTTGGATTCCAAAAAAAAATTTAAATTTGGATTTTTCGGCTCAAAATACATATAGATATTGATTTTCAGCCAAATCGCAAGCATTTGACTTTCGGCGGCCATCTTGGATTTCCAAAAATTAAAAAAATTTGACTGCGCTTGGGGAAGTGGCTCGGGCTTCGCCCTCGCCCGCAGCTCGCCCTTCGGGCTCGCATCACTCGGCCTACGGCCTCGTGAAAGTTACTTGGGGGGGGGGGGGATGTCAAAAAGGGGGGGAGGGGAGCTCGGCCTTTGGCCTCGCTCCGCAGCTCGGCCTGCGGCCTCGCAAGGGGGCTCCGCCTTCGGCCTTCGGCCTCAGGCTACGCCTAGTTGCTTTAGGGGTGCCATTTGTATGAAATTTATATGGAGGGGAATTGTCCTTGTATGGCGGCCATCTTGGATTTTGGAAAAAATCAAAAAACAAATGGCAGTCGTCAAATTGCTTACAACCCCCTACATTTTGGAAAAAAAATCACACCCCTAACCCCAACCGTTTTCGCAGGCCGTACCCCTTCCACATCAGGATCTGGTGATCTTCAACTTTTCGGATTTTTCTGGTTGGTTTCAAAACACCCTGTACACGATGGTATAACATTTGTGACACCTGTCAGTCGGGAACAGGTCAAACAATTATGTCAATCAGTCAGTCAGTGGTAAGTGTAGCTATATATAATATAACTAGTGTTTCGGGTGCTGCGCGTGCTGCAAGCAGCACGCGGTTTTTCGTGCGGCGGTTGTTGGCTAAGAAAAGTTTCCAGTTCAAAAAATGGGTGAAAACTGCAGTCAGTTGAGAAAACATGAAAAAATGTGTGGGCGGCCATCTTGGATCCAAAATCTGAATGCAGTTTCGAGTTCCTTGAGGTGCTTTACCCCCACATGCAAAATTTCAGACCCCTACGAAGTCCCAGTGAGACGTTACGAACGAAATAAATTTCATTTTCTAAAATTCAGACGCCATCTTGGATTCCAAAAAAAAATTCAAATTTGGATTTTTCTGCTCAAAAAACATATAGATATTGATTTTTAGCCAAATCGCAAGCATTTGACTTTCGGCGGCCATCTTGAATTTCCAAAAATTAAAAAAAAAACCCGGTGCTTACTGGATTGGCTCGGGCTTCGCCCTCGCCCGCAGCTCGCCCTTCGGGCTCGCGTCACTCGGCCTGCGGCCTCGTGATGGGGGGAAATTACTTGAGGGAGGGGGAGGGGGAGGGGGAGGGGGGGGGGGGTTGAAGGGGGGGGGCTCGGCCTTCGGCCTCGCCACGGAGCTCGCCCTTCGGGCTCGCGAGCCAGCTTCGCCCTCGGCCTTCGGCCTCGGGCTGCGCCAAGTTACTTGGGGGGGGCCGTTTGTATGAAATTTGTATGGGGGGAATTTTTTTTTTATGAAAATTAAAAAAAAATACTGGCTCTGGTAATTGATCAGATACCCCTTTCATTTTGTATATGGGGTCAAATCTCCAGGTCCAACCGTTTAGCCAGGCCGTACCCCTTCCACATCAGGTTTCTGCAAATCCTCAAATGTCAGATTTTTCTGGTACTCGACCCCCTCACCCCTAAACGTTCCACCATAAACCATCACCCCTACTATTTGGCAACTGGTCAAACAACTATGTCAATCAGTGAGTGAGTCAGTGGTAAGTGTAGCTATATATAATATAACTAGCTTTTCGGGCGCTGCGCGGGCTGCAAGCAGCCCGCGGTTTTTCGTGCGGCTGTTGAGGTAGGCTAAAAAATGTTTCCAGTTTAGAAAATGGGTAAAAACTGCAGTCAGTAAAGAAAACATCAAAATATGTGTGGAGGCGGCCATCTTGGATCCAAAATCTGAATCCAGTTTCGAGTTCCGCGGGGTGCTTTACCCCCACATGCAAAATTATAGACCCCTACGAAGTCCCAGTGAGACGTTATGAACGAAAAAAGTGAAATTTTCTAAAATCCAGACGCCATTTTGAATTCCAAAAAAAATATTAAATTTGGATTTTTGGGCTCAAACTACATTTAGATATTGATTTTCAGCCAAATCGCAAGCAGTTGACTTTCGGCGGCCATCTTGGATTTTCAAAAATTAAAAAAAATTGGACTGCGCTTGGGGAAGTGGCTCGGGCTTTGCCCTCGCCCGCAGCTCGCCCTACGGGCTCGCGACACTCGGCCTCCGGCCTCGTGAAAATTACTTACGGGGAGGGGGGGGGGGGAAGTGGGGGGGGGCTGCGGGAGTGGCTCGGGCTTCGCCCTCGCCCGCAGCTCGCCCTTCGGGCTCGCATCGCTCGGCCTCCGGCCTCGTGAAGATTACTTAGGGGGGATCCAAAGGGGAGGGGGGAGTAGCTCGGGCTTCGCCCTCGGCCGCAGCTCGGCCTGCGGCCTCGCGGGGGTGGCCTTTGCTTTTGGCTTTTGGCCTCTGGCTGCGCCTAGTTACTTGGGGTGACCGTTTGTATGAAATTTGAATAGAGGAAAATTGCCCTTGTATGGCGGCCATCTTGAATTTTGAAAAAAATAAAAAAACAAGTGACGGTCGTCAAATTGCTTGCAACCCCCTACATTTTGGAAAAAAAATCACACCCCTAACCCCAACCGTCTTCGCAGGCCGTACCCCTTCCACATCAGATTTCCGCAGATCCTCAAATGTCAGATTTTTCTGGTACTCACTGGAGCACCCTCTATACGACCGCACATCAACCTAAACCCCACCAACCCCGCAACAGGGCAAACAACTCTGTCAGTGAGTGAGTCAGTGGTATTGTAGGTTTATATATTATAATATAATATAATATATATAACTAGCTTTTCGGGCGCTGCGCGGGCTGCAAGCAGCCCGCGGTCTTTCGTGCGGCTGTTGAGGTGGGCTAAAGAACATGTCCAGTTGAGAAAATGGGTACAAACTGCAGTCAGTAAAGGAAACATCAAAATATGTGTGGGGGCGGCCATCTTGGATCGAAAATCTGATTCCAGTTCCGAGTTCCGCGGGGTGCTTTACATGCAAAATTTCAGACCCCTACGAAGTCCCAGTGAGACGTTATAAACGAAATAATTTTAATTTTCTAAAATCCAGACGCCATCTTGGATTCCAAAAAAAATATTGAATTTGGGTTTTTGGGGTCAAATTACATATAGATATCGATTTTCAGCCAAATCGCAAGCAGTTAACTTTCGGCGGCCATCTTGGATTTCCAAAAAAAAAAAAAAAAGCTGCGCTTTGTGATAGTGGCTCGGGCTTCGCCCTCGCCCGCAGCTCGCCCTTCGGGCTCGCATCACTCGGCCTGCGGCCTCGTGAAAATTACTTGTAGGGGGGGAGGGGGATGTCAAAGGGGGGGGGAGGGGGAGCTCGGGCTTCGCCCTCGCTCCACAGCTCGGCCTGCGGCCTCGCGAGGGCGCTTCGCCTTCGGCCTTCGGCCTCAGGCTTCGCCAAGTTACTTGGGGGGCTGTTTGTATGAAATTTGTATGGAGGGGATATGAGAACTTATTTATTATAATAAAACACTGAGTAGCTAGATTGGTATTTTAATTTAAGAGAATCACATCGGCAGCCATTACCATCAGCACACGGATCAGACACGGAAGAGGAAGTATGTACCTATTACATACAGTTGTCAACATGACAGCTAAGTGTCATAAATCATAGATAAAATAGTTCAACACTCCCTCTTAATTTTAAGTTACAATCAATATTTTTTAATACAAAAATCTTAACTCAAAATTGCTACATAAAAACAAAAATTGGTAAGTTTTATTATTAAGGATATGGCAACATTAGTGAGTGAGTTAAGACGTCTGACATAAGTGACATTGACAATTCTACATAACCTCAAACTTACAATGTAAACAATGCAAACAGATATGAATTAATTAAACAAATTAGCACGAAAATAACTATGCTTTACATTACACAGTGGTTTTGTCATTATGTCGGAAGTATTCTCACAAGAACTAACGTAACTCACTGTTATTATGTTACGCGACACAATATCTTTAACAAAGTGAAACTTTATATCAATGTGCTTAGAATATTTCGTATTTTCACTGTTCATTATCATTTTTATAGCACTTTGATTGTCCACTTTCAGTTCAACACTGCACTGATCACTAAAGTCTTTTGCCAATCCACGAATAAACAGGAGTTCACTGGCACACATGGCTGCAGACACGAACTCTGCTTCAGCTGTACTTAGCGCCACCGACTGCTGCTTCTTTGAAGACCATGAGATCAGGTTGCCTTGGTGATAGATAACCATGCCACTGACACTCTTTCTGTCAGTCTTATCACCAGCCCAGTCTGCATCTGAGAAAGCTAAAATCAAAGAAAGTTTATTATCTTCTTTCTTCTTGAAGAAAGCGCCATCTAGCGCAACGCACGTAACATAGGCTCTGTTAAAAATAATTTGTAAAAATAGTAAGCTTTATGATTTTGGGATAATTTTGTGAATAAGTAGTGACTCAAACTTTGACTCGTAATGGACAAGTGTTATTGTGACATAATTACAAAAACTGTGAACACTGCAAGTGAAAATAGAATAGAACAGTTACAATGATAAATAAACATTATTGTGTGTGCTTTACGATTTATAACAAACTTAAATATTATTCGTGACTGTATGCAGTGAATCTTAAACAGCTGAAGTGGTTTATTTACAAAATAAAGTTAAATACGTCAGTTAAAATTCAAATTATATACAAACAAAGACTAGTAAACACAGCTGACATCATTTATATGGAAAGCAGCGCCATCTTTCGCTGAGTAGCGCAGCAAAAAAGAGCAGTTGATACGCCATCTACACTAATACGCAGGAACTACTAAGTCAGTTAAAATTCAAATTGTATATGAACAAAGACCAGTAACACAGCTGACATCATATATATGGAAAGCAGCGCCATCTTTCGATTAATAATACAGCAAATAAGAACAATTGATACGCCATCTACAACAATACGGAGAAACTACTAAGTACTATATGACAATCAACGTCATCTATCGATGAATAACGGTACAAACAGCAATATTTACTATTTATGATATTTATGAATTTATTACACAATGGCTAATGGAAATAATTGCAGCAAATGTCTAAAGAAATTGCCTAGAAGAGAATATTTAAAATGCTCGAAATGCGAATCAAGTTTTGACATAGATTGTGCCAACGTCTCGTACAAGCGGTTTCAGTTAGTGGAACAAAGAAATAAAAATACTTGGACCTGTCAACAATGCAAACATTCATTTAATACACCAAGTAATAAAAATATAACACAACAAACGAGCAATTTATTAGGCAAGGACCTAGTAGTAACGGTACCAACAGAGAACTCGTTTGAAGGGTTACAAATTAATGATGAAGACTCTTTTGAATCCACAAAAAGCATTTTAAATAGAAGCTGTCCAGAAATTGGGATTAACCGAATTACAAGAATAAATGAACTGGAAAAGTTAGTGGAAACATTAACTTCAGAAAAGGAAAATGCAGATAAAGAAATACAGAATTTATTAAAGGAAAATAAAATGTTAAAAGAAAAATTAGCCCAAAAAAATATATGTCCGATTCCGTCAACATCAAATATTAGGATAAACGCATCGTCTAATAAAGGTATAACGTCGAAGAGTCCAAAAAATACCTCTGAATCACAGCAAAAATGCCATACAGAAAAGGAATCACTAATGTCGACGACATGTAAAATACAAAGAGAAAAAGAGTTTCGACACCGCACAAAAACAAGGAGAAAACAGGACTTCAACACCTAAGGCTCTAAATCCACCCCTGTCAAATAAATTCAAGAATAAAGGAAAACGAAATATTTATATTTACGGTGACCAACAAGCTCGTGGAATATCAAAAAAAAATTATTCAAACCAGAAGCGGTGGATGGAACGACCAATATGACGTTATAGGAGTAGTAAAACCAAACGCAACGGGTGAAGAAATCTTAAAATCATTAAAACTTAGCGAGCTAGATAAAAAAATACAAGAAGGGGATATAATAATATTAATAATTGGATCAAATGACACCAGCCCTTATAAATTATTTACAGAATTATGTAACGTATTATGTAAATTTGACAGGAATAATATTTTTGTAATGAATGTACTTTATAATAATTATTTAAATGTAAAATGCTTGAATGATCAATTAAAAGTTATTGAAAAAAATTATCCTAACTGTAAATATATTGACACTCTCACGAATATTTTAAATTTATATTCAATCTGCAATAAATTAAACATTGAAATTAACTTCCTAAAATATAAAAATGACTATCTGTCTCATATAAAAAAAATTACCGATAATACAATTATTGACAAATCTTTAGACCAGAATGATGTAAATAGCAATCATTCAGCATTTTTTCGTACCTAAGGCTTCTATAAATACTCTTTCTTCTTCTTCTTCAGATACAAATAACGTAACAATATTTCACCAAAACATAGCCAGTCTGTACCATAAATTGGATCTATTAGAAATAACTTTAGATGACTTTAAGTGTCAAAACATAGATATTGACATTATTTGTATTAGCGAAGCTTTTATAAAACAAGGGACAGAAAAAAATATTGTCTTAAATAATTACAAACTTGCAGCACAATACTGTAGAAAGAAAGCTAGAGGGGGGTACTTGCATTTTAGTAAAAAAAAAATAGAAACTAAGTCATTAGACAATATTTTATCGCATTTAGGTGCAAACTCTTACTTTGAATGCTGCGGAGTAGAGATACTAGGTTTGAACCTCATCGTGATAGTTATATATAGAGTACCAAGTAAATTAAAATCACACACGGGTATTTTTCTACATAAACTAGATTCACTTTTACAACAACTTACAGAAAAATATAAAAGGAAAAAAAATATATTATGTGGTGACTGGAACATAGATATATTGAAACAGCACGTATCAGCAGTAGATCTTGTTAGTACGCTGAAACAATATAACTTTGATGTCCATATAAAAGAGCCCACGCGAGAAGAGGCATGTCTTGACCAAATTGCCAGCAACCAAAAACATGTAGTGGCTAAAAATCATAAACTAGGTCTCTCTGATCATCACTCAGGACAAACAATTACTCTAAAAGTAAACAGACCAAAAAGTATACCCTTTTGGTTTGAATATAAAAGAGATTACAGCGAAGAGAACATAAAAACATTCTTAAACTGTCTTTCTGCTCTTAGTTTTACAGACATTTATGATAGTGATTGCGCATCAGAAGCGTTTACGAATTTTTATAATGATTTGAGTTTATTTTATAATCTATGTTTTCCCATAATTAAAGTAAAAATAAATAATAGATCATCAAAGCTTTCGTGGATAACCAAAGGATTAAAAAAATCTAGCAATTATAAACGGAAACTATTTTTTAAGTACAAATATTCACAAATAAATAAAAAAAACCAATACGAAAATTTTAATAAATACAGTAAAATTCTAAGAAAATGCATAAATATATCACAACAAATAAGTAATAAAAAATTCTTTATGGAAAATGGGAAAAACCCTTCAGCTATTTGGAACAGAATATCCAGATCTATACCTAAGAACAAATATCAACCCGATATGAATTCAATGAAATTTAATAATAAATTATATACGGACCCACAAGAAATTAGCGATAACTTTAATGATTACTTTATAAACCTAACTAATGGACATTCTTATTGTAATAATAAAAACATGACTAATAATAAAATGACATTTAATTCTAAAACTTAATATTTAAAGCCAGTTGATGAAGGCGAAGTATATAAAATTATTAAAGGTTTAAAAAGTACAAATTCTTGCGGTTATGATGGGATTAGTACAAAAATACTAAAACTTTGCGCTGGAATATTATGCAAACCACTAGCCCATATAATAAATTTATCTTTCCTTCAAGGTTACTTTCCAGATCAACTTAAATTGTCTATAGTCAAACCTCTATACAAGAAGGGTGATAAACAAGATCCTACTAACTATCGACCAATAACTTTAGTACCAATATTGTCGAAAATATTTGAAAAGGCGATGTACACTAGACTCAATGACTTTATAATACAATGTAATATCTTACATCCAAATCAGTTTGGGTTTCGTAAAGGAAGTTCCACTACCCTAGCATGTTTTGAGTTAATTAAGTATATTACAGAAAGTATTAATAGGGGTACACCAATTATGTCGATATTTCTTGATTTGAGCAAGGCATTCGATTTCGTTAACCATAAAAAGCTTCTTAAAAAATTAGAAAATTATGGAATTAGAGGTAAAGCATATGAATGGTTAGAAAACTACCTTACGAATAGGAAGCAATGTGTACAAATTACTAAGACAACGTCTAGTTATGGTAAATACATTAAAGAATGCTACAAATCAGAATTTAAAACAAACAACGTAGGAGTCCCACAAGGTGGAATTCTCGCTCCTATTCTATTCTTATTATATATTAATGATATTCCAGATACTCTTAAAATTATACAATTTGCAGATGACACCACACTCACAATAGAATGTACTGACCAAAATAATTTTCAACGCCAAGCGAGCAATGCGATAAACGAATTAATTGAATGGCTTAATTCAAATGATCTAAAAATTAATCTAGAAAAAACTAAATTTATGACATTTAAATCTTATAATTGCTCTAGTCCAACACTAAATATTTACCATAAAACAAATAAAATTGAACAAGTAAGCCAAACAAAATTCTTAGGTTTTCACCTTGACGAACATTTAAATTGGAAAGAGCACATTAGTCAAATATGCAACAAACTCGACCGCTTTGTTTACGCATTGAGAAGAGTACGACAAACTGTATCAATTGAAGCAGCCTTACAAGCATACTACGGATATGTATCTTCGGTATTGAGTTACGGATTGATAACTAGCTTTTCGGGCGCTGCGCGGGCTGCAAGCAGCCCACGGTTTTTCGTGCGGCTGTTGAGGTGGGCTAAAGAACATGTCCAGTTGAGAAAATGGGTAAAAACTGCAGTCAGTAAAGGAAACATCAAAATATGTGTGGGGGCGGCCACCTGAGATCGAAAATCTGATTCCAGTTCCGAGTTCCGCGGGGTGCTTTACCCCCACATGCAAACTTTCAGACCCCTACGAAGTCCCAGTGAGACGTTATAAACGAAATAAATTTAATTTTCTAAAATCCAGACGCCATCTTCGATTCCAAAAAAAATATTGAATTTGGGTTTTTGGGGTCAAATTACATATAGATATCGATTTTCAGCCAAATCGCAAGCAGTTAAGTTTTGGCGGCCATCTTGGACTTCCAAAAAAAAAAAAAGACGCTGCGCTTTGTGATAGTTGCTCGGGCTTCGCCCTCGCCCGCAGCTCGCCCTTCGGGCTCGCATCACTCGGCCTGCGGCCTCGTGAAAATTACTTGTGGGGGGGGGGGGGGGGGGGGGTTATAATATAACTAGCTTTTCGGGCGCTGCGCGGGCTGCAAGCAGCCCGCGGTCTTTCGTGCGGCTATTGAGGTAGGCTGAAATATGTTTCCAGTACAGAAAATGGGTAAGTTTGTATGGAGGAAATTTGTCCTTGTATGGCGGCCATCTTGGATTTTGAAAAAAATCAAAAAACGAATGACGGTCGTCAAATTGCTTATAATCTTCTACATTATGGAAAAAAAATCACGCCCCTAACCTTAAACGTTTTTGCAGGCCATACCCCTTCCACATCAGGTTTCCGCAGATCCTCAAATGTCAGATTTTTCTGGTACTCACTGGAGCACCTTCTATACGACCACACATCAACCTAAACCCCACCAACCTCGCAACAGGGCGAACAACTATGTCAATGAGTCAGTCAGTGAGTGGTAATGTAGGTTTATATATTATAATATAACTAGCTTTTCGGGCGCTGCGCGGGCTGCAAGCAGCCCGCGGTTTATCGTGCGGTTGTTAAGGTAGGCTAAGATATGTTTCCAGTTCAGAAAATGGGTAAGTTTGTATGGAGGGAAATTGTCCGTGTATGGCGGCCATCTTGGATTTTGGAAAAAATCAAAAAACAAATGACGCTCGTCAAATTGCTTACAACCCCCTATATTTTGGAAAAAAAATCACGCCCCTAACCCCAACCGTTTTCGCAGGCCGTACCCCTTCCACATCAAGTTTCTGCAGATCCTCAAATGTCAGATTTTTCTGGTACTCACTGGAGCACCCTCTATACGACCACACATCAACCTAAACCCCACCCACCCTGCAACAGGGCAAACAACTATGTCAATCAGTCAGTGAGTGGTATTGTAGGTTTATATATTATAATATAACTAGCTTTTCGGGCGCTGCGCGGGCTGCAAGCAGCCCGCGGTTCATCGTGGAGCTGTTGAGATAGGCTAAGATATGATTCCAGTTTGAAAAAAATCAAAAAACGAATGACGGTCGTCAAATTGCTTATAATCTTCTACATTATGGAAAAAAAATCACGCCCCTAACCTTAAACGTTTTTGCAGGCCATACCCCTTCCACATCAGGTTTCCGCAGATCCTCAAATGTCAGATTTTTCTGGTACTCACTGGAGCACCTTCTATACGATCACACATCAAACTAAACCCCACCAACCCCGCAACAGGGCAAACAACTATGTCAATCAGTGAGTGAGTGGTAATGTACATACATACATAATATCACTCCTGTTTCCCGCAGGGGTAGGCAGAGACTATGGACCTCCACTTGCTACGATCCTGACAAACCTCTTTTGCTTCATCTAAACTCATCAATCTCTTCATACATGCCCTTCGGTTACGGGTACTTTTTACCTCTCCTTTTTTTAGAACGTCTGCAATTTGGTCGCAGAAAGTTCGCCGAGGCCGACCTTTTCCTACTGTTCCCTTCACATTTGTCGTATAAATATTTTTCGTCAATCTCTTTTCATCCATCCTTTCTATATGCCCAAACCATCTTAACATCCCTTTCTCTATTTTTGTCACAACATCCTCTTTTATTCAACACCGCTCCCTTATGGCATCATTCCGTATTCGATCTTTCAAAGTAACACCACACATACTCCTCAACGCTCGCATTTCAACTGCATTTATTCTACTTTCATGCTTTCTCTGCCATACCCAACTCTCACTACCGTACATTAAAGTAGGTATCAGTACTCCTTTATGAACAGCGAGACGTGCCTTGTCTGATACCTTCCTACTGCTCATAAAGGAATGTAACGCTCCATTCACTTGGTTACCCGCATTCACTCTTTTTTCAACATCACCCTCGTGCTTACCATCTTTTGTAAACATACATCCCAAGTATACAAACTCTTTCACTTGCTCAACTTTCACCCCATTTATTAAAATATTGCATTCTGTTGCACTATCGTCCTTTTCAAAAACCATAACTTTGGTTTTACTGACATTAACTTTCATACCCTTTTTCTCTAATGCATCATTCGTAACAGCTATCATCTTCTGTAATTCCTCCTCTGAGTCCGCAAGTATTACTTGGTCATTGGCATAGAGAAGGCATTTAATTAATAACTCATCCATTCTGACACCACATTCATCATCTTTCAAATCTGTCAAACAACTGTCCATGAATAAGTTGAACAGCCAAGGCGACGCTACACATCCCTGTCTAACACCTTTTTCGATGTTAAACCAGTCTGTGTATTCGCCGTCAATTCTGACACAAGCACTGGAATTCCTATAAAGAGATTTCAGTGCTCGGATCAGATGGCTGCTCAGCCCATACGCAGACCAATGTTGACCACAGTTCATTTCTCACCACTCTGTCATAGGCCTTTTCTAAATCTACGAAGATGCAATAGACTTTTCGACCTTTGGCCAAAAGCTTCTCTAAAATGCATCTTAAAGAAAAGACCTGATCCGTGCATCCTATACCCTTTCTAAATCCCGCTTGTACATCCCATAACTTCTCTTCGGTATTTTTCACCACCCTTTCTATCAAGACCTTTGCATACAATTTGCCGACAACGCTGAGAAGACTAATGCCTCGGTAGTTTTTACAGTCTTGCTGTGAACCTTTTCCTTTATACAGCGGCACAATTACCGCATTGCACCAATCTTTTGGCACCACACAGTTTTTAAAACAAAGATTGAAAAGGTGACACAACTGACTTGCTACTATGCCCTGTCCAGCCTTCAGCATTTCGACAGTAATCCTATCATACCCTCCAGCTTTTCCCATTTTCATACTATTTAATGCTTTCACTACTTCATCCATACTTATTTCCTCATCATAATTTTGCATATCACTCTCTTGTGAGTCATTTTCAGGCTCCGGTAATGTAGGTGTATATAATATAATATAATATAACTAGCTTTTCGGGCGCTGCGCGGGCTGCAAGCAGCCCGCGGTTTTTCGTGCAGCTGTTGAGGTAGGCTAAATAACCTGTGTACGGGTAAACCCGACATATACAACTTGTATACAAAAACCGTCTACTAAGCGCCTGCGCGCGTGACGTTCTATTTGACATACTTTTGTCTCAGCATACATTATTTAGTGCAATATACGATTTCTACCTAACAACATCGTTTCCCTTGTACTCACCTACATAGTGCATACATTACAGTGATATACCTTGACAATAAGGAAATATCTACAACATTTTTTTTGGTCCTTCGAATAATACGGACCTCGCGCGTTTGTACCTCAACCGGATGAGGTTTGGAACCAGTACAACAGACGTTTGGATGCAGTGTAAGTGAAAGTGTGAGTTGTGAACAATACAGCTCGCATCTACACTTCTCCACATCGAGGGTGACTGGACACACAGGTCAAGTCACGGGTACATCAACATTAGCTCCGCCTGACCAGGTCAAAGTTAGGCAGAGCCACATCTACGTGTGAACACAAGTAAGATCTTTCCGATTTTATTAACTTATCTACATTAACAACAATGGAGTCCATCATCGCCAGACAGCGGGAGATTATGGACAATATTAACAAGTTAACGTCTAACTTTAACAAAGATTCTGCGAGTAGGAAGACCGCCGACTATATCGAAAAACGGTTGGAGGCGTTAGATAACTTGTGGGGTGAGTTTCACGACAATCATGCGAAATTGTTAACTGTTGAAATTAAGTCCCATGAATATTTTACTCAAAACATTTTTGAATCTGTTAAACTACGCTATGAATCTTTACGACATTTGCTTACATCTTACAACATAACAGTGTCGACGGAAGAGAAGGCCTCATCATCCAAAGCTGATGATTTAAAAAGTCAGCAATACACTAATTTTAGGGCGTTCTTACGGGTTGTGCGTGGCATAGACGTTAGTAAATTAACGGAGAAATGGCAGCTGGAAGACAAGCTCCAGACGTTAAAGGACTGCTGGAAGGAGATCAGAACTCTTCATTTGAAGATTGACAACCTCCTAGTGGGATCGGACGACCGGTACGAGAGTGATTACACCGACTACGAAACGACCTATGAGGACACAAAAACATCTTTACACCGGAAACTTAACTCGTCAGTTTGTGAAGAGCTCTCCACTCCAAAAGTCGATCTGCCGATTTTTTCAGGAAACTATACATCTTGGCCTACCTTTATGGACCTCTACGTCGGGACCATACACAACAACAAAGGGATAACCAAGGCGCATAAAATGCGAATCCTCAAGGGCAAGCTGAGAGGTGACGCCGAGCGGTTGGTGAAACATCTCCAAGTTACTGATGACAATTATGACACATGCTGGGAGTTGCTGTGCCACAGGTACTACAACATACAGACAATATTCAACAAACAGTTTGCTACTTTCGTAGATCAACCTAAGATGACGAAACAAAGTGCCTTTGAGTTAGGACGTCTTTACGACGTTAGTATGGAAACAATACATGCTATACAAAACTTAGGAATTGATACAACTACCTGGGATCCTGTTTTAGTTTACCACATCATTCAAAAATTGGACCCAGAGACATACAAAAGTTACCAGCGGGTTAGGAAGACCCCAAGGGAACTTCCGTCATTTGAGGAACTGATGGAGTTTATTAACTTAACATTCACAGCATTGGAGCCTCTTAGTGAGAAGAAGAACAACAACAGTTCAACGTCTCAATCTCAACCCCAGAAACAGGGCAACAAAGAAAATGGTAACAAAAATTTTTCTTACAGAAATTACTATAAACCGAAATCTTTCGCAACAATTCAAGCAACTGGCAGTGAACGGAAATGTCCTCTCTGCAAAAACCTACATATTTTAATGTTTTGCAGACATTTTCAAAATATGGACGGCGCCAAGAAATTCCAAAAGATCAATGAACTTAACATATGTCGTAATTGTATGTACGTACATAGCGATGGAACATGCAATTCCACAAAAAGGTGCAAAATATGCGGCGCCCCACATCATACATATTTGCACAATACATTTAATGAAATTGACTCATCATCATCAAATTCGTCTAATCGTCAACTGAACTCTCATCACGTCATAAAGGATAATGAAGGGGTGATGTTGGCCACCGCCGTGATAAAGGTTAAATCAGCAACCGGGCTTTATATCGAACTTAGGGCCCTTATCGATCATGGCTCTCAGGTCAGCCTCATTACCGAAAACGCCGCTCAGAGATTAGGTTTAAAGAGATGCAACCACGGAGAGAGCGTCTTAGGGGTGGGTCTTCAGACAAATAAAAGTAAAGGGGTAGTTCAGTTAGTTTGTAAATCAATTCATGACGATTATACATTTAATAGGGATGCTCACGTTATGACAAAGGTTTTACGTCGTCTTCCAAACTACACATTTAACAAGTCATCGTGGACGCACATACAGGGTGTAAAGTTGGCTGATCCGGACTTTAACATTTCTCGCGATGTGGATATTCTTCTCGACGCAGGAGTTTACGCGAACATTCTACAAAGGGGATGCATCCGAGGGCCGCCGGAGCTACCGATCGCTCAACAGACGAGAATCGGTTGGATTTTGTTCGGTGACCAAGAGTATCAACCTACATACAATTGCTGTACTGTCCTGAACAATCTCGAGGAAATTTCACACTTTTGGGAAATGGAGGACATCGCTGACAACACAAAAACGACAATGACATCAGAAGACGAATATTGTGAGCGATTGTACGAGAATACTACAAAGCGATTAGTAAGCGGTAGATATCAAGTCAGAATTCCTATGAAACAGAACTTCGAAGCTCAGTTGGGAGAGTCAAGAACTCAAGCGATCGCCCAATTTCTACAGCTAGAGAAGAGGATGTCAAAAGATACATTTCTAGAAGAAAATTACAAGAAGTTTATCTATGAATACCTCCAACTTCATCACATGAAGTTATATCTTAAAAATGTGTCACCTAGCTGTTTCCTCAGTCATCACGGCGTCATCAGACCGGAGTCAACAACTTCTTTAATACGTGTCGTTTTCAACGCATCCGCAAAAACAAACTCCGGAAACAGTCTGAACGACTTGATGCTGCGTGGACCAAATCTACAACAAGATTTGCAAGCGTTACTTCTAAGATGGAGAAAGTACAAGTATGTTTACACTGCCGACATCGAAAAGTTCTTTAGGCAGATTTTGGTCGATGAAGAGGATCAGCGCCTTCAGAAAATTATTTGGAGAGATACGAAAACAGACAAATTAAAATCATATCAACTGTGTACAGTCACTTACGGCATAAAGTCCGCGCCGTACTTGTGTATGAGAACCATCAAGCAGTTAGTAAAGGACGACGGACACAATTATCCGTTAGCCTGCGAAGCCTTGAACAATCAATTGTACGTTGACGACTTGTTGAGTGGACACAATAATTTTGAAACGGCAAAGGAAATGCAAAACCAGTTGATAAATATCTTACAAGGGGGAGGTTTCAATTTACGGAAATGGACAAGTAATCACGCAGGTTTACTGGAAGCCTTGCCGAAAGAAAAGATTTCAGATAAAATGTTCGATTTTAAACATTCACAATCTAACAAAACATTAGGTATCAAATGGAACCCGCTTACAGATCATTTTACATTCCAAAGAAACATAAACTCAGACAATAATAGCACACACAACCAAACGAAAAGGTCAATGCTGTCTAGCTTATCAACAATCTATGACCCTTTGGGATGGTTATCGCCCGTGACAGTCAAGGCAAAAATACTGTTCCAAGGAGTCTGGACCAGAGGAATTGGATGGGATGATAATCTCCCATCTGATATACAAAAGGAATGGTGTGACCTTACCAAGGAGATGACACACATAAACAACATTACCATTCCACGTTGGATCGGAGACATCGACAAAAAGGTTGAACTACACGGTTTCTGTGACGCGAGTGAGAAATCTTTTGGATGCGTCATATACTGCAGAACAGTACAAGACGATGGGAAGGCGACTATTCGTCTAGTTTGTGCAAAAACAAAACTTGCGCCTCTCAACAAGGAAGTTACGATTCCTCGCCTAGAACTATGCGGAGCTCAACTATTATCGCGACTGATGAAGAAAGTCAAGGAAGCGATAGGAACAGAAAACATAGACATTTTCGGTTGGACAGATTCGATGGTAGTCTTAGGATGGTTGAGAGGCGATATCTCACGTTGGAAGACGTTCGTGGCCAACCGGGTACAAGACATAATCACCAACATGCCCCCGGACTGCTGGAAACATGTTGCATCCGAGGACAACCCTGCGGATTATGCCAGTCGTGGCTTATTACCCTCACAACTCGTCAACAATCTGTTGTGGTTTGAAGGCCCAACTTGGTTGAAACATGGAAACAATAATGACAGTTCTTCTACTACTATTGAGATACCTACATTGGAGATGAAAACAACGCCTAAATTACAAACTTACACGACACAAATAGCAGGCCCCACATTCATTGAAGAACTATCACATAATTTCAGTTCAATGACACAAATAATACGAATAATAGGATGGGTATCACGTTTCGTTTCAAATATCCGCGTCAAAACAAATAGAGTACAACATAAATACCTAACTACGTGTGAAGTTACAAAGGCTCATTCTTTGATAATTAAAGACATACAATCAACTACATTTTTGAGCGAGATAATAGACTTAAAGAAGTCTGGTAAGGTGAACACAAACAGCAAGCTTCTTTCACTCTATCCAGTGCTTGATGATGAAGGAATTTTAAGAGTGGGAGGGAGGTTGAAGTACTCTAACCTACAGGACTCAGCGAAACATCCCATCATATTACCTAAAGAACACAGACTGACAGAACTTCTCATTGCCAGAGCTCACGAAAACACCTTACATGGAGGTGCACGGCTTACACTAGCTCACTTACGTAGTCGGTATTGGATTATAGGAGGAAACGCAACAGTAAAGAAACAACTGAGACGGTGTGTCAAATGCAGACGTTACAGCCCTTGTAACAACAATCAGTTTATGGCAGATCTACCAGCCGCCAGAGTAACACCATCAGCTGCGTTCACCCACTGTGGGGTTGACTTTACAGGAATGGTGGAGGTAAAAGCCAATAAAGGAAGAGGCATAAAGACAACCAAGGGCTACATTGCCGTATTCGTTTGCTTTTCCACGAAGGCAATTCATTTGGAACTCGTGTCTGATCTCAGCACCGACGCTTTTATCGCCGCCTTAAAACGTATGTGCGCGCGCCGTGGTACACCCAAACATATGTATAGTGACAATGGCACTAACTTCGTCGGCACAGCAAGGAGGCTAAACAAGGAGTACAGGGAAGCCTTAAAACAATA
Organism: Acrobasis consociella; assembly: GCA_963555685.1. NCBI lineage: Eukaryota > Metazoa > Arthropoda > Insecta > Lepidoptera > Pyralidae > Acrobasis > Acrobasis consociella. The sequence goes on along the minus strand of OY743125.1, from coordinate 12,020,276 downwards.
CGTAAACACAGAGTTTATGAATCATATTGCAGAGACAGGAATACAGTGGCATCTCAATTCGCCCTCCTGGCCATCAGCTGGCGGACTTTGGGAATCTGCTGTTCGCAGTATGAAACATCACCTCAAACGCGTTCTTGGGGAGCAAAAGCTTACCTTCGAGGAATTCTCCACTCTGTTAACACAGATAGAAGCATGCCTCAACTCTCGACCTCTACTCCTACTTGATGAAAACAGTGATAATCTGGAATACATTAGCCCTGGACATTTCTTAATTAATCGTCCAATTTTATCACCACCTACAGGCTTAGATATTCCAGACATCAGATCTAGGTGGCAGTTAACAGAAAAACTACATCGGGACTTCTGGAACTTATGGTCTTCAGAATATCTACAGACACTACAAGGCCGTAACAAGTGGCAAACGGCCAAGGAGAATATAAAGATTGACGACATCGTGCTCATTAAAGAGGACAACGCCCCTCCGGCAAAATGGCTCCTAGGCAGAGTAACAGATCTCCACCCCGGTAAGGACGGACTCGTGCGAGTTGTTACACTGAAAACGAAAAATGAGAGTGCAAAGCGACCTATCGTCAAACTTTGTCCGCTACCCGTAACAAATAAAGACTCACACGACCAACCAGGACCTAGTACAACCGCTCCTACAGCCAATGACGATAAAGGACAGAGACACTGTATACGTACAAGACAGAAACGATCAGTTTCATGGGCTCAGCGGTTAAATTCTACATTCTCAATTTTACTACTCTTATTTACATTCTTTATATCTCCATCGACACAGCAATTGTGCAATATAACTAAACTGGAATCTTCAAAACCGGTTTATTTTGATAAGATTGCTGATTTACAAATCATCCAAGACGAATGGAAAATGGTTGTATTCTACAACATGTCTACTTACAGAACGAATTTGGAACTCATCAGGGAATATGTCAACCATCTGAATAAACTCTGCGAATCTCAATTAGCTTTTCTGTCATTAACAACTCAATTAAACCACGAAATTAGCGAACTTAACTATAATGACGCATTGCTATCAACTTCACATAATAACCGCCAAAGGAGAGGCTTGATCAACGGAGTCGGCTACGTAGCTAACACATTGTTCGGTGTACTCGACGAGAGGTTTGCTGAGAAATACTGTGATGATATTAAACAAATACAGGAGAATGAAAAACATTTGCAAAATCTGTATAAGGAACAAACATCGATTGCTGAGGGAGAATATAACCTTCTAAAACGGAATGAACTTGCTATGAACAAACAATTCAAGCTTATTCAGTATCACATTAAGGAATTGACTGTCAAAGGTGACAAAATAGTAGCGGATCAGGAGAACACAGCATATCTTACTTCAAGAGCTCTAGCAGCCATCGTTATCATATCCAACTTACATAGGATCCAACAGTCATTGCTCGACGTCATAACTGACTTACGAAGCGAACACATCGACGTTCATTTGCTTAGGCCAACACAACTTCAAGCTCAACTAAATATCATCGCAGGTCAGTTGCCAAGTGAGTTGTCTTTGCCGATCCCCAGTCAAAACATCAGGAGTACCTACAAACTACTTCGTGTGCACTCCAGAGTTACAGACGAATTTATGATATTTGAGGTCAAGATCCCGCTAATAAACAAAGATCTGTACGAGTTACATCACGTTATCCCGATCCCACAGAGACAGCCGAATGGACAAAGTGTAACTATAATTCCAACATCTAGATACATCGCCATTAATCTGCGCAAGGACATGTTCCTCCCATACTTACAAGATCAACTTCAAACATGCATCCATACAGACGAAACACGCTTACTATGCCCGCTAAACCAACCCATACATAATATAAAGGACGCTAAAACGAATTGCGAAGCTCAATTAATTAATAATAACAAAATAACACAGTGTAAAACATTAAACAATGATTGTAGCGACAAGTGGATTAAGTTACAGCACGGCGGCTCGTGGCTCTTCTCATGTTGCGAGGAACGCGTAGTGCGCATTTTCTGCACAGCTGATATGACGTCAAAGTCATTGTCCGGTACAGGACTTATCACTCTGGGTCAAGGTTGTTCTTTGAAAGGGGACACTTTTACCATACATTCACAGTACAATTTCAACACTCGCGTTGACACTGACGAGATATCGATCACCGTCCCACAAGTTTCTGACATAAACCATTTTGTCAGTAATTCGACATTTAATCTCACAACGCCAGAGATGCACTCGCAGATGTTAGACGATCTCAAACAAAAAATCTATCACATCAAGAGACAACAGGACACAGCAGTCAGCAACATCTCTCCTCATGATGTCCATCAGTACTCTATTATCTACACCATGCTGTCAATTGGTGTAATACTTTTAATTGTATGGGGTTTCTACCAAATAAGACAGAGGAGAACTCGTGGCCGCATCAGTGAGCAGGCGGACAACCTACCAGTAGCACAGCTGGCCCTAGCGCCGGTGAGCGGCACGACGTCACAGAGTGCCCAGTTTAGTGAAGTGTACAGTGAAATCTTGCCAAAAGGTGTAGAGTCAGTGCGTGGGTGTTCTAATAATAGATTACCAAAAACTGATAAAGCTACGTCGCCTACTACTTTTTAGTATTACGTACTCGTTTTTTACATTTCTAGTTGATATACTTTCAATTTTATTGTTTGTTTTATACTTACATAGTATGTTTTATTTCCCTTTTTTTTAGTCGCCAGTATGTACGGGCAAACCCGACATATACAACTTGTATACAAAAACCGTCTACTAAGCGCCTGCGCGCGTGACGTTCTATTTGACATACTTTTGTCTCAGCATACATTATTTAGAGCAATATACGATTTCTACCTAACAACATCGTTTCCCTTGTACTCACCTACATAGTACATACATTACAGTGATATACCTTCACAATAAGGAAATATCTACAACAACCTGTCCAGTTGAGAAAATGGATAAAAACTGCAGCCAGTAAGGAAAACATAAAAAAATGTGTGGGCGGCCATCTTGAATCCAAAATCTGATTGCAGTTTTGAGTTCCGCGGGGTGCTTTAACCCCATGTACAAAATTTCTGACCCGTACGAAGTCCCAGTAAGACGTAATGAACGAAATAATTTAAATGGTCTGAAATCCAGACGCCATCTTGGATTCCAAAAAAATATTAAATTTGGATTTTCTGGCTCAAACTACATATAGATATCGATTTTCAGCCAAATCGCAAGCAGTTGAATTTCGGCAGCCATCTTGGATTTTCAAAAATTAAAAAAATTGGACTGCGCTTGGGGAAGTGGCTCGGGCTTCGCCCTAGCCCAAAGCTCGCCCTTTTGGCTCGCGTCACTCGGCCTCCGGCCTCGTGAAGATTACTTAAGGAGGGGATCCAAGGGGGAGGGGGGAGTGGTTCGGGCTTCGCCCTCGCCCTTCGGGCTCGCATCACTCGGCCTACGGCCTCGTGAAAATTACTTGGGGGGGGGGGTGAGCTCGGCCTTCGGCCTCGCTCGGCAGCTTGGCCTGCGGCCTCGCGTGGGGGCTTCGCCTTCGGCCTTCGGCCTCAGGCTGCGCCAAGTTACTTGGGGGTGCGGTTTGTATGAAATTTGTATGGGGAGAAATTGTCTATGTATGGCGGCCATCTTGGATTTTGAAAAAAATAAAAAAACAAATGACGCCCGTCAAATTGCTCACAACCCACTACATTTTGGAAAAAAAATCACGCCCCCAACCCCAACCGTCTCCGCAGGCCGTACCCCTTCCACATCAGGTTTCCGCAAATCCTCAAATGTCAGATTTTTCTGGTACTCACTGGAGCACCCTCTATACGACCGTACATCAACCTAAACCCCACCAACCCCGCAACAGGGCAAACAACTCTGTCAGTGAGTGAGTCAGTGAGTGGTAATGTAGGTTTATATATTATAACTAGCTTTTCGGGCGCTGCGCGGGCTGCAAGCAGCCCGCGATTTTTCGTGCGGCTGTTGAGGTGGGCTAAAGAAAATGTCCAGTTGAGAAAATGGGTAAAATCTGCAGTCAGTAAGGAAAACATAAAAAAATGTGTGGGTGGCCATCTTGGATCCAAAATCCGATTGCAGTTTCGAGTTCCGCGGGTTGCTTTTACCCCACATGCAAAATTTCAGAGCCCTACGAAGTCCCAGTAAGACGTTATGAACGAAATAATTTAAATTTTCTAAAATCCAGACGCCATCTTAGATTCCAAAAAAAATGTCAAATTTGAGTTTTTCGGCTCAGAATACATATAGATATCGATTTTCAGCCAAATCGCAAGCAGTTGACTTTTGGAGGCCATCTTGGATTTCCAAAAAAAAAAAGAAACGCTGCGCTTTGTGGGAGTGGCTCGGGCTTCGCCCTCGCCCACAGCTCGCCCTTCGGGCTCGCGTCACTAGGCCTCCGGCCTCGTGAAGATTACTTAAGGGGGGATCCAAGGGGGAGGGGGGAGTGGCTCGGGCTTCGCCCTCGCCCGCAGCTCGGCCTGCGGCCTCGCGGGGGTGGCCTTTGCTTTTGGCTTTTGGCCTCTGGCTGCGCCTAGTTAGTTGGGGTGGCCGTTTGTATGAAATTTGTATGGAGGAAAATTGTCCATGTATGGCGGCCATCTTGGATTTTGAAAAAAATAAAAAAACAAAAAACTCTCGTCAAATTGCCCACAACACCCTACATTTTGGAAAAAAAAATTCGCCCCCAACCCAACCGTCTTCGCAGGCCGTACCCCTTCAACATCAGGTTTCCGCAGATCCTCAAATGTCAGATTTTTCTGGTACTCACTGGAGCACTCTCTATACGACCGCACATCAACCTAAACCCCACCAACCCCGCAACAGGGCCAACAACTATGTCAATCAGTGAGTGAGTCAGTGGTATTGTAGGTTTATATATTATAATATAACTAGCTTTTCGGGCGCTGCGCGGGCTGCAAGCAGCCCGCGGTCTTTCGTGCTGCTGTTGAGGTAGGCTAAAATATGTTTCCAGTTCAGAAAATGGGTATGTTTGTATGGAGGAAAATTGTCGTTATATGGCGTCCATCTTGAATTTTGAAAAAAATCAAAAAACAAATGACGGTCGTCAAATTGCTTATAACTTTCTACATTATGGTAAAAAAATCACGCCCCTAACCCCAACCGTTTTCGCAGGCCGTACCCTTTCCACATCAGGTTTCCGCAGATCCTCAAATGTCAGATTTTTCTGGTACTCCATTTTGCACCCTCTATACAACCGTATATCAACCTAAACCCCACCAACCCCGCAACAGGGCAAACAAATATGTCAATGAGTCAGTCAGTGAGTGAGTGGTAATGTAGGTTTATATATTATAATATAACTAGCTTTTCGGGCGCTGCGCGGGCTGCAAGCAGCCCGCGGTTCATCGTGGGGCTGTTGAGGTAGGCTAAGATATGTTTCCAGTTCAGAAATTGGGTAAGTTTGTATGGAGGAAAATTGTCCTTGTATGGCGGCCATCTTGGATTTTGAAAAAAATCAAAAAACAAATGACGGTCGTCAAATTGCTTATAATCTTCTACATTATGGAAAAAAAATCTAACCCCTAACCCCAACCGTTTTTGCAGGCCGTACCCCTTCCACATTAGGTTTTTGCAGATCCTCAAATGTCAGATTTTTCTGGTACTCCATTTAGCACCCTCTATACGACTACACATCAACCTAAACCCCACTAACCCCGCAACAGGGCAAACAACTATGTCAATGAGTCAGTTCAGTCAGTGAGTGGTAATGTAGGTTTATATATTATAATATAACTAGCTTTCGGGCGCTGCGCGGGCTGCAAGCAGCCCGCGGTTTATCGTGCGGCTGTTAAGATAGGCTTAGATATGTTTCCAGTTCAAAAAATGGGTAAGTTTGTATGGTGGAAAATTATCCTTGTATGGCGGCCATCTTGGATTTTGAAAAAAAATAAAAAACAAATGACGCTCGTCAAATTGCTTACAACTTCCTACATTTTGAAAAAAAAATCACACCCCTAACCCCAACCGTCTTCGCAGGCCGTACCCCTTCCATATCAGGTTTCTGCAAATCCTCAAATGTCAGATTTTTCTGGTACTCACTGGAGCACTCTCTATACGACCACACATCAACCTAAACCCCACCAACCCCGCAACAGGGCAAACAACTATGTCAATCAGTGAGTGAGTGAGTGAGTGGTAATGTAGGTTTATATATTTTAACTAGCTTTTCGGGCGCTGCGCGGGCTGCAAGCAGCCCGCGGTCTTTCGTGCGGCTGTTGAGGTAGGCTGAAATATAGTTCCAGTTCAGAAAATGGGTAAGTTTGTGTGGAGAGAAATTGTCCTTGTATGGCGGCCATCTTGGATTTTGAAAAAAAATAAAAAACAAATGACGGTCGTCAAATTGCTTACAACCCTCTACATTTTGAAAAAAAAATCACACCCCTAACTCCAACCGTCTCCGCAGGCCGTACCCCTTCCACATCAGGTTTCTGCAAATCCTCAAATGTCAGATTTTTCTGGTACTCCATTTAGCACCCTCTATACAACCGCACATCAACCTTAACCCCACCAACCCCGCAACAGGGCAAACAACTATGTCAATGAGTCAGTCAGTGAGTGGTAATGTAAGTTTATATATTATAATATAATAACTAGCTTTTCGTGCGCTGCGCGGGCTGCAAGCAGCCCGCGGTCTTTCGTGCGGCTGTTGAAGTAGGCTAAGACATCTTTCCAGTTTAGAAAATGGGTAAGTTTGTATGGAGGAAAATTGTCCATGTATGGCGGCCACCTTGAATTTTGAAAAAAATAAAAAAACAAATGACGGTCGTCAAATTGCTTATAACCCCCCACATTCTGGAAAAAAAATCACGCCACTAACCCCAACCGTTTTTTCAGGCCGTACCCCTTCCACATCAGGTTTCTGCAAATCCTCAAATGTCAGATTTTTCTGGTACTCACTGGAGCACCCTCCATACGACCCTATATCAACCTAAACGCCACCAACCCCGCAACAGGGCAAACAACTATGTCAATCAGTCAGTGAGTGAGTGGTATTGTAGGTTTATATATTATAATATAACTAGCTTTTCGGGCGCTGCGCGGGCTGCAAGCAGCCCGCGGTTTATCGTACGGCTGTTGAGGTAGGCTAAATAACCTGTCCAGTTGAGAAAATGGGTAAGGTTGTATGGAGGGAAATTGTCCATGTATGGCGGCCATCTTGGATTTTGAAAAAAACCTAAAAACAAATGACGGTCGTCAAATTGCTTGCAACCCCCTACATTTTGGAAAAAAAATTACGCCCCTAACCCCAACCGTCTCCGCAGGCCGTACCCCTTCCACATCAGGTTTCTGCAAATCCTCAAATGTCAGATTTTTCTGGTACTCACTGGAGCACCCTCTATACGACCATATATCAACCTAAACCCCAACAACCCCGCAACAGGGCAAACAACTATGTCAATCAGTCAGTCAGTCAGTCAGTCAGTGGTAATGTAGGTTTATATATTATAATTATAACTAGTGTTTCGGGTGCTGCGCGTGCTGCAAGCAGCACGCGGTTTTTCGTGCAGCTGTTGTTGGCTAAGAAATGTTTCCAGTTCAAAAAGTGGGTAAAAACTGCAGTCAGTAGAGGAAACATGAAAAAATGTGTGGGCGGCCATCTTGGATCCAAATTCTGAATGCAGTTTCGAGTTCCGCGGGGTGCTTTACCCCAGTGTAGAAAATTTCAGAACCCTATGAAGTCGCAGTGAGACGTTACTAACGAAATAAATTTAATTTTATAAAATCTAGACGCCATCTTGGATTCCAAAAAAAAATGTAAAATTTGGATTTTTGGCCCAAAATACATATAGATATTGATTTTCAACAAAATCGCAAGCATTTCACTTTCGGCGGCCATCTTGGATTTGCAAAAATTAAAAAAAAAAGCGGCGCTTACTGTAGTGGCTCGGGCTTTGCCCTCGCCCGCAGCTCGCCCTTCGGGCTCGCATCACTCGGCCTGCGGCCTCGTGAAAATTACTTGGGGGTAGGGAAGGGGGGGGGGGGGGGTGAAAGGGGGGGAGAGGGGCTCGGCCTTCGGGCTCGCCTCGCTCGGCCTGTGGCCTCGCGAGCCGGCTTCGCCCTCGGCCTTCGGCCTCGGGCTGCGCCAAGTTACTTGGGGGCCGTTTGTATGAAATTTGTATGGAGGGGAATTGTCCATGTATGGCGGCCATCTTGGATTTTGAAAAAAATCAAAAAACAAATGACGCTCGTCAAATTGCTCACGACCCCCTACATTTTGGAAAAAAAATCACGACCCTAACCCCAACCGTTTTCGCAGGCCGTACCCCTTCCACATCAGGTTTCCGCAGATCCTCAAATGTCAGATTTATCTGGTACTCACTGGAGCACCCTCTATACGACCTCACATCAACCTAAACCCCACCAACCCCGCAACAGGTCAAACAACTATGTCAATCAGTCAGTCAGTGGTAAGTGTAGCTATATATAATATAATATAACTAGCTTTTCGGGCGCTGCGCGGGCTGCAAGCAGCCCGCGGTTCATCGTGGGGCTGTTGAGGTAGGCTAAGATATGTTTCCAGTTCAGAAAATGGGTAAGTTTGTATGGAGGAAAATTGTCCTTGTATGGCGGCCATCTTGGATTTTTTTAAAAATTAAAAAACAAATGACTGTCGTCAAATTGCTTACAACCTTCTACATTTTAGAAAAAAAATTACACACCTAACCCTAACCGTTTTCGCAGGCCGTACCCCTTCCCCATCAGGTTTCTGCAAATCTTCAAATGTCAGATTTTTCTGGTACTCCATTTAGCACCCTCTATACGACCGCACATCAACTTAAACCCCACCAACCCCGCAACAGGGCAAACAACTATGTCAATGAGTCAGTCAGTCAGTCAGTGGTAATGTAGGTTTATATATTATAATATAATATAACTAGCTTTTCGGGCGCTGCGCGGGCTGCAAGCAGCCCGCGGTCTTTCGTGCGCCTGTTGAGGTAGGCTAAAATATGATTCCAGTTCATAAAATGGGTAATTTGTATGGAGGAAATTTGTCCTTGTATGGCGGCCATCTTGAATTTTAAAAAAAATAAAAAAACAAATGACGCTCGTCAAATTGCCTACAACCCTCTACATTTTGGAAAAAAAAACGCCCCTCACCCCAACCGTTTTTGCAGGCCGTACCTCTTCCACATCAGGTTTCTGCAGATCCTCAAATGTCAGATTTTTCTGGTACTCACTAGATCACCCTCTATACGACCACACATCAACCCAAACCCCACCAACCCCGCAACAGGGCAAACAACTATGTCAATCAGTGAGTCAGTCAGTGGTAATGTAGGTTTATATATTATAATATAACTAGCTTTTCGGGCGCTGCGCGGGCTGCAAGCAGTCCGCGGTTTATCGTGGGGCTGTTGAGGTAGGCTAAGATATGTTTCCAGTTCAGAAAATGGGTAAGTTTGTATGGAGGAAAATTATCCATGTATGGTGGCCATCTTGAATTTTGAAAAAAATAAAAAAACAAATGACGCTCGTCAAATTGCTTACAACCCTCCATATTCTGGAAAAAAAATCACGCCCCTAACCCCAACCGTTTTTGCAGGCCATACCCCTTCCACATCAGGTTTCTGCAAATCCTCAAATGTCAGATTTTTCTGGTACTCACTGGAGCACCCTCTATACGACCCTACATCAACCTAAACCCCACCAACCCCGCAACAGGGCAAACAACTATGTCAATCAGTGAGTGAGTCAGTCAGTGGTAATGTAGGTTTATATATTAATAATATAATAATTATAACTAGCTTTTTGGGCGCTGCGCGGGCTGCAAGCAGCCCGCGGTTTTTCGTGCGGCTTTTGAGGTAGGCTAAATAACATGTCAAGTTGAGAAAATGGGTAAAAACTGCAGTCAGTAAAGGAAACATCATAATATTTGTAGGGGCGGCCATCTTGGATTTAAAATTTGATTTCAGTACTGTGTTCCGCGGGGTGCTTTACCCTCATGTTCAAAATTTCAGACCCCTACGAAGTCCCAGTGAGACGTTATAAACGTAATAAGTTAAATTTTCTAAAATCTAGATGCCATCTTGGATTCAAAAAAAAATATTAATTTTGGATTTTTGGGCTCAAACTACATATAGTTATCGATTTTCAGCCAAATCGCAAGCAGTTGACTTTTGGCGGACATCTTGGATTTTCAAAAATTAAAAAAATTGGACTGCGCTTGGGGAAGTGAAACCTCAAGGGCCCCACGTAGCTCGCCCTTCGGGCTCGCGAAAATTACTTTCGGGGGGGGGGGGGGGGTTAAAAGGGGGGGGCTGTGGTAGTGGCTCGGGCTTCGCCCTCGCCCGCAGCTCGCCCTGCGGGCTCGCATTACTCGGCCTCCGGCCTCGTGAAGGTTACTTAGTGGGGATCCGAGGGGAAGGGGGGAGTGGCTCGGGCTTCGCCCTCGCCCGCAGCTCGGCCTGCGGCCTCGCGGGGGTGGCCTTTGCTTTTGGCTTTTGGCCTCTGGCTGCGCCTAGTTACTTGGGGTGGCCGTTTGTATGAAATTTGTATGGAGGAAAATTGTCTTAGTATGGCGGCCATCTTGAATTTTGAAAAAAATAAAAAAACTAATGACGCTCGTTACATTGCTCACAACCCTCCACATTCTGGAAAAAAAATATCGCCCCCAACCCCAACCGTCTTTGCAGGCCGTACCCCTTCTACATCAGGTTTGCGCAGATCCTCAAATGTCAGATTTTTCTGGTACTCACTGTAGCACCCTCTATACGACCACACATCAACCTTAACCCCACCAATCCCGCAACAGGGCAAACAACTATGTCAATCAGTGAGTCAGTCAGTGAGTGGTAATGTAGGTTTATATATTATAATATATAACTAGCTTTTCGGGCGCTGCGCGGGCTGCAAGCAGCCCGCGGTCTTTCGTGCGGCTGTTGAGGTAGGGTAAGACATGTTTCCAGTTCAGAAAATGGGTAAAAACTGCAGTCAGTAAAGGAAACATCAAAATATGTGTGGGGGCGGCCATCTTGGATCGAAAATCTGATTCCAGTTCCGAGTTCCGCGGGGTGCTTTACCCCCACATGCAAAATTTCAGACCCCTACGAAGTCCCAGTGAGACGTTATAAAAGAATTAAGTTTAATTTTCTAAAATCCAGACGCCATCTTGGATTCAAAAAAAAATATTGAATTTAGGTTTTTGGGGTCAAATTACATATAGATATCGATTTTCAGCCAAATCGCAAGCAGTTGACTATCGGCGGCCATCTTGGATTTTCAAAAATTAAAAAAATATGACTGCGTTTCTGCGCTTGGGAAAGTGGCTCGGGCTTCGCCCGCAGCTCGCCCTGCGGGCTCGCGTCACTCGGCCTCCGGCCTCGTGGAAATTACTTCCGGGGGGGTGGGGGGTAAAAGGGGGGGGCTGTGGGAGTGGCTCGGGCTTCGCCCTCGCCCGTAGCTCGCCCTTCGGGCTCGCATCACTCGCCCTCCGGCCTCGTGAAGATTACTTAGGGGGGGATCCAAGAGGAAGGGGGGAATGGCTCGGGCTTCGCCCTCGCCCGCAGCTCGGCCTACGGCCTCGCGGGGGTGGCCTTTGCTTTTGGCTTTTGGCCTCTGGCTGCGCCTAGTTACTTGGAGTGGCCGTTTGTATGAAATTTGTATAGAGGAAAATTGTGCATGTATGGCGGCCATCTTGGATTTTAAAAAAAATAAAAAAACAAATGACTCTCGTCAAATTGCTTACAACCCCCTACATTTTGGAAAAAAAATCACGCCCCCAACCCCAACCGTCTTCGCAGGCCGTACCCCTTCCACATCAGGTTTCCGCAGATCCTCAAATGTCAGATTTTTCTGGTACTCACTGGAGCACCCTCTATACGACCGCACATCAACCTAAACCCCACCAACCCCGCAACAGGGCAAACAATTATGTCAGTCAGTCAGTGGTATTGTAGGTTTATATATTATAATATAATATAATATAACTAGCTTTTCGGGCGCTGCGCGGGCTGCAAGCAGCCCGCGGTTCATCGTGAGGCTGTTGAGGTAGGCTAAGATATGTTTCCAGTTCAGAAAATGGATAAGTTTGTATGGAGTAAAATTGTCCTTGTATGGCGGCCATCTTAAATTTAAAAAAAAATAAAAAAACAAATGACGCTTTTCAAATTGCTTACAACCCCCTACATTTTGAAAAAAAATCACGCCCCTAACCCTAACCGTTTTTGCAGGCCGTACCCTTTCCACATCAGGTTTCAGCAGATCCTTAAATGTCAGATTTTTCTGGTACTCCATTTAGCACCCTTTATACAACCGCACATCAACCTAAACCCCACCATACCCGCAACAGGGCAAACAACTATGTCAATGAGTCAGTCAGTCAGTCAGTCAGTGGTATTGTAGGTTTATATATTATAACTAGCTTTTCGGGCGCTGCGCGGGCTGCAAGCAGCCCGCGGTTTATCGTGGGGCTGTTGAGGTAGGCTAAAATATGTTTCCAGTTCAGAAAATGGGTAATTTTGTATGGAGGAAAATTATCCTTGTATGGCGGCCATCTTGGATTTTGAAAAAAAAACAAAAAACAAATGACGCTCGTCAAATTGCTTACAACCCCCCACATTATGGAAAAAAAATCACGCCCCTAACCCGAACCGTTTTTGCAGGCCGTACCCCTTCCACATCAGGTTTCTGCAAATCCTCAAATGTCAGATTTTTCTGGTACTCACTGGAGCACCCTCTATACGACCCTACATCAACCTAAACCCCACCAACCCCGCAACAGGGCAAACATCTCTGTCAGTGAGTGAGTGAGTGAGTCAGTGGTAATGTAGGTTTATATATTATAACTAGCTTTTCGGGCGCTGCGCGGGCTGCAAGCAGCCCGCGGTTTATCGTGCGGCTGTTGGGGTAGGCTAAGATATGTTTCCAGTTCAGAAAATGGGTAAGGTTGTATGGAGGGAAATTGTCCATGTATGGCGGCCATCTTGGATTTTGAAAAAAATCAAAAAACAAATGACGCTCGTCAAATTGTTCACGAACCCCTACATTTTGAAAAAAAAATCACGTCAATCAAATCCAGACGCCATCTTGGATTCCAAAAAAAATATTGAATTTAGGTTTTTGGGGTCTAATTACATATAGATATCGATTTTCAGCCAAATCGCAAGCAGTTGACTTGCGGCGGCCATCTTGGATTTCTAAAAAAAAAAAAGACGCTGCGCTTTGTGATTGTGGCTCGGGCTTCGCCCTCGCCCGCAGCTCGCCCTTCGGGCTCGCATCACTCGGCCTGCGGCCTCGTGAAAATTACTTGTGGGGGGGGGGGGGAGGTCAAAGGGGGGGGGGGAGCTCGGGCTTCGCCCTCACTCCGCAGCTCGGCCTGCGGCCTCGCGGAGGCGCTTCGCCTTCGGCCTTCGGCCTCAGGCTGCGCCAAGTTACTTGGGTGGCCGTTTGTATGAAATTTGAATGAAGGGGAATTGTCCATGTATGGCGGCCATCTTGAATTTTGAAAGAAATCAAAAAACAAATGATGCTCGTCAAATTGCTTGCAACTCCCTACATTTTGGAAAAAAAATCACGCCCCCAACCCCAACCGTCTTTGCAGGCCGTACCCCTTCCACATCAGGATTCCGCAGATCCTCAAATGTCAGATTTTTCTGGTACTCACTGGAGCACCCTCTATACGACCACACATCAACCTAAACCCCACCAACCCCGCAACAGGGCAAACAACTATGTCAATCAGTGAGTGAGTGGTATTGTAGGTTTATATATTATAATATAATTATAATTATAATATAATATAACTAGCTTTTCGGGCGCTGCGCGGGCTGCAAGCAGCCCGCGGTTTATCGTGGGGCTGTTGAGGTAGTCTAAAATATGTTTCCAATTCAGAAAATGGGTAATTTTGTATGGAGGAAAATTGTCCTTGTATGGCGGCTATCTTGGATTTTGAAAAAAAATTAAAAAATAAATGACGCTCGTTAAATTGCTAACAAACCCCCACATTCTGGAAAAAATTACGCCCCCAACCGCAACCGTTTTTGCAGGCCGTACCCCTTCCACATCAGGTTTCTGCAAATCCTCAAATGTCAGATTTTTCTGGTACTCACTGGAGCACCCTCTATACGACCCTACATCAACCTAAACCCCACCAACCCCGCAACAGGGCAAACAACTATGTCAATCAGTGAGTGAGTGAGTGAGTGGTAATGTAGGTTTATATATTATAAATTATAATATAATATAAAATACTAGCTTTTGCCCGCGACTTCGTCTGCGTGGACTTTAGTTTGTCAGAATCGTTATTTTGATATTTTCAATAAAACCGGTCAAGTGCATATCAGGTCACACGCAGTGAAGGGTTCCGTATTTGTGAATGTCGATTTAGAATAAAAACTAAAGAGTTCATCATCATCTCAGCCCTTATTCCGTCCACTGCTGAGCATAGACCTGTCTTCGTCGACACATCTCAGTCCTGTGCTGCTCACATCCAGGTGTAACCCGCGACATTGATTATTTCGTCAACCCATCGCATGGGCTCCGTCGGGCCAGTTGCCCTGCCCAGTTTTTCTTTAAGTTCATGACCGTTGCCAAATTACAGCTTCTTGGTTCTAATTATCTCTAAGTAAAACCACGGACAGAGAGACAGACAGAAATGGCAAAACTATAAGGGTTCCTTGTTTACTACGATCACACATTATCTCTAGTCACAGTCTTAGTCGATCGGAATTTTGACATTGTAAACTACAAGTAAACTTACACTGTTACTGAATGTTACTGCTACGCCGTCGGTCTCTCTAAAACGAAATACTTATGCAATAGGTAGTGACTTTGCTAATATTTAATTCATCTTCCGTCTTTTGGCGTGAGTTCCCACAGCACTAATCTGTTGTAGCTCTCTGCAGCGGACTGCTGCCACCGTCTATACGTATCTCCCCCTCTTTCCCGCCCTCCCGATGTGGCGGTGCAATGGTAAGCCTTGTCAAATATGTCTTTCGCTAGGCGGGAGATAAAAGTCGAGAAATACGCATTTTTACTTTGAGTCCCGACAGATGACGGCGTTCCTCAAGTAACCTCAAACATAGATTTTCTTAAGATCGCCTTAATCATGAGCCGCGTCCGAAGCTGGAAGCGAGCGGAAAGTACTGGATAGAGCTTCCCCCGGGCCATCTTCACTATCGTCACCATTCTTTTGATGTGGACTTTCAAGCTGAGGCATCTGCCAAACTTAAGATACCTCTAGGTATTTTACGTGCCAGTATCTCGGCACATTTTACCAGTAGAGCTTCAAGGATGGCAGGAAGTTAGTGTTCTCTGAGATCAATGTCTGCTTAGTGTTCACTAATAACCTCCGTTTGAAGAGCTTCTCGGGTAGGGCGTCCTATTCGGCTGTTTGGAGGTTATTTGCGGCGTACTTTCAGTTCAAACGAACTGGAAAATGACCATTACCTATCTTTCGTTCCTCAAGGAAGGAGGTCACAATACTCAGTAGTCTTGGTATGGGTGTTCCACACATTTTTATTGCAGTGCCTAACTTAAATTTAACCTAACATTTTTTCCCTAACCTTTCTTCTTACGTGAGGAAAAGGTCCTTTTGGCCACAGGAAATCGGACGGTTAAGGTTTTTACCCACAAAAAATGTCATGGTGATAACGGCCTTACCGCTTTTGCCAAGTCAGTGTGCTAAATTTTGCTCCAAAGACCTGGTACGGCGACTGCTTATCAGCGGCTTTGGCTGAGCTAACTTGAGGTACTCTCTCTCTCAGTTATCGAGAGGAGTCTGAGTGGCCTGGTACATCGGACTTAAATTTTATCCGCTAGGGTAAAGACGCGTGTTGACACAAATGCTCCTTTCAACCTAGAGGACCGTATTTGTGGCGCGACGGAATCCCGTTCCCTACGCCCGACT
Organism: Acrobasis consociella; assembly: GCA_963555685.1. Classification (NCBI taxonomy): domain Eukaryota; kingdom Metazoa; phylum Arthropoda; class Insecta; order Lepidoptera; family Pyralidae; genus Acrobasis; species Acrobasis consociella. Next base: position 12,004,395 of record OY743125.1, on the reverse strand, counting down.
GGCCCACTTCATGGAGGCAGATTTATGGAGGAGGATTTTACACGGGAAAAATCCCTTCGGTTCGGACACCTTGCTAGTAACGGGAGACCGGTAAGGTTATGTGGCGTTTACCACTAAAAACTCCGGGGAAAGGGCTAAAAGCCCCGGCGCGGCTACCACTATGGTGGTCCATGACTTGCTCACAGCACCCTATGCTTTAGTCAGAGGACATCCCCTGTGCCTAACCTAACCTATTAAGTACTTCCTATTTTGATTCCTTTTTCCATTTTCGCGCCCACAATCATGCTAAGAATCGCCGTTTGGTGGCGTTGGGTCTTGCGGCCCTAGGCTCTGTGTATTTTTAACAGCGCCATTTATTGGTGACCAAAAAAAACTAATAAAAAAACTCCGAAAACATCGAAATAGTAAATTTTTAGGGTTCCGTATTCCGTACCGAAGGCTAAAATCGGGACCTTGTTACTAAGACTCCGCTATCCGTCCTTCCGTCCGTCTGTCACCAAGCTGTATCTCATGAACCGTGATAGCCAGACAGTTGAAATTTTCAAGGATGATGTATTTCTCTTGCCGATATAATAACTAAAAATAGAGTAAAATAAATATTTAATTGAGGCTCCCGTACAACAAACTTGATTTTTTATAAATAATGGGACGGAACCCTTTGTGCGCGAGTCCGACTCTCACTTGGCCGGTTATTAACTTTATTATTTCATAAAAACCGTATATAAAATTAACAAAAGTTTTAGCCAATGCTACCGTACAGTTTATTTCATAGCAAATTTTCGAACAAAAATCTTTGACGTGATTCTTTAAATTGATATAACTTTTTTATTTATCAACGGATTTCAATGAAACAAACACTAAATTTTAAGTGAAGCTTGTAACGTAAATACTCGTTACTTAAAAATTATATTAAAAATAATAATATAATAATAATAAACCTTAACATCAAAATAATAACTTAACTTAAGATTAAAATTTAACTTAAAATTATACAAAAAAGAAAAACTTAACCTAAAATAACTTAAAAACTATATATAACAATAAAATAATATACATACTTAAATCCTAAACTAAAATTAAACCTTAACTTATTTTTGTACAATTAACTTATTTTTGTCCAAGTTTTCGTTCTGTTGACTGTACCGAGTTAGCGTTCTATTGTCCTTACATTCAACTGTGATTGGTCCTTGCACATCGCACGATCCATTACGTCATCGATCAGGCGATCGCGCATCGCCGGCGCCCGCGCTCCCCGGCGACGAGCCACCAGCCTCAACGCTGGACAATCACATAGACATCTCGCAGCGAGCGGCACGTATTGCGCGCTCTGCATCGGGTTAGGTTACTACGTCATCGTATAACGTCTTAAAAGTACCTATACCTAAATCGCTCGATAACCATTGCGGTTCATAATAATAGTAGTTTTTGAAAAAGTTCACATTGCGTCTGTTTCTCTCATTACTAGTGAAATACGTGGATTCAATCCCCTAATTGGGTAAGTGTTGAACAGATATTAGCGGTAGCTTAGCTGTAGTTATAAGTGTGTCTTTTGCAAGCTAATTCACCACTATCACTCATCCATCTCTCACTGTCTGTCAATGAAAGAAAGAAACATTTAATCATATCTCATATCATACCGCCAAGCTGATTTTGCATCTAAAAAAAAATAATAATAATCTTTATGTCACCACTTTCTTACTTTATGTTTGGGCTTTTCATCTCATTTCATTATCATCATTGTGACTCGCTGTCTGCTATATATAAAAAAAAAACCGCTCTGATTGCCACTGACACTGCACCTTCTACATATTAGTTGGTACTCCCGATCCCGATAGCTTATCGCCGCCAGCCGTCAGTGTTGTCAATCAGAGTCTGACCTAGGACATATTCCTTACCCAGGCTATTATTTATAGGGTTCAAGATTTGGGGCTTTCTGCTCCCTCAAGCTGCATCACGCACCGAGCTACCGCCAGTGGTGGATCTACACATTTGCCGCCTGTAAGCTAATTATATTTTGCCGCCCCTACCCATCCTGTTTCGGATCCTTCATGTGTAGCTTTTTCTGTGGCGAAGAAGTGGAAATAGGTACGCATCAGTCCGACGCCCTGATTACTTAAAATAAAACCTGGGAGCGCTTGATTATGCCGGACCTTTTCAGGGTAGCGGGGGTGCGCGGAAGGGGAGGGGTGGGAAATATTCAATATTGCCGCCCCCTAAAATGTGCCGCCCTAGGCTCCAGCCTACTCAGCCTGCTGGTAAATCCGCCACTGGCTACCGCCGTCGTAGACTTATTTTTCGTCGCACGGGGCTTCGCCGACCTACTCCGGGATTCCTACTCGCTGAGCTACCGACCACCAGGAGCTGTCATCATCGTCCGCGCCCGGGAAGTACCGTAGCAAACAAAGTGCGAAATAAACAGACGGGCCTTCCGCCCACGACCTTTTCTCTTCATTTTTTTTTTTAATAAATTTTTGGTCGAAGCCTATTGTTTTCTTTTTAAAACCCGGCTTTGCCACAGTGGCGCCTAACGTGGTTATTTTTAAAGGTCTGTTTTATTTTTCGCTTTGTTAGCAAGTAGTTGTGTGCATGTGTTTATGTTTTTTTTATTTTTGTGAAACGTTCTTTTTTATTTTTTCATTTTCATTGGAACTAACTAATTCGCACTTAAATTAATCCTGCGACCATTTCATTTGTTAAACTTAAATACTTTAGTACGAAAGTACAGTCGGCAGAATATAAAATTGTACAAGTGCGAATTAATTAATTTTTTCATAATGTTTTCAGCTTTCATTTCTTTTCCTTCTTCATGGTGCTGATTTCTTTTATATATTTTTATTTTGCTTTATTTTCATAATCATTTTTTTATTATCTCAAAAGACGTTGTAGTTTTTTAACGCTGGTTTGTAACAGAGCAGGTTATTTATTGAATAGTAATCGTAGCTTATTAGATTTTATATCACAATATTTTGTTCAACACTTACTCAAGGCAAATACGTTATAATGGCTTATCACATAAAATTTTTGTCACTTAACAAAGCTGAATTGCAATACGAAGTTGGCATCAGAGGTGAAGCGCCGGCTAGTACAGTCACGGAACTACGAAAACAAATTTCAAAATTATCACTCTCGTTTCCGTCAGAGGACGTTTTAAATAGTGCATATGACACCAATAGTGATTTGTTAGGTGTAAACGCTACTCTGAGTAAAATTTCAACAGTTTTAGATTCAGATGAATTGCCAGACAAAAATACACTTTTGCGTACTCAAAATCTGTTGCATCATATTTATCACCGCCTTGAAAGAATTCAGCCTACCGATACGCAGTCTCAATCAATAAAAGACTCTGCAATACTTAAATTTAAAGATTACTATCGGAAATATGACGCTCTCAAGGATAGTATCGTTGACCCCCTTGATATTCAGGCAACCGAGCAACAAGCTACTAGCCCCTTAAATATCAAAGTAACTTGCGAGCGTGGGATTTCTAGCGAAATAACTAAGATTAAATATGATGGAAAATCATGTGTGCGCACATTCATACAGCGTATTTCACCGAGCTACCGCCGTCGTAGACTTATTTTTCGTCGCACGGGGCTTCGCCGACCTACTCCGGGATTCCTACTCGCTGAGCTACCGACCACCAGGAGCTGTCATCATCGTCCGCGCCCGGGAAGTACCGTAGCAAACAAAGTGCGAAATAAACAGACGGGCCTTCCGCCCACGACCTTTTCTCTTCATTTTTTTTTTTAATAAATTTTTGGTCGAAGCCTATTGTTTTCTTTTTAAAACCCGGCTTTGCCACAAGCTTATCACAATATTTCAGTGAAAACCGCAAACGAATTATTTTAGCCGTTTCTCAGATTAGCGTGCACAAACGCACAGACAAACAGACAAACAGATAAACCGACAAACAGACAAACACACAAAAATTGTAAAAATTATTGTTTTGTGTTCTATTGCGTTGGTAAAAGCCCCAAAAAATATTTTTACTCATTTATCTGCCATGTACACACAGCGAGCGGTTACGATTTAATTATATGTATTGATTATCTTCCATGTACAGACAGCGAGCGGTTACGATTTTATTATATGTATTGATAATATAATATAATATAAATAAACTAGCTTTTCGAGCGCTGCGCGGGCTGCAAGCAGCCCGCGGTTTTTCGTGCGGCTGTTGAGGTAGGCTAAATACCTGTCCAGTTTAGAAAATAGGTAAAAACTGCAGTCAGTAAAGGAAACATCATAATATGTGTGGGGGCGGCCATCTTGGATCCAAAATCGGAATGCAGTTTCGAGTTCCGCGGGGTGCTTTACCCCCACATGCAAAATTTCAGACCCCTACGAAGTCCCAGTGAGACGTTACAAACGAAATAAATTTAATTTTCTAAAATACAGACGCCATCTTGGATTCCAAAAAAAAATATTGAATTTAGGTTTTTGGGGTCAAATTACATATAGATATCGATTTTCAGCCAAATCGCAAGCAGTTGACTTACGGCGGCCATCTTGGATTTCCAAAAAAAAAAAGGCGCTGCGCTTTGTGATAGTGGCTCGGGCTTCGCCCTCGTCCGCAGCTCGCCCTTCGGACTCACATCACTCGGCCTGCGGCCTCGTGAAAATTACTTGTAGGGGTGGGGGGTCAAAGGAGGGGGGGGGAGGTGCCACTTCAACATCAGGTTTCCGCAGATCCTCAAATGTCAGATTTTTCTGGTACTCACTGGAGCACCCTCTATACGACCATACATCAACCGAAACCCCACCAACCCCGCAACAGGGCAAACAACTATGTCAATCAGTCAGTGAGTGAGTGGTATTGTAGGTTTATATATTTATTATACTAGCTTTTCGGGCGCTGCGCGGGCTGCAAGCAGCCCGCGGTCTTTCGTGCTTGCAGTTCAGGAAACGGGTAAGTTTGTATTGAGGAAAATTATCCTTGTATGGCGGCCATCTTGGATTTTTAAAAAAATTAAAAAACAAATGACTGTCGTCAAATTGCTTACAACCTTCTACATTTTGGAAAAAAAATCACACACCTAACCCTAACCGTTTTCGCAGGCCGTACCCCTTCCACATCAGGTTTCTGCAAATCTTCAAATGTCAGATTTTTCTGGTACTCCATTTAGCACCCTCTATACAACCATACATCAACCTAAACCCTACCAACCCCGCAACAGGGCAAACAACTATGTCAATGAGTCAGTCAGTGAGTGGTAATGTAGGTTTATATATTATAATATAATATAATAACTAGTTTTTCGGGCGCTGCGCGGGCTGCAAGCAGCCCGCGGTCTTTCGTGCGGCTCTTGGGGTAGGCTGAAATGTGTTTCCAGTTCAGAAAATGGGTAAGTTTGTATGGAGGAAATTTGTCCTTGTATGGCGGCCATCTTGGATTTTGAAAAAAATCAAAAAACAAATGACGGTCGTCAAATTGCTTATAATCTTCTACATTATGGAAAAAAAATCACACCCCTAACATCAACCGTCTTCGCAGGCCGTACCCCTTCCACATCAGGTTTCCGCAAATCTTCAAATGTCAGATTTTTCTGGTACTCACTGAAGCACCCTCTATACGACCGCACATCAACCTAAACCCCACCAACACCGCAACAGGGCAAACAACTATGTCAATCAGTCAGTGAGTCAGTGGTATTGTAGGTTTATATATTATAATATAATAATATAATTATAATATAATATAACTAGCTTTTCGGGCGCTGCATGGGCTGCAAGCAGCCCGCGGTCTTTCGTGCGGCTGTTGAGGTGGGCTTAAATATGTTTCCAGTTATCTAAATTACTTGAGGGGAGGGCGGAGGGGGTGAAAGGGGGAGGGGGGAGGGGGCTCGGCCTTCGGCCTCGCCACGGAGCTCGCCCTTCGGGCTCGCCTCGCTCGGCCTGTGGCCTCGCGAGCCGGCTTCGCCCTCAGCCTTCGGCCTCGGGCTGCGCCAAGTTGCTTGGGGGAGCCGTTTCTATGGAATTTTTATGGGGGGAAAGTTTTTTTTTCGCAAATTAAAAAAAAATTACCGGCTCTGGTAATTGATCAGGTAGCCCTTTCATTTTGTCTATGGGATCAAATCTCCAGGTACAACCGTTTAGCCAGGCCGTAACCCTTCCACATCAGGTTTCTGCAAATCCTCAAATGTCAGATTTTTCTGGTACTCGACCCCCTCACCTCTATACGTTCCACCATAAACCTTCACCCCTACTATTTGGCAACCGGTCAAACAACTATGTCAATCAGTGAGTCAGTCAGTGGTAAGTGTAGCTATATATAATATAACTAGCTTTTCGGGCGCTGCGCGGGCTGCAAGCAGCCCGCGGTTTTTCGTGCGGCTGTTGAGGTGGGCTAAAGAACATGTCCAGTTGAGAAAATGGGTAAAAACTGCAGTCAGTAAAGGAAACATCAAAATATGTGTGGGGGCGGCCATCTTGGATCGAAAATCTGATTCCAGTTCTGAGTTCCGCGGGGTGCTTTACCCCCACATGCAAAATTTCAGACCCCTACGAAGTCCCAGTGAGACGTTATAAACGAAATAAGTTTAATTTTCTAAAATCCAGACGCCATCTTGGATTCCAAAAAAACTGTCAAATTTAGATTTTTCGGCTCAAAATACATATAGATATCGATTTTCAGCCCAATCGCAAGCAGTTGACTTTCGGCGGCCATCTTGGATTTCCAAAATTAAAAAAAAAAGCGGCGCTTGTGGGAGTGGATCGGGCTTCGCCCTCGCCCGCAGCTCGCCCTACGGGCTCGCATCACTCGGCCTGCGGCCTCGTGAAAATTACTTGCGGGGGGGGGAGGGGGGTTAAAAAGGGGGGGCTGTGGGAGTGGCTCGGGCTTCGCCCTCGCCCGCAGCTCTGCCTGCGGCCTCGCGGAGGAGGGCTTTCCTTTTGGTCTTTGACCTCTGGCTGCGCCAAGTTACTTGGGGGGCCGTTTGTATGAATTTTGTATGGAGAAGAATTGTCCATGTATGGCGGCCATCTTGGATTTTGAAAAAAATCAAAAAACAAATGACGCTCGTCAAATTGATCACGACCCCCTACATTTTGGAAAAAAAATCACGCCTCTAACCCCAACCGTTTTCGCAGGCCGTACCCCTTCCACATCAGGTTTCCGCAGATCCTCAAATGTCAGATTTTTCTGGTACTCACTGGAGCACCCTCTGTACGACCGCACATCAACCTAAACCCCACCAACCCCGCAACAGGGCAAACAACTATGTCAATCAGTGAGTGAGTCAGTGGTATTGTAGGTTTATATGTTATAACTAGCTTTTCGGGCGCTGCGCGGGCTGCCAGCAGCCCGCGGTCTTTCATGCGGCTGTTGAGGTAGGTTAAGACATGTTTCCAGTTGAGAAAATGGGTAAAAATTGCAGTCAGTAAAAAAAACATCAAAATATGTGTGGGGGTGGCCATCTTGGATCGAAAATATGATTCCAGTTCCGAGTTCCGCGGGGTGCTTTACCCCCACATGCAAAATTTCAGACCGCTACGAAGTCCCAGTGAGACGTTATAAACGAAATAAGTTTAATTTTTTAAAATCCAGAAGCCATCTTGGATTCCAAAAAAAATATTAAATTTGGATTTTTGGGGTCAAATTACATATAGATATCAATTTTCAGCCAAATCGCAAGCAGTTGACTTTCGGCGGCCATCTTGGATTTCCAAAAAAAAAAAAAAGACGCTGCGCTTTGTGATAGTGGCTCGGGCTTCGCCCTCGCCCGCAGCTCGCCCTTCGGGCTCGCATCACTCGGCCTACGGCCTCGTGAAAATTGCTTGAGAGAGGGGGGGGGGGGGGGGGCAAGGGGGAGGGGGAGCTCGGGCTTCGCCCTCGCTCCACAGCTCGGCCTGCGGCCTCGCGTGTGGGCTAAGCCTTCGGCCTTCGGCCTCAGGCTGCGCCGAGTTGCCGTTTGTATGAAATTTGTATGGAGGGGAATTGTCCATGTATGGCGGCCATCTTGGATTTTGAAAAAAAACAAAAAACAAATGATGCTCGTCAAATTGCTTACAACCCCCTACATTTTGGAAAAAAAATCACGCCCCAAACCCCAACCGTCTTTGCAGGCCGTACCCCTTCCACATCAGGTTTCTGCAGATCCTCAAATGTCAGATTTTTCTGGTACTCACTGGAGCACCCTCTATACGACCGCACATCAACCTAAACCCCACCAACCCCGCAACAGGGCAAACAACTATGTCAATCAGTCAGTCAGTGGTAATGTAGGTTTATATATTATAACTAGCTTTTCGGGCGCTGCGCGGGCTGCAAGCAGCCCGCGGTTTTTCGTGCTGCTGTTGAGGTAGGGTAAGACATGTTTCCAGTTCAGAAAATGGGTAAAAATTGCAGTCAGTAAAGGAAACATCATAATATGTGTGGGGGCGGCCATCTTGGATCCAAAATCGGAATGCAGTTTCGAGTTCCGCGGGGTGCTTTACCCCCACATGCAAAATTTCAGACCCCTACGAAGTCCCAGTGAGACGTTATAAACGAAATAAGTTTAATTATCTAAAATCCAGACGCCATTTTGGATTCCAAAAAAAATATTGAATTTAGGTTTTTGGGGTCAAATTACATATAGATATCGATTTTCAGCCAAATCGCAAGCAGTTGACTTACGGCGGCCATCTTGGATTTCCAAAAAAAAAAAGAAGCTGCGCTTTGTGATAGTGGCTCGGGCTTCGCCCTCGCCCGCAGCTCGCCCTTCGGGCTCGCATCACTCGGCCTGCGGCCTCGTGAAAATTGCTTGTAGGGGGGGGGGGTGTCAAAGGGAGGGAGGGGGAGCTCGGGCTTCGCCCTCGCTCTACAGCTCGGCCTGCGGCCTCGCGGGGGCGACAGGCTGCGCCAAGTTACTTAGGGGGCCGTTTGTATGAAATTTGTATGGAGGGGAATTGTCCATGTATGGCGGCCATCTTGAATTTTGAAAGAAATCAAAAAACAAATAACGCTCGTCAAATTGCTTACAACCCTCTATATTTTGGAAAAAAAATCACGCCCCCCACCCCAACCGTCTTCGCAGGCCGTACCCCTTCCACATCAGGTTTCTGCAAATCCTCAAATGTCAGATTTTTCTGGTACTCACTGGACCACCCTCTATACAACCACACATCAACCTAAACCCCACCCACCCGGCAACAGGGCAAACAACTATGTCAGTGAGTCAGTGAGTGGTAATGTAGGTTTATATATTATAATATAATATAACTAGCTTTTCGGGCGCTGCGCGGGCTGCAAGAAGCCCGCGGTCTTTTGTGCGGCTGTTGAGGTAGGCTAAAATATGTTTCCAGATCAAAAAATGGGTACGTTTGTATGGAAGATAATTGTCCATGTATGGCGGCCATCTTGGATTTTGAAAAAAATAAGAAAACAAATGACGCTCGTCAAATTGCTCACAACCCCCTACATTTTGGAAGAAAAATCACGCCCCCAACCCCAACCGTTTTTGCAGGCCGTACCCCTTCAACATCAGGTTTCCGCAAATCCTCAAATGTCAGATTTTTCTGGTACTCACTGGAGTACCCTCTACACGACCACACATCAAGCAAAACCCCACCAACCCCGCAACAGGGCAAACAACTATGTCAATCAGTCAGTGAGTGGTATTGTAGGTTTATATATTATAACTAGCTTTTCGGGCGCTGCGCGGGCTGCAAGCAGCCCGCGGTTTTTCGTGCGGCTGTTGAGGTGGGCTAAATAACATGTCCAGTTGAGAAAATGTGTAAGTTTGTATGGAGGAAAATTGTCCTTGTATGGCGGCCATCTTGGATTTTGAAAAAAATCAAAAACAAATGACGCTCGTCAAATTGATCACAACCCCCTACATTTTGGAATTGAATTTAGGTTTTTGGGGTCAAATTACATATAGATATCGATTTTCAACCAAATCGCAAGCTGTTGACTTTCGGCGGCCATATTGGATTTCCAAAAAAAAAAAGACGCTGCACTTTGTGATAGTGGCTTGGGCTTCGCCCTCGCCCGCAGCTCGCCCTTCGGGCTCGCATCACTCGGCCTGCGGCCTCGTGAAAATTACTTGTAGAGGGGGGGTTAAAGGGGGGGGGGGAAGCTCGGGCTTCGCCCTCGCTCCGCAGCTCGGCCTGCGGCCTTGCGGGGACGCTTCGCCTTCGGCCTTCGGCCTCAGGCTGCGCCAAGTTACTTGGGAGGCCGTTTGTACGAAATTTGTATGGAGGGGAATTGTCCATGTATGGCGGCCATCTTGGATTTAGAAAAAAATCAAAAAACAAATGACGCTCGTCAAATTGCTTATAATCTTCTACATTATGGAAAAAAAATGACGCCCCTTTCCCCAACCGTTTTTGCAGGCCGTACCCCTTCCACATCAGGTTTCTGCAAATCCTCAAATGTCAGATTTTTCTGGTACTCACTGGAGCACCCTCTATATGAGCACACATCAACCTAAACCCCTCCCACCCGGCAACAGGGCAAACAACTCTGTCAGTGAGTGAATCAGTCAGTGGTAATGTAGGTTTATATATTATAATTATAACTAGCTTTTCGGGCGCTGCGCGGGCTGCAAGCAGCCCGCGGTTCATCGTGGAGCTGTTGAGGTAGGCTAAGATATGTTTCCAGTTCAGAAAATGGGTAAGTTTGTATGGGTAGAAATTGTCCTTGTATGGCGGCCATCTTGGATTTTGAAAAAAATTAAAAAACAAATGACGGTCGTCAAATTGCTTACAACCCCCTATACTTTGAAAAAAAAATCACGCCCCTAACTCCAACCGTTTTCGCAGGCCGTACCCCTTCCACATCAGGTTTCCGCAAATCCTCAAATGTCAGATTTTTTTGGTACTCCATTTAGCACCCTCTATACAACAGCACATCAACCTAAACCCCACCAACCCCGCAACAGGGCAAACAACTATGTCAATGAGTCAGTCAGTCAGTGAGTGGTAATGTAGGTTTATATATTATAATATAACTAGCTTTTCGGGCGCTGCGCGGGCTGCAAGCAGCCCGCGGTTTTTCATGCGGCTGTTGAGGTAGGCTAAAAAATGTTTCCAGTTTAGAAAATGGGTAAAAACTGCAGTCAGTAAAGGAAACATCAAAATATGTGTGGAGGCGGCCATCTTGGATCCAAAATCTGAATACATTTTCGAGTTCCGCGGGGTGCTTTACCCCCACATGCAAAATTTCAGACCCCTACGAAGTCCCAGTGAGACGTTATGTACGAAAAAAGTGAAATTTTCTAAAATCCAGACGCCATCTTGAATTCCAAAAAAAATATTAAATTTGGATTTTTGGGCTTAAACCACATATAGATATCGATTTTCAGCCAAATCGCAAGCAGTTGACTTTAGGCGGCCATCTTGGATTTTCAAAAATTAAAAAAAATTGGACTGCGCTTTGGGAAGTGGCTCGGGCTTCGCCCTCGCCCGCAGCTCGCCCTACGGGCTCGCGACTCTCGGCTTCCGGCCTCGTGAAAATTACTTACGGGGAGGGGGGGAAGGGGGGGGGGATGTGGGAGTGGCTCGGGCTTCGCCCTCGCCCGCAGCTCGCCCTTCGGGCTCGCATCACTCGGCCTCCGGCCTCGTGAAGATTACTTAGGGGGGATCCAAGGGGGAGGGGGGAGTGGCTCGGGCTTCGCCCTCGCCCGCAGCTCGGCCTGCGGCCTCGCGGGGGTGGCCTTTGCTTTTGGTTTTTGGCCTCTGGCTGCGCCTAGTTACTTGGGGTGGCCGTTTGTATGAAATTTGTATGGAGGAAAATTGTCCTTGTATGGCGGCCATCTTGAATTTTGAAAAAAATAAAAAACCAAGTGACGGTCGTCAAATTGCTTGCAACCCCCTACATTTTGGAAAAAAAATCACACCCCTAACCCCAACCGTCTTCGCAGGCCGTACCCCTTCCACATCAGATTTCCGCAGATCCTCAAATGTCAGATTTTTCTGGTACTCACTGGAGCACCCTCTATACGACCGCACATCAACCTAAACCCCACCAACCCCGCAACAGGGCAAACAACTCTGTCAGTGAGTGAGTGGTAATGTAGGTTTATATATTATAATATAATATAACTAGCTTTTCGGGCGCTGCGCGGGCTGCAAGCAGCCCGCGGTTCATCGTGGGGCTGTTGAGGTAGGCTAAGATATGTTTCCAGTTCAGAAAATGGGTAAGTTTGTATGGAGGAAAATTGTCCTTGTATGGCGGCCATCTTGAATTTTGAAAAAAATTAAAAAACAAATGACACTCTTCAAATTGCTCACAACCCCCTACATTTTGGAAAAAAAATCATGCCCCTTACCCCAACCGTTTTTGCAGGCCGTACCCCTTCCACATCAGGTTTCTGCAAATCCTCAAATGTCAGATTTTTCTGGTACTCACTGGAGCACCCTCTATATGAGCACACATCAACCTAAACCCCTCCCACCCGGCAACAGGGCAAACAACTCTGTCAGTGAGTGAATCAGTCAGTGGTAATGTAGGTTTATATATTATAATTATAACTAGCTTTTCGGGCGCTGCGCGGGCTGCAAGCAGCCCGCGGTTCATCGTGGAGCTGTTGAGGTAGGCTAAGATATGTTTCCAGTTCAGAAAATGGGTAAGTTTGTATGGGTAGAAATTGTCCTTGTATGGCGGCCATCTTGGATTTTGAAAAAAATTAAAAAACAAATGACGGTCGTCAAATTGCTTACAACCCCCTATACTTTGAAAAAAAAATCACGCCCCTAACTCCAACCGTTTTCGCAGGCCGTACCCCTTCCACATCAGGTTTCCGCAAATCCTCAAATGTCAGATTTTTTTGGTACTCCATTTAGCACCCTCTATACAACAGCACATCAACCTAAACCCCACCAACCCCGCAACAGGGCAAACAACTATGTCAATGAGTCAGTCAGTCAGTGAGTGGTAATGTAGGTTTATATATTATAATATAATATAACTAGCTTTTCGGGCGCTGCGCGGGCTGCAAGCAGCCCGCGGTTTTTCATGCGGCTGTTGAGGTAGGCTAAAAAATGTTTCCAGTTTAGAAAATGGGTAAAAACTGCAGTCAGTAAAGGAAACATCAAAATATGTGTGGAGGCGGCCATCTTGGATCCAAAATCTGAATACATTTTCGAGTTCCGCGGGGTGCTTTACCCCCACATGCAAAATTTCAGACCCCTACGAAGTCCCAGTGAGACGTTATGTACGAAAAAAGTGAAATTTTCTAAAATCCAGACGCCATCTTGAATTCCAAAAAAAATATTAAATTTGGATTTTTGGGCTTAAACCACATATAGATATCGATTTTCAGCCAAATCGCAAGCAGTTGACTTTAGGCGGCCATCTTGGATTTTCAAAAATTAAAAAAAATTGGACTGCGCTTTGGGAAGTGGCTCGGGCTTCGCCCTCGCCCGCAGCTCGCCCTACGGGCTCGCGACTCTCGGCTTCCGGCCTCGTGAAAATTACTTACGGGGAGGGGGGGAAGGGGGGGGGGATGTGGGAGTGGCTCGGGCTTCGCCCTCGCCCGCAGCTCGCCCTTCGGGCTCGCATCACTCGGCCTCCGGCCTCGTGAAGATTACTTAGGGGGGATCCAAGGGGGAGGGGGGAGTGGCTCGGGCTTCGCCCTCGCCCGCAGCTCGGCCTGCGGCCTCGCGGGGGTGGCCTTTGCTTTTGGTTTTTGGCCTCTGGCTGCGCCTAGTTACTTGGGGTGGCCGTTTGTATGAAATTTGTATGGAGGAAAATTGTCCTTGTATAGCGGCCATCTTGAATTTTGAAAAAAATAAAAAACCAAGTGACGGTCGTCAAATTGCTTGCAACCCCCTACATTTTGGAAAAAAAATCACACCCCTAACCCCAACCGTCTTCGCAGGCCGTACCCCTTCCACATCAGATTTCCGCAGATCCTCAAATGTCAGATTTTTCTGGTACTCACTGGAGCACCCTCTATACGACCGCACATCAACCTAAACCCCACCAACCCCGCAACAGGGCAAACAACTCTGTCAGTGAGTGAGTGGTAATGTAGGTTTATATATTATAATATAATATAACTAGCTTTTCGGGCGCTGCGCGGGCTGCAAGCAGCCCGCGGTTCATCGTGGGGCTGTTGAGGTAGGCTAAGATATGTTTCCAGTTCAGAAAATGGGTAAGTTTGTATGGAGGAAAATTGTCCTTGTATGGCGGCCATCTTGAATTTTGAAAAAAATTAAAAAACAAATGACACTCTTCAAATTGCTCACAACCCCTTAAAAAATCATGCCCCTTACCCTAACCGTTTTTGCAGGCCGTACCCCTTCCACATCAGGTTTCAGCAGATCCTCAAATGTCAGATTTTTCTGGTACTCCATTTAGCACCCTCTATACAACCGCACATCAACCTAAACCCCACCAACCCCGCAACAGGGCAAACAACTATGTCAATGAGTCAATCAGTCAGTCAGTCAGTGGTATTGTAGGTTTATATATTATAATATAATATAATATAATATAATATAATATGATATGATATGATATGATATGATATGATATGATATGATATAATATAATATAATATAATATAATATAATATAATATAATATAATATAATATAATATAATATAATATAATATAATATAATATAATATAATATAATATAATATAATATAATATAATATAATATAATATAATATAATATAATATAATATAATATAATATAATATAATATAATATAATATAATATAATATAATATAATATAATATAATATAATATAATATAATATAATATAATATAATATAATATAATATAATATAATATAATATAATATAATATAATATAATATAATATAATATAATATAATATAATATAATATAATATAATATAATATAATATAATATAATATAATATAATATAATATAATATAATATAATATAATATAATATAATATAATATAATATAATATAATATAATATAATATAATATAATATAATATAATATAATATAATATAATATAATATAATATAATATAATATAATATAATATAATATAATATAATATAATATAATATAATATAATATAATATAATATAATATAATATAATATAATATAATATAATATAATATAATATAATATAATATAATATAATATAATATAATATAATATAATATATAATATAATATAATATAATATAATATAATATAATATAATATAATATAATATAATATAGTCTTTCGTGCGGCGGTTGAGGTAAGCTTAAATTGGTTTCCAGTTCGGAAAATGGGTAAAGTTGTATGGAGGGGAATGGTCCATGTATGGCGGCCATCTTGGATTTTGAATCCCATGCTGGTCTGGGAGAAATGAAAAAAACTTAGAATGTACCAGCTGCTTCTCTTCCCACGCAGATCGTAAAAGCCGATCGAGGGAATGGGCAAAAATGCAAATCATGTTAACAGGCGATGCGGCTAGCAACCCATCACTGTATTGATTGCTTTCCCATCTTCTCGCCCACCATGACGCTAAAAGTGGCTTTTGGGTCTTGCGGCCCTGGGCTCTGCATAGAACCGCAAGACCCAAAATGCTCTGTCTGCCCCATTAGGGATAGAGACGTGATAGTATGTATGTATGTTGGATTTTGAAAAAAAACAAAAAACAAATGATGGTCGTCAAATTGCTTATAATCTTCTACATTATGGAAAAAAAATAACCCCAACCGTTTTCGCAGGCCGCACCCCTTCTGTAGTGTACCTCTAACACATTCACTATCACTATGACACTGGCTCACCTTTACACGAAGACACGTCCGCTCTGTACGACATCTACTGTTAGACTGAGCGATACGACTGCCGCACAACGTATTTATATAACGTCTAATTGACGTTCTACCCTCGTGCTCTTGTGAGTGGGACAACATATGTATCTATTTAGGCCGGCCCCATACATACGGAATTCCGTTTCTAAATCCTGATTCGGAATTCCGAATCAGGATTCCGAACGCAGCAAATTCATACAAATCAATGACTGTACCACACACATACGGTAGCATTCCGTTCGGTTTTTATTTCCGTCAGGAATTCCGAATGAAGGCCTGTGCGTTCGGAATCCCGTTCGGAAAAAAACCGTTCCGAATGCACGTCTTCCATACATTTTGTTTGGGTCGCACCACACATTCAGAAATTCCGTACGGAATGCGCTCAGTGTGCGCCGCACAACCGTAGCGAGCGGACGTGTTGTAGTTTGAAACTTCATTGTACGTTTAATTTCCCGCGAAATGTCTGACATACAATATCTCATCATATCCGTATAAGCTTACACATGTTTATAGAACACTAATAATCAAGGTTACCACGACAGAGACCCTAAGGAAATGGCGTGGCAGGCCATTGCAGGCCGTGGCAGGACATATAATTAGGTATCCAAATATTTGCCATTAAAAAAATTAAACATTTGGCCCTTTCAATTCATGTTTTCCCATACAATAAATACCCGGCATACTGTTTTGTGGAAAATGTCATAATAGGTTGAAGGGAGTTCGAAGAACTCGTCAATACGAAGATAAAGATATATTTTTTAACAATAAATAGCAAAAATGCAATCGCTATAAAAAAATCATGGTCAAATTTCATTCAAATTTCATATTTCTGCACGCTACTAGAACGTCTGCGCTCGATAGCTGGCGGCTCTCAACTGAGACGCGTCATTCCGTACGGAAAAAACCGTTTGTGTGTGGTAGACGAACGGAATTCCGAGTCGATTCCGTACGGAATGGATTCCGTACGGAATTCCGTATGTATGGGGCCGGCCTTATAGACACAGAACACTACATCCTTTCCTTACAATTTTTTTTTAAATGAAATTACAATTACGGAGTATATTCCAATTATAACTAGGTTATCTTATAACCCACGATTCAATTAAATCTGCAATCTAATTGAGTAAGAATATTGATAGATTCAGATATAAGTTTTTTGTTCTCCCTCTATCCTTCCCCATTAATTTTTTTCTAAATTTAAATTCAAACTAACAAGCAATGACTCATAACTCATAACCAATAATAAAATTTATTTTCCTTTTGTAGACTAAATCGGTCGAGTTTGACTGCCAGTGTCAATCTCTGTAATCAATCAATCAATGTAATTCCTGCTTTTGCTCATATCTACTAACTGAGAAAGCTAAAATAAAAGGAACGCCTAAAAAGATCTTAACAAAATAGTGTTTTTACTATATATTTTTCCGAATTTCATTCAACTTGTAATATGACTGATGACAAAGCAGACTAATTAAATTTTTTGAATTGAGTCATTCTAAACCATTAAGGCTCGAAGTAAGATTGGGATTTTAACTGCCATTTGACCAGCTTACTTGATTTAAGGTCCAAAGGCCCCAAAGTGAGGAAAATAGTCTGTTGGAAATGTACGTAAGGACCCACGAATCAGACGATTCGGGTGGAATACCCGTCTTAGGGTCATGGTCACTTGTTCGCGTAAAAATACATAAACAGCCATTCGAGAGCAGTGTAACTTGCTCACTAATGAGCGAAAGGTATAAAAATATTTTACCTATTCTTCTTCCTTTTCCAACACTGTCAGAAAATGGATCACTGTCAAAAGTCTACTTATATCGGCCGTCATAAGATATCTAACGAACTTTTGACTCCTGTTATGCATTACTATAAAGTTGTTTCAAAATAACCAACAATCTCAGCGTTCACTTCATATAATTGTATTCTACAATACAAGTTAACACTGAAAACACGCACTTTTAACTTTCACTTTCTTTCACTCATCACTTACTTTAATATTTTTAAAGAGAATATGTAATGAAGTGAATAATGATTTATTTATTTTATCTACTTAACATTTTGCTCAATATTCTAAAACCACATCACTAAATGAAAACTATGGCAAAATTAAGCAAATTAAATAATAATTAAAACCAATAGTATAGAAACACAAGAACTTGCATATTATTTAAGTTCTTGCTTGTTAAAATTTCATTTTGTCTTTCTTATTTGCCGTTAAAATATCAATTTGCATCTTCCTATGTTTCGAGTTGGTGATAATCCTCGAATGTCTGCTATATATATGTCTGCAAAAGTCCTCTTAGTTTTATAAGAATGTTTATGCATGAATTGCTCAATCTTTCTTACCACTGTTGTTGTTTGATTCTTGACTCTCCAGTGGGATTTGAATCCCGGGCTGCTCACGCAATTTAATGCGCGCTTATATAGCCAATTCAATGATTTTCTTATACAATAATTAATATAGAGAGGCGATACTATAATTTATAACAAATACTTACATGCAATGACCTCTTACATGTGTCAGCACCGTGGCGGCCAACTACCTCGGCCGCATTATCGGCTCGGCAGCCGCAGCTGCAGAGGATGCAGCCGCGAGAAACCGTGCTAAGTATGCGGCTTTGGAGCCGCATTATTGCTTCGTCCTAGTGGCGGTAGAAACGATGGGCTGCTCGGGTGCTGATGATAAGCGCCTGATCGGCGAGATAATGCACAGAATTGTAGAGAAGACTGGTGACTCCCGCTCAGGTTCGTTTCTCGTGCAAAGGATGGCCATTGCAATCCTGCGTGGCAGTGCTGCCAGCGTTTTTGCGCGGGAAACGACAAAGGCGGTTTATATGACAGATTTTTTGTGTGTACTATAATATAGTTTTGACAGTGCTTACATAGATAAACATCCAAGACCTAGGACAGTCTGAAAAAGGCCATTTTCCAACTTGCCCTGATCGGGGATCGAACCCGGGACCTCTGGGTGGTGGATTAGCATGATAACCACTACGCCACGGACGTCGTCATTCTTGATCTCGCACATTTTAATGCGGGCTTACGGCCTCACCCAATTTAATGATTTTCTTGGCCTCGCACAATCCAATGCATGCCCAAACTGACAAAAGGTTAAACGGCATGAAACAACAACCTTCCTTGTTCCAGATTCTTCAGATGTAATGTTTGAAGCTGGAAAAGATATTTCCAGTGCCGTTATCCATTTCTCCCATCTAGCGCCTACCGACACTGATCACTGTCAGGGTCGAAATGCTCGAGGTTTGGAAGTGCCGTGACTTGAGCCATGGGCTGATGTGCAAATTGTACAATTAAAACCACATTTGCGCAAGCTTACATTGCCTTTCAGTCCAATTAATATTATCTGAGTTGACCTTTCATATCGACCATAAATAAATGCTCATATGGACTTTCATAATGTCCTTTAACATAGATCATATCACTCACTCGTACTAGCTATCATATTGCAATATGTAAGGTCTATCACACAACTATTTGACATAGCTATCTTATTGCCATGTCTCCTCATTAGCTATCATATTGCCCCATGTCATAGCTATCATATTGCTATACATGTGTCATCATAAGCAATCATGTCGATGTTGTTATCGGCTATCATATTGCCATGTCTCATCATTAGCTATCATATTGCCCCATGTCATAGCTATCATATTGCTATGCATGTGTCATTATAAGCAATCATATTGCTGTTGTTATCGGCTATCATATTGCCATATAACATACCTAGCTATCATTTTTCTAATAAATTATATAGCCTAAGTAGGCTATCATATTGCCATTGATCACAGGTTATCGTATTGCTTATTTCGTATACTACCTCATTACCGGTAAGTGTATACTTATACAATAGAGAATATGCACGCATTTTTTTATTTGCTTAATAAAATCCTTATTAACCACAGTAAACAAATATGAAAGAATTTATAAAATATCTTAATCAGGGACGAACCTGTAATACGTTAAAGTTTCAATTAGAGAGAGAAGTCCGATATGGACTGGTGACATCATAAATACATATCATCAATACATTTGCTATAGAAAATAGCGTATTTTGCGAGTTAGATAGACATATTTTCGTAAACTCGCTATATCTCGTTCGTTTTTCCACCAATTATTTATTCTGTTTTCAGTGTTAGTTAGTATTTTCGAATATTTACGGATAAACTTGTTCGATAACACATATTTTTTTCATGCATATTCCCTTCTATGGTTTCTCTCCTTTTTTTAAAAAAAATTTCTCACCGCTTCTACGTCAAAGACAAAGAGGCAACCCAATCGAGGCCTACAAAAGTCTAATAGGATATTATGATGTACCCTATTTGCAAGACCTATTACGATTTTCTTACAATAACGATTGAGAGGACATTAGCTGCAATAGGCATGATGAATGGAAAAATATTTTTGGTCCATCGGTTAGATTATTAAAAAATATTGTACACGTATTTTTTCTTTTCTCTGAGAAACCAAAAATGACAAAGATACAGTGCATTGAAATTTCGCGTGACGTCACGTCTGAGTACGATTTTTACTCTAGTGTGACGTCGCAAGCCCCCACTCCGGAATTTTGACGCTCCGTATCTTTGTGAATTTTTACTTTTTTGGTAAACTGAAAAATACGGGTCTATTATTTTTGGATAATCTAAAAGACGGACTAATTACAATCATACTTTTCGGACCCTGTCGTCACCCCTATTGTATCGTGTGAAAACAAAAGAAATATCAATTCATAATTTTCTCTCTAATCATGTGGTTGCAGACTGGAACCAGAGAATGTTGTTAACTGCATCTTTAGTGAACAGCTTTAAAAATACACTGTATAGAAACCAGGTCAGCTTAATAAACTGCTAGTTTATTTTAAAGCAAATAAAAATTATAACCCTCGTCAGGTAAATCACAGCCGACTCACAGAGTGTGAGCCTCCCGGCCTTGACAGAAAGCACCCACAACTTATACTCATTGACTCCAGCGACTGGCGACCTTCCCTCACAGCATTGCATTCCGGATCTGATGCAACTATCCTCCAGCATGACACTTAGGTTTAAAAGTGATGCCTGTCTAGGAGTAGAATAAAATACCTAATAAAAGAGTTTCACCACATAACTATAATGATAATGAAGGAACTTCATACTCTACCTTTCTTCCGTAAATTCAGCACCTCTCATTTCATACGGAAAAATAATATAATCCCCCATTTATTTCACTTAATCCATGTACATCGGAAAACTATAGCTATTTGAATAATATATTTCAATAGTAATCGCGTAATAATTAACGTCATATACGACTGGTCAATTTTTCCGTTACGTTTTTCCTCTGAAATTCTAGGGTGATTAATTATATTACCCTATTATAAGATAATTTCCTTATTTCTTTCGCAAAAACACTAGGTAATCAACAAAGTAAAGATATATGTTTTTTATTTTGACCTAACTTTTTTTCTTTACTTGAGAAAGACTGGTGCCCAAGCTACGCATAAAGCCTTTATTTTAGGTTACCAAGTCTCCCTAAGGTATTAATCTTAAAAATATATAATCTGAGAATTGTCAATATTTTAAGTCAATAATAATTATATACTTTTGATGATCAACATTAACTAACAAATTATAATTTCCAGCTCATTAATGTGATGGACAAAGCACAGTAGTCCATTAACTTATTGACATACTTTTATTTTGCAATAAAGTATAGCCATTATCTAATATAGTAAATACTAACTGACACTTCCTCTTTCCTTGTTATTTTTTTTCTCTCACAAATATATTTTTTTTAACATTCAGTATGCAGCATTTACTTTTGATTTAAAATTCTATTTGCTTTTGAGCATTTACATTAAATACTCCAGCTCATAAAATGGATAAATAACTCACCGCGTGGCTTCGCATCCCATCCTCGTCGCCATTATGTAGTGTACCTCTAACACATTCACTATCACTATGACACTGGCTCACCTTTACACCAAGACACGTCCGCTCTGTACGACATCTACTGTTAGACTGAGCGATACGACTGCCGCACAACGTATTTATATAACGTACAATTGACGTTCTACCCTCGTGCTCTTGTGAGTGGGAAAGCATATGTATTTATTTATAGACACAGAACACTACACCTTCCACATCAGATTTCCGCAGATCCTCAAATGTCAGATTTTTCTGGTACTCCATTTAGCACCCTCTATACGACCATACATCAACCTAAACCCCACCAACCCCGCAACAGGGCAAACAACTATGTCAATGAATCAGTCAGTCAGTGGTAATGTAGGTTTATATATTATAATATTATAATATAATAATATAATACAATTATAACTAGCTTTTCGGGGGCTTTTAAGATTAGGGCTCGGCCTTTGGCCTCGCGGGGCGGCTTCGCCCTCGGCCTTCGGCCTCGGGCTGCGCCAAGTTACTTGGGAGGTCCATTTGTATGGGGGGGAAAAAGTTTTTCAAAAATTAAAAAAAAAATACCGGCTTAGGTAATTGATCAGGTATCCCTTTCATTTTGTCTATAGGGTCAAATCTCCAGGTCCAACCGTTTAGCCAGGCCGTACCCCTTTCACGTCAGGTTTCTGCAAATCCTCAAATGTCAGATTTTTCTGGTTCTCGACCCCCAAATCCCTATACATTCCACCATAAACCATAACCCCTTCTATTTGGCAACCGGTCAAACAACTATGTCAATCAGTGAGTCAGTCAGTGGTAAGTGTAGCTTTATATAATCTTTTGCTAGGTACATTTTCACATTCCAAGTCGTAACGGTCGTTGCACGAAGTACAATCTAAGTATTCTTTATTTGTTATTTCTATTTGGCATCCTGCACATTTCTTTTGTATTGTAGTCATTTTTTATGTAGTTGGTTTCTCCCTCTAGCAGTTGATCAGTTAATCTTTAATTGTTGAACTAGGTGCGCCCTTTAATGGTATTTCTAATAAACAATAATCAAGATATTAGTTGCGCCATCTAGTGATATTTGTTGAAACTTTTTATAAGGTGCAATAATGATTTAGTGTCAATTTGTGCTATTGTTTGTGCTTTTCTGTGCTTTTTGTCTTAGCTATCTTTAGTCTTGACATGCATTGATAGATGGTGTTGGCGTTAGTATTGTTATGGTTAAGATGATATGACAAAATTTGATTTATCAGAATAGCAATTTTGGTACCTTAAAGTTTGGTTTTGTCTTCATAATCCTGTCAGATAGTGGCGAAAATTTATCTTCTAGCTTCGATTTGCAATAAAGCTTCACTGGTGGCACTTCACATCACACTATCTTTTATCTTATAGATGTTCGTACTGGTTCTGGCATTTACCTATTATTTACTCAAGATTTTCCAAAGATTACATTCACACAGTGGATTTGTTATTTTTTAAACTCGTTTATGCTTAAATTTTAGTGAATCACTTGTGTTTACTATTTTTAAGGAATTATTTACACGGAGCTAGTTAATGTTGTGCAGAGCTAGCGCCCTCTCTCACCACTTTGTCATAGGTCTTTTCTAAATCTACGAAGATGCAATAGGCTTTTCAACCTTTGACTAAAAGCTTCTCTAAAATGCATCTTAGAGAAAAGACCTGATCCATTAGATCATCTTAAATGAAGGAGATGTTGTTGGAAGATGCGAGGAAGTTGTCTGTATGAAAAAGTGCCAATTAACACTGTAGGGGTTTGGAATTATGTATAGCGCTTAGGTAGCATTTTCGTAGACGCTAAGCATAAAAAAGGCAGTTGTCCACACACTGCCGTAAATGTATCACGCGTACCTAATAAATCAGAGTGTGTTTCAAGTGTACAGACTTTTCCTTACCTGTCCCAGTTAACGCCTAATAAAATAAACGTTACAACACCAAACTCAGATGCATCTAAAAACTCCAGTTGTTCTACAGTGTACGACCTTTTAAAAGATAGCAAAAACAACTTAACTTATTCACAGAGCTTAAAGATAAATAAGTTGCTGCTGGATTTTGCTGACATTTTCTCTTCCAAGGAAGGTGATCTAGGAAGAACTTCACTAGTTCAGCACAGAATTGATACTGGAAGCGAAAGACCTATAACGTCAGCGAGCGAGAAGAATTCCATATGCTAAGGAAAAGGAAGTACAAGATCTGCTGGAGGACATGAAAAGAAATAAGATCATTGAACCGTCTGCAAGTCCATGGTGCTCCCCGGTTGTTTTAGTTAAGAAGAAAGACGGCAGCACACGATTATGTGTCGACTATAGACGACTGAACGACGTCACAAAGAAGGATAGCTACCCATTACCAAGAATTGATGACACATCCTTAGTGGGATGCAGTGGTTTTCAACCCTAGACTTGAAATCTAGTTACTGGCAGGTGGAAATTCATTCAAAAGACAAAGAAAAGACAGCATTCTCTACAGGAAAAGGTTTATGGCAGTTCAATGTTATGCCTTTTGGATTATGCAACGCCCCCGCCACTTTTGAAAGACTTATGGAGTGTGTACTAGCAGGATTAGTAGGAGACGCCTGCCTAGTTTATCTGGATGACGTCATCATCATGGGCTGAGACTTTGAAGATCATCTACGGAATCTGAAGCAAGTCTTGATAAAGATAAGGAGTGCCAACTTAAAACTAAATCCAAAGAAATGCAGTCTATTCAGAAACAAAGTGAATTATCTCGGACACGTTATCACCAGCGAGGGCATCCAAACTGATCCTGATAAAGTTGTAGCTGTGAAAAACTGGCCTACCCCCAAAGACAAGACAGAAGTACGAGCATTTATGGGATTATACTCTAATTACAGGCGATTTGTAAAGGGACTTTCTGAAATCGCTAAACCACTGCATCGCCTGACAGAAGACAAACAGCCTTTTAAATGGGATGATACCTGTGAAAATGCCTTTCTCAAACTAAAAGAATGCCTTTGCAATACTTCAATTTTGGAATACCCGCAAGCTAATGGCGAATTCATCGTTGACACAGACGCTAGCAACACAGCGATCGGAGGGGTACTATCTCAAAAACAAGGTGAAAATGAAATAGTAATTGGATGTTTCAGCAAATGTTTGTCAAGGCCTGAAAGGAATTATTTTGTGACAAGAAGAGAACTCTTGGCCGTTGTGAAGACGCTGCAACATTTCAACAAATATCTCATTGGTAGACAGTCCACACTTCGCACAGACCATGCTGCTTTGAAACGGCTGTTACAATTTAAAAATCCGGAAGGCCAAGTTGCACGTTGGATTGAACAACTCCAAGAATTTGACTTTGTTACTGAGCACCGTAGCGTAAAAGGCCCATGGAAATGCTGATGCACTCTCAAGAAGACCATGTGCGGAAGACTGCAAACATTGTATTAAACAAGAGACAAAGGAGCTTACGGTTAACATCACAAGGACAATTCCTGCAGGACAATGGGACTCTGACAACTTTAGAGAAGCCCAGGAAGATGATGAAGATATAAGGCTCATCGTCGCATGGAAAGAACGTAGTGCTGATAAATCTAGATGGGCAGAAGTTGCACCTATGAGCCCCACAACCAAAGCTTATTGGGCTCAATGGGACAGTTTTATCCTGCAGAATGGAATACTTTACCGTAAATGGGAGAAACCAAACGGCAAAGAGTTTCACCTACAGGTTGTTGTTCCAAGAGATAGAGTGAAAGACGTTCTCCGTGAAGTACATGATGGTATAACAGGTGGACATTTAGGTGTTAAGAGAACGTTAACAAAGATTCGGGAACGGTTCTACTGGCTGAATTGTCGGGAAGATGTTCAGGATTGGTGCCGCAAATGTACAACTTATGCAGCCGTGAAAGGCCCGTCAACAAGAACTTGAGGAAGTCTACAAATGTACAATGTCGGTGTGCCCTGGGAACGGATTGCAGTAGACATTGCCGGACCATTCCCCGTAACTGAATCAGGAAATAAGTACTTCATGGTAGTCATGGACTATTTTAGCAAGTGGCCAGAAGTATTTGCTATTCCTAACCAAGAAGCTTCGACAGTAGCCTCCAAGTTGGTTGAGGAAGTAATCTGCCGGTTTCGTGTACCACTAGAAATCCACTCAGATCAAGGAAGAAACTTCGAATCGCAACTATTTCAAGAAATCTGCAAACTGTTGGGGATGCATAAAACAAGGACCACTCCATATCACCCTCGGTCTGATGGCATGGTGGAGAGATTTAGCCCGACACTGGAGAGATATTTAGCGAATCTGGTTGATAAACATCAGAAAGACTGGGACAAATATATACCGCTTTTTCTCCTGGCTTATAGGACATCGGAACAGGCAGAGACCTTAGATTACCTGTGGATCTACTAACGGGGAGGCCACCAGAAGACCCATGTACTATGCCAGACTACGTCTTCGATCTTCGAGAGCGAATATGGAACATCTATGACTTAGTTCGCAAAAATGGTTTACAAGCAAGTGAAAACATGAAAACTAGATATGACCGAAGAGCGAAGTCACGTGGCTTTGGAGAAGGAGTCTTAGTATGGCTTCATAACTCGATTCGCCGGAAAGGAAAATCACTGAAATTACAAACGAGATGGGAAGGTCCATATCCAACGTCCAACGTCATCCAAGAGGGGCACTCAAAGTGGTGCACATAGACCGTCTAGCGCGTTATCATGGCAGCAATAGTGACGCTCGGGACGCGCGTCTTTAAGAAGGGGCCAGTGTCGCGAACGAGATAAATGTAGAATATTCGCGAGCAAGAACTCTGCTGGCGAGATAAACTCGGAATGTTCGCGAGCGAAATCGTATAGTAAGACGTCAGGATAGTGCCAGCGAAACTAGGCCTTGTATTATTACTGGGTAACACTTAGAATTAAAACACAGAATATATAAGTATTACAATATATTACCCTAAAATTAATACCTAATACAGAATGGGAGTGGGTTCGTTCACACACACGAAACCGATTGCATAATAAAGTTCATAAATAAAAACACCACTGTCCTGGGTCCTCGTAGAAACTTCGTTTTCGGTGGGTATGGATCCGACTTGTTAAGAAGAAGAAGAAAGTATAGATAGGGAAGTAGCAGCCTCGGTCCGTGCCAGCTTAGGTAGTACTCCTTCGTTGTAGAAAAGGTCAGCCAGTACCGGTACGGTGGTCCCTGAAATACATTAATCCGGACATTTTAGAAATGTCTACTTTCATAAAGTGACTGCAACATTTCGTGTCACCAAGCGCAGCGTGAATGAAGACTGAAGATGGAAGTGGCGTATTTTATTAGCACAGAATAATGATCAATGATGAGGCAAACAAGCTTTTTAATCACAATGATAGTAAGTCTGAATTTTTCAAAATGGTAGGTATGCAGGGTTCAATGAGTGACACTAAATATGCACTAGGTAAATCGTACTACATAAACGTTTTATGAATTAATAATGATAAATGTGATAAGCATGAAACAATCTCATTCACTAAAGATGATTACAAATTGTATTGTCATCTGGTGAAGGTCATGCAAGGACATGCACGCAGGCAGAGTGAAATACGTAAGCACTTATTTCATTAGTGGTTCAAAAGGAAATTAAAATATAGTTATTTATTTATCTGGTTGGTATTTTTCATATTATCTTCACCAGCTGACATGATAAAATCGATTAGATTCTCATACTATACTAACATAAGGCTATGCAACACTTACCCAAATTATGGGGATAACACTTTATCACTATTTTTTAGCAAATATAGATAGACAAATTTAGGTAATCAATGTTTGTAGAAACAATACAATAATTAAGTAGTGGTACACTTGACGTTCTGTCAGCGCGAGCGCCGCACCAGTGGTCTACCGTTAGTCTTCACTCGCTCGCCCGCTCGTCGGAACCGGTTTCTTCATTGGTACCTATGCGATATCGTATTAAAACATGACGCGCGTTGCGGTCTGTTCAATTAGATTTAGGTAAATATCTATAATTTTAATTATTTTCTTTTAGTTTTAAGTTTTATTGGTTTTTTAGGTTTAGTGTAATTTAGGTCAATTTTTAGTTTCGTTACAACTGCATAAGGGATAGAATTCTTTGGATGGTCGTCAGCTTAGTTGCACTCACACACACGTAACGGCTTCTTGATGTTTCCCGTCACATTCGTCGAGTACCACGCATTTTTATTAATTTTTGGAAATCCAAGATGGCTGCCGAAAGTCAACTGCCTCCGATTTGGCTGGAAATCGATATCTATATGTATTTGGAGCTAAGAAATCCAAATTTGACATTTTTTTCGGAATTCAAGATAGCGACTGAATTTAAGAAAATTAAAATTATGAGGTATCTTCTGAAGGGTTGAAGTGAGAAACTCCAAAAAATTATAAGTTCTTTATTCTCTGAGAGTCAAAGTATGAATAATTAATTTTAAACTTAAATCTATGACAATAACTATGTTGCTTACTATTCATTCCATGCTACACGTGCTGGTGTCCCAGTTACTAACTTAATCGTTTTGCAATAGAATAAAGTGCAACATACTACAACTCCCCTGAAAAAGTACCAGGATCACCACCGGGATAAGAGAAAAAAAAAAAAGTCTAGCATGAAATGATTACAATTAGTTTCTATTAGTGCTAAAACAAAAGTTTTTTTTTTCATTTATTTATCGTAAAATAATTTTGTATTATTTTTATGAACAATATATTCTCGATTATTTTTCAAAATTTTAACATTTGGTGAAATATCTTCTAATACTTCGAATGGGCCATTGTAAATATTTTCTAGCTTATTTCCTATTTGATTTTTAACTAAAACTAAGTCACCTAACTTATATTTTATAGGGTTAACATTTTTATCGTAATTAGTTTTTCTTACATATTTCGACTGCAATAAATTTTCTCTAGCATCAATCAGCTTGTGCTCTTTGCAATCTATATTTCATCTCTAGGGGGTAATTATCAAAGTCTCTTCTTCTTCTTATCGTGTGTGTTAGTGACTAACACTAGTGTCAGAGTTTTTAAACCGCCTTAAAGGCCTCTGACATGGTTTGGGTAACGACCAATGTCAAAGACAGTGACCGGGACCGACGGCTTAACGTGCCCTCCGAAGCACGGATCATCTTACTTATCAGACAATCAGGTGATCAGCCTACAATGTCCTAACCAAACTAGGACAACAACAGAAAGTCGTTACCCCCGCCGGGAATCGAACCCGCGACCTCCGGGTATGAGCCGAACGCTCTAACCACTACACCACGGAGGCAGTTAAATTATCAAAGTTGTACAGCTAATTATCAAAGTTGTACAGAGGGTCAATGCCACTCTGAAGGGAGTTCGGCAACGAACATAATTTTCCGAACACTAGTTCATAGGGCGTGTATTTTGTCTCTGAGTGTACTGTGGTATTATAACAAAAACACCAGTATGGGATCCAAGAGCTCCAGTTACTTTTGTTCTGTTCACACATTATCCTCAAATAGTCACCGAGATTTTTGTGAGTGACCTCCAGAGCCCCTAGAGTCTGATGAAAATAAGAAGTAGAGTTCAGTTTCTTAATATATAATAAGTTGCATATTTCTGTCATTACGGATGACATAAACTCTGTACCTCGATCCGTTATGATTTCTCTAGGAATACCATAACTTAAAACTATATTATTTACAAATACTCTTGCTACACTCTCTGAATCTTTATTCTGTAAGGGGAATGCTTCTACGAACTTAGATAAATCGCATTGAGTGGTAAGTATGTATTTATTACCATCGTCATCTACTGGGAGAGGACCCATGATATCTAAGGATACTCGTTCATAAGCACTACTAGCCGTGGAAGTGATTTCCATTGGCTGCTTTGTATATCTATTTACGTGTTTCTGTATTTGACACTGTTTACATTTTCTGACGTAATCTTCCACGTCTTTAACAAGACCGGGCCAGAAATAGTGTTTTTTAATATTATTTAACATTCTATTCATACCTGCGTGGCCACTTGTAGGTAGAATATGAAAATCATTTAAAATTACTTTTTTATCATCTTGATTAAATATTTTACGTACTTCTTTCGTTATAAGTAAACGTAATATTTTTGTCTTTAATTTATTTAAATGACTTGCAAGCATTTTTATATAGTACTCATTTTGTTTACTTTTTATTATGAGTAATTCATCGGCATTTATTTCACTACATAAATTTTCTAAATCCCTTACTAACACCGTCAGGGTAGATAATGATCGGGTATCTAGATATATTGCCGAGTTAGAAGACACATATGCGCATATTTTGTTTTTTGAAAACATAGTACCTTCATATTTTTTACTTATTTCATCCAAGTTATCGCAAAATAAAAGTTCTGTAAAAGTTTTAGGTTTCTTTAGTATCTCTACAGCAATAGGGTGATCAGTCCTAGAGCTGACGGAGTCACTATATGTCGGTTTAGTCAAGTCAATACTATCAGATGTCCGTAACCTACGAGTCTGAGCGCGAGTCAGAACTGACACAATGTGTTCTCTCATGTTTTTTAAGTCGTTCGATGTCATAGTAATTCGGCTCAATGCATCTGCAGCTGCATTATTTTTCCCAGGTACATACTCTATGTCAAAGTCATATTCTTCTAAGTAGAGTCTAAACTTCGTCAGTCGGCTCGACGGGTCTTTAAGTCCAAAAAGATAAATTAAAGGCTTGTGGTCAGTGTAAATCTTAAATTTTTTGCTATATAAATAAGGCCTGAAATGACGCACTGCCCATACTATAGCTAGTAATTCTAAATCAATTATAGGATATCGAGTTTCGGCCGGTTTCAAGTTACGGCTCGCGTACGCTACAACCTGACCGTTGTTATTTGATAGTATGGCGCCAAGTCCTATTCGTGACGCATCAGTTTGTAAATTAAAAATATTATTATCGGAAAAATCTGGATATGCTAAAACAGGTGGTGTAATGAGTAGGTTTCTCAAGGTGTTAAATGCATGTTGACATTCGGATGACCATTCAAAATGTACGTTCTTTTTACATAATTTGTTTAAAGGATATGCGATACTAGCAAACAAAGGAATGAACCGTCTGTAGTAATTAGCAAAAGCAATAAATCTTTTTAGTTCGTCCGCATTTTTTGGAATAGGATAATTTTGTAAAGATTCAATTTTGTTCGGATCTGGCAGGATTCCATTTGTCGTTATTTTATGTCCTAAATATAAAATTTCCTTACGTAAAAATTCACACTTTAAAGGATTGATTTTTAAGTTAACTTTTCTCAACCTTTCGAAGACATTGATTAAATTTTTTGAATGATATAAATTTGATTTTCCAATTACTATAATATCGTCTAAATATACAAAAGCCAGTTTATAATTTATTCCAGACATTGCTATTGTCATTAACCTTGAAAAAACACTTGGAGATGTTTTGAGACCCATTGGACATCGCTTCATCTGATACATCTTATCTGTTGTGAAAGCTGTATATTTTCTGGATGATTTATCTAATTCTAATTGGTTCATTTTATCCACATTAAAAGCTGTATATTTCCTGGATTTACTATCTAACATAAGTTGATAATAACTTTGAGACAAATCTAATTTTGAAAAGTATATACTTCCGGAAAGAGCATCTAAAATATCCGTGATGTTAGGCAATGGGAATTTATCGTCTGCTATTTTATTATTTAACTAGCTTTTGCCCGCGACTTCGTCTGCGTGGACTTTAGTTTGTAAGAATCGTTATTTTGATATTTTCAATAAAACCGGTCAAGTGCATATCAGGTCACACGCAGTGAAGGGTTCCGTATTTGTGAATGTCGATTTAGAATAAAAACTAAAGAGTTCATCATCATCTCAGCCCTTATTCCGTCCACTGCTGAGCATAGACCTGTCTTCGTCGACACATCTCAGTCCTGTGCTGCTCACATCCAGGTGTAACCCGCGACATTGATTATTTCGTCAACCCATCGCATGGGCTCCGTCGGGCCAGTTGCCCTGCCCAGTTTTTCTTTAAGTTCATGACCGTTGCCAAATTACAGCTTCTTGGTTCTAATTATCTCTAAGTAAAACCACGGACAGAGAGACAGACAGAAATGGCAAAACTATAAGGGTTCCTTGTTTACTACGATCACACATTATCTCTAGTCACAGTCTAAGTCGATCGGAATTTTGACATTGTAAACTACAAGTAAACTTACACTGTTACTGAATGTTACTGCTACGCCGTGGGTCTCTCTAAAACGAAATACTTATGCAATAGGTAGTGACTTTGCTAATATTTAATTCATCTTCCGTCTTTTGGCGTGAGTTCCCACAGCACTAATCTGTTGTAGCTCTCTGCAGCGGACTGCTGCCACCGTCTATACGTATCTCCCCCTTTTTCCCGCCCTCCCGATGTGGCGGTGCAATGGTAAGCCTTGTCAAATATGTCTTTCGCTAGGCGGGAGATAAAAGTCGAGAAATACGCATTTCTACTTTGAGTCCCGACAGATGACGGCGTTCCTCAAGTGACCTCAAACATAGATTTTCTTAAGATCGCCTTAATCATGAGCCGCGTCCGAAGCTGGAAGCGAGCGGAAAGTACTGGATAGAGCTTCCCCCGGGCCATCTTCACTATCGTCACCATTCTTTTGATGTGGACTTTCAAGCTGAGGCATCTGCCAAACTTAAGATACCTCGAGGTATTTTACGTGCCAGTATCTCGGCACATTTTACCAGTAGAGCTTCAAGGATGGCAGGAAGTTAGTGTTCTCTGAGATCAATGTCTGCTTAGTGTTCACTAATAACCTCCGTTTGAAGAGCTTCTCGGGTAGGGCGTCCTATTCGGCTGTTTGGAGGTTATTTGCGGCGTACTTTCAGTTCAAACGAACTGGAAAATGACCATTACCTATCTTTCGTTCCTCAAGGAAGGAGGTCACAATACTCAGTAGTCTTGGTATGGGTGTTCCACACATTTTTATTGCAGTGCCTAACTAAAATTTAACCTAACATTTTTTCCCTAACCTTTCTTCTTACGTGAGGAAAAGGTGCCTTTTGGCCACAGGAAATCGGACGGTTAAGGTTTTTACCCACAAAAAATGTCATGGTGACAACGGCCTTACCGCTTTTGCCAAGTCAGTGTGCTAAATTTTGCTCCAAAGACCTGGTACGGCGACTGCTTATCAGCGGCTTTGGCTGAGCTAACTTGAGGTACTCTCTCTCTCAGTTATCGAGAGGAGTCTGAGTGGCCTGGTACATCGGACTTAAATTTTATCCGCTAGGGTAAAGACGCGTGTTGACACAAATGCTCCTTTCAACCTAGAGGACCGTATTTGTGGCGCGACGGAATCCCGTTCCCTACGCCCGACTGGCCCACTTCATGGAGGCAGATTTATGGAGGAGGATTTTACACGGGAAAAATCCCTTCGGTTCGGACACCTTGCTAGTAACGGGAGACCGGTAAGGTTATGTGGCGTTTACCACTAAAAACTCCGGGGTAAGGGCTAAAAGCCCCGGCGCGGCTACCACTATGGTGGTCCATGACTCGCTCACAGCACCCTATGCTTTAGTCAGAGGACATCCCCTGTGCCTAACCTAACCTATTAAGTACTTCCTATTTTGATTCCTTTTTCCATTTTCGCGCCCACAATCATGCTAAGAATCGCCGTTTGGTGGCGTTGGGTCTTGCGGCCCTAGGCTCTGTGTATTTTTAACAGCGCCATTTATTGGTGACCAAAAAAAACTAATAAAAAAACTCCGAAAACATCGAAATAGTAAATTTTTAGGGTTCCGTATTCCGTACCGAAGGCTAAAATCGGGACCTTGTTACTAAGACTCCGCTATCCGTCCTTCCGTCCGTCTGTCACCAAGCTGTATCTCATGAACCGTGATAGCCAGACAGTTGAAATTTTCAAGGATGATGTATTTCTCTTGCCGATATAATAACTAAAAATAGAGTAAAATAAATATTTAATTGAGGCTCCCGTACAACAAACTTGATTTTTTATAGATAATGGGACGGAACCCTTTGTGCGCGAGTCCGACTCTCACTTGGCCGGTTATTAACTTTATTATTTCATAAAAACCGTATATAAAATTAACAAAAGTTTTAGCCAATGCTACCGTACAGTTTATTTCATAGCAAATTTTCGAACAAAAATCTTTGACGTGATTCTTTAAATTGATAAAACTTTTTTATTTATCAACGGATTTCAATGAAACAACCACTAAATTTTAAGTGAAACTTATCAAAATACATAATTGAAAATCGCAACCGAAGTTGTTCAGCCGTTTCTGAGATAAGCGTGCACAAACACAGTTTTTCGAACAAAAATGGTTGACGTGATTCTTTAAAATTGATGTAACTTTTTTATTTATGAACGGATTTAAATGAAACAAACACTAAATTTTAAGTGAAGCTTATCACAATATTTCAGTGAAAACCGCAAACGAATTATTTTAGCCGTTTCTCAGATTAGCGTGCACAAACGCACAGACAAACAGATAAACCGACAAACAGACAAACAGACAAAAATTCTAAAAATTATTGTTTTGGGTTCTATTGCGTTGGTAAAAGCCCCAAAAATATTTTTACTCATTTATCTTCCATGTACAGACAGCGAGCGGTTACGATTTTATTATATGTATTGATGATGTATTGATGATGTATTGATGATGATGATGATTATTATATGTATTGATTGATGATGATTGATTGATGATGATGATTGATTGGCGATAATCTATAACAAGTCTCCATTTTTTCTGGTTGGAATTATCTGCTTTTTTTGGGACTAGTAATACTGGACTAGACCACTCAGAAGTCGTTTCTTCTATTATATCGTTATCCAACATTTCCTGAATTTGTTTTTGGACCTCAGATTTCAAGGAATGTGGGATCTTTATGGCTTAATATAAACTGGGCTAACGTTTTCTTTCAAAGTGATAGAATGTTGCATTTTTGTCACTGAAAGTCGATCTCCAGGAAGATGGAAAATATCAGCGTATTTGGCACAAATCTGCTCAATATTCAGTTGTTCCTCACTATTTAAATAGTTCAAATTAAGTAAGTTAAATAAAGATTTTATTCTCTGTGTAGAAATACTTTCTGTTTCAAAATTACATACCTCAAACTCGTTAAGGTTAAGTATTTCTAATCTAGAAAAATCTAAAGTAACATCCTTCTCGGTAGTATTTAATATTTTTAAAGGAATTTTCCCGTTTTTCGGACGAGTTACCATTCCTGCGATAAATATGCCTTCTTGTATTTCGGTTGCTAAAACAACACTGTCATTATTTTTATTACAATTTACCCATTTAATTATTTCGCACCGGACAGGTATCGTATGCTCGTAACTATATTCATTGCGTTGTATAGGAATACTAACACATTCATTTAATTTATATAACTGGAGAATATCTCGCTCATAACTAATTATAGTATTATACTTTCTAAAAAAATTCTCTCCTAATATCCCATCAAAAGAGCATGATATATTTCTAAACACATAAAATTTTTCGGTAAATACTACATCATTAAATATTAAATCTAAATAAACAAAACCTTCCGATTCTAACTTCCCGCTTACTCCTCTAATTACTATTTTATCATATATTATATTATTTATCAAATACTTATACTGCCTTAACCACTCATATTTCACAATGCATAAACTACTTCCGCTATCCGTTTATAAATTAATATTTATCTCATTATCTAGCGTAAAAGTAACATAACTACAAGTATTACAGCTGAAGATAAAATTTTGATCAAATATTATGTGAATTAGGAACGAAAAAACTTATTTTCTGATTCATTATTGTTTTGTCGTTCTGGTGCGCCAGATTCTAAATTGCATTCAAAGTCCGTATGCTGAACGCGCGAAAACGAGGCTCTGCCGCGGCCACGCGCCGTACGTGGTCGGTGACCGCGCCACGATGACATACTTTGTTGCCTATTACGCATGGTGTCATTGAACTGTGTGTTATTATGAAACGATGGATAAGTTTGATTGGAATTATTATTGCGAAAATTTGACAAAGTACGACCCCGGTTGTACCTACCAAAATTTCCTCTATTTCCACGATGGTATTTTTCTCTGCCATCCCTGCCGACACTCATAATATTATGAGAGTCGGGTATTGAGAGCGCCTGTTCATCCGCAGCGGCTCTTATCGCCTCGGGAAGAGATTCAAAACGCTGAGATGCGATTATAGTACTGAGCCTAGTATTTGTAAGATCATCTGCAAATCTTTTGATCGCTAGTTTCTCATTAATTGGCCGGAGAATTTTGTAATTATTTTCATCTCCATCTGCCTGAGCCATAGTTAAGCTAACAAAAAGTTCTTCTAGGTCAGAGCCAAACTTTTCCAAAGACCTATTTCCCTGTTTCAAATGTAATAATTGCGACTGTAAGGACACTGCTGATTTTTTCTGGATCAAATATTTTTTCATATAAGTCAACAGGTTATCTATTGAGCTATATGACGATTTTAACCGTAACTTAGCACTAGGCGAAAGACGGGTTTTTAACACAAACTCGATTAATTGGGAATGTAACTGAGCGTCTATCATAGAGCTGTAAAGTTGAATACCGTCGATTAGCTGTTGAGTAACCTGATCCTTGCCTGTCATTACAGGTAGCAAGGCAATTGCCGTTTTAAAATCAAATGTCGAACTAATTGTGGCTTTTGGTTCTGCTTCTGCTTCAGAATATGACGAGTTCTGGCTTTCTAAATCAATAGGCTTATAGGTACCTAACTCAAGAATATGCGAATATATTTCCTCTATCTCAACCACCAATTTATTTATAGAAATTAAATCATTAGTGCTTATTTCTAACTTATCTGTCTGAATTTGTATCTGAGACAAAATACACTTTAACCCTGTATGACAACTTTTAGCCTCTAATAACTTTTTATAGGCCAATTCAGAGTTTCTTCGCTCTGGTCCTAACTTAATTAAATAATCTTATAAGTACTTTAGCTTATCATACACTTTCCTTAAATCAGTTGTCATAATATATATTGAAATCAAGATAAAACAAATAAATTACATATTATCTAAACTATTTAACCTATTCGGAAGTAAAATAAAAATAACTTACAGATATTTCTCGATTTTCTAACCGTTACATCGCACGGACGATAGCTCAGCTACGCAATGGCAATATGTAATACTATTATTAATTCTGTGGCAATGGTGTGGCTGCTGGCTGCTTAGCGGCTGATGCGCTCCTTTTTGGCTGCTGGGCTGCTTGGCGGTTGCTTGATGGCTGCTGGGCGGCTGCTAGGCTGCTTTGCGGCTGGGGCCTGGTCATCTGGTTCCTGTGGGCCGGGATAACCCTGGACACCGGGATCCTCTGCTACGCAATATGCCGGGATAGCCCTGGACAACTGGAACTTATTCGTGGCCAATTGCTGCGGCCAGCTCAGGAGTAGAGCCAATAATTTTTGCTCTATTCATTTCACGACGCAAGGTCAAAACTTGTTGCTTGCGATACTTCTTGTAAGCTCAATATAAGAAGGCCACAACGATGAGTGTCAGAACAACGACGGTGAGTTTTTCAGCACGGCTAAGGGCGTCGCCTGAATGTCTTGAAACGGCTTGAGCATCACCACTCGCAGTCTGGGCGATAATTACGTCTTCCTTTGTATTTGTCGAGCCCATTATACTTTAGAAGTTGAAGTTCTTCAAACCCAAAATTGACATCAAGATGAAGCCGAAAAACAGGGCCAGGAAGATGACCGCCGCGATGAAAATCTTCTCTTCCGTTTTCATAATCTTTGCTCTTGAATGCTTGTTTCTTCAAAGTCTACCAGTTGGCAGGGTCGCCATGTGTATCTTCTGAAGGGTTGAAGTGAGAAACTCCAAAAAATGATAAGTTCTTTATTCTCTGAGAGTCAAAGTATGAATAATTAATTTTAAACTTAAATCTATGACAATAACTATGTTGCTTACTATTCATCCCATGCTACACGTGCCGGTGTCCCAGTTACTAACTTAATCGTTTTGCAATATAATAAAGTGCAACATACTACAATTATTTCGTTAATAACGTCTCACTGGGACTTCTTAGGAGTCTGAAATCTTGCCTGGGGGGAAAAGCACACCGCGGAACTCGAAACTGGAATCAAATTTTGGATGCAAGATGGCCGCCCACACACATATTATGATGTTTCCTTTACTGATTGTAGTTCTTACCCAATTTTCTAAATGGATGTTATTTAGCCCACTTACGCAGCCGCACGAAAAACCGCGGGCTGCAAGCAGCCCGCGCAGCGCCCAAAAGGCTAGTTATATTATTATAAATATATTATATTTATTTCGCAGTTGGATTGTATAATCCGTTGTTATTCAAAAACTCTAGCTGTTTCACATAACAGCTCGGTTTTGTAACACAACTGAAAATAGTTCAGCTCGATTGTCAATGAGTTACGTAATTATGTTTAACAAAACAGCTAGCGTTGAGATAGCATATAGGGTTACCATTATTGAATAAAACTGTGTTGCCAAACAAAATAATATATGAGGGGACAATAGTTGTTCTTTATTATTTTTATATTACTTGTGGGATGGATAGCGGCTTAGAGGTGACACCGCGGAGTTTTTAGTGGTAACACCACATAACCTTACCGGTGTCCCGTAACCGGTAAGGTATCCGAAGGGATTTTCTCCGCGTCAAAAAAAAAAAGGGTAGGAGGGGTTTAGGTTGATGTGGTGTGGTCGTATAGAGGGTGCTCCAGTGAGTACCAGAAAAATCTGACATTTGAGGATCTGCAGAAACCTGACGTGGAAGGGGTACGGCCTGGCTAAACGGTTGGACCTGGAGATTTAACCCCTTAGACAAAACGAAAGGGGTACCTGACCAATCATCAGAGCCTATAATTTTTTTTTTAATTTGCGAAAAAAAAAATTCTCTCCATACAAATTTCATACAAATGGCCCCACGCTAAGTAACGTGGCGCAACACGAGGCCGAAGGCCGAGGGCGAAGCCGGCTCGCGAGCCCACAGAGCGAGCTCCGTGGCGAGGCCGAAGGCCTTCACCCCTTTCACAAAAGGCCACAGGCCAAGTTACGCGAGCCCGCAGGGCGAGCTGCGGGCGAGGGCGAAGCCCGAGTTACTGTCACAAGCTCTGCGTTTTTTTTTTAATTTTGGAAATCCAAGATGGCCGCTAAATGTCAACTGCTTGCGATTTGGCTGAAAATCGATATCTATATGTTTTTTGAGCCGGTTGACCCAAATTTAACATAATTTTTGGAATCCAAGATGGCGTCTGGGTTTTAGAAAATTAAACTTATTTCGTTCATAACGTCTCACTGGGAATCCAGAGGAATCTGAAAT
The DNA here is from genome assembly GCA_963555685.1 of Acrobasis consociella. Taxonomy (NCBI): domain Eukaryota; kingdom Metazoa; phylum Arthropoda; class Insecta; order Lepidoptera; family Pyralidae; genus Acrobasis; species Acrobasis consociella. Next base: position 11,965,474 of record OY743125.1, on the reverse strand, counting down.
TTTCTAGACTGGGGTAAAGCACCCCGCGTAACTCGAAACTACATTCAGATTTTGGGTCCAAGATGGCCGCCCACACATTTTTTTTTATTGTTTCCTCAACTGACTGCAATTCTTACCCATTTTCTCAATTGGACGTGTTATTTAGCCCACCTCAACAGCTGCATGTTATTTAGCCCACCTCAAAAACCGCGTGCTGCTTGAAGCACGCGCAGCACCCGAAACACGTTATATTATTATATTACATTATAATATATAAATCTACATATTATAATTATATTATATTATATTATAATATATAAACCTACATTACCACTCACTCACTCACTGACATAGTTGTTTGCCCTGTTGCGGGGTTGGTGGGGTTTAGGTTGATGTGTGGTCGTATAGAGGGTGCTCCAGTGAGTACCAGAAAAATCTGACATTTGAGGATCTGCGGAATCCTCATGTGGAAGGGGTGCGGCCTGCGAAAACGGTTGGGGTTAGGGGTGTGATTTTTTTTCCAAAATTTAGGGCGTTGTAAGCAATTTGACGAGCGTCATTTGTTTTTTGATTTTTTTCAAAATTCAAGATGGCCGCCATACAAGGACAATTTTCCTCCATACAAACTTACCCATTTTCTAAACTGGAAACATATCTTAGCCTACCTCAACAGCCCCACGATGAACCGCGGGCTGCTTGCAGCCCGCGCAGCGCCCGAAAAGCTAGTTATAATATATAAACCTACATTACCACTGACTGACTGACTGATTGACATAGTAGTTTGCCCTGTTGCGGGGTTGGTGGGGTTTCGGTTGATGTACGGTCGTATAGAGGGTGCTCCAGTGAGTACTAGAAAAATCTGACATTTAAGGATCTGCGGAAACCTGATGTGGAAGGGGTACGGCCTGCGAAGACGGTTTGGGTTGGGGGCGTGATTTTTTTTTCCAAAATGTAGGGGGTTGTGAGCAATTTGACGAGCGTCATTTGTTTTTTCATTTTTTTTAAAATACAAGATGGCCGCCATACATGGACAATTCCCCTCCATACAAAATTCATACATACGGCCCACCAAGTAACTTGGCGCAGCCAGAGGCCAAAGACCAAAAGCAAAGCCCTCCACCGCGAGGCCGCAGGCCGAGCTGCGGGCGAGGGCGAAGCCCGAGCCACTCCCTTGACCCCCCCCCTCCCGCCAAGTAATTTTCACGAGGCCGCAGGCCGAGTGATGCGAGCCCGTAGGGCGAGCTGCGGGCGAGGGCGAAGCCCGAGCCCATCCCACAAGCGCCGCTTTTTTTTTAAATTTTAGAAATCCAAGATGGCCGCCGAAAGTCAACTGCTTGCGATTGGGCTGAAAATCGATATGTATATGTATTTTGAGCCGAAAAATCCAAATTTGACAGCTTTTTTGGAATCCAAGATGGCGTCTGGATTTTAGAAAATTAAACTTATATCGTTCATAACGTCACACTGGGACTTCGTAGGGGTCTGAAATTTTGCATGTGGGGGCAAAGCACCCCGCGGAACTTGGAACTGGAATCAGATTTTCGATCCAAGATGGCCGCCCCCACACATATTTTGATGTTTCCTTTACTGACTGCAGATTTTACCCATTTTCTCAACTGGACATGTTCTTTAGCCCACCTCAACAGCCGCACGAAAAACCGCGGGCTGCTTGCAGCCCGCGCAGCGCCCGAAAAGCTAGTTATAGTATATAAACCTACATTACCACTGACTGACTCACTCACTGATTGACATAGTTGTTTGCCCTGTTGCGGGGTTGGTGGGGTTTAGGTTGATGTGTGGGTATAGAGGGTGCTCCAGTGAGTACCACAAATATCTGACATTTGAGGATCTGCAGAAACGTGACGTGGAAGGGGTACGGCCTGCGAAGATGGATGGGGTTGGGGGCGTGATTTTTTTTCCAAAATGTAGGGGGTTGTAAGCAATTTGACGAGCGTCATTTGTTTTTTGTTTTTTTTCAAAATCCAAGATGGCCGCCATACATGGACAATTCCCCTCCATACAAATTTCATACAAACGGCAACTCGGCGCAGCCTGAGGCCGAAGGCCGAAGGCGAAGCCCAGACGCGAGGCCGCAGGCCGTGCTGCGGAGCGAGGACGGAGCCCGAGCTCCCCCCACCCCCCCTTTGACCACCCCCCAGCAATTTTCACGAGGCCACAGGCCAAGTGATGCGAGCCTGAAGGGCGAGCTGCGGGCGAGGGCGAAGCCCGAGCCACTACCACAAAGCGCAGCGTCTTTTTTTTTTTTTGGAAATCCAAGATGGCCGCCGAAAGTCAACTGCTTGCGATTTGGCTGAAAATCGATATCTATATGTAATTTGACCCCAAAACCTTAATTCAATATTTTTTTTTGGAATTCAAGATGGCGTCTGGATTTTAGAACATTAAACTTATTTCGTTTATAACGTCTCACTGGGACTTCGTAGGGTTCTGAAATTTTGCATGTGGGGGTAAAGCACCCCGCGGTTTTTGGAACTGAAATCAAATTTTAGATTCAAGATGGCCGCCCCCACACATATTTTGATGTTTTCCATACTGACTGCAGTTTTTACCCATTTTCAGAACTGGAAACATGTCTTACTCTACCTTAATAGCCGCACGAAAGACCGCGGGCTGCTTGCAGCCCGCGCAGCGCCCGAAAAGCTAGTTATATTATAAATATATAAACCTACATTACCACTCACTCACTCACTCACTGATTGACATGGTTGTTTGCCCTGTTGCGGGGTTGGTGGGGTTTAGATTGATGTGTGGTCGTATAGGGAGTGCTCCAGTGAGTACCAGAAAAATCTGACATTTGAAGATCTGCAGAAACCTGATGTGGAAGGGGTACGGCCTGCAAAAACGGTTGACGATAGGGGTTTGTTTTTTTTTCCAAAATGTAGGGGGTTGTAAGCAATTTAACGAGCGTTATTTGTTTTTTAATTTTTTTAAAAATCCTAAATGGCCGCCATACAAGGACAATTTTCCTCCATAAAAAATTACCCAATTTCTGAACTGGAAACATATTTTAGCCTACCTCAATAGCTGCACAAAAGACCGCGGGCTGCTTGCAGCCCGCGCAGCGCCCGAAAAGCTAATTATGTTATGTTATATTATATATAGCTACACTTACCACTGACTCACTGATTGACATAATTGTTTGACCTGTTCCCGACTGACAGGTGTCACAAATGTTATACCATCGTGTACAGGATGTTTTGAAACCAACCAGAAAAATCCAAAACCTTGAAGATCACCAGATCCTGATGTGTCATTTGTTTTTTTAGTTTTTTCAAAATCCAAGATGGCCGCCATACGTGGACAATTTCCTTTTATACAACCTTACCCATTTTCTCAACTGGACATGTTATTTAGCCCACCCTAACAGCCGCACGAAAGACCGCGGGCTGCTTGCAGCCCGCGCAGCGCCCGAAAGGCTAGTTATATTATAATTATATTATATTATAATATATAAACCTACATTACCACTCACTGACTGACTCATTGACATAGTTGTTTGCCCTGTTGCGGGGTTGGTGGGGTTTAGTTTGATGTGCGGTCGTATAGAAGGTGCTCCAGTGAGTACCAGAAAAATCTGACATTTGAGGATCTGCGGAAACCTGATGTGGAAGGGGTACGGCCTGCGAAAACGGTTAGGGTTGGGGGCGTGATTTTTTTTCCATAATGTAGAAGATTATAAGCAATTTGACGACCGTCATTTGTTTTTTGATTTTTTTCAAAATCCAAGATGGCCGCCATACAAGGACAATTTTCCTCCATACAAATTTACCCATTTTCTTAACTGGAAACATGTCTTACCCTACCTCAACAGCCGCACGAAAGACCGCGGGCTGCTTGCAGCCCGCGCAGCGCCCGAAAAGCTAGTTATATTATATTATAATATATAAACCTACAATACCACTGACTCACTGACTGATTGACATAGTTGTTTGCCCTGTTGCGGGGTTGGTGGGGTTTAGGTTGATGTGCGATCGTATAGAGGGTGCTCCAGTGAGTACCAGAAAAATCTGACATTTGAGGATTTGCAGAAACCTGATGTGGAAGGGGTACGGCCTGCAAAAACGGTTGGGGTTAGGGGCGTGATTTTTTTTCCAGAATGTGGGGAGTTGAAAGCAATTTGACGAGCGTCATTTGTTTTTTTATTTTTTCCAAAATTCAAGATGGCCGCCATACATGGACAATTTTCCTCCATACAAACTTACCCTTTTTTTGAACTGGAAACATATCTTAGCATACCTCAACAGCCCCACGATGAACCGCGGGCTGCTTGCAGCCCGCGCAGCGCCCGGAAAGCTAGTTGTAATATATAAACCTACATTACCACTGACTGACTGACTGACATAGTTGTTTGCCCTGTTGCAGGGTTGGTGGGGTTAAGGTTAATGTACGGTCGTATAGAGGATGCTCCAGTGAGTACCAGAAAAATCTGACATTTGAGGATCTGCGGAAACCTGATGTGGAAGGGGTACGGCCTGCGAAAACCGTTGGGGTTGGGGGCGTGATTTTTTTTCCCAAATGTAGAGGGTTGTAAGCAATTTGACGAGCGTCATTTATTTTTTTATTTTTTTCAAAATTCAAGATGGCCGCCATACATGGACAATTCCCCTCCATACAAATTTCATACAAACAGCCCCCCAAGTAACTTGGCGAAGCCTGAGGCTGAAGGCCGAAGGCGAAGCGCCCCCGCGAGGCCGCAGGCCGAGCTGTGGAGCGAGGGCGAAGCCTGAGCTCCCCCTCCCCCCCCTTTGACACCCCCCTTCCCCCCTACAAGTAATTTTCACGAGGCCGCAGGCCGAGTGATGCGAGTACAAAGGGCGAGCTGCGGGGGAGGGCGAAGCCCGAGCCACTATCACAAAGCGCAGCGTCTTTTTTTTTTTTGGAAATCCAAGATGGCCGCCGAAAGTTAACTGCTTGCGATTTGGCTGAAAATCGATATCTATATGTAATTTGACCCAAAAAACCCAAATTCAATATTTGTTTTGGAATCCAAGATGGCGTCTGGATTTTAGAAAATTAAACTTATTTCGTTTATAACGTCTCACTGGGACTTCGTAGGGGTCTGAAATTTTGCATGTGGGGGTAAAGCACCCCGCGGAACTCGGAACTGGAATCAGATTTTCGATCCGAGATGGCCGCCCCCACACATATTTTGATGTTTCCTTTACTGACTGCAGTTTGTACCCATTTTCTCAACTGGACATGTTCTTTAGCCCACCTCAACAGCCGCACGAAAGACCGCGGGCTGCTTGCAGCCCGCGCAGCGCCCGAAAAGCTAGTTATATTATAATATATAAACCTACATTACCACTCACTCACTGACTGACTCATTGACATAGTTGTTTGCCCTGTTGCGGGGTTGGTGAGGTTTAGGTTGATGTATGGTTGTATAGAGGGTTATTAATGGAGTACCAGAAAAATCTGACATTTGAGGATCTGTGAAATCCTGATGTGGAAGGGGTACGGCCTGCAAAAACGGTTAGGGTTAGGGACGTGATTATTTTTTTCGAATATAGTGGGTCATAAGCAATTTGACGAGCGTCATTTGTTTTTTTAATTTTTTTCAAAATCCAAGATGGCCGCCATATAAAGACAATTTTTCTCCAATCAAATTTACCCATTTTCTGAACTGGAAACATATTTTAGCCTACCCCAACAGCCGCACGAAAAATCGCGGGCTGCTAGCAGCCTGCGCAGTGCCTAAAAAGCTAGTTATATTATATTATAAATATATAAACCTACATTACCACTGACTCACTCACTCACTGATTGACATGGATGTTTGCCCTGTTGCGGGGTTGGTGGGGTTCAGGTTGATGTGTGGTCGTATAGTGAGTGCTCCAGTGAGTACCAGAAAAATCTGACATTTGAAGATCTGCAGAAACCTGATGTGGAAGGGGTACGGCCTCCAAAAACGGTTGGCGATAGGGGTGTAATTTTTTTTAAAATCCAAGATGGCCGCCATACGTGGACAATTTTCCTCCATACAAAATTAGCCATTTTCTGAACTGGGAACATATTTTAGCCTGCCTCAACAGCCGCACGAAAGACCGCGGGCTGCTTGCAGCCCGCGCAGCGCCCGAAAAGCTAGTTATATTATAATATATAAACCTACATTACCACTGACTGACTCACTCACTGACAGAGTTGTTTGCCCTGTTGCGGGGTTGGTGGGGTTTAGGTTGATGTACGGTCGTATAGAGGATGCTCCAGTGAGTACCAGAAAAATCTGACATTTGAGGATTTGCAGAAACCTGATGTGGGAGGGGTACGGCCTGCAAAAACGGTTGGGGTTGAGGGCGTGATTTTTTTTCCAAAATGTATAGGGTTGTAAGCAATTTGACGAGCGTCATTTGTTTTTTTATTTTTTTCAAAATCCAAGATGGCCGCCATACAAGGACAATTTTCCTCCATACAAACTTACCCATTTTCTACACTGGAAACATATCTTAGCTTACCTCGACAGCCCCACGATGAACCGCGGGCTGCTTGCAGCCCGCGCAGCGCCCGAAAAGCTAGTTATAATATATAAACCTACATTAACACTCACTCACTCACTGATTGACATGGTTGTTTGCCCTGTTGCGGGGTTGGTGGGGTTTAGGTTGATGTGTGGTCGTATAGAGGGTGCTCCAGTGAGTACCAGAAAAATCTGACATATGAGGATCTGCGGAAACCTGATGTGGAAGGGGTACGGCCTGCAAAAACGGTTGGGGTTAGGTGTGTGATTTTTTTCAAAAATGTAGGGGATTATAAGCAATTTGACGATCGTCATTTGTTTTTTTATTTTTTTCAAAATTCAAGATGGCCGCCATACAAGGACAATTTTCCTCCATACAAACTTACCCATTTTCTGAACTGGAAACATATCTTAGCCTACCTCAACAGCACCACGATGAACCGCGGGCTGCTTGCAGCCCGCGCAGCGCCCAAAAAGCTAGTTATATATTATAATATATAAACCTACATTACCACTCACTGACTGACTGACTCATTGACATAGTTGTTTGCCCTGTTGCGGGGTTGGTGGGGTTTAGGTTGATGTGCGGTTGTATAGAGGGTGCTAAATGGAGTACCAGAAAAATCTGACATTTGAGGATCTGCTGAAACCTGATGTGGAAGGGGTACGGCCTGCGAAAACGGTTTGGGTTAGGGGCGTGATTTTTTTTCCAAAATGTAGGGGATTGCAAGCAATTTGACGACCGTCATTTGTTTTTTTATTTTTTTCAAAATCCAAGATGGCCGCCATACAAGGACAATTTTCCTCCATACAAACTTACCCATTTTCTGAACTGGAAACATATCTTAGCCTACCTCAACAGCCCCACGATGAACCGCGGGCTGCTTGCAGCCCGCGCAGCGCCCGAAAAGCTAGTTATATTATAATATATAAACCTACAATACCACTGACTGACTCACTCACTGACAGAGTTGTTTGCCCTGTTGCCGGGTGGGAGGGGTTTAGGTTGATGTGTGGTCGCATAGAGGGTGCTCCAGTGAGTACCAGAAAAATCTGACATTTGAGGATTTACAGAAACCTGATGTGGAAGGGGTACGTCCTGCGAAAACGGTTAGGGTAAGGAGTGTGATTTTTTTCCCAAAATGTAGGGGGTTGTAAGCAATTTGACGAGCGTCATTTGTTTTTTTATTTCCTGATGTGGAAGGGGTACGTCCTGCGAAAACGGTTAGGGTAAGGAGTGTGATTTTTTTCCCAAAATGTAGGGGGTTGTAAGCAATTTGACGAGCGTCATTTGTTTTTTTATTTTTTTCAAAATTCAAGATGGCCGCCATACAACGACAATTGTCCTCCATACAAACTTACCCATTTTCTGAACTGGAAACATATCTTAGCCTATCTCAACAGCCCCACGAAAAACCGCGGGCTGCTTGCAGCCCGCGCAGCGCCCGAAAAGCTAGTTATATTATAATATATAAACCTACATTACCACTCACTGACTGACTGACTCATTGACATAGTTGTTTGCCCTGTTGCGGAGTTGTTGGGGTTTAGGTTGATGTATATATATATATAGAGGGTGCTAAATGGAGTACCAGAAAAATCTGACATTTGAGGATCTGCGGAAACCTGATGTGGAAGGGGTACGGCCTGCCAAAACTGTTGGGGTAAGGATCGTGATTTTTTTTCCAGAATGTAGGGGATTGTAAGCAATTTAATGACCGTCATTTGTTTTTTATTTTTTTTTCAAAATTCAAGATGGCCGCCATACAAGGACAATTTTCCTCCATACAAACTTACCCATTTTCTGAACTGGAAACATATTTTAGCCTACCTTAACAGCCTCACGAAAGACCGCGGGCTGCTTGCAGCCCGCGCAGCGCCCGAAAGGCTAGTTATATTTACCACTCACTGACTGACTGTTTGTTTGTTTGTTTGTTAAATCTTTATTGTACATAAACACAAGACAATAAAATACATGTTAGAAGTAGAAAACAGTACAAAGGCGGACTTATCCCAGATAGGGATCTCTTCCAGTCAACCTTGAATTAAGAGGACAATTTACAACACAGGGTAGAGAGTGGGTACAATAACTATAGAACAGAAAACAGAATCCAATTAAACCTAACTACTTTACTACACTAAAAACAATTTAAAATCTTACTAATACTTGTAACTACAAAAACTATAACATAATAAATATAAATACATAAAATATACATATATAATAATTAATATATAATAAATATATAGTAAATATATAGTAAATATATACTAATTACACATACACTTATACACATATATATACAACTCAACTCAAATCTTCCGACTTTTCCAGAAGCTTCCAAATTTTGAATTTAAAAGAATGCGGTCTTTCGTGAGGCTGTTAAGGTAGGCTAAAATATGTTTCCAGTTCAGAAAATGGGTAAGTTTGTATGGAGGAAAATTGTCCTTGTATGGCGGCCATCTTGAATTTTGAAAAAAAAATAAAAAACAAATGACGGTCATTAAATTGCTTACAATCCCCTACATTCTGGAAAAAAAATCACGATCCTTACCCCAACCGTTTTCGCAGGCCGTACCCCTTCCACATCAGGTTTCCGCAGATCCTCAAATGTCAGATTTTTCTGGTACTCCATTTAGCACCCTCTATATAACCATACATCAACCTAAACCCCAACAACTCCGCAACAGGGCAAACAACTATGTCAATGAGTCAGTCAGTCAGTGAGTGGTAATGTAGGTTTATATACATACATACATACATACTATCACGTCTTTATCCCTAATGGGGCAGACAGAGCATTTTGGGTCTTGCGGTTCTATGCAGAGCCCAGGGCCGCAAGACCCAAAAGCCACTTTTAGCGTCATGGTGGGCGAGAAGATGGAAAAGCAATCAATACAGTGATGGGTTGCTAGCCGCATCGCCTGTTAACATGATTTGCATTTTTGCCCATTCCCTCGATCGGCTTTTACGATCTGCGTGGGAAGAGAAGCAGCTGGTACATTCTAAGTTTTTTTTTTTATTTCTCCCAGACCAGCATGGGAGTATATATTATAATATAACTAGCTTTTCGGGCGCTGCGCGGGCTGCAAGCAGCCCGCGGTCTTTCGTGCGGCTGTTGAGGCAGGCTAAAATATGTTCCCAGTTCAGAAAATGGCTAAGTTTGTATGGAGGAAAATTGTCCACGTATGGCGGCCATCTTGGATTTTTAAAAAAATTACACCCCTATCGCCAACCGTTTTTGGAGGCCGTACCCCTTCCACATCAGGTTTCTGCAGATCTTCAAATGTCAGATTTTTCTGGTACTCACTGGAGCACTCACTATACGACCACACATCAACCTGAACCCCACCAACCCCGCAACAGGGCAAACAACCATGTCAATCAGTGAGTGAGTGAGTGAGTGGTAATGTAGGTTTATATATTTATAATATAATATAACAAGCTTTTTAGGCACTGCGCAGGCTGCTAGCAGCCCGCGATTTTTCGTGCGGCTGTTGGGGTAGGCTAAAATATGTTTCCAGTTCAGAAAATGGGTAAATTTGATTGGAGAAAAATTGTCTTTATATGGCGGCCATCTTGGATTTTGAAAAAAATTAAAAAAACAAATGACGCTCGTCAAATTGCTTATGACCCACTATATTCGAAAAAAATAATCACGTCCCTAACCCTAACCGTTTTTGCAGGCCGTACCCCTTCCACATCAGGATTTCACAGATCCTCAAATGTCAGATTTTTCTGGTACTCCATTAATAACCCTCTATACAACCATACATCAACCTAAACCTCACCAACCCCGCAACAGGGCAAACAACTATGTCAATGAGTCAGTCAGTGAGTGAGTGGTAATGTAGGTTTATATATTATAATATAATATAACTAGCTTTTCGGGCGCTGCGCGGGCTGCAAGCAGCCCGCGGTCTTTCGTGCGGCTGTTGAGGTGGGCTAAAGAACATGTCCAGTTGAGAAAATGGGTACAAACTGCAGTCAGTAAAGGAAACATCAAAATATGTGTGGGGCGGCCATCTCGGATCGAAAATCTGATTCCAGTTCCGAGTTCCGCGGGGTGCTTTACCCCCACATGCAAAATTTCAGACCCCTACGAAGTCCCAGTGAGACGTTATAAACGAAATAAGTTTAATTTTCTAAAATCCAGACGCCATCTTGGATTCCAAAACAAATATTGAATTTGGGTTTTTTGGGTCAAATTACATATAGATATCGATTTTCAGCCAAATCGCAAGCAGTTAACTTTCAGCGGCCATCTTGGATTTCCAAAAAAAAAAAAGACGCTGCGCTTTGTGATAGTGGCTCGGGCTTCGCCCTCCCCCGCAGCTCGCCCTTTGTACTCGCATCACTCGGCCTGCGGCCTCGTGAAAATTACTTGTAGGGGGGAAGGGGGGTGTCAAAGGGGGGGGAGGGGGAGCTCAGGCTTCGCCCTCGCTCCACAGCTCGGCCTGCGGCCTCGCGGGGGCGCTTCGCCTTCGGCCTTCAGCCTCAGGCTTCGCCAAGTTACTTGGGGGGCTGTTTGTATGAAATTTGTATGGAGGGGAATTGTCCATGTATGGCGGCCATCTTGAATTTTGAAAAAAATAAAAAAATAAATGACGCTCGTCAAATTGCTTACAACCCTCTACATTTGGGAAAAAAAATCATCAGTCAACCTTGAATTAAGAGGACAATTTACAACACAGGGTAGAGAGTGGGTACAATAACTATAGAACAGAAAACAGAATCCAATTAAACCTAACTACTTTACTACACTAAAAACAATTTAAAATCTTACTAATACTTGTAACTACAAAAACTATAACATAATAAATATAAATACATAAAATATACATATATAATAATTAATATATAATAAATATATAGTAAATATATACTAATTACACATACACTTATACACATATATATACAACTCAACTCAAATCTTCCGACTTTTCCAGAAGCTTCCAAATTTTGAATTTAAAAGAATGCAAAGAAGACGACATTTTAATTTCTAACGGCAGTTTATTCCATAGCCTTGCTGCATAAACTGCGAAAGACTTATTTTAGCCCTGGGAGGAGTGAGCGGGTATGTGCAGCATCGGGTTGTTACTAGATCGAAGGCGGGAGTCAATGTCACGAAATGAAAAGTTTTCGGTAAGGTATTTAGGAGAGGAGGGGTTAAATAGGACTTTAAAAAGGAAGGAGAGGATGTGAAGGTCACGACGAGTTTCTATACGTAACCAATTTAGCCGCGAGCGAAACTCAGAGATATGGTCAAATTTTCTGAGATTATACACATACCTTATGCACATATTCTGAATAATCTCTAGTTTGTTTGTCAGTTCGTCAGTCAGGTCTAAGAAGGCAACATCTGCGTAGTCGAGGACGGGGACAAGTAGTGAACGAGCCAACAAGGCTTTCGTATCGGTAGGCAGAAAGTTTTTTAATCGTCTTAAAGAATGTAAGGATACAAATATCTTTCGACTCAGCTCACAGATTTGCGGGGACCAGGAAAGGGTTTCATCCATGATGATGCCCAGGTTGTTGACTTTAGTCGAAAAAGTAATTATATTATTGTCAAGTACAACATTTGGGAAATCCATGCACTTTAATTTAGAAATGAAGTAGGGGCTTCCTATTACAATCGCTTGGGACTTAGCTGCATTGACCATTAGCCCGAAGTTTTTTGACCACTCTGCGATAGTCGCAAGGTCGGTGTTGATAACGCTAATGGCGTGATGAAAATCGTCGAGAGGGGCGGTCGTATAGATCTGAAGATCATCAGTGTATAAATGAAAAGAAGAAGACTGTGAGGCCGTAATGCCATCAATGAAAATCGAGAAGAGAATAGGAGACAGTATACCTCCTTGCGGGACTCCAGCAGAGAGGTTACACCAATCAGATCTACAATTATCAATATTCACTAGCTGCCGGCGTCCCTCTAAATAGGAGCGAAACCATGTTAGTATAGCCGGGGAAAAATTAAGTGAATACAGAATGGCTATTAGGATATCAAAGTCAACAGTGTTAAAAGCATTAGAAAAGTCCAGCAGCACGAGAAGTGTGAGTTTTTTATCATCAATGTTTAGACGAATGTCATCTGTAATTTTCACGAGAGCTGAGGTAGTACTATGACCCACACGAAAGCCAGATTGAAAAGGACTTAACATATTATATTTATTCAGGTGTTTTGACAAACACTGTTGTACGTGGTATTCTATTATTTTTGATAATAAAGGAGGAATGGAGATGGGACGAAACTGGGAAAGTGAAGAAGGATTGGGTTTTTTGGGGAGGGGGATAATGTGAGCACTTTTCCAAGCAGTGGGAAACACACCAGACTTTAAGGAGCAGTTTACAATATTGGTAATAACAGGAGATATGAAAGTCGCTATTGGTTTTAACATATCTAGTGAAATGTCATCGTTGCCAACAGCATTAGTCTTAATGGAGTTGATTATATTAACGACGTCATCCTTTGTGATTGCGGCAAAATTAAAAGGGGGATGATCGGAAGGATCTTTATTGTATAAGCTGCTAAGAGTGGCATTCTTGACGTTAGGAGGGAAGTTAACTGCTGGAGTAGAGAAAAGTGCATTTAACTTATTGGCATCTACCTGGAAATTGGTCTCGGAACACTGTTTGCCTATGCCTTGACTCTTTAAAAACCTCCATACTTTATTAGGTGGGCAATCTTCAATATTATTGTGAAAGTGTTTCCGTTTAGCATTACGGCATTTACGACTGCACAAGTTACGCAGGCTGACGTACGACTCCTGATTGGAGCTGGAAGGACAATGACGCAGTCTTAACTTGGCCTTATCTCTCCTAGCCATTAGCATTTTGATCTCCGGTGTCAGCCACGGGGCTGGATAGTGTTTAACGCGCACCGGATGAAGAGGAGCATGCTTGTCGTAAATAGATGTGAGAATAGTATTGAAGGCTGCCACCTTTAAATCCACCTCAGGAGCGTCCAGTACAGTATGCCAGTCTGCTTGAGAAATATCGATCATGAAGCTTTCCTGGTCAAAATTCTTGAAGTTGCGAAGCATCATTACCTTATGTCTTCGTTTGGGGTGGCGAAGTTTAAATGATGCGAACACCAGGTCATGAGCCGAAAAACCAGGGGCATTAAACTGACCATGACTAGCCACAAGTTCAGAAGAGGAGGTGATTATCAAGTCCAGTAGGGAAGGAGGACCATTATGGGGAAAATGAGTTGCACTGAGAGGAAGAGAGTGTAAGTCTAAAGAATGAAGAAGAGAAAGGAGAGAATCCGAACGCGAGTCGTTTTTAAGAAGGCAGGTGTTAAAGTCTCCCATTATGATGAGATGGTCGTACTGCGAACGGTATTCTGATAGAAGAGTGTCAAACGAGTCAAAATAATTGACTCGAGAAGAAGGACTGTAATAGACACCTAAGACGATTTTCGTAACGTGGAGAGATACCTCAAGAAAAAGGTGCTCAGGACCCTGGAAGTCTGGAGTGTGACAGGATCTGACAAGGAATATCACTCCGCAAGTAAACTGCCACGCCTCCATAACCCATCATCCTGGCAGTACCATCAACACGGTAAACGTCACAGGTTCTGTCATTTCTGAGTAGCCGGTAGCCAGGGAGAGGATACAAAGTTGACGGTAAAGAGGGTTTCAAAAATGTTTCAGAGATCAGAATTGCGTGTATATTAGAGTTAGAAAAGGTAGCTAATAATTCAGCGTAGTGACTTGCCACACTCTGAGCATTGATATGCACAACATTAAAATTTTTTGACAATGAACGAAAAGTTAACGTCAAATGGTCATTAAGAGTGGGCATGTCATCAACATCGTCGTTCTCTGCACTCAAAAAGCTACAAGGAGAAGAGGAAAGAGAGTAATATTCAGGATCAGAAGCAGTGCTTAGTACATCTGACATTGAGTTACATACATACATACATACTATCACGTCTTTATCCCTAATGGGGCAGACAGAGCATTTTGGGTCTTGCGGTTCTATGCAGAGCCCAGGGCCGCAAAACCCAAAAGCCACTTTTAGCGTCATGGTGGGCGAGAAGATAGAAAAGCAATCAATACAGTGATGGGTTGCTAGCCGCATCGCCTGTTAACATGATTTGCATTTTTGCCCATTCCCTCGATCGGCTTTTACGATCTGCGTGGGAAGAGAAGCAGCTGGTACATTCTAAGTTTTTTTATTTCTCCCAGACCAGCATGGGTGCAACATTGAGTTGAGTATAATAATATATATATACGTTATGAAGTAAAATTACTGATAACAGAAATAATAATAAATATAATAAATTTTTAAATTACTGCACTGACGTCGAGTTAATAACCCAACATTAGTAGTTTCTCGCCAAAATAAAATTTTTAGACTAAAAACAGTAAGACACTCAATATGCACAATTTGTACCAGAGCGCAGTAACACATATTTAGGCAAAGTGCGGCACTAAATGGCAATTGTATAAAACAAATAAAAAGATATGCATTAACAATAAAATAATCGGTTCCAATTTTACCAAAAGGTCAAATCACAGGTAGGCAATAACTGAAAAAAATAATAATAGAAAGTAAAACTTTAGTATGTACCGCTTTCTTTTTTTTTTTTTTTGTGACTCATTGACATAGTTGTTTGCCCTGTTACGGGGTTGGTGGGGTTTAGATTGATGTATGGTTGTATAGAGGGTGCTAAATGGAGTAACAAAAAATCTGACATTTGAGGATCTGCTGAAACCTGATGTGGAAGGGGTACGGCCTGCGAAAACGGTTAGGGTTAGGAGCATGATTTTTTTTCCAGAATGTAGGAGGTTGTTAGCAATTTGACGAGCGTCATTTGTTTTTTTTTTTTCAAAATTCAAGATGGCCGCCATACAAGGACAATTTTCCCCTATACAAACTTATCCATTTACTGAACTGGAAACATATTTTAGCCTACCCCAGCAGCCGCACGAAAGACCGCGGGCTGCTTGCAGCCCGCGCATCGCCCGAAAAGCTAGTTATATTATATTATTAATTATTATTATTATTAATATATAAACCTACATTACCACTCACTGACTGACAGAGTTGTTTGCCCTGTTGCGGGGTTGGTGGGGTTTTGGTTGATGCGTGACCGTATAGAGGGTGCTCCAGTGAGTACCGGAAAAATCTGACATTTGAAGATCTGCGGAAACCTGATATGGAAGGGGTACGGCCTGCGAAAACGGTTGGGGTTAGGGGCGTGATTTTTTTTCCAAAATGTAGGGGGTGTTAAGCAATTTGACGAGCGTCATTTGTTTTTTGATTTTTTTCAAAATCCAAGATGGCCGCCATACAAGGACAATTTTCCTCCATACAAACTTACTCATTTTCTGAACTGGAAACATATCTTAGCCTACCTCATCAGCCCCACGATGAACCGCGGGCTGCTTGCAGCCCGCGCAGCGCCCGAAGAGCTAGTTATATTATATTATAATATATAAACCTACATTACCACTCACTGACTGACTGATTGACATAGTTGTTTGCCCTGTTGCGGGGTTGGTGGGGTTTAGGTTGATAAGCGGTCGTATAGAGGGTGCTCCAGTGAGTACCAGAAAAATCTGACATTTGAGGATCTGCGGAAACCTGATGTGGAAGGGGTACGGCCTGCGAAGACGGTTGGGGTTGGGGGCGTGATTTTTTTTCCGCAGATCTTCAAATGTCAGATTTTTCTGGTACTCACTGGAGCACCCTCTGTACGACCACACATCAACCTAAACCCCACCAACCCCGCAACAGGGCAAACAACTATGTCAATCAGTGAGTGAGTCAGTGAGTGGTATTGTAGGTTTATATATTATAACTAGCTTTTCGGGCGCTGCGCGGGCTGCAAGCAGCCCGCGGTTTTTCGTGCGGCTGTTGAGTTAGACTAAATAACCTGTCCAGTTGAGAAAATGGGTAAATTTGTATGGAGGAAAATTGTCCTTGTATGGCGGCCATCTTAAATTTTGAAAAAAATCAAAAAACAAATAACGCTCGTCAAATTTTTCTAAACCCCCTACATTTTGGAAAAAAATCACGCCCCTAACCCTAACCGTTTTCGCAGGCCGTACCCCTTCCACATCAGGTTTCTGCAAATCCTCAAATGTCAGATTTTTCTGGTACTCCATTTAGCACCTTCTATACGACCATACATCAACTAAAACCCCTCCCACCCCGCAACAGGGCTAACAACTATGTCAATGAATCAGTCAGTCAGTGGTAATGTAAGTTTATATATTATAAATATATAACTAGCTTTTCGGGCGCTGCGCGGGCTGCGAGAAGCCCGCGGTCTTTCGTGCGGCTGTTAGGGTGGGCTAAATAACATGTCCAGTTGAGAAAATGGGTAAGGTTGTATGAAAGGAAATTGTCCATGTATGGCGGCCATTTTGGATTTTGAAAAAACTAAAAAAACAAATGACAGTCGTCAAATTGCTTACAACGCCCTACATTTTGGAAAAAAAATCACGCCCCTAACCCCAACCGTTTTTGCAGGCCGTACCCCTTCCATATCAGGTTTCCGCAGATCTTCAAATGTCAGATTTTTCTGGTACTCACTGGAGCACCCTCTACACGACCACGTATCAACCTAAACCCCACCAACCCCGCAACAGGGCAAACAACTCTGTCAGTCAGTGAGTGGTAATGTAGGTTTATATATTAACTAGCTTTTCGGGCGCTGCGCGGGCTGCAAGCAGCCCGCGGTTCATCGTGGGGCTGTTGAGGTAGGCTAAGATATGTTTCCAGTTCAGAAAATGGGTAAGTTTGTATCGAGGAAAATTGTTCTTGTATGGCGGCCATCTTGGATTTTGAAAAAAATCAAAAAACAAATGACGCTCGTCAAATTGCTTACAACCCCCTACATTTTGAAAAAAAAATCACGCCCCTAACCCCAACCGTTTTCGCAGGCCGTACCCCTCCCACATCAGGTTTCCGCAGATCTTCAAATGTCAGATTTTTCTGGTACTCACTGGAGCACCCTCTGTACGACCACACATCAACCTAAACCCCACCAACCCCGCAACAGGGCAAACAACTATGTCAATCAGTGAGTGAGTCAGTGAGTGGTATTGTAGGTTTATATATTATAATATAACTAGCTTTTCGGGCGCTGCGCGGGCTGCAAGCAGCCCGCGGTTTTTCGTGCGGCTGTTGAGGTAGGCTAAATAACCTGTCCAGTTGAGAAAATGGGTAAAAACTGCAGTCAGTAAGGAAAACATAAAAAAATGTGTGGGCGACCATCTTGGATCCAAAATTCGATTGAAGTTTCGAGTTCCGCGGGGTGCTTTACCCCTGTGTACAAAATTTCAGACCCCTGCGAAGTCCCAGTGAGACGTTGTAAACGAAATAAGTTAAATTTTCTAAAACCCAGACGCCATCTTGGATTCCAAAAAAAAAGTTGAATTTGGATTTTTGGGGTTAAAACACATATAAATATCGATTTTCAGCCAAATTGGAGGCAGTTGACTTTCGGCGGCCATCTTGGATTTCCAAAAAAAAAATTCGCAACGTCACGCTTGGTGATGGTGGCTCGGGCTTCGCCCTCGCCCGCAGCTCGCCCTTCGGGCTCGCATCACTCGGCCTGCGGCCTCGTGGAAATTACTTAGGGGGGTGGGGGGTCAAGGGGGGGGGAGCTCGGCCTTCGGCCTCGCTCGGCAGCTCGGCCTGCGGCCTCGCATGGGGGCTTCGCCTTCGCCCTCAGGCTGCGCCTAATTACTTGGGGGTGCGCTTTGTATGAAATTTGTATGGGGAGAAATTGTCCATGTATGGCGGCCATCTTGGATTTTAAAAAAAATCAAAAAACAAATGACGCTCGTCAAATTGCTTATAATCTTCTACATTATGGCTTATAATCTTCTACATTATGGAAAAAAATCACACCCCTAACCCCAACCGTTTTCGCAGGCCGTACCCCTTCCACATCAGGTTTCTGCAGATCTTCAAATTTCAGATTTTTCTGGTACTCACTGGAGCACCCTCTATACGACCACACATCAACCTAAACCCCACCAACCCCGCAACAGGGCAAACAACTATGTCAATCAGTCAGTCAGTGAGTGGTAATGTAGGTTTATATATTATAAATAACTAGCTTTTCGGGCGCTGCGCGGGCTGCAAGCAGCCCGCGGTTTTTCGTGCGGCTGTTGAGGTGGGCTAAAGAACATGTCCAGTTGAGAAAATGGGTAAAATCTGAAGTCAGTAAAGGAAACATCAAAATATGTGTGGGGGCGGCCATCTTGGATCGAAAATCTGATTCCAGTTCCAAGTTCCGCGGATTGCTTTAACCCCAAATGCAAAATTTCAGACCCCTACGAAGTCCCAGTGAGACGTTATAAACGAAATAAGTTTAATTTTCTAAAATCCAGACGCCATCTTGGATTCCAAAAAAAATATTGAATTTAGGTTTTTGGGGTCAAATTATATATAGATATCGATTTTCAGCCAAATCGCAAGCAGTTGACTTTCGGCGGCCATCTTGGATTTTGAAAAAAATTAAAAAACAAATGACGCTCGTCAAATTGCTTAAAACCCCCTACATTTTGGAAAAAGAATCACACCCCTAACACCAACGGTTTTTGCAGGCCGTACCCCTTCCACATCAGGTTTCTGCAAATCTTCAAATGTCAGATTTTTCTGGTACTCACTGGAGCACCCTCTATACGACCGCACATCAACCTTAACCCCATCAACCCCGCAACAGGGCAAACAACTATGTCAATCAGTGAGTCAGTAAGTGGTATTGTAGGTTTATATATTATAATATAACTAGCTTTTCGGGCGCTGCGCGGGCTGCAAGCAGCCCGCGGTTTTTCGTGCGGCTGTTGAGGTTGGCTCAGACATGTTTCCAGTTCAAAAAATGGGTAAAAACTGCAGTCAGTAAAGGAAACATCAAAACATGTGTGGGGCGGCCATCTTGGATCCGAAATATGATTGCAGTTTCGAGTTCCGCGGGGTGCTTTACCCCTATGTACAAAATTTCAGACCCCTACGAAGTCCCAGTAAGACGTTATGAACGAAATAATTTAAATTTTCTAAAATCCAGACGCCATCTTGGATTCCGAAAAAATGACAAATTTGAGTTTTTCGGCT
Organism: Acrobasis consociella; assembly: GCA_963555685.1. Taxonomy (NCBI): domain Eukaryota; kingdom Metazoa; phylum Arthropoda; class Insecta; order Lepidoptera; family Pyralidae; genus Acrobasis; species Acrobasis consociella. The sequence goes on along the minus strand of OY743125.1, from coordinate 11,945,936 downwards.
CAGAATGCATATAGATTTCGATTTTCAGCCAAATCGCAAGCAGTTGACTTTCGGCGGCCATCTTGGATTTCCAAAAAAAAAAAGAAACGCTGCGCTTTGTGATAGTGGCTCGGGCTTCGCCCTCGCCCGCAGCTCGCCCTTCGGGCTCGCATCACTCGGCCTGCGGCTTCGTGAAAATTACTTGTAGGGGGGGGGGGGGTCAAAGGGGGGGAGGGGGAGCTCGGGCTTCGGCCTTGCTCCACAGCTCGGCCTGCGGCCTCGCGGGGGCGCTTCGCCTTCGGCCTTCGGCCTCAGGCTGCGCCAAGTTACTTGGGGGACCGTTTGTATGAAATTTGTATGTAGGGGAATTGTCAATGTATGGCGGCCATCTTGAATTTTGAAAGAAATCAAAAAACAAATAATGCTCGTCAAATTGCTTGCAACCCCCAACATTTTAGAAAAAAAATCACGCCCCCAACCCCAACCGTCTTAGCAGGCCGTACCCCTTCCACATCAGGTTTCCGCAGATCCTCAAATGTCAGATTTTTCTGGTACTCACTGGAGCACCCTCTATACGACCACACATCAACCTTAACCCCACCAACCCCGCAACAGGGCAAACAACTATGTCAGTCAGTCAGTCAGTGGTAATGTAGGTTTATATATTATAATATAATATAATAATGTAGGAGGTTGTGAGCAATTTAAAGAGCGTCATTTGTTTTTTTATTTTTTTCAAAATTCAAGGTGGCCGCCATACAAGCACAATTTTCCTCCATAAAAACTTACCCATTTTCTGAACTGGAAACATATTTAAGCCTACCTCAACAGCCGCACGAAAGACCGCGGGCTGCTTGCAGCCCGCGCAACGCCCGAAAAGCTAGTTATATTATAATATATAAACCTACATTACCACTCACTGACTGACTGATTGACATAGTTGTTTGCCCTGTTGCGGGATTGGTGGGGTTTAGGTTGATGTGTGGTCGTATAGAGGGTGCTCCAGTGAGTACCAGAAAAATCTGACATTTGAGGATCTGCGGAAACCTGATGTGGAAGGCGTATGGCCTGCAAAAACGGATAAGGTTAGGGGCGTGATTTTTTTTCCATAATGTAGAAGATTATTAGCAATTTGACGATCGTCATTTGTCTTTTATTTTTTTTCAAAATCCAAGATGGCCGCCATACAATGACATTTTTCCTCCATACAAACTTACCCATTTTCTGAACTGGAAACATATCTTAGCCCACCTCAACAGCCCCACGATGAACCGCGGGCTGCTTGCAGCCCGCGCAGCGCCCGAAAAGCTAGTTATAATATATAAACCTACATTACCACTCACTCACTGACAGAGTTGTTTGCCCTGTTGCGGGGTAGGTGGAGTTAAGGTTGATGCATGGTTGTATAGAGGGTGCTCCAGTGAGTACCAGAAAAATCTGACATTTGAGGATTTGCGGAAACCTGATGTGGAAGGGGTACGGCCTGCATAGAATGTTGGGTTTAGGGGCGTGATTTTTTTTCCAGAATGTAGGGGGTTGTGAGCAATTTGACGAGCGTCATTTGTTTTTTTATTTTTTTCAAAATTCAAGATGGCCGCCATACAAGGACAAATTTCCTCCATACAAACTTACCCATTTTCTGAACTGAAAACATATCTCAGCCTACCTCAACAGACCCACGATGAATCGCGGGCTGCTTGCAGCCCGCGCAGCGCCCGAAAAGCTAGTTATATTATAATATATAAACCTACAATACCACTGACTCACTGATTGACATAGTTGTTTGCCCTGTTGCGGGGTTGGTGGGGTTAAAGTTGATGTGTGGTCGTATAGAGGGTGCTCCAGTGAGTACCAGAAAAATCTGACATTTGAAGATCTGCAGAAACGTCATGTGGAAGGGGTACGGCCTGCGAAAACGGTTAGGGATAGGGGCGTGATTTTTTCTCCATAATGTAGAAAATTATAAGCAATTTGACGACCATCATTTGTTTTTTTATTTTTTTCAAAATTCAAGATGGCCGCCATACAAGGACAATTTTCCTCCATACAACCTTACCCATTTTCTCAACTGGACATGTTATTTAGCCCACCCCAATAGCTACACGTAAAACCGCGGGCTGCTTGCAGCCCGCGCAGCGCCCGAAAAGCTAGTTATAATATATAAACCTACAATACCACTGACTCACTGATTGACATAGTTGTTTGCCCTGTTGCGGGGTTGGTGGGGTTTAGGTTGATGAGTGGTCGTATAGAGGGTACTCAAGTGAGTACCAGAAAAATCTGACATTTGAAGATCTGCAGAAACCTGATGTGGAAGAGGTACGGCCTGCGAAGACGGTTGGGGTTGGGGGCGTGATTTTTTTTCCATAATGTAGAAGATTATAAGCAATTTGACGACCGTCATTAGTTTTTTGTTTTTTTTTCGAAATTCAAGATGGCCGCCATACATGGACAATTTCCCTCCATAAAAACTTACCCATTTTCTGAACTGGAAACATATTTTAGCAAACCTCAACAGCCGCACGAAAGACCGCGGGCTGCTTGCAGCCCGCGCAGCACCCGAAAGGCTAGTTATATTATATTATATTATATTATATTATATTATAATTATAATATATAAACCTACAATACCACTCACTGACTGACTGACTCATTGACATAGTTGTTTGCCCTGTTGCGGGGTTGGTGGGGTTTAGGTTGATGTACGGTTGTATAGAGGGTGCGAAATGGAGTACCAGAAAAATCTGACATTTGAGGATCTGCGGAAACCTGATGTGGAGGGGGTACGGCCTGCGAAAACGGTTGGGGTTAGGGGCGTGATTTTTTTTCCAGAATGTAGAAGGTTGTAAGCAATTTGACGAGCGTCATTTGTTTTTTAATTTTTTTCAAAATTCAAGATGGCCGCCATACAAGGACAATTTTCCTCCATACAAACTTACCCATTTTCTGAACTGGAAACATATCTTAGCCTACCTCACCAGCCGCACGAAAGACCGCGGGCTGCTTGCAGCCCGCGCAGCGCCCGAAAAGCTAGTTATATTATAATATATAAACCTACATTACCACTGACTGACTCACTGACTGATTGACATAGTTGTTTGCCCTGTTGCGGGGTTGGTGGGGTTTAGGTTGATGTGTGGTCGTATAGAAGGTGCTCCAGTGAGTACCAGAAAAATCTGACATTTGAGGATTTGCGGAAACCTGATGTGGAAGGGGTATGGCCTGCAAAAACGGTTAAGGTTAGGGGCGTGATTTTTTTTCCATAATGTAGAAGATTATAAGCAATTTGACGACCGTCATTTGTTTTTTGATTTTTTTCAAAATCCAAGATGGCCGCCATACAAGTACAATTGTCCTCCATACAAACTTACCCATTTTCTGAACTGGAAACATATTTAAGCCCACCTCAACAGCCCCACGATGAACCGCGGGCTGCTTGCAGCCCGCGCAGCGCCCGAAAAGCTAGTTATAATATATAAACCTACAATACCACTGACTCACTCACTGACAGAGTTGTTTGCCCTGTTGCGGGGTTGGTGGGGTTTAGGTTGATGTGCGGTCGTATAGAGAGTGCTCCAGTGAGTACCAGAAAAATCTGACATTTGAGGATCTGCGGAAACCTGATATGGAAGGGGTACGGCCTGCAAAAACGGTTGGGGTTGGGGGCGTGATTTTTTTTCCATAATGTAGAAGATTATAAGCAATTTGACGAGCGTCATTTGTTTTTTGTTTTTTTTCGGAATTCAAGATGGCCGCCATACATGGGCAATTTCCCTCCATACAAAATTCATACAAACGGCCCCCCAAGTAACTTGGCGCAGCCAGAGGCCAAAGACCAAAAGCAAAGCCCTTCACCGCGAGGCTGCAGGCCGAGCTGCGGGCGAGGGCGAAGCCCGAGCCACTCCCCCCTCCCCCTTGGATCCCCCCCCTAAGTAATCTTCACGAGGCCGGAGGCCGAGCGATGCGAGCCCGAAGGGCTAGCTGCGGGCGAGGGCGAAGCCCGAGCCACTTCCACAGCCCCCCCCCTTTTTTACCCCTCCCCCCCCGCAAGTAATTTTCACGAGGCCGGAGGCCGAGTGACGCGAGCCCGCAGGGCGAGCTGCGGGCGAGGGCAAAGCCCGAGCCACTTCCCGAAGAGCAGTCCAATTTTTTTAATCGAAGCCCGAGTTCCCCCCCCCCCCCACCTCTGACCACCCCGAGCCACTCCTTGATTTTAGAAAATTTAACTTTTTTCGTTCATAATGTTTCACTGGGACTTCGTAGGGGTCTGAAATTTTGCATGTGGGGGTAGAGCACCCCGCGATACTCGAAACTGGATTCAGATTTTGGATCCAAGATTGCCGCCTCCACACATATTTTGATGTTTCCTTTGCTGACTGCAGTTTTTACCCATTTTCTAAACTGGAAACATTTTTTAGCCTACCTCAACAGCCGCACGAAAAACCGCGGGCTGCTTGCAGCCCGCGCAGCGCCCGAAAAGCTAGTTATAATATATAAACCTACAATACCACTGACTCACTCACTGACAGAGTTGTTTGCCCTGTTGCGGGGTTGGTGGGGTTTAGGTTGATGTGCGGTCGTATAGAGGGTGCTCCAGTGAGTACCAGAAAAATCTGACATTTGAGGATCTGCGGAAATCTGATGTGGAAGGGGTACGGCCTGCGAAGACGGTTGGGGTTAGGGGTGTGATTTTTTTCCTAAATGTAGGGGGTTGCAAGCAATTTGACGACCGTCACTTGTTTTTTTATTTTTTTTAAAATTTTAGATGGCCGCCATACAAGGGCAATTTTCCTCTATACAAATTTCATACAAACGGCCACCCCAAGTAACTAGGTGCAGCCAGAGGCCAAAAGCCAAAAGCAAAGGCCACCCCCGCGAGGCCGCAGGCCGAGCTGCGGGCGAGGGCGAAGCCCGAGCCACTCCCCCCTCCCCCTTGGATCCCCCCTAAGTAATCTTCACGAGGCCGGAGGCCGAGCGATGCGAGCCCGAAGGGCGAGCTGCGGGCAAGGGCGAAGCCCGAGCCACTCCCACAGCCCCTCCCTTCCCCCCTCCCCCCTCCCCCCTTCCCCCCCCTTACCCCCCTCCCCGTAAGTAATTTTCACGAGGCCGGAGGCCGAGTGTCGCGAGCCCGTAGGGCGAGCTGCGGGCGAGGGCGAAGCCCGAGCCACTTCCCCAAGCGTAGTCCAATTTTTTTTAATTTTTGAAAATCCAAGATGGCCGCCGAAAGTCAACTGCTTGCGATTTGGCTGAAAATCGATATCTATATGTAATTTGACCCAAAAACCTAAATTCAATATTTTTTTTGGAATCCAAGATGGCGTCTGGATTTTAGAAAATTAACCTTATTTCTTTTATAACGTCTCACTGGGACTTCGTAGGGGTCTGAAATTTTGCATGTGGACCCCGCGGAACTCGAAACTGCATTCCGATTTTGGATCCAAGATGGCCGCCCCCACACATATTATGATGTTTCCTTTACTGACTGCAATTTTTACCCATTTTCTGAACTGGAAACATGTCTTACCTTACCTCAACAGCCGCACGAAAAACCGCGGGCTGCTTGCAGCCCGCGCAGCACCCGAAAAGCTAGTTATATATATAATATATAAACCTACAATACCACTGACTCACTGACTGATTGACATAGTTGTTTGCCCTGTTGCGGGGTTGGTGGGGTTTAGGTTGATGTGCGGTCGTATAGAGGGTGCTCCAGTGAGTACCAGAAAAATCTAACATTTGAGGATTTGCAGAAACCTGATGTGGAAGGGGTACGGCCTGCGAAAACGGTTGGGGTAGGGGGTGTGATTTTTTTTCCAAAATGTAGGGGGTTGTAAGCAATTTAACGAGCGTCATTTGTTTTTTGATTTTTTTCAAAATCCAAGATGGCCGCCATACATGGACAATTTTCCTCCATACAAACTTACCCATTTTCTGAACTGGAAACCTATTTTAGCCGACCTCAACAGATGCACGAAAGACCGCGGGCTGCTTGCAGCCCGCGCAGCGCCCGAAAAGCTAGTTATATTATAATATATAAACCTACAATACCACTCACTCACTGACTGATTGACATAGTTGTTTGCCCTGTTGCGGGGTTGATGGGGTATGGGTTGATGTGTGGTCGTGTAGAGGGTGCTCCAGTTAGAACGAGAAAAATCTGACATTTGAAGATCTGCAGAAACCTGATCTGGAAGGGGTACAGCCTGCGAAAACGGTAAGGGTTAGGGGAGTGATTTTTTTTTCAAAATGTAGGGGGTTATAAGCAATTTGACGACCGTCATTTGTTTTTTATTTTTTTTCAAAATCCAAGATGGCCGCCATACAAGGACAAATTCTCCTCATACAAACTTACCCATTTTCTGAACTGGAAACATATTTTAGCCTACCTTAACAGCCTCACGAAAGACCGCGGGCTACTTGCAGCCCGCGCAGCGCCCGAAAGGCTAGTTATATTATATTATCTATACATATAATAAAACAGTAAAAAAAGTGTGTCTGTTCATTAAATATATTTCCAAAAAAAATATTGGGGGCGATGGAGACATAGTAATAGAGTAAGAATTTAAAAAAAAATGTCCGTCTGTTTGTCTGTTTATCTGTATGTCTGTTTGTACACGCTAATCTCCGGAAATACTGGACGGATTCGAATGCAACTTTTTTTGTTATATAGCTATTAAGCCTTGGCAACATATAGGGTATAAATGATTTTGGAAAATGAAACGCCTGATGCAGAACCATAATGGTCTCGCTAAACTATAAGAGATATAAAAATGTCGCCTTAGTAAAAGTTTTTCAGCCTGATGAGCATTTTCCAGAGACATGAAGTGCACGCGAACGAAGTCCCTTTGACCCCCCCCAGCAATTTTCACGAGGCCACAGGCCGAGTGATGCGAGCCTGAAGGGCGAGCTGCGGGCGAGGACGAAGCCCGAGCCACTACCACATAGCGCAGCGTCTTTTTTTTTTTTTTGGAAATCCAAGATGGCCGCCGAAAGTCAACTGCTTGCGATTTGGCTGAAAATCGATATCTATATGTAATTTGACCCCAAAACCTTAATTCAATATTTTTTTTGGAATTCAAGATGGCGTCTGGATTTTAGAACATTAAACTTATTTCGTTTATAACGTCTCACTGGGACTTCGTAGGGTTCTGAAATTTTGCATGTGGGGGTAAAGCACCCCGCGGTTCTCGGAACTGAAATCAAATTTTAGATTCAAGATGGCCGCCCCCACACATATTTTGATGTTTTCCATACTGAATGCAGTTTTTACCCATTTTCAGAACTGGAAACATGTCTTACTCTACCTCAATAGCCGCACGAAAGACCGCGGGCTGCTTGCAGCCCGCGCAGCGCCCGAAAAGCTAGTTATAAATATATAAACCTACATTACCACTCACTCACTCACTCACTGATTGACATGGTTGTTTGCCCTGTTGCGGGGTTGGTGGGGTTTAGGTTGATGTGTGGTCGTATAGAGAGTGCTCCAGTGAGTACCAGAAAAATCTGACATTTGAAGATCTGCAGAAACCTGATGTGGAAGGGGTACGGCCTGCAAAAACGGTTGGCGATAGGGGTGTGTTTTTTTTCCAAAATGTAGGGGGTTGTAAGCAATTTGACGAGCGTTATTTGTTTTTTAATTTTTTTAAAAATCCAAAATGGCCGCCATACAAGGACAATTTTCCTCCATACAAAATTACCCAATTTCTGAACTGGAAACTTATTTTAGCCTACCTCAATAGCTGCACAAAAGACCGCGGGCTGCTTGCAGCCCGCGCAGCGCCCAAAAAGCTAGTTATGTTATTTATATTATATTATAATATATAAACCTACATTACCACTGACTGACTCACTGACTGATTGACATAGTTGTTTGCCCTGTTGCGGGGTTGGTGGGGTTTAGGTTGATGTGCGGTCGTATAGAGGGTGCTCCAGTGAGTACCAGAAAAATCTGACATTTGAAGATCTGCAGAAACCTGATGTGGAAGGGGTACGGCCTGCAAAAACGGTTGAGGTTAGGGGCGTGATTTTTTTTCCAGAATGTGGGGGGTTGTAAGCAATTTGACGACAGTCATTTGTTTCTTTATTTTTTTCAAAATTCAAGATGGCCGCCATACATGGACAATTCCCCTGCATACAAATTTCATACAAACGGCAACTCGGCGCAGCCTGAGGCCGAAGGCCGAAGGCTTAGCCCACACGCGAGGCCGCAGGCCGAGCTGCGGAGCGAGGGCGAAGCCCGAGCTCCCCCCCCCCCCCTTGCCCCCCCCCCCCCCCCTCCCTCAAGCAATTTTCACGAGGCCGTAGGCCGATTGATGCGAGCCCGAAGGGCGAGCTGCGGGCGAGGGCGAAGCCCGAGCCACTATCACAAAGCGCAGCGTCTTTTTTTTTTTTTGGAAATCCGAGATGGCCGCCGACAGTCAACTGCTTGCGATTTGGCTGAAAATCGATATCTATATGTAATTTGACCCCAAAAATCCAAATTTAATATTTTTTTTGGAATCCAAGATGGCGTCTGGATTTTAAAAAAATAAACTTATTTCGTTTATAACGTCTCACTGGGACTTCGTAGCGGTCTGAAATTTTGCATGTGGGGGTAAAGCACCCCCCGGAACTCGCCCCCCCCCCCCCCTCACCCCCACACATATTTTGATGTTTTTTTTACTGACTGCAATTTTTACCCATTTTCTGAACTGGAAACATATTTTAGCAAACCTCAACAGCCGCACGAAAGACCGCGGGCTGCTTGCAGCCCGCGCAGCGCCCAAAAAGCTAGTTATATTATATTATAATATATAAACCTACATTACCACTGACTGACTGACTGACTCATTGACATAGTTGTTTGCCCTGTTGCGGGGTTGGTGGGGTTTAGGTTGATGTGTGATCGTATAGAGGGTGCTCCAGTGAGTACCAGAAAAATCTGACATTTGAGGATTTGCAGAAACCTGATGTGGAAGGGGTACGGCCTGCAAAGACGGTTGGAGTTAGGGGCGTGATTTTTTTTCCAGAATGTGGGGGGTTGTAAGCAATTTGACGAGCGTCAATTGTTTATTTATTTTTTTCAAAATTCAAGATGGCCGCCATACATGGACAATTTTCCTCCATACAAACTTACCCATTTTTTTAACTGGAAACATATCTTAGCCTACTTCAACAGCCGCACGAAAGACCGCGGGCTGCTTGCAGCCTGCGCAGCGCCCGAAAAGCTAGTTATATTATAATATATAAACCTACAATACCACTGACTCACTGACTGATTGACATAGTTGTTTGCCCTGTTGCGGGGTAGGTTGGGCTTAGGTTGATGTGCGGTCGTATAGAGGGTGCTCCAGTGAGTACCAGAAAAATCTGACATTTGAGGATTTGCAGAAACCTGATGTGGAAGGGGTACGGCCTGCAAAAACCGTTGGGGTTGGGGGTGTGATTTTTTTCCATAATGTAGAAGATTATAAGCAATTTGACGACCGTCATTTGTTTTTTGTTTTTTTTCGAAAATCAAGATGGCCGCCATACATGGACAATTTCCCTCCATACAAATTTCATACAAACATTCCAAGTAACTTGGCGCAGCCTGAGGCCGAAGGCCGAAGGAGAAGCCCCACCGCGAGGCCGCAGGCCGAGCTGCGGAGCGAGGGCAAAGCCCGAGCTCCCCCCCCCCCACCTTTGACCACCCCTCCCCCCCAAGTAATTTTAACGAGGCCGCAGGCCGAGTGATGCGAGCCCGAAGGGCGAGCTGCGGGCGAGGGCGAAGCCCGAGCCACTTACAAAAGTAACGCGCATTTTTTTTTTATATTTTTTAAATCTAAGATGGCCGCCGAAAGTCAACTGCCTCCGATTTGGCTGAAAATCGATATCCGAATGTATTTTGAGCCGAAAAATCCGAATTTGACAATTTTTTTTGAATCCAAGATGGCGCCTGGATTTTAAAAAATTAAACTTATTTCGTTCATAACGTCTCACTGGGCCTTCGTACGGGTCTGAAATTTTGTACATGGGGTTAAAGCACCCTGCGGAACTCAAAACTGCTATCAGATTTTGGATTCAAGATGGCCGCCCACACATTTTGTCATGTATTCCTTATTGACTGCAGTTTTTACCCATTTTCTCAACTGGACATGTTATTTAGCCCACCTGAACAGCTGCACGAAAAACCGCGGGCTGCTTGCAGCCCGCGCAGCGCCCGAAAAGCTAGTTATAATATATAAACCTACAATACCACTGACTCACTCACTGACAGAGTTGTTTGCCCTGTTGCGGGGTTGGTGGGGTTTAGGTTGATGTGCAATCGTATAGAGGGTGCTTCAGTGAGTACCAGAAAAATCTGACATTTGAGGATCTGCGGAATCCTGATGTGGAAGGGGTACGGCCTGCAAAGACGGTTGGGGTTGGGTGCGTGATTTTTTTTCCAAAATGTAGGGGGTTGCAAGCAATTTGACGAGCATCATTTGTTTTTTGATTTCTTTCAAAATTCAAGATGGCCGCCATACATGGACAATTTTCCTCCATACAAATTTCATACAAACGGCCACCCCAAGTAACTAGGCGCAGCCAGAGGCCAAAAGCCAAAAGCAAAGGCCACCCCCGCGAGGCCGTAGGCCGAGCTGCGGGCGAGGGCGAAGCCCGAGCCACTCCCCCTCTCCCTTTTACCCCCCCCCCCCCCCCCCCCGTAAGTAATTTTCACGAGGCCGGAGGCCGAGTGACGCGAGCCCAAAGGGCGAGCTGCGGGCGAGGGCGAAGCCCGAGCCACTTCCCCAAGCGCAGTAAATCTTTTAATTTTTGAAAATCCAAGATGGCCTCCAAAAGTCTACTGCCTCCGATTTGGCTGAAAATCGATTTCTATATGTGTTTTGACCCCAAAAATCCAAATTCAACTGTTTTTTTCGAATCCAAGATGGCGTCTGGGTTTTAGAAAATTAAACTTATTTCGTTTCTAACGTCTCACTGGGACTTCGTCGGGGTCTGAAATTTTGTACATGGGGGTAAAGCACCCCGCGGAACTCAAAACTGCAATCAGTTTTTGGATCCAAGATGGCCGCCTCCACACATATTATGATGTTTCTTTTACTGACTGCAGTTTTTACCCATTTTCTGAACTGGAAACATGTCTTACCCTACCTCAACAGCCGCACGAAAGACCGCGGGCTGCTTGCAGCCCGCGCAACGCCCGAAAAGCTAGTTTATATTATATATAGCTACAATTACCACTGACTCACTGATTGACATAATTGTTTGACCTGTTCCCGACTGACAGGTGTCACAAATGTTATATCATCGTGTACAGGGTGTTTTGAAACCAACCAGAAAAATCCGAAACCTTGGAGATCACCAGATCCTGATGTGGAAGGGGTACGGCCTGCGAAAACGGTTGGGGTTAGGGGCGAGATTTTTTTCCCAAAATGTAGGGGGTTGTAAGCAATTTGACGACTGTCATTTGTTTTTTGATTTTTTTCAAAATTCAAGATGGCCGCCATACAAGGACAATTGTTCTCCATACAAATTTCATACATACGGCCCCCCCAAAGTAACTTGACGCAGCCTGAGGCCGAAGGCCGGAGGCGGAGTCCCCTTGCGAGGCCGCAGGCCGAGCTGCGGAGCGAGGCCAAAGGCCGAGCTCCCCTCCCCCCCTTTTTGAACCCCCCCCCCAAGTAATTTTCACGAAGCCGTAGGCCGAGTGATGCGAGCCCGAAGAGCGAGCTGCGGGCGAGGGCGAAGCCCGAGCCACTCCAAACAAGAATTGCGTTTTTTTTTTTTTGGAAATCCAAGATGGCCGCCGAAAGTCAAATGCTTGCGATTGGGCTGAAAATCAATATCTATATGTATTTTTGGCCAAAAAATCCAAATTTAAATTTTTTTTTGGAATCCAAGATGGCGTCTGGATTTCAGAAAATTAAAATTATTTCGTTAGTATCGTCTCACTGGGACTTCATAGGGGTCTGAAATTTGCTTTATTAGAGTAAAGCACCCCGTGGAACTCGAAACTGCAATCAGATTTTGGATCCAAGATGGCCGCCCACACATTTTTTCATGTTTCCTCAACAGACTGCGATTCTTACCCATTTTCTCAACTGGACATGTTCTTTAGCCTTCCTCAACAGCTGCACGAAAAACCGCGTGCTGCGTGCAGCACGCGCAGCACCCGAAACACTAGTTATATAATTATATTATAATATATAAACCTACAATACCACTGACTGACTGATTCATTGACATAGTTGTTTGCCCTGTTGCGGGGTTGGTGGGGTTTAGGTTGATGAGTGGTCGTATAGAGGGTGCTAATTGGAGTACCAGAAAAATCTGACATTTGAGGATCTGCGGAAACCTGATGTGGAAGGGTTACGGCCTGCGAAAACGGTTGGGGTTAGGGGTGTGATTTTTTTTCCATAATGTAGAAGATTATAAGCAATTTGACGACCGTCATTTGTTTTTTTATTTTTTTCAAAATCCAAGATGGCCGCCATACATGGTCAATTTTCCTCCATACAAATTTCATACAAACGGCAACTCGGCGCAGCCTGAGGCCGAAGGCCGAAGGCGAAGCGCCCCCGCGAGGCCGCAGGCCAAACTGCGGGCGAGGGCGAAGCCCGAGCCACTCCCCCCCCCTTGACCCCCCCCCCCCTCCCCTTCAAGTAATTCTCACGAGGCCGTAGGCCGAGTGATGCGAGCCCGAAGGGCGAGCTGCGGGCGAGGGCGAAGCCCGAGCCACTATCACAAAGTGCAGCGTTTCCTTTTTTTTTTGGAAATCCAAGATGGCCGCCGAAAGTCAACTGCTTGCGATTTGGCTGAAAATCGAAATCTATATGTATTCTGAGACGAAAAACTCAAATTTGTCATTTTTTTTGGAATTCAAGATGGCGCCTGGATTTTAGAAAATTTAAATTATTTCGTTCATAACGTCTTACTGGGACTTCGTAGGGGTCTGAAATTTTGTACATAGGGGTAAAGCACCCCGCGGAACTCGGAACTGGAATCAGATTTTGGATCCAAGATGGCCGCCCCCACACATATTATGATGTTTCCTTTACTGACTTCAGTTTTTACCCATTTTCTCAACTGGACATGTTATTAAGCCTACCTCAACAGCCGCACGAAAAACCGCGGGCTGCTTGCAGCCCGCGCAGCGCCCGAAAAGCTAGTTATATTATATTATATAAAGCTACACTTACCACTGACTGACTCACTGATTGACATAGTTGTTTGTCCGGTTGCCAAATAATACGGGTGATGGTTTATGTTTGAACGTATAGGGGTGAGGAAGTCGAGTACCAGAAAAATCTGACATTTGAGGATTTGCAGAAACCTGATGTGGAAGGGGTACGGCCTGGCTAAACGGTTAGACCTGGAGATTTGACCCCATAGACAAAATGAAAAGGCTACCTGATCAATTACCAGAGCCGATAATGTTTTTTTAATTTGCAAAAAAAAAATCCCCTTCATAAAAATTTCATACAAACGGTCCCCCCAAGTAACTTGGCGCAGCCCGAGGCCGAAGGCCGAGGGCGAAGCCGGCTCGCGAGCCTGAAGGGCGAGCTCCGTGGCGAGGCCGAAGGCCGAGCCCCCCTCTTCACCCCCCCTCCCCCTCCCCCCTAAGTAATAATAAATAAATATAGTAAGTAGCCCGAAGGGCGAGCTGTGGGCGAGGGCGAAGCCCGAGCCACTCCAGTAAGCGCCGGGTTTTTTTTAATTTTTGAAAATCCAAAATGGCCGCCGAAAGTCAAATGCTTGCGATTTGGCTGAAAATCAAACTCTATATGATATAATATAATATCTATATCAATATCTTTTTTTTTTTTTTTTCATAAAAAAAAAATTACCCGTAAGCGCCAGGTTTTTTTTTAATTTTGGAAATCCAAGATGGCCGCCAAAAGTCAAATGCTTGCGATTTGGCTGAAAATCGATATCTATATGTATTTTGAGCCGGTTAACCCAAATTTAACATTATTTTTGGAATCCAAGATGGCGTCTGGGTTTTAGAAAATTAAACTTATTTCGTTCATAACGACTCACTGGGACTACAAAGGAGTCTGAACTTTTCAACGCCGAGATAAAGCACCCCATGGAACTCGAAATAGCATTCAGATTTTGGATCCAAGATGGCTGCCCACTCATTTTTTTATGTTTTCGCAACTGACTGCAGTTTATACCCATTTTCTGAACTGGAAAAATTTTTTAGCCTACCTCAACAGCTGTACGAAAACCCGCGTGCTGCGTGCAGCACGCGCAGCACCCGAAACACTAGTTATATTTATTATAATATATAAACCTACATTACCACTCACTGACTCACTGACATAGTTGTTTGCCCTGTTGCGGGGTTGGTGGGGTTTAGGTTGATGTGTGGTTGTATAGAGGGTGCTCCAGTGAGTACCAGAAAAATCTGACATTTGAGGATTTGCAGAAACCTGATGTGGAAGGGGTACGGCCTGCGAAGACGGTTGGGGTTGGGGGCGTGATTTTTTTTTCAAAATGTAGGGGATTGCAAGCAATTTGACGACCGTCATTTGTTTTTTTATTTTTTCCAAAATTCAAGATGGCCGCCATACAAGGACAATTCCCCTCCATACAAATTTCATACAAACGGCCCCCCAAGTAAAGTTCGCAAGTTGGCGAAGCCTGAGGCCGAAGGCCGAAGGCGAAGCGTCCGCAAGGCGAGGGCGAAGCCCGAGCTCTCTCCCCCCCCCCCCACAAGTAATTTTCACGAGGCCGCAGGCTGAGTGATGCGAGCCCGAAGGGCGAGCTGCGGGCGAGGGCGAAGCCCGAGCCACTATCACAAAGCGCAGCGTTTCTTTTTTTTTTGGTATCCAAGATGGCCGCCGAAAGTCAACTCCTTGCGATTTGGCTGAAAATCGATATCTATATGTATTCTGAGCCGAAAAACTCAAATTTGTAATTTTTTTTGGAATCCAAGATGGCGTCTGGATTTTAGACAATTTAAATTACTTCGTTTATAACGTCTTACTGGGACTTCGTAGGGGTCTGAAATTTTGTACATAGGGGTAAAGCACCCCGCGGAACTCGGAACTGGAATCAGATTTTCGATCCAAGATGGCCGCCCCCACACAAATTTCGATATTTCCTTTCCTGACTGCAGTTTTTACCTATTTTTTCAACTGGACATGTTATTTAGCCCACCTCAACAGCAGCACGAAAAACCGCGGGCTGCTTGCAGCCCGCGCAGCGCCCGAAAAGCTAGTTTATAATATATAAACCTATATTACCACTCACTCACTCACTCACTGACAGAGTTGTTTGCCCTGTTGCGGGGTTGGTGGGGTTAAGGTTGATATTTGGTCGTATAGAGGGTGCTCCAGTGAGTACCAGAAAAATCTGACATTTGAGGATCTGCGGAAACCTGATGTGGAAGGGGTACGGCCTGCGAAAACGGTTAGGGTTAGGGGTGTGATTTTTTTTCCAAAATGTAGGGGGTTGTAAGCAATTTGATGACCGTCATTTGTTTTTTAATTTTTTTCAAAATCCAAGATGGCCGCCATACAAGGACAATTTCCCTTCATAGAACCTTACCCATTTTCTGAACTGGAAACATATCTTAGCCTACCTCAACAGCCGCACGATAAACCGCGGGCTGCTTGCAGCCCGCGCAGCGCCCGAAAAGCTAGTTATATTATATTATAAATATATAAACCTACATTACCACTCACTGACTGACTCATTGACATAGTTGTTTGCCCTGTTGCGGGGTTGTTGGGGTTTAGGTTGATGTACGGTTGTATAGAGGGTGCAAAATGGAGTACCAGAAAAATCTGACATTTGAGGATCTGCAGAAACCTGATGTGGAAGGGGTACGGCCTGCAAAAATGGTTGGGGTTAGGGGCGTGATTTTTTTTCCAGAATGTGGGGGGTTGTAAGCAATTTGACGAGCGTCATTTGTTTTTTTTAATTTTTTTCAAAATCCAAGATGGCCGCCATACAAGGACAATTTTCCTCCATACAAACTTACCCATGTTCTGAACTGGAAACATATCTTAGCCTACCTCAAAAGCCTTACGATGAACCGCGGGCTGCTTGCAGCCCGCGCAGCGCCCGAAAAGCTAGTTATATTATATATAGCTACACTTACCACTGACTGACTGACTGATTGATATAGTTGTTTGACCGGTTGCCAAATAGTAGGGGTGATGGTTTATGGTGGAACGTACAGGGCTGAGGGGGTCGAGTACCAGAAAAATCTGACATTTGAGGAGTTGCAGAAACCTGATGTGGAAGGGGTACGGCCTGGCTAAACGGTTGGACCTAGAGATTTGACCCCATAGACAAAATGAAAGGGGTACCTGATCAATTACCAGAGCCAGTATATTTTTTTTAATTTTCATAAAAAAAAATTCCGCTCATACGAATTTCATACAAACGGCCCCCCCAAGTAACTTGGCGAAGCCCGAGGCCGAAGGCCGAGGGCGAAGCCGGCTCGCGAGCCCAAAGGGCGAGCTCCGTGGCAAGGCCGAAGGCCGAGCCCCCCTTTTAACCCCCCCTCCTCCCCTTCCCCCAAGTAATTTTCCCCCATTACGAGGCCGCAGGCCGAGTGACGCAAGCCCGAAAGGCGAGCTGCGGGTGAGGGCGAAGCCCGAGCCAATCCAGTAAGCGCCGGGTTTTTTTTTTAATTTTTGGAAATCCAAGATGGCCGCCAAAAGTCAAATGCTTGCGATTTGGCCGAAAATCAATACCTATATGTGTTTTGAGCAGAAAAATCCAAATTTGATTTTTTTTTTGGAATCAAAGATGGCGTCTGAATTTTAGAAAATGAAATATATTTCGTTCATAACGTCTCACTGGGACTTCGGAGGGGTCTGAAATTTTGCATGTGGGGATGGCCGCCCACACATTTTTTCATGTTTTCTCAACTGACTGCAGTTTTCACCCATTTTTTGAACTGGAAACATTTCTTAGCCAACTCGCAGCGCCCGAAAAGCTAGTTATTATATTATAATATATAAACCTACATTACCACTCACTGACTCACTCACTGATTGACATGGCTGTTTGCCCTGTTGCGGGGTTGGTGCGGTTTAGGTTGATGTGTGGTCGTATAGAGGGTGCTCCAGTGAGTACCAGAAAAATCTGACATTTGAGGATTTGCGGAAATCTGATGTGGAAGGGGTACGGCCTGCAAAAACGGTTGAGGTTCAGGGCTTGACTTTTTTTCCAAAATGTGGGGGGTTGTAAGCAATTTGACGAGAGTCATTTGTTTTTTTATTTTTTTCAAAATCCAAGATGGCCGCCATACAAGGACAATTTTCCTCCATACAAACTTACCCATTTTCTGAACTGGAAACATATTTTAGCCTACCTCAACAGCCGCACGAAAGACCGCGGGCTGCTTGCAGCCCGCGCAGCTCCCGAAAAGCTAGTTATATTATAATATATAAACCTTCCCAATTCCAAAATTTTGCATGTGGGGGTAAAGCACCCCGCGGTACTCGGAACTGGAATCAAATTTTAGATCCAAGATGGCCGCCCCCACTCATATTTTGTTGTTTCCCATACTGACTGCAGTTTTTACCCATTTTCTGAACTGGACATGTCATTAAGCCTACCTCAACAGCCGCACGAAAAACCGCGGGCTGCTTGCAGCCCGCGCAGCGCCCAAAAGCTAGTTATTATTATTTTATTATTATTTTATTATAATATATAAACCTACATTACCACTCACTCACTGACTCACTGATTGACATGGTTGTTTGCCCTGTTGCGGGGTTAGTGGGGTTTAGGTTGATGTGTGGTCGTATAGAGGGTGCTTCAGTGAGTACCAGAAAAATCTGACATTTGAGGATTTGCAGAAACCTGATGTGGAAGGGGTACGGCCTGCAAATACGGTTGGGGTTAGGGGCGTCATTTTTTTTTCATAATGTAGAAGATTATAAGCAATTTGACGAGCGTCATTTGTTTTTTTATTTTTTTCAAAATCCAAGATGGCCGCCATACAAGGACAATTTTCCTCCATACAAAATTACCCATTTTCTGAACTGGAAACATATTTTAGCCTACCTCAAGTGCCGCACGAAAGACCGCGGGCTGCTTGCAGCCCGCGCAGCGCCCGAAAAGCTAGTTATATTATAATATATAAACCTACATTACCACTGACTGACTGACTGATTGACATAGTTGTTTGCCCTGTTGCGGGGTTGGTGAGGTTTAGGTTGATGTGTGGTTGTATAGAGGGTGCTCCAGTGAGTACCAGAAAAATGTGACATTTGAGGATCTGCAGAAACGTGACGTGGAAGGGGTACGGCCTGCGAAGATGGATGGGGTTGGGTGCGTGTTTTTTTTCCAAAATGTAGGGGGATGTAAGCAATTTGACGAGCGTCATTTGTTTTTTGTTTTTTTTCAAAATCCAAGTTGGCCGCCATACATGGACAATTCCCCTCCATACAAATTTCATACAAACGGTAACCAAGTAACCAAGTAACTTGGCGCAGCCTGAGGCCGAAGGCCGAAGGCGAAGCGCCCCTGCGAGGCCGCAGGCCGAGCTGTGGAGCGAGGGCGAAGCCCGAGCTCCCCCCCCCCTTTGACCCCCTCCCCTACAAGTAATTTTCACGAGGCCGCAGGCCGAGTGATGCGAGCCCGAAGGGCGAGCTGC
Source organism: Acrobasis consociella (assembly GCA_963555685.1). Lineage (NCBI taxonomy): Eukaryota > Metazoa > Arthropoda > Insecta > Lepidoptera > Pyralidae > Acrobasis > Acrobasis consociella. The sequence continues at coordinate 11,927,368 of OY743125.1, read as the reverse complement.
GGGCGAGGGCGAAGCCCGAGCCACTATCACAAAGCGCAGCGTTTTTTTTTTTTAGGAAATCCAAGATGGCCGCCGAAAGTCAACTGCTTGCGATTTGGCTGAAAATCGATATCTATATGTAATTTGACCCCAAAAACCTAAATTCAATATTTTTTTTGGAATCCAAGATGGCGTCTGGCTTTTAAAAATTAAACTTATTTCGTTCATTACGTCTCACTGGGACTTCGTAGGGGTCTGAAATTTTGGACATGAGGGTAAAGCACCCTGCGGAACTCGGAACTGGAGTCAGATTTTGGATCCAAGATGGCCGCCCCCACACATATTATGATGTTTCCTTTACTGACTGCAGTTTTTACCCATTTTCTGAACTGGAAACATGTTTTAGCCTATCTCAACAGGCGCACGAAACACCGCGGGCTGCTTGCAGCCCGCGCAGCGCCCGAAAAGCTAGTTATTATATAAACCTACAATACCACTGACTGACTGACATAATTGTTTGCCCTGTTGCAGGGTGGGAGGGGTTTATGTTGATGTGTGGTCGTATAGAGGGTGCTCCAGTGAGTACCAGAAAAATCTGACATTTGAAGATCTGCGGAAACCTGATGTGGAAGGGGTACGGCCTGCAAAGACGGTTGGGGTTGGGGGCGTGATTTTTTTTCCAAAATGTAGGGGGTTGCAAGCAATTTGACGAGCGTCATTTGTTTTTTTATTTTTTTCAAAATTCAAGATGGCCGCGATACTAGGACAATTTTCGTCCATACAAATTTCACACAAACGGCCACCCCAAGTAACTAGGCGCAGCCAGAGGCCACAAGCCAAAAGCAAAGGCCACCCCCGCGAGGCCGCAGGCCGAGCTGCGGGCGAGGACGAAGCCCGAGCCACTCCCCCATCCCCCTTGGATCCCCCCTAAGTAATGATTTTTTTTCCAAAATGTAGGGGGTTGTGAGCAATTTGACGAGCGTCATTTGTTTTTGTATTTTTTTCAAAATTCAAGATGGCCGCCATACATGGAAAATTTTCCTTCATACAAATTTCATACAAACGGCCACCCCATTTATCTAGGCGCAGCCAGAGGCCAAAAGCCAAAGCAAAGGCCTCCTCCGAAAGGCCGTAGGCCGAGCTGCGGGCGAGGGCGAAACCCGAGCCACTCCCCCCTTCCCCCTATGACCTCCCCTAAGTAAACTTCACGAGGCCGGAGGCCGAGTGATGCGAGCCCGCAGGGCGAGCTGCGGGCGAGGGCGAAGCCCGAGCCACTCCCTCCCTCCCTCTTTGACCCTCCCCCCCACGTCCCCCCCAGTCCCTCCAAAGTAATTTTCACGAGGCCGCAGGCCGAGTGATGCGAGCCCGAAGGGCGAGCTGCGGGCGAGGGCGACGAAGCCCGAGCCACTCCCACCAAGCGCGATTTCGTTTCTTTTTTAATTTTTGAAATCCAAGATGGCCGCCAAAAGTAATTTTTTTCCAATTTGACTGAAAATCGATATCTATATGTATTTTGAGCCAAAAAATCCAAAATAAATTTTTTTTTGGAATTCAAGATGGCGTCTGTATTTTAGAAAATCAAAATTATTTCGTTTATAGCGTCTTACTGGAACTTCGAAGGGGTCTGAAATTTTGCATGTGGGTGTAAAGCAACCCGCGGAACTCGGAACTGGAATCAGATTTTGGATCCAAGATGGCCGCCCACATATTTTTTTATCTTTCCTCTTCTGACTGCAATTCTTACTCATTTTCTGAACTGGAAACATTTCTTAGCCCACCTCAACAGCTGCTCGAAAAACCGCGTGCTGCGTGCAGCACGCGCAGCACCCGAAACACTAGTTATATTATAATATATAAACCTACAATACCACTCACTCACTGACTGACTCATTGACATAGTTGTTTGCCCTGTTGCGGGATTGGTGGGGTTTAGGTTGATGTGTGGTCGTATAGAGGGTGCTAAATGGAGTACCAGAAAAATCTGACATTTGAGGATTTGCGGAAACCTGATGTAGAAGGGGTACGGCCTGCAAAAACGGTTGGGGTTAGGGGCGTGTTTTTTTTTTCAGAATGTGAAGAGTTGTAAGCAATTTGACGAGCGTCATTTGTTTTTTTATTTTTTTCAAAATTCAAGATGGCCGCCATACAAGGACAATTTTCCTCCATACAAATTTACCCATTTTCTGAACTGGAAACATGTCTTACACTACCTCAACAGCCGCACGAAAGACCGCGGGCTGCTTGCAGCCCGCGCAGCGCCCGAATGCTAGTTATAATATATAAACCTACATTACCACTGACTGACTGACTGATTGACATAGTTGTTTGCCCTGTTGCAGGGTTGGTGGGGTTAAGGTTGATGTGTGGTCGTATAGAGGGTGGTCCAGTGAGTACCAAAAAAATCTGACATTTGAGGATCTGCGGAATCCTGATGTGGAAGGGGTACGGCCTGCAAAAACGGTTAAGGCTAGGGGCGTGATTTTTTTTCCATTATGTAGAAGATTATAAGCAATTTGACGAGCGTCATTTGTTTTTTGTTTTTTTTTTTAAATCCAAGATGGCCGCCATACAAGGACAATTTTCCTCCATACAAACTTACCCAATTTCTGAACTGGAAACATATCTTAGCCTACCTCAACAGCCCCTCGATGAACCGCGGGCTGCTTGCAGCCCGCGCAGCGCCCGAAAAGCTAGTTATATTATAATATATAAACCTACATTACCACTGACTGACTCACTCACTGATTGACATAGTTGTTTGCCTTGTTGCGGGGTTGGTGGGGTTTAGGTTGATGTGTGGTCGTACAGAGGGTGCTCCAGTGAGTACCAGAAAAATCTGACATTTGAAGATCTGCAGAAACCTGATGTGGAAGGGGTACGGCCTGCGAAAACGGTTGGAGTTAGGGGTGTGATTGTAGTAAGCAATTTGACGACCGTCATTTGTTTTTTGATTTTTTTCAAAATCCAAGATGGCCGCCATATAAGGACATTTTTCCTCCATACAACCTTACCGATTTTCTCAACTGGACATGTTATTTAGTCCACACCAACAGCTTTTCGTAAAACCGCGGGCTGATTGCAGCCCGCGCAGCGCCCGAAAGGCTAGTTATATTATAATTATATTATATTATATTATAATATATAAACCTACATTACCACTCACTCACTGACTGACTCATTGACATAGTTGTTTGCCCTGTTGCGGGGTTGGTGGGGTTTAGGTTGATGTGCGGTTGTATAGAAGGTGCTAAATGGAGTACCAGAAAAATCTGACATTTGAGGATCTGTGGAAACCTGATGTGGAAGGGGTACGGCCTGCAAAAACGGTTAGGGTTAGGGACGTGATTTTTTTTCCAAAATGTAGGGGCTCGTGAGCAATTTGACGAGCGTCATTTGTTTTTTGTTTTTTTTCGAAATCCAAGATGGCCGCCATACATGGACAATTTCCCTCCATACACTTTTCATACAAAACCAAGCTGAGGCCAGAGGCCGAAGGCAAAGCGCCCCCCGCGAGGGAGATCCCCCCCTCTTTGACCCCCCCCACCCCCCACCCCCCTTTGACCCTTCCCCCCAAGGTATTATCACGAGGCCGCGGGCCGAGTGATGCGAGCCCGCAGGGCGAGCTGCGGGCGAGGGCGAAGCCCGAGCCACAATCACAAAGCGCAGCGCCTTTTTTTTTTTTTTAGAAATCCAAGATGGCCGCCGTAAGTCAACTGCTTGCGATTTGGCTGAAAATCGATATCTATATGTGATTAGACCCCAAAAACCTAAATTCAATATTTTTTTTGGAATCCAAGATGGCGTCTGGATTTTAGAAAATTAAACTTATTTCTTTTATAACGTCTCACTGGGACTTCATAGGGGTCTGAAATTTTGCATGAGGGGGTGGTAAAGCACCCCGCGGAACTCGAAACTGCATTCCGATTTTGGATCCAAGATGGCCGCCCCCACACATATTATGATGTTCCGAGAGCCACGAGCCGAGCCCGAGCCACTTCCCCCTCCCCCTTTGACACCCCCCCCCCCCAATTTTCACGAGGCCGAAGGCCGAGTGATGCGAGCCCGAAGGGCGAGCTGTGGGCGAGGGCGAAACCCGAGCACCACACAAGCGCCGCGTTTTTTTTTTTTAATTTTTAGAAATCCAAGATGGCCGCCGATTGTCAACTGCTTGCGATTTGGCTGAAAATCGATATCTGTATGTAGTTTGAACCGAAAAATCCAAATTTGTCATTTTTTTTGGAATCCAATATGGCGTCTGGATTTTAGAAAATTAAACTTATTTCGTAAGTAACGTCTCACTGAGTCTTCGTAGGGATCTGAAATTTGGTACGTGGGGGTAAAGCACCACCCCGCGGAACTCGAAACTGCAATCACATTTTGGATCCAAGATGGCCGCCTCCACACATATTTTGATGTTTCCTACTGACTGCAGTTTTTTTCTAAACGTCGAAATAAACAGTTTCTATGAGACTTTTTATGAAATACAGGCAGATGACGTCATAGTTTTTTGGAGTCAAATAACGCTCTTATTTACAGTTTTCCTGCAATAGTTAATTTAAAATCATGTTAAAATGGATATGTTCAAAGACAAGTGACATTATTTTGCGACGTTTTATTTTTTTATCAGTATAAAATAAATTTTTATTTTTGGCTTAGGATTAAACCCAAATTGATAACCTCCTTTTTTTTGGAAGTCGATTAAATATAATAGCAATCGAAATGGAACAAAAGCAAAGAAAACAAAACGTTTATAATTTTGACAAATGACGACAGTGACGTACGGAGTGAGATGTAATCCGTGGGGTATTGTAGTAAAGAATAAAGTAGGTACATGTATGTACCATTTGTTTGTATTTTAAGATTTAAATATATTCTGTAAAATTTGTGTATTGTACCTTTGTACCTTATAGCAAGCTAAATAAAGGTACATATGTAGTACATAAGAATATACCTGATTCTGATCAACAAGTAGTGATTATACCTATTCTCTTTACTAATCAACATTCAATAAGACAAAGTTAGGTACCTACTTATTTAACATTGGAAATGCCTAATGAGAATAAGACATTGACTAAATAAATATGGAACCAACAAGAACAAGCAGCTCATTCCTTCCTTGCCTGTGACCTTTCGTCTGGATCTGCCTGTCGGTTCGTGTGTGTGGACGCAGCTGCTGAAGCGCCTGAAGCCGCTGGGGCCGCCAAAATCTCCGCGTCCTCAGTTTGGGACATGCCCCTGACATCTCATCTGCCTCAGTAAACCGTTTTATGCAGACGACTGCCTAGATGAATAAGGCTTGGCGCTGTCGAGTCAGAGCCACGCTTTAAGGAGCCTCCTTAAAAGCAATTTTCCTTATCCATACAGCAGACCTAGCATTTCATCAATATTGACCTGTGTTTTTGCTCAAGACACCTTTCCAATGCAATAACACATGATGTGTTCAGGATTGATGACATTCTGCCCCATTTTCTCTCTGAACAGCTTGGACACAAACTGAGACATTGACATCTTCAAAATTTGCTATATTTTATTTTGTTACAGATTAAAGTAGGTACCTAGGTAATTAATACTTTATGTTAATGACAGATTTATGTGAATACTTTATGTGAATGCCACCAATTGACTTGATAAACTTAGTGCAATTAACAAGTGTAAAATAAATATAAATAGGTACCTCTTGAATTTCAAGGATAGTATTTTCAACTCTGTAAGTACGTACCTCCTGTCTTTTCATTTAGCTAACTAAATAAATAATGCTGGGCTACATTTATATGTGTTATCTTTTTTTACAAATACCTACCGCTGAACAATTTACTTCAGACAGTTGAACTTCAGTGTTCAATATTTTCAAAGTATTTCATTATTACCTATTATTTTATTATTTATGCATGGAAAGAAAGACAAGAGACTTTAGCCCAACAATGGGACCTAAACGGCTATTGAAAAATGTATATTAATAAAGTAATATCATTCGCAATAGCTGCCTCAGCTATGTTGCTGGTTGGGAACGCAGAGATTGAATAGAGTAAGAAAAAGGAATAGTAATGCCTGCTTATGTATCCAAAACATGATGTTTCAATGTGTCATTATTTTTCAGGGACACAAAGTATCTTTTATGCCATAAAAAAATATCACACCTGTTTCCTAAGTTGTTCAAGGTATTTGTTGTATATTATATTCATTTTTGTAGTATATGTATACTCAGGATTTCCTCATCAAATACTTACTGGAGTAAATAAATTCACTATTTTTTATTTTTACTACACAATAAAACACAATCTTATTTTTAATATTTATTTGCAGAATATTACTTCTCCACAGAACAATATTACTCCTAGAGGAAAAAAACAACTGCATAGAAAAAGTATGAAAGGCAGTCTCTAAAATTGTAGCGGGAATTATGTACTGTCACTGTAATGTACTTTATAATTTATTTTAAACTAGCCAAAGACCGTAATTTTATTGGCACGGTCTTTATAACTCCGGAAATGTTTGTCAGGTTGAACAACTTTTGCTAAGGCGTTATTTTAATATTTATTTTAGTTTAGTTGGACCATTATGGTTCTGCATCAGTTGTTGCATTTGCTAAAATCAATTATATCCTATATGTTGCCCAGGCTTAAAAGCTATATAACAAGAAAAGTTTCATTCAAATCCGTCCAGTATTTCCAGAGATTAGTGTGTACAAACAGACACACATTTATTTTTAATTCTAACTTTAATACTATGTCTCCATCACCCCAAATAATTCTTTTTGGAAATATATTTATTTTGTAATAAATGTACAGACACATATATTTTACTGTTTTATTATATGTAAGTGTAGATAACATTACTTATATTCACTTGTAAAAGTCTTGCACAGAGCTCCTACAAGTGAAAATACCTAATTCAGAATAAATATAAAAACGGTTTTACTATCTAACTTATGAAACAAAAATGTATCAAACTTTATAAAAACTTAATATATATATTTATTTATTTTGTAACATTCCTATATGTATAATACTAGATATGACAATTTGTTTACCTATAATATCCAAAATGCAAATAGGTACAAACAAATAATTGTTGATACCTATTTGCAATACAAAATTAAATAAAAAAAATTTAACTTATTGTTGTATGTGAGTAATAAGTATACATTTGTGATTTGTTCTCTATATCTTACTCCCCAATAAACATATCCAAAGTTATATAGCTTACTTATATATGGACAAACACATGTAGTGACACTATTTCTTTTCTTCATCCAAGCGTTTTTTTCCTGTTGCATCCTCAGGTGTGATGTGTCAGTCAGTACCCAGGGTCTACTATGTAATAATGACAGTCTTCTGTGATATGATTTTGCGAAAGTTTTTACTGCCGGCTGCCTGCTGCTTGTTGATTTCAATCATGTTGTCTGGGAAACCTGAAAAAAGAAGCCGTAGATAGTAAATTATAGGCACATTCTTTTCATTTTCTGCTCAGAATTGGATTAGGTACGGAAATCGGTTGCAAATTTAATAGAATCGGTGAAAATAACTTAGGTAGGTACCTTATTCTTTACTGCAGCCTGGGAAACTGGAAACTGAACAGAACAGTTAAACACAGTCAGCAAACTGGTGAACACCCGACCGAAAATAACCATCAGTGTAAAGTGTACGTAGGTATATCTCAAAGAATCTGTCTCACACACAAATACAATAATAATCTTTGAACACAATTATATAAAATAAACCTTTAACGTAAAAATCGTGGGTTAGGTACCTCAGTTTTCAAAACTAAAAATATTTTTTTTAATGTAAACAAACGTCATTAGGCCGGCCACATACATACGGAATTCCGTTTCTAAATCCTGATTCGGAATTCCGAATCAGGATTCCGAACGCAGCAAATCCATACAAATCAATGACTGTACCACACACATACGATAGCATTCCGTTCGGTTTTTATTTCCATCAGGAATTCCGAATGAAGGCCTGTGCGTTCGGAATCCCGCACGGAAAAAAACCGTTCCGAATGCACGTCTTCCATACATTTTGTTTGGGTCGCACATTCGGAAATTCCGTACGGAATGTACTCAGTGTGCGCCGTACGCCGTACTTCCGTGTACGTTTAATTTCCCGCGCAATGTCTGACATATAATATCTCATCATATCCGTATAAGCTTACACATGTTTATTCCTTATTTCTTTTCATATTTTATGCATTTTATCGAAATAACGTAAATCAAAGTTTTGTTACGTATAATCTTGTTTCCATGTAAGTTTCAATAATTAAAAAATAGTTGAAACAGTTGAAACGAGTGCTAGGAAACTTCTTTCCATTTTCCTAGGTTAGGGAAAACCTATAGGTTAGGTTATGTTAGAACTGCGACCAACACACGCACGAGCCGAGCGAGCGAAGCGAGCGTGCCGCGGGCCGAAGTGCTAGGAAACTTCTATACATTTTCCTAGGTCAGGGCAAACCTATAGGTTAGATTATGTTAGAACTGCAACATATTGTTAAAAAATAATATTTGATAGTAAGAAAATAATACACAGTTTTTTAACAAAGTAATGTATTATTATTATCTCTTTATTTTTATTTTTAAACATATATTAGGTTTTTTTATAACATATCTATAAAAAGTAAAATATATAAAATACACTACAAAATATAAACACATTATAAAAAACCTAATATAGCTGCCCACTGGCAGCGGGGATAAGGCCCAAGCTACCGGTGGTTAGGGCCCCAGAGAGAGAAACCTCCTGACAATGCGTGTCGTGTCCAGGAGTACTGCCTTCTGAATCTGACCCTTGACCCAGCTATCTAGCGAGAGAGTCTTAAGACGTTGGTCAAGACTCTTCGCTATTAGACCGTTCGCCGATACGACTATCGGGACAATGATCGTCGAATCCACTTCCCACATGGCGGTCACCTCGTGGGCCAAATCAAGGTACTTGCTAAGCTTGTCCTTCTCAGCTTTCACGAGGTTCTCGTCATGCGGAACGGTGATGTCAACGAGCACTGCCTGGCGCATCAATCGATCTGTCAGCACGATATCAGGCTTATTGGCGACAATAGCCCTATCCGTGATGACAGATCGATCCCAATAGAGCGTGGCACGACCATTTTCGAGAACTGGCACTGGTGAGTACTTATAGTATGGTACCTCAGATTCTACAAGCCCGTATCGAAGAGCAAGCTGCTGGTGAATAATTCTGGCTACGAGGTTATGTCTGTGCAAATACTCGCCGTTAGCCAGATGAGAACAACCGGAGATTATATGTCTGATAGACTCGCCGGGATGTCGGCATGCTCGACAGACATCAACCGTGCCGTCTCTCAGGATATATCTCCGGTAGTTGTTTGTCATCATGACTTCGTCGGCAATTGCACAGGCAAAACCTTCGGTTTCCCCAAAGAGGTCACCGAATCGTAGCCAGTTCACCGATGCGAGCTGATCCACATCAGACCCTGTCAAGGCTCGATAGAACCGCCCGTGGAGCTGCTTGCTCTTCCATACGTTTATGCGATCCTCGGTACTTAGCACTGCTGGTTTGCGCCAGTTCTCATTTGCCAAGGAGAGCGGCGTGAGGCCCTTGTCTACTGTCACAACATCACGATGCAATCCACACTCATTGTTAAGGAAATATTCCCTAAGTCTGCACACCTCGTGGTTGTGGAGATTTTTGGCATTTAAAAAGCCTCGACCTCCACGCTTCCGCGGAATGTACAGTCTCATAACAGATGAGCGTGGATGTAGCATACGATACGTTGTGAGCAGTAGGCGGACCCTCCTGTCCAAGGCGTCCAGTTCAGTCTGAGTCCACTTTAGTATGCCAAAGGAGTAGATGAGTAGAGGCATCACCCAGGCGTTGAAGGCGCGCGACTTATTTCCTCCTGACAAAAGACTTTTAAGTACTTTTGTCAGCCGGCTAAAGAATCGCTCCCTCACCGCCTGTTTGATGTCTCCATCCATAATACCCAATGACTGTGACATACCAAGGTATTTGTATGTTTCCGACTCCGAGAGAGTCTTGATATTATTATTATTATTATTTTGTACAAATATATTTTTTGTTTCGAAAATACAAGCAATTAATAGTTATTTATCACAAAATAAATCGATTTTTTACTAACTTTTCTTTTACAATTTTAAATTTCTTGTGTGTTATTAATGTTATTATGTGTAGATACGTATACACATTGAAACATGTTTTGTTGAACAGTTTTATCGATAACTTAATACTTTTTAAGTAATGTTCGATATACCGTTTTTATAAAAGAAAACCATTTTAAAATATATTTTTTTAATTTTGTTGTTATAATATGAAACTGCGATGATAAACTATTCGTTTTATTAAGAAAAAATGTATTAAAAATCGTGGAATCTTTTTCTGGGACATAAAATTCTAAGTCAAAAAAATCTGTATTTAGACACCCCTCCGCGTTCTTAAAAAAAACAAAACCTGCGGATAGTATCTAATTTGTAAGGACAGTGCGTCCGGAAAAGTTAAAATATGTACGTGTATGTGTACGTGTATTTCCAGCCTTAGGCTGCATGGTGATGATATCTGTGCGTGGCATCGCATCTTAGCATTTAAAAAGTATGGGGTTTACAATAGTTCATGTCAAAACTCAAAACTTTTGCCATTCCCTCCCTCCAATTTCTGTTGCAGAAGCGGTAAGTTTATTTGTGAAATAAATAATTTAGTAGGTTTATATATGTTTTAGTGTATAAATTGTGTCTATTTATCATAATAGTCATTGATTTTTTGATATAATAATTAATATAATTTTATATTATCCTATTGAAATGTGCTAACCATTTTATGGGATTTTTTTGGCATTGTAACAAGTTAACAACCAAGGTTTCAAAATGGCGGACTGAAAAATTTCATTCAATGGTTAAGTTAATATAGTTAGTATGCTGCCTACGTTATTCAGCCTGCTATAAACTCGTGTATTTACATAGGTAATAGGTAAGGTACCTATTTAGTAGAAAATTATTTAAAATATTTTTGTATTTATTAGGTACCTACCTATTTACTATAAGTACTACATTAAGAAAAATAGACGCTCAAACTTACTATTTCTTTTTTAATAAGATACGAACTTACCTACTATGTGTAGAATGTAGGTAATCCACGTAGGTGTAGGTACTTACTGTAAGTACCTGTATCTCTTTTCTATAGAAAAAGTTGTCTTACCTAAGTTGATATATGTTTTTTTAATATGTTCGTTTTTGCATCCTAATTTACATAAGTACCTACCTACCTACAGCTGCATTGTTTCGTCCTCACAGATATAGACTTACATCTAGGTCTGTGTTCGTCCTACTAGACACGATTTCGTAGTAGGTACGTCAGTCAATGGTCATAGTCACCCAAGGATGTCGATGACCGCGCGAAGTGTGGTAGGTAAAAGAAAAAAACTAAATCATCGTTTGGATCACAGATTTGGATATTGTTTTTCCACCAGTCATCTTTCTGGCGTTAGGTATCTACCTTACTTTCTTTGAAAATAAGTAGATAGGTTGGCCTTTTTACGAATAGTTTTCTTACTGGCTGCCATCTGAATTCAACCCATTTCGAAAATGCACTTATTTTTTAACAGAAAATTTAGAGTAGGTATGTACCTACTTATATAAGTTTTTTCTTGTATCCCTAATTCCTTTTATGTAGATAGATGAGGGAATGAAATATAATTATGAATGTATGAATTAGATAGATCGATAGACATTTTATTCACAAAAATTGCATCACATCCAAATAAACTTGCAAACTATAATCAATCCTAAAAAAAAAATTACATGCTCTATTATATTATAAATGTATGTGCTTCAGCAATGCAAAAATGTCTGCAGCGTAGTTAGCCTGTAAGGCAACACATTGGTTTTTCGTTTAACCTAAAAGTAAGTAGGTACGTAGGGGCTGATATTTCATATGAAACAATTGTTTGCTTAGGATACCTGTTTAGAAGTTAACCATGAAGAGAGAAGCCAGTGAAGGCAACTGTGCACTAGCAAGAAGTCGCACAATCCTCGGTGGGAGACGGTAGCGAGAGGTGAGGACTTATTTACTTTAATAAAATATTTGAGTCATTTTTACAAGCTTTTATGTAACTTACAATGTATCTTGTATGTACGTATATATGTGTGAATGTTTGTTTAAGTCAAATCTTGCAACTCAATTTCAATCAGTGAATTTAGCATACATAAGTCGGATGACAATATAATATGAAGTCAAATGAGCTGTCCTGAAAATGGAGCCGAAGATATTCTATTAAAAAACCATAACCTCATTGAATAGGACTCGTGTTGACGAGCACTTTATGGTAGAAGATGCCTAGATGCCTGATCACGGAGACGGAAGATGGTCGATGGAACTCATTAATAAAACGATGCAACTCTGTCGATTTTGGGCTTACTTATCTTATATCTTAAAACGAGCGATTCTTATATATTTATTTATTTATATATTTCTGTGATCTCGGAAACGGCTCTAATCTTATATCTTTAAACGAGCAATTCTTATATACTTATTTATTTATATATTTCTGTGATCTCGGAAACGGCTCTAACGATTTCGCTGAAATTTGGTATATGGGGGTTTTCGGGGATAAACAATCGATCTATATTAGTATTATGTTTGGGAAAACGCGTGTTTTCCGAGTTTTCATTCGTTTTTCTTTCCACGCAGAATATGGTCGCTAATTTCGTCGCGCCGACCGCCTTGTTTTTAGCTCAGCGATTAAGGATACCGACCGCTAGAAAGAGTGTTACGGGTTCGAATCTCACTCGGTGACTTACTTTTTTTTTTATATTCAAGTTTTTTTATATTTTTTACTTTGTATTATTTTTAGACGAGTTTAAAAAATGTAGTTAATGTTTGAGATGTAACCGAGCAAAGCTCGGTCACCCAGGTACTTTTGTCTTAAGTACCTAATTTGACCTAGGCAGCTTGTACAAAAAATTTAATTAAAAAAAATTGTTAAGCACTTACTAAAATTGTAGCATAAATTGTGGTTTCCGATTAAAATGCAATGTCGTATGCTAATTAATGTAAATCAGATATTATATCAATACAATATTATTGTAAAAAATAGCTGATCTGATGATAGAGCTGGAAGCCGGAGCCTTGTAATAAAACAACGTAACCCTATTGAGTTTGGGCTTATTACATTTGTTTTATTGTAACGCTTAACGTCACAACAAAAACTGGTTAATAAAATTAATTAAAAAAATATTACAGGCTTAGAAATATTCCGCTGCCACGGCAGCGGTTAGTTTATGCGACGGCGGCAGCGGCGCAGCGCCACGAACGAGTACGTGTGTAGGATTTTGTGTGCATTTATTCTTTCACACGATGACAAAATTCAACGTTCGTGGCGCGCCGCAGCGAAACATATGTGTAAATGCTCTTTCCAACTTATACAGGACAAAATTAGCGATGTACCTACCTAACATTAGCTATGTATATAGTTAATAAGTACTTAATTATACTATCGCAAGCTACTATAGCTTCACTATAATATCTTATCTTATACCTTTAAACGAGCAATTCTTGTATATTTATTTATATATATTTTTTATTTATAAATTTCTGTGATCTCGAAAACGGCTCTAACGATTTTGCTGAAAATTGGTATATGGGGGTCTTTGGGGGTAAACAATCGATCTAGATTAGTCTCATGTTTGGGAAAATGCGTGTTTTCGAGTTTTCATTCGTTTTTCTTTCCACGCAGAATATGGTCGCTAATTTCCTGGCGCCGGCCGCCATCCGCTTAGCTCAGTGGTTAAGGATGCTGACCGCTAGAAAGAGTGTTACGGGTTCGAATCCCACTCGGTGACTTACTTTTGTTTTTTTTAATGTTCAAGTTTATGAATAATTTTTTATTAAGCTATTGCATAGCTTCTATCGCGGGCCTTGAGCGCGGGGATCGAATCCAGAAATTCCGTAACGAAAAAACCTCACGCTCTCCCCACTCCGCCTACCATGTAGGTTGCCGCTTCGTCTCCGTCGTCCGTTTGCGACGTTGCCGTCCTTCCTTGTTTGCAATAGCTTTACCGCGGCAGTCCCCGAGTGCCACACGTCTTTTTTTTGTACTGTTTTTAGACAAGTTTAAAAAAATGTAGTTAATGTTTGAGATGTAACCGACCGAGCGAAGATCGGTCACCCAGGTACTATAATACTAAAGTAGGTACTAATTTTATGTAGTAGGTACCTATTTATTCTGTAGTAAAAATCAAAATCAATTAACATTACATATATGTAAATCTATGTCCAGCAGTGGACGTTATGCGGCTGAAATGATGATATGTAAATGTAGTTTTTTACCCGACTACGGCAAAGCCAAAAGGAGGGTTATGTGCTTCGCCGTTATGTTTGTATGTTCGTATATTGGGTGTTTATTTGTTCCTCGTATGACATTCATTAAACCTTAACAATTGAGGTATCGTTGGAAGCAACTCAGCTGTACGTAATGTACGTTAGCTTTAGACGTTATAGACTAAGAGGGGGCCGTGTGCAACCCTATCTCATCAAGTAGCAAAATGTGACATATGTAGGGAGTTGCATATTTTATTAATTGAAAAGATATGTCTTAATGTACAGGGTTGTCTGGGCCTAACCTGAAGCATTTTGTAAAGTCAGCAAAAAAAGTGATTATTTTTAAAAGTTCTGGAATAACCCACAGGTTTCTTGATATACTAACAAATGATAACTATTAGTAGTATTGACTATAAAAATCATAGCCGTCTGATACCTGGAACTTTGACTTTGGGCCCAATTTGTATTTTCTCCTCCTCAAGGTTGTTTATAATATAAACCAACATATGAACTGTCATTACATATTATCAACCTCATTCATCGTCACTGAACTCAATTCCACGTTGTTCTTGCATCACTCAATTTATTTTTTGAACATAAAACTCGGCCGACTAGGGAATCTCCAGGTATAGGGCCGGAAACCTAAATTAATTATTGAGAGGATGAATAGAACTATCGAATGGCAAAAATTTCATTTTGCTACTTGACGAGGATTTTTTTTTTAAATAACCTCCTTAAAGTCTATCGAATGTAAAGTAATAAAGGACTATCGAATGTACTATGTACCTAATTGTTACTCGATGAGATAAAAAAATTATCACTTTTTTGCTGACTACAAAATGCTCCAGGTTAGGCCCAGGCAATCCTGTACATTAAGACATATCTTTTTAATATGCAACACCCTATATATGTCACATTTTGTTACTGGAAGAGGTAGGGTTGCATTCAGCCCCCTCTTAGTCTATTACAATAAATTCAATATGGCGCCATCTATAGGCATAAAAGTAAATGACAATAATAAAGAACCATATCGTGTAGGGTATCAAATGAAAAGGCTTAATCAGCACATTGTATAAAATATACATAAAATATACAAAATTTACTGAAATTCTTTTAGGGGGGAATTCAGTCCATAATACTGAACAACTTTCATGAAGAAACTTGTAGAAATATATGAAAAATAATTTTCGACTTTTCATACAATCTCAAATCAGCTGACCGCGTAACTGGCATGGGAAGCCAAAAATTACTTTTCATTTCTCAATACGTGTTCCTTGGAGAAAGTTGTTCAGTATCATGGACTGGAATCACCCTTAAAATAGTTTCAGTATATTTTGTTAAACTTTGCTATACATTACTAGCAGTTTGTAGGTGAACGTACTTTTCAGCAAGAATCTTCTTGTAGTCGGGTTTTAGTTTTAACTATGTAGGTAAGTATATCGTTTGTAGGGTTCCGTAGTAAACAAGGAACCTTATAGTTTCTTCATGTCTGTCTGTCTGACTGTCAGTCCGCGATTTTACTCAGCAGCTATAAGTACTAGAGGGCTGTGATTTGGTATGGGTATGTGTGTTAATTAACCATGGGTAAATAATGGGATTTTGTCAAAAGATTACACAGAGTTGCGTCGTTTTAAAAAAATCTGGTGCCCAAATGCTGTATAACAAAGGCATCTACAACACTTTCATACTGTTTAGTTGACAAGTCAACTAGAAATATAATATGAATTCATTAATTAATATAAAAAGGATATAGTAAAAAACTTATGTGTTAATTACATATAATTAATTAAGTTCCTAACATTTTAATTTGATCTTCTATAATTTATTATGCGACTCTATTAGAAACAAATTGCAAAATTTTACAATCATCTATACTATCACATTAATAATATATTATTAGTAGGATAAACATTTACTATTCATTGTGGTGTTTATCTTTTTAAAGTTGACTACCTATTACAAACTACATAGCATTCTAAAATTCAAGTTTTTATTTTTTTTGTCGTTAGGTACTTGCAACCAATCCCACCGAAGATTCAAGGGTAATGGGGTACAATGTTTGGCTATGTCAACATGCGCGGCAGTTTATTCAGCAATAATTAATAGGAATCATTTAACTACAGTTGACATCGACACTGTCCTCTACAGTGGCGACTTACTTTATATAAGTCTTAGACCTCAAGATCAATTTTATACATACGATGAATCATTATTAGAACCAGAAGATTTGCCTACTGAATTTTATGTAGGGAACTATTTGGCAAATATCGAACCAATGGCAGATAGCTGGATAGCCAACGGACTTTTTCCAAAATTACCTGAAAATAATGAAACTAATGCATTAACGCAGCTTAAAATTATTTTAATAAACAACGTGTTCAATTCCATGCGTACTAACATGGATAGTTTTCTTTTTACGGGTCATGATAGAACCGTTTCTTTTTGGCAAGCAAATAATGTTTTTTATCTTTTTAATAGTCATGCTGTTGATGACACCAATACACACAGTTCTAATGATGAAGAAAACTTAGCACATTTATTTAGTAGTGAAACTATTGAAAATCTGTGCGAATTATTATTCGCTGGCCATGCTCACGACGGGAAAGAATTTAGTATAGCAAAAGTTACTTTAGTATCATTTTCAATACCTAACAATAATACATTGTCTATTGCTTTAAATGATTCAACAGAATCATTAATACAGTGCTTAAAAAACGATAGTAATGAAAAAATAATTACTCTAAAAACATGTGTATCAACAGCGTCAAACATAGATTCAATCAATCAAAGTGACGACCAAAATTCAACATCAGCTGTTACTGCCTCCGAAATTGTAGATTCAAATTCTGATTCCGATAGTGATTTAAATAAAATACAAAAACCTAAAAGAGGACGACCAATTAAAAAAAAACGGGGGCCAAAAAAGAAACTAGATAATCCACATTTAAACGCAGTAAAAAAATATAATGAAAAAAATCCGGAAAAACTCCGCAGTGCCCCTAAAACTTATTCACAAAAAAACCCGGAAATTCATCGCAAAAGTGTTAAAAAATATAATAAAAACAAACCTGAAGTTCATCGTGAAAGTGTACAAAAATACAACAAAAATAAACCAGAAATTAATCGTGAAAGTGTAAAAAAATACAACAAAAATAAACCGGAAGTAAATCGTGAAAGTGTTAAGACATACTCTGAAAAAAACCCTGATATTAATAAGAAATCAGTAGATAAATATAATACTACGAACCGGAATGTAAATAAAGAATTAAGATCCGCAAAACTAATCGGAGAAAGATTTAACAACGAGCTGAATGCCGTAAAAATATTCACATTAAAAAAACATAATTTATCAGAACCGGGTGTGTACGTTTGCAACGATTGTAAAGCTCGTCTTTTCCTTGAAGAAAAAAGTCGTTCACAATGGTGCTGCGGTCAAGGTAGGTATAACATTCAAAATTTTGAACCGTTAATCGAAGACTTTTACTCTGATAAACATTTTATAGAAAGAACGCGTGCATATAACAATTTATTTAGTTTTAGTGCATCGGGTACAACGGGCGACTATAAATTTGATAATAATCCTTTTTCATTTTATAAAATTCAAGGACGCACGTATCATCGCGTATTCGATTTAGGTTATTCTAAAACTACAAATAACATTGGTTTATACATTGACGATAGCGATGAACGTGAAAGACTTGCACGAGGATTACAACTAGATTCAAATATTACCAGATCAATTACTAACTTTTTGCATAATGTCAATCCGTATATCGAACATTTTAAACGATTAAGCCGTGAAGCATCAGATGATGCACATCTTGTTTTTGAACCTGTAACACGTCGGACCCACGGTAATGTTTTAGGAGATTTACCATCAGGACGGGAAGTAGCTGCTATTATTAATACAGAACAAGAAAGTTACGTCCCACGTTCTATTGCTATATGGAAAATTGGAGAAAGGAAACCTCATACAGTAGACATTTTACATCCGTTGTACGAATGTTTCCAATATCCATTATTATATCCCCATGGGAATCCAGGCTGGGAACTTAATATGCAAAATAAAAAAGATTTAAAACATATAACTCAACTTCAATACTATCGTTGTTTATTACTCTCCGAACCGCGATTTTCTTACTATGGTAAATTATCGGAAGAGTGGTTAGTTGATATGTATTGTAGAATGATAGATGAGAGACTTAGTTTTGTTGAAAAAGCGCAAAAAAAAGGACACGAACCAGTCACTTCGATCTGCGCCTCTAGAAGAATTACAAGACGAAACTATACAAGGAGAAGGCAACGTTGTACCTGGACGTGTTTATTTGTTTAACTCATTTACTGGTTTTCCTCGCTATATGAAAGTTAAATATATGGACTCTATAGCCTTAGTTAATAGATTAGGACCACCGACTTATTTTATAACTATGACATGTAATAAAAATTGGCCTGAAATTCAACAAAACTTAACAGGAGATGAAAAACCGAGTCCACAAATTTGTGCCAGAGTATTTCAATTAAAATTAGCACAGTTATTGCGGGATATTCGCTCTGGTTCTTGGTTCGGTAAATGTAAGTACATTATGCATGTCATAGAATTTCAAAAACGAGGTCTTCCCCATGCTCACATTTGTGTCAAAGTAGAAAACGAACCACAAACTAATATAGATATAGATAAATTTGTAAGAGCAGATATCCCAAGTGCAGAAGAAACCGGAGGTAGACTACGTAAAATAGTGCTAGACCATATGATTCATGGTCCATGTGGTCTATCTCATAGAACGGATCTCCTGTGTTGGGATAAAGAGAAACGAAAATGTTCAAAATATTTTCCAAAAAATGAAACCCCTGTCACTTATCATGATGATAGAGGTTTTATTCACTATCGTCGTGACAGTAAAAATGAAGGTACAATACAGTATCGTAAAAAAGATGTTACTGTAAATGATTTATGGGTCGTCCCTTATAACGCTGCTCTTCTCCTTAAGTATAATTGTCACATTAATGTAGAAGTATCTTCAGCACGTACAATTATAAAATATTTATTTAAATACATTACCAAGGGTCCTGATCAAGTACGTATTGCTGTTTTCGATGATAAAGATAAAAATAATGAAATAGTACAATATGTTTCCAAACGGTATGTAGGATCTTCTGACGCGGCGTGGCGGATTTTAAGTTTCGATGTAGTTGCTCGAGAACCAAATGTAAAAATGCTGGCTGTACACCTAGAAAATCGGCAAACAATATTTTTTAAACCGGGTAATGAATCCGAAGCCGCGGAACGGTCCGATTCGGAATTAATCACATATTTTAATCGGCCAAAAGGTGATGAATTCGATAACCTAACATATTTAGACTTTTACGAACAGTATATAGTTCATGCAAAATGTCCCAGTACAAAAAATGTCCCTAAAATAAAATTAAGTAACAATAAATATATTACAAAAAGACAAAGGGGAGAACTTGTCACGCGTTTGTTTTGGGTTGCGCCGAATAGAGGTGAACAATTTTTCTTGCGTTTATTGTTAAATTCGTTTCCATGTAGGAGTTACGAAGACCTTTACAATCTCGGTGGTCCTGGATGTAAAACATTTCAAGAAGCTGCTAAGGCTGTAGGTCTCGCGGACGATGATATAGAATATGAATTGGCTATGAAAGAAGCTTCTACATTCTATACAGGACCACGTTTACGTAGCTTTTTTGTTCTTTTAGCTGTAAACGGACTTCCAGTTTCATTACTATGGGATAAATTTAAAAATCAATTAAGCGAAGATTTAATACCAAAACACCCTAACGAAATTGATAAAGCATACACAATGTGTCTTCTTTTAATAGACCGACTATTACGAAAACACGGAACTTGTCTCGTGGAACAAGGTTTACCGGATACGCCCGATAACACTACAGAGTTAGGTCGTGAACGTATCGAATACAGCGTGGATCGTTTACAAAATTTTACCGCTGAATGGTTGCCACAACTCTCAGCGGATCAAAAAGTAGTTTTTAATTATATTGATCAATTACTAACAAATCAAAACTTTTACGAAAAAAATAACAATGCAATTTTTATTGACGGTCCCGCTGGTACGGGCAAAACATTACTATTAAAAGTCATTGCAGCACACATTCGCAGTAAACGCGGTATCGTTTTGTGTACAGCGAGCTCCGGTATTGCGGCGCAAAATTATGAAGGAGGCACTACTGCCCATAGCATGTTTCGTTTTCCAATAGATCTGGTTGATGATTTAGGATATTGGAACATCACCAATAAATCTCAACGAGCTCAGTTGATATATCACGCCGATGTAATTATTTATGACGAAGCCCCTATGGCTCATAAATATCTAATTCATTTACTTGATAGGTCGCTTCGTGACCTTATGCAAAATAATAAAAAATTTGGCGGTAAAATAATTATATTTGCAGGCGACTTTCGGCAAATTCCTCCTGTAGTAGTAAATGCTAAAACTGCCAATGATATAATTTGTTGCTCTGTTAAATCATCACCCCTTTGGCAACAATTGAAATCGTTTAAACTAACAACATCACAACGTTGTAACAATGATATAGACTTTTCTGAATTTCTTTTAAAATTAGGATCAAATAGCATTCCTCCACAATCAGTTCAGATAGGACGAACAAAACAAGATTTAATTGATTTATCACATTTAACATTTGTAACTGAATTAGATGACCTCATTAATTTTGTTTTCCCAATAGTAGTTTTAGATGAACCTG
Source organism: Acrobasis consociella (assembly GCA_963555685.1). Lineage (NCBI taxonomy): Eukaryota > Metazoa > Arthropoda > Insecta > Lepidoptera > Pyralidae > Acrobasis > Acrobasis consociella. Next base: position 11,906,348 of record OY743125.1, on the reverse strand, counting down.
ATGTGTGTGCTCATAGAGCTATTTTGACGACACACAATAATTGTGTTAGACAAATAAATTCAACCGTTTTAGATAAAGTACCGGGAGATCCAATTCATTTAAAATCTGTTGATTATGTAGCAAAAGATGATGTCTACCAAATATTTTTCAGTGCCGACACTTTAAATAAATTACAACCTAAAGGTCTCCCGGAACACAATTTAACTTTGAAAGAAGATTGTGTATGTATGGTTATGCGTAATCTAAGTTTCGCTGACGGTTTAGTAAACGGAACTAAAGTTATCGTAACACACGCGTCACCGCGATTAATAACAGTACGAAAACCGGGCGAATCTGTTAGTTATTTCATTCCACGTATATTATTCAAAGCACCTATAGAACACGGCAGCCCAATCGAAATGTATCGGCGTCAATTCCCGCTTCAAGTGTGCTATGCAATGACAATCCACAAAAGTCAAGGTCAAACTATTGGGAGGGTTGGTGTAGATTTAAGATCAGACGTATTTAGTCATGGCCAATTGTATGTAGCATTAGGGCGCGTTCGCGAGAAAGATCATATTAAAATTTTAATTGACAAAGATAAATGCGTCTCCGGTAAACCATTCGCAAATAATATAGTTTATACGCAATTAATATCGCAATAATTCTATAAATTACTTTTTACTCATAATTATTAGTTTTGTTTATTCGCGATTGTTCACCTCAGACAAAAACAGACTGACGCAATTCTTCTTTCAAAATTTGTAGGACACTTATGTTGACATAGTTAGACGGCGTGCTTTTTCTTTATTTTAAAAGAGAGTTTTTTATTTTGTAGTGTGTTAGGTCTTGTTGTGGAGCTTTTTTTTTTCAGTTACATGTCTTTGAAACGATGTATAGTTGTTTCGTGGTTGTTTGTGAGTGTATGTAATGTATAGATGATATGATAGAAAGTATTTGTCTGATTCAATTACGACATCATATATCATGTAATCAGAATTGTATCACATTTGGTAGAAATGTAACATCCATAGGCAATTGAGTGCTAATCGAAAACGGAGCACGCAATGGTTAGGGTAGGCAATGAAAAATCGGAATTCCTGAATAGGCACATGGAGATACAAATAGGGGCCCGAGTGGGTTAAGTTTAATTTGGTGATGAAATGTCTTCGATGAATTGTAAGACAACAGACCAATGACACTTGGGATGGTCAGTCCAGTGATCGGAGTAGGTAGATTGTTATGGGGTCAATGAACTGAAACGTACATATTAATATAGACATGCCTCCGGGATTTCAAGATTTTAAAATTTCCAAATCATTACAAGTATGATAAAGAATATATGAATATGAGCAAGAATTTTTCCTACTTTCAACATCATTAAAACCACGAAAGAAAAAAACCTAAAAAAAATGTTACATGGCAAAATTAGTATCGGACCTATTGGTGCCAAACTCACACAAATAAACCACTAATCAAATTTGCATTACATATAAATAACTAATTCGTTTAATCGGTCGTTTTCATTTATATCAGATAGTTTACCATAGATAATAATATATTTCAAAGAAGCAATAATAAACTTAAGTACGATAAACATTAGGTCTTAATATGCGTCAAAATATAATATGGGGATTGAGTGCAGTTGTATTTAATTATAACATGCACGCCACGTCTTTTTGTGACGTTATTTTTTACTCCGTGATATTAATGGTATAAGTGCATATAACATAAAATTTGCTTTGAAAAACAAAGCCAGATTTGTATTAAATTTAAATGGTGAAACAAAGAAACATGTTGGGGCTGTTTGCGCATCCTGAGCGCTAAGAATAAAATAAGTTCGAAGGAATGTAGTTTTTGAATAGATTATCGAAATTCATGATGTTCTCCCTAAATTTTTGAGAAATAGCATTCAATGTTCTCATCAAATTAGAAACGCAGAATTTACTCTCATTCCGTCGCTGGGCGGCGATACTCAGTGCTAAGCATGGTCCTCAAGCAATATGCTAGGTCACTGTCTGGCCTGCGATGCGATGGGATGTGATATTTTAGTAGAAAACAAGTTTCGCTTAGATAGCTTTCGTTTAGATTTTTCAGATAAAAGCAGTCGCCTTAGGTAGCATTTGTTCAAATAGCTGTTATCAATTATCATATATAGAAGACTTAATAAAATAGACAATATTGGAAAAAGCAAAGTACTTGTTTGCTTACTAGAACAAGACTTCATAATTAAACAAGACATTATAACATAATTTCTTCACTAATATTATGCATCATTTCTAGCACAAGAATATTTATTTATTTGAATAGTTTAAATGCTGTTCATTTATAGATCAATATGAGATGAATCTTAACATGAATTGTACATAAACTAATGATTACGTTTTGCTGGATTTTCTTTTTCTTATTAAGATTATTGAAATCTATTCTAGATAAATCGATATAGACGAAAAAATAAAAAGTTAGAAATCTGCTTTTTTAACTGGATGTGTGAGGCGCGGCAACCTTGTGCAGGTACCAGATGCCGTGCTTCGCACCCCACATTTTTAGTGAACATAAATTTGGAAAAAACTTACCTTTTCAAAATTATTCATATTTTAATTATATAATATATATAAACTGTTAAAACTTGAAATTCAGAGAAAATCGTTTCCGACTAAATTAGAGTGTGAATTAAAAAAAAAACAATGTAAGTGACTAATTTGTGGCATGGCAAAACTTATGGAAAGAAACATAACAAGAGAGAAGGAAAGAATGCAAGAGATAAACATATTGTGCCGACTGCAAATAAAACAATCACAAATAATAACATTGACCCTTAGTACGAACGAAAATCAATCACTAAATAAACACGATAGATTCAATTTGTTGTGATTTTCAATCATATCAAAAAAAGACTATTTAAATTTTTTTTTGAATTTTTAAGTAGTTCAGACTCATTATGTATTCTTTATTGAAGCCATTGAGACAAAATAGCTACTTTCTTAAACATTTCTTGTATACCTATTGTAATCACTAAAGTAAATACTTAATTGCTAAAGTTGACGTTTTCGAAAATGAAAATTTCGATCTTTTAATGTTATTAACAGAATTCCAACACAATACTAAATCTAAAATGAAGTATAAAACTGTCCATAAAACCTCTCGATCTTTTCCAGAACTCCTTTCTTTGTCGACACCACCACGCCACCATACTCCGACATGAGCTTTATTAATCGGCTCTGCCCAACCGACACAGCTCTTGCAAACGTTTGTAGCCTCTGTTCTGCTCGATCATTTCCTTAATTTAAGTATTAAAGAAACAGCTATCGTGTCGCAAGGACTATTACAAACGTTTGTAGAGCTGTCAATATGATTCAGCATATTCGGAAGTTTATAGTGGCTTGGATCGTCGCTTGTCCATTAATTGTATGTATCTGAATATTGAAGTCTAAATTTGGAACATAAATTAGATATTTTTAATCCCACCGCTTTGACAGCTTTTTAAAGCACTCTGTTCACCACGCCACTGTATTTTTAAGCTGTTTAAAGGCCATCCTAATCCGGTACAGGCTGATGTCCAAGATATCTTTGGTATAGTGTTGGGTCAGTTAGCTCTTGGGTCTTTAGCCATTGGTCCACTAGGTTGTACAAAGTATATAACTGTCCATAAAATCTCTCGATCTTTTCCAGAACTCCTTTGTTTGTCGATACCACGCCACCATACTCCGACATGAGCTTCATCAATCGGCTCTGCCCAACGGACACAGCTCTTGCAAACGTTTGTAGCCTCTGTTCTGCTCGATCATTTCCTTAATTTAAGTATTAAAGAAACAGCTATCGTGTCGCAAGGACTTTTACATACGTTTGTTGAGCTGTCAATATGATTAAGCATATTCGGAAGAGTATAGTGGCTTGGATCGTCGCTTTTCCATTAATTGTATGTATCTGAACAGAGAGTGTATTTTCATTTGGAACAGAACTTAGATATTTTCAATTCCACCGCTTTGACTGCTTTTTAAAGCCCTATGTTCACCACGCCACTGTATTTTTAAGCTGTTTGAAGGCCTTACTAATCCGGTACAGGCTGATGTCCAAGATATCTTTGGTATAGTGTCGAGTCAGTTAGCTCTTGGGTCTTTAGCCATTTGTCCGCTGGGTTGTACAAATGAAGTATATAACTGTCCATAAAACCTCTCGATCTTTTCCAGAACTCCTTTCTTTGTCGACACCACGCCACCATCCTCCATCATCAGCTTTGCCCAACCGACATAGCAATCGGCTTTAGCCATTTGCCCGCGGGGTTGAGAAATAGGTATACTGCTATCCATAAAACCTTTCGATCTCTGCCAGAACCCCTTCCTTTGTCAACACCACGCCACCATCCTCCGCCATGATCTTCATACACGGCTTTGCCCAACCGACATAACTCTTGCGAACATTTGGCGCCTTTGTTTTGCTTTATCGTCTCCTTAATACATAGTATTAAATGAGTGAATGTCACGTCGTAAGGATTTTTGTATATGTAGTTGAACTGCCGACATGATTTAGCATCTTTGGAAGTTTATGGTGGCTTCTTTTCCATCACAAGTATGTATCTCAACAGAGAGTGAAGTTTTCATTTTGAACGGAACCTATACATCTTCAATCCCACTGCCTTGACAACTTCTAAAATAGTATGATTAAGACCAGGTACAGGCTGTTGTCCGAGATATCTTCAATAATTGTCGGGTCAGTTAAACTAATGGGTCTCTTAAGCCATTTGTTCGCTATCAACACCACGCCACCATTTCCCGTTTCAGATTCATCAATCGGCTTTTCCCAACCGACATAGATCATGCGAAATGATTGGCTGCATTGGTAACGGAATATTATATTAATATTTTGAGTTATAGTTGCAAAACTTTGTATCATTAGAAATATTACAAATTCAGAATTTTAATTTGTAAAATGAAAATTCTGTAAACGTTAGCCGTTTTATAGTTGAATATTTTTGAAAACAGATTTTATGATTTATCGAATTTCATATCCATCAGAAATTTTCAAATTACAATCATAAAAATAAAGAAGGCGCTCCCTACTAATACATAAATATGATAATTAGATCAATTTTAATTTTCTAAATTTTTATTATACCGATTTTTAGAATTACCAAAGAATAGATTATTTAGTTAACAATTTTTAAATTACTTACTAAACTAATTACAGAAGAAAAAAACATTTATTTTATTGATTGCAAAAGGTACAAAAGAAATTCTCAAGTAGCTAACTTGTCTTAATAACTTCTTCGAAGAAGACATAGGCACAGTTAAAATGTCTGAAGAATGAACTATAACAAGAAAAAAAAACAAGGGTTTTATAATATAATAGATAGAATATTTTGGACTCAATTATTGGAATTAAATAATTGACAAATACCGTAAGAAAGATGCTTTATGTATATTTCATTGGCATTACTTTCGTATAAATTTTCTTTAATTGATTTATAAAGTTATTTAAAAAATACTGGTACCTTTTCGTATTGAATTGTTTTAAGATATGCGACCAATAATTATTGTTGATATTGATGATGATAATGATTAGCAAAATAAACAAAGGAAATTATAATGTCACATACTCACCATTTTTGAATATTTTTTATACAATTAAATAAGTAAACAAATGAAAAATAACCTAACAATAAATTTCACAGAGATAATAGTAGTTTGTCGTTGCCTTGTATAATACACCCAAAATTACATTACGAACACATCGTTACATTTTTATGTTTCCAAACATAATTAACAAATATATGTAAAACATATTTTTCTGTAAAATTTTCAAAAGTTATAAGTCATCAGTACATCAATCAAATAAATAAGTTAGTTTGTGTTAATTAATTCAGTAACAAATGGAACAATTATCCTTTATATTATCGCCAGAGAACAGTCCCACAATAAAAAAAAACGCGACTCACGAATCGCAGGGGACCAGTATCCTGGCTAATATATGCAACACGTGCTAATACATAAGGTGCGTTATATTTACTGACTAACCAAACACAAATAATAACTTATTTATTTCATAAAAAATATATATGATACCGGCGCACTGAGGCTCTGGTCTCGCGCTACGAACCACAAGACACGGGTCTTGGGAGAGGGCACGGGCCAATAGCGATGGGTCTCAGGTCTTGTGTTACGGACCATCGTTCATACAGACATCGGTCTCAAATGGCACGAAACACAGACAAAAGCCAATGAAGCTCAGGTCTCGAGCTACCGAGTGACAAGACTCGGGTCTTGCACCAGGGCACGGGCCTGCAATGGAAGGCTTCAGATCACGAGTCACGTATTACGGGACACCGGTCTTGTGGCACGGGACACGTTCATGAAACTGTAAAAACCCATTTACACACAGCAAGTTTCTTGCCTAATCAGGTTTAATGCAATTAATTCAAACAATAAATTTGTATGATAGACGTTTTGTTTAGATCATGCAAGTTATCTAATGTTTTAATTTAATTGTATGCAACAGGCAAAAAATGAGCCTTAACCCTTACTATTGTCAATTCAATTACCAGTTTTGTAACATAAAAATGAAATAATTTTGTTTACATTTCGGTAAAAGGTATACTTTTAAAACCTTATATTTAAAATTAATAACCAAAACTACAAACTACTTTATTTTTTTAAGGAACAAACTGAATTCTGCTCTCATTTTATTAACTATAGGATTTGTAACAGTAATTCTGATAATTAGTTTTTCCCTTATTCTGTACATTTAATGAGTTTAAAAATAAAATAGTTTTTTATTTATTAGTAATGCCATGACCGTTTACTTACTTAATCATAATAAAAAATATATCATTACATTAAATATATTAAATTATATATAAGGTCAAAATAAAAACTGAAAGTATTTTAAGGGTGAATTCAGTCCGTGGTAGTGAACAACTTTCCCCAAGGAACATATGTTGAAATATAAAACATACTTTTTGGCTTTCCATACAAAATGAGATCAGTTGCTGCTTGGTCAACTTGTATGGTAGGCAAAAAATTACTTTTTTATTTCGATACGAGTTCCTTGGGGAAAGTTGTTCACTATTACGGACTAAATTCATCCTTAAAATAGTTTCAATATATTTTGTTACACCTTATATATTACACCTTTTGATTTTTTATTACGAATATTTACCATTATTATATTCAAATTGAGGATATTTCAAATTTTCATTTCGTACCCGTTATAATCCTTAAGTATATATCATAAAATTTTAACAATTTACATATCTAATTTGTTCTTCAATTATATTGAACTCAAATTTTGTTTTTGTTTTCTTGGTCACCTTTGTAAGAATAATCAAATAATAAAAATGAAAATGTTAACATTTAAACATAGTTAATTAAACGAAAAATTTTCTATGATTGATTATCACAACTTATTATTTCTTACGTTTCACTTCAACGACTGATTTTTCTACTTCATGGTCAAGTTATTATTAGTAATCGGAGAAAGTAAATTGATTTTATGAACTGTCATAGGACAAAAAATCACAACATGGTCAAGCCTTTATCCCAGGATCGTGTTTCTGATTCACTTTTCCCAATTTATTTGTAGTCGGCGCAGTATGTCCACTGTCTATCTCTTGCATTCTTTTCTGTCTCTTTTGCTACGTTTCTTTTCTTTATTTTGCAATGCCATAGCTTTTTTGTGCTAATTTAACCGGAGGCGATTTTTTCTGGATTTAAAGTTTTAATAATTTTTATTTAAAAATTGACAATTTCGAAAAGGAATGTTTTTTTCAGATTTATGTTTCCAATAAAGTCGGGGTGCGAAGCACATCCGACGCTGAAACAAGGTTACCGTGCCTCGCTTCCCAAATCAATAAAACAGATTTCTCACTTTTTCTTTTATTCGTCTATATGGATGATTTTTTTATCAGAAAAATCTAAACAAAATCCAAAACTTGTTTTCTACTAGAATATCACGTCACATCCCATCGCAGAGCAGTCAGTAAAGCAGGCATAAAAGCCGAGGACCATGCCTAGCACTGGGCCGCCGCCCCGCGATAGAACGAGAGTAAAATCTGAGTTATAACTCGATGAAAATATCGTATATCGTTTCTCAAAAACTTAGGGGAACAACATGAATTTCGACAATGTATGTAAAATTATATTCCTACTCACACATTTTTATTTCAAATACTTTAAGAAATAATAATTAATTGAAATATTTTGGCAATTTATTTGTGAATTCAGCTTGTCATCTCCTGTTAAGTTTTATAAAATTTTGTATTATGGGTCCCCCGACCCTAGACCAAAATACAACTTTCCATACAAACGTAGTCTACGTTTTATTTCAAAACGACATGTCCGATTTGGGCAAAATTTTGTAATTTCAAAGATATTGCAATTATCTTGGTTTATATTTAGTTTCCGACAGTAAAAATATGAACTTGAAATAGAATATAGTGTTTTATATCATTTTTGACCATTAGTATGGGAAACTTCTAAATCGTTATATTTTCTTTCCAGTTCATAATTTTACTATAGGAAACCCAATATAACCCTAGATAATTGCAATTTCTTTACAATTACCAATTTTTACCGGAATCTGACATGTGGTTTCAAAATTAAACGTGTACTACGTTTGTATGGAGAAGTCTAGGGTCGCCGGACTCTTAAGTCAGCGGTCAAGTAAGTCAATAGAATCCACATATATATAACCTTCATATAGCGAGGACCACCTATAAATGAGTTGAACCATAAACACATCGAGATACAATGTTATCTCCTCTTAGTATAGTCCGTTCGTTCGTTCTTGGTATAGTATCGTCTTGTAATTGTTTAAGAGGCGCAGATCGAAGTGACTGGTTTATGCCCTTTTTTGTGCATTTTCAGCAAAGGCTACGCCCAAAGTTGCTTGCTTGGCGTATACCCGCCTACTTAAATTTTATGCAAATCTGACTTTATTAAAGCAAATTTGGTGCTATATGCACTTATACAGTTAAAAAATGATGTTAAAAGTGTGAAAAAATTCTTCCTCATATCGATACATTCTTCATCTTACATATAACAATTTTGAAATATCAGAAAAAAAAAATTTTACAATCCCGGAAGCCCGGAGACTTGTCTATATTAATTTAAGTATAAGTTTCAATTCATTGACCCCAAAACACTACCTACTCCAATCACTGGTTTATTATCCTTTGTGGCTGGTCTTTTGTCTTACAATTTGTCGACACATGATTCACCTTATTATTCTTAACCCACTCTTTTCCCCCTTTTTGTTTCTCCGTCTGTCATTCGGTAATTCCGATTTTCATCTCCTGCTCTCGCCATTGTAATAAGCTTTTGTTTTCAGTTAGTGTTCAAGGGTTTATGGTATTTTCTATCATTTGCGTTACAGTTTTGTGCACATGTTGTATGATGTTTTAATTGATTCATTCATCTATCTTTCTGTTGTGTTGTCTATATATTGCATACATTTATAAATGACTCCGGCGTGACTGTACATTGTTTTAACGTGCATGTAACTGTCTTTTTTTTTCTCTCCATTTTTTTTTATATTGAATTGGGCTTCGGTTTTTTTTTTCATTATTTTTTCGTAATATTGAATAGTAATATATTTTTTTAGAATATTCATGTAATTTTTTTTTTCAAAATTCCCTTTTGGCACATTTTCCAAATTCCTTTTCACACTTTTTCAAAATCACTTTTCAACACATTTTCGAAATTCCTTTCGGCTCTTTTTTCAAAATTTTTAGTTTATTTTAATTTCAAAGCCCCTTTTTTTATTTTTATTATTTTTTTTTACTTTTCATGTTCCGTTTTGCTTCATCATTAACTACGCGTATTAGTTCCTTTTCGGCTTACAAATTTTTCATTTCATTTCCAACGGTTTAGTATTTCCAAATTATTAGGTGGTATAGGACTAGCTTTCTTTTGTTTTTTTTTAACTCTCTTTTCATTATTTTTTTATTTTTTTTTTATTCATATTCACTGTCATTTATCATTCACATTGTTCATCAAACATCTTCCATCCTCATTTTGTATTTATATTTGTATATATATTAATAATATTTTTTTTTGCAGCTTCCTGATTTCCAGCTTCTTTTTTTCAGCTTCTTTATTTTCAATTCAGGTATGTACTTTTTTAACAATTTAAAAAAAAATTGGTTGTTAAATTACCATACTAACAGAAATAGATCAAAACCGCCGTATGTAACATATGAACTTTGATATAATTATATAACAAAGTTTATTACACAAGCGGGACAAATACTTATGTAATAAATATGTTAATAAAAAACTAACATTAAAACATTTTTTTTTACAACTGTACCTAAAGACTCTCATAGAGTGTCTAAAACAGTTCCTTTCGGAACTACAAAATCTCATGTTTCTTTGATAATACGTCAATACATCGAGAAAAACAAAATAATTTTTTTATATATATGCGTTTGTTTTATTTTACCTTCCTTTTAAAGATCCGAAGTCCGTAGACAGAACGCCATAGTTTCGGTATGTTCAACTGTCAGTCAACAACTTAGTTTAAAGACTGTTACGAGTAGGTAATTTTTTGCATGGTCTTTTTTTAACAAGCTTTTATTAAACTTGCAATGTATCTTTCTTGTATATATGTATGAATGTTTATTTAGGTCAAATCTTGCAACTTAATTTTCAACGAATTATCCTCAACCGATTTAGCTGAAATTTTGTACACTTGTGTAAATCGGATGACAATACAATGATATAGCCAATGAGCTGTTCTGGTGACGAAACCGGGAGATATTCGACGGATCTAAGTTATAAAACAACGTTACCTCATTCAGTTAAGGACTCGTTTGTTTTGTCTTGACAGGCACTTTATGGTACACAATGTCTAGGGTCTGCTCATAGCAAGTACTTTGGCCTCACAATGAAAGCTTGCACAAAAAATGATTAAGAAATAAACTTATTTTCGTCGTCTATTAGCAGATGAACCCCATGGTACTGAAATATCGTTAGACAAGTCTTAAAACCATTAAAGCTTTGTAAACACTACCTTTTAATATAGTATGCCGTTCTCGACATTTTTTTGAAATTTCCCAGATGGCCGTCATTAGCCATATAGCATCCGATTTGACTGAAAATCAGTAAGCAAGGATTTTTTGGTTACAAAAGAAGAATTCGTTTATAATGTCCTACTTCATCCTAATGGTCTAAATTTTTTCTGCATTGGGGAAAAGTACCCCGCGATACTCGAAACTGCAATTAGATTTTGGATCCAAGATGGCCGCCCCCACACATATTTTGATGTTTCCTTTACTGACTGCAATTTTTATTTTCTGAATTGGAAACATATTTTAGCCTGTCTCAACAGCCGCACGAAAAACCGCGGGCTGCTTGCAGCCCGCGCAGCGCCCGAAAAGCTAGTTATATTATAATATATAAACCTACATTACCACTGACTGACTGACTGACTCATTGACATAGTTGTTTGCCCTGTTGCGGGGTTGGTGGGGTTTAAGTTGATGTGCGGTCGTATAGAGGGTGCTAAATGGAGTACCAGAAAAATCTGACATATGAAGATTTGCAGAAACCTGATGTGGAAGGGGTACGGCCTGCGAAAACGGTTAGGGTTAGGTGTGTGATTTTTTTTCTAAAATGTAGAAGGTTGTAAGCAATTTGACGACAGTCATTTGTTTTTTAATTTTTAAAAAAATCCAAGATGGCCGCCATACAAGGACAATTTTCCTCCATACAAACTTACCCATTTTCTGAACTGGAAACATATCTTAGCCAACCTCAACAGCCCCACGATGAACCGCGGGCTGCTTGCAGCCCGCGCAGCGCCCGAAAAGCTAGTTATAATATATAAACCTACATTACCACTAACTCACTCACTGATTGACATAGTTGTTTGCGCTGTTGCGGGGTCGGCGGGGTTTAAGTTGATGTGTGGTCGTATAGAGGGTGCTCCATTGAGTACCATAAAAATCTGACATTTGAGGATCAGCAGCAACCTGATGTGGAAGGGGTACGGCCTGCGAAGACGGTTGGGGTTGGGGGCGTGATTTTTTTTCCAAAATGTAGGGGATTGCAAGCAATTTGACGACCGTCATTTGTTTTTTAATTTTTTAAAAAATTCAAGATGGCCGCCATACAAGGACAATTTCTCCCCATACAAACTTACCCATTTTCTGAACTGGAAACATATTTTAGCCTACCTCAACAGCCGTATCATAGACCGCGGGCTGCTTACAGCCCGCGCAGCGCCCGAAATGCTAGTTATATTATATATAGCTACACTTACCACTGACTCATTCACTGATTGACATAGTTGTTTGACCGGTTGCCAAATAGTAGGGTATAGAGGGTGCTCCAGTGAGTACCAGAAAAATCTGACATTTGAGGATCTGCAGAAACCTGATGTGGAAGGCGTACGGCCTGCAAAAACGGTTAGGGTTAGGGGTGTGATTTTTTTTCCAAAATGTAGGGGGTTGTAAGCAATTTGACGACCGTCATTTGTTTTTAAATTTTTTTCAAAATTCAAGATGGCCGCCATACAAGGACAATTTTCCTCCATACAAATTTACCCATTTTCTGAACTGGAAACATATTTTAGCAAACCTCAACAGCCGCACGAAAGACCGCGGGCTGCTTGCAGCCCGCGCAGCGCCCGAAAAGCTAGTTATATTATAATATATATAAATATATAAACCTACAATACCACTGACTGACTCACTGATTGACATAGTTGTTTGCCCTGTTGCGGGGTTGGTGGGGTTTAGGTTGATGTGTGGTCGTATAGAGGGTGCTCCAGTAAGTACCAGAAAAATCTGACATTTGAGGATTTGCAGAAACCTGATCTAGAAGGGGTATGGCCTGCAAAAACGGTTAAGGTTAGGGGCGTGATTTTTTTTCCATAATGTAGAAGATTATAAGCAATTTGACGACCGTCTTTTGTTTTTTGATTTTCTTCAAAATCCAAGATGGCCGCCATGCATGGACAATTTCTCTCCATACAACGTTACCCATTTTCTGAACTGAAAAAATATTTTAGCCTATCTCAACAGCCGCACGAAAGACCGCGGGCTGCTTGCAGCCCGCGCAGCGCCCGAAAAGCTAGTTATATTATAATATATAAACCTACATTACCACTGACTGACTGATTCATTGACATAGTTGTTTGCCCTGTTGCGGGGTGGGAGGGGTTTTGGTTGATGTATGGTCGTATAGAGGGTGCTAAATGGAGTACCAGAAAAATCTGACATTTGAGGATTTGCAGAAACCTGATGTGGAAGGGGTACGGCCTGCGAAAACGGTTAGGGTTAGGGGCGTGATTTTTTTTCCAACATGTAGGAGGTTGCAAGCAATTTGACGAGCGTCATTTGTTTTTTTAATTTTTTCAAAATCCAAGATGGCCGCCATACATGGACAATTTGCCGCCATACAAACTTACCCATTTTCTGAACTGGAAACATATCTTAGCCTACCTCAACAGCCCCACGATGAACCGCGGGCTGCTTGCAGCCCGCGCAGCGCCCGAAAAGCTAGTTATAATATATAAACCTACAATACCACTGACTGACTCACTGATTGACATAGTTGTTTGCCCTGTTGCGGGGTTGGTGGGGTTTAGTTTGATGTGCGGTCGTATAGAGGGTGCTCCAGTGAGTACCAGAAAAATCTGACATTTGAGGATTTGCGGAAACCTGATGTGGAAGGGGTACGGCCTGCAAAGACGGTTGGGGTTGGAGGCGTGATTTTTTTTCCGAAATGTAGGGGGTTGTGAGCAATTTGACGAACGTCATTTGTTTTTTGATTTTTTTCAAAATCCAAGATGGCCGCCATACATGGACAATTTCCCTCCAAACAACCTTACCCATTTTCTGAACTGGAAACATATCTTAGCCTATCTCCGACTCTCCTAGCCTATATCTTAGCCTAACAGCCGCACGATAAACCGCGGGCTGCTTGCAGCCCGCGCAGCGCCCGAAAAGCTAGTTATATTATAATACTAGCTGTTGCCCGCGACTTCGTCAGCGTGGACTTTAGTTTATAAGAATCGTTATTTTGATATTTATAATAAAACCGGTCAAGTGCATATCAGGTCACGCGCAGTGAAGTGTTCCGTAGTTGTGAATTTCGACTTAGAATTAAAACTAAAGATTTTATCATCATCTCAGCCCTTCTTCCGTCCACTGCTGAGCATAGACATGTCTTCGTCGACACATCTCGGTCCTGTGCTGCTCACATCCAGGTGTAACCCGCGACTTTGATTATTTCGTCAACCCATCGCATGGGCTCCGTCAGGCCAGTTGCCCTGCCTAGTGTTACTGTAAATTCATGACCGTTGCCAAATTGCAGCTTCTTGGTACTAATTATCTCTAAGTAAAACCACGGACAGAGAGACAGACAGAAATGGCGAAACTATAAGGGTTCCTTGTTTACTACGATCACACATTATCTCTAGTCACAGTCTAAGTCGATCGGAATTTTGACTATTAATATCGTTTTTTGCCAGATATTTCGACGGCCCTTCTGCCATCATGGTTCTGCCAGCATGGACTGTAAACTACATGTAAACTTACACTGTTACCGAATGTTACTGCTACGCCGTGGGTCTCTCTAATACGAAATACTTATGAAATACGTAGTGACTTTGCTAATATTTCATTCATCTTCCGTCTTTTGGCGTCAGTTTCCACATCACTAATCTGCTGTAAGCTCTCTGCAGCGAACTGCTGCCACCGTCTATAAGTATCACCCCCTCTCCTCCGCCCTCCCGATGTGGCGGTGCAATGGTAAGCCTTGTCAAACATGTCTTTCGCTAAGCGGGAGATGAAAGTCGAGAAATAAGCATTTCTACTTAAAGTCCCGACGGATGACGGCGTTCCTCAAGTAACCTTAAACATAGGTTTTCTTAAGATCGCCTTAATCATGAGCCGCGTCCGTAGCTGGAAGCGAGAGGAAAGTACTGGATAGACCTTCCCCCGGGCCATTTTCACTATCGTCACCATTCTATTGATGAGGACTTTCAAGCTGAGGCATCTGCCAAACTTTAGATACCTCCAGGTATTTGACGTGCCAGTGTCTCGGCACATTTTACCAGTAGAGATTCAAGGATGGTAGGAAGTTGGTGGTAGTGTTCTCTGAGATCAATGTCTGCCTAGTATTCACTAAGAACCTCCGTTTGAAGAGTTTCTCGGGTAGGGCGTCCTATACGGCTGTTTAGAGGTTTGGAGAACTGGAAAATGACCATGATCTTTCGTTCCTCAGGGAAGGAGGTAGGCGAGAGGCACAATACTAAGTAGTCTTGGTATGGGTGTTCCACACATTTTTATTGCAGTGCCTAACCTAAATTTAACCTAACCTTTTTTCCCTAACCTTTCTTCTTACGTGAGGAAAAGGTGCCTTTTGGCCACAGGAAATCGGACGGTTATGGCTCTCACCCACAAAAAAACTCATGGTGACATAACGGCGTTACCGCTTTTGCCAAGGCCGTGTGATAAATCTTGCTCCAAAGACCTGGTATACGGCGACCGCTTATCAGCGGCTTCGGCTAAGCTCATTCGAGGTACTCTCTCAGTTATCGAGAGGAGTCTGAGTGGCCTGCGCGGTGGTACATCGGCCTTCAATTTTATCCGCTAGGGTAAAGACGCGTGTTGACACAAATGCTCCTTTCAACCTAGAGGACCGTATTTGTCGAGCGACGGAATCGCGTTCCCATCGCCCGACTGGCCCACGTCATGGAGGCAGCAGTTGCGCCTCTTTTGCGCGGGAAAAATCCGTTCGGACACCTTGCCAGTAACGGGAGACCGGTATGGTTATGTGGCGTTTACCACTAAAAACTCCGCGGTGTCACCTCTCAGCCACTCTGGGCCAGCCCCGGCGCGGCGACCGCTATGGCGGTCCGTGACTCGCTCACTGCACCCTATGCTTTAGTCAGAGGACATCCCCTGCGCCTAACCTAATACTTCCTATTTTGATTCCTTTTTCCATTTTCGCGCCCACAATCATGCTAAAAATGGCCGTTTCATGGCGTTGGGTCTTGCGGCCCTAGATTCTGTGTATTTTTAACAGCGCCATCTATCGGTGACCAAAAAAAAACTAATAAAAACACTCCGAAAAAATCAAAATAGTAAATTTTAGGGTTCCGTATTCCGTACCCGAAGGCTAAAATCGGGACCCTGTTACTAAGACTCCGCTGTGCGTCCTTCCGTCCGTCTGCCTGTCTGTCACCAGGCTGTTTCTCATGAACCGTGATAGCTACACAGTTGAAATTTTCATAGATAATGTATTTCTCTTGCCGATATAACAACTAAAAATAGAGTAAAATAAATATTTAATTGAGGCTCCCGTACAACAAACGTGATTTTTTATAGATAACGGGACGGAGCCCTTTGTGCGCGAGCCCGACTCTCACTTGGCCGGTTATTAACTTTATTATTTTATAAAAACCGTAATATAAATTGACAAAAGTTTTAGCCAATGCTACTGTACAGTTTATTTCATAGCAAATTTTCTTTAAATTGATATAACTTTTTTATTTATCAACGGATTTCAATGAAACAACGACTACATTTTAAGTGAAACTTATTTAAATACATAAATGAAAATCGCAACCGAAGTTGTTCAGCCGTTTCTGAGATTAGCGTCAACAAACACAGTTTTTCGAACAAAAATGTTTGACGTGATTCTTTAAAACTGATATAACTTTTTTCATTTATGAACGGATTTAAATAAAACAAACAATAAATTTTAAGTGAAACTTATCACAATATTTCAATGAAAACCGCAAACGAAACGGTTCAGCCGTTTCTCAGATTAGCGTGCACAAACGCACAGACAAACAGACAAACCGACAAACAGACAAAAATTTTAAAAATCATTGTTTTGTGTTCTATTGCGTTGGTAAAAGCCCCCAAAAATATTTTTACTCATTTATCTTCCATGTACAGACAGCGATCGGTAAGGATTTTATTATATGTATTGATGATATAAACCTACATTACCACTCACTCACTGACTGACTCATTGAGATAGTTGTTTGCCCTGTTGCGGGGTTGGTAGGATTTAGGTTGATGTGTGGTTGTATAGAGGGTGCCAAATGGAGTACCAGAAAAATCTGACATTTGAGAATCTGCAGAAACCTGATGTGGAAGGGGTACGGCCTGCAAAAACGGTTGAGGTAAGGGGTGTGATTTTTTTTCCAAAATGTAGGGGGTTGTAAGCAATTTGACGAACGTCATTTTTTATTTTTTATTTTTCAAAATTCAAGATGGCTGCCATACAACGACAATTGTCCTCCATACAAACTTACCAATTTTCTGAACTGGAAACATATCTTAGCCTATCTCAACAGCCCCACGATGAACCGCGGGCTGCTTGCAGCCCGCGCAGCGCCCGAAAAGCTAGTTATATTATTATATTATATATAGCTACACTTACCACTGACTGACTGATTGACATAATTGTTTGACCTGTTCCCGACTGACAGGTGTCACAAATGTTATACCATCGTGTACAGGGTGTTTTGAAACCAACTAGAAAAATCCGAAAAGTTGAAGATCACCAGATCCTGATGTGGAAGGGGTACGGCCTGCGAAAACGGTTGGGGTTAGGGGTGTGATTTTTTTTCCAAAATGTAGGGGGTTGTAAGCAATTTGACGACTGCCATTTGTTTTTTGATTTTTTCCAAAATCCAAGATGGCCGCCATACAAGGGCAATTCCCCTCCATATAAATTTCATACAAATGGCACGCCTAAAGCAACTAGGCGTAGCCTGAGGCCGAAGGCCGAAGGCGGAGCCCCCTTGCGAGGCCGCAGGCCGAGCTCCCCTCCCCCCCTTTTTGACATCCCCCCCCCCCCCCAAGTAACTTTCACGAGGCCGTAGGCTGAGTGATGCGAGCCCGAAGGGCGAGCTGCGGGCGAGGGCGAAGCCCGAGCCACTTCCCCAAGCGCAGTCAAATTTTTTTAATTTTTGGAAATCCAAGATGGCCGCCGAAAGTCAAATGCTTGCGATTTGGCTGAAAATCAATATCTATATGTATTTTGAGCCGAAAAATCCAAATTTAAATTTTTTTTTGGAATCCAAGATGGCGTCTGGATTTTAGAAAATTAAAATTATTTCGTTAGTATCGTCTCACTGGGACTTCCTAGGGGTCTGAAATTTGCTTTACTAGAGTAAAGCACCCCGTGGAACTCGAAACTGCAATCAGATTTTGGATCCAAGATGGCCACCCACACATTTTTTCATGTTTCCTCAACAGACTGCAAGTCTTAACCATTTTCTCAACTGGACATGTTCTGTAGCCTTCCTCAACAGCTGCACGAAAAACCGCGTGCTGCTTGCAGCACGCGCAGCACCCGAAACACTAGTTATATTATAATATATAAACCTACATTACCACTCACTGACTGACTCATTGACATAGTTGTTTGCCCTGTTGCGGGGTTGTTGGGGTTTAGGTTGATGTGCGGTTGTATAGAGGGTGCTAAATGGAGTACCAGAAAAATCTGACATTTGAAGATCTGCTGAAACCTGATGTGGAAGTGGTACGGCCTGCAAAAACGGTTAGGGTTAGGGGCATGATTTTTTTTCCAAAATTTAGGGGGTTGTGAGCAATTTGGAGAACGTCATTTGTTTTTTTATTTTTTTCAAAATTCAAGATGGCCGCCATACAAGGACAATTTTCCTCAATACAACCTTACCCAATTTTTTCAACTGGACATGTTATTTAGCCCACCCCAAGATTTTCACGAAAAACCGCGGGCTGCTTGCAGCCCGCGCAGCGCCCGAAAAGCTAGTTATAATATATAAACCTACAATACCACTGACTGACTGACTGACTGACTCATTGACATAGTTGTTTGCCCTGTTGCGGGGTTGGTGGGGTTTAGGTTGATGTGCGGTCGTATAGAGGGTGCTCCAGTGAGTACCAGAAAAATCTGACATTTGAGGATTTGCGGAAACCTGATGTGGAAGGGGTACGGCCTGCGAAGACGGTTGGGGTTAGGGGTGTGATTTTTTTTCCATAATGTAGAAGATTATAAGCAATTTGACGACCGTCATTTGTTTTTTGATTTTTTTCAAAATCCAAGATGGCCGCCATACAAGGACAATTTTCCTCCATACAAACTAACCCATTTTCTGAACTGGAAACATATCTTAGCCTACCTCAACAGCCCCACGATGGACCGCGGGCTGCTTGCAGCCCGCGCAGCGCCCGAAAAGCTAGTTATAATATATAAACCTACATTACCACTCACTGACTCACTGATTGACATGGTTGTTTGCCCTGTTGCGGGGTTGGTGAGGTTTAGGTTGATGTGTGGTCGTATAGAGGGTGCTCCAGTGAGTACCAGAAAAATCTGACATTTGAGGATCTGCAGAAACCTGATGTGGAAGGGGTACGGCCTGCGAAAACGGTTGAGGATAGGGGTGCGATTTTTTTTCCAAAATGTAGGGGGTTGTAAGCAATTTGACGACAGTCATTTGTTTTAAAATTTTTTTCAAAATCCAAGATGGCCGCCATACATGGACAATTTTCCTCCATACAAATTTCATACAAACGGCCACCCCAAGTAACTAGGCGCAGCCAGAGGCCAAAAGCCAAAACCAAAGGGCACTCCCGCGAGGCCGCAGGCCGAGCTGCGGGCGAGGACGAAGCCCGAGCCACTTCCCCCCCCCCCCCTTGACCCCCCCCCCCTCCAAGTTATTTTCACGAGGCCGCAGGCCGAGTGATGCGAGCCCGCAGGGCGAGCTGCGGGCGAGGGCGAAGCCCGAGCCACAACCACAAGGGCCGCTTTTTTTTAAATTTCGGAAATCCAAGATGGCCGCCGAAAGTCAACTACTTGCGATTTGGCTGAAAATCGATATCTATATGTAATTTGACCCCAAAAACCCAAACTCAATATTTTTTTTGGAATCCAAGATGGCGTCTGGATTTTAGAAAATTAAACTTATTTCGTTCATAACGTCTCACTGGGACTTCGTAGGGGTCTGAAATTTTGCATGTGGGGGTAAAGCACCCCGCGGAACTCGGAACTGGAATCAGGTTTTCGATCCAAGATGGCCGCCCCCACACATATTTCTATGTTTCCTTTACTGACTGCAGTTTTTACCCATTTTCTCAACTGGACATGTTCTTTAGCCCACCTCAACAGCCGCACGATAGACCGCGGGCTGCTTGCAGCCCGCGCAGCGCCCGAAAAGCTAGTTATATTATAATATATAAACCTACATTACCACTCACTCACTCACTGACATAGTTGTTTGCCCTGTTGCGGGGTTGGTGGGGTTAAGGTTGATGTGTGGTCGTATAGAGGGTGCTCCAGTGAGTACCAGAAAAATCTGACATTTGAGGATTTGCTGATACCTGATGTGGAAGGGGTACGGCCTGCGAAAACGGTTGGGGTTAGGGGTGTGATTTTTTTTTTATAATGTAGAAGATTGTAAGCAATTTGACGTGCGTCATTTGTTTTTTTATTTTTTTCAAAATTCAAGATGGCCGCCATACAAGGACAATTTTCCTCCATACAAACTTACCCATTTTCTGAACTGGAAACATATCTTAGCCTACCTCAACAGCCCCACCATGAACCGCGGGCTGCTTGCAGCCCGCGCAGCGCCCGAAAAGCTAGTTATAATTATAATATATAAACCTACAATACCACTGACTCACTGATTGACATAGTTGTTTGCCCTGTTTCGGGGTGGTAGGGGTTAAGGTTGATGTGTGGTCGTATAGAGAGTGTTCCAGTGAGTACCAGAAAAATCTGACATTTTAGGATCTGCGGAAACCTGATGTGGAAGGGGTACGGCCTGCGAAAACGGTTTTGGGTTAGGGGCGTGATTTTTTTTCCAAAATGTAGGGGATTGCAAGCAATTTTACGACCGTCATTTGGTTTTTGATTTTTTTCAAAATCCAAGATGACCGCCATACATGGACAATTTCTCCCCATACAAACTTATCCATTTTCTAAACTGGACATGTTATTTAGCCCACCTCAACAGCTTCACGTAAAACCGCGGGCTGCTTGCAGCCCGCGCAGCGCCCGAAAAGCTAGTTATATTATATTATAATATATAAACCTACATTACCACTCACTGACTGACTGACTGATTGACATAGTTGTTTGCCCTGTTGCGGGGTTGGTGGGGTTTAGGTTGATGTGTGGTCGTATAGAGGGTGCTCCAGTGAGTACCAGAAAAATCTGACATTTGAGGATTTGCAGAAACCTGATGTGGAAGGGGTACGGCCTGCAAAAACGGTTGGGGTTAGGGGCGTCATTTTTTTTCCATTATGTAGAAGATTATAAGCAATTTGACGAGCGTCATTTGTTTTTTTATTTTTTTCAAAATTCAAGATGGCCGCCATACAACGACAATTGTCCTCCATACAAACTTACCCATTTTCTAAACTGGAAACATATCTTAGCCTATCTCAACAGCCCCACGATGAACCGCGGGCTGCTTGCAGCCCGCGGAGCGCCCGAAAAGCTAGTTATAATATATAAACCTACATTACCACTGACTGACTGACTGACTGACTCATTGACATAGTTGTTTGCCCTGTTGCGGGGTTGGTGGGGTTTAGGTTGATGTGCGGTTGTATAGAAGGTGCTAAATGGAGTACCAGAAAAATCTGACATTTGAGGATTTGCTGAAACCTGATGTGGAAGGGGTACGGCCTGCAAAAACTATTAAGGTTAGGGGCGTGATTTTTTTTCCATAATGTAGAAGATTATAAGCAATTTGACGACCGTCATTTGTTTTTTGATATTTTTCAAAATCCAAGATGGCCGCCATACAAGGACAATTTTCCTCCATACAAACTTACCCATTTTCTGAACTGGAAACATATCTTAGCCTACCTCAACAGCCCCACGATGAACCGCGGGGTGCTTGCAGCCCGCGCAGCGCCCGAAAAGCTAGTTATAATATATAAACCTACAATACCACTGACTCACTCACTGACAGAGTTGTTTGCCCTGTTGCGGGGTTGGTGGGGTTTAGGTTGATGTGCGGTCGTATAGAGGGTGCTCCAGTGAGTACCAGAAAAATCTGACATTTGAGGATCTGCGGAAATCTGATGTGGAAGGGGTACGGCCTGCGAAGACGGTTAGGGTTAGGGGTGTGATTTTTTTTCCAAAATATAGGGGGTTGCAAGCAATTTGATGACCGTCACTTGTTTTTTTAATTTTTTTAAAATTCAAGATGGCCGCCATACAAGGGCAATTTTCCTCTATACAAATTTCATATAAACGGCCACCCCAAGTAACTAGGCGCAGCCAGAGGCCAAAAGCCAAAAGCAAAGGCCACCCCCGCGAGGCCGCAGGCCGAGCTGCGGGCGAGGGCGAAGCCCGAGCCACTCCCCCCTCCCCCTTGGATCCCCCCTAAGTAATCTTCACGAGGCCGGAGGCCGAGCGATGCGAGCCCGAAGGGCGAGCTGCGGGCGAGGGCGAAGCCCGAGCCATTCCCACAGCCCCCCCCCCCGTTCCCCCCCCCACCTCCCCGTAAGTAATTTTCACGAGGCCGGAGGCCGAGTGACGCGAGCCCGTAGGGCGAGCTGCGGGCGAGGTCGAAGCCCGAGCCACTTCCCCAAGCGCAGTTCAATTTTTTATTTTTATTTTTGAAAATTCAAGATGGCCGCCGAAAGTCAACTGCTTGTGCTTTGGCTGAAAATCGATATATATATGTAGTTTGAGCCCAAAAATCCAAATTTAATATTTTTTTTGGAATTCAAGATGGCGTCTGGATTTTAGAAAATTTCACATTTTTCGTTCATAATGTTTCACTGGGACTTCGTAGGGGTCTGAAATTTTGCATGTGGGGGTAAAGCACCCCGCGGTACTCGAAACTGGATTCAGATTTTGGATCCAAGATGGCCGCCTCCACACATTTGATGTTTCCTTTACTGACTGCAGTTTTTACCCATTTTCTAAACTGGAAACATTTTTTAGCCTACCTCAACAGCCGCACGAAAAACCGCGGGCTGCTTGCAGCCCGCGCAGCGCCCGAAAAGCTAGTTATATTATAATTATAATATATAAACCTACATTACCACTGACTGACTCACTCACTGACAGAGTTGTTTGCCCTGTTGCCGGGTGGGAGGGGTTTAGGTTGATGTGTGGTCGTATAGAGGATGCTCGAGTGAGTACCAGAAAAATCTGACATTTGAGGATTTGCAGAAACCTGATGTGGAAGGGGTACGGCCTGCAAAAACGGTTGGGGTTAGGGGCGTCATTTTTTTTTCAGAATGTAGTGGGTTGTGAGCAATTTGACAAGTGTCATTTGTTTTTTGATTTTTTTCAAAATCCAAGATGGCCGCCATACATGGACAATTCCCCTCCATACAAAATTCATACAAACGGCCCCCCAAGTAACTTGGCGCAGCCAGAGGCCAAAGACCAAAAGCAAAGCGCTTCACCGCGAGGCCGTAGGCCGAGCTGCGGGCGAGGGCGAAGCCCGAGCCACTCCCCCCCCCCCCTTGACCCCCCCCCCCCCCCCTCCAAGTAATTTTCACGAGGCTGCAGGCCGAGTGATGCGAGCCCGTAGAGCGAGCTGCGGGCGAGGGCGAAGCCCGAGCCACTCCCCCCCCCCCTTGACCCCCCCCCCCTCCCCTTCAAGTAATTTTCACGAGGCCGTAGGCCGAGTGATGCGAGCCCGTAGGGCGAGCTGCGGGCAAGGGCGAAGCCCGAGCCACTCCAACAAGCGCCGCTTTTTTTTTTAATTTTGGAAATCCAAGATGGCCGCCGAAAGTCAACTGCTTGCGATTGGGCTGAAAATCGATATCTATATGTATTTTGAGCCAAAAAATCCAAATTTGACAGTTTTTTTGGAATCCAAGATGGCGTCTTGATTTTAGAAAATTAAACTTATTTCGTTTATAACGTCTCACTGGGACTTCGTAGGGGTCTGAAATTTTGCATGTGGGGGTAAAGCACCCCGCGGAACTCGGAACTGGAATCAGATTTTCGATCCAAGATGGCCGCCCTCACACATATTTTGATATTTCCTTTACTGACTGCAGTTTTTAACCATTTTCTCAACTGGACATGTTCTTTAGCCCACCTCAACAGCCGCACGAAAAACCGCGGGCTGCTTGCAGCCCGCGCAGCGCCCGAAAAGCTAGTTATATTATATTATATTATAATATATAAACCTACATTACCACTGACTGACTGACTGACTGATTGACATAGTTGTTTGCCCTGTTGCGGGGTTAGTGGGGTTTAGGTTGATGTGTGGTCGTATAGAGGGTGCTCTAGTGAGTACCAGAAAAATCTGACATTTGAGGATTTGCAGAAACCTGATGTGGAAGGGGTACGGCCTGCGAAAACGGTTAGGGTTAGGGGTGTGATTTTTTTTTCAAAATGTAGGGGGTTGTAAGCAATTTGAAGACCGTCATTTGTTTTTTTATTTTTTCCAAAATTCAAGATGGCCGCCATACAAGGACAAATTTCCTCCATACAAACTCACCCATTTTCTGAACTGGAAACATATCTTAGCCTACCTTAACAGCCCCACGATGAACCGCGGGCTGCTTGCAGCCCGCGCAGCGCCCGAAAAGCTAGTTATAATATATAAACCTACATTACCACTGACTGACTGACTGATTGACATAGTTGTTTGCCCTGTTGCGGGGTTGGTGGGGTTTAGGTTGATGTGTGGTCGTATAGAGGGTGCCCCAGTGAGTACCAGAAAAATCTGACATTTGAGGATCTGCAGAAACCTGATGTGGAAGGGGTACGGCCTGCAAAAACGGTTAAGGTTAGGGGCGTGATTTTTTTTCCATAATGTAGAAGATTATAAGCAATTTGACGACCGTCAATTGTTTTTTGTTTTTTTTCCAAATTCAAGATGGCCGCCATACATGGACAATTTCCCTCCATACAAATTTCATACAAACATTCCAAGTAACTTGGCGCAGCCTGAGGCCGAAAGCCGAAGGCGAAGCGCCCTCGCGAGGCCGCAGCCCGAGCTGCGGAGCGAGGGCGAAGCCCGAGCTCTCCCTCCCCCCCCTTTTGACCACCTACAAGTAGTTTTCACGAGGCCGCAGGCCGAGTGACGCGAGCCCGAAGGGCGAGCTGCGGGCGAGGGCGCAGCCCGAGCCACTATCACAAAGCGCATTCTTTTTTTTTTTTGGAAATCTAAGATGGCCGCCGAAAGTCAACTGCTTGCGATTTGGCTGAAAATCGATATCTATATGTAATTTGACCCCAAAAACTTAAATTCAATATTTTTTTTGGAATCCAAGATGGCGTCTGGACTTTAGAAAATTAAACTAACTTCGTTTATAACGTCTCACTGGGACTTCGTAGGGGTCTGAAATTTTGCATGTGGGGGTAAAGCACCCCGCGGTACTCGGAATTGGAATCAAATTTTAGATCCAAGATGGCCGCCCCCACACATATTTTGATGTTTCCCATACTGACTGCAGTTTTTACCCATTTTCTGAACTGGAAACATATTTTAGCCTACCTCAACAGCCGCACGAAAGACCGCGGGCTGCTTGCAGCCCGCTCAACGCCCGAAAAGCTAGTTATATTATATTATAATATATA
This sequence comes from Acrobasis consociella, assembly GCA_963555685.1. NCBI lineage: Eukaryota > Metazoa > Arthropoda > Insecta > Lepidoptera > Pyralidae > Acrobasis > Acrobasis consociella. The sequence continues at coordinate 11,880,846 of OY743125.1, read as the reverse complement.
AACCTACATTACCACTCACTGACTGACTCATTGACATAGTTGTTTGCCCTGTTGCGGGGTGGTAGGGGTTTAGGTTGATGTGTGGTTGTATGGAGGGTGCTAAATGGAGTACCAGAAAAATCTGACATTTGAGGATCTGCGGAAACCTGATGTGGAAGGGTTACGGCCTGCGAAAACGGTTGGGGTTAGGGGTGTGATTTTTTTTCCATATTGTAGAAGATTATAAGCAATTTGACGACCGTCATTTGTTTTTTAATTTTTTTCAAAATCCAAGAAGGCCCCCATACATGGACAATTTCCCTCCATACAAACTTACCCATTTTCAGAACTGGAAACATGTTTTACCCTACCTCAACAGCCGCACGAAAGACCGCGGGCTGCTTGCAGCCCGCGCAGCGCCCGAAAAGCTAGTTATAATATATAAACCTACATTACCACTCACTGACTGACTGATTGACATAGTTGTTTGCCCTGTTGCGGGGTTGGTGGGGTTTAGGTTGATGTGTGGTCGTATAGAGGGTGCTCCAGTGAGTACCAGAAAAATCTGACAATTGAGGATCTGCGGAAACTAGATGTGGAAGGGGTACGGCCTGCAAAAACGGTTAAAGTTAGGGCCGTGATTTTTTTTCCATAATGTAGAAGATTATAAGCAATTTGACGACCGTCATTTGTTTTTTGATTTTTTTCAAAATCCAAGATGGCCGCCATACATGGACAATTCCCCTCCATACAAATTTCGTACAAACGGCCTCCCAAGTAACTTGGCGCAGCGAAGCGTCCCTACGAGGCCGCAGGCCGAGCTGCGGAGCGAGGGCGAAGCCCGAGCTCTCCCTCCCCCCCTTTGACCCCCCCCCCCCCCTACAAGTAATTTTCACGAGGCCGCAGGCCGAGTGATGCGAGCCCGAAGGGCGAGCTGCGGGCGAGGGCGAAGCCCGAGCCACTATCACAAAGAGCAGCGTCTTTTTTTTTTTTTTAAATCCAAGATGGCGGCTGACAGTCAACTGCTTGCGATTTGGCTGAAAATCGATATCTATATGCAATTTGACCCCAAAAACCTAAATTCAATATTTTTTTTGGAATCCAAGATGGCGTCTGGGTTTTAGAAAATTAAACTTATTTCGTCTTTAACGTCTCACTGGGACTTCGTCGGGGTCTGAAATTTTGTACATGGGGGTAAAGCACCCCGCGGAACTCAAAACTGCAATCAGTTTTTGGATCCAAGATGGCCGCCCCCACACATATTTTGATGTTTCTTTTACTGACTGCAGTTTTTACCCATTTTCTGAACTGGAAACATGTCTTACCCTACCTCAATAGACGCACGAAAAACCGCGGGCTGCTTGCAGCCCGCGCAGCGCCCGAAAAGCTAGTTATAATATATAAACCTACATTACCACTCACTCACTGATTGACATAGTTGTTTGCCCTGTTGCGGGTTTGGTGGGGTTTGGGTTGATGTGTGGTCGTATAGGAGGTGCTCCAGTGAGTATCAGAAAATTCTGACATTTGAAGATTTGCAGAAACCTGATGTGGAAGGGGTACGGCCCGCAAAAACGGTTAGGGTTAGGGGAGTGTTTTTTTTTCCAAAATGTAGAGCGTTGTGAGTAATTTGACGAGCGACATTTTTTCTTTATTTTTTTTCAAAATTCAAGATGGCCGCCATACAAGGACAATTTTCCTCCATACAAACTATAAGATAGGGAATCCGCAATGAGACAACCAATTAACAGCGTAGCATTTATTAGACTGCCGACACAAAAGAAATACAAGTACCGCCTTATATTTATATTATGCATACCCTACAATCCTCCACCCTTATTTACTACTTAAAAATAACCAATTTTTTTTACACAAAGTATCTAAGTAAACAACAGAATTAACTAACTCACGACTAACAATATGTAACTAGGGATGTGCTTGCAAATATACGTACTTAGAACTACTGCCTAATTTTGACACAATTGTTTATTAAGCCTACATTGCCGGATTGGTCGGGACCTGGGTGGTACAAGGGGAGCTGGTACTAAGCAAACGCTCTTATCTGTGATATCTTTACTCGTACTAGGTAGAATAGTACTACCACTTTCTTGACCTACCAGCCCTGCCTCTGCCTCCGCCCCTATGCTCGTCGCATTAGGACTTGGTGGATTTGTATCGTTATCTACTATCTGACTACCACTTTCCCCGCTCTTAATATCGAATCCACCATACGATGGTGGTCTAGTTTGCGGGAGGATAAGGGAACTACTTGACTTCCGTCTTAGCTGGTCTATGTGTCTCCCTACCTGTACAATCTAAAACCTTGTAATCGGTCGTACCTAAGGCCTGGACAACTTTACCTGCAATCCATTTGTCTGGTTTGTTATACTGCCGTAACCAAACCTCCTCGCCCGTAGGTAAACATCTATCGGTTCCTGGACTACCCCGTGCTTGTCGATCCTGAGCTGTGCGGACTTTTTGGTCTCGATCCGGTTTTAGTCTATCCAGTTTGGTTCGTAACCGTCTACCTAACATAAGCGTGGCTGGGCTTTCCCCTGTGGTTGCATGTTCCGTGTTGCGATAGTGTAACAGAAAAGTATGTAGGGCGTCTATTACATTCTTTTTCTGATGTGCTGCTTTTTTAACAGTACGTACTGCATTTTCTGCGGCCCCGTTCGATGATGGATGGTAGGGCGGAGAAAACGTATGAATCACGCCCTGGTCCTTACAATACTGCTCAAATTCAATACCAGTAAAAGGAGGGCCATTATCTGATCTACACTAATATTATAAAGAGGAAAGATTTGTTTGTTTGTTTGTTTGATTGTATTGAATAGGCTCCGAAACTACTGGATCGATTTTAAAAATTCTTTCACTGTTGGATAGGTATGTTATCCCTGAGTGACATAGGCTATGTATGTACCACGGGCGAAGCCGGGATGGACTGCTAGTATTAAATATTTAGGTAAGCCCCATCGAGAAAATAAATCTTTTAGTTTTCCTAAGGTTCTACCCGCCGAAGTATTGTTGACAGGAAATACTTCTAACCATTTAGTTCGCGCGTCAACTACCACGAGATATAACTTACCAAAGATTGGACCCAAAAAATCAACATGTATGCGTGACCATGGCTTCCCCGGCCAGGGCCAGTGGTGCACCGCGCTCCGCGGCGGCGCGTCCGCCTCCGCCGCGCACACTGCACACGACCTACACATCGCTTCTACATCTTCAACAATTCCGGGCCACCACACATAGCTTCTTGCTATAGACTTTGTCTTAACAATACCCATGTAAGGTTCGTGGAGTTCTGACAAAACTAAACTTTTACAAGTTTCCGGTATCACTAATCTATACCCCCACATGACGCAACCCAATTCCTCATAAAGCTCGCTCTTCCGATTGAAGAACGTTGCAAAGCTTTAATTTCATTATCAGGCGGCCACCCATCTCTGATATAACTCAGTACCCTACTCAACATCGGATCACGTCTGGTTAAATTAACAATTTTTTTATAATCTAAAGACATCGCCTCCTGTGCAAAATGTAAGTATGTCTGTTCAGGTACTTCTAACTTTTCACTTTGTGACGATGTCTCGGGCAGCCGTGATAACCCGTCCGCACCATTTTTAGTTGTGTGTACATATTCTATATCGTAGGTATATGCCGATAATATTACCGCCCACCGCTGTAGTCAACTTGCGGCCATCGCTGGGACGCCCTTTTTATCTCCAAAAATACTAACTAGTGGCTTATGGTCCGTTTTTAACAGGAATCGTCGCCCGTACAAATATTGATGAAATTTCTTTAAACAGTATATTATAGCGAGGACCTCTCTGTCCATTTGAGAATAATTTTTCTCAGCGTCGGTGAGCGCCCGCGACGCGTACGCAGCCGGCCGCTCGATCCCTGCTGCGTCATCGCTGGGCTGCGAGAGCACTCCGCCAATGCTGCGTCATCGCTGGGCTGCGAGAGCACTCCGCCAATGCTGCGTCATCGCTGGGCTGCGAGAGCACTCCGCCAATGCTGCGTCATCGCTGGGCTGCGAGAGCACTCCGCCAATGCTGCGTCATCGCTGGGCTGCGAGAGCACTCCGCCAATGCTGCGTCATCGCTGGGCTGCGAGAGCACTCCGCCAATGCTGCGTCATCGCTGGGCTGCGAGAGCACTCCGCCAATGCTGCGTCATCGCTGGGCTGCGAGAGCACTCCGCCAATGCTGCGTCATCGCTGGGCTGCGAGAGCACTCCGCCAATGCTGCGTCATCGCTGGGCTGCGAGAGCACTCCGCCAATGCTGCGTCATCGCTGGGCTGCGAGAGCACTCCGCCAATGCTGCGTCATCGCTGGGCTGCGAGAGCACTCCGCCAATGCTGCGTCATCGCTGGGCTGCGAGAGCACTCCGCCAATGCTGCGTCATCGCTGGGCTGCGAGAGCACTCCGCCAATGCTGCGTCATCGCTGGGCTGCGAGAGCACTCCGCCAATGCTGCGTCATCGCTGGGCTGCGAGAGCACTCCGCCAATGCTGCGTCATCGCTGGGCTGCGAGAGCACTCCGCCAATGCTGCGTCATCGCTGGGCTGCGAGAGCACTCCGCCAATGCTGCGTCATCGCTGGGCTGCGAGAGCACTCCGCCAATGCTGCGTCATCGCTGGGCTGCGAGAGCACTCCGCCAATGCTGCGTCATCGCTGGGCTGCGAGAGCACTCCGCCAATGCTGCGTCATCGCTGGGCTGCGAGAGCACTCCGCCAATGCTGCGTCATCGCTGGGCTGCGAGAGCACTCCGCCAATGCTGCGTCATCGCTGGGCTGCGAGAGCACTCCGCCAATGCTGCGTCATCGCTGGGCTGCGAGAGCACTCCGCCAATGCTGCGTCATCGCTGGGCTGCGAGAGCACTCCGCCAATGCTGCGTCATCGCTGGGCTGCGAGAGCACTCCGCCAATGCTGCGTCATCGCTGGGCTGCGAGAGCACTCCGCCAATGCTGCGTCATCGCTGGGCTGCGAGAGCACTCCGCCAATGCTGCGTCATCGCTGGGCTGCGAGAGCACTCCGCCAATGCTGCGTCATCGCTGGGCTGCGAGAGCACTCCGCCAATGCTGCGTCATCGCTGGGCTGCGAGAGCACTCCGCCAATGCTGCGTCATCGCTGGGCTGCGAGAGCACTCCGCCAATGCTGCGTCATCGCTGGGCTGCGAGAGCACTCCGCCAATGCTGCGTCATCGCTGGGCTGCGAGAGCACTCCGCCAATGCTGCGTCATCGCTGGGCTGCGAGAGCACTCCGCCAATGCTGCGTCATCGCTGGGCTGCGAGAGCACTCCGCCAATGCTGCGTCATCGCTGGGCTGCGAGAGCACTCCGCCAATGCTGCGTCATCGCTGGGCTGCGAGAGCACTCCGCCAATGCTGCGTCATCGCTGGGCTGCGAGAGCACTCCGCCAATGCCGCGCGCGCTCGCGTCGCATGTCAATATTAGTTTACTTCGAGGATCATAGTGACGTAAAACCTGGGTCCCCGTTAAGACTTGTTTAATTTTTTCAAAAGCCTCGTTACAAGATGAATTCCATCCCCAACGTGTACCTTTTTTCAGTAATTTGTAAAGTGGTTCTAATATAAAACTAATATTTTTAACGAACTTACCATAAAAATTGACTAAACCCAAAAACGACCGAAGCTCGATGACATTACTCGGACGGGGTAATTTTACTATTGCTTCTACTTTAGCCGGATCTACTTTAACTCCTTCTTTAGAAATAATATACCCGAGATATTTAACCTCTTCAACCATAAATACATATTTACTTTTCTTAAGTCGCATTCCATGCGATTGTAACCGATTTAATACCATTTTTAGTGATTCCAAATTTTCTCTCTGGTTTTTTCCTCCTATAATTACATCGTCCAAAAATACTTCAACATATGGTATTCCTTTTAACAAATTGGTCATAGTTCTTTGGAAAATACCCGGACTAGATGACAGGCCGTATACCAATCTATTGTACCTAAAAAGTCCTCTGTGTGTGTTGATCACTGTATAACGCTTAGAGTCGTCAAGAAGTAACTGATTGTAAGCTTGAGATAAATCTAGTTTAGAAAAAATCTTTGAACCGTTTAGCCCCACTAAAAGATCGTCAATACGGGGCAACGGGTACCTATCGACCAGTAAGACGGGATTCAAGGTTACCTTATCCCGTCTTACTGGTCGATAGGTCCCTCCCGCATGCGCAGCGTTACCTGCCCACCCGTGTACCTCCCGAGTCCCTCACTGAATAATTCTTCATACCTGTTAAGGACATTATTTAAAGTATTATTACTTATAACCTTATTACTATATATCTTAAAATTATTTAAAATTAACGGAACCTAAATTTTTAATTCTAAGAGCCAGTGTCTTCCTAACAATGATGTGGTGGCCCCATCAATGACAAATAATTCCAAATGTACATTCCTATTCCTATATGACACTAGAAGCTTTAGAATTCCTTTGGGAGAAATTTTTGTTCCGTCAATAAATTTTAATTGCAAATATTTTTGGAACGTAGTTCCTTATCGCGCGTTGCGAAAGGAGGCTAGGCGGAAAAAATTAAGACCAAAAGTTGTAACGACACTTTTTGGTACCTATAGTAAAGCCGTGCGGCGTGCGCCTGTTTCTCTGTACGCTTATAACTAAAAAACTACTGAACAGATTTTGTTGCAGTTTTCACTATTAGATAGATCGTTTATTCCGGATGGTTTATGTATATAATTTGTATGTATTTTATTTATATTTACTAAAGTTTTTGTCAAAAAAGTGATTTTGGACACTGCAGTTAGGCACTTTCAGAGCTAACGCTGGCTAAGATTTAAAAGATATATAAAAACAATGTATCAGAAAGTTGTAGGTCTCTTAAAGGTCTACAAAAAAGTCCGCGATAGCATATGTCTATCTCCTAAGGATAGGTCACAATAACAATTTTTATGTTTATGCTACGCGTGCAAGTTTTAAATAATATTTTCACCGACAGGGTATTAATCCTTATCCTTTTAAATATTTTAGATACCTTGGTTTTTTAAAGTAGATTAACATTGTCCTTTACAGTATGGCAATCAAATGTATAGTTTAAAAGATATCACGAAATCAAAATCAAGCGAAATCATTTATCGGATCGTGATGATCACGGAGCTGCCGCTAGATGGCGTTTTCGGGACGGGCGATAGATAACACTACTTTAGTTCATCAATCCAAAAATGAATTTCCACTTTTAGCGTAGGCCATTCTGAATCATCAAGCTCCTCAGATGTAGGGATTTCTACTAAGTACCTAACCTACCTATACAGTTAGTTATTCTAGATTTTTTGAAATATTAATTTGTGCAACGTTGCTACGTAGGTTACGTTTGTACTATCATGTCTATCCCTAACGAGGTAAAACGCCTTCACTCATCATCATGAAACTCCACAAAAAGTATGTAGACACTTCTACAAAGACCTACCTGTAGTTTTTTTCAAAAATCCACGCACCAATTTCTCATAGGTCTTAGGTCAATCCACATCTGGCGACCATACCACGGTCAAAAATATTTTGGGATGGGTGGGCAACAAGGGATGGCTGGCGCCAGTGCCCAGTACGCAATTGACCTAGGACGTATGCGTATGTTGTGTGATGTGGTTTTACTGTACAAGTTCTTGAAAATTGGTCGAACTCTTCAAAAATGCGGTCTTTATTTGTTTAATTGTGGTTGTAGTAGGTCTTGAATATTGGTTAAACTATTTAAAATTGCGGTTGTTATTGGTTAAATGAAGAAGGTACTGGTAACCATTTTTAGTTTTATATGCAATAATTACGAGAATAACTGCCTTTTTAATATCTGAACTGATCGAGATATTAAAGTGCAAAGTTAAAATTTTAACTTATCGTTCATGACGTCACGGGCCCAGAGGGATAGGTCTCAGAGAGTAAAAGAGTCTTCTACTGATCGGCTTAGCGCCTATCATTAGATAGGAACAGGGAACACAGAGAGAGACTTCGACGGAGCGCGCTGAGCGTTGGTCGTTAGATAGGGACCGGGATGTTTCTCAAATAGAACGAGTCATTGGATGAACGTAACGTTCGTTCGTCTTTTAATGCGCCATAACACGAAGAGAGAAAGGTAAATGTCTCAAAAAAGTGAACAGCTACCTCTCCTAAAATATTATGGTATATTTAAACAAAGAACGTTTCGCACTAAAGCATCTCGAACAAATAAAAAGTTATAAATCAACTTGGTAGGTACTATTCGATTTAACGCGAGCGAAGCCGCGGGTAACAGCTAGTAAATAATAATCAATCAATCAATCAATCAATCAATCTTTATTTGCATAAATGTAGGTAAATACATAGGATGTTAAAAAATATACATGTTCCCAATACATTTTACCTTGGAAAGGTGTGCAAAATGGTTTGATGCAATTCAATTATTACAATTAATTATTTTATCATGCAATCTCAAAATATTATTATTCTATTCAATGTCAAGGAACTATACATGTCAATAATATTAATTATAAAAGGTCAAGATACATAGTTTACATTCAATAAAACTTAAAAAACAAAATATGATATAAATATGTAAGTTACATTATTACAACTTTATTTTATCTGCTAAATATTCTTCAATGCTATAATAACACTTCTCCAGTAATATTGATTTAAGTTTATTTTTAAATTGGTTTTTGTTAAGATCTTTTAATTTGTCTGGTAAATGACTATATAGTTTTGGGCCTGTAATGTACACTGTTCTATCATATAAATCTAGGTTAGAAACCTGTTCAGGCAGAATATGTACATTGGTTTTTACAGCTCTGGGATGTTGACTTATTTGTTGTTTGAATTTATCTATGTTGTTTTTAACATAAAAACATGTCTCTAATATATATAATGAATGAATAGTTAATATATTGAGTTTTTTAAAATAAGGAACACAGCTATCTCTTTGTGACCCACCAAACATTGCTCGAATACATTTTTTTTGTATTCTAAAAAGTGGCATTAGGTGCACATTTGCAGCATGTCCCCAATGTAATATGCCATAATTTAGATTTGATGCCACATAGGCATGATAAGCACAAATAGCTGCCTTTTGAGATACAGTTTTAGTTATTTTTCTCAGAACATATACATATTTACTCAATTTACTAATTAAATTTTCTATATGTGGCTTCCATCGTAAATTATTATCTAGAGTTACACCCAAAAACTTGATTTCCTTAACAAATTCAATATTTTTATTATTACACTCAACTGAAATTGTTTTTGGCTTAACTTGTTGAACATGAAACTGCATGCATTTTGTTTTGTCAACATTTACTACTAATTTATTTGCATGTAGCCAATTTATTGTATCACTAAGTGCTTTATTACAATTTATTTGAAAGTTATTTATATTTTTATCAGTAATAAGTACAGAGGCGTCATCAGCAAATAATACCATTTTTTGACTAATGTGCTTAGGCAAGTCATTTATGTAAATAATGAAAAGTAAAGGTCCCAATATGCTGCCTTGTGGTACCCCATATTTAACCGTTCTTAGGTGTGATTTTGCTATTGACTCATTATTTTCTTTATCTATATATGTAATATGGGTTTGCTGTTGTCGATTTAGTAGGTACGATTTAATGAGATCATATGCAGGACCCCTTATACCATATAAATATAATTTTCTTAACAGAATATTATGACATACGAAGTCAAATGCTTTTGTCATGTCCATAAATAGTGCGGCAATTGGTCGTTTGTTATTGATGCATTCTGTTATTGTAGTAAGTAAGTCATCAATAGCATTGTTTGTGGACTTATTTTTTTGAAAACCATATTGTTCTTTACTAATTAAATTATATTTACACAAGAATAGATAAATATTGTCATAAATAACTCTTTCAAATATTTTAGAAAGGACTGGAATTAGAGCTATTGGACGATAGTTCTCACATATATCTCTGTTGCCTTTTTTATGCAATGGTTTTATAATTGTAATTTTTAAATTGTCAGGGTATATTCCTTTGAAAAGGCATTGATTAATGATGTAACTTAGAGGAGTCGCTAATTCCTCATTGCAATATTTTATTACCTTAGTACAAATTTCATCATGTCCAACACTATTTGTATTTTTTAAATTTTTAATAATTTTTTGAATTGTTATAGGATCAGTAGGTGTCATAAAAATTGAATTTTTTTGTGATTGAATGTCATAAGAAAATGGAACATTATTTTGTTTGGCATTGTTAACAAAATTTATATATGTGTCATTAAAAGCATTCGCTATGTCTTGTGGTTTTGTCAAATTTTCGTTATTATATTTTATTTTGTCAATATTTTGTTTTGGTTGCTGATATTTTGTCTTATTGATTATTTTCCATGTAGCTTTTGTTACATTTTTCGCATTATTTATGTATTTCTTGCTTTGAATTTTTTGTGATATACATACAGCTTTTTTAAATGTTTTGTCTTTAGTTTGAATGCGCTGCCAGTATAGTTTTCTTTTAATTAAACTTGACTTTTTTAATCCTGGTGTTAACCATTTATTTTTTTGTTTATAATTTATTCGTTTGCGAACAACAGGGAAACATAGGTCATAAAATAATTTTAACATGTCATAGAAAGTATCATAAGCCAGATTCGGATCTTCAATAGAGTATATTTCGTCAAAAGTTAAGCTTTTTAAACATTCTTTAAATTTTCTCATATTGTCTAACGAGTAATCACGAGTCTTTATATAGTAATATTTCTTACTAAAATCTGCTTTTATAGGATACTTAAATATTAAAGCCGAGTGGTCCGATATCCCTAGATGAAGAACTTTACCTGTACAACCACGACAATTGTGGGCCACGTTATCGGGACAAGATTTACTTATTGGTCTAGTGATTTCCTTGAATTGTAGTTTAAAGTTGAAGTTTTTTAATAAACTTTGAAATTATATAGTAATTGGATTATTTTTCAATACATTTACATTAAAATCTCCACATATAATCATTTTTTTGCTTCTTATAGTGCTTAATTTTTGCAAAAGCAATTCTAGTTGTTTAAAAAATGTAGAGAGATATTGTTTTTTTGGTACTCTATAAATACTTATGACAATTAGGTCATGAGCAGATATTTCTATGGCACAGCATTCAAAAGCATAGTTAACTGCCAATTTATTTATTTCCGGTATTTCTTTATAGTTAATTCCTTTACGTGTGAGAATAACTGAACCGCCTCGTTTTTTGTTGCTACGAGAGTAGCATGTCGCTAGTTTATAGTTATTAAGATAGAGGTTATTTTCATGTCCTTTTAGTATAAAATGCTCTGTCAAACAAATTACATCTACTTCACCATGTTTTGAAGATATGTCATGTAAATGTATTTCAATATCATCTACTTTATTCAGCAAGCCACATACATTTTGACTTAGTATAACCAATTCTTTCTTTTGTTGAATATTTTCATTGTTCTCGAAAAAAATCATTGCATGAATTGTCATTACAATTATTTTTAATGTCATTTATTAGTTCTACTAGGTCCTTGAATATTGTCTTAAATGCTAGATTATTAATGTGTCCATTAAATACATTAAACATTTTTGAATTGTATGATACATTTTTGTTACTATCTAATATAAATGCATATTCATATGTCATATTATCTAAATATAACAAGTTATTAAAAACTTCAACCCTTTTATTAAATAATGTTTTGTAGTTACAACATTTATATGTCGGCAAGCAAATAATTACATTTGTATGTTGAATTAATAAAATCTTTTCTCGAATAAAATCAACTGTACGTATATAATTGTCAGTTTTCAAAAAATCATTCTCTCCTATAAAAATAATACAGTAATCTTCATACGTAAAATGTTTTACTTTTTCTTCTAAACTTTTCAGCATTTCGCGTATACAACCACCTGGCATAAGGTAGTGGCATATTTTGGACTTATAGAACTCATCTTCAGCAGTTTTTAATATTTTGTTTTTAGGATCGCTGCTAATTATGCAAATATTGTTTTGTTTCATAGTTGTGTGATTGATTTCCTTTTTTCGATGAGTAATATTAGTGTATGAAAATTCCTGTTCATTTTCTGTATGATCATCTTTTTCTTCAATAGCATTTTTCTTAATTTGAATTGTTGGACTTTTTGATGTCTCTCTTGTCTTTTTCCCCGTTTTTTTATTTTTTATTTCCGATTGTGACTTTGATGTGCTGTTAATGTTTTTGTTTCCTTCTAGAGTTGTTGTTAGTTGAATTTTTTTTTTTAGTTCCTTTATTTTTGTTTCTTTTTCTTTGTTTTGTTTCTTTAGTATATTAATTTGTGCTGTCTGTTTTTCTATATTTTTTTCTGCTTTTATAAGTCTGATCTTTAATTCAAATACAGTTAATTCATCTAGTTGTGATGGAAAGTCTTCAATATCCTCATCTTCTGAATCTAAAGAAAGTGAGTGGAAAGAATTCTCTGTAGATATATTGATAATCTGAGAAATATTGTCATTGGAATTACATTCACTTTCTATATTTATTTTGGTAGTTGATGGCTCATTCCTAGTTTTAGCAAAAATTTTTGTACATGTATCACATTTCCAATTTGTTCTATGATCTCCAGTAAGTGTGTTATAAAATCTTGATTCCGACACAGATGTACAATGTAAGTGATATTGCTCTTTGCATTTTATACATATTAACTTTTGTGAGTTAATTATGGTTTGTTTACATTTTATACATCCATTTGTCATTTTAGCAAAGTATTTATTTGCACAATAATATTTATAAGTTTTTATGTACTTATTTTCTTTTGCCTTATTTGTTTTCTTAATTATATTTTCTAAGCTATCTGTGGCCTAAGATGTCAATGTCAATGTGTACGTCAACGTCAAATATCACATGCCTATTTACACTCGGGAATATTCGGCTTATTGGATGCCGGTGCAATATTGTTGTGTTTTATGATATGTAATTGGTCAATAATATTCCAAAACAATGACAAATTTTTCAAAAAGTTTCGGTTATTTATCATATGTAACTTTAATTATCAATTTATTGGTGAATATTAGTGTTGTGTTATCAAAACTGTGATGTCGTACCTTAGCATAGGATGTGAAGGTTAGCTTTTTTCACCTTTTTTGCACTATAAAGTCGATTATTCTTATGAAAACAATAAATAACTAGGGAGCTTTGAAATATAACTCTTATCCTTCTGACAACCGGAAGCGAAAAAAAATATAAAATATTATTATAACTAAAAAAAAATATTACAATTCCTTCACTAATTAATCGAAAGGAACTTCGTTCCATCCGGGTGTCCCTTGACACCTCTCAAGTTTTTTTTTTTGTATGTCTTAGTACTAATACAAGAAATAGCTGATCCTGTGTCTGGTGGTTTTTGATCAATTAATAATGTTAACCTTACCGGTTTATAACCGTTTAGACTCAGCTGATGAAATTCTTCCACCTCTGAAGAATATTCCTCATCCAGCTCCTCCGTATACGCTGAAACATCTGTGCTGTTGTAATGGACATTTCTCCTGCCTGCGACACTCGCTTTGTTTCGTGCGAAATCACCAGCCGCCTTGTCCTTCTCCGGACACACCCGTCGCAGATGTCCCATCTTTCTGCACTTGCTACATTCAAAATGTCTATAACGACATCCTTCCTTGCTGTGTCCGCGTGCACCGCACGCTTCGCAATATGTAGTAGCACTCCGCCCCTGGTCATATTTCCCGCGTTGTGTCCTGACCGAAGCACCCGCGGCCGCCGGCCGCGCCCTGCCGCCGCCGTACCGGCCGCGCGCTGTGTTCAGCGCATGTACCGCGCTTGCTTTCGCGCCGCCCGCGCCCGGCGACGCCGGCCCCGAAGCCGTACCCGCGGCCGTACCGCTGCTGCTGCTGGCTTCTACCGCTGCTGCTGTAAAGTAGTACACATTCTTAGGTATTTTAAATAATCAAAATATAAATTATATACAATTTAAAACATATTTACTTAAAACTAAAATTAAATAGAAGAAATATATAATGAATTATTTTAAAAAACCTAAACTAAACTTATTTACAATTAAAATAATAATAAACATAAATTTACATAAAAACAAATTAACCTTTAACGCTACTTACGACAGAAGTTGGTCAAGAATGGCTGAATTCGTAATAGTGACTGCGACATGCAGCGTTTTTTATGTAGGCAGTTGAGTTCCTTTGTCTCGATGCGCCGGCGACCGGTCAGTCGGTCATCATTGGTATCATTTCCTTGTTGCGAGATACACGTATATACGGTCTCATATCAGACCGTTCTTCGGTATACGTTGTGATTTTGTTAAAGGAATTTCTAATATAAGATTATTAATTTAAATCAAAACAAGTACCTATACCTATCTTAAAGAAAGTAGTTATCAAGTGCTATTCAAACCCGAAATTCGGTAAGTGGCGAACTATTCATTTAATTTAGCTTTTAAGTATAGGTAACCTTACTGTCTAGAATCTAGATACATTTTAAATCAGGTGTCTAACTTGTACTAGTGTTTTAGTAATGTTTTTAATAGCAATATTACTTCTAGTCTCGTAGATTTTTGTTCGGGCGTGGCAGTCTTAAACTACCGCCCGGTAATAAAAATAAAAATAGTTCTAGAACATTTTTTTTAGATTTGGGTTTTTTTTTTTTCAATATAGTATTTTCTTGTAGTATCTTTTAATATAGTGAACTCTGTTCTTAATGATGTCCAGCAGCCACAGTCATTGCACTTAGGTAAAAGTAGGTACGTCCATCATCATCACCTCACATCATCTTCACCTCACGTGGCAATGGCTGGTCATCATTTATCAGACATATCTCTTACCATAGACATCACTCACTTCCAGGGTTCCGGACTAGGACTACCAAACTTGAGCTTCCAGACTAGGACTACCAAACTTGAGCTTCCAGACTAGGACTACCAAACTTAAGCTTCCAGACTTGGACTTAAATATTCTGGACTTCAGAATATCCGTACGGGTTCATACGACCTTGTCACCAGACCACCAGGCATCCACCTGCTCGTATCCTGGACAGCCCTCGACATCTGGCCACCGGCAACTCCACTCCCCAGCACCGGACTCCAGGACAGTACCTCTTTACCAAGCAAACAGAACTACCGACATAGTAGGGCCATCTTACTCCACCCTGAGTATTTTTTTTTAAATAAATTGTATTTTTCTACTGAGTTTTGTGTTGCTCATTTAGCCCTTCACGCACAACGCTTCACTGGCGCCCAAGTGTTTTTTTTTCAAAATTTTCTCGTGCTTTTCTATTCCCGGAGTTCTGTTTGGTTAGAATAGTTGCATGTCTGTGTGCTTCTTTTATTTTATTTTTGGTTGCCAGCAACTAAAGTGTAACATTCTTTTATCTTATTATAATTGTTCAATAGTAATTTGTAAAATTGACTTAAATTTGTGCTTTTTGACCGTAACCATAAAATTAACCTACCTTCAAAGTAAATATTGTTAACCTTATGTTGCAGTACTTCGGACTTTTTTCAAAGTGTCTAGTTCATTTTTTTTTCTCTTCTTAGACTCAATGTAAAGTTACACATTAGTCGCAATTTTTTTTTCTGTGTCTTTTATTTTTGTTCTTTTTAGTTCTGTGCTTGTGATTTTTTTTGCATTTATCATCCTCATTTCATTACTCATTTCAACCAAAACGTTCATTAATTTCATTCATTTCTTTGTAAAAAACAGAGTTTTTTTTTACAATATTTTTTTTTTAGTTCGCTACTTGCAAAGTTTTGGTTTTGTTATCATGGCTTATCCAATAAAATTTTTGTCGTTGCAAAAATTCGAGCTTGAATACGAGGTAGAAATTAGAGGTACTTCTCCCGGAGCCACCGTACAAGAACTTCGCAAGCAAATTGTTAAATTAGCTCCGCTTTTCCCTTCTGATGTTATTTTAGATTCATCTTTGAAAAAAGAGGACGATCTTAAAGGTGTCTCAAATGTGTTAACTAAAATTAAAACAAGTTTTGAAACTGATGTTGACCGTACTAGTCTTTTGCGAATACAAAATTTAATTCATCATTTATACCATCGCCTTAATAGAATAACTCGTAGTGAAGATGTTGCAACTGCTTACGATTTTTGCGTTGACCACTTCAAAAAATATTAAAATAAATTTAACTCTCTAAAAGATAAAAATTTATCTGACCCGTTAGCCGGCTCCGCTAGCATTAGTGAAAGTTCACCTTCTGCTAATCCTATAAATGTCTCAGTCACTTGCGATCGTACGTCGCAAGATATCAGCAAACTAAAATATGACGGGAATAGTTGCGTCCGTTCCTTCATTCAAAGGGCAATTGAATTTAAAGAGGCTAGAAATATGTCAGATCAAAAATTACTTTCACATGCAACCGAGATATTTTCTGGCAATGCACTTCACTGGTTTCGTAGTAACAAGGAACTCATTTCTGACTGGTGTCACGAAGTCCATACTGGTGCTTCCCTCCTTACCCCGCTCTCCACCCCGCGCGGCCATATAAATAAGAAGGCGTGAGGAGCCTCGTCCTCTTTCGACCACGACTGGACGCCGGGCTGCTTCAAAGCTGAGTACTTTTGGAAATCTCTTCTGGAACAACGAATCTCGTGGCTGTGAACCTACGACCCTTACCTGTGACTATTTTCGGCACTCATTGTATAATTGTTAAAAATTAAATTAAAGAGTTTGGTCTTTTCAAATATTGTTTCTTTCAAAATAATCACTACGTCACACTGGAACTGTCTCTTGGATAGACTCAAGGAAGATTTCGATAAGTCTGACTATGATTATAGACTTTTGTCTGAAATCCGATCTAGAACACAGGGTGAGACGGAGAATATAACTATATACTTGTCCATTATGTCTGGGTTGTTTTCACGATTGTCGAAAACTCCTTCAGAAGAAAGCAAATTGGAAATAATTTTACATAACATCCGTCCTTGTTATTCTAATATTATAGCTTCGGTTCCCGAAATTAAGTCCATTGAAGAGTTGAGATCCTTGTGTACTAACTTTGTGAAGGTTCAAGCGCGTCTTTCACATTTTCGTGAACCGCCAGGTCCTTCATCAGACACATTAGCACCTGAGTTTGCGTATTCTAAACCTAAACCTTTTAATAGATACAATAATAACAACTTTAATAAGAACAATAATACGCAGATTTACAACAAACAAAGCGAAAATAATAACAATGGATATACAAATTTTGATAAGAAATATTTAGCTTCTATTGACACACCAAAGCGTCGTTATTGCCCGAGATGCCGCACGGATACTCATGGCCTACGCCAATGTACAGCAGACAAATCTAATATTCTTTGCTTTGTTTGTGGTAAAAAAGACGTTAAGACACCCGAGTGTCCCGACTGTAACCAGAAGAAAAAGAATTTAAAACCAATTTCAAAAAACTAGTTAGTCTGAACTGTTGCAATAGCAATTTCGATAAAGAAGATTGGCAAAATTGGCTACAAACAATCTCAAATTTTTTCAAAATTTATAAAGTTGCTTCAGTTTTTTCCTGTAAACCATATAATGATTACAGACATGTTTCTGTCAATTTAAATGAGCTTGTCATAGCAGGATTGCTAGACTCAGGTTCTGCGGTCACTATAGTAGGTAATAATGCTCATCAAGCACTTCTTAATCTAGGTCTTCATCTCGAAAAAAGCACTTCAGATCCTTCCTTTCTTATGGCTGCTGGAGGCCAGAAATTAAATAGCATCGGCTCTATGAATCTTCCCATTCACTTTGAAAACCAATTTCACATCATTAAGGCCTTAGTAGTCCCTGAAATTGAAAATAATCTTATTCTAGGAATTGACTTCTGGCGCAAATTTCAAATTTGTCCAAAGTATTTGCACTCAATTACTATTGGTCCCAGTAATAATAATATTTCCTCTGTGAATGAAGATACCTTTTTACAAAATTATGACACACTTAATGAAACTGAAAAGATCGTGGCAGATAATGTCATTCGTCAGTTTGAACAGATTTCTTCAAAAGAGAAAGGTCTTGGCAATACTACTCTGATCACTCATCGCATTGATACTGGAGATACTCAACCAATCCGCCAGCGTTATTATCGTATGTCGCCTGAGAAACAACGTATCCTTGTGGAACAGGTAGACGAAATGTTGGCCCTCGATGTTATCGAACCGTGTGAAAGCGCATGGTCTTCCCCAGTATTAATTGTGACTAAAAAGAATGGCGAGCCTCGATTTCGCTTGGACAGCCGTAAGCTAAATTCAGTGACGAAAAAGGACGCTTACATCTCTACTTAAATATCTCGGTTATGTCGTAGATAGTGGTGGTCTCAGAACTGATCCTGAAAAGGTGCATGCCATACTTCAATATCCTACACCTTCATCTAAAAAGGACGTTTAACGGTTTCTGGGCACTGCCACTTGGTATCGTAGGTTTGTGCCAAATTTCAGCACCATAGCAGCTCCGTTAAATAAATTGACGTCTAATAAAAAGAACGCCCCTTCTTTTGAGTGGACGAACGAAGCAGAAGCTGCATTTCCTCAATTAAAGGAATGTCTAGTATCAGCACCAGTCTTATCTTGTCCCGACTATAACCTTCCGTTTGAGGTACACACAGATGCCAGCAACTATGGTATTGGTGCAATGCTTACCCAAACCATAAACATGAGTAGATCACTCTCCGCACCTGAACGAAACTACAGCATCACTGAGCGCGAGACTCTGGCTGTGATCTCTGCTCTGGAGCATTGGAGGTGTTATTTGGAGAACGGTAAGCAGTTCACGGTATACACCGACCATAGTGCCCTAAAGTGGTTTCTTTCATTGAATAATCCTACAGGAAGACTTGCTCGCTGGGGCGTGCGTTTGTCATCCTTTGATTTTGAAATCAAACACCGTCGTGGTTCCGACAACGTCATTCCAGATGCGCTCTCTAGAGCCATCCCTGTAAGTGCCATTAGCACATCGAACGTTTTTAGTACCACTTCCGATTCTTGGTACAAAAACGCATTTAACGGTTGCTTAAACAACCAACAAAAATTTCCAAATTTTTTAATTAAAAATAATAGTTTGTTTCGGCTTAGCAAAGAAAAATGTGAACTAAAATCTGAATTTTCTTGGAAGGAAGTTATACCGAGCGAGTTGCGTAAACAAGTCATTTTCGAAAATCACTCCGAGCCTACAGCTGGACATCTTGGCATTTTTAAAACGTACAAACGGATTGCTTTGCGATACTACTGGCCCGGTATGTACAAAGATGTTGTCAAATTTGTAACTTCTTGTGATAAATGTTTGTGTCATAAAATCCAAAATCACACTACTTTAGGCGAAATGGGACGTCCTAAACAATGCTCACGTTCATTTCAGTCCATTTCAATAGATTTAATGGGTCCTTTGCCTGTTACCCGTAAGCAAAATTCCTATATTTTTGTTGTCACATGTTGTTTTTCCAAATTTTGTTTAATTTTTCCCATTAGAAGTGCTACTTCACAAGTTATTACTAAAATTTTACAAGATTCTGTTTTCCTCATTCACGGCGTTCCTCAAACAATATTTCTTGACAATGGCAGTCAATTCACTAGCACTCTAACAGAAGCTTTTTTTAAAAAATATAATGTGCCAAATGTTTTCTTCTCACCCAAATATACACCTCAAATAAATACGGTCGAGCGTTATAATAGGACAATTATAACATGTCTTTCAACGTTCGTCGATGAAGACCATAGATCTTGGGATATTCAAATTCCTTCAGTTCAATTCGCTATCAATAACTCGGTGAATGAAGCTACTGGATATACACCTTCGTTCCTAGTTTTTGGCAGAGAATTAGTTACTTGCGGCACTCATTACGTTAATAATGACATTGGTGATGAAGTAACTTTCCTACCACGTGACATTTACGCCGAAAATTTAGGATGCTTAGCAAAAATATTTGACGAAGTACAATTTAAGCTTTGGCAAGCCCATGTTAAAAATACTAGTTACTATAATCTTAGGCGCAAACCCGCTGAATTTAACGTAGGTGATATAGTGATGAAAAGAACCTATGTACTAAGCGACAAAGATAAGTACTTTAGTAAAAAACTAGCACCAAAGTACTTCAAATGTCGCGTAATCGCCAAAAAGTCTCCCTTAGTTTATAATTTAGCTGACATGTCAGGCAAAGATTTGGGTACTTGGCATATAAAAGATATTAAATTAGCCAATATCTCATAAATTTTTTTTTGTGTACAATTTTATACCCGTAAAACTATAATACCTATTTAAAGCGCATTACATATATAATTAGTTTGTTTTAGTTAGTCAGATATACAATTTACTGCCTAACTTGATGTCATGCAAGTGCCATGGTAAATTTTTATAGTATTTGCCACGGCTGTTTGAAAGTTGATATTATGACTGTAGAAGAATAATAGATGATGAATGAATAGTAAAAACAAACTTATTCACTAAGGTAATGCGGATTTTATTAAAAAGGGAATAAAATCCTTGGGTACGAGAGGGGGTAGTGTAACGTAGTACACATTCTTAGGTATTTTAAATAATCAAAATATAAATTATATACAATTTAAAACATATTTACTTAAAACTAAACTTAAAACTAAAATTAAATAGAAGAAATATATAATGAATTATTTTAAAAAACCTAAACTAAACTTATTTACAATTAAAATAATAATAAACATAAATTTACATAAAAACAAATTAACCTTTAACGCTACTTACGACAGAAGTTGGTCAAGAATGGCTGAATTCGTAATAGTGACTGCGACATGCAGCGTTTTTTATGTAGGCAGTTGAGTTCCTTTGTCTCGATGCGCCGGCGACCGGTCAGTCGGTCATCATTGGTATCATTTCCTTGTTGCGAGATACACGTATATACGGTCTCATATCAGACCGTCTTCGGTATACGTTGTGATTTTGTTAAAGGAATTTCTAATATAAGATTATTAATTTAAATCAAAACAAGTACCTATACCTATCTTAAAGAAAGTAGTTATCAAGTGCTATTCAAACCCGAAATTCGGTAAGTGGCGAACTATTCATTTAATTTAGCTTTTAAGTATAGGTAACCTCACTGTCTAGAATCTAGACACATTTTAAATCAGGTGTCTAACTTGTACTAGTGTTTTAGTAATGTTTTTAATAGCAATATTACTTCTAGTCTCGTAGATTTTTGTTCGGGCGTGGCAGTCTTAAACTACCGCCCGGTAATAAAAATAAAAATAGTTCTAGAACATTTTTTTTAGATTTGTGTTTTTTTTTTCAATATAGTATTTTCTTGTAGTATCTTTTAATATAGTGAACTCTGTTCTTAATGATGTCCAGCAGCCACAGTCATTGCACTTAGGTAAAAGTAGGTACGTCCATCATCATCACCTCACATCATCTTCACCTCACGTGGCAATGGCTGGTCATCATTTATCAGACATATCTCTTACCATGGACATCACTCACTTCCAGGGTTCCAGACTAGGACTACCAAACTTGAGCTTCCAGACTAGGACTACCAAACTTGAGCTTCCAGACTAGGACTACCAAACTTGAGCTTCCAGACTTGGACTTAAATATTCCGGACTTCAGAATATCCGTACGGGTTCATACGACCTTGTCACCAGACCACCAGGCATCCACCTGCTCGTATCCTAGACAGCCCTCAACATCTGGCCACTGGCAACTCCACTCCCCAGCACCGGACTCCAGGACAGTACCTCTTTACCAAGCAAACAGAACTACCGACATAGTAGGGCCATCTTACTCCACCCTGAGTAATTTTTTTAAAATAAATTGTATTTTTCTACTGAGTTTTGTGTTGCTCATTTAGCCCTTCACGCACAACGCTTCACTGCGTTTTTCTCCGCCGCTTCCAAAGCGCACGCCAGCTTCAAAGCATTTGCGAAAGTAATTTCGTCTTTCGCAAATAATCTTTGTCTAATTATGTCGCTGGATATGCCGCACACGAATTGATCACGAAGATTTTCGTCTAAATTGGACTTAAACTCGCATGACCGCGACAATTTTTTGAGTTCCGCCACGTATTGCATGATTGATTCACCACTATTTTGTCTACGTAAACGAAACCGGTATTCGAAGCCCGAGCCACTCCCCCCCCCCCCCTCCCCCCCCCCGTAAGCAATTTTCACGACGAGTGACGCGAGCCCAAAGGGCGAGCTGCGGGCGAGGGCGAAGCCCGAGCCACATCATCAAGAGCAGTCCAATTTTTTAAATTTTTGGAAATCCAAGATGGCCGCCGAAAGTCAGCAGCTTGCGATTTGGCTGAAAATTAATATCTATATGTAGTTTGAGCCCAAAAATCCAAATTTAATATTTTTTTGGAATCCAAGATGGCGTCTAGATTTTAGAAAATTTAACTTATTTCGTTTATAACGTCTCACTGGGAATTTTAAGGGGTCTGATATTTTGTATGTGGGGGTAAAACACCCCGCGGAACTCGAGACTGCAATCAGATTTTGGATCCAAGATGGCCGCCCCCACCCATATTTTGATGTTTCCTTTACTGACTGCAGTTTTTACCCATTTTCTCAACTGGACATGTTATTTAGCTCACCTCAACAGCTGCACGAAAAACCAGGGAAAGGGATTTTCAGTGTTGTCCCCGTGAACGAAAATTGAGTCCCCCAAAACTTTTGCAAGTATGTTTGTGGTGTGCATTGCTGCTTGCTTTTGCATTATGGTGATATCTATGTTTGAGTCCAGGATATCACAATAGGCTAGAGGAGGCTAGTTGCGGTTACTCCTGTTGCTCCTATTACGATCGGTACTACTACTGTTTTCGTGTTCCATAGTCTTGCAATTTCAGTTTTTAGTAGGTGATATTTACTTAGCTTTTCAATTTCTTTTGCTCCAATATTGTAGTCCGACGGTATTGTGATATCTATGAGGTAGGTGTTGTTGTTTAGTTTGTCTGTGTAAATGATGTCTGGTCTATTGTGGCTAACTGTTCTGTCTGTTTGTACTGGTATCTCCCACATCAGTTTCGCCTGGTCGTTTTCTATGACTTTCGGTTGGTCTAATACCTCCTTCCACCAGAATTTGGACACTTCAAATTTATGTTTCTGAGCTAGTGTCCAGAAAAATACTGCACAACATTGTTGTGCCTCTTCACACAGTAGCTACCAGCCAGTTTCTCGCAACCTGATATAAGTTGTTGGGCGGTCTCATCTTTGATCTTACATAGGCGACATTTGCCGTCTACGGGTTTCTTCATTATATCTCTTTCGTGTTGTCTGGTAGCTACTGCCTGATCTTGTATTGCAAATACAGACGAAACCAGTGAGGAAGGTACCTGCTGTTTTTTTATCCATTTAAAAGAGAGTTCTGTGTTTATGTTTGTTTTATCAAGAATGGCGTTGTAGAATTGTCCGTGAAGCGGTTTTGATTTCCAGATACGGTGTTTTATTGTGGCTAATTTAAGTTCTCTATCTGTGTGTTGGTTGTTTTCGGCTAGTCCTATTTCTGTTAAATTATTTTTGGCTTCTTTCTGTATTGAGTGTTTAGTTTTATTTTTATCATGATTTACTATTGCTGTTATTAAGTAATCATTTTCCTTCTCTAAGTATTGTTTGTATTTTATTATTTGTGTTTTGTGTAGTGTTTCTATGTTCATAAGTCCCCTTCCTCCTTCCTCAATCGGTAAGTATAGTCTCTCTACGTCTGCTTTTTGCTGTTGTATTTTGTTTAGTGTTAATAACTTTCTAGTCCTTGTGTCTATTTTTTAAGGTCACTGTTTTTGTAATTAACTATTCCGAATGAGTATAAGAGTACGGGAACTGCGTATGTGTTTATCGCTTGTATGACGTTTTTGGCTGTCAGGTGTGTGTGAGTGAGTTTTTTTACTCTTCGAAAGTATTATTTTTGTATCTGTTCCCTAAGTTTGTCGTGGTCTATACTTCCTGATTCATTCATTCCTAGATATTTGTATTTTTCATTTTGCTTTAGGTGTTCAAATACATCACCACTCAAAAGGACATGGCCTTCTCCCTCATATGCTGTTCTTCTTCCTGCTTGCAGGTGTAAGACATTACACTTGTTCAACCCAAAGTCCATGCCTATGTCTTTCGTAAATACTTCTGTGCTGTCAATTAGTGTTTTGAGGTTGGCTTTGTTGTTCGCATATAATTTTAGATCGTCCATATAGAGCAAATGACTTACCCAAACACTGTCCTTAAGCTTGTATCCTTTAGTATCGTATTTGTTGAGGATTTGTGACAATGGGTTAATCCCTAGGCAGAATAAGAGGGGTGACAATGAATCTCCCTGAAAAATTCCACGGCGTATGTAAATTGGATCAGTAGTTTCTGAACATCCCACTCCTCGGGCAGTCATGACCACCTTCCACTTGGGTATTGCCATATTGAGGAATCCTTTGATAGCTGGTGGGCATTTATACAAGTCTAGTGTGTTGAGTATCCACTCGTGTGACATGCTATCAAAGGCCTTCTGATAATCTACCCATCCCATGCTCAGATTCTTTTGGGCGTAATGGGCGTCTTCGAGTATGGCTTTATTGACCATCAGATGATCTTTACACCCGCGTGCGCGTCGCCTACATCCTCTTTGTTCTAGAGCTATTAAATCGTAACGCTCACAGTGTTTGTATAAGTCATTCGCTAGAATGGACGTAAGTAGTTTATACATGCTAGGAAGACATGCTATTGGTCGCCAGTTCTTTGGATCTTCACTATTGTCGTTTTTGGGTATAAGAATGACTTGTCCTGTTGTGAACCAATCTTCTATTTCTTCCTCTCCTTTTAATATTCTGGTGTAAAGGTTTGCTATGTGTTGGGGGTAAGTAATATAAGATAGAACAACAAAATATATATTATTTTGAATAAATACCAACGAAATATATAATTTTGGTTGGTATAATTATCAATTAAGATAAAAATCGTAAATCATACTTTTCAAACCCATAAAATCGTTTAAATAATAATTATTCCATCTAACAAACCTTTCGTATACATTTAAAGTCGTATAAAGTTTTCGAAATCTATTGCTCGTTACGTATAATAAACTTTCTATAGATATATTATTAAACATAATAATGATTACGTATATGAATCGATTAATAGAAGATTCTTAATATATAATTATCATTAGATATAACAAACTTTTGATATAGCGCCTGGCAGTATGTTGCGGATAATTTTATTACAATAAGCCAATGCAGGTGGGCTGAAAATAATACATTAATATGTCGCAATCACATAATGTACGTATTAATTAACATTGATAGACGATTTCGTTCCTCAAATTTTCGTTTGTTATACGCACTTATTTTTTACTAGCTTTTGCCCGCGACTTCGTCTGCGTGGACTTTAGTTTGTAAGAATCGTTATTTTGATATTTTCAATAAAACCGGTCAAGTGCATATCAGGTCACACGCAGTGAAGGGAATATTTGTGAATGTCGATTTAGAATAAAAACTAAAGAGTTCATCATCATCTCAGCCCTTATTCCGTCCACTGCTGAGCATAGACCTGTCTTCGTCGACACATCTCAGTCCTGTGCTGCTCACATCCAGGTGTAACCCGCGACATTGATTATTTCGTCAACCCATCGCATGGGCTCCGTCGGGCCAGTTGCCCTGCCCAGTTTTTCTTTAAGTTCATGACCGTTGCCAAATTACAGCTTCTTGGTTCTAATTATCTCTAAGTAAAACCACGGACAGAGAGGCAGACAGAAATGGCAAAACTATAAGGGTTCCTTGTTTACTACGATCACACATTATCTCTAGTCACAGTCTAAGTCGATCGGAATTTTGACATTGTAAACTACAAGTAAACTTACACTGTTACTAAATGTTACTGCTACGCCGTGGGTCTCTCTAAAACGAAATACTTATGCAATAGGTAGTGACTTTGCTAATATTTAATTCATCTTCCGTCTTTTGGCGTGAGTTCCCACAGCACTAATCTGTTGTAGCTCTCTGCAGCGGACTGCTGCCACCGTCTATACGTATCTCCCCCTCTTTCCCGCCCTCCCGATGTGGCGGTGCAATGGTAAGCCTTGTCAAATATGTCTTTCGCTAGGCGGGAGATAAAAGTCGAGAAATACGCATTTCTACTTTGAGTCCCGACAGATGACGGCGTTCCTCAAGTAACCTCAAACATAGATTTTCTTAAGATCGCCTTAATCATGAGCCGCGTCCGAAGCTGGAAGCGAGCGGAAAGTACTGGATAGAGCTTCCCCCGGGCCATCTTCACTATCGTCACCATTCTTTTGATGTGGACTTTCAAGCTGAGGCATCTGCCAAACTTAAGATACCTCTAGGTATTTTACGTGCCAGTATCTCGGCACATTTTACCAGTAGAGCTTCAAGGATGGCAGGAAGTTAGTGTTCTCTGAGATCAATGTCTGCTTAGTGTTCACTAATAACCTCCGTTTGAAGAGCTTCTCGGGTAGGGCGTCCTATTCGGCTGTTTGGAGGTTATTTGCGGCGTACTTTCAGTTCAAACGAACTGGAAAATGACCATTACCTATCTTTCGTTCCTCAAGGAAGGAGGTCACAATACTCAGTAGTCTTGGTATGGGTGTTCCACACATTTTTATTGCAGTGCCTAACTTAAATTTAACCTAACATTTTTTCCCTAACCTTTCTTCTTACGTGAGGAAAAGGTGCCTTTTGGCCACAGGAAATCGGACGGTTAAGGTTTTTACCCACAAAAAATGTCATGGTGATAACGGCCTTACCGCTTTTGCCAAGTCAGTGTGCTAAATTTTGCTCCAAAGACCTGGTACGGCGACTGCTTATCAGCGGCTTTGGCTGAGCTAACTTGAGGTACTTTCTCTCTCAGTTATCGAGAGGAGTCTGAGTGGCCTGGTACATCGGACTTAAATTTTATCCGCTAGGGTAAAGACGCGTGTTGACACAAATGCTCCTTTCAACCTAGAGGACCGTATTTGTGGCGCGACGGAATCCCGTTCCCTACGCCCGACTGGCCCACTTCATGGAGGCAGATTTATGGAGGAGGATTTTACACGGGAAAAATCCCTTCGGTTCGGACACCTTGCTAGTAACGGGAGACCGGTAAGGTTATGTGGCGTTTACCACTAAAAACTCCGGGGAAAGGGCTAAAAGCCCCGGCGCGGCTACCACTATGGTGGTCCATGACTTGCTCACAGCACCCTATGCTTTAGTCAGAGGACATCCCCTGTGCCTAACCTAACCTATTAAGTACTTCCTATTTTGATTCCTTTTTCCATTTTCGCGCCCACAATCATGCTAAGAATCGCCGTTTGGTGGCGTTGGGTCTTGCGGCCCTAGGCTCTGTGTATTTTTAACAGCGCCATTTATTGGTGACCAAAAAAAACTAATAAAAAAACTCCGAAAACATCGAAATAGTAAATTTTTAGGGTTCCGTATTCCGTACCCGAAGGCTAAAATCGGGACCTTGTTACTAAGACTCCGCTATCCGTCCTTCCGTCCGTCTGTCACCAAGCTGTATCTCATGAACCGTGATAGCCAGACAGTTGAAATTTTCAAGGATGATGTATTTCTCTTGCCGATATAATAACTAAAAATAGAGTAAAATAAATATTTAATTGAGGCTCCCGTACAACAAACTTGATTTTTTAATAGATAATGGGACGGAACCCTTTGTGCGCGAGTCCGACTCTCACTTGGCCGGTTATTAACTATATTATTTCATAAAAACCGTATATAAAACTAACAAAAGTTTTAGCCAATGCTACCGTACAGTTTATTTCATAGCAAATTTTCGAACAAAAATCTTTGACGTGATTCTTTAAATTGATATAACTTTTTTATTTATCAACGGATTTCAATGAAACAACCACTAAATTTTAAGTGAAACTTATCAAAATACATAATTGAAAATCGCAACCGAAGTTGTTCAGCCGTTTCTGAGATAAGCGTGCACAAACACACTTTTTCGAACAAAAATGGTTGACGTGATTCTTTAAAATTGATGTAACTTTTTTATTTATGAACGGATTTAAATGAAACAAACACTAAATTTTAAGTGAAGCTTATCACAATATTTCAGTGAAAACCGCAAACGAATTATTTTAGCCGTTTCTCAGATTAGCGTGCACAAACGCACAGACAAGCAGATAAACCGACAAACAGACAAACAGACAAAAATTCTAAAAATTATTGTTTTGTGTTCTATTGCGTTGGTAAAAGCCCCAAAAAATATTTTTACTCATTTATCTTCCATGTACAGACAGCGAGCGGTTACGATTTTATTATATGTATTGATGATGATATATGGCTTATATATAAAAAATGGGTGTCTATTAGAATACAGATTTTTTTGACATCGAATTTCATTTCCCAGGAAACTATTCCACGATTTTTAATACATTTTTCTCTTAATAAAACGAATAGTTTATCATCGCAGTTTCATATTATAATAACAACATTTTAAAAAATATATATTTTAAAATGGTTTTCTTTTATAGAAAAACGGTATATCGAACTAACATTTCATATAAAATATTAAGTTATCGATAAAACTGTTCATAAAAACATGTTTCGGTACACATATAACTCGCTTCGCTCGCTCGGCTCGTGTGTGTGTTGGTCGCAGTTCTAACATAACCTAACCTATAGGATTTCCCTAACCTAGGAAAATGGATAAAAGTGTCTTAGCACTCGCCGGCCGCTACCGCGACACGCTCGCTTCGCTCGCTCGGCTCGTGCGTGTGTTGGTCGCAGTTCTAACATAACCTAACCTATAGGATTGCCCTAACCTAGGAAAATGGATAGAAGTGTCTTACCACTCGCCGGCCGCTACCGCGGCACGCTCGCTGCGCTCGCTCGGCTCGTGCGTGTGTTGGTCGCAGTTCTAACATAACCTAACCTATAGGATTGCCCTTACCTAGGAAAATAGATAGAAGTGTCGGAGCACTCGCCGGCCGCTGCCGCGGCACTTTTTTTTCTGTCTGCCTGTCTATATTTTTAGATGGTATGGTTTTAAGTCATATATCTCCTAAACAATATGATTTTGATAGGTATATGTTTTGAATGATATCTCTTTTCAACAATACAGTTTTTGAATGATATACTTTTTGGCCTGTATACCGCACAAGTTGTATAACAGGTGATATTTAGTGTACATAAACGTTATAATAATGATTTTATGCTTTTTATAATAAAAAATTAATGAATATTATAGCTATTAAAAATATATACCATAATGATTATGTCAAATTGACATTATATCTTATGAACGTTATTAAAATTTAAATATATACAATGTAATTATATTAAGCAATACGCACCCCCTTTCTAAACGGATCATGTACCCTGATCCACCTACTTTTGCTTTATAGTAACAGAACATCAGTTCTCTGAGTTCATCGTCTGTCCATTTTTTTCTAGCATCATCATTAAGAGGGGTTTCAGATCTATTATCATTTTCTATTGGCGTCTCGTCTATAATGTTTGTGTTGGTTTCGCTGTGTGTGTTTTCTGTTGTTAAAGTTGCCTGAGTAAAATTGTATGTATCTGTGTGTGTGGTTGGTGTATTGTGTGTGTTGCTTTGTTCTGCATTTTGCTGCATTTCTCTAAGTTTTTCTTCGCTTAGCCTATGATGTTTAATTATACTACGTGCTTGTGTGGATAGTGAGTTGCCATTATATTGATGAATTTTTGGGTTATCTGGGTTTCTTTCTTTAAAAAAATTGTGTAGTCTAGTCATATAACCTACTCCCCCTGTTTTTGCCTTGAAATAACAAAACATCAGTTCCTGTAATTCTAGGTCAGACCACTTTTTCCTCGAATCATCGTTTGTATTTTGATCTGGTGTGGTTGACCCCGACGCACCGGCAGCACTACTAGGATCTAAAGTATCCTCGTGCCGCAAAGTGGAGTCGGCATTCCTGATTAAATCGGCTGTAGTATTTTTGGGTTGTTCCCCCCCGACCCCGGCCCGCCTGTTCAGCAAGGGGTCACTGACGGTCCGTAGGCTGTCACGTGCAGCGTCAGCTCCACACGTGCCCCGGCGACCCCCGGGTAGCGGCCCTATGCGCATCCTTCTATTATTATTACTCATTTTTAAATGGTGGTTTCCAGTGCCTCGTCAGCCAGGTAAGTTTATATATTAGTACCTGTTGCCCGCCCCCCGCGATGACTAGGTGTTAAACGTCTGGGCGTGAGGTTGTATTGGGGGGCATATTATATTATATTATATTATATTATATTATATTATATTATATTATATTATATTGTATTGTATTGTATTGTATTGTATTGTATTGTATTGTATTGTATTGTATTGTATTGTATTGTATTGTATTGTATTGTATTGTATTGTATTGTATTGTATTGTATTGTATTGTATTGTATTGTATTGTATTGTATTGTATTGTATTGTATTGTATTGTATTGTATTGTATTGTATTGTATTGTATTGTATTGTATTGTATTGTATTGTATTGTATTGTATTGTATTGTATTGTATTGTATTGTATTGTATTGTATTGTATTGTATTGTATTGTATTGTATTGTATTGTATTGTATTGTATTGTATTGTATTGTATTGTATTGTATTGTATTGTATTGTATTGTATTGTATTGTATTGTATTGTATTGTATTGTATTGTATTGTATTGTATTGTATTGTATTGTATTGTATTGTATTGTATTGTATTGTATTGTATTGTATTGTATTGTATTGTATTGTATTGTATTGTATTGTATTGTATTGTATTGTATTGTATTGTATTGTATTGTATTGTATTGTATTGTATTGTATTGTATTGTATTGTATTGTATTGTATTGTATTGTATTGTATTGTATTGTATTGTATTGTATTGTATTGTATTGTATTGTATTGTATTGTATTGTATTGTATTGTATTGTATTGTATTGTATTGTATTGTATTGTATTGTATTGTATTGTATTGTATTGTATTGTATTGTATTGTATTGTATTGTATTGTATTGTATTGTATTGTATTGTATTGTATTGTATTGTATTGTATTGTATTGTATTGTATTGTATTGTATTGTATTGTATTGTATTGTATTGTATTGTATTGTATTGTATTGTATTGTATTGTATTGTATTGTATTGTATTGTATTGTATTGTATTGTATTGTATTGTATTGTATTGTATTGTATTGTATTGTATTGTATTGTATTGTATTGTATTGTATTGTATTGTATTGTATTGTATTGTATTGTATTATATTATATTATATTATATTAAAATTTCTTAGGTTTGCACCTCCTCGACCCTTTTTGGTCGGTATTAAGCTGAACTCCCGCCCTGAGACCCTCAGGGAGAAGGAGTTTCAGCGTCCCCTCCTACAAAAACTGTATCCCCCAGTACTCGGCTTAAAATGTTACTAGTGTGTAATGCTGCCTGTTTTTGCATAATGCTTATATCTATGTGTGAGTCCAAGATGTCACAATACCGCCGGAGGCTTGTAGCGGTTACCCCTGTTGCGCCTATTACTATCGGTACTATTGTAGTTTTGGTGTTCCAAAGTCTTGTTACTTCTGTTTTTAATAGATGGTATTTATTTAGTTTTTCAATCTCCTTTGCACCTATATTGTAATCCGACGGTATTGTGATATCTATAAGGTAAGTGTTATTGCTTTGCTTGTGTGTGTATATGATGTCAGGTCTGTTATGTGCGATTGTGCGATCAGTATGAACTGGCATATCCCACATCAGCTTCGCCTCATCGTTCTCTATTACTTTAGGTTGACTCAACTGTTCTTTCCACCAAAATTTCGAGACTTCAAAGTTGTGTTTTCTTGCTAATGTCCAGAAGATATATTGTACCACATTGTTATGCCTCTTGACATAGTAGGTGCCAGCCAGCTTTTCACAGCCTGAAATAAGATGTTGGGCAGTTTCATCTCTGTTCCTGCATAAACGGCATTTGCCGTCTATGGGTTTTTTCATGATGTCCCTTTCATGCTGTCTGGTGGCTACTGCTTGGTCCTGTATGGCGAATGTTGACGAGACTAATGAGGAAGATACCTGTTGTTTTTTGATCCATCTGAATGAGAGCTCTTTGTCTATGTTAGGTTTGTCGAGAATGGAGTTATAAAATTGACCGTGAAGTGGTTTAGATTTTAATGTATGTATCCGTTTCTTCAATATTGCATTTTTTAGTTCACTATCTATGTACTTACTATTTATTGTTAATCCTATTTCACTTAAATTATTATTTGCTTCTTTATGTATGGAGTATTTAACCCTAGATTCATCATGTTTTACTATGGCTTTTATAAGATAATCGGTTTCATTTTCTAAGTATTGCCTATACTTAATAATCTGAGTTTTATGTAGTGCTTCTATATTCATAAGGCCTCTCCCTCCTTCTTCTATTGGCATGTATAATCTTTCGATATCAGCTTTTTCTTGATGTATTTTGTTTAGAGTGAGTAATTTTCTGGTTTTTATATCTATTTTCTTTAAATCGACTATACCAAATGAATATAGAAGCACTGGAACTGCATACGTATTAATTGCGGTTATTATGTTTTTGGCGTTAAGGTGTGTATGCTAACTTTATATAACATTATTATTATTAAGTATTTATATATTAAGTATAATATAGTAAATAGTATTTATATATTAAGTATTTTATTAGTAAGTATTTTGTTTAATAATTACGCGTCTTCTACACCCTCTTTGCTCCGGGGCAATCAGATTATTTCTGTCACAGTGCATGTATAACTCATTTGCCAATATATATATTATATTATATTATATTATATTATATTATATTATATTATATTATATTATATTATATTATATTATATTATATTATATTATATTATATTATATTATATTATATTATATTATATTATATTATATTATATTATATTATATTATATTATATTATATTATATTATATTATATTATATTATATTATATTATATTATATTATATTATATTATATTATATTATATTATATTATATTATATTATATTATATTATATTATATTATATTATATTATATTATATTATATTATATTATATTATATTATATTATATTATATTATATTATATTATATTATATTATATTATATTATATTATATTATAAGTAGATATTAATTGGTGACTTTGAAACAGTTTCACACTTCCATTTTCGTTCATTTTATTCCCTCAATGGAGTGTGAAACTGTGTAAAAGCCACCAATTAATATCTGAGAATTACTTTACCTTTACAGCTTATTTTCAATCGCTCAATGACGTGTTTTGAATTGTATAATAAAAGAGCACCTAAAAATCAACGTAACTTCACATATAAGACTATATTTCGAAAGTCGCGAAAGAGATATTTGTGTAAAACTTACCAATATTAATTTTCAACTCGATCCGCAACACATTACACCACTTTTAGAATTTTAACTCTAGCAAATTCACATGTAACACTGCTTGTTTCAGTTAAACACAGACATGTGACATGTTTCACTAGACACTCAGAAACACTGAGTTTTAGCAATATAAAATTGCTGAAACCTAAAAGATCTGACCATAGTGCATTATGCAATGGATAATCGCTTTACCAAGGCCGTTTGCTCATGCTGGTGATCTAATTCGTGGGCACCTTTAATAAATATAATAGCAAAGTTGTAACTTTTCATTTTGTTAAGATACAGCAAAGGTGACAGTCAAGTTAATTAAATTGTCTAATTATGAAATTTATAAAACAAAAGGAATCCTTAAACTTACAATGTATTTGCCCTACTATGCTGACGAATGGGGTTAAGCGACATGGCAACTTGTTGCCAAATACAATACGCTGCATTGTATGCGGACCATCAAGTTGTGGAAAGACAAATTTAGTGATAAGCTTAGTATTGCATGAAAATGGTCTACGATTTCGTAATCTGTACGTATATTCAAAATCTTTATACCAACCAAAATACTTATTTTTAGAAAAAGTATTAAATATGGTGCCAGGTGTATCGTTTAAAAAATATAGTCATAATACTGAAGTATTGAATCCGCAGGAAGCTGATCCAAACTCTATTATAATATTTGACGATGTTGCCTGTGAAAATCAAAATAATATACGGGATTATTTCGCAATGAGACGTCATAAGAATATTGACTGTTTTTATCTTAATCAAACTTATACTAAAATACCGAAGCAACTCGTGAGAGATAATGCAAACCTTATTGTATTATTCAAACAGGATGATGTCAATTTAAAACACGTTTATGAAGAACACGTGCGTTCTGATATGTCATGTTATCAATTCCGTGAATTGTGTTCAACAGTATGGAAAGAACTGTATGGTTATGTTGTAATAAATAAGGATTGTGAGCGAAATAAAGGATGTAACAGGATGACATTTGATATATTTATAGTTATAGATTAGCATTAAAAAGAAACTGTCATTATGATAACAATTCACTTTATGTGAGTGTGATGTAGGAGGCGACTGTATTGAAACACGGTTGGATTAGGACTCTCTTTATTAATACGTTTCTCATAATATATATACTTACAACTATCATACCTATCTTACTACACTACACCTCCCCCCTTGAAAAAAAAAAAATCTTTTCTTGAAAATATTTTTTTTTTGTCATTATAATCATTATTACTTTTAATTTACTTTATTTCAAAACACATTACAATGACACAGTAGTTGACTCATGAATTTCTTCTAAACTTAGTACAAAACAAACAGATTGAATTACGAATTTCACAATACTGCAAGTATGGGAATGGAATGTGTAGCGACTGATACGAACTTACTACGTACTTATTACGTCTTATGAAATATAATTATTTTTAATATTTACTAATATAATTATATATAATACTTTTTTTTTATTTGGTAAATAAAATATATAAAACACCTTTATCTTCAAAAACATCACAAAACAAACTAGATAAACTTATAATTTTTTCCTAAATGAAAGTATATACCTATTACTCGTATTGTTTTTTAGATCTGATTATAGCAAACTAAAACATAAGGTATTAACTACTTCTATTCAACATAAAATAGGTAGTGACAATAACACAAGCAAGTCACATAACATAACACAAATAAATTTCTAGTTGAAAAAATCTAATTAGAAAGTACTTACACTTTTCTTTATTATAAGTAATTAGCTAAGACTTATCTAAGTTACTCCTACTGCTCGTCTATCATATAATCTATTTAATAAACTATTTTTGTCTAATCCAATGTATTTAGTACTCATATCAATATACTTATTTCTACACCTTAGCTTTTTCTTATACTTAGTTTTCTTTTCATTACTTTTTAAACAGTTCCCATATACTTTTTTCATATTTGTTTTAATATTTCTCATTATATCATTACATTTCCTCGAATAAAATTTATTTTTTATCTTATACTTTCTTACATTTTCCTTCATTTCTTTATTCATTAGCGTTTCCCGTAACAAACATATATACTTTATCTTATTTTTCCATACACCTACTCTCTTAACTACTTTTTTCTGATTATTTAAAATTAACTTATTTTTATATTTTGTCAAATCCGGGGTTTTAATCTTTCTCCTCTTTTTATCAATTTTTGCGCTTTTATTACGTATTTTATTTACTTTTTGATGATTTATTTTAACATCAATATTTATATTATTATTTTCAAATTTTTTGTCTTGCGTCTCAATTTCAGGTTTATTTAAATTAATTGATTTATCAAATTCATCAGTGTTAAATAAAGTAACAAATTCTAAATTTAGATCGCTAAAAACATCATAATCATCAGTAGGCTTTATTTCTTCGAAACGCTGTACTTGCTGAGTTTGCGAAACGTGGCCTATGCACATGTGCAGTGCAGGCTGTCTGGATTGCGTCATACTTCGAGAACTTTCTGATGTACCTAATCTATTTTTAGAACTTTGACTGTAACAATTAGTTTTAACAAAATAAGAACTTTTATACGAATATGTAGTATTATTATGAAAATTTTTATTTTTATTTCTGTTGAATGACATCATACTATCTTCGTCAGTTGCGGCTTGAATAGTATCTAATAAAAACTGAAAATTTTGTGCTGAAATTATAACATATAACCTGAAATTGTTAAGTCCCTTTAAAAAACAATCTATGGCCAATTTTTCATTGATAGGGCGAAGCACTTCTATTTTAGTTTCATCACCATCAGACTGAGCTAGTGTGAGATCCACAAAAAGATTTTCCACTTCTGCTCCATAGGCTTTTATAGAACGATTTCCTTGATTGCAATTAATTAATTGTTTTTGTATATAAAAAGATGATTTTTTAGTTAACAATATCTTTTTCATATCTGAAATTAGGCAATTAACATCACTGTAGGTAGACTTTAAAATAAATTTAGCGTGTTCAGAAAGACGTGTTTTTAAAACAAAATTAATCAAAATTATTTGAGACTGTTTGGATAAAATACTACTATAATATTCAATGCTGCTAATCAATGATCTTGTTATATTTTCATCTCCAGTCATTACTGGCAGAAGAGCAAGAGCTGTTTCAAAATCAAACTTTTCAGACATTTTCAATAAAAATACAAAATAAAATTCAGTACAAAAATATTACATCAGTGCTTTTGTTTCTGAATAAAAAATAAAATTTGACTAATGAATTACATATAACTCGAAAGTACAAAATACTTTATGATTTGCGAACTGTATAAAAGGATATCAAAGTGTTTCCTGTCGTATCCGTGTCCTTGAACGTCGTAGATACACTTGTCCTGGCGTTGCGAAGCTGATGATACGTCACGTTGGCTGCGGGCTGGGTGGGCTGACCTTATTCCCTGACAGTGGGCCGGGCTATACCCTGGACACCATCCTTGTCCCGGACGCTTCTTTCTTCTCTCTTCAAAATTATAAAATACGCACACTATGTATTTGCATAAGTAGTTATACGTCTCTTCAAAATATCTTTACATTACTCGCCTTCAATCTTCATAATCATATGAAAACATTTATTATTTATTTCAATATACGTATATGTTTACTTTTCTTTCTTCAATTCTTTCTTATTATCTTCATATTTCTTAGTTCAATTCCTCATCAACTGTAAAATCTTCATACCTTCTTTCTTCAATCTTCATTCTTGAAATCTTCCTTCTTCTTAACTTATTTTTCTTACTTCAAGATTAAACATTAACAAGTACTTTATTTATAATAAATCTTCATACTTAATTTTAATTTTAGCTTCTTAAATATATCTTAGTATTTTTTCTTTCTTCTTATTTCACAATTAAACTAAATAAGCATTTTCTCTATTTTCTATCCTCATGATTTTAAATTTTAGCTGATTAAATGTATTCAAGTAAATTTTTGTTTTTTCTTTCTTCCAGGCTTCATTTTCTTTAATTTTTCCGTCACCTCTTCACCACAAAGTATTTTCATATTTTCACTGAATGTTTTTTTTTATAATAAAAGTCTTTTTTTTTTCTTGCTAATCTTCATAATATTTTACGCGGTACGCGGCACTCACCATGGCACGACCGCGCCGGCGCAGGGCTGCGCCGACTGGCAGGGTCGCCATGTGGTGTAAGAGGCGACTGTATTGAAACACGGTTGGATTAGGACTCTCTTTATTAATACGTTTCTCATAATATATATACTTACAACTATCATACCTATCTTACTACACTACAATTCTGAACAAGAACGGATCATAAAATGGAGAAAAAAATAAAAAAACAAATCGTGAAATCCGCAGCTGCTGTAAAAAGAAAGGTGGGTTTAATAAGAGATTCAAAAAACGCGAGCAACATGGCTTTAGAAACAATATTCAAACCTATCGTTGATCCACTTAATCAACTGTCAAGTAAAAACTTTAGAAAATATGACGAAGAAAAAGAGGAGAAATATATGCCCGAAACAAAAAATAAGGAAGTTAAGTGAAAATAAAGAATCATTTTTTACTAAAGAAGACTTACATGAACCATTTGACGAGAAAGAACACGATGAAGAAAACTATGATTCTCATGAACACAATTCTAACAAAACCCTTACTGTATCACCCTCTGAACACAACCTAAGTGATGAGTCCTTCAAATCTGTTCGCTCATCACCGACCTCTAAAAATCAAACACATCATGATGATATGTCTTGGTCATCCGAAGCACTTAATGATATATATTCCTTTTGGTATTAGACATGATCGCGGAAAAGTCTTGCTAGGCAACATACGTATCTTCGACCAAGATGTAACATGGAAAATAGGAACTCGTATTATTAAAAAGATACCGGGTTTAAAAGAATTACTTTTCAAGAAAATACCAAACATGGATTTAATTACAGATGAAGATTTACAATATTACAAATTGTTGTTATTGGAAACCAATGCTCATCGACGTAACTACGATCCTAAGAAGCCTATTAATAGTAATAAAGGTTTTAAATATACGAACATCATTAAACCTCTATTTAAATTTACTAGAACTGTAATCACTAGTACTGAGAGTCTTTCAAAGGGGTCAGGTATGAAGCTGTTGAAAATCTTAAAAAAAATACTGATTTGGTTTATTGGAATGATCCTAATGAGTTAGTAGAACGACTAAAATTATTGTTAGGGTCACGGGCAGCTGGCAACACAGGATTAGATTACGATATTATTGAAATTATAACAGAATTACAAGAAGCTGGGATAGTGAATGTACAACTTAAAGAGCATTCACTGGGAAAATTAAGTAGTATTATATCTTAGTAGTATCGAGAGAATTTAGGAATATATAAAGAGCATAATACATTAAGAGATTTGAGCAGTTTACATATAATATTCGGTCACCACGTTCATAAGCGTTTAAGAGTTTCTAAATATTTTGACTCTCTAAACGACCTATTAACCAAATCGGAAACAGGAGATTACAATCTAAAACTAACAAGATTAAAGGGATTGTTACATCCAAAGGAAGATAACGACGCGGTTAACAAAGCCTATTTCGATAAATAAATTCAAGATTTAAGAGCTGAATTAAAACAAATACAAACAAATGTAAAAAATTATCTTAGTGGTTTAGAAAAAGCTGTTTCGTCTAATATAAGTTCCACATACTATACCAAAACTGATATAGATTCAATGATGTCAAGGTTAAATAAAAATGAGTAAACAAAATATAGTTGACGAGCTCCATAGATCAGCGAGAAGGAATTTTCCACGTCGTTGTACAATTATAAAAGGAATGGATGATTTGTGGCAAGCTGATCTTATAGACTTACAAAAATATGCACAGTTAAATAAAGGATACAAATACATATTGGTTGTTATTGACGCTTTATCGAAATATGTTTGGGTGAATCCTCTTAAAGCCAAAACAAAGGACTGTGTTACAGATGCAATGCGACATATATTGACTGAATCAACTCGAAAACCAAGCAATTTGCAAACAGATTTAGGTAAAGAGTTTTACAATGAACATTTTCAAAGATTGATGAGCAAATATAAAATAAACCATTATTTTACTTATTCTGTAAAAAAAGCATCGATAGTCGAGCGAGTAATAAGAACATTAAAAAGTCATCTATACAAATTATTTAGTCTTTATGGACAGTATCAATGGTTAGGCAGTAATTTGAAATCCGTTGTTCAACGTTATAACAGGACACCCCATAGCATAACAAAGTTTAAACCAATAGACGTTAATAAGTATAATGAGACTTTAGTCAATGCTAATATAAATAAAACTCAAAAACAACATGTTCGAATTAGTAAGTATAAAGGAGATTTTAGTAAAGGTTACACCCCTAACTGGTCAACGGAAATATTTACTGTTAAAAAAGTAACTTGTACCAAACCACCTACTTATCAAATAGAAGACAAACATAAGCGACTAATTTTGGGAACATTTTACGGTTATGAATTACAGAAGACTAAGTTTCCTGATCTTTATCTCATTGAAAAAGTTATAAAAAGAAAAGGAACTAAATTGTTTGTAAAATGGTTAGGACTAAGTGATTCCTAAAACAGTTGGGTTGACAAAAGTGCGCTGTTGCAGTAATATAAGTCAAGTAACGGAAGGTTAAACATCAGTTTCGGCTTATTTATGAAGAAAGGAAGTGGTATTATTAACAGTTTGATTGATAAGTTACCGTTTGAACTACATTTACCCGGATATCAGTTTTGCGGTCCAGGAACCAAATTACAGAAAAGGTTATTAAGAGGTGACCGAGGTATTAACGATTTAGACAGGGCGTGCATGTATCACGATATTGCGTATAATAACAGTGATATTAACATTCGACATAACGCTGATTTAGAACTTTTAAACATGGCAAAACAAAGGTTAAAATCCAAAAATGCACGTAAAAGAGAAAAAATTGCCTCATAGATTGTAAAAAATGCTATGAAAGCAAAACTAAAAGCAGGCGCAGGAGCGCAATCATTTATGAAAATTGTGAAAAAAATACAGTCTGGTTTGAAAAAAATTAAACGTAAAGACAAAAACACTGCTATTAAATATGCTTATGCAGCTGCAAAGAAAATATTTACAAACAAAAGTGGTATGCGCTTACCACGGTATATACCTATTCCTAAGTGTGGTGGATTTTTGCCTTTGATTCCCATCTTTGCTGGATTATCGGCTCTCGGTTCACTAGCTGGTGGAGCTGCAGGTATAGCAAAAGCTGTAAATGATTACAAAGTGGCTAAACAGAATCTTCAAGAGTCTGCACGACACAACAAAACAAAGAAGCAGTTGCTCTTGGAAAAGGATTATACATCAAGCATAGTAAAAAAGGAGCGGGATTATATCTTAAAAATTCAAAAAACTAATGAAATGGCTACCCAAACGACCACTTACTAATTTCGATTTATTAGAGTATGCTAACGATATACCTTATGTTCGTGGTGTGTTTATGAGAGATTCTTTACCCACGAAACCAAGAAAAATAGAGTGCGCAATACTCAACCTTGATAGTTGTAATAACCCTGGAACTCACTGGGTAGCCTACGCGAAGCTTGATAATTATTCTGAATATTTTGATAGTTTTGGCAATCTAAAACCACCATTAGAGTTAATAAAATATTTGAAAAATACATCCATTAAATATAATTACATTCAACATCAGAACTTCGGATCCATGAACTGTGGACATCATTGCTTGAATTTTTTAATAAATTTTTGGAAAAATGTATGTAAACTATTCACCAACTCTAGAATAACTTGGAGATTATGAATGTGGTCTTTTATACTTTTCTACTTTTAATTCGATTCCCAACATAGACGAGAGAAACAATAAATTATATTATGGAAATGAAGTTATCGAGATTTCAGAAGGGTCTTATGAACTTCAAGATATACAAGATTTTTTAAATATCAATATTACAAATGCTTCCTTTAAACTTACTTGTAATAACAATACACTGAAAACTAATATTTTCTGTTCCAAAGATATTTATTTTGAAAAACGTGATTCAATTGGTAGAATTTTAGGATTCGGAAAAGAGACTGTTAAAGCTAATAAAAGTACTGAATCTCGTTATCCTGTCAGCATTATATCTACTACTCTCGTGCGCATCGAATGTGATGTAGTGAGCGGATCTTTTGTAAACGGAAAACCTAGTCACATAATTCATGAATTTGTGCCTAACGTACCACCTGGTTATCGCATTATTGAAATTCCCAAGAATATAATATATTTCCCAATCAACCAAAATTCGATTACTGATCTGAATATCAGATTGCTGGACGCTGAAAACAATCAAATCAATTTACGCGGTGAGGAGGTTCAGCTGTATTTACATTTCAGAAGAAAATGATTAATTTTAATAAAAACCCTATTCCATCCTCTCTTCAAGTTAGTTTCAAGGTAACATCTTAGAAAAGAAGACCTCTCCATTCTTCACAGAAGAAGCTTTCAAAAAATAACCAAGAATATTTGAAATTGGTAGGATTATTAAAATGAATATTTTAAATATATCTCAACCAACAGCCTACGACAACAGCGTGGAAAGTTTCGAATTTCATTCATACAAGCCGTAC
The DNA here is from genome assembly GCA_963555685.1 of Acrobasis consociella. Taxonomy (NCBI): domain Eukaryota; kingdom Metazoa; phylum Arthropoda; class Insecta; order Lepidoptera; family Pyralidae; genus Acrobasis; species Acrobasis consociella. The sequence continues at coordinate 11,838,987 of OY743125.1, read as the reverse complement.
GTGTCAAGTTTCAACAAGAATGATGAAATCCGAATCCCTATTAACCAACAAGACTTGTACATATTACCCTCTCTCAGCACTTTGTACATTGCAGGTAAAGCAAACGTATACAATAGTAAAACTAAAGAAGTACTTTCAAGTGTTAGCTTTGTCAACAATCCTGCATTATTTTTATTTCAAGATATTCGGTATGAATTAAATGGAGTTGAAATAGATAGAATAAAAAATGCTCGTATTACTACAACCATAAAATCATATCTTTCCTTAAATGAAAATGAATCTAAATCTGCAAAAGAATGGGGGTGGTCTCCTACTGGTACAACTAATGTTCATGACGGTTCATTCTCTGCTTCAATACCATTAAACAGAATATTAGGCTTCGCGGAAGATTACGAAAAAATCATAATAAATTGCAAACATGAGTTAGTGTTACTAAGAAGCAACAGTAACCTTAATGCATTAATATTAAATATTGAAGAAATTGTTGATGATATAGTTATTAATAAAATAGTTTGGCGAGTTCCACACGTCAAAGTATCTGATCGTGAAAGAATTAATTTATTGAAACATCTGGAAAAAGTAATTAGCTTTCTGGAATTGGGATCTTTATGAATACCCATTACTCCCCAGAACTCGTAAACACACTTGGGCAATTAAAACTACATCGCAAACTGAGAAACCACGGTTTGTTATTATTGGGTTCCAAACCAATCGTAAACATCAACCACAAACGTCAATGGCAGAATTCGATCACTGTAATATTCGTGATATAAAAGTTTTTTTCCCTAGAAAGATAACCTACGTCGCAGAGGCGCCCACGCAATGAACATATTGCTGTCTCTTTTTAATTAGCGCGCGAATCTGTTTGTGCGTTTCGGCCAACTCAGTCGTCGGTCTATCCTGTCGCGGGACGGCTGTTTCATAATGGTAAGTACCATGGTTTATTAGTTATGTGTTTGACGTGCGCTCGCGAGGCGTATGGTTATCTTTTGTGTCACTTTTGACGATTCGTTTTGTTCTTTATATTTTGATATATAAACCGTATTATTGTTTTGTTTTAGGCGAAATATATAGTTAACAACATGACTACTAGACGGCCTTTAGTAGAAGAAGAAATATGTCAAATATTGGACAGAGAAGAGGAAAGTGAAGACGATGAATGCAGAGAAAGTGATAGCGAGGTGGAGGATCACCTGTCGGAAGATGAGGTACAGAGTAATAATGAAGAGGGCTTCCTCGATGAAGGCGTAATTCAGGTACAAGTAACCAATAATCAGACGGGGTCAGTATCACGTGATGAAGATTTGCCGGGACCCGAATTATCAGAAGCCGCTGAAACTGGAGTTCAGACCCACCGCATAATTGTTCCCGACCAAAGAGTGCTCCGAGGTAAGAACAAACACTGTTGGTCCACCATTAAAGCTCAAAATCGTGGTAGAACACCTGCTATCAATATAATTCGCTCAAGTAGGGGCCCGACACGTATGTGTCGTAATATAGTTGAACCAATGTTATGTTTTGATCTATTCATCACTGATGAAATAATACAAGAAATAGTTCGCTGGACCAATGTCGAGATAGCAGCAAAACGTCGTGCCTATATGACTAGTGCAACGTTCAGAGAAACGACTTCGACAGAGCTTCGAGCTTTGATAGGAATCTTAGCCCTATCTGCAGTCAAGAAAGATAATCACTTATCAACTGAAGAGTTATTTGATTCTAGCTACTCAGGATCACGTTATGTGGCTGTCATGAGCAGAGATCGCTTTGATTTTCTTATAAGGTGTCTCAGAATGGACGATAAATCTTTACGTCCCAATGTTCGTCAAGAAGATCCATTCATCCCAATACGAAAGGTTTGGGAACTTTTTATACACCAATGCCAAATTAATTATTCACCTGGAGGGCATGTCACTATAGACGAGCAATTACTGGGATTTCGAGGAAGATGTCCCTTCAGAATGTACATTCCAAACAAACCGAATAAATATGGAATAAAAATTCCTATGATGTGCGACAGTGGCACAAAATACATGGTAAATGCGATACCATATATCGGAAAAGCCACTAACACTAATGGATTACCACAGGCCGAATATTATGTCAAAGAATTATCCCGGCCAATTCATGGCACAAACCGAAATATTACCTGTGATAACTGGTTTACCTCGATACCGCTCGCAAAATCACTTCTTCAGGAACCATACAAACTCACTCTCGTTGGTACTATAAGATCCAATAAACGCGAAATTCCTGAGGACTTGAAAAACACTCGATCTCGGCCAACAGGTACGACAATGTTTTGTTACGACGGAAATTTGACGTTATTATCATACAAACCAAAGCCCTCAAAAATGGTTTACGTATTATCATCGTGTGATGAGGATGGTGTTGTTAACCCTACGACCGGTAAGCCTGAAATGATAATGTTCTATAATCAGACTAAAGGCGGCGTGGACACATTGGATCAAATGTGCTCAACGATATCGTGTTCATATTGAACATAGCATTTATTAATTCATATATTATATACTGCCATAATATGCTGTCAATGAAAAATAAGCCCTTGAGTCGTAAAAAATATATGAAACAACTTAGTTCTCAGCTGACTAATGCATGGATGACGGAAAGGCTGGAAGCTCCTACTTTGCCGAGACATGTACGAAGCAATATCGAAAATGTTCTTCCAAAACCTAACCCACAGGCTCCTACTGATGAAGAAGAAGAAGAACCTCCGTCTAAAAAAAGGCGTTATTGCAACTTCTGTACGTATAAAAAAAAGAGGATGTCCAAAATGTCTTGCGCGAAATGCAAGAGTGCAGTCTGTGGTGAACACAAAGTCGACGTTTGCCACAAATGTCTTTAAATTTTGTTAATTATTTTTTATTATAATTTTTAAGACTGATTATATTATTAGCTTCTTAGTAGTTTAAAAAAACTGTGAATTTTTGTGATAATTTCCTAGATTTGTTCCTTTAAACAGAAGACTGTCGATTTTTGTTGATTTTAATTGAGAGTTTTGTAATTTTAGTTTAAAAATATTAAAAATACACATAATTATAGAAACATTGCATTTTATTTATACATATATTATATACTTTTTAACAATATAAATAATTTATAGAAATATTACCCGTAAAATATTAAAAATTGATTTGAAGTTTGTGCGCTTCTGAAGCGTATGGTTATCTTTAACGTATGGTAAAATATGATTATCTTTCTAGGGTTAAATTCATCGTATTACCCCTATGAAGGATTGAACATAAGTTTCTCAGAAAATAAGTTTTCTTTATTATACGAACAATATGCAAGATTTCAGCAGTCTTATTATGGACGTCGAGCAGAACCTTTGTTGAGCTTAAAAGAATTCAAAGACGTTTCTCCATTATTTGTTATCGACTGTTCCCGTCAGCAGGAAACATTGAAGGGCTCTATAGACGTGAGAGTAGAAATTGAAGCTGACCAAGAAATACCTGATCAGACAGCAGCATATTGCTTGATATTAAACGATTGCATATTTGAATACAAGTCTTTGAGCAACATTGTTAAAAAGATATCATGAATGAAAACACAATTGTCGTAGATCTACAAGGTTTCAAAAACCCTAGCAATGAATTCATTGTAAAGGAATTTGCAATAGCTACTGAAGAGCATACTCATATATTTTTAATAAAACCGCCTTATGCTTTCTCCCAACTTACCCCTGAAGAAAGGAAACGTGTTCGGTGGATCGAAAAAAATCTCGGATATCGATGGGGCTCTGGATTTGTCGATTACAAAGAATTTCATAGGATTATAAAACCTTATTTAAATGGACGAAAAATTATTGTGAAAGGTAAAGGAAAAGTTCAGCAGTTATGTGAACACCAAAATATTGAAGATATTACAAATAAAAATATTCCAAATTTAAAAGAGCTTCAAGCTAAGTATTGTAAAGGATCTTTTTCATTAAATTGTTTTATTCATCTAAGACAATGTGCACTAAAAAATGTTTTATGTATAAAGAAATGATTGATGGAAAATAAAATAATTTTATAACTATAAGACTTTTTTAGTATAGTTGATAGAAAATAGAGTATTTTTTGTAAATATAGTTCATGGTTATGGATAATAATAAAACAAGAAAATATATACCATCTTTTATTTATTACTCAATTAATTCTACAAATACATTTTATCATTTATATTAAAATATGTTTATATAACTATTACTAAATTTATCAAAGACATACTTAATCTTAATTATCACAAAAAATTATATCTTTTATTTATTACTTAATTAAATACAATCATTTTTATTAATATAAATAAGTATATACACACACATATATATATATATATATATATATATATATATATATATATATATATATATATATATATATATATATATATATATATATATATATATATATTAAAATTAACTTAGTTTATTTACAGCATAAGTACTTAATCAAAATTATCACTACTAAGTTTTTTACTTATCTTACTAATTACGTTTTCAGTCAATTCCAATATTTCATCAAATGAGTCACTGATCACATATTGCGCACTTAACACCACACTATCATCGTCTTGGCGTTGAGTTGGAGAACTTGGAGGAGACAAAGCACTGTATGTTGGGACACGCACACGCTCGTTCTCTAGATCCAAGATCTGAATTTTAATCACCCGGATGCCCTTTCGCGCCTTTTTAATTACATAAGACGATGATGCAAGTTCCTTGCTTCTCTTCAACGCAGCCTCCTTCTTATCTTCGATTTTCTTAAGTTCTGCAGCCCGATCTCTCAACACATGAATGAACTGTAAGTCTTCTGTAAGACCTTCGTTGGGATCTTGAGCGTATTGAGAGCACAATATGCAAGTGTGAGTTTCTTGTGAGTCCGACATGATCTGTAAAGAACAAAACATACATTTAATAATAAGTAACACATATAATATTTAGACATTAAGTGATATTAATAAAAATATGTCTACTTACATTAAGTTATAAACCGCAGTGGGTTTGAATCGGTTTAGCAGACGATGATGAATCGCAGATTGGCTGTTCAATAACAACTGAAAAACGATTATAAACAGCACGAGTCTTTTATATAACAATATACATTATGATTGTATTGCAAAACTCGACGTTCCTCGCAAACCAAACAAGAATAGACATGTTCATCTCCACTAGCCAGGTGTTAAGTTCAAATAGCTATCATATTTCATACACATGATTCAATAATATCTTGTACCTTTATACGAGCAAATCACCTAAACACCACTGTTCAACATAGGTCTCAAAAATGAAGAAATCGTTTATTGACGTTACCATAATATGCAATAGGTTCCAAAACAAACCATAGCCAGTTTTAATTCGCTTTCACCGCCATCTAGCGGAGGCGATGTTAATGATATTAATATAGGGGGCGCTGGTTTATATGACAACCACCATATCGTTGTTCATATTGTGTTTGTTTGTTTGTTAACTCTTTACGCTTAAACTACTGAACCGATTTTGATGAAATTTGGTATGAATATAGTTTGAGACTGGGGAAGGACATAGGGTACTCTTAATCTTGAAATTCCCACGGGGAGCGAAGCCCGCGGGCACAGCTAGTATTATAAATACGAAAGTGAGTTTGTATTTTTGTTTTTTACCTCTTCACGCTTCAATCACAGAACCGTTTTAGATGAAATGTGGTATGGATATAGTTTAAGACCCAGAAAAGGACATAGGATAGATTTTATTCCGGAATTCCCACGGGGAGTGAAGCCCATGGGCATAGCTAGTAAAATTGTATTTTGAACGCCTGCTTATTTTAAATACTGTCTATCACGCACGCCGAATACATTTAGTAGTATTTTATTTTATATTTTAAAAGTAGCATATGAAAAGAAAACAACTAAATATGGTATAGTAGGTGTTTATTATAAATCATAATTAAAAAAGACAATATCATCAAAACATATCATCATCAATCATCAATACATATAATAAAATCGTAACCGATCGCTGTCTGTACATGGTAGATAAATGAGTAAAAATATTTTTGGGGGCTTTTACCAACGCAATAGAACACAAAACAATGATTTTTAGAATTTTTGTCTGTTTGTCGGTTTGTCTGTTTGTCTGTGCGTTTGTGCACGCTAATCTGAGAAACGGCTGAACCGATTCGTTTGCGGTTTTCATTGAAATATTGTGATAAGTTTCACTTAAAATTTAGTGTTTGTTTTATTTAAATCCGTTCATAAATGAAAAAGTTAAATCAATTTTTAAGAATCACGTCAAACATTTTTGTTCGAAAAACTGTGTTTGTAGACGCTAATCTCAGAAACGGCTGAACAACTTCGGTTGCGATTTTCATTTATGTATTTAAATAAGTTTCACTTAAAATGTAGTGGTTGTTTCATTAAAATCCGTTGATAAATAAAAAAGTTATATCAATTTAAAGAATCACGTCAAAGATTTTTGTTCGAAAATTTGCTATGAAATAAACTGTACAGTAGCATTGGCTAAAACTTTTGTCAATTTTATATTAAGGTTTTTATAAAATAATAAAGTTAATTACCGGCCAAGTGAAGGTCGGGCTCGCGCACAAAGGGCTCCGTCCCGTTATCTATAAAAAATCACGTTTTTTGTACGGGAGCCTCAATTAAATATTTATTTTACTCTATTTTTAGTTGTTATATCGGCAAGAGAATTACATCATTATGAAAATTTCAACTGTCTAGCTATCACGGTTCATGAGAAACAGCCTGGTGACAGACAGGCAGACGGACGGAAGGACGGACAGCGGAGTCTTAGTAACAGGGTCCCGATTTTAGCCTTCGGGTACGGAATACGGAACCCTAAAATTTACTATTTTGATGTTTTCGGAGTGTTTTTATTAGTTTTTTTTGGTCACCGATAGATGGCGCTGTTAAAAATACACAGAACCTAGGGCCACAAGACCCAACGCCACGAAACGGCCATTTTTAGCATGATTGTGGGCGCGAAAATGGAAAACGGAATCAAAATAGGAAGTATTAGGTTAGGCTCAGGGGATGTCCTCTGACTAAAGCATAGGGTGCAGTGAGCGAGTCACGGACCACCATAGCGGTCGCCGCGCCGGGGCTGGCCCATAGTGGCTGAGAGGTAACACCGCGGAGTTTTTAGTGGTAAACGCCACATAACCATACCGGTCTCCCGTTACTGGCAAGGCGTCCGAAGGGATTTTTCCCGCGCAAAAGAGGCGCAACTGCTGCCTCCATGACGTGGGCCAGTCGGGCGATGGGAACGGGATTCCGTCGCTCCACAAATACGGTCCTCTAGGTTGAAAGGAGCATTTGTGTCAACACACGTCTTTACCCTAGCGGATAAAATTGAAGGCCGATGTACCACCGCGCAGGCCACTCAGACTCCTCTCGATAACTGAGAGAGTACCTCGAATGAGCTCAGCCGAAGCCGCTGATAAGCGTTCGCCGTATACCAGGTCTTTGGAGCAAGATTTAGCACACGGCCTTGGCAAAAGCGGTAACGCCGTTATGTCACCATGAGTTTTTTTGTGAGTGAGAGCCATAACCGTCCGATTTCCTGTGGCCGAAAGGCACCTTTTCCTCACGTAAGAAGAAAGGTTAGGGAAAAAAGGTTAGGTTAAATTTAGGTTAGGCACTGCAATAAAAATGTGTGGAACACCCATACCAAGACTACTTAGTATTGTGACCTCCTTCCCTGAGGAACGAAAGATCATGGTCATTTTTCAGTTCTCCAAACCTCTAAACAGCCGTATAGGACGCCCTACCCGAGAAACTCTTCAAACGGAGGTTCTTAGTGAACACCAAGCAGACATTGATCTCAGAGAACACTAACTTCCTACCATCCTTGAATCTCTACTGGTAAAATGTGCCGAGACGCTGGCACGTCAAATACCTGGAGGTATCTAAAGTTTGGCAGATGCCTCAGCTTGAAAGTCCACATCAATAGAATGGTGACGATAGTGAAGATGGCCCGGGGGAAGGTCTATCCAGTACTTTCCTCTCGCTTCCAGCTACGGACGCGGCTCATAATTAAGGCGATCTTAAGAAAACCTATGTTTAAGGTTACTTGAGGAACGCCGTCATCCGTCGGGACTTAAAGTAGAAATGCTTATTTCTCGACTTTCATCTCCCGCTTAGCGAAAGACATGTTTGACAAGGCTTACCATTGCACCGCCACATCGGGAGGGTGGGGGAGAGGGGGTGATACGTATAGACGGTGGCAGCAGTTCGCTGCAGAGAGCTACAACAGATTAGTGATGTGGAAACTGACGCCAAAAGACGGAAGATGAATGAAATATTAGCAAAGTCACTACGTATTGCATAAATATTTTGTATTAGAGAGACCCACGGCGTAGCAATAACATTCGGTAACAGTGTAAGTTTACATGTAGTTTACAGTCCATGCTGGCAGAACCATGATGGCAGAAGGGCCGTCGAAATATCTGGCAAAAAACGATATTAATAGTCAAAATTCCGATCGACTTAGACTGTGACTAGAGATAATGTGTGATCGTAGTAAAGAAGGAACCCTTATAGTTTCGCCATTTCTGTCTGTCTCTCTGTCCGTGGTTTTACTTAGAGATAATTAGTACCAAGAAGCTGTAATTTGGTAACGGTCATGAACTTACAGTAGCACTAGGCAGGGCAACTGGCCTGACGGAGCCCATGCGATGGGTTGACGAAATAATCAAAGTCGCGGGTTACACCTGGATGTGAGCAGCACAGGACCGAGATGTGTCGACGAAGACATGTCTATGCTCAGCAGTGGACGGAAGAAGGGCTGAGATGATGATGAAATCTTTAGTTTTAATTCTAAGTCGAAATTCACAACTACGGAACACTTCACTGCGCGTGACCTGATATGCACTTGACCGGTTTTATTAAAATATCAAAATAAAGATTCTTATAAACTAAAGTCCACGCTGACGAAGTCGCGGGCAACAGCTAGTTACATAATAAAATTTATCGTATAAATTTGGGATTAACTTTGGAGATTTAGATGCTAGTGGTGTAAATTTTTGTGGGCAAAATGGTAGGTCATTGTGAGCATCGTGGAGATGTTCAGGATATTCCAAATCAACTTCCAAGATATAACCATATTGTGAGTCATCGGGTACACTAAGAATATTAAGTTCATTAATTTCAGATTGGTTCATTAACGTAAAATCTGAATAGGGTAAATAAGGGCACATAGCATAACCATACAAATTATTACAATCTATATACAGCAAATAGTTATCGGGTAAGGATGAATTATAATTATCCAAATATTGATTATTTGCTTTTGCATATCTGGTAGAGCACAAACAGATTCCTCCACGAATACCCTGTTGTATCATGCGTATAATTTCTAGGTCGTTTATAAGTTGAAGTTTTACTTTAGTTATCAATAACATTGCATCAAAACTTAAAGACGGTGCTGTTAGATAAAATGCTGGGTCTAATTTATAATTTGTTTTACAAGTTATACGGAAATTTTGGAAAACATCTGCCAGTAAAATTACGTCTGTTTTTAGGTATAAGTCCGTGTATTCACCGAGATCTTTTAAACAAAATGTTTTCCAAACTTGATTTGCATGACGATAATCAGACTCTGAAACAGAGTCGTTAGTTAAATGGCTATAGAAACAATCTCGCGATGGTAAACTAAGTTCTTTATACGAATTCCAACTTGTCATATATTCGTATGGGTACACACCTTTTCGTCTTACTAGATCAAAATGCTTTTTCTCTGGAAAAAAATTGATTGGTGCTTAAAGTCAGTTTCGTTTAAGTTTGCAGCAAGTTTTTCTAAACTAGTACCTAAAAATTTAAATGAATCCACAAACCGCACCGGTATATATTCCTGATAACCTGTATTAAAAAAAAAATGTAAATGATATGTAGTATTCCTTGTTTTTCGCAATTACCTTTAAGTTGCCTTGCATTTCACCTAACTCTCGAATAAATAAGTGACTATCGTATCCGGACAAATTATGAAAAAATACTGGAACAAATTTTGGTAACTGATATTTAAGGTTACAGTAAGAATGAGCCGCTCCACGGTATGTTCCTGTTAGGTGACAATGATCTTTTACTTTGTCATCAAGTAACAATTTTTCGCAGAGAAAACAAAATTTTGATGTATTAAAATTTTCTTGCTCATCTGGTGTTAATGAAGACATAGGAATTGGAGTTTTTAAAATCTTGTATATTTGTTTTACGTCTTTACCAAGAAATTTCAGAAATTTTTTGATACAATCTTTCCCACGATAAGACACATATTTATTGAGAGAGCTATTAAAAGAACAGACGATATAATAGCCAAATGCTGCTGGTACATGTTTCTGCATAATAGATGTACATTTCGAGTCATGATTTTTTGATTCGGGTTCAACTAATAAAGATTCAAAATCAGCGTATATAACAAATGGCATATCTTGCATTCTTTCGAAATTATTAAATTGAATTACAGTTCCTGGTTCAGGTAAAACTGTTCGAACCCCACCACAAATATGGTCATCAAATTTTTGTTTTATATTAAAAAATATCATGCACTCATCACAAAAATATATTTTTCCGGCATGTTTTGTTAACTGAGGTCTCAGTAATTTACTCAAATTTTTTATGAGGCAACAATGACGAAATTCACCTTTTTCTAATAGTAACAAATTGACATGATGTTTTCTTTTATGGTTAGTTTTGTATAAAGGACCCACAATTGTTCACTTTTTTCCAAGACCGTATACATTGACGCTAATTAGATGATTATTTTTTTCAAAGATTTTGATGTCCGAGAAACCAACGGGAAAAGTCATATTTTTGATATTAAGTTTATTTTCAAATCTGGGATAAGAAGATATTCTATGTGGATTGTTGACAACTGGAAATAATGCAGCCATTATACACCACAAAAAACAAAACTCATCATTATTTTGTACATTGACACAGGCGCGTTTTAATTTTATAGATTTCGATAATTCAATAAATCTAGCACCTCTCAAAAGGATTGTACTTATTGATGTTTACTTCTAAGTACAAATTGCGTAGAAATGTCCAGCCGCTGTCCCTTTCTTGAAATTCATCTATTTTATTAATAATAGTACAAACGACTTTGGAAAAAATTTCGTTAAAATTATAATAGTTATGTAATATAAAGTTTTCAGTAGAAAATGATTTTATATCGTTGTTTAATGTTGAAGGTAGATTAAATTCGGCAAACAACTCAAAGTTAACTTTGATTGAATTATATGTAGCGCGTCTTGCGGCTAATAGATGTTTTACACGAGATCTTAAACCTTGTAAGAATTCCATTGGTAGCGTTACTGCATGGTCATCTCCATCTGCGACCATAGGCAGCACTCTGTATGAAGCAATTCTATTTCTGAACGCCCCACCTATATTTTGAATATCATTACTAATATCGATAGCATAATTGTTTTTATGTATATTACTTCTAAGATGACTTGAGAAAGCGCGACTCTTTACTGATAAATCGCAAACAGTGCAGTAGACTGTTTTATTAGTCATATTTACAGTAAATATGCAATAAAATTTACTAATATAATAGGTAGGTATGAGTGAAGAGTAAAATAATTATTTAACTCATAAACATAAGTTTATTTTATAGTTTAATTCAAAATACAATTGTTACTTTATATTACATAAATTTTAGATTATTGTAGATTAGATTTAAATAAATCGAATGGTTGATGAAAAGAGAGTTAATATGCGGTAATTGAATAACATAGAACATTTGTTATAAAGAAAAAAACAATTATAGTATTAATGTAAAAAAGACAAAACTTGTCAAATTATAAAAAATTGCTATCATATGTAAAGTCCGTTTTGCACTTTTTAAGAAATCTTTTAGTGAGCGCAAAACTTACTTATGTTATAAAAAAGTATTAATCAAAGTTATAAAAAGAACTAAAATTCCTTATTAGAAAAAATGCCTTCAGCTGTAAAGTGCGCTTAGCACTTTTTAAGAAATGTTTTAGGAAGCGCAAAACTTACTTATGTTATTAAAACTATTAAACAGGTAATAAAAAATATTAAATTTTCTTATTAGGAAAAAATTTGCCTTCAGCTGTAAAGTGCGCTTTGCACTTTTTCAAAAAACCTTTTAGTGAGAGCAACTCAGGAGCGTCACCGTCTGCTCTAAACTTTAACAGTAAGACAGCGTGCTCCCACCTATCTTTTGGATCAACGAGAGCTATATCCGCGGCGTTGTATACCTTTACCTCTACGAATACATCGCCGTCTAAGTTGGCTGTACGCCTCACGACACCGTCCGCCACTCGCCGTGTTAGAACGGACTGCAGGGTCTGCGGGCTCTTGACAGTCTTATCGTAGACTTCGTCTTCGGTATCGCTGTCATGCCAACCGGTCTTACTAGGCGCTGCGGATGCGATTTTCGGTTGCTGTCTTGGCTTCGCTGGCTTGGATCTGCATAGTAGGGAAAAAAAGTTGATTTATTTAGCTGAAGTAATAATCAATCAATCAATCATCATCATCAATACATATAATAAAATCGTAACCGATCGCTGTCTGTACATGGTAGATAAATGAGTAAAAATATTTTTGGGGGCTTTTACCAACGCAATAGAACACAAAACAATGATTTTTAGAATTTTTGTCTGTTTGTCGGTTTGTCTGTTTGTCTGTGCGTTTGTGCACGCTAATCTGAGAAACGGCTGAACCGATTCGTTTGCGGTTTTCATTGAAATATTGTGATAAGTTTCACTTAAAATTTAGTGTTTGTTTTATTTAAATCCGTTCATAAATGAAAAAGTTAAATCAATTTTTAAGAATCACGTCAAACATTTTTGTTCGAAAAACTGTGTTTGTAGACGCTAATCTCAGAAACGGCTGAACAACTTCGGTTGCGATTTTCATTTATGTATTTAAATAAGTTTCACTTAAAATGTAGTGGTTGTTTCATTAAAATCCGTTGATAAATAAAAAAGTTATATCAATTTAAAGAATCACGTCAAAGATTTTTGTTCGAAAATTTGCTATGAAATAAACTGTACAGTAGCATTGGCTAAAACTTTTGTCAATTTTATATTAAGGTTTTTATAAAATAATAAAGTTAATTACCGGCCAAGTGAAGGTCGGGCTCGCGCACAAAGGGCTCCGTCCCGTTATCTATAAAAAATCACGTTTTTTGTACGGGAGCCTCAATTAAATATTTATTTTACTCTATTTTTAGTTGTTATATCGGCAAGAGAATTACATCATTATGAAAATTTCAACTGTCTAGCTATCACGGTTCATGAGAAACAGCCTGGTGACAGACAGGCAGACGGACGGAAGGACGGACAGCGGAGTCTTAGTAACAGGGTCCCGATTTTAGCCTTCGGGTACGGAATACGGAACCCTAAAATTTACTATTTTGATGTTTTCGGAGAGTTTTTATTAGTTTTTTTTGGTCACCGATAGATGGCGCTGTTAAAAATACACAGAACCTAGGGCCACAAGACCCAACGCCACGAAACGGCCATTTTTAGCATGATTGTGGGCGCGAAAATGGAAAACGGAATCAAAATAGGAAGTATTAGGTTAGGCTCAGGGGATGTCCTCTGACTAAAGCATAGGGTGCAGTGAGCGAGTCACGGACCACCATAGCGGTCGCCGCGCCGGGGCTGGCCCATAGTGGCTGTGAGGTAACACCGCGGAGTTTTTAGTGGTAAACGCCACATAACCATACCGGTCTCCCGTTACTGGCAAGGCGTCCGAAGGGATTTTTCCCGCGCAAAAGAGGCGCAACTGCTGCCTCCATGACGTGGGCCAGTCGGGCGATGGGAACGGGATTCCGTCGCTCCACAAATACGGTCCTCTAGGTTGAAAGGAGCATTTGTGTCAACACACGTCTTTACCCTAGCGGATAAAATTGAAGGCCGATGTACCACCGCGCAGGCCACTCAGACTCCTCTCGATAATTGAGAGAGTACCTCGAATGAGCTCAGCCGAAGCCGCTGATAAGCGGTCGCCGTATACCAGGTCTTTGGAGCAAGATTTAGCACACGGCCTTGGCAAAAGCGGTAACGCCGTTATGTCACCATGAGTTTTTTTGTGAGTGAGAGCCATAACCGTCCGATTTCCTGTGGCCGAAAGGCACCTTTTCCTCACGTAAGAAGAAAGGTTAGGGAAAAAAGGTTAGGTTAAATTTAGGTTAGGCACTGCAATAAAAATGTGTTGAACACTCATACCAAGACTACTTAGTATTCTGACCTCCTTCCCTGAGGAACGAAAGATCATGGTCATTTTTCAGTTCTCCAAACCTCTAAACAGCCGTATAGGACGCCCTACCCGAGAAACTCTTCAAACGGAGGTTCTTAGTGAACACTAAGCAGACATTGATCTCAGAGAACACTAACTTCCTACCATCCTTGAATCTCTACTGGTAAAATGTGCCGAGACACTGGCACGTCAAATACCTGGAGGTATCTAAAGTTTGGCAGATGCCTCAGCTTGAAAGTCCACATCAATAGAATGGTGACGATAGTGAAGATGGCCCGGGGGAAGGTCTATCCAGTACTTTCCTCTCGCTTCCAGCTACGGACGCGGCTCATGATTAAGGCGATCTTAAGAAAACCTATGTTTAAGGTTACTTGAGGAACGCCGTCATCCGTCGGGACTTAAAGTAGAAATGCTTATTTCTCGACTTTCATCTCCCGCTTAGCCAAAGACATGTTTGACAAGGCTTACCATTGCACCGCCACATCGGGAGGGTGGGGGAGAGGGGGTGATACGTATAGACGGTGGCAGCAGTTCGCTGCAGAGAGCTACAACAGATTAGTGATGTGGAAACTGACGCCAAAAGACGGAAGATGAATGAAATATTAGCAAAGTCACTACGTATTGCATAAATATTTTGTATTAGAGAGACCCACGGCGTAGCAGTAACATTCGGTAACAGTGTAAGTTTACATGTAGTTTACAGTCCATGCTGGCAGAACCATGATGGCAGAAGGGCCGTCGAAATATCTGGCAAAAAACGATATTAATAGTCAAAATTCCGATCGACTTAGACTGTGACTAGAGATAATGTGTGATCGTAGTAAAGAAGGAACCCTTATAGTTTCGCCATTTCTGTCTGTCTCTCTGTCCGTGGTTTTACTTAGAGATAATTAGTACCAAGAAGCTGTAATTTGGTAACGGTCATGAACTTACAGTAGCACTAGGCAGGGCAACTGGCCTGACGGAGCCCATGCGATGGGTTGACGAAATAATCAAAGTCGCGGGTTACACCTGGATGTGAGCAGCACAGGACCGAGATGTGTCGACGAAGACATGTCTATGCTCAGCAGTGGACGGAAGAAGGGCTGAGATGATGATGAAATCTTTAGTTTTAATTCTAAGTCGAAATTCACAACTACGGAACACTTCACTGCGCGTGACCTGATATGCACTTGACCGGTTTTATTAAAATATCAAAATAAAGATTCTTATAAACTAAAGTCCACGCTGACGAAGTCGCGGGCAACAGCTAGTTCTTTTATAAAACTTTAGTGAATAGGTGTAATGAATTAAGTGTGTAACATAATTATCAATACAGGAGTATGAAGTATTACAAAATAATGTGAACAGACAGAAATAAGAAGTAGAAAACTATGTATACTCGTTTTAAATCTAAGGTAATTTAAGTAATATTATAAAACTTACTTTTTAGGTAAGACTTCTTCGTCTGACTCGATTATGTCGTCCACTAACTGCTGTCGCTTTTTCGACTGCTTACTGGCAGCGGGGCTTGATCTGCAATCAATACATTAAATATTAGAAAAGCATTAAAAATATAAACACTATGTTGATTAACACTATTCTAAAATCCTTTCAGGCACTTTAAAATTAGATAATGTTTAAAATAGTGTTTTAAGTAGTTTTAGTATATTTTATAGAGGTAAATTTTAATTTAAGTAGTTATGTAATTTAAAATTAGATTTATATAGTATTATGATTTCGTTTTCATAATAATTAATTGATTCAAATAATGAATGTTTAAAATTGATATTTACCTTACTCTACAAGTTGATGGCTCTTTTTCAGAGTCGAAAAGTGGGTCCCGCACTTGTTTTTTCGCTCCCTTAGTAGGACGCTTCTTGATGTAATCAAACTCCGACCTGAAATTAATGTTATTATTAAAGTCAAAGTCAAAATGCGAGTCTGACTTACACGACAAATAAAGTGTGGATAAATCAATATATTGCAATCACGTTATCTTATTTTTTTAAAATCAATATAACGAATATAAACTTACGAACATTATAGTTCTCGCGTAGATTCTCGTCTTAAAAGACTGGCTAGCACCTGGATCGGCGTTGCTGGTTGGCAACAGGCAGGGAGACGTCGTAGAGTCACACACACACGCTAGTGCTTCAGTAGACTGTGTCTAAGTTGGCACTCGTCGAAATTAATTGGGTGAAAAACCACCCTACAAGATTATATATACAGCGTTTTAGCCGAATCATGAATATTTTTACAGATATTGTAAACCTTTAGGTGTGCCGAAGAAATTTCCGATTCACATATAAAAATTAGCAATAATAATACATGACTTAAGCCAAACGGTGTACAAAATCTGAGTTTTGATAACATAGGTAAGCACTTTATTTTAGTCGAATTTATTAAAGCAGAACTCGAAAACAAAAGTTTCATGTTGCAAACTTCATTTGAAATACGATCATCAAAAAAGGCCGCCTATGTCAATAGCTAATTAATCAACTGACAAAAGAGGGTTAAACAACAGAAAACAGGAACTGTATCAGACCTTCATCCCTTACGGTAGGCAGAGCCTAGGGCATTAAGACCAAAGGCTACGTTTAGCATATATTGGTGGTGCATAGGTGGAAAATAGAACCAAATAATGATGGGTTGCTAACCACATCAGCTATTACCATAGTTCGTCAGAATTTTCCTCAAGCAACTTTTACAATCTGCACGGGAGGAGAAGCTGCAAAGAGTAAAAAGTGTATGTAAAGGTGCGATCACATTAGGTGTTGTTTAAAATGACTTGTGTTCGTACTACTAAACATCTTTTTGCAATCAACATGTAGTGATATAGGTTAAACTAGAAGTCATATCTTGTATAGGTATTATTAGCAAATAAAAAACATTTTCTACAAATTGCGAATCAAAGATATAAATTTTAGACATGAAGAATTAAATAAGGTATTTTAATTCACAAGTTATAGGAAAGAGCTTTTGAAATTTAAGTGGAGCGGAAAGAAAAATAATATTTTGTACTGCCTACTTATACTTTAGATATTTGCACTTGGTCGCAACTATCCTTTATAACTGTTTTGTAAGCTTAGGCAGTGCCGGTTTTAGCCCTACCAGTGCCCTGGGCGAAATTTCTAAGGTGCCCCCACCTAAATGCAATGCAAACCCATTCGAAACAAGATTTACGTTTTAAAAACTAATACCTGATTACGGAAGCCACTTACAGCTAACAATGTATATATTTTTGAAATGTGCTAATTAAGACCTTCCATTTGATATACATCTCGAAACCAAAACAAAAAAAATTTATGCCCCGCAATTATTGTATGAAGAATGCTTTATATACATTTATTGAATAAAAATTGTAATTTTTGTCACCCGGACAATAAAGTAGAATCGATTGACATCTCATTTGTCAAAAGTGGATAAGCGGTATGGATGCTAAGGTGAAAAACACACAGATATCCACAATAAAATGAATATACGTAATGAAATAGTTGTTTATAAAAAAGTAAGTAGGCCTCGATCAATTAGCGAGGGGATATACATGAGCAGTCATGGCCCCCCTTTATACCGGCGCCCTGGTCTAAAACCGCAACTGAGCTGAGGTAAGCATATCACGCTATGACGTGTACGCTCCTGGTATATTACCGTGGGAACGAATAATGCAGATTATACAATTTTGTCGTAGTGATTTCAAGATATAGAATCGATAAAATTACATGCAAAATAATTTATATTACAACTAAACTTTTTTTTCAAGTGGAAAGGTTTTGATTATAACCATAAGTATATTTAATATGAAACGGGTGTTACCACAAAATAATTACCCTTAAGATATTTTTATTGTATTCTGTATAAACGTTACATATACGAGTATTTATTTGATAATTCATTTTGATAGTGACTACAAGAAATAAATAACTGGTTACAGTTCCCGTAATTATTAGCAAATTTATTAATGAGATTGTTAATGTAATCAATTAATTGCGATTGAAGAATATCTTAACATAATTATTCAAAACTTTTATCGATAGTTGATTGATGTCTCCTTCACAACGTGCGTTCTGTTAGGGGCTCCGCGAAAATAGACTTTTTAAAAAAAGGAAACTTATTAATTTTAAGAGGATTTATTTGAATAGAATTTTGGAAATAGAAGGGTTTCGAGCAATTGTCCTCTTAGGTTGGATGTTGGATGGAGACTGAAGCCTGTCACCGCGGGGTGACTAGAACTACTAAGCCGAAAATCCTGTTCAGCAGTTTTATGCAGGGGCTATGCACTATTTCCTACATAGTCATATTATAACAGCCCCCAGGGTTAAGACTAAACTTACACCTGAAGGGTGAAGTTTACGTAAATTTTAGGTTTATGCGATTTCTAGGTTAAAAGGGGCAATGGCTCAAATTACAATTAACAAAAGAGCTTACTCAACTAAACATGAATTTAATTACAATTGGATTCAGTTGAATAGTGGCCATATTAAACTATACATTTTATGTTAATTAATGTAATATTATTATTTAGAAAAAAAATTGTTTTATATATATATTGTATATATATATATATATATATATATATGTTAATAGGTATGCGATTTTAAACTGAACATTTAATTGTAGGAGGTGGTATTTCTTCTTTAACTTCGATATCCTCGCTACTACGCTTTTTTCTTTGAATATGAGGCGATTTATTATTCTCAATGTTTAAATTATGGCCACGATTAAACCTATAATGTAATTTTTTATACAGCTTGACAAATAGACAAACCATTAAAATGGAGATAATTATATATATAAGAACAGAGTAGTGTGTCCCGTACCTCACTATATGAGTATCTGTTATTTTATTTGCGTCATTATATAGCTTATTTAATATCCCATTATTGAAGTTAAGGGTTTCCAAATCAAGGTTTTGTAAGTGGGTAGAAGACATACCTTTAATATCCTTTATCTTTTCATAATTACAGCAACTGTCGTTAATTAAATTAAAATCAGCTATAGTAATAGGACATGTAATATTGAAAGCTACATTATTTTGGGGTATGAATGTGGTACTCTTACAGTATCCAGTACAATGGCTTGGAATAGTCAATATACCAACGCCTAAAACATTTGCTTCATACAGTTTAGACGTTACACAGTCTATAGAAATTCTAGTGTTTTCAGAAAGTACATATATCCATTTATTATTTCCCAAAGGTTTCCAAATATCTAATTTCCCATTTATGAATCTAGTTTCACATTGAGGTGGTACTTTTGTTAGGACCTTAGAAATAATTTCACTTTCACAGCTTAATTTAGCTTCTGTAACGAATACATTATTAATGTCACACATGTATGTTTCTGGGTCTAAAAATATACATTTACTCAAGTCATCGAGATTACAATAGTTTATTTTATCTTTGCTTATTGCTATATAGTTAGTCCTTGGAATTATTAAGCTAAAGCTATCCAGGTTTTTATCATGAGGCATAGGCAAAGCTATACTATGGAATAATATATAACTTTTAGTATAAACAAGTGGTATTTTAAGTACAAATACAATAGTATTTTTTGTGTAATAGCAGACAACATTAGATAGCTTTAGTATATTGTGAATAACATCTAGGTGTAATTCGATAGGTAGCTCTAAGTCGTTGGGTAAGTGTCTATGGTTATCAGCGAGTTCTCGGTATAGCTGTAAGGGCGTTATCACGCTCGGGTGTAGGATATTTTGTCTGCAAGCTACAATGGCGTTGAGAATGCCTTCTAATTGAAATGATAATTCGAGAAGAGAGGTCTCTAGGCTATTAATAATGTAAAATATATTTGCTTCAACTTCAAGTTTGTTTGTTAATGTAGTTATATTTTTTATATTTTGTGAGAGAACATCAATAGCTTGATTTAGATTGACTTCATTTAGCATTATTTTTCGTAAAGAATCATTATATGTTGAAATAACTGACTTTGTGACTAAAATATTATTTTTCACAAGATTAGTTAATTTTATTCTATTATTCTGCAAGGAGTCTATTGCTTCATTGTACTTAACAGCATCATTTTCGTCCAGGGTACCAAAAATGTACTTAAATATAGTTCCTACACCCCCTATCCAGGCACGTTTTACTTTGTTGTCCAACAGATGAGTAATAGACCCCAACTGGGTCACTATTTCATGATATCTTGCGGTCAAGGGTGCCAACATGTTGAGACACTGAGGTTGACCAGCCACTCTTGTTTGACTACAAAGGAACTTAGACGTGCTTAGTATCATGTTGATATTCTCTACGTGAGGGTGAAAAGAAGATATATCTAATGGTATAAGAACACTTAAGTGACTACTTTTTATTTTTAAGCTACCCATGTAATCAAAATAAATTCCAGTACTATTCACGATGGGTTGTAAATAGCCCTGTGGCACTTGAGACTCGGCAGGGACACTGTAAATAATGAATTTAATATATATTATCTCTTGTATATACTTATATTTATTGTTCTTAGATCTTACTATACTTCTAGTCTATCTTCTTATATAGGGAAGAAACTTATTCTATTTTTATTCTAATCTTACATTACAAGCATGTAAGTTAGCTAATCTTACTGCTAGATTAAGATATAAAATGTTTTTATTTATAATTTCTTAGAATTAAGAGTCGCGACGCTTTGCAAGTTTACCTCGTCAAAGTGATGAGTCACATGTCGCCTATTAATGAGTAGTGTTAAGCTATTTCTGCCATTTATTTTAACTACTTTATATGGTCCTTTCCATATAGGGGACAGCGCTTTACGTAATCTAAGGTGATTTTTCAAGTATACATAATCTCCCACTTGATATTTCACGGGACGAGTATGGGTGTCGTAATAAGTTTTTGAAGTTTCTTTAGATTTTCTTATATTTTCTATAGCCCGGTCTCTCGTATATTTAAGGCGGTGTTGCAACATTTTAACGTAGTCCGGGTAAGTAACATCTAGAGGTGATTCATAAACACTATTAGGTATAAGTGGCTTGTGACCAAAAACTAATTCATAAGGTGTGTAGTTAGTTGTGGTATGAATGGCTGTATTATAGGCTAACATCGCGGTGTATACATATCTAGGCCAGTTGTCCTGATTCTCACATATGTAGGATTTTAAATACTCTTTTAAAGTGGAGTGGCTACGTTCTAGGGCACCTTGTGTTTGAGGGTGATAAGGAGAAGACCACAATTGTTTAATTTTAAGAAAAGAACAGGTTTGTTTAAACAGGTCGGCAGTAAAATTTGTGCCTTGATCCGTAAGAATAGTCTTAGGAATACCAAAAAGGGATATAAAATGAACTAGGCATTCACTAGTCTCCTCGGCAGTAGTGCTTCTTATAGGATAGGCTACAGAGTATTTTGTTAGATCATCCTGAAGGGTAAGTATGTATTTTAATTTCCCTGGACCTGATTCTGGAAGGGGACCCACAATATCGAGGGAAAGTCTTTCGAAAGGGCTAGTAGATGTGCTAGTGATTTGCATGGGTGCTCTATTTACTTTCCGCAAGGCTTTGTTTGTTTGGCAAGACTCGCAATTTTTTACATAATTTTCTATGTCGTTATGCATATTTTTCCAGAAATATTGTTCTCTAATTTTATTAAACATTCTACTGGTTCCTAAGTGACCGGCTACTGGAATGTCGTGGTTTTCTTTTAAGATTTTCTGCACTTCACTAGGACTAGGATAGTATATTTTATTGCGATAGATGTGAATTTCAATTCCAGTATTATGGAATAAATGTATTAACATATTATAGATTTTAATATATAGGTGTCTGTCAAAAGGATTTCTAAAATCTGTTATGCTTATCTTAACTATAGGTTCATTATGAGATATAAGATGATTTCTAAGATTTTTAATAGATTCAAATAAATCACTATAAGTGCAGTAATCAAAGTGGTGAACTTTAGTGAATAAGAAATAGTAGGTTTTGTTATTAATTGAAAGCGACTTATATGAGTGCAGGGTCCTTTCTGAATTTAAGAAGGACTCGCGTTCTTCTGTGTTGGACAGTGATTCTTCGACATAGGGGTTAGACTCGTCAAGGTCAAGCGATGTAGGTATTATAAGGATTTTATCCTGACTTTTAAGTAGGCTATCATTGTGTTCAATAATAGTTGTATTATATTTCAAGTTAGGAGGACTTTTAAGAAATTTTGAATATGTATCGTTAACATCAGGTAAGTTTTGAATTGGAGGGTTTATTACAGGATCAGGATATTGTAGAGTTGGCTCTTGGCCGCTAGTAGAGGGTTGAGGTTCATTTAGAATATTGGGAGAAGGTTGGTTTTGGGTTTCAGGAATAGGTGGATCTTGTGTATTAGGAATAGGTTGATTTTGTGTTTCGGAAGTGAGCTCACCGGAAGTAGGTAAAGCTAGAGGATCTTCTAGATTATCTGGGCTTGGCAGGGGACTAAAGTCAACCATTGGTTCATTGAATGGGCTTATGTCTAATGGACCAAGGTCAATCAATTCGCTCTCAGGACTTTTATGATGTATAGGATTTATTGGGTAACGTGAAAGGGCGTCGGCTGCTGAATTTAATTTTCCCTTCCGGTATACAATCTCATACTCGAACTCCTCAAGTTGTAGGCGCCAACGTTGTAGTTTGCTGCTTGGATCAGTATGATTGAAAAGCCATTTCAAAGGTCTGTGATCAGTTATTATTACAAATTTCCGGCCAAATAAATAAGGTCTGAAGGTTTTGCAACCCCAGACTATAGCTAATAGCTCTTTCTCGGTTGTACTGTAGTTAATTTCATTTTTATTTAGGGTTCTGGATGCATAAGCTATAGGTTGGTCCTTAGCTACTGGTCCTTGAGAAAGTATGGCTGAAATGGCGTAGTTAGACGCATCACAGGTAAGCGTGAAAGGTTTTGAAAAGTCAGGATAGATAAGGACGGGAGCGGTTGTCAGTTTGTTTTTTAGGGTTTCAAATGCAAGTTGTTGTTCATTGGCCCATGTAAAAGGGGTATCCTTTTTTAAAAGAAGAGTTAGGGGTTTTGATAATTTGGAAAACTCAGGTATAAACCTTCTATAATATGATATGAGGCCTAGAAAGGATTTAATGTCTTTAGGGCACTTAGGAACGGGAAACTCTTCGACACTCTTTACTTTATTAGGGTCTGGTTTTAGGCCATTTTCAGTGATAACATGACCAAGATAACCTACTTCTTTACGGAGAAACTCACACTTGTCTGGTTGTAGTTTGAGGTTAAAAGAGCGGAGTTTTTGGAAGACTGCGGTCAAGTTTTCAATGTGGCGGGATAGGTCGTGAGAATATATTACAATATCATCAAGATAAACAAAACAGCGCTCTCCCTGAAGCCCGGTGAGGACATTATTCATAAGGCGTTGAAAAGTTGATGGTGCATTTTTAAGGCCAAAAGGCATTCGCGTGAATTCGAAATGTCCTTGAGGAACGCTGAAGGCCGTTTTATTAGAATCTTGTGGGGACATTTTGATTTGATGAAACCCTGAAGAAAGATCAAGGGTTGAAAAATATTTTGATTTTCCTAACTGATCTAAAATTTCAACAATATTGGGGATAGGATATGTTTCTCCTATGGTAATATCATTCAGTTTCCTATAATCTATGACAATACGCCATTTTCTTTGTCCAGAGGCGTCTATCTTTTTTGGAACAATCCAAATAGGAGAAGACCAGGGAGATATAGAAGGTTGAATTATCTTTTGATCTAACATTTTCTGTATTTGTGAGTTAACTTCTTGTTTATGAATTTCAGGAAAACGATAAGACTTTACATTTATGGGTTGATCAGTAGAGGTTCGGATTTCATGCTGTATAGCATCCGTTGATGTTAGTTGATCACCAGACAAGTGGAATATATCAGAGTACTTAGAACATACTTCATAAAGGGCTTCGGATTCTTCTTTGTTTAAATGAGATGTGCGGAGGAGATTAAGAACCTCTTTGGTTCTATTTAAACAAGGTTGGTCATGATTATATGATTTTAATAAAACGTTATCGACGGAATGTAAGGTAAGTAGAAGATTAGAATTCAGAGTAACAGGACTTTCAGAGGTGTTTAAGATTGTTAAATTAACCCTATTATTATTCTTTACTTTAACTAAGCAGTTTGAGACAAATAGTGTTTCGCTTATGTGTTGGTCCAGGATAAGACCCTCTTTTAATTCAGGATTAGCAATAGAGCATTCTATAGTAATTTCAGAGTGAGCTGGAATTTGATAGATGGGGTTATTAAAATTAAGTTTTATTTTATTTTTATCTAGGTTAAGCAGTTGCCGATTGTAATCAATGGAACATTGAAAGTGGGTAAGTAAATCATTACCTATAATTCCGTCATAGGTAAGGTGAATGTTTTCAACTACATGGAATCGGAAAGGGATAGATTCTCTGCCAAATTCGAGACTCATATTAAAACTGCCAAGAGTTGGTACAGCATCTTTACAATTATCTATACCTTTTAAATTAATAATATTGTTTTTTAATTTCAGGTTTGAGGGTGATTGAATGGAAGATTTTCTAATAAGGGAAACTGAAGAACCCGTGTCGACGAGAAGCGTAAGTGGTTTGTTAGAAACAGATGTTTTAACCAGAATATTAGGTAAGGATACTATAGTTGGGTTACAAGATATCTCATAAACCTGGGCCTTTACTGGAATTAAAGTAGATGAATTGCATTCGTTATTTAAAGACTTTGGATTTTGAGGCGTTGAGGATTTAATTTTATTCTTTGGGGATTTAGAAATATGGGCGCATATTTGGGGCTGAATACCCGTGTGTAGGCCCGTGGATTTAGAAGTATGGGCGCATATTTGGGGCTGGTTACCCGTGTGTAGGCCCGTGGAATTAGAAATATGGGCGCATATTTGGGGCTGGTTACCCGTGTGTAGGCCCGTGGATTTAGAAGTATGGGCGCATATTTGGGGCTGGTTACCCGTGTGTAGGCCCGTGGATGTAGAAAAGGTGTCGTTAATATTAGTGGGTATAGTTAAGGGCCGTGACTTGGGTCTCACGAGACACCGCCGTGAGCCCACTACTCGTTTAAATGATTATCGTCTATTTGAGGATTATCATAATTTTCAGTGTTGTCCTCTTGGACAAAACCTTGGGTCTCGGAATTGTAACAACATTCATTATTATTATCATTAACTACGCAGTTAACACGAGCGGGTCTGGATAGGGAATATGTTTGGTTTGGGCCACTCATTTGTTTAGTTTGTGGAACCCTGAATCTGTTGTTATTATATTCGCGTTTCCTACATATATCTATGGTATGACCTTGATTTCTACAGTACCTACAGTAATTAGTCTGATTTTGTTCCATTGATTTAGGGTTTTGTGGTCTTGTGTTGACATTGTGTACAGCTGGCCTAAATGTGTAGTTAGAGTTCTGAGAGGCACGTTGTGATGTAGACGTGCTGCTGGAAGAATGTGAATTACGTTTATAAAATAAGTTTAAAATCTTTTCCTCAGATACTGCCAAGTTTATGGCCTCGTTGAGATTGGAGGGGTTCTTGCCCCGGACTAAGTTAGAAATGTTGGGTTTGAGACCAATAAGGAAGGTATGGAGAGCAAGGTCTTCCATAGCGGCGGTACGCCCGGTTTTTTCAGTTTTCCTTTTAACGGATAATGTGATTTCGGTAAGTAATTTTGAGAGACAAGTTTCTACACGTAGGGCGAATTGATTAACAGCTTCTTGCGGCTGTTGCCGGCATTCCTGCAAGTCAGTGAGAAGATGGGCATAATGCTTTCTCTCCCCAAATTGGGTTTTTAAAAATTCACTTAATTGATCCCAGGAATCAAATTCTTTTATAGAACATGCTGTTTCCGCTTTTCCTTCAAGTTGCGATAGGATATATTTAAAAAGGATTGACTTTTGTGACTCCGATGCTAAATTAATTGCATTATCACAGTTAGTTAAAAATGAATTTAATTTATCTCGTGAACCATCGTAAGTTTTTATAAATTTAAACAGAGTACTAATTTGCACTGTATCTTTCTTTTCTTGTTTTACATCGTCTTCCGGCATTGTAACAAAATTCTAGGACACACACGAAACAACAAAACAAAATTAAAATAATAAAAGAAAATATTAATTAAATGTCACGGTGTAATAGGCGGCCAACTAAGTTCTGGGAATCAACGCAGCTGTATCACTGTGTGGGGTCAAGATAGGCGCGCGACTGCAGTGCGTGGGCGCCTGACTAGGTTAATTCTAAGAAGTTACTTATGACAATTAGATATCTATGAAATATATGCAATTAATTTGACAGAGTTTTTAAAGTTCATTAAGTTTTTTCTTTATCACTGAATTCACTGATTTTAAAGGCCTTGCACTATCACTGAATTGGAAAAGATATCACTTACAGGAACACGCAGAGAAGTAACACGAACATGATTTTCAGGAACTCACGATTCCGGAACATATGCTCAGGATCACAAGCAGCTGGCAGGAACACAGTATTATATTTTGCAGTTATTTATTTGTTAAACAAATAAGACTGGATAAATTTGTTTACTTTTAGCAGGAACACAAGGGGTTTAATTTTTTCATGTAGGTGTAGACTGTTATTTATTTTTTATTTTTTTGAACACTGACTTCACTTTAGCGGAGAGTTTTATCACTTTTATCTCACTTTAGGTGTATTTTGTAATTTTAATTTCACGGAGCACTGAATAAAGAATGCACAATCACACAGTTTTATAGGAACAGTTTCTTCTACCGTACAGTTTCTCTAACTTGGAAACGGAGACGACCCGGGGACACTTTATTTTCACTTATCCCGAATACGCTGCCACCAATTTGTTAGGGGCTCCGCGAAAATAGACTTTTTAAAAAAAGGAAACTTATTAATTTTAAGAGGATTTATTTGAATAGAATTTTGGAAATAGAAGGGTTTCGAGCAATTGTCCTCTTAGGTTGGATGTTGGATGGAGACTGAAGCCTGTCACCGCGGGGTGACTAGAACTACTAAGCCGAAAATCCTGTTCAGCAGTTTTATGCAGGGGCTATGCACTATTTCCTACATAGTCATATTATAACAGTTCGCAACCCTATTAATTTACCTACCAATGCATTTCAACTTGGACCGTTGCATTGTGAAGTTATAAGTAAAATGTAATATAAATTTACTGAATTTCTAAATGGATCCCATATGCTTTGTGATAGGATTTATCGTGGTCCAGGATGCCAACAATCGAACTTGGTGTGGCACGAGCAAACGGCCTAGAAACATCGAAAAGTTCTCAGCATGGTCTCGGTGGGTATTTTTTACCAATGTCTTAACGGGTGACAGTGCTCTCGCATTTACTGGGTGCCAATAGCCAATGGGTCACCGGCACGACCAATCGGGCCAGTAATGAGAAAACTCGATCCCAAGGCGTCCCGATGACCTTGCGACAGACTATTCGTTCTACGTGCCCAACAATTAGATCACCGGCATGAGCAAACGGCCTTGGTAAAGCGATTATCCATTGCATTATGCACTATAGTCAGATTTTTTAGGTTTCAGCAATTCCGGCCATATATATTCGGTAGGAAATTCGTGATAGAAACGGATCACCAACCACTTACTTGGTTATGTAAATTAAAAGAACCTAATGCAAAATTAACTAGATGGAGACTGAAGCTTATGGAATACGACTTTGAAATAAAACACAAAAAGGGATGCGTTAATCACGTAGCCGATGCTCTCTCTCGAATTCAAATTAATTTAACAGAAAGCGAAATAGTAGAAACCGGAAGTGAGTCTGATAACGCGACTGTCCATAGTAACGCGGATGATAACGAGTCAGGTATACCTATAAAAAGCGAACATCCTAGTGGAAAAATGAATAGGATTTTTATTAAGCTAGGAATAAAGTCGGAACATAGAAAAATTAACCGCGACCATTATCTTACGTTGAGCGATAGTAGTATGGGTGAAGAATTTTTAGAATTTGCCTTAAAATATTTAGACAAAAATAAATATGCTATTGTTTGCCCTGATGAAGGCCTGTTTCAAATCATCTCTGAAGTATACCTCCGTTTTGAAAAACTCGCTCTTACACAGAGAGACTTTGAGGTTTGCTTTTCTTAATGTTTCGAATATGAGTTTTAGATTTTCTAGGTGTTTTTCCTTATTTTCCGCGTATACTATTATATCGTCTAAATATACCATGCAGATTTTCCCTATATGTTCTTTTAGTACAGAATTCATCATTCTTTGAAAAGTACTTGGCGCGTTCTTCAAACCAAATGGCATGCGCAAAAATTCATAGTGTCCGTCTAATGTCGCGAAGCTAGTACACTCAATACTGTCAGGGTGCATTCTAATTTGATGATACCCACTTGTTAAATCAAGTGTGGAAAAATATTTATTGCCATTTAATTGAGAAAATATATCTTCAATTATTGGTAAAGGAAATTTGTCGCTCCGCGTTTGCTCGTTTAGTTTGCGATAGTCAATAACCAACCTGTATTTTTGGATGCCATCTTTATCTAACTTTTTTGGTACTAAGTGGACGGGGCTTGACCACGGGGAATCGCTATGCCTAATTATCCCGTTGGCTAACATCTCATCTAATTGTCGTTTGACTTCCTCTCTTTGTATTTGTGGCTCTCGACTTATTAAGGTGTGCTTTTTAGTATCCCAATTATAGGAATGTATCACCATACAGACTACATCAGCTGCTTTATCTCTCAGCCGTGATAGTACATGTTCAATAATTCTAGGCGTATTACCGTGCGTATCGATAAATTGCTTTGCCACGTTTAAAAATGGGTACAGTCTGTCAGAGTCGCCATTATATATTGGTATGGCGTGCAGACTTTGACCAATATCTACATATGCGTTTTCTACTGCCATTATAGAAAAAAAAGAAAATTAAATGTCCAATAAATAGAAAAAATATATACTTATTATTATTACTTTAAAGAAGAAGTAGAAATCCGACAATTTGGATATTGTAGGAAAAGAAAAGGCCCTGGATTTTGGGAAACAGAGACAAAAAATTGGCGAACACTTACAGTATGAGCGTCGCGACGATTCGGAGAAACATCACGTCGGCAGCAAACAAATTTGGGGTTCTTTAGTGGCGTCACCTTCGTCTTGAAAGACTGCGAATTCTTCTGCGATGCAGAGTTCACGGAACGCGAATTTCGCGATGACGCCCCACGTTGGGCGCCAGTTAACTTTCAGCGACTTTCCGAAAAAAAATGTAAACTTTATTCACACATTTAATTAATTAAAAGATTATACAGAGTACCGCCGCGGATGGCGAGTAGAGTAATAATGCGTCTATACAAAGCAAAGTACGTCTTATATAATAAACATATCTTCGGGGTGGTGGCGTGTCTGGCGTTATTTCAATCACCTCTGTGGGAGACAACGAGTTGCATTAGAAGTTATTGTTTGTTTATAAGATCCTGGTGGTCTTCAGCAGGGCTTCTGGTAAGGCATCTGGTACCTGTCCATTTATGTGGCACTGGGGGTCCATGTGAGGGTCCATGTGGTATTTTAGAAATACATGAAGGGTGTCTGTTTAACTAGCACATGTCCTTCTCCTTCGCAGCCTGTTCTTTTTCCTGCTTGCATATGTAAGATATTGCATTTTCTTAACCCGAAGTTCATACCTATATCTTTCGTTAATATTTCTGTACTATCTATGAGAACCTTCAGATTATTTTTGTTGTTTGCGTACAATTTAAGGTCGTCCATATATAACACATGATTTATACATACACTGTCTTTCAGTTTGTATCCTAAACTTTCATATTTATTTAATACCTGTGACACAGGATTAATTCCTAGGCAGAAGAGAAGTGGGGACAAAGAGTCCCCTTGAAATATACCGCGGCGTATGAAAATCGGTTTCGTAGTTACTGAGGTCCCTACTGCTCGGGCAGTCATAACAACCTTCCATTTCGGCATAACCTTTCTGAGGAAGTCTTTGATAGCAGTTGGGCATTTATATATATCTAGAGTCTTTAGTATCCATTCATGAGACATACTATCAAAGGCCTTCTGGTAATCAACCCATCCCGTACTCAGGTTTTTCTGGTTTTGGTGAGCATCCTCAAGTATAGCTTTATTGGCCATCAGGTGGTCCTTACAGCCACGAGCGCGTCTTCTACACCCTCTTTGCTCCGGGGCAATCAGATTATTTCTGTCACAGTGCATGTATAACTCATTTGCCAATATAGAAGTCAGGAGCTTATACATACTTGGAAGACAAGCTATTGGCCTCCATTTCTTCGGGTCTTCTGTTCTGTCACTTTTTGGGATTAAAATAACCTGACCAGTAGTAAACCATTCTTCTATTTCTTTGAAACTTTTAATATATTTGTGTATAATTTTGCTAAGTATATATGTATGCTAGTAAGGTATTTTAAGTAGTAGTTTTGAATTTTGTCGATTCCTGGTGTTTTCCAGTTATGTAATTTTTTGATAGCGTCCCTAATATGTTCTACTGTAATTTCAAAAGTGTCTTGATTCTGTTCTACTTCTTTAGTTGTTTCCTCAATCTCTGTAATCCATTGAGCCTGTTTATTGTAAGATATAGGTTGTGACAGAAGAGGTGACCAGAAGTTTTCTATTTGTTCTTTAGTTGGTATTTTTTCGGGAAGATTTTGTTGTCCTGCTAAATTACGGTAAAGTTTTTGCTGGTTTTCTTCAAAAATTTTGTTCTGTGTATGTTTAGTATTCATGTCTTCATAGCGTGTAATTCTCCCTGACAGGGCCTTTATTTTTTGTTTTAATATTTCTTTTATATTGTCTCTATCGTTGTTAGTGAATATTTGGTATTTATCGTATCTTTATTTTTTAATTTAATCATTTTCCTAGTTTCTACTCCGTTTTCTATTTCAATTAATCTTCCTAAGTCTTTCCTAAACACCTCTATTTTATTGGCTATTCTTTGTTTCCATGGTGGATCTTTACGCGGCTTTAGCGTGTAAGAACTAACATAAGGTTTTTGGTTATTTGCCAGAATCAGAGTTTTATATATTATAGTATTATATTTTATATATTATAGTATTATATTTTATATATTATAGTATTATATTAATTTTTTTTAGGTTTGCACCTTCTCGACCCTTTATGGTCGGTATTGAGCTGAACTCCCGCCCTGAGACCCTGAGGGAGAAGGAGTTTCAGCGTCCCCTCCTACAAAAACTGTATCCCCCAGAACTCGGCTTCAAATGTTACTAGTGTGTAATGCAGCCTGTTTTTGCATAATGCTTATATCTATGTGTGAGTCCAAGATGTCACAATACCGCCGGAGGCTTGTTGCGGTTACCCCTGTTGCGCCTATTACTATCGGTACTATTGTAGTTTTGGTGTTCCAAAGTCTTGTTACTTCTGTTTTTAATAGATGGTATTTATTTAGTTTTTCAATCTCCTTTGCACCTATATTGTAGTCCGACGGTATTGTGATATCTATAAGGTAAGTGTTATTGCTTTGCTTGTGTGTGTATATGATGTCCGGTCTGTTATGTGCGATTGTGCGATCAGTATGAACTGGCATCTCCCACATCAGCTTCGCCTCATCGTTCTCTATTACTTTAGGTTGACTCAACTGTTCTTTCCACCAAAATTTCGAGACTTCAAAGTTGTGTTTTCTTGCTAATGTCCAGAAGATATATTGTACCACATTGTTATGCCTCTTGACATAGTAGGTGCCAGCCAGCTTTTCACAGCCTGAAATAAGATGTTGGGCAGTTTCATCTCTGTTCCTGCATAAACGGCATTTGCCGTCTATGGGTTTTTTCATGATGTCCCTTTCATATTATTGCTTACCTAATACAAGCTTTCCCCAGTTGATAGAGAAAATAAAATTATCAAATTTTAACTGTAATTCCACCATTGTGTTGCTCGTAGGTAACAGTAGTAAATTAAGAAAGAAAGATATAATTCAATGTGTAGAGACTTTAAGCAAACTTAATGTATGTAAAATAATAATATGTGCGTTTCCATATTTGAGTTGCCAGCCTCCATCAATCAATAAAAACATTCACTGCCTTAATACTTTATTACATAACTTGACATGTCGTCATGATGACAAATTAGTGTTTTTTGACACTAACAATTTTATAAGTGAATGTTTTGTGACAAAGGGTAATATATACCTATCTAAATACTATAAATTAAAAATTGCTACATTGGTAGCTTATACTATTAAGTTTCGGACGAGTTTACATTGTAAACAAACTACTAGTTGTAAAATGTCTACCGAGTTACCAGAAAATTGTAATAGTAATTCTGTAGATTTGACGGCAGATTTAAACTGCACATCCAGACAACGGAAAGGTCACAAGAACTAAGAATAATTCATCAAAACATACAAGGCCTTTCCAGCAAAGAACTACTAGTTTAACTAGTATTAGAAGAATTAGATGTAGATATCTTGTGTTTGACTGAGCATTGGCTATGTGAGAGTGAGATGATGTTCAGCCTAAACAACTACGACATTGTTAGCTGCTTTAACAGAAAGTCTACTTCTCGAGGCGGTTCTATAATAGTTACAAAAAATGGATTCCGTGGCAAGGAGCGGAAGGACATAGTTAGACTTTCTGTTGACCGCTGTTGTGAGGTGGCCTGTGCCGAGCTAGACCATCATTTAATTGTATGCGTATACAGTCCACCAGATAGCGATTTTAGGGAATTTTTGAAAGTAATGGATCAGGTGCTAAAGTTAGCTTCAACTAGTAAAAAAAAATTAATTATTTGTGGTGACTTCAATGTTGATATTCTAGTGCAGAATCCAAGGAGTACACAATTTTTAAACCTCTTTAAATGTTATGACCTAGAAAACGTTTTTTTTGAACCTACTAGAATCTCTGCTACATCGGCCACGTGCCTGGACAATTTCTTTACCAATATAAATTATTTTAAGAAATCTGTAATTAACAAGTTGCCATCTGACCATATGGGTGTATTTGTTTCTTTTGTCAAGGAGTCCACCCGCTGCTTGAAAGAAGATAAAATCATGTGTAGGCCTATTACTTCAAAAAAAATTCATAAGCTCAAAAAGAATTTAGAAAATAAGTTATGTTCAGTCATATACACAGGAAGTAATCCTGATGATCACTACAATAAATTATTTAGTACAGTGTCTAAAGAATATTCAGAAACATTGGAACAGAAAAAAGTTAATGTTAATGGTAGGTTAAAGTTTAATGAATGGGCAACTAAAGGTATTTATATAAGTAGAAGAAAATTATTTGATTTATATGCCCAAAAACAATTTAATTTCAACCCTAACTTTGTTGAGTATGTTAAAAAATATTCTAAATTATTTAAAAAAGTTTGCAAAAATGCTAAAGCTATCTACATTAGTAGAAAAATCAATAATGCACCAAATAAAATTAAAGAGACATGGAATGTTATTAATAAAGAAACCGGTAAAACTAGAGCGAGAGAAAATATTCGTGAAATCAAATGTGCCGGTAAAAATATTACCAACTCAATGATATAGTAAATGTATTCGATAATTTTTTCACTAATATTCCCTTGGAACTTACTGAAAATACCAATTCAAGTCCTCAACATGCTGAAGCCTTACTTAAAGATAATGTAGCTCAATGTAATCATAAGTTTCAATTTAAACATATTACCCCCAAAGATATAGTTGATGCATTTAAACAGTTAAATTTAAAAAAATCGGAAGACCACTGGGGTATGTCCGTTAGTGTAGTAAGCCACATTATAAATATCATTGCTGCAGACCTAGCTTTTATTTTTAATGAATGCATTGATGAAGGTATTTTTCCAAATTTAATGAAATGCAGTAAATTGATTCCTTTATTTAAAAAGGGGGTAAGAACAGATCCTGGCAATTATAGACCAATATCGATTCTGCCAGTTTTGAGCAAAGTGTTTGAAAGGATAATGCTTAATCAAATGCAACATCACTTTATCACCCATAACCTTTTTCATAGCCAGCAGTTTGGTTTTACTGGAGGGAAATCGACCACTGATGCGGGGGTAGCGCTCGTTACTCAAATTTACAACGCATGGGAAAACAAGAACGATGCAATCGGTTCTTTTTGCGATCTCTCAAAAGCGTTTGACTGCGTAGATCATCCAACACTTTTGCTCAAATTCCGTCAGTACGGTTTTGACGATAAATCAATAAACCTCATTCAATCATATTTAACGGATAGGCTTCAGACTGTTGACATAAATGGCATAAAGTCAAACGGATCTCTCGTTAAAATGGGAGTACCTCAAGGTTCTATCCTGGGACCGTTCCTCTTCTTAGTGTACGTCAATGATTTGCCTTACGCGGTTGAGAAACAAACTGGCATTGTGTTGTTCGCCGATGACACGTCTCTTATTTTTGAAATAGACCGTCATAGCGAAGATGCTACTTCGGTGAATAACACCTTGACGGCCATTTCTAACTGGTTTTCAGCCAATAACCTTATGTTGAATGCAAACAAGACCCAATGCATTAGATTTAGTCTTCCTAACGTGAGGCAAGCCAATGTTGATGTGCTACTGAACGGTCAAAAATTAGATCTCGTTGAAAATACTACTTTCTTGGGAATCACAATAGATTCAAAACTTCAATGGGGTGCACATATCTCTAAACTC
This sequence comes from Acrobasis consociella, assembly GCA_963555685.1. Classification (NCBI taxonomy): domain Eukaryota; kingdom Metazoa; phylum Arthropoda; class Insecta; order Lepidoptera; family Pyralidae; genus Acrobasis; species Acrobasis consociella. Next base: position 11,804,220 of record OY743125.1, on the reverse strand, counting down.
GCTAATAGGCTTAGCTCAACGGCTTACGCTATTAGGAGAATCAGACAATTGACAGATGTGGCAACTGCTAGACTAGTTTACTTTAGTTACTTTCATAGTCTGATGTCTTATGGGATTCTTCTATGGGGGAGTGCAGCTGATATACAGACTATTTTTATTTTGCAAAAAAGGGCAATTCGTTTTATTTACGGTTTAGGATCAAGAGACTCCCTAAGAGATTTTTTAAAGAAAATTGATATACTTACTGTACCATCCCAGTACATATTTGAAAATATAATGTATGTAAGGAAAAATATTGCCTTGTTTAATAAAGTGGGTGATTTTACGGATAGAAACTTACGTAATATAAATGATTTATTTACTCCGTTCTATAGGCTAAAAACAGTTAGTAAGTCGTTTATGGGAAACTGTATAAAGTTTTATAATAAATTGCCAGAATCGGTTCTTAGTATGCCATCTAGAAAATTTAAAGTTTATGTTAAGAAAGTACTCTGTGATAAAGCTTATTACGGAACCGATGATTACCTTAGAGACAAAAATGTCTGGCTTGAGCTTGGCGCGGGTCCCTCTTAAAGGTTTGTATTTGTACATTCACAAATGTCATAATTTAAGAACATTCTGTACATGTTTTAGTACAAAATTTACAAATTGACATTAATTTTAAACTTGACATCATGCTTAATTTATAATTATGACATAACAATGTATTCTCAGTACACATATCTAATTTTAATACCAGTATAATTGTAAGTTGACGTTATTGGAGAAAATGCTGCAGTACAGTTTGTTACCGTTTCTTCTGTACTTGCGCTTTGGAAGCGGCAGGAAACTTAGCTATAAGTAAATGATATGACGTCAACATTTACCTTATAAGAAATCGAAAGGAAAAAAAGTGACAATTATCAAGTGATACAAATATCCAAAGATAAATAAATGAATTTGACTTTGACTTTGACTTGACTTTGACATGCTGTCCGGTGGCTACTGCTTGGTCCTGTATGGTCACCTCTTCTGTCACAACCTATATCTTACAATAAACAGGCTCAATGGATTACAGAGATTGAGGAAACAACTAAAGAAGTAGAACAGAATCAAGACACTTTTGAAATTACAGAAGAACATGTTAGGGATGCTATCAAAAAATTACATAACTGGAAAACACCAGGAATCGACAAAATTCAAAACTACTACTTAAAATACCTTACTAGCATACATATATACTTAGCAAAATTATACACAAATATATTAAAAGGTTCAGAGGAAATAGAAGAATGGTTTACTACTTGTCAGGTTATTTTAATCCCAAAAAGTGACAGAACAGAAGACCCGAAGAACTGGAGGCCAATTGCTTGTCTTCCAAGTATGTATAAGCTTCTGACTTCTATATTGGCAAATGAGTTATACATGCACTGTGACAGAAATAATCTGATTGCCCTGGAGCAAAGAGGGTGTAGAAGACGCGCTCGTGGCTGTAAGGACCACCTGATTGCCAATAAAGCTATACTTGAGGATGCCCACCAAAATCAGAAGAACCTGAGTATGGGATGGGTTGATTACCAGAAGGCCTTTGATAGTATGTCTCATGAATGGATACTAAAGACTCTAGATTTATATAAATGCCCAACTGCTATCAAAGACTTCCTCAGAAAGGTTATGCCGAAATGGAAGGTTATTATGACTGCCCGAGCAGTAGGGACCTCAGTAACTTGGAACCGATTTTTATACGCCGCGGTATATTTCAAGGGGACTCTTTGTCCCCACTTCTCTTCTGCCTAGGAATTTAATCCTCTGTCACAGGTATTAAATAAATATGAAAGTTTAGGATACAAACTGAAAGACAGTGTATGTATAAATCATTTGTTATATATGGACGACCTTAAATTATACGCAAACAACAAAAATAATCTGAAGGTTCTCATAGATAGTACGGAAATATTCACTAAAGATATAGGTATGAACTTCGGGTTAAGTAAATGCAATATCTTACATATGCAAGCAGGAAAAAGAACAGGCTGCGAAGGAGAAGGACATGTGCTTTTAAGCGGTGGAGAATTCGAACATCTGAAGAAAGGCGAAAAATATAAATATTTAGGCATTAATGAAGCAGGAACTATAGAACATGATAGGCTTAGGGAACAAATACAGAAGGAATATTTTAAAAGAAATTTTGCACAAAATAATAAATACATTTCAAGATTGATTCTTCGACACTGTTATCCCTTCTCAATTTCAACACTAAGCCCTCTCGAAGTCGTCTTACGATATTTATGCTGGCTGTCTACAAAAACAACACCTCATATTATAACCCAATCGTTCGAATGTGTCGTTTGTATAACGAGCTTAGCCAGGCTAATGATTCAATTGACATTTTTGCGGTTACCCGCACTAATACTTTTAAAAATCAAATCAAGCGTACCCTCCACTGACCTTTTTCATAGGGAGTAAATTAGTTAATTAGGAACAATTTCTTTTTTTCTGTTATTTCTTTATTATAACTTTTAACGATATAAACCAGTATGAAGGTCAATACATCGAGCTCAACAGTGTTTACATGCCTGATATGCTGTGTGTACACGCCTTTGGGTTTCAGTCTAGGACAAGATGTCAATGAAATCTTAGATATAAGTATAAAAGATTGTTACCTGTTGTGTATGCCTTATTAAACAATAAACAATAAACAAAAGGGTTAAAAAGTTGTCCCATACACACCTTAACGCCAAAAACATAATAACCGCAATTAATACGTATGCAGTTCCAGTGCTTCTAAAAGCTGATATCGAAAGATTATACATGCTAATAGAAGAAGGAGGGAGAGGCCTTATGAATATAGAAACACTGCATAAAACTCAGATTATTAAGTATAGGCAATACTTAGAAAATGAAGCCGATTATCTTATAAAAGCCATAGTAAAACATGATAAATCTAGGGTAAAATACTCCATACATAAAGAAGCAAATAATAATTTAAGTGAAATAGGATTAACAATAAATAGTAAGTACATAGATAGTGAACTAAAAAATGCAATATTGAAAAAACGGATACATACATTAAAATCTAAACCACTTCACGGTCAATTTTATAACTCCATTCTCGACAAACCTAACATAGACAAAGAGCTCTCATTCAGATGGATCAAAAAACAACAGGTATCTTCCTCATTAGTCTCGTCAACATTCGCCATACAGGACCAAGCAGTAGCCACCAGACAGCATGAAAGGGACATCATGAAAAAACCCATAGACGGCAAATGCCGTTTATGCAGGAACAGAGATGAAACTGCCCAACATCTTATTTCAGGCTGTGAAAAGCTGGCTGGCACCTACTATGTCAAGAGGCATAACAATGTGGTACAATATATCTTCTGAACATTAGCAAGAAAACACAACTTTGAAGTCTCGAAATTTTGGTGGAAAGAACAGTTGAGTCAACCTAAAGTAATAGAGAACGATGAGGCGAAGCTGATGTGGTAGATACCAGTTTATACTGATCGCACAATCGCACATAACAGACCTGACATCATATACACACACAAGCTAAGCAATAACACTTACCCTATAGATATCACAATACCGTCGGATTACAATATAGGTGCAAAGGAGATTGAAAAACTAAATAAATACCATCTATTAAAAACAGAAGTAACAAGACTTTGGAACACCAAAACTACAATAGTACCGATAGTAATAGGCGCAACAGGGGTAACCGCTACAAGCCTCCGGCGGTATTGTGACATCTTGGACTCACACATAGATATAAGCATTATGCAAAAACAGGCTGCATTACACACTAGTAACATTTTAAGCCGAGTACTGGGGGATACAGTTTTTGTAGGAGGGGAAGGTGAAACTCCTTCTCCCTGAGGGTCTCAGGGCGGGAGTTCAGCTTAATACCGACCATAAAGGGTCGAGAAGGTGCAAACCTAAGAAATTATAATATAATATAATATTCTCATAGATAGTACGGAAATATTCACGAAAGATATAGGTATGAACTTCGGGTTAAGTAAATGCAATATCTTACATATGCAAGCAGGAAAAAGAACAGGATATGAAGGAGAAGGGCATGTGCTACTCAGTGGTGAGACATTTGAACATCTTCGAGAAGGACAGAATTATAAATATCTAGGTATGAACGAATCAGGCAGCATCGATCATGATAAAATAAGAGAACAAATTCAGAAAGAATACTTAAAACGAATAAAAAAACTCACCCACACACACCTTAACGCAAAAAATATTATACGCGCAATAAACACTTATGCAGTCCCAGTACTCTTATATTCTTTTGGGATTGTTAACTATAAAAATAGTGACCTCAAAAAGATTGATATTAAAACAAGAAAGCCATTAACAATTCCAAAAATTCATCAAGAAAAAGCCGACGTGGAAAGATTATATATACCTATAGAAGAAGGAGGAAGGGGACTCATGAATATAGAAACATTACACAAAACTCAAATTATTAAGTATAAACAGTATTTAGAAAAAGAAAACGATTTTTTAATAACAGCCATAGTACAACATGATAAAACAAGAACCAAATATTCCATTTCCAAAGAAACTAGAAATAATTTAAATGAGATAGAATTAAATGCAAACAATACATACCTTGATAGTGAACTTAAAATAGCAGTACTGAAAAAACGTATAAATACCTGGAAAGCCAAACCATTACATGGTCAATTTCATAACTCTATACTGGAAAAAGCTAATATAGATAAACAAATTTCATTTGGTTGGGTTAAAAAAACAACAGGTATCTCCTTCGTTGGTTTCGTCAGTGTTCGCCATACAGGACCAAGCAGTAGCTACCAGACAGCATGAAAGAGACATAATAAAAAAACTATTATATTATATTATATTATATTATATTATATTATATTATATTATATTATATTATATTATATTATATTATATTATATTATATTATATTATATTATATTATATTATATTATATTATATTATATTATATTATATTATATTATATTATATTATATTATATTATATTATATTATATTATATTATATTATATTATATTATATTATATTATATTATATTATATTATATTATATTATATTATATTATATTATATTATATTATATTATATTATATTATATTATATTATATTATATTATATTATATTATATTATATTATATTATATTATATTATATTATATTATATTATATTATATTATATTATATTATATTATATTATATTATATTATATTATATTATATTATATTATATTATATTATATTATATTATATTATATTATATTATATTATATTATATTATATTATATTATATTATATTATATTATATTATATTATATTATATTATATTATATTATATTATATTATATTATATTATATTATATTATATTATATTATATTATTGTTAGAAGTAAGAAGAAAGAACTATTGTTCCTGGCTGCGGGGACTGGTGCGAGGGAGACGACTGGCGGCTCTATGTTGGATAAGCAATTAGGGACCGCGTTCGGGATGCGTAGGACGTATTGCGTTGCGCTCTTATTTTATTTGTATTGTCTGTTCGGTCATTAAAAATATTTGTAGTAGTTTCAAGTATTTTCATTTCACTTCTGGTTTTCCTAAAATCAGAAGTGGGATGACGAAAACTCACGGCCATAGTACGCTCTAGCTATCCGTTAAGATATTAGTTTTAGGCATTCTAACACGTGAATTAAGTGACTGATTATAGTGCGAATAAGTTGTAGTACAAACACGGTGACTTTAAAAGTGATGTGTGTTAATGCTTTCATGTAGTAAGAGAACATTTATGTCTCGTAGTGTTAGCAACTATTCTGGATTGTGGACTGTGTCGGTTGCGTTAAAAATACGTGAATAGACGTGATAAAACAGTTTAGTGCACATATTTATTGTTAGTTAGATATTGTGCAATTCTTTGTTCTTTTGTGTATTAGTACCGTGAACTTTGGACTTTTGTTTACATTTCGAGCGTGAGAGCGCGAGACGCGATTACGTCATGCCGGGTAATCCGAGCTCGCGGTCGCGGGGAAGAACCCGACCGCAGGAGCATTCCACTAGTCGAGATCGGGAATGTACACGTCATATGCTACGATCACCGTCTACGCCTCGTAGGGCTCGTAGCATTCGTAGATCTCGTAGCACAGACTCGGTACGCGAAATGTTAGGCGTTATTCTAACACGATTAAATACTTTAGAAGGCGACAGTGAAAAAAATATATCTAGTACGCCGCCTCTAAATATTTCAAGCGTTGATACAAATATTCGTATGGGAAAGGAAGGTGATACCCCACCGGGCACACCACCCCCTGATTTAACACGTCAGCGTCAGTGTAACCAATCAATAGTTTGTGATAATGATAAAGTAGTCACATACTCTACGGACCGGTCGTCCCAAGTGCAACCCGCGAATAGTACATTATCTGAACAAACACTGAGCGATGCTTTTGGCACCGCATTACTTTCGCTCAGCAGTGCCGTTAGATCTAATCAGCCGTTTTATATTTCTAATTTTGACCCAAGTTTACACGACATTGATGTTTGGTGTCGCGAGGTTGATCGCGCGAAAGTAATTAACAATTGGAATGACAATGAATGTCTTTCCCGAATCGGTAATTGTTTAAAGGGGGATGCTCGGACATGGCTCAATGAATGGGTCACAAATGATCGTAGTTGGACCAACTTTAAAAAAGAATTTAAACCTCTTTGTCCAAAAAAGGTTGACGTAGCTAATATATTGTTCGACGTTATGAAGACTAACTCTGATAATTACCCCACGTATGCTGATTATGCGCGTCGGTCGTTACTTCGTTTACGAATTGTAGTAGGCTTAAGTGATGAATTAATATCGGCAATAGTTATTCGCGGTATTACTGATCCTCAAATTCGAGCGGCTGCAACTAATGCGAACTTAATGCCGAATGATTTGGTAAATTTTTTTTCAATTTATGTTAAACTTGATTCCACTACTTCTAAAAGCAAAACAAACCAGTCGTCCTATAATCGACATGATAGTTTTAAAACTAAGCCTTCTGATATAATTAGGAAACGTCGATTTGAAGGAAAGAAATGCTTTTCTTGTGGATTACCGGGTCATGTACTTGCTAATTGTCACAAGAAATTTAAAGTCAGCTCTAATAGTGTTAGTAGTTCTTTCCCTACTACTCCGACATCTAACGCCCAGATTACTCCTACTCATATTAAAGCAGATTCGTGTTCTTTTTGTAAAAAGCTTGGACATAAAGTGGAAACTTGTTTTGCGAAAATAAGATCAGAATCTCGAAATAAAAATAATGTCAATTTCTGCAACGAAGTGAAGAGTAATCGTAAAAGTGATGTTATTGTTGCGGTAATACAGGGCGTACCAGTTGATATTTTGATTGACAGTGGTTCAACTATTTCTCTTATTTCATCTGCTTTGATGAAACATTTTGATAATCCTCGTAAGCCTGCATTTCGTATCTTGAAAGGAATCGGAAGTCAAGAGATAGAGTCCACTTCTTATGTTACTTTGCCAATTGAATTCAATGATCTAACTTTAGAAGTCGATTTATTTGTGATAGCAGCAGAATATATGAACACCCCAGTTATAATAGGTACAGACGTTTTAAACCGTAAAGATATTACGTATATTCGTACTAGCGAACAACAGCTTATCACACGTAACGTTGATGAACCTGCTAGCGTTCTGACAGTCGAGTTTGATAGACGGTCATTGATAAACACAAATCTTACTGAAATTGATTATGATAAATTGTTGGCTATTATTGAAGAATTTTCTGATTTTTTCATTACGGGGACAGCCAGCTCAACTGTTAAAACAGGGTGTATGTCTATTAAACTCAACAGCAACGTACCTATTAATTACAGACCATACCGACTTTCACAAGCCGAAGTATTACGTGTTCGTGAGATCATAAAAGATTTATTAGATAATGGTATTATACAAGAGTCTGAGTCAGAGTATTCTAGCCCTATACTTTTAGTCAAGAAAAAAGACGGTAAGGATCGGATGTGTGTCGATTTTCGAAAACTAAATGAAATTACTTTCAAGGACCGTTTTCCTTTGCCATTAATAGATGATCATATAGATCGTTTAGGACGTCATAAATTCTTTACGAGCCTTGATATGGCGACGGGATTTCATCAGATTCCAATGGAAAAAGACTCAATTTCAAAAACCGGCTTTGTTACCCCGGAAGGTCATTATGAATATTTGAAAATGCCATATGGATTGGCTAACGCTCCCGTTGTATATCAGCGTATAATATCAAAAACTCTACACAACCTCATTGAATCTGGTAAAGTCCTTGTTTATATCGACGACGTGCTCATATTAAGTAATTCAGTTAATGAAGGTTTTGAAACTTTGCGAAAAGTACTGCAAACATTGACTGAAGCTGGATTTTCTATAAACTTAAAAAAATGTTCATTTCTATCCACTAATATAGAATATTTGGGTCGTTCAATTAGTGAGGGCCAGGTACGGCCGAGTCCTTTCAAAGTAAAGGCACTTGCTGAAGCTCCTGTACCTAAAAATGTGAAACAAGTACGTCAATTTCTGGGTTTAGCAGGGTATTTTCGAAAATATATAGCTGGGTTTGCTTCAAAAATAGCCTGCATAGCGCATCTTACAAAAAAAGGTGTCCCTTTTGAGTGGGGAACAGAGCAGGAAACTGCAAGGAAAAATATAATCGAACACCTGACCAGTGAACCAGTTCTTGCAATTTATGATCCAACTTTACCAATTGAGGTCCATACCGATGCTAGTGCGATCGGTTATGGCGCTGTCCTACTGCAAATTCATAATTCAGTTCATAAGCGTGTCGTAGCTTATTTCAGTAGATTAACTCAGGGTGCTGAACCAAAATACCACTCTTATGAACTGGAGACCTTGGCTGTAGTCAAGGCCTTGCAAAATTTTAGGCATTATCTTATCGGGGTGCCTTTCACTGTAGTAACTGATTGTAATGCCCTTAAGTTAACACAAAAAAAAAAGATTTAATGCCGAGAGTAGCAAGATGGTGGATTTACTTACAAGATTTTAATTTTTCTCTTGAATATCGCAAAGGTACTTCCATGACTCATGCCGATTATTTAAGTCGGAACCCAGTAAATTTGGTTCAGGTACAAAATCCTAGAAACTGGGCACAAATAGCACAAGCTGCTGATGAAGAGACACAAAATCTCATTGAACAACTAAAAGAGGGCAAATTAGATTCCAATCAATATGTTACAAAGAATGACCTCCTTTATTACAACTATAAGTCAATTGGAGAACAGCCTCGTCTCCTATGTTTTATCCCTAAAGGTCATCGCCTTAGTTTGCTTCGTGTTTTCCATGATGAGCATGATCACCATGGAGTTGACAAAACCCTTGATCTCATAATGAAACACTTTTGGTTTCCCGGCTTAAGGCCATTTGTTCAAAAGTATATTACACATTGCATTATATGTATGTCTCAAAAAAAGTTGCCACGTGCTCCTCTTCAGCCAATTCATTCATGGCAGAAACCTGACCGTCCATTTGAAACCATACACGCGGACGCTTTAGGTCCTCTTCCAGAATCTAATGGACATCGTTATGTTCTTATAATTGTCGACGCTTTTTCAAAGTTCTGTCTTCTGTATCCTATGATAAGGCAGGATGCGAGCGAGTTAAAGCGCCATTTTTTGAATGCTATATCACTTTTTGGATCGCCTAAATTGATTGTGGCTGATCGTGGCCGAATGTTTCAAAGCACCGAATTCTTGGCTTGGGCGAACGAGCTTGGCAGCGAAGTCCATCTTATCACGCCTGGGATGCACCAGTCCAATGGACAAGTCGAACGCTTTTGTCGGACATTGCTGAATATGATTCGTATCAACTCTAATTATCGACAGGAAGAGTGGTCCAGTGTATTATGGAGATTACAGCTTGTGTTAAATATATCCAAACACAAGACTACTCAATGTTCGCCTTTAAACTTACTCATTGGTGTGGATACTGCAACACCGTTGATCCGCAATCTTGTCCGTGATGTGGCAATAGATGGTTCAAAACCAAATCGAGAAGCTTTACGTGAAATGACCAAACAAAGGGTTTCGGAACGGTTAAGGCAAAACCAAAAGCAACAAGACGCTTATGTTAACGAGAAGAGGAGGCCACCTCACACTTTCGAAGTGAATTCCCTGGTTTTTGTAATCAAAAAGGCACAATCTTCAGGCAAACTCGATTCTGGCATGCGCGGACCTTACCGCATTGTTAAAGTTTTGCCTCAGGGGAGATACGAGTTACAGTTGGTAGCTGGTTCTTATGGGAAGACTACTCAAGCTGCGGCAGAATTTATGGTGCTGTGGAAGGGAGAGTGGACTCCAGAAACGTGTACTGCTTTCTTTGAAAGTGAGCTCCATAGTATTTTTGTTATTTGTCGTGTTTGAGCAGACCTCAATATGATATTTTGATTTTTGCGAGTAGTTCTTGTTTAATATGAGTAGATCTTGACATTCGAGATTACGAGCAGACCTCGTTTATGTGTATAAAACTTAAGATTTTCATTTATGTGTATGTGAGATGAGCAGACCTCATCTGATCTATACGAGCAGACCTCGTCTATAGGAGCAGACCTCTTCTATTCGAGCAGACCTCGTCTATTCGAGCAGACCTCGTCTACACGAGCAGACCTCGTCTATACGAGCAGACCTCGTCTATAGGAGCAGACCTCTTCTATTCGAGCAGACCTCGTCTATTCGAGCAGACCTCGTCTATACGAGCAGACCTCGTCTATATGAGCAGACCTCATCCACACGAGGAGACGTGAGCAGACCTCATCTAAGTAATGATTCATTGTATGATTAAATTTTAAGATTGACATTTATTCTTGTGAGCAGACCTCACAAAAACTAATAGGTTGGTGTATTTCTGAACTTGTGACAGAGTTCTTCGTTCCGCAGACGCAGACCAAGAAGATCATGAATCTGCGCAAGATGAGCTTAGATCAAAAGCTCAAGATGAGCAGGTGCCTGGTACATCTGGGAATTAATTGATATTTGAGAAGTCTACGTATCACATCAGAACGAGAGAGAGAACGAGAGCGTTCTCTCGTCAGGAGAGGCCGTGTTAGAAGTAAGAAGAAAGAACTATTGTTCCTGGCTGCGGGGACTGGTGCGAGGGAGACGACTGGCGGCTCTATGTTGGATAAGCAATTAGGGACCGCGTTCGGGATTCGTAGGACGTATTGCGTTGCGCTCTTATTTTATTTGTATTGTCTGTTCGGTCATTAAAAATATTTGTAGTAGTTTCAAGTATTTTCATTTCACTTCTGGTTTTCCTAAAATTATATTATATTATATTATATTATATTATATTACATTACATTACATTACATTACATTACATTACATTACATTACATTACATTACATTACATTACATTACATTACATTACATTACATTACATTACATTACATTACATTACATTACATTACATTACATTACATTACATTACATTACATTACATTACATTACATTACATTACATTACATTACATTACATTACATTACATTACATTACATTACATTACATTACATTACATTACATTACATTACATTACATTACATTATATTATATTATATTATATTATATTATTTTATTTTTTATTTTTTTTGATAGCTATAATAGGTCCCATCGTTGGGCAAAAGCCTCCCCTCTTGTTTCCATCTATCGCGGTCTCTAGACGTGATTTGCCATTCTTTTTCAAACTGTGTAAGGTCGTCCGCCCATCTCTTTCTTGGTCTTCCTCTCTTTCTTCGACAGTCCGGAGTCCAGTTGGTGACTATATGTGCCCATCTTTCAGGATACATGCGACAGACATGACCCGCCCAATCCCATTTTAATGTAGCCGCTTTTACTCCCACATCAGCTATCTTGGTGATAGAGCGCAGTGTGGTATTTCTTACACGATCTATTCGCCTAACACCTAACATGCTGCGCTCCATCGCTCGCTGGCACACCTTCAATTTGGACATCTGAGCATTCGTAAGAGACCATGTTTGAGCACCGTCGGTTAGGACGGGCAGGATGCACATGTCGACGAGTCTCTTCTTAAGGCAAGTTGGAAGATTGCCCTTTAGTAACTCCTTCATCGACCAAAAACTCTTCCAAGCATTTTCGATTCTGCGGTCGATTTCTTTGTCCTGGCGATTAGTGAAGGACACAATTTGCCCAAGGTATATGTACTCGTCGACATATTGTATGACTTGCCTGTCTACCTCGACCCTGCGCTTCATGCTATTCGTCATTAATTGGGTCTTCGCTCGGTTCATGTGTAGTCCAAATTGAAGGCTTGCTGTGCTGAGATCTTGCAACATTTGTTCAAGATCCGATGCGGAAGAGGCGAATAACACAATGTCGTCGGCGAAACGAAGATTTGTTAATCTTGTCCCGCCCACAACAATGCCTTTCTGGTCCCAAGAAGCGGCCAACTGATGGAAAATTTCTTCCAGTGTACTAGAAAAAAGTTTTGGAGAGAGTGGGTCACCCTGCTTTACACCGCGTTCAATTTTGAAAATTGTACCGGTAGTGTGCAATTTGATATCGGCTGAGCTATTATTGTAAATGTTTTTTATAATATTTATGTAAACTTCATCAATTCCCTGGTTGTAAAGTGCTGTGAAAATAGAGTCATGATGCAGACTGTCAAAGGCCTTTTTATAGTCTACAAAGCCTACATACAAAGTTTGTTTAAATTCTGTGGATTTTTCTATTATCTGGTTGATAGCTTGGAGGTGGTCGGTAGTGGAGAATCCGGGCCGGAATCCAGCTTGTTCGGGGGGCTGGGCTTTGTCAAGCTTGTGGTCAATGCGTTTGAGTATTATTGAAATGAAAATTTTGTAAATGTGTGATACTAAACCGATGGGCCGGTAATTTGCTATGTCGTTATGTTCGCCTTTTTTTACGTATGAGTATAATGTTGGAGTGACACATGCTTGTCGGTATCTGTACAGAGTATAAAATCAAACTGCAAAGTTTTGTTAAACGTTGGAGAAGTGATTTGCAACCTACTTTTAGGGCTTCAGATGAGACTCCATCTGCGCCTGGACTTTTGCCATACTTGAGGCTATCTATGGCATTTTGTACTTCGTCTTCTGTTATGGGAGATATTATATAATATTATATTATATTATATTATATTATATTATATTATATTATATTATATTATATTATATTATATTATATTATATTATATTATATTATATTATATTATATTATATTATATTATATTATATTATATTATATTATATTATATTATATTATATTATATTATATTATATTATATTATATTATATTATATTATATTATATTATATTATATTATATTATATTATATTATATTATATTATATTATATTATATTATATTATATTATATTATATTATATTATATTATATTATATTATATTATATTATATTATATTATATTATATTATATTATATTATATTATATTATATTATATTATATTATATTATATTATATTATATTATATTATATTATATTATATTATATTATATTATATTATATTATATTATATTATATTATATTATATTATATTATATTATATTATATTATATTATATTATATTATATTATATTATATTATATTATATTATATTATATTATATTATATTATATTATATTATATTATATTATATTATATTATATTATAATTTCTTAGGTTTGCACCTTCTCGACCCATTTTGGTCGGTATTAAGCTGAACTCCCGCCCTGAGACCCTCAGGGAGAAGGAGTTTCAGCGTCCCCTCCTACAAAAACTGTGTCGCCTAAAACTCTGCTTAAGATATTTGTTGTATGCAGTGCCGCTTGCTTCTGCATAATGCTTATGTCTATGTTTGAGTCTAAAATGTCACAATACCGCCGGAGGCTTATTGCAGTTACTCCTGTTGCTCCTATTACTATCGGTACTATTGTTGTTTTGGTGTTCCAAAGTCTAGTAACTTCTGTTTTTAATAGGTGGTATTTATTTAGCTTTTCTATCTCTTTTGCACCTATATTGTAGTCCGACGGTATTGTGACATCTATAAGGTAAGTGTTATTGCTTTGTTTGTGTGTGTAGATGATGTCTGGTCTGTTATGTGTGACTGTCCGATCAGTGTGAACCGGCATCTCCCACATTAGCTTTGCCTCGTCATTCTCCATAACTTTAGGTTGGTTCAACTGTTCCTGCCACCAGAGTTTTGAAAATCAAATCAAATCAAATCAAATATATCTTTATTATCATAGGATATTTAAAATATCTCTTAATAATCGTCATTATTTTGTTGCACTATTGTTGACGTCAAATAGTTACTTACAGCTAAGTTTACTACCGCTTCCAAAGCGCTAGTGCAGAAGAAGCGGTAACAAACTGCACTGCACCTCTTCTCCAAGGACGTCAACTCACAATTAAATTAATACTTAAAGTTAATGTGGACAGAGAATACATTGTTTTGTTTGTTATGTCATATCATAATTTAAATTTAATTTTTAGAATGTCAAAATTTTAAAGTAATGTCAAGTTGTAGATTCAGTTTGTACAAAATGTACCAAATTATGACATTTTCGAGTACCTATATTACAAACTTTTAGAGGGACCCGCGTCAAGCTCAAGCCAGACTTTTTTGTCTTTAAGGTAGTCATCGGTCCTATAATAAGCCTTCTCACAAAGTACTTTTTTTACATAAGTTTTAAATCTTTTGTCTGGCATAGCAAGGATCGATTTTGGCAATTTATTATAAAAAAGTATACAGTTCCCCATAAACGTCTTACTAATTGTTTTAAGCCTATAAAACGGGGCAACTAAGTCATTCTTATTACGTAAGTTTCTATCGGTAAAATCGCTTACTTTATTGTATGAGGAAATATTTTTCCTTACATACATTATGTTTTCAAATATATACTGTGATGCTAAGGTAAGTATATCTATTTCCTTGAATAATTCTCTGAGTGAGTCTCTAGATCCTAACCCGTAAATAGCACGAATTGCCCGTTTTTGTAAAATAAAAATAGTCTGAATATCGGCTGCATTCCCCCACAGGAGTATGCCGTAAGACATTACACTATGAAAGTAACTAAAGTACACTAGTCTAGCAGTTGCTACATCTGTCAATTGTCTTATTCTCCTAACAGCATAAGCCGCAGAACTAAGCCTATTTGAAAGTTTAGTTATATGAGCACCCCATTGAAGTTTCGAGTCTATTGTAATTCCTAAGAAGGTAGTACTTTCAACAAGATCGAGTTTTTCACCATCTATCATTATGTCAACGCAGCCCTGTCTCACATTGGGAAGAGAAAATCGAACGCATTGAGTCTTTTTCGCATTTAACATGAGATTATTGGCAGAAAACCAATCAGAAATGGAAGACAAGGTGCTGTTCACCGCGCTAGCGTTTGTGCTATGTCGATCAAGTTTGAATATAAGCGAGGTGTCATCAGCAAACAGCACCATGCCAGCCTGCTTCTCAACCATGTAAGGCAAGTCATTGACATAAACCAAGAAAAGGAAAGGTCCAAGAATTGAACCTTGCGGTACGCCTATCTTAACATTAGATCCGTGCGATTTTATGCCATTTAAATCAACAGTCTGATGCCTATCTGTTAAATAAGATTCTATAAGTTTTATTGAATTATCATCAAAACCGTATTGACGAAATTTAAGCAAAAGTGTCGGATGATCTACGCAATCAAATGCTTTGGAGAGATCACAAAATGATCCAATTCCATCATTTTTGTTCTCCCATGCGTCGTATATATGAGTAACAAGTGCTACTCCCGCATCGGTGGTCGATTTCCCGCCAGTAAAGCCGAATTGTTGGCTATGGAAAAGGTTGTAGGTCTTAAAATGAAGAAGCATTTGATTGAGCATTATCTTTTCGAACACCTTACTCAAAACTGGCAGGATAGATATAGGTCTGTAGTTGCCAGGATCTGTTTTTTCTCCTTTTTTAAATAAGGGGATTAGTTTACTACATTTCATTAGGTTAGGAAATATGCCTTCATCAATACATTCGTTAAATATAAAAGCTAAATCAGCAGCTATGATATTTATGATATGGCTTACTACAGCAACTGACATGCCCCAATGGTCTTCAGATTTTTTTAAATTTAACTGTTTAAATGCATCTATTATATCTTTGGGGCCAATATGCTTAAATTTAAATTTAGAATCACAAGGCCTAACATTATTCTTAAGCAAGGCTTCAGCACGCTGGGGGCTAGAATTCACATTAGAAGTAAGTTCCAAAGGAATGTCAGTAAAGAAATCATCAAAAATATTTACTATTTCTTCAGTTTTAGTAATAGTCTTACCACAAGATTTGATTTGACAGATATTTTCTTTGGCTTTATTTTTACCCGTTTCTTTATTTATAACATTCCAAGTTTCTTTTATTTTGTTAGGAGCATTATTTATTTTTCTACTTATACGATTTGCCTTGGCTTGTCTACAAACTTTTTTAAATATTTTGGAATAATTTTTAACATATTCTAGAAAGGAAGGACTAAAATTATATTGTTTTTGGGAATATAAGTCATAAAGCCTGCTCCTACTTATGTAGATGCCGGTAGTAGCCCACTCACTAAATTGTAATTTTCTATGCACTACAACTTGTTTTTGTTTCAAAGTTTTAATAACGTTAAATAGTTTATTGTAATGGTCGTCAGGATTTTTTCCTGTGTAAACGACCGACAACAATTTGTTATCTAAATTATTTTTTAGTTTTTGTATATTTTTAGAAGTAATCGGCCTACAAAAAGTCTTATCTTTGTTCAAAATGCTGGACTTGCCTTTGGACTCCTTGACATAAACTACATATACACCTGAATGATCAGAAGGCAGTTTATTAATAACTGATTTAACAGAATATTTAATATTACTAAAAAAATTGTCTAGACAAGTAGCAGATGTAGCAGTGATTCGTGTTGGCTCAAAGAATACGTTTACTAATTCATAACATTTAAAAAGATTTAGAAATTGTGTACTTTTTGGATTATCTACTAAGATATCAACATTAAAATCTCCGCAAACAATTAAATTCTTTTTACTAGATGAACAGGACTTAAGTACCTGGTCCATTGTTTTAAGAAAACTTTTTAAATCACTATTAGGAGGACTGTATACACAAATAATTATATGATGATCTAGCTCGGCACAGGTCACCTCACAAACGCGCTCAACAGAAAGTCTGACAATATCCGTCCGCTCTTTGCTACGGAAAGAATCTTTTACAAAAATTATGGAACCCCCTCGCTGAGCAGACTTCCTGTTAAAGCAGCTAACAATATTATAGTTGTTTAGGCTGAACATCATCTGACTCTCATACAGCCAATGTTCAGTCAAACATAAAATGTCAACATCCAATTCTTCAAGAAATAATTCAACTAATAATTCTTTGCCGGAAAAACCTTCTAAATTTTGATGTACTATTCTTAGTTCATGAGGCCTTTCCGTTGTCTTAATGTTTAGTTTAAAACTGCCGTCAAGTCTACAGATTTACCATCACATATTACTGGTAAATCGGTAGGCGTCTTAAAACTAGGTTTTCGTTTACAATGTAAACTCGTCCAAAAATTAATATTATTTGCTACTAACGTAGCAATCTTACGTCTAGAATATTTTGAAAGATAAATATTATCTTTTGTCAGATCACATTCACCTATGAAATTATTGGTGTCAAAAAACACTAATTTATCACTATAACGACATGTTATATTATGTATCAAAGTATTGAGATAGTGAATGTTTCTATTATTTGTTGGAGACTGGCAACGTATATATGGAAATGCACATAAAATTATTTTGCCTACTTCTAGTTTAGTTAAATAATCCATACAGCTGATTATTTCTTTTTTTCCTATTCTATTACTATTGCCTATCAGTAATACAACAGTAGATTTACTATTTAGTTTGGTTAATTTAATTTTATCTAAAATTTGGGTATAGGTTGCATTCGGGAAGCAGTAATTAACACAATTGTTATCAAGAAGTGTGTTAAGCATGCAACCCATATTGCGACCCATACTATCAGAAAAAACTATTGTATTACATGGAGGTTCCATGAGGTCAACGCAATCAGACACATTATTGCACAAATTACTGTCACAAGGAGAGAGCTCTGGTGTGGGGACACTGATGGTGGGCTGGTTGAGCTGCCCGCAAGTACATTGCTTAGCTAATAAATCAAGGGTTTCTTGATTGTACCTGCTGTCGCTAATCAATTTCTCCACAGTCAGCATGTGCTCAGTATTTTGTTTTTGTTGATTATTATACTTAGAAAATAATGAGGAGTAGTCCTCCTGCAATTTAATAATATGAGACTCAAGTCTAATCCTGTTGACCTCATACAACTCTTGACTTTCCGCCAATTTTTCATTACATAAGTCTAGCTCTGTTTGTAATTTACAATTTAATGAACTGGATTTTAGTAAACATGATTTCCTGAGATTTATCTTTAATTTATTATTGGTTTTCTTGATTTTTTTACAAATTTTTAAATGTTTTTTAACTTTGTTGTGACTATTCATGGCATTTGAATTATCTAAGTAATTATTACTGCATGATGTCTCACTAGTGAGATCAATTACTGAGGAATTTGTTGAGAGAGGCACAGGGACACTATCAATGAGCTCGTCAAAGAGGCTGGACACCTCCGCTGACTGACGCGACTGGGCATCTTGCTCATAACTACTTATGAGTCTATATGCCTCTCCCAGCTCTTTTTCTAACTCGGAGGTACGTCTGAGCGTTTGCTCATACGTATCACCGCATTGGCGGAAAGAATCTACTTCTAAATGCAATCGGTTTAGTTGCTCGCTTAATTCATCGCATAATTGGAGACTCTCAGAAAGCTTTTGTTCGAGTCTAATATTTTTCGTACACATTAATTCGTATTTACGTTCATTATCTTCCCTTTCCAATAATAGTTTCTCATTGTCTTCCTTTTCTGCCTTGAGCTGGAGTAAGGCATCCTTCAGCTGAATTTCCAATTGCCTGGCTGTCGTTGCACGGGTTGTGGTGGACATTTTTATTTACAATATAGGGACTAACAAAATGTGTAAGGAAGATAATAAACGCTAGAATAGCTAACAAAACCGATCACTTACTAAGAAATAACAAAAACATAACCTACCTACTGTTACAAAAACAAGTGTCAATTTGTATGTGCTTTATATGAGTAAACTTTCCAAAATTATGAAAAACAGTGCACAAAGGACGTGGTGTTTATTGAGATATGTAAAAAGGATTAGTTATTGTACCGTTCTTACCTTGTAAAAGTTGTAAAAAGCCGGTAACAATTATACCCACTGAACGTCAGCTAAGAGCACTATTATTTCACAAAATACACTGAAATTGCACAAACAAATTATCAATAACGATAAAACCTAGTTTATTTTACAAACAAGTAATATTATTTAGTGGATTTAGCTATTTAGATATTTAAATTTACAATATTAAATACGGAGCAATAATTTTGACATTTATGCTCTTGGGTTGCCAGCTGCCAAAAAAAGAAAGGAAACTTCAAAGTTGTGTTTCCTTGCTAAAGTCCAAAAAATGTACTGTACTACATTGTTATGTCTCTTTACGTAGTAGCTACCAGCTAGCTTTTCACACCCTGAAATAAGATGTTGGGCGGTTTCATCTCTGTTCCTACATAGCCGGCATTTTCCGTCTACGGGTTTTTTCATTATGTCTCTTTCATGCTGTCTGGTAGCTACTGCTTGGCCCTGTATGGCGAACACTGACGAAACCAACGAAGGAGATACCTGTTGTTTTTTGATCCAAACAAATGAAAGTTGTTTATCTATATTAGCTTTTTCCAGTATAGAGTTATGAAATTGACCATGTAATGGTTTGGCTTTCCAGGTATTTATACGTTTTTTCAGTACTGCTATTTTAAGTTCACTATCAAGGTATGTATTGTCTGCATTTAATTCTATCTCATTTAAATTATTTCTAGTTTCTTTGGAAATGGAATATTTGGTTCTTGTTTTATCATGTTGTACTATGGCTGTTATTAAATAATCGTTTTCTTTTTCTAAATACTGTTTATACTTAATAATTTGAGTTTTGTGTAATGTTTCTATATTCATGAGTCCCCTTCCTCCTTCTTCTATAGGTATATATAATCTTTCCACGTCGGCTTTTTCTTGATGAATTTTTTGAATTGTTAATAGCTTTCTTGTTTTAATATCAATCTTTTTGAGGTCACTATTTTTATAGTTAACAATCCCAAAAGAATATAAGAGTACTGGGACTGCATAAGTGTTTATTGCGCGTATAATATTTATTGCGTTAAGGTGTGTGTGGGTGAGTTTTTTTATTCCTTTAAAGTATTCTTTCTGAATTTGTTCTCTTAGTTTATCATGATCGATGCTGCCTGATTCGTTCATACCTAGATATTTATAATTCTGTCCTTCTCGAAGATGTTCAAATGTCTCACCACTGAGTAGCACATGCCCTTCTCCTTCATATCCTGTTCTTTTTCCCGCTTGCATATGTAACACATTACATTTACTTAGTCCAAAACTCATACCTCATATATTATATTATATTATATTATATTATATTATATTATATTATATTATATTATATTATATTATATTATATTATATTATATTATATTATATTATATTATATTATATTATATTATATTATATTATATTATATTATATTATATTATATTATATTATATTATATTATATTATATTATATTATATTATATTATATTATATTATATTATATTATATTATATTATATTATATTATATTATATTATATTATATTATATTATATTATATTATATTATATTATATTATATTATATTATATTATATTATATTATATTATATTATATTATATTATATTATATTATATTATATTATATTATATTATATTATATTATATTATATTATATTATATTATATTATATTATATTATATTATATTATATTATATTATATTATATTATATTATATTATATTATATTATATTATATTATATTATATTATATTATATTATATTATATTATATTATATTATATTATATTATATTATATTATATTATATTATATTATATTATATTATATTATATTATATTATATCATAAATTTCTTAGGTTTGCACCTTCTCAACCCTTTTTAGTCGGTATTAAGCTGAACTCCCGCCCTGAGACCCTCAGGGAGAAGGAGTTTCAGCGTCCCCTCCTACAAAAACTGTTTTGCCTAAAACTCTGCTTAAGATATTTGTTGTATGCAGTGCCGCTTGCTTCTGCATAATGCTTATGTCTATGTTTGAGTCTAGAATGTCACAATAACGGCGGAGGTTTATTGCAGTTACGCCTGTTGCTCCTATTACTATCGGTACTATTGTTGTTTTGGTGTTCCAAAGTCTAGTAACTTCTGTTTTTAACAGGTGGTATTTATTTAGCTTTTCTATCTCTTTTACACCTATATTGTAGTCCGACGGTATTGTGACATCTATGAGGTAAGTGTTATTGCTTTGTTTGTGTGTGTAGATGTCTGGTCTGTTATGTGTGACTGTCCGATCAGTGTGAACCGGCATCTCCCACATTAGCTTTGCCTCGTCATTCTCCATAACTTTAGGTTGGTTTAACTGTTCCTGCCACCAGAGTTTTGAAACTTCAAATTTGTGTTTCCTTGCTAAAGTCCAAAAAATGTACTGTACTACATTGTTATGTCTCTTTACGTAGTAGCTACCAGCTAGCTTTTCACACCCTGAAATAAGATGTTGGGCGGTTTCATCTCTGTTCCTACATAGCCGGCATTTACCGTCTACGGGTTTTTTCATTATGTCTCTTTCATGCTGTCTGGTAGTTACTGCTTGGTCCTGTATGGCGAACACTGACGAAACCAACGAAGGAGATACCTGTTGCTTTTTGATCCAAACAAATGAAAGTTGTTTATCTATATTAGCTTTTTCCAGTATAGAGTTATGAAATTGACCATGCTTTCCAGGTATTTATACGTTTTTTCAGTACTGCTATTTTAAGTTCACTATCAAGGTATGTATTGTTTGCATTTAATTCTATCTCATTTAAATTATTTCTAGTTTCTTTGGAAATGGAATATTTGGTTCTTGTTTTATCATGTTGTACTATGGCTGTTATTAAATAATCGTTTTCTTTTTCTAAATACTGTTAAAATATTATATTATAATTATATTATATATTATATTATATTATATTATATTATATTATATTATATTATATTATATTATATTATATTATATTATATTACATTATATTATATTATATTATATTATATTATATTATATTATATATATATTATATTATATTATATTATATTATATTATATTATATTATATTATATTATATTATATTATATTATTATATTATATTATATTATATTATATTATATTATATTATATTATATTATATTATATTATATTATATTATAATTTCTTAGGTTTGCACCTTCTCGGACCCATTTTGGTCGGTATTAAGCTGAACTCCCGCCCTGAGACCCTCAGGGAGAAGGAGTTTCAGCGTCCCCTCCTACAAAAACTGTGTCGCCTAAAACTCTGCTTAAGATATTTGTTGTATGCAGTGCCGCTTGCTTCTGCATAATGCTTATGTCTATGTTTGAGTCTAAAATGTCACAATACCGCCGGAGGCTTATTGCAGTTACTCCTGTTGCTCCTATTACTATCGGTACTATTGTTGTTTTGGTGTTCCAAAGTCTAGTAACTTCTGTTTTTAATAGGTGGTATTTATTTAGCTTTTCTATCTCTTTTGCACCTATATTGTAGTCCGACGGTATTGTGACATCTATAAGGTAAGTGTTATTGCTTTGTTTGTGTGTGTAGATGATGTCTGGTCTGTTATGTGTGACTGTCCGATCAGTGTGAACCGGCATCTCCCACATTAGCTTTGCCTCGTCATTCTCCATAACTTTAGGTTGGTTCAACTGTTCCTGCCACCAGAGTTTTGAAACTTTAAAGTTGTGTTTCCTTGCTAAAGTCCAAAAAATGTACTGTACTACATTGTTATGTCTCTTTACGTAGTAGCTACCAGCTAGCTTTTCACACCCTGAAATAAGATGTTGGGCGGTTTCATCTCTGTTCCTACATAGCCGGCATTTTCCGTCTACGGGTTTTTTCATTATGTCTCTTTCATGCTGTCTGGTAGCTACTGCTTGGTCCTGTATGGCGAACACTGGGCGAACACTGACGAAACCAACGAAGGAGATACCTGTTGTTTTTTGATCCAAACAAATGAAAGTTGTTTATCTATATTAGCTTTTTCCAGTATAGAGTTATGAAATTATATTATATTATATCATATCATATCATATCATATCACATCACATCACATCACATCACATCACATCACATCACATCACATCACATCACATCACATCACATCACATCACATCACATCACATCACATCACATCACATCACATCACATCACATCACATCACATCACATCACATCACATCACATCACATCACATCACATCACATCACATCACATCACATCACATCACATCACATCACATCACATCACATCACATCACATCACATCACATCACATCACATCACATCACATCACATCACATCACATCACATCACATCACATCACATCACATCACATCACATCACATCACATCACATCACATCACATCACATCACATCACATCACATCACATCACATCACATCACATCACATCACATCACATCACATCACATCACATCACATCACATCACATCACATCACATCACATCACATCACATCACATCACATCACATCACATCACATCACATCACATCACATCACATCACATCACATCACATCACATCACATCACATCACATCACATCACATCACATCACATCACATCACATCACATCACATCACATCACATCACATCACATCACATCACATCACATCACATCACATCACATCACATCACATCACATCACATCACATCACATCACATCACATCACATCACATCACATCACATCACATCACATCACATCACATCACATCACATCACATCACATCACATCACATCACATCACATCACATCATATCATATCATATCATATCATATTATATTATATTATACTACGTTCCATCGCCCGCTGGCAGACCTTGAGTCTGGACTATTGTTTTTCAGTCAGTGACCATGTTTGTGCACCGTAGGTAAGAATGGGCAGGATACACATGTCGAGGAGTTTGCGCTTTAGACATAGAGGGAGGTTGCCCTTCATTAGTGCTTTCATGGACCAGAAGCTCTTCCAGGCGTTTTCGATGCGACGATCGATCTCTTTATCCTGCCTGTTTCCGAAGGTAGCTATCTGGCCCAAGTAGATGTATTCCTCGACATATTGCATCTCCTGCTCATCCACCTCGATCTTGTGTTTGCGGCTATTTGTCATCACTTTTGTCTTTGACTGATTCATTTCGAGTCCAGCCTCAAGGCTTGCCGAGCTCAGGTCTTGCAGCATTTTTTGCAGTTCTTGTGGTGATTCAGAGAATAAAATGATATCATCGGCGTAGCGAAGATTTGATAACCGGGTTCCACCGACGTCAATGCCCATCTCCTCCCATGAGACTGCCACTTTTTTAAAGATTTCTTCGAGGCAGCTTGTAAACAGTTGAGGGGATAGTGGGTCGCCCTGTTTAACCCCTCGCTCTACCTTAAAAGCAGGTCCCGGTCTTTGTAACTTCATCGAAGCTGTACTATTATAATAAACGATTTGTAGCAAACGGATGTACGTGCCATCAATGTTCTGGTTTTTTAAAGATGAGAATATAGAAGAGTGTTTTAGTCTGTCGAACGCTTTGGTGTAGTCTACGAACGCGATATACAAAGGCTTTCGATATTCGTTGTATTAAGGTCACCTTGTGGGTACCAGAGGTAAGAAGACGTAGAGGTAGACCAAGGAAGAGATGGCGGGATGACATCGAGAATTTCTTAAGTGGATGGCAGCAAATTGCTCAGGATAGAGATAGATGGAGAGGAAAAGGGGAGGCCTTTGCCCAGCAGTGGGACACAACATCGGGCTAATTAAAAAAAAAAAAATATATATATTATATTATATTATATTATATTATATTATATTATATTATATTATATTATATTATATTATATTATATTATATTATATTATATTATATTATATTATATTATATTATATTATATTATATTATATTATATTATATTATATTATATTATATTATATTATATTATATTATATTATATTATATTATATTATATTATATTATATTATATTATATTATATTATATTATATTATATTATATTATATTATATTATATTATATTATATTATATTATATTATATTATATTATATTATATTATATTATATTATATTATATTATATTATATTATATTATATTATATTATATTATATTATATTATATTATATTATATTATATTATATTATATTATATTATATTATATTATAAATTTCTTAGGTTTGCACCTTCTCAACCCTTTTTGGTCGGTATTAAGCTGAACTCCCGCCCTGAGACCCTCAGGGAGAAGGAGTTTCAGCGTCCCCTCCTACAAAAACTGTGTTGCCTAAAACTCTGCTTAAGATATTTGTTGTATGCAGTGCCGCTTGCTCCTGCATAATGCTTATGTCTATGTTTGAGTCTAGAATGTCACAATAACGCCGGAGGTTTATTGCAGTTACGCCTGTTGCTCCTATTACTATCGGTACTATTGTTGTTTTGGTGTTCCAAAGTCTAGTAACTTCTGTTTTTAACAGATGGTATTTATTTAGCTTTTCTATCTCTTTTGCACCTATATTGTAGTCCGACGGTATTGTGACATCTATGAGGTAAGTGTTATTGCTTTGTTTGTGTGTGTAGATGATGTCTGGTCTGTTATGTGTGACTGTCCGATCAGTGTGAACCGGCATCTCCCACATTAGCTTTGCCTCGTCATTCTCCATAACTTTAGGTTGGTTTAACTGTTCCTGCCACCAGAGTTTTGAAACTTCAAATTTGTGTTTCCTTGCTAAAGTCCAAAAAATGTACTGTACTACATTGTTATGTCTCTTTACGTAGTAGCTACCAGCTAGCTTTTCACACCCTGAAATAAGATGTTGGGCGGTTTCATCTCTGTTCCTACATAGCCGGCATTTACCGTCTACGGGTTTTTTCATTATGTCTCTTTCATGCTGTCTGGTAGTTACTGCTTGGTCCTGTATGGCGAACACTGACGAAACCAACGAAGGAGATACCTGTTGCTTTTTGATCCAAACAAATGAAAGTTGTTTATCTATATTAGCTTTTTCCAGTATAGAGTTATGAAATTGACCATGTAATGGTTTGGCTTTCCAGGTATTTATACGTTTTTTCAGTACTGCTATTTTAAGTTCACTATCAAGGTATGTATTGTTTGCATTTAATTCTATCTCATTTAAATTATTTCTAGTTTCTTTGGAAATGGAATATTTGGTTCTTGTTTTATCATGTTGTACTATGGCTGTTATTAAATAATCGTTTTCTTTTTCTAAATACTGTTTATACTTTATAATTTGAGTTTTGTGTAATGTTTCTATATTCATGAGTCCCCTTCCTCCTTCTTCTATAGGTATATATAATCTTTCCACGTCGGCTTTTTCTTGATGAATTTTTTGAATTGTTAATAGCTTTCTTGTTTTAATATCAATCTTTTTGAGGTCACTATTTTTATAGTTAACAATCCCAAAAGAATATAAGAGTACTGGGACTGCATAAGTGTTTATTGCGCGTATAATATTTTTTGCGTTAAGGTGTGTGTGGGTGAGTTTTTTTATTCCTTTAAAGTATTCTTTCTGAATTTGTTCTCTTAGTTTATCATGATCGATGCTGCCTGATTCGTTCAAACCTAGATATTTATAATTCTGTCCTTCTCGAAGATGTTAAAATGTCTCACCACTGAGTAGCACATGCCCTTCTCCTTCATATCCTGTTCTTTTTCCCGCTTGCATATGTAACACATTACATTTACTTAGTCCAAAACTCATACCTATATCCTTTGTAAATACCTCTGTACTATCTATGAGAACCTTCAAGTTATTTTTGTTGTTTGAATATAATTTGAGATCATCCATGTAGAGCAAATGATTTATACTTACACTGTCCTTTAGTTTGTAACCGTGACTGTTATATTTGTTTAAAATTTGTGACAATGGATTGATTCCCAAACAGAATAGAAGTGGAGACAATGAGTCCCCCTGAAAAATACCGCGACGTATGCAAATCGGCTCAGTAGTAACTGAAGTCCCCACTGCTCGGGCAGTCATAGTGACTTTCCATTTTGGCATAGCCATCATAAGGAAGTTTTTTATATTGCTTGGGCATTTATATAGATCTAGCGCCTTCAGAAGCCACTGATGAGACATGGTGTCATAGGCTTTTTGATAGTCTACCCAACCCATGCTTAAGTTTTTCTGAGAGTGATGAGCATCTTCAAGAATGGCTTTATTAATCATCAGGTGGTCCTTACATCCGCGAGCTCGTCTTCTACAACCTCTTTGCTCTGGTGCAATTATATTATTTTTATCACAATGTAGGAACAAATCATTCGCTAGGATGGAAGTTAAAAGTTTATACATACTGGGAAGACACGCTATTGGTCTCCAGTTTTTCGGGTCATCTGTTCTGTCATTTTTGGGGATTAAAATAACTTGTCCTGTCGCGAACCATTCTTCTATTTCCTCAGAACCTTTAAGTATATTTGTGTATAATTTAGCTATGTATATGTGTGAGTTTGTTAAGTATTTTAAATAGTAGTTTTGAATCTTATCAACTCCTGGTGTCTTCCAATTATGTAGTTTTTTAATGGCATCCCTGACCTGTTCTATTGTAATTTCACCTATTTCTGGACTCTGTACTATTTATATTATATTATATTATATTATATTATATTATATTATATTATATTATATTATATTATATTATATTATATTATATTATATTATATTATATTATATTATATTATATTATATTATATTATATTATATTATATTATATTATATTATATTATATTATATTATATTATATTATATTATATTATATTATATTATATTATATTATATTATATTATATTATATTATATTATATTATATTATATTATATTATATTATATTATATTATATTATATTATATTATATTATATTATATTATATTATATTATATTATATTATATTATATTATATTATATTATATTATATTATATTATATTATATTATATTATATTATATTATATTATATTATATTATATTATATTATATTATATTATATTATATTATATTATATTATATTATATTATATTATATTATATTATATTATATTATATTATATTATATTATATTATATTATATTATATTATATTATATTATATTATATTATATTATATTATAATTTCTTAGGTTTGCACCTTCTCGACCCTTTTTGGTCGGTATTAAGCTGAACTCCCGCCCTGAGACCCTCAGGGAGAAGGAGTTTCAGCGTCCCCTCCTACAAAAACTGTATCCCCCAGTACTCAGCTTAAAATGTTACTAGTGTGTAATGCAGCCTGTTTTTGCATAATGCTTATATCTATGTGTGAGTCCAAGATGTCACAATACCGTCGGAGGCTTGTAGCGGTTACCCCTGTTGCGCCTATTACTATCGGTACTATTGTAGTTTTGGTGTTCCAAAGTCTTGTTACTTCTGTTTTTAATAGATGGTATTGTTAGCATGAACGTCTTGGCAACACTAAATATGGCGGGTAGCCGCCACACTATATAACGGTTGGCTGTTAGTTGCTCCGTTTTACTTTTGCGGCGGCACTCCTGGGGTAATCATCGTGTTCGACGTGTCTTGTGAGCAATATCGTTTCCTATTTTCGTTTATTTTGTTCCCTTATTTGTTATTTAGTTTAAAATTTATTAATCATTAAAATTAGCTTTTGTCAATTGTTTTTTTTTATTGAAATCTAACCTGCTCATCTAAAATCAGAAGTGGGATAGATTCTCAGGCCTAAAATCACTACTTGTCAGTCCGTGTAATCATTTAATTTACGAGTGGAACAAAGTAATCGTTATTTTTTATTTTCTATTTTTTATTTCTTTTTGGTGTTTTATATTTTGCATATTAAGTTCGTGTCCTTATTATGTCGGATCATAAACGACGCTCAAAAAGCAAGACGCGTCGACGCGATAAAAGACGTAGCCGGTCACGAAACCGATCACGGACACGTACTCATACACCTAACCCTAGTTTTGATGCATCGTACTCGACTCTTAATTCGATTTTATCACGTGTAGGTGCGTTAGAAAATAACAACAGTGAAACGTCTTCTCGTAATGTGAACAGTGAATTTAATTCGTTGGGCCATGCGGGTACCAACACGATAGTGCGTGCCAATAGTGTTCGTTCCGATTCTGACGCTGTGCCCTCGCGTGCGGTTTTGCGTAATAATGAGCAGATAACGACTTTAAATACGTCTAATACGCCGCTGCCGTTGCGGCCTAACGTGTGTGGTATCCGGGAAGCGCCTGAAAACGTGTGCACACGTACTTCATGTACGGCATCTGCGGAATTGCCCGTTCGCGAAGACTTTATCATAGATGCAGGGCCCCAGCCGGTTGAGAGCTTGCCTTCTGCCTCCAGCACGGCTCAAGATTTCATTGAAGCTATTAAAAGTTTAAAGCCTTTGAACACAAAAAACTATTTTGTGTCGAATTTCGACCCTTCAATTCACGACATAGATGATTGGTGCAAGGAGGTGGAACGAGCCAAGTTTTCGAACGGTTGGGATGATCTCGAATGTTTGTCCCGGGTAGCGGGTTGTCTCAAAGGAGATGCGCGTACTTGGTTGAACGAATGGGTCACGCACGACCGTTCATGGCGTAATTTTGTTTTAGAATTTAAACCGTTGTGCCCGCGTAGACTTGACTATGCAAATATTCTTTATGAAACGATGAGTACTACTTCGGATAAATACGCCACCTATGCAAAGTACGCACGGCGAACGTTGTTGCGATTGAAAATAGTTAAAGGTCTTAGTGACGAACTTATGGTTCTGATTGTCATACGAGGTATCGCAGACCCTCAAATTAGAGCAGCCGCATCCAATGCAAATTTAACCACAGATAATTTGGTGTCATTTTTATCGATTTATGTTAAACCTGTCTCATCTAAGCAGGATTTTCGGTGAATGTGCGGAAATGTTCTTTTCTTACGACTGAGGTGGAATATTTAGGTAGGCTTATCAGCAAAGGTCAGGTTAGGCCGAGCCCTAGCAAGGTGGGAGCTTTGGGTAAAGCTTTGCCTCCAACGAATATTAGACAAGTGCGGCAGTTTATGGGTCTCGCCGGATACTTTAGGCGTTATATTCAGAATTATGCCACTAAAACGGCCTGTATATCTGGCTTGTTACGTAAGGACGTACCTTTTCAGTGGGGTCAAGAGCAGGAACAAGTCCGGCAATAAAATAATCACTTAGTTAACCACTGAACCTTTTTATCAATATTTGATCCCGAGCTTCCAACGGAGGTCCATACCGACGCGAGCAGTGTTGGATATGGTGCAGTCCTCATACAGACCCATAGCGATGGTAAAAAGAGAGTCGTTGCGTATTTTAGCAAAAGCACGCATGGCGCGGAGAGTAGGTACCATTCGTACGAATTGGAAACGCTGGCGGTCGTTAGGGCATTGCAACATTTCCGCCACTATCTAATTGGCTTAAAATTTAAATTGGTAACAGATTGCAATGCTTTAAAGGCTACCGAAAAGAGAAAGGACCTGCTCCCTCGCGTTGCACGCTGGTGGGTTTACCTCCAAGACTTTACGTTCGAGATCGAATACAGAAAAGGCACAATGATGTCCCATGCGGATTACTTAAGTCGGAACCCCGTAAATAGGGTAAATTTAATTACACGTCCGCGTAATTGGGCTCAGATAGCGCAGGCCGCTGATGAAGAGACTCGAACTCTGATTCAGCAGTTGCAAGAGGGTCAACTAGATTCTACGCGTTACGTTTATCAAAACGACATGCTCTATTATCGGTTTTCACCCGTGGGTGAGGAAACACGGTTACTATGCTTTATTCCTAAGGGCCATAGGCTAAGCCTTTTAAGAATATTTCATGACGAACATGAACATGTTTGTGCAGATAAGACAATTGATCTAATTTTAAAACATTTCTGGTTTCCGGGTCTTCGCCAATTTGTGGCAAAATACATAGCTCATTGTTTGGTTTGTGTTTCCATGAAACGTGTTCCTAGAGCACCTCATCAACCGATTACCTCTTGGGAAAAGCCCGATACGCCATTCGGTACAATCCATGTTGACGCTTTAGGACCATTACCTTTGTCCAATGGGTACAAGTTCATTCTTGTAGTAGTCGACGCATTTAGCAAATTTTGCTTACTTTATCCGATGTGTTGCCAAGATACCGATGAATTGATGAAGGCACTTTCAAACGTAGTGTCTCTTTTTGGGGTTCCAAAGCTGTTAGTAGCGGATCGTGGCAGGATGTTTGAGGCCGGTCGATTTGTTAAGTGGATCACAGAGTTAGGTTGTGATATCCACTACATTACACCGGAAATGCACCAGTCAAATGGCCAAGTTGAAAGATACATTCGAACAACTCTTAATATGCTCCGGATTGAAACCAACTATAAAAATGCGTCATGGTCAGACACTTTATGGAGGCTACAGCTGGTTTTGAATATGACTAAGCAGAAGACTACGCAGGCTTCAGCTTTGAATTTGCTTGTTGGCATCAATGGTACGACACCAGTAATTCGCAATTTAATCCGTGATCTTGCTATCGACGGTGTACAACCTAATGCAAGTGCATTGCGTGAGATGAGAAGGTCAAGAGCTAGCACCTTGCTGGAAAGAAACCGATCCCAGCAGGACGTCTACGTCAATGATGATCGCCGGGCGCCACGAATTTTTCAAGTCGGCGATCTTGTGTTTGCAATTAAGTATTCCCAATCCACTGGGAAACTGGATCACGGAACGAGAGGACCATACAGGGTCATGAAGACTCTACCCAGCGGGCGCTATTTATTGAAGTTGCTAAGTGGGTCGTATGGAAAGACGACGCAAGCAGCTGCCGAGTACCTTGTGCCTTGGCGAGGAGAATGGTGTCCAGAGTCCTGCGCCGCTTTCTTTGAAAGTGAGAATTTGCTACTTAATTCGTTGAATGTGAGGTAAAAGTTGTGATTCGCTTGGTCATTTCAACCTACTTAATAGATTTCTCGTTCCTCGTTATTAATTTTGTAAGGATCCCACTTTTAAGTCTATCTGACTGATACTAACTGACAAACAATAACTGACAGACCCTTTGTTGGTTGATAATCAATCGAATCGCAGTAATCCTATACGTTTAACGGAGGAAAGTAGATTGGTTGAGCTGTGCTGAGGGACATGTTTACCCTTGGTAGTAACAGCTTGGAGACATGCGATTCAGTGATGCCTCTGTCTCGAGACATGCGATTCAGCGATGCCTCTGTCTCTGTTTCTACGAGAGTTTGGTACCAAAACTAGTGAGTGTGCTTTTCCAGGACAAGCGATTCAGTGAGGCTTCTGTCCAAGATCAGTACAAGGGGGGTGCGAATGAGTTTGCTTCGCATCGTCCTAGGGCAAGCGAGTAAGGGATGCCTCTGCCCAGGTGCGGTCAACACGCGATTCAGTGATGCCTCTGTGGACCTAGATTGATGCATGCGATTCAGCGATGCCTCTGCATTCAGTTTTTCAAGCGTTTTA
Organism: Acrobasis consociella; assembly: GCA_963555685.1. Taxonomy (NCBI): domain Eukaryota; kingdom Metazoa; phylum Arthropoda; class Insecta; order Lepidoptera; family Pyralidae; genus Acrobasis; species Acrobasis consociella. The sequence continues at coordinate 11,771,427 of OY743125.1, read as the reverse complement.
CTAAAAACTCTTGGAAATGATCACCCTGAGTGGTTTCTGTTCAAATAAATTGAAAATTGACTACTCGGTGAATCGTTTATAAATTTTGTTTACTCTGAGCGGTTTCTATTCAAATATCTAATTTGAAAATTGACTGCTCGTTGATAATTTCTTATTAGAATTGCCTATTGCTTATAGTTTTCGACCAAAAGTTTTAATAATTTCATAAAAGTTTTTAATATTTCAAGAAAGATTTTTGGATTTTATGTGGTTTATAGGAACCTGGCTAACATCGCTATTTTTCAGATGATACGGCCGATGAGTTGGACGCTGGTGTAATACAGGCGTCCCATCCTGCATTTGTGTCGCCGGGAACCAGTGCAGATTCAGACTAGCCGATTCAGCTGGAGACCGTTGAAGCCCTTGAAGACATCATCGTTGAAGACCATCCTTAAAAAAAAAACGCAGTCGAGGACGATGCTTATTATCAGGAGAGGCCGTGTTAGCATGAACGTCTTGGCAACACTAAATATGGCGGGTAGCCGCCACTCTATATAACGGTTGGCTGTTAGTTGCTCCGTTTTACTTTTGCGGCAGCACTCCTGGGGTAATCATCGTGTTCGACGTGTCTTGTGAGCAATATCGTTTCCTATTTTCGTTTATTTTGTTCCCTTATTTGTTATTTAGTTTAAAATTTATTAATCATTAAAATTAGCTTTTGTCAATTGTTTTTTTTATTGAAATCTAACCTGCTCATCTAAAAGTATTTATTTAGTTTTTCAATCTCCTTTGCACCTATATTGTAATCCGACGGTATTGTGATATCTATAAGGTAAGTGTTATTGCTTTGCTTGTGTGTGTATATGATGTCAGGTCTGTTATGTGCGATTGTGCGATCAGTATGAACTGGTATCTCCCACATCAGCTTCGCCTCATCGTTCTCTATTACTTTAGGTTGACTCAACTGTTCTATATTATATTATATTATATTATATTATATTATATTATATTATATTATATTATATTATATTATATTATATTATATTATATTATATTATATTATATTATATTATATTATATTATATTATATTATATTATATTATATTATATTATATTATATTATATTATATTATATTATATTATATTATATTATATTATATTATATTATATTATATTATATTATATTATATTATATTATATTATATTATATTATATTATATTATATTATATTATATTATATTATATTATATTATATTATATTATATTATATTATATTATATTATATTATATTATATTATATTATATTATATTATATTATATTATATTATATTATATTATATTATATTATATTATATTATATTATATTATATTATATTATATTATATTATATTATATTATATTATATTATATTATATTATATTATATTATATTATATTATATTATATTATATTATATTATATTATATTATATTATATTATATTATATTATATTATATTATATTATATTATATTATATTATATTATATTATATTATATTAAAATTTCTTAGGTTTGCACCTTCTCGACCGTTTTTGGTCGGTATTAAGCTGAACTCCCGCCCTGAGACCCTCAGGGAGAAGGAGTTTCAGCGTCCCCTCCTACAAAAACTGTGTCGCCTAAAACTCTGCTTAAGATATTTGTTGTATGCAGTGCCGCTTGCTTCTGCATAATGCTTATGTCTATGTTTGAGTCTAGAATGTCACAATACCGCCGGAGGCTTATTGCAGTTACTCCTGTTGCTCCTATTACTATCGGTACTATTGTTGTTTTGGTGTTCCAAAGTCTAGTAACTTCTGTTTTTAATAGGTGGTATTTATTTAGCTTTTCTATCTCTTTTGCACCTATATTGTAGTCCGACGGTATTGTGACATCTATAAGGTAAGTGTTATTGCTTTGTTTGTTTGTGTAGATGATGTCTGGTCTGTTATGTGTGACTGTCCGAGCAGTGTGAACCGGCATCTCCCACATTAGCTTTGCCTCGTCATTCTCCATAACTTTAGGTTGGTTCAACTGTTCCTGCCACCAGAGTTTTGAAACTTCAAAGTTGTGTTTCCTTGCTAAAGTCCAAAAAATGTACTGTACTACATTGTTATGTCTCTTTACGTAATAGCTACCAGCTAGCTTTTCACACCCTGAAATAAGATGTTGGGCGGTTTCATCTCTGTTCCTACATAGCCGGCATTTACCGTCTACGGGTTTTTTCATTATGTCTCTTTCATGCTGTCTGGTAGCTACTGCTTGGTCCTGTATGGCGAACACTGACGAAACCAACGAAGGATATACCTGTTGTTTTTTGATCCAAACAAATGAAATTTGTTTATCTATATTAGCTTTTTCCAGTATAGAGTTATGAAATTGACCATGTAATGGTTTGGCTTTCCAGGTATTTATACGTTTTTTCAGTACTGCTATTTAAATTCACTATCAAGGTATGTATTGTTTGCATTTAATTCTATCTCATTTAAATTATTTCTAGTTTCTTTGAAAATGGAATATTTGGTTCTTGTTTTATCATGTTGTACTATGGCTGTTATTAAAAAATCGTTTTCTTTTTCTAAATACTGTTTATACTTAATAATTTGAGTTTTGTGTAATGTTTCTATATTCATGAGTCCCCTTCCTCCTTCTTCTATAGGTATATATAATCTTTCCACGTCGGCTTTTTCTTGATGAATTTTTTGAATTGTTAATAGCTTTCTTGTTTTAATATCAATCTTTTTGAGGTCACTATTTTTATAGTTAACAATCCCAAAAGAATATAAGAGTACTGGGACTGCATAAGTGTTTATTGCGCGTATAATATTTTTTGCGTTAAGGTGTGTGTGGGTGAGTTTTTTTATTCGTTTAAAGTATTCTTTCTGAATTTGTTCTCTTATTTTATCATGATCGATGCTGCCTGATTCGTTCATACCTAGATATTTATAATTCTGTCCTTCTCGAAGATGTTCAAATGTCTCACCACTGAGTAGCACATGCCCTTCTCCTTCATATCCTGTTCTTTTTCCTGCTTGCATATGTAAGATATTGCATTTACTTAACCCGAAGTTCATACCTATATCTTTCGTGAATATTTCCGTACTATCTATGAGAAACATTCACCGATAGAGAATCACGCTTGAGTTCCCAGCATATTTACGCATCTACGGCTAGGTCTCTAGAGACCAGTAAGGAACGCGAAGCGCGACTGAGTGCTGATCGAGATAGTCATGCATTGTCCCGAATCCGTACGCAACAAAATCTCCAGAATTTATTAGAAAGTGAGAGAGAGAGAATTTCTGGGGTACGGCATGAAGAGACAGAAGAACAGCGCAATGAACGTTTAAACTCTGATCGTCTTCGACATTCTCTAAACCGAATGTCAACTTCATCTGAAGAACCGGATGAGTCTCAAGAAGTAGTCGTAGAGCCTGGTGATCTTCCCTGGGTGGAAAAAGAAAGGAGTGCATTTACGTTTACTCCTATGATTAACTACGCTACATATTCTGCCATCGGAGGTATGATCGTAAATTGTTCTTTTTGTGAAGCTTTGAAATGGCAAAAAGAAACAAATGGAATGTGTTGCTTAGGGGGTAAAGTGCATATTGACATTTTAAAAAATCCTCCCGAGATACTAAGATCTCTGCTAAAGGGCGACCATCCACAGTCAAAAGATTTTTTAGATAATATCCGTTTGTATAATAACGCATTTCAGATGACATCTTTTGGTGCAAAGCAGATATCAGAAGGATCGTTCATGCCAACATTCAAGGTGCAAGGCCAAGTCTACCACCTTATTGGTTCCTTATTGCCTGAAAATGATCCTAAGTTTCTCCAAATATATTTTGTATCAGATTATCAAGATCAGGCAAATATTAGAAATCAGAACTTTCCGCAATTTGACAATGGTCTGATTGCACTGCTTCAAAACATGTTGCATCAAGTGAATCCCTACGTACATAGTTTTAAGGCAGCATTAGAATCTATCCCCCCCGTACAAAGCAACAATTATAAATTTGTGATTAACGCTGATAAACGACCGGTTGCTGGACATCGTGGTAGGTATAATGCCCCAGCCACGAACGAAGTTGCAGCTGTTTTAGCTAATCAAGAATGTGAGCGACGTGATATTGTGTTACGCACTCGAGATAATCGCCTGCAGCGTATTTCTGAAACACATCGATCTTACGATGCACTTCAGTACCCCTTAATTTATTGCCAAGGAGAAGACGGTTATAACTTTGCCATTCCTCAATTTATAATAGCTTCGATTTTTTTTGGATCTGGTTTAAGTCCGTCTTTGCCTAATACGTGGCCTAAGAACTTTACCTCCGTTTTGAAAAACTCGCTCTTACACAGAGAGACTTTGAGGTTTGCTTTTCTTAATGTTTCGAATATGAGTTTTAGATTTTCTAGGTGTTTTTCCTTATTTTCCGCGTATACTATTATATCGTCTAAATAGACCATGCAGATTTTCCCTATATGTTCTTTTAGTACAGAATTCATCATTCTTTGAAAAGTACTTGGCGCGTTCTTCAAACCAAATGGCATGCGCATTTGTCGCTTCGCGTTTGCTCGTTTAGTTTGCGATAGTCAATAACCAACCTGTATTTTTGGATGCCATCTTTATCTAACTTTTTTGGTACTAAGTGGACGGGGCTTGACCACGGGGAATCGCTATGCCTAATTATTCCGTTGGCTAACATCTCATCTAATTGTCGTTTGACTTCCTCTCTTTGTATTTGTGGTAACCGGTAGGCGCGTTGATAAATTGGTTCGTTAGAGGTGAGTTTTATTTCGTGAACGACATCGGGTGTACAACTAGACGATACGTCGCTCGAAAATATGTCTTTATATTCTTCAAGTAATTCATTTAAGTTGTTAGTTCTGGGCTTATCCGTATAATTTAAATCAATTATTTTATGAGGCGTCCTTAGTTTGTTTTCATGAATTTGTATCTCAGCTCTCATTAATTTTAATAAATCCATTCCTATTAAAACATCGTATTTTTCACTAAAATCAAACACATAAAAGGTCATTTTTTCTGTACCTGGCCCAAATACTTTTTGCCAGAATGACGTTTTAACTACCCCTTTATGTGTAGTCATTTGATGTGCCGTCCTAACAGTAAATATCTCAGGTACATATTCCTGGTCTGGAAATAACTTTTTATGAACTTTATTTCTAATAAAAGATCGACTTGAACCCGTATCAATTAATATTTTTAAACCGTAGTGCGATTCTACTACATATGGTAGATCGGAAAAAGTTACGTTATTTAATAATATCACGTTGGTATACACGATGGGTTTTCCAGGTGAAAATCCTCACTTTCATTTTCCTCATGCTGAGGATTGTCTTGATTGAATAATTCCTGTGCTACCATGCCTCTTCCTAAATTTATCATGGGATGGGATGGGTTGTTAAAATAGTTGTTATTATTATTAACAACTATTTTAACAACAACCGTAATCATTTAAATCGGAATAACAACTTTTTTAACAATATTAATAATTACGTAAATCGGGACAATACGCAATTAGCAGACCGTGACGTAACCATGCGTACAGCCAATCGGTCCTCCAATAGTCGGGGTCCCATGATAAATTTAGGAAGAGGCATGATTTGCGTAATTTTGATGCCGCTGTTGTTGCTCATTTCTTTGCTATTGTTAACGCATTAGAGATTGCGGACGTGGCGGGTACGTGTGACGTGGCGATTGCGCGAATCAATGATTATGAGGATATGGCGTAGGTGTATGCCCCTGAGCTCGATGCAAAGGGTAATTGTTTTGAGGGGATCGCATACCATGTTGAATTTTATCGGTTTAAAAGTGGTGGTTACTGCTATTTCTGCTTAATAAATTATGCGCACAAAGTTGCTGTATATGTGTACATAGGGAGTGATAGTTTAAAGTAATTACTTGTGTTTGAATAAACGATGGTAAATGTCTTAAAAGAGCAGTTTTTGCATCCTGCTTATAAATTTAAATAGCAAATCTGGCATGTTCACGACCATGTAGATCAATTAGCATGGATTCCATTGCAAATAATTTTCTATCCAACTTCAGAATCATATCAGTAAAGTCACCATTTACAAGATTCATATTTAAAATTTCGTGTTTGTATAAGTCGATGGTTTTTCCATCGCCACAGCGACTTATTAAGGTGTACTTTATAGTATCCCAATTATAGGAATGTATCACCATACAGACTACATCAGCTGCTTTATCTCTCAGCCGTGATAGTACATGTTCAATAATTCTAGGCGTATTACCGTGCGTATCTATAAATTGCTTTGCCACGTTTAAAAATGGGTACAGTCTGTCAGAGTCGCCATTATATATTGGTATGGCGTGCAGACTTTGACCAAGACTGAAAACTGATCGAGATCGTCATGCATTGTCTCGCGAGTCGGAAACATTCACCGATAGAGAATCACGCTTGAGTTCCCAGCATATTTACGCATCTACGGCTAGGTCTCTAGAGACCAGTAAGGAACGCGAAGCGCGACTGAGTGCTGATCGAGATAGTCATGCATTGTCCCGAATCCGTACGCAACAAAATCTCCAGAATTTATTAGAAAGTGAGAGAGAGAGAATTTCTGGGGTACGGCATGAAGAGACAGAAGAACAGCGCAATGAACGTTTAAACTCTGATCGTCTTCGACATTCTCTAAACCGAATGTCAATTTCATCTGAAGAACCGGATGAGTCTCAAGAAGTAGTCGTAGAGCCTGGTGATCTTCCCTGGGTGGAAAAAGAAAGGAGTGCATTTACGTTTACTCCTATGATTAACTACGCTACATATTCTGCCATCGGAGGTATGATCGTAAATTGTTCTTTTTGTGAAGCTTTGAAATGGCAAAAAGAAACAAATGGAATGTGTTGCTTAGGGGGTAAAGTGCATATTGACATTTTAAAAAATCCTCCCGAGATACTAAGATCTCTGCTAAAGGGCGACCATCCACAGTCAAAAGATTTTTTAGATAATATCCGTTTGTATAATAACGCATTTCAGATGTCATCTTTTGGTGCAAAGCAGATATCAGAAGGACCGTTCATGCCAACATTCAAGGTGCAAGGCCAAGTCTACCACCTTATTGGTTCCTTATTGCCTGAAAATGATCCTAAGTTTCTCCAAATATATTTTGTATCAGATTATCAAGATCAGGCAAATATTAGAAATCAGAACTTTCCGCAATTTGACAATGGTCTGATTGCACTGCTTCAAAACATGTTGCATCAAGTGAATCCCTACGTACATAGTTTTAAGGCAGCATTAGAATCTATCCCCCCCGTACAAAGCAACAATTATAAATTTGTGATTAACGCTGATAAACGACCGGTTGCTGGACATCGTGGTAGGTATAATGCCCCAGCCACGAACGAAGTTGCAGCTGATTTAGCTAATCAAGAATGTGAGCGACGTGATATTGAGTTACGCACTCGAGATAATCGCCTGCAGCGTATTTCTGAAACACATCGATCTTACGATGCACTTCAGTACCCCTTAATTTATTGCCAAGGAGAAGACGGTTATAACTTTGCCATTCCTCAAATCGATCCTGCCACAGGAGAGCCAAACTTAAATAAAAAAGTTTCAGCTTAACAATTTTATTCTTACCTGCTACAAGTTAGACGCAATCGCTTTAATTATTTACAAAGGTTTCGTGGTCTTTTTAGTCAGTTCATTGTAGACATGTACGCTAAAATTGAAACGGAGCGATTAGTATATATTCGCACAAACCAAAGGCGTTTACGCGCTGAAGAATACGTGCATTTGCGTGATGCTATGCAGCAAGATACAGAGTTAGAAAACGTAGGCCGTTTGGTTATCCTTCCATCCACCTTCACTGGCGGTCCCCAGAGCGTACCCAAGACGCTTTCTGCTATGTCAGGAAGTATGGGCAACCCGATCTTTTCATAACGTTCACGACTAATCCAAAGTGGCGTGAAGTAACTCTAGAACTTTGTGCGGGACAAACGTCATTCGATCGACACGACCTGACAGCCAGAATATTCCACTTAAAATTAAAGCTAATGATGGACCTCCTGTCTAAAGAAAGCATCTTTGGTACGGCTCTGTGCTACATGTACAGCGGGGAGTGGCAGAAACGTGGCTTGCCTCATGCCCACATTCTTCTCTGGTTGGCTGAAAAAGTACGTCCTAACGATATCGACAAGTTAATAAGTGCGGAGTTTCCAAATCCAGCGGAAGATCCTGTACTGTACGATATTGTTAAAACACACATGGTGCATGGCCCCTGTGGCACTATAGACAGGACCTCTCCGTGCATGCAAGAAGGTCGTTGCACGAAAAAATATCCCCGTGCATTTACAGAAGAAACTGTAACAGGTGAAAATGGATATCCATTATATCGCCGACGTTCACCAAATCAGGGTGGATTTACTGCGGAAGTCAAAGTACGTAGGCAACCGATTTTTGTCAATAATAGTTGGGTCGTCAGTAGTATAATATTGGGAGTTATAAATCACTTCTGCGCATTCAGGCAAGCACGAAGTGCTTGCCTTCACTCACAGCAGTGATTTATAACCCAATATTATAGGTCTAGAGAGTTTCCAAAGTAAAGCATTCACAGATTCAGATCGTTTCGAATGTATATAAATTGTAACTTACAAATGAATAAAATTCAGTCATTAACAGTCTTACTAATGAAAAGGATGAAATTCGTTAAACAATCTCAAACTTTACAACTGAGCCGAGTATGTCCAGATGAAAAAGCAGATGTTTCCCGCCATGGAGACCTTCTACCTAATACTATTCGGTGTATTATTTGCGGTCCCTCGAATTGTTGGAAAACTAATGTAATCATAGGTCTTCTGTTACATGAAAATGGTTTACGTTTTAAAAACGTTTATCTTTACTCAAAAACATTGTATCAGCCGAAATATGTGTTTTTAGAAAATGTTCTTAAGTTAGTGCCAGATGTTTCGTTTGCAAAATATAAAGATAATGAACTTGTTTTAAGCCCACACGATGCAAAACCACACTCCATAATAATATTTGATGACGTTGCTTGTGAGAACCAGTCCAATATGAGAGATTATTTCGCAATGGGTAGACATAAATTTATCGACTGTTTTTACTTGAATCAAACGTACAGTAAGATACCTAAACAGTTAGTAAGAGACAATGCAAATCTTTTAATATTATTCAAACAGGATGATGTAAACCTCCATCATGTATATGATGAACACGTTAATACCGACATGTCGTGGTCTGAGTTTCGAGAAATGTGTTCAAAAGTATGGAGCGAACCCTATAACTATTTGGTGATTAGTAAAGATAATAAAAAGAACGAAGGCTGTTACAGGAAGAATTTCGATACTTTTATCTCGTTCGACGAGGAAAAAAATACGAGCATATAAGAAGATTTATTTGAAAAACTTCTTCAGTCGAACTATTACCGTATTAAGCAAATAACGTATATTCATCAAGCTTAAAATGGAAAAAGAGTTAAAGACTCAGATAGTTAAAATAGCAGAAGCTGTTAAAAAGAAAATCAAAGATATGAAAATTACGGACTCCTACAATGAAAATGTTTTAAATACAGTTTTTAGACCTGTAACTGACCCAATGCAACAGTTGATTAAGGATGTGAACCATCCAATTAAATCAAAAGAAAATGATGACGTTATGAAAAATTATTTTGTAAAAGAGCAAATTCCATCGCCTGAATCGCAATTCAACAAAACTCTTATAAACCAAATTTCCTCACAAAATTATTCTGAAGATGATTCTGATGAAAATAATAGTTTAGAAAAATCGGGAGACTCAAACAATACAAATACCAGTAACATATCGTATAAAAGCATTGAGTCAATACCTAGCCCTAGTCAAAATACTTCGTCCTGGTCACTTTCCTCGGAAATATTTAAAGATGTACCATTCGGCGTTAGACGAGAACGAGGTAAATTAATGTTGGGTTCAGCACGTGTGCTTATAAATGATCAAATTATATCTGTAGCAGGACGTGATTATCAAGTAACGCCAGGGTTGCGAGAATTATTGTTGAAAAAGGTACCTAATTTGGAAGTGGTGACTGAAAATGATTGTCAAGAATATAAGAGCATGTTAATAGACACAAATGCTCACCGACGAGACTTTGATCCTACTAAACCAATTAAATCTAATAAAGGACGGAAGTACTTGCACATCATTAAACCACTTTTTAGATTGCGAAAGCCTTCAACATCTTCTGTCAGTAATGCTGATGATATTAGCTCAGGAGAGGGTTTGATACTTAAAAAGAAGTTTAAAAAAAATACTGATTACATCTACTAGGATGACCCTAATGAATTAGTAGAAAGGTTGAAGTTATTAATAGCATCTAAAGATGCTGGAAACACTGGTCTGGATAATGAAATAATTTCAATCATAGAAGAACTACGTGAAAATGGTAGTATAAATTAATAACAGCACATCCTATTAGATCATTTATTATTTCACTGCGATCGACTTCAGTACAGAATGAATGTTGATAAATTTGGCCACCATGTTCATAAAAGACTTCGTTTGTCAGAAATACAAGACTGTTCAACTAATCACCTTGCTAGATCGGAAACCGGTGATTTTGATTTACAATCATCTCGATTGAGAGGAGTTCAAGATCCTGTAGCACGTGATGATGCGGTGAACAAAAAATATGTTGATAAAAAGATTGCTGATGAAATTACTGCTTTTGTAAATACAATAAAAGAGGATATAAGAAATAATCTCATTCAGTTCGAAAAAAAGTTTTATACTAAAGACTACATCGATAAAATTATTAAACAAAATGAAAAAACACCAAGTGGTAAATGAAATTCATAGATCGGCTCGCAGAAATTTTGATCGTCGTAATGTGATCTTGAAAGGGATAGACGACTTATGGCAAGCTGACCTGGCTGATTTTCAATCATTTAAAAAGTATAATAATGGATACACTTACATTTTAACTGTCATTGATGGTTTCTCAAAATATGCTTGGATGATTGCTTTAAAAACTAAATCAAAAAAAGAGGTTGTTAATGCATTTACTCAAATTATAAGGGAAAGTGGACGTGTCCCTAAAAATCTACAAACTGACAGAGGTACAGAGTTTTATAATGATGAATTTAAAAGACAAATGCAGTTAATGAAGATTAACCACTATTCATCGTTTTCAACAAAAAAAGCTTCAATTGTAGAAAGATTAATCAGAACATTGAAGATTAAATTATACAAATGTTTTAGTTATAATGGTAACTATAAATGGATAGGAAAAACTTTGAATAACGTTTTGTTCTCATATAATAATCAAAAACATAGCGTCACGAAGTTTAAACCAAAAGACGTAAATGCAAAAAATGAAAACCTAGTAAACCATAACATTAAAAAATTTCAGGAGAAACAATGTAAATTAATAAAAAATAAATTTAAAATTGGTGATCACGTTAGAATAAGTAAATACAAGAGTACTTTTGCGAAAGGTTTCACACCTAATTGGTCTACAGAAATTTTTACAATTAAAACAGTTAATAATACTAAACCAGTTACATATTTAATACAAGATCAACGAAAACAAAATATATTAGGTTCATTTTATCAAGAAGAGTTACAAAAAGCAAAGTATCCAAATATATACTTAATTGAAAAAATTATAAGAAAAAAAGGCAATAATTTGTTCGTCAAATGGTTAGGACTTCCTGATGAAGAAAACAGTTGGATAGATAGAAATTCTATTGTATCATAATACATATAAGTGTTAGCATCTTATACTTTGCTCATTATATAACAAGAAATGAAAGGAGGTGGACTTATCAATAATTTGATAAATAATATCCCGTTTGAGCTTCACTTACCAGGTTACAATTATTGTGGACCAGGCACTAGGTTACAAGAAAGGTTATCGAGAGGTGATAAAGGTATTAACCAATTAGACGAAGCTTGTAAATACCACGATATTGCATACAACAATCTTGAACTCTCCGTACGTCATAAAGCAGATTTACAGCTTATGAAAATGGCTAAGAAACGATTACAATCTAAAGACGCTGGCAAAGGAGAAAAGTTGGCATCGTGGATAGTTAACAAAGTTATGAAAGCAAAATTAAAATCAGGTGCTGGGATAAAAAAAATTAAAACCATTGTGTCAAAAATACGTTCACAAATAAAGAAACTGAAATCAAAGGATAGCAAAACTGCTATCAAATATACTTGTGAAGCAGCAAAAAAATTGTTTCCTAAGACATGTCACGTTAGTTTGCCGAGAATAATACCAATACCTAAAACAGGAGGGATTTTACCTTTGATACCAATTTTTGCGGGTTTATCAGCATTAGGCGCTTTAGCAGGAGGTGCTGCTGGTATAGCTAAAACTATAAATGATTGTAAAACTGCTCAACGGAATTTACATGAATCTGAACGTCATAACAAAACCATGGAGGCTATTGCGATAGGAAAAGGATTTTACCTTAAACCATATAAAAAAGGTAGCGGGTTATTTTTGAAATCTACAAAAAACTAATTAACAGGCTACCCAAACGTGCTCTTACGAATTTCGATATTGTTAAATACACTAAAAATATTCCATATTTTCGAGGTGTGTATATGAGAGATAGATTGCCACGTAAACCACAACCCATAGAGTGTGGTATACTAAACTTAGACAGTTGTAATAATGCGGGAACCCATTGGGTAGCCTTTGCTAAAATAAATAATTATTGTGAATATTTCGATAGTTTTGGTAACTTAAGACCACCCAAAGAATTGGTCAAATATTTAAATGTTAGTGATATACATTATAATTATACTAGATTACAAAACTTTGATACTGTAAATTGTGGTCATTTGTGTATACAATTTTTGCGAGACTTTTGGTGTAAATATAGTATATAATAATTATTACGTTTGAATAAAACATCATTCTAAAAATGTCTTTCACTCTGTCCATAACTGGAAACAGCTCAATACTAACAACGAACTATACCCCTCCACTAGAACTCGATGGCCAATATGAGTGCTCTCTTTTACACTTCTCTACATTTAATTCTATACCAAATATTACTAAAACTAATAATAAATTTTATTATGGCACTGACGAAGTGGTTGAAATTCCTGAGGGAGCATATGAACTCCAAGACATAAGTGAGTTTATACAATCAAAAGTAAACAATTGTGTTTTCAAGTTATTGTGCAACAATAACACATTGAGGCTCTCGATATTCTGCTCTAAAGATATTCATTTCGAAAAACCAAATTCTATTGGGCCTTTATTAGGTTACGGTAAAACTTTCCTGATGAAGGATAAATGGTTTAACTCCCCACTCCCAGTGAACATTCTACCTACAACCGTGCTTCGAGTTGAATGTGATATTACTGAAGGTTCCTATATTAATGGAAAATCAAGTCATATAATTCACGAATTTGCTTTGAATGCACCTCCTGGCTACATAATAATAGAAATTCCAAAAAATACTATATATTTTCCAGTGAACAGAAGCACGGTGAATAGTATAAATATCAGAATTTTGGACATTAAAAACAATTTAATACATTTTCGCGGAGAGGAAGTGCAATTGTACTTACATTTGAAGAAAATATGATTGACTACAATAAATACTCGACTTCATCTTTTAAAAAGATTAGTACCCATCAAGCAATCAAGAAGACCACACATACTCGTGATAAAAAAAAGAAATTAACAGCTGACAATATACATTTTCTTAAATCGATTGGATTGCTAAAATGAGTATTTTAAATATAGCTAGCAGCCCTGTTTATGACAACTCCATAGACAGTATAGAAATTCATTCATACAAGCCGTACATAACTACTTTTAATAGAAATGATGAAATTCGGATACCCATAAACCAACAAGATTTATATGTGCTTCCATGTGCAAGTACCTTATATGTTGAAGCTGTAGTCAATGTTATCAAAGGAGATAAGAGGGAACCAGTGCCAGTAGTACAGTTTACAAACAACCCTCTTCTATTCCTTTTTCAAGATATAAGATATGAATTAAACGGTGTTGAAATAGACAAAGTGAAGAATGCTGGTATAACTACAACTATAAAAGCATTGGTATCTATGAACGAAGCTGAGTCGAAAGTATCTAAAGTTTGGGGTTGGGATATACACGGTACTAAAAATGAAATTGGAGGTCATTTTGCTGCTTCAGTACCTCTCAGCAACATACTATGTTTTGCAGAAGATTATAAAAAAATTATTGTCAATTGCAAACATGAGCTTATTTTGTTACGAAGTAATACTAACCTCAATGCTCTAAAGCTGAACACTGGCGAAGAGGTTGCAAGTATTGATATAAAAAAGATTGTTTGGCGCATGCCTCATGTTAAAGTATCGGATAGAGAAAGAATTAATTTACTTAAAATACTCGAAAAAGACAGATCCATTCAATTAGTGTATAGAAACTGGGACCTTTATGAGTACCCTTTGCTACCGAAGACTACAAAACACACCTGGTCAATTAAAACTTCCTCACAAATTGAAAAACCTAGATATGTTATTTTAGGTTTACAAACAAACAGAAAAAACAATGGGATGAATGATATGTCTCGGTTCGATCACTGTGATATTCGCGATGTCAAAGTTTTTTTAAACTCTACATATTACCCATACGAAAGTTATAATACCAACTTTCCAAAACATAACTATGCACTAATATACGAACAATATGTTAACTTTCAGCAGTCTTATTATAACCGTCCATGCAACTCCTTGTTGAGTGCTCAAGATTTTAAAAATATTGCACCATTATATGTGATAGATTGTTCTAGACAGAACGATAATATCAAATCAGGGCCGGTAATCAACATTTGTCTTGAATTAGAGTGCAATAGAGAGATACCTGATCACACAACAGCATATTGTCTCATTCTGAATGACTGTATAGTCGAATATAGACCTCTAAGCAACATTGTTCGTAAAATATCATGAACTCGATTATTTTCGTGGATATTCAAGGATTCAAGGATTGCTATAATAAATTTATAATCAAAGAGTTTGCAGTATCTACTGAAGAGTTCACTCAAGTTTTTTTAATCAAACCTCCATATGCATATACTACATTAACTACGGTAGAAAAACGAGCCGTTCAGTATTTAGAGCGAACTCGTGGGATCCGATGGTCAGAAGGACATATAGACCCAAGAGAATTTGTAAGGATTGTTAAACCAATAATGCAAAACAAAACTATTGTAATGAAAGGTCTCGAGAAACAGAAATGGTTAATTGAACTGTGCAACAATTGTGTTTTAATCGACATAGAAGACAGAGGATGTCCAAATTTTTTGACTTTATATAAAACTTATTGCAAAAATGAAGGTAATTTCAATTGTTTAAGTCATAAGAATTTTTGTGCTCTAAAAAATGTTATTTGTATCAAGAAATGGTATTTAGAAAATATTTCGTAGAGTATTTAAAATAAATGATATAAAATCAAATCAATATATTTTCTTTTATTTATTCATATCCTTGGTTAGTTTAAACCTATCATATTGTATTCAGTTAGAAAAAAAGACAATTTTTTTAGGTATTCTATTTATTTATTTATCTCTTAAAAATAATTAATATACTTATAGGATTTACTTACACGCTAAACAGAAAACATATACAATCATTAAAAAATACACTTAAAAATTATCACCACACAGTTTTTTAGATATAGTCTTAACGAGCGACTCCGTAAGGTCTAAAATTTGATCAAACTGTTCTTGAACCACGTACTGTGCGCTGACAAGCACTTCATCGGTATCCTGGTTTGAAGTACTCGCTGGTTCACCTGTCAAGTCCGTTATTTTGATCTGGATTAATTTCAGTCCTTTCTCTTGTTTGCTAATAACAAAGGACTTCGGCAAGAGTTTAGTCCTTTTTCTAGAGACATCTCGTTTTCTCTTTTCTTGTTTATCACGCGCTTGTGCAGCAAACATCTCTTGACACTCTTGAGTTAGATTTTCATAAGGGTCCTGAGCATACTGCGAAAACATAATGCTGGAGGTGTCTTCCATCATCTGCGAAAAAAAAAAAAAAAAAATTAAAGTGATTCATTGAAGTAGCAAGTTCCAAATATTTATAAATTTGAATATGTTTTACTTACTTTATAATATTGTAGTTGCAGTAGTATAGTAGTGGGCAGCTGTCACCGCAATTACTTGTGAAGTGATAAATAGATTTAAGTATTTATAATTTCAGCAAAATGCAAGTAAGCAAATATAGATTTTGATTACGAAACTGTCCGAACATGTTTACTAATTGACCTAAATTGAACACGTGTCGGAGTATATTGCTTCACATGTATTGCAATAATAATTAAAATATGAAATAAAACGAATTATTTTAAATCTGCACTCATTTATTATAATTATATTTACATAAGTTAATAACCATTTTAACCTCTTAAAATTAACAATATTTAGTTAGCATGATAAGTAAGTACATTTTAATAGTTAGATATTATGTTCTTCTTACATTACAATTAGAGTTACAATGTTTCACCAAACAAATTAAAATTATATATAAATTAAAAGTCAATATTTTTATGACCCCATGAAATTGTTGAGATTTTATCTTTGCAGATAAAACGTTTATCATCAGTATTTGATAGCGCTACTTTATTCGTTGATTGTGTGAAAATTTCATGTTTAATTGATTTAAATAAAATATTTTACTTACGAATAATTGTATCGTTAAGTAAAACGTTGTGGTAGTCCTGTAATGATAAGTCATGTACCACGGGTTTTTTAACACCTTTAGCTTTTTTTATTAAGGAATTGTCTGATCTAACACAATACATCTTGGATCGCAATCCGACGAATTCTTTTAAAATATCTCCTTGTAATTCATCTTTAAAATACCCGGGTATTTTTTTGTTTAAATTGGGTAACTTGTATATATTGTTCACGTCATAATTACTAGTATCGAAATAATCAAGAAAATTCTGTGCTAAATCCTGATAAAAATCTTCGGTAGTTATTTGATAAATAAAGCTGTCAGTATCTGTATAACACAGTTGAACACTATCCCCGTAAAATGGTTTTATGACTGAGTAGTGAAAATTGTACATATGACTTTTAGATAGTTCGAGTACTGTAAAACCTATGTAGATAGGTTTATCTAAAATTATTTTTTCAGGCTTCATTTGAATTGCAACAAGATTTGACGAGAATATTGTAGCACTATGGAAATTAGGTCGAGCTATTAACCGATTAGCTGTGATCACTTTTTTGGTTTTGTTAGTATTATCACACCAACGATTCACTAGTTTTACATTAACTCGACGCTCATTATCTTCTAAGGTTTTCCCAAATACTGAATTATTTAATAACTTAAAAAGATCTTGTTGAAATGGTGTTGTAGCCTTTTTTCTAAGCTCTGTGTTCAATTCAATATATTTTCGTAAGAATTGACTTTGTCTAAAGGTAATGACGCGATGGACTTTTTTTTAGGATTAACCCATTTGTTAAGCACATTTTTAGATGCACATAATGAATTACATAAAAATGTTTGGAGTACAGGTTCGGTATTAGTTTACTGGTTTTTCCACCGGGTGGTATAAATTTTTGCGCACAAAATGGATAATCATTATGCCAGCAGTGTAATTTCTTAGGGTACAACAAATCCATCTCAAGGATAAAACCAAATTCAGCATCGTCTGATACCTCTAAAATATTCAAACTTTCGATTTCTGAGGAATCTAAAAATCTAAAATCTGATGTGGGTAGTGTTTGGCACATGCTGTGACCATACAAGTTATTACAATCAATATATACTAAATATGTATCAGGTTTAGATTTATCATAAGAATCCATGTACTTATTATTCGCTTTTGCGTATCTTTTAGAGCATAAACAAATGCCTCCTCTAATCCCGCGCTGTAGTAGCTCGAATGATAGACTAGGCGCTGTTAAATAGAAGGCTGGATCCAACTTATAATTAAATTTACGGAAATTTTCAAAAATATCTGTTAATAGTAATACATCAGTTTTAAGATAAAGATCGGTGTATTCCCCCATATTACGAATCCCGAAAGTTGACCAAACTTTTTGCGCATGTGCATAGTCTATATCAGAAATGTCTTCGTTAGATATAGAATTAAAAAATCTTTTTTTAGAAGGAAGACGATTGCACAAGTATGACTCCCAATCGCACATAAAATCATAAGGGTATATTCCTTTGCGAATTAATAAACAAAATTGTTCCTTGTCAGTAAAATATTTACTGATATACTTAAAATCAGTTTCGTCTAAGCCTTTAGCTAATTTTTCTAGACTAGTCCCTAAAAATTTGAAAGAGTCTACAAATCTCGCTTGTGCATATTGATTGTCACCAATTTTGAAAAATTTTGTGAACGAAATATAGTTTTCTTTATTTTTAGCAATAACTTTTAATGACCCATCGGTTTCCCCTAGTTCTTTTATAAATAGATGACAGTCATAGCCCGATAAATTATGGAAAAATATTGGAACTAACTTTGGAACGCTATATCTTAAGTTACAGTACTGGTGTGCCGCACCGCGATAACGTCCGGTGAGGTGACAATGATCTCGAACTTTATCAAATAGTAAAGGTTTATCACAAATATGACAATAAGCGGCATTCTCATACGCATTGTCATCATTTTCAGTATAAGTCATAGGTTTTTCTTTGTTCAATATTTTATACAAATCTGCAATATCGTCTAATAGATATTTAATAAATTTTATCACACAATCAGGTCCTCGATATTGAACAAACTTATTCAAATTGCTATCAAATGAAGAGACAATATGATAAGCAAATGCTGACGGAATATGTTGCTGTCTATAAGTAGTAAAACTAGTCAACGGACTAGGTTCACATCCATGAACTGGTTTTAAAATTGTTTCGAAGTCCGCGTAAATTACGAATGGTACGTCCTGCTTGCGTTCGAAATGTGAAAATTGTAAAAAAGTACCTTTATCAGGCAATACTGTAGCAACACCACAGCATGAATGATTAACTAATTCATCTTCCATCGAAAAAAATAAAAGGCAATCGTCACAAAAATAAAGTTTTCCGTGGTGTTTAGTTAACTGATTACGAACAAGACGTGATAAATTCTTTATAAGAACGTAATGTGAATTACCATTTTTTTCAAGTAAAAGTAAATTAATCCTTACCTTTCGTTTAAATTGTGATCTGTAAATAGGACCAACAACAGTTTTGTTATTATCACTTAATGAGAAAATATTTACACTTATATTAGGATTATTAATTTCAAATAAATTAATGTCTGCAAAGGTAACAGGAAAACTCAAATTATTAATATTCAAAATCTCCTGAAAATGAGGATAAGAAGAAACGCGTGTAGGATTCTTTTGTGTGGGACAAAGTGCAGCTGTTATGCACCATAAAAAACAATAATTGTCATTGTTTTTTATATTAAGACATCCTTTTTTCTTTTTCAAAACGAGTGGTAAGTCAATATAGCTCGATCCGTTCAAAGGATCGTATCTATTGATATTTATCTCTAAATATAAATTATTTATAAAAGTCCAACCACTATCCCTCTTTTCAAACTCTTGAATCTTTTTTATAATTACATCTTTAGCATTGGTAAATAACTGATCAAAATTAAAATTACTATGCAATATAAAATTTTTAGTGATAAATGATTTAGTGGATTGTTCATTATTTTTATATAAGAGAAAATTGCAAAAAAATTCAAAATTGACTTTTACGTTAATATGATTATTTAAAGCTCTATATAAAAGTTCTTTTAATGAATCCCTAACGCTAAGCAGAAATACCTCTGGTAAACTTTGCTCAAATTCATCTTTAGCAACTATCCTATACGATGATATACGTCCGTGAAATGCAGATGAAATCTCAACTATCCCGTCTACCACTACTCTCAAAGAACGACTTTTATGAGTTTTACTTCGCAAATGTCCTGTCCAGCTAGTATTTCTCACCTGAAGTGAGCAGGCTTCACAATAAGGCATGATGTACAAAAATCTAATAATTGAATGTATATTTAAAGTAAATGAGTGTCTATATAAAAGTAAACAATAAAAATCAAATAAAATTGTCAACAGTTATAATATAACTACTTTGCTAGAGAAGGTTCTGCTTGTTGGAAAAGCACGCTAACATCTTTAACGAAACGCTGTAGAATCTTCCAGTGGGGTGAATCTTCCTCTAGGAGACAGTTGAGACGAAGCAATGCTTTCTTCCATCGATCTTCAGGGTTAGCAGACTCTGCGTCACAGCGATGGTAGATTTTCAGCTCGACGAAGAAGCTTCCATCAGTGCGAGCACTCTGACGCAGCGTACCAACACCTACTTTCTTCGCAAAGTACGATGGGAGCGAAGACTTCACTGCACTTACACTGGCTTCGTCGTCCGATGGAAGCCCGAAGAGGTCATTAGCAGTTGCTCTCTTCTTACGTTGACTGAAAAAAAAAATCTTATATAAGTACTGTTGAGTTAAATTAGTGTGTTAACAAACTAATCAAAATTAAGTGTTTGATGTAGTAAAAATCTGCCTCCGTGGTGTAGTGGTTAGAGTGTTCGGCTCATACCCGGAGGTCGCGGGTTCGATTCCCGGCGGGGGCAACGACTTTATGTTGTTGTCCTAGTTTGGTTAGGACATTACAGACTGATCACCTGATTGTCTAATAAGTAAGATGATGCGTGCTTCGGAGGGCACGTTAAGCCATCGGTCCCGGTCACTGTCACTGTCTTTGACATTGGTTGTTACCTAAAACCATGTCAGAGGTCTTTAAGGCGGTTTAAAAACTCTGACTAGTGTTAGTCACTAACACACACGATAAGAATAAGAAGTAAAAATGTATTGTATAACCCCTGAGACGTACCCTATTTAATAAAAAAAGAATTATTGGATATACATTCATTAGGAAAAGTTGATCAAAATGATGAACTGAACCACCCCTTAAAATATTTGTACTTAATTAAAAAGGACATTGTATAAAAATAAAATACACATCGACTTGAGAACTTCCTCCATTTTGGAGTCGGTTGAAAATGAGCATTTACTTACTTTGAAGTTGAAGAGCAGCTGCTTTGTGGCTTTCGTTTAGAGTTGCTGCTTGTTGATTTCTTCACCTTGTTGTTATTTACAACAGGTGTGAAGTCTTCAATCTCGGAGTCAGACCTGGAATGTTAACAAAAAAAAATATTATACTGTAAAGGTAATAATCAACCCCTATCTAATGCGGTAGATAACTCTAGTAATAAGTGAAACTAAACTACTCATAATTTAAATACATATGAAACAGATTGTCAACTATTATGGTACCTAATAATTATGATAATTAGTAACTACATTACAAACAGTTAGTACCGATGCCTATAGTCAAGGAGCCTTAAAAACACATGTTATTTATTATACTCACTAACATTGTGTATTCACTTGGTGGTGCAGCAAGTCTGGTAAACCACTCGCGTTGGAGCAGGGGTGGTGGGCCACTTGCAGTAGGTACTGCAAATCCAAGAGTTCTTGGAGTTGGGCTGGTCTGCAGGTCAACTTGCGCTTGTGCAAGGATACTCGCGCTTCTGCGAGAGATCGATTCACTCAATGTGAGCGATGATGTTTTATGCACTGCACTACAATTTAACTAGCTTTTATTAGGGAAAATAACATTCGCAAGCAATTTTTTAGGGTTCCGTAGTCGACTACCGAAAACGTTTTAATATTTTTTCGTCTAGATTATGATGGTAAAAAAATAAATATTATAAACTATTGACTCTGTGTCATTCTGATGTATATACATCATCATCATCAGTAATATTACTGAAAAGTTTTTTAATATACATTCAGTAGTTTTTAAGTAAAAAAAAGTAACTTAGTGGTAATAGTTTATTTTCTTTATTAAAATAACGTTAAAGAAAGTTTTCTTTATATATATTTTTTAAATTATATATTAACGGTTTGGTAAATGAGTTTATTTAAAATGCATTCATAAAATACGGAACCTAATTTAATACGCAATTAGTATGAAGGTAAAAAATTTCCTAAGTAAACATTGTCAAAAATGTAACGTAAAGCTAAATATTGAAACAAACAAGTGTATCGAATTACATTTTTACACGCGCCAAATCACGTCTTTTTTCCTTTCAAGGTAGACAGTGCTTAGCAATAGATGAAAATCAGGGGTCATAGTTTCAGGTTACTAGTCATGTTGTCTTCTTTTATTGACCTCTAAGTTGCTATCCGTTCCCTTGACTGAATTTTACGATCTGCGTGTGAAGAAAACCAGCTAGTAATGTACGTTTTTTCTTAGCTCTCAATCCGTCATGCTAGAACTTTGAGTTTATTTATATGGATGTACTACGTACTACTTATACCATGAACATAAATGTGGAAAAGGAATTTAAAATAGTGATGAGTTCTGCCTGTTCAACCGATCGGTTTTTACGTTAAGCGCTGGAAGAGCAGCTGGCACATTCTAAGTACGTTTTCTGCCAAACCAACAAGGGAGTCATCCCAATACTATAATATTATTAATTCTGTGCCAATACTGAACATATTACGATCTTGTATATGTAGCCCTACATATTTTAGCTATATTTATATATGTGTAAGTTTATTCTTAGTTGTATTTGCATAGTTTATACATTTACATTTTCACATCTATATCCCTGACGGGGTAGACAGAACCCAAGGCTGTTAGGCTCAAAGGCCACGCTTAGCGTGGTGGTGGGCGTTAAGATGGAAAAGGAATCAAATTAGTGATGGGTTGCTAGCCGCATCGCCTATTACCATGATTCAAATCTCGTCCATTCCCTCGATCGGCTTTTACGATCTGCGCGGGAAGAGAAGCAGCTGGTACATTCTACGTTTTTTTCTTTTCTCTCAGACCAGCATGGAAGATAGTTTATATATGTCATAGTTTATATTTGTATATTATTTGTACAGTATCTTTCTGTAAATTTTATATTGTACGACTTCTGTTCCAAACGCATAATAAGTAAACATTCCTCTCAATTACTGGCCGGTTGACTGGAAGAGATCTCTATACAGGACAAGTCCACCATTGTATGTTTACTTTTCTGATTTGTATCTGTATTATTTCTTATGCACAATAAAGCTTTATAAACAAACAAACATGCTGAAGTACGTAAGCGTACATGATATAGTTAGAGTATTATTGTACATACTTAGAGACTGGAAAACTGAAGCCTTCCCCTTCGGTTCGGAACAATTTCGACTTCCAATCGATTTTTTTATCGTATTGAATAGTGCCTCTTAGATAATTGATAAATCTATATAATCGATAATTCCCAGAGGCGTGATAACTGAACTGTTTATATTCATTTTCAGGATGGAATGCCCTATATAAGTGCTGGATAACAATTCTGAAAGTTAACTTATATCATATTTTTCACGCCTACTTGAACTAGGTACACCCTACTACTATCTTTGCCTTTCAATTTTATCAGGCGTTTCTATTTTTTACCGAATTGAAAAAAGAAGTTCTCAACTCATGTGTTTGTTTGTTACGTGATAAGTTTATCAATTGTGATCTGATTTTATTGTTTTTTTTATTTTTTATTATTAGATAGGTTAGCTTAGCTTTATTGGAGTCGGTTTGCATTTTACGCGGGGAAAAAATGTATATAATTTTTAAATCTATTTTCTAATTACATATATTGTAAGTGTGAAGCCAAACTATTGCCTTGTACAAATAATTTTGAAATTTAAGAATAAACCAAGTTTCAAAATTCCACGGATTTATTCCAAATAAAGAAGCATCAATTATCCTAGAGACACATATTTACATACATACGTGATCCTGTCACGTCTTTGTCCTTGTGGAGTAGACGCAGGGTAGACAGAACTTTAAGCCTTAAAGCAATTTTTTGACAGACATCTAAGTGTTAGTAATAGGTTTTCGTCAATTCCCTTGATCGAATTTTAAAATCATCATGTAAAAAGAAACAACTAGTACATTCTGCTTTTTTCTTTTTCTCCCAGTCCGGTATGAAAGAAAGTCACTTAACATTAGGTAACACATAAAACATACAAACAAAATTAATCCTTCAAAGTCGGTTCAATAATTTTGTCTCATTTACATTTTTTTCGCGATGCAGCGATGGTATTCACCGGAAATTGCAAAACTAGGTTAACAAACAAACAAGTAAGTAGGTAGGTATGTTTCGGAATTATGCCTATTAGACATATTTATTGTATTCAACGGATAATTGCATATTGACCAAATTTTTAACCCTCAACGCTAAAAGAGCTGTGTTATAGGTAAGTTTGACTAACGTCTGTCTGTCTGTCTGTCTGTGTATGTATATGTGTGTGTGTGTGTGTGTGTGTGTGTCTGACTGTTAGGTTTTCTTAAAGTGATTCTTAGCTATGTTTGGTAAAAATCGAACCAGCAGTTTAAAGAATATCAGTTCTTTATCACCATCTAAACCATGTATATCTAGTTGTTGCTACTAGGTTTCCATAAAAATTCCGTAACAAAGAAGCATGCATTAAAGTGAATGGTAATTTTATAGTCTTACCATCTCAACGTTAGCTCAGTTGGTAGAGCGCAGGAAAACTGATAAAAGGCTAAGACCTCGGTTCAAATCCCAACTCATACTAGTGTTTTTTTTTTTTTTTGTTTTTTCATTTTATTGTTTAATTTATTATTATTATCTCTTTATTGATTTATTTTCTTAGATAAGATTATTTTGAACATATATATATATAAAATATACTATAAAATATATTCACAAATTAGAAAAAACCTAACCTAGCTGGCCACTGGCAGCGGGGGAAGGCCTAATCTACCGGCAGTTAGTTATTATTATTATTATGCAAAAAGTAAATGTGTAAGATTTTTCCATCACTAGATAGCGTTTAGATAAGAAACTATTAGAAAGTCCAGGTTTTTTAAAATATATCTACAGTGATGAAAATATGAAAGGTTTTGATTAATGTGAGCAATGTAAACGCTCACTGAAAGTTAGGATTTGGAAATTCTAATTCTTTTAAATTCTGTGAGTGAAAGGCGAGCGCTAGCGAGACTTTCACTCACAGAGGCGTGATAACTGAACTGTTTATATTCATTTTCAGGATGGAATGCCCTATATAAGTGCTTGATAACAATTCTGAAAGTTAACTTATATCATATTTTTCACGCCTACTTGAACTAGGTACACCCTACTACTATCTTTGCCTTTCAATTTTATCAGGCGTTTCTATTTTTTACCGAATTGAAAAAAGAAGTTCTCAACTCGTGTGTTTGTTTGTTACGTGATAAGTTTATCAATTGTGATCTGATTTTATTGTTTTTTTTTATTTTTTATTATTAGATAGGTTAGCTTAGCTTTATTGGAGTCGGTTTGCATTTTACGCGGGGAAAAAATGTATATAATTTTTAAATCTATTTTCTAATTACTTATATTGTAAGTGTGAAGCCAAACTATTGCCTTGTACAAATAATTTTGAAATTTAAGAATAAACCAAGTTTCAAAATTCCACGGATTTATTCCAAATAAAGAAGCATCAATTATCCTAGAGACACATATTTACATACATACGTGATCCTGTCACGTCTTTGTCCTTGTGGAGTAGACGCAGGGTAGACAGAACTTTAAGCCCTTAAAGCAATTTTTTGACAGACATCTAAGTGTTAGTAATAGGTTTTCGTCAATTCCCTTGATCGAATTTTAAAATCATCATGTAAAAAGAAACAACTAGTACATTCTGCTTTTTTCTTTTTCTCCCAGTCCGGTATGAAAGAAAGTCACTTAACATTAGGTAACACATAAAACATACAAACAAAATTAATCCTTCAAAGTCGGTTCAATAATTTTGTCTCATTTACATTTTTTTCGCGATGCAGCGATGGTATTCACCGGAAATTGCAAAACTAGGTTAACAAACAAACAAGTAAGTAGGTAGGTATGTTTCGGAATTATGCCTATTAGACATATTTATTGTATTCAACGGATAATTGCATATTGACCAAATTTTTAACCCTCAACGCTAAAAGAGCTGTGTTATAGGTAAGTTTGACTAACGTCTGTCTGTCTGTCTGTCTGTGTGTGTATATGTGTGTGTATGTGTGTGTGTGTCTGACTGTTAGGTTTTCTTAAAGTGATTCTTAGCTATGTTTGGTAAAAATCGAACCAGCAGTTTAAAGAATATCAGTTCTTTATCACCATCTAAACCATGTATATCTAGTTGGTGCTACTAGGTTTCCATAAAAATTCCGTAACAAAGAAGCATGCATTAAAGTGAATGGTAATTTTATAGTCTTACCTATCTCAACGTTAGCTCAGTTGGTAGAGCGCAGGAAAACTGATAAAAGGCTAAGACCTCGGTTCAAATCCCAACTCATACTAGTGTTTTTTTTTTTTTTGTTTTTTCATTTTATTGTTTAATTTATTATTATTATCTCTTTATTGATTTATTTTCTTAGATAAGATTATTTTGAACATATATATATATATAAAATATACTATAAAATATATTCACAAATTAGAAAAAACCTAACCTAGCTGGCTACTGGCAGCGGGGGAAGCCTAATCTACCGGCAGTTTGTTATTATTATTATTATGCAAAAAGTAAATGTGTAAGATTTTTCCATCACTAGATAGCGTTTACATAAGAAACTATTAGAAAGTCCAGGTTTTTTAAAATATATCTACAGTGATGAAAATATGAAAGGTTTTGATTAATGTGAGCAATGTAAACGCTCACTGAAAGTTAGGATTTGGAAATTCTAATTCTTTTAAATTCTGTGTGGCGAGCGCTAGCGAGACTTTCACTCACAGAATTTAAAAGAATTAGAATTCCCAAATCCTATCTACTGTCGTCCCTCTTTCGCCTATTTTATCAAAAATATTTAGTGCACACATTAACGTTGAAATTTGCAATAGTGTAGAAGCCATAAAATATATTTGTAAGTATGTAAACAAGGGGAGTGATCAAGCTACATTCGCTTTACAAGGATTTGACCGGGATGAAGTAACCAGGTATCAATCCGGTCGCTATATAAGTACCTCTGAAGCTATTTGGCGAATACTAGGATTTCCTATTCATGAACGCCACCCCACGGTCATGCATCTGGACGTTCACTTGGAAGATGGGCAGCGAATATATTTCGATACTAGCAATGTTAGAGACCGTATAGAAAATCCACGTAATACGACGCTCTTGGCGTTTTTTAAATTGTGTCAACACGATGACTTTGCAAAAACTTTGACTTATGACCAGGTGCCATCTTATTACACCTACAATAAACAGACAGGTACTTTCAATAGACGTCGACGTGGTCAACCGGTTGAAGGATTTCCAGGCTTTTTTAAAGACGCTGCTCTGGGAAGAGTGTATACAGTGCATCCTAATAGTGGAGAATGTTATTATTTGCGCCTGTTGCTCCATTTTGTTCGTGGACCAACTTCTTTCTCTATTTTAAAGACTGTTGATGGTGTAGAGCATCCTTCGTTTCAAGCAACTTGCAGGGCACTCCATCTTCTTGACGACGATCAACACTGGGACAACACTCTCGAGGAAGCCTGTGTCAGCGATAGCCCCAGTCGTTTACGAAATTTGTTTGCCATAATGTTAGAATTTTGTGCTCTCTCGGACCCTTTAAGATTATGAGAAAAGTACAAGATATCTTTTTCTGAAGACTTTTTACGCATTTTACGGTGTAATGGTGAAGAAGATATTAGTCCAACTGATGACAGAGTGTTAAATAGTTCTGTATGTTCTATACAAGATACTGTCTATTCAATTGGGGGCAACTCCCTAAGCGCTTACGGCCTACCTGTTCCCCAAGCAGAACCCAATCAACCACGCATGAATCGAGAGTATGTAGCTGAAACAAGCTACCGTTCCAATGAATTAACTGCTGTAGTTAATGACACCAGGTCAAATTTCACAACGGAACAAAGGGAAATATTTGATTTGGTGGTGCAAAGTGTTTTGAACAACGAAGGGAAGCTGTTCTTCTTAGATGCTCCAGGAGGGACTGGAAAAACTTACCTGACAAGAGCAATCCCCGCTGAAATCAGGCGCCAAAATAAGATTGCTCTCGCAGTAGCATCGTCAGGTATTGCGGCCACATTACTTCCAGGCGGGAAGACGGCACATACAATGTTCAAAATCCCAATCGATTTAGATCGAACTGAAACACCGACATGCTCTGTGACACGAAACTGTGACAAAGCGAAGGTGTTTCAGGATTGCTGTCTAATCGTTTGGGATGAATGAACAATGGCCAACAAAAAGGCAGTAGAAGCTGTAGATTGAAAGTTGCGAGACATTTGTCGAGATAACAGGCCAATGGGTAATGTCACATTTTTGTTTTCAGGAGATTTTCGACAAACCCTTCCAGTTATAAGTCGGGGCACTAGGGCAGATGAGATTAACTCCTCATTAAAACAATCTTATCTGTGGCCTCAAATACAAAAGCTCAGATTGACAATTAATATGAGAGCTCAGATTGACAATTAATATGAGAGCCCAGCTTGGCGGTAGTTCACATGCCCAAGAGTTTTCAAGAATATTATTAAAAGTTGGGGAAGGTCTCCTTCCTGAAGATAATGGTCAGGTGAGTCTCCCCGAAATACTTGGCAAAGTTGTTTCCTCCGAAGAAGAACTTATACGTTCAGTATTTTTAGACCTTCAGAACATAACGAACCAGGAAAATTCTTGGTTATGTGATCGAGCCATATTGACACCAAAAAATGAACAAAGCGCAGCGATTAATGAAAAAATTATGGCGCAAATTATTGGGGCTGAAGTGGTTTATACTTCCTTGGATAGTGTAGTTGATCAAGACGACGCCACCAATTATCCAGTTGAGTTTCTAAATTCACTTGCAGCCAGTGGTCTCCCTGCTCACAAAATAAAGCTTAAAGTCGGAGTTCCGATAATGCTGATGCGAAACTTAACTCCGCCGAAACTGTGTAACGGAACCCGACTTAGAGTCAATGCTTTGCAACGAAATATAATTGAAGCTGAGATTCTCACTGGGAGTGGTGCCGGTGAAACTGTATTTATTTCACGTATACCACTTATCCCCAACAATTTTCCGTTTCAATTTTAACGTACACAGTTCCCTGTGACCACTTGCTTTGCTATGACAATAAATAAGTCGCAAGGTCAAACGCTTAAAGCCGCTGGTGTCGACCTAAGAATTGGTTGTCTTTCGCATGGCCAACTTTGTGGCTTTCTCCAGGGTTAGTAACGCTTCAGGTCTTTTCATATTGGCTCCGGAAGGAAAGACTCCAAACATAGTTTATAAAGAAATTTTTTGAACTATGTTTACAATATGAAATAAAATATATATTTACTTCTAATATATAGTACTACTACAAGTATTTGCTTATGTATATAATCTACGTTAGTTCGTATTTATAATAATACGCCGGTGTCAAAGTCCACGCGAACGATGTCGCGGGCATCAGCTAGTTGTTATAATATAATTGCCCGTTTAAAACGGATGTTTTGTTTAGACTAAATCAGAAACAAAACTAGTGTTTGTGACGTTTTGTAAACCTAAATAATTTCTTGAACTGTTATAAATATATAAAGTGTGCTAAAGGACGAACAAAGGACGTAGCATGGCGTTACGTAAGTGCGGACACGTTGTTATAAAATAATTGAATTACTTGTTGTGTTTGGATATATGTACTTGAGTCGAAAACAATAACGTTTGTGAAAACTATTGGTATAGTGGAGTGCTGTATCTCGTCATATTCGTTTGGGGCGACGTAATATGAGCTCAGGGTGGGTTGATTAGGGACACAGTTTCTTCACCTCTGTCTTGTAGCCCGTGAAAAGGGCCCGGGACAGTCGCCACCTCGAAAGGCTCCGAGATCACGCCGAACGAGGCCGTCCGACTAATCTATAAACAGTAAGTGCTAGTATTAAGTTTACCATAACTTGTAATTACTTTAATTACTTGTAATTAGTTTAAGATATTTTAGGTTTAGGTTATAATTAGGTTAGAAGGTTGTCTAGACATCATCTAGGCTGGTAGCAGAGTTGCGTTTGTTTGTTTGTTGCCGGACGGAAAAGTCGGCCGGGCCGACTTCCACGCAGCGTAGCGTAGTTTTTAGTCAACATTTTCTGGTAGCAGGGCGTAGTTACTTAACGGTTCTGATTACGGGCCCAAATATAGTTTTTGTTTGGATTGTTAATAAGGTAGGGTACCCATTATTTCCCACAAAAAATTTGGGACAAAATATTTTTTTGTAAAATATTGTTTGTAAGTAATAAGTATTGGGCCGTGTCAATTTTACTATTAAATAGTATTATAACTTGTTTGTTTGTACTTAAAAGTTAAGAATTTCGGTTTGTGCCCTTGTCGGACTTATATATTCAATTATTTAAATTAGTTCGATTTGCTCTTGACTAACGCAATGTCGAAGACAACCTCCGCAAGGGCGGCGCTTGCCAATGAACTTAGGTGGTTTGCGAGTGCGGGGGCACTCTCGTCCCGTACGGACAGGGACGGCGCGATTCTGGAGCGAGTGGAACAGCTCCGTACGCGATTGGCCAATGCGGAGGCAGCCGTGGCGGTGCTTACCGAGGGTAATTTAAACCCAGAGGTCTGGGCAGGTCATCTCTAGGACTTTGACCAGATTATGACCCTTCACGATGACATCGTGGAGAGGGCCAATCCATTAGGACGAGACAGGCGGGCGGCCCCGCCCCCGCGCGCATCCGGTGGACCGGAAGGGCCAGGTGTAACTGGTCGGCTTCCCACCCTTCAGCTGTTCCACTTTGGGTATAGGATGGAAGAGTGGGTGGCCTTCAAGACCATGTTCGAGTCGTTGGTCGACTCGAGACACGACTTATCGAAGGCGCAGAAGATGGCGTACCTTCTCTCCACTTTAGAGGATGAAGCGCGGTCGCTCATCCAGCACCTCCGTGTGGAGGACGAACAATATGACACGGCCTGGGATTTGCTGAACTCCCGTTACCAGAATGTTCGGTTGCTGGCGGCTCACATGCGGCGCAGCTATTGGCCCTGCCTCGGGTGGCCAATCGGGCTCAACTGCGCCTGCAATTACTAACCGGCCCCCATGGGCCCCCATGGGCGGGGGCCTTAGAGCGGAAGTGAGAGGTGGGACACCTCCCTCCGCACCGGCTCCTACTCGGCAGACGGAGCCACAGCGGTTTTCCCCGCCGCTTCATGAGTACCCTCGGCTGGAGTACCACCCGCCCTACGCTAGGTACGGCAGGGCAGCGGGTTATGCGCCCCCACACATGGGGACGTGCACTCGCCCGATGTATTATCCAGGCCAGTGGCACCCCCCAGGTTTGGAGAGAATGGGGAGCCCATAACTAGCTTGCTCCCTCAGTAGGACAGAACCGCGGACGGTTCTGCTCCCTACCGCGGTGGTCCGCGTATGGGGACATGGGGTGGGGAGGCGATTAGTGTACGAGCCATGTTAGATTCGGGGGCTCAGAAAAGTTTGGTTACCACTCGAGTGGCACATAAATTAGGCTTAGCCGTGGAGGACTCGCCTGTGCCACTTCTTGGAGTTGGTGGTATAAAAGTGAAGTGTTTGACGGGACAGACACTTGTCACCTTTTCGTCGCTGAAATCCTCGACAACGAGAATCACGACTTCGGCTCTGGTAATGGATACCATTGCGGGTTGGCAGCCCTCTACAGACATATCGCCAGACGTGTTGTCTTTGGTGTCAGGTCTGGAATTGGCTGACCCATTTGTTCTTCATCCCGCCCCAGTAGACTTGCTCCTGGGTTTGGACGTATTGGGTTGGATTTTATTAGGCACCCAGAAGGCTCTGGGTTCTTCTTCACTGGTGGCAGTGTCTACAATTTTCGGTTTCGCCCTGATGGGCCCTGTCTTTGAACATGACTCCATGGAGGAGCCAACAGTTCTCGCGAATGCGTCTTTGGACAAGACTATGCAAAGGTTTTGGGAGGTGGAGGAGCCAACTATGGTCTCCAGGATGGATCCGGACCACGCAGAATGTGAGGCCTTTTATCAGGCTAATACGGAAAGATTGTCTTCCGGTCGGTTGGTAACTAGGTTACCCTTTGTTGCTTCTCGTCCTAGCATAGGGCATAGTAGGACGCTTGCGGAGAAACGACTGCTGTTCATGGAACGGCGCATGCAGCGTGATCCCGTACTTTGTGATAAATATATAGAATTTATGCGCGAGTACGAGGATTTGGGTCACATGTTTTCGGCTCGAGTTGATTGGAGCTCAACTGAGCATTACTTCTTGCCACACCATGTTGTTGTGAAGGCATCGACAGGCAAACTGAGAACTGTCTTTGATGGGTTAGCACCCACTTCGAACGGGGTTACGATAAATCAATGTTTACATTCCGGTCCCAAATTACACAGAGATATAATTGACATCATCCTAAACTTTAGAAGGCATCAGGTGGTTTTTGGAGCGGACATCCGGATGATGTTTCGCCAGACAGTCATACATCCTGAGGACAGGCGATTCCAGTTGATACTCTGGCGTGAGCGCCCTGGGGATCCTGTGACGGTGTATGAACTGAATACAAATACCTACGGTTTGAAATCTAGCCCCTACATCGTCATCAGGTCATTGCTTGAATCGGCCGAGCGGGAACGGACCCGCTTTCTTCCGTGGAGCTTCCGTGCTGTCGCGTGACTTGTACGTCAACGACGTCTGCACCGGAGCCCAAAGTGTTGAGGTTGATTGCAATTCTTAAGTCAGGTGGCTATGAGTTGCGTAAATGGTTGTCCAATGAGCCTCGAGTTCTAGAAGGGATCCCGGAGGATCACCAACAGAATCCTCACTTGTTTGCGGATGTGGATGATCCCAACATGATAGCGGTGCTGGGCATGCAGTACCAGCCGCTAACGGATATTTTTACCTTCCAAGTGGATTTGGAGGTACCAAAGGCCTGGACTAAGAGAACGGTGCTCTCTATGATAGCTCGTATGTTTGATCAAAACGGTTGGATAAGCCCAGTGATATTTTCTGCGAAGTGTCTTCTGCAGCGACTTTGGACTTTGGGCGTCTCGTGGGACGAGCCGCTGACCGGGTTACCACTGGCTGATTGGCTCGAGTTGATCTCGTCGATTGAGGAAGTCAATCGGATTGCCTTGCCTCGTCGAATATTGCCACCTGGGAAGTTTCAAGCCAGCCTTCATGGCTTTTGCGACGCGTCGGAGCGAGGCTACGCCGCGTCCGTCTATATGCGGACAGTTGACACCGATGGCCGGGATAATGTCCCTCTATTATTGGCAAAGAGCAAGGTTGCTCCCATCAGGACTAGGTTGACAATCCCTAAATTGGAATTGAGCGGGGCTCATCTTCTTTCTAAATTGTTGAGTCACGTTGCACGTGAGTTTGCGGCCACGGTCGAAATACGGAACATCTTCGCCTGGTCGGATAGTCAGGTCGCGCTCGCATGGTTGCGCGCGGCCCTACATACCTTACAGGTTTTTGTGGGAAACCGGGTTTCCCAAATACAGAATATCGGAATTGATATAATCTGGAGACACGTGCCGGGAGAGCTTAACCCAGCGGACTGTGCTTCCCGTGGGTGCACGGCTCCAGAGTTGACTTCACACCCGCTCTGGTGGGGCCCAGAGTGGCTAATGGGACCAGAAACTTCTTGGCCTGTCTGTCAGACAGATGGAACAGCACAAATTTTGCCTGGGCTACGTGTACATACTGCAGTCGCTGGGACGAACTCAGAACCGGATTGGTTGCTTGTGCGATATAGTAGTTTGGAGAAGCTTCTCGGTGTTACCAGTTGGATTAAACGCTTCATTCATATTTGTCGGAACCCCTGGCAAAACGATTGGAATCGATAGCAAGTGCTGAAGAGCGCCGGAGCGCGTTGTTGCATTGGGTTTGTGTCGTGCAGACCGAACGTTTTGAGTTGAAATTTCGTATTTTGCGCGAGGGACGCGCTAAGTTGAAGGGCGCGATCGCTCGTTTGAACCCTTTTACCGACTCAGATGGGCTTCTTCGGGTTGGTGGCCGGCTCCGGAAGACGGACCTTCCGTTTAGGAGTCGCCATCCTTTGTTATTGCCCAAGGGCGGACCCTTGGTGCAACTCTTGGTGTCTGATTGACACATTCGGAACGCTTATGCAGGGTGTAGTGCGTTGCTGGCCATTTTGCAGCGAGAATTTTGGATTTTGTCAGCCTGAAGCAGTAACAAGTGTTTTGTTTCGATGCATCTCCTGTTATAGAGTAAGAGCGTCTACAATGTAGCCGCAGATGGGTGATCTGCCTGCTGATCGTATCCGACCTATGAGGCCGTTTGACGGTGTGGCCACAGATCTTGCAGGACCCTATTCGTTCAAAACGACCTCCCTTCGAAATGCCCGGATCGTAAAAGGGTATTTGTGTGTATTTGTTTGTTTGGCTACCAAGGCTGTCCACTTGGAGGTGGTGTCAGCTTTGACTACGGAAGCCTTAGTCGCTGCATTAGATCGTTTCGTGTCGCGTAGAGGTCTACCTTCACTCATTCGCTCCAACAACGGCACAAATTACAAGGGCACTGTAAATTATATTAAGGATTTGGATTGTGGGGGTCCTAGGGGATGTTAAATAAGAGTGGACTGTATTACTTAAGGGCTGGTTTATTACGTCGCCGTAAAATACAAAATAACACAAGCCCAACGTCCGCGGTGGTCTTGAATAGTAGGGAAGTGTTGTCGGCTGCTGGGAAGGCCTGCGTCCGGCACTTCTTCAGCCCCCGGACCCCGCAGCTACTCCGCTGGTGGGGCGAAATCGCCTCAACATACTCCCCGCGTTGAAGAGGTTGGTCTCCTGGATCTTCAAACATCAGGTGAGCCTGGAAGTGGGCATATGTTGTGAAAGGCCCTTCGTATGGTTCCCCTTTTCGTCCTAATATCGGCAACCCGAGAGATATGGTCATTGCCTGGATAGACCTTGATCACCCGTCCTAGTGACCAAAGCAACGGTGGAAGCGACTTTTCCTTTAAAAAGAACCTACTTGAAGACTGTCGTTTGAGGTATGCCACTTAGTTCTTTGTTGGAGTAGAGAGACATATTCTGTGCTGAATCTTTGCCAGAAATTCTGCCGTATAAGTTCTATTCTCTTGAATCTCTCGAGACTTGAAATGTTTCTCTCTGTTACTTCTGGATGTGGAATCGACAACAGTGGCCGTCCAATCAGGAAGTGAGCAGGAGTTAAGGGACAAAAGTCGAAGGAATTTGAACTTAATGGAGTAAGGGGACGTGAATTTAGAATTGCTTCTACTTGTGTCAGGCATGTAGACATTTCCTCATAAGTGAAGTTAGTAAGTTAAAGTAACCTTCTAAGGTGGTGCTTGGTAGCACGAACCTATGCCTCAGCCAAGCCATTAAAACGGGGCGTGAACGCGGGAACAAAAATAAATTTTACGCCTTCTTGTTCAATGTCAGCTGCAACATTGCACTCAACTAAAAGGCGTTGCAATTCATTACTTGCACCGACAAAATTTGTGCCGTTATCCGATGTGATTGTTTGAGGTTTTCCCCTACGAGCCACGAAACGTTTAAGAGCAGCTAAATAAGCCTCTTTGGTAAGGTCTGTAACGAGCTCCAGATGCAAAGCTTTAGTCGCGGAGCAAATAATAATACAAATATATTATTAAGTTGGCATCCTCTGCCTCGGCGGTTAGCAACCATCACTGGTCCTGCATAATCGGCAAAACAATTAAGGAATGGGAATATCAACTCTGTCCTAGATTGAGGCAGTTGTCCCATAATAGGTTGAACAGTAGAAGACTTGAATCGAAAACATTTTAAGCAATTTTTTGTTACAAATTTCGCTAAATTCTTGCCTCCCAAAGGCCAATATGTCTGACGTATGGTAGACAGCAGAAGCTGTGGTCCAGCATGAAATAAATTAAGATGATACATATGAAATAAGATTTTTGCTATATGATGTTTTGCACAAAGAAGAATTGGATGTTTAATGTCATAACTATAAGGAGAATTCTTAAGCCTACCAACACGCATGATACAATTAGATTCTAAGAATGGAGCAAGTGAAATTAATCTATATTTCTTTGGCAGTGAGGTATTTGATTTAATAATATTGTATTCATCAGGGAACATTTCCTGTTGAGCTACATGTATGATAAGGTTATGTGAATTACTCAATTATTCACGTAAAAGATAATTTGCATTTTTATTTATTTTATTTTTACAGTCGTGTATAAATCTTTGTAAATAGGCTATGACCCTTGGTAAGTGTGTAAATTTAGAATATTTTTTAATTAAATTTGTAAATATATTGTCTGTTTCTTTATCATTTTTACCGTCGTGAATAACTAAGCAAGAAGTGAGATCGGGAAGGTCGTGTTTCGATGTGTTATTGGGGAATTTCGGCCAGTCACGTCCATTCTTTCTTAATAAAGATGGACCTGACCACCACAACGACAAGTTTCTGATATGATCAGCCTTCACCCCGCGGGAAACTAAGTCCGCCGGGTTCTCTTTGGAAGGCACATAACCCCATGTACAAGTACTAGTAATTTCTTGGACCTCGTTTACTCTGTTACGCACAAACTATTTGAGTTGGTTGGAAGGTGTCGACAACCATCCTAACCCTTCGAATGTCGGCATAGCAGACACAATAGTAAAACAATACATCAGACGCCCGCTCCGGGCGTCCGACAGTTAAAGGGCTAAGACTATAGTGGAATCGCACCAAAATCGACACATGTCGATCTTTAGTTTAAGAAAGCCTAGCACCTTTTTATAAAGTCTGGCGCCTAAGAGCGCTCCACATAATTCTAGACGGGGAATGGTCACGAGCTTAGACATAGGAGCAATTTTATTTTTAGAAATTAAGAGCTGAACGTGTACTTTCCCTGAATATGAGATTGACCTAATGTAAGCACATGCACCGTAAGCGCTTTCTAAAGCATCTGTAAAAATATTAACTGAGATGAATCTTGAAGGACCCACCGAGGTATTTTTAAGTTGTTAAGAAATGGTAAAGATTTTCAAATGAAGACCATGATTCAAAAATCTCGGGTGAGATTTCGTCATCCCATGCGGATTTGTTAGCCCATAGCTTCTGCATTATTAACTTAGCCATAACGATGCATGGGCCCACAAGACCTAAAGGGTCAAATATTTGACTAATAAAGGAGAGAATGTGCCGTTTTGTCACAGGTGTATGTATTTTTATGTTGATTGAAAAAGATAAAGTGTCTGAAATACATAACCAATACGCATGGATCTAATGTTAAGATAGGCGTACCGCAAGGTTCAATTCTTGGACCTTTCCTTTTCTTGGTTTATGTCAATGACTTGCCTTACATGGTTGAGAAGCAGGCTGGCATAGTGCTGTTTGCTGATGACACCTCGCTTATATTCAAACTTGATCGACATAGCACAAACGCTAGCGCGGTGAACAGCACCTTGTCTTCCATTTCTGATTGGTTTTCTGCCAATAATCTCATGTTAAATGCGAAAAAGACTCAATGCGTTCGATTTTCTCTTCCCAATGTGAGACAGGGCTGCGTTGACATAATGATAGATGGTGAAAAACTCGATCTTGTTGAAAGTACTACCTTCTTAGGAATTACAATAGACTCGAAACTTCAATGGGGTGCTCATATAACTAAACTTTCAAATAGGCTTAGTTCTGCGGCTTATGCTGTTAGGAGAATAAGACAATTGACAGATGTAGCAACTGCTAGACTAGTGTACTTTAGTTACTTTCATAGTGTAATGTCTTACGGCATACTCCTGTGGGGGAATGCAGCCGATATTCAGACTATTTTCATTTTACAAAAACGGGAAATTCGTGCTATTTACGGGTTAGGATCTAGAGACTCACTCAGAGAATTATTCAAGAAAATAGATATACTTACCTTAGCATCACAGTATATATTTGAAAACATAATGTATGTAAGGAAAAATATTTCCTCATACAATAAAGTAAGCGATTTTACCGATAGAAACTTACGTAATAAGAATGACTTAGTTGCCCCATTTTATAGGCTTAAAACAATTAATAAGACATTTATGGGGAAATGTATACTTTTTTATAATAAATTGCCAAAATCGATCCTTGATATGCCAGACAAAAGATTCAAAACTTATGTAAAGAAAGTACTTTGTGAGAAGGCTTATTATAGGACCGATGACTACCTTAAAGACAAAAAAGTCTGGCTTGCGAGAGAGAATCGGTGCAGTATGGATATGTATAGGTAGCTATAACAAGATGATGATAACTTAATTGCTACTTATGAGAAATGAATGCATAGACAGACACAAGTTGTAGCAAATGTTTACCAAAAAATTTAAGAAAAAAAGAGAAATGGATATGGATATAATCAAGGACACGGGATATGATAAGAGGATGGAAAGAAGAAAGGAATTATGAAGGGATTCGTATTGGAACGGACTCACCGTGTGCGATTGTACCACTTTGATTAATTCCTCCGGTTAATGTTCCTCTTATTATCCGATTCTCCTGTTTCCAGATAGCATTCCATGTATTTTATATCCAATTTTCCAGTTTCCGATGATTCCAGGCAAGTGTTATGTAACCTGCGCGTAGCGTAAGTGTGTGACCAAAGTCCACGGAGAGAGAAACGCGTTACTGAGACGTATTTACGACAGGATTTTTTCCGCAATAGGACCAATTTATGTG
Organism: Acrobasis consociella; assembly: GCA_963555685.1. Taxonomy (NCBI): domain Eukaryota; kingdom Metazoa; phylum Arthropoda; class Insecta; order Lepidoptera; family Pyralidae; genus Acrobasis; species Acrobasis consociella. The sequence goes on along the minus strand of OY743125.1, from coordinate 11,732,834 downwards.
GGGGTCCTAGGGGATGTTAAATAGGAGTGGACTGTATTACTCAAGGGCTGGTTTATTACGTCGCCGTAAAATACAAAATAACACAAGCCCAACGTCCGCGGTGGTCTTGAATAGTAGGGAAGTGTTGCTGGAAGGGCGGGCCTGCGTCCGGCGCTTCCTCAGCCCCCGTACCCCGCAGCTACTCCGCTGGTGGGGCGAAATCGCCTCGACAGGATGTTTGTGAATTTATTGATAAGAATTGTAGTAGTTTAAGTCAAATTGCTGACCCACCTCCGCCGCATTTTAGGGGAAACAGCCCTAACGTTTGAAGAGCTGGCCACAGTATTTTGTAAAGTTGAGGCGGTCCTCAACTCTCGTCCTCTCTGTCCACTATCTCAGGGCCCAAATGACTTGGAAGTCCTTACTCCTGGTCACTTTTTGGTGGCAGGGCCTTTGAATGCCCTACCCGAATACCCGTGGAGGGATGAACGTACATCGCGGTTGTCACGCTTTCAAATGTTACAGAAAATGAGCCAGAACTTTTGGAATCGCTGGTCTCTTGAATATTTGCATTTGTTGCAACAAAAAGTGAAATGGACAGACAGGACTGAGCCACCCAGGGAGGGAGATTTGGTATTGTTAAAAGAGGCAAATCTACCATCATTACTTTGACGCCGTGTTTGAATTTTGCGTTTGATTTTTTGGCGGAGACGGAACTCCGCGTGTGGCTGAGGTGTTGGTCGAGGGTTCGGTTCTGCGGAGAGCCGTGTCCTCTCTCTCTCGCCTCCCCGTAGAATAAGCTAGCGGTCTGCTTCTCAGACCGGGACAGGGGGATGTTTTGAATAAAAGTACTTATTGGTAAGAAACTTTGACGACCTTGCCGCTATTGCGACTTGGTCCCATAACTTCGGGCTTATGGTCAATGCAGAAAAATCTTAAGCTATTGTGATTGATAGTCCACATTTCATAGCAAAGTTTCATTCTGCCATTGTTCCCAATGTTATGCTGAATGGTACTATTATTCCTTTCACTCCAACAGTTAAAAACTTGGGAATAATTTTTGATGAAACATTATCTTGATCTGCCCAAATTAATGAGGTAAGTCGCAAAATGTTTGTGGGTTTGCATTCTCTGAGGCGATTGCAAAATTTTCTCCCAATAAGCACGAAAGTACTACTGTCACGTTCTTTGATTATGCCTATTCTCGATTATGCTGACGTGGCATATTTAGATCCTACAGAGCAACTACTTGACAAATTAGAGCAGCTTTAAAACATTTGTATTAGGTATGTCTTCAACATACGAAAATTCGACCTCATTACCGAGTTTCGGAAAAAGCTAAATTGGCTTCCTCTTAGGATACGTCGCAATATTCATATTCTTTCCCTTCTCTTCAACGCCCTTTTCAATCTTTTTTCCCCAAATTACTTGCACAGCAAATTCAATTTTCGAGATTTGGATAGTCGTTTGCGGTCAGCCGGTAGCCTCGTTCTGGAAATTCCACGGTGTTTGTCTCAGTCGTATTCTAAATCTTTTACAGTATTGGCGGCAAAGCTCTGGAACTCGCTTCCTGCTGAAGTAAAGATGGCACCTTCACTGGACTCTTTTAAAATTAGGTTATCAAAGTCCTCTTTGGTTACATCACACTTAGACTGAATTAGGTACTTATCTGTAATATGTTTTCGTTTTCAATATGTATGTATAGTATATGTATGTATATATATATATAGAGTCAGTATATGTGTATGTATTGCTATATTAATTTATGTATGTTTATAATGTATATGTAGCAATGTAAGCATGATCTCATAGTTAAATTTGTACGTACTTGCTTCTACCTTTTAATTGAGTAAATATCCTCTCAATCTTTCGCAGGTTGACTGAAAGAGATCCCTACATGGGATAAGTCCGCCTTTGTATATTTGCTCTTTCGTAAGCTGTCTTTGTATATGTATTTGTTTTGGTACAATAAAGTTATTACAAACAAACAAACAAACAAACAAACAAACAAACAAACAAACAAACTAGCGCCATCTGCATTTCTTCTCCCTAAGCGCGGGCAAAGGTTAGCTATGGAAGTGTCGCCTCGGCATGACTGGGTCACAGCTTCGGCGTCCGCGCCATTCGTTCAGTGCTCCGTCAAACTCATTCACACTCGGTCGTGGTACTTGGCGCGCGCGGCCGCCGCCATTTTTTGTCGTTTGTACGGAAAGCGCATGGAGGCCATGGTGGTTAGCGCTAAATAATGAAATACAGTTTGTTTTAAATGCCCTTTTGGTCTATTGTTTGTAAGGCATGGTGCCATAAACTAAGTACTTTATATAAGTAAAAACAGTGTTATTGTCGGACGATTGTAACCCCGCGTGTTTTGTTACGTAATCGCGTACTCATTGTTATAATATAATTGCCCGTTTAAAACGGATGTTTTGTTTGGACTAAATCAGAAACAAAACTAGTGTTTGTGACGTTTTGTAAACCTAAATAATTTCTTGAACTATTATAAATATAAAAAGTGTGCTAAAGGACGAACAAAGGACGTAGCATGGCGTTACGTAAGTCCGGACACGTTGTTATAAAATAATTGAATTACTTGTTGTGTTTGGATATATGTACTTAAGTCAAAAACAATAACGTTTGTGAAAACTATTGGTGTAGTGGAGTGCTGTATCTCGTCATATTCGTTTGGGGCGACGTAATATGAGCTCAGGGTGGGTTGATTAGGGACACAGTTTCTTCACCTCTGTCTTGTGGCCCGTGAAAAGGGCCCGGGACAGTCGCCACCTCGGAAGGCTCCGAGATCACGCCGGACGAGGCCGTCCGACTAGTCTATAAACAGTAAGTGCTAGTATTCAGTTTACCATAACTTGTAATTACTTTAATTACTTGTAATTAGTTTTAGATATTTTAGATTTAGGTTATAATTAGGTTAGAAGGTTGTCTAGACATCATCTAGGCTGGTAGCAGAGCTGCGTTTGTTTGTTTGTATGTTTGTTTGTTGCCGGACGGAAAAGTCGGCCGGGCCGACAGCGTAGCGTAGTTTTTAGTCAACACCCTCCATACATTTGCACGTCGCACCAGTCCGCATCCGCCAGTGCGATATCGTCTGCATACATGAGCAGCCACGGGGGTTGCTCGTGTGTGTCTCTGATGTTGTTAGAAACTTCGTCTAATATCACACTGAACAGATAGGGGCTGAGAACCGAGCCTTGATGAACCCCGACTGTAACGGGGAAGGGTTTGGAGTCACCAACAGCAGTCCAAACTATGGACTCGGAATCGCTGTACATATCGCGGATTATGTCAATATAGACTGGTGGGCACTGAGGTCCAAAGGGGTGCCAGAGAACCCCTTTGGACCTCAGTGCCCACCAGATCATCTTTTGGGGAATACAGTCAAAGGCCTTCTCCATATCCAAGAACAGGAAATGGAGAGGCGTATTCTTTGCTCTGTATTTCTCCATGATGACTCTTAGGGCAAAGATAGGGTCCGTAGTGCCTAGGCCGGGGCGAAATCCATATTGACACTCCGAGACTGCACTCTCCTGTCGGACCCGGGAGTCTATTATCCTCTCGAAGAGCTTCATGGTGTAGGACATGACCTTTATACCGCGGTAGTTGCTGCACTCTAGCACCGATCCCTTTCCTTTAAACACTGGAGTAATAATACTCAGCCTCAATTGGTCAGGGATTTTGCCGGTAAAGAGTATGCGGTTAAAAAGGTTTGTTAAGATGTCCACACCATGGGGACCCATAGCCTTCGAGGCTTCGATGGGCATCCTCCATCGGCTCCTACAGCTTTCCGGTCCTTCATGCAGCGAAGAGCTGAATGGACTTCCTCAAGCGTTATTGGTGGCACTAGTCCTTGATTAGGAGGGAGGTCCGGTGGCTGCACCTCTTTATGCTGCTGGTTCAGCAGCTCATGAAAATACGAGCGCCATCTCTCCTTCACCGCGAGGTCTTCGCACAAAAGGTTGTCGTTAGGGTCTTTACTACGAATAGAGATTTAGTAAGTTTGTTCTGAGCTCTTTGTATTATTTTAATTGATTTTGGCTGCGCTGCCCCAGACTTCAATTAAGTAGTCTATGTGCGGCTTTACAAGGGGGTTAAAGATAGTGTATCCAGTTTGGAGGGGTATGAATTTGGAAATACTTCTTACTAAGCCTGATAGTGACACAAGTTTTGATTTGACTTTTTCTATGTGCGGTTTCCAGGTGAGATGTGAATCCAGTGTTAAACCAAGGTACTTTTCTGTTTTTACTTTTTTAATTTCTTCATTATTTATTTTTAAGATTAGAAAGTCTTGAATTTTTTCGTTTTTTGGAGCAAAAATAATGAAATTAGTTTTAGAAACATTAATAATTAGAAGATTAGATTCAAACCAAGTATTCAGTAAAGTTAGGTCACCCTGTGCGTCAGACATTAAACTATCTATGGAAGAGCCACAATAAAACAAACAGGTATCATCTGCATACATTGTGACGTCACCTTTTAGACTTATTTTATGTATGCAATTTATGTATATTGAGAATAACAATGGCCCCAAAATCAATTCTTTTAGGCATTTTATACTTTTGGTGTTTATACCGTCGAGCCCGGAGCTACTATTTAGTTTTAAGTTACTTATAATTTTATTTATTTCGTCTGTAGTCGCAGGAGTAAAATTGTTTAGTGTGTGAGTGTTACTGGCGTTATAAGTAGAAAATGAGTGGGTTTTATTTGATGATTTTGGAATTCGACTAGCCAGCTCGGCGCCAATGGTTGAAAAGAACGTATTGAACTCTTCACAAATTTCTTTTTCGTCAGTAGTAATATTTCCTGCAGCAGTTTTGAGTTTGCAGGGCACAGTGGCATTACTTAGTTTATTTTGTGTAAGGCTATTTATCAGGGTCCACATTTTCGCTGGTTTTTTCTTACAGTCTCCAAATATTTTATAATTGTACTTTTTCTTGGTATCTTTGATCATTTCCGTTACTTAATTTTTCTTCTTATTAAATGCTTCAGATAGGTTTTCGTCCTTTGGGTTCATTTTGTGATTATGGTATAATATATTCCTTGAGTTTATGTCATTAAGTATACTTTTATTTATCCAATCTTGCTTGGGTGAATTATGTATTTTAGTTTTTGATATTTTACTGCTTTTAATACATTTTGTTAGTTTTTGCAGTACTGGACTGCATATTCAGAATCAGTATTTGTTGACCTATTTTCAGAAAAGGTTTTGTACAGTGTGTCATAATCATCATATTTAACTTTTCTTCGGGGTTCTGGTTGAAATTGCTTTAATTCACAATATATCTGCTTGTGATCGGACATTGAGGATTCGATTATGCAAAGGTGAAAATTGTTTTCTTTTAAATTGGTACAAACATGAACTGGTATGGTTTGTTTCTCACCAACATGGCGTGTACAATGAGTTTTAGTTATTTTATTAATATTTTATATCCATTTTCCTTGACACAGTACTTGTATTTTTTTACTGATGACTTCGTACTCAATAGGTTAAAGTTAAAATCTCCAAGAACTAGTTTTCTGTTACCTTTGTTTAAAAATTTTGAGTAAGTTTCCAAAAAAGTATTAGTATTCTTCTCTTTAGGCGGTCTATATACGGTCTCCAATGTCTAGTGAGTATTTGTTGATATGGACCCAAAGGAAATGAATTTTATCAATAGTAAGCTTTTCTATGAGACTATGGTTCAGATTGTCACTAGCAAAGATAGATACACCACCACCCGTACTCTAAGTGTAGTCTTTTTGCATCATCTTCTGTCTTGATCCAGGTTTCAGTCAAAATTATAATTTCAATGTGAACTTGAAATGACTGTATGATTAACCTTAGTTCATCAAACTTACCACTTTTATAATGCTTCTGGTGTTATTATAAAAAACTTTTAATGACTTTTTTGTTACAGTTACATTTTTATAGTTATCGGTAATTTCATAGGTTACTTGTTTGGTGGTACATATTGTTTCTTGTGAAATTGTAGATTCTGTTGTTAGTTTTTTTGGTTTAACTCAATAATCTTTGGTACTCCTTTGATATATTTTATCCCAAGATAATTTTTCTGTGGTGATTGTTTGTCTGTTAGTACACGCCAATCTCAGGAAATGCTGAACGGATTCGAATGAAACTTTTTTTGTCATGTAGCTGTTAAGCCTGAGCAACATATAGGCTATTATAATTGATTTTGGAAAATGGAACACCTGATGCAGAGCCTTAATGGTCCAGTTAAATTATAAGAAATATAAAAAGGACGCCTTAGCAAAAGCAGTTCAGCCTGATGAAAATTTTTTGTTGAGATATAAAAATCGAAGATCTGGAACACCTGATGCAAAAACTTAATGGTTCAGCTTAACTTCAAGAAATATAAAAATGACGCCTTAGGAAAAGTAGTTCAGCGTGATGAACATTTTTTTGTTGAGATATAAAAATCGAAGATCTGGAACACCTAATGCAAAAACTTAATGGTTCAGCTTAACTTCAAGAAATATAAAAATGACGCCTTAGCAAAAGTAGTTCAGCGTGATGAACATTTTTTGTTGAGATATAAAAATCGAAGATCTGGAACACCTGATGCAAAAACTTAATGGTTTAGCTTAACTACAAGAAATATAAAAGTGACGCCTTAGCAAAAGTTGTTTAGCCTGCTGAGCATTTTTTGTTGAATTATAAAAATCGAAGACCTGGATCACCTGATGCAGAACCATAATGGTCCAGCTAAACTATAAGAAATATAAAATGACGCCTTAGCCAAAGTAGTTCAGCCTGATGAGCATTTTTTGTTGAGGTATAAAAATCGAAGTATGGAGCACTTGATTCAGAAACATAATGGTCTCTACGTATAATAAAACAGTAAAAAAATGTATCTGTACATTGAATATATTTTAAAAAAATTGGAGCGATGGAGACTGTAATATAGTTAAAAATAAAATAAAAAATCTATCTCTTTGTACACGCTAATCTCCGAAAATGTTGGACGGATTTGAATGAAACTTTTTTATCAACATATAGGCTATAATTGATTTTGGAAAATAAAACACATGATACAGAACCATAATGGTCCAGCTAAACTACAATAAGAAATATAAAAATGACGTCTTAGCAAAAGTTATTCAGCCTGATGAACTTTTGTTGTTGAGGTATAAAACTCGAAGATCTGGAACACCTGATGCAAAAATATTATGGTCCAGCTAAACTGGTAGAAACATACATTAATGACGCATAAGCAAAAGTTTTTCAGCCTGATGACCGTATTTACATGCCGGAGTCCTAAAGTCCACGCGAACGAAGTGGCGGGCATCAGCTAGTATAGCTATAAGTAAATCTGATATTTCCCGCATATCTGCCTCCAGCCTTTCAGCCACAGACGTTGCATTGGTTTCATTGATACTGTTGGAAAACTAGGGCAGTTATCAAGTAAAACAATAAACGATTTGAGAACTGAAAAATATATTCGGCAAGCTTTAATGCTATATCGCACAACCAACATAGTAAAGACAAGTGACAGACAGATGGAGGCAAGCCTAGCTGCCAACATACAAAATATTCATAGATACAACATAACAAAAATAATATGGGTGCGTTCTTACTTTCTAACACACCCTACTGAACGCGAACCCATTTTATCAGAACAATATAAATGTTTTTCTAGTGTTGTACCCTTTGTTAAATTATCTGCCACCATATTACTACCATTAACAAAAATAAATTTAATTTTACACTTAACAATATTTTCTCTCAAGAAATGCAAACGAATGTCTATGTGTTTAGTTTTAGGTTTATAACAGTCCGTTGAGGCCAGTCTAATCGCACTTTGGTTGTCGGAATGGATGATCAGAGCACTGTCCACGCCTTGCCCGAGTTTAGCTTGCAACTGTTGAAGCCACAGCGCCATTGCCATGTACTCCGCTTCTGCCGTGGAGAGAGCCACAGTCTGCTGTCTACATGAGTTCCAGGATATGCAGGCATTCTGAAACAGAAATAGATAACCCGAACACGATCTTCTGTCGAAAGAGTCGCTAGCCCGGTCAGCATCACAATATCCAACTATTTCTCTTGAATCTTCTTTTACATAACATAGCTTCAGGTCCTTGGTTCCTTGAAGATATCTCATGACCCTCTTTACTCCAAGCCAATGCTGGTTGCCAGGATTATTACAGTACTGACTCAACTTGTTCACTGCATATGTAATATCAGGTCTTGTGACTTGTGCTAGATATATTAGACACCCTACTGCTTCCCTGTATGGGATATTATTATTTCCATCATCAGGATTTTTGTCAAATTTTGCATTCACTTCTATTGGTGTACCAACTGGTTTGCATTCAGACATACCAAAACGAGTTAACACTTGATTTATATATTTCTCTTGGTCCAACATGATCACCCCTGCCTTACGATTCCTGCTTACATTTATGCCTATACACTGCCTTAGGTCACCCAGATCCTTCATACTGCATTCTTTCTTTAATTTTTCTTTTATTTCTTCTAAAGCCTTCTTATTATTAGTAAAGATCAAGATGTCCACCCATACTGCAATAAACATCATTGTAGATTTATTTATTAAATAATAAATGCATGGATCAATTTTTGATCTTTTTAGTCCAATTTTTAGTAAAATACCATTTAATTTGAGATTCCACTGCCGGCTAGCCTGCTTTAGTCCATAGATTGATTTATGTAAGCGACATACCTGGGCATTTTCTTCAAAGCATTCAGGTTGTGACATATAAATCTCCACATCAATGTCACCTTGAAGAAATGCACTTATGGCATCCATCTGAACCATTTCTAAGTCGTATTTAGCAGCTAGTGCAATCAAAAAGTCGTAGGGGAAAGGTGTACGAGTTGATTACTTGAGGCGAGATGATTATTTTAAATAACTACGAAACAACTAACGCCATCTATTAGCTTTGTGTGTCAAAACGCTGCTCTCAAACCCTCCGCGCGGCAGTCAATTTGTAATGGCGTCTTGAGCGACGAGCGTGTTAGAAAATGAAATATCAGGGTGAGGGAGAAAAACATAATTTATTTCAATAAATAATATATTCCCTCAAAACAACTTTTCAAAGCAAAGCTAAAACTACCAGGGTTTCGTAATCGGCCACTAGTTTTCCGAGAAGACAGACCCCGAAAGAAACTCGTCAGTATAGGCCGCCTACTAGCCTGAAGGGCTTTAGTCTATATTTCATATTTTCACATTTTCACTATGTGACTAGTTCAATTACAAATAAAGTACATTAATAATATCACAAGTATCACAACTCATTCCAATCTTAAGAAACCACTATTGCATCATATTATCTAGGGCTAGAATAACTATAAGTATTTACACCTGTACTTATCAAAGATACTAGTTATTCTAAAACGGTTCTTCACAAAAGAATAATGGCAAAAGCAGTTTCACAAACATATCAGGAATATCTATTTTAATACTACTTAATTATTATCACAATTAAAAAGAAACATAGTAACAGGATGAAACTTACATACTCTGCAGCAGCATACTCAAAAGTGGTCCAAAACGTGAGAAACACTGAATTTATAACCTAGCCCCGCCATCTTGGCGCCCCACTAGTTGTTAGATCAATCCCTTAAAAGTCATGTAATCATCTTATATTATTACTAATCTTAAATTACTTTAAAATCACAATCATTTTATATATTTAAACCAAGCCTTATTTTTAAGAACAATCGAACTGTTTTGTAACACCAAATTATCATCTTACTATAAAACAACAATCAAATCGGAAACAAGTAATCTTTGTAAAAATACTTTTAAGTTACAGTTAAATGTGCCTGTAAATAAACAATCGAATTTATGATCAATATATGTACATATACATTAGGTACATATATAAGTTTTATATAAATAGTTATCAAGCGCGTTGCAGTGAATTTATTTTTATTTTTCGTGCCTATGATATAAGGTAAGGATGACTTTTAGCTTATGTTATTCATATTGTAGGTGATCAATTGTAAAGACTGTGCTATTAGTGTATCTGTATAATGTTGTATTTAGTGTTTTCGGAGGTCATGGCTCAGTAAGAAGTATTTAGGTTATGTTATTGAATGTAGAATGAAATAAGCGGCCAAGTGCGAGTCGGACTCGCCCATGAAGGGTTCCGTAGTAGCAAATAACAATATAAAAGTCTTGTAGTATGTTTTTTTAATTTTTATATTTGAGTTGATTGAATGAAAGGTAAATTGCCGTTTACGATTTATGACGTATTAAAAAAAAACTACTTACTAGATCTCGTTCAAACCAATTTTCGCTGGTAGTTTTCATGGTAATGAACAACATATATTTTATTTAGTTTTATCATTCTCTTATTTTAGAAGTTACGGGGGGGGGGACACACTTTTTTCCACTTTGGAAGTGTCTCTCGCGCAAAGTATTCGGTTTAGAAAAAAATACTATTAGAAACCTCAATATCATTTTTGAAGACCTATCCATAGATACCCCACACGTATGGGTTTGATGAAAAATAAATTTTTGAGTTTCAGTTCTAAGTATGGGGAACCCCCAAAATTTACTGTTTTTTTTCTATGTTTGTGTCAAAACCTTAATGCGGTTCACATAATACATCTACTTACCAAGTTTCAACAGTATAGGTCTTATAGTTTCGGAAAAAAGTGGCTGTGACATACGGACGGACAGACAGACAGACAGACATGACGAATCTATAAGGGTTCCGTTTTTGCCATTTGGCTACGGAACCCTAAAAATAGGTTTGGGGCAAGATGATTACGGCACTACTGTACAAGATGATCCCCGGGGATCATCTTACACTGAATATTAGGATCACTTTGAAGATTATTTTTTGTCTTTTTCTATATTGATGGTAGTATTATTTTGTTCGTTTATTAACAATTCACTTTGTTTGTTTTAGAATATGCCGCGTAAATATAAAAGGAAAACGAACCGCGGTGATTGATCCGAACAGTCAATGATACAAGCCTTAGATGCGGTAAAAGGCGGCATGCCATTTAAAACGGCAAGCAAACAGTTTAACGTCCCAATCATGTCTTTAAAACGTAGAGCTAAAGGCAAAAACAAGCAGGCTGTGGGTGCTGTAAAATATTTGGGTGGAAAAAAACCTGTTTTTACTCCAGAACAGGAACTCGAGCTTGTAAATCACATACAAGAAATGGAGATGAGTATGTATGGGTTAACCCATAGTGCCATTTTATCATTGGCTTATCAACTTGCGGTAAAAAATAACATAACTCACCCTTTTCAAAAAGGAAAAGCGGGGTATGATTGGCTCCGAGAGTTCCGTCGGCGACATCCCGAAATATCTTTACGAGCCCCAGAATCTACTTCATCGGCACGAGCCCGTGCATTCAACAAGGTCGTGGTTGACAATTTTTTTTCCACATTAAAAAAGGTGCAGGATGAGAAACACTTCCCTCCCAATCGAATTTACAACGTGGACGAAACAGGCATTTCAACTGTTCCTACAAAGAACACGAAAGTGTTCGCAAAGACTGGAAGCAAGCAGGTGGCAAGAGTAACATCGCAAGAAAGAGGAGAAACTACGACAGCAGTCATTTGTATGTCTGCTTCAGGGGTATTCGTTCCTCCAATGTTTATATTTAAAAGACTTCGTATGAAGCAAGAACTCATGGATGGTGCACCTCCAGGATCATTTTTTGCTTGCAATCCATCAGGATGGATGAAGTTAGATGTATTTACTCAATGGTTTGACCATTTCTTACACCATGTCAAACCAACTGCAGATGACCCAGTGCTGTTGATTTTAGACGGCCACCTGTCCCATACAAAAAATTTAGAGGTTATTACAAAAGCACGAGAAAGCTTCGTTACGATTGTCTGCTTGCCTCCACACTGTACCCACAAATTGCAACCTCTCGATGTCAGCGTTATGTACCCATTGAGCATTTACCATAACCAGTCGTTAGAAAAATGGTTAGATAATAATAACGGCCGAACTGTAACTCAATTTCAGATAGCCAGGATCTTTGGGAAAGCATATTTCAAAGCAGCAGTCCCATTAAATACAATTAACGGATTTGCTAAGACCGTTATATTTCCCTTAAATCCGGATGTTTTCAACGAGGTAGATTTTATAGCTGCTGAAACAATGAACGAAGAATTCAATGAAGAACCAGACACATTACACATTGATGATAATATTATTGAATCAAATATAGTAAACAGACCACCAACACCCTGCGCTGAGGCCTCACCATCCCGGGGTGATCAGAATACACCCTCAATACCATCGGACCATTTGAATGAAGAGCCGTTGCCATCTACAAGCTTTGCATTAAATCGAACTGAATCCCCATCAATCCTGGAGTCTACTCCGTTCGAGCATTTTAATGTGACGCCGGCAGATTTAATACCGTTGCCAAAAATTGTAGGAAAAAGGTGCAATTTGAAGAAGAAAAGGATGGATACTTCAATACTGACAAGTACGCCATACAAAATTTACTTAGAGGAAGAGATGAATAAAAAAGCAGATAAAGAAAATAGAAAAAAAGAAAAAGAAAATAAAAAAATGAATAAGGAACACAATGTAAAGAAAACAATATCTAAAAAGAAACAGAAAGGCAAAGGTGTAGGCAAAGGAGTATCCAATAGGAGGAAGAAAATCTCAGAATCACCATTAACATCGGAAGATGACAACGACGAAGAGCGTTTATTCTGTACGGAAGCATTCTCCAAAGATAATAAAGGGGAAGGCTGGATACAATGTTCCTTGTGTCAAAAATGGGGCCATGAAGCGTGTGCGGGAGTGGACGATGACGACCCTGATTGTTTCATTTGCGATTTTTGTGTAAGATCACCCGGCAAAAAACGCTTACAATTTTAGGTCATATAATTTTGAAAACCTTTGCCATCATGTTGATTTTGTGGAATTAAGTGGCATATTTAGGTATTTAGAATGTTATAATATTTTTATACTGTGCTATATTTTTATACGATGGATCTCGTATTACCTAAGGATTTTCATAATTTGAGACTGATTTGATAGTAAGATAAGCGTGATTTAGGTCTAGTTCTGTAAGATTGTTAAATATGGAGAGTTATGAGAGTTTAATGACAATTTTTAAATATTACCTGAAGATTTCCGTAATTTGAGACTGATTTGCTAGTATGATAGAATTATTAAAGTCTATTTCTGTGATATTGTTAAATATGGAGAATTTAATAAAAATGTTAAAAAGTATTTTGATAAATAATTTGAGACTGATTTACAAGAAAGAGAAGCTTGTTTTAGGTCTAGTTTTGTAAGATTAATATGTAAATTTGTGAGAATTTAAAGTTTTGTTACGTTTTAGTTTATATTTTGTTAAAAATTTACTTGGTAGGTATACCACTGATCTCAAAATGTTAGTTAATAAAACACTTTATGACTGATTTATAAAAAGAAAAACAAGTTTTTGAGAAAAACAATTTTTTATGATTATTTGCTGTAAAACTTAGCAAATTCTATTGCTATTGGACATTTTGTTACTCAATAAAGACGATGACAATTCTACAAAGTATTTTTTTTATCCTGGAATTCAACAAAATCCTGTTTTTTTCCTGAAATAGGACAAGATGATCCGGGGATCATCTTGTCCTTATATACACAGTGGCGTAGCATGGGGGGGGGGGGGGGCGGAGGGTGCGGTCCGCAACGGGCGGCACTTTGCCGGGGGCGGCGCTGCGGAGGTGGCAGTTAGAAAAAAAAATTAGTTGGAAAGGAGTTGAGCTTAGAATGATACTCGCGCGCAAAAGAGCGTTCGTGAAGTAGGCGATTTCTCCATTATTCTATTACGTTTTCTCTGTAATTTTTCTGTGATATTCTACCTATGTCAAAAAATGTTAATTTCACTTTTCAATTCAATAAATCATTCAATAAAACTAATAAAATTACTCTTATTACCATGCCCAAATTTTTTATAATGGATCACAAAAATAAAAGGGCGGCAAATTTGGAATCCGCAATTCCGCACCGGGTGCTAGTGACCTATGCTACGCCACTGTATACATGATCATCTTGGACACTGGGGTGTACAAGATGATCATTTAGTAGTGTTTAAAAAAAATAAAAATATAGTATAGAAATATCAAATATCGACACAGTTTTCCATAGGCAGTAGATAGACAGATAAACTAGCTAAAATTGCATGGTTTTACATTTGCGTTAACTTGAATATTTTTGCTATGACAAGTATTCTCCCTTAGGGGAATCATCTTGTACACCTTTCCCCTACTGACGTATATCTTACTACTGGGGCATATACCTCATCATATTCACTCCCTTTTCTCTGAGCAAACCCTTTGATGACCAGCCTTGCTTTGAAACGTACAACTTCTCCCTTTTCATTAGTCTTTTTCTTGTAAACCCATTTACATGGGAGAGCTCTCTTATGTGGTGGCAGGTCTACAAGCGACCAGGTTTGATTTTTTAATCAATGAATCATATTCTTCACGCATGGCCTTCTTCCACTGATCTGCATGAGGAGATGACAGAGCCTCGTTTAAAGATTGGGATCGTCTAAGTCAATCATAGAACAAAAATAACTTACATCATGCTCTTTTTCCTCTGGAGATAGGACAGCTGCCCTTCGTGGACGTAAATTAATATTACGTAACGGCGTCTCTAGGTCAACTGGTCTCTCGGGGATGTACGATGTATCATCACCATCATCGGACATAAACTTCTCACTAGAAGAATGATCAGCGTTATGTTGCTCAGATTCTTCTTTACAGGTTTCTTTAGGTGATGGTGTTTCAGTATTGCTGTTGGATGTACAAGGTAAGTATATACTTTAATCATATTCATTAAGGTTTTCTAGAAATATAACATCTCTACTTTTGATGATTTTATTAGTACTCGGATTAAGTAGTCGATAACTTTTAGATGACTCACAATAACCAATAAATATCAATTTTCTAGACTTAGAATCCCATTTTTGACGTTTTTCTTTAGGTATCTGTATCTGTGCCATAACTTCTGAACTTAGGTTTCTTACCAGACCACATTTCCATGGGGGTTTTTCCATTAACAGACTTTGTAAGAGACCTATTGATGATATATGCTGCTGTCGCTACAGCCTCAGCCCAGAATTGTTTTGATAAATGAGCATCAAACATCATACACTTGGCCTTTTCCACCAGAGTCCTGTTCATTCTCTCTGCAAGGCCATTTTGCTGTGCCGAATAGCAAATACTTGTCTTATGTTTAACGCCATGCCTACTTAAAAAACTTTCTAAATCTTTGTTGCAATATTATTTTCCATTGTCAGGACGAATTGTTTTTATACTTTTATCAAGTTCATTCTCGACTTTGCTCTTAAAATCTTTAAAAAACTTGTTTTTCAAAAAATACACATGAACTTTCCGGGTATAATCGTCTATAAAGGTAATGAAGTATTTCATACCTCCCAGTGACTCTTGTTCCATCGGTCCACAAAGGTCGGTGTGAATAAGTTGTAGTGGCTGGGTAGCCCTTGTACCAATATTGTTGAAAAGCAGTCTCGTCTGTTTTCCTTGGAGGCAGGTGGTGCATGTGACCGGACCACAGTTAGGAAATGGGTTGACCCCTTCTACACATGTCGGCAGCTTGTTGACATCAGAAAAATTTAAATGTCCCATTCGTCTGAGCCACAAAACAGCATCATTTCCTGAACATGAAAAATTTGACAAGACTTCTCTGTGGGTATTTATAGCATACAAGTTATTAATAAGTGTGGCTGAGCAAAGCAGTTCTCCATCTTTGTTATAAATGTCACAGCCTTTGTCTCTAAAATTTACCTTACAGCCACTTTTTACCATAGAGCTGACTGACAGGAGGTTGGCAGCAAGTTTAGGTATATACAGAACTTGTCTTACCTGAATTCTGTTGTTTTCATTACCATTCATGAATAAATTGACCTTTCCCATACTATCCACAGGTAGCGGTGTCTTACTAGCAACAGTAATAGTAGGTATCGGTGGACTAGTAACATCATACATCCAGTCACATCTATTTGTCATATGCATGGATGCACCGGAATCCACATACCATAGGTCCGGATTCATTCTCTGAGAGGATGCTAAAAAAGCTGCAACGAAACTTTTGTTATCTGATGCTGTGTTCTCTTCCTCGGAGCATGACAATTTTTAGCAAAGTGGCCATGCTTATTACAGTTAAAACAGCGAGGACCTTTGCCGGTCTTTGCCTTATGTTGATACCCTTGCGCAACCTTTTTCTTTGCAAAAAATGGGCTGCTTTCGGAGCCCTCTACTTCCTGAAGGAGCTTTGTTTTAATCGAGTCTGAGCTAATTTTAACACCGGAGCTCTCGATAGCCATTATCATTGGCTTGTAGGCTTCTGGAAGGCCAGCTAACATCAATGTCCCGAGCCACTCGTCGTCTATGTTAAACTTTATGTTTCTGAGCTTGTGTGCTGTAGACATTATCTTATTTATGTACTCATCCACGTCGCGGGAGGATTCTAGGGTGGTGGTGATAAGGTCTCTTAATAAGGCGACTCTGCGATAAAGTCCATTGTCATCAAAAGCATGTTGGAGGTTATCCCACACCTCTTTGCTTGTGCTGGCACTTTGCACGTGGACGTATATCAGTGGGTCCAGGAGCAGTATAAGTTTTGACTTCGCTTTAATTTCCTTAGCATTATCCACGTTTGTGCCCAATACACACTCCCATAATCCTTCGAGTTCTAAGTACGCTTGTACGACAAATTTCTAACTTGCATAGTTTTCCCTGCCCTTTAGTCTGTCAATATGAATTGTCATATTTAATATCTTCTTAGTGCGCACTTACGCAAATAAATGATCAATGGGCAGGGCACTTGCAGGGCACGCCACGCGGTCGGCACGTAGGTACGTAGGTTATCCGGCGACCTCAAGATGGATGACAGTTACGTATTTTTCTCTGGTTCTTCGGTGTTTTACTTGTTTGGTGTTCAACTACGCTCTGCTACCATATTGGAAAACTAGGGCAGCTATCAAGTAAAACAATAAACGATTTGAGAACTGAAAAATATATTCGGCAAGCTTTAATGCTATATCGCACAACCAACATAGTAAAGACAAGTGACAGACAGATGGAGGCAAGCCTAGCTGCCAACATACAAAATATTCATAGATACAACATAACAAAAATAATATGGGTGCGTTCTTACTTTCTAACAGATAGGTACCAGTTATGATAATATTTTTACTTCTCTTACACCTTTCCTGTAATTCTATTAAAATATCTTCCTTTGAGTCTGTATTGTAACTTACGGGAGAAGTTACTGTTGTATCCTATAATCTCTTCAAATTATCCTTAAGTGCTTCAACTTTTTTTTTCTGTTTGTTCATGTTTTCGAATTAAGTCTGTAAGATCCGATTAAATAGAATTCTGTTTTAGCGTTAAATTATCCGTCACGGCCTTTATTTCACTCATCTGCTGTTTGATGTCACTAACATCTTCGTTCATTTTATTTGAAAATGAAGTGAGTAGGGACATTATTTTTGCTACCTCTTTGCGCAGCTCACTAACCTCGGTCTTGTTAAAAATGTCATCGTCGCTATGCTTTCGCTTATTACGAAATGTTATTTGTGGATTATCGTTAGCGCCCATATTCGCATTTGCAACTGTTAGATTTGGTTGTGACCCGCTGCGTCCGGCAGCCAGGCCACTTCCAGTAAGTGAATGCATAAGGCTTATTTTAATTCTCTGGCCGCTTTGCAAGGGTTCATCAAGTGATGAGCGAAAGAGTTGAAAAATATGTGTCCGTTTCTTTTACCCGAGGGGGTGAGGGGGCAGTCGGTACCTCGAGACACAGAAGCGGGCAGCGTAGCGTAGCTCCGAAAGGTCTTAACAATTTTCTGTTAATTGATTCAAAATTGCTACTAATTCACTCAGGAGTTTAAATTGTTTGCAAGTATTTAAATAAATTTTATAAAAATTCGTGCACACGTCTACTCAGTAAGGCGATTACACGCAATAAAACCAAGAAGGCGTGAGCTTCGCTGTATTATATAATCATAGTGATTTTTTAAAGTTCTCTTTTAAAGCTTCTCATCAAAGAGCACGCCCAGGTCCTTGGCCACAGTACTACGTTCAATAACCTTCCCTTTTATGGTATAATCATACGTAAGCTTTCGTTTGTTTTGAGTGAAACTTATAATAAAACATTTGCTAATGTTGAGTTTCCTGTGATTCCGGTCACACTAGTCGGACAACATATTCAAGTCGTTTTGCAGCTTCAGCGCATCAGAATTATCACTCACCATTGTAAACAACTTGAGGTTATCAGCATACAGAAGACACTTGCACGACAAGGAATCAACCAGATCGTTAATAAATATTATAAATAATAAGGGTCCCATATGACTGCCCTGTGGTACTCCGGAAGTTACAACCGCTGGCTGAGAAAGATAACCTTTAACAGCCACCAGCTGGCTCCTACGATGCAAGTATGACTGAACCCACCGAAGTAAGCAGCCGTGAATCCCGAAACCCTCCAACTTATTTGACAGTATCGTACGCCTTACCTTGTCAAATGCCTTTGAGAACTCTGTATAAGCGCTATCAACCTGAAGTCTGCGAGCAAAGGCACTGCATAAATAGTTTTTGTATTCCAGTAGATTAGAAGTAGTTGATTTGCCGGCAATAAAACCATGTTGTTCCGAATGCAAATACGGTTTGACATGATTGTATATGACATCATATACTATGCTTTCAAATAGCTTTGCTAGACACGATAAAATACTGATAGGTCTATAATTTTCACACCGACTCTTGTCTCCCGACTTATAAACTGGTATCACGTAAACTATTTTCCAAAGACTAGGAAATGTACCTGATTTAATAGATTTATTAAACAATATATACAAAGGCAGACAAAGTTCCTTTGCACATGATTTTATAATGTGGGGCGGTATTCAGTCAGGGCCTGGACCTTTACTTATGTCTAATTTAGATATCTAATTCAATATATCTTCCTGTGTTATATTCACATCATTCAGTATATTACGAGAGTGTGTATTTTGTACAGGTTCATGGTTTGGAACACTCGAATCATCTTCAAGGACAGAAGAAAAATATTTGGAAAACAGCTCACAAATGTCCTGTGGACTTGAAGACGATGACCCTTCGTACTTCATTGTTTGGGGAATGCCACTTGCACGTTTCTTGCTATTTATAAACTTCCAAAAAGCTTTAACATCACACTTAAGAGAATCTTCTACTGATGTTATGAATTTCTTATAACACTTATCAATCAGTTGCTTGCTTTTATTTCTATAATAAGAAAACTCATCATAATCACGCGGGTTTCCAAATTTTTTGAAGAGCTTATGGTATTTGAATTTTTGTTCTATACATTTTATAAGGCCATGACTAAACCAAATAGGATATTTTGTGTATTTAGTTTTAGTTAAAAGTGTATGTTTACTGATAATATTATTAAAAACGGAATAAAATATATCTAGATCCGTATCGACGTCTTGTGATGACAGCATCGAGTACCAATCTATCTTTGACAGTTCAGATTTAATCCCCTCAATGTTACATTATTAAAAATTAAAACTTTTATTAGATTTACATTTAAGAAACTCAGCAGAAGCACTCATATTCCTGTCAAGATCTAATACTAAGGCAGGATGGTCCTTATCCTGCTTACTTAAAGGTTGAGCTCCGTATACAACAACATCAATGGAAGCTAGTGCGAGATCGAGAAAATGGTCATCAGCGTTAGGTATGTTATTGTATTGCTTAAGATGGCAAAGAGTCATAGTATCATACAAGAGACAGTCAATACGGGGACCAGGATTCATTGACAAATAATTTTGCACTGAGGCCCATGATAGTTTAGGAGTATTATAATCGCCAATACAGACAAACTCAGCCTCGTCTTTAGAGTTTAAAATAACAGTGTAGAAGTTATCATAAAAGGATTTAAGTGAGTTAGAAGGAATATCCGGAGGCAAATAGCACACATAAATATTTAAAGGTTTATTGGCATTGCTAGGAACAACAGTCAGCCACAAGTCCTCAACCTCACTGTCCCACGAAGTCTGCCTCACAACGTTTAGTTCTTTCTTCACCGCGACAAGAACACCTTCCCCTTCCTTTTTAGGGTTCCGTAGTAAACAAGGAACCCTTATAGTTTCGCCATATCTATCTGTCTGTCTGTCTGTCCGTCCGCGGTCCTACTAAGAAACTATAAGTACTAGAAAGCTATAATTTCGCATGGATATGTATATCAATCATGGCGAAAAAGTCGTAAAATAAAATATGGAAAAAAAAATTTTTCTTGGGTAGCTGCCATACAAGTAAAAAGGAAGTCAATATTTTTTTTCTACACAAACATATTGTGTAGGGTATCGTTGAATAGGTTTTTCAAAAATATTGTGAGCTTGGGAACACTTGGGAACATTTTTCGATTTAGGGATCCGTGTCTGAAATATTTAGGTTTCAAGTAATTTTTTTTTAAGCTATTGCATAGCTTCTATCGCGGGCCTTGAGCGCGGGGATCGAATCCAGAAATTCCGTAACGAAAAAACCTCACGCTCTCCCCACTCCGCCTACCATGTAGGTTGCCGCTTTGTCTCCGTCGTCCGTTTGCGACGTTGCCGTCCTTCCTTGTTTGCAATAGCTTTACCGCGGCAGTCCCTGAGTGCCACACGTCTTTTTTTTGTTAAAGTCACGTGTCACCCCTATCTATCTGCTAAACGGTTATATATGGACACGTGAAAAAAATCACAGCTATAGTATATATAATGTAGTTTAAAGGAAAACTATCAGAGCTAAGTAGGGTTAACAAATTAAGAAGTTATAGGTGATTAACTTATAAAATGTACTCGAAAAGGAAAATTTCATACAAATTCAATACTTAGCCGTTTTAGACTGCAAGTTGGCGTTTACAACTACGGAACCCTTATACTGCGCGTGGCCCGACACATACTTGTCCAATTATTTTTAATAGATGTACAGTTACGATTGCGTCGATAGATGTTATATCGATGATCAAGTAATTCTGAGTCAAATACGTCGCTGTTGAGGTTAGTCTCCGTGAGACATATGATGTCATAATTACAAGTAAATGTAATGAGATAAATATCTTTGATTTTAGATCTTATCTTATTAACATTTTGATAAAAGATATGCATAATGAATGGAAAGAAAAACGTTACATACGCGTTAAAGCAAATTTATTTATTTTAAAAATAGGCAATTATTAAATATATAATCAAACTAGCCCAATTTGTTCAGGACTTCATAATTTTTTATGTAGATGACCGCTTTGATCATCTTTGCGAAGGTAAACCCTTCCGTACTTCACCCACACATACTTGAACTGATTCTCCCGTGCGTACTTCCTGGCAGCAGCATGCAGGTGTTTCCATTCAGGGGAGAGGTGTTCGACTGCATATATTTTCCGGGACTCCCCATTGATGCCAAGGTGGCGCGAATTCAATGTATCAGCAGCATGCACCCTATTGTATTTTGAGACAGCTGATATAAGAGCATCTTTCATCCTGGGTGATGCAAGGGTGACCAGTATATTTCTCGCCCGCTTGGAGGTATTATCCATTTTGGCTATTCTTCGACATGCTCTTATATCATCATCCTGTATGGGAAAACTAACACAGTCACAAAGCTTTTTAAATAGAAGGGTGACATTTTCATTACGGGACTCCGGCAAGGCTTGAATCTCCACATTGTAGCTGCGTGATGTTTTCTCTATGGCTGCAAGACGGTTCGTTAAATCACGAATATCGCTATGTAAGCGCGTGTTGTCCGATTCGAGCACTTTGATCGACGCATCTTTTTCCGCTATACGCGACTTCAGGGACGCCTGCTCCGAGTTAAAGAAGTCAGTGGCTACATTAAGATCATCTTTAAGTTCCTGCATTACACAGCCCATTTCTGCACGCACCATTTCCCGGACATCAGCTTTCAGCGTCCTACAAAAATCGCGCATAAAGACGACAGCGAAGCATTCAATTTTTGTTCCAATAATTCGCTAATTTTCTCCAATGTAACGACGCCGCTACAGCTAGGGTGGCACGGAGCTGGCTCAGCCTTACTTGAGATGGTCATAGTACTGCTGTCTTGAATGTCGAATGACATATTCATTGAATCTTCTGCAACTGCGACCTGCCGTTGCCTGACGAGCGTATCTTGGGTAACTCTACGGCGGTGAGTAATATTACTGCAAAAAGGGCATGTCCATTCATCCCTTTAAGCCTGTGTAAGCGCCGAAAAATGGTCGTCTCCTATATTAAGACATTGGTTATGAAAGCGTTTTTTACATTCATGGCATTGAAGATACTTGTGTTTCGTTATAGCACATAAGCAAGCGCTGCAGTTCGACATGATGTTAGTTTAAAGTATCATAAAAAAACTAAATGTATCGCCACTACGCCAGTCAGCGCCCTCTTTATATCTTCCAAGAGAAGCGAGTAAAATATTCTATGCAACAAGCAGCAGAGCAAGAGGTGTAACCCGCAGCCTCCACGTCTCGAGTAAGCGATGTGGCTTAAGAATCACAGATTTCGCTAAATGTGATGCCAATGCAGTACACCTTCACTCGTTCCGTCCTCACAGGGTAGACAGAGCACAGAGCGGCTGCTTAAAATTAAAAACAAGTAACTATTAAAAAGCAAATTTTACAGGAGAGCCAAAAAACGTTTTTTTTATTTCAATATTTTTTTTCTCCCAAACTACTAGGAATTTTTTTATATTTTTTTTATATCGCTTTCGTAAAAGGCTGATTTATCATATATCTTTTTATATACATGTATTTGAAGTCGTTTTGGATACAGAATCAAAAATCTTTTTCAGCTTGGTAATTAAATGAAAATAAATTGTTTTTTACACTGAAAACAAGCAACTTTACTTACTTGGGTATAATCGGAGGATCGCAATCGATTAATTTGAGTTGATAACAAGTAAATGTGTGATGCTTGTTTTCATCTTTGTTTTATTTAGGTAATTTCTTTTTATTTCTTATCTGTTTACTTGGAATTGGAGCTAATAAATCGGTCAAGTGCGAGTCGAACGCGTACATGACGGTTTCCGTACCTTCCTATGGAACCTTACATGTATTTCGGTACGGAACACTTTCAAGTATCTAGTTATCTAATTCCATTATAAAGGTCAGCAGTAAGTTTAAACGCAAAAAAAACATGTTTCTTGTATGACGAACCCTTATTTTTTTTAATTTTTAGTATTTTTTGTTGAAGCGGCCACAGTTAGTACATAATTGGTGAAAATTTTAAGTGTCAACCTATTACGATTCAAGAGATATAGGCCTGTGACAGACGCACGACAGATAGACAAAGAGCGGAGTTTCAGTAATAGAGTCCCTTTGGCACTCTTTGAGTACGGAAGCCTAAAAAATAACAAAATGAAAGCACTTTTTTGTATTTTACAAAACTGTGTTACATAAAATAAATCAGAACGTATATGTTACATTATTATGTAATACTTAATATACTGTTATACTTAATCAGTCTATTATAATCTGTCTCAACATCAATAATTATTTAGCTATTAATTCAACTTTGTACTTATAATACTGTTTTTGTATCTCAAATAGGTACTAAACTCTTAAATAAAATGTAAACTTAAGAAAACAAACAAAAAATTACCAATAATTAGTTTACTTAAGGTAGTAACTTAACCTCTGTTATAATAAAAATATGTATTTTTTTACAAATTATAAAAATATAAGGAAATTAAAAAATAATGAGAATAGTTTAGTTCAGTTATATTATATGTTTTATCCATACATATAATAAAATAGTAAAAAAATGTGTCTGTACAGTAGCCTGCAAAAGTCCATATATAGTTGAAAGACGAAATTGGCGTGCACGCAAATCACTCACACATTGACATTGACTATTGCAAAAAAATATTAACCTTAATGATAAAGTTATAAAGCTCAACACGCAGTTGGCAGAAGAATTCTATAATAGTTTAATGATTAAAATGGCGTGCACGCAAATAATACATTTAAAACGTAAACCATAACAAATAAATATCAACCATAACGGAACAGTCATAAGGCTCAACTTTTTGATTTGTATGTGCTCAACAACATATCTCTTTACGATATAGCTGCAGCGCCTACCTCACAATTTCAGTTTTGCTTTCGTAACTTATCATTACGATTAGTTAGATTCTTTATTTCGAATAAAGAGTTAAGGCCATACCCAAATTTTCCGGGGTCCAGTGGCGCCGCCATTTGAAATAAATCATTTAAAAGGAAACGGAGATATCATTTAAAATTGTGTCTTGGTCAAGTTCTAGATACCCATTTTAAGTATCTTTTAAACTACTTTTTGTAGTTTAAAGTGAGAACGTGTAGCTTTTCTACGCACATTTGCGAAAAACGGCCACTTTTAGCTAATGTGCGTAGAAAAGCTTCACGTTCGCACTTTAAATTATAAACAGTAGTTCATAAAATAGTTTTAAGGGTTATCTAGGGCTTGACCAAGACACAATTTTGAATGATATCTCCGTTTCCTTTTAAATGATTTATTTTAAATGGCGGCGCCACTGGACCCCGGAAAATTTGGGTATGGCCTTAAAGATGCAATGGTCTAGCGGTTTACACATATAGTTGGCACATCTTGAACCTCGGTTCAAATCTGACTGGTGATCGTATAGTTTTTTATTTTTATTTCGTTTTTCTGAGTTTTTTTACTTGTTATCAATAAATTCAATAAAGGTTAAGAAGTAATATTAATATTTAAAGAAAAAAAATAAAAATATTGAAACAGGATTTTTATTCAATGTTTGACATTAGATCTTGTTACACTATCAATCCTATCTATTTAATATGGTCAGTTATAGCTTAAGTAATCGTTTTCGTGCTGAAAAAAAAATTGAAGCCAGCTAACCATAAAAATATTACAATTGTTACTATCATACGGCGGCGCTGCATTTTTTTTTCGGTGGGTAGTTAATTAAAAAGTATCTTCTTAACTATATACTAAAACACTATTATATAATTACTAGTAGAAAATTACTTATTATTTATTCCATAAACCGTATAATATTATTTTAAATTATTTAATATAAAATATTTTTAATTTTTTATGTAGCCTCCTTTATTATCAATAACCGCAAGCAAGCGCCGCCGCATTGATCCGACTATATTTAAACAAATTTCTGTTCCTCTTAAGTCCTCCCACACTTCCATGCAATGCGCTTCCAAGGCTTCTGCAGTTCGTTCATTGCGCATTTCCCACCTCTGCACCATCAAACCCCATACATTTTCTATCGGATTCAAATCCGGAGACTTTGCTGGCCAGGGAATAACGTTTATGTCACTATTTTGTCTGAACCATTCACGCACTACTTGAGCTCGATGCACAGGACAGTTATCTTGCACATATGTCAATAGTGGCATATCTATTGCTGGATAGACACATCGCACAGTTGGTAACATGTGATCTTGCAGCACTTGCACATAATGAGCACCTGTAGCGCGGCCCACTATCGATACCAATTCGCCAGGTCCAGCGGCACTCATCCACCCCCACATATTCACTGAAATGCGCCCAGACTCCGTATTTGCAACTAGGTTTTGTTCATCATAACGAGTTCCATCCCTGCGCCATAGGTGTAATCTACCGTGCTGGCTTGACATAAACGATTTCTCGTCGGTAAATATAGTACTGTTCCAGTCGAAATCTAAATACTCCCTTGCAAATGCCAATCTATTTTGTTTGTGGCTCTCGGATAGGTAGGGCTTTTTAGCTGGTTTTCTGTGGTGAATTCCTTCAGCATGCAAAGCTCGCCGGACGGTGTCCATACTCGTGTCAAACATACTCGCGAACACAGACGTCGGCACAAAGCCACTCGATTCATATTGCTGAACCATGTGGCTCCGCTGGGATGCACTAATATGCCGCGGACGCCCACTACGAGGCTTTGTGGTTATAACGCCTTCTTGTTGAAAGCGACTTATCCACCGCTTTACTGTTATCCACTGAAACAAATTCACAGAAATTAACTTACTGATAACAATACCATTATTTTTTAAATAAGCTAATTGCGAATAAAAATAATACTTACAGTAAATCCGGTTTGATCAGCGATTTGAGATATGTTATATCCCATATTATGCAATTCCACAATGCGCATCCTATCCTGCATATGAATATTAGATTGCATAGTTATTAGAACGATCAATACGACTCAATCGATTTAAGCAATACAGGCACCTCCGCTAGCGAACTAGTTACGACAAAGCATTTAGACAAAGTTAAAATCAATCACTGTGTAATTTTATCAGTTACCGTCAATTTTTGAGTTCTTATGGCATGTTAGTCGTACCCTACCCTACAATTTTAAGTGTTTTAAACTAAATGTTATAATTGCTGCTAAGTTGTTTGAAATATTTCTCAATACAATTTCTGATTATTTAAAAATATGTTATAATATAAAATTTTAAAATCCACTATCACAAGACGGGATTTGATCCGTCGTCTCACCCATGAGAGTCGGATCATTTCCCACCGAGCCACAGAACATCTTATGACTGGCGGTAAAATTATTAATATATTACTTGGTTAACTAATAGATCGAACAGTAGTTTAATGGTTTATTTGTGTAGCTGTGTGAGTGAGTTTGACCGCTGGATGCGATAATATTTGCTCATTCTATATGGACTTTTGCAGGCTACTGTACATTGAATATATTAAAAAAAAACATGGGGCTTTGGAGACATAGTAATAGAATAAGAATTTATAAAAAATGTCTGTCTGTTTGTTTGTTTGTACACGCTAATCTCCGGAAATACTGGACGGATTCGAATTTTTTGTTATATAGCTATTAAGCCTGGGCAACATATAGGGTACGCCCTATATGTTAATTATAACCTATTAAATTCTAGGTTTATAGACCTAGAATTTAATAGGTTATAATTGATTTTGGAAAATACAACTCCTGATGCAGGACCATAATAGTCCAGCTAAACTATAAGAAATATAAAAATGACGCCTTAGAAAATTTTTTCAGCTTGATGAGCATTAACCGGGGACATAAAGTACAGGCAAACGAAGCCTATTAAATTTTAATTTGGTGAAGATTTTATCTTATCTTCACCAAATTAAAAAGGGACCAAAACTCAAGGCATTTAAATAATGTTGAAAGTTAAAAGTTTTGTTTTTTGACTAACGAAACTTTTTTGAAAGCCATCGATAAACCATTGCAAAAATATTAGGTTATAATGAGTTCAAAAAACAAGTCCTTGAACTCCACACTATTTGACAAATTTGAAAAAAAGTCTTTCGAATGTAAATACAAGCAAGTCGAAATAAAACACTGAAAACAAGCAACTAGGTTTTTACATGCTTGTATTCACGTTTGTTTCGTCGAGATACTTGGATTCAGCGTGGATTTTAGATAAAAATACAGTTGCTTGAAATCTTATTTTTTAAATAATTAAAAAAGTACAAGGAAAAAAAAAATTTTTTTAAATACAGATTTGTGCGCATTTTTATACAGAATCGAATGGCATCAAAAACAGAAAATCGAAAAAAATCTAGTTACTTGTGTTCAAGTTTGGGCAGCCGAGGGTTGAAAGGCCAAATGGTGATGATGGCCGATGGGCGTTAAGATAGAAAATAAGATAGCAGAAATAGGTATCCCTGTTGCTGAGTGGGGTCAGTAAAAATTTGGATAAGCGCCCTCTATCGAAAACTTTATGAAATAAGATGTAAATATTTTTAAACTATAGGATAATCAAGCAGAGCACGTCACTCGTATGCTTTTGTGATCAAAGAGAGGTTTATGTGGCCACTGATAGATGTCACTCAAAAGAATGTTTGTTGTTTCATGATGACCAAGCAGAATTTGAGTTCATTATTATTGAAAGACAGGTTTAATTTAAGATTCACTCAATGAGTCGGCGCACAATCAATGTTCAAAATAAGCAATTAGTTATTGTAATGTTCACCAAAAAACGTCACCTTACGCACCGTAACTTGGGTCTTGTATTTCACAAAAAACTCAATAGTTCGTCGCTGCTTACGTACGTGCTTACGTCGCTATTTACGTTCATTAATTGTCACTATCAAAACTGCTCAATTCAATTTTTAAGTAGAGGCTTTAGCTGTAACTATTTTAGAAATAAATAATTTCAGAGCACATAAACAAAGACTGTTATTCAACCAGCGCCCTCTAGCGGATATCAATGTAATGGGCCCTTTTAACTTCGTAAGTGGATATAACGGCCCAGCAAGAGTAGCAAAGTTAGAAATAAACCTTCGAAAGTAGGAGGCTAAACCGAGGAATTGCCTAACTTGGGTGGCTGTAGCTGGTGCTGGGGCATCAATGAGGGCTTGAATTTTCCGCGGGTTGGGTCTAAACTCACCGGCCCGGATCACGTAACCGAGATAGTCGATCTCTTTCTTTAAGAATTTACATTTGCGAATATTAAAAGAGAAGCCAGCTTCGGACAAAGCCCCAAGCATATCATCTAAACGACGTAACCCTTCAGCTACATTTGATGAAAAGCAGAGCACGTCATCCATGCGAGAGCCACAGTATCCTTAAGAGATTTTAGAGCCTTGTTGATGTAGCGCTGGTAGACGAAAGCTGCATTTCTTAATCCGAACGGCATGGCCATTTACTCATATTGTCTGTCCGGTGTCACGAAGGACGTTCGTTCCACCGAACTGAGTTCTACAGTAATCTGGTGATACCCGGATGCCATTTCAAGTGAGGAAAAGAAGTGTGCTCCAGTCAGCCTATCCACCTGCTCATCTATTCTAGGTAGTGGGTAGTGTTCAGGACGTGTATTCGCGTTAAGCTCCCTATAATCAACGCACATACTATCCGCACCGTCCTTTTTTTTTACTAACAGGATAGGGCTCGCGAATGGTGAAGAGCTTTCACGTATGACACCTGCTTTAAGAATAAACTGGATTGTATCTTTTACAATTTCTTTCTCGGATGGAGATAGTCGGTATGGACGGCGTTGCACTGTTTTATGGGGATCAAGCAAATCAATTTTGAGACTACCGGTCGAAACACGCCTAGTGGGAACGCCATCTATCAAGAATTCGCTATATTTTTGTAATACATTTAGCAAAGCGAGCTTTTCCGCACCTACCAAGTCAGTATCAATAGTGCTAAAGTCAAATCCGCTCATGCCTTCGCATATATTGATCTCTTTAGTAAAGGCAAGATGGTCACTATTAATTTCGACATGAATACCCTACTCAAGAACATCCCTTCCTATTATAATTGCTTCTGAGATAGCGCTGTCGGGTACAACATGGAATTGTACTGAAAGAGAGATTTCTTGAATGGTTATAAAACTAAGAGTTTGTTTAGTGCATTTAACGTCTTCCCCAACGATCCCAGTCAAATAAACGATGTCATCGCGTTCAGTACCGGCAAGCTTTGTGGCATAGCAAAGTTTTACTAGGGAGCATGCCGATCCGCTATCAAAAAGGAACAAAATGACCTCACCAGCTGATGTCGACAGGGTACCTCTCACTGTGCGCTGTGTACACATCTAAACCTCCTTGCGCGTTGCTGGCACCGCTCCCGGCTTCTTGTCGGGGCAGCTGGTGCTGAGATGCCCTGATTTTCCACAGGTGAAGAGGGTCACGGTCTTCTCCTTTTCTTTATCTGATGACTTCGGTTTCATTAAGTCGCGACGTTTGCGGCAATCTTCTATTTTGTGGCCTCTATTACCGCAGAAATGGCAACTCCCGCTGAATTTAAAATCTGTCAGACGCGCACGCTTGGTTTCAGTCTCGCAAGTCTCTGATTCATCGTGGCGTCGCTTGAGTGAAATCCCATTAAGTATCCTAAAAAGTTAAGCCCTTGTAGTTACAACGTGCGAGTTTAACTCTCTTCTTATTAAGGGGTCTTTTTGAGATAGCACTGAAATAACAAATCCGGTAGTGACATCTTCATCCATTTCAAGCTTCAGGGTGCGTTCGATGAGGTTCCAGAGTCTCACGGCAGCTTCACTTGCAGTTTCTTTATTCGCTATTTGAAATCTTATTATTTCGTCAAAATAGTCCTGCATCAACATGGGACGTCCAAACTAGGCAAGTAAAATTTCTTTCACGTGTGCCCATGTTATCTCTGTGTTACTTAGATTAGTCAGGCACTTGGCGGCTCGCCTTTAGGGCATGCGTGAGAGCGAGCAGCAACTCGGGTCCCTCCAATTTTCGACTGTTCACGATTATTTCGGTTATGTTACACCAACCTACGATATCTGAATTAGCTTCATCCGGGTCAAACTTGATGAGATGAGGTGTGGCATGACTCGACGATGGGTGCTGCGTCGCTGCCAGTAGGCGGGATAAGAGCGCCTCCATGTTGGAAAGGAATCCTGACGCCTCGATGCCTATATTTGATGATGGGCCCGCGTTTTCATTGCTAGACTCCTCAGTGTTAAGCCCTCTCGATCCCACTTCTGATAAAGGCACATCGATATTTTCACGTGACTGTTCCATCTTTTACGTAGGTAAACGAGCGAGGAGACAATGTTGATGAAATTATAAAATTTGTTTTAAATTAGCAAGACACTTCTTTAATGATAAGATAATTGATAAATATTAATTCAACTATTCACTGATCACATAGATTTACACAGATTAGTTTCTTAACTGACGTTCCACCAGAAAACGTGGGGCGCGTGCACATCGCCTTTTTGCTTAGCAACCGCTCAATGATAACTGACTCACTAAAATGGCCGCCTCCCCAGTGTTCGGTGTTACGTCAACTGTTAAAGGTTGACAGTTAGGCTTTACTACTATGAATATAGACGATTGTCGATTTCTTCCATGCGCCGTCAAGTTTAAGATATATTTTTAGGGTTTCGTAGCCAAATCGCAAAAACGGAACCCTTATAGATTCGTCATGTCTGTTTGTCTGTCCGTCCGTATGTCACAGCCACTTTTTTCCGAAACTATAAGACCTATACTGTTGAATCTTGGCAAGTAGATATATTATGTGAACCGCATTAAGGTTTTGACACAAAAATAGAAGAAAAAAAACAGTAAATTTTGGGGGTTCCCCATACTTAGAACTGAAACTCAAATTTATTTTTCATCAAACCCATACGTGTGGGGTATCTATGGATAAGTCTTCAAAAATGATATTGAGGTTTCTAATAGCATTTTTTTTAAACCGAATACATTGCGCGATACACTTCCAAAGTGGAAAAAAGTGTCCCCCCCCCCCCCCCCGTAACTTCTAAAATAAGAGAATGATAAAACTAAATAAAATATATATTGTTCATTACCATGAAAACTACCAGCGAAAATTGGTTTGAACGAGATCTAGTAAGTAAATAAAATAAAATAAAAAAGCCTTTTATTCCATAATTAATTTTACATGCTTGTACATTTAAAACCATTAAATTTAATTAAAATATTAAATTGTAAATTAAATTAAAATTTTTAATGTCTAATTACAAAATGAAATCCGAATTTAATATTTATTTAAATTATTATATATTTATTAAATTATGGACCCCTTAACGGGTAGAGGCCTCCTCCATTTGGTTCCAAAGTTTTCTGTCTTTTGCCTTTTTTGTCCAGTCTATTCCGGCTAATTTAATAATTTCGTCGACCCAGCGTTCCCTAGGCTTTCCTCTTTTTCTTTTGCCTGTTGGTCCTTTCCATATGGTAGCTAGTGTGGTCCATCTCTTATCTTTGGCGCGTACTAAATGTCCAGCCCATTTCCATTTTTGCCTTCTTGTGTGTTGTAGAGCATCTATGCCCTTAGTTTTAGTTCTTATTGTTGTGTTTCTTTGTTTATGTCTTAATGTTATGTTGAGGATACTTCTTTCCATTGCTCTTTGGGTCGTTTGTATTTTTTGTTTTATTTGCTTGTTATAAATCCATGTTTAGCATCCATAAGTAAGAGAAGGGAGCAAGCAAGAGTCCATTATAATTTTTTTAATTTTTAGTGGGATTTTAGATTTTAAGACTTCTTTATAGCTCCAAAATTTGTTCCATGTTATGCAAATCCGTCTGTCAATTTCATCGATGTTTTTGGTGTTTCTAAACGATACTTGCTTTCCAAGGTATATATAGGATTCTACATATTCCAGAGTTGTTCCATCCACTGAAATAGGAGTTTTATCGCTGTTTGTCAAAATCTTTGTTTTTGAGGTATTTAGTTCTAAGCCGACTTTCTTGCTCAAGGTGTTCAGTTCTTCTATCATTTCTGACATTTGGCATGGTGATTCAGAGAACAGTACTATGTCATCTGCAAATCGAAGATTGTTTAAGTACTGGCCGTTAATATATATTCCTTTGTGCGACCACTTTAGATCTTTCATGATATTTTGTAGTACTGCTGTGAAAGAGTTTTGGAGAAAGTGGGTCGCCCTGCTTAACACCTCTACCTATCTCTATCGTAGGTCCCTTTCGGTCTGTCTTTACTCTGCTTGTGCTTTTTCTATATATGTCTTGAATGATTTAAATGTAAGTATTTGGGACATTCTGGTTTTTTAGTGTCGACCATATGCTGTTATGTGAAATAGTATCGAACGCCTTCGCATAGTCGATGAAGGTTACATATAAAGGTTTTCGGAACTCTACATATTTTTCTATTATTTGTTCTAGTACATGTATATGGTCAGTAGTGCTAAACCCTTTGCGGAAACCAGCCTGTTCCTGCGGTTGTTGTTCTTCGATTGTTCTTTGTATTCTTTTTTCGACACATGATGCAAACACTTTGTAGAGCGTCGATAATAAACTAATTGGGCGATAGTTTCCTACATCTGTTGGGTCGCCTTTTTTGTATAGAAGAACAATTTCGGATTGTGTCCAGCTTTTAGGCACTCTTTTCTCTTCTAGAATTTTATTAAATAGAATGGTTAATGGGGCTGCTAGTATAAATCTTCCCAATCTTAAAGCTTCATTTCTAATAAAGTCTGGGCCTGGGCTTTTGTTGTCTTTTAATTTTTCTAATATTTTTAATATTTCTGTTTCGTCGAACTGTTCTATATTATTAGCCTCTTCTGTACATACATTTTCATCATCATCGTAACTGCCGTTGGTCTGTTTCTTATATAGTTCTCTATAGACATTTTTAGCTTCTTGTATTATTTCTTTTCTTGTTTGTAATTTCTTTTTGTTGGTCTTTGATGTTAGTTGAGGCATCCATGTCTTTGTTTTGTTTAATTCTTTGTAACCTTTTTTGACACTCTTTTTTGTGATAAGGTGTTTCTGTAAAACCTTTAGTCTGTAGTCGTTGTAATCTTTTTTAGGTGTTTATTCGTAGCCTTATATAGTCGTGAGAGTTCTTCCTTTTGTTCTTTAGATAGAGGTCTTTTATTTTGTAGCTCATATCTCTCATTGACCAGGTCTCTAGTTTCATCGGATATTATGCTGATTTTTCCTTGTTTCTGTTTGTTGGGAGAGTTTAAGCTTTCACGTATGGCTAGTTCAAGTTTTTGATAGTAAGTTTCCACATTTTCGTTTTTGGGGGAGGAATTGTAGAGCTCTTGTATTTTATTTTTCAACGAGTTCAGGTATTCGTTTACTTGGTCTTGGTCTTTAAAATTTATAGTTTTATTGCTAAATTTTGCTCTACTTTTCTTAAGCCCCGCGATTTGTATAGTTCCTCTTACTAGCCTGTGGTCGCTTGGGTAGGGATTATTATTTATAACTTCGATGTTGGTGAACTGTTTTGGTATGTTTGTGAGTATAAAGTCTATTTGATTTTTTCTTTTTTTTATTGGGAGTGATCCATGTCCATTGATTTTTTGGTTTCTTTTTGAAAATTGTATTAACTATGGTGAGTCTATTTTCTAAGGCATATTGCAATAGGAGTTCACCTCTTTTGTTTCTCTTCCCATAGCAGAATGGGCCCATGATGCTTTCTTCTTCTGGTTTTCTCTGGCCGATTCTTGAGTTGAAATCGCCTATTAATATCATATTTTTACTTGCTTTGTTTTGGGCTTTGTGTTATAATTGGTAGAAAGACTCTACTTCGCTCTTTGTGGCTTTATTTGTTGGAGCATATGCCTGAATAATTGAAAGACTGGTTTTTTCAAATTTCATGTTAGGCATGCACACTCTTTCCGATAATCCTATATAGCTTTCTATGTTAGCTTTGTATATTTTTTTAATCAGAAAACCGACACCATGTTGTCCAGGTGTCTCTCCGGTATAGCAAAATATATGATCTGTAGCGAGTTTACTAAAATATGTGTATCTCACTCGCAAAATACGCTATTTTTTATAGCAAATGTATTGATGATATGTATTTATGACGTCACCAGTCCATATCGGACTTCTCTCTCTAATTGAAGCTTTAAAGTATCACAGGTTCGTCGCTGATTAAGATATTTTATAAATTCTATCATATTTGTTTACTGTGGTTAATAAGGCTTTTATTAAGCAAATAAAAAATAATGCGTGCATATTCTCTATTGTATAAGTATACACTTACCGGTACTGAGGTAGTATACGAAATAAGCAATACGATAACCTGTGGTCAATGGCAATATGATAGCCTACTTAGGTATGATTTATTAGAAAAATGATAGCTATGTTATATGGCAATATGATTTGAAATGAAATCAAATGAATTTGAAATGAAATGAAATGAAATGAAATGTGAAATGAAATGAAATTTATTTGACTCCTTAATGTACACAAAAGTTACGCTGTTGGCCCCACACCAGGCAACATGCCTGTCCTGTGGTGGCCAGTTTGAAATTCCAATTTTGTTAAAATGTGCCGACGATAAGGTTTAGAAGAATTGCAGATAATAATGACTTACACTCAAACTAATAGCCAATTCCTTTTTATAACTAATTAGGAACACGTGAGATGCTTCACATAACTGGTACACTCTATAAATATGGGTACTTACTTAATATAAATGTTTTAAATTAATAGTTAAGCTTATACTTTACAATTTTTAAAAATTGCTCTGTGTCGAAGTAGTTTCACGAAAAGAGAAGGGATCTAACTATGTGCTTACATGATAGCCGATAACAACAGCAATATGATTGCTTATGATGACACATGCATAGCAATATGATAGCTATGACATGGGGCAATATGATAGCTAATGATGAGACATGGCAATATGAAAGCCGATAACAACAGCAATATGATTGCTTATGATGACACATGTATAGCAATATGATAGCTATGACATGGGGCAATATGATAGCTAATGATGAGACATGGCAATATGATAGCCGATAACAACAGCAATATGATTGCTTATGATGACACATGTATAGCAATATGATAGCTATGACATAGGGCAATATGATAGCTAATGATGAGACATGGCAATATGATAGCTATGTCAAATAGTTGTGTGATAGACCTAACATATTGCAATATGATAGCTAGTACGAGTGAGTGATATGATCTATGTTAAAGGACAATATGAAAGTCCATATGAGCATTTATTTATGGTCGATATGAAAGGTCAGCTCAGATAATATTAATTGGACTGAAAGGCAATGTAAGCTTGCGCAAATTTGGATTTAATTGTACAATTTGCACATCAGCCTATGGCTCAAGTCACGACACTTCCAAACCTCGAGCATTTCGACCCTGACAGTGATCAGTGTCGGTAGGCGCTAGATGGGAGAAATGGATAAGGGCACTGGAAATATATTTTCTAGCTTCAAACATTTCATCTGAAGAATCTGGAACAAGAAAGGTTGTTGTGTCATGCCGTTTAACCTTTTGTCAGTTTGGGCATGCATTGGATTGTGCGAGGCCAAGAAAATCATTAAATTGGGTGAGGCCGTAAGCCAAGATCCAGAATGACGACCTCCGTGGCGTAGTGGTCACCATGCTAATCCACCACCCAGAGGTCCCGGGTTCGATCCCCGATCAGGGCAAGTTGGAAAATGGCCTTTTTCAAACTGTCCTAGGTCTTGGATGTTTATCTATGTATGCACTGTCAAAACTATATCAAAGTACACACAAAAATCTGTCATATAAACCGCCTTTGTCGTTTGCAGTGCAGCAGTCTGCGTGGCAGCACTGCCACGCAGGATTGCAATGGCCATTCTTTGCACGAGAAACGAACCTGAGCGGGAGTCACCAGTCTTCTCTACAATTCTGTGCTCTATCTCGCCGATCAGGCGCTTATCATCAGCACCCGAGCAGCCCATCGTTTCTACCGGACGAAGCAACAATACGGCTCCAAAGCCGCATACTTAGCCCGGTTTCTTTTGGCTGCATCTTCTGCAGCTGCGGCTGCCGAGCCGATAATGCGGCCGAGGTAGTTGGCCGCCACGGTGCTGGCACATGTAAGAGGTCATTGCATATAAGTATTTGTTATAAATTATAGTATCGCCCCTCTATATTAAATTATTTTATAAGAAAATCATTGAATTGGCTATATAAGCGCGCATTAAATTGCGTGAGCAGCCCGGGATTCAAATCCCACTGGAGAGTCAAGAATCAAACAACAACAGTGGTAAGAAAGATTGAGCAATTCATGCATGAACATTCTTATAAAACTAAGAGGACTTTTGCAGACGTAGATATAGCAGACATTCGAGGATTATCACCAACTCGAAACATAGGAAGATGCAAATTGATATTTAAACGGCAAATTAGAAAGACAAATGAAATTTAAACAAGCAAAAACTTAAATAATATGCAAGTTCTTGTGTTTCTATACTATTGGTTTTGATTATTATTTTATTTGCTTAATTTTGCCATAGTTTTCATTTAGTGATGTGGTTTTAGAATATTGAACGAAATGATAAGTAGATAAAATAAATAAATCATTATTCACTTCATTACATATTCTCTTTGAAAATATTAAAGTAAGTGATGAGTGAAAGAAAGTGAAAGTTAAAAGTGCGTGTTTTCAGTGTTAACTTGTATTGTAGAATACAATCATATGAAGTGACCGC
This sequence comes from Acrobasis consociella, assembly GCA_963555685.1. Classification (NCBI taxonomy): domain Eukaryota; kingdom Metazoa; phylum Arthropoda; class Insecta; order Lepidoptera; family Pyralidae; genus Acrobasis; species Acrobasis consociella. The sequence continues at coordinate 11,696,000 of OY743125.1, read as the reverse complement.
TGAGATTGTTGGTTATTTTGAAACAACTTTATAGTAATTCATAACAGGAGTCAAGAATTCGTTAGATATCTTATGACGGCCGATATAAGTAGACTTTTGACAGTGATCCATTTTCTGACAGTGTTGGAAAAGGAAGAAGAATAGGTAAAATATTTTTATACCTTTCGCTCATTAGTGAGCAAGTTACACTGCTCTCGAATGGCTGTTTATGTATTTTTACGCGAACAAGTGACCATGACCCTAAGACGGGTATTCCACCCGAATCTTCTTATTCGTGGGTCCTTACGTACATTTACAACAGACTATTTTCCTCACTTTGGGACCTTTGGAACATCAAGTAAGCTGGTCAAATGGCAGTTAAAATCCCAATTTACTTCGAGCCTTCAAGGTTTAGAATGACTCAATTCAAAAAAAAATAATTAGTCTGCTTTGTCATCAGTCATATTACAAGTTGAATGAAATTCGGAAAAATATATAGTAAAAACACTATTTTTAACTAATATAAGCGTTCCTTTTATTTCAGCTTTCTCAGTTAGAAGATATGAGCAAAGGCAGGAATTACATTAGAGATTGACACTGGCAGTCAAACTCGACCGATTTAGTCTATGAAAGGAAAAAAAAATTTATTATTGGTTGGATTTGGATTTAACTTTAGAAAAAAAAATAAAAAAAAATTTAATGGGGAAGGATATAGGGAGAACGAAAAACTTAGTTGATAAATATCTGAATCTATTAATATTCTTACTCAATTAGGTTGCAGATTTAATTGAATCGTGGGTTATAAGATAACTTAGTTCTAATTGGAACAGACTCCGTTATTGTAAATTCATTTAAAAAAAAATGTAAGGAAGGGATGTAGTGTTCTGTGTCTATAAATAGATACCTATGCTGTCCCACTCACAAGAGGAGCGAAGGTAGAACGTCAGTTGTACGTTATATAAGTACGTTGTGCGGCAGTCGGATCGCTCAGTCTAACAGTAGATGTCGTACAGAGCGGACGTGTCTTGGTGTAAAGGTAAGCCAGTGTCATAGTGATAGTGAATGTGTTAGAGGTACACTACAATAATAATAAGAATTAAAAAAATATATATATATAAATACAATTATGGTCTCATTAAATTTTTTACCTACATTAAATTAAAATAAATTATAATAGCTAAAAAATTAAAATTCTATCATATTTCTTAATCCACGTACATACTAACAATGGACAGGTCAATATTAATAATTGCAATTAATTAAATTTAAATTCTAAAACCATGTTATAAGAGAATGATAATAATAATAAAAATAATGTGTTGTTTTTGTGTTGCACCTATCGTTCTATTTGTTTTGTGTATAGTTTTAGTGTAAACTGTGTATAATATTTATTTAATTTTTTGCAAAAGTAACTCCGTTTCATCGTAATTTAGTGTCTTTAGAAATTCTTTAACATTTTTTTTACATTCATAATATTTTTGCGGGTACATATTTATTTTTTCATTTATTTTATTATATAATTTTGCAGATGAACATTTAAATTGTTTAGACGCAAATTCAGTTCTTGCAGCAGGAACCGAGGCTACAGTCGTATAACGCCGTTTTGTAAGTTTATTTGGATAAAAATGTAAGCTTTTGTGTTTTTTAAGAACGACGTACAGTACATACAACCTCCTAACTGATAACAAATTGCTATCTTTATAAAGAAGTTCAGTAGGATACCTCATTTTCTTAAAATACATCACTTTAATAAGCGATCGTTGAGCACGTTCTATTTCCATAAACTTTGTTTTCTCTGCACCTCCCCAAACTGGAATGCAATACTCTAAGACAGATTGAACCAGGGCCGTATACAGTTCATTGAGAACATGTCTTTCTTTGTTTTTGCTGTTGCTTACACATTTTGGTACTACGTGTCTCAACGTCTTGAATATCCAAGTGAGTTTTCTGATCCTACCGACCAGTTGCTCAATGTGGGGATACCAAGTCAGTTTATGGTCTACAACAACACCAAGATATTTAATTTGCAAGACTTTTTCTATAAATGGACAGTCACAGTCAGTATCGTTTCCATTACCGCAGTTATGTATTTTTATTTTAAGGTCTTGTTTCGGTTGTGTGTTATTATAAATACTGAAGCACATGTATTTCGTTTTGTTAGTATTAAGTGTAAGCAGGTTTTGTTTTAACCAACTTGCAACTTGTGACATTCCCATCTCTGTGTTTTCTTTAACTTTGGCCCAAGTTTTCCCATAGAATACGATTGCCGTATCATCAGCGTACGTAAAGATTTTTGCATTGTTGAGTTTTGTGGCACAAAGTTCATTGATGTAGATCAAGAAAAGTGTAGGACCAAGTACACTTCCCTGCGGGACCCCAAAGCTTAGCTCTGCCTCGTCACTCGTGTGTGTGTCCAGTTTGACTCTTTGATGTCTGTTACAGAGGTAATTTTTAAAAAGATTCAAAGGGGTACCTCTAATGCCGATCTCTTCGAATTTATTTATAAGTAGCGGTATAAAGACAGTATCAAAAGCGTTTTTTAGATCCAGGAAAAAGGACAGACATTTGTTTCCCTTGTCTAGCTGATTAATAACTAACGACGTTAACTCTGTAATCGCGTCTTCTGTAGATTTACCTTGTCTAAATCCAAACTGGTTAGAGGATAGTATGTCGTATTTGTCCAAGTATGTAATCAGTCTTTTATTTATAAGTTTTTCTATAATTTTTGCTACACATGATAGGACAGATATTGGTCTATAATTTCTGACATCTTCTCTGTCCCCACTCTTGAAAACTGGGGTTACAATCGATTGTTTAATGGCAACAGGGAAAGAGCCAGTTCTGAAGCAAAGATTTGCAAGGTGTGTAATAATAGGTATAACGACATTTTTGACTAGTTTTAGGTATGTAGCTGGGATATTATCCCAACCAGGTGCAGTATCTGGTTTTAAACTCATCAAGATACTCTCCACCTCCTCGAAATCTGTTTCCAAAAGAACAAATGAATTGGACTGCGTTGTTTTCGTCTTGAGAAATTGATGTTCTTCGTTACATGATATGTCGGATTTAATTTTATGGGCTAGATTTTTTCCCACATTTATGAAATACTCATTTACTATATTAGCAGATTCTGATGGAGATGAACCTAAATTTAATAATTCTGTGGATGTCTTCTTATTGTCTGTGGTATAGGTTATGTTTTTTATATTTTTCCAAAGCAATTTGTTATTGTGTACTGAGTTTGTAATTTTTTCTCTTTCATATTTTCTCTTTAGTTTTTTTATAAGGTTATTGCAATAATTTCTATATCGTGTATATGTTACTTTTAAGATTTTATTTTCCGGGTTCTTTTTAAATTCTTTTTGTAATTGATTTCGGTTTTTTATGCAGCGCAAAATGCCTTTAGTAATCCATGGCTTTATAATACGTTTGCTTCTGGGTATAGTCGTAATAGTTGTACTGAGATTTATACAGTCGGATAGCGCTTGTATGAGTGAATTTGCGAGTAAGTCTGGATCTTCACAGAATAGTAACTGCGCCAGGTTTTTATCCTGTAGTCTTTTTATCGCAGTTTCATAGTTAATAGAAGTTCTCGTTTTCTTTACAGTGTGATTATATTTTATTTTTGATAAAGACATAAATGTGGTGAGATGGTCAGTAGTAGTCGTGTTTAATATAGCTATTGATGCCAAAATCTTGTTTTTATTAATCCTACTAATCCTACTATCCTACTAATATTATAAATGCGAAAGTGAGTTTGTATATTTGTTTGTTTGTTTGTTTGTTTGTTACCTCTTCACGCTTAAACTACTGAACCGATTTGGATGAAATTTGCTATGGATATAGTTTGAGACCCGGGGAAGGACATAGGGTACTCTTTATCCCGAAATTCCCACGGGGAGCGAAGCCCACGGGCACAGCTAGTTTTTAACATAAAATGGTCAAGGCAGCTGTCCTCTCTTGTGGGGAGGACATGTCCAGGGAGTATACCATGTAATGACAACATGCTGAGGTAATTTACTCTGTTGTTATACTCCTGAGAAGTTTCATGCTCTTTATACCTGATGTTAATATTTATATCTCCTGTAATAATTATATTTTTATTTGAATTTATTGTTTGTAATTTTGAACTTAGTGAATCAATAAAACTATCAGCCTTATTGTTTGATGGAGAGCGATAAATGCACAAAATAATACAATCCAAAACATCTAGTTGTAGACAGGATGCATGTACTAATTTAATTTCTTGAACCTTAACTTTAAGTGAATTTTTTGCGAAAACTACCACTCCATCATTTTGATTTAATTGGCGTTTTGTATAATATGAGTCATAATTTTTTAGTTGTGGTAGCGGTTTATTGACATTTAATCTACACTCTGTTAATACTATAATATCTACATCAAATTTAAAGTCTGAGATTGTGGCAATAAAATCGTCAAAATTGCGATATATACTCCGAATATTTTGCGATACCATAGTGAGGTCATTTTTATTAATTATTATATGTTTTGTGAGTTGTGAGCAATCACATTCAGAAACACGGGCAATCTCTATACTGTCTATTTCTTGTTGATTTTGTAGAGAACTATCCATTTAGGTTGTTAAAGAATAAGCAAATGAGTTCCAGGACTGTATAATATGCGTGTAACGTTACTTTATTTTTTACGATAATTTTGCTACAGGTTTTATGCTTACACATTACGTTCAATTTATTATATAGGTATTTATTCTCAGTACTTGTATTTATTATTATCTTTAATGTCCTATTTAAAATATTCAAGTGTTTTAGTGTAGTAGTGTCTATGTGCAGTTTATGAGCGACGGAGTGTGTATTAAGTAATATATTTTTTAGACAATAAAATATTTTACATATCAGAAATTGCAGACATACAAAAGTACAAACGATAGGTAAAATCATACAACTTAGAAGCAGAAAATTAAGTTCCAGATAGAGACCAGTGGATACGGGGCCAAGTACTAGTCATTTATCTTCAGATAATATCCTTTGAACCTGCTCCTCGCTTCTTATAGTTATTATGGGTGTCTGCTCATTTTTCCTCACGTATACTTTACCATAGGCGGTCCAGCAGAACTAATATGATCTAGACTTGGCTAGGTCCCTAGCCAGGAAGAAAAGGCGGGAGCCCTTTGGTGTTAGGTTTTCTGACAAGAAAATAGGCGTTTCTTCCTTAGTTCTGAAACCCAGATGTTTACAACATAATTTACTCTTTTTTTTGATATTAAATGATTTGGCTTTTCGTAATATTTCAGTCTTCAATAATGTTGAATTAGTTTCTACGACGATTGGCGTGTTTTGCTTTTCAGTGTTCTTGGATCGTACCCTGTAGATATCCTTTATTTCCGACTTACTGATCTTACAGTCAATACTTTGAGAAAGGGTGGTTACCATATTTAGTAGGTCCTCTTTGGTCTCATTGGAGTTTTTAGGTACATTTTTTATCTCAAAGTTAGCCTTTCGGCTTCCCAACTGAAGGTCCTCTATTCTATCTTCCAAGATAGTGATGTATTTTATTTGCTCTTTACTCTGGACTTCTAATTCAATGATTCTATTCTTGTACTCTTCATTCTGAGCTGTCAAAAATGCAACCGAACTCTCAATATTGGTGTTTTATTGGTGTATTGTGTTTAGACTAGATGTTAACTGTACGAACTGACTTTCCTGCCTAGCAGATAGATTTGAAATCATCTTTTTCATCTCTTCCTCTAAATGATAAATCCGGTCAGTGAAAGAGTCATCCATATCACCCCTAGACCTCTTCTTTAATATATAGTTAGGTGGCGAGTTGCATGCGTTTTCTACTAAATTAGTGTTCTCCTTTAATTCAGCGTTTTTTAAAAATGAGTCCATATCGTACTAGGATATCAGAAGTGCGAGGTAGTAGGTAAATAATTACCGCAGTAGTCCGCAGTCTACGTATATAGGGCGGGCGGCGCGACGACGTCACACGCAGGTGGGGCCTTGCTGCTCCAATTGCAAAGCAATGGGGTGGGGCCAGTGGTGTGTTCAAGATGACGTCCTGCGCTTACGCACACCACGCTACGACCGTCGTAGCGGATGGCACGGCGGTAGCTGCACTTAAGGTCGTGGGTGCCGCGTCGGTAGCACCAAGTGAGAACGACGGTGCCGCGACAGTGACTCCACTTGCAATCTCGGGTGGCGCGACGGGGACGCCGCGCGATGTCGATGCGGCCGCGTAACTCATAGGGGCGGCTATATCTTTCGCTAGGTCTTGCGGCCCCCTCGCTTAGGGGGGTTGGTGTGCAGCGGCGAGCTGCAAGTCACCCTGCGCGCCTACGGCGGGGGTTCCTCTGGGAAAGAGGGGCCTCCGGGAACGCGACCCCCGCGCGCTGTGTCCTCGGGGAGTGGCGAGGGTACGGCACTTTAGGCGGTAGGGGGAGTGCGGGAGGGGGAGCAGGCGCGCTCTCGGGCCCCTGTTCTCGTCTCTCGCGGCGGCTATGGCGCGGGGGCGCTTCTTGGAAGGGGTGGTTTCTCTTTCATCTCGGCTTCTTTTTCCGTAGATCCCCTTTGAAGGGGTGTGCTTCCGGCAGTTCGCTGACCCGACCATTGAAGGCCAAATCCAGGGCCGCGCGGTCTTCTTCCGAGGGCAGGATGCCCTGGGCTTCTGCGACGGTCAGACGCAGGTAAAGCGCCATCCAGCGCTGCATGCCGCTTGAAAGGATGTTGCATCCGATGATGCGACTCAGCATGATGCAGTCACGCTCGTACTGGCCTTTCGGAGACAGGCCCGCTCCAGACGACGCCGTGCCCGGTCTCTTCTTAATTGCCTGTGGCGTTACCGGTGTCGCAGGGGATGCGGTAGGTTTGGGGGGTCGCATTGACGTCTCCTCCTGGTCTTCAGTCGTCTCCATCTGGAGCGCAACTTCATCGGAGGGTTGGGAGGGGCGCGGGGGCGCCGCCTCCTGCTCCTTGGGCGTCTCCATTTGGAGCGCAGTTTCGGTGGTGTGGGGGTAGCCCGACGCAGCCCGGCCGGACCGCGGGTCGGTCATTCCCTCTCACCGTTTCCCTGGTGGCACCGGCGCTTTGGTCTCTACGGAGTTTTATTAAATAACGTTCGGTTCTAAACGTGTACGTGGCGCTATCTTGCTCTAATCTTTATTAGAACACTATTGCGTGGGTACACTATTGAATGAGTTACAATATCTATACTATTTACCTCTTCCCCCCGGACCGCCATAGGGTGAAAACGTATCTCTAAACCGCTAGTCATTTTATTAAAAATTAAATTAAAGTAAATTTCATTAATAAATCGTGCACAAAAAATAGGACAGCAGAAATTGTGAAGAGGTGTTCTTATCCTGGTACTACGTCAACAAGCCGACTGGTAAGCCTCCGCTTATTTCTACGCGCCTGGTATCGTGCCTGATTTACTGTCGCACACACCCCCACTCTGCCAACAAGCTGACACACAACTGCAAAAGCGCAAGGACACCATTTTGAATTTCTACAAAGTCACGCCTCCTGTATCGTAGAAAACCCCACTACGTGCGTAAGCGCAGGACGTCATCTTGAACACACCACTGGCCCCACCCCATTGCTTTGCAATTGGAGCAGCAAGGCCCCACCTGCGTGTGACGTCGTCGCGCCGCCCGCCCTATATACGTAGACTGCGGACTACTGCGGTAATTATTTACCTACTACCTCGCACTTCTGATATCCTAGTACGATATGGACTCATTTTTAAAAAACGCTGAATTAAAGGAGAACACTAATTTAGTAGAAAACGCATGCAACTCGCCACCTAACTATATATTAAAGAAGAGGTCTAGGGGTGATATGGATGACTCTTTCACTGACCGGATTTATCATTTAGAGGAAGAGATGAAAAAGATGATTTCAAATCTATCTGCTAGGCAGGAAAGTCAGTTCGTACAGTTAACATCTAGTCTAAACACAATACACCAATAAAACACCAATATTGAGAGTTCGGTTGCATTTTTGACAGCTCAGAATGAAGAGTACAAGAATAGAATCATTGAATTAGAAGTCCAGAGTAAAGAGCAAATAAAATACATCACTATCTTGGAAGATAGAATAGAGGACCTTCAGTTGGGAAGCCGAAAGGCTAACTTTGAGATAAAAAATGTACCTAAAAACTCCAATGAGACCAAAGAGGACCTACTAAATATGGTAACCACCCTTTCTCAAAGTATTGACTGTAAGATCAGTAAGTCGGAAATAAAGGATATCTACAGGGTACGATCCAAGAACACTGAAAAGCAAAACACGCCAATCGTCGTAGAAACTAATTCAACATTATTGAAGACTGAAATATTACGAAAAGCCAAATCATTTAATATCAAAAAAAAGAGTAAATTATGTTGTAAACATCTGGGTTTCAGAACTAAGGAAGAAACGCCTATTTTCTTGTCAGAAAACCTAACACCAAAGGGCTCCCGCCTTTTCTTCCTGGCTAGGGACCTAGCCAAGTCTAGATCATATTAGTTCTGCTGGACCGCCTATGGTAAAGTATACGTGAGGAAAAATGAGCAGACACCCATAATAACTATAAGAAGCGAGGAGCAGGTTCAAAGGATATTATCTGAAGATAAATGACTAGTACTTGGCCCCGTATCCACTGGTCTCTATCTGGAACTTAATTTTCTGCTTCTAAGTTGTATGATTTTACCTATCGTTTGTACTTTTGTATGTCTGCAATTTCTGATATGTAAAATATTTTATTGTCTAAAAAATATATTAATTAATACACACTCCGTCGCTCATAAACTGCACATAGACACTACTACACTAAAACACTTGAATATTTTAAATAGGACATTAAAGATAATAATAAATACAAGTACTGAGAATAAATACCTATATAATAAATTGAACGTAATGTGTAAGCATAAAACCTGTAGCAAAATTATCGTAAAAAATAAAGTAACGTTACACGCATATTATACAGTCCTGGAACTCATTTGCTTATTCTTTAACAACCTAAATGGATAGTTCTCTACAAAATCAACAAGAAATAGACAGTATAGAGATTGCCCGTGTTTCTGAATGTGATTGCTCACAACTCACAAAACATATAATAATTAATAAAAATGACCTCACTATGGTATCGCAAAATATTCGGAGTATATATCGCAATTTTGACGATTTTATTGCCACAATCTCAGACTTTAAATTTGATGTAGATATTATAGTATTAACAGAGTGTAGATTAAATGTCAATAAACCGCTACCACAACTAAAAAATTATGACTCATATTATACAAAACGCCAATTAAATCAAAATGATGGAGTGGTAGTTTTCGCAAAAAATTCACTTAAAGTTAAGGTTCAAGAAATTAAATTAGTACATGCATCCTGTCTACAACTAGATGTTTTGGATTGTATTATTTTGTGCATTTATCGCTCTCCATCAAACAATAAGGCTGATAGTTTTATTGATTCACTAAGTTCAAAATTACAAACAATAAATTCAAATAAAAATATAATTATTACAGGAGATATAAATATTAACATCAGGTATAAAGAGCATGAAACTTCTCAGGAGTATAACAACAGAGTAAATTACCTCAGCATGTTGTCATTACATGGTATACTCCCTGGACATGTCCTCCCCACAAGAGAGGACAGCTGCCTTGACCATTTTATGTTAAAAACTAGCTGTGCCCGTGGGCTTCGCTCCCCGTGGGAATTTCGGGATAAAGAGTACCCTATGTCCTTCCCCGGGTCTCAAACTATATCCATAGCAAATTTCATCCAAATCGGTTCAGTAGTTTAAGCGTGAAGAGGTAACAAACAAACAAACAAACAAACAAATATACAAACTCACTTTCGCATTTATAATATTAGTAGGATTAGTAGGATTAATAAAAACAAGATTTTGGCATCAATAGCTATATTAAACACGACTACTACTGACCATCTCACCACATTTATGTCTTTATCAAAAATAAAATATAATCACACTGTAAAGAAAACGAGAACTTCTATTAACTATGAAACTGCGATAAAAAGACTACAGGATAAAAACCTGGCGCAGTTACTATTCTGTGAAGATCCAGACTTACTCGCAAATTCACTCATACAAGCGCTATCCGACTGTATAAATCTCAGTACAACTATTACGACTATACCCAGAAGCAAACGTATTATAAAGCCATGGATTACTAAAGGCATTTTGCGCTGCATAAAAAACCGAAATCAATTACAAAAAGAATTTAAAAAGAACCCGGAAAATAAAATCTTAAAAGTAACATATACACGATATAGAAATTATTGCAATAACCTTATAAAAAAACTAAAGAGAAAATATGAAAGAGAAAAAATTACAAACTCAGTACACAATAACAAATTGCTTTGGAAAAATATAAAAAACATAACCTATACCACAGACAATAAGAAGACATCCACAGAATTATTAAATTTAGGTTCATCTCCATCAGAATCTGCTAATATAGTAAATGAGTATTTCATAAATGTGGGAAAAAATCTAGCCCATAAAATTAAATCCGACATATCATGTAACGAAGAACATCAATTTCTCAAGACGAAAACAACGCAGTCCAATTCATTTGTTCTTTTGGAAACAGATTTCGAGGAGGTGGAGAGTATCTTGATGAGTTTAAAACCAGATACTGCACCTGGTTGGGATAATATCCCAGCTACATACCTAAAACTAGTCAAAAATGTCGTTATACCTATTATTACACACCTTGCAAATCTTTGCTTCAGAACTGGCTCTTTCCCTGTTGCCATTAAACAATCGATTGTAACCCCAGTTTTCAAGAGTGGGGACAGAGAAGATGTCAGAAATTATAGACCAATATCTGTCCTATCATGTGTAGCAAAAATTATAGAAAAACTTATAAATAAAAGACTGATTACATACTTGGACAAATACGACATACTATCCTCTAACCAGTTTGGATTTAGACAAGGTAAATCTACAGAAGACGCGATTACAGAGTTAACGTCGTTAGTTATTAATCAGCTAGACAAGGGAAACAAATGTCTGTCCTTTTTCCTGGATCTAAAAAACGCTTTTGATACTGTCTTTATACCGTAGCGGATGGCACGGCGGTAGGGTCGCAGCAAACAAAGCCGTAGCAGGCCAAACCAAGAACGCCACCAAATCATCCCGCTACCCGCCGATAGTAGTGGAGCGGCTACCCAACTGGCAGCACCATTTTAAAGAATTGGCGTATGAATTGGGACACCCCCTTCTGCCCGCACCTACGGAACGGGCTTTCGGTTCACCCCAAGGGACAATAAGGAATACCGCACCCTCCAAAGATACTTTTCGGAGGTGGAACGCCAGGACAAATCCGTGTCCTGGTTTTCTTATTCGCTGCCAGCGGAGCGGCATTTTAAAGTCGCCATTCGCGGCTAACTTAGTTTAATTCAAATATATCTTTATTATCATAGGATATTTATAATATCTCTTAATAATCGTCATTATTTTGTTGCACAATTGTTGACGTCAAATGGTTACTTACAGCTAAGTTAACTACCGCTTCCAAAGCGCTAGTGCAAAAGAAGCGGTAACAAACTGTACTGCAGCATTTTCTCCAAGGACGTCAAGGACAAATAAATTAATACTTAAAGTTAATGTGGACAGAGAATACATTGTTTGTTATGTCATATCATAGGTTAAATTTAATTTTTAGAATGTCAAAATTTAAAAATAATGTCTAGTTGTAGATTCAGTTTGTACAAAATGTACCAAATTATGACATTTGCGACTACCTATAATACAAACTTTTAGAGGGACCCGCGTCAAGCTCAAGCCAGACTTTTTTCTCTTTAAGGTAGTCATCGGTCCTATAATAAGCCTTCTCATAAAGTATTTTCTTTACATAAGTTTTGATTTTTTTTTCTGGCATAACAAGGACCGATTTTGGCAATTTATTATAAAAAAGTATACAGTGCCCCATAAATGTCTTATTAATTGTTTTAAGCCTATAAAACGGGGCAACTAAGTCATTCCTATTACGTAAGTTTCTATCGGTCAAATCGCTTACTTTATTGTATGAGGAAATATTTTTCCTTACATACATTATGTTTTCAAATATATACTGAGATGCTAAAGTAAGTATATCTATTTTCTTGAATAATTCTCTGAGTGAGTCTCTAGATCCTCACCCGTAAATAGCACGAATTGTCCGTTTTTGTAAAATGAAAATAGTCTGAATATCGGCTGCATTCCCCCACAGGAGTATGCCGTAAGACATTGCACTATGAAAGTAACTAAAGAACACTAGTCTGGCAGTTGCTACATCAATCAATTGTCTTATTCTCCTAACAGCATAAGCCGCAGAACTAAGCCTATTTGAAAGTTTAGTTATATGAGCACCCCATTGAAGTTTCGAGTCTATTGTAATTCCTAAGAAGATAGTACTTTCAACAAGATCGAGTTTTTTACCATCTATCATTATGTCAACGCAGCCCTGTCTCACATTGGGAAGAGAAAATCGAATGCATTAAGTCTCTTTCGCATTTAACATGAGGTTATTGGCAGAAAACCAATCAGAAATGGAAGACAAGGTGCTGTTCACCGCGCTAGCGTTTATGCTATGTCGATCTAGTTTGAATATTAGCCAGGTGTCATCAGCAAACAGCACAAGCCAGCCTGCTTCTCGACCATGTAAGGCAAGTCATTGACAAAAACCAAGAAAAGGAAAGGTCTAAGAATTGAACCTTGCGGTACGCCTATCTTTACATTAGATCAGTGCAATTTTATGCCATTTAAATCAACAGTCTGATGCCTATCTGTTAAATAAGATTCGATAAGTTTGATTGAATTATCATCAAAACCGTATAGACGAAATTTAAGCAAAAGTGTCGGATGATCTACGCAATCAAATGCTTTGAAGAGATCACAAAATGATCCAATTCCATCATTTTTGTTCTCCCATGCGTCGTGTATATGAGTAACGAGTGTCACTCCTGCAGCGGTGGTCGATTTCCCGCCAGTAAAGCCGAATTGTTGGCTATGGAAAAGGTTGTAGGTCTTAAAGTGAAGCAGCATTTGATTGAGCATTATCTTTTCAAACACCTTACTCAAAACTGGCAGGATTTATATAGGTCTGAAGTTGCCAGGATGTGTTTGTTCTCTTTTTTAAATAAGGGGATTAGTTTACTACATTTCTTTAGGTTAGGAAATATGCCTTCATCAATACATTCGTTAAATATAAAAGCTAACTCAGCAGCTATGATATATATGATATGGCTTACTACAGCAACTGACATGCTCCAATGATCTTCAGTTTTTTTAAATGTAGCTGTTTATATGCATCTATTATATCTTTGGGGCCAATATGCTTCAATTTAAATTTAGAATCACAAGGCCTAACATTATTCTTATGCAAGGCTTCAGCACGCTGGGGGCTAGAATTGACATTAGAAGTAAGTTCTAAAGGAATGTTAGTTAAGAAATCATCAAAAATATTTACTATTTCTTCAGTTTTAGTAATAATCTTACCACTAGATTTGATTTGACAGATATTTTCTTTGACTTTATTTTTACCCGTTTCTTTATTTATAACATTCCAAGTTTCTTTTATTTTGTTAGGAGCATTATTTATTTTTCTACTTATACAATTTGCCTTGGCTTGTCTACAAACTTTTTTAAAATATTTTGGAATAATTTTTAACATATTCTACAAAGGAAGGATTAAAATAATATTGGTTTTGGGAATATAAGCTTGTTCCTACTTATGTAGATGCCGGTAGAAGCCCACTCACTAAACTGTAATTTTCTATGCACTACAACTTGTTTTTGTTTCAAAGTTACAATACAATACAATACAAATACTCTATATTGCACCATAAACAAAAGGAAATACAAAACAAAAAAAAAATTAAGGCAGAATTATGATACAAAGGCGGATTTATCGCATAGCAATCTCTTCCAGTCAACCTTTGAGTAGTGGGAGAATACTGTAAATAGAATAAAAAATAGTACCTGCCATAATATATATATATATATATATATATTTATAATATATTTATAATATATATATACATATATACATACATACTATCACGTCTTTATCCCTAATGGGGCAGACAGAGCATTTTGGGTCTTGCGGTTCTATGCAAAGCCCAGGGCCGCAAGACCCAAAAGCCACTTTTAGCGTCATGGTGGGCGAGAAGATGGAAAAGCAATCAATACAGTGATGGGTTGCTAGCCGCATTGCCTGTTAACATGATTTGCATTTTTGCCCATTCCCTCGATCGGCTTTTACGATCTGCGTGGGAAGAGAAGCAGCTGGTACATTCTATGTTTTTTTTTCTCCCAGACCAGCAAGGGAGTATATATATATATTAGATAGTATAATGGAATTAAACTAACAGTAAGGCGATTAACACAATGCACCGCGCCCCGCTGCGTAGTGCGGGGCCACCATACGCGCGTAGACGCGGTGTCAGTGTGTTGGACTGTTTGTATTTTCTATACAAACGGAGATACTTACAAGCAACGCATTTACGTGCTACGCTGCATAGTGCGGGGAAATATGAAAATCGCTTATCCCTTCGAATGTCGGCATAGCAGACACAATAGTAAAACAATACATCAGACGCCCGCTCCGGGCGTCCGACAGTTAAAGGGTTAAAAGAACAAAAAAAAATGACATGTCCATACTAAAGTTTGCATTCGCCCGGGCAATTAGTATGGGAATGTCAATTTTTTAAAGTTTCTTGACTTTTATTTTAATTTCATTATGCTATAGTGATCTACAATAGCCCGTGATTTGATTTATATCCTTTCCACTGGTTTATCATATTGTGTTGAATGTAGGTATACATAATTTTTAAGTGGTGAATTTAAAAAAGGTGGTGTTGTGAGTTTATCTGAGGGTCTGTCTGTGGCATCGTAGCCTAAATGAAGGGGCCAATTATAAAGCGGTTTCTTTTTTTTCACTTCACTTGATCGAGATGATTCTAGAAATCAGTTCAAGGGTTACACGAGTGAACGCTTGAAAGTCGGGTTCCTTTTTAATTTGCCTGGCAAATAAACTTATAACTTGCAGAGCCTTTGAACACTTTTTCCCTTTCTATCGTATTCGCAAACACCGAGTCAGCGTCAAACATCTCCATCTGGACTCTGATTGGATGTTTTGTATATTATAATGTACTCGTATTTGTTATAAAATATAGCATCGTTAATATCCCATAAAATGATGATGAACACAAGTCTCGAACTTACTTTGGGGCCTAGCTCAATCTGTGTGATTTACCCGTATATATTTATTTATTAATGATAGTGCCGTGTGGTTTCCGGCAGAGTAGAATGAGGCCACTCCAAGTCCTCCCGTAGATGTCGTAGAAGGCGACTTAGGAAATACAAGCTAAACAAAGAATAAACATCAATGAGACCGCTCCAACCCGTCTGGCCAGCGTGGAGAGTGTAGGCCCAATCCTCTAGCCGCTCTGGCCAAGTATGGCTCTTGTAGTACAGAGAGGGTCGTGCTCCTGCAGTGGAGACAAAATGACCTGATGATGATTAATGATCCTTGTCCGAGGTCTCCATTGTCGAAAACAATACTGATAACTATACTTACTTATTCAATTATAATAAACCACCCACTAACAATTTTCACTTCACTTCTTAAAGTGACTTTTATGTCCAAGGGCCTAGAATCTCATCTGCCTTTACAAATTAAAAATGTCCAATGAAAATGCCTTGACTATAAAAGTTTTATTAATACCATCTATCAAAGGGAAAACAATGGACAAGTCACTGACTGCGTAAGTCATTCAAAGTCAGATTTTATCACTCCACTATTATAATTCAATGCTCCAATTTGATACTTAAGTGAATAAACTGTTTAATAAGACGTTAATGCCTTTAATATAATACAGCCTTTTATTTTATACAACAGATATCTTGAATGGAGTTTAGTCTTTCTTCATATCTACTAGTCTTTTATAAGGTCTAACAAAATATACTGAAACTATTTCATGGGTGAATTCAGTCCGTGACAGTGAAGCACTTTCCCTAAAGAACATATGTCGAAATATGTATAATAAGTAATTTTTGGTTTTCCATACAAACTTGGGTCAGCTGATCGGTCAACTTTTATGGGAGGCCAAAAAATATTTTTCATACTTCGATATATTATATTTCTTGGGGAAAGTTGTTCAGTACCACGGACTGAATTCAGCCGTAAAATAGTTTCAGTATTCCTATATTTTGTTACACCTTACCTATATATTTATGTATAAGTTAGTATTGCCAGCCTTAAGTCCGCCATTATTCCATTTCTTTTGTTCTAAATATATTATTATTATATTTACGAAGAGTTATCATTTAATTTCACACGTAGTGATTATGAATCACTTTATCTTGATATCTATTCTTTTGACTCGATTTCACCAAACAAGAATAAATTTTATTCCAGAGAATTACGGCATCTATTCCCAGGTTTAACTATTTTTACGTTTCACCATAGACTTATACTAGGATTATACGGCTATTCTCGAGTAAATCACTACTCCGCCAATTTCCATGGAGTATTGAGCTTATACCATGGATAAGATTTCAATATGGCGGCCCGAGTGTAACAGCTGACTTTTTGACAGTTATTTACCGAGGCAAACAAGATGGATACAAGAAAGAAACAATGACGACTATGATGATATAAATTTTAAAATTTGTCAATATTTTTAAAATATTGACATATAACCCTACCTAAAAGAAAAATACGCAGTAAACATAATATGAGAGAAACGGATGATTTATTTTAGGTGGTTTATCACAGTCACAGAATAACTATGCGAGAGTAAATTTACTCTCGTGTCGAGTGGTGAAAAGTAAACGAAGTAATCCCAGACTAAATTCTAGGTATAAAGTTATACCAAGGATAGTTATTCTGGAATAAAGTCCTAATTGGTGAAATCGACCCTTAGTCTTTCTTCGTATCTACAGGATCTTTTGCAGTAGAGTCGGATTCAGAAATCATTTATAACAATGAACCCTTATAGTTTGGCCATGTCTGTCTGTCTGTCTGCCCGTACGCGGTTTTATTTAGAGACTATAAGTACTAAAAAGCTTGGATTTGTAGCTTTCATACTTATATAGTGGGAACTTTTTTTTCCTCGACTAACATCATGTAGTATATCGTTACATAGGTAGGTCTTTCAAGAATATAATGAACTAAACTTGTGAATAACAATTCTCGATTTGGGATCGGTTTCTGAAATATTTAGTTTAATAGTGCAAATTTTGTCCCCCCTCTATTTCCTAAATGTTAATATATTATGGACATGTAAAAAAAAATCACAGCAAAAGCACATCTAACGTAGTTTTAAGGAAAACTATCAGAGCTAAGTAGAGTTTACAAATTAAAAAGTTACAGGCGACCAAGTTATAAAATGTATGCGCAAAAGGAAAATTTCTAATAACTTGATACTGAAAAGGCCTCTAAAATTTCAAACTATATTACTTTATTCAAGTTCCACCTTGTACAAGTCCAAAAACGGGGTTTAATTTGTGAGTTACTTCAGTAGAATTTCAACTGCAAATTGTAAGACACTATCCATTATGTTCAAGCAAATTAGTGCTTCTAAATGTCTTAGCTGTCCCGTCGACAAGCAATTTACATCCAAATGTATAACACCTGACGAGAATGGGTGTAACTTTTTTTGACATTACTTTGCTTATTATCTCTGCTGTGTAAGTATCATGGTTCTGTTTAAATTCATTTATTTTTAACCGACTTTTAAAAAGGAGGAGGTTATTAATTCGCGATCTTTTTTTACATGTTTACTAATTATTTGAAGACGCCTAGGCTGATTTAGAAAATTCTTTTTTGTTTGAAGAGGTATACTTGTCAGGTGGCCATATAGAAATTTTAACAAAATCGGTTGTGTAATTTGCGCAAAGTAACACATGTATCTAATAACTGTAAAAAATAATTTATTACAAATCAATAAACTAAATAAATATTGGTCGTCATCGTCAGATCTTTTTAGTTCACACTCTTAGTAGCCTCCACTGCAAGGAGCACGACCCTCTCTGTACTACTATAGAGCCATACTTGGCCAAAGCAGCTAAAGGATTTGGCCTACACTCTCCTCACTGGTCAGGCAGATTAAAGAGGTCTCATTGATATTTATAAGCTTTGATTAGCTTGAATTTCCTATTGACAAAACAAGACAAAACTTGGAGTGGTCCTATTCTACTCTGCCGGAAACCACACGGCGATAATACATAATATAAGTTAATTTTTTTCAATTCTTACTCCATTACTATGTCTCCAACGCCTCTATATTTTTTTTCGGAAATATATTTTACGTACAGACACACTTTTTTACCGTTTTATTATACCTATATGTAAAGATACCAAAATGACGATGCTCATAAACTAAAGTCCACGCTGACGAAGTCTCGGGCAGCAGCTAGTACATAATATAAGTTAAAGACAGAACTACTTTCTACTGATGAATTAACAATTGGACTGCTCTTCGCATCGTTATCAATTTTGACAATATTGACAACCTGCACTGAGCACTCAAACGGGTGAAGGCTCAAAGTGTCCACAAGTGTCCTCCTTTTTTTTTTTTTTTTGACGCGGAGAAAATCCCTTCGGATACCTTACCGGTTACGGGACACCGGTAAGGTTATGTGGTGTTACCACTAAAAAAATTGGTTGCCTGTAAAGTCGGTATACGGGCGAAAGTTTTACGTGACAACGACTTTTTATGTCTGTCTCTCTCGCTCTTAGGCGGGCTAACCATGCCCGAGTGGAAGGGACGCGTATCTCTCACTCGCTCTCATTGTGAGCGCATAACGTGAGCGGAGCGTAACGCAGTTTCTTGAAGTGTCACCCGGCAAACCAATTTATAAGACGTTGTCACGTCAAAACTCCGCGGTGTCACCTCTCAGCCGCTATCGGCCGGGACCGTGTGCTTCTTCATGCTCCACAGCCCCGGCGCGGCCGGCCGCTACTTAAGCGGCCCCGGATCGCCAACGGCCTCACGGCACCCTCTGCTGAATCAGAGGGGCCGGAGTAACCGCCGCCTTGGCCTCTTGGCCCAAGGACAGACGCGCTGACACGCACACGCGCCTGCCTTCCACTCCGGAGGGCTGTCCGTTGGACGATGGAATCCCGTTTCCACCGTCCAACCAGCCCTCATAATTTGGGGCCTGCGGAAGCAGGCCCTGCCCCAGTCCACCTGACGGCGACCGGGGCCCACACAGCCGGCCGCAGGGGATAGGGAGAGCGGCAACGTAACACCGACACTCCTCCTCCCCTGCGGCCCCACCGATGCCGTGCCAAGCGCCACGGCCGCGCTTGGTCGCGGAGGATAGGGCGAGCGGCAACGACACACCGACATACCTCTTCCCCCGCGACCCCTACCACGGCTGTGATGGTAGGGGGGTCATCGTCACCCCCCTTCCCCCACAGCCAGGCCATTCCCTCCAGGAATGGCCTCCGCCGGGCCCGGGGTGGCCTAAGCCTCAACCCGGGCAATGGGTTCCTCTTAGCTTCCCTGCGGCCGAGGCAACCGCAGGTACTGAGCCCCCCTATCGCGACAAGATGGGAACCACATCGGGGGGGCCACAAGTGTCCTCCTAGTTTGACACGTATAACCCTTGTCAATACGGAACCTCGTATTTAGTATAACTCCTTATTAAATGGTCCTTCCTTATGAATACAACTGTCGATGGCTGTCCCTTTAATAACATTCTATCGATGTTATGGGACTGCTTTGTTTAATTAAAACTATAGCACAGAATAAGTACTAGTTGTCACGTACAGAAGTCTTACTCAGAAAAAAATACCTAGACGCTTGATCCAATGGTTGACCGGGAGAGAATGCCATATGGCATTAGGTCCGTCACTTGTACGTTTCTTTACTGTGCAATAAAGTTTAAATAAATAAAGAAATTCAAAGAAATATCTACTCAATGTGGTTAACGATATGGTTTAATTTAGCTCCCGTCTGGACTCAGCACCTGTTCGTTTAGATACCTAGAAGTCCATTGCAAGCTAATTTCATTCTTATTACTCTGGATAAAAGATTCATGTCACTTAATATCCCACTCTGAAGTGGTCGCCGCGTGCATAGTAATAATGTAGGTATAATTTCGATACCTAAATGATGAGTGACACAGGCCTGGGCTCTGTGAGCTGTAGACCTTGCGAGTCACCCCAACCCGTTAAAGTTAATTGGGATAAAAAAGTTGTTAAAAGCTAATATGGGTAACAAAAAAGATTTTCGGAAAATTTATGACATTTTTCGAAAATATTAATCGACAAATATCGTATGAGATACAACAGCCTGGTGATGGAATCAGATAGAAAAAACAGACAGACGGACAGCGCAGTTTTAGTAATAGGGTCTCATTTTTACCTTTTGGGTACGGAACTCTAAAAATCAAAAGGCGGTGCTGCTACGGTGGTGTTGTGTGTAGGTTGGCAGCGTAGCCAAAAGCCTGGCAGCATTGCCACGTTGTATGGCAATGCTGATTTTTTGAGCTGATAATTACTAGCCCTTTGCTCACGGGATACCTCGAATAGACATCACATTTATACATAGTTTAAACCATAGACCTAAAAAAGTTTAAAACTTTAACCGTCTTATTATAAAAATAGGACTTACTTTGTTACTAGGTTACTACCATTATCCACCAAAATCAAGTCGACATTGACAGATGAGTTGGTTTCACTTTACTAAATGTCAAGTTGGTTGGGACGGATAATGGTTTAAACCTAGTAACAAAGTTAGTTCTGTTATTGTAATAAGACTGTATATCTATGGATAAAACTAAGATATTTTAAAATCATAACCGTTTATTCGCTCTAGTGCTACGTTCAGCCTTCTCCATTGAATGCTCGCAGCGTTGGCAGCCTGGAGTGTTACATCTAGCACTCTCCAAATCTTGGATCCCTTCCAAAAACCTTTAGGAAAATATACACACATTGACTAATAGACTAGCCGAAGCCCGCGTTATGAAAATGCTCGTCAATATTATATTTCCTATAGTTAAGCTGGACCATTATGGTTCTGCATCAGGTGTTCCCTTTTTTAAAAATCATTTATACCCTACAAGCTGTGCCTGTGGGCTTTGCTCCCAGTGGGAATTTCGGGATAAAAACTATCATATGTCCTTTCCTGGGTATCAAACTATATCCATATCAAATTTCATCTAAATAGGCTTAGTGGTTGAAGCAAACTCACAAACTCATTTTCGCATTTATAATATTAGTAGGATAAGTAGGATAGTAGGATAGGATCCTATATGTTGCCCAAGCTTAACAGCCATATAACAGAAAAAGTTTCATTCAAATTCGTCTAATAGGTATTTCCTAGACTAACAGACTTTTTTTTAAATTCTTACTCTGTTACTATGTCTCCTTTCGCCCCAAATGTTTGTTGCCCCATTTTTTTGTAAATATGGTAACCCTAAAATCATAGCAATCTATCATATCTTTATCTTTAACTGTATGTCTACTAGACAGAACATAGGGCTGTAAGAGCCAAAGAGTGAGTGTGAAAGTGGGAAAAGGAAGTATATAAGTGATGAGTTGTGAAGCAGCGTCGCCTGTTAACATGATTTTCGCCCGTCTATGTACAGCTTTTATTTCAAAAGTTTGCTAAACCTATTTTAGTTCAAATTGTTCTCTTTTAACCGACTTCCAAAATGGTGGTTATCTATTCGTCGCTTTCTTTTTATATATTTTTACCGATTATTCGAAGACGATTGGTTGCCTGATGTGGAAAATCCTTTTGTTTGTATGAAATTAACATTGTAGCATTCAAGGCATAGTTGTAAGTTCCCATAGAAATGTTATTAAAATCGACTGTGTAGTTTCGGGGTGAAGTCGGTTTTTAGTTTTGAAAAAAAGAAACTTTTATCTGCTTTTCTTACTATTCAAGTTATTTAGTTCTCGTTTTTTCTTAACACAGAAAGAATCAGGAAAACCTGACACGTATTATCCCGAATTACCTCCATTAAAGCAAGAAGAGCTAAAAAAATGTTATATAAACTAAATGGCGCATTTCAGGTGCCAAATTATATAAGTTGTAGAACGAAGGGTTTACTTAAAAAGTAAAAGAGAGAATCAAAACAGAGACGGGTTGCTAGCTATATATAAGGTCTCTAACATAATAAACTGAAACTTGTATAATTATGAAAGTGCGCGGTAAGAAAAACAGCTGGTACATTCTAAGTTTTTTCTTTTATTTAAGACTACCACTGAAGGAATCAAGAATACATGACGCGTATTACACTGAATTACTTCTATTAAAGTAAGAAGAGCTAACAAACTCGATTCAAACACACATCAAAGTGGACGCGAGATGAGACTTGGCAAATAAAACTCAGTGAGCAAATACACGTGTGGAGAGATGAGTTCACACGCCCTTGAGAGCGTCACAGAGACCCGACTGTGACCGAAGGAGGGTTATGTTTTCGAGTGCAGTGTGAAGTGTTCGAGATTGGTTTTAAGGGGTACGCTTTTACTGTAGTACTTATGTACGTGTTTCAACTCGTCAATGAAAAAGTAATTTAGACTTTTTTTTTAAAGAATTATTTCTTCGACGAACGATTTTGTAATTAAACATACATACATACATACTATCACGTCTTTATCCCTAATGGGGCAGACAGAGCATTTTGGGCCTTGCGACTCTATGCAGAGCCCAGGGCCGCAAGACCCAAAAGCCACTTTTAGCGTCATGGTGGGCGAGAAGATGGAAAAGCAATCAATACAGTGATGGGTTGCTAGCCGCATCGCCTGTTAACATGATTCGCATTTTTGCCCATTCCCTTGATCGGCTTTTACGATCTGCGCGGGAAGAGAAGCAGCTGGTACATTCTAAGTTTTTTCTTTCTCCCAGACCAGCATGGGTATTTAAAAAATTGTAAATTGTAATAAAAAAATGCCATAATCTAGAATTTTACTGGTTTTCTGGTAAAAAGATTTTTGAGTTAGTTTTTTGCAAGGTCAGTAGGTAGAAACAGCTAATATTGAATATATATTTTATACACGGCTGAATTCGAATTATTTTCAAGTTTGACACTATATGACCTTTAATTTAAGGCGCCATTTTGAATTTATTTTCACTTCATTAAGCCTATCCGAGGACATTTAAAACATCCAACGATACTATATATGTCAAGTTATCATGGAAAATAATGGATGGATACGGAACAAATGGGCATACATTATTATTTTCAAAGTAGCGAAACACATAACCGTTCTTTGCCTGCGCCGTAGTCGGGTAAAAAATAATAAGATGAACCTTGCAAATCTATGCGCAGTTCATATTAACAGACAGAATATAAAGCCCTACTAATGAGCGCAATAAAAGTCGGTAGGCAGCCGCGCAGAATGCAAAAAATGCATCTCACGACTTTCTAGGTCATATCCCCCCTCTACAGGCTATAAAAGGGGGCAAAAGGGGTGTCTTTTATCTCTCCTTACCTCTTTAAATAAATAACGACCTGCAGCCGAGTTTTGTTCGATTTTCAAATTATGCTCCGTGATTGGTCGCTTTCCAAGGCAGTGTGGCTAATTTGGACCGGGAATGGATATTCAGAAATGGAATTTATGCCTTTTGGGCGATATTGTCCGCGTTTGCAGAATTGGTAGGGTTACTAAGCCGCCCAATGTTGTACAGGGTTGCGTCTCGACCCAGGGGTGAACATTTCAATTATGAATAAAAATAAATATATGAGGTGTCACAAAACATACTAAAACTATTTTAAGAGTGAATTCAGTACATGATGCTGAACAGATTTCTCCACGGAACACGTATCGAAACATGAAAAGTAATGTTACGCCTCCTATACAAGTTGACCGATCAGCCGATTCGAGCGTGTATGGAAAGCCAAAAACTTTTTTTCAATTTTTTTATCTTTTTTTGGGGAAAATGGTCTCCATAACGGACTGTATTCGCCCTTAAAATAGTTTCAGTATATTTTGTTAAACCTCTTATATCAACCTACAAATTCATAATATTATAAATGACCTTTCAGATTTATTTCGTTAGTTCGTCTAGTTTTAAAGAGTTTTCGCTAAAGTAGCTACTTATAATCATCATCAATACATATAATAAAATCGTAACCGATCGCTGTCTGTACATGGAAGATAAATGAGTAACAATATTTTTTGGAGCTTTTACCAACGCAATAGAACACAAAACAATGATTTTTAGAATTTTTGTCTGTTTGTCGGTTTGTCTGTTTGTCTGTTTGTCTGTGCGTTTGTGCACGCTAATCTGAGAAACGGCTGAACTGATTCGTTTGCGGTTTTCACTGAAATATTGTGATAAGCTTCACTTAAAATTTAGTGGTTGTTTCATTGAAATCCGTTGATAAATAAAAAAGTTATATCAATTTAAAGAATCACGTCAAAGATTTTTGTTCGAAAATTTGCTATGAAATAAACTGTACGGTAGCATTGGCTAAAACTTTTGTTAATTTTATATACGGTTTTTATAAAATAATAAAGTTAATAACCGGCCAAGTGATAGTCGAACTCGCGCACAAAGGGTTCCGTCCCATTATCTATAAATAAGTGGCCAAGTGCGAGTCAGACTCGCCCATGAAGGGTTCCGTAGTAGCAAATAACATAATATAAAAGTATTATAGATGTTTTTTTTTTTTGAGTTTTTATATTTGAGTTGATTAAATGAAAGGTAAATTGCCGTTTATGATTTATGACGTATTAAAAAAAAACTACTTACTAGATATCGTTCAAACCAATTTTCGCTGGTAGTTTTTATGGTAATGAACATCATGTATTTTTTTTAGTTTTATAATTCCCTTATTTTAGAAGTTACGGGGGGGGGGGGACACACTTTTTTCCACTTTGGAAGTGTCTCCCGCGCAAAGTATTCGGTTTAGAAAAAAATGATATTAGAAACCTCAATATCATTTTTGAAGACCTATCCATAGATACCCCACACGTATGGGTTTGATGAAAAATAAATTTTTGAGTTTCAGTTCTAAGTATGGGGAACCCCCAAAATTTATTGTTTTTTTTCTATTTTTGTGTCAAAACCTTAATGCGGTTCACATAATACATCTACTTACCAAGTTTCAACAGTAAAGGTCTAATAGTTTCTGAAAAAAGTGGCTGTGACATACGGACGGACAGACAGACAGACAGATATGACGAATCTATAAGGGTTCCGTTTTTGCCATTTGGCTACGGAACCCTAAAAATCGAGTTTGTTGTACGGAAGCCTCAATTAAATATTTATTTTACTCTATTTTTAGTTATTATATCGGCAAGAGAAATACATCATCCTTGAAAATTTCAACTGTCTGGCTATCACGGTTCATGAGATACAGCTTGGTGACAGACGGACGGAAGGACGGACAGCGGAGTCTTAGTAACAAGGTCCCGATTTTAGCCTTCGGGTACGGAATACGGAACCAAAAAAAATTTACTATTTTGATGTTTTCGGAGTTTTTTTATTAGTTTTTTTTGGTCACCAATAAATGGCGCTGATAAAAATACACAGAGCCTAGGGCCGCAAGACCAAACGGCGATTCTTAGCATGATTGTGGGCGCGAAAATGGAAAAAGGAATCAAAATAGGAAGTACTTAATAGGTTAGGTTAGGCACAGGGGATGTCCTCTGACTAAAGCATAGGGTGCTGTGAGCGAGTCATGGACCGCCATAGTGGTAGCCGCGCCGGGGCTTTTAGCCCTTACCTCGGAGTTTTTAGTGGTAAACGCCACATAACCTTACCGGTCTCCCGTTACTGGCAAGGTGTCTGAACCGAAGGGATTTTTCCCGCGTAAAATCCTCCATAAATCTGCCTCCATGACGTGGGCCAGTCGGGCGATGGGAACGGGATTCCGTCGCGCCACAAATACGGTCCTCTAGGTTGAAAGGAGCATTTGTATCAACACGCGTCTTTACCCTAGCGGATAAAATTGAAGTCCGATGTACCAGGCCACTCAGACTCCTCTCGATAACTGAGAGAGTACCTCAAGTGAGCTCAGCCAAAGCCGCTGATAAGCAGTCGCCGTACCAGGTCTTTGGAGCAAGATTAGCACACTGACTTGGCAAAAGCGGTAACGCCGTTATCACCATGAGATTTTTTGTGGGTGAAAACCTTAACCGTCCGATTTCCTGTGGCCAAAAGGCACCTTTTCCTCACGTAAGAAGAAAGGTTAGGGAAAAAATGTTAGGTTAAAATTTAAGTTAGGCACTGCAATAAAAATGTGTGGAACACACATACCAAGACTACTCAGTATTGTGACCTCCTTCCTTGAGGAACGAAAGATAGGTAATGGTCATTTTCCAGTTCGTTTGAACTGAAAGTATGCCCCAAATAACCTCCAAACAGCCGAATAGGACGCCCTACCCGAGAAGCTCTTCAAACGGAGGTTATTAGTGAACACTAAGCAGACATTGATCTCAGAGAACACTAACTTCCTGCCATCCTTGAAGCTCTACTGGTAAAATGTGCCGAGATACTGGCACGTAAAATACCTAGAGGTATCTTAAGTTTGGCAGATGCCTCAGCTTGAAAGTCCACATCAATAGAATGGTGACGATAGTGAAGATGGCCCGGGGGTAGCTCTATCCAGTACTTTTCGCTCGCTTCCAGCTTCGGACGCGGCTCATGATTAAGGCGATCTTAAGAAAATCTATGTGTAAGGTTACTTGAGGAACGCCGTCATCTGTCGGGACTCAAAGTAGAAATGCGTATTTCTCGACTTTTATCTCCCGCCTAGCGAAAGACATATTTGACAAGGCTTACCATTGCACCGCCACATCGGGAGGGCGGGAAAGAGGGGGAGATACGTATAGACGGTGGCAGCAGTCCGCTGCAGAGAGCTACAACAGATTAGTGCTGTGGGAACTCACGCCAAAAGACGGAAGATGAATTAAATATTAGCAAAGTCACTACCTATTGCATAAGTATTTCGTTTTAGAGAGACCCACGGCGTAGCAGTAACATTCGGTAACAGTGTAAGTTTACATGTAGTTTACAATGTCAAAATTCCGATCGACTTAGACTGTGACTAGAGATAATGTGTGATCGTAGTAAACAAGGAACCCTTATACTTTTACCATTTCTGTCTGTCTCTCTGTCCGTGGTTTTACTTAGAGATAATTAGAACCAAGAAGCTGTAATTTGGCAACGGTCATGAATTTAAAGTAAAACTGGGCAGGGCAACTGGCCCGACGGAGCCCTTGCGATGGGTTGACGAAATAATCAATGTCGCGGGTTACACCTGGATGTGAGCAGCACAGGACTGAGATGTGTCGACGAAGACAGGTCTATGCTCAGCAGTGGACGGAATTAGGGCTGAGATGATGATGAACTCTTTAGTTTTAATTCTAAATCGACATTCACAAATACGGAACCCTTCACTGCGTGTGACCTGATATGCACTTGGCCGGTTTTATTGAAAATATCAAAATAACGATTCTTATAAACTAAAGTCCACGCAGACGAAGTCGCGGGCAACAGCTAGTTAAATAAATAAATATGTAGGGACAAATTACACAGATTAAACTACCTCCAAAATAAGTTGTGTTACAGGATACTAACTCAAAAATACTATATTTTGAAACAAATGCATATGTAGACCCGGGCGGATCAGAAAAATCATTTTCCATCTTGACCTGACCGGGGATCGAATCCGAGACCTCCTGAGTAGCGGACAGACGCCTCTGAGGTCGTCTAATTTCGTCGTTATATATTAACATCATATCAGATGAGCTACATGAAGCGATAGGCCTTCCCAAGATTTTCTAAAACGAATTTTCCAATTGTAAGCGGCCTGCATCCACCGTCTTGCATCTTTTGCGATTGCATAACTCTACTCGCGGCTAATTTAAGGATTTCAATTAGAAATTCATCATCATCATCAGGTCTTTCTGTCTCCACTGCAGGAGCACGACCCTATCTGTACTACTAGAGCCATACTTGGCCAGAGCAGCTAGAGGACTTTTGCCTACACTCTCCACGCTGGCTAGACGGGTTGGAGAGGTCTCATTGATGTTAATAAGCTTTGTTTAGCTTGTATTTCTTAAGTCACCTTCTACGACATCCACGGGAGGACTTGGAGTGGCCCTATTCTACTCTGCCGGAAACCACACGGCGAATTAGCAAATGATATATATTTAATACTAGGGAACTCACTCGATAATTGAAATGTAAAAATTCCAGTTAAACTGTATTATGTGTTTTGAAGCGAGGGTTTAACATTTGTTTTTACGCTTAACAAATGAGTACCTGGGCGACCGAGCTTTGCTCGGTTATTCCTATTTATTGTAATATGGTGGTGATCATCTACATAAACTTTTTTAAACTTGTCTAAAAACAATAAAAATAAAAAAATTATACTAACTTTAACATATAATAAAAAACAAAGGTAGGTCACCGGGCGGGATTCGAACACGTAACATTCGTGTCTAACCGTCCGCGTCTTAAACCGCTGGACCAGACGGCCAATGGCCGGCAGAGCGAAATTAGCGACCACATTCTGCGTGGACTGCGTGGAAAGAAAAACGCATGAAAACTCGAAAACACGCGTTTTCCCAAACATAAGACTAATCTAGATCGATTGTTTACCCCAGAAAACCCCCATATACCAAATTTCTGCGAAATCGTTAGAGCCGTTTCTGAGATCACAAAAAATTTATATACATATAAATAAATAAATAAATATACAAGAATTGCTCGTTTAAAGGTATAAGATAAATGGCGAAAACAAAAAAACATAAAAGTGGCCGTTCGAGTACTTTTTAATAGTTCTCTGCAACTACTACGTTGGAATTGCAACCATCCGGAAAAACATTAGTTACACTGTTTATGCTTAGTTTTTATTCTGTTTTAAACACTGAAGTTGAGAAAATACTTTTAACAACTATAATTACTCACTAGTTAACAAGAAAATTACCAAAATGTTGAAATTGCTTCTTTTTGCCTTGTTTACGGTCTTTTTAAAATAAAAATAAATTGCTTTTTTGGCATATAAACTCAGAATGTACCAGCTGCTTCTCTTCCCACGCAGATTTTAAAAACCATAGAGGGAATGGGCGAGATTTGAATCATATCAATAGACCATGCAGCTACAGCCTTCACTATTTTCATTCCTTTTTCCATCTAAACGCCGAATATCACGCTAAGCGTGGCCTTTGGGTCTTACAACCTTAGGTTTTTTCTAACCTGTGATTTCCCGGCCCGACGTTTTGCTTGCTACGTCAGCTTTTCAAGCCCATCTGCCCTCCCGCGCCCACCGAACAGGATTGTAATTGTAACCTATGTGTTTTGAATAAAAGTACCTATTGTTAGGAGACTAGCGCCATCTGCGTGTGATCTCCACAAACATGGGCAAGATTTATCGATTTAGCGATAATCCGTCCGTGGGCGCGCAGCCGCTCAGGAAATAACCTCGTGCAGTTCTCGAAATCTCGGAATCGCGGGCGGCCGTGTTACTTGGGCGATCGATGCCGACGCCATGTTTTTATCGTTTGTAAAAAGCGTATGGGAAGTCGTGGTGACTTATCGCTAATTAACTAACTATAGTTTGTTTGAGCGTCCAATTGGTTTGTTTATCGTTTGTGAGACATGGCGGCATAAATTAATTACTGTGTATATGTAAAGACAGTGTATTTGTCGAGTGTTTGAAAAACGTGTTTGTTGCATAATCATAGACTCATTGTTTCTAACCTATTGCCCGCTCGGAACGGAAGTATTTGTGTGAACTGAATCTAAAATAGACTGTTGTTGGTGTTATTTGTAAAGCTAGATGTATAAATAGTGATAAACACTCAAATCGTTATGAAAGACGTCACATGGTATTACGTCATAATTCGCGTGTTTGGTTATATCTACCTAAGTGAAATTACAATAAAGGCGGTGAAATCTATTGTGAAATGGTGCTATATTTCGTTATATTCGTCTGGGGCGACAGAAATGAGCTCAGGGTAGTTGCTTAGGGACCCAACTTTGTTCACCACTGGCTTGGGGCCCGTGAAGGGACCCAAGGTCGTCGCCAAACCCCGAAGAGGACTTCGAGATCAAGCTAGATGAAGGCCGTACTTACTGTAAGTTTAATATAGTTTATTCCTCTCCTGTAATTAAAAGTAATTAATTTCTCTAGTTTAGGTTTAGGTTATAATTAGGTTAGAAGGTTCCCTAGACCTTATCTAGGGTGGTAGCAGAACTGCGTAGGTTTGTTTGTATGTTTGTTTGTTGCCGGTTGGATTGCCGGACCCGTGCAACATACCGTAATCTTAGTATTTAGCCTACACTATGTATTTGTGTTGTGTCAAATAAAGGGTAAAAATCTTCTGATATTTGGGTTCGTCAATCACCTTACATAACCTTACAAATAACAGAAATAACAGTGGTGACCCCGTATAGAACACAAAAAGTCATCTACGTGTAATAACGTATAGAAGATGTATAGAACCCCTTTGGGGAAAAAGACGTGAAAATGTACTGTATCTGTGACATTTACTTTTAATTTGTTTGTAATCTTTTTTTTAAAACGTTTCCAGAGTTTTACCAAATCGCAATGCACAAAACATCGATGGATACTACTGCGAAACCACAAGACTGCGATGCACGCTACAGCAAAAGCTCGTCACTGCAAAACTCATCTATCGCGACATATTATTACTACGGAGCTACAACCTTATCGCGAAAAATCGTATTCTAAGAAGTTATTAGATAACAAGCTTATAAAATAAATAGAAACGTTGGATTTTTAAATAGTATTCTAAGAAATTATTAGTTTAAAACAAGCTTATGAAATAAGGGGAAACTTTTTATATTTGAATCGCATTCTAAGATATTATTAGTTTGAAATAAGCTTTTGATTAAGGGGAATTTTTCGGATGTTTACTGTAGTAACAGCTTATGTATAAGTTCATGTTTTTTGCCGTGTTTTGTGTTTGCCTAATGGCAGAGTAGAATAGGGCCACTCCAAGTCCTCCCGTGGATGTTGTAGAAGGCGACTTAGGAAATAGAAGCTAAACAAAGCTTATAAACATCAAGGAGACCTCTCCAATCGTCTGGCCAGCGTGGAGAGTGTAGGCCATGTCTTCTGGCTGCTCTGACCAAGTATGGCTCTGGTTGTACAGAGAGAGAGATTTTGCAGTGAAGACAAAAAGACCTGATGATGATTATGTACGCTTCACAAAAAACCCTCGGTTAGTACTAGATTGTCGCAGGTAGACTGGAGTCCAAATCATCAAATGAGCATGAAATAGTTTTCTTTTAATTTATTACTGACTGAAACATTGTTACAATAGTAGAAAAACTCATAAAACTGCCCTGCTGGTGACGCTTTGATCTGGTTCGTAAGTTCTTGCTACGAAAGGCACGTAAAACCAGTTCAGCTACTAAGTTAACTACTGAACTGTAGTATAAAAGTAGTAACGCCTGAAATAAAATGCATTTGTGTCTTTAAGATAATTAAATATTCTTACTTACGAAGTCGGTAAAACAGGAATTCGATTTCTATTTAACTTTTAAAAAGGTTATCTTATTTGTCACGATATGCACACGGAAAATGTATACAGAGAATTCATAAAATAAAAGTTGTACAAAGTCACTACTTATCTCAAAAGAGATCTCTTCCAGTAGGCCTGTGAGAGGAGATGTTTATGTAAGAGAGGCATACAGGCGTGTTTTTATTTATTTATGTTCACCGATTATTAAAAGGTGCCTGGATAGATAGCGAAAATTCTTTTTTTGTTTGAAAGGGCATGCTTGTCAGGTGATTCCATAAAAATTCTTATCAAAAAGTTTTGTAATATGGGCGTGAAGTCATGTTTGCATTTTAAAAAATCATTCAAAAATCAATATCTGAATTAAAAAGTGTTGTGTCGGCGCTCAATACACAACTTAAGTTTTCGGAATAAAGTTCCTTTTCGTACAGTACGGGCTTGGCGGCGGGCTAGGCGAATAAAAGTGTAAGATTTTTTAGTAGCGAACATTTTTAGAGGCTAGAATATTTCGGGATTTTTTCAGGGTCTTCAATTTTTGTAACTTCGTTCCAAGCTAATGTTCCACTTCACACAGATTTTTTATATACACTATGCCCCTGCTGGAATGGTATTTATAATGAATTAGTAAAAAAATCCTCAAGGCTGGCATATAAAAATATATTTATAAGTGTCTATAGCACGAGTATTTTCGCAAAGCGCCATCGAATTCTTTTTCCTTGGTATTATCAGTCCAATGAAATCCTTGAGAAGCGATGTCTCGGCGCTCAATACACAATTTGAATAAGCTATTTTACTGCGTATGTTTTTGGTTAATATTTATTTATTTATTAAATCTTTATTGACCATAATGGTACAAAAGGTGGACTTAATGCTAACGCATTCTCTACCAGTCAGCCTTTGGGAAAAACAGAAATAAATTTATTAGCGATAGGCGCTTAAAGATATATATATAATAAACTATATTATATAAATATAATAAACTTACATAAACAATACATATACATAGATAAACATTATTAATACATACATTAATAAACATACATAAATATACATAATATATAAAAATAGTTTAAGATAATGATTTGATTAGTTCTGCTGCAACAAATTAGCAAAAAGGTGCATGTGGACTTTCTTCTTAAATAGATACCTATTTGAGATACTTTTTATGTCTTCGGGTAAGGCATTCCAAAGTCGTGTAACCTGAATAGTGAAAGAATTTGACATAAAATTAGAGCGAAATAAAGGAAGGTGAAGAAGAAGAGTATGACTAGAGCGAAGCTCACGGTCATGGCTTTCGGACTGAAAGCGAAATTTGTTTTTCATGTACAGGGGAGAGAGGGGTTTCTTTAGTATAG
Organism: Acrobasis consociella; assembly: GCA_963555685.1. NCBI lineage: Eukaryota > Metazoa > Arthropoda > Insecta > Lepidoptera > Pyralidae > Acrobasis > Acrobasis consociella. Next base: position 11,663,219 of record OY743125.1, on the reverse strand, counting down.
AAAAAAGAGTACAAAGCATTCTCTGCTGTCGGCGCTGACGAACAGGAAGCCAGTTAAGCTTAGATCGAAAAAAGGAGATGTGATCGTACTTACGAAGACAGAAAATAAAGCGGATACAATTATTAATAAGACGATCTAGCTTATTGAGAAGATCTGCGTTAAGATCAGGATAACACACATCAGCATAATCAATTACGGGGAAAATAAGGGATTGTATCAAAGTAATTTTAGTTTTAATAGGCAGAAAGTTTCTAAAACGATTCAAGTATTGAAGAGAGTAAGTAACCTTTCTGCTGACCTCAGTGACTTGATCCCTCCAGCTAAACGTTGAGTCCATAATAAGGCCCAGATTTTTGACAGACTGACTAAGCGAGATATTTGTATTATTTAACATAACTGCAGGAACAGAGCTGATATCGATCTTCGCAAGTTGTCTGGAGCTACCAATTAAGATTGCCTGACACTTTGACGCATTGATTTGAATGCCAAAGTCTTCAGCCCCAGATGAAATTCCGGACAAAGACGCGTTCAGTAGACTTACACCAGAATCAATATTTTCCGCTGTGGTTTGTACGTAAATTTGTAAGTCATCTGCATAGAAATGATAAGAGCAGCTAATAGAGTGTGATAAAAGATTTATAAAAGTAGCAAATAACAGAGGGGATAGGATACCCCCTTGAGGGACACCTGAAGTAATATCCTTCCATTGCGATAACTTACGGTCCAAACGAACCGCTTGTTGCCTACCATGGAGATACGAAGAAAACCAGCTCATGGCTAACGATGAAAATTTCATGTATTCGAGAATTGCCAGGAGAATGTCGTGATCAACCATATTGAACGCATTAGAGAAATCTATTAGACCTAGAATGGTGACTAACGAATTCTCCATACCAAGGCGAATATCTTCAATGACGTTAAGAAGAGCAGTAGCGGTACTGTGCCCAGGACGAAAACCTGATTGTAAGGGAGTAAGAAGACAATTTTCATGAATGAACGCGGAGACCTGAGCGTGGGCAGCCGCTTCTAACACTTTAGAAAGATAAGGTAAAATTGAAATGGGTCGAAAATTATTTAACGCCTGCGGATTTGAGACTTTTGGCAAAGGAGTGACATATGCTTTTCCCCAAAGGGTGGGAAACGAGCCCGAAGAGAGAGAGAAATTTACAATATGTGTAATAATTGGAAGCAAAATGTCAAGAATATGCATAATCATTTGTCTACTGATTTCGTCACAACCAACCGCATTTGAATGTAAAGATAAAATAATTTTTCGAATGTCATCCTCAGTTAAGGGAGAAAAAGTGAAAGATTCGATGTGAAGATTGGCCATGGAAGAAATCCTAGACATAGTACGGAGTTTGGCAGAAGGATCTAAAGAAGAAGAATTCGAGAAATGATTATTAAAATCATCTAGTGAGAATGAAGAAGATGCTGGAGTAGAAGTTTTACCTAAATTTAAAGAATGTAAGAACTTCCATATATTAGCCGAAGAGGAGTTAGACAATTGGTCATGGAAATACTTCTTTTTAGCTGCCCTTACCATTCGATTACACAAGTTACGTGCCTTTTTATATGCGTTCCAGTTTTCATCAGATCGATCGCGCTTGTACAAACGAAAAGACCTATCCCTACGTGTCATGGCCATTCGAACTCCCCTACCAATCCACGGGGCTGGCGGCCGCCTAACTCTGACAGCATGAACAGGTGAATGAGCATCGTATATTTTCAAAATGGAGGCATTCAGTAAAGAAACTTTTACGTCAATCGTTTCAGCTTCAAGAATATTAGTGAAGTCAGTTTCTATGGCATCTTTCCTAAGCTGGTCTAAATCTATATTTGCATAATTGCGCATCCAGACAATTTCAGGCTTACGCTTAGGTGGCTTAAGTTTATATTGAAAATAAATCAGATCGTGTTTGGAAAAGCCTGGAGTAGATAGTTGACCGTGATTGATTACCAGATCTAGAGCGGATGTCAATATTAAGTCAAGCCAAGTATCGTCGGTATCAAGATTAAAATGAGTGGGACCCAAAGGAAGAACCTTAAGATCTACTGACTTCAGAATATGACTCAGCTTATCCGCACGAGCATCTTTTTTAAGAAGATTAGTATTGAAATCGCCCATAATTATGTGATGTGTGTAATCCGCATAATAAGAATCAAGAACGGACTCAAAATGAGAGAAATAATCAAAACCGGGAGGAGAATACAGGACTCCGAGAAGAGCCTTTTTACCCTCGACAGAAATCTCCAGAAATAAAAACTCAGCTGCGCTGCAGTATGTAGGAGGTGAGGAGTATAGAATTTTGTAGGAAATATTGCTACGCAGATAAATCGCCACTCCACCCCCGCCACACCCAATACGGTCGTTTCTAATGAGCACATAACCTGGAAGGCCATAAGATAAGGAAGAAAGAGAAGGTTTGAACCAGGTTTCGGAAACTAATACAGCATCAAGTGGAGAAGAAGAAAAGGTATCCACAAAGTCACTGTAATGCGCTGGTAAACTTTGAGCGTTGAGATGGCATACGTTGAAGGAGTGACGTTGATTACTAATAGCATTATTTATGAGAGAGTTGAGAGTTTCTGGATCATCAAAAGAATAATTGCTACTATTTGAAGACTCACAAGCGCAACTAATGTCGCAAGCAGACAGAAAAGAACAATCATTATCGGACATAATAATAAAATTTACAAATAATATGAAATACTAACAAATAAATATATAAGTATATAATAATATTATAAAAAAGAATGGTATATGACTGAGTATAATAATACTGCTAGTCCTGCCGGTTACTTAGTAGAGAGAAAATAATTATCTACATCTAATACATAACAAAACGCACACACAACACAACATTGGCAAAATCGCTAACTCACAGAGTTCACAATAAAAAACAATACAAAACGAAACGTAATGTCAATGTCATACTTAATCAAATCTGACAGATTGACAGTTGAGTATGTTGTGTGCTTCGAAAAAATGTTTTTAATTTACTATAAAATATTATTTAATATAAAACTTATATATATATATTATATTTAATATAAAACTTACTTATATAATATAAATAAATGTTTTTTTTTTTGTAAGCAGCATGATAATTTGTTAATTCATTAAGTAGTTATTAGCATTTCAAATATAAGAGTGGGAGCGAGGTGGGGACATCTCACTATCTCTTTAGACCTAATAGCAGTGACGTCAAGAGCACTTACACATTTATTTATTTACACTTTCACATATATTTATTTTAGCCGTACCACATCTTCTGCTGGATGTACCAGCAGAAGATATCATACAGCTGAAATATGATATGATATGTCATACGGGTACGCGGACCCGGCCTCCCGAGCTGCTATGGACTCACTCCTTTTGTCTTCCGAGTCAGTAGTATCCCTTAACCTTTTGTCCTATCCCAATCCCAATTAATCCTGTCCTTATATATTCATATCTCTTTATATGTTACTTTCTCCCTGCCTTCTTTTTCCATGCCAATCCAAGGTCTGCCGTGCCGAGGGATGCGTGGCTAGGGGCGAGCCTAGTCTCGAGCGTGCTGTTTTACCCTGGGGTCGGGCGCCCTCAGAACAAGGCTAGCCTTCGCCTGACAAGGGGCTCTGTCAGGTGCGACCGAATAGATCCCCATTACTCGTGGGAACGCAATGATCCAGAAACATTTAAGCAATCAGTATGGCGGCGACGCGGTTCGCAACCCGTCACGTCCCGTTTCCCGCAGGTGCGAAAAGCGGTCTTTGGACAGCCGCTTGGCTACTTTGAATATAAGAGGAGGAATGAATGGTAAAATAGATGAGGTATATCAGATGATGAGTGAAAGAAAGATTGATGTGCTGTGTGTAAATGAGACGAAACGGAAAGGATGCGGAACCACTAAGAGTGGTTCATTCACGGCATATTGGTCAGGAGTACCAGAAACCGCCAAAGGCTATCAAGGAGTTGGCCTCATCCTTTCCAAAAGAATGACAGAGTGTGTGAGTGAGTATGAATTTGTAAGTTCAAGACTTGTCTGGATTAGAATGAAAGTTGGGTTGAATCGAATATTTATATTGGGAGCGTATGCGCCTACAGAAGGTAAGTCGAAAAGAAATAAAGAAGAAAGAAAGGAGTTTTGGGATAGTGTGAATGATGTTTTGAGTGCTTGCAAAGACAATGAGAAGATAGTTATGCTAGGTGATTTTAATGGATGGGTTGGTATTAAGCGAGATGGTTATGAAAAGGTATTGGGTTTGTTTGGCGATGAAAGGGAAAATGAAAATGGGAAAAGTTTGCTTGAGGTATGTTTGCAAAAGAATCTTTTTGTGACAAACACTATGTTTGATCACAAAAAGATTCACATGTACACAAGGGAGGAAAACGGAGTGAAGAGTATGATTGATTTTATAATAGTGGACGAAAGAATGAAAAAGAATGTGATTGATACAAGGTCTTACCGTGGAGTAGGGATTTCTACAGATCATTATTTGGTAATCTGTAAAATTAGAAACATTTTTAAAAAATGGCGAAATTTTTTATATTTAACCCCTCCAACAGGTTGGAACGGATTATTGTTGAGAAATTACAAGAGGAAGATGCTAAAAAGAAATGTAAATCAATGCTAATAGAAAAATTTAAAGGAATAGAGGACGAATGTGAGATAGAAAACGTGTGGACAGTATTAAAAGAGGGAATGATTGACACCGCTATTGATGTATGTGGTATGATAAAAAGAAGAAAAGGCAAGGATGTGGTAAATGTATGGTGGGACAAGGAAGTACAAGACGCTGTAAAAAAGAAGAAGAAAGCATGGAAGGATTGGTTGTCAGTACGAGCTGATCGAAGAAATCAGAATGCAAGGGATAGTGATGTATTTGCAGCAAAGCAAGAATATAAGAGGATGAATGTGATTGTGAAAGAGATAGTAAAAGAGAAGAAAAAAGAACAAAAGGATGATTTTGATATAAGGTTGTCTCAAGACTTTAAAAGTAATATTAAATATTTTTGGAAGAGCGTTAAAACAGCTAGAGGTAAAAATACGACCTCTGAGTTAAACAAGATCAGAGACAAGAATGGAAGATAGTTGGGTTACAGAGTGTAGTAGATAGATGGAAGGAATATTTTGAAGGACTGTTTGAAAAAGATGAAATGAGTGTACCGGAGCCTGAAAATAACGCACAAGAGAGTGATATGCAAAATTATGATGAGGAAATAAGTATGGATGAAGTAGTGAAAGCATTAAAAAGTATGAAAATGGGAAAAGCTGGAGGGTATGATAGGATTACTGTCGAAATGCTGAAGGCTGGACAGGGCATAGTAGCAAGTCAGTTGTGTCACCTTGTCAATCTTTGTTTTAAAAACGGTGTGGTGCTAAAAGATTGGTGCAATGCGGTAATTGTACCGCTGTATAAAGGAAAAGGTTCAAAGCAAGACTGTAAAAACTACCGAGGCATTAGTCTTCTCAGCGTTGTCGGCAAATTGTATGCAAAGGTCTTGATAGAGAGGGTGGTGAAAAATACCGAAGAGAAGTTATGGGATGTACAAGCGGGATTTAGAAAGGGTATGGAATGCACGGATCAGGTCTTTTTTTTTAAGATGCATTTTAGAGAAGCTTTTGGCCAAAGGTCGAAAAGTCTATTGCATCTTCGTAGATTTAGAAAAGGCCTATGACAGAGTGGTGAGAAATGAACTGTGGTCAACATTGTCTGCGTATGGGCTGAGCAGCCATCTGATCCGAGCACTGAAATCTCTTTATAGGAATTCCAGTGCTTGTGTCAGAATTGACGGCGAATACACAGACTGGTTTAACATCGAAAAAGGTGTTAGGCAGGGATGTGTAGCGTCGCCTTGGCTGTTCAACTTATTCGTGGACAGTTGTTTGACAGATTTGAAAGATGATGAATGTGGTGTTAGAATGGATGAGTTATTAATTAAATGCCTTCTCTATGCCGATGACCAAGTAATACTTGCGGACTCAGAGGAGGAATTACAGAAGATGATAGCTGTTACGAATGATGCATTAGAGAAAAAGGGTATGAAAGTTAATGTCAGTAAAACCAAAGTTATGGTTTTTGAAAAGGAAGATAGTGCAACAGAATGCAATATTTTAATAAATGGGGTGAAAGTTGAGCAAGTGAAAGAGTTTGTATACTTGGGATGTATGTTTGCAAAAGATGGTAAGCACGAGGGTGATGTTGAAAAAAGAGTGAATGCGGGTAACCAAGTGAATGGAGCGTTGCATTCCTTTATGAGCAGTAGGAAGGTATCAGACAAGGCACGTCTCGCTGTTTATAAAGGAGTACTGATACCTACTTTAATGTACGGTAGTGAGAATTGGGTATGGCAGAGAAAGCATGAAAGTAGAATAAATGCAGTTAAAATGCGAGCGCTGAGGAGTATGTGTGGTGTTACTTTGAAAGATCGAATACGGAATGATGCCATAAGGGAGCGGTGTGGAGTAAAAGAGAATGTTGTGACAAAAATAGAGAAAGGGATGTTAAGATGGTTTGGGCATATAGAAAGGATGGATGAAAAGAGATTGACGAAAAATATTTATATGACAAATGTGAAGGGAACAGTAGGAAAAGGTCGGCCTCGGCGAACTTTCTGCGACCAAATTGCAGACGTTCTAAAAAAAGGAGAGGTAAAAAGTACCCGTAACCGAAGGGCATGTATGAAGAGATTGATGAGTTTAGATGAAGCAAAAGAGGTTTGTCAGGATCGTAGCAAGTGGAGGTCCATAGTCTCTACCTACCCCTGCGGGAAACAGGCGTGATATTATGTATGTATGTATGTATCATTTTATTTTTATTTATTAATTTATTATAAAATCTTAAGATTTTAGTACAAAAGGTACAGCTTAACGCAAAGCATTGTCTACCAGATGTTAGAGTATATATCAAAATTGTTTAAAAATATCAAAGATGTATAAAAATTGCTCACTGGTTTAGGTCTTTTTGGCAATCTTTTAGAAAGCTCTACGACCAAATAGAGAATTTCATTCAGCTGAAATAAATAAATGTGAATGTGTAAAAAGAATCAAACATTTTCCTTGATATTATCGCTCCATTGAAATCCTTGAGAAGTGCCGTCTCGGCGCTCAATACACGATCTAGAACGGGAGGTCACGACAAATTTGGTAACGATAAGGGATATGGCTGACTATGGTTTTATAGAATAAAGATTACCTCTCTGATGCTAAATATGTTGGTCTGCCTGCGTGAAGTGGTTGCGTTACTTAGATATGGCGCCCGAAAAGTTGGTTATCGTGACAAAAAAAAAATGATAAGGTAAATGGCTGACTCTTGTTTCACAGGAAGAAGAGCATCTCTCTGATGCTAAATATGTTGGTCTGCCTGCGTGAAGTGGTTGCGTTACTTAGATATGGCACCTGAAAAGTTGGTTAGCGTGACCAATAAATGATAAGGTAAATGGCTGATTCTGGTTTCACATAATGAAGAGCACCTCTCTGATGCTAAATATGTCAATCTGCCTGCGTGAAGTGGTTGCGTTACTTAGATAGGGAGCCTGAAAAGTTAATTACCTGGACAAAAAAAGAAAATTATAAGGTAAATGGCTGATTCTGGTTTCACAGGATAAAAAGCATCTCTGTGATGCTAAATATGTCAGTCTGCCTACGTGAAATGGTTACGTAACTTAGATATGATGCCTGAAATGTTGGTTATTGTGACCAAAAAAATGGTAATGCAAATGGCTGACTCTGGTTTTACAGAATGCAGAGCACCGCTCTGATGCTAAATATATGTCAATCTGCCTGCGTGAAGTGATTGCGTTACTTAGATAGGGCGCCTGAAAAGTTAGTTACCTTGACAAAAAAAGAAAATTATAAGGTAAATGGCTGATTCTGGTTTCACAGGATGAAGAGCACCTCTCTGATACTAAATATGTTGATCTGCCTGCGTGAAGTGGTTGCGTTACTATATGTCGCTTGAAAAGTTGGTTATCGTGAACAAAAGAAAAAATAATAACGTAAATAGCTGACTCTAGTATCACATAACAAAGAGTACCTCTCTGCTACAAAATTTGTCGGTGAAGTCTTGTTTGTTTTGTCGGTCTGCCTACGTGAAGTGCTAGTGTTACTTAGATAGGGCGCCTGAAAAGTTAGTTACTTGGACAAAAAAAGAAAATTATAAGGTAAATGGCTGATTCTGGTTTCACAGGATGAAGAGCACCTCTCTGATGCTAAATATGTTGGTCTACCTGCGTGAAGTGGTTGTAATACTAATGGCTTATGAGAAATATGTCGCTTGAAAAGTTGGTTATCCTGAAAAAGAAAAAATAATAACGTAAATAGCTCACTCTAGTGTCACAGAACAAAAAGTACCTCTCTGATACAAAATTTGTCGGTCTGCCAGCGTGAAATGGTTGTGTTGTGAAACTTAGATATGATGCCTAAAAATTTGGTTATCCTCATGAAAAAATAATGATAAGGTAAAAGGTAATTGGCATGTCTTCGTCGACACATCTCGGTCCTGTGCTGCTCACATCCAGGTGTAACCCGCGACTTTGATTATTTCGTCAACCCATCGCATGGGCTCCGTCAGGCCAGTTGCCCTGCCTAGTGCTACTTTAAGTTCATGACCGTTACCAAATTACAGCTTCTTGGTACTAAATATCTCTAAGTAAAACCACGGTCAGAGAGACAGACAGAAATGGCGAAACTATAAGGGTTCCTTGTTTACTACGATCACACATTATCTCTAGTCACAGTCTAAGTCGATCGGAATTTTGACTATTAATATCGTTTTTTGCCAGATATTTCGACGGCCCTTCTGCCATCATGGTTCTGCCAGCATGGACTGTAAACTACATGTAAACTTACACTGTTACCGAATGTTACTGCTACGCCGTGGGTCTCTCTAATACAAAATATTTATGCAATACGTAGTGACTTTGCTAATATTTCATTCATCTTCCGTTTTTTGGCGTCAGTTTCCACATCACTAATCTGTTGTAGCTCTCTGCAGCGAACTGCTGCCGCCGTCTATACGTATCACCCCCTCTCCCCCACCCTCCCGATGTGGCGGTGCAATGGTAAGCCTTGTCAAACATGTCTTTCGCTAAGCGGGAGATGAAAGTCGAGAAATAAGCATTTCTACTTTAAGTCCCGACGGATGACGGCGTTCCTCAAGTAACCTTAAACATAGGTTTTCTTAAGATCGCCTTAATCATGAGCCGCGTCCGTAGCTGGAAGCGAGAGGAAAGTACTGGATAGACCTGCCCCCGGTCCATCTTCACTATCGTCACCATTCTATTGATGTGGACTTTCAAGCTGAGGCATCTGCCAAACTTAAGATACCTCTAGGTATTTTACGTGCCAGTATCTCGGCACATTTTACCAGTAGAGCTTCAAGGATGGCAGGAAGTTAGTGTTCTCTGAGATCAATGTCTGCTTAGTGTTCACTAATAACCTCCGTTTGAAGAGCTTCTCGGGTAGGGCGTCCTATTCGGCTGTTTGGAGGTTATTTGGGGCATACTTTCAGTTCAAACGAACTGGAAAATGACCATTACCTATCTTTCGTTCCTCAAGGAAGGAGGTCACAATACTGAGTAGTCTTGGTATGGGTGTTCCACACATTTTTATTGCAGTGCCTAACCTAAATTTAACCTAACCTTTTTTCCCTAACCTTTCTTCTTACGTGAGGAAAAGGTGCCTTTCGGCCACAGGAAATCGGACGGTTATGGCTCTCACTCACAAAAAAACTCATGATGACATAACGGCGTTACCGCTTTTGCCAAGGCCGTGTGCTAAATCTTGCTCCAAAGACCTGGTATACGGCGACCGCTTATCAGCGGCTTCGGCTGAGCTCATTCGAGGTACTCTCTCAGTTATCGAGAGGAGTCTGAGTGGCCTGCGCGGTGGTACATCGGCCTTCAATTTTATCCGCTAGGGTAAAGACGCGTGTTGACACAAATGCTCCTTTCAACCTAGAGGACCGTATTTGTGGAGCGACGGAATCCCGTTCCCATCGCCCGACTGGCCCACGTCATGGAGGAAGCAGTTGCGCCTCTTTTGCGCGGGAAAAATCCCTTCGGACACCTTGCCAGTAACGGGAGACCGGTATGGTTATGTGGCGTTTACCACTAAAAACTTCGCGGTGTTACCTCTCAGCCACTATGGGCCAGCCCCGGCGCGGCGACCGCTATGGTGGTCCGTGACTCGCTCACTGCACCCTATGCTTTAGTCAGAGGACATCCCCTGCGCCTAACCTAATACTTCCTATTTTGATTCCTTTTTCTATTTTCGCGCCCACAATCATGCTAAAAATGGCCGTTTCATGGCGTTGGGTCTTGTGGCCCTAGGTTCTGTGTATTTTTAATAGCGCCATCTATCGGTGACCAAAAAAAAACTAATAAAAACACTCCGAAAACATCAAAATAGTAAATTTTAGGGTTCCGTATTCTGTACCCGAAGGCTAAAATCGGGACCCTGTTACTAAGACTCCGCTGTCCGTCCTTCCGTCCGTCTGCCTGTCTGTCACCAGGCTGTTTCTCATGAACCGTGATAGCTACCAAGTTGAAATTTTCATAATGATGTAATTCTTTTGCCGATATAACAACTAAAAATAGAGTAAAATAAATATTTAATTGAGGCTCCCGTACAACAAACGTGATTTTTTATAGATAACGGGACGGAGCCCTTTGTGCGCGAGCCCGACCTTCACTTGGCCGGTAATTAACTTTATTATTTTATAAAAACCTTAATATTAAATTGACAAAAGTTTTAGCCAATGCTACTGTACAGTTTATTTCATAGCAAATTTTCGAACAAAAATCTTTGACGTGATTCTTTAAATTGATATAACTTTTTTATTTATCAACGGATTTTAATGAAACAACCACTACATTTTAAGTGAAACTTATTTAAATACATAAATGAAAATCGCAACCGAAGTTGTTCAGCCGTTTCTGAGATTAGCGTCTACAAACACAGTTTTTCGAACAAAAATGTTTGACGTGATTCTTTAAAATTGATTTAACTTTTTCATTTATGAACGGATTTAAATAAAACAAACACTAAATTTTAAGTTAAACTTATCACAATATTTCAATGAAAACCGCAAACGAATCGGTTCAGCCGTTTCTCAGATTAGCGTGCACAAACGCACAGACAGACAAACCGACAAACAGACAAAAATTCTAAAAATCATTGTTTTGTGTTCTATTGCGTTGGTAAAAGCCCCCAAAAATATTTTTACTCATTTATCTTCCATGTACAGACAGCGATCGGTTACGATTTTATTATATGTATTGATGATTGATGATTGATGATGTATTGATGATGATTATATGTATTGATTGATATTGATGATATTGATTGATGATTTAATTTATTATACAATCTTAAGATTTTGTACAGAGTACAAAATGTACAGCTTAACGCTAAGCATTGTCTACCAGATGTTAGATATTTCAACTTTATAGTTTCAGTATATTTTGTTAGACCTTATATAATGAAACCTGACTTCACCTGAAAATCGTATAAAACACTGAGGCGAGGAAAGAAGTATATGAAAAAAGTTTTAGCATTTTCTTTTAATAAAAAGACCACCTGTAGGTGTCACGATAACATTTTAGTAACAGATAGAGGCGCCTAAATTATTTTTCCATTTGTCTCTGTTCTTTGACATCTCTTATCTCGCATCCAGTTCGAATTTATCAAGGACATCCCACCATCTCATCATAAGGGTTGGGGCTTTTGGCAGCACTTTTCTATGCTGCTTTTTCTGTCGCTCACAACTAGAGATGTGCCGAGCGGCAAATTCCCCATTGCCGGCAATATTCCCAATCTTGCCATTGCCGGTAAATTTCCATTTTGCCGGGAACATTGGCAATATTGCCGATCCACTTAAATTGGTTTATTTTATTAAAATTCTGATTATTTTGTAAATAAACTTGAAATTTATAAAGAAATAACCGCCTAGGTGTAAGTCGGACTCGCGCACGCAGGGTTCCGTACCATTATCTATAAAAAATTACATTTGTTGTATGTGAGCCCCCGTTAAATATTTATTTTATTTTAATTTAATTATGTATTTTTATAGTGCATATACAACTAAATATTCTGTGAATATTTCAAGCCTCTAACTCTTGCTGTTATTAATATTGAGCTAAAAACGTTAAAAAAATCACGTTTTTTGTGTGGGAGCCCCCCTTAAATATTTATTTTATTCTGTTTTTAGTATTTGTTGTTATAGCGATAAAAGAAATACATCATTTGTAAAAATGTCAGCTGTCAAGCTATCACGCTTCATGAGATACAGCCTGGTTACAGACAGGCGCATGGAAAGACAGACCGACGGACAGCAGAGTCTTAGTATTAGGATCCCGGCAAAACGGGACCGGCAAATTCGGGCCTATTTGCGGAAAATTTGTCCTGTCCGAGGGAAGTAAGGATCCCGGTTTTACCCTTTAGATATAGAACCCTAAAGAACTCGCCGTATCCGCATCCGCAAATGCGGAACATTTGCATTCCTTTATACATCTGCATCCGCAAAAGCTTCGCATAGATTGATGCGGATGCGAATGCGGATGCGTATTAAGAGAATAAAAGTCGCTGGATTTCAATAAAAATCTACTTAATAAGTGGATATTCTAGTCAACTATTAGTTTGCCCGAATTGTGAACCCGCGAACCACATATCTCAGTAATCCCTTGACAGATTTGGCTCATGTTTTATAACTTAACAATTAATCGAGTTATAGTTGAACAAACATACATACATACTTACATACATAAATACAAACGCCGGATTGTTCAAGTAGACTCTGAGAACTTGGCTCGCTTCACTTGCTTGTTTAATTAAAACTGTAAACTCGCGAACCCCATATTTCGGTAACCCCTTGACTGATTTGCTGCTTATGTCCGAACGAAAAAAAACTTATTTTGACACGCGCCTACCAAATTTCCTGAAGATCCGATAAAAGATGCTCAAGTTATCGTCAAATAAACATACATAAATACATACAAACGTTAGACTGTTCAAGTAGACCCTTTGCTAGCTTTGCTCGCAAGAAAAACACTTCCTTTTTGGTTGATCTCTAAAATTGTGTAAAACATCTAGAATAATATTGTTTTTTTTATTTTTTTATCTTCAAAACTGACTGACCAAAAAACGGCCTATTACTACGTGACGCTTTGATGACGTCATTAAACAACTTGCGTTCGTTTCGTACCGGCTGGCCGGTTAGTGCGTATTTCTGCATTTGGACGAATATTTCACACACATTAGATATAAAATGGCTAATCTGCTCACAAGAAAGTCATGTGTTGCGATTACCTGCACTAGTACTACGGTAAAAACACCAAAAAAGCTGTTTTTTCAAGTTCCTCGAGATTCAAAAATGTGAAAAAAATGGTTTAACGCTGCGAAGAGAGCTGATCCTGTAGCGGCTAAAAGTTATGTACTTTACTGTTGTGAAGACCAAGATAGAACGAGCGAGTGAAGCGAGCGAAGCTGTTCTCCGAGTCTGTATAAATAATCTGGCGTTTGCACGAGTTATCGAACAAACATACATGAATAAAATACATGTATGTTTATTTTAAATTTAGTAGGTGTAATCGAAAATAAAATTTAGTAGGCACAAGTATTAAATAGAATATTTTAGTTCGAACATGAACTAAATCAGTCAAGGGGTTGCCAAGATATGGGATTTGCTAGTTCACAGTTTAGGTCAAACTACTAGAATAATATACCGATGTATATTATTCTAGTAGTTTGACCTAAACTGTGAAGGGCAAACTACTAGAATGATATACATTTTCAAACACATTAAAACTAGTATTTCGCCTTGAACTGTGAACTCTCTAACCCCATGTTCGTATTTCTATTAGCCAACAGTCTACACGCCTAATATTTTTTTTTAATTTCCAGTAAAGAAACTTAAGTCACCGTTATTTATGTAGGTACTAATTGAAATATGTAAAAAAAACTTCGTATTCGCATCCGCATTCGCGGATGTGAACCTTTAATAATCCGCATCCGCGGATGTCGCAGAGTTGTTGCGGATACAACAACACTGGTCTGCACTTGGATGGGTCACCACAAGTAGCATAAAATTTCTTGAGCCCCTCCGTGCTTCGGAAGGCACGTTAAGCCGTTAACCCCGACTGCCAACATTGTACGGCAGTCACAACACAACATAAAGCAAAGGTACATGTAGTCAAGTTCATACTAAGTATATGAACTTGTCTGCAAATATAAGTTTGCAGGTTTTTTATGTAACGGAACCCTCAATGGGCGACCGACTCACACTTGGCCGGTTTATTTTTCAGATTACCTACTTAAAATAGTAATTATTTCTCGCCAAAGACAAGTAATATTGACAAATCTGTATGTACCGGCAATTTACAGGGAATTTTGCCGGCAATATTGCCAGTAAATTGCCGGGAACATTGGCAGTTTATATGTAGGATCTATATTTTTTTAAGATGTCTCATATAATACGCTTAGATACATTTATTTAATGAGTTTTTTAAATCAATATATCTAATATTCTCAATATTTAGGCAATATTCCCCAAAATTGCCACTTCGGGCAATCTTGCCGGCAGCGTTGCCGGCAATATTCCCAATGTTGCCAATGTTGCCGGCAACGGCACATCTCTATCACAACCGTAATTTGCTAGAGCGAGAGAAAGCAACGGAATTTTATTTATTTTTTTATTTATTTAATCATAAACAATTTTTACATTATGTTTGATATTTGTGAAAATTTATATAATAATAAAATAAAATACATATAACATAGCATGTCAGAATTCAATTACAGTACCTAGTCAAATATAATTATAATTAAAATTAAATCATCAAGAATCAAATAATACTATACTAAAATGCACATTAATAATTATAAACTATAATAACACACTATACATACATACATACTATCACGTCTTTATCCCTAATGGGGCAGACAGAGCATTTTGGGTCTTGCGGCTCTATGTAGAGTCTAGGGCCGCAAGACTCAAAAGCCACTTTTAGCGTCATGGTGGGCGTGAAGATGGAAAAGCAATCAATACAGTGACGGGTTGCTAGCCGCATCGCCTGTTAAAATGATTCGCATTTTTGCCCATTCCCTCGATCGGCTTTTACGATCTGCGCGGGAAGAGAAGCAGCTGGTACATTCTAAGTTTTTTCGTTTCTCCCAGACCAGCATATAACACACTATAATAATTTGATTTAAAAAAATGCATAATGTGACGAGGATTATTCAAAATATTCATTAACAGAGTAATAGTTTTTGCTCAACAAGTACGCCTTCAATTTTGCTTTAAAGAGCTTAAGATTTTCTACATTTTTTATCTCCTCCGGCAGTTTGTTATAAGCATAGAAAGCTTGATACTGTGCACTATGTTCCATTATTTTTAAATGTGGCATTATGTCGTGTTTGAGAGCCTGCCTGCGAGTCCTTTCGCGTGCTTGCCTTTCCTCATTTGTCTCTATTTCCGGTAATCGTTTTTTCAGATCCGTCAAAAGAACAAATAAGTATAGGCATGGAACTGTTAGTATGCCCAGACTGATAAAGAATCTTTTACAAGACTCCCAGGATGGGATTCCTACCATTGCTCGTATGGCGCTCTTCTGTATCACGAAGGCTCGTTCCTGATTGTATTGATAGCTGTTTCCCCATAATTTAATACTGTACCGTAATTTTGACTCTACTAGGGCATGGTATACTTTTTTTAGATGTGTTAAGGATACTTCGTTCCTTAAAGTCCTAATAGCATAGCAAGCTGACGACACAGTGTTCTCTAGTGATCCCAGTTCTTTCTTCCAATTTAAATATTCATCAATGTGTATTCCTAGAAATTGAGTGTCTTGTACAATATCGACTTTGTCTCCATTAAGCTTGATGTCAAGTGTATCTGAGTTTTGAGCAGTCGATTTAAAAAGTATGACTTTTGTCTTATTGTGATTTAGTTTAAGTTTATTGGCATCAAACCAGTCATTAAACGCATTTAATAATATATTAATTTTATGTTCCAAATTAACAATGTTTTTATCAGAAACAACGGCATTAGTATCATTCGCGTATAATATTAGTTTTATGTCATTTTGCACGTTTAGGATATATTTAACTAAGTCATTTGTAAATATAAGAAACAGGATAGGTCCTAAAATTGATCCCTGCGGTACACCCCTTTTTACTGCATGTAGTTTGGACTTGATGACGCGTTCATTAACGTTATCTACCGTTTTTAGTTTGACATACTGTTTTCTGCCTTCTAAGTAGGATTTGAATAATAGAAGTATATTACCACGTATCCCATAGTGCTCTAGCTTTTTTAATAAAATATTTTGGTCAACTAGATCGAACGCGGAGCTAAGGTCAAGAAAGAGACAAGATACTTTCTTTTTTTCATTTATTTTTTTTACTATTTCATCTACTAATGCATCTATAGCCTCTCTGGTTCCAATATTTTTACGGTATCCATACTGTTCGTCTTCTAAAATACCGTTATCTTCTAAATGTTTCACAAGTCGCGTTTTTATGATCATACCAAAAATTTTTGAAAATATTGATAGTACTGAAATAGGCCTAAAGTTTTTGGGATCATTTCTCGAACCTTTTTTATGTATGGGAATCACTCTGGCGATTTTGATTTGGTCAGGAAAAGTATTTTGTGCTACGCACATGTTGAAAAAATGGGTCAATGGTAGTAATAGGATATCAATGTTATCTTTTATTATTTTAATTGGTATTTCGTCATATCCACATGATTTCTTGCAATCCATTGATTTGATTATCATTTTGATCTCGTGTGGCGTGATCATTGCCCACTGCATGTCATTATGAACTTTTGGAACATTTGCCTTCAATATGTGTATAGGATTCCTAGTGACAGTGGAAACAGCAGATTGTTCAATGAAGTGATTGCACAATATATCTGCCACTTCTTGTTGGTTATATATTTTTTTACCGTCTATTTGGAGAATGATGTCTCTATCCACATTTTTACTCTTTTTTCCTCTGTGTTTGTTAACAATTTTCCAGATACCCTTCGTCAAATTTTTTTCTTTGTCTATTTCTTCACTAACAGCATTTTTTTTTTGCATGTTTTATTACTTTTCTATAAATCCTAATATAATTTGCTCTGTATTTTTGTATTGATAAGTGACATTCAGTTTTATTTAAATTACACAAAAATCTTTTCATTTTACTAGCGACCTTGATACCTGCTGTGGTCCAAGATGCTCTTTTTTTAATGCGGTTCACCCTTATTTTTTTCTTTATGAAACATGAATTGTAAATTTCCCTAAATGTTTTTAAGAAACCATTAATCCCCATTTTAGTCCAATCACACTGTATAATCTTTTTACGAAAAAGATTATTATTCCTATCATTAAAACTTCTCTTATTTATGTGATAATATTGTGCTCTACCTCTATGCTGACTATTAGTGTCAAGCTCAAGATTACAAAGAATAGCCGCATGTCCATCAGCTAAATTGTTGTGATCCACTTTTGTACTTATAACATGTTCTTCTGGTAAGTTAGTCAGAAAGTTGTCAATGCAAGAAAAACCCCGAGAAAATGTGTGCTCGTCTTGTATAAGCGCTCTGAAACTGTACCTAGTTAATAAATTTAAGAAGTCCCTTTTTTGATTATTTTCTACAAGTAAATTAACATTAAAATCTCCGCAAATTATACATTTTTTGTCAAGATTGAAGTCCAAAAGTTTTTCTAACCTACACATAAATTCATCAAAATTTCCCTTAATAGGATTTCTATAAACACAAAATAGATTAAGATTAGTTTCAATATCTCTGACACCACTAATTTCAAAAACTTCACTCTTATACATAGTTTTACAAATAAGTATATCTTCTTTTGTTCTATTAATTGATCCAAGTATTAGAGAACCCCCCCTTTTTTTTTTTGGATCTTACATTGAAAGATACTAAGTCATAGTGGTCCATGTTAAATAATTGGGCAGAGTTTTTACTAAGAAAATGTTCAGTAACACATATATAGTGCATATCCCTATCAAGTGAATCCAAGTACAATTCCAATTCATACTTTTTATTACTTATACCACACAAATTTTGATGAAAAATATGTAATCCAATGGCAGAAGTAGCATTACACTGACTGCTCACGAAAAAAACGATCATGAGTGATGTTATCAGTGTTTGGTTCGGTCCGAACTAGCCCTATGAGTGAACATTCTGTTTGTGTGCATACACTGCGCTCACATTTTTTAAATGAGTTTAAGTACATGTTATTTTTATAGCTTACATAACTATTTTTGTAATTTATTTGTAATTACTGTCTCAAAATAAGTCTACATGCATATAATTTGTCAAAGTATGATTTTTCAGTATTAATAATATCAACTAAGTGTACATTGTTAAAATTTTTACAAGTCATTTTTATCATATTGTTAAGAGATGCAACATTTAAATACTTATTATACAGAATCTCACCAACTAATATATTTGTATTTACAATGTTATGTAAGTAATAGAGATAAGATTGGAAATTCAAAGGATTTTTATCATGTGAACCTGCCAATATAATTACAAAATCATCCCTGGTGTAATCATTGCAAAATAATATAGATGAGCTTAATATTTGATCGACACTGGCATACGGTTTAATAACACAAGTAACCAAATACTTAGATCCTAATAGTCTTTGTAGCACCTGTCTCATACCTTTACCCCTTTCGTCGGAGAAAATCATAACACGGTGTTTTTTACTCACAGTAGGATTGGTAGAACCTTGGTTTTTGTTAAGTATGCGGGCACGGGGTGTACGAGTGAAACGATTGACTGCTAGTAACACACTGGTTTATTAGAAAAATAACAGGATGGTGGGCACAGCCACACTCACATACGCAACACTCCTCCCTCTAGTTCGACAACTCTCACAATTTATATCTACTAAAATACAACATAAGATGAACCTAAGACCAAAGTAATAACCGCAAACAACAATCGGCAATGGGCTTTCAATCGGCAGTTGAATCTTGAAATTCATCGTCATCTGAGTGGGGCTCCGGGACCGGACGGTCAGAGCAAGCGCTGTCCTCTGACTCTGGCGGGGTGCCGGGTTGATAAATCAACACATCATTTCTCCTCCCTCTGACGTCATTGAATGACCCCGGCGGCGGTGATGTAAAACCGAGCTCAGGTGTGGAATCCGAAGCAGGTAAGTGTGTCACAACGGGCCGCGGTGGTGACTCTGCGAGTGGTGGAGACGGCGAAGACGACGAAGACGAAGACGACAACGACGACAACGCGGACGACTGCTCGTTTGGCGCATGGTTCTCTGGTAAGTCTATATCTACCCATGTATTATTGCAAAGATTGTTGTTTTTTCCTTTAAATAAAATTAATTGATTTCTATGTCTTTTTATTATTTGAGAAGATGTACAATCCTTAACTTGATATAAAACTTTTCCTAGTCTCTTTACAATCACTCCTTTACACCAAGTAAAGTTACTTTTATTTACAAATTTTTTATACGAAACGATATCATTTTTTTTGAAAACTGGTTTTATCTCTTGTTGAGTTTCAGTTTGCGTACACTGTTTAACTTTTGGATTAATATCGGCTGATGACGACGGTGACGACAACGCAGGGTTTATTAGGTCAAGCCTGGACCTTAATTTACGACCGAAAACCATTTGCGCTGGAGAGAGACCTGTAGCCGTGTGCACCGAGTTCCGATAGTCCATTAGATATTTCAATAATTTTAACCTTATGTCTTTAGCGGTACTACATGACATTAAACAAGACTTTATGCCCTTTTTTACAATTTTCACGAAAGATTCCGCCTGGCCATTGCTGGGCGCGTGGTATACCGGTGACGTCACATGTGAAATGCCGTTAGTTACACAAAAGTTTTCAAATTCGTGCGAACAAAAAGCCGTGCCATTATCACTTACTATAGTTTGCGGGATACCGAATCTTGATATAAAATCACATATTTTTTCAATGACCGTGACGGACGACCCTGTATTCATAATATAAGCTTCGACCCACTTTGAGTATGCATCTACCATAATTAGATAAACATTACCTCGAATTGGTCCTAAAAAATCGATGTGAATTCTATTAAAGGCACATGGCGGGTACTTCCAGCTGGACAGCGGGGCCTGGGGAGGGGAAGGGCGCAGTTGTATACAAACTTCACATGAAGCGATCATATTTTCAATTTTCTGGTCAATGCCGGGAAACCAGCATCGCGAACGTGCTTCAGCTTTAGTTTTAACTATGCCTAAGTGTGAGGAATGTAACTCGGTAAGGATAGTTTGTTGCAAACTTCCTGGAATCACAACCTTATGTCCCCTCATTATGCAACCATTTTCAATAGATAGTTGTAGCCTACACAGATAAAACGGTCTTATTTGTGGGTCGTTAATTTTTGGGGGCCAACCCTCTTGTATGAATTTAACTACACGTTTTAAAACTACATCTTTACTAGTGTGTTCTCGTAGTTGTTTTAACGTGACGACCATAGATCCGTCAGTTACAAAACACACGTAAGTCGCCCGGTCGCATTCTATCTCGCTTTCGTCCCCACGTTCGGTGCGAGCGCACCCGTTGTGGACGATCGCGGCCGGCGCGGCGTGGGGAGAGGGCGCCGCCGGCAGACTTGCGCGCGACAAGAAGTCTGCACTGTTATCACTGCTACGAATGTATTCTATTAGATAGTTATAACCACTAAGAAACATAGCATAGCGTTGCAGCCTATTGGCCGACACCTCTGGTATTCCTTTATAAGGTCCAAAAATAGAAATTAATGGCTTATGATCAGTTCTAAGAATAAAAGGTACTGACCTGCCATATAAATATTGGTGAAATCGACGTACGCCATAAATTATAGCGGTAGCTTCCTTTTGGATCTGTGAGTATTTCTTCTCTGCGGTATTTAGTGTGCGAGACGCGAATGAAATAGGTCTCTCGACACTGTCAGACCCTATTTGAGACAGAATTGCACCTAATCCACTTGGCGAAGCGTCTACAGTTAAAATTATTTTAGCGTTTGGATTAAAATGAGTTAAAACCTGTTCTGAAGCGAGCATTTCTTTCATTTTGTTAAAAGCTTTGTCATGGTTTGAAGTCCAATTCCATTT
Organism: Acrobasis consociella; assembly: GCA_963555685.1. NCBI lineage: Eukaryota > Metazoa > Arthropoda > Insecta > Lepidoptera > Pyralidae > Acrobasis > Acrobasis consociella. The sequence goes on along the minus strand of OY743125.1, from coordinate 11,642,118 downwards.
ACATCCCTTTTTCAGTAAGTCATACAATGGGCTAAGTATGCTCGATGCATTGGGTACGAAATCTCTGTAGTAATTGACTAACCCTAAAAAGGATTGCAGCTGATTTACGTTTTGAGGGGTTGCGGCCTCGACCATGGCTTTAACTTTCTCTGGAGATTTTTTTAGACCGTCTTTAGTAACTATATAACCTAGATAGCTTACTTCTTCTTTGAAAATTCACATTTTTGCTGCTGCAACGTAAACCCTGCCTCCTGCAAGCGTTTTAGTACAGCATGTAGTCTCTCTGAATGCTCTAACTCATTCTTACCTGTCACCAGGATGTCATCCAGCAGACACAGAACCCCCTCCATGCCAGCTAGGACGCCTTCAATAGCGCGCTGGAAAACAGCCGGCGCGCTGGCTAAACCAAACACTAAGCGCTTATATCTATACAGCCCCTTATGGGTATTAATACAAGTTAAGTCCTGTGATTGGTCGTCTAAAATGCACTGATTATAAGCCATTGACAAGTCTAATTTTGAAAATTGTTGGCCTCCGTTAAGCTTAGAAAATAACTCATTAATGGTAGGGAGCGGATATTGTTCTATGAGTAACTGTTTATTCAAGCTCACAGAATAATCAGCACATAATCTGACTGACCCATCACGCTTTAAAACTGGCACTATGGGCGATGCATACTCAGAGTGCTCGATGGGTTCTAGAATACCTAAACTGACGAGCCTATCAATTTCTTCTTCAACTTTTTTCCGTAGTGCGAAAGCAATGGGTCGCGCTCTAAAGAAAACCGGTTTGGCATTATCTTTTAATGTTAATTTAATTTTATATTTATTAAAAGCGCCCAGTTCATTGCTAAATAACTTAGGGTACTGCTTTTCTAAAGATTTAAGGGAAAAATCAGTGTCTTGACAGAAATTGACAGGCATTAATTGTAGACGAAACTGGGATATAAAATCTCTGCCCAAAAGGGGCGGTCCCCCGTCACGAATCACGTACACATCAAGCTCGTGAGTTTGACCACTGTAAGCCACCGGCAGCCGTATTGTACCTACGCACACAATGCCCTTACCGTTATAAGTCATCAGCTGTTTTCGCGCGGCCGATAATGGCATAGTTTTAAAATATTTTTTGTAGCAAATCTCAGATATTACCGTTACAGCTGAACCGCTATCTATCTCAAATTTAAGGGGTACACTGTTAATTAAAACGGTCTCCGTCATGGGCTCTCCCCTGCGCGAACGGATAAAAAAAATCTTACCGTCATCGTCATCCTCACCGTTGTCACCGCCGTCCACGTCCATGAAGTTCACTTTCGTACACATTCTACGTAGATGGCCTTTTACATGACAACCTTTACACACGTAATTCGCGAATTTACATTCGGATGCCTTGTGATTCTTGTAACCACATACACTACACTTCACTTTTCCTGCACTTCCAGTTTTACCGTGATTTACTATTTTATAAACCTGGTTCCCCTCTGGCACTGGCACGTCGCTGCCGGCTCTGGCGCAGCCCGCCGCGGCCGCCGCCGAGCGCGCACGACTCAAGTTCTCCGCTAGCTCCACTACCTTTACCAGCGTAAGATCGGTCAAGTTTTGCGAGTAGATTTTCTCCTTTTCAAATCCTGGCCGCATCCCCATGATGAACTTGTCGCGTAACGTCTCCTCTAAATTTAAAAAATTGCAGTGCGTCGTCAGCCCCCGCAGTCTCGCTGCCCATTGAGTGTGCGATTCTCCAGGTGACTGCGTAGCCGCGTAGAAGTTATGACGTTCTCCAAAACCAATGCGCTTTGGGTTGAAGTGGGCGTCTAGAAGTTGCAAGATGCCTTCATAAGGCACGTTTTCGATCTCCTCAGGCCGTGCTAAATCTGCCACGAGCTGATGAGTGCCCTCGTTGAGTGCGCTAAGCAGGATGGCTTTCCTCTTGACTCCCTTCGGATCCGACACTTCTGTGATGTCGTTTGCCACGAAGTATTGTGAAATTCGACTTTTGTACGTCCTCCATGTCTGTAGATTATGGTCGAATACACTTAAAATACCAAATTGCGCGGCCGCCATTTTACAATTTTTATTGCGGGTATCGTCGCCACTGTTAAGTATGCGGGCACGGGGTGTACGAGTGAAACGATTGACTGCTAGTAACACACTGGTTTATTAGAAAAATAACAGGATGGTGGGCACAGCCACACTCACATACGCAACAGTTTTGTATTCCATTTTCAGCGTAACTACTAATACAAGCTTTTTTTAAACCTTTCTTTTCCCTGACATTTCTTTGTTTATTTATGTTTAGCATTTCTCTCCTGTCACTGTCATCTGTCATAAACATAAGTTCTTCCGAATTCCTCGATGTGTTACTACCAGTGACATCTATTGGTGGCGTTATTATTCGAGAACTACTTCTATCGATTGAGCATCTTGCGTAACTTTTACGTACTTTACGTTTAGGTGTTTTCTTGGTAGATCCACAGATGTCTAGAAGATAAGTAATTTTTTGATCCTTATTCGATATAATTTTTCTTAATTTTGTGTTTTCAGAGTGCATGCTGTCTATTTCAAGGTTAGCCGATTCTAATTTCTTTTGTAAGTCAATAATGGTACATTCCATATCCTGCATTTTCTGAGTATCATAGGCTCTTAAATCTGGAATACTCCTGGTTTGAGTAATCAACTTTTGTCCCTCCGGTGAAGACAGTGCCATTTCCTCCTTTTCGTCATCCTCTATCGACAATGAATCATACGAATTTTCCGTGGATATGTTTACTGTGTACTTAGTGCGTTGTGTAATATTCGCAGACTCAGATCTGTTTATTAATATCTCCGTAGATGAAGTTGTCTGGTGTGTATCTGAGTTTGTATCGATCTGATTTCCATCTTGTGAAGATTTTGGTGATGTTTTTTCTGTATTCTTATGTGCAACGGGAGAGTTATCCTCAATACTAAAGTCAAGAGTACTTTTGTTCTTAATTTTTTGTTGGTTTCGCTTTATGCTATGGCATTCACCGCATTTCCAACTACTTTTTTGTGTCGGTGTCATTATTAAAAATCTCTTTTCTGTATTCGTGCAACTTAAATCATACATTTTTTTGCAGTTATAACATGTCAGATACTGCCTGCCTTTTATTCTTTGTTTACACTTCGCACACAATTTGTCCATGATTTTATTTAGTGCCCTCTATCTTGTCTTTTTGGAACAATTTAGTTGCGTCAATAAAAAATATATGTTTTTGCGAATTTGTTATGTGCTGTTTACTCAGTAATGACGCTACTCGACAATAGATGGCGGTATAGGTTCCAATACATAAAGATTTTATGTAAACTTGCGTGAAGTCCAAAGTCCAAAATGTAGTTTGAAATAAATGACGGTTGTTACAAATCGAAGTTTTTGGGTTTTAAGCATTATACGTAACTATTTCACATATTTTTACACTGTATCTATCTCACAATGTTCTTCCAATGTTTTGCAACAACAAGTTGGTTTATTAAAATAGTTCTATCACAGTTTACTTTTCAAATTGTAGCTAATATGTTATTTTCCTTTTATTTTTATGAACACTACACTGACTTGGGAGATAACACTCATACGGGATATTTGAATATAAAACTTCATTTATCTTAAGTTAGTTAGCTTATTTAAATGATATTGCTATTTATTTTTAATATTATACACGGAGCTCAATGTTTACATGACAGTGGCGCCACCTACTCACCGGAAAGTTTAGCACTGGCCAGGCTGAAGCGTTCTGTCACTAGCTCTGAGCGACAGAAAGGATAATAGCATGCGAAAGTTCCGTTCCGTACTGACAGATAAGATCCAACCCTAAGTCTACTTTGGAGAGGAGTTGTAAAAAGATACTATTACATATTTTCTAATTTATTTATCTTTCATGTAAACTTCCACACATGTAAAAACGTCTACAAATGGCGGTCTTAGGGCCCCCGCTAAGTGACACGGGCGCACGCGGCGGGTTTTGGTCTATCTCTGTCGCAAACTGTAAATGCGAAAGAGATAGCAGAATCCGTCGTGGGTCACCTGTCTCTGTCGCACGTAGCGTTTGTGACAGAGATAGACTAAACACGCCGCGTGCGCCCGCGTGACTTAGCGGAGGCCCTTATCGTCATACGATCAGTGCATAAACTAGTAATATCATAACATTGCTTTTCTCTACTTTGCAAAACACACAACAAGATTAAAGAGAGAATTTTCACCATAGTATAGCACCGTAGATAAACCCACATAAATTTTATATCGCGTGTCGGACTAGTGCCATCTCGCATGTTATAATTACATAGAGCGAGATAGTGAGAGATGTTAACGCTTGATAAACGCTATCGCCGGTGCCATACTACAGGAAAAAGTCTCACTTTAATCTTAAGCTTTTCTGTTCTTTATAAATAACCACTAATTCCCCAACATGATTAATTCTAAGAAATTTCTTGTGGCCTTCATAAGATAAATTAGTTTATTCTCGTCTATATTCGGATCAAATGAACACCCTTGTAATGACCCGTCGTAAGGATAATCCGTTCGCTCACGGAACAGGATAATAACTGGGTATTTGTCTATGCGTAAGTATTTATAGCCCCTCTAATTGGGGATCGACGTAAGTTTCGTTATCCTTTTGATTATAAACATAAAAATATGAGATAATTGCTTTCGTTCTAGTAAATATCTTATTTGCCAGGATGTATTTGTTTGGTCTAACAAAAATACTAGAATACGGGTGACGACAGGGTCAGAAAAGTATGATTGTGGTTAGTCCGTCTTTAGATTATCCGAAAAAAATTTACCCATATTTTTCAGTTCACAAAAAAAGTAAAAATTCACAAAGATATAGAGCATCAAAGTTCCGGAGTGGGGGCTTGTGACATCACCGCTAAGTAAAAATCGTACCCAGCCGTGACGTCATGCACAATTTGAATGCACTGTATCTTTGTCACTTTTTGATTCTCAGAGAAAAGAAAAAACACGTGTACAATATTTTTTTACAATCTAACCAATGGGCCTAATAGTACATTATGGTACTAGTGTGTAACATTGGTGATTACCGCCGCGGCGCCATTGAGACCCGAGCCGTAGGCGAGGGTCTTAAGAGAGCCAAGGACGGTAATCATCAATACACACGTGTATCATACGACGTTTTTCAACACACTTGTGAATAAAATAACAATAAAAACTCATTTTATTTAGTAGATAAAAAGTTTATTTAAAGAAACAATTAGTAAATGTGCAGTTAGTAAAATTATAATTAACTGTTTTTGATGACATAGCGGTCTCAACAGATAGATTATTTATTATAAATGTGCAGTTAGTAAAATTATAATTAACTGTTTTTGATGACGTAGCGGTCTCAACAGATAGATTATTTATTACTAGCTGTTGCCCGCGACTTCGTCAGCGTGGACTTTAGTTTATAAGAATCGTTATTTTGATATTTTCAATAAAACCGGTCAAGTGCATATCAGGTCACACGCAGTGAAGTGTTCCGTAGTTGTGAATTTCGACTTACAATTAAAACTAAAGATTTCATCATCATCTCAGCCCTTCTTCCGTCCACTGCTGAGCATAGACATGTCTTCGTCGACACATCTCGGTCCTGTGCTGCTCACATCCAGGTGTAACCCGCGACTTTGATTATTTCGTCAACCCATCGCATGGGCTCCGTCAGGCCAGTTGCCCTGCCTAGTGCTACTTTAAGTTCATGACCGTTACCAAATTACAGCTTCTTGGTACTAATTATCTCTAAGTAAAACCACGGACAGAGAGACAGACAGAAATGGCGAAACTATAAGGGTTCCTTGTTTACTATGATCACACATTATCTCTAGTCACAGTCTAAGTCGATCGGAATTTTGACTATTAATATCGTTTTTTGCCAGATAATTCGACGGCCCTTCTGCCATTATGGTTCTGCCAGCATGGACTGTAAACTACATGTAAACTTACACTGTTACCGAATGTTACTGCTACGCCGTGGGTCTCTCTAATACGAAATACTTATGCAATACGTAGTGACTTTGCTAATATTTCATTCATCTTCCGTCTTTTGGCGTCAGTTTCCACATCACTAATCTGTTGTAGCTCTCTGCAGCGAACTGCTGCCACCGTCTATACGTATCACCCCCTCTCCCCCACCCTCCCGATGTGGCGGTGCAATGGTAAGCCTTGTCAAACATGTTTTTCGCTAAGCGGGAGATGAAAGTCGAGAAATAAGCATTTCTACTTTAAGTCCCGACGGATGACGGCGTTCCTCAAGTAACCTTAAAAAAGAAGCGAGAGGAAAGTACTGGATAGACCTTCCCCCGGGCCATCTTCACTATCGTCACCATTCTATTGATGTGGACTTTCAAGCTGAGGCATCTGCCAAACTTTAGATACCTTCAGGTATTTGACGTGCCAGTGTCTCGGCACATTTTACCAGTAGAGATTCAAGGATGGTAGGAAGTTAGTGTTCTCTGAGATCAATGTCTGCTTAGTGTTCACTAAGAACCTCCGTTTGAAGAGTTTCTCGGGTAGGGCGTCCTATACGGCTGTTTAGAGGTTTGGAGAACTGAAAAATGACCATGATCTTTCGTTCCTCAGGGAAGGAGGTCACAATACTAAGTAGTCTTGGTATGGGTGTTCTACACATTTTTATTGCAGTGCCTAACCTAAATTTAACCTAACTTTTTTCCCTAACCTTTCTTCTTACGTGAGGAAAAGGTGCCTTTCGGCCACAGGAAATCGGACGGTTATGGCTCTCACTCACAAAAAAACTCATGGTGACATAACGGCGTTACCGCTTTTGCCAAGGCCGTGTGCTAAATCTTGCTCCAAAGACCTGGTATACGGCGACCGCTTATCAGCGGCTTCGGCTGAGCTCATTCGAGGTACTCTCTCAGTTATCGAGAGGAGTCTGAGTGGCCTGCGCGGTGGTACATCGGCCTTCAATTTTATCCGCTAGGGTAAAGACGCGTGTTGACACAAATGCTCCTTTCAACCTAGAGGACCGTATTTGTGGAGCGACGGAATCCCGTTCCCATCGCCCGACTGGCCCACGTCATGGAGGCAGCAGTTGCGCCTCTTTTGCGCGGGAAAAATCCCTTCGGACACCTTGCCAGTAACGGGAGACCGGTATGGTTATGTGGCGTTTACCACTAAAAACTCCGCGGTGTTACCTCTCAGCCACTATGGGCCAGCCCCGGCGCGGCGACCGCTATGGTGGTCCGTGACTCGCTCACTGCACCCTATGCTTTAGTCAGAGGACATCCCCTGCGCCTAACCTAATACTTCCTATTTTGATTCCTTTTTCCATTTTCGCGCCCACAATCATGCTAAAAATGGCCGTTTCATGGCGTTTGGTCTTGTGGCCCTAGGTTCTGTGTATTTTTAACAGCGCCATCTATCGGTGACCAAAAAAAAACTAATAAAAACACTCCGAAAACATCAAAATAGTAAATTTTAGGGTTCCGTATTCCGTACCCGAAGGCTAAAATCGGGACCCTGTTACTAAGACTCCGCTGTCCGTCCTTCCGTCCGTCTGCCTGTCTGTCACCAGGCTGTTTCTCATGAACCGTGATAGCTAGACAGTTGAAATTTTCATAATGATGTAATTCTTTTGCCGATATAACAACTAAAAATAGAGTAAAATAAATATTTAATTGAGGCTCCCGTACAACAAACGTGATTTTTTATAGATAACGGGACGGAGCCCTTTGTGCGCGAGCCCGACCTTCACTTGGCCGGTAATTAACTTTATTATTTTATAAAAACCTTAATATAAAATTGACAAAAGTTTTAGCCAATGCTACTGTACAGTTTATTTCATAGCAAATTTTCGAACAAAAATCTTTGACGTGATTCTTTAAATTGATTTAAGGCCATACCCAAATTTTTCGGGGTCCAGTGGCGCCGCCATTTAAAATAAATCATTTAAAAGGAAACGGAGATATCATTCAAAATTGTGTCTTGATCAAGCCCTAGATAACCCTTAAAACTATTTTATGAACTACTGTTTATAATTTAAAGTGCGAACGTGAAGCTTTTCTACGCACATTAGCTAAAAGTGGCCGTTTTTCGCAAATGTGCGTAGAAAAGCTTCACGTTCTCACTTTAAACTACAAAAAGTAGTTTAAAAAATACTTTGAATGGGTATCTAGAACTTGACCAAGACACAATTTTAAATGATATCTCCGTTTCCTTTTAAATGATTTATTCTTAATGGCGGCGCCACTGGACCCCGGAAAATTTGGGTATGGCCTTAACTTTTTTATTTATCAACGGATTTTAATGAAACAACCACTACATTTTAAGTGAAACTTATTTAAATTCATAAATGAAAATCGCAACCGAAGTTGTTCAGCCGTTTCTGATATTAGCGTCTACAAACACAGTTTTTCGAACAAAAATGTTTGACGTGATTCTTAAAAATTGATTTAACTTTTTCATTTATGAACGGATTTAAATAAAACAAACACTAAATTTTAAGTGAAACTTATCACAATATTTCAATGAAAACCGCAAACGAATCGGTTCAGCCGTTTCTCAGATTAGCGTGCACAAACGCACAGACAAACAGACAAACCGACAAACAGACAAAAATTCTAAAAATCATTGTTTTGTGTTCTATTGCGTTGGTAAAAGCCCCCAAAAATATTTTTACTCATTTATCTTCCATGTACAGACAGCGATCGGTTACGATTTTATTATATGTATTGATTGATGATGATGATTGATGATGTATTGATTGATGATGATTATATGTATTGATGATTGATATTGATTATATGTATTGATGATTATATGTATTGATTATATATTGAAATACTTCATGGTCTATTGTAATTTGAAATGGCTCATTATTCGTGTAGGTAGGTGAAATCCAATCATTGGATGTACTTGGTGTTTCGTCAGTAGGAATCTTTTATAAATTTTTCAATATCGTCAGACGATTAAACCTTTGATTTCTTGCTTCTAAATCCATCGGATAGTCTCTTTAGATAAGCTTACAAATTAGAGTATGTTTTTAAGTCCACTCCATTCTTTGTTCGGACTGTACTTTTTAACATTAAGTATAAACACCACAAAGAGCTAGGTTTGTACTTAGATGATAATTCTTTAAAGTACGCCATGAACATATTGTCTGAAAAAGAATGCGTATTCTTGCTGTTTTGCCATTTTATGAAATTTTGGTACGCTTATAGATATTTTTCCTTGGAGTTTTCAGGTAGTAAACTTTCTACAACGTTAAGGGCTTCACATCTTATATCGGGCGGTGTACAACATAAATCATTTTCTTCGTAACTAGTACTTGTAGATATTTTAATTAATAAATAACTATAATTCAACACTGAAAACGAGTTGTAAAAAATGTTTCGCTATGGCGGGAAAAATAATCAGTTTTCCTATGCGCGCGCATTGCCATCGGCCACAGACTAAAGAGATGAAGTTTTTTTTTTTTCGCGCATAAGATTTGCGCCTATTCTGCCACGTACAAAATGGGGAATTTAAAGTTTTCTTTTATTACAGAGAAAAAAAAAGTTATATTTGAGTGAAAGTTTTATTTATTAAACACGTACGAGTTAAAATTATCTATTTAAATAAGATGTTGCATGAAATGAGCAAGCAATAGGAACATTAATTTGTTTGTTCTATTGAACACGATCTTTTTTTTTAATAAAAACTTTTTTAATAAGAACAAAGCAACTCAACGCAAGTACATACAATTCCATGAACTCAACCAATAATCATTACTATAACTCACTAGTGAGTTATAGCAATGAAAAAGTCACAGTTTGATTATGGGTGTCATTATGTGCCTAATTGCGGTGACCATAGAGCCACTTTATGAGCAAGTGTGCTGAAAAATATTTTTCGATTCGTCATGCCTAATCTTTATTGAACATCTTGAAATCCACGTGATAAAATAATAGGGTATCGATGAAAATAACTCAAAGAGAGTAAGTAATTATATGTACATACTTAAAAAGTTATTACTCGTTTTTAGGGTTTTATAGTAAACCAGGAATACTTATAGTTTCGCCATGTATCTGTCCACGGTTCTAATCAGTGACTATAATTTTTTTTTGACATGAATATGTTTTTAATTATGCCAAGTGGAGAAATAAAATTATGTTTTTTTTTTTTGGTGTAGCTTTCATACGTATACTTTGGGAGTCCTACTTGATATATTCACAGACTATTTAATTGTATATTTAATTTAAAAATAAATAATTAAACTAAAATAAAATAAATATTTAACCGGTAAATTGTGTCTAGTGTCTGGTATTGGCGGTAAAGGAACGAATAAGGAAGCTTGTGGTGTAAACGAAATGTAGTCGCGTAACACGTAAGTTGCGTCGGACATTAAATCCTTCATTCCAGAGATTCCATACTCCTTAAGACCACTTCCCGAGCGTGACTTCCTCGTAAAACAATTCCAAATCAATATTATCGCAATAACTCAGCCCGGAATCCACCAGAACACTTAACGAGATCCGCCATTTTACATTTTATGAATCATCAAACAGTTTATGGGAGGTCGTAAACCGCTTGTTTTGTAATATGTCCATTGTGGAGATTTTAACAAGAGATAGACTTTTCAAACGTTTTTGGTCTGTTTTTTAGTTTTTAGGATTCCGTACCCAAAGGGTAAGAACGGGACCCTATTGTTAAGACTTCGATGTCTGTCCATCTGTCCGTCTGTCCGTGTATATCACCAGGCTGTATCTCAAGAACCGCAATAGCTAGACAGCTGAAATTTTCACAAATTATGTATTTCTATTGCCGCTATAACAACAAAATAAAATAAATATTTAAGAGGGCTCCCATACAACAAACGCGATTTTTTATAGAATGGTACGAAACCCTTAGTGCGCGAATCGGATTCGCACTTGGCCGGTTTTTTTAAGTATGATACTGGCCAGATGAATTTTAAGAATCGCCTCAATACCAATGATGCTTAGGACCATGCGAAATGGAAAAGAAAAAACCCGGAAAGCGGACCCCGGGCTTCGCAGCGTTACAGCTGAGGATGCACTGGGAATACGCTGAGATAAGAGAGAGAAAGAGAAAGTGAGAGAGAGAAATATCTGAATTGAAAAAACCCGAATTCTATTTAACTATAGTTTAGAAAAAATGTTTATCATTTGCGTTTTTGGACGTATAAGTTAGTCTTATAAAATGATAGAGTGAGAAATCAATTATTAGATCTGCGTGAAGGTCACTGCCATAGCCCAGCCGGTTAACTCATTGAAGTGGCAGTGGGCCGGGTAAATAGCTCAATGAACAGATAATTGCTACGGCGTAAAGTCATTTGCTTTCCATTTAGCTTTCCATTAGTCATTTTGGGGTTGGCCTTTGTCTTATCAGGGACACTGACCCTAATGCAAAGTAGCGTCAGAATCGAAATATTATTATGTTTAGGATCCTTGTAAAATAACTTATTTCTACATTATTATACCGCACTGAGAATTTTTTTTGAGACATACTGTGACATACTTACTTCGAATTATAGAACATAGAACAAACGAATCAAATACATGTTTTATAAAAGAAATTATATCACTACTCTGATAACAGCGTGGCTCTTAACTAAGAAAGCTTCCAATAACTCCAATCAGATATTTAAACGTCAAAACAAAAAAATATTAATTTGTATGAAACATGGACCAATCACGGCATAGTTTCTGAGTCAAATAGCGCTCTAAATATCAGTTATTCTGCAATAATAAAATCTAAAATCACGTTGAAAATGGATATGATCAATGACAAGACAAGTGAAATTATTTCGTAAGTGTCGGCAGAGTAGAATGGGGCCACTCAGAGTCTGTAGTGATCTCAATCACTTAGTTTAATTTAGATTTTTCCAAAATTGTTATTTACATAAGTTCCTATTTACAAATGTTCATATTTACAAAAAAGTTCCTATAATATTTACAAAACAAATCTAAACTTTTATTTACATTATTTAATTTACAACTTTTATTTATATTATTTCGACTGATAACATCTAGTCATTTACATATTATTATATAATTTACGTTCTGTATTCAATCAATATACGTTTACATACTCACTGGTAACATAAGTATAACTTAGACTAATAAATTATATAATAAACTACTTATATATTATAAACTAAAATAAGAAGGTTTAAAAGTTGTTATTTAAATTAAAGAAGCGTATTGTCGGGGAGCAACCAGACAAACTGATAAGCTCCGTATTATGATTTTTGGTTTACTGCAACACAGAGTGCAACCGGTTTGATAGCTGGCCGGCCTGCCTTGTTAGCCGCACCGCTCCTGCGCCCGCGCAGGACCCGCGTTCGCCTTGCACGTCCAAGCGCCCGAGTAGGCACAGCGAACGCCAGTCTAAAAATAGCTTTCGCCGCGGAACGCATGCCGTTTGATTTTTGCTCCTCGATCGTGCGCGCTAGTTAAGTAAATACGTGTATCATTTGCCTTGAGCTTTCCCTATCCTCTTTCGCCTGACTGCTCTGCACCTTCTGCATTAAGTAAGCATTGCCTTATTGCTTCAAGTCCTCACTTCATAGCACTAGAGTGCTAAATCAGCTGTAAGTTACCTTTTGACGTCTACAATTGTACAACAAAACAATTTTTTATTTAATTTATTGCAATTAAAATCTTAATATTATAGTACAAAAGGTGCAACTTAAACAATGACGATTATTAAGAGATATTATAAATATCCTTTGATAATAAAGATATATTTGAATTGCATTGAATCAGAAATGGTGACAACTTAGCTCACAAAGTAATATGAAGAATCTGTGAAGAAATCCGAATATTTTTTATTTCAGTATTTCCTATATATAGGGCTGAGCTACATCTAATTTGCATATAAGTTGTATTTAGTAGACACCGACACACTCGGCCTTGTTAAAGTGTCAACTGTTCGCGAGTAGGGTTGCCCCTAATGAAAACAAAAAATGTATTAAATGCCTAATTTGTGAAAGCGGGTGAAAGCCTTTTTTGTCGTGTTAGCAGTTATTTATAGTTATATTCTCAAATTAGAAGCTTGTGGCTTTTTAATTAAAATTTCGTTAGAGTTTTTGTATTTATTCAACTATATTGAGGAACTGTGTCGCCAGCAGTTGGTAAAGATCGATCGGCATAAGTCTGACTGGTGTGAACTTGCTGCGGGCGTTCCTCAAGGAGGAGTACTTTCCCCGGTTCTGTTCTCTATTTTTATAGACAGTATTACTTCTCTTCTTACTTCTTCCTGTCACTTATATGCAGATGACCTGCAAATCTATGCAGCCGCCCCTTTCGACAATCTTCATCACGCTATCAGCGTAATTAATTCTGACCTTGCTGCTATAGCAACTTGGTCCCATAGTTTCGGGCTTACGGTCAACGCAGACAAATCCCAGGCAATTATTATCGGCAGTCCCTATTTCATCAGCAAAGTCCACAACTCCACTTTACCCAGCATTCAGTTTGACGGTAACATCATTCCTTTCACATCGACTGTAAAAAACCTAGGAATAACGCTTGACGAAACCCTGTGTTGGGCTCCTCAAATCAACGAAGTGAGTCGGAAGTTATTTATTGCTCTTCACTCCCTGAGAAGACTACAACATTTTCTGTCTACAAATACAAAAGCAATGTTAGCCCGCCCACTCTTGATTCCTATTTTAGATTATGCTGATGTCGCGTATTTGGATCCTACCGAGGAACTATTAGATAAATTGGAACGCCTGCAAAACGTCTGCATCAGGTATGTTTATGGCTTAGGAAAGTTCGACAATATATCTGAATATCGTGATAAACTGAACTGGTTTTCAATCCGAATTCGTCGTAACTATCACATTCTTTCTCTTCTTTTCAATGCTCTCTTCAATCCTGCCTGTCCTAATTACCTTCGTGATAAATTTTCCTTTCGGCAAATCGACATCCGCCTTCGCTCAGCTGATAATATTCTCTTATATATACATCCTCATTCTTCGCAGTCTTACTCTAAATCTTTCTCTGTGATGGCAGCACACCTTTGGAATTCGCTCCCTTTAGAAACTAAAATGGCATCGTCCTTGGGCTCCTTTAAGAACAAAATTTTAAATTTCTTTTCGGAATCCTAAGTTACTTAGAGCTACCTAATTACTTTTTATTTTAAATAGTTTAGATTATGTATTTATATGTATATATATATATATATATATATATATATATATATATATATATATATATATATATATATATATATATATATGTAAGTTTATCTTAGTTGTATTTGTGTAGTTTACATACCTGTATATTATTTTTTTGTGCAGTACCTTTCTGTAAATTTAAATTGTACTACTTCTACCCCAAACGCTTAATAAGTAAACATTCCTCTCAATTACTGGCCGGTCGACTGGAAGAGATCCCTATACGGGATAAGTCCGCCGTTGTATGTTTACTTTTCTGATTTGTATCTGTGTTCTTTCTTGTGTACAATAAAGCTTTATAAACAAACAAACAAACTGTGTTTTATTGTTAATTTAGTTGTCAAATAGAGTTCGGTCCTTGCAGATACGTGTTTGTACACCGCTTTACTTTTTAAACACTTACAACATTTTTGAGGCAAATTAATGAAACGTAACTGTATCATGGTATGTTAAAAAATTCTAGCGATCTTGGTCAGGTCGTCAGACAACCTTGTGGGTGGGTGTGTGCTTCGCTTGCCAGTACGTGGTCACCATTCAAGAACCTTGTTGTTTATGCCAAAATAAAAAATAGCAACCATATTTGTACGTTTGTTTTCATTGATATGTCGAATGTAAAGAAGTAATTTAGGACACTTTACATCAAAATAATATTGAAGCTATAAAATCGTAATTCATCATTTATTATAATTTTAGCCGCATAACGTCCACTGCTGGACATATGTCTCACCCAAAGATTTCCAAAATGACCAATCAAGACATTCCAGCGACCCTGGTCAGGTCATCTGAAAAAATCCTAACTAAAAAAAAACTTTTAAAATTATTATTCCTCTACTCCCTGCTCTAGGCTGACGAAATTAAAAGGAGATGACGTCGCTAAAGCCTTTGCATAAACTTTGCCAGTGACAACCCTATTCATATGAGCCACCCGCCTCGCCCCCTAGCGTTTATCTCCGACAATTACATTCTTATTTTGTGCTGTGAATTTTTGGTACGTTACTTGTAACCGACGACCAAAAAAGGAGTAGGTTATCAATTCGTTGAGTTCTTTTTTATGTATGTTCACCAATTGTTGTTCATATTTAGGGAAATTAGTACGGTGGTTTTCCAATTTGCTTTCCGTACCTCAGTGCTTGAGTTTATTGTTTTAGCAATTATACAAAGACGCCTGGGCGGATTTGGATTTTTTTTGTTGTTGTTTGAAACCTTATACTAGCGAGGTAGTCCCATATTTTTTTTATCAAAATGGGTTGTGTAGTTTGGGGATGAAGTTAGGTTTTAGTTTTGAAAAGTTAACTTTTTAAAACTTTTAGTATCTGGTTACGCTTGTTTGTGGACATAGACAAATTTGACTTATTTTTGGCTGTGTTTTATTGCGGTTAAAATATTAAGTCACTTCCTCTCGCGAGAGGACGCCAGGATACCAACTCCAGCGTCCTTTGTCCGATGGATCGCAGCGCCCAGTCACCTTTTGTTCGCCGCGCGCTACGCATGTTCTTTTCGCATTTGCCTTGTCTCGCAACGATTCCGTAGTTGTTCACTCGCATAGTGTCAACAACCTTATACGGATCGATCGCCTATCGCATCTTCTTTCAACTTCGCAACTAATCAACTGTGTGGAGTCCAATTCCGCGCGTGCATAGTGCAGTTTATAAAACAACGTGGCGCCGCCATTACCTCAAGTTTGAATCGGATTTCTTAATAACTTTCGCTTGTCTGAGACTCATTAGCCGTGCTTAAGTGTGGACAATCCTAAACTGTGGTGCAGTGTGCTTTCTTCGATCCCCAAACAAGCAGGGGTTGTCGCCGTATTCAGAAACTGTCTGAGCAAGTGGTCTACGCAAACGCCATCTTTTCTTCCCACCGCTGGACACGCAGTGGCTTTGTTTTGGCTGTAATAGACACGGTCCAGAAATCTGTCATCGATCTTATGTCCAACTTTATTCTCGCTGGGTTTTTTTTTGGTTTTAGAATCCGCATCGCGAACTAGCCCTAAACGATTTGCTTATCGCATACCGCTAGCGTACTGGTCACTTTGACCGTGCGCCACCATATCTCCTTCGAGCCGGATTAATTAGGCTATTTCTTGAATTTCTAAATTCCAAAAAAACAAGGAAATATTATTTTATGTTGCACATCGGCATAGGATTTCGACCTGTCTGCCATAGTAATAGGGTCTAAATTGCCCACACCGCCGTTGGTCAACCCGCTTAGAAATTATTACTTTAATTTTATAGGATATATAGAGGGAATTTATGAGAACTACTACTTTAGGGATGAAGGTTAATTAAATAAAAGCGTGCGCGTGAGATGTGTTGATTTTAATGCGGCGCAGCGACAACTGCGTCCGAACAGGAAAACATGTTACACATAGATATAGGTTATACGATTGCGTACATATAGGTACAGTGTGTCCCTACAGTAGTCCTCCCTTTTTAAACAAACATTAAAATTTTCACAACCCCACAGCTAAAAATCTAATAGTTAAAACATCATTTAGTCAGGTATGATACCTATTACATTGTTTAGTTGCCGAATTAAATTACAAATTACAACATAAAAATTTTGATTTCCGAAAAGTTCTTACTCACAATTTATAACACTCAAATAGCACTATCGTAAAATCACAACACTAATATCCTTCATGACCGCGCGGAGTCGCAGCAGGAGGCTGCGAACTATGCGCCGTATGTACATTCACCACGGGCTGAGTTAAGCCCGCGTTGGCGGTTTCCTTACGTATCCATTTCCTTAATGTATTCGTACATTGATTACGTAGAAAGTACAATGTAAGTAGCGATAGAAACACTGCTATTGTAATAAGACAAACTTCTAGTAGGTTCAACCTTTGTCCCATGGTTTCATTAGAGACAGATTGTGCGAGAGCCACATTATTTTGCTGGGGTTGACTTTGACTATTTCCCATTTTTAAAAAAAAATGCGGTTATTACAGTTACTATTCGCTGTCAAGTATTGATTTATACAATAAAAATTGATATTCGTATACCTATATATAGCAATCAGAAATATGCAAACAAAGAATATTTTAATTTTGTTTAAAACAACAGTAAAACCAATAAATTCAATTTTGCATTTCTATGACCTACAAAATTACATTGATTACCAATTGGATACAATTGAATTAGGTACCTGCTACATGCCTATGATTACGTTTCGACTCAACCATACTAAACACATGTAAGCAATATAAAGGTGCGTTTACACTCGCATAAAATATGAACAATTAAGAAACAAGAAACCTTACCGGTCTCTTAACTTTTCTACCACTTTTCGTGACATAAGAAGTAGGTTTAGTGCTATTCGCTGTTGTACAGTTACTAGTACTTTTATTACTTACATTTAATTTATTATCAGAACTCTCTTTATCTGTATTAATATTTGTATGTGATTGTATATGTGTGGTAGGCGCATCATTCATAACATAGGCTGGTTTAATCCGATCAATAGACACATTGACTTGTTTTCCAGCTATCTGCAATGTAAGGTACTTATCATTCCGATTTAAAACAAGATAAGGCCCTTCATATGGTAACTGAAGTGATCTTTTAACTAAATCGACACGCACAAAAACATGTGAACATGTAGATAAATCAGAATGCACAAAAATCGTTCGCGAATCCCTTTGCTTTGAAGGTCTAGGCTTTAAATTATGAATTGTTTCTCTGAGATTATCTACATAGTCATAACAATCACTAACTTTAGTAACGGTTCCGTCGTAAAAATCACCTGGTAACCTCAACGTTTTGCCAAAAGTTAGCTCGGCGGCGCTCACGCCCGTATCGCTGCGCGGGGCCGCGCGTAAACCAAGTAAAACGGTAGGTAATTCAGAAAGCCATGAGCCAGCATCACTTCTAGCCATAAGGGCTGCTTTTAAACCCCTATGAAAACGCTCCGCTACCCCGTTACTTTGCGGGTGGTAACTAGTGGTTCTCACCCTCCTGGTACCTAATAGCTTCATTAGTTCACCAAATAATCCACTTTCAAACTGCCTCCCTTGATCCGTAGTTATTCTGACTGGGCAACCATATCGAGTTATCCATCCCTCATAAAGTGCCTTGGCGACAGTCTTAGCATAAATATCTTTCAAAGGAAAAACCTCAGGCCATCCGGTAGCTCTGTCAATAACCGTTAAGCAATACCTATAACCATCTACTGTAATAGGTAGTGGACCGACGATATCTATATTTAAAGCTTCGAAGC
Organism: Acrobasis consociella; assembly: GCA_963555685.1. Classification (NCBI taxonomy): domain Eukaryota; kingdom Metazoa; phylum Arthropoda; class Insecta; order Lepidoptera; family Pyralidae; genus Acrobasis; species Acrobasis consociella. Next base: position 11,623,754 of record OY743125.1, on the reverse strand, counting down.
GACCGCTAGGCTCAAACTGTCCTAATCCGGAAACAGTATGCCTTATAACCTTTGACTTCTGGCATTGAATGCAGGTTTTAGACCAATTTCTTACATCCACATTCATTTTCGGCCAAAAATACTTAGATGAAACTAATTTCCTAGTAGTCCTGTTACCTGGATGAGATAAATCGTGAATTGCATGAAAAGCCACTTTCCTAAATTGTTCTGGTAAATTTGGTCTATTCATATTAGTGGATACCTCACATACTATCTCTTTCTCACAGTCTGGAAAAACAATTCGCTTGAACTGTAATCGCTCATTGGAATCCAATAACAACTTAGTCAGCTCACTGTCGTTGTACTGCGCGATGGCTAATTCCGCTAAATCGACAGTGGTTGGTAATGTGATAGCTTCAACTCGTGAGAGTGCGTCCGCGACCGTATTTTCACTACCGCTAATATGTTGTATATTTGTGCAAAACTCACTAATAAACATAAGTTGCCTAATACGTCTCGGAGTTTCCTTATCGCTAGGTTTCTTTGAGAATGCGTATATCAAGGGTTTATGATCAGTATAGATTGTCAAAGGTCTACCTTCAATCATATATTTAAAATGAAGTACCGCCATATAAATTGCTAATAACTCCCTATCATATGTACTATACTTAAGTTGAGTATCGCTAAGTTTTTTAGAAAAATAACCTAAAGGTCTCCAGTGTGTACTTACCTTTACTTGCAACACGGCGCCCACGCAGTCATTCGATGCGTCCGCCATAATAGCGAGCTCAGCGTCGCCCGCCGGGTAGCAAAGTTCAGCTGCGTTTTGCAAATTAGACTTACATTCTGCGAATGCCGCGTCGGCTTTTTCCGTCCACTGTATGGTAGATTTGTCCTTCTTTTTAGCATGTTTTAAATATTTATTTAACTCTGCCTGATATTGTGCAGCCCTAGGTAAACTAGATCTGTAAAAATTCAACATCCCTAAGAAACGCCTAAGCTGATCTACAGTTTTGGGTTTTGGAAAATCTATAATAGCTTGAACCTTTTCTTTAAGAGGTTTAATACCCTCTGCCGAGACCTCATAACCCAAAAAATCAATTTTATTCTGCCCGAAAACACATTTTGATAAGTTAATTGTTATTCCAAAACGGTTCAGTCTTTCGAAAATAGCTTCTAAGTGTAATTTATGAATTTCCTCGTTGCTACTCATAATAATGACGTCATCAATATACGCAAAATAAAAGTTAGAATCTGCACCTGAATTACCAAATTGCTTATCTAAACCTTCAAACACAGATTCGTTGATAAAACGCTGGAATGTTTGTGCTGCGTTACGCAAGCCGAACCCCATTCTCAAAAAATCATATAATCCCCAAGGAACAATTATCGAGGCTTTTTCCACGTCATCTGGGTTTATTAATATATTATGATATGCCCTATTAAGGTCGAGTCTCGAAAAAAATTTCTTATTTTCCATACTATAGGTAAAGTCGAGTATACGCGGAATAGGATACCTATCCGGCTTAGTGATAGCGTTTAAAGCTCTGTAATCGCCACAAGGACGTATTTGACCATCCTTTTTCGGCACTACATGTAAAGGGCTCGACCAAGCGCTATTAGACGGTCGACAGATTCCCATCTCTTGCATTTTCCTAAATTCCTCCTTTACCTTATTATATTTGTCCGGCGCTAAGGGTCTAGCACGAGCATGCACGGGAGGTCCTGTTGTTTCGATGTAATGATACACCGAGTGAGGAGGCTCCTCCTTAAAACACATCGGTTTGGTTATCTCTGGAAATTTAGAAAGCAAGTCAAAGTATACGTTATTACTATCTATCGTGTTCAACGATGGCCCACTCCACACAACAACCGATCCTATTACATTACAGTTAGTTATCTGATCAACCAGCCTTTTTCCACTTAGATCTACAAGTAATTTATAATGTAACAAAAAATCTGCGCCAATTATTGGTCGTGAGACATCGGCTACAATAAAAGTCCACACAAAATTACGTCTCAAACCTAAGTCTATTTTTAAGGATATCGTACCGTAAGTTTCTATAATCGACCCATTAGCCGCATACAGCTTATAATCCCACTTAGTATTACGTTTCATATACATACATTTTTTATTGCCCGGTATTACCGACACATTTGCCCCGGTGTCTATTAAAAATCGCATACCTGAGTTCTTATCACATACTATGAGGCGGTTATGAGCGATGCAGGGGCCCGCCGACTCTGTCTGCACCGCACTTAGTTTCCCGTACTTCCGGTCTGCTGATCACCATTCCTCCAGTTGCAGGGCTCCACGCATTTCGTAGCCTTCTCTCGGTAACGGAAATGATAAAAACATAACCAGTTCGGATTCTTCCTCCTACTCTGTGATCTGTTCCTTGAGTTAGTTCTAGCTTGACGATCGCCGCCCCTCTGTTGAGATCTACCTCGTTCCAGATTGGTAAGGCGTGCGTTAATCTTGGCTAATTCTCCCAAAATTCGTTCCGAATCAGTGCTCGTAGTCGTTCCAGGTGCTACATCAGGCGTCGACTTCACCTCCGATATCCTGCCCACACCTGTACTCTCCATAACTTTGTCGGCGACGGCCGCCAACACGTCCAGGTCCTTGGCATCGGTGACTGCGAGAATAGCCCGCACCGCCCCGGGTAAATGTGACTGCCACAGGAATTTCAGGGTCTCGTCTGGCACTTTATCCCTAGCCAGCTCACGCATGCGACGCAACAGCTGTGATGGACGCTGATCTCCCAGCTCCATCTCGCTAATCAGCTTCTGCACCTGTCTGTTGGCAGACTCCTCGAACAGCGCTAACAAGCGCGTCTTGAGTGATCCATATTTGTCCGTCTCCGGTGGATTATCCAGAATGTCCGTCACCTGGGCAACAACCTCTTTATCCAGTTTTGTGATTACAAGGTCATATTTTGCCATATCTGATAGCTTCTGAGTATTGATGGTAGCCTCCATACGTCTAAACCACGCCCTTGGCATATCCGGCCAAAATTGCGGAATCCTTGAGGTCAGGGTTATCTGCTCTATCATGGTATATTGAGGCACTGGAGAGGGCATCGAAGAGGGCGCCGGCGAGAACGCCGGCGGCGCTGGTGGTGCTGATGTCTGACTCATCGCGCGTATACGTGTCACTAAGTGGTGAGTTGTCACTGCCCCGTATTAATGTTTTGTAGTAAAAGTCACTAAACACCGTATGAAAGTTCACGAAAATATCGTTAAATTCACTTCACAAGTCCTCACACTTAACCACGGGGTCACCAGTTATAGGATATATAGAGGGAATTTATGAGAACTACTACTTTAGGGATGAAGGTTAATTAAATAAAAGCGTGCGCGTGAGATGTGTTGATTTTAATGCGGCGCAGCGACAACTGCGTCCGAACAGGAAAACATGTTACACATAGATATAGGTTATACGATTGCGTACATATAGGTACAGTGTGTCCCTACAATTTCTTATTTTCGCATCTTTTATTGGTAAACTGAACACGAATATCAATAAACGCATTAACTCATATCGTCTAATAAATAATCTTGTCATATTGATTAGTATTTCGCTAAATTAGCTTCGAAAATTTATTTTTTTGCAAAACCGTCGGTAGAATTTGCTGCCTTCGCGTGGTTAGTGGCAAAGTCACGTGACTTGCCGATTCCTTGACGTTTCATACGCACTTAGTGTAGTGTTCTGTGTCTATAAATAGATACATATGCTGTCCCACTTACAAGAGCACGAGGGTAGAACGTCAATTGTACGTTATATAAATACGTTGTGCGGCAGTCGGATCGCTCAGTCTAACAGTAGATGTCGTACAGAGCGGACGTGCCTTGGTGTAAAGGTGAGCCAGTGTCATAGTGATAGTGAATGTGTTAGAGGTACACTACATAATGGCGACTGAATGGAGAAAATGATGCGAAGCCACGCGGTGAGTTATTTATCCATTTTATGAGCTGGAGTATTTAATGTAAATGCTCAAAAGCAAATAGAATTTTAAATCAAAAGTAAATGCTGCATACTAAATGTTAAAAAAAATATATTTGTGAGAGAAAAAAAATTACAAGTAAAGAGGAAGTGTCAGTTAGTATTTACTATATTAGGTAATGGTAAACCAAATTATGTCTGTTGACACAAGTGCTCCCCAGGTCTTCTTGTTGAAATAAAACCAGGAGAGGTACAAATGCGTGGTATATTACAATTTCTAGGCTTGTATGAACAATTTAGAATTAAAAAAGGATTTGTATAAAAATTAACCGGGACGGTCTGTATTTGACGATGATTAAATGTTGAATGAGTGACATGCAAAATCTTCATATATAGTTGTCCTTTTGTAAAAGAAGTGCGAATCATACATATGGCATCATTGCTCTTAATTTTTTGTAGGAATCTCGAACATATTCCCCCGCGTTTAAAGCGTCCATTGAAGCTTTAAACTGACTAATCAATCATCATTCTTCGCTGTCAGGTAGAGGACTCAATCTGGTCAGAGGCCTCCTCTGGATTCCTCGTATCGTCCGTACATCGGCTACTCTGGATATGCCATCGGGTCCAGGAAACAGCTGATGAACACGTCCCATTTTCCAAGACAGGGGAGGGCAATTCTCTTCATGTACGATGACCATGTCTCCCACTGATAATTTTGAGCAATTCTTCGTCCACTTGCTTCGAGACTGAAGTTCGTGCAGGTATTCGTGCTGCCATCTCCTCCAGAAGTGAAGACGAATTTGCTCCAGTCTTGCATAGCGCTGAAGTGATGTGGTGCGGGCGTCCTCGATGGAAGGCGGCGGCGGCAACGCGGTGAGTGGGCGGCCGATCAGATAGTGACCTGGAGTGAGGAAAAGGAGGTCGTTAGGATCGGAGGACATGGGGCACAGTGGACGACTGTTTAATACGGCTTCCACTTGTGCAAATAAGGTTGAAAGTTCCTCATATGTGAGGTGGGTGTTACCCATGACGCGCTTGACGTGAAATTTGGCTGACTTTATTGTGGCTTCGAATAATCCATTAAAATGGGGTGCAGAAATTGGGGAAAAGTGAAAATTAACATGTTCCTCATTTGCAAAGTCGGATAGAGATGTGGAAATGCCTTTAATGAAACAACCAATTTCCTTAGCGGCGGCTACGTAGTTGCGCCCATTATCGCAATAAATGTCTGAAGGTTTGCCGCGGCGAGAAATAAATCTTCTAAGCGTAAGAATGAATGCATCCTTTGAAAGATCGCTAACCAACTCGAGATGCACACATTTATAGCGTAGACATACAAAAATGCATAAATATGCTTTTATAACAGTAGCACCGCGCCCTTTGCGGTTTAATATATAGAACGGGCCACCAAAATCGGTGCCAATAGCTTTATATGGAAAATCGGGAGAAACGCGCTGAGAAGGTAGGTTGCCCATCATAGGGACTAACGTTCTACCTGCCGCGCGCCGGCACAAAGTGCATTGATGCACAGTGCGTCGCGCTAAATGCCTACCGTTCACTGGCCACACACTCTGGCGCACGCAAGCCAGTAACAGCTGTGGGCCGGCATGCAGATTACGCAAGTGTTCGTATTTAAAATATAACTTAGTAAGGTAATGAGATGAGTGTAGCAATATGGGATGTTTTTGCTCGTAAGTATATTCGGAGGCATGTAAACGTCCACCTACTCGAATAAGATTAGTTTTGGATTCAAAAAATGGTGCTAAACATAAAATTTTAGATTTGTTTGATAATTGTTTACCAGAACGTAATTGATTAAATTCATCCGGAAAGGATTCTTGTTGAGAAGTAGAACATAATAAATAGAATGATTGTTTTAATTCAGTTAAAGTAAGATTTCCCGTAATTTTGGAATTATTTTTAGCATTTTTCAAATTGTTTATGAAGCGAAGTACATATGCATAGACATGTTTTAATTTAGTTATAGAAGAAAATCGTTCGAAAGAAATAAAATTTGCAGAAGGTAGCGAAATATTTGTGTTACATTTAGTTTCGGGTAAGTCCGATTCTGATATTTTGTTACGTAATACAGGCCAAGACGATTCAGGTTGTGTTAAAAATTTAGGACCAAACCACCATAAGGATTTTTGGTGTATTTCGTCGGGATTTACACCGCGGGTTATCAAGTCAGCCGGATTCTCGCTAGTGGGTACGTGCCTCCAACTGTTTGTATTTGTAAGTTCGCATATCTCAGAAACTCGATTGGCTACGAACGTTTTGAGATTCCTCGGGCTTGTGCGTAACCAACCTAGAACGACGCTCGAGTCGGACCAATATATGATACGATGAACTGGATCTCTCAGTGACTCAATTACGGACTGACAGAGCCTTGCGCCTAGTAACCCTGAGGCCAGTTCCAATCTGGGGATGGTGGATGTGTTAGGTCGAATTGGAGCTTATTTTGACTTGGAACACAAAAGACGAGCGTAAACTCTTCCTGAGTCATCCTCGGAGGTCATGTATACACAGGAACCGTATGCCTTTTGTGACGCGTCACAAAAAACATGGATTTCTACTTTGCGAGCAGATTTGCATAAGACGTGCCTAGGTATGCGCACGTTATTTAAAGACGAAACATGGGTTGTGAATTTAAGCCAAGACTGTTTTATTTCTTTGGGTACGGGCTCATCCCAATCCACCTTTGCAAGCCATAGCTGTTGCAAAAGCATTTTGGGAATGATGACACATGGACTAAGAAGTCCCAAAGGGTCAAAGATTTTAAAAGAAGTGGATAAAATAATTCGTTTTGTTACAGTGGTATCCGGTCCCTGGCAGTCGAAATTAATTGAAAAATATAATTCATCTGAATCTGGGTTCCAGCCCAAACCTAGGGTGCTGGAAGCACTGCTAAGAGCTAAGTTTTCGTTTGCGTCAATGGAAAGAGACTGGAGAACATTCTGAGAATTTGATTTATATTTTCTCAGAGGAAAACAACCAGAGGCAAGCGCTTGAGAAACAGATTTCTGTATATATTTTAATTCAGACTCGGAATCTGATGACGTAATTAAATCGTCGACGTACATGTCGTGTTGTATGATTTCGCGAATCATAGGATCATCGCATTCTTCGCCCAGCTGCCACAAACAACGCGTACTGAGATAGCTGGCGCTGGCGAACCCGTAGGTAACGGTGCGTAACTGTAAAGTGCGTAAGGGTAGGTGCTCACTCTCGCGCCATAATATTAATTGCAGATTACAATCATCCTCGTGCAATTCGATTTGGCGGTACATTTTAGCTATGTCAGCCACGAGAATGTACTGATGCTGCCTTGAACGAATTAAAATGGAAAAGAGTGAGTCTTGCATAGTGGCACCGACCATTTGAAGTTGGTTAACTGATAACCCAGAAGAAGTGCTTAGTGAACCATTGAACACGACCCGTAATTTAGTGGATTCGCTTTCTTGTTTGTAAACAGGATGATGTGTCAAATAATAGGATGGCTGTGGCTTTATAGTGGGACACTCCCTTAAATGGCCTAACTCTTCGTATTCACGAATAAAATTTATGTACTGATTCTTGAGATCAGGTTCTTTACGAAACCGACGTTCCAAATTAAAAAAACGTTTTTTTGCGATAGTGTATGTATCGCCTAAGCAGTCCGGTGAGTCAATCAATGGGAGTCTGACACAAAATCGGCCGGAAGGTAGACGGGTAGTGTTAGATATGAAATGTTCTTCACATTCCTTTTCGATAGAACTTAGAGAGGATTTAGTGGGAATATTTTCGACTTCCCAGAATTTAATTAAATCATTATGAAGATCATCATCGTATGAGGAGTTAGCTATAGAAGAATGTTGACAATGGACATTTGACAAATGGGATAAATTATTATTCGTATTTGTATGAGGTATGGGCCCCGATAAAAGCCAACCGAACCCACTGTTATGCAACTTAGGACATCCTGGGCCTAAAGAAAGTTGTTGTTAACCTAGTATTTACCAAAATACATCGGCTCCAAGCAAGACGTCAATATCAGAGGGTTCATAGAACTTTGGATCAGCTAATAACATATTGTGGGGTATATCGAAATTGTCACATTGGACAGGAGTTTTAGGAAGTTGCCCAGTTAATTGTTTTAATTGTAATAAATTGATGGTAAGGCTGTATGAGCTGTTTATAGAATTGATTTGAGCAATGCAACTCTTGGTAATCTGACCTGAAGAGTTGTTGCCTATACCAATAAGGTTGAGGGGTTGTATAGGACGAGAGTCAAGCTGAAGGATTTGAGCAAGAGATTCGGTTATAAAAGAAGACTGACTTCCAGAGTCCAGAATCGCACGAGCTCTCTTTTTTATGTTTTTATTTGGGTTAGTTACCTCAATGACTGCTGTTGATAAAAGAACTTGATTAAAAGGTTGCTTAGAAAAAGTTGAAACAGTGGAATCAGGCTGCTTATCTAACTGCTTGTTACTGACTATGTGCAAAAGAGTGTTGTGTTTACGTTTGCACTCCCGACAAGGTCCCAATCGACAAGAGTTGACATCATGACCTGACCTAAGACAATTAGCACACAGATTCAACCTAGTTACTTCAGCGATGCGTTCCTTAACACTCATGTTTTTAAAGGAGGGACAATCGTATATCCTGTGGCTGCCTTTGCAAGTTGCACAAGTGTAAGTGTAGGTATTTGAAGTACTCGGCTGAGTGCAAGCAAACGACTTAACATGTGATGATTTATTTTGAGACGATTTATAGTGGTTATTATTATTTGATTTATTTTTATTTAATGACTCGGAGTGGTTATTATTTGATTTATTTTTATTTAATGACTCGAGTACGTCGGCCCGATAATAAATGAATTTTTGAAACTGTTTAAATGTAATGTCGTCATCTAACGTATTGCGATACTCTTCCCACTTGGCGAGCGTTTGAGAGTCTAGTTTTAAACACACAAGATGAATTATAAGCAAGTCCCATTTGTCGGTATCTTGCCCCAAACCGGACAGAGCGCGCAAATTCTTGACAACGTTATCTATTATATAACGCGATCGGATTCGCGCGAGACAGGTTGCAAGTTAAAAAGTGCATTCACGTGATGAGTTGTTAACAATCTTTTGTTATCGTAGCGATCTAGCATGAAGGCGTCCAAATCTGAAGCCTCAAGTAGTCGTGCAACGTCTGGTCTTGTGGAACAGTATGAGGAATTTAAGACCCAAATCTATGGGATGGTGAGCGTCCTCTTCCAGCAGATTGTGGCACTTTCTTCATCTATAGACCATATGGAGACAAGGCATCGGAGAAAAAATCTTCTTCTCAGTGGTGTGTCCGAGGATGTGGGCAGTGGACTGGGTCAGTTTGTCTCAAAGCTGTTTTGCGATAAGCTGGGGCTGTGTGACATCAAGCCTGAAGATTTCACTGTGTGCCATCGAATTGGGAAGGTCACGGAGAACAAATGTAGGCCTATTTTAATTCGTTTCTCCAACATCTCTGACAAAGCTGCGGTCTGGAGGAAGAAGACTGCTTTCAAGGGTACTCCTTATAGTGTAGCTGAGTTCCTTACTCGACAGCGGCAAGCCTTGTTTGTCCAGGCTCGTCAGAAGTTTGGCATGAAGAAGTGTTGGACCTCGAATGGGGTGGTCATCGTAAAGCTGCATACTGGGTCGTTGCGGCGTCTCTTTACTGAGGATGATCTCAGTAGCCTGCTCCAAGCCGATGTTGAGGGGCCCTCGGCTGCCCCAGTGGCATCAGGCGTCGCGGCAACAGCTGGCACTTCATCCGAGGTATCCGAACAGACTGGCAGATCCAGAAGAAAGGTCAAAGGGAAGAATTGAGCCGTTTGTTAAAGTAATTTACCTAAGTTATGTAACATATTTCCACCTTGTGTTACGTTCTTGTTTATCTTATTTTACTTAAATTATGTTAGACGAAGGTGGGCCATTAAATATTATTTTATAAATAAAAAGGTAGTTGCGAATTGTTATTAGATATTATGTCAGTACTTCATTAATCAAACAAATGCAATGCAACCCCCATGTTTTTCTTAAATGTCATTGTCACGACTGTCATGTCATTGTAACGTTTAGTTTTAGCTCTGGCCACCCGTCTTTTCACCAAATTGTTATATTATGTGCATCTTATTGTTTTTATTTTTTCTATTCCGGCAACCGGCAGGACAAGCAATTAAATATTTAACTGTATTATTTTCATAGTATATAGTAGTTATATTTATATTGTTATATATATATATATTTATATATGTATGATGTCTGATGATGATTCATTTCATTCTTGTGCTTCTTCTAGTTCTAGTAACGATTCTTTTCATGACAGTGAAACGCTGAAAACTCTACTTGTTAATTCTATGTCTGGAACGTCCTCTAACTTCAATGTATGCCACTTGAATGCTCAAAGTATACCAGCTCACCACACTGACTTACTGGATACCTTTTCTACAGATATTTTTGATGCGATATTGGTTTCGGAAAGTTTTCTTAAGCCGTGTCTGCCTTCAGCGCTATATTCTCTGCCTGGATATATTTTGATCCGCAATGATCGGACTGGTGCGCGCTGCGGAGGTGTCGCGGTTTATCTCCGAAGTCACATCTCATATAAAATCTTAATGACTTCTCCTCCTGAATATTCAAGTGCAGCTGAATTTATATTCCTGGAAGTTTCTGTCAACGGAACTAAAGTCCTTCTAGGAGTCGTATATAGTCCTCCTGGTGTTGATTATTTTGCTCAAATTGAGCCAGTTTTTGATTCGCTTTGTTCGGATTACACACATCACGTAATCATGGGTGATTTCAATACCGACCTTGTCACTAGCGACAATTCGCGTTCTCAGAAGCTTCTTAATATACTCAAGTCAGTCAACCTCTCTGTTTTGCCTTCAGAGCCTACTCACTTTAATCCAGATTCTGATGACACATGGCTTGATTTGATTGTTACTTCATCTCCTAATCTTGTAGTTAAGCACGGTCAATTTTCAGCTCCTGCTTTTTCAAGGCATGATCTGATTTATATGTCATATAGGTTAAGGACACCTAAGGCTAAGCCAACAACTGTTTGGATGCGCAACATGACCGCCATAAATCGCGAAAAACTTCTGAGTGATGCAGCTAAGTTGGATTTTTCTTCTGTACTTGAGGCAACAACGTTGGAAGAGAAAGTAACAAGGTTAAATTCAGTCGTGATATCTTTGTATGATGTTCATGCTCCTATCAAAGCAGTAAAACTGAAGCGTCCACCATCTCCCTGGATCACGAGAGGCGTTAGGATGGCCATGTCTAGAAGAGATCGAGCCTTTCGCTTTTACAAACGTGACAGGTGTGACGATAACTGGGCTGCATACAAGAAAGCACGAAATCGATGCAATAATATGGTAAGAGCTGCCAAGCGCAAGTACTTCTGTGACAATTTGTCTGGTTCTTCTTCGGCTAATATGTGGAAGTTTCTACGCTCTCTTAATCTTGGTAAAAATCCTATTAATTCTTATTCCTCTCCCTTTTCTCCTAATGATTTTAATAATCATTTTTCCACTACCAGTACTCTCGATCCTACTGTTAAATTAGCGACTATTTCTAGAATATCTTCCATGGCCAAACCTTCAAATGATCCTTTCACTTTTTCTCCAACAACTGAAGACGACATTCGTGAAATTATTCTCGCTATTAAATCCAAAGCGGTTGGTTGTGATGATGTGAGTCGAGAAATGATAACAAATATACTAACAATAATTCTCCCAATTCTGACTCATATCATTAATTTCTCATTAGCTACTGGAACCTTCCCTTCCCTTTGGAAAAAAGCCTTTGTCATCCCTCTCCCTAAAGTCACGAATCCTACTGTATTAAATAATTTTAGGCCTATATCTATACTCCCTTTTCTTTCCAAAATACTTGAAGCCGTAGTTCACGCCCAAGTATCTTCCTATATATTTACCAACTCCCTCCTTACTCCTTTTCAATCTGGTTTTCGTCCTGCCCACAGTACTGCTACTGCTCTCCTTAAAGTCACTGAGGATATACGGTTGGGCATGGAGAATACGTTGGTCACCGTCTTAGTTCTTATTGACTTCTCTAATGCTTTTAATATGGTGGACCACGATATTCTCCTTGCTATTCTTGAGCACCTTCAATTCTCGTCTTCAGTTTTGGATTGGTTTTCTCAGTATCTCCGTAATCGAAAGCAAGCAGTTCGGATTGATCGCTTATTTTCGGACTGGAATAATCTATCTAATGGTGTACCTCAAGGAGGTATCTTGTCACCTCTACTTTTCTCTCTTTTTATAAATCTTCTTTCTACTTCTATTGGCTGTTCTTACCATTTTTATGCCGATGACCTGCAAATCTATGCCCAAGCGTCAGTCGATGACGTAGACTCGTGTATTGCGAGTGTAAATTCGGCCTTGTCGGCTATTTTATCCTGGTCTAATGAATTTGGGATTCAGGTTAACCCTTCTAAGTGCCAAGCAATTATTGTAGGTAGTTCAAGGCAGATCTCTCAAATTGATTTTGATACTGTCGCACCTGTGACCTTTAATAATTGTATAATCCCATACAGTAAATCCGTAAAAGATCTTGGGTTCTACATTGATTCCACACTTAGTTGGGTCACTCAGGTAGCAGAGATCAGTCGTTCTGTGACTGTTGCTCTTCAACAGCTTAACCGTCTAAGAAACTTCTTGCCAGTTAAAACAAAGATTTTATTGATTCAAACATTAATACTACCGATCATAGATTACGCTGATGTGTGTTACCCAGATCTCAACATAAATTTTCTCAATAAGCTTGATCGTCTCGTTAATAATTGTATTCGTTTTATTTTCTGCCTTCGCAAATATGATCATATATCATCTTTCCGTGCTGAGCTTAAATGGCTTCCTATCCGTGAACGCAGACAAATGCGAATTCTTTGCACTCTCTTTTCAATTCTTTCGAACCCAAATTCTCCTCAATACCTTAAATGCAAATTCCAATTTCTTTCTGACACTCATGATCGGCAACTTCGTTCTGCCGACACTCTTCTTCTCGCTATTCCTCTACATCGCACGAGCTTTATAGAAAACTCTTTTACCTTACAAGCTTCACGGCTCTGGAATGCTTTACCCGTTGACATTAAAGACATTTCCACAAAATTTTCTTTTAAAAGAAAAGTACACTCTCTTCTTCTAAAATAATGAATCCCCTTTCAGTTTCATCATCATCATTAATGTTTATGTATGTTTATGTATGTATATGTATCTATATGTGTATTATGATATAAGTGTAGGTATATGTACCTTTGTATATAGGTATATTATTAGGTATCTGTGTGTTGTCTTTATTTAAGTAATTTTGCGCCGCTACCAAATCTCTGTTTATCCTTATGGTTGACTGGGAGAGAACGCTTTTAGCGTTAAGTTCGCCAATTGTATACAATTTTATATTGTGGAACAATAAAGTTTTTATAAATAAATAAATAAATAAATATTCCAAGATATGACGATTCTGCCTTATTTAGAAATTGATTTTATGCTAAAAGGCCATTCTAGCTGTGAACTGTCTGCGATATAATGATTCTTCGTTTTAATTATCATAGCTATCAAGTTTATGCCATAAGATGAATATTAATTTAAAAATTATGGATTCTTAATGTATGAGAAATGACAATCTAAATTCTACTAAATGAGGTTTCTAACATACGCTGTTATGCATTATAATATTCTTAACTAAAAAGTTCTACCATAAAAGGTAGACCCAACAAAAAATTTTCTTATCGACGACTTCTTCGATCCCCCATCAACTCGTTATAACGTTGCCTAAAAAACAGTATGCCGGGTATTTACCCTATGTTTATAGACCTAATCACATGTTAAAATAAGCAATCAGATAACAAACAAGATGGCATTTGTATATTTAATATGAATAGCACCCGTGATTTTCATCTTTGTTATTTTCTTCATTGTTTTATACATTAAATAACTTTTTTGTACATTTCTACACATAAATAGTGGACACGCACTAAATTTTAAATAAATATCCCCATCTACCCACCCAAACGGGTACATACGGGTATATACCTGTTGCATATCGGGTAAATACCCAAGCGTGGGTAAATACCCGGGTAGATGCCCACTAAGTCAAGAGTTAAGAGTCTTGGTAAAATCTAAAGTCAAAGTCAGTCAAAGCCGAAGTCGAAGTCAGTCAAAGTCATAGTCCTAGTCTTGGTCAATTTTGACTTACAATGCCTAGGTAATGTACATGTTATGGAACAAGTGATAAATCGTGTCATTGTTCATAATACCCGGGCATTATGAATAATGTCAAGCTAGCTACATACATATAAGTATGTATATGTAGGTACGTACATCATAAAATTACGAGTTATTCACGTACCTGTAATATAAGTGTAAAGTATTAGGTAGTTAGGTAGGTAAGTACTTACGTTTTCTTCTTCCTCATCTCACGTGCTAGCTGTTTTTAGGGTTTCGTAGCCAAATGGCAAAAACGGAACCCTTATGGATTCGTCATGTCTGTCTGTCTGTCTGTCTGTCTGTCTGTCTGTCCGTCCGTATGTCACAGCCACTTTTTTCCGAAACTATAAGACCTATACTGTTGAAACTTGGTAAGTAGATGTATTATGTGAACCACATTAAGGTTTTGACACAAAAATAGAAAAAAAAAAACAATAAATTTTGGGGGTTCCCCATACTTAGAACTGAAACTCAAAAATTTCTTTTTCATCAAACCCATACATACGTGTGGGGTATCTATGGACAGGTCTTCAAAAATGATACTGAGGTTTCTAATATCATTTTTTTCTAAACCGAATACTTTGCGCGAGACACACTACCAAAGTGGAAAAAAGTTTGTGTCCCCCTCCCCCCCCCCCCCGTAACTTCTAAAATAAAAGAATTATAAAACTAAAAAAAATAGATGATGTTCATTATCATGAAAACTACCAGCGAAAATTGGTTTGAACGAGATCCAGTAAGTAGTTTTTAATACGTCATACATAAATCATAAACGGCAATTTACCTTTCATTCAATCAAATCAAATATAAAAATTAAAAAAACATACTACAAGACTTTTATAATATGTTATTTGCTACTACGGAACCCTTCATGGGCGAGTCCGACTCGCACTTGGCCGCTTATTTCTGCTTCAATTTAACTTTTAAAAAGTATCTGTTTTTGTTTCCCATTTTGATTACCTAATTAATTAGTTTTTAGGGTTCCGTACCCAAAAGGTAAAAACGGGACTTTGCTGTCTGTCCGTCTGTCTGTCACCAGGCATCTCAAGAACCGCGATAGCTAGATAGTTGAAATTTTTACAAATTATGTATTTCTGTTGCCGCTGTAACAACAAATACTAAAAATAAAATAAAATAAATATTTAAGGGGGGCTCCCATAAAACAAACACGATTTTTTTTGCCCTTTTTTGCTCGATGTCAATAATGGCAACAGGTAAGCACTTGAAATATTCACAAAATACTCAGTTATATTTTCATTGTAATAATAAAAAAAATAATTAAGGGGGCTCCCATACAAAAAACTTGATTTTTATAGATACGGAACCCTTAGTGCGCGAGTCCGACTCGCACTTGGCCGGTTATTTATATACACAAGAATTTGACAAAATATTTTACAGAAATCTAACCTAACCCTAATTAAACTTACTTACCTTAGTAATTATATTATCTTTGCCTTTACTTATGGATTGGATATTATCATAAAAACCAATGTAATTATAATTTCCTATTTATAATATAAAATCTGCAATTTCAATAACTAGAACACAAAACGCGTAGGTAATTAGAAAGACAAACAAATACAACGCTGTGCGCTGCCGTTGTCTTCGGTCGACGCGACGCGGCGACGGACGACTACGGAGCGGAGTGGGAAGAACATGATCAAAATTGTCTATGCGGTGCGCCGTGCGCCGTGCGTGCGGTTCGGTGATCCGGTCACACACAATTGACACAATAGACATAGGTATGTATATGTTACGGCTAAAACCCGAAATGCGACTACGCCAAGGTTTAGTCGGCTAGAAGTAGGTGCAGCCGGTCTCAGATGGCTACACTTAGGTGTATCCTACTTATTTTCGGCTAGAACTAGGTTTAGCCTTTATCATTTCGGCTAGAACTAGGTGCGGGCAATCGCAGGCTGCACCTAGTTCTAGCCGTAACATATACAACAGCACCTTCTATATTCTACTTTTACTATGTACTTGTATAAAAATTGGTTTGTAAAGGCATTTTATTTCTGCACCCAAATTATAATCAAATAAGTACCTACTGCGTAAGATGCAAAGTGAGTATAAAAACAATTAAATATTATAAAATGTGTCCATTTTTTATTTAATTATGATATTACAATTAATGATGATGTATGTTTACTATTTTCTTTAGCAAAAGTGATATGTCGCCGTGTCAAGCTTTACAGGGTTTATAAATTAGTCTTTTGGATCAGTTTTGTAAAAAATATTCTTGATTTATTTTAAATAATCTATTCGTGATTTAATGCGATGCAATTTCTTTGTTACAAAATCTAATTGAAAAAATAATCATTGTTTTGAATAGCTACCAGCCTATCACTGTAACATTTGTAAGTAAGTCATTTCCTTTTTATTATAATTAACGATAATTTGACTTTGACTGTTCATTTATGGATTTTAATAATTAAGCAATTAATTAATTAGTTGTAATTGCGTTGCTTTAAAAACTATTTTCGTTATTTTTGTAAATTTCGGCGACGAGAGCGCCACTTGGAAGTAATTTCAAGACGATGTGACTTAACGCTCGGAATCGAAGCGAATGCCAGTCTGCGGCGTCATCTCGAGGCAAACCTAACTGTGAGTTGAGTTGTTGTTTAGATAGAAATAAATTTAGTAGTAATGAGTTGTAGTTACTTCTAGAAGTGAGGTGCCATGTTGATATTTTAGTTAAAACGTGGAGTGTGCGATGACTGGTCGATATTTCAAATAAGTAAAACATGTTTTGCATACCCACATACATTTGTTATAATCGATGTGGATGTTAATTGATTTTGTGTCACTTCGATTAATGATAATGAGTTATTTAAACATTTTTAATAGCAAAAGAGGTGTATCGCATTTCTGCGTAAGATTATTGTAATAGGTGTGGATCATGCAATAGAATTATCGTAATCTACTTTACCGACACGGTAAGCCCTGTGGACACAGGATGCCTGTATGGGCTAGAGAGAAAAATGAGTGATGTGGAATCACAAGGTTGCTTCTCATAGGTCAGCGCAGAGGACTAGCCTTACCGTTATTTTTAATAATGCTCTGCAACTCGGTTATTATGTTTAGTTTGTGAATAATCCATTCATCATGAAATAAGTTCATTTATTGAAATTAAAACGTGCTTAGCAGATGATTCAGACTTTAATTATTTATTCATTCTGACAGACTTTCCTCTTAGTTACCCTCATAATCCGACATCAGAAGTGGGATCGAACACGCGACCCCCTTGTTTTTGAATTTTCTCTGCCGCGGTCATTTTTAAATTCCAGGATAACGTTAATGTGAAAGTAACGTGACGGCTGACTACATGCACGCCTTCAGCTTGCGGTGCCACTATCCTCCTTAGGCGAGCGTCGAGGCTACGGTGGTGGTCGACGTGTCAGGGACATTTATTCATGCAATTATGGTGGTATCGCAAGAAATTGGTAATGTACCACCTGATTTTTCTCTAGTTTTATTGTTACTGTTGTTACGGCTTTTAACCAGTCTTTTTAACACCACATACTTACTCAGTGGTCCCATGATCTGATCGGACCGGACTGGTGAGACTAAAAATTTTCATAGGTCCAATCTTTGAACTACATTATCGAATTACTGATACTAGACTAGGACTTAATCCATGTAGTGTTACTTTAATTATTATTATTTTTCAGAACTCCTGTTGGTGCGTTTTTATTTTTCGTCACTTTTGGAATTTCTTGTTTGTAGAAATTTTTACTCGAATGACTCTTTTTTTAACATTCCAAGAAAAAAAATAATTAAAGCATATTATTTCTTGATTGTAGTTTGTTCATAAGATTAGAATTTATTTTTGAAACAAATGGTTTCCTTTTTTTACGTAATGTTTGTGTCGAAAGAAAACTTACCATCAGTCATTATATGCAACGTACGTAGAAATAAAATCACCTTGATTTAATAATCACAAGGAAGAAACAAAACGTTGGTGTCAAACAGTACTGTGCTTTGTACAGAGCTAGTATAGATGTTTCTACGAGATATTTATAAAGTTTGATTTCCAGAATTCGTTTTTGTGCATAGTCAATTTAGTACTCTAACTTATCTATCACACTTCAGTTTATTTGTTGTTGCAACTCAGGTACCTACATATTGCTCCACAACAATTGGTGAACTTAATACTAAGTTCTCTCCTAATTAGAAAATATAGTGATATATGGCGTGAAAGTATTTTAATAATTTTGTTGTAAGTTACCTAACTTAAAAGTATACGCAGTTTCTGAATATAACTGGTGCAGAGCTTACCCTTTTGAATGACAGCAATTATGTTGTGTCAGTTGAAGTGTTAATTAAATGGTTATTTACAATCGAAAAATTTATCTGCTGAAGACAAATTGTGTTGAACTCTTTTTGTTACGTATGACGCGTAAAAACAAAATGAGTCGTAATTATAATTCCGGAGTTATTTAGAAAATAAATTCTTTGACTATAATAGATTGCGCTGGATCCTTGCTATAAGAGCGGTGTAACGAACGTACGTATTTGCGTGTCCATATTTTTATTGTCAAGCAGCACAGAATTATATTTTTAATTTTAATTAGTTTCGTTACTATCATCAGCAGCTAATATAACTATACCTGTAATTATAAGAATGTGTATTTACTTTTTCCTTCTCTCGTCCATGAGCAGACCGGAACACTTTCGACATGCGTCGTTTTACTATGTGTCTAGTGTGCTATGCACTGACTTAGAAATTGTTTTGATCAAACTGTCACTGCCAGTTTTAGCCAGCATTGACTAAAACAAACACATTAATTCGTTAACTCTTAACAACTACGGTCACACACATACACGTCATACACGCCAAAGAGTAAAAAATACAGTAATGAGCGATTATTAAACAAGTGCATTATTTTTTTTTACATATCCACTCTCCGATTTCAATTGAGACAATAATTAAGCGTTGTGGAATAATAATAAAGTCATCATTGGTTTAACATATTATAGGACGTCACTATCGGACGATTACGGTAACATTTTGCTTTGAAATCTTTTATACTTCAAGCATTTGAAGCGATTTCTGCTAGACATTATTGGACACGACAAAAGTCTGTCTATAAAAGAAAAATAAAAAAATAAGGGAAATTAAATTTTTATAAATTTTCTGGTATAATAGTCAATTATTATTTTTCAATTTTCAAATACAAGTTTTATTACGCTTGCTTTCCTTTGTGCAAAACTTCTGCTTAATAGAGCCACAAGAACATACTTCTGTTGGCTCCAATCTGTCATGGTCTTTGTGAATGTCGCTGAACCGACTTCGTACTCAAACCGATAGATGCAATTATAATCTACACAAATAATGTAATTACTTTGGAAGCGTATAACTGGCTACTCCTGCCAAACTGTAAACGATCAACTGTAACGTCTCCTTTGAGCAACCACTTGCACAGAAGACCTTATCAAGACCAACACCCGACTTATAGGCGTAGCCTTATTTAATAAGAATATAGGTTTGGATCTCAAATAATAAGTAACACTAAAAGCAAGTAAACATGTCATACAACAAAATAAAATGTATGTATGGGACTTGTATTTCATAATTTTTTTAGATAAAAAAATGACAAATCATATTTGGTTTTCATCCAACATTTTTATAGTGAATTTAAAATGTGTTAATGGCCAGGATGTCAATTTTTATTTTTGGAGTCACTGTGATAATTATAACTAGGTTTATTAAAGCAATACTTAATTGAAATTGTAGTTGAATACAAAAGTTATTTAGTAGCTTTTGCTCTAGATTTTTAGTAAATATTTTTGTACGCTCTATGGAAATTGTAGAGATAACTGATTTAATAAAGAAACAGAACTTTCAGTAAGTATAGAACAAATAAGCTTTTAACTTTTAAAAAAAATCTCTTTAATTCAGCAGTTTTACTTCATCAGTATACCTAGTCGTGTACAAATTACACCCTCTCTTTAAATTTTAACAATACATACCACTTGGTTAGGGTTTTATGATCGTAATAGGGTACATCAATAAATATTTTATAATTTTACTCGCTGACTGAAATTGTAATTGGTGGACTTGGAGCCGTTAGTCTTTTCTACTAGACAACCTACAGGTGAAGCTGACATGAAAATACTTTGAAAGCATTAGCTGAAACTCTAATGTTTAAAACTAAAAACACTTATAATAACACAATGCAAACATCCTTATCTACTATCTAAATTACAGTCTACATATAAATGTGTTGTCAGCATGCCAGTGATCTCATTTAGAGTGATCTCCCTCTTATCATCACAGCTATGCGAATAGTCTATCAATGACAGACATCACAAAGGTTTATTAAGCACTCTTCAAATAATTCTCGTTATAGTTCTTATAGTTATTAGACATAACATTTTTATAGCTGCGAGTTTAAAACTATAGTCGATAACAAAATATTGGAAGTCTGTATTAGGACAGTATTTAATCTACTATTTCGAAACCAAAACCCAATACCTTTAGAAACAATGTCTATAAAATTCTGGTGTCGACTGAGACGCAATTTTATTTAGTTGATTCAGGAAAGGCGAGCGGGTATTCTAACAACAACAAAAAATCCTGGACCTATGATCCAGTATCTTCTTTTATAAGTCTTATTACATTTACAGAGTCGCAGACACTAACTTCCACTCCGTTGATAAGCACATGATCAACTCACAGAGACTCACGTCAAGGAGACTGTGTCGCCCCAGATGAATAAGCCTTTTCTGATTGAAGGATGGAAGTACTCCCGGTGAGCAACTTTCATAATGTTAAAAATAACACTATTTACACACACGCACACACAGATACATAAATGGCATTTTGTAATGAAAGAAACAAAAATATGTAAGACACAAGAAAAAAAAAAAACGAAATAAAAAAAAAACAAAAAAATAAACAAAAAAAAAATAAACAAAAAAAATGTGGCTGTTGACGGGTGGAGCCGTAATGGTCAAATATAATGGTCAATAAGAAAAAGAGGCAAAGCCACGACTTGATTTGACTTTGACTCAACAACCGAGAACTTTTAACTTTCAATCAACAGAGTAAAAATAAATTAAAAAATTGAACCATTATACAAAAAAGGTAGTACCATTAATATCCTGTCCTTAAAAGAAAAATAGTCCCCTGTGTACCACGGTGTGATGAGCCACTCAGAGCACAGCATCGACCTTTTCCACTATTCTTTAGAGCCCCTGTTTCTAACAGCATCGACCTATTACCGCCCTATCCTTTTCATACACAAAAACATAACACAAATTTACAAAAAAAAAACAGAAATATTTACTAAGCTGTTGTTACGTGGAGTGGGCAGTCAATTCTATAAAAACCATTTTGACTCTGCATGAGCAGTAACTACTAAAAAGAAAGATGTGTGTGAATTATGCCTAAGGTAATACTGTGGAAGTACTACCAGGTGTATACTCTCATTCTAAAGGGCAATACTGTGGAAGTAACCCTACTGTACAATTTCAAATCATATGGTAATAATCATAACTTAGCCCCTAAATAGTCTGACTGTAGTCTTTCTATAGGGCTCTTAAATGCTCTAGAAGCATCGAGTTCTAGGAACACTGTGGAAGTACCTAGCTTCAAAAAGAAATGTTTCTCAATTTCAGAATGACAACTTGGGTAAAAGCAGGACCTGGCAGGAGCAATGCAGAGCACGCATTGCATATCAGTATGGCCGTGTCGCCGTGTCAAGCTTTACAGGGTTTATAAATTAGTCTTTTGGATCAGTTTTGTAAAAAATATTCTTGATTTATTTTAAATAATCTATTCGTGATTTAATGCGATGCAATTTCTTTGTTACAAAATCTAATTGAAAAAATAATCATTGTTTTGAATAGCTACCAGCCTATCACTGTAACATTTGTAAGTAAGTCATTTCCTTTTTATTATAATTAACGATAATTTGACTTTGACTGTTCATTTATGGATTTTAATAATTAAGCAATTAATTAATTAGTTGTAATTGCGTTGCTTTAAAAACTATTTTCGTTATTTTTGTAAATTTCGGCGACGAGAGCGCCACTTGGAAGTAATTTCAAGACGATGTGACTTAACGCTCGGAATCGAAGCGAATGCCAGTCTGCGGCGTCATCTCGAGGCAAACCTAACTGTGAGTTGAGTTGTTGTTTAGATAGAAATAAATTTAGTAGTAATGAGTTGTAGTTACTTCTAGAAGTGAGGTGCCATGTTGATATTTTAGTTAAAACGTGGAGTGTGCGATGACTGGTCGATATTTCAAATAAGTAAAACATGTTTTGCATACCCACATACATTTGTTATAATCGATGTGGATGTTAATTGATTTTGTGTCACTTCGATTAATGATAATGAGTTATTTAAACATTTTTAATAGCAAAAGAGGTGTATCGCATTTCTGCGTAAGATTATTGTAATAGGTGTGGATCATGCAATAGAATTATCGTAATCTACTTTACCGACACGGTAAGCCCTGTGGACACAGGATGCCTGTAT
The DNA here is from genome assembly GCA_963555685.1 of Acrobasis consociella. Taxonomy (NCBI): domain Eukaryota; kingdom Metazoa; phylum Arthropoda; class Insecta; order Lepidoptera; family Pyralidae; genus Acrobasis; species Acrobasis consociella. The sequence goes on along the minus strand of OY743125.1, from coordinate 11,601,107 downwards.
GGGCTAGAGAGAAAAATGAGTGATGTGGAATCACAAGGTTGCTTCTCATAGGTCAGCGCAGAGGACTAGCCTTACCGTTATTTTTAATAATGCTCTGCAACTCGGTTATTATGTTTAGTTTGTGAATAATCCATTCATCATGAAATAAGTTCATTTATTGAAATTAAAACGTGCTTAGCAGATGATTCAGACTTTAATTATTTATTCATTCTGACAGACTTTCCTCTTAGTTACCCTCATAATCCGACAGATATATTAATCAAAAAAATATATAAGAAATTTCCCACAAAAAATCACAATATTAAAAAATATAAAATTGTATGATACGTGCCAGGATTCGATCCCGGAATCTGTAAGCTGCGCTCATAATGACGCACAGAATGGACCACAATTCCAGTATTATTACGCATTACACGACGAAATTAAAGATTGCATGTGCCTAAAAAAATCTTTCGAAAAAATAATACGCGGCTAACAAGATCATTTTTAAATTTAATTATGATATTAAAATTAATGACGTGTGTTTACTATGTTTTTAGCAGAAGTTATAGATTTATCAAAGAAAGAAATAATAAATTTCTTACTAAAAATCACAATAATATAAAAATATTGTAATATTTTGATAGATTATGTTATTAAAAAAACTAATCTATGTTACTTAATAAACAAAGAGAATAAAAATATAAAATTGTAAAACACATGTTGGGATTCGAACCCGGGGACGCATTCATTTGTCGCGCAAAATAGACCGCGACACCACTACTGCTTCAAGACGCTGGTCGAAATTAAAGATCACGTGTTTCTAAGGAAATCTTTCGTAAAAATCATAATTTCGCGGCAGACAAAATTGGACACACGTCCGACCTCGTCAACATCGAATGGCCGAATGGGCGGCGCTTGCGAAAGGGATAAGTTTATGGGTTTCACATAGTAAAGAGCGAGGCAGGGGATATCAGTGTGCTTGGGTTATTTCGTGCACTTTATCATATTAGTGGCCAGATATTAATAAATTATAAATATATTTTTTAAAATAATTTTATTCTAACAGTTCCCTAGATACATCAGTGGTCGTTGGTTTAAACAAATATTTGCTGGTAAAACATGCTTCTTTTATGTACTGCACTCACATAAAGAAAAAGGAGAGGGAACTTTGGATTTATTTTGTATCGAGAAAATTATATGCTAATATGTTTTGAGCTTAGTCAATATTTCAGGTATACAGTCAATTAAAATATATATTTAATTCAGATTTTTTCACTGTCCTAATTGGACGATACACTCACATAAAAAACATCTATTTTTTTAGGTACCCCCTGAATAACTTTCGCTTGTCTGAGACTCATTAGCCGTGCTAAGTGTGGACAATCCTAAACTGTGGTGCAGTGTGCTTTCTCCGATCCCCAAACAAGCAGGGGTTGTCGCCGTATTCAGAAACTGTCTGAGCAAGTGGTCTACGCAAACGCCATCTTTCCTTCCCGCCGCTGGACACGCAGTGGCTTTGTTTTGACTGTAATAGACACGGTCCAGAAATCTGTCATCGATCTTATGTCCAACTTTATTCTCGCTGGGTTTTTTTTTTGGGTTTAGAATCCGCATCGCGAACTAGCCCTCAACGATTTGCTTATCGCATACCGCCAGCGTACTGGTCACTTTGACCGTGCACCACCAGTATCTTTTACAATTTAGATTATAAGCTTTGTTAAGCTTGTATTCCCTAAGTCGCCTTCTACGACATCCTCGGGAGGACTTGGAGTGGCCTATTTTACTCTGCCGAGAACGACACGACAGAATTACAAAGAATTATAGAGATAGTAAGCAACTAAACAAATGCGTTTATTTTTACCTGACCTCTGTGGATATTACCTATGGTCAGCAGTTGTCTTATCGCACTGATAGACATAATGTGTGCCTTGACCGTGAACTCTCAGTGATTGAGAGGGTTGGGCGAGGTGAGTACGAGAAGGTATGTTATATTATTCATATGCGATAGGAGAAAATTGAACATTTTACTGTAAAGAAATATCTCAAATGTGCGTAGAAAAGCTTTACGTTCTAACTACAAACTGTAGTCAATATGAAGCTATTTCATTTAATTTTGATATCCATATTAGTTTTAGCTAAATGTTTAACAGTTTATAAGAGTGTAAATCTTAGCCCCCATTTCATAAACTCCCGCACACCATCACAGGGAGTGGAGGGATGCCTGTAAAACAGCGTTACCTCTGACTCCGGCCAGGGGTAACACAAGCTGAGGCATTCCTTTGCCTACTTGCAAAGTTTTGTTAAACTATTTTTCTAACTGTATTGACTTATAGTATAGCAATAAATGATATTTTTATTTTAAACAGTAGTTCTTTTTATCGTGCGTGTTAGTTACTAACACTAGTGTCAGAGTTTTTAAAGTCTCTGACATGGTTTTAGGTAACGATGTCAAAGACAGTGACCGGGACCGACGGCTTAACGTGCCCTCCGAAGCACGGATCATCTTACTTATCAGACAATCAGGTGATCAGCCTGCAATGCCCTAACCAAACTAGGACGACAACATAAAGTCGTTGCCCCCGCCGGGAATCGAACCCGCGACCTCAGGGTATGAGCTGAACGCTCTAACCACTACACCACGGGGGCAGTAGTTCATAAAATAGTTAAAAGGGTTATCTAGAGCTTGGTCAAGACAAAATTTAAACGATATGTCCGTTTGCTTTCAAATAATTCATTTTAAATGGGGGTGGCACTTGACCACGACAAATTCAGGTAGCCCCCTTAATTAATTTATTTCATTTATTCATTAACAATAATAAATTGCAGTAGCTATTCAGCGCGGGAATGCAGCCAGTGTTCTTGGCACCATGCCACATGAACAACATTTAGATTTTTAATTTAAATTGTAATTTAGATATTAATTTAGATTTTTAATTTAGTTTTTATATTTAGTTCAATAATTATTACTTGTTTTAACAGAAATAAATATAATGTTTTTACTTTAACTTTGTTCGAATGTCAAATCTAAACTATATAATTTTTCAAAACTAAAAACCTACTTCATCTCCAAACTACACAACCGATTTTGATAAAATTCTATGGAACCTGACATAACCTGCCACCTGTCCTTTCAAACAAAAAAAAAATCCTAAATCGGACCAGGCGTCTTCATATAATTTTAACTCTCAACAAACAGACTCGGGTCAGACACATGCCGTCTCAGTATTAGTTTCAACGTCATTCATACCTTTCAAGTAATCATAGTCGATATCAATAAATCAGTCTTATTTAACCTCTAAGCCGGCACTGGGAGAAATTCCTCCCGACTTCCATTGTCTATTGTATCTGGTATTGGCGCATCTCAAAGAGTTAAGCACTTAACTTTTGGTTGTATTATTTCACATCCTCTATCCATACCACTAGAGCGATCAGCTCACTTCATCATCATAATGATTAAGTGTTGTAGACGTGGCGACCTTTGCCGTGTGGTTTAGGGCAGAGTGAAATATGGCCGCTCCAAATCCTCCCGTGATATCGTAGACTTAGGAATACAAGCTAAACAAAGCTTATAACATCAATGAGAGCTCTCCAACCCGTCTGGCCAGCGAGGAGAGTGGAGGCCAAAGTCCTCTGGTTGTTCTGGCCAAGTCTTCTTATCGTGTGTGTTAGTGACTAACACTAGTGTCAGAGTTTTTAAACCGCCTTAAAGGCCTCTGACATGGTTTTAGGTAACGACCAATGTCAAAGACAGTGACCGGGACCGACGTCTTAACGTGCCCTCCGAAGCACGGATCATCTTACTTATTAGACAATCAGGTGATCAGCCTACAATGTCCTAACCAAACTAGGACAACAACACAAAGTCTTTGCCCCCGCCGGGAATCAAACCCGCGACCTCCGGGTATGAGCCGAACGCTCTAACCACTACACCACGGAGGCAGTCACGGTCAGGAAAAGTGGGACAATTTTTCAGTTTTTACTGAATTAATTCTACAAAGATAATGTTAGTTGTAGAAACTTTATCAAATAAATTTACTAATTTACGACTCTCATTTCCTTTAAGTCTTACAAATCACGTACATTGTGTAAATAATGTATATTTAGGCTAACGCGAGTCACGGTTAAGTAAATTTGCTTCATCCTTTTGCTAACTAAAACTTGACACAAAAACAAACCTTGATAGTAGCGTGTCTACATGACATAAAAATGCAATATACGGTAGTTGGTGATCAAAAGGTTTTTCTTTTCTTTCTTTTCTTCCTTCCTTTGGCAGGGTGAACCTTTTGAACCCTTAGACCATTTATAAAGATGGTTTTGCTGTTAACCATTTTACAAGATTTTGCTGAGTTAATTCTTATTACTCAAGTATAGATTTAAGAACTGACGTCATCCGTTTTTTGCATACATAGATTTTTTTAAAGGAAATACGTGACTTAAATGTAATGATTTAGTATATTTTTTGTAATTAGCTCATGAAGCCCTTTCATTTGATACACCAAAAGATGGGTTTAAATAAAAGTTTTATATTCCAGTCATAAAAATTTACTGATCCAAATGAAATCTCTTGATTACGAATCGCCGTATTTTACTATAATGAGAAATGGATATTTATAGATAATTTCTTTGAATATTATAATATTCTTATTCCCTTTTTTTTCAAGCTGGTCTGGAAACAAAGAAAAAACTTAGACTCCCGCTCCCATATCAGCATATCATGTAAACAAGTCTAAATCACTTACATTGTCAAAGCAAGTGAAAGTACGCATTTCAGCAAAAGCGCGGGTTTCGGATAAGCAAATTTGCTTCATCCTTTCGCTTAGTAAAAAACCCGACCTTTGACCTCTTATTGACACAAAAACACAAACGATACTCTCTCTGGATATCAAGAAATGGATATTCAGTACTTTCGAAACCTAATATTCTTATTTACCATTACATTTTCAGTATATTTTGTATGGATCTTTTGTTGTAAATAATCTTAACCATGAAATAACCATAAAAATGAAATTTAAAAACTATCAGAGCTGAATAGGGACATTTATAGGCACCAACTTACACAATTTACTTTAAAAAGTAAAATTTCATACGAATTTGATTGAAAATTAGTTTCTTTTAGACGTTTTTAACTATGTCGGCATTCGCTACTACGGTACCCTACACTGCGCATGGCCCGACACGCACTTGGCTGGTCATTTTAAATACACTATTACGTCTTTATCCCAAAGACAAACAAGGCTTTACGATAGCGGATCTTTCATGGAAAACAAGAACCAAAAACAGTGACACATTGTATATGGCTTTTATTTAAAACCACTTTTCAAGTTGTTATAACCTAATTTTTCAATCCTAAAAACCTACTTCAACATTGAACTGCACAACCGATTTTGATGAAATTTCTATGGCACCACCTGACAAGTATAACCTTTCAAACAAAACATGGTTTTTCCAATTGGTCCAAGCGTAATCAGGGTACATAGAAAAAAAGGAATTCATGCGAATTGATAATCTCCATTTTTGAAGTCAGTTAAAAAGTCAATTTCAGGTCGAGTTAAACAAAAAAAATAAACAGGAAAATCAATCAGTAGAGTAAATGATCAAAAAGAATCGTTTCAAGGATTCATCCGATATTTTTCAGAAATCTCCTTTAAAATAATGTATTTATGAATTCTATTAGCATATTCCTGGAGAGTGATTTGAATAAAGGTTGGTTCAGATGAACTGACTGGACGAGTATAGATGCGAATTTTTACGAGCTCGCAACAATTGCTCTGTTCAAATAATTACACTTTGATTAGTAACGATTGGCCGAGAGTATCTTTTGTTACATCATTAACAATATTAGGGCTTTTTGGTCTCCACTAAAGGAGTACGACCCTCTCTGTACTACTATAGCCATAATTAGTTAGAGCGGCCAGAGGATTTGGCCTACACTCACCTCGCTAGCCAGACGGCTTGGAGAGATCTCATGATGTTTATAAGCTTTGTTTAGCTTGTATTTCCAAAGTCCCTCTACGACATCCATGGAAAGAAGACTTGGAGTGGTTCTTTTCTACTCTGCCGGAAACCACAAGGAAATTTGTTTTCATATTATCTATTTAAAAATTTGACTCCTCGCTCGTCCAGCCAGGTTTATAACCTTTACACAATAAAACGAACTGTTACGATTATTAGCATGGGTTTATACTAAAAAGATTAAGGACCAAGCTAAAAAAGCGCAATTTCTGCTGCAGAAAATGAGTTGCGTATTTTTTTATGCGGAAATCCTGTTTGTGCGACAAAAAATAATTGTGAATTCTTATTGAACAGAAATTCCGCAACAGTGGAAGTTGTGCGGCTGAAATGATGATGATGATGAGGTTAAAGATCGAAACAGCTGGAAACAAGATAGCCCATCAGTCTGGGTAGGGACCAATACTGAACTGGGTTTTTATCGGCGTAATCTTCCCAGCAGTGTTCGTTCCGAAACGCTAGTAGTTTTTAGCTTTTTGCACTAAAATAAAACTTAAAAAAAATATCTTCATTAAGAGATGAATTTATCCTAATTTGAATAAAAAAAAACTTGAGAGGTGTCAAGGGACACCGGGATGGTACGAAGATCCTTTCGATTAATTAGGAGAGAGAGAGAAACAGACAGAGAAACACGCGCACGCTGCACGGCTTACAACCATAGCAAAAAGTTTCGTTACAACTTTTGGCCTCAATTTTTCCCGTCTTGCCCCCTTTCGCAACGCGCGATAAGGAACTTCGTTTCAAAAATTCATTTTGAGTTTGAAAAGGGAAGACTTTTGCCCAACAAATTACTTTGAGCTTGCAGTCTATATGAACGGACGTCTTGGAATTTTCAGAAGCTATTGGCTCGACGTCAATATTGGCTGTGAGGAGGCCAGCCTCTATTTGAAATATTGGCATAATTTTAATGGAGAGTTATTAGAATATTTATTACAGAGTCAGAATTTATAAGTGACTGAATTCACAAGGTTAAATATTTTCCACTGTATTGGAATGGCATAAATTATCAAGTTTTGTTTGTTTGGTCATCTTCTTTTAGCTATTAATTCGCTGATTTCTAACAAATCACATACTTTTTCTAACATCAAAACAAATTTTCTATAGGATTTGTATAAGATATAGTACCAATGACGTCATAGTTTCTAGTATTATTTTAGAGTTTCGCAGTCACAATTACTGTTATTAGTATTACAGTATTGTTACGGTACACAACACTGTCAGTGTAAGGACTTGTACAACGAACGACGAAGAAAGAGGGTAGACCGATATGGTTACCCTTGACAGCGGAACATCCATCGCAGTTTCTCAGTCCGCTAGCTACCATGACGGCAGAAGGGTCGTCGAATTATCTGGCAAAAAACGTTATTATTCGCGGAGAGTCCCGTAATACTATTATCAATAGTTTCTAGTAGTAGGATTTGCATACCCAAATCATTTAAACTACGCAACGGATTTGAATGCGGTTTTAATTAACAGATTGATTGAAACAAGAAGTAGACATGTACAATTTATAGCCGTGCAAAGTCGGAAAGCTTCACTACTGTCATGCCTACCACATTGCCATATAAACATAATTTATCTTTCCTCGTCACGAGATGGCGCAAAAGATAATGATTAAAACATTAAAAAAAATTACTACCATTATTTAAATAAAGCAGTACTCTTGTTAATTAAATAGGTACTTAAATAAAATAAGATACAAAACTTTTGTCAAACGCAAAAAAAATATTTTTAAAGCATATTCAACACTTTCTTTGTCACTTTTTGCCAGTCGTGGGTGCTGCCATCTCTGTGAGAGTAACTGGTACTAATTTCACCTACTAGTTTTGCCTACTTACTAGCCCTTCAATAGTTTCTATGGCGTTGGGTATCTGTTCCGTTTATAATTATACTTCTTCTTTTCGTGTGTGTTAGTGACTAACACTATTGTCAGAGTTTTAAATCGCCTTAAAGGCCTCTGACATGGTTTTAGGTAACGACCAATGTCAAAGACAGTGACCAGGACCGACGGCTTAACGTGCCCTCTGAAGCACGGATCATCTCATCTATCAGACAATCAGGTGATCAGCCTACAATGTCCTAACCAAACTAGGACAACACAAAGTCGTTGCCCCCGCCGGGAATCAAACCCGCGACCTCCGGGTATGAGCCGAACGCTCTAACCACTACACCACGAAGGCAGTTAACTATCTTTGCTAGAGTTGAACAATGAGAACCTACATAATCATGCTTTTTGTCCCGATAAGTGGGTCTATTTGACGGACAACCACATAGCAATTTGGCTCCTAATTTGCGGTGTGTCGTATACGTTACTAACGACACATTAGCCTGCAAACTGAATGCCCTATTTGGCACTGCGGCAAAATTCAAATATATTGTTGTGTAAGCAATTATGATATTTGGCTCGTTATTTAGATTTTAATATCTGTACGTTACGTGTACGTGTTTGGCTAATGAGTTGTAAATATTGATTTTAGCGGTTTTATCAGAATTCTTTTGGTACATTGTTTCTGTGATTTAATGTGTTATTTATTCACAGTGAAAAAAATACTGCTTTTAACCGACTTCCAAAGAAAGGAGAAGGTCATCAATTCATCGGATTTTTTTATGTATTTTATTAACCAATTATTAAAAAATGATCTATTTGGAAAATTCTTGGTCCCATAGAAATTTTATCAAAATCGGTTTTATCAAAATGTACACCCACCCACAATAATGCAGTCCCAGTCCCACTACGCAGTACTATGGACCATTTATGCACATACGACGTTCTTCCATAAATTTAATGCACACACACAGACATATAATAATCGCGCTCTTTTATACTTATCAAAATAGAAAGAGATATTTGACTTACTTGATCTATCAACTTGGGCTAAAACTCCAAATGATTGTTAATTTCGTCACCGCTGATAACTGAGAAATGGCTTAGTGGTTAAGCATTACGAACTTATAGTACTTATTAAAATGACTCGAGTTCAATACCTCGGTAGGTCAATAAGTTTTATATGACATAATAGAATTTTGTAAAGCTAAATATTTTGTCTTATTAAAAAAAGTTATAAATTATTCACCGTAGACAAAATAGAAATTACATTTTATGTCTCATACAAAATAAATAAAGTTGAAGGTGGCTTTGAAAAATATCACAATTATTGGCTCGATAAGGTATTTGACGTTGTTGGTTAGAGAACTTTGTTCGAAGCGTGTGTGCTAATTGTGATTCGTGGTTTTGATTTCCTTTAGTTAAAAATGCAAGCCAATATTAATATAGAAGAGAGGGCTAATATTGTAGCCTTACACCGTAATGGTTATAATATAACCCAGATATCAGAGGAAACCGGTTTATCTGTAAGTAGTTTCATTATGATAATTTTGGTGGTGGTTAACTGTATATTGTTCGAATTTTGATACGATTTTAGTATGAATTGATTATATTACTCGTACTTTATTAAATTATATACTTTCTTTCCAGAGAAAAACCGTGAGACGTTGGGTGATGAGACATCAGGAAGAAGGAAGCCTAAAAAGTCGAGTGCAATGTGGCAGACCACGGCTTATTGACCAGTCACAGCGCCGTTTTATGGTCAATGAGTATGAAACCAACGGATTCATACCAACTAGACGTTTTGCGAATTTATTTAATACGTCATTGGAGACTGTGCGTCGGGCACTCCACAGTGAAGGTTTGCATCACCGTAGACCAGCTTTAAAACCGAGCTTGACCCAACGGCACAAAGAAGAGAGATTACGATTCGCCCGAGAATATTTAGATTTTGATTGGGAGACAACAGTATTCTCTGACGAAAAAACCTTCAAGTCTAGTCAGAATGGAAGACTTCGTTTGTGGCGCAGAGATAATACTCGGTGGTCGGATAGCAATATATTGACTAATACCGATTCTGGTCGCATTAGTGTGAACATGTGGGGGTGGATTAGTGCTCAAGGACCTGGGGAATTGGCATTTATACCTACGCGCGTCCAATAGTAATAATTATGCAAAAGTATTAAATGTGTTACCTACCGTTCGTACTATTTATCCCGAAGAAAGTGTTAGTCAATTTTACTTTGTTCAAGACAATTGTCCCATACACCGTGCAAGAAATGTCAACGAATGGTTTTCGCAACATCCTGAGGTAAAAGTTATTCCTTGGCCGGCGCGATCCCCTGATTTAAACCCCATAGAAAACATATGGGGAATCATGGTGCAGAGGTGGGAAAAAAGAAATGAAAGGTGTCCTGAGCAGCTCAAGTCTCATTGCATGAAGTTATGGGACAGCTTACGCGGCTCAGATATCTGTGCCAATGTTGTAGGCTCCATGCGCCGGCGGCTACAAAGTTGCATTGATAATAATGGGGGTCACACCAAATATTAATTTTTATTTGTTACCCCTCTCTGTTGGTTATAGTAAAACTGTTATTTACTGATATTCATTGGTTGTTTACCTAATAGAATCATTTATTAATATAAATTAAAACGGAGGCTTGGATAAAATAAGTTTATGGTTGTATTTTTAAAGTGAGGTTAAGTTTCAATCCTCTTTTCCTTGCGAAAATGAATACTTAAGCTATAACCTCAATAAGGCTAGACTACAATGCAATGATAACAATTTTATGTAGACAAATATATATTTTAGTAACATATAAAATTACTGTATCTGTGTATTTTATTCAAGCAAAAAATGAAATTAATTTTCTTAGTTAAAATTTCTAATTTCTTATTTAGATTTGACTTTTGTAGTAAAAATGTTGCCCAAAAATATTTTATAAACTTATTATACTTTTACAAATGAATGTGCATTGTTAATTTACAAATGGCTGGCATGTCGTAGGATTCGGAAAAAAAATCTCAAATATTTTATTTTTAAGTAGAATAAGATAGTTATATAAAAAAGGTAAATACTATTTGTTTGTTTTAAACTAAAAAATAAAAGTTATTTTGTTGACTATTAATGCTTGGTTTCATTTTCTTTATTTTTTATAATAGTAATTAAATAAAAGACAACATAGTTGTATAAAATACTATTAAATTTATATATTATAAAGATTTCATACTTGAAAAAATACAAGAAACAACATTTTGTGCCAGCTGTGAGAAAAAGGTCTTATAGTCTTAACGTGATTTGAACCCGCGTCCCAATTTTCATTATCTGATTGCGAATTCTAACGCCGTGTCTAATCGACCACGCAACTTTAGTAATAAGTGTTGAAATTTTGCAAATCATCACTTATCAGTAAATAATAACCTTCACATTCGCAGCTCACAATCACACATTGATCTTAAACAGTATTACTAGATATTTGTGAGCATTGTAACATTACTCACACATAGATATCTCTGAACCGTGGAAGGCAATGAGATCCTTACGGTGAGACTCCATTAATGCTTGTGAAGTGTACTTAAATATGAAGTCGGTTTTTATTTTTGAAAAATGATATATACCTTGTGTCACTCTTATTTATCAAGCTATATAGGCTGCGTATGATATAATATAAATTTGCCGTTCATATCCCACAGCTGGGCAAAATCTCCCCTCTTTCCTTCCATGCATATATAGAATATATACATTCAAAGAACGCAACCTCCTTCTGGAGAAAAATGAAAATGCAGTAAAATTGATAACCTTCTCCTTTCTCTGTCAGTCAAAAACTGTTTAATAGCTTTGTCGATATGGCAGCATCCATAAAGTCGTACGTGATGTCAACTAGGATATATATTTAATTAATAAGCAAATTATATATTTTGTTAATTTAGCGCATCACGTACTAACTGGACGTGTAGATTCAATATAACACTGTACAATGTTTTAGTATAAATACTCTGCAATAATCAAATAAATTATCCATTATCCCGTTGCCACTCCTGGCCTGTAGACGGTGATGGATCGAACCAGATCTAATGGGTTTCATTAAAACCTTCGTGGTCGCTATATACCCCGACGTGATATACTCACGCTAAAATTGGTGACCCCGACATGATGGACACGCGCCGCGAGATTGGAGCAAAACGCAAGAACCCGACGACTCAAGCCTGAAGAAATGGAAAGAAGATTAACGTGCACATTTCCACTGGCCTCCCACAAGCGGGTCCCACCAGTGGAATTTCAAGAAGCAAAGGAACCACCAGGCAATCACAATGGACTAAACCGAATCAACAATAACAGCTGTCACAGTAAACTCCATTAAGATGAAAAAATAGCGATAACATCATTGAAGAAAATACCGTCTACATTATCACTAACGTCATAATGATACAGAAATAGATATTACGTCACAAACTGCATCACTTTATTTAGAATTGCTGCGTTACGGACGAACAAAAATGCAGATGCAACAAAATTGATCGAGGTCAAGATCGCAAGGCCGCAGATGGCCGTATGTTGTTAAGAAAGGCGTAATAAAGAAAAATTTATATGTCAACGAGGAATATTGCACAGGAATTGGTGCTATCAATAAGTTCCAACGCCAAACTACTACCGACTTACACAGTGGTATAGAATTCTTGGTAAATAAGGAGCAAATATTTGATATCTATAATGCCTACAAGAGAAAGAGCGAACAACCTTATAATGAAACAGCGATCATGATTTTGACTAGAAAACATCTATGAATACCGATCACAGAAGCCAATTTTTGAAAGCACAATTTCTACTGAAAATAACTCTCTCAAGATGCATCAAATGGTTAGCAGCAAGCAATCTCCAGAGCAAGCCAGCAAACGGGTCATATCCAGGTCCACAGCAGCCGACGCACCGAGCTCCTGGTCCTGAGATCAAGTACCTACAGCGACTATTATAGCGTTTGGCACATCCGCCCAGCTCACGCTTTGGATAATGAATTATGTCTGGCCACTCTCCAGCGGGGCACTACGGCAGGACTTCGACCGACGCTCGTCGACATTGTTCTCTACAGTCTCGACTCACTGTGGACTGCGAGCACGCTCACACGGTCTCATGAAAGACTACGAGCAGAAGATTTCTCCCAACTCACTGGGATTGGAGGAACTGGCAATTAAAAGATTAATAGAGAGAGACGCAAAGACTGCACATCAAGACCATATTTGAGTAACGAGAGAAACTTAAAGATTATAATATCAATGATTTTAACGGAATTTTAAGGAAGAAATTATTTAAGTATAATGTGTGACTCACAATATCAATAGATACTCCAAAATGCAAAGATGCACAATTTTGCCGCGCAGAAATTATTTGCCTACACAGCGTTTTTCAGCACGTGCAATGTGAATATCGTCAACAAAGAAGAAACTAAGGGATTATAACTCAATGAAGATAGCATTGGTAACGAGTAAAATCAACAAATAAGGATTGTACAAGGAAATTGCTCCAGTTATCGACAAGATATTGGTTGCTGCGCCGCCGAACTCCTATAAGGATTAAAATATCAAGATTCAAGCAATGAAGAAATCAATATTTTTATTTCAAGAAAGGAAGAAGACAATTTGCTAGCGTTTTTAGTACGTACTAATTTATAGTGTGTGATATTTTTATTTTTCACATTTTTAGAATTTATTATAATTTTGTTGTTCTTTTTTTTTAAAAAAAAAAAGGGGGAGTATTATGGCAGCATCCATAAAATCGTACGTGATGTCAACTAGGATATATATTTAATTAATAAGCAAATTATATATTTTGTTAATTTAGCGCATCACGTACTAACTGGACGTGTAGATTCAATATAACACTGTACAATGTTTTAGTATAAATACTCTGCAATAATCAAATAAATTATCCATTATCCCGTTGCCACTCCTTGCCTGTAGACGGTGATGGATCGAACCAGATCCAATGGGTTTCATTAATACCTTCGTGGTCGCTATATACCCCGACGTGATATACACACGCCATAGTCGACACAATTACTTTAGGAAAGCTCTAAAAAAGCATCCTCAATGTGGACTAACAAGTAAAGCTTTCCACATGTCAGCGTGTCGTTTGTCTCTGTCAGGGGATGAAGTGGGATCACGAGGGTGTCATTTTTGGTTAATTAAGACGTTATTCTTACAAGGAAGACGCCTTTGTATTAACCCCTATATTTAACGCTTTAGGTTTCTTAATATCACTCCTGTAATGTACCTGTAACAAAAGAAAATATTCTTGAAATGAGCATTTGAAGTTTATTTTACATATGTATCAACAGACAAAATTATTTTCTTTTACTTTATCTTTCGTATTTCTATACGTGTTCCATGGGGAAAGTTGTTCAGTATCATGCACTGAATTCACTCTTAAAATTGTTTTAGTATATTTTGTTGCACCTTATATATACATATTAAATTTTCTTAAATACTAGAATAAAAATAAAAAGTGCTACTCACTAAACTACACACTATTATTTAGAAATAAAAAAAGGCCCAGTAATCGTTCACTCTGTGGCAACTTGTCCAGAAGGTTGGCTGTATTACCACGTTGTATGTTAATGGTAAGAACTGGATAGCAGCGGTCGCGGACAGAACGGGATGGCGCAAAGGGAGGCTTATGCCCAGCAGTGGGTTTTTGAAAGCTGATGATGATGATAATGATGGCAATGCTAATTTTTTGACCTAGATATAGTCCAGCCTTCTGATCAAGGGAAACTGCAATAAGTTTCCTTGAAATAGCGCCGAATAATACGCAGTAAAAAAACAGGAAGTGAAATCAAGGAAGCGGTGGTGGTGAAGTGGTTCAGTCACTGTCTGTGCGTCTGTGACGCACACGTTTAAACTTGTCCCTCACAGACGCACAGAAAGGAAATGCCACAGAAATCAGCACATCTATCTATACATATGATAAAACAGTAAAAGAAGTGTCTGTCCATTAAATACACAAAAAAAATATAACTATGTCTCCATAGCGATGGAGACATGGTAATAGAGTAAGATTTAAAAAAAAATTCTGTTTATTTGTCTGTGTGTCTATTTGTCAGTTTGTATACGCTAATCTCCGGAAATACTGGATGGATTCAAATCAATTTTTTTTTGTTATATAGCTGTTAAACCTAGGCAAAATATAGGATATAAATGATTTTAGAAAATGGTGTACCTGATACAGAACTATAATGGTCTAGCTAAACCATTCAAAATATAAAAATGACGCCTTAGCAAAAAATGTTCAGCCTGATTAGCATTTTCCAGAGACATAAAGTCCACGTGAACGAAGCCCCAGGCTTCGGTTAGTACTAAAAAAATTTATTTTATATTTTTATTGCTTTTAAACGAATAATTATTTACGTTTCCGGCCAGTAAGTACATCACTGTCAAAAACTATTCCCTAAGCCAACACAGCGGCACGGTAAGCAATTACTGTAACATAACAGGCAGCAATAAATATTTTTCTAGACAACGCTGAAGCTAAGACCTAGCGTGCGTGTGATAACTTTTCTAACTTAATTATTTATGGATACAGATACAGTAGTATAATATATTATTATTAAAACTGGTTTTAGGTTGCCGTGTGGTTTCCAGCAGAGCAGGCAGAATACGGCACTCCAAGTCTTTCCGTGGATGTCGCAGAAGGCGATTTAGGAATGACAATATAAACAAAGCTTACAAACATCAATAAGGGCTCTCCAATCCGTCTGGCCAGCGAGGAGAGTGTAGGCCAAGTCCTCTAGCTGCTCTGGCCAAATTGGCTCCGGTAGTACGAAGAGGGTCGTGCTCCTGCAGTGGGGACAAAAACAACTGATGATGATGATGATGATACCTAATCAAGAAGATTTGACGAGGTTACTGGTTTTTACACAGAGCGACTTCTGTGTGACTTCCGCAATTTATACGTGCCTTCCGAAACACGAAATCATCTTTCATTTCGGATAATCAGGTTATTCAAGCCTGCAATATCCTAATCAGACTAGAAACAATTTTGCACAAAGTATGCTTCCCATTGGGATTTGAACCCATGATCTCCGAATCACAAGGCGAACGCATTGACCACTGGACCACGGAGATAGTCCTTTTCCACTTTACTAAATGAGTGAAACCATGTTGAAAATATTTATTTAGATACAGTAATACTTCTTACGGAAGATAATTGTATAAAGGTGAAAGTTTGTGAGTGTGTATGTTTGTCACTTCTTCACGTGTAAACGGCTTGACCAATTTTGATAAAATTTGGTATGTAAGAAGCTGACATTAACTTGGATTAACACATAGGCTGGATTAACACATAGGCTATTTCGAGGGTAACACCGCGGTCGCATTATAATTTAACAATTATGGACCGAGTAAGCGAAGCGAAAGAATGTATTTGTTTCAACTTCGGCAAAAAATATTCCGTGTGCAAATTCCAGATGTCCAATTTTCCGGTTGTTCTCGCCTACAGGTCGCATTTCTCGACAGATTCTCGTGAAAATATGTGAGATTATTCGATAATTATGTCCAATTTTTTGTCGACCCAGTTTATTGAAATTTTTCAAAATGAATGTTGAATGAAAACTCTAAATAAATCATATTTCATCAATTTTGAATTTAACTTGATTTGGTTGTTGGTTTAAACCTATTAACAAAGTTAATCTGCATTTGTAATGACTGATTAAGACGCATTTTTTTGTCTTGGTGTTGGAGTTGGGGGTGACTAGCGAGGTTTACAGCTCACAAAGACACTAGTTATATAATCATCATCATCAATATCATATCAGCCACAGAACCACTGCTGGACATAGGCCTCCCCCAAGGATTTACAAAACATATATAAGTATTTTTTTATTAAAACTAACGTGTAAATTCAGTAAACGGATTACTCGAACTCATCCGGAGGTCTTCATCTGGGCGAATATGACGAGAGGCCCGTACATCGCACTGGCTCGCGACATACTGATGTTAGTGGCAGGAGGCGCAGGGCACGCGGGCGGCGCAGGCGATCGCCCTCTGCGCCCGCAGCGACAGTTCGGTGGATGGTGGTAGCTGCTGGTTAGTTGCGTCAAGGACTCCCGTGAATGTACTGGGAGCCGTAATTTCTTCTTCATCATCTTCTGCGGCTGGTGATAGCGCCAGTGCGTGAAAAAAGCTCACTGTATCCAGAGTCTGTCAGCTGTTGTTGATTTATTATTTAACTAGCTGTTGCCCGCGACTTCGTCTGCGTGGACTTTAGTTTATAAGAATCGTTATTTTGATATTTTCAATAAAACCGGTCAAGTGCATATCAGGTCACACGCAGTGAAGGGTTCCGTATTTGTGAATGTCGATTTAGAATTAAAACTAAAGAGTTCATCATCATCTCAGCCCTAATTCCGTCCACTGCTGAGCATAGACCTGTCTTCGTCGACACATCTCAGTCCTGTGCTGCTCACATCCAGGTGTAACCCGCGACATTGATTATTTCGTCAACCCATCGCATGGGCTCCGTCGGGCCAGTTGCCCTGCCCAGTTTTACTTTAAATTCATGACCGTTGCCAAATTACAGCTTCTTGGTTCTAATTATCTCTAAGTAAAACCACGGACAGAGAGACAGACAGAAATGGTAAAAGTATAAGGGTTCCTTGTTTACTACGATCACACATTATCTCTAGTCACAGTCTAAGTCGATCGGAATTTTGACATTGTAAACTACATGTAAACTTACACTGTTACCGAATGTTACTGCTACGCCGTGGGTCTCTCAAAACGAAATACTTAT
This sequence comes from Acrobasis consociella, assembly GCA_963555685.1. Taxonomy (NCBI): domain Eukaryota; kingdom Metazoa; phylum Arthropoda; class Insecta; order Lepidoptera; family Pyralidae; genus Acrobasis; species Acrobasis consociella. The sequence goes on along the minus strand of OY743125.1, from coordinate 11,583,507 downwards.
GCAATAGGTAGTGACTTTGCTAATATTTAATTCATCTTCCGTCTTTTGGCGTGAGTTCCCACAGCACTAATCTGTTGTAGCTCTCTGCAGCGGACTGCTGCCACCGTCTATACGTATCTCCCCCTCTTTCCCGCCCTCCCGATGTGGCGGTGCAATGGTAAGCCTTGTCAAATATGTCTTTCGCTAGGCAGGAGATAAAAGTCGAGAAATACGCATTTCTACTTTGAGTCCCGACAGATGACGGCGTTCCTCAAGTAACCTTACACATAGATTTTCTTAAGATCGCCTTAATCATGAGCCGCGTCCGAAGCTGAAAGCGAGCGAAAAGTACTGGATAGAGCTCCCCCATACATACAGAACGTAAACTCGCACCGTCCCCCGCAATCTCGTGTCCCCGCAACCCTTCCCCCGTTATTGTGAGGTGTAAGAGGCAGTAAAACAGGGTTATTGGTAGTCGCACGTTGACATTACGCGAGTCACTTAGGATTATTGAATTATAATGGTGAGAAACTGCGCACATTATCATTGTTTATCCACGGAAAACAATAAATAATGAAAATTTTATAGATTTCCGAGTGATGAAAACAGGTAAGCAAAGCAACAAATTCTGTGGTGGCGACCCTGATTGTTTAACTCACACATTTGACGTGTGCACGGATGTATTGTTTCGCTTGTAGTAGTACTAGGTAAATATGCTGCTCCGTTTGTATGAAGTGCCATACCTGTGACAAAACTACGAACAGAACAAAAACAATTTAAGCAGTCAAAATGAATCAAGCCATCTACGTCAACATTTTTTTTTCTCAGGTTTTGCTTTTATGGCTGAGAGTCGAGACTACCAATTTTATAACACATTAAATTGGATTTTGGTGCATCAAAATAAACTAACAGAAGTATTTTCGTTACATATAACTTTAAAATATTTCAATTGCTTTCTAATCTTTATTTTGATAATTTAATAAAACCGGTCAAGTGCATATCAGGTCACGCGCAGTGAAGTGTTCCGTAGTTGTGAATTTCGACTTAGAATTAAAACTAAAGATTTCATCATCATCTCAGCCCTTCTTCCGTCCACTGCTGAGCATAGACATGTCTTCGTCGACACATCTCGGTCCTGTGCTGCTCACATCCAGGTGTAACCCGCGACTTTGATTATTTCGTCAACCCATCGCATGGGCACCGTCAGGCCAGTTGCCCTGCCTAGTGCTACTGTAAGTTCATGACCGTTACCAAATTACAGCTTCTTGGTACTAATTATCTCTAAGTAAAACCACGGACAGAGAGACAGACAGAAATGGCGAAACTATAAGGGTTCCTTCTTTACTACGATCACACATTATCTCTAGTCACAGTCTAAGTCGATCGGAATTTTGACTATTAATATCGTTTTTTGCCAGATATTTCGACGGCCCTTCTGCCATCATGGTTCTGCCAGCATGGACTGTAAACTACATGTAAACTTACACTGTTACCGAATGTTACTGCTACGCCGTGGGTCTCTCTAATACAAAATATTTATGCAATACGTAGTGACTTTGCTAATATTTCATTCATCTTCCGTCTTTTGGCGTCAGTTTCCACATCACTTATCTGTTGTAGCTCTCTGCAGCGAACTGCTGCCACCGTCTATACGTATCACCCCCTCTCCCCCACCCTCCCGATGTGGCGGTGCAATGGTAAGCCTTGTCAAACATGTCTTTCGCTAAGCGGGAGATGAAAGTCGAGAAATAAGCATTTCTACTTTAAGTCCCGACGGATGACGGCGTTCCTTAAGTAACCTTAAACATAGGTTTTCTTAAGATCGCCTTAATCATGAGCCGCGTCCGTAGCTGGAAGCGAGAGGAAAGTACTGGATAGACCTTTCCCCGGGCCATCTTCACTATCGTCACCATTCTATTGATGTGGACTTTCAAGCTGAGGCATCTGCCAAACTTTAGATACCTCCAGGTATTTGACGTGCCAGTGTCTCGGCACATTTTACCAGTAGAGATTCAAGGATGGTAAGAAGTTAGTGTTCTCTGAGATCAATGTCTGCTTAGTGTTCACTAAGAACCTCCGTTTGAAGAGTTTCTCGGGTACGGCGTCCTATACGGCTGTTTAGAGGTTTGGAGAACTGAAAAATGACCATGATCTTTCGTTCCTCAGGGAAGGAGGTCACAATACTAAGTAGTCTTGGTATGGGTGTTCCACACATTTTTATTGTAGTGCCTAACCTAAATTTAACCTAACCTTTTTTCCCTAACCTTTCTTCTTACGTGAGGAAAAGGTGCCTTTCGGCCACAGGAAATCGGACGGTTATGGCTCTCACTCACAAAAAAACTCATGGTGACATAACGGCGTTACCGCTTTTGCCAAGGCCGTGTGCTAAATCTTGCTCCAAAGACCTGGTATACGGCGACCGCTTATCAGCGGCTTCGGCTGAGCTCATTCGAGGTACTCTCTCAGTTATCGAGAGGAGTCTGAGTGGCCTGCGCGGTGGTACATCGGCCTTCAATTTTATCCGCTAGGGTAAAGACGCGTGTTGACACAAATGCTCCTTTCAACCTAGAGGACCGTATTTGTGGAGCGACGGAATCCCGTTCCCATCGCCCGACTGGCCCACGTCATGGAGGCAGCAGTTGCGCCTCTTTTGCGCGGGAAAAATCCCTTCGGACACCTTGCCAGTAACGGGAGACCGGTATGGTTATGTGGCGTTTACCACAAAAAACTCCGCGGTGTTACCTCTCAGCCACTATGGGCCAGCCCCGGCGCGGCGACCGCTATGGTGGTCCGTGACTCACTCACTGCACCCTATGCTTTAGTCAGAGGACATCCCCTGAGCCTAACCTAATACTTCCTATTTTGATTCCGTTTTCCCATTTTCGCGCCCACAATCATGCTAAAAATGGCCGTTTCGTGGCGTTGGGTCTTGTGGCCCTAGGTTCTGTGTATTTTTAACAGCGCCATCTATCGGTGACCAAAAAAAAACTAATAAAAACACTCCGAAAACATCAAAATAGTAAATTTTAGGGTTCCGTATTCCGTACCCGAAGGCTAAAATCGGGACCCTGTTACTAAGACTCCGCTGTCCGTCCTTCCGTCCGTCTGCCTGTCTGTCACCGGGCTGTTTCTCATGAACCGTGATAGCTAGACAGTTGAAATTTTCATAATGATGTAATTCTCTTGCCGATATAACAACTAAAAATAGAGTAAAATAAATATTTAATTGAGGCTCCCGTACAACAAACGTGATTTTTTATAGATAACGGGACGGAGCCCTTTGTGCGCGAGCCCGACCTTCACTTGGCCGGTAATGAACTTTATTATTTTATAAAAACCTTAATATAAAATTGACAAAAGTTTTAGCCAATGCTACTGTACAGTTTATTTCATAGCAAATTTTCGAACAAAAATCTTTGACGTGATTCTTTAAATTGATATAACTTTTTTATTTATCAACGGATTTTAATGAAACAACCACTACATTTTAAGTGAAACTTATTTAAATACATAAATGAAAATCGCAACCGAAGTTGTTCAGCCGTTTCTGAGATTAGCGTCTACAAACACAGTTTTTCGAACAAAAATGTTTGACGTGATTCTTAAAAATTGATTTAACTTTTTCATTTATGAACGGATTTAAATAAAACAAACACTAAATTTTAAGTGAAACTTATCACAATATTTCAATGAAAACCGCAAACGAATCGGTTCAGCCGTTTCTCAGATTAGCGTGCACAAACGCACAGACAAACAGACAAACCGACAAACAGACAAAAATTCTAAAAATCATTGTTTTGTGTTCTATTGCGTTGGTAAAAGCCCCCAAAAATATTTTTACTCATTTATCTTCCATGTACAGACAGCGATCGGTTACGATTTTATTATATGTATTGATGATGATTGATGATGATTGATTGATGATACCAAAAAGGGAAATGTTGCTAGCAACATGGGCATTGGAGGAGCAATAGAAGCCATGCTTTACTGCCCTGAGGCACCATAGGGTTTGCTGTTGATCTCGAAGGTGCAACGGTGCAACCATTTGGCGAGTGAGGCTTCGAAATATGTAAAGACGGTAAAACATTAATGAAAGGTATGTGATTTAATAATTTTATTGTTTTAAATTTTGTGGTGTCTGCGGATGTTTGCTACCCTGTTTTCCAAGTGTATATGTTGGCTGTAATAAATATTATGCCATCAGCACAGCGCCTAGGCCACGCGAAAAATATTTTTTTTTTAGAGTTGATAACTAATAAAATGGTAGATGACATTGATCAAATCAAAAGTGGTACCGAGTGACAATATATTATGTGAGGTTGTATATTGCTGGAAGTTCGTTCGAACTTTAGGTATCGGTAAATCAGTCAGTCAACATTTCACCACATCTTCTCAGTTGGATGGCCTAACGAAATTGAACACTATCTCTTGCATCGCTGCTCTTCCCTCTCGTAATAATAACACTGAATTCGGTTTTTCTCCGGTCAGCGAGGAAGAAGTCAAAAAGACTTTTTTGGCCATAAAAACCAGAGCCGTTGGGGTTGATCAATTAAATCGTCGTATGTTTGAATCCATCCTTGACATTATTATTCCTGTCATCACCCACATCATTAACTTTTCCCTAATTTCTTGTGAATTTCCTTCACTTTGGCGGAAAGCTTTTATTTGTCCCTTACCCAAAGTTTCCAATCCCTCTCTCCCAAATCACTTCCGACCTATCTCTATCCTCCCGCTATTGTCAAAAGCACTTGAGGCTTGTGCACACAAGCAACTCACCTCATATTTCACTCGCAGTGGGTTATTAAATCCTTTACAGTCCCGTTTTAGACCTGGACATAGCACTGTTTCTGCACTCCTCAAAGTGATCGATGATATTAGAGCAGGCATGGATAATACTAAAGTCACCGTGTTGGGTTTAGTAGACTTTTCTAATGCATTTAATACCGTCGATCACGACATCCTTCTTGCGATCCTCTCCCACCATTCGGTTTCTCCCTCGGCTGTGGATTGGTTCTCCTCATATCTTCGTGGACGCCAACAGTCAGTTTGCATTGATGGATCCTCATCTAATTGGAGTGAGCTTGATACTGGTGTTCCACAGGGCGGCATTCTGTCTCCTCTATTGTTTTCTATCTTTATTGATTTCATCAGCAAGGAACTTCAGTGCACGTATCACCTTTATGCCGATGACTTGCAACTTTATGTACATACTGATGTTGATAACGTGGAAAGGGCTATCTACCAAATTAATTAAGACTTAACTGCAATTGCTGATTGGTCCCGACGCTTTGGAGTCACTCTCAATCCAAACAAATGTCAGGCTATTATAATTGGAAGCTCACATCTCACAGGTCGGCTTGATAGCGACTCGCTGCGTCCAGTTTGCTTCAATAATACCCCAATCCCATTTTGTCAAAGTGTTAAAGATCTCGGCCTTCATATTGATACAAACCTCCGTTGGGATGTACATATTGCCGAAGTTTCTGGAAAGGTCACGGGAGCTCTTCGCTCTTTGTATAAGTTAAAGAACTTCCTCCCAACCAATACTAAAACAATGTTAGTTTATTCTCTTATGTGCTCGGATCTGAATTTTAACTTTCTCAACAAACTTGATAGACTTCAAAACAATTGTCTGCGATTTATATTTGACCTACGGAAGTATGATCATGTGTCTGCTTATAGGTCTAAACTCAAATGGTTACCCATCCGTCAACGTCGCAATTTGCATATTCTCACTACGCTTTACTCCATACTCTTTGACCCAAAAACTCCGATGTATCTCAAAACCAAGTTCAATTTCCTGGTTAATACCCATCTTAGAGATCTTCGTTCGTCCAATAATCTCCTTCTCGATATGCCTTGTTGCCGGAGTGGGTTTCTGAAACATTCATTCACCAAACAAGCCGTCATGCTTTGGAACTCCCTTCCTGTTGGTATCCGCAAAGCCCCTAGTCGCCAAGCGTTTAAGAGTGCCGTACGCGCATATTATCTACACAAACTGTCATAGAGTATTTTAAATATTTGTGTAGTATATGTAGGGTTTATGAATTTAACCTATTTATGTATATAGTATGTAGGTTTATGTTTTTTATATATATTATATATGTGTGTATATATTTATAATATATTGTAAAGTTTCTCCTAATTTGTACTTTCGCCCAAAATTTGCTTTTGTCAGCACCACCTGTAGGTTGACTGGTAGAAAAGGCCCTGGGCCTTAAGTCCGCCTGTTACATTTTTGTAATAAAGTTTGATAAATAAATAAATAAAAATATGGGAAACAGAGTAGACTAGTATACTAGTCACAGTCTAAGTCGATCGGAATTTTGACTATTAATATCGTTTTTTGCCAGATATTTCGACGGCCCTTCTGCCATCATGGTTCTGCCAGCATGGACTGTAAACTACATGTAAACTTACACTGTTACCGAATGTTACTGCTACGCCGTGGGTCTCTCTAATACGAAATACTTATGCAATACGTAGTGACTTTGCTAATATTTCATTCATCTTCCGTCTTTTGGCGTCAGTTTCCACATCACTAATCTGTTGTAGCTCTCTGCAACGAACTGCTGCCACCGTCTATACGTATCACCCCCTCTCCCCCACCCTCCCGATGTGGCGGTGCAATGGTAAGCCTTGTCAAACATGTCTTTCGCTAAGCGGGAGATGAAAGTCGAGAAATAAGCATTTCTACTTTAAGTCCCGACGGATGACGGCGTTCCTCAAGTAACCTTAAAAAACAAGCGAGAGGAAAGTACTGGATAGACCTTCCCCCGGGCCATCTTCACTATCGTCACCATTCTATTGATGTGGACTTTCAAGCCGAGGCATCTGCCAAACTTTAGATACCTCCAGGTATTTGACGTGCCAGTGTCTCGGCACATTTTACCAGTAGAGATTCAAGGATGGTAGGAAGTTAGTGTTCTCTGAGATCAATGTCTGCTTAGTGTTCACTAAGAACCTCCGTTTGAAGAGTTTCTCGGGTACGGCGTCCTATACGGCTGTTTAGAGGTTCGGAGAACTGAAAAATGACCATGATCTTTCGTTCCTCAGGGAAGGAGGTCACAATACTAAGTAGTCTTGGTATGGGTGTTCCACACATTTTTATTGTAGTGCCTAACCTAAATTTAACCTAACCTTTTTTCCCTAACCTTTCTTCTTACGTGAGGAAAAGGTGCCTTTCGGCCACAGGAAATCGGACGGTTATGGCTCTCACTCACAAAAAAACTCATGGTGACATAACGGCGTTACCGCTTTTGCCAAGGCCGTGTGCTAAATCTTGCTCCAAAGACCTGGTATACGGCGACCGCTTATCAGCGGCTTCGGCTGAGCTCATTCGAGGTACTCTCTCAGTTATCGAGAGGAGTCTGAGTGGCCTGCGCGGTGGTACATCGGCCTTCAATTTTATCCGCTAGGGTAAAGACGCGTGTTGACACAAATGCTCCTTTCAACCTAGAGGACCGTATTTGTGGAGCGACGGAATCCCGTTCCCATCGCCCGACTGGCCCACGTCATGGAGGCAGCAGTTGCGCCTCTTTTGCGCGGGAAAAATCCCTTCGGACACCTTGCCAGTAACGGGAGACCGGTATGGTTATGTGGCGTTTACCACAAAAAACTCCGCGGTGTTACCTCTCAGCCACTATGGGCCAGCCCCGGCGCGGCGACCGCTATGGTGGTCCGTGCCTCGCTCACTGCACCCTATGCTTTAGTCAGAGGACATCCCCTGCGCCTAACCTAATACTTCCTATTTTGATTCCTTTTTCCATTTTCGCGCCCACAATCATGCTAAAAATGGCCGTTTCATGGCGTTGGGTCTTGTGGCCCTAGGTTCTGTGTATTTTTAACAGCGCCATCTATCGGTGACCAAAAAAAAACTAATAAAAACACTCCGAAAACATCAAAATAGTAAATTTTAGGGTTCCGTATTCCGTACCCGAAGGCTAAAATCGGGACCCTGTTACTAAGACTCCGCTGTCCGTCCTTCCGTCCGTCTGCCTGTCTGTCACCAGGCTGTTTCTCATGAACCGTGATAGCTAGACAGTTGAAATTTTCATAATGATGTAATTCTTTTGCCGATATAACAACTAAAAATAGAGTAAAATAAATATTTAATTGAGGCTCCCGTACAACAAACGTGATTTTTTATAGATAACGGGACGGAGCCCTTTGTGCGCGAGCCCGACCTTCACTTGGCCGGTAATGAACTTTATTATTTTATAAAAACCTTAATATAAAATTGACAAAAGTTTTAGCCAATGCTACTGTACAGTTTATTTCATAGCAAATTTTCGAACAAAAATCTTTGACGTGATTCTTTAAATTGATATAACTTTTTTATTTATCAACGGATTTTAATGAAACAACCACTCCATTTTAAGTGAAACTTATTTAAATACATAAATGAAAATCGCAACCGAAGTTGTTCAGCCGTTTCTGAGATTAGCGTCTACAAACACAGTTTTTCGAACAAAAATGTTTGACGTGATTCTTAAAAATTGATTTAACTTTTTCATTTATGAACGGATTTAAATAAAACAAACACTAAATTTTAAGTGAAACTTATCACAATATTTCAATGAAAACCGCAAACGAATCGGTTCAGCCGTTTCTCAGATTAGCGTGCACAAACGCACAGACAAACAGACAAACCGACAAACAGACAAAAATTCTAAAAATCATTGTTTTGTGTTCTATTGCGTTGGTAAAAGCCCCCAAAAATATTTTTACTCATTTATCTTCCATGTACAGACAGCGATCGGTTACGATTTTATTATATTAATATATGTTTACTTATTATATATGTATTGATGATGATGATTGATTGATATTGATTTGCAAAAATCAATCTTTATATTTCACTATGGCAATACTAAAGCAATCAAGTTGCTGTCTTTATTTAGTTGCAACGCCCAGTTGTCTCGTTCATTCCGATACCGACTGTGCTAGGCGTCAGACGTATACACTTCCAAGTAAAAGTGAAATAATATAATTTCATAGTTCACCGGATGAACAGTAGTTTAATTTAGCCCATAACGAGTTGTTATTCCAACAGCTGTACATGGCATCTATTATGCGTCTCTTGAAGCACCGATTTCCGGTGAGTATCCCGTTTACTGAATTTAAGAATCCTACTATCCTATCCTATCCTACTAATATTATAAATGCGGAAGTGAGTTTGTATATTTGTTTGTTTGTTTGTTTGTTACCTCTTCACGCTTAAACTACTGAACCGATTTGGATGAAATTTGGTATGGATATAGTTTGAAACTCGGGGAAGAACATAGGGTACTATTCATCCCGAAATTCCCACGGGGAGCGCAGCCCGCGGGTACAGCTAGTCATATATAAGTAATTAATCACTAGATTTTAAAGATGAAAAAACGTGTTGAATCCAATATGAGTGTTACCCACCTCAAGAGAGCTTTTCCTTATCTATTCCTTTAAATGTTTGAAACTTAAAAAACAAAGTGTAAAATGCTAATGAGAAAAATTAAGAGGTACCAATGAAGTAATTAAAATTTCTCTAAATATCTAGCAACTTAATTTATGCTACACTGTAGACGAGCTACGAAATTCGTAGCAACGTATAGTCAAACATTTTTGCTTCTAAAATAAAAACTAGAAACAGCACAAACAATGTAGGTAGTATTTAGTTCGGTTGCTCAATAGATATACATACATACATATTTTCACGCCTGTTTCCCATGGGGGTAGGCAGAGACTATGAATCTCCACTTACTACGATCCTTGCTGTTTGGAATATAATGAACGGCTTCGCCGTTCACGCCATCTACTTGCTAAATCTTGTTCGGGCTGCTCCATTGACACTGTCGGTAAAATGGTTGTGTGTCGAGGAAATCTATTGGCCAATTTTATGTTTGTCCTTGCCAATGAGATTTCTTATCAGAGCTCGGAGCGCTTCGGACTTGGCCGAGCGCGGCCGAATACGGCTCGCTTGCGCCCGCTCATGGTATAATAAAATAAGGTATTCTCTCTCCGTGACAGCTGATGACGTAGGAAGAACTTGACTACGTCATCAGTGTAATATGTTGCCTCTGTGTGAAATTGAATTACCCGAGCGTAATGCATTTCTGAACTTTATATACCAATTTCAAATTAATAATCCATTTTATAAATTTATAAAATGTTTAATTGATGAATGACGCGAGAATCGCGAGATTCTTAATAGCTAAGTTACTTAACATTTTATTTAATATTAATGAACTAATTGAGAAAGTCCTTAAATTTACTGAAAAGAACAATCAGTGGCAACACTTTCGTGACGTAGTCAAGTTCGTTCTCGGACAGAGAATACCTTATTTTATTATACCATGCGCCCGCTCAGGCAGGCGCCATTCCCAGTCTCCATAATACGCGTTCACGCGAGGTCGTGTTACTCGGCGCGCAAGGCGCGCGGCCATATTTGTCGGTTGTTTGGACAGCGCATGGGCCATGGCGGCTGGCGCTAAATAATTAATTATCGTTTGTTTGAACGTCCTATTAGTTTGATTTTTTGTTTGTAAGGCATGGTGCCATTAATTAAGTACTTTGTATACGTAAAAGCAGTGTCGTCGGTGCAGTGCAGTCGAACGTTTGGTAGATCGAATAACGTGGGGTTATTGTGCTAAAGGACGAATAAAGGACTTAACATAGTGTTATATAAGTGCGGACACCTTGTTGTAATCTAATTGCCCATCTAAAATGGAAGTGTTTTGTTTGAACTAAACCCGAAATAAACTGGTGCTTATGACGTTTGTAAATCTATACTTGTAAATTGTGATAAACATATAAGTCATTATAAAAGACGTATCATGGCGTTACGTCATAGCTCGTGTGTTTGGTTATATGTACCTAAGTAAAAAACACTAACGGTCGTGAAACTTATTGTGCTGTGTAGTGCTATATCTCATTATATTCGTCTGGGGCGACATAAATGAGCTCAGGGAGGTTGCATAGGGACCCAATTTGTTCACCTCTGTCTTGTGGCCCGTGAAGGGGCCCGAGGCAGTCGCCAACCTCGAAGAGGGCTTCGAGATCACGCTGGACGAGGCCGTCCGAATAATTTTGTTCCTCTGATGTAATTAGATGTAATTAATTTTAAATATTTTAGGTTTAGGTTAAAATTAGGTTAGAAGGTTGTCTAGACCTCATCTAGACTGGTAGCAGGGCTGCGTTTGTTTGTTGCCGGTTGGAAAAGTGGCCGACTTTTCCAACCGGCAACAAACAAACATACACCCGACCCGCGCAAGATACCGTAATCGTAGTTTTAAGTCAACACTTGCAAACCTTTTTTCCTTCGTCGACACTCATAACTCTTTTCGCGCATTCTCTCCGGTTATGGGGTATAAGTGCCTATATGAACTTTTTAGTCAAATAATGTATTCGTCTAAATAAAAGAAATATCACCATGAAAAAAATAATAATAAAAGTAATTGTATTATTAATAAAACATCGGAGCGATGTAAAATATTTTGCTACGAAACTTATTTACAAAGTAAAATATTTTGCTACGAAACTTATCATCAATCATCAATCATCAATCAATCATCAATACATCAATACATATAATAAAATCGTAACCGCTCGCTGTCTGTACATGGAAGATAAATGAGTAAAAATATTTTTTGGGGCTTTTACCAACGCAATAGAACACAAAACAATAATTTTTAGAATTTTTGTCTGTTTGTCTGTTTGTCGGTTTATCTGTTTGTCTGTTTGTCTGTGCGTTTGTGCACGCTAATCTGAGAAACGGCTAAAATAATTCGTTTGCGGTTTTCACTGAAATATTGTGATAAGCTTCACTTAAAATTTAGTGTTTGTTTCATTTAAATCCGTTCATAAATAAAAAAGTTACATCAATTTTAAAGAATCACGTCAACCATTTTTGTTCGAAAAACTGTGTTTGTGCACGCTTATCTCAGAAACGGCTGAACAACTTCGGTTGCGATTTTCAATTATGTATTTTGATAAGTTTCACTTAAAATTTAGTGGTTGTTTCATTGAAATCCGTTGATAAATAAAAAAGTTATATCAATTTAAAGAATCACGTCAAAGATTTTTGTTCGAAAATATGCTATGAAATAAACTGTACGGTAGCATTGGCTAAAACTTTTGTTAATTTTATATACGGTTTTTATAAAATAATAAAGTTAATAACCGGCCAAGTGAGAGTCGGACTCGCGCACAAAGGGTTCCGTCCCATTATCTATAAAAAATCAAGTTTGTTGTACGGGAGCCTCAATTAAATATTTATTTTACTCTATTTTTAGTTATTATATCGGCAAGAGAAATACATCATCCTTGAAAATTTCAACTGTCTGGCTATCACGGTTCATGAGATACAGCTTGGTGACAGACGGACGGAAGGACGGATAGCGGAGTCTTAGTAACAAGGTCCCGATTTTAGCCTTCGGGTACGGAATACGAAACCCTAAAAATTTACTATTTCGATGTTTTCGGAGTTTTTTTATTAGTTTTTTTTGGTCACCAATAAATGGCGCTATTAAAAATACACAGATCCTAGGGCCGCAAGACCCAACGCCACCAAACGGCGATTCTTAGCATGATTGTGGGCGCGAAAATGGAAAAAGGAATCAAAATAGGAAGTACTTAATAGGTTAGTTTAGGCACAGGGGATGTCCTCTGACTAAAGCATAGGGTGCTGTGAGCGAGTCATGGACCACCATAGTGGTAGCCGCGCCGGGGCTTTTAGCCCTTACCCCGGAGTTTTTAGTAGTAAACGCCACATAACCTTACCGGTCTCCCGTTACTAGCAAGGTGTCCGAACCGAAGGGATTTTTCCCGTGTAAAATCCTCCTCCATAAATCTGCCTCCATGAAGTGGGCCAGTCGGGCGTAGGGAACGGGATTCCGTCGCGCCACAAATACGGTCCTCTAGGTTGAAAGGAGCATTTGTGTCAACACGCGTCTTTACCCTAGCGGATAAAATTTAAGTCCGATGTACCAGGCCACTCAGACTCCTCTCGATAACTGAGAGAGAGAGTACCTCAAGTTAGCTCAGCCAAAGCCGCTGATAAGCAGTCGCCGTACCAGGTCTTTGGAGCAAAATTTAGCACATTGACTTGGCAAAAGCGGTAAGGCCGTTATCACCATGATATTTTTTGTGGGTAAAAACCTTAACCGTCCGATTTCCTGTGGCCAAAAGGAACCTTTTCCTCACGTAAGAAGAAAGGTTAGGGAAAAAATGTTAGGTTAAAATTTAAGTTAGGCACTGCAATAAAAATGTGTGGAACACCTATACCAAGACTACTCAGTATTGTGACCTCCTTCCTTGAGGAACGAAAGATAGGTAATGGTCATTTTCCAGTTCGTTTGAACTGAAAGTATGCCCCATATAACCTCCAAACAGCTGAATAGGACGCCCTACCCGAGAAGCTCTTCAAACGGAGGTTATTAGTGAACACTAAGCAGACATTGATCTCAGCCAGAGATACTGGCACGTAAAATACCTAGAGGTATCTTAAGTTTGGCAGATGCCTCAGCTTGAAAGTCCACATCAATAGAATGGTGACGATAGTGAAGATGGCCCGGGGGAAGCTTTATCCAGTACTTTCCGCTCGCTTCCAGCTTCGGACGCGGCTCATGATTAAGGCGATCTTAAGAAAATCTAGGTTTGAGGTTACTTGAGAAACGCCGTCATCTGTCGGGACTCAAAGTAGAAATGCGTATTTCTCGACTTTTATCTCCCGCCTAGCGAAAGACATATTTGACAAGGCTTACCATTGCACCGCCACATCGGGAGGGCGGGAAAGAGGGGGAGATACGTATAGACGGTGGCAGCAGTCCGCTGCAGAGAGCTACAATAGATTAGTGCTGTGGGAACTCACGCCAAAAGACGGAAGATGAATTAAATATTAGCAAAGTCACTACCTATTGCATAAGTATTTCGTTTTAGAGAGACCCACGGCGTAGCAGTAACATTCAGTAACAGTGTAAGTTTACTTGTAGTTTACAATGTCAAAATTCCGATCGACTTAGACTGTGACTAGAGATAATGTGTGATCGTAGTAAACAAGGAACCCTTATAGTTTTGCCATTTCTGTCTGTCTCTCTGTCCGTGGTTTTACTTAGAGATAATTAGAACCAAGAAGCTGTAATTTGGCAACGGTCATGAACTTAAAGTAAAACTGGGCAGGGCAACTGGCCCGACGGAGCCCATGCGATGGGTTGACGAAATAATCAATGTCGCGGGTTACACCTGGATGTGAGCAGCACAGGACTGAGATGTGTCGACGAAGACAGGTCTATGCTCAGCAGTGGACGGAATAAGGGCTGAGATGATGATGAACTCTTTAGTTTTTATTCTAAATCGACATTCACAAATACGGAACCCTTCACTGCATGTGACCTGATATGCACTTGACCGGTTTTATTGAAAATATCAAAATAACGATTCTTACAAACTAAAGTCCACGCAGACGAAGTCGCGGGCAAAAGCTAGTTTACAAAATATAGTTCTATTCACCAAATATTTTATCAAGGAATGAGAAAGTCTTGAGTTATTTATTATTGTACGTAATAGTTGTTGCCATTTGTGTTAAATATATAAACAAATGATATTTGGCAATTTGACGACCTCCGTGGCGTAGTGGTCACCATGGTAGTCCGCCACCCAGAGGTCCCGGGTTCGATCCCCGGCCAGGGCATGTTGGAAAATGGCCTTTTTCAAACTGTCCTGGGTCTTGGATGTTTATCTATATATGTATATGTAATAACATATCGTTGAGTTAGTATCCCATAACACAAGTCTCGAACTTACTTTGGGGCTAGTTCAATCAGTGTAATTTGTCCCTATATATTTATTTTATTTATTTATTTACTGGTAATCAGAAAGCCAATTCAAGTAATTGGGCTTAATTTTACTGCCTCAATTCTCATCCGAGTACAATAACATGGCAAAATAAAATAAATGTTGGCTAAATAAATATTAGGCCGGGCCAGATTTGAAGCCAAGAGCTTAGGCCCTCGGGAGTCGTTAAATGCGTATAGAGTCCCTGCACTCGTTGGCAGGGTCACGTGAGTAAATAAAGATTTTACGGATGTATTTGGGTTGGTTGGTTTAAAATTGAAAGTTAAATTTTATTTTAAATAAATAAATATATATAAATATATATATATATATATATATATATATATATATATACAGACAAATCACAGATTGAGCTGGTTACTAACTACATATATACTAACAAAATCATCTCAGATCCAAGTCAATTTAAAAAAGATAATGTTCCATCTTGATCTGACCAGGGATCGAACCCGACATCTCCGATGTGACTACACTACACTACTAAATAATTAGAATTCTTTAACTTGGCAGCCATGTACATCTTAATTATTCGTTTGTTGGAGGATTTACCTTAGCTCATATTATTTCTAAAATCACAATAAAATGCAACATTATAAAATATAGCTGAAAGAAATATCAAATATACATACGATCTAGTTTTTAGGATTTTGTTCCCCGTTTTTACCGTAAGGGTAAAAACGGGACCCTATTACTAAGACTTCGCTGTCTGTCCGTCTGTCTGTCACCAGGCTGTATCTCAAGAACCACAATAGCAAGACAGTTGAAATTTTCACAAATTATGTATTTCTGTTACCGCTATAACAACAAACACTAAAAAAACCCTTAAATAAATATTTGAGGGGGGCTGCTAATCCTTCCATACAACAAACGCATTTTTTTATAGATAATGGTACGGAACACTTAGTGCGCGTATTCGATTCGCACTTGGCCGGTCCTTATAGTATCTTGTCATTTATGTTTACTAAAAAGTATGAAAAGAATCCTCTACACAGTATACTATGTCATTTGTCAAAAATACTGGCTTAGCAAACAAATGTACGGGTGGAACACATAATCCTCGTTAAGGTCGGTTAAAAATGGAAGGGATTTTGACACAAAATGTCGAGAGTAACAGAAAAATATCACAGTAATTTGGCCTGCAACTTTTCCAACTCAATAACGAGGGAAGAAAGAGAAGTATCTTTTTGGATTGTATCTGACAGATTATTTATTTGTTTTTTTTTAAAAGGGTGTCTGTTTGCCATGTGGTTTCACTCCAAGTACTCTTGTGGATGTCGTTAAAGGTATTGAAGGAAACACAAGCTAAACAAAGCTTATTAACATATAAGACCTGTGCAACTCAAGGTCAGCGAGGAGAGTGTAGGCAAAAGTTCTCTGGATGCTTTGGCCTAGTATGGCTCTGATAGCACAGAGAGGGTCGTGCTCCTGCAGTGGAGACAAAATGACCTGAGATGATGACTTCCAGCGCACATCTCAAATACACTTTATTTGAGATGTGCGTTTGGGATGTTATATCTGCAATCTTTTAATTTGTGATTTGATGTTAGGATCTTAGCGGTTTTTATTTTTATCGTTATCCATGTCGGCGAAGTCTGAAGGGATTTTCGTGTGAGTGTGTTTGTATTTGTATATTCGTGAGTTAAGAGTCTTGATGTTGCGTTACGTATATGTGTATGTCTATTGATTTATAGGTATGTATGTAGTGTTAGTGTATAGTAGGCTGGCCTTTATCTAGGTCAGAAAATAAGCATTGCCATATAACGTGGCAATGCAGCCAGCGTTCTGGGCACGTAACCACAGGGTAAACAATTACCGGGCCTTTTTATGAGTATTATTATTAGTGTGTATAGTGTATTCTATAAAGTAGAATTTTTATCTTAATTTTAGTTTTTAAGAATATATAATAGTAGGTATATTTTTATTTGTATGAATAAAATTATATTATTACTAGCTGTTGCCCGCGACTTCGTCAGCGTGGACTTTAGTTTATAAGAATCGTTATTTTGATATTTTTAATAAAACCGGTCAAGTGCATATCAGGTCACGCGCAGTGAAGTGTTCCGTAGTTGTGAATTTCGACTTAGAATTAAAACTAAAGATTTCATCATCATCTCAGCCCTTCTTCCATCCACTGCTGAGCATAGACATGTCTTCGTCGACACATCTCGGTCCTGTGCTGCTCACATCCAGGTGTAACCCGCGACTTTGATTATTTCGTCAACCCATCGCATGGGCTCCGTCAGGCCAGTTGCCCTGCCTAGTGCTACTTTAAGTTCATGACCGTTACCAAATTACAGCTTCTTGGTGCTAATTATCTCTAAGTAAAACCACGGACAGAGAGACAGACAGAAATGGCGAAACTATAAGGGTTCCTTGTTTACTATGATCACACATTATCTCTAGTCACAGTCTAAGTCGATCGGAATTTTGACTATTAATATCGTTTTTTGCCAGATAATTCGACGGCCCTTCTGCCATCATGGTTCTGCCAGCATGGACTGTAAACTACATGTAAACTTACACTGTTACCGAATGTTACTGCTACGCCGTGGGTCTCTCTAATACGAAATACTTATGCAATACGTAGTGACTTTGCTAATATTTCATTCATCTTCCGTCTTTTGGCGTCAGTTTCCACATCACTAATCTGTTGTAGCTCTCTGCAGCGAACTGCTGCCACCGTCTATACGTATCACCCCCTCTCCCCCACCCTCCCGATGTGGCGGTGCAATGGTAAGCCTTGTCAAACATGTCTTTCGCTAAGCGGGAGATGAAAGTCGAGAAATAAGCATTTCTACTTTATGTCCCGACGGATGACGGCGTTCCTCAAGTAACCTTAAAAAAGAAGCGAGAGGAAAGTACTGGATAGACCTTCCCCCGGGCCATCTTCACTATCGTCACCATTCTATTGATGTGGACTTTCAAGCTGAGGCATCTGCCAAACTTTAGATACCTCCAGGTATTTGACGTGCCAGTGTCTCGGCACATTTTACCAGTAGAGATTCAAGGATGGTAGGAAGTTAGTGTTCTCTGAGATCAATGTCTGCTTAGTGGTCACTAAGAACCTCCGTTTGAAGAGTTTCTCGGGTACGGCGTCCTATACGGCTGTTTAGAGGTTTGGAGAACTGAAAAATGACCATGATCTTTCGTTCCTCAGGGAGGGAGGTCACAATACTAAGTAGTCTTGGTATGAGTGTTCCACACATTTTTATTGCAGTGCCTAACCTAAATTTAACCTAACCTTTTTTCCCTAACCTTTCTTCTTACGTGAGGAAAAGGTGCCTTTCGGCCACAGGAAATCGGACGGTTATGGCTTTTGCCAAGGCCGTGTGCTAAATCTTGCTCCAAAGACCTGGTGTACGGCGACCGCTTATCAGCGGCTTCGGCTGAGCTCATTTGAGGTACTCTCTCAGTTATCGAGAGGAGTCTGAGTGGCCTGCGCGGTGGTACATCGGCCTTCAATTTTATCCGCTAGGGTATAGACGCGTGTTGACACAAATGCTCCTTTCAACCTAGAGGACCGTATTTGTGGAGCGACGGAATCCCGTTCCCATCGCCCGACTGGCCCACGTCATGGAGGGAGCAGTTGCGCCTCTTTTGCGCGGGAAAAATCCCTTCGGACACCTTGCCAGTAACGGGAGACCGGTATGGTTATGTGGCGTTTACCACTAAAAACTCCGCGGTGTTACCTCTCAGCCACTATGGGCCAGCCCCGGCGCGGCGACCGCTATGGTGGTCCGTGACTCGCTCACTGCACCCTATGCTTTAGTCAGAGGACATCCCCTGCGCCTAACCTAATACTTCCTATTTTTATTCCTTTTTCCATTTTCGCGCCCACAATCATGCTAAAAATGGCCGTTTCATGGCGTTGGGTCTTGCGGCCCTAGGTTCTGTGTATTTTTAACAGCGCCATCTATCGGTGACCAAAAAAAAAAACTAATAAAAACACTCCGAAAACATCAAAATAGTAAATTTTAGGGTTCCGTATTCCGTACCCGAAGGCTAAAATCGGGACCCTGTTACTAAGACTCCGCTGTCCGTCCTTCCGTCCGTCTGCCTGTCTGTCACCTGGCTGTTTCTCATGAATCGTGATAGCTAGACAGTTGAAATTTTCATAATGATGTAATTCTCTTGCCGATATAACAACTAAAAATAGAGTAAAATAAATATTTAATTGAGGCTCCCGTACAACAAACGTGATTTTTTAAAGATAACGGGACGGAGCCCGTTATCTTTAAAAAATAAGGGATATGTGGTGGACAGAGAAAAGAATTTACAGTGACATAAATATGAATAATTTTAAATTAGAATTGCAATCGATAAATTGGAACAATATAATTAGAGAATATCAGGACATTAATACTAATTATAATATGCTTCATAATATACTAATGAATGTTTTAAATAAATGTATTCCTAAAAAACAAATTAAAATAAAAACAAAATATAATAAAACTTGGCTCACACCTGGAATAAAAAGGTCATGCAGACATAAACGCCAACTCAAAATTCTTTTGACAAAAAGTAATAACTCTATCTTAAAAAAATACTATAAAAAGTATGAAAAATTATTAAAAAAAACAATATACAGATCTAAAAAATTACAAAATATAAATAAAATGAAAAATACATCAAACACTACGAAAACTATGTGGAATATTATAAAAGATAGGACAAATAAGCGGAAAAATAAAACTAGAGAAAATATAAAAATTAAAATTGATAATAAATTAATAGATGATCCACTTGAAGTTGCAAATAGTTTTAGTAATTTCTTTTCTAAGATAAGTAACGACACAACTAAAAATTCAGGCAAAGGGCGACCAGTTTTTAACCCTCCTGAGGGTTCACTATTTTTATGGCCAGCTAGTATACAAGAAGTGACAAATATTATAAAAAACCTCAAAAATAAACGTAGTTTTGGTATAGATGAGTTGCCTCCTGTATTGATAAAAACATGTGTCCAGGAATTAGCCTTTCCATTTATGCAAATTATCAATCAATCTTTTCGAGAAGGAGTATTTCCAGAGAAACTTAAAACGAGTATTATCAAACCTATTCATAAAAAAGGTAATAAGACTGCTGTTGAAAACTTTCGCCCAATTGCGCTGCCAACGACATCGTCAAAAATAGTAGAGACAGCTATGTGTAACAGATTGTATTCCTTTTGTGAAAAACATGAAATATTTGACAAAAACCAGTTTGGCTTTAGGAAAAATAGTTCGACAACTCTAGCTGTATATCATTTCATACAAAAGGCGTTAGAGTATATAGACAGTAAGCAGTATGGTATTGGTCTTCTGCTGGATATGAGTTCAGCATTTGATAGAGTATCTTTTAGAATTTTGCTTAGAATACTTTATGGCATTGGAGTGAGAGGAATCGCACATGATTGGTTTTCTTCATACTTAAGTAATCGTCAACAGTGCGTAGAAATTGAGCATGTAAATCCTGAGACAGGCTCTATTGCACTCTATCATTCAAATACATGCAATATGCCTAACTCAATTCCCCAAGGCAGTGTTCTCGGATGCATTCTCTTTTTAATCTATATTAATGACCTGCTTAAATTAATGAAAGAGCCACAAGAACACTGCGTCATGTTCGCTGATGACATTTCCGTTTTATTTCCCTGTGACAATACCGTGACATTAAATAATCAACTCTCAAAAATTTTTGCTGACATTTCTCAATGGCTAGAGGACCATAACCTAAAAAATTAATTTGGCAAAAACTAAAATTATGCAGTTCAGACCCTACCAGAAAGCTTCTATAGACATACATTTTCAAATAAATGGAAATACCATCAAATGTGTTGACAGTACAACGCTACTTGGTATAGAAATTGACACAAATATGTCATGGAAGCAGCATATCCAAAAAACAAAAAGTAAGCTTTCTAGTTTTACCTATGCTCTATCACAGCTGAAGCGTACTACAGACCTAAAAACTGCGCTAACAGCTTACTATGCCTACGCTCATGTTCACTTTCAATACGGCATTATATTATGGGGAAATAGTACAGATGTAGATAAACTTTTTAAAATACAAAAAAAATGTATTCGCATTTTAGTAAATGCTAAAGATCAAACTAAAAGCTGCCGACCCCACTTTAAAAAGCTAGGCATACTTACGTTAATAGGGATCTACATTTTTGAAATGTGTAAATTTGTAAAAAATAACGAAAATAAATACAAAACCAGGGAACAATCACGGAAAAGTAATATAAACACGCGGTTCAAAGGACTATTAGAGCTTCCCACTGGCAGACTTGAACTATTTAATTCTGGGCCATTAGTTATGTCTGCAAAAATATATAATAAAATACCTTCAAGTATATAAGATGAAAAAAACTTAAAAATGTTCATACGTAAACTTAAAGAGTATCTTGTCGAAAAATGTTTTTATAGTTTAGGAGAGTTTTTGGAATAGTTTGAAAAAAAAAAGTTACAAATTATGTGTTTATAAATTTGATTATGTTTTTAAATTATTTTATTAATTTTAATTATTGACTATTTTTTTGTTTTCTATTTTGTTTGGACATATTTCTTTTCATCATTGTATTAATAGTTTTTATTTAAGATTTAGTTATTAGGTATTTATTATTATTATTGTAGTGCCCTACCAGGGTTCCATGTAGTGCTTTTATTTATTAATAACATCTATTTATATGTATGTACATGGAAACAATAAATAAATGAAATGAAATGAAATGAAATGCCCTTTGTGCGCGAGCCCGACCTTCACTTGGCCGGTAATTAACTTTATTATTTTATAAAAACCTTAATATAAAATTGACAAAAGTTTTAGCCAATGCTACTGTACAGTTTATTTCACAGCAAATTTTCGAACAAAAATCTTTGACGTGATTCTTTAAATTGATATAACTTTTTTATTTATCAACGGATTTTAATGAAACAACCACTACATTTTAAGTGAAACTTATTTAAATACATAAATGAAAATCGCAACCGAAGTTGTTCAGCCGTTTCTGAGATTAGCGTCTACAAACACAGTTTTTCGAACAAAAATGTTTGACGTGATTCTTTAAAATTGATTTAACTTTTTCATTTATGAACGGATTTAAATAAAACAAACATTAAATTTTAAGTGAAACTTATCACAATATTTTAATGAAAACCGCAAACGAATCGGTTCAGCCGTTTCTCAGATTAGCGTGCCCAAACGCACAGACAAACATACAAACCGACAAACAGACAAAAATTCTAAAAATCATTGTTTTGTGTTCTATTGCGTTGGTAAAAGCCCCCAAAAATATTTTTACTCATTTATCTTCCATGTACAGACAGCGATCGGTTACGATTTTATTATATGTATTATCTTCCATGTACAGACAGCGATCGGTTACGATTTTATTATATGTATTGAGTATTGATATTGATGATGTAAATACATGTATTTACATACTTATATATCGTAGCAGGTTCTATTTTGTGCCTATCTATTTATAATATACTAGCTGTACCCGCGGGCTTCGCTCCCCGTGGGAATTTCGGGATAAAGAGTACCCTATGTCCTTCCCCGAGACTCAAACAATATCCATACAAAATTTCATCCAAATCGGTTCTGTAGTTTAAGCGTGAAGAGGTAACAAACAAACAAACAAACAAACAAACAAACATATATTAGTAGGATAGTAGGAAGTAGGATAGTAGGATAGTAGGATAGTAGGATTAGTAGGATAGTAGGATTAGTAGGATAGGACATACTTCACCGCCTATCTCTTAAATATTCACTTCTCTCTCTACTCAAAGGTTGACTGGAAGAGACTGGTATGCGATAATTCGCCTTTGTATCATAATTCTGTCTTCTTTATTTTTTCTGTTTTTATTTGTATTTTCTTTTGTTTATGGATCAATAAAGAGTATTGGTTTTGTATTGTTTTAATGCGTTAAGGATTTTAGTTTACTTATGTCTTCTAAATAGGTCGGCTGCGCTCAGGGCAGCGTCCTTGCTCCTACATTATTTAATATATACACAAATGATCAGCCCAGCTGCCCGGGTACTAATCGGTTCATCTATGCGGATGACCTGGCTCTTACATCTCAGTCGAAAAGCATTGAGGACATAGAAATCAACCTATCGAAGGCTTTAGAGCAACTTGCCATTTATTATAAAAACAACTCATTGCGGCCAAATCCTACAAAAACTGAATCCAGTGTCTTCCACCTATGCAACCAGGAGGCTAGTAGCAGGAAGTTAACAATCTGGTGGAACGGCGTAGCCATAAAACACAATCCTACCCCCAAATAGAACGGGAGGTCACGACAAATTTGGTAACGATAAGGGATATGGCTGACTCTGGTTTTATAGAATAAAGAGCACCTCTCTGATGCTAAATATGTTGGTCTGCCTGCGTGGAGTGGTTGCGTTACTTAGATATGGCGCCTGAAAAGTTGGTTATCGTGACCAAAAAAAAATGATAAGGGATATGGCTGACTCTGGTTTCACAGGATTAAGAGCATCTCTCTGATGCTAAATATGTCGGTCTGCCTGCGTGAAGTGGTTGCGTTACTTAGATATGGCGCCTGAAAAGTTGGTTATCGTGACCAAAAAAAAATGATAAGGGTTATGGCTGACTCTTGTTTCACAGGATGAAGAGCACCTCTCTGATGCTAAATATGTTGGTCTGCCTGCGTGAAGTGGTTGCGTTACTTAGATATGGCGCCTGTAAAGTTGGTTAGCGTGACCAATAAATGATAAGGTAAATGGCTGATTCTGATTTCACATAATGAAGAGCACCTCTCTGATGCTAAATATGTCAATCTGCCTGCGTGAAGTGGTTGCGTTACTTAGATAGGGCGCCTGAAAAGGTAGTTACCATCACAAAAAAAGAAAATTTTAAGGCAAATGGCTGATTCTGGTTTCACAGGATGAAGAGCACCTCTCTGATTTTAAATATGTTGGTCTGCCTGCGTGAAGTGGTTGCGTTACTTAGATATGTCGCTTGAAAAGTTGGTTATCGTGAACAAAAGAAAAAATAATAACGTAAATAGATGACTCTGGTGTCACAGAACAAAGAGTACCTCTCTGATACAAAATTTGTCGGTGAAGTCTTGTTTGTTTTGTCGGACTGCCTACGTGAAGTGCTAGTGTTACTTAGATATGGGTATGGCGCCTGAAAAGTGTGTTAAAATGATCGAAAGTAAAATTATAAGGTAAATGACTGACTCTGAACGGCTGCATATCGAGCAAAATACATCTATCGTTAGTATCCGATATTATATATACATGCCGCAGTTCACAATTGTACTAACAACAGTTTTGTCAAATTTTCAGAAGAGCATTTAATTTAGAAAGTTTTCTAAAGTTTAGTCCAGAACGGCACAAAAATAATTACATAATTTCACGTCTATTCAAGAATTCCTTTGACTGCATTATATCCAAAAATTGTGGTATTACAATTGTCTAATTTAAAAAATAGTAAAATAAACTTTAGTCCATTTGTGCACTAAACCTCATTATGTTAGCAGGCAAATATTTTTTCCAAACTAAAATACACTTCACCCCCAAACTACACAACCGATTTCGATAAAAGAATTTTCCAAATCGGTGAAGGCACCTTCAAATAATCGGTAACAAATTATGCACTTGCATACCTTTAACACGTGTGTAAATGTTATAAATGCGTATAATACGAGACTTTGAAATTTCGTTAAAATCAGTCAATACTTGAAGATTGAATTTATAAAAATATAATTCCGGCGTTAACAATAATACAAATTATTGTTAACGCCGGAATCTCAAAAAGTACAACTGTAACACTAAGTTTTTGGTAGAAAGAGTTAATTTATCTGGTACTAAAAAAGTAAAAATCGAAAATTGTGTAGTTAGTACATTTGTGAACTACGGCATCAATATTAGGGTGACACTGGGTAGACAATTTCATGTGTTTGTATGAACGCACGCTACTGTATCTAAGTAACGCAACCACTTCACACAGTCAGACTGACATATTTAGCATCAGAGAAGTACTCTTCACCCTGTGAAACTAGAGTCAGCCATTTACCTTATCATTATTTTTTCATCACGATAACCAAATTTTTAGGCATCATATCTAAGTTTGACAACACAACCATTTCACGCTGGCAGACCGACAAATTTTGTATCAGAGAGGTACTCTTTGTTCTGTGACACGAGAGTCAGGTATTTACGTTATTATTTTTTTCTTTTGTTCACGATAACCAACATTTCAAGCGACATATCTTAGTAATGCAACCACTTCACGCAGGCAGACCAACATATTTAGCATCAGAGAGGTGCTCTTCACTATGTGAAACCAGAATCAGCCATTTACCTTATCATTTATTGGTCACGCTAACCAACTTTTCAGGCGCCATATCTAAGTAACGCAACCACTTCACGCAGGCAGACCAACATATTTAGCATCAGAGAGGTGCTCTTCATCCTGTGAAACAAGAGTCAGCCATATCCCTTATCATTTTTTTTTGGTCACGATAACCAACTTTTCAGGCGCCATATCTAAGTAACGCAACCACTTCACGCAGGCAGACCAACATATTTAGCATCAGAGAGGTGCTCTTCATCCTGTGAAACCAGAGTCAGCCATATCCCTTATCATTTTTTTTTGGTCACGATAACCAACTTTTCAGGCGCCATATCTAAGTAACGCAACCACTCCACGCAGGCAGACCAACATATTTAGCATCAGAGAGGTGCTCTTTATTTTATAAAACCAGAGTCAGCCATATCCCTTATCGTTACCAAATTTGTCGTGACCTCCTAATCTAAAATACCTGGGCGTGACTCTGGACCGCTCCCTAACTTACAAACACAATTGCTGTGGTCTGAAGTCCAAAGTTAGTTCCAGGAACAACATTCTGCGCCGTCTCACTTCCACCCGTTGGGGTGCATCACCTAGTGTCCTCCGAACGAGTGGCTTGGCTTTGTGCTACTCGGCAGGCGAATATGCAAGCCCTGTGTGGGCTCGCTCTGCACACGCTAAAGAGGTAGACATAGCCCTCAACGACTCATGCCGAACCATCATAGGCACTCTAAAGCCAACACTTCGGTTTCACTTGTACACCCTGTCCGGTATTGCTCCGCCAAGTGTCAGACGCGATGTGGCATGTGCGGTCGAAAGGTTTAAACAGCTAAACGACAAAAGGCACCTTCTCTACGGACAGACTCCGCCACCAGCACGTCTTAAGAGCCGTAACAGTTTTCTTAGGCAGCCCAGCATACCAGCCGTGGAAGCTTCTAATACAAGAGTTGACCGGTGGTTAGAAAAATATCCACCCTATGACTCATACCTTCCACCTGCAGAAAAACTTCCACCGGGTAAAGACCTCCCCTGGTCAGTCTGGAAGTCTCTCAATAGACTCCGTGCTGGTGTTGGGAGGTGTAGAGAAAACCGAGTTAGGTGGCGTCACGCTGATAACGATCTTTGCAATTGCGGCGCCATCCAATCAATGGAGCACCTTCTGTCGTGTCCGGGCTGCCCTACGACATGTACCATGGAGGACCTTAACAAGGCTAATGACAGAGGGATTACCGTGGCCACATACTGGTCAAAGACAATTTGAAATTGAAGCTACACTGAAACCATTTCGACTCGATAAGAAGAATAGGTCGGTAGCCAGGCAGGAGTGCGCTTAACTAGCGCTTTCACAAGTTAAGCGACACCGAGCGTGGTCCAAACATGATTATGACCACATAAAAAATTCACGAGCTCCTCCGTACTTCGCAAGGCACGTATAAGCCGTCTGTCCTGGCTGTCATCATTGTACGGCTGTCGTAAATCTGTGCATTTAGGCAGCTAGAAATATCTGAGACCAGTGTTCTCCACTTACACACACGAAAAACAAACTACCAAACATGCGTCTTATTTTTCCCTAGAAAGAATGAATGATTACAGGGCAGTACAAATTATTATTAATTGAACACAACAAAAACACCTTGTGGTAGACCCAGGAAGCGATGAAGAAAATACTGAGATAAAATAAGAAAGTACTGAGAGCGGGGAAGACAGGCCAGAGACAAACAAAAGCCATAAAAGCCATAAACCAGAGTAATATTTTCTAAATATAATGATTTTATGTTGACGTTTTGTCAGCATTACGTGATATATTAATTTTTTTTTGCAAAATTATTGTATTCCAGTATTAACAACGTCTAAGCTAAGCCGCGGATGAAAAGACGGACATACCGAAATTATAAGAGTTCCTTCTAAGGACTTTAGAACTCTAAAACAATTAAGTACTTAAGTAAGAATGAAGAACGGTTTCGTGTTAAACAGTTACGCGGCCAAGGTTATTTCGGTCTATTGTTGTGAGCTCGTAATAGATATCTTATCTAGCACCTAGCAACACTTAACTTGGAAACAATTTAGTCATTATTTAATTGGTACATGTATACCAAAAAAATTTGCGTTTAAAGTAAACATAGCACATAGATGCTACTTACATACATACATACATACTATCACGTCTTTATCCCTAATGGGGCAGACAGAGCATTTTGGGTCTTGCGGCTCTATGCAGAGCCCAGGGCCGCAAGACTCAAAAGCCACTTTTAGCGTCATGGTGGGCGAGAAGATGGAAAAGCAATCAATACAGTGACGGGTTGCTAGCCGCATCGCCTGTTAAAATGATTCGCATTTTTGCCCATGTTTACATTATTATTTATTATATTTTTTATGTTTACATTAGATGCTACTTATTTCTAAATAAATTTCTTCCACTAGACCTGCGAGAGGAAATTGAAAAAAAAAGGTAACTTTCGTGTACAATACACACATAAATAAATAGACAAGATATCTAAGTATCTAAATAAACATAACACTAAAAGCTCTGTTTAATGACATAATTGATTTTTTTAAATGGATGAAATTTAATATTTTTAATTACAATACAATTTTCAAACCCTCTTACAAAAATGTCACGAGAATCGGTTGAGTACAGGTAGCGCTGTAGGCGACAACAGCTGGACAGACAACTGAAGCACAGCCGAACAAAAGCTATTTCTGGCCAATCTGGAAACTGAGACGCTTCGCTCGCTCAATAAACGTATCATAGGCGGAAGTTTTGATACGTTTTCCTACTAATATTTGTTAGTACCTATATGTGAACACTCAAAATATCCTACGATACCCAAGGATTAAAAATTCGAAAATTAGGGCTTTATTATTTCCCAGTTAGAATAATAATTACTCCCCAATGGAGTGACGGGCAAAGTAGGCTTATATTTTTAACAGCTCCCTAAAGACAAACTAAGCCCGTTTAGCTCCTAGTAATTTTATCCCTAACAAAAAAGACGGGTATTATAAGTTTGACGTTAATAACTGTCGGTCTGTCTATCTGTGTGTCTGTTTGTTCCATCATACCGCTCGAACGGATGAACCGATTTCAATACGTTTTTTTTTTTTGCGTGAAAGCCGCTTCTTTTGCGGTGTTTCTTAGCCATTTTTGATGAAAAATGGTTCAGTCGTTTGAAAGTTATTGGGTGTTACCGCTTCAAAGTGGGAGTTTTTGTAAATTAACTAGCAAGTTATAGATGATGCTACAGATTTCAGTTCCACTTAGCATTGGTTAGAATATTAAGTAGTTCCGCCACTTATCACTATATGGTGTTTTTTAATTTATACAATACCTCCTCAACAATGATGTAAATATCATTGTTGAGGAGGTATACATTAATTAATATGCAAACAGTGACGATTTTACGTCCTCTAGAGATTTTATTGATTTTGAATGACCATGTAGGGAGAGTTTTCAACCACCAGCAAAATTTGGGGCACCTTCAGTCCATAATATACCGAACTTTCTTTCTATATAGTTATAAAAAAATTGATAAAAAATGTTCGTCTTCCATCCAAAATCCGTTTGGCCGAATGCTGATTTGTATGGGGAGCTGATTTTTTTTCTCTCGTGCGGTTTATTGTTTATGAAAAGTAGTTCCGTATCATGGATAGAACTTGTTCCTAAAATTTGGCTGGTGGCACAGAATTAATATAGTAATAATTAATAGTAGCCCAGCGGAGTAGCTCGTTGAAATAGCAGTTGGCGGGACACATAGCACGACCAACTGATGGCCGATGGGGCAAAAAGGTTCTCGAATGGCGAACAAGTACTGGCAAGCGAAGCGTAGGACACCCACCCATAAGGTGGTCTGACGACCTAACCAAGGTCGCTGGACGGCGCTGGATGCAAGCCGCTCTAGATAGGTCATTTTGGAAATCCTTGGGAGAGGCTTATGTCCAGCAGTAGACGTTATGCGGCTGAAATGATGATGACAGAGTTCTTTTTCTTCTTCTAGTGTGTGTTAGTGACTAACACTAGTGTCAGAGTTTTTAAACCGCCTTAAAGGCCTCTGACATGGTTTTAGGTAACGACCAATGTCAAAGACAGTGACCGGGACCGACGGCTTAACGTGCCCTCCAATGCACGGATCATTTTACTTATCGAACAATCAGGTGATCAGCCTACAATGTCCTAACCAAACTAGGACAACAACACAAAGTCGTTGCCCTCGCCGGGAATCGAACCCGCGACCTCCGGGTATGAGCCGAACGCTCTGACCACTACACAAGGAGGCAGTTATGACAGAGTTAATATAAGTATTACACACGGAACGGAATCTCCTAAAGTCCCACGCAATGTGGGTCCCGTTTCCCGTCTCCGCACCTCTTCTCCGGCATCTGCAGGTGCCTGTAGCCGCCCGTTGAACACCCTCCACAAGGCGAGAACGGGGACGTATTGTGCGGGACTCTAGAAGTTTCCGTTCTGTATACATACATACATACTATCACCTCTTTATCCCTAATGGGGCAGACAGAGCATTTTGGGTCTTGCGGTTCTAAGCAGAGCCCAGGGCCGCAAGACCCAAAAGCCACTTATAGCGTCATGGTGGGCGAGAAGATGGAAAAGCAATCAATACAGTGATGGGCTGCTAGCCGCATCGCCTGTTAACATGATTCGCATTTTTGCCCATTTCCTCGATCGGCTTTTACGATCTGCGCGGGAAGAGAAGCAGCTGGTACATTCTAAGTGTTTTCATTTCTCCCAGACCAGCATGGAATCCGCTCTGTATGTAACACTTATATTAATTGTGTGCTGATGGTGTACACTACACTGTATAGAAAATTACAACAAGAGTCGTTATTGTGTAAATTAGACAAATAATTGTACTCACTGAATGAATTCGCATTACTAGCGATTTTGCAAATTAAGCAATTTTGGGCGTGGTCCTTAGTTAGTTTGGTGACGACAACAAAAATTTTTGGGCTCCTCCGTGCTCCGGAAGGAACGTTAAGCCGCGGTTTGTCTCTGCTGTCATTATTCTAAGTCACTCGTTAAGCTATCTCAAAAGCATTTATAAGTTTAGTGGTCCACTGCTGGACATAGGCCTTACCCAAGGATTATTTTTGTTTTGTCCTTTTTGTACAATAAATAATATTGTAGTTGAATTGTATATTATCTCGTATATACATACAAATACCCTTGCCGTGTGGTCGGCAGAGTAGAATAGAACCACTCCAAATCACCCGTGGATGTCGTAGAAGGCGACGTAGGAAATAGTAGCTAAACAAAGCTTAAAAAACATCAATGAGACCTCTCCAACCTGTCTGGCCAGCGAGGAGAATGTAGGCCAAAGTACTCTGTCTGCTCTGGCCAAATATGGCTATGGTAGTACAGAGAGGGTCGTGATCCTGCAGTGGAGACAAAAAGACCTGATGATGATGATGATGATGATGACATACAAATACATTTAGGTATCTAGTTTGGAAAATCTTACACCAGTGTAAACATACACGAAAAAAAAAAAAAACGATTGTCTTCAGATGTCACCTCTAGCAAAATAACTCAGTGGCAAGCCCCAGTGAAATATTCCAATTTCAGTGATGGATATGTTTTGTTCCAGTAATGTCGGTTATCGAAAAAAAGAAAAGTAATGGCTTTTTGAAGCGAAAACTTCTTTAGGCGCGTTGGGTATGCACAGAAAGCATTTTTTGAGATGAAAAAAAAACATTGACCTCGCGACACCGTTACCAACACCAAGTTTTCAGTTATGCCAGCACTCCTGTAGGGCCACTTTTTTTGATACAATTGTTATGTCGTGAGGAGTTATTTTTAGCATTCATAAATACTATCACGTCTTTATATCTAATGGAGCAGACAGAGCATTTCGGGTCTTACGTCTCTAAGCAGATAAATGGTAAATAAAGCAGAGAAATCGGAAAAGGATTCGAAATAGTTATGGGTTGCTAGTTACAATGCATATTAACATTATTCGCATATACGAGCATTCCTTCGATCGGCTTCTACAATCGGCGCGGGAAGAGAAGTAACTGGTAAATTCCAAGATTTTTCTTTTCTCCCAGAACTACATAGAAGGAAAAATCAGTCTATTACTCTTTGTGGCGTTTGGCGTGAGACAGACCTTGGGGCCTCGGTGCTAGAAAGAGAAGAGATCTCCTTAAAGAGATCTCTTCAAGACTGCTATCCGCCGCTGGTGACAGGTCTGGCTGCTTTTTCGCACAACGTATTAGTATTGCTAGTATTGCGATCCAAGGGGAAAAATACGGCTAACGTTCTCGGAACTATATACTTACGATTTTTTAGATTAAATTTGTAGCAAGTATTCAACTTTTTTATTTTGTAAATATGTAAATTAATTTGTCCTATTCCATCTTACCAAATATGTAGCGAAATAACACTAATAAATTAATAAATGTTTCCTTCCAGCTCACAACAATAGATCGAAATAACCTTGGCCAATAACTGTTCAACATAAAACCACGACTTCGACGAGTAACGGTTGGCCGAGAGCACAGTTTTCTTTTAACGGCTGTATAAATTTTTCTTCACCGCTTCGAGAGTGGGTAAAGCGAGTCACACTGCGACATTCATCCATTCAATTCATCTGGACACTGATCAATGACTTATTGGACACAGTTTACGGTTACTTAGTTCTATCACTGACAAGTGACCAGATGAAGATTGTTTTGTTCCCGTTGGGTCTTAAACGAATGAATGAATAAAATATCTATGTAAATAAAGGGAACACCTAAATTTCGCTGCGCCCAGTTGAAATAAATCATTTAAAAGGAAACGGAGATTTCGTTTAAATTGTGTCTTGATCAAGCTTTGAATCTTTTCTACGCACATTAGCAAAAAGTGGCCAAATGTGCATATTTCAAAGTCAGGCTTTTATATAAAACTTACAAACAAATATTTCCTTAGAAAAATCGATGAAGCGAGTCACACTGCGACATTCGTCCATTCAAGTCATCTGGACACTGATCAATGACTTATTGGACACAGTTTACGGTTACTTAGCTCTATCGCTGACAAGTGGCCAGATGAAGATTGCTTTGTTCCCGTTGGGTTTTGAACGAATGAATGAACGATTGATAACTACTTATCTAAATTAATGATTGAGATGAACCGACCATTGTAATGCTATTTAAATCAATAAATTAATAAAATATACTTTTTTGTCATCTTTGCGCATTAGGTTGCATTCTACAGAGCTCGGGTGTGCTATCCCGCTATTTTAACCGACTTCCAAAAAAGAAGTAGTAGGTAATCAATTCGTCGCTATCTTTTCTTTTTGTTTGCTAACTGAGTTTTTGAAGACGCCTGGAAGGATTTGGAACATTCTTTCTTTGTTTGAAAAGGTTTTCTATTACTCGCAAGATGGTCCCGTAGAAATTTTATCAAAATCTCTATTTTCTCTAAATATAAATGCATGTCAATGATAACCTAAGGATGTCAAAGACCATGCAAAATCAAAAATAAATAGCCGGAACAGTTTAAACAATTGGACTTTTGTTTTATAATTAGCTGCCAGCCATCAAAAATAGTTTAAGCGCGATATGTTAGTGCTTAGTTTTTATTGTATTGTATTGTAAAGTCTTTATGGTACATAAAAAGCTACTATTGAAATACAAAAGAAACACAATAGTACAAAGGCGGACTTATTTTACTTTTAGTGGACTTTTACTATTCATCGTCCAATTATAGGCTAGAAGCCATACGACATAGTAACCGTTCTGTACGCCGTTTTTCTATTTGTCATCAAATTCTAGGCTGGAAACCATACCTACGACATAGTAACCGTTCTGTACCTACGCTAGTATATACTCATATTCTATCATCATCATCATCATCCGCAGCCTTGATCCTCCCACTGCTGGGAATAGGCCTCTCTCAATGAATGCCATGTACCACGGTCTTGAGCTACTCTCATCCACGTTCACCCCGCGAATTTTCTGATGTCGACCCATCTTGCTAACGGACGACCTACGCTGCGCTTACCATTCATAGGCCATCACTCTGTGAATCATCATTATCATCAGGTCTTTTTGTCTCCACTGCAGGAGCACGACCCTCTCTGTACTACCAGAGTCATAATTGGCCTGAGCAGCCAGAGGACTTGGCCTACACTCTCCCAGCTGGCCAGAAGGGTTGGAGATGTCTCATTGATGTTTATAAGCTTCGTTTAGCTTGTATTTCCTAAGTCGCCTTCTACGACATCCATGAATGGAATTAGAGTGGCCCTATTCTACTCTGCCGGAAACCACACCGCAAACTATGTTAATATTCTGTTTAAACGGTCATCATCTCGTCTTGCTAGGTGTCCTGCTCAACTCCATTTGAGTACCATCACTCGTTTTCCGACATCTTGAATTTTCGTTCACTGCTGAATAACTGTGTTGGGAACTCTATCTTAAAGTTTGAAGCCGAGCATGGCTCGCGCT
Organism: Acrobasis consociella; assembly: GCA_963555685.1. Taxonomy (NCBI): domain Eukaryota; kingdom Metazoa; phylum Arthropoda; class Insecta; order Lepidoptera; family Pyralidae; genus Acrobasis; species Acrobasis consociella. The sequence continues at coordinate 11,549,951 of OY743125.1, read as the reverse complement.
CTGTTCTACTCTTATTTGGTAAACAGTTTCATGAGTAAGCGCCCATGTTTCGGCACCATATGTCATCGTTGGAAGGTTTATCCCATTGACCGCCATGGATGCCAGACATAATAGTAAAACAATCAAAGTGTATCAAAAATTATACACATGGCGCTGAACGTGTTAAATATTGTAGGCTAGTTTTGTTTTGTACGTTAATACTTTTCAGTCAATCAGGTGCATATTTCAAAGTCGGGCTTATAAATAAATAGGTAACACTTATAAACAAATATTTCCTTAGAAAAATCGGTGAAGCGAGCCACACCGTGACATTCATTCATCCATGTCATCTGGACACTGATCAATGACTTATTGGACACAGTTTACGGTCACTTAGCTCTATCACTAACAGGTGGCCAGATGAAGATTGTTTTGTTCCCGTTGGGTCTTGAACGAATGAGTGAATGAAATATTTATCTAAATTAAAAATTAATGATTGTGATGAAAAATTTCCGACCATTGTAATGCTTATTAAATCAATAAATTCATTAAATATACCCTTTTTTGTCATCTTTGCGCATTAGGTTGCATTTTTCAGAGCTCGGGGTTTTTCATCTTTTCTTTTTTTTTGTTCACCCCCAACCTGTTAAAGTTTATCCGATAAAAAGTTGTTGAGACAAAAAGTTGCGTTTATTAAAGGTAGTTAGCAAAAAAGTTTTTTGACATTATTTGAAATGGCTGAAATATATTTTGATTAACTTTTCAAACTCCTTATTTTGAATAACTAAATCGTCAAAAAAAATCGATTAATCTAAATACTCTATTATAATTTTCGAACCTGTTTAAAAAAATTCACGTATCTGTTGAGAAATGCGAACTGTAGGCGAGAACAGACGGACAGACCAACTGACAGACTGATAAAAGCGCTTCGCTTGCTCGGTCAATACTTTCATCAGAAACTGTTATACCCCGTGCCAAAATTTATCACTTTTTGCTTAATAGTAAAAAACTCCACATTTATCTTCAGGGTAAAATCATAGAGCCTCAATGGCAACAAACTCGGCTTTCTATAAAATATGATCTTATATCCTAGGCTGTATTTATAGCTGACAGTGTGTACTCGCTCGTGAAAGCTGCTCAGGTGGCTGAAGGTGAAATCTATTGTTCTAGGGAACTAGCGCTTTTTGCGGGACTTCGGATAAAGGGACTTGGAAAATAACTGGATAAAAGCACGTCGCCCGCGCTTTGTCCAGTTATAAATAACTGTAAAAAATGATTGTGAAAAAGGACGTTGGATAAAGATCTTATAATTTATTATAACTAACGTACTGCTGTTCAAAATGTTCACAAAAATTATTAAACCTTTTGCTAAAATATCTTCAAAAGGAGAAAAGAAAGAACTGAGAATGCCAGGTGCTTCTCTTTCGTAGAAGCCGATCGCGTTCCTAGCAGATATAATTTTTTTAATACGATATGTGGCTAGCAACCCACCTCTATTTTTAATTCCTGTTTTCACCTTTTCGCCCAACATCACGCCAAAAGTGGCCTACGAGTCTTGCGGCCCTGGATACTGTCTGCTTAGAGTCGCAAGACTCAAAGTGCTCGGTCTGGCCCGTTAGGGATAAATACGAGATAGTATGTTCCAAAATACATTTGAACACAATGTTAGAAAACATTTCTTCAATAAATTTTTTAGGAGTACTTAAACATCTGACAATTCCTTACAGAATGTAACTTGGGTATTTTCCTAGGTCAAAAATAAATTATTTGATAACTGTCAAGAAAAAAATAACGTCACAAAATATCACTTGTTATTGGTCATATCTATTTTCAACGTGATTTTAGATTCAGGTATTATTATATTAGGATATGTATATGTTTCATATATTATATAATGTATGTATATTGTCCTTTTTTTATTTAAGTTAATATAACTTATGTATATTTTATGGTATTATTGAAGTTTGTAATAAACTTTATATTTATATTTGTTTAATTATGTTTTATTTACCAAATAAAGAAAAAGTATAATTTATTAAATAAAAACTAAATAACCTACCTAAATTAAAACAATAAAACATAAACTACATACAATTAAAACAAAGAAAACAACTAAAAATAAATTAAAGAAATTAAATTAGAAATAAAGAAAAAAGTTTGTTATTGTGTACAATATGTTTATGTTAAATATGTGTTATGTTAAATTAGTTTTGATATTATTTTCCTACTTGGTCAGTTTCACCACCGTCTTTATCTTTCTCACATTCCTCTCCATCCACTGGTTGTCTGGAAGAGATCGCTTTAAGAGCCCGCTGTAATCTTTTTGCACGCTGGCAGCGGGCGCACGCAAACAACGACATGCCGCTCACACACACAGAGCTACGTAGGCGACGTAAAGCGCGGTGTAGTGCGCTCGGCGATATTCTTCATCGTTGATGTTTTTTGGTTAAATATACTGGTGGTACATTATGTTTTAGTGCAATAAAGATTTTCTAACTTACTAACTGGTATAAACTAACAGATATTATTAAAATTTTGGTAAAAGTTTTAGTACATAGTAAATGCCATCCTAATTTAAATGCGAGTAATAATATATGAATATTAAATCCTTGAGTGCTTTGGATTACGGGTAAGTAAAAAATATTATGATAAAATAATATGATAAATCGTGAAGGTGATAATAATGGAGACTTCTATTCTTTAACTTATACCTTTAAACGAGCAACTCTTGTAGGTATATTTATTTATTTATAAATTTCGATGATCTCGAAAACGGCTCTAACGATTTTGCTGAAAATTGGTAAATGGGGGTTTTCGGAGGTAAATAATCGATATAGATTAGTCTTATATTTGGGAAAACGCGTGTTTTCGAGTTTTCATGCGTTTTTCTTTTCACGCAGAATATAGTCGCTAATTTCTCCGCACTGGCTGCCATCCGTTTAGCTCAGCGGTTAAGGATGCGGACCGCTAGAAAGAGTGTTACGGGTTCGAATCCCACTCGGTGACTTGAATACTTTTGTTTTTTTATGTTCAAGTTTATATATATTTTTTTACTTTGTATTGTTTCTAGACAAGTTTAAAAGAATGTAGTTAATGTTTGATATGTAACCGAGCAAAGCTCGGTCACCCAGGTACTTTAGCAGAGTTGAGCACGCACATTATTTAATTTGTATAGAAACTTAAATAAGGCAAGTTTTAGCAAATTAGGTAATGCAAAGTATTACTTATCATTGATTGTAAGCCATATTACTCCGTATTACTCTCTACATGGTGATTTTTCAATGGTTTTAGTGCCGAAAGCCACTTCATAAGGATCGTTATTAATACCTAAATAGCTAGTTAAAATAAAAATTCAGAAACAAAAAATCGTGAGATCAATTAGTAGTACCACCACCTGGCCGGCCCGGCAGAGTTCATTGAGCTCACGCGGCAGTTTTGGTCAGGCGTAACTACTATTAAGTATTACTTTTATTTAAAACTCTTAGATCTGTTGTAGCTAATAAGTATCACGATTTGTAAACAGTATTGGCAGTTGTCATAAGTGTTGCTAAATTAATAAAACCTAAGTGGAAGTCGATTGATACAGTTGGTACGTTCGTACGGTCGGGTATCTGTGGCAAGTTGTAACGAACAGACGGATATTTTAAAAATTGGCAGCACTAATTGACCGGTTGGTGAGGATTCATTCTGAATAAAAAATGAAGGTAGAAATTAAATGTCTTTGGTGAACAATTTTTTACAAGCTTTTTGGGGCGTTGACGGTGGAGATAAACACGTGTCATGGAATCTATGCGAATCTTTTATTTAACACTACGTGGTCTCGATCAGAAGTCATTTTCGCAACATTTTTGTCTTGTCATACACAAATATGGATAGAAGAATTTTTTTACACGATGACATTTTTTTCCAAAACCAATGAAAAGTCAGCATGTATATCGAATGAAAAGGAGTTTAGGGAGGTAGCACACGGTGAATTCTTTTGTAGCTATGCAGTCGCTGGTCATAAACCGATGGAGAATGTTGCGATGCAGTAGCGCGTTCATGAAACACACGACTGCATCGCTAGAGTAGAAGTTGCCTTCCTTATTATCGAATAAAATAAATAAAAATGTAGAATTAAGAAAATTGGTATAATTTGTCTGAGTATACATTTAAAAAGTACACATACAAATCTGCTTGACAGGAAACGCTACTTTTGCTGCTGATTTTCGATTAAAATTATTGCAGAAAAGCCTCATGTTAGCACGCAAATCTGACTACCGTTTTAAACCTTGCGTGCTCAAAACAAATATTTTCTAACATATAAACGGATTTCGATGAAATTTAGCACAATGATGAGAAATAGTGTCGCAAAGCTACTAGAAGTAGAGAATTCCAGAAGAATTAGCAAGTTCTAAAATAATGTGGAATGTTTTAGAAGTTTATAGAATAATCCAGAATGATGAAGAATTAAAAAGAAGGTTGTGGAATGTTCGAGAATAATCCCAAATTCACATCGGTCAACCAACACTAACATTCTAAGTCGGGGTGACGGAGGGTCAAGCACATGAATTTTCTAGAAATATCTATTCTCGTACCTTGGCGTATATAAAAGTGGTGAGATAACTTCAAAGAGATTAAACAAATATTATCGGCGCGTAACCTATACGACTTCAGCGACGAATTTTGGACTATGACTGCATGAAGACTTGGACAATGGACGTTTCGAAGACCATATTAGTGTGTCAATCTTCGGTTGCATAGTGAATAAATTCCCTAAGAAGAGTGTTGGCATTTTTTTCCAAATCTCAAACCCCACTTTCGTAACAATAGCTAGGATACTTATTGAAGGTACAAGCACGTATTAATTATAATATAGGGCTAATAGCTGCAAGAGTTTCATTGAACGACATTTAGGCGGATCGATGATTTCCAGTAGTAATAATTTGTGATAAAAATTGTGTCATGCTCCCTGGCTACGCCACCGTTCTTTTTTTTGACAAGACACACTGTATTGTGATGTACATTGAACGTACATGAAAGAAAGAAGGGTTGGCCTCTGCTCAGCAGTGACATCCAGCAGGCTAGGATAAAAAAAAACGTTTTAAATCAGTTGTGAAATAAGTATGCAACGTGGAAGTGACGTATACCCGCAATAAATCAAACTACGAGCTATATCCTAGATGGATTCGAATGAAACTTTTTTTGTTATGTAGTTGTTAAGGCCTGAGCAACATATAGGCTATAATTGATTTTGGAAAATGGAACACCTGATGCAGAGCCTTAATGGTCCAGTTAAAAAGAAATATATAAATGACGCCTTAGCAAAGGAGTTTAGCCTGATGAACATTTTTTGTTGAGATATAAAAATCGAAATCTAGAACACATGATGCAAAAAACTTAATGGTCCAGCAAAACTATAAGAAATATAAAATGACGCCTTAGCCAAAGTAGTTCAGCCTGATGAGCATTTTTTGTTGAGATATAAAAATCGAAGATCTGGAACACATGATGTAGGACCATAATGGTCCAGCTAAATTATAAGAAATATAAAAAGGACGCCTTAGCAAAAGTAGTTCAGCCTGATGAGCATTTTTTGTTGAGATACAAAAATCGAAGATCTGGAACACATGATGTAGGACCATAATGATCCAGCTAAATTATAAGAAATATAAAAAGGACGCCTTAGCAAAATTAGTTCAGCCTGATGAAATTTTTTTGTTGAAATAGAAAAATCGAAGATCTGGAACACCTGATGCAAAAACTTAATGGTTCAGCGTAACTTCAAGAAATATAAAAATACCGCCTTAGCAAAGTAGTTCAGCCTGATGAACATTTTTTGTTGAGATATATAAATCGAAGATCTGGAACACCTGATCCAAAAACTTAGTGGTTCAGCTCAACTACAAGAAATATAAAAAAGCCGCCTTATCAAAAGTTGTTTAGCCTGCTCAGCATTTTTTATTGAATTATAAAAATCGAAGACCTGGATCACCTGATGCAGAACCATAATGGTCCAGCTAAACTATAAGAAATATAAAAATTACGTCTTAGCAAAAGTTATTCAGCCTGATAAACTTTTATTATTGAGGCATAAAACTCGAAGAGCTGGAATACCTAATGCAAAAATATAATGGTCAAGCTAAATTGTTAGAAAAATACATTAATGACGCATTAGCAAAAGTTTTTCAGCCTGATGACCATATTTATTTACCGGAGGCCTAAAGTCCACACAAACGAATTCGCAGGCATCAGTTAGTTATAAATAAAACTATCTGTATCTGTGTAACACATCTGTATATGATTTTTATAAAAAGGTTGCATAATTGAATAATGGAAGTCATATATATGGCTTATTGAAAGTTCGAAAACAGTAAAACCGATGTAAATTGGTTTGTTCAAAATTATTTCTTCGGTGTTTAATTGAACCGCTACTAAATCAATACATATAATAAAAAAGTAGGAACCGCGTGTCTGTACATTTAATAAAAATTACAAAAAATGGATGTGGGCGATAAGAAAAGAGTAACAGAACATAAAAAAGATTTTTTGGATTTTTTTGTCTGTCTGTCTGTCTGTCTGCCTGTCTGTCTGTATGTACTCGCTAATCTTTAAAACTGCTGAACAGATTTTTACGCGGTTTTCACTAAAAGATTAAGTTCATCCCTGAGCAACATATAGGCTATGTTTCATCGAAATCTGTTGTCAGATAAAAAAGTTATCATCATTTAAAGTTTAAAGATAATTTTTCTATGGGCGATTGTTTGTCTGTTAGTACACGCCAATCTCAAGAAATACTGGACGGATTAGAATGAAACTTTTTTTGTTATGTAGCTGTTAAGCCTGAGCAACATATAGGCTATAATTGATTTTGGAAAATGGAACACTTGATGCAGAGCCTTAATGGTCCAGTTAAACTATAAGAAATATATAAATGATGCCTTAGCAAAAGTAGTTTAGCCTGATAATCATTTTTTGTTGAGATATAAAAATCGAAGATCTAGAACACCTGATGCAAAAACTTAATGGTCCGGCTTAACGACAAGAAATATGAAAATGACTCCTTAGCAAAAGTTGTTTAGCCCGCTGAGCATTTTTTGTTGAGTTATAAAAATCAAAGATCTGGAACACCAGATGCAGAAACATAATGGTGCAGCAAAACTATAAGAAATATAAAATGACGCCTTAGCCGAAGTAGTTCAGCCCTTTGAGCATTTTTTGTTGAGATATAAAAATCGAAGATCTGGAACATATGATGTAGGACCATAATGGTCCAGCTAAATTATAAGAAATATAAAAAGGACGCCTTAGCAAAAGTAGTTCAGCCTGATGATTTTTTTTTGTTGAGATATAAAAATCGAAGATCTGGAACACCTGATGCAAAAACTTATCGTTCAGCTTAACTTCAAGAAATATAAAAATGACGCCTTAGCAAAAGTAGTTTAGCCTGATGAACGTTTTTTGTTGAGATATAAAAATCGAAGATCTAGAACACATGATGTAGGACCATAATGGTCCAGCTAAATTAAAAGAAATATAAAAAGGACGCCTTAGCCAAAGTCGTTCAGCCTGATGAGCATTTTTTGTTGAGGTATAAAAATCGAAGTCTGGAACACTTGATCCTGAAACATAATAGTCTCTACGTATAATAAAACAGTAAAAAAGGTATCAGTACATTGAATATATTTAAAAAAAATTGGGGCGATGGAGACTGTAATATAGTTAAAAAATAAAATAAAAAATCTGTCTGTTTTTACACGCTAATCTCCGAAAATATTGGACGGATTTGAATGAAACTTTTTTGTCAACTTTTTAGGCTATAATTGATTTTTGAAAATGGAACACATGATACAGAACCATAATGGTCCAGCTAAACTATAATAAGAAATACAAAAATGACGTCTTAGCAAAGGTTATTCAGCCTGATGAACTTTTATTGTTGAGGTATAAAACTCGAAGATCTGGAATACCTGATGCAAAAATATAATGGTCCAGCTAAACTGTTAGAAATATACATTAATGACGCATTAGCAAAAGTTTTTCAGCCTGATCACCATGTTTATATGCCGGAGTCCTAAAGTCCACGCGAACGAAGTCGCGGGTGTTAGAAAATGAAATACCAGGGTGAGGGAGAAAAACATAATTTATTTCAATAAATAACATATTCCCTCAAAACAACTTTTCAAAGCAAGCTAAAACTACCAGGGTTTCGTAATCGGCCACTAGTTTTTCGAGAAGACAGACCCCGAAAGAAACTCGTCAGTATAGGCCGCCTACTAGCCTGAAGGGCTTTAGTCTACATTTCATATTTTCACATTTTCACTATGTGACTAGTTCAATTACAAATAGTACATTAATAATATCACAAGTATCACAACTCATTCCAATCTTGAGAAACCATTATTGCATCATATTATCTAGGGCTAGAATAACTATAAGTAGTTACACCTGTACTTATCAAAGATACTGGTTATTCTATAACGGTTCTTCACAAAAGAATAATGGCAAAAGCAGTTTCACAAACATATTAAGAATATCTATTTTAATACCACTTAATTATTATCACAATTTAAAAAGAAACATAGTAACAGAATGAAACTTACATACTCTGCAGCAGCATATTGAAAAGTAGTCCAAAACCTGACAAACACTGAATTTATAACCTAGCCCCCCGCCATCTTGGCGCCCCACTAAGATCAATCCCTTAAAAGTCATGTAATCATCTTATATTATTACTAATCGTAAATTACTTTAAAATCACAAGCATTTTATGTTTTTAAACCAAGCCTTATTTTTAAGAACAATCGAACTGTTTTGTAACACCAAATTATCATTTTACTATAAAACAACAATCAAATCGGAAACAAGTAATCTTTGTAAAAATACTTTTAAGTTACCGTTAAATGTGTCTGTAAATACACAATCGAATATATGATCAATATATGTACATATACATCAGGTACATATATAAGTTTTATATAAATAGTTATCACGGGCATCAGCTAGTTATCACTAAAAACCGTTGTGCTGTGGAAATTTGGACGAGCGATAAGTTTTTGAGCACATTTCCTTTTTTAGGGTTCCGTAGTAAACAAGGAACCCTTATAGTTTCGCCATGTCTGTCTGTCTGTCTGACCGTCCGTGGTCTTACTCAGAAACTATAAGTACTAGAAAGCTGTAAATTGTCATGGATATGTGTATTAATTATGGCAAAAAAGTCGTAAAACAAAATATGGATTTTTTTTTTAGGGTAGCTGCCATACAAGTAAAGTGGAAGTCAATATTTTTTTTCTCTACAAACACATTGTGTGGGGTATTTGAATAAGTCTTTCAAAAATATTGTGAGCTTGGGAACACCATTTTTCGATTTAAGGATCCGTGTCTGAAATATTTAGGTTTAAAGTGATTTTTATTGTCACGTGTTTCCCCATCTATCTGCTAAACGGTTATATATGGACACTTGAAAAAAATCACAGCTATAGTATATATAATATAGTTTAAAGGAAAACTATCAGAGCTAAGTAGGGTTAACGAATTAAAAAGTTATAGGCGATCAACTTATAAAATGTACTCGAAAAGGAAAATTTAATACAAATAGACATTTTAGACGTTTTTATTGGCATGAACTCAAAGTTGGCATTTACAACTACGGAACCCTACACTGCGCGTGGCTCGACACGCACTTGGCCAATTGTTTACACAAATATCACACATTTTTACTGTCCATCCACTGATTAACCAAATGCACGTTAACTCTTTTCTCATTATTTTCTAAAGTTTTTCCAAACACACTGTTGTTCAAGAGTTTGAAAAAATCTTGTTCAAAAGCTAATGAACTTTTTTGTCTCAATGCAGTATTTAAATCGATATATTGTTTTAAATACGGACTTTGTCTGAAAGTTATTACGCGATGAATTTTCTTTAAAATCAGCAAAAATGTTTTAAACAAGTTTGTAAATGAAATAATTAATAAAATATAAAAATAGTAAATGACATAATTAAATTTATCGTATCGTATTATGGCAACTCATTATGTAAATCATGCAAATGCTTAGGGTATACCAGATCAACTTCTAGTATAAAACCATAGTCAGCATCAATAGCTACATTAGTTATATTTAATTTGCTGATTTCATGTTGATTAAGAAACCTAAAACTGGATAATGGCAAATATTGACACATACTGAACCCATATAAATTGTTACAATCAATATAAGCGATAAAAGAAGTAGGTATGGCGTGTGTACAAATCAAACCACAGTAACCGGTAATAGAAAAGGAATGTTTTATTTATCAGAATACTAACTTATATACTAAGGAATATACATGTAAAGAAGTGGGGAAAGTTGCTTAGTTAGGAGGACGTGTATATCCGTACGTGATGTACGTGTATTGCTAAATTAGCAATATTTAAACACTTCCTACAGGTACATCACGCTCGTACTCCTAAGGTCGCAATAGTACTCCGCCTTTTGAAAAAAGAAAAAAAAAATAACAACAATCAATAAATAACAATCACTAGATAATAATTATCTGCTAACATAGTTGCACGTGCTGAAAAACGCTGTGTAGGCAAATCATTTCTGCGTGGCAAAATTGTGCGTCTTTGCATTTTGGAGTACTTATTGACATTGTGAGTCACACATTTTACTAAAATAATTTCTTCTTATTACCCATAACATCATTGATATTAAAATCTATAAGTTTCTCTTGGCACTCAAACATGGTCTTGATATGCAGTCTTCGCGTCTCTATTGAGCTTCCAATTGCCAGTTGCTTCAATCCCAGTGAATCGGGAGAAAATTTCTGCTTGTAGTCTTTCATGAGACCGATGTGAGCGTGCTCGCAGTCCGCAGTGAGTCGAGACTTTTAGGAGCAATGTCGACTAGCGCCGGTGGAAGTCCTGCCGTAGTGCCCCGCTAGAGAGTGGCCAGACATAATTCATTATCCAAAGCGTGAGCTGGGCGGATGTGCCAAATGCTATAATAGTCGATGTGGGTGGGTACTTGATCTCAGGACCAGGAGCTCGGTGCGTCGGCTGCTGTGGACCTGGATATGACCCGTTTGCTGGCTTGCTCTGGAGATTGCTTGCTGCTAACCATTTGATGCATCCTTGAGAGAGTTATTTTGAGTAAAAATTGTGCTTCCAAATTCGGCTTCTGTGATCGGCATTTATAAATGTTTTCTAGTCAAAATCATGATCGCTGTTCCATTGTAAAGTTGTTCGCTCTTTCTCTTGTAGGCTTCATAGATATTAAATTTTTGCTCCTTATTTACCAAAAATTCTATACCACTGCGTAAGTCGGTAGTAGTTTGGTTTTGGAACTTATTGATAGCACAAAATGCTGTGCAAAATTCCTTGTTGACATATAGATTCTTCTAAATTACGCCTTTCTGAACAGCATACGGCCATCTGCGGCCTTGCGATCTTGACCTCGATCAATTTTGCTGCATCTGCATTTTTGTTCGTCCGTAATGCAGCAATTCTAAATAAAGTGATGCAGTTTGTGACGTCATATCTATTTCTGTATCATTATGACGTTAGTGATAATGTAGACGGTATTTTCTTCAATGATGTTATCGCTATTTTTTCATCTTAATGGAGTTTACGGTGACAGCTGACGTCCATTGTTGATTCGGTTTAGTCCATTATGATTGCCTGGTGGTTCCTTTGCTTCTTGAAATTCCACTGGTGGGACCCGCTTGTGGGAGGCCAGTGGAAATGTGCACGTTAATCTTCTTTCCATTTCTTCAGGCTTGATGCGTCGGGTTCTTGCGTTTTGTTCCAATCTCGCGGCGCGTTTCCATCACGTCGGGGTATATAGCGACCACGAAGGTATTAATGAAACATATTGGATCTGCGCGGCGCGCATGGTCAGGGTGACAAATTTTTAACCTTGTAATTTGTCGCATTTCGCGTAATTTACCGCAACAAACATAGACAAACTTGAGCGACAAAATAACTTTCATTCATAAAACGTATTTTATCTCATGCCTAACTCACGTGCGAGCATGGTTTTGACAGGTCAAAGTAGACATTTCGACGGTTGGCAACGTGAAATCGTGTAAATTTGTCGCCGATTTGCTAGACCCACATAAGACTCAATTAAAATATTTTCAATCGTATTTTAAACAGTTATTCCATTGAACTTACACTAAATGTATATTTACACATTTAAATGTAGGCAGACATATTCAAACAATGTATTATTGAAGTTTTACAAACATAACAAAATATTAATTTTACGTAACTGTAGCGCCATCTTTTGATAAATCCAACAACTACATCCGCGGCGGTGGCGGCCGCCCCGGCCCCCGCTTACTAGGCAGCGGTGTGTTTCTTTATGTTGGCTGTACGACATGAGTTGAAACGTTCCGTTGCACATTTATTTTAATAACAATGCATTTTTAAAAGTTTTATATTTTTTTGTTGCGATATTTTGACTAGAAATTATTACGTAATTATATAATTCTTTTATCTAACGTGATTGTTTAACAAAACGCATGTTTTAATTTAAAATTATTATATTTTCTTAGCAGACATTAGAATCTTTGTTTATAAACTGCCTGCGTGTGACGACTCATTTTACTACGTGTCCATTCATGAATTTTATGTTGTCATGTACATTTTTACAGAGGGAAGATATGTAAAGACCTCTCAGATAAAACACCATGCTTGCCACGCTGGTTCGATCCATCACCGTCTACAGGCCAGGAGTGGCAACGGGATAATGAATAATTTATTTGATTATCGCAGAGTATTTATTCTAAACATTGTACAGTGTTATATTGAATCTACACGTCCAGTTAGTACGTGATGCGCTAAATTAACAAAATATATAATTTGCTTATTAATTGAATATATATCCTAGTTGACATCACGTACGACTTTATGGATGCTGCTATAATACTCCCCCTTTTTTTAAAAAAGAACATAACAAAATCATAATAAATCCTAAACATGAGAAAAATAAAAATATTATAAAGGCAATCTACCTACCTATTTCAAACTATAAATTAGTACGTACTAAAAACGCTAGCAAAATGTCTTCTTCCTTTCTTGAAATAAAAATACTGATTTCTTCATCGCTTGAATCTTGATATTTTAATCCTTATAGGAGTTCGGCGGCGCAGCAACCAATATCTTGTCGATAACTGGAGCAATTTCTTTGTAGAATCCTAATTTGTTGATTTTACTCGTTACCAATGCTATCTTCATTGAGTTATAATCTCTCAGTTTCTCCTTTGTTGACGATATTCACATTGCACGTGCTGAAAAAAGCTGTGTAGGCAAATAATTTCTGCGCGGCAAAATATTAGCAAGATGTTAATGATGGAAGATGAATGAAATATTAGCAAAGTAACTACGTATTGCATAAGTATTTCGTATTAGAGAGACCCACGGCGTAGCAGTAACATTCGGACCAACAGTGTAAGTTTACATGTAGTTTACAGTCCATGCTGGCAGAACCATGATGGCAGAAGGGCCGTCGAAATATCTGGCAAAAAACGATATTAATAGTCAAAATTCCGATCGACTTAGACTGTGACTAGAGATAATGTGTGATCGTAGTAAACAAGGAACCCTTATAGTTTCGCCATTTCTGTCTGTCTCTCTGTCCGTGGTTTTACTTAGAGATAATTAGTACCAAGAAGCTGTAATTTGGTAACGGTCATGAACTTAAAGTAGCACTAGGCAGGGCAACTGGCCTGACGGAGCCCATGCGATGGGTTGACGAAATAATCAAAGTCGCGGGTTACACCTGCATGTGAGCAGCACAGGACCGATATGTGTCGACGAAGACATGTCTATGCTCAGCAGTGGACGGAAGAAGGGCTGAGATGATGATGAAATCTTTAGTTTTAATACTAAGTCGAAATTAACAACTACGGAACACTTCACTGCGCGTGACCTGATATGCACTTGACCGGTTTTATTAAAATATCAAAATAAAGATTCTTATAAACTAAAGTCCACGCTGACGTAGTCGCGGGCAACAGCTAGTTTAAAATAATCTTGTTTTGTTACTTTTTCATACAAAAAGCCTTTTTTATAATGTTAGCAACTTCATACAGTTTGAGATTCTCTCATTCGAAGCATGCAAGTCAGCTTTACAAGTTAGGGCCGCTGCATACATATTGTTCGTACTAACCTATTCAGGATAGTTTTAATAAAAACGATTTATAAGTAGTTTATTATTGTCAATTAATATTAAGGAGCAGGTTGATTTTAATCAATTTAATCAACCAGTTGGATGGAGAGAATTTGTGATTTTCCATCATTAATATTTGAGTAGACTACTAACCGAAACAGTGTTCGTCCTAGTTAGATTAACTACATGATAGCCAAAAAAGTTTTGAGTCCTGGTCCCTACCTTAAATTCAGGTTTTTATGTATTTCATCAAAATACAGTTGATGAATATGCTGACGCGACTTGTGTGCAAACACCCTATCAACGTGTACTTCGTGTTTTACACTCGTTCCTACATTCTACCATTTTGTTGAGACTTGAGTCATATTTAGGTATCTAACTTGCTACGTAGTATGTGACGAAAAACCCCAAACAAAATGGAAATAAAATGTAAGTCAAATATATATTTATTATCATAGGATATTTATAATATCTCTTAATAATCGTCATTATTTTGTTGCACAATTGTTGACGTCAAATGATTACTTACAGCTAAGTTTACTACCGCTTCCAAAGCGCTAGTGCAGAAGAAGCGGTAACAAACTGCACTGCAGCATTTTCTCCAAGGACGTCAAGTCACAATTAAATTATTACTTAAAGTTAATGTGGACAGAGAATACATTGTTTGTTATGTCATATCAAATTTTAATTTAATTTTTAGAATGTCAAAATTTTAAAATAATGTCAAGTTGTAGATTCAGTTTGTACAAAATGTACCAAATTATGACATTTTCGAGTACCTATATTACAAACTTTTAGAGGGACCCGCGTCAAGCTCAAGCCAGACTTTTTTGTCTTTAAGGTAGTCATCGGTCCTATAATAAGCCTTCTCACAAACTACTTTCTTTACATAAGTTTTGAATTTTTTGTCTGGCATATCAAGGATCGATTTTGGCAATTTATTATAAAAAAGTATACAGTTTCCCATAAACGTCTTATTAATTGTTTTAAGCCTATAAAACGCAACTAACAACTAAGTCATTCTTATTACGTAAGTTTCTATCGGTCAAATCGCTTACTTTATTGTATGAGGAAATATTTTTACTCACATACATTATGTTTTCAAATATATACTGTTATGCTAAGGTAAGTATATCTATTTTCTTGAATAATTCTCTGAGTGAGTCTCTAGATCCTAACCCGTAAATAGCACGAATTGCCCGTTTTTGTAAAATGAAAATAGTCTGAATATCGGCTGCATTCCCCCACAGGAGTATGCCGTAAGACATTACACTATGAAAGTAACTAAAGTACACTAGTCTAGCATTTGCTACATCTGTCAATTATCTTGTTCTCCTAACAGCATAAGCCGCAGAACTAAGCCTATTTGAAAGTTTAGTTATATGAGCACCCCATTGAAGTTTCGAGTCTATTGTAATTCCTAAGAAGGTAGTACTTTTAACAAGATCGAGTTTTTCACCATCTATCATTATGTCAACGCAGGGGATTAGTTTACTACATTTCATTAGGTTAGGAAATATGTCTTTATCAATACATTCGTTAAATATAAAAGCTAAATCAGCAGCTATGATATTTATGATATGGCTTACTAGAGCAACTGACATGCCCCAATGATCTTCAGATTTTTTTAAATTTAACTGTTTATATGCATCTATTATATCTTTGGGGCCAATATGCTTAAATTAAAATTTAGAATCACAAGGCCTAACATTATTCTAAAGCAAGGCTTCAGCACGCTGGGGGCTAGAAGTCACATTAGAAGTAAGTTTTAAAGGAATGTTAGTAAAGAAATCATCAAAAATATTAACTATTTCTTCAGTTTTAGTAATAATCTTACCACAAGATTTGATTTGACAAATATTTTCTTTGGCTTTATTTTTACCCGTTTCTTTATTTATAACATTCCAAGTTTCTTTTATTTTGTTAAGAGCATTATTTATTTTTCTACTTATACGATTTGCCTTGGCTTGTCTACAAACTTTTTTAAATATTTTGGAATAATTTTTAACATATTCTAGAAAGGAAGGACTAAAATTATATTGTTTTTGGGAATATAAGTCATAAAGCCTGTTCCTACTTATGTAGATGCCGGTAGTAGCCCACTCACTAAACTGTAATTTTTATGCACTACAACTTGTTTTAGTTTCAAAGTTTTTGAATATTCTGAGGTAATACAGTTAAATAGTTTATTGTAATGGTCGTCAGGATTTTTACTTGTGTAAACGACCGATAACAATTTGTTAACTAAATTATTTTTTAGTTTTTGTATATTTTTAGAAGTAATCGGCCTACAAAAAGTTACTTATCTTTGTTCAAAGCGCTGGACTTGCCTTTGGACTCATTGACATAAACTACATATACACCTGAATGATCAGAAGGCAGTTTATTAATAACATATTTATCAGAATATTGAATATTACTGATAAAATTGTCTAGACAAGTAGCAGATGTAGCAGTGATTCGTGTTGGCTCGAAAAATACGTTTACTAATTCATAACATTTAAAAAGATTTAGAAATTGTGTACTTTTTGGATTATCTACTAAGATATCAACATTAAAATCTCCGCAAACAATTAAATTCTTTTTACTAGATGAACAGGACTTAAGTACCTGGTCCATTAAAATCGCTATTTGGTGGACTGTATACACAAATAATTATATGATGATCTAGCTCGGCACAGGTCACCTCACAAACGCGCTCAACAGAAAGTTTGACAATATCCGTCCGCTCTTTGCTACGGAAAGAATCTTTTACAAAAATTATGGAACCCCTTCGCTGAGCAGACTTCCTGTTAAAGCAGCTAACAATATTATAGTTGTTTAGGCTGAACATCATCTGACTCTCATACAGCCATGACTCTCATACAGCCAATGTTCAGTCAAACATAAAATGTCAACATCCAATTCTTCAAGAAATAATTCAACTAATAATTCTTTGCCGGAAAAACCTTCTAAATTTTGATGTACAGTTCATGAGGCCTTTCCGTTGTCTTAATGTTCAGTTTAAAACTGCCGTCAAGTCTACAGATTCACCATCACATATTCCAGGTAAATCGGTAGGCGTCTTAAAACTAGGTTTTTGTTTACAATGTAAACTCGTCCAAAAATTAATATTATTTGCTACTAATGTAGCAATCTTACGTCTAGAATATTTTGAAAGATAAATATTATCTTTTGTCAAATCACATTCACCTATGAAATTATTAGTGTCAAAAAACACTAATTTATCACTATAACGACATGTTGTATTATGTATCAAAGTATTGAGATAGTGAATGTTTCTATTATTTGTTGGAGACTGGCAACGTATATATAGAAATGCACATAAAATTATTTTGCCTACTTCTTGTTTAGTTAAATAATCCATACAGCTGATTATTTCTTTTTTTCCTATTCTATTACTATTGCCTATCAGTAATACAATAGTAGATGTACAATTTAGTTAGTTGAATTACAAATTAGTTGGGTATAGGTTGCATCCGGGAAGCAGTAATTAACACAATTGTTATCAAGAAGTGTGTCAAGCATGCAACCCATATTGTGACCCACACTATCAGAAAAAACTATTTTATTACATGGAGGTTCCATGAGGTCAACACAATCAGACACATTATTGCACAAATTACTGTCACAAGGAGAGGGTTCTGGTTTGGGGACACTGATAGTGGGCTGGTTGAGCTGCCCGCAAGTAAAGTAAGTACAAAAAGTAAAGGAAAGTACTTTAATCATTTCAATAAATACAATTACATTAACAGATAAAACAATATATTTTTCATAGAAATTCTCAAAATAAGTTTATTTAAATATTGTACCATAAAATAAATACATAAAAGAATCTTTATTATTTTAAGGTAATCCAAGTTTAATAATTATTTGTTTCCTTTTTCTTAAGTCATTATTTATAAATATATACACAGCTAACTAATAAATTATTAAAAAAAGACCAATTTAATATTTCAAAAACGTAATACTCGTAAATAAGTTCAAATTGATCGAACCAAAAGTTTCATCTTGTTTTTTTTCTTTTTCAGATTTATTTATACTCGAGAAATGAAAATACCCAATGGGAAGATGTCCATAATGTAAGTAATTGCAATTTTTATTCATATTTAAAAATGCCCTTATCCTTTAATACGAGTATATAGTTTAGAAAGTGCTAAACCTAAATTTTTAAAAATATTTATTAAATTGTAGTTAAGTTTAAAATGTAAAATGGATAAATATCAAGTATGTATGTGTATGATCATCGTATTATAACATTTATTGTTTGATTTTTTGTTTTAATTTGATTTGAGTACGATTGATATGTAAACTTAGCTAGAAAGTAAAAAAGTTTTAATCTCTGAAACTACTAGTCGGTTTTTGTGTTTTACAACTAAGTCCATTCATAAAAAAGGTATTAGGGTATGTCTACATGGTCCCCGTGCGTACTATGCTTGGTAGTAAAAATATATCTTATTTTTGTTTATTTCAGGTGAAGGTGTCTTATACGAAGAGTTAGTTGAAGAGTATTTCGCCAAGTTGTGATAGTGTATGCTATTTTAAAGTTAATAAATACAATCCTTCTCTTAAAAATTGGAGTTTGCACACAATTATTTTTACAAATTAATTTTTGTATTACCTGAATTAAAAGTAACGTACATAATTATTATACCAAAGATTAAATTATTATTAGATACTTCTCTTTTATCTTGATAATTAGTAGCTTCACTTATTAGGAGTTAGGAAGTATGATCGGTGCGTGATCTTACCCACGGGCTCGCCGGGAGTTACTTACCATGGTGCTCCCAGCCGACCATCAGTTAGGATTAGGAGCATGGTTGGTGCGTGATCTTACCCGCGGGCTCGCAGGGAGTTACTTACCATGGTGCTCCCAGCCGACCATCAGTTAGGATTAGGAAGCATGGTTGGGGCGTGATCTTACCCACGGGCTCGCAGGGAGTTACTTACCATGGTGCTCCCAGCCGACCATCAGTTAGGATTAGGAAGCATGGTTGGTGCGTGATCTGACCCACGGGCTTGCAGGGAGTTACTTACCATGGTGCTCCCAGCCGACCATCAGTTAGGATTAGGAAGCATGGTTGGTGCGTGATCTTACCCACGGGCTCACAGGGAGTTACTTACCATGGTGCTCCCAGCCGACCATCAGTTAGGATTAGGAGTATGGTTAGTGCGTGATCTTACCCACGGGCTCGCAGGGAGTTACTTACCATGGTGCTCCCAGCCGACCATCAGTTAGGATTAGGAGCATAGTTGGTGCGTGATCTTAACCACGAGCTCGCAGGAAGTTATGGCGTTTTTCAGTCGGTCATCAATTTTAGAAAATGAAATGAGGTAAGACTAATAAAAAATATTTGTTTGATACATTTAAACTACTTCACACGTAATTCAGTATTACACTTCAGTCAGGATTACTTCTTTTTTTATCTATTGTGGAGACTTTCAATCGAATGTAAGATTGAGAAGATGACGCTTTTAATTCATGTAGATTGATTGTGGTTTTTGGGTATTCTGAGATCACGAAGTGGCTCAGAATTCCCAAAAACCATCTACTATGAGCCATCTTTATCTTTGCTTTATCTCAGTACATGGATATGCAGTTTACAAATACACAAACAATCAAATATTGTTTTAACTAAATCCTGGAGCGGCACGCACTATTACAGTTTTGATGTACATCGGTCGTGAAGAAGCATGGCATGCGTCACGTGCGTATACGCTCCAGGAGATTGTCCTCCGTTTTTGTGAACAAGCAGTCCAATAGAATATCATAAAATAAGATATTAATCAATAATAAAAATAATGAAAGTAAATCCAACAATAATGATTAAGTATCATTATGGACAGTGCAATAAATGAGATATCTTATCCGGAACTACCTATATAAAAATATTAATTGACATTTGTAAATATTATGCGATAATTACCTAGAAACCATAGTGATTAATGATGAAGACCATCCTGTTCCGATATCAGAAGTGGGATCTGAGCAGACATGCACCAGTACCAGATTCGGTGAGTTCGTCTCTTGTTGGCAAAACGTATAAATTTAGCATTATTTTTGCATCAACACTATTCTGTCACTAATCTCGTCTGTCAGTCTGTTCACAATTTTGTAATTGTGTGATATGTTATGTTTCAATTGTTTTGCTGATATTTATTAATTCACAGACGAGACACTATAAAAATTATTTGTGATAAAAAATCTACGAGTAATAATAATTATTCGTAGCTTGGAATCACTACATATAATAAAATCGTAACCGATCGCTGTCTGTACATGGAAGATAAATGAGTAAAAATAATTTTGGGGGCTTTTACCAACGCAATAGAACACAAAACAATGATTTTTAGAATTTTTGTCTGTTTGTCGGTTTGTCTGTTTGTCTGTGCGTTTGTGCACGCTAATCTGAGAAACGGCTGAACCGATTCGTTTGCGGTTTTCATTTAAATATTGTGATAAGTTTCACTTAAAATTTAGTGTTTGTTTTATTTAAATCCGTTCATAAATGAAAAAGTTAAATCAATTTTAAAGAATCACGTCAAACATTTTTGTTCGAAAAACTGTGTTTGTAGACGCTAATCTCAGAAACGGCTGAACAACTTCGGTTGCGATTTTCATTTATGTATTTAAATAAGTTTCACTTAAAATGTAGTGGTTGTTTCATTAAAATCCGTTGATAAATAAAAAAGTTATATCAATTTAAAGAATCACGTCAAAGATTTTTGTTCGAAAATTTGCTATGAAATAAACTGTACAGTAGCATTGGCTAAAACTTTTGTCAATTTTATATTAAGGTTTTTATAAAATAATAAAGTTAATTACCGGCCAAGTGAAGGTCGGGCTCGCGCACAAAGGGCTCCGTCCCGTTATCTATAAAAAATCACGTTTGTTGTACGGGAGCCTCAATTAAATATTTATTTTACTCTATTTTTAGTTGTTATATCGGCAAGAGAATTACATCATTATGAAAATTTCAACTGTCTAGCTATCACGGTTCATGAGAAACAGCCTGGTGACAGACAGGCAGACGGACGGAAGGACGGACAGCGGAGTCTTAGTAACAGGGTCCCGATTTTAGCCTTCGGGTACGGAATACGGAACCCTAAAATTTACTATTTTGATGTTTTCGGAGTGTTTTTATTAGTTTTTTTTTTGGTCACCGATAGATGGCGCTGTTAAAAATACACAGAACCTAGGGCCACAAGACCCAACGCCATGAAACGGCCATTTTTAGCATGATTGTGGGCGCGAAAATGGAAAACGGAATCAAAATAGGAAGTATTAGGTTAGGCTCAGGGGATGTCCTCTGACTAAAGCATAGGGTGCAGTGAGCGAGTCACGGACCACCATAGCGGTCGCCGCGCCGGGGCTGGCCCATAGTGGCTGAGAGGTAACACCGCGGAGTTTTTAGTGGTAAACGCCACATAACCATACCGGTCTCCCGTTACTGGCAAGGTGTCCGAAGGGATTTTTCCCGCGCAAAAGAGGCGCAACTGCTGCCTCCATGACGTGGGCCAGTCGGGCGATGGGAACGGGATTCCGTCGCTTCACAAAAACGGTCCTCTAGGTTGAAAGGAGCATTTGTGTCAACACGCGTCTTTACCCTAGCGGATAAAATTGAAGGCCGATGTACCACCGCGCAGGCCACTCAGCTCCTCTCGATAGCTGAGAGAGTACCTCGAATGAGCTCAGCCGAAGCCGCTGATAAGCGGTCGCCGTATACCAGGTCTTTGGAGCAAGATTTAGCACACGGCCTTGGCAAAAGCGGTAACGCCGTTATGTCACCATGAGTTTTTTTGTGAGTGAGAGCCATAACCGTCCGATTTCCTGTGGCCGAAAGGCACCTTTTCCTCACGTAAGAAGAAAGGTTAGGGAAAAAATGTTAGGTTAAATTTAGGTTAGGCACTGCAATAAAAATGTGTGGAACACCCATACCAAGACTACTTAGTATTGTGACCTCCTTCCCTGAGGAACGAAAGATCATGGTCATTTTTCAGTTCTCCAAACCTCTAAACAGCCGTATAGGACGCCCTACCCGAGAAACTCTTCAAACGGAGGTTCTTAGTGAACACTAAGCAGACATTGATCTCAGAGAACACTAACTTCCTACCATCCTTGAATCTCTACTGGTAAAATGTGCCGAGACACTGGCACATCAAATACCTGGAGGTACCTAAAGTTTGGCAGATGCCTCAGCTTGAAAGTCCACATCAATAACATGGTGACGATAGTGAAGATGGCCCGGGGGAAGGTCTATCCAGTACTTTCCTCTCGCTTCCAGCTACGGACGCGGCTCATGATTAAGGCGATCTTAAGAAAACCTATGTTTAAGGTTACTTGAGGAACGCCGTCATCCGTCGGGACTTAAAGTAGAAATGCTTATTTCTCGACTTTCATCTCCCGCTTAGCGAAAGACATGTTTGACAAGGCTTACCATTACATCGGGAGGGTGGGGGAGAGGGGGTGATACGTATAGACGGTGGCAGCAGTTCGCTGCAGAGAGCTACAACAGATTAGTGATATGGAAACTGACGCCAAAAGACGGAAGATGAATGAAATATTAGCAAAGTCACTACGTATTGCATAAATATTTTGTATTAGAAAGACCCACGGCGTAGCAGTAACATTCGGTAACAGTGTAAGTTTACATGTAGTTTACAGTCCATGCTGGCAGAACCATGATGGCAGAAGGGCCGTCGAAATATCTGGCAAAAAACGATATTAATAGTCAAAATTCCGATCGACTTAGACTGTGACTAGAGATAATGTGTGATCGTAGTAAACAAGGAACCCTTATAGTTTCGCCATTTCTGTCTGTCTCTCTGTCCGTGGTTTTACTTAGAGATAATTAGTACCAAGAAGCTGTAATTTGGTAACGGTTATGAACTTAAAGTAGCACTAGGCAGGGCAACTGGCCTGACGGAGCCCATGCGATGGGTTGACGAAATAATCAAAGTCGCGGGTTACACCTGGATGTGAGCAGCACAGGACCGAGATGTGTCGACGAAGACATGTCTATGCTCAGCAGTGGACTGAAGAAGGGATGAGATGATGATGAAATCTTTAGTTTATATTCTAAGTCAAAATTCACAACTACGGAACACTTCACTGCGCGTGACCTGATATGCACTTGACCGGTTTTATTAAAATATCAAAATAAAGATTCTTATAAACTAAAGTCCACGCTGACGAAGTCGCGGGCAACAGCTAGTATACAATATGTACTTAATGTTTTATCCCTTATCTTTCATTTCACAGCGATAGTGTGATGCAGAAGAAGTTTCTGTGTGTGATTTATTGCGCCTATAATTTATTAACAGTGAAATTTTGAAATTAATTTGTGCGGTACATAGATCAAGAATTTTATAATTCCTCTGCCCTTGCATGTTTTTGTAAGTATTTTAAATATTTTGAAAAGATGACAAAGTTTCTGCGTGCTTCGTTAAAATCAAGAATAAACCTTACAATTTCCGATTAACGACATTTGCTAATTTAATAGATTATGTTATGTTTGATTAAGTAAAGTTACTTAAATCCAGAAATAGAAAACATGAAATGCAATCTACACAATATTGTACTCGGTTAACAGCAGTGAGTACCTACTTATTTTAGTGACATGATACTGAATTGAATTTATTTTTAAATGGACATGTAGGAAGTAGCTACGAGCAACATTCTTAAAAACTTTCCCTCATATTCTATTTTAGTTACTTAAAACATGTTTTGTCCCTCTTCCTCTTTGAAATATTTGACATTGAAGGAACAAGACAAAAAATACTTTGGCTGGAATAGGTTTAACAAGCGTTTGCAAAGCTTTTTTTGTGAAAAAGGGGGTTTGAATTTTAAATTAGAGTAAGCTAACTTTATCTAAAAATAGCTTGCTTATCCTGATATTTATAAAGAAAAAGTAGTTATTTAAAAAGTTGATATTCCTGACACTCAAATAAATGAAATGTGAATAGGTAACACAATTATTTAACTTTTGGACATTATCGACAAAATAAAATAATGACAATAAATAACCTTATTAGTATGACACAAAATATTTTGCCTGATTTACACAGTATCTGTTCGAGTATATTGTTTTCCAGGAGGGCTCCTACATATTTAGCTATTCAATTATCTTAGACTGCAAATAAAAATTTGTAAGTAATTGATCACTTTTTGGATCAGATAAAAAAAAGTGAATTGTGTTCTTAGATAAAGTACATACACACCTCGGATACCATCCTGTCCTTGTTTGGATTACCTAAGGATGGAATAAAATCCCCAAAATAGATGATTCTGAGTGTCTAATAGTTTTGAGAGAGTGCATATTTTTCTAATGCACAACAAGAAAACATTTTTAAGCACGTAACTAAATGAAAATTATTAGTATTGTATGAATCTTTTCGGTTTTTAATTTATTTGGAACTATACATTTAACATTAAAATTGGATTTCCTTTAATCATAATAATATAAACCTGAAAACGGTTGTACATTTCAGAATTTAGTTAACTGATTTAAAATAATAAAAACAGTGAAAATGAATAATGAAAATGAAAAATGCTTTATTGTACTATTTAAGTTATTTTTATACATAGTGTCGGAGAACCCTTTTAGTAGTAAGCCTGTGCTAGGTTTACTTATAGTTTAAAAAGGTCCCTTTGAAATATACTTACTTAAAACAAATAAACAAGTCAAACTTAGAATTCGAGTCAGCAGAAGAATGTTATCAGTATCACCTTGGTTAATAAAGAACCCGAACATAAAATCACTACCTACAGTATTTCACACATACGCACTTACCAAATGCTTCGGCGCGATCTTTCATGTATCTCAAGTGGCAGGAACAAAAGAAGTTTTGTTCAGAATTTATTACTCTAACAAGCATATACGACGATAACGTTCATACCAATTTGTAATCTTAGTTATCGTCACGAAACTATAAGCACTTCCTTTACTGTTTGTAAAAAAAGCTTATTGTATGATTCGACGAATTGCATTCTTTATAATAATAAACGCTAGACTTATAAACTACCGTAGAAGTATCTTGACCACTTCAAGAATATTGACCAGGAAAGCTTCATGATCGATATTTCTCAAGCAGACTGGCATACTGTACTGGACGCTCCTGAGGTGGATTTAAAGGTGGCAGCCTTCAATACTATTCTGACATCTATTTACGACAAGCATGCTCCTCTTCATCCGGTGCGCGTTAAACACTATCCAGCCCCGTGGCTGACACCGGAGATCAAAATGCTAATGGCTAGGAGAGATAAGGCCAAGTTAAGACTGCGTCATTGTCCTTCCAGCTCCAATCAGGAGTCGTACGTCAGCCTGCGTAACTTGTGCAGTCGTAAATGCCGTGATGCTAAACGGAAACACTTTCACAATAGTATTGAAGATTGCCCACCTAATAAAGTATGGAGGTTTTTAAAGAGTCAAGGCATAGGCAAACAGTGTTCCGAGACCAATTTCCAGGTAGATGCCAATAAGTTAAATGCACTTTTCTCTACTCCAGCAGTTAGTTAACTTCCCTCCTAATGTCAAGAATGCCACTCTTAGTAGCTTATACAATAAAGATCCTTCCGATCATCCCCCTTTTAATTTTGCCGCAATCACAAAGGACGACGTCGTTAATATAATCAACTCCATTAAGACTAAAGCTGTTGGCAACGATGACATTTCACTAGATATGTTAAAACCAATAGCGACTTTCATATCTCCTGTTATTACCAATATTGTAAACTGCTCCTTAAAGTCTGGTGTGTTTCCCACTGCTTGGAAAAGTGCTCACATTATCCCCCTCCCCAAAAAACCCAATCCTTCTTCACTTTCCCAGTTTCGTCCCATCTCCATCCTTCCTTTATTATCAAAAATAATAGAACACCACGTACAACAGTGTATGTCCTTTTCAATCTGGCTTTAGTGTGGGTCATAGTACTACCTCAGCTCTCGTGAAAATTACAGATGACATTCGTCTAAACATTGATGATAAAAAACTCACACTTCTCGTGCTGCTGGACTTTTCTAATGCTTTTAACACTGTTGACTTTGATATCCTAATAGCCATTCTGTATTCACTTAATTTTTCCCCGGCTACACTAACATGGTTTCGCTCCTATTTAGAGGGACGCCGGCAGCTAGTGAAAATTGATAATTGTAGATCTGATTGGTGTAACCTCTCTGCTGGAGTCCCGCAAGGAGGTATACTGTCTCCTATTCTCTTCTCGATTTTCATTGATGGCATTACGGCCTCACTGTCTTCTTCTTTTCATTTATACGCTGATGATCTTCAGATCTATACGACCGCCCCTCTCGACGATTTTCATCACGCCATTAGCGTTATCAACACCGACCTTGCGACTATCGCAGAGTGCTCAAAAAACTTCGGGCTAATGGTCAATGCAGCTAAGTCCCAAGCGATTGTAATAGGAAGCCCCTACTTCATTTCTAAATTTAAGTCCATGGATTTCCCAAATGTTGTACTTGACAATAATATAATTCCTTTTTCGACTAAAGTCAACAACCTGGGCATCATCATGGATGAAACCCTTTCCTGGTCCCCGCAAATCTGTGAGCTGAGTCGAAAGATATTTGTATCCTTACATTCTTTAAGACGATTAAAAAACTTTCTGCCTACCGATACAAAAGCCTTGTTGGCTCGTTCACTACTTGTCCCCGTCCTCGACTACGCAGATGTTGCCTTCTTAGACCTGACTGACGAACTGACAAACAAACTAGAGATTATTCAGAATATGTGCATAAGGTATGTGTATAATCTCAGAAAATTTGACCATATCTCTGAGTTTCGCTCGCGGCTAAATTGGTTACGTATAGAAACTCGTCGTGACCTTCACATCCTCTCCTTCCTTTTTAAAGTCCTATTTAACCCCTCCTCTCCTAAATACCTTACCGAAAAATTTTCATTTCGTGACATTGACTCCCGCCTTCGATCTAGTAACAACCCGATGCTGCACATACCCGCTCACTCCTCCCAGGGCTATAATAAGTCTTTCGCAGTTTATGCAGCAAGGCTATGGAATAAACTGCCGTTAGAAATTAAAATGTCGTCTTCTTTGCATTCTTTTTAATTTCAAAATAAGGAAGCTTCTGGAAAAGTCGGAAGATTTGAGTTGAGTTGTATATGTGTATAAGTGTATGTGTAATTAGTATATATTTACTATATATTTATTATATATTAATTATTATATATGTATATTTTATGTATTTATATTTATTATGTTATAGTTATTGTAGTTACAAGTATTAGTAAAATTTTAAATTGTTTTTAGTGTAGTAAAGTAGTTAGGTTTAATTGGATTCTGTTTTCTGTTCTATAGTTATTGTACCCACTCTCTACCCTGTGTTGTAAATTGTCCTCTTAATTCAAGGTTGACTGGAAGAGATCCCTATCTGGGATAAGTCCGCCTTTGTACTGATTTCTACTTCTAACATGTATTTTATTGTCTTGTGTTTATGTACAATAAAGATTTAACAAACAAACAAACAAAAAGTATATTGTGTTTAATTTTAAGAGCTGTACGTATTAGAAAAATGCATTACTTATAAGAAGTGAACAATAATGTAAATTTGGCATAATCGACCACATTGAATGTGAACAAATAGCTAGTTAAAAATAATAAAAAGTAATTGAGATATTGCAAATAGTTACATAAATACACTCAATTAAAAACAAAATCAAAACAAAGCTAATCCTTTCACATGGTATGAGATGATAATCTGATCATCTTATTACTTAGAACTGATCTCAGTTATGTTAAGTTTCAATTTTATATCAAATAAATTAAAAATAAAAACATTTTAAGTCTTAATTTTGACATGGACCATCGATCGTCGAGACGAGACATCCTCATACATATTTGTGTTAACAATATCAGCTCCATGGCTTTTTATTTTGTTTTATAGGCAATATACTTAGTAAATTCTTCATTTTTGCATAAAGAAAACATTTTCTAAATATGCAAACTTTATACTCGTTTGATATTTCAACAAATTCTTCACATAGACATTTTGACAAATTAAAGGATACTACTGATTTGTTTCATTTTGTTAAAAGTAAATTGTATGATGATCTGATAAAAGGAAAATATCTATATTCTCTATGAAAAATAAAATGAGTAAGGACTATTAAACCCATACATTATGAAACATTAAAAGTAAAGAATCCGCACAGATTTTTATTTTGATTGGTAATGATAAAATTATTTGTTATCACTGATTGTAAGCACAATATTGTTTAATGGTTATAAAAAGAAAAATAAAAATTAGAAGTAAAGTCAGATTATTATAAAAAATCTTACAAGTGAGCTTATTTTTATTGTTGCGGAATCGTCATATTCCGCACACATTTATTGTCGGTATGAAGTAATAGTTAGCACTAATGGCAATTCTTAAACATATCGAAATCAGCATTTACGGTTTTCATAGTCTGTGAGCATGGTATTGTAGTTGACTTGATGCGCGTTACCAGGTGGTGCGGGTGCATACGGAGTTGATATTTCTCATAATGTGCCATATGAGAAGACTACGTATGTTTAGAGTGAACCCTTTTATAGGGAGATAAACACAATCTGCGTATGTTATGAGCCCTTTTGAGGGGGATAATGAAACAAGTGAATGCCGCTAACAGACTGGTTTTTATTTCAAAAATTTACATAGACAATCATACAAAACTTTTATAGTTGATGGTACAATACCATAAATATACTTAGTTCAATATAGTGTTAATATTGCACAAGAGATGGCGTTACTAGTAACAAAATACAAATATGAAATACTTTTATTATTTTGATACATCATTACAACACCCCCACTTATCAAAATAAACAAATAAAATTATTTTAATACTATTCCCAACTTATGCAGAAACTTATAATGTTTAACAGGACATAAACCTTTAGTGAAAATATCAGCTGTCATTTCTTCTGTACATAAATATAGAATTTTTATATATATATTATTATACTAGCTGTTGCCCGCGACTTCGTCAGCGTGGACTTTAGTTTATGAGAATCGTTATTTTGATATTTTTAATAAAACCGGTCAAGTGCATATCAGGTCACGCGCAGTGAAGTGTTCCGTAGTTGTGAATTTCGACTTAGAATTAAAACTAAAGATTTCATCATCATCTCAGCCCTTCTTCCGTCCACTGCTGAGCATAGACATGTCTTCGTCGACACATCTCGGTCCTGTGCTGCTCACATCCAGGTGTAACCCGCGACTTTGATTATTTCGTCAACCCATCGCATGGGCTCCGTCAGGCCAGTTGCCCTGCCTAGTGCTACTTTAAGTTCATGACCGTTGCCAAATTACAGCTTATTGGTACTAATTATCTCTAAGTAAAACCACGGACAGAGAGACAGACAGAAATGGCGAAACTATAAGGGTTCCTTGTTTACTACGATCACACATTATCTCTAGTCACAGTCTAAGTCGATCGGAATTTTGACTATTAATATCGTTTTTTGCCAGATATTTCGACGGCCCTTCTGCCATCATGGTTCTGCCAGCATGGACTGTAAACTACATGTAAACTTACACTGTTACCGAATGTTACTGCTACGCCGTGGGTCTCTCTAATACGAAATACTTATGCAATACGTAGTGACTTTGCTAATATTTCATTCATCTTCCGTCTTTTGGCGTCAGTCTCTACATCACTAATCTGTTGTAGCTCTCTGCAGCGAACTGCTGCCACCGTCTATACGTATCACCCCCTCTCCTCCACCCTCCCGATGTGGCGGTGCAATGGTAAGCCTTGTCAAACATGTCTTTCGCTAAGCGGGAGATGAAAGTCGAGAAATAATGCCGACATTCGAAGGGATAAGCATTTCTACTTTAAGTCCCGACGGATGACGGCGTTCCTCAAGTAACCTTAAACATAGGTTTTCTTAAGATCGCCTTAATCATGAGCCGCGTCCGTAGCTGGAAGCGAGAGGAAAGTACTGGATAGACCTTCCCCCGGGCCATCTTCACTATCGTCACCATTCTATTGATGTGGACTTTCAAGCTGAGGCATCTGCCAAACTTTAGATACCTCCAGGTATTTGACGTGCCAGTGTCTCGGCACATTTTACCAGTAGAGATTCAAGGATGGTAGGAAGTTAGTGTTCTCTGAGATCAATGTCTGCTTAGTGTTCACTAAGAACCTCCGTTTGAAGAGTTTCTCGGGTAGGGCGTCCTATACGGCTGTTTAGAGGTTTGGAGATCTGAAAAATGACCATGATCTTTCGTTCCTCAGGGAAGGAGGTCACAATACTAAGTAGTCTTGGTATGGGTGTTCCACACATTTTTATTGCAGTGCCTAACCTAAATTTAACCTAACCTTTTTTCCCTAACCTTTCTTCTTACGTGAGGAAAAGGTGCCTTTCGGCCACAGGAAATCGGACGGTTCTGGCTCTCACTCACAAAAAAACTCATGGTGACATAACGGCGTTACCGCTTTTGCCAAGGCCGTGTGCTAAATCTTGCTCCAAAGACCTGGTATACGGCGACCGCTTACCAGCGGCTTCGGCTGAGCTCATTCGAGGTACTCTCTCAGTTATCGAGAGGAGTCTGAGTGGCCTGCGCGGTGGTACATCGGCCTTCAATTTTATCCGCTAGGGTAAAGACGCGTGTTGACACAAATGCTCCTTTCAACCTAGAGGACCGTATTTGTGGAGCGACGGAATCCCGTTCCCATCGCCCGACTGGCCCACGTCATGGAGGGAGCAGTTGCGCCTCTTTTGCGCGGGAAAAATCCCTTCGGACACCTTGCCAGTAACGGGAGACCGGTATGGTTATGTGGCGTTTACCACTAAAAACTCCGCGGTGTTACCTCTCAGCCACTATGGGCCAGCCCCGGCGCGGCGACCGCTATGGTGGTCCGTGACTCGCTCACTGCACCCTATGCTTTAGTCAGAGGACATCCCCTGAGCCTAACCTAATACTTCCTATTTTGATTCCGTTTTCCATTTTCGCGCCCACAATCATGCTAAAAATGGCCGTTTCATGGCGTTGGGTCTTGTGGCCCTAGGTTCTGTGTATTTTTAACAGCGCCATCTATCGGTGACCAAAAAAAAACTAATAAAAACACTCCGAAAACATCAAAATAGTAAATTTTAGGGTTCCGTATTCCGTACCCGAAGACTAAAATCGGGACCCTGTTACTAAGACTCCGCTGTCCGTCCTTCCGTCCGTCTGCCTGTCTGTCACCAGGCTGTTTCTCATGAACCGTGATAGCTAGACAGTTGAAATTTTCATAATGATGTAATTCTCTTGCCGATATAACAACTAAAAATAGAGTAAAATAAATATTTAATTGAGGCTCCCGTACAACAAACGTGATTTTTTATAGATAACGGGACGGAGCCCTTTGTGCGCGAGCCCGACCTTCACTTGGCCGGTAATTAACTTTATTATTTTATAAAAACCTTAATATTAAATTGACAAAAGTTTTAGCCAATGCTACTGTACAGTTTATTTCATAGCAAATTTTCGAACAAAAATCTTTGACGGGATTCTTTAAATTGATATAACTTTTTTATTTATCAACGGATTTTAATGAAACAACCACTACATTTTAAGTGAAACTTATTTAAATACATAAATGAAAATCGCAACCGAAGTTGTTCAGCCGTTTCTGAGATTAGCGTCTACAAACACAGTTTTTCGAACAAAAATGTTTGACGTGATTCTTTAAAATTGATTTAACTTTTTCATTTATGAACGGATTTAAATAAAACAAACACTAAATTTTAAGTGAAACTTATCACAATATTTCAATGAAAACCGCAAACGAATCGGTTCAGCCGTTTCTCAGATTAGCGTGCACAAACGCACAGACAAACAGACAAACCGACAAACAGACAAAAATTCTAAAAATCATTGTTTTGTGTTTATTGCGTTGGTAAAAGCCCCCAAAAATATTTTTACTCATTTATCTTCCATGTACAGACAGCGATCGGTTACGATTTTATTATATGTATTGATTGATATATATTATTATATATATAAAAATTCTATATTATATTATACTTAACAACATCTCTTACATAATGATATTTCACATCAATATGTTTCGATCTATTGTGACTTTGATTGCTTACTGACAATTTTAATGCACTTTGATTATCACAATAGACCTCAATCATATAAAAACTACCTATAATTCCATGAAGAAGGTTTCTAAGATACACTGCTTCCCGAGCAGCCTCAGACAGAGCAGTATATTCTGCCTCTGTACTGGAAAGGGATACTGTCTTTTGCTTCCTGCTTTGCCATGAATTAGCAGATCCAGACATCGTGAAGCAAAAGCCTGTATACGACTTCCTGTCTAAGATGTCACTAGCCCAGTCACTATCTACAAAACCATATATATATGGTATACGCAGAAGACTTATAGTGACCTGCGTGTCCAATATAATGACGCATTCAGAGTGCTAATGGGACTGCCACGGTATTGTAGTGCCTCTGGTATGTTTGCAGAGGCGAGGACAGATGGATTTGATGCCATCATCCGAAAAAGGTCTGCATCTATGCTTATGCGTCTCCGTGCCAGTCCCAATGGCATACTGAAGGTGCTGACTGATAGGTGGGACGGCCCATTTCTAAAACATTGGATGGGTCGACATGTCATGTTATCGACATCTCAGTAGTCAGTAGGTATAGGTACGTACACAGACTGTTTTATAAGGAAAAAACCCTGTAACTTGCTATCATCCTTACAAAATCTTAAACAATAAGTTTTTGTATATATCAAATATTTTAAAATGCGTTTGGCGTAATGCACATGTGTATGATTGTAACAACTATTAAATTAGCTCAGATAACTAACAGAATATGAAATGTCTGGCCTAGTTAGTACTGCCAAATACATCAAAGATCCAATTAACTTTTGATATGGAATATCAGATACACATTCATCAGCCTTCTCAATATTTAATTTACATTCAATTGGGGTTTTATACGATTTACAATCTGACATATTGAATCTAGAAGCTAAATGCTCAATATACTGCTGTTGATCTACAGTTATTACATTTTTATATTTATCTACATTTATTCTCATGCCTAAATATTGTCTTACTGGTCCCAAATCTTTCAATTTAAAATATTGTCTTACTGGTCCCAAATCTTTCAATTTAAATTCTGCACCCAAAGCACGTTTTAAATTATCAGTTTCAACAGAATTATTAGAAAACATTAAAAAATCGACAACATATAGGGCCACAATAATTTTAATTTCACCCTTTGCTTTTGTGAACAAACAAGGCTCATACTGACTATTTATAAAATACAAGTAACAAAGTAAATCTTTAACTCTGTCATACCACGCAAGAGAAGATTGTTTTAATCCATAGATTGCTCTTTTTAATTTCAACACCTTTCCCCCACTTTTGTTCACAAAACCTTCAGGTAATGACATGTAAATAGTTTCTTTCGAAAAACCGTTTAAAACAGCTGTAGTTACATCACTTACATCTAAATGATCAATACTCATATTCAACTTAACACTGAGAGCAAATAATAGTCTTAGTGTAGAATGTCTAACTACCGGAGGGAAAGTGTCCGTATAGTCCGTGCCAGGTTTCTGCGAAAAACCTTTAGCCACAAGTCTAGCCCGGAATCGCACATTATTGTCCACATCAAATTTAAATATTATGGTGCGCTCAGTTGGGTTGGGATGATTCTCTTCCTAAATCATTATTTGAAGAATGGTCAACGTTCTCCTCACAAATACCATTGTTATCAAAATTGAAACATGATCGGCATGTCTTTATCAAAAACCATACGGTATTTCAATTGATAGGTTTTTGCGATGCTTCCACGGCTGGATACGCCGCCGCTATGTATATTCGTAGTCAAGATGCACAGGGTAACATACATGTTAGTTTACTGTTATCTAAAAGTAAAGTTGCATCTTTAAAGGTACTTTCGATTCCACGTCTTGAGTTGATGTCTGCTCATTTACTGTCGAAGATTCTACGTAACGTGGTTTCAATTCTGGCCAGGGACATTCACATCAGTGAGATAATAGCGTTCACCGACAGCTCAGTGACATTGACGTGGATAAACACACCGGCGTTCAAACTGAAAACATTCGGCGCGAATCGCATTCCACTAATATTTTAGTCGATTATTATCATAAATGTTATTTACATACTGGGCCTAGGTCCCTTCAAAATATTCTGGCTCAAAAATATTGGATCATAGCCGCTAGATGCATTATACAGTCTCGTCTTTCAAAGTGCATTAGGTGCTTTAGAATAGACCTACTATTAGTCAACCTAAAATGGGTTCTCTTCCAAAATGTCGTTTACAAGATATTTACCCATATCATACCGTAGGTGTCGATATAGGTGGCCCTTTCTACTGCAAAAAGACAAATCGACGCAATGCCAAAATAACTAAGGCCTATTTGTGTCTATTTGTTTGTTACTCAACCCGTGCAGTGCACCTTGAGATACTCTCGGATTTAACTACGGAATGTTTTTTAGCTTCATTCGATCGTTTTACAGCGCGTCGCGGTCTTCCACACACAATGTATTCCGATAACGGCAAGAATTTGTGGCTGCTGGTAAACATCTAAATGAGGTTCATAAATTCTATAATACAAATCAACTTCAATTAACTGATAAATTTAGCATTAGGAAGGTTATTTGGAAGTATAATCCTCCAACTGGTAGTCATTTTGGTGGTATTTTCGAAGCTGGAATCAAATCTACCAAACACCATTTAAAACGTGTCATGGGTACACGCGCTTTGTCATTCGAAGAGTTATATACTTTGTTTTCTAACAAAGAAGCTATTCTTAACTCCCACCCTTTGTGCAGCTTATCTAATGATCCGAATGAATTCAACGTCCTAACCCCAGGACATTTTTTGGTTGGTCGTCCGTTGGTGTCAGCTCCTAGTTACGATCTTTCAGACATACTTGTCAATCGTTTAACGCGCTGGCAATGTATTCAACAGGCTACGTTGCATTTCTGGCGTCGCTGGAAATCAGAATACTTGCATACTCTGCAACAACGTCAGAAATGGCTAGTTGACACGTCTGATTTATCAGTTGATGATTTGGTTTTGATTCATAGTGACAATGCTCCATGTCAACAATGGAGTCTAGGACGTGTTGAACAAATTCATCCCGGACTGGATGGAAAGGTTCGCGTTGTTACGGTCCGAACGCAATATTCGCGGCTACAGCGACCTGTCACTAAGCTGAGTCCGCTTCCAAAAGAATAAATTAAAAATATTATTTACAATCCTTTAACGTTATCTCTTAGTTATGTAATTGTTTCCATTTAGTTATACAGTCCATTTAATTTATACAGTTTTCTTTGTACTCAATATTATATTAGTTACCAATGTTTGAAAGGCATACTCTCATACTTTTGCACCACATACTTAGTTATTTGTGTGTTGATCTATTATGAAATCATTGTTGGTTTCGGTGGGGGGAAATGTTAGGGAACTAACTGATTATCTATGCCACCAAAAAAAAAAAGAAACGTCAAGATGACACTTG
Organism: Acrobasis consociella; assembly: GCA_963555685.1. Classification (NCBI taxonomy): domain Eukaryota; kingdom Metazoa; phylum Arthropoda; class Insecta; order Lepidoptera; family Pyralidae; genus Acrobasis; species Acrobasis consociella. The sequence continues at coordinate 11,514,324 of OY743125.1, read as the reverse complement.
TCAAAAAAAGAACTTCAATTTCCGGCCTTCGGAGCCGGGACGAGTTTTTGTGAGCTGTGTTGTAATTTGTAATATCCACATATTTCTAAAAGAATACTCTAAAGAAAAGAACAGAACAGAACTAAGAAGAGAAGCAAAGCAGATTGGGGGCCCCCAGCGGATGATACTGCGACAAGGCATATGTTACATACATACACAGGTTAGTGGTGGCCCGCGTTTTTCTCTTTGGGGATAAAGTTTATTAAAATACGTATATATATATATATATCAACAATAACTTTGTTTACGCAACAAATAGGAACAATTTAATAAAGTCAGAATTAGCCGAGCGGATGATATACTTTGTAGGCACATAATGTATACACGAGGACGTGCGTCTCGCAGGATGGCCGTGTCTTGATGAGCCATCTTTATCTTTGCTTTATCTCAGTACATGGATATGCAGTTTACAAATACGCAAACAATCAAGTATTGTTTAAACAAAATCCTGGAGCGGCACGCACTATTACAGTTTAGATGTAAATAGGTCGTGAAGGAGCATGGCATGCGTCACGTGCGTATACGCTCCAGGAGATTGTCCTCCGTTTTTGAAACAAGCGGTCCAATAGAATATCATAAAATAAGATATTAATCAATAATAAAAATAATGAAAGTAAATCCAACAATAATGATTAAGTATCATTATGGACAGTGCAATAAATGAGTTATCTTATCCGGAACTACCTATATAAAAATAATAATTGACATTCGTGAATATTATGTAGTAATTATCTAAAAACCATAGTGATTAATTATGAAGACCATCCTGTTCCGACACATATATTAAAACAGTAAAAACTGTCTGTACATCAAATATATTTCCAAAAATATTGGGGGCGATAAAGATATAGTAATGGAGTAAGAATTAAAAAAAAATGTTTGTGTGTTTGTCTGTTTGTACACCGCTAATCTCCGGAAATACGAATGAACTTTTTTTGTTATATAGCTGTTAATCCTGGGCAATATATAGTAAGATAAAAAGATAAAAAGTAATTTATTTTCGCCAACAATCTACACAACATATAACTTATTACAATATAAACAATAAATACAGGTTTTTTATAGTGCAGATCGGAGGAGACTGGATCCTGATGAAGGCAGGGCCTGTATCACAGTACTCCAGTGCTCCCCGCCTCTGGACAATTACATTTCACTGGGAATGTTTTCCCGTTTGCGTAATAATGCATGCTTAAGTACTATTATATTTAAGAATTATACTATGCCTTATATTCTTAAATTTAAATAAACTGAACTGAGTATAAATAATTTTAGAAAATGGTACACCTGATGCTGAACTAGAACTAGAACGGGTCTAGCTAAACTATAAGAGATATGAAAGTGGCGCCTTAGTAAAAGTTATTCAGCCTGATGAGCATTTCCCAGAGACATAAAGTCCACGCGAACGAAGTCGCGGGCTAGTAAATAATAATGGCTATTTTTTTTATATCTTTCATACCTTGGGGCTTGGGCGAAAAATTTGGTTACACGTGCGCATTTTGTACGTGTCACCAAATTTTTCGCCCAAGCCCCTGTCTGCCTGTCTATACTTTTTAGATGGTATGGTTTTTCAGTCATATATCTTCTAAACAATATGATTTTGATAGGTATGTGGCGAGTCAATGGTCAAGTCGCTAAGCCGTTGCAACGAGGCATAGGAACGCGAAATCACGCCACCTCGACGTCATCGATCATACGATGTTATGACTCATCACTGCCTACGCGCCTACGAGCTGCGCACACACACTACGAAGCTACGCAAGCGCCGCCTCCTGCGATAAGCGGCCAATGATCTCGCCGCGGAGCTACGACGTGCAACATGGCCGACGCTGCTTCCTTTGTTTCCGCAAGACGGCCATCTTTAATCAACCCCCACCTGCGCGCGCGCATGGTCAAGCGCGAACCTTTATTATTGTTAATTACTGCGTACTATAAAAGGTAATTTTCATGTACAAACTAGACACTCCGCAAATATATTTCTAGTCGTGATACCATCTATTATTTTTACTTCCTTGTATCGATCTATTAAGTTTAGTAAGTGATAGGGCTGCTAGGTATAGTTAGGTACACGCACCTTTTATTAGGACACCTAAGCCTTCAGCGCACCTACCACTTCACTGGTGACCCCGAGAGAATAAGAATGGTAGATACGGACAAGGACAAGGACGCGACGCCGGTGCTCGGGTTTATACCTACTTCAATGGAGTCATGCAGAGTAGCAGTGAGAAGTCCCGCATTCAATTCTGCCGATCCCGAACTATGGTTTGCACAGTTGGAAGGTCAGTTTACACTTTCTAATATTACTACTGACAGTACGAAGTACTACTACGTGCTATCCCAGTTGGAGCCGCAGCATACTGCCGAAATTCGGGACATCATTGTTTCTCCACCAGCTACTGGAAGGTACGAGAAATTAAAAGCAGAGCTCATTAGAAGACTTTCCGCATCACAGGAGCGCAAGACTAAGCAGTTGCTGATGCATGCTGAACTGGGCGATCGGAAACCATCCCAATTCCTGCGACACCTCCAGTACCTAGCTGGCGCTAATGTACCTGCAGACTTCATACGCACGATTTGGACGAGTAGACTCCCTACCAACCTGCAAACCATAGTGGCATCCCAAGGGAGCATGGGGCTGGAAGAGGTAGCACAACTAGCCGACCAAATAAACGACATCGTTCCAGTGAACAGTCAAGTAACTTGCGCCAGTACTAGCTTACACTTAGCTACTGGCACATCTACTAGCACGACGACTAGTTCGCCTATTGAAGTTCTGTCGCGACAAATGGAGTTGCTTACCCAGAGACTAGAAGCAATGGAGGTACGGGGTAGGTCAGCAGGAAGATCCAGAAGCAGAGGCCCCCGAAGATACAGTCGTTCTCGGTCGCACCAACGACCCGATGACCATCCCCATTGCTGGTACCATTATCGTTTTAAGGAACGAGCGAGGAAATGCACGCAGCCATGCAGCTTCCAGAAGTCGGGAAACCATCAGGGCAGCCACTAGTGGCGGAAAACGACTGCCCAGGTCAGCAAAGCCGCCTATTTGTCACGGATCGCAAGACCAAGATTCAATACCTCATCGACACGGGTTCAGACTTGTGTGTATTTCCTAGGTCTGCTATTCGAGGGCAACTTACTAAGTCCAAGTACGAGTTGTTCGCAGCGAATGGAACAGTTATATCTACATATGGACACTTGGGACTCTCTCTGGACTTGGGGCTTCGTCGTGCATTTTCCTGGCGTTTTGTCATAGCAGATGTGTCCAGGCCTATCATCGGTGTCGACTTTTTAGGATACTACAACCTGCTAGTCGACGTCCGCAACCAACGCCTTGTTGATGGTGTCACCTCACTCACCATTTACCTACCTTGCCAGGATTCTTCAAATACCATCTCATCCGTACGTACCATCACTGTTGAGGATTCTATGTACCATCGTCTTCTACGAGAGTACAGCACAATCACACGACCTGCTGGTAAGCCTACAGCTCCTCGACACTCGACGGTACACCACATCCGCACAACTCCTGGCCCTCCAGTTTCCAGCCGTCCGCGCAGATTGGACCCAGAACGGTTGAGTATCGCAAAGAAGGAGTTCGAAGAGATGTTGCAGAATGGTACTGCACGACCTTCCGAGAGTCCGTGGTCATCACCGCTTCACCTGGCCCGCAAGAAGAATGACGGTTGGCGTCCTTGCGGCGATTATAGGGCATTAAACGCACGTACAATACCGGACAGGTACCCAGTCAAGCACATTCAAGACTTCGCACAGCAACTAACTGGAACAACGACGTATTCTACCATCGATTTAGTGAAGGCTTACAACCAAATTCCAGTCTATGAGCCGGATATACAGAAGACAGCGATTACAACGCCTTTTGGATTATGGAATTTCCGTTTATGACGTTCGGCCTGCGCAACGCCGCGCAAACATTCCAGCGCTTTATGGATGAGGTTCTGAGAGGCCTAGACTTATGCTACGGGTACATAGATGACATCTTAGTGTTCAGCAACGGCGCTACCCAGCATCAGCAGCACCTCAAGCAACTTTTTGAGAGACTGGCAGAATACGGCGTGCTAATAAACACTAGCAAATGTGTCTTTAGACAACCTGAGGTAAGCTTTCTGGGCTATAAAGTATCAGGTGCAGGCATCCAACCACTCAGCTCCAAAGTGCAAGCTGTCCAGGACTATCCAGTACCCAAAACATTCAAGGAGTTGCGCAGATTCCTAGGTATGATAAACTTCTATCGTCGTTTCATACCCAACGCAGCGGAAACCCAAGCTCCCCTAAACAGCATTCTATCTGGTCCCAAGGTCAAAGGCTCACACCCTGTTCACATGACGTCAGAACTACTGCAAGCCTTCAACCAATGCAAGCAGAAGTTGGCAGAAGCAGCATTGTTGGCACATCCAAACGCACATGCAGAAGTAGCCATACAGACTGATGCATCAGATAACGCCATTGGAGCAGTCCTTCAGCAGCGTGATGGTAAAGACTGGCAGCCACTAGGATTCTTTTCTAGGAAGTTAAGCCCATCCCAGAAGAAATATAGCCCGTATGACAGAGAGCTGTTGGCGATCTACGAGGCAATACGCTACTTCAGGCACATGGTAGAAGCAAAGCAATTCTCCGTTATGACAGACCACAAACCGCTGACGTATGCGTTTGCCAAACAACGTGAAAACTGCTCGCCGCGTCAATTCCGTTACCTCGACTATATAAGTCAGTTCACAATCGACATTAAGTATATAGCAGGGAAGGACAACGTAGTCGCCGATTCATTGTCACGCATTAACGAAATTAAATTGCCCCTAGATTACCAGTCCCTTGCCAGAGACCAAGAAGCCGATGAAGAGCTGCAGACCTTGCTGAAGAGAGGGTCAAGTCTCAAACTCGAGAAGCGCCGGATGGCAGGCACAGATTGCGAGGTATACTGCGACGTGTCGGTAAGTCCTCGACCTTTCATTACCCGACCGTTTCGCAGGCAGATTTTTGACACGCTACACAACCTCAGCCACCCTGGTGTAAAAGCTACAGTTCGACTGATACGTCTGGCCTGGTATTCGCAAGGACTGTCGACAATGGGCAAAGCAATGCCAAGCATGTCAGCGCAGCAAAGTGACGAGACACACAACAGCACCCTTCGCAGCATTCCAGACGCCTTCAGGTCGCTTTCAACACATTCACTGTGATATAATTGGTCCCTTACCTTTATCTTCAGGCAACATGAGGAGGCTGACACCACAACCCACGTCATGGCACACCAGCAGCAAGCACACTTTCTACGTGCCTAAAGACCTTGACACAGCTACCCATGTCTTTCTTCGCCAAGGACCTATAAAAAGACCGCTACAACCACCATACCAGGGTCCATACAAGGTTTTGCAGCGCAGCGGGAAGACTTTTGACATAGATGTCAATGGAAAAACCCAGAGGGTGACAATTGACCGTTTAAAACCAGCGTACATGGCCAAAGAGGACATCCCCAGCAGTCCAGAACTTCCAGCACAACATCCAGCGGCCGAGCATCAGAGTCCCGTTAGAAGGACGAGAAGCGGGCGCACAGTTCGTTTTCCGGACTACTATCGCCCGTAGTAACGGGCTCGGCGGGGGAGTGATGTGGCGAGTCAATGGTCAAGTCGCTAAGCCGTTGCAACGAGGCATAGGAACGCGAAATCACGCCACCTCGACGTCATCGATCATACGATGTTATGACTCATCACTGCCTACGCGCCTACGAGCTGCGCACACACACTACGAAGCTACGCAAGCGCCGCCTCCTGCGATAAGCGGCCAATGATCTCGCCGCGGAGCTACGACGTGCAACATGGCCGACGCTGCTTCCTTTGTTTCCGCAAGACGGCCATCTTTAATCAACCCCCACCTGCGCGCGCGCATGGTTAAGCGCGAACCTTTATTATTGTTAATTACTGCGTACTTTAAAAGGCAATTTTCATGTACAAACTAGACACTCCGCAAATATATTTCTAGTCGTGATACCATCTATTATTTTTATTTCCTTGTATCGATCTATTAAGTTTAGTAAGTGATAGGGCTGCTAGGTATAGTTAGGTACACGCACCTTTTATTAGGACACCTAAGCCTTCAGCGCACCTACCACTTCAGGTATATGTTTTGAATGATATCTCTTTTCAACAATACAGTTTTTGAATGATATGCTTTTTGGCCTGTATACCGCACAAGTTGTATAACTGGTGATGTTTAGTGTACATAAACGTTATAAAAATGATTTTATACTTTTTAAAATAAAAAAATCAATACATCAATCATCAATACATATAATAAAACAGTAGGAACCGCGTGTCTGTACATTTGATTAAAATTACAAAAAATGGATGTGGGCGATAATAAAAGAGTAACAGAACACAAAAAAGATTTTTTGCATTTTTTGTCTGTCTGTCTGTCGGTCTGTCTATCTGTCTGTCTGTCTGTATGTATGTACTCGCTAATCTTCAAAACTACTGAACAGATTTTTACGCGGTTTTCACTAAAAGATTAAGCTCATCCCTGAGCAACATATAGGCTATTGTTTTATCGAAATCTGTTGTCAGATAAAAAAGTTATCATCATTTAAATTTTAAAGATAATTTTTATATGGGCGATTGGTTGTCTGTAAGTACACGCCAATCTCAGGAAATACTGGACGGATTCAAATGAAACTTTTTTTGTTATGTAGCTGTTAAGCCTAGGCAACATATAGCAACATATATGAACATTTTTTGTTGAGATATAAAAATCGAAGATCTAGGACACCTGATGCAAAAACTTAACGACAAGAAATATAAAAATAACGCCTTAGCAAAAGTTGTTTAGCTCGCTGAGTATTTTTTGTTGAGTTATAAAAATCAAAGATCTGGAACACTGATTCAGAACCATAATGGTCCAGCTAAACTATAAGAAACATAAAATGACGTCTCAGCAAAAGTAGTTCAGCCTGATGAACATTTTTTGTTGAGATATAAAAATCGAAGACCTGGATCACCTGATGCAGAACCATAATGGTCCAACTAAACTATAAGAAATATAAAATGACGCCTTAGCAAAAGTAGTTCAGCCTGATGAACATTTTTTGTTGAGATATAAAAATCGAATATCTGGAACACCTGATGCAAAAACTTAATGGTTCAGCTTAAATACAAGAAATATAAAAATGACGCCTTAGCAAAAGTTGTTTAGCCTGGTGAGCATTTTTTGTTGAATTATAAAAATCGAAGACCTGGAACGCCTTATGCAAAACCATAATAGTTCAGCTAAACTAAAAGAAATATAAAATGACGCCTTAGCCAGAGTAGTTCAGCCTGATGAGTATTTTTTGTTGAGATTTAAAAATCTAAGATTTGGAACACATGATGTAGGACCATAATGGTCCAGCTAAATTATAAGAAATATAAAAAGGACGCCTTAGCAAAAGTTGTTTATTCTGATGAGCATTTTTTGTTGAGGTATGAAAATCGAAGTCTAGAACACTTGATTCAGAAACATAATGGTCTCTACATATAATAAAACAGTTAAAAAAATGTATATGTACATTGAAAATATTTAAAAAAAATTGGGGCGATAGAACTTGTAATATAGTAACAAATAAAATAAAAAATGTATCTGTTTGTCTGTTTGTACACGTTTATCTCCGAAAATATTGGACAGATTCGAATGAAACTTTTTTATCGACATATAGGCATAAATTGATTTTGGAAAATGGAACACATGATGCAAAACCATAATGGTCCAGCTAAACTATAATAAGAAATATAAAAATTACGTCTTAGCAAAAGTTGTTCAGCCAACAGAGGTATAAAAAACGAAGATCTGGAACACCTGATGCAAAACATAATGGTCCAGCTAAACTGTTAGAAATATACATTAATGACGCATTAGCAAAAGTTTTTCAGCCTGATGAGCATATTTATTTGCCGAAATCATAAACCTTACGCAAACGAAGTCGCGGGCATCAGCTGGTAATGAATATTATGGCTATTAAAAATATATACCATAATGATTATGTCAAATTAACATTATATCTTATGAACGTTATTAAAATGTAATTATATCAAGCAATACGCACCCCTCTTTATTACTAGTATTATAGATTTGGAACTGAACTCTGGAATTACATAGGTATTGGATTAATTACTATGCAAAGATATTACACTACTTGGTACAGAATATTGTTAATTTAAACACAGAAGTATATTAGGTTTCAATAAGGTGACTGGGGCCATCTATCGGTAATCACTAAACCAAATCGTACATTTGAGAGGCGGCCTGCAATAACCTCCTTATTATAATATGTTGGATTCTAAATATTACTTTAATAAATATATCCCTTAATTAATTCAAAAACTAAAAATTATGTCTACAATTTAAATCAGTCTTGATTAGGTGGGATGTACTTCCTACTGTTATCTATACATATAATAAAACAGTAAAAAAAGTATGTCTGTACATTTAATATATTTCCAAAAAATATATTGGGGGCGATGGAGACATAGTAATAGAGTAAGAATTTAAAAAAAATGTCTGTCTGTTTGTCTGTTTGTCTGTTTGTCTGTTTGTCTGTTTGTCTGTTTGTCTGTTTGTCTGTTTGTCTGTTTGTCTGTTTGTCTGTTTGTCTGTTTGTCTGTTTGTCTGTTTGTCTGTATGTCTGTTTGTCTGTATGTCTGTTTGTCTGTTTGTACACGCTAATCTCCGGAAATACTGGGCGAATTCGAATGAAACTTTTTTTGTTATATAGCTATTAAGCCTGGGCAACATATAGGGTATAAATGATTTTGGAAAATGGAACGCCTGATGCAGAACCATAATGGTCGAGCTAAACTATAAGAGATATAAAAATATCGCCTTAGCAAAAGTTGTTCAGCCTGATGAGCATTTTCCAGAGACATGAAGTCCACGCGAACGAAGTCGCGGGCTTCGGCTAGTACATAATAATGGAAATACGATATATTCGTTCCCACTTTGAAAACTTTCCATCATATTATCGATTTCATAATAAGCGGTATAAAGTTAAATGGTAGGTAGTCTATGACAAGAGTAATATGTAAAATTGATTTCTATTTCCTTCAACTTAAGTATAGTTTAATAACCTATTTAGAAGGGCTGATGGGGAATTCGAACTCTTGACTTGGTTTCTCATTATTTGTTTTAATAAAATAAAATAACAAAAACAACCGAAAATAAAAACCCTATACCCTCAGTAACTGGTCTATTTTAACCTTAGAAGAAAAAAAAATTCCTCCTGGACAAACAAAATAAACAAAATTATATTTGAAAAAGAAATAAAATAAAAAGAAAAAAAAACTACAAAAAATTATATATAAAAAAATACCGGCCTTTATCCTCCTTCTTGTTGCAGGGCCAGTAGTTCTGCATGCGTACGACGCCACTTTTGTTTCCCCGGTTCCTCCTTTTGCCACGCCTTTTGCGCTGTTTTTTTTATGTGGCGGAACGGCTGCTGCAGCATGTTGTACCGGGGTCTGCGGTGGTGTGTCCGGCAATGGTGGCTGGCTGGCTGTGGGTGATTCGACTGTCCTCTGTACAGGACAGCCGAGCTGTGGCTGTGGTGGTTGGTTGGCGATTGGTCGCCGGGGCGGTTGGGTTGACGGCTCGTGCCGCGGGAGGCATACGGTTCCCTGTGTTATTGTGGGTATGGTTCGTTGCCTCGTTATTATCGGTGGGGGCCCTTCTACCCTTGTTCCTATCGTTGGTGGTCTAGGTCGTGTTAGGCTACGATTTCCATGACTTTTCTTCCATCAGTAGGCTCATAGTGGGTCTTGTTACCAACGTAAGTAATATGGTGCTTGGATAACCCCACAATGTGGTCCACTCCATACCTGCACTCTGAATGGTGCTTCCCATTCCGCGTCCTCTTATTAGTGACATCGACGCGAACTTAGAGTGTAGGTAGTTTTAGTTTACTTTGGTTTAACTTACCCTCTTATTGAAATAGCGCTGCGTCCTGGCCGGAGTTATGTTCACTGTTCTTGTTTTGCGTACATTTTCATGTCCTTTGCATGAGTTACGTATTTTTTTAGGTTGTTTGGGTTTTGTTATACAAATATGACCGCTGATTTTTCTTGTACTACTTTGAACGGTCCTGCGTACTTAGGGGTTAATTTGGCGGGGAATTCTTTTCTGAGTACTAACTCGTTTATTTCTGGTTTCCAATGACGTCTTTGGTTGTCATAGTGGTTATTTGTGCCTTGGATGCGGATTCTTGGTGCGTGCGGACTAGTTCATATATTTCTTTTATCTTATTTTGTCCCGCGAAAGCAGGTGTTGGAAAATCGTTGCCGTCGTTAGGTCATACTATTATTAATTCTGTGGTTAGGTTTTCTTAGTTCTCGGCCAAACTTGAGGAATGCGGGTGTGTACCTCGTCGATTCTTGTCGTGACGTATTGAGCGCGAAGTTCAATTCTGGCAGATATTCGTCTCATTTTTTCTAGGATTCTGTTTATTCTTTCGGTAGGGTGCCTTGTGGTGAGTACGGTGCTGTCAACTTATGTTTAATCGCATACTTTTGTAATGTGTTGGTGAACTCCTTGCTGGTAAAATGTCTCCCGCTATTGCTTAACAATGTTTGCCCATAACGTGTGATTATGCATTCTCTAAGTGTTTTTATTATTGTTTTTGATGTTGCGTTTCGTATTCCATTTATTTCCGTCCATTTGGTGAATTTGTCGTGGTAGACTATTATCCAGTTGAAGCCCTGTGTTCACCTTGGTAATGGACCTATTAGATCGACCGATACTACTTCCCATGGTTCTTTTGGGTTGTTTATGTACATTACACCAGACTTCTTTTCTTGTGACGGTTTTTGTTTCTGGCAAATTTCGCAACGGTTTGCATATTTGGCTGTTTCCCGGAACATTCCTGGCCAATAATATCGTTGTGCGATTCTGCTCACTGTTTTTGATATTCCTAAATGTCCTGCTGTTGGTGAACCGTGGTTCTCCGCCAGTATTCTTTCGATATTGTGTTTAGGTATGCATAACTTCCATTCTGATTCACTCGTAAGTGTTACTCCATATGCTGGGTTACTTATTTTTTTATATAGCTTGCCGTCCTGTATTTTGAATTGCTGTTTGGGTTCTGGGTTACCTGTTCTTCCTTTGTTGTGTACCAATCTTTTTTGTTTGCTTTTATTGTATTTACGGGGTTCCTTGATAATTCGTCGGCGATTACGTTTTGTTTCCCACTTCAATACATTATTTCAAAGTCGTACTGTTGTAGTTCTAGTGCCCACCTGGCTAATCTTCCTGTAGTTTCTTATTCTATTAATTGTGTTTAGCCATTTTAACGCCTGGTGGTCTGTGATCACTTTGAAATGGTACCTTTCGAGGAATGCTTTCATCTTCTTTATGCCCCATACAACTGCCAAACATTATTTTTATGATGTTGTGTAATATTTCTCTGCTGGTCTGTCTGTCGGTCTGTATGTCTGTCTGTCTGTCTGTCTGTATGTACTCGCTAATCTTTAAAACGACTGAACAGATTTTTACGCGGTTTTCACTAAAAGATTAGGCTCATCCCTGAGCAACATATAGGCTTTGTTTTATCGAAATCTGTTGTCAGATAAAAAAGTCATTATCATTTAAATTTTAAATATAATTTTTCTATGGGCGATTGTTTGTCTGTAAGTACACGCTAATCTCAGAAAATACTGGATGGATTCAAATGAAACATTTTTTGTTATGTAGCTGTTAAGCCTGAGCAACATATAGGCTATAATTGATTTTGGAAAATGGAACACCTGATGCAGAGCCTTAATGGTCCAGTTAAACTATAAGAAATATATAAATGACGCCTTAGCAAAAGTAGTTCAGCCTGATGAACATTTTTTGTTGAGATATAAAAATCGAAGATCTAGAAAACCTGATGCAAAAACTTAATGGTCCAGCTTAACGAAAAGAAATATAAAAATAACGCCTTAGTGAAAGTTGTTTAGCTCGCTGAGTATTTTTTGTTGAGTTATAAAAATTAAAGATCTGAAACACTGATGCAGAACCATAATGGTCCAGCTAAACTATAAGAAATATAAAATGACGCCTTAGCCAAAGTAGTTCAGCCTGATGAGCATTTTTTGTTGAGATTTAAAAATCGAAGATCTGACCCACGTGATGTAGGACCATAATGGTCCAGCTAAATTATAAGAAATATAAAAAGGACGCCTTAGCAAAAGTAGTTCAGCCTGATGATTTTTTTTTGTTGAGATATAAAAATCGAAGATCTGGAACACCTGATGCAAAAACTTAATGGTTCAGTTTAACTTGAAGATATATAAAAATGACGCCTTAGCAAAAGTAGTTCAGCCTGATGAACATTTTTTGTTGAGATATAAAAATCGAAGACCTGGATCACCTGATGCAGAACCATAATGGTCCAGCTAAACTATAAGAAATATAAAATGACGCCTTAGCAAAAGTAGTTCAGCCTGATGAACATTTTTTGTTGAGATATAAAAATCGAAGATCTGGAACACCTGATGCAAAAACTTAATGGTTCAGCTTAAATACAAGAAATATAAAAATGACGCCTTAGCAAAAGTTGTTTAGCCTGGTGAGCATTTTTTGTTGAATTATAAAAATCGAAGACCTGGAATGCCTGATGCAGAACCATAATAGTCTAGCTAAACTAAAAGAAATATAAAATGACGCCTTAGCCAAAGTAGTTCAGCCTGATGAGTATTTTTTGTTGAGATATAAAAATCAAAGATTTGGAACACATGATGTAGGACCGTAATGGTCCAGCTAAATTATAAAAAATATAAAAAGGACGCCTTAGCAAAAGTTGTTTAGTCTGATGAGCATTTTTTGTTGAGATGTGAAAATCGAAGTCTGGAACACTTGATTCAGAAACATAATGGTCCAGCTAAATTATAAGAAATATAAAAAGGACGCCTTAGCAAAAGTTGTTTAGTCTGATGAGCATTTTTTGTTGAGATGTGAAAATCGAAGTCTGGAACACTTGATTCAGAAACATAATGGTCTCTACATATAATAAAACAGTAAAAAAATGTATATGTACATTTAATATATTTAAAAAAAATTGGGGCGATAGAGACTGTAATATAGTAACAAATAAAATAAAAAATGTATCTGTTTGTCTGTTTGTACACGTTAATCTCCGAAAATATTGGACAGATTCGAATGAAACTTTTTTATCAACATATAGACATATAATTGATTTTGGAAAATGAAACACATGATGCAAAACCATAATGGTCCAGCTAAACTATAATAAGAAATATAAAAATGACGTCTTAGCAAAAGTTGTTCAGCCAACAGAGGTATAAAAATAGAAGATCTGGAACACCTGATGCAAAACATTATGGTCCAGCTAAACTGTTAGAAATATACATTAATGACGCATCATCAAAAGTTTTTTAGCCTGATGAGCATATTTATATGCCGAAATCATAAAGTCCACGGGAACGAAGTCGCGGGTATCAGCTAGTTATTTCTATTATCCTTGTGAATGCCTTTTGTTGGTCTTCTCCACTTCTGATCCTTTTTCAATAATTTTATTAATGGAGACATTGCCTCTGCATATACTGGTATAAATTTCCTTTACCATGATGTCATCCCTTTGATTCTTCGTACTTTTTTCACATTTGTTGGTAGTTTCAGTTGTTCTATTGCTTGTATCTTTTCTTTGTCCATCTTAATTCCTTCTTTGGTTACTACGTGTCCTAAGTATTGTATTTTTGGTTTGCGGAACTCGCATTTCTTTTTATTGATTTGTAGTCCTGCTCTTCTTATCCGGTTGAATATTTCTTTTAGATGTTCCAGGTGTTTTTTAAAAGATGTGCTACAGACGGTGACGTCATCTAGATTTACGTATGCGTTTGGTTCTAGTTCTGGACCTATCACCTTGTAAAGTAGTCGTTGGAAAGTAGCTCCACTAGAATTTAATGCGAAGGGCATGGCAATGGCAAGGGCACCTTGAAATGGAATAGTCCTTTACCTGGAACTGTAAATGCGGTGACCTGTTTACTTTCATCATCTAAAACAACATTCCAATATCCATTTTTTAAATTGAATTTTGAGAAGTATTATGCTTTCCGTAGTTTTTCCAAAGTGTGATCGATTTAAGGTATAGGGTACGCATCCTTTTCTGAGATTTCGTTGATCTTTTTAAATCAATACACATAATAAAACAGTAGGAACCGCGTGTCTGTACATTTGATAAAAATTACAAAAAATGGATGTGGGCGATAAGAAAAGAGTAACAGAACACAAAAAAGATTTTTTGGATTTTTTTGTCTGTCTGTCTGTCTGTCTGTATGTACTCGCTAATCTTCAAAACTACTGAACAGATTTTTACGAGGTTTTCACTAAAAGATTAAGCTCATCCCTGAGCAACATATAGGCTTTGTTTCATTGAAATCTGTTGTCAGATAAAAAAGTTATCATCATTTAAAGTTTAAAGATAATTTTTCTATGGGCGATTCTTTGTCTGTTAGTACACGCCAATTTTAGGAAATACTGGACGGATTCGAATGAAACTTTTTGTGTTATGTAGCTGTTAAGCATGGGCAACATATAGGCTATAATTGATTTTGGAAAATGGAACACCTGATGCAAAGCCTTAATGGTCTAGTTAAACGACAAGAAATATAAAAATGACGCCTTAGCAAAAGTTGTTTAGCCTGCTGAGCAGTTTTTGTTGAATTATAAAAATCGAAGACCTGGATCACCTGATGCAGAACCATAATAGTCCAGCTAAACTTTAAGAAATATAAAATGACGCCTTAGGCAAAGTAGTTCAGCCTGATGAGCATTTTTTGTTGAGGTATATAAATCGAAGTCTGGAACACTTGATTCAGAACGATAATGGTCTCTACGTATAATAAAACAGTAAAAAAATGTATCTGTACATTGAATATATTTTTAAAAAATGGGGCGATGGAGACTGTAATATAGTAAAAAATAAAATAAAAAATCTGTCTGTTTGCACACGCTAATCTCCAGAAATATTGGACGGATTTGAATAAAACTTTTTTATCAACATATAGGCTATAATTGATTTTGAAAAATGGAGCATATGATACAGAACCATAATGGTCCAGCTAAACTATAATAAGAAATATAAAAATGACGTCTTAGCAAAAGTTATTTAGCCTGATGAACTTTTATTGTTGAGGTATAAAACTCGAAGATCTGGAACACCTGATGCAAAAATATAATGGTCCAGCTAAACTGTTAGAAATATACATTAATGACGCATTAGCAAAAGTTTTTCAGCCTGATGACCATACTTATATGCCGGAGTCCTAAAGTCCACGCAGACGAAGTCGCGGGCATCAGCTAGTAATAAATAAATAAGCCTTTTTTATTTCCTTAACCAATATAAATATTTTACTCTACAATTATTTTTTCTCTATGTTAAGGCTCCTTTCTGGGTATAGGCCTCCTCTAGACTTCTCCACTCCGGCACAGAATTAATAATAGTATTACATACAGAACGGAAACTCGCACCGTCCCCCGCAATCTGGTGTCCCCGCAACCCTTCCCCCGTTATTGTGAGGTGTAAGCGGCAGTAAAACAGGGTTATTGGTAGTCGCACGTTGACATTACGCGAGTCACTTAGGATTATTAAATTATAATGGTGAGAAACTGCGCACATTATCATTGTTTATCCACGGAAAACAATAAATAACGAAAATTTTATAGATTTCCGAGTGATAAAAACAGGTAAGCAAAGAAACATATTCTGTGGTGGCGACCCTGATTGTTTAACTCACACATTTGACGTGTGCACGGACGGATTGTTTCGTTTGTAGTAGTACTAGGTATATATGCTGCTCCGTTTGTATGAAGTGCCATACCTGTGACTCCGGTCTATCCTCTGCCTTTCTTTTCCAGCTTTTTCCAGCGATCTTTTGTATATCGTCCGCCCATCTCTCTCTAGGGCACCCTCTACTTCGGCGGTTTATCGGGCCTGCCCATGTAGTGACCCTCTTCGTCCATCTGTCATATGGTGTGCGTGCCGCGTGGCCTGCCTATTTCCACTTCAGGTGTTGAGAGTGATGGAGAGCATCTATGACTTTTGTTTTCTTTCTTATTTCTGTACATTTTTTCCGATCTTTGAGTTTAATGTTCAAGATGCTCCTTTCCATTGAACGCTGGCATGTTTGTATTTTTCGTTTTATTTTGTTATTGAATATCTAGGTCTGTGAGCCATATGTTAGGCTAGATATTATACAGAAATCCATTATCTTTTCCTTTAGTTTTATTGGAAGTCTGGATTTTAATATTTCTTTGTGACAACAAAAATTTTTCCAAGCGATATTTACTCTTCTATCTACTTCGTCTTCATGTCTGGAGTTCTTAAAAGATATTTGTTTTCCCAAGTATATGTAGCTATTTACATATTCAAGTGTATTCTGGTTGACTAATATAGGAGTTAGGACTCTGTTGGAGGCTACTTTTGTTTTTGATATGTTTAGCCGAAGACCAATGTTAGCGCTTGCATTGCAGAGTTCATTCAACATTTGTGTCAGTTGTGATGGTGATTCTGAAAACAGTATTATGTCGTCTGCAAACCTAAGATTTGTCAAGTATTTTCCATTTATGTAGAGTCCTTTCCGTGACCAGTCTAAGTCTTTCATTACATATTGTAGCACCGCTATGAAGATCTTATGGGAGAGTGGGTCTCCTTGTTTGACACCTTTACATATATTTATTAAGGGTCCTATTCTGTCCAATTTTACACGGCTTGTGCTTTTTTTGTATATGTCGCGGCGAGGGATGTGCAGGAGGCCCGAGCGGTATGAGCGAGATCGGCATCTGACATCTTGGGTGACATGAACTAGCCATTTGGTTACTTACAATACGAAAACCGACTAATGTCAGGATGCACACTTACTTACAGTCACGTCACTTTATCGATGTCGCAGCAAGAGAGAACTTACATTATAAAATGTGACGATAAGTCAACGCTCCGCCACGCGTTGACCGTGCATTCCAACCGCATGTGTCTGAATACCCTTTTTGGGAATTCAGACACATGTGGTTGATTCAATACCTGTGTGGGCACACAGGTATTGAATCTGTGTCCAACAGGGCTTATCGTCCAGCAGAAATAGACTACCATTGTAATAAATCGGTTTACAATCCAAATTTATTACAATAATCACAATTAAAATGAGTCATGGCAAAGCTACAGCAAACTACACAAACGAGTTGTGCACAGTACGGCCGCTCGAACAAAACTACCCCCTCTGTCACTAGGGCGACCGGTTTTTATAACTCGTTGCTAACGTCTCGCTATTTGAAAATTCAACCGTCGCATCTTTTAGTAAACAACTTTCTCTTTGCACGTTTAAAATAATAAAAAAGGGAATTAATTATAAACTCTCCGACACGGCTATTCTGACAATACACCCGTCCTCGGGTGTCATATCTAAGATTGCACAAAAATACACCGTTCGGCCAAACCTATCTACTTACCTATATATACCTACTTGTCTAGTTAAATTTGCACCCCATCTATCATCTTTTCTATTACGTCCCAAAGGTAAACTGATAGACAATGTGTAGGCAGAAATCTAAGATTACGGTATGTTGCACGAGTCCGGCAATCCCACCGGCAACAAACAAACACACAAACAAACCTACGCAGTCTGCTACCACCCTAGATAAGGTCTAGGGAACCTTCTTACCTAAGTATAACCTAAGCCTAAAATATATGAATGAATTACAGTAAATTACAAAAGCTGGCAACTTAATATCTATCACTTACTGTGCATATATTGGTCGGACGGCCTTCGGACGACCTCGTCCAGCTTGATCTCGAAGTCCTCTTCGGTGTTTGGCGACGGCCTTGGGTCCTCCACGGATCCCAAGATAGTGGTGAACAAGATTGGGTCCCTAAACACCCCCTGAGCTCATATGTCGCCCCAGACGAATATGTCGAAATATACCACCACTTCACAACAGATTTCACCGTCTTTATTGTAATTTCACTTTGAGTAGACATAACCTAACAAGCGAATTATGACGTGACGCCATGTGACGTCTTTCATAGCGATTCAAGTGTTCATCACTATTTATACATCTGATTGTATCAATAACACCAACAAACAGTCTATTTTAGATTCAGTTCACGTAAATATTTCCGTTTCATAACGGGCAATAGATTAAAACAATGAGTCTATGATTATGCAAGAACACGTTGTTCAAACACTTGACAATACATTGACTTTAATTAAGGGCGTCATGCCTCACGAACAATAAACAAACAAACCGGGCACACAAACAAACAATAATGATTAATTAGCGATAAATCTTCACGACATACGCTTTTTACAACCACGACCAAACAATCCAAGCGGCCGCCCGCTTTCCGTGATTTCGAAAACAGCATAATGGCGCCCGAGTCGGGGCCGCGACCCACTGAAGCGGAGGCGACGCTTCCGTAGCTAACCGTTGCCCGCGCTTGTGGGGATTAAACGCAGATGGCGCTAGTTTCTTAACAATGGGTGCTTTTGTCCTTTGCCCCTGTCCCGGTCTGAGAAGCAGACCGCTAGCTTATTCTACGAGAAGGCGAGAGAGAGAGGACACGGCTCTCCGCAGAACCAAACCCTCGACCAACACCTCAGCCACACGCGGAGTTCCGTCTCCGCCAAAAATCAAACGCAAAATGCGCCTTAGGCGCCAAAGTAATGATGGCAGATTTGCCTCTTTTAACAATACCAAATCTCCCTCCCTGGGTGGCTCAGTCCTGTCTGTCCATTTCACTTTTTGTTGCAACAAATGCAAATATTCAAGAGACCAGCGAGCCCAAAAGTTCTGGCTCATTTGCTGTAACATTTGAAAACGTGATAACCGCGATGTACGTTCATCCCTCCACGGGTATTCGGGTAGGGCATTCAAAGGCCCTCCCACCAAAAAATGACCAGGAGTGAGGAGTTCCAAGTCATTTGGGTCCTGAGATAATGGACAGAGAGGACGAGAGTTGAGGACCGCCTCAACTTTACAAAATACTGTGGCCAGCTCTTCAAACGTTAGAGCTGTTTCCCCTAAACTGCGGCGGAGGTGGGTCTTTGCCGATTTCACAGCAGCTTCAAAAATCCCTCCCCAATGAGGGCAATTTGGGGGGCTGAACCTCCAAGTTTAACCCCCTTTGGGCAGCAATTTGACTTAAACTATTACAATTCTTATCAATAAATTCACAAACATCATCAATCATCATCAATACATCAATATCAATCAATCAATCAATATCATCAATACATCAATCAATACATATAATAAAATCGTAACCGATCGCTGTCTGTACATGGAAGATAAATGAGTAAAAATATTTTTGGGGTCTTTTACCAACGCAATAGAACACAAAACAATGATTTTTAGAATTTTTGTCTGTTTGTCTGTTTGTCTGTGCGTTTGTGCACGCTAATCTGAGAAACGGCTGAACCGATTCGTTTGCGGTTTTCATTGAAATATTGTGATAAGTTTCACTTAAAATTTTGTGTTTGTTTTATTTAAATCCGTTCATAAATGAAAAAGTTAAATCAATTTTAAAGAATCACGTCAAACATTTTTGTTCGAAAAACTGTGTTTGTAGACGCTAATCTCAGAAACGGCTGAACAACTTCGGTTGCGATTTACATTTATGTATTTAAATAAGTTTCACTTAAAATGTAGTGGTTGTTTCATTAAAATCCGTTGATAAATAAAAAAGTTATATCAATTTAAAGAATCACGTCAAAGATTTTTGTTCGAAAATTTGCTATGAAATAAACTGTACAGTAGCATTGTCTAAAACTTTTGTCAATTTTATATTAAGGTTTTTATAAAATAATAAAGTTAATTACCGGCCAAGTGAAGGTCGGGCTCGCGCACAAAGGGCTCCGTCCCGTTATCTATAAAAAATCACGTTTGTTGTACAGGAGCCTCAATTAAATATTTATTTTATCAATATCAATCATCATCATCAATCAATACATATAATAAAATCGTAACCGATCGCTGTCTGTACATGGAAGATAAATGAGTAAAAATAATTTTGGGGGCTTTTACCAACGCAATAGAACACAAAACAATGATTTTTAGAATTTTTGTCTGTTTGTCGGTTTGTCTGTTTGTCTGTGCGTTTGTGCACGCTAATCTGAGAAACGGCTGAACCGATTCGTTTGCGGTTTTCATTGAAATATTGTGATAAGTTTTACTTAAAATTTAGTGTTTGTTTTATTTAAATCCGTTCATAAATGAAAAAGTTAAATCAATTTTAAAGAATCACGTCAAACATTTTTGTTCGAAAAACTGTGTTTGTAGACGCTAATCTCAGAAACGGCTGAACAACTTCGGTTGCGATTTTTATTTATGTATTTAAATAAGTTTCACTTAAGGGTCCTCCTCGCGCTAACGACCTTGAAAACACAAAAAAATTAATTTCTCTTTCTGTAAGTGAGATTATCAGAAACCCTCGTACAACTTTTAACTAGTATCCTTAAGTTTCATTAGAACCTCGAAAATCATTGAAATAAAATACCCTGAATTTTCCTTTGCAAAAAATACTAAAAACGGCCATTTTTGACTCTTTTTGTAAAGGTTTCTAAACCGGATAGTATTTCAATGACTTTCGAGGTTCTAATGAAACTTCAGGATACTAGCTAAAAAGTTGTACGAGGGTTTCTAATAATCTCACTTACAGAAAGAGAAATTAATTTTTTTGTGTTTTCAAGGTCGCTAGCGCAGGGAGGAGCCTTAAAATGTAGTGGTTGTTTCATTAAAATCCGTTGATAAATAAAAAAGTTATATCAATTTAAAGAATCACGTCAAAGATTTTTGTTCGAAAATTTGCTATGAAATAAACTGTACAGTAATATTGGCTAAAACTTTTGTCAATTTTATATTAAGGTTTATATAAAATAATAAAGTTAATTACCGGCCAAGTGAAGGTCGGGCTCGCGCACAAAGGGCTCCGTCCCGTTATCTATAAAAAATCACGTTTGTTGTACGGGAGCCTTAATTAAATATTTATTTTACTCTATTTTTAGTTGTTATATCGGCAAAAGAATTACATCATTACGAAAATTTCAACTGTCTAGCTATCACGGTTCATGAGAAACAGCCTGGTGACAGACAGGCAGACGGACGGAAGGACGGACAGCGGAGTCTTAGTAACAGGGTCCCGATTTTAGCCTTCGGTACGGAATACGGAACCCTAAAATTTACTATTTTGATGTTTTCGGAGTGTTTTTATTAGTTTTTTTTTGGTCACCGATAGATGGCGCTGTTAAAAATACACAGAACCTAGGGCCACAAGACCCAACGCCATGAAACGGCCATTTTTAGCATGATTGTGGGCGCGAAAATGGAAAAAGGAATCAAAATAGGAAAGTATTAGGTTAGGCTCAGGGGATGTCCTCTGACTAAAGCATAGGGTGCAGTGAGCGAGTCACGGACCACCATAGCGGTCGCCGCGCCGGGGCTGGCCCATAGTGCGTAGAGTTTTTAGTGGTAAACGCCACATAACCATACCGGTCTCCCGTTACCGGCAAGGTGTCCGAAGGGATTTTTCCCTCGCAAAAGAGGCGCAACTGCTGCCTCCATGACGTGGGCCAGTCGGGCGATGGGAACGGGATTCCGTCGCTCCACAAATACGGTCCTCTAGGTTGAAAGGAGCATTTGTGTCAACACGCGTCTTTACCCTAGCGGATAAAATTGAAGGCCGATGTTCCACCGCGCAGGCCACTCAGACTCCTCTCGATAACTGAGAGAGTACCTCGAATGAGCTCAGCCGAAGCCGCTGATAAGCGGTCGCCGTATACCAGGTCTTTGGAGCAAGATTTAGCACACGGCCTTGGCAAAAGCGGTAACGCCGTTATGTCACCATGAGTTTTTTTGTGAGTGAGAGCCATAACCGTCCGATTTCCTGTGGCCGAAAGGCACCTTTTCCTCACGTAAGAAGAAAGGTTAGGGAAAAAAGGTTAGGTTAAATTTAGGTTAGGCACTGCAATAAAAATGTGTGGAACACCCATACCAAGACTACTTAGTATTGTGACCTCCTTCCCTGAGGAACGAAAGATCATGGTCATTTTTCAGTTCTCCAAACCTCTAAACAGCCGTATAGGACGCCGTACCCGAGAAACTCTTCAAACGGAGGTTCTTAGTGAACACTAAGCAGACATTGATCTCAGAGAACACTAACTTCCTACCATCCTTGAATCTCTACTGGTAAAATGTGCCGAGACACTGGCACGTCAAATACCTGGAGGTATCTAAAGTTTGGCAGATGCCTCAGCTTGAAAGTCCACATCAATAGAATGGTGACGATAGTGAAGATGGCCCGGGGGAAGGTCTATCTAGTACTTTCCTCTCGCTTCCAGCTACGGACGCGGCTCATGATTAAGGCGATCTTAAGAAAACCTATGTGTTAGGTTACTTGAGGAACGCCGTCATCCGTCGGGACTTAAAGTAGAAATGCTTATCCCTTCGAATGTCGGCATTATTTCTCGACTTTCATCTCCCGCTTAGCGAAAGACATGTTTGACAAGGCTTACCATTGCACCGCCACATCGGGAGGGTGGGGGAGAGGGGATGATACGTATAGACGGTGGCAGCAGTTCGCTGCAGAGAGCTACAACAGATTAGTGATGTGGAGACTGACGCCAAAAGACGGAAGATGAATGAAATATTAGCAAAGTCACTACGTATTGCATAAGTATTTCGTATTAGAGAGACCCACGGCGTAGCAGTAACATTCGGTAACAGTGTAAGTTTACATGTAGTTTACAGTCCATGCTGGCAGAAACATGATGGCAGAAGGGCCGTCGAAATATCTGGCAAAAAACGATATTATTAGTCAAAATTCCGATCGACTTAGACTGTGACTAGAGATAATGTGTGATCGTAGTAAACAAGGAACCCTTATAGTTTCGCCATTTCTGTCTGTCTCTCTGTCCGTGGTTTTACTTATAGATAATTAGTACCAATAAGCTGTAATTTGGCAACGGTCATGAACTTAAAGTAGCACTAGGCAGGGCAACTGGCCTGACGGAGCCCATGCGATGGGTTGACGAAATAATCAAAGTCGCGGGTTACACCTGGATGTGAGCAGCACAGGACCGAGATGTGTCGACGAAGACATGTCTATGCTCAGCAGTGGACGGAAGAAGGGCTGAGATGATGATGAAATCTTTAGTTTTAATTCTAAGTCGAAATTCACAACTACGGAACACTTCACTGCGCGTGACCTGATATGCACTTGACCGGTTTTATTAAAAATATCAAAGTAACGATTCTCATAAACTAAAGTCCACGCTGACGAAGTCGCGGGCAACAGCTAGTCCTTAATATAATTTACAGTACCCTTGTAATTTGTGCCGTTGTCGGAGCGAATGAGTGAAGGTAGACCTCTACGCGACACGAAACGATCTAACGCAGCGACGAAGGCTTCCGTAGTCAAAGCTGACACCACCTCCAAGTGGACAGCCTTGGTAGCCAAACAAACAAATACGCACAAATACCCCTTTACGATCGAAGTTATATACATTACGAAGGGTGGTCGTTTTGACCGAATAGGGTCCTGCAAAATCGGTAGCCACACCGTCAAACGGCCTTGTAGGTCGGATACGATCAGCAGGCAGATCACCCATCTGCGGCTTCATCGTAGATGCCTTTACTCTATAACAAGAGATGCATCGAAACAAAACACTTTTTACTGCTCTTCGGGCTGAAAAAATCCAAAATTCTCGCTGCAAAATGGCCAGCAACGCACTGCACCCTGCATGAGCGTTCCGAATGTATCGATCAGACACCAAAAGTTGCACCAAGGGTCCGCCCTTGGGCAATAACAAAGGATGGCGACTCCCAAACGGAAGGTCCGCCTTCCGGTGCCAGTCACCAACCCGAAGAAGCCCATCTGAGTCGATGAACGGGTTCAAACGAATGACCGCGCCCTTCAACTTAGCGCGTCCCTCGCGCAAAATACGAAATTCTGACTCAAAACGTTCGGTCTGCACGACACGAACCCAGAGCAACAACGCGCTCCGGCGCTCTTCAGCACTTGCTATTGATTCCAATCGTTTTGCCTGGGGGTTCCGACAATTATGAATGAAGCGCTTAATCCAACTGGTAACACCCAAAAACTTCTCCAAACTACTATACCGCAATCAAACCAATCCGGTTCTAAAGTCGTTCCAGCGACTGCAGTATGTACACGTAGCCCAGGCAAAATTTGTGCTGTTCTATCTGTCTGACAGACAGGCCAAGAAGTTTCTGGTCCCATTAACCACTCTGGGCCCCACCAGAGCGGGTGTGAAGTCAACTCTGGACCGTGCACCCACGGAAAGCACAGTCCGCTGGGTTAAGCTCTCCCGGCACGTGTCTCCAGATTATATCAATTCCGATGTTCTGTATTTGGGAAACCCGGTTTCCCACAAAAACCTCTAAGGTATGTGGGGCCGCGCGCAGCCATGCGAGCGCGACCTGACTATCCGACCAGGCGAAAATATTCCGTATTTCGACCGTGGCCGCAAACTCACGTGCAACGTGACTCAACAATGTGGAAAGAAGATGAGCCCCGCTCAATTCCAATTTAGGGATTGTCAACCTAGTCCTGATGGGAGCAACCTTGCTCTTTGCCAATAATAGAGAGTAATTGACCCGGCCATCGGCGTCAACTGTCCGCATATATACTGACGCGGCGTAGCCTCGCTCCGACGCGTCGCAAAAGCCATGAAGGCTGGCTTGAAACTTCCCAGGTGGCAATATTTGACGAGGCAAGGCAATCCGATTGACTTCCTCAATCGACGAGATCAACTCGAGCCAATCATCCAGTGGTGACCCGGTCAGCGGCTCGTCCCACGAGACGCCCAAAGTCCAAAGTCACTGCAGAAGACACTTCGCAGAAAATATCACTGGGCTTATCCAACCGTTTGGATCAAACATACGAGCTATCATAGAGAGCACCGTTCTCTTAGTCCAAGCCTTTGGTACCTCCAAATCCACTTGGAAGGTAAAAATATCCGTTAGCGGCTGGTACTGCATGCCCAGCACCGCTATCATGTTGGGATCATCGACATCCGCAAACAAGTGAGGGTTCTGTTGGTGATCCTCCGGGATCCCTTCCAGAACTCTAGGCTCATTGGACAACCATTTACGCAACTCATAGCCTCCTGACTTAAGAATTACAATCAATTCGTCCCGCAGTAATAGGGCCTCCTCAACACTTTGGGCTCCGGTGCAGACGTCGTCGACGTACAAGTCACGCGACAGCACGGAAGCTCCACGGGGAAAGCGGGTCCGTTCCCGCTCGGCCAATTCAAGCATTGACCTTATGGCGATGTAGGGGCTAGATTTCAAACCGTAGGTATTTGTATTCAGTTCATACACCGTCACAGGATCACCAGGGCGCTCACGCCAGAGTATCAACTGGAATCGCCTGTCCTCAGGATGTATGACTGTCTGGCGAAACATCATCCGGATGTCCGCTCCAAAAACCACCTGATGTCTTCTAAAGTTCAGGATGATATCAATTATATCTCTGTGTAATTTGGGACCGGAATGTAAACAGTGATTTATCGAAACCCCGTTCGAAGTGGGTGCTGACCCATCAAAGACAGCTCTCAATTTGCCTGTAGAGGCCTTCACAACAGCATGGTGTGGCAAGAAGTAATGCTAAGTTGAGCTCCAATCAACTCGAGCCGGAGACATGTGACCCAAATCCTCGTACTCGCGTACAAATTCTATTTATTTATAACAAAGTAAGGGATCACGCACGAGAAGCAACAAAAGGTAACCTAGTTACCAACCGACCGGAAGACAATCTTTCCGTATTGGCCGAAAAAAGGTTCATAGACTCCATAGATTATTAATGTGCCAAACAATACCATTCTTTTAAAAATTTTTATGTAATTTTTCTTTATATAGTATACATTATGCAAAATTAGTTTACTTTTAGATTTTTTATTTGATTTTATACATTCTCCATTTAGAAGTGATATATTGTTATTATTTTTATTTTATTTTTTCCCTGTAGTTGACATGTTTGATTTTATAAGTTTTTTCTGTTGATGGCTATTGTGGAGGAAAATAAACATACATTTATTATTATTTATTATTATAATTATTATTGGCCTGATAAAAGGCCTCACATTCTGCGTGGTCCGGATCCATCCTGGAGACCATAGGTGGCTCCTCCACCTCCCAAAACCTTTGCATGGTTTTGGCCAAAGACGCATTCGCGAGAACTGTTGGCTCCTCCATGGAGTCATGTTCAAAGTCAGGGCCCATCAGGGCGTAACCAAAAATTGTAGACACTGCCACCAGTGAAGAAGAACCCAGAGCCTTCTGGGTGCCCAATAAAATCCAACCCAATATTTCCGAACCCAGGAGCAAGTCTAAAACATCATTTAAAGTTTTTCCTAACCATTTATAGTTACCATTATAACTCAAACATTTATACATATTAATCTTCAATGTTTTGATAAGCCTTTCAACAATTGAAGCTTTTTTTGTTGAATACGATGAATAGTGATTAATCTTCATTAACTGCATTTGTTTTTTAAATACATCGTTGTAAAACTCCGTACCTCTGTCAGTTTGTAGATTTTTAGGAATACGTCCACTTTCTCTTAATATTTGAGTAAATGCGTAAAGAACATCATTCTTTGATTTCGTTTTTAAAGGAATCATCCAGGCATACTTTGAAAAAGCATTAATAACAGTTAAAATATAAGCGTATCCATTATTATACTTTTTTAAAGATTGAAAATCGATCAGGTCCGCTTGCCATAAGTCATCCATTCCTTTCAAAATCACATTGCGACGATAAAAATTTCTGCGTGCTGATCTGTGAATTTCGTTTACCACTTGTTGTTTCGCCATTTTTAACTTTAATACTTTAATCGATGTAGTCTTTACTATAAAACTTTTTTTCGAACTAATTGAGATTATTTTTCACATCCTCTTTTATTGCATTTAAAAGAGCAGCAATCTTATCAGCTATCTTTTTATCTACATATTTTTTGTTCACCGCATCATCATGTGCTACTGGTTCGTGAACTCCTTTTAATCGAGATGATTGTAAATCAAAATCTCCGGTTTCTGATCTAATTAGGTGATTAGTTGTACAATTTAGTAATTCTGACAAACGTAGTCTTTTATGAACATGGTGACCGAATTTATCAACATTCATTTTGGATTGATGTCGGTCGCAGTGAAGTAATAAATGATCTACATAGGATCTGCGGTATTTAATTTATACTACCATTTTCACGTAGTTCTTCTATTATTGAAATTATTTCGTTATCCAGACCAGTGTTGCCTGCATCTTTAGATGCTAATAATAATTTCAGCCTTTCTACTATTTCATTAGGGTCATCCCAGTAAATGTAATCAGTATTTTTTTTTTAATTTCTTTTTAAGTATCAAACCTTCTCCTGCTCTAACATCATCAACGTTACTGACAGAAGAAGTTGAAGGCTTTCGCAGTCTAAAAAGTGGTTTAATGATGTTCAAGTACTTCCGTCCTTTATTAGACTTAATTGGTTTACTGGAATCAAAGTCTCGCCGGTGAGCATTTGTGTCTATTAACATGGTTTTATATTCTTGACAATCATTTTCAGTCACCACTTTCAAATTAGGTACTTTTTTTAACAATAGCTCCTGCAACCCTGGTGTTATCCGATAATCACGTCCTGCTACAGATATAATTTGATCATTTATATGAACACGTGCTGAACCCATCATTAATTTACCTCGTTCTAGTCTAACGCCAAAAGGTACATCATTATATATTTCGGAGGAAAGTGACCAAGACGAAGTATTTTGACTAGGACTAGGTATTGATTCAATGGTTTTATACGATGTATCACTGGTATTATTGGTACAGTCACCCAATTTGTCAAAACTAATATCTTCATCAGAATTGTCTTCACCAGAACTATCTTCAGAACAACTTTGTAGGGAAATATTTTTTTGAAGAGTTTTGTTGAAATGCGGTTCAGGCGATGGAATTTGCTCTTTTACAAAATAATTTTTCATGGAATCATCTCTTGCTTCTTTCGATTTAATTTTATGATTCTCATCCTTAATTAACTGATGCATTGAATCAGTAACAGGTCTGAAAACTGTATTTAAAATATTTTCATTGTATGACTCCATAGTTTTCATGTCTTTGATTTTCTTTTTAACAACTTCAGCTATTTTAACTATCTGAGTTTTCAAATCTTTTTCCATTTTGAACTTGATGAATATACGTTATTTTCTTAAGATGGTAGTAGTTCAACTGAAGATGATTATTGAATAAATCTTCTTATATGCTCGTATTTTAATTCTCATCAAACAAGATAAAAGTATCAAAATTCTTCCTGTAACAGCCTTTGTTCTTTATACAATCTTTATTGATTACCAAATAGTTATAAGGTTCGCTCCATACTTTTGAACACATTTCTCGAAACTCAGACCACGACATGTCGGTATTGACGTGTTCATCATATACATGATGGAGGTTCACTTCATCCTGTTTGAATAATATTAGAAGATTTGCGTTGTCTCTTACTAGCTGTTTAGGTATCTTACTGTACGTTTGATTCAAGTAAAAACAATCGATAAATTTATGTCTACCCATTGCAAAATAATCCCTCATATTGGACTGGTTCTCACATGCGACGTCATCAAATATTATAATGGAGTGGGATTTTGCATCGTGAGGACTTAAAACAAGTTCATTATCTTTATGTTTTACAAACGATACACCTGGCACTAAATTAAGAACATTTTCTAAAAACACATATTACGGTTGATACAATGTCTTTGAATAAAGATAAACGTTTTTAAAACGTAAACCATTTTCGTGTAATAGGAGACCTATGATTACATTCGTTTTCCCACAATTCGAGGAACCGCAAATAATACATCGAATAGTATTAGGTAGAAGGTCGCCATGTCGGGAAACATCTGCTTTTTCATCTGGACATATTTTACTCAATTGTAAATTTTGAGATTGTTTAACGAATTTCATCCTTTTTACCAGTAAGGCTGTTTTTGATTGAATGTCATTTGTAAAGCAATGATTTATATATATATCAGTCAGTTCGAACTGACTCTGTATGTTTAATTTTGGAAACACTTATACCTGAGCGACATATATAAGTGATTCAGTTACAATTATGATCATTTATTGTAAAGTAGTCCGGGAAACAGGGTATCAGCTATTCTAAAATATTTACCTGTTGGTCAAATCAGTTGAGATGTCATTAAATATTGGAAATTACGTAGATATAATATTCTTTTATAGGAGAAAAATATTTGGTATTCGCACAGTAAAAATGATTATCACTGGATCAATTGACACATCTTTGAATATTGGAGATTACGTGGATATAACAATTACTTCTGAGAAACTACTTGGTTTTCACATAGTTAAAATTATAAATTATGAGCAATATAATGCTATTCTAATGCCTTCGCAAAAAGACACTACATTATGGTCTAAAATTCGATTAGAAGTGACCCGAATATATGGAAAAGAAGTAGAACTGACTGAAGTGGAAGATGCGTTTCCAAAAACGCTCATCAACATAAAATGCGACTGGAAGCCCAAATGGATGTAAATATAGTAGTCCTGACTGAAAGTGTAACAAACTGACTCTGTGAATGCTTTCGCTTTTGTGGTTTTTGGGTATTCTGAGATCACGAAGTGGCTCAGAATTCCCAAAAACCATCTACTGTAGTTTCGTACAGATGTTGCGTTTACAAATATAAATAAAACAGAACGGTGGTCAGTGGTTCTCGGGCGGAACTTATCTTGGTGAGGGATGAACAGGCACTCGGGGCAAAACAAAATGGCGGCCGGTTTGACTCGAAGTCACGCTCAGTTGCAACTTCACCGCAACAAACTTCAGATCGCACTGTCGTGTAGAAGCACCAGGGTAGTCTTTCACCTGGGGTAAAGAAGCTCTTCACCAAAGGTAATGAAGTTTTTCTCCAGTGGTAACGAAGTTCCCTATATAACAGGGAACTCGTACACAGTAAAAATTATTTTTAAAAAAGGATAAAAAAATAACTGACGGACAACTCAGCCGTACTAGTTAGACAAATTATTATGTTTGGAGCCGAAGCGAGCCACAATTGTAATGCAAGATCACTGAGGTTTTTCGATCTACATCCGCAAAGATGTAGGTAGATCGATAAAAATATCAACTCTGTGATACCTGAAACCCACTCAATAATTAACTTTTGTATATTATCGAAGGTTCTAGAAAATCGGAGATAATATAAAAATAAAAATGTTTAACCCTTTAACTGTCGGACGCCCGGAGCGGGCGTCTGATGTATTGTTTTACTATTGTGTCTGCTATGCCGACATTCGAAGGGTTATAAGAGTTTATTAGTTTATTATGGATTCTTTATAAATAAAATAAATGATTTTAAATAATCAATATTATATTGATAATATACATTCCCAGTTTTAAAAAATAATATAATAATTATTTTTTTAAACTGGGAATGACCATGACATTAATCACCTGTCAATGTCATCTTAAGTCATTCAGTTAGAATAAACTACCGAAAACAAACAACGAACAGAACTAACCTATTTGTATGAGTTCATTTCTGAAAATTATAATTACTATTTATTTAAATTGTGATGGAATACATACTTTTGAAAAAGAATTTAGCAATATCTATAGAAAACAAAAGATGACCAATTGGTGAGTGATATTGTTAACATTACATTGTTACACTTTGTTTCTGAATATTTTTGGGCAATTGTGCTTTATATAGTCCATCTGGTTCTTACTTTTTTTTTATCTGGCGCTATCCACGTCTTGAATATCGAGTTGATGATAGTGAGGTTGTTTTCTACTGCATATTGGACTAGTCTGGTACCTCTTTTGTTTCTGTTTCCATAGCATGATTGACCTATAATTGTCTGTTCCCCAGGTTTTCTTTGTCCAATTTTTGCGTTGAAGTCTCCCATTAGTATTTCTTTTCCGTTCACCATTTTTCTAGCTCTCTCTATTTGGTCGTAAAATATTTTGATTTCCTCTTCTGATGCTTTATAGGTGGGGGCGTAAGCTTGTACTATTGATATTTTCGTGTTTCCGAATTCCAAATTTAGTAGACAGAAAGGGTATTTCTGATATTCCAGTGTAGTTTTCTATGTTGTTTTTTAATTTCTTTTTAATCAAGAAACCGACACCGTGGCACAATGGAATATTTGGGTATGTTTCGGATCAAAAATCTGTAACTCCGTCAGTTTTAAAGATAGAGTTATAAAATTTTGCAGTCATATGAAGTGATACATAAGGATTAATATCATATTAAATTTGCAGAAATATAAAGTAGCTTAATAAAAAAAAAAAAAAAAAAATCACAATATTTTAAAACGGTACATATTTGACGATATGCACATATTTTTTTATTTTCTTTTGTATATATGATACTTAAAACTAGTTATTCAATTATTATTACTATAATATATTGTTAAAAAATAAATAAAAAATATAGTACCATTACACTAAATATAAAAACTTTATCAAAATTACAACAAAATATTTAATTAATTTGTTAAGTAAGTAAGTTTACATAACCGGCCAAGTGCGAGTCGGATCCGTGCCATTATCTATAAAAATCAAGTTTTTTGTATGGGAGCCCCCCTTAAATATTTTTCAATTATTATTGAAATAAAAATACAACTGAGTATGTTGTGAATATTTCAAGTGCTCGATCTTATCATCACCTTTTCTACGGATCACATCTCGTCACACGGCCAGTATCCAGCACCTGCTTTCTCTCGGCATGATCTAATCCATTGTTCCTACATTCTTAAACCTCCTAAGAGCATTGATAAGTCCCTCTACCGGCGTAGTTTTGCCAGAATCAAACCAATGAAACTTTTATCTGATGCAGCAGGCATGGACTTGGGTAGAATTTTTTTGGCGGATGGTGTGGATGAGAAGGTTTCTATTTTTAATGATTTAATAACACAGCTATATGATAAGCATGCTACAGTACGTTAAGTTAGGATCAAACGACCACCGGCGCCATGGATAACGCAAGGAGTGCGTATGGCTATGAGACGGAGAGACCGTGCATTCAGAGTGTTTAAACGAGATCGGTTGTGACGAAAACTGGTCACTGTTTAAGATTGCAAGGAATCGGTGTAATAGGATGATGCGGGACGCTAAACGCCGTTTAATTCATGTTACAATCTCTACTTCATCTTCAGCCGATATCTGGAAGTTTCTGCGTACTCTTGGTACTAGTAAATTAGCTAAGTCTGATATTCCTTCTTCGATTTCGTTAGATGATATAAATAAACATTTTATCACTCTTTAGATCGTCTTACGAAGTCGAATACAATTTCTTGGATTAATTCTCTCCCTGTTTCCTCTAATACTGAATTCAACTTTTCGCCAGTAAGCCAGGATGAAATAAAAAAGATATTTATGGCCATAAAAACTAGGGCGGTGGTGGCTGATCACATCACTCGTCGGATGATCGAAGGTATATTCGATATCGTTCTCCCTGTTATTACCCACATCATAAAATTCTCCCTTACTTCTTCTAGATTCCCTTCTCTCTGGCGTAGAGCTTACATATGTCCACTACCTAAAGTCCCCAACTCTTCTCTTCCAAATCAGTTTCGCCCAATTTCCATACTTCCGCTTTTATCAAAAGTTCTTGAGGCTTGTGCCCACAACCAACATACTTCTCATTTTCTCACAAATGGGCTGCTAAACCCATTGCAGTCCGGTTTTCGCCCTTGGCACACTTACCACTTCAACACTTCTAAAAGTGACTGACGACATTAGGGCAGGCATGGATGATACGAAAGTCATTGTTTTGGGTTTGGTAGATTTTTCGAATGCCTTTAATGCCGTCGACCACGATATCCTCCTAACTATCCTTTCCTATCATTCAGTTTCTTCGTCGGCTGTAGACAGGTTCTCTTCTTACCTTCGGGATCGTCAGCAATTAGTTCGCTTTGATGAATGTTCATCGGACTGGTGTGACCTAGATTCTGGCGTCCCGCAAGGCGGAATTCACTCTCCTTTACTTTTTTCTATTTTCATCGATTTAGTGACAAAAGAACTTCAGTGCCCGTATCACCTTTACGCCGATGACTTGCAACTCTATGCACAGACAGAGGTAGACAATATAGATGTTGCCATTCGTCAAATAAATACCGACTTAAAAGCAATAGGTGACTGGTCGAGACGAATTGGACTTACGGTCAATCCAAACAAATGTCAGGTGATCTTAATTGGTAGCTCACAATTGTTAGGTCGCATAGATCAAGAAACCCTGCAACCTGTATGCTATAACAACATTAAAATTCCCTTTTGTACGAGCGTAAAGGATTTGGGATTGCTCAGGTTGCTCAGAAAGTTACAGGGTCTCCTCGTTCGCTTTATAAATTAAAAAACTTTCTGCCTGTCAATATCAAGATTATGCTGGTGAACTCATTAATTCTCCCCATAATAGATTATGCTGATGTATGTTACTCTGACTTGAACTGCAACTTTCTTAACAAACTAGACCGACTTCAAAATTGCCTGCGCTTCATCTTTGGCCTTCGTAAGTACAACCATATATCGCCTTACCGTTCTCAACTTAAATGGCTACCCATACGCCAACGTCGAAATTTACACATTCGGTGTACGCTTTTCTCGATTCTCTTTGACCCAAAAACTCCGTTATATCTGAAATCAAGATTTACTTTTCTGGGTATCACCCACAACAGAGAGCTTGGCTCGTCCAATAACCTTCTCTTTGAAATACCAAATTATCGGAGTGGGTTTTTCCGTCATTCTTTCACTGCTACAGCCGTACAGCTCTGGAATGCCCTCCCAGTAGATATTCGCAAATCTTGCAGTCGCCTCGCGTTCAAAAAAGCCGTGCGTGATCATTATCTGCACAAACTGTTGTTAAGAGATACTAAATTAAACTCACTTTTGTCACCAATAAATATTTATTTCAGCATTTACAAATTAATTAAAATATTATTTATCGGTAATATCAAGCCTCCGCCAATGCCAGACACCAACTGTCGTCGTGTCGTCGCTTGTGGGCGTCGCTCGCTCTCGTTCGGCCGTCCTCGGGTCCTCTCGTATTGGTTTCGATGACGATTAGTATTTTCAGAAGTGTTACCATAACACAAAATTTGTTCGAGAAAACATAAAATACTTTAAATTTAAAGTTATATCATAATTTAAATATTTATTGTACTATATTTGATACAAAAATATGGCAACGCTAACAGGCGGCCGTCCTGTTGACGGAATGTCCCTATTCCGGTTCGGCCATTCGAGTGTTGTATGTCTCTATACAATTATTATATACAAAATTTATCAAACAAAAAATTACAAATAAATTCATTGATTAAATTTACATCAATCATATGTACTAGTAGTGTTCTTAACGGCTATATTTTCGTTACATGCTACATGGAATATGTAAAATCTTTATATCATGTTACTTTTGACGCTATGTTATAACAATAAATTTTAAAATATTTTAAGAAAAAATAATACATGTAAAGAAAATGGAAGACCTTATGTATTAGAATTTGCCTTTATTTAATGGCAAATTCTAATTTATAACAATATGAATAATTCAGAATGTGTAAATTTTTACGAAATAGTAATCACGTAAAAACTTGACCAAATATAAAGTTTTTATAGTAAATCATTAAATATTTAATGGCGTCTTTTTGGTTAGTTTTATTATAACCAACGTGAATTTGTAACTGAGAGTAATTTACACAAACACAATTTTCATAACGTAATATATCATCAGTCAACAGACTATTTACATTAGCGCGCGAAATCTCCAAACGTCCTCCGCCGCCTACAACGGAATAATAAATGATAATGCTATATTTTAACGTCAAAACGATCCAACGAAACGTGCGCGCTCGCTGCGAGCGCGAGCCGCGGCAGTGGCAGCGCCCCGCTAGGTTGAGGTGATTGCGAACCTTGGTCGTCCATACATTTTGTTTTACAGCAATTCTCTTAATGTGGATAGTGTTTCTCTTACTACAATCGATTTTCCAATTTTCATGAAGTTGTTGTGCTCGCCTTTAAAATCTTTCATAATAATTTACAGTACTTTACAAGAAAAACGATATTTAAAACAAGACAAAAATTAACATTTCTATCAATGTGTGTGTAATAAATAGAATTCATTTTGGAGTGACATCTTTCAGATTTATTACAAACTACTAAATTTGTCTAATTTGACAGCTCAATGCTTGCAGCGACATACTTGGACATCATTTAGATGGCGCTGTAATAAAAATATCTAAATTTTTTTTTTAAATGTAGTAATAAGTCAGAAGACTTCGTCAGAATGCTACGTTGCCGTTCCGCTAGCAGCGGGCAACGCGCAACGTGTAGTAGGTACACAGCGGCACGAGACGGCAAAGCTTTTTTCTTATGAAACCGAATGCATTTCTATCCAAGTCTCCACAATATTTCTAATTTCTACGATATGAGTTCGTTCTGAAACTAAAACAAATATTTTTTTCAAAACATATATTAAGTAAAAGAAATAATGATAGGTAGCTTAGTAGGTAAACATGTACCTATTCATGAACAAAAAATAAGTACTTACTAATGTATGTACCTATTGATTACTATGAATACTACCGAAAAATTATTCTTTACTTTTTATTTAGAATTTCACAATAAACCTACGAACTTCTGAACGTGACTTATCTAATCTATATGAACAATCAAATTAGCAATTTAGCAAAACCTTCACGTGGGCATAGTTCATAAATTAGTTGTTAATTATTTTATCGGATATTAAAAATTATATCAAATATTCATTGGATATATCTTATAAAAAAAATCGTGCGATCTTACTTATCTTCTCTGTATTTATGTTCACGCCAAAGAAGTATAACTTTTAACTAACGCGTGTGTGTAGGTACATAAGTACACGCCATCGAGTACACACACCACAGATATAGATGTAATAGATAACGCCCGTATCAAGATTTGTATCGAAACCAAGCGTGCCAACTTTTTTAATGCCTACTGTGACGTCACAGGCAATTTTAGTGACGGGAAATTCAAACCGATTCAAAGAAACCGCTCGCTACGATTTAAACGATTTATTGAAGACGCACGCCGCCGCCCTGATCGTCTCGCTCATACTCATAGATTTTATATCTGTGGTCTTGCTCGCTCACTCCGCGCTCGCTAACCATACGATCGATTAACATTCAAGTTAATCGATTTATGATAAAAATCACAATCGATTTTCTGATTGACGAATGATATGAAATTGGATAAAAACGGAAAATTGTTTGATAATAAAGAATAAATATTTGTACTTAAATAATTTATTTCAATTTAACTGAAATTCAAACTATACCAACTAATTAAAATTTAAATTAAAACTAAAGATTACAAATAATGTAAATATTTTAATTGAACTTTAAAAATAAAACTATTATTATTCTTAAATAATTGGCCAAGTGCGAGTTGAATTCGCGAACGAAGGGTTCCGTACTATTATCTATAAAAAAAACACGTTCGTTGTATGGGATGTATTTATTTTATTCTGTTTTTACCCCGAAGAAAGAGTGGCAACGTAGCACTCGAACGGATGGACCGATTTCAATGCGTTTTTTTTAACGTTAAAGCAACTTCCCTTGCGGTCGTTCTTAGCCATGTCAGGCTTGTCTCACTCCGCGTAGAGGTATCGAAAATATACCGCTTCAATGGGGGAAATTCAGTAGGGACGACTCACTAACGAGCAGTGAGCAGTGACTCACGCGCGGTTTTGTTCACCAACGTGTGACCAGTAGTATATGTTCAAAGAGCGACCATATTACATGAACTCTGAAAATATTACCCTCGTTTTCTAAAGTGTAAATTATGAAATGAGCTTGTTTATATCAATATCTATTAAATTGGCTCTTTAATAATAGTTAATATCATTCGTCAGTCCGATATCGATTAAAATCGATTATTGGCATATGTTGTAAAACGAACAACACTAGTCGCTAAATTTTACTGACGAATGAGAAATTGCCGGTACCACGACGTCGTAGCGATGCGCGACAGTATCGCTTATTTCGATATTCATTGCTTCTTAACACACAACGTCGGATCAAATGCTCAAAGCAAACGCGGCAATGTAATGTGAATGTAGTTTTTAAACCTTAATCTATACTTATTTAGGTATAATCTTGGAATCACCGCTTAGAATGCTTAAAAAATTGTTTTAAAATGAAATTACGCATATTTTTTTTTAAAATAACTTAGCTGTGATAGGAAATATGTCCTTGACTTTGGGCGCTTGCAATTTTTGGGCTGTTGCAGTTTATTATCACGCAACGAGGCATTTTTTTATTTTTCGCTGCCGTCCGGCTGCAATCACAGACACGGGAGGACTGTCAGTAGCGGCGGCCAACCTCGACGCTTTGTCTGAGAACTTACACGCGAAGTAGGTGCATTTAAGACGTCTATTTATATCTATGTCTGTGACACACACTCTTTATTTAGGGTACTCAAAGGGTAAAAACGGGACCCTATTACTAAGACTTCGCTGTCTGTCCGTCTGTCTGTCACCAAGCTGTATCGCAAGAACCGCGATAGCTAGATAGTTGAAATATTCACTAATTATGTATTTCTGTTGCCATCCGTTCTGCCATAACAACAAATACTAAAAACAAAATAAAATAAATATTTAAGGGGGGCATACAACAAACGCCATTTTTTATTGATAATGGTACGAAACCCGCGTTAGTGTTAGTGCGCGAATCCGATTCGCACTTGGCCAGTTTTTTTGTTTGTTCATATGTGTAAATGGCCTACACTGGTGTCAGATTTTTTAAGCTACCTAAAGGAATCTGACAAAGCTAAACAACTTTCATTTAATAATGTCAGCTGGATCCAACGGCTTATAATTGCCTTCCAAAGAACCGAAAAGCCACAAAAAACATTATTATGCCACTTGTGGTCACCCATCTAAGTGCGGACCACTCCCGGTGTGGCTTTACTTGCGCAATCACCAGTAATGTGCACTCCCGCCGGGCCCCGTTTCTTTTGATTTCTAAGTGCAAGGTAGAGCGCAGGCCAAGTTTCAGCAACAGGCCGCGCCTATGCCGTGCACTATTTAGACGAACCTACACTATTTACTTTTGACCCCCTATAGCTAAGTGCCTATTGAAAGGACAGAGATAAAATTGTACCTACGTGATTATATACTAGTACAAAAGCAGTATGCCAAATTTCATAGATATGGCTTCAGTAGATCCTGAAATATGACCCTGTGAAAATAGCTAATTTTGGCACTGACTGACTCACTGACCGGTAATCAAAACCTTTAGGCCACTTCTAATTGTAATAGCGTTATGAAATTTGGCACACAGGTCGTGTATTATATTGTGTAAATTAACAAAAAAAAAAACGACGGGTTGTACTCTGGAAGTGCCGGCAGAAGTGAAAACTTGAATATTAACGTTGTGCATTTTTGATATTTTGGAATGGTTAGGGAATAATTTTGCACGAATTGCTTTAATTATCAGTATAAAATATTTCAAATCTTTTCTGAACCACAGTCTGTCACAAATGTCACAAGCATGACCAAATTCATTTTCAACAAAATCATTTTCAAATACACAGCAGTATGGCCACTACACAGACGGTCGAGCCATCAGCTGTCACCATCCATGGATGCGCGTAGCACGCTGTAACATAAACACACACGAACATTCGCGCAAGCACCCTGCGCCGTCTTACGAATTTTCGATCAGGTCACGTGTCCTGACGCGAGTTTAACATTTTTTACCCATTCCAAAAAAAGTGCACAACGCCGCTAAAGAAGTTTTCACTTCAAAAAAACAGAAATTTAAGAAATCGGTCAAGCGTGTGTTGGCTCAATCTAATATCGAATTTTAATAAAAATATTTATAAACCAGTAATACAATGAGAATACGATAAGGAGGGGAGAGGAGAATAGGGGGGAGGGGAAATAAAATATTTTCATGTATACATAATGCACATTATATAGCAGGCGTGGCACAAAAAGAAAAAATAGGTACGATTTTTTTTAAAGTATTGAAATCCCACTAAAAACATATCTGTTAAAAAGGGGGCCAAGATCCTATCCACTAATAATTGTTCCCATAAAAAAGAGTTCAAATCCAGTCCAATGCCAAGTTTTGAAGTAATTTAATAATTCAAAATTTGAACTTGGCAGGTTTTCGTGCAGTATGTAACACTTGATTAAAATTTAGAATTATTATTATTATACTTCTAAACTTGGTTTGGACTGGACTCTGTTTTAGGCGAACAATTAGCCGATAGAAACTTGGCCCCCATTGTAACATTTATATGTTTCAGACGTTGCCGGCAACGGCACATCTCTAGATTATGTGTTACAATTTTGTCGTGCTATATTATAATTTCGGAGAATAATGGCTACTAGATCGGATAGGAAGAAATATCAACGTTACGTGTATTCGGGACCGCCTAAGTCGAGGAAGCGAGTGCTTGCAGGTTTGAAACGATATACCAATTTGACATAAGTTGAAATCATTTGAATATTTATTATAATTTATTATAGGTAAGTTGTATCTAGTTGTGATTTGTTTACGTCGCCTGGGTGTCTGATACTAGTAGTGACACGCTACATCTATACACATTTTAGTGGTCGCCGCAGTATAAAACCGGCTGTTTAGTCAAAATGACATTAGGCGGCGACCAAAAATGCCTTCATCCACGGCGGTGCAATAAAAGTACGGATGTCACGGATGACGGTTTTGCCAGGACTTCTTGTCTGCGTGGTCGAACGGGCTCGTGATATTTTGTAATATTGTTATTGTACGATAATTTACGTGATTCAACATTTCATATTGGAATCTGTTTCAAAATGTTTCCATAAGTTGCAAATTGCCGCCATGTTTGACACTTACTTTTGAAACACAAGTCTCGAACTTGTTTTGAGTTTGATTGATTTAAAAATCTGTGTGATTTGTCCGTATATATTTTTGTATAGATATCTATATTTTTATTTAAAATCTATAGTAACAAAAATTAAACTTCAATAAAATGAAAATTCAACAATGTGTACGATTTAGTTTTTATTAAAAATACAATGCATGTACAATGATGACGTTTGTTGCGCTGTGGTTTTTCCTTCCACTAAATGGTCTAAACTCTAAACGAGTGCCCCGACACAAGGCTTGATTAGCTATCCGAGTCAAAGCTGTGGTTGACAAATATATGCAATCTGAGATCATTTTTTTATCGCCGGCCGTGTTTAAAATGATTTTCGGCTGTTTGAAATAATAACTGAAAATAAGCGCTATCCAGTTAAGTTTTTTTTTTTAAAAGTGCCATCTAGTGGCGATATTCAAATCTATAACAATGCTTTACGCCATCTTCATGCTTTTTGAAGCTCCTGTCATAGTGTGAGTGAGTGTTTTTGTTGTGAGCATTTTTCTGAATACATTGACTGAAGAATAATAGTATGCCATAAAATAAATAAAAGAGTATGTTACAGGCTCGCCGATCAAAAATGTTTGCCTATTAGTAATCCATTACGCAAGAATTTAAAAAAAAACTTAAAATTTTGAAATCAACGCCATCTAGCGGAAAAAGTTTAATGAAGAGCCCTTTGCATTCACCTTAACGACCGCGCGATTCGTTAACCTAGCATAATATGAATAAATGTTTAGCAGGCGCTATTCGTTTCGAGTACATAGCGTGTTCTTTTTATCAGCTATATAATACGTTATATTAACCACCACTAATATGTACAAATAATAACGGAAACAACAAAAATACATATTATAAATTGATTAACATTCATCTTAAATCAGCATTTCAGTACCGAAAAATAAATAAAATATTTTCCAAGTTTTTATAGTTGACTAGCTGTTGCCCGCGACTTCGTCAGCGTGGACTTTAGTTTATGAGAATCGTTATTTTGATATTTTTAATAAAACCGGTCAAGTGCATATCAGGTCACGCGCACTGAAGTGTTCTGTAGTTGTGAATTTCGACTTAGAATTAAAACTAAAGATTTCATCATCATCTCAGCCCTTCTTCCGTCCACTGCTGAGCATAGACATGTCTTCGTCGACACATCTCGGTCCTGAGCTGCTCACATCCAGGTGTAACCCGCGACTTTGATTATTTCGTCAACCCATCGCATGGGCTCCGTCAGGCCAGTTGCCCTGCCTAGTGCTACTTTAAGTTCATGACCGTTGCCAAATTACAGCTTATTGGTACTAATTATCTCTAAGTAAAACCACGGACAGAGAGACAGACAGAAATGGCGAAACTATAAGGGTTCCTTGTTTACTACGATCACACATTATCTCTAGTCACAGTCTAAGTCGATCGGAATTTTGACTATTAATATCGTTTTTTGCCAGATATTTCGACGGCCCTTCTGCCATCATGGTTCTGCCAGCATGGACTGTAAACTACATGTAAACTTACACTGTTACCGAATGTTACTGCTACGCCGTGGGTCTCTCTAATACGAAATACTTATGCAATACGTAGTGACTTTGCTAATATTTCATTCATCTTCCGTCTTTTGGCGTCAGTCTCCACATCACAAATCTGTTGTAGCTCTCTGCAGCGAACTGCTGCCACCGTCTATACGTATCACCCCCTCTCCCACACCCTCCCGATGTGGCGGTGCAATGGTAAGCCTTGTCAAACATGTCTTTCGCTAAGCGGGAGATGAAAGTCGAGAAATAATGCCGACATTCGAAGGGATAAGCATTTCTACTTTAAGTCCCGACGGATGACGGCGTTCCTCAAGTAACCTTAAACATAGGTTTTCTTAAGATCGCCTTAATCATGAGCCGCGTCCGTAGCTGGAAGCGAGAGGAAAGTACTGGATAGACCTTCCCCCGGGCCATCTTCACTATCGTCACCATTCTATTGATGTGGACTTTCAAGCTGAGGCATCTGCCAAACTTTAGATACCTCCAGGTATTTGACGTGCCAGTGTCTCGGCACATTTTACCAGTAGAGATTCAAGGATGGTAGGAAGTTAGTGTTCTCTGAGATCAATGTCTGCTTAGTGTTCACTAAGAACCTCCGTTTGAAGAGTTTCTCGGGTAGGGCGTCCTATACGGCTATGTTTAGAGGTTTGGAGAACTGAAAAATGACCATGATCTTTCGTTCCTCAGGGAAGGAGGTCACAATACTAAGTAGTCTTGGTATGGGTGTTCCACACATTTTTATTGCAGTGCCTAACCTA
The DNA here is from genome assembly GCA_963555685.1 of Acrobasis consociella. Lineage (NCBI taxonomy): Eukaryota > Metazoa > Arthropoda > Insecta > Lepidoptera > Pyralidae > Acrobasis > Acrobasis consociella. Next base: position 11,472,057 of record OY743125.1, on the reverse strand, counting down.
AATTTAACCTAACCTTTTTTCCCTAACCTTTCTTCTTACGTGAGGAAAAGGTGCCTTTCGGCCACAGGAAATCGGACGGTTATGGCTCTCACTCACAAAAAAACTCATGGTGACATAACGGCGTTACCGCTTTTGCCAAGGCCGTGTGCTAAATTTTGCTCCAAAGACCTGGTATACGGCGACCGCTTATCAGCGGCTTCGGCTGAGCTCATTCGAGGTACTCTCTCAGTTATCGAGAGGAGTCTGAGTGGCCTGCGCGGTGGACATCGGCCTTCAATTTTATCCGCTAGGGTAAAGACGCGTGTTGACACAAATGCTTCTTTCAACCTAGAGGACCGTATTTGTGGAGCGACGGAATCCCGTTCCCATCGCCCGACTGGCCCACGTCATGGAGGAAGCAGTTGCGCCTCTTTTGCGCGGGAAAAATCCCTTCGGACACCTTGCCAGTAACGGGAGACCGGTATGGTTATGTGGCGTTTACCACTAAAAACTCCGCGGTGTTACCTCTCAGCCACTATGGGCCAGCCCCGGCGCGGCGACCGCTATGGTGGTCCGTGACTCGCTCACTGCACCCTATGCTTTAGTCAGAGGACATCCCCTGAGCCTAACCTAATACTTCCTATTTTGATTCCGTTTTCCATTTTCGCGCCCACAATCATGCTAAAAATGGCCGTTTCATGGCGTTGGGTCTTGTGGCCCTAGGTTCTGTGTATTTTTAACAGCGCCATCTATCGGTGACCAAAAAAAAACTAATAAAAACACTCCGAAAACAACAAAATAGTAAATTTTAGGGTTCCGTATTCCGTACACGAAGGCTAAAATCGGGACCCTGTTACTAAGACTCCGCTGTCCGTCCTTCCGTCCGTCTGCCTGTCTGTCACCAGGCTGTTTCTCATGAACCGTGATAGCTAGACAGTTGAAATTTTCATAATGATGTAATTCTCTTGCCGATATAACAACTAAAAATAGAGTAAAATAAATATTTAATTGAGGCTCCCGTACAACAAACGTGATTTTTTATAGATAACGGGACGGAGCCCTTTGTGCGCGAGCCCGACCTTAACTTGGCCGGTAATTAACTTTATTATTTTATAAAAACCTTAATATTAAATTGACAAAGTTTTAGCCAATGCTACTGTACAGTTTATTTCATAGCAAATTTTCGAACAAAAATCTTTGTCGTGATTCTTTAAATTGATATAACGTTTTTTATTTATCAACGGATTTTAATGAAACAACCACTATATTTTAAGTGAAACTTATTTAAATACATAAATGAAAATCGCAACCGAAGTTGTTCAGCCGTTTCTGAGATTAGCGTCTACAAACACAGTTTTTCGAACAAAAATGTTAGACGTGATTCTTTAAAATTGATTTAACTTTTTCATTTATGAACGGATTTAAATAAAACAAACACTAAATTTTAAGTGAAACTTATCACAATATTTCAATGAAAACCGCAAACGAATCGGTTCAGCCGTTTCTCAGATTAGCGTGCACAAACGCACAGACAAACAGACAAACCGACAAACAGACAAAAATTCTAAAAATCATTGTTTTGTGTTCTATTGCGTTGGTAAAAGACCCCAAAAATATTTTTACTCATTTATCTTCCATGTACAGACAGCGATCGGTTACGATTTTATTATATGTATTGATTGATGATGATGATATTGATGATTGATGATTGATTGATATTGATAATAGTGTTTCAGGGCTTAATGTTTTACGCCTTGATATGGTATTATAGCTGCGATACTGGGGCTATCGGCTTCTTGTAGGAGTCCTGGGGGCAGCCGATCATCTTTTACAAGTACATCTGTACCTATCTTAATATCATGTTTAAGTTTATTCCACTTATAGCGATGTTGTTACGCAGTGAGGTATTCGGCTTGCCAACGTCGCTGTAAGGCTTGTAACATACGTTGCACATTTTTGCCACCTATCCAGGTAAGAGGAGCGACAATCTTATACAATAAATTAGGTTCAAGTATATATTGGAGATGTTCCAATTAAAAAATGACCTGGGGTCAGTGGAGGTTTATCTAGAGAAGAATTAATTAAAGTGAGCGGCCGTGAATTAACACAAGCCTCAACTTGTGTAAGTAAAGTGTTAAATTCTCCAAATGTCAAGCAAGCTTGCCCTATGGTCCGCTTCAAATGGCCCTTTATGGATTAAACTCTGGCTTCCCATAATCCTCCAAAGTGGGGTGTTCCGGGAGGGATGAAATGCTATGTTTTAAAGTCACTAGAAAGAAGTTCAGATATTTCTTTCACCATAGAACTAGTCGAATTTTTAAATAAGACCCCTAGTTCTTTAGAAGCACCTTGAAAATTAGTGCCACAATCACTATAAAGATCACTACAATGACCACGACGGGAAGTAAAACGTTTAAAAGCAGCCAAAAAGGCAGCTGTGCTTAAGTTTTCGACTAGTTCTTAGTGAATAGCCTTGGTGATAGTACATTTAAAAAGACTTACATAAGCTTTACAAGTTCTGGTACATCTACCAGGGTATAATTTTAAATTGAAGGCGCCTGCAAAATTTACACCACTTTTACTAAAAAGTCAAGCAGGTTGAATTCGATAACGTGGAAGATTGCCCATAAAAGGTACAGAAGGACTGGCTCTTATTTTAAAACAAGGAAAACAACGTCTTATTATTTCTTAGTTAAACTCTTTTTACCAACAATAAAATATTTACCTTTAATAATATTAAAAGTTAATTGAAAACCGCCATGCAAAGTTTTTAATAAGAATAAGTAACAATCAATGTAGTAGTGACATTTGCTAAATAACAACATAGGTGATTTTTTTATCATATAAAAATAGATGCATTAGCAAGGCGTCCACCAACTCACAAGATATTATTTTTATCAATATAGGGATCCAAAGTATACAGTTTACTAGATTTAGGTATAGGTTTATGTTGGGTTAACAAATCGATCTCTATATACTAAAAATATAATTTTTGTGTCATTCGAATACAAACATTCTCAGAATAAAAACCAACTTATAACTTGCCGATAAAAAATGCCTCGAAGACGGTACACAGGATTTAATATCACATAGTAAAGCATATGTTCATACACTAACGCCCCACATTATGCCCATATTAAAATAAGTACTTGAAATACATAATATATACAAGTCTACAAAATGTATCAAATAATTGTATTAATTCATTTTACAATGTCTACATACTACACATAATGTTACTGTTACTACACATAATGTCAACTTATAAATTACAATTAAAGAAGAATTCTCAGAATTGTTGAGCTCACTAGTAATTAAAAATTGTGTAAATTGTTCATTAGTACCTCATTTAGCTTTAATTGTACTATTCTTAATACATCTCAAACAATATGCTGTTATTTTAATTAATTTTGTAAAACTAGAATATCTATTTAAAATGATGACTTAAGTTTGAATCATCACAGGTGATAGTATTTGTAATAATCTTAGCTTTGGCACCTTTAGATTCTAATAAAGTATCAGGTAATAGAGACAAGTTATTTACTATTTGATATTTAAAGATTATTTTAAAAAGGCTGGACCTTTCCACTATAGTTTTGATTCTTTAAGCACATTTGGACTAGCACCTCGTGAAGCTATATCAGCTGGGTTATCACCAGAACTGACGTGATTTCACTGATTACTATTTGTTACACTCAAAATCTCAGAAGTACGATTAGCGACAAAACTTTGGGTTCTTACGGAGCCAAGCCAAAACTATTGTGGAGTCTCACCAAGCATAAACATTAGAATCTTTAATATTTAAGCTTATCTTAATATTCTGGGGCCTTACTCCATAATGTTATCGACGACAGTCGTCCGTCATACGAGCAGTTCAAGGCAATCCATAACACATACGCGATGACGTCGTCGATCGCTTTAGAACGGACTAAAGACGGGACTAAATTACTTTGACAGATTAATAGCGTAAACGGTACTCGATATGAGTCAAAATGTCAACTTGACAGCACGTAAGTCGACCGAAAATGCCCCCCGTCCCACCCCGCATCATACCCCGCCAACGTCAACTCTTTTAGTTACGGACCTCGTCGCGCCGATATGGCTTTGGGCTCTTATTGGCTAGTTCGGAGGTCTAATATCTAGTCGGCATATCCATCGAACAGCTGTGAACGTAGTGATTATATTTTCTTTGAGCTGTGGCTATATTTAGTATCCCTTAGCCCCCTTAGCACAAGTTTAATGGTCCTACCTAGCTCAATCAGTGTGATTTCTTACTATATAACTATTTACCTAAGTAGCAGTTACTTAAATGATTGTATCTTTATTGAACAATAATAACTATTCGAGGACATAAACATAACCTAACCTGATGTCAGTTACACACGAATGTCATTTTCGAAGTTGACATGTCTGTGGAACTTGTCTTTTAATGATCATGGCATTCATGACGTCTGGGATATCAAGTCGTAACGATTTGACAATAGTAAATGATTTCATCACTTACTTTTTCTTATTATAATAACACTTTTAAGTGCAGATTGGCTTCTTTTGTAAGAAAAAAGTAAGATTCTCATGTTTATTAGCTAATTAGGATAAATTGATTGTTTTCGAAAGTACCGATACAATACCGGTTACTTTAGCAAAAAGTTTACATCACTGGTGTCAATGCACATAGTTTACGGGCTCGTATGGGATCCGTGTTGTACGGCCCGACTTTATGGAGTGTAAACGAGGCACCGGTGTCGACCCGTGCCTTTAGTACGCTCGTAAATACGGTGTATGTTTTTGGAGTAGGGCCCCTGTAACATGTGTGCTCGTAGAAGAATTATATCCATGTCTACAATGTTTTCATGATAAGTATACCACTCCTTAAATCATCACCTAAAACATCATCCCACCCTAGGCCAGCTAACTACTGCATAAAGATTTTTAACGTGATAACAATAGGTTTGAGCCAACCAAGGGGATCAAATGTTTTAGCGATTCTGGATAACACAGATATGTTAGTGAGAGCACTAATATGAGAGTCAATTGTTATTTTGAGTTCAAACATGTCCCTTCGAGGATTCAACTTAATACCTAAAGCTTTTAGGGAGGCGTCCATTTGTTTGTTCACAACACTTTGATCAGATTTACATATGCTAGGAATTTGGTTTAACACTTTTTCACTGTTTGATGACAACTTATGAAGAGTGAACCCACCTTTACTCAAAAACTGTGTCAACTGTTGCTGCTCTACGATGCATTTTTCTTCAGTAGAATAAACAGTAAGTAAATCGTCCATGTACATGTCTGACTTTAACTTAAGAGCCACCTCTGGATAGTTCGTATATTCATCATCAGCTAATTGGCGTAATGTTTGGATAGCTAAAAAATAGTGCAGAGGAAGTTTCATAAGTCACGGTTACTAACTTATGTTCTTTAATGGTCTCTTCTGGATTATCTCGTCATAAAATTCGTTAGTAATTGGCATCTTCTGGTGACATAAGGATCTCACAGCTACCAAACAGTATCGATGTGTTCACCAGCGTGTAACTAAATCTCTAATATCTTGAAGTAGAGGTGGTCGTATCAGCAACTCTTCATTTAATGCACTTCCTCTTTCAGGTTTAATGCTGGCATCAAAGACTACTCTCAGTTTAGTGGTAGTGCTTGACTCTCGTATTACTGCATGATGAGGTAGTAGTAAGATTTATCTTTATTTCTTTTTCAGGTAGTAATATCATGTGACCTAGAGCTTCATATTGCCGAATGAATTTGCAGTATTCTTCTTGAAATTCAGGTTTGTTACTAAATCTTTTTTTCTACTTGTAGCAGGCGATGAAATGCCGTGAGTTTAGAGTTTCCCAAACGTGAGTCATACCCATCTCTAAAGGGCAGACGAACAATGTAGCAACCCTCAGTGTTACGAGTGTGGGTATTCTTAAAATTTTCTTCACACTGAGTCTCTAGTGGAGTGAGTGAATGTTTCTTTGTATTTTCTTCCAGCTTCCAGAACTTTCTCAGCAACTGGTAGACTTCAAGTTTAAGGTGAGTGACTACTACTTTATGGGTACTTCTAGTTTCTTTAGCAGCTTGTCCAGAGATAAGCTACCCAAGGTGTGAGTTTACTGCTATCAGAACATGGTGTTTGTGTAACCCATTAGTGAGTAATTGTGCGTGCGATGCGGCCTGGCTTACCAAAGTGAGGATCTGTAAGGTTAAGTGAACTAAGCACACCTTGTGTCTTCCATCGATAGCTCTTGTGTTGGAAGCAGTGAAGTCAATCGTTTGATTACACAAGCTTTTGTGATCATAATGTGAATTGCAAATTAACTATTGATTTTGTGGATCTCATTTTCTGTGGATATTCCAATTATTATCTTTCCATTCACAGCAGCTCGGTCAAGGTTTAGAATTTGTGCCGTCTTTTCAGTGATCAAGGAAGCCTGTGATCCTTGATTAATGAGTGCTCGTAGTTGATGTGAGATTCTGTACAGATTATTTGAGCAGTAGGTAAAATTACTTGACCTGTCTGAGTTTCTACTTTCATACTGTTCAGCTTCAGTTCAGCTTCTTGCATTTCTTGTGATTCTTTTTGTTCTCACTCTGCCTGTACAGGGCGGTTAAGGTGCAATAATGTGTGGTGTCGACGACCGCATTTCAATAATCCTCTTGTTATTGTACCTTTTCTCCAGAGCCTGCCATGCTTTGTCATAATTTGCAGCTGTTGTGGTGAAATACTTGAGCAAGGATTCTGCTTTTCCAGAGAGGTTAGATTTTAAGTAATGGTGCTTTTCCATTTGAGATAAACTATCATCCTTATGTATCACAGATAGGAAAATATCTTTGAAACTGGCCCATTTGTTGTAATCTCCAGAAAACCTTTTTAGAGAAATATAAGGCAGCCGAGTTTTCCTTGAAGTTTCTTCAAAAACTGGAGTTGACTGGGGAGGCTGAAATTCCGGTATTTCATTCTTTTGAAAGTTTTTCAGTGCGTCCTTTAGCGTTGTTTTAAACTCTAAAAATTCTCTTTCTATTTCCTCGTATTCATCTAACGACTTATATCCTTTCATTTCTTGTAATTCTTCTGGGGAATGCTCGATGACAAATTCCTCAATTTGTTTGACGTATGATGACCAATATTCCAAAGTTTCTAACCTCGCTTCCAAATAACTAATTGTGAATCGACTTTTCCAGTCTTATTACGAATCAAGGTGTAGATATAGATCGAGTTTTAAAGTCGATCTAAACTAAGTAACAAGGAAAATCATATTATGAAACAAGATTTATGTCTTGTTCCGAGGACGATCCTCGATCTAAAGATAAACCTGCTGGCACCCTAGTCTAAGCTCGGTACTAAGCTACGACTAACCTCAAAATCATGACATATATCAAAACAAAATATAAAAAATTGTAGTAAAGTTTATAGATTAGGAGGTCACGACAAATTTGGTAACGATAAGGGATATGGCTGACTCTGGTTTTATAGAATAAAGAGCACCTCTCTGCCCCTCCCTCTGGTCTGCCTGCGTGAAGTGGTTGCGTTACTTAGATATGGCGCCTGAAAAGTTGGTTATCGTGACCAAAAAAAAATGATAAGGGATATGGCTGACTCTGGTTTCACGGGATTAAGAGCATCTCTCTGATGCCAAATATGTCGGTCTGCCTGCGTGAAGTGGTTGCGTTACTTAGATATGGCGCCTGAAAAGTTGGTTATCGTGACCAAAAAAAAAATGATAAGGTAAATGGCTGACTCTTGTTTCACAGGATGAAGAGCACCTCTCTGATGCTAAATATGTGGGTCGGCCTGCGTGAAGTGGTTGTGTTACTTAGATATGGCGCCTGAAAAGTTGGTTAGCGTCACCAATAAATGATAAGGTAAATGGCTGATTCTGGTTTCACATAGTGAAGAGCACCTTTTTGATGCTAAATATGTCGATCTGCCTGCGTGAAGTGGTTGCGTTACTTAGATAGGGCGCCTGAAAAGTAAGTTACCTTGACAAAATAAAGAAAATTATAAGGTAAATGGCTGATTCTGGTTTCACAGGATGAAGAGCACTTCTCTGATGCTAAATATGTTGGTCTGCCTGCGTGAAGTGGTTGCATTACTAAGATATGTCGCTTGAAAAGTTGGTTATCGTAAACAAAAGAAAAAATAATAACGTAAATAGCTGACTCTAGTGTCACAGAACAATGAGTACCTCTCTGATACAAAATTTGTCGGTCTGCCAGCGTGAAATGGTTGTGTTGTGAAACTTAGATATGATACCTGAACAGTTGGTTATCGTAATGAAAAAATAATGATAAGGTAAATGGCTGACTCTAGTTTCACAGGGTGAAGAGTACTTCTCTGATGCTAAATATGTCAGTCTGACTGTGTGAAGTGGTTGCGTTACTTAGATACAGTAGCGTGCGTTCATACAAACACATGACTTTGTCTACCCTGTGTCACTCTAATATTGATGCCGTAGTTCACAAATGTACTAAATACCAAATTTTCGATTTTTACTTTTTAAGTACCAGATAAATTAACTCTTTCTACCAAAAACTTAGTGTTACAGTTGTACTTTTTAAGATTCCGACTTTTATTTTATTATTATAAATTCAATTTTATTTTTATAAATTCAATCTTCAAGTATTGACTGATTTCAACAAAATTTCAAAGTCTGGCGTATCATACGCATTTAGAACATTTACACACGTGTTAAAGTTATGCAAGTGCATAATTTGTTACCGATTATTTGAAGGTGCCTTCACCGATTTGGAAAATTCTTTTATCGAAATCGGTTGTGTAGTTTGGGGGTGAAGTGTTTTTTAGTTTTGAAAAAAATATTTGCCTGTTAATGTAATGAGGTTTAGTGCACAAATGGACTAAAGTTTATGTTACTATTTTTGAAATTATACAACTATAATACCACAATTTTTGGATATAATGCAGTCAAAAAACTAGACTCTAGAATAGACGTGAAATTATGTAATTATTTTTGTGCCGTTCTGATCTAAACTTTAGAAAACTTTCTAAATTAAATGCTCTTATGAAAAGTTGACAAAACTGTTGTTAATACAATTGTGAACTGCGGCATGTATATATAATATCGGATACTAACGATAGATGTATTTTGCTCGATATGCAGCCGTTCAGAGTCAGTCATTTACCTTATAATTTTACTTTTGATCACGATAACATACTTTTCAGGCGCCATACCCATATCTAAGTAACACTAGCACTTCACGTAGGCAGACCAACAAAACAAACAAGACTTCACCGACAAATTTTGTATCAAGAGAGGTACTCTTTGTTCTGTGACACTAGAGTCAGCTATTTACGTTATTATTTTTTTCTTTTGTTTACGATAACCAACTTTTCAAGCGACATATCTAAGTAACGCAACCACTTCACGCAGGCAGACCAACATATTTAGCATCAGAGAGGTGCTCTTCATCCTGTGAAACCAGAATCAGCCATTTACCTTATAATTTTCTTTTTTTGTCAAGGTAACTAACTTTTCAGGCGCCCTATCTAAGTAACGCAACCACTTCACGCAGGCAGATTGACATATATTTAGCATCAGAGCGGTGCCCTACATTCAGTAAAACCAGAGTCAGCCATTTGCATTACCATTTTTTTGGTCACAATAACCAACATTTCAGGCACCATATCTAAGTAACGCAACCACTTCACGCAGGCAGACCCACATATTTAGCATCAGAGACTCTTCATCCTGTGAAACAAGAGTCAGCCATTTACCTTATCATTTTTTTTTGGTCACGATAACTAACTTTTCAGGCGCCATATCTAAGTAACGCAACCACTTCACGCAGGCAGACCGACATATTTGGCATCAGAGAGATGCTCTTAATCCTGTGAAACCGGAGTCAGCCATATCCCTTATCATTTTTTTTTTGGTCACGATAACCAACTTTTCAGGCGCCATATCTAAGTAACGCAACCACTTCACGCAGGCAGACCAACATATTTAGCATCAGAGAGATGCTCTTTATTCTATAAAACCAGAGTCAGCCATATCCCTTATCGTTACCAAATTTGTCGTGACCTCCCGTTCTACTACAATTTTACCTGATAGCTAAATATTAGATAGATAGATAAATGCTTATTATATCCAGGAAATGTGTTGAAACTGCCATGACTATGATATAAAAGTATTTTTATTGTTTTACAAGTTTCCATGACAAAATTCTTTTAACACTATTGTTTGTTTCTTTACATTCACAACATTAAAAACACGATTTTATATATCTTACACTATACGACACACATACAAAAACAATATTTATTAAGATTGTCTACAATTTACAAACGTAAACAAAAATATAGGTTAGATTCCATGACGGACATGACTGTTCGACTTTTGTTGATATGTATAATTCCGCCATTATGTACACAGCGTCCCTGTAACCCGGCACAACACAATTTTTACACTGTTATTACTGTTTTTATCACTGGTTTAAATATTATCTAGGCTCAAGGACCAATGTTCAGATCACTAAAAGCACTTTCAAATAAAATTGTCCGTACTCAACATGAAAATATAAACGAAATTAAAGTTATTAATTTTGTTTATATTTATTAAATATTTGTTTTTTCTACATATTCGAATTGTGTTCGAATCCACAGATAAAAAAAAACAGTTTCATTTCATAAATAAGGGAGTTAAAATATATCTAGTCTACCATAGCAATTATTTTTGGCAGTTAGTTCATGTGATCACCACATCCCATGGTGGCTGGCATGTTTCACGTAATGTTGATAATTATCTGTTGCATATGGTACCTATGTGATCACCACAAATAATAAGGTGGCATATTTCACGTACCAGTTGTAATTATTCATGGCATATCTTACATATTGTGATCACCATAAAATGTAACTATTACATAAACGTTCATTTCTTTTCATGTGGCATATTTCTCGTTAGAGATCACCACAACACATAATTATATAGAAGTTTTTGAAAACATTATCATACAATCCTCGTATAGGTGTAATCAACCTCGTACACATGTAAATTAATTTCCAAATAGTGATCACCAAAATATGGCATTGTTTTGAATAAGAGTACATATTGTTGGGAGACTGGCGCCATCTGCGTGTGGTCTCCACAAACATGGGCACGATTCATCGATTTTCGCTAAAATCGATCGGTGGACGCGCGCCGCCTCACTAAGGCCGTGACGTCACAAAGGCCGGAACGCCCGGCTTCTATCAGTTCTGAGTTCTGAAATGCACCGACCGCGAACGGTCGTGTGTCACTTGTTCGTGTCTCGTCTCAGATCCTCGCAAGCGGGCGGCCGCTTGCTTTGTTTGATTATAGTCGTACAACAGTTAATCGTGGAGATTTTTAACTGATTAACTCAGTATAGTTTGTTTATCGTTTGTAAGGGCATGACGGCCTAGATTAAAAGACTTTGTGTGTAAAATCGGGCATCGCCATCTTGTTCTGTCCCCGGTCGCGAGCATACGCGGTGAACGCGTAATTTTTGTTATTGTTGAAAAGCGTATAATTTCATGGAGAAATATCGCTAGGTTTACTAATTATTGTTTGTTTGAATTGTTTGTTGTAAAGTGGCATGGATGCCCATAATTAAAATAGTGCAATTGTTCGGAGTTGTAACCTCGTGGGTTCGGTTACGTAATCGTAATTTTATTATTATAATCTTTTAATTGCCCGGTTAAACGGAAGTTTTGTGTGGACTAATTTGGAAAGGCGTGAATGCCCATAAATAAAAACTATTGTGTGTAAATCATAACGTGGAGTTAGCAAGCCAAAGGACAAATAAAGGTCGCAACCTGGTATTGTTATTTTTGTAACTTAACCATAACCATAACGTTTGTGAAAACTACTTAAATCTATTGTGCAGTGAAGTGCTATTGTGACGAATACGTTTGGGGCGTCAAATGAGCTCATTGGGGTTGCATAGGGACCCAATTTCCTTCACCATCTGCTCGGGACCCATTGGGACCCAGCCGTCGCCACCCCGAAGAGGACTTCGTGCTCGACGAAGAAACCAGGCGAGGCCGTCTGAAGATAATATAGACAGTAAGTGGTAGTATTAAGTTTTTACGTCATTTGTAATTAGATGTAATTAGTTTTAATAATTTAGGTTAATCGCGTAATTAGGTTAGGAGGTTCTCTAGACCTTATCTAGAGTGGTAGCAGAGCTGCGTTTGTTTGTTTGTATGTTTGTATGTTTGTTGCCGGTTGGAAAAGTCGGCCGGGCCGATCCGCGCAACAAACCTTAGTTTTAGTAAAAATTGGTAGCAGAGCGTAGTTGTATCGGCTCTGATTACGGGCCCCATATTGTTTGTTAATAAGGTACCATTATTTCCCACAAAAATCTGGGATAAAATTTTGTTTGTAAAATATATTGTTTGTTTGTAATTAATAAGTATTGGGCCGTCTCAATCATACTATTAGATAGTGTAATCACTTGTTTGTTTGTTTGTAAAGTTAGGAACTTTAGTTGCTAGTAGTAGGAAATTAGCCCTTGTCGGACTTATTTATTCAGTTATTTAAATTTGGTTTGATTTCACTCAATGTTGTGATCACCACAGTATGAGTGGTATATTTCACTTAATCGAAAATAACACTTACTTGTTTTATTCCTGTTGGCTTCAAAAGACAGCTCCCTGTATTCACATGAAATGGGCAGCTATTGTCTGACGAGTGGGTTAGTTCTTCTCGCTTCTGAAATGTTAAGAGATACTAAATTAAACTCACTTTTGTCACCAATAAATATTTAGTACCTGGGCGACCGAGCTTTGCTCGGTTACATCTCAAACATTAACTACATTTTTTTAAACTTGTGTAAAAACAATACAAAATACAAAATTATATATAAACTTGAACTTAAAAAAAAAGTATGTCACCTAGTGGGATTCGAACCCGTAACACTCTTTCTAGCGGTCCGCATCTTAAACCGCTGAGCCAAACAGAAAGCGGCCGCTGCGACGAAATTAGCGACCATATTCAGCGTGGAAAGAAAAACGCATGAAAACTTGAAAACACGCATTTTCCCAAACATAAGACTAATCTAGATCGATTGTTTACCCCCGAAAACCCCTATATACCAATTTTCAGCGAAATCGTTAGAGCCGTTTTCGAGATCACAGAAATATATAAATAAATATACAAGAATTGCTCGTTTAAAGGTATAAGATTTCAGCATTCACAAATTAAGTAAAATATTATTTATCGGCAACATTCGGCCTCCGCCAATGCCAGACACCAACTGTCGTCGTGTCGTCGCTTGTGGACGTCGCTCGCTCTCGTTCGGCCATCCTCGGGTCCTCTCGTATTGGTTTCGATGACGATTAGTATTTTCAGAAGTGTTACCATAACACAAAATTTGTTCGAGAAAACATAAAATACTTTAAATTTAAAGTTATATCATAATTCATATATTTATTTTACTATATTTGATAAAAAATATGGCAACGCTAACACTGTCAGACGGATAGAAAATTTTTATTTAATATTTATATCTATAATATATATATATAGTGCGGGAAGTAGTGTCATAAGGTGCAAATTTTGGTATCGGAAGAATTCACTTGGCACAGATGTAATATACGTAAAGTTAAGCTAATTTAGCCCGGTAGCCATCCCCCACCCCCTGGGGGGTAGGTAGGGGGGGCATTCGAAGTTACTCGCCGCCGCGCTTCAGAAAAAAAAACATATCAGCTTCTATTTACCTAACACCTCAAGTGTGGTATCATTTTCTGATAAATCGGGGATGAGGAATTCAATTTTGAGTACAATTTTACATTTAATATATAGATTAATAGTAAAAAAAGGAAAATATTGACGAAAATATCAAAATCGGATCGCAGTTTATTTGAACAGATTTATTTTGCCAGAAACCCGGAATTTCGTGTTTAAAAAAATATTAACTTAAAGCATATTTATCTAGCTTTAAAAAAATATATACTTTATTATATATAGCTGTCATACATCTATCTGAAAAAAATCGGACATGGCACGCGGCGGTGCCTAGAAACTTTTTCAATCGTCTCATCTCACATAATTTGTTGCAAGTATTAAGTTGTTTTTTATGAAAAATATATAGAATACATACTAAACTAATTATTGACTGTCGCTTATGGTCTTATATATCAATAATAGTATTTCATATTTATATTTGTAAATTTTTTCATTCAAATTTTCCACCACCGTGGTATAATTCGGTAAATTTTAATAGTTTTCTTAGACAGTTGCACCTAACACTGCACCCTGACTTGCACTTGCACCGAATCAGGTCACGACGAGCGGTAGCAGCCACTGGTGCAGTTGTCCACTTTGGTTTCCAATTATTTGATTCCATTTCCTATCCCCAATCCGCCGGACTGGGAGGATTTAGAATCGGCACCATCGCTTGGCCCCAAACGTGCACTGCACACCATGCTAAACAGCTCTTATGATGCCGAAAATTCTCTAGCTGTCAGTCTTTTTTTAGAGAATATCTCCCTCCTGCACTCGTTTAATGATATGCACTGACTGGATCTAAAACGAAAATCCGGTAAGAAGGTATTGCATTATTATTTTGGTTAAAATAAAATACAGACATGCTTACTTATCATACATCGTTACTCACTAGGTAACGATGCAGCGGACGAGCTGACACCGGAGGGACCCCTTCCGATGGCCCTGATTCCCTTCACGCAGGATCTCTCTTTGATCAAGAGTCGTATTGGCGAAGAACTGGCTCAGTCTTGGCAGGCTAAGGAGGCGCTGCCCCAATGAGACAGACGTTTATCCCGACGTCTGTTAGCACTGCCGAGGAGGAACCTACGCCCTATGATTAACATTATTACTGGTCATTGTGCACTAAACAAACACCTTTTCACCCTAGGTTTAAGTAACAGTCCTCGTTGCAGAGCATGCATGGAGGCTGAAGAAACTGCGAGCTATCTCTTCCCGGAGTGCGATGGTATCGCACACATAAGAAAAAAGTTCCTAGAACATCCGGAAACCATGACGCAAAACGGAACTGGCAAATTCGGGCCTAATTGCGAAAAATTGTTCTCGAGGGAAGTAAGAAGTAATATCATACATTGTTATGACAAATTTTAAATAATTTGGTTAGAGTTTTCTATGTCTTTGTCATTGAACATATTAAATACATTAGTTGCTGATGGAAAAGTATTCCATGCTTCGTCAGCAACATGCACAATTATTCTCGTATGGGCATTCAGCTTCGTGGTTACAGGGGTCGATGTTATTTTTACAACGATCGCTGCTGCTAGGAACAGTCGTATGACTGTTCTTAGCAGCTGCTTTTGAAGCATAAAATACTTTTCCATCAGCAACTAATGTATTTAATATGCTCGCTGACAGACACGTAGAAAACTGTAACCAAATTATTCAAAAATTTATCATAACGATGTATAATAAGTGAGCATAAATTAAATTGTATTTATGTGGTTATAAATGACAGGTATATATAGCTGTATTTTATATTAATCAAAATAATGCAATACCTACTTACCTAATTTTCATTTTAGATCCAGTCAGTGCACATCGTTAAACGAGTGCAGGAGGGAGATTTTCTCTAAAAAAGGCTGACAGCTAGAGAATTTTCGGCAGCATAAGAGCTGTTTAGCATGGTGTGCAATGCACGTATGGGGCCAAGCGATGGTGCCGATTCCAAATCCTTCCAGTCCGGGGGGATTGGGGATAGGAAATGGAATCAAATGATTGGAAACCAAAGTGGACTACTGCACCAGTAGCTGCTACCGCTTGTCGTGAACCACTGATTCGGTGCAAGTGCAAGTCACGGTGCAGTGTTAGGTGCAACTGTCTAAGAAAACTATTTAAATGTACCGAATAATACCACTGTGGTGGAAAAGTTGAATGAAAAAATTTACGAATATAAATATAAAATACTATTATTGATATATAGGACCATAAGCGACAGTCAATAATTAAGTTAAGTATGTATTCTATATATTTTTCATAAAAAAACAACTTAATACTTGCAACAAATTATGTGAGATGAGACGATTGAAAAAGTTTCTAGGCACCGCCGCGTGCCATGTCCAATTTTTTTCAGATAGATGTATGACAGCTATATATAATAAAGTATATATTTTTTTAAAGCTAGATAAATATGCTTTAAGTTAATATTTTTTTAAACACGAAATTCCGGGATTCTGGCAAAATAAATCTGTTAAAATAAAAAAAACTGCGATCTGATTTTGATATTTTCGACAATATTTTCCTTTTTTTACTATTAATCTATATATTAAATGTAAAATTGTACTCAAAATTGAATTCCTCATCCCCGATTTATCAGAAAATGACACCATACTCGAGGTGTTAGGTAAATAGAAGCTGATATGATTTTTTTTCTGAAGCGCGGCGGCGAGTGACTTTGAATGCCCCCCCTGCCTACCCCCCAGGGGGTGGGGGATGGCTACCGGGCTAAACTAGCTTAACTTTACGTATATTACATCTGTGCCAAGTGAATTCTTCCGATACCAAAATTTGCACCTTCCATACATTGGGTGACACTACTTCCTGCACTAATATATGTAGGATGTATGAAAGACGCGTGAGAAGGAACGTATGTTGGTTTGACAGATGACAGTGTGGAAAGGAACGTTGACAGGAAGAGAGAGAGGGGAGGTGTGCGAAAGGGAAGGAAGATAGAGAGAGATCGAGACGCTACGAAATAACACATACGATACGACGATCATTTGTAAAAAAATAAGAAAATCATTAAAAGAAGTCTCATTTTCAAGGAAAATATATTTTTTATTTCTACGCACATCCCACATATATGTATATATATATATGTATGTATGTGTAGTATGTGTAGTTATGTACATATATCTTTTAACTGGATTTATGTAGTATATGTAGAATTTAATAACAATATATTTAAGTATATGTTCGTGTATTATCATAGGTATGTACGTAGGTTTGTATTGTGTTATAATTTGTAAGTAAGTGTTTTGAGTTTTAATATTAAAGGTTTTGCACATATTTCCGAAAGTTCGCGTGTCAACACCACCTTTAGGTTGACTGGTAGAAAAGGCCTTAAGTCCTTAAGTCCGCCGATTACATTTCATGTAATAAAGTTAAATATACTATTTTTTTCATTTCCTCGAATGCCTCTTGGCATGCTTTGGTCCAGTTAAAAGTTTGTCCTTTTCTCAAAAGGTTATGCAGTGGTTCCAATTTAATTGCTATATTTGGCACATATTTGTGATAAAATTTTATTTTTCCTAAAAACTGTCTGACATGTTTTTGCGTTTTTGGGGTAGGAAAGTCTGTTATTGATATTAAGTTATCTTTCAGAGGTCTAACCGAGTTATTCTGAATTATGTGACCGAGGTATTTGACTGAGTCCTTTGCAAACATAATCGTAATAAACACTTTGAAAATTTCAATCGTAAGCCTTCACTCTTAATTGCTTGAAATAGTTGTTCTAGATGTTTGACATGATCTGAGAAAGTTTTTGAAAATATTAATATGTCATCTATGTAACTTACTGTGACCTCTCCAAGCTTGTGTTTTCTTATTATGTTACACATTATCCTCTGAAATATTGCTGGTGAGGTTTTTAATCCGAATGGCAAACAAGTCCATTGGAAATGTCCTTCCTGTGTGACAAATGCAGTTTTGTATCTATCTGTGACACGTAAAGGTATTGACCAGAAAGCAGAATTTAGATCGAGTGTTAAGAAAAAATTTACAGTCTCTTGTTTTTACTATTAGGTCTTCAATAAGCGGGAATGGCTGTGATTGAGGGACAACTATTGATTTAGTTCTCGAAAATCTATGCACAATCTGTTTTTTTTTTTTCACATCTCTTTTGTAAGCTAATGTGACTGGTGCTGTAAACGGACTATATGATTCTTCTATAATGTTTTTCTCCAATAATTTTGCAACCAGATTTTCATTTTTTTTATTTATTATCAATTGTACAACGGTATAGTCTTTTGCTGCAGTATTTTCTACCAATAAATCTATATGTGCTTCATAATCTTTTACTGTTCCGATGTCATATTTATCCTTTGCAAATATTGATTTATTGGTTTCTATCAAGTCGTTGATTTTTGCTTGTTTTTCATAGTCCAGATGATTAATGCAAATTTGGCAGCTTACTTCACTAAAGTTTTCATTGAAGTTTACTAAATTATCAGATTTTATTTCCTTACTAGAGACTAAATAATTAATTAATTAATTATTTAGTCTCTAGTTTATTTATTAGAAAGATTAGTGAAAAAGGAGGCAGTTTAATTTTAACACGTAATGATGTAAAATGTAAAGAACGCAAGGATATTGTGAGCCTGTCGGTTGAAAGTATTGTTGAATTGTCCTGTGTTGAACTAGAAAATTGTATTATAGTATGCGCGTACAGACCCCCAAAAGCTGACTTTAATACTTTAGAAACTGTAATTGAAGATGTTTTGAGAAAATTAAGTTCATGTCGCAAAAACATAATATTGTGTGGCGACTTTAACGTAGATTTATTAGCGTCTGAGTAGTAATATTTATGGGAAGGCTGTATCACAGTCATATTCTGATGGAACCTCTCCGTTTCACTCCGCTGTCCGTTCCATCAGAATATGTGATACAGCCTTCCCAAAAATATTACTTAAATTTCAAATCAACAAAAATAAAAACTTACAATGAAATCCACGTCGTTGCCATTTTCGTTGCACTTAATTTCAAAATATTGTTTAAAGGTATATATGAGAGCAAAAGGAATATTTATGCACAATTTTTTGTTAATTATGAACATGACGAAGACCACACGCGAAATCAATTACTTATGGGCTAGACTAGCTAGCTAACGCTCGGTGTTACAATGCGTGACGATGTAGGTATACCCATGTTCTAGACCAGCTAGAAAAAGATTACTTGGGCTTAAAATATACAGGACATAGGTACTTTCGCAAACATTGATTACGCTGTAAAATGATCACCACGACATCTTCCCAAGTTCCGGGACCAGCCGGACGCTGTGATAAACCACCATGGAAAGCTTCTGCTTCGTTATTTATTTAACGATGCAGAAATAGACATGTCCTAGACCAGCTAGGTAAAGATAATTTTGAGCATAAAATATTGTAAGCTACAGTTACTTTCGCAAACATTGATTACGCTGTAAAATGATCACCACGACATCTTCCCAAGTTCCGGGACCAGCCGGACGCTGTGATAAACCACCATGGAAAGCTTCTGCTTCGTTATTTGTTTAACGATGCAGAAATAGACGTGTCCTAGACCAGCTAGGTAAAGATAATTTTGAGCATAAAATATTGTAAGCTACAGTTACTTTCGCAAACATTGATTACGCTGTAAAATGATCACCATGACATCTTCCCAAGTTCCGGGACCAGCCGGACGCTGTGATAAACCGCCATGGAAAGCTTCTGCTTCGTTATTTGTTTAACGATGCAGAAATAGACGTGTCCTAGTCCAGCTAGGTAAAGATAATTTTGAGCATAAAATATGTAAGCTATAGGTACCTACTTTCGCAAATTCCACACTATCACCATGGCATCTTCCTGAGTCTTGATCCAGCCGAACAATATCATCATCATAGAATGACCACAGAAAGCTCTTACACCGTTAAAACAGTAACCGAACTCCATAAAAATATAATTTCCGATAACTTTCTTCACATTAAGCTAAGTAAATTTTCTATTACTTATCTATAAATTCCTTTTACTTTCATATCAAAAAAGTTTCACAAATTCACATCAAAAAGGGCACACCGCACTTCAAAGATATGTTTTAAAATACTACTATTAGTATTAGGGCAGAGAAAAGGTTAATCGATTATACAATCGATTGCATGGGTTGACAGTTACTCGATAACGATGATATAAATATTATAAAAATATGTATAGTTAAAACATGTGATCCTACTGAAAAAAATATATTAGTAATAATACCTAAATTTTTATATTTAATATAGGGTCTAACAAAATATACTGAAACTATTTTAAGGGTGAATTTAGTCCATGATACTGAACAATTTTTTCCCAAGGAACATAATTCCGAAACATGAAAAATATTTTTTGCCTTTCAATACGAACTCGGATCAACTGATCAGTAAACTTGTATGGATGACCAAAATTTATTTTTCATATTTCGATATCTATTCCTTGGAGAAAGTTGAACAGTGTCATGGACTGAATTTACCCTTAAAATAGTTTCAGTATATTTTGTTAGACCTTATATAATCAGTTAGAATAGCGTAAGTAGGTTCCTAATTTATTAAAACTGATCTGGCGAAAAGTAATGATGAATACAATTCAACATACCTATCATTTTATTAAATAATTATATAATATCTATTATTAGGTAGATCGAGTAATCGTGTCTTTATCGAGTTGGCACTCGATCATTCACGTTGTGACATGCACTACACTAGTGTACTGCATCAGCTAAAATTTGTTCCCACCACATTATGCATGACGTAATGTGGATATCAAATGAATTGCTTTGCTTAACATATAGTTTATGATAATAACAAAATCATACGGCTTTGCTCGCCTTATTTTTATGTAGTAAGGTAAGTAGAAAGGGGTTTATTTTTCAACATGTTCAATTTTCTTATATGTACTCTTAAAACATTATATAAATGTATTCGTAAATTTTAGTCGGTATATCAAAAGTCGGAGTGGGCTAATGGTTAGTTAGTACATCTGCTATGTGGTAGGTGATGGGTTCGATTCCCGTATATGATATTATTGATATCATAAGTCTTCATATGTATAAAAAAGTGGACAATTTCTCAAGTTCTATGTAAGTATGTAGTATTATTTACAAAATAATTTAGGATTAAAGCCCTTAGTAACTAAACTTTAATATAAAAATCAACAATACGACTTTTTGATTAAATTTGAACAGACATTCATACACCCCACTTTTATACATACGTACGAAACGAATATATAACCTCTTTTTTATGAACACAGTTGAAAATAAAGACAACATAGAAGTAGAGATGTGTAACAAAGTCTCTTAACTAATTAATAATGAAAATTAAGTAAATGCTATTGTTTGTCTTCTTCAGTTTTATTTGTATAATGTAAAGTATATCATCTAAATTATTAACATTTAACTTAATTATTCAAATATTTATACTCGTGATATTACTTAAGTGTATTAAAACTAAATATTTATAAATACTAAACATGTACTAAACTTTAAAATATAATAAATTTAAAAACAGGTGTCTACAAAAAACTTAAATAATACTAATGCAACCAATAAATAAGTCAAAAATATCTAAAGATTACAAACCCTTCCCTTACTAATCCTACTTTCTACTAATATTATAAACGCGAAAGTTTGTAAGTATGTTTGTTTGTTACTCTTACAATAATATAGCTTATACATCAGAATAACACATAGGCTACAATTTATAAAGGTATTGTGTGATCTTGCGCAGACGAAGTCGCGGGCACCAGCTAGTTTGGATGATGAAGTTTGTTTGGGTACAAATAAGAAGTAACGGAAATAGGCGGAATCAAATTGTTTTAATAAGAGTTATTGGTACACAGTTGTTAGTGACACATCTAGAACAACGTTATTTGATGATTTATAATTCAATGCTCGCTTCAGTCGGCTTACCGACAAAGGAAATTTATTTTCACACTAATATGGAAATTAAGCGCTGACTATGTAATACATAGATGTGTGGGTGCGTTTTTACACTTGTGTATTATAAAATCAATATGTGTATTAATATATAACATCGAATTAAAAATAATTTATTTCATAATTTTTGATTCACGCGCTGAGTTGAGTACTTAGCTACGTCATCCATCAACCTGCTATTGCTGGACTAAGTTTCATCAATACTACAGTGTTCTTCTACATACCAAGATTAAATTCAAGTGCTACGCAATAATGTACGTAAGTATTTATATTTTGACTTAAAATTTATAACCAATGTTTTCTATGTATCAGATAGTTTAAAAATGTATTACAATAAACCTCCTATCTGGTTATAAACTTTTACACAGATATGGTGTTAAAATTTACTTTATTTCAGGTCTGAATCAGAGTACTACCAGGCGGAGGCAAAGCGCGCTAAGAAGTTGCGCAAGAGAACAGCAGCGGAGTCATTATTGGACTCAGACAGCGAGGAGGAAGTTACACGGTAATATAATTATTTTATACAATTAATATACTAACTTTTATATGTGTGAAATAAAACTATTTTTATATTATATGTACGCTACACATCAGCTAACAACTTTTTTTTTTTCAGCAGAGAACCAAAGAAATCAACAAAACCTGCGCGTAAAAATTCAAGCAAGGCTAAGAAGGAGCCCGAGCCAGAAAAGAAAAAAAGGTAAGCCAACATTATCTTATTCGATGCTAGCGGACTAGTCTACAGTTCTACAATGTGGCGATCACAAATTTTAAGATCTTGAGTTTAAAATTTTACGTGAGGTTTTTGTTTGGTTTTTCGTATGTGTGAGTGGCCAACGATGGTGTCAGATTTTTCAGGATGTCTAAAGACATCTGACATAGATTGACGACTAGTGTACAATAATGACAGCCGGGACCAGCTGCATATACATAAGCAATGCCTTTATTTAATTACTCTACATTTTTTGGACATTTATTTTTAGCAGTTTAACGTTTTATTTAAATATTAGATTATTTGTATCACTAAATTAAAACTTATTAAAAAAATAGATAATAATAACTTAATGAAACTTATAAAATAACTTAAATTTAGAAATAAAATTGTTCTTGCGGCATGATGTCAAAAACCCCGACAGCAAACCTGCGCTGAATAGCTATAGAAGTAAAGTTTGCTCAAAGTTTAATGTTTTATTTCAGGTCAGGAGCATCGTCTTCTGCTGCATTTAACGATCTGTTTGGGGAGCAGTGGGAAGAAAGCAGTCCACAGCCACAGCCCCTGTACTCCAGCCTGAGCCGTTACCTTCCAACGGGGACAATTCGTACGACGCAAGTCTTAGACGGGGAGTTCTATATAGAACTTAGGGTATTTGATGCGGGAGCTATCCGTGAGCTCCCGTTTGCTAAACGATACGAAGAGGTGCAAGCAATTCTTCGCCTCCAATTGTCTCATAAAGACCCTCAATGGGCGCTTGTAAAACAACTCTTTAAGGAAGGAGAAAAGAAGTTCGATAAAGAGGGTGTATTTTACTTAAAAGAAAAAAAATAACCTATTGACGATCATCTTTTTTCCTTCTTTTAAATTTGTTTAGTTAAGGTTAATTTCTTTTTTATACTTATGATTTAAATAAGTATTTTTTTTTCCTTCTGTTTTATTTGTTGTAGTTACAGTTTAATTTTTTATACTTATAATTTTAATAAGTTTTAATAAACTTTTTTAATATGAAGATAAATTAAGTATTATTCAATAGTTTAAAAATAAATCTTTAATTAAACCTGAAAATATTTTGACAACCTCTTAAATTTAAAGTCTTATACCTACCACAGACATATTTGATAACCTCCTTGTTTGTTTATAAAATGGGTAATAACACAATTTATTGTTCCGTTTGTGATAAATCGATACCTAATAGATCATTTTCAGGACACTTACGTAGTATTTTACATAAAAACAATACTTCCATCCATTTAAATACTAATATTGAACAAATTAATTCTGCCTTTAAAAAACGCATAGTCTCTTATCGTATTAAATGTGATCGAAATGAGGAGGAGGATATTACAAACGCTTGCATTACTTCAAGTTCAAAGTATCTCACCGCGTCAGCGTTGCATTTGCAAGAATTATTAAATACTGCTTTGTGTAATCATGTAAATCTCAAAGTAAATTTTGAATTATTTATGAAAGTAATTTTGCCTAAGGATGATACTGTCGAAATTAAGTCGTTCACAACAAAAAATATGATATTACATAAATCCTATAATTTTTCTGAATTATTACAGAAACTTATTGATATATTTTCCAGCAAAATTGAGGAGTTTCAAGAGAAAGGCAGTGGGTGGTCTATATTAGATATTGTTTATTTCAAAGTAAATATCAATAAGTATAACCCCTTACAGGGTTCTAGTTTTATAAAGTTACCAAGTAATCTTCTGTCTAAAAAAGCATGCTTGAAGTAGAGTATTATTGAGAACTCTATCCCACCTCCGCTCTTCAGGTCACTTCGTTCCCTTCATCACTCCAGTGGGATAGAATACTCAATAATATATCTTCATCCACCATCGAGTCACTCTAAGCACTTCTAAGTCTCTCACATGTGAGCTCATTTCTTTTAGATGTAATTACTCAAACGACACCATTCGCATGGTACTGGAGAGTTCCATACTATTTTCGGGATTATCTCTTAATTATATAAAACAAAAACATTTAAAAATAGTTCATTTACATTACAAAATTCATATGATTTACATCGCCATGAAATTTATTGGACAACCTACATCATTAAACATCGAAACGATATGTCCCGACGTTCAAAACGATAAACGGTTTAATCGTAACGGAAATCTGTTACCAAACTCTATCCGCTGTTTGATTTGTGAACCTTCAAACTGTGGTAAGACAAACCTAATCATTGGATTACTGTTACATGAAAATGGACTACGCTTTAATAATGTGTATGTTTATTCTAAAACGCTTTACCAACCTAAATATAGATTTTTAGAAAATGTTTTGAGAATGGTTCCACAGGTTGTATTTGAAAAATACCATGTAAGTGATAAAGTTTTGGATCCTCAAGACGCTAAATGTAATTCTGTCATAATATTTGATGACGTAGCCTGTGAAAACCAAAATAATATGCGAGATTATTTTGCTATGGGTAGGCATAAATTCATTGATTGTTTTTATTTGAATCAAACATATACCAAAATTCCTAAGCAACTTGTTAGAGACAATGCTAATTTAGTAATACTTTTTAAGCAAGATGATGTTAATATGAAACATGTATACGAGGAACATGTAAATATAGATATGACTTGGTTAGAGTTTCAGGAAATGTGTTCTGAAATTTGGAGCAAACCATATGATTTTTTAGTCATTAACAAAGATTGTGAAAAAAATAAAGGACGATATCGTAAAAAATTTGATACTTTCGTCATACTTAATTAGTTATGTATATAACTAAGAATTATACATTATAGTTGTCATTCTTATTTGATAATTTAACTATTAATGAACTGATCGCCTAATGAAAATGGAAAAAGAATTAAAAGAACAAATTGTTCGTGCTGTGGATGCAGTCAAAAGGAAAGTAAAAAACATGCAAGACACGGAAGCTTACAACAAAAGTGTACTTGAAACTGTTTTTAAACCTGTAACAGATCCACTTCATGAGGCTATAAATGTAAAAAAAGCTAAAAAAAAAAAAGGAAGTTATACTTCAAACGAATTAAAAACAGAAAAAGTAGATGAGTTTAATAGTTCAAATGACTTTGAATTAAACAAAACAATTGTGAGAAGGAAATCTGACTTAATTTTGGATAACTCTGATGTTAAGAATGAAAGTATCAATTCAGAATCTGATGATGAGCTAGATGAAGAAAATTTTGAAGATGATAATTTAGATAATGACCCAACTCGAAATAATACAAGCAATGAATCTAATGTATCGTTTTGTTCAGCTGCTGACGATACAACTCCAAATATATCTTCGTGGTCTCTATCATCTGAAACTTATGAAAACGTTCCATTTGGGGTAAGAAATGAACGTGGAAAACTTATGATGGGTACAACTCGTGTAACCTTAAAAGATAATGTAATTGATGTTGGTGGACGTAAGTACAAATTGACACCCGGCATAAAAGAGTTGATATTCAACACAACACGACGATAAACAAAATTATAAGCAGATGTTAATAGATACAAATGCGCATCGAAGAGATTACGATATGAATAAACCAATCAAAAGCAACAAAGGTAGAAAGTACCTTAATGTTATAAAACCACTATTTAAGTTACGACATGATTCGGTAAGTACAGATGGGAGTACTTTTGAAGGCTCAGGAATACTGAAAAAATTTAAATCAAATGTTGACTATGTTTATTGGGATGATCCAAACGAGCTTATAGATAGATTAAAACTATTAATTGCATCACAAGACGCTGGAAATTCGGGTATAAATAATGAAATTATATCTATTATTGAAGAGTTGCGAGAATATGGTATTATACAATAAATAAATACACTGTCATTTATTTTTTTGTCTTATTTCTCATTAGTTCTATACAGAGGTATCATCAACACTCTTAATTAGAAAGCTCGAAAACATGAATGTTGATAAATTTGGTCACCATGTGCATAAACGGTCCCGATTATCAGATTTTTTAGATATTACACATAAAGTTTTAACTAAGACTGATTCAGGTGATTACAATTTAAAACATACAAAATTACGAGGCATTTCAAAACCATTGGCAGAAGATGAAGCCGTAAACAAAAAATATGTTGATGATTTGGTTCAAAATTTTTGTAATAAAGATGATATGAATAGTATAATCAAAGAAAATAGTTATACTAAAGATGAAATCAAAAAATTATTGGACTCTTTAAAAAATGATATCTTGAAATTTCTGAGTCAGTTTGAACTAGAATTGAAAGGAAAAAGACCAAAAAAAATTGATAAAATTCCATCGAAATAAAAAATGATTAAACAGCAAATTGTTAAAGAGTTACATAGACCTGCAAGAAGGAATTTCTTTCGACGATCAGTGACTTTAAAAGATATAGATGATTTATGGCAGGCGGATTTAATTGATATGCAAAATTATAAAACATATAATCGTGGAATAAGATACATATTGGTAATAATCGATTGTTTTTCGAAATATGCTTGGGCTATGCCGATTAAAAATAAAACTAAAAATGTAATTGCGTCGGCTTTTAACCATATCATTGAAACAAGCAATAGATGTCCTGATAATTTACAAACTGATAAAGGTACCGAATTCTATAATGATGTATTTAGGAAGCTTACTAGCTTGTATAACATAAATCATTACAGCACATATTCTGTCAAAAAAGCTTCAATAGTCGAACGATTTATTAGAACTATAAAAAACAAATTGTTCATATCCTTCAGTTTAAATGGAAACTATAAATGGATTGGAAATACTCCAGAAGACGTTATGCATGCTTATAATAATTCCAAACATCGAACTACTAAATATAAACCGATCGAAGTAGATGAGCACAATAAGTGTTATGTCAAGAATAATATTGAAAAATCTTAAAGCTGTCCTAAAAAAAAGGTGAATAAATTATATAAAGCGGGTGATCAAGTGCGTATTAGCAAGTATAAAAGTTGTTTCGCGAAGGGTTATACACCTAACTAGTCAACTGAATTATTCACTATAAAAAAAGTTAACAACACCGTTCCAGTGACATATCATATTGCAGATCTATATAATCAACCTATTCTTGGATCATTTTATGAACAAGAATTACAAAAGGTTAAATATCCTAACATTCATTTAGCTATGTATTTTAGTATATAAAAGACAATGCAAGGAGGAGGACTTGTTGATAATTTAATAAATAATCTTCCATTTGAATTACATATACCAGGTTATAATTATTGTGGACCTGGAACTAAACTTGAAAAGCGGCTGGCGCGTGGAGATAAAGGTATAAACCCATTAGACGAGGCTTGTAAAAATCACGACATAGCATATGCACAACACTCTAATCTTGAAAATCGTCATAAAGCTGATTTACAACTAATAAATATGGCAAGACGTAGGCTCCAGTCAAAAGATGCTGGAAAAGGAGAAAAAGTAGCATCGTGGCTTGTTAAAAAGGTTATGAAAGCAAAGGTAAAAGCTGGTGCAGGTGTCAAGACATTTAAGTCACTAGTATCTAAAATGCGGTCAAAATTGAAAAAAATAAAACCCGCCTGCAGTGATACAGCAATTAAACATATGTATACTGTAGCAAAGAAACTAATTGGAAAAAATAAGCTTATAAAATTGCCGAGAGTAATACCATTGCCCAAAACTGGAGGGATACTACCATTGATTCCCATATTTGCTGGATTATCAGCACTAGGTGCATTAGCAGGAGGGGCAGCCGGTATAGCCAAATCCGTCAATGATTTCAAGTCCTCTCAACGTAATCTACGAGAATCTGAACGTCACAACAAAGTTATGGAAGCCATCGCTATGGGTAAAGGGTTATACATAAAACCCTACAAAAAAGGTCACGGTATTTTTATTAATAATACAAAAAACTAACTCGGAAGCTACCTAACCGTGCACTCACAAATATAGATATTTTAAGTTTTGCAAAAGACATACCATATTTTCGAGGTGTGTTCATGTTGGACCAATTACCTTCCAAAGTGAAACGAAATGAATGTGGAATCGTAAATTTAGATAACTCATCAAATGAAGGCACGCATTGGGTAGCTTATGTTAAAAGAAATAAATATTGTGAGTATTTTGATAGTTTTGGCGACTTGAAGCCTCCGTTAGAACTTGTAAGATATTTAAATAATAAGAATATATTTTACAATTATAGTCGATACCAAAATTTTGACTCTGTTAATTGCGGACATTTGTGTCTAAAATACTTATGGTCATTTTGGAATCAAAATAAACGTAATATATAAACCAAAAATAATATGTTGTTATCATTTGTGCAATGTCCTTCACACTCTCAATAACTGGTGAACAGTCAACGTTATTTACCAATTATTCTCCTCCACTACAACTTGAGGGTGAATATGAATGTGCTCTGCTATATTTATCTACTTTTAACTCTATTCCAAATATAGACAGTAGCAATAATACATTTCATTATGATAGCAGTAAAGTTGTCAAAATACCTGAAGGAGCATATGAATTGCAAGATATTTGTGATTATGTAAAAAATCATATCAAGGATGCATCTTTTAACTTACTTTGCAATAACAATACGTTAAAAACATATATAACTTGTTCACAAAATATACATTTTGAGAAGAGCAAATCTATAGGAATGATTTTGGGATTTGGTTCTCAGACTCTAGAAGCTAATAAATTACATGAGTCCTTACAACCAGTCAACATTTTGTCAACAACCGTCATCAGAGTTGAATGTGATATAGTGAGTGGTTCTTATACCAACGGTGACCCTGGACATATTATTTATGAATTCGCTCTGAACGTTCCACCAGGTTATCGAATAATAGAAATTCCTAAAAATCCAGTATACTTTCCAGTTAATCAAAATTGTATCAGTAGCTTGAACATAAGATTACTGGATATAAAAAACAATTTGATCAACTTACGAGGTGAAGAAGTGCAGTTGTATTTACACTTAAGAAAAAAATGATTGTTTACGATAAATACGAGACCCGTGAAATTAAAAATGCCAGTCCTAATCGACCTGTTCGCAAACAAACACTTAAGAAAAAAACTAAGTTAACTAAAGAAAACAAGCAATTTCTTAAACAAATAGGACTAATAAAATGAATATATTATACATAACAACGACTCCCCTTCAGGATAACACCATAGATGGTGTTGAGTACCATTCCTATAAACCATACATTACGAGTTTTAACAGAAGCGATGAAATCCGCATACCAATCAACCAGCAAGATTTGTACGTATTATCTTCCGCGAGTACGCTTTACTTAGAAGGTGCAATAATTGTTAAAAAAGGTGATAATAAAGAGAACGTGCCAAATGTTCACTTTACTAATAATCCTTTACTTTACCTGTTTCAAGACATCCGATACGAGCTTAATGGTGTTGAAATAGATAAAATAAAAAATGCAGGTATTACTACTACTATGAAGTCATTAATATCAATGAATGAAAGTGAATCCAGAATGTCCAAAAGCTGGGGTTGGGATTTAAATGGAACAATAAACACACATAGTGGATTGTTTTCAGCCTCTATTCCCCTTAGCAACATTCTTGGGTTTGCTGAAGATTATAAGAAAATTGTAATAAATTGCAAACATGAATTAATATTACTACGAAGTAATACTAATCTTAATGGTTTAAAACTCAACACTAGGGAATTTGTTGAAAAAATTGAAATTTATAAAATAATTTGGCGTGTTCCTCATGTCAAGGTTTCGGATAGAGAAAAAATTAACCTTCTCAAACTTACAGAGAGGGATCGATCCATACAAATGATATTCCGGAATTGGGATTTATATGAATATCCGTTATTACCTAAGACTTCGAAACATACTTGGTCCATAAAAACATCATTTTAGGTTGAAAAACCTCGATATGTAATCATAGGTCTACAAACGGATCGAAAAAATCAATTTGATAAGGATATGTCTCGATTCGATCACTGTTATTTAAGAGATGTTAAAGTATATCTTAATTCTAATTATTATCCGTATGAAAATCTTAACACAAGTTTTTCAAATCGTAATGTAGCTATATTATATGAACACTATGTCAGATTTCAACAGTCATATTATGGACGAAGGGCGGAACCTCTTCTAAGTGAAAAGGACTTCATTGAAAAAGCCCCACTATTTGTAATCGATTGCTCTAGACAAAATGATCATGTAAAATCTGGCCCTGTTGTAGATGTGCGAGTAGAATTAGAGTGTGAAGTTGATATACCTGATGTAACTTCTGCATATTGTTTGATACTCAATGATTGCATTGTAGAATATAAACCATTAAGTAGCACTGTAAAGAAAATGTCGTGATACAGTTAACGGTTGATTAGATACTCTACCAAGGTATGCTTTAATAGATGACCGATATATAGAATTTCATCAGTTGTATCTCTCTCGTTGTCTATAACGCTTGATAGAAAGGTCCCTTATTGATTTTAGTCAAATATGAACTCTGATATCACCATCGTCGACCTTCAAGGGTTTTTTGACATTAAAAATTATTTTATTGTAAAAGAAATCGCTGTTGTAAGTGATGAAAATACACAGACATTTTTGATAAAGCCACCGTACTCCTACCACTATCTATCAGAAGAAGAAAAAAGAAGAATAAGGTGGTTAGAAATCAATAAAGGTATAAAGTGGAACGAGGGTTACGTCGATTATAAACAGTTTCATCGTGTAATATTACCGTATTTGGAAAATAAGAAGATTATAATAAAGGGTTTAGAGAAAATAAAATGGATAAAAAATATTTGCACAAATTGTCATGTAATTGATGTAGGTGGTAGTGGATGTCCTAACCTAGCTACATTAAAAAATATATATAATATAAATAGACACAGCTACAACTGTGTGAATCATAAAATTATGTGTGCACTAAACAATGCTATTTGTTTAAAAAAATGGTGTATAGATAATAAAATAAATGGAGATGTGTTATTTAAATAAATAAATAAATTATATAAATATTTTTTTGTTTTTTTCTCTTCACTTTATATTACTTAAAAAAATATTGGGAGTAAATAAAATACACAACTTTTTTAACTAAATTTATTGAAAACCAATTTTATACTATTTATATAGATACATTTACAATTTTGAATAATAATAGTACATTAAACAAAAGATATTATTTAATTAACTTAAATTCTAGTAATGCATATTTATGGTAATCATAATTATCAGTATCGCAGAGTTTTCAATATTTTATTTATTAAAGTTTGTGTTTTATCCATTATACAGTCTGCATGGTCACATATAATTTATATAGATACATTTACAATTTTGAATAATAATAGTACAATAAACAAAATATATTATTTAACTAACTTAAATTCTAGTAATGCATATTTCTTAATCATAATTATCACTGCAAAGTTTCTTCGATATTTTATTTATTAAAGTTTGTGTGTCATCCATTATACAGTCTACATGGTCACTTACAATATACTGCGCATTTAACAATATCACTTCCTCATTTTCATTTGTAGATTTTTGTTGATCACTAATATCTATAACTTTGATCTGAATTAATCGTATTCCTTTTTTTCTCTCATTATTTATCACAAATGATTGGCACGCTGAATGCTGTCGCTTTTGAGGTTCTTTTCTCACTCGAAGTCTTTTGTTAGAGGGAGCTTGTACTTCTGGAATATGCCAGCTTAAACCAGGACTTGGCAATAAACCTTCCATCCCTTGGCCACATTGGGAGAAGATAATATCAGGCGAGTCGCTCATTATGAGAAGGTATCTGAAACCAATAAATATATAAATGAAGACATACTTAATTAAAATAAAACATATTAAAAAATAACTTCAGTACTTACGAATTTATGTACTCGAATGTAAATTGTATCGAACGATGTTACCGCAGCAATGGCTTAACGAACAATGATTGAGGGTTTTACTAAAAATATTAACAGCATATTTTAGATATTCAAACAAGCTAAGACTTGATTCATTATAAGTGACACCTAAGCGGTGTTAAATTTCATGCGTTGCGCAATAAGTAGGTTATTTGGTATGTGAGAATAAAAACAAGTATTATGCACAAAACATTTATTTCCCAATTATATATTATTATATAAAACATATGTAATATCGAGTTCAAGTGAAATTTATATAACATTAACCAAATATAGCCTCATTGCCCCAGGCCAAAGTGGATACCTTATTGGATAACACCAACCGTTTATCGTCATTACTTGAAAGTGCTATTTTGTTCACACTCTGAGTAAACATTTCATGTTTTATTGACTTAAACAATACATTTTTTTTACGAATAACACTACAATTGTACAAAACATTTTCATAATCGAGCATTTTTAATTTTTTTGTTACATTTTTCTTGGTACCTTTTGCTTTCTTTATTGACTTTTCTAATGTTTTAATACAATATAACTTTGAGCGGAGACCAATAAAATCAGTAACTATATGACCTGCCATTTCATCTCTAAAAAAGCCTGGAATCTTTTTATTTATTACTGGTAACTCATACTTGTTATCAGTAGCATAATTACTGGTGTCAAAATAATTTAAAAAATTGAATTTAATGTCTCTGTAAAAGTCATCTGTATTTACGTCATAAATAAAACTATCAGTATCAGTATAGCACAGTTCAATGCGTTCCCCATAAAATGGTTTCATTACAGAATAATGAAAATCATACATATGACACTTAGATAATTCTAATACAACAAAACCTATATAAATTGGTTTGTTGAGAATAACACGAGAAGGACTCATTTGTATCGCAACTAAATCGTCGGAGTAAACGGATGCACTATGAAAATAGGGATTTGCTATTAATTTTTGAGCACAAATCATCTTTTTGGTTTTGTTTCTAACATCAACCCATTGGCTAACAAGCTTTACATCTATCCTTTTTTCATTGTTTTCTAAAGTCTTTCCAAAAATACTATTATTTAACAATTTAAAAAAGTCTTGCTCAAACTCAGACTTTGCTTTTTGACGTAACTGTGTATTAAGATCGATATATTGCTTCAAAAAAGCACTTTGTTTGAATTCTAAACTAAATGAAACTAAAGAAATAAAAAAAATATTAATAACTAGCAGTCCATCCCGGCTTCGCCCGTGGTACATACATAGCCTATGTCACTCAGGGATAACATACCTATCCAACAGTGAAAGAATTTTTAAAATCGATCCAGTAGTTTCGGAGCCTATTCAATACAATCAAACAAACAAACAAACAAATCTTTCCTCTTTATAATATTAGTGTAGATAGTGTAGATGAAAAATGGTAAGTTACATTTATATTGAGTAGGGCAATGAGGAAAGGAGTATAATAATTTTTAAATGTGTATAATATATACAATAAATCACAAATAAGTAAGAACCTACTATAAAACCATGTTTATTATTTTATGTTATTAAATATACATAATAAAACAACCTATTTAAAATTAACTTTATCAGAATAATAAATGGGTTCTGAATTAAGAAAGAGATCATACGACCGCTTAATAAACTTTTGAAGATGATCCCACTGTGGGGACTCTTGGTCAAGCTGCAGCTTGAGCGTTACCGCCGCCTTCTTCCACCGCTCCTCCGGAGGGGTCGACACGACGTCCGCCTTGTTGTAGATCTTGAGGTCAACGTAGAACTCTCCCGACAGACCAGCGCTCCGTCTTACTTTGCCAGTGGCCACCTTGTTGATGATAGAGGAGCCGAGGTCTGATGATTTTTTAGCAATTGGGTTCTGAGCTTCCACGTCTTCCTCCAGTTTAAATAAATCAGTGGCACGATTTTTTTTACTGAAACAAACAAACCATTTTTAATTTAATACAAATACATATCAATAATATCTTACCGTTACACCAAGCTAGATGTATGACAGGGTACAGTAGACTTGAAATTACTTAAAACATTTAACTATTGTTCCCATTAAACATGTAAAAGGGTGGCATATATGAATTGAGCATTGGTTTTGAAACTTGGCTATAGATAAATTCACTAATTACTTTATTCTCTGTTGACGTTTATTTTCATGTGTTTTGATGCAAAAAAGTGTTTTTACTTACTTACTTGACATTACACATCTTTTAATAAATAAACGTAAAAATAAATACATGTAAGTTAATATCATAAAAGTACCTTGCTTTCGATCCACTACTGTGAGCCTCTGAACCTTTTCGTTTGGAAGCTGATTTCTTCTGCTTAGGCGTCGGCGTCGGTTTCGGCACTGCAACGGAGCTATCACTTTCGTAGTCAGACCTGTAAAACACAATATAACCCTTCAAATGTCGGCATAGCAGACACAATAGTAAAACAATACATCAGACGCCCGCTCCGGGCGTCCGACATTTAAAAGGATAAGATATTTATACATTGTAATCGAAGCGTAGTGATAGTACCTACTTAAGCAAAAAATAACCAATTTATTTAATGTATGGCAGGGTACAGTAGACTTCAAATTACTTAGAACGTTTAACTATTATTCCCATTAAACATGTAAAAGGTTGACATGTAATGAATTGAGCATTGGTTTTGAAACTCTGCTATAAATAAATTGACTAACTACTTTATTCTCTGTTGACCTTACACATCTTTTAATAAATAAACGTAAAAAGAAATACATGTAAGTTAATATCGTTAAAGTACCTTGCTTTCGATCCACTACTCTGAGCCTCTGAACCTCTTCGTTTAGAAGCTGATTTCTTCTGCCTAGGCGTTGGCGTCGGTTTCGGCACTGCAACGGAGCTATCACTTTCGTAGTCAGACCTGTAAAACACAATATAAGATATTTATACATTGTAATCAAAGCGTAATGAAAGTACCTACTTAAGGAAAAAATAACCAATTTATTATATCAAATAGATAATAAATCTATTTGTTCATACGTTATTGTTGAGACTGGGAAACTATTAAATAATTATAAGAACTTATAGAAAAAAAGTTTCGTTATTTTACAACTTGAAATAAAATAAGAATAAGAACAAAGGCAATACAAAGAGTTTATAACTGAATTATAGTAAAAATACTTACTTACATTTTATGAAGTTGGTTACTTCTTATACCGTATTCACTTAGTAAAACAACTTGCACGTAAATTGGTGCAACACGTAAATTAACACGTAAATTGGTGCAAGTTTACACGCGTAGGTACTCGTATCGTTACGTGAAGTGTGTAGACTGAAGAAATAGATCAAAGTAAATTTTTTGATTCAAATTCGATGTTTTTATACAATATAAAAGTACAATTTTAACAAATCTCAAACAATAATAAAATTCAACCTTAAGCCCATGACTTAAAGTTGTACCAATTATTTATGTTAGTTTTATGTATTGTTCTTTATTATTGAAAACTTATTTGCGCCATTTCCAATAACAGAAAAACAAAAGCATCATATTACAAATGTTGAAATCGCAATGCTATAGACATTTTCCACAAAACTCATCATTATATTTGCTGATTACAAATATTACTTTAATTAAGTTTGAGTCAAAACTTGGAAAAGGGTTCCGTACTCTCAGTTATTTTGTATCACTGTAAAAAAAACTTTAAAATGTATTCTCAAACTTCGGATACTGATTGGAAAATGGTGTACTCGTCAAATTCCTACATCATTTAGATAGATTCAAGTCATTCTTTTGTAAACAAATAACTAAATATTTTAGTATCGAACGAACGAGCTGAGTTCTCCGAGTCTACTTGGACAATCCACCGTTTGTATGTATGTATGTTTGTTCGACGATAGCTTGAGTACTTTTGATCGGAGCTTGATGAAATTTGGTAGACATGTGGTAGTGACCAACACAATTTTATGTTCGAACATGAGCCAAATCAGTCAAGAGCTTACAAAGATATGGGGTTCGCTACTAGTACTTAATACGTGATTCAATTTCCTTCTAAAACTAAAATGAACCCTAAATGTGAAGTGCATCGTCAAACTTTTAGTTAAAATAATGTTAACACAGAAAATAACTCTTATATTATTGTGTTATACTAAAGTCACTTATAAAATTATACTTCTATACTCTCTTCATTTACGATTTATTATACTTACGTCAGCTAATTAAGCGTGTTGCAGTAAACTATGAACAAATAATTTAACACCATACTTGTAAAATAAAAAAGTCATTACTCGTTTTAATGTTTACTTATGAAATGATCATGAGCCATAACATATGAATTAATAAGTACTTACCTATTTATTGAAACTTCTAAATACTTACGAAAATATTTTTTTGTAAGAATCGAACCCGCGGTTCTTATTTAGCGACCGTACAATTAGCCTCTGGGCCGTAATGACTTTTAGGAAAACAGCCAAAATTAATGATCCCATGTAAACATCAAACATGGTAGGTATCACATACCGACATATAGATTCAAACAAATACACGTAAAGTTACTTCATGATTACCATTTTCTTGTAATGACTGCAACATGCAAAGTAACGTGATATTTTTATTAAGATCCATTGTACACGATATTTATTTTGTTAGGAAGAAGTTTAAAAACGGATTTTACTTAATTTTTTCCAGATTTATTTAAATTGTTTATTATGTAAGGTCCTCTGTAAGTATAAATACTTCATTCAAACTTATTTTAACCTTTATAAATAGCACACACGTAATCTAAATTAAAACGTTATACAGATACAGATACATTTTCACGTCTATATCCCTGACTGGCAGACAAAGCCCGGGGCCGTAAGACCCAAAGGCCACGCTTAGCGTGATAGTGGGTGTTAAGATGGAAAAGAAATCAAAATAGTGATGGGTTGCTAGCCGCATCGAGTATTATCATGATTCAAATCTCGCCCATTCCCTCGATCGGCTTATACGATCTGCCGGGAAGAGAAGCAGCTGGTACATTCTAAGTTTTTTTTTCTCCCAGACCAGCATGGAAGAAGATGTTATACCTAGTTTAATTGTGAATACAGTTACTACAAATTATCAAACACAAAGTTTTGTGGACCTGGATAATGCCTGCGGTAACTATACGCAGGACGTATGATTGTTTACTTATCATACTTAAAAATTATAACGTGTAAAGGGGTTCTTAGCTTACACGCGCTAGCACCGGACGCATGCTGAGTGTGCTTTTCTCAGCGTTGCCAGATCGTTCCTTTTGGAACATTTTGCGTTCTTTTTTGCGGTCATGGGTTCCCTTATCGTTCTCTTCTTTTGATCGTTCTTTTCGTTCCTTTTTGGGATAGAGGGGGCGCGGGCGGGGCGGATTGCGCACCATGAAGTTAGGGGTTAGGGGGAAGTTAAGATAAAAAGTGCCACACCAACTCGGGTCTCGGGCTGGCAGTGCTGGCACAGAAAAGTTTTGGCTACATAGCTTTGAATCTTTTTTCTTTACAGAATGGGAGGATGAAAAAAAGTATTTGTCTCTTTGTAGGCTCGATAACTTTGAGTTTTGACAGATGCTTATGTACTCTCATTATCACTTCGACGGCGTTGTTTTATAAAATGTACGAATTGCACCCCCCAAAACACCCCCTCCAAACACTACAAAGGGGACTTTTGTTGTATTGCGTTCCCTAACCTCCAATTTCGTTCGTTTTCAGATTTTCGGGCGTTCTAAATCGCCAACCACTACTGGCAACACTGCTTTTCATTGCAAAAGTTAATAGGTGTGGTAGGATATGTTTTCAGTGTTAGTATGTCTATTTAAATTTAAATTTGGATGTCAATCTAGCCAAATATGGTCACAATATAGATTAAATATCTTTTATTGTGGAAAGACATGAGACACACTGTCCCAAATATAAATTTAATAAAACTAAATCCTAAAATTCAGATGGTTATCGAACCAACCTGGTCACAGAAATCATGAATCGAAAGTATGTGGATGCCATGAGTCAAACTGACCTGAATTGTAGGTTTTGGTACAGACTAAAGCTGAAATTTCTATCTTTAATAGTTACTTGTGTGAAATGTGACAACTTGAAATTTGATGTTGTTTGAACCAATCTGGTCGTAGAAAATGGGATGAGTATAAGACCTATAAATAAGGTCACACATACACACCTTGCTTCTGTGAAACAACATGAGTCAAAACTGATCCAACTGATCCTAATTTCAGTTGAACTCATTTCATATCGGTAGTTATTATGTGTAGAATAAGTATAGTTTAGTGGTGATATCAGTGAAGATCAAAAAGTGACGTGTTTCATGTTTTATGTAACTAAGGTAATCATTTTTATTATTTCATTAGCAGTAAAGTAGCAATAAATGAGCAATCCAAGTAAAAACTTATTAGTTTAAACTATTCCTCGAATCAGTTGCCATGTCTCTTATTATTGGTAAATACGTTGATATAGTAATAACGTGTAAAAGAAATGGGCTTGTGAGTGAGAGACGTAGAAGTGCGTAGAGTGACTTGATGGTGGATGAAGATATATTATTGAGTATTCTATCCCACTGGAGTGATGAAGGGAACGAAGTGACCTGAAGAGCGGAGGTGGGATAGAGTTCTCAATAATACTCTACTGCTTGAATATTAAAAACAATGATGAATATTGCTTCGCTTGGTCTATAGTGGCAGCTTTATATCCTGTGCAAAAAAACGCGAATCGTACATCATTATATCCGCATTTTAGTACCGTATTTAATTTTGAAAATATGAGTTTTCCTGTCTCTTTATCTGACATTAGAACTTTTGAAAAAAATAATCACACTATTAATTCACGTTAATGTGTATGGATTAGAAAGGAATAAGATTATTGGCCCACTATATAAAACGCTTCAGCGAAAAAAAAAGCATGTTAATTTACTATTGTTACAAAATAGTTCTCATTCTCACTTTTGTTTGATAAAAGATTTACCTAAATTGGTTAGAAGTCAAGTAACTAAACATCATGGAAAGCTATATTTTTGTGATGAATGCTTATTATTTTTAAAGACTGAAAATCATATCTGTGGAGGTGTAGCTACTATTTTACCAAACGAAGGCAGTGTAATTCATTTTCAGAATTATCAACGTATGCAAAGTTTACCTTTTGTAATTTATTCGGACTTTGAAACTTTCTTGAGCCCGCGATCTAAAAAACAGGGTAATAATACTCTGAATTTACGGCAGCATATCCCATCAGCTTTTGCGTATTATATTGTTTGTAATTATGACAGTTCACTTAACAAATTAATAACGTACCGGGGACGAGATTGTTCTGAAAAGTTTGTTAAAATGCTTCAAAGAGATGTCAAGAAAATACACTTCCTAATTGAAGAAAAATCTTCTAATCCTATACCCCTAAAATTCTGTGAAAATGATAAGTTGAAATTTGATAGTGCTGAATATTGTTATCTGTGTAACAAATTACTACTGGATGACAAAGTACGCGACCATTGCCATTTCACAGGGAAATATAGAGGCGCTGCACATTCTTCATGTAATATTAATTTTCAAATACCAAAGTTTGTACCAATATTCTTTCACAATCTTTCTGGTTACGATTGTCATTTATTTATACGCAAGTTGAGTTCGACTCCTGGTCTTATTAAAGTAATTCCGAAAACTAAAGAAAATTATATTTCTTTTACTAAGTTTATTCCGTTAGCAAAAAATAAATTTGCTGCAGTTCGTTTTGTAGACTCATTAAAATTTTTGAGTACAAGTTTAGACCAGTTAGTAAAAAACTTGAATGTGGAAGATTTTACTCATTTAAGACGAAATTGTATAGATGAAAAACAGTTCAATCTGTTACGTCGAAAAGGGGTGTATCCATACGACCATATGATTGGTTGGTCCTCATACAGTGAAACTAGTTTACCACCACGAGATAGTTTTTACAGTACACTTACAGACGAACCTCTATCACAATCTGATTATGATCATGCCCTAGAAGTTTGGAATTATTTCGAAATAAAGGACATGGGTGAATACACAGATTTATATATAAAATCTGACGTACTTTTACTAGCGGATATTTTTGAAAATTTTCGCAAAACTTGTATGGTGAATTATAGTTTAGACCCCGCATTTTACTTGACAGCTCCCGGTCTAAGCTTTGACGCAATGTTATTATCAACAAAAGTGAAATTAGATCTTCTTACTGATTTAGAAATGATTCGCATGATACAGAAAGGTATTCGTGGTGGCATTTGCTTATGTTCTTTAAGATATGCTAAATCGAATAATAAATATCAAGAGGATTTTATTCCATCTCAAGCTAGTAATTTTTTAATTTATATAGATTGTAACAATTTGTATGGCTATGCAATGTGTACTTATTTACCTCATTCCGATTTTAGTTGGCTTTCTAAAGAAGAAATTACACAATTAAATATATTGGATATTCCTAACGATGCAAACTATGGGTTTATTTTAGAAGTAGATCTTGAATATCCTGAGAGTTTACATGATTTACATAATGATCTACCATTTTGTGCAGAAAATTTTACCCCTCCTGGTTCCAAATGTAAAAAATTGATACCAAATTTATATGACAAATTTTACTATGTAATTCATTACATGCATTTGAAAACTTGTATTAAAAATGGTATTATTTTAAAAAAGATTCATAGGGTCATAAAATTTAAACAAGGTCCATACCTCAAGTCATATATTGATTTAAATACTAAATTAAGGCAGTCAGCTGACTCCGTATTTCAACAAGATTTTTTCAAAATGTTAAATAATAGTTTATTCGGTAAAACATTAGAAGATACTGAAAAACGAGTTGATGTAAAGTTAGTAAGCTTATGGAATGACGAGCGAAATAAAACAAAGAAATATATTACGGCGAGCCAACTCATAGCACGACCAAATTTTCAAAGCATATCTATTTTTGACGAAAATTTAGTAGCAGTACAATTAAGTAGGGAAAAAGTTATACTAAATAAACCAATTTACATAGGATTTACAGTTTTAGAGTTATCCAAAAGCCATATGTATGATTTTCATTATTCGATTATGAAAAAACATTATAATGATAAAATATCCTTGTGTTACACAGACACTGACAGTTTATTATATTCAGTACAAACTAAAGATTTTTATGCTGATTTGAGAACTCATTTTACTAATTATTTTGATACAAGCAATTATACGTTTAGTAACGAATACAATATTAAGCGAATAAATAATAAAGTACCGGGATTATTCAAGGACGAACTCGGTGGAAATATTTTATTAGAATTTGTTGGTTTAAGATCAAAATTATATAGTATCAAAACAAAAACAACAGAGACTAAAAAAGCAAAGGGTGTAAAAAAGTCAGTTGCAAAAAAATTAAAGTTTAGTGATTATATCAACGTTTTGAATACCGGTAAGGAAATACGAAAAACAAACATTCTGTTCAAATCTATAAAACATACAATATTCACCCAAGAGCAGAATAAAATAGTGCTCTCTCGAAATGATGATAAGCGATTTATTCTTAAAGATAATATAACAACAAAATCTTGGGGTCATTACTCGATTACCGTGTAACCAGAAGGTTAATCAAATATGTCTGTTTAAACTGTTGTACTGTTGAAAATAATCTAGACATTGTATTGTTATAAAATTTAAGTATAGCAAATAATTATATTAATAGATATCACTGTTTACTTATTTACTTAGAATAAATATTATATGTAATAAATCATTATCTTGTTTTATTTACTCATAAATCACCAAAAAACATCCGATAGGAATTCTGTATACTATATTTTCATTTACATATATAATAATTTGTAAAAAAGAATGAATTCATGGCATCAAATATATATGAATGGAATAAATATAGAATTTTTTTTTGTGATGAAAAATTTGTGATGTATATATGATACTTAAAACTAGATAACATCCAAGACCCAAGGAATTTGAAAAATACCATACTACATAATGCCTTGGCTGGGAATCGAACCCAGAACCTCTGAGTGGCGGGCGAGCATGGTAACCGTAACGCCACAGAGGTTGTCGAATGAAATACGTAAAATTAGAATACTACTGAGCCGCATATGAAATATGATAGCTACTGTATTGATATACCTGCTAGTTACAAGGTGGAGGTCGTGTACGGACATGTCTATTCCTGTTTATTTAGGTGTGCGAGGAACGCTATGTTTTGCAATACAATCACTTTTAATTTATAAAAGACTCATGTTGACTATAAAGATTTTTCATTTGTATATTGGACAGCCAACCCGCGATACATCATCTACTACATCGATTCATTGCCAGTGCATCAAATTTGTAACTAAATGTAAGTAGACATATTTTTCATAAATGATAATGTATGTCAAAATATAATGTTTGTTACTTGTTATTTAATTTATATTTTTGTTCTTTACAGATCATGTTGGACTCACAAGAAACCAATTGCATATTGTGCTCGCAATACGCTCAAGATCCTGATGAAGAATGCTTTCAAGGATTGAGAAATCGAATTGCAGAGCTAAAGAAAATAGAAGAAAAGAAAGAAGCTGCAAAAAAGAAAAGTGGAATATCATCCTCCTCTTTTGTTATCAGCAAAGCGAAGAAAGGCATAAGGATGATCAAAATTCTGGTGATGAATTTGGAAAACGAAGCTAGTACGTCATATTCTTCATCGCAGTGCAGTGATGGTACCGAAAACGTTATACTTAGTGCGCAATATGTGTTGAGTGATACTTTTGATGAAATAATGGACCTTACGGAAAACGTTATTAGTAAAATTAGTAAAAAGCTAACTAGTGATAACTTTTGATTGTATAATATGTATGTTATAGTTTAAGGAAACCTAAATAAGTATATAAATTAATTATTATTAGTTTTAGATTTAAATTAAATTATTTTATTTAGTGTAACTCTAATTATTGTTATATAAGGTTTAGTTAAAGAAATCAATAAATTGAATAGTAATGTAAATAATAAAAATATGGGTGTTAAATATAAATAGTTTATATCATAGTATATCTCAGAATAATAACTAAAATATGTGAGTAGTGTTAATTTTATACTGTTACTTAATTATGTGATACTTTAGTTATATGTATTCATAAAAATTATATAAATTAAAATAAATATTTTGTTAATCATAATTGTTATTATGTATTTTACTGTAAAATTTATTAACTAAGTAATAAAAAACGGTATAAAATTATCTTGTTTTTTATTGTTCATAAACTTAAAATATACTCGTATTACAAATAAAATTTATAAAAATACACTATTCTATCATATTTTACATAAAAAAACATTCTTAAAGAACTTAATTATATAATATTATATATTTATTTAAACAACATGCATTACAAAATTAAATATTTTCTAAGTACCATTTCTTTATACAAATAGCATTTTTTAGGACACAAAAGTTCTTATGACTTAGACAATTGAAAGTACATTCATTTTTGCAATAAGTTTTATATAAAGTCAAAAAATTTGGACTTCCTCTGTCTTCTATATCTATCAAATCACAATCATCACATATTTCCTTAATCCATTTCTGTTTTTCGAGTCCTTTCATGACAATAGTTTTGTTTCGCATCATTGGTATAATGATTCTTTGGAATTCCCTGAAATCTATGTGTCCAGAATTCTAGAGGACCCCTCTCTGTCGCTCAAGGTATCGAACGGTCTTCTTTTCTTTCGAAGATAATGTAGTAAATGCATATGGAGGTTTAATTAAAAAAACTTGAGTGAACTCCACAGTAGACAATGCAAATTCTTTAATAATAAATTTATTATAGCAATCCTTGAATCCTTGAACATCAACGAAAATAATCGAGTTCATGATATTTTACGAACAATGTTGCTCAGAGGTCTATATTCTACTATACAGTCATTCAAAATGAGACAATATGCTGTTGTCTGATCAGGTATCTCTTTGTTGCACTCTAGTTCAAGACGGATGTTGATTACCGGCCCTGATTTGATATTATCGTTCTGTCTAGAACAATCTATCACGAATAACGGTGCAATATTTTTAAACTCTTGAGCAGTCAACAACGAGTTGCATGGGCGGTTATAATAAGACTGCTGAAAATTTGCATATTGCTCGTATATTAGTGCATAGTTATGTTTTGCAAAGTTGGTATTGTAACTTTCGTACGGGTAATATGTAGAGTTTAAAAAAACTTTAACGTCTCGAATATCGCAGTGATCGAACCGTGACATATCGTTCATCCCATTGTTTTTTCTGTTTGTTTGTAAACCTAAAATAACATATCTAGGTTTCTCAATTTGCGATGAAGTTTTAATTTCCCAGGTGTGTTTTGTAGTCTTTGGTAACAAAGGGTACTCATAAAGATCCCAGTTTCTAAACACTAATTGAAATGGTCTGTCTTTTTCGAGTATTTTGAGTAAATTAATTCTTTCTCTATCAGATACTTTAACGTGAGGCATGCGCC
Organism: Acrobasis consociella; assembly: GCA_963555685.1. Classification (NCBI taxonomy): domain Eukaryota; kingdom Metazoa; phylum Arthropoda; class Insecta; order Lepidoptera; family Pyralidae; genus Acrobasis; species Acrobasis consociella. Next base: position 11,427,472 of record OY743125.1, on the reverse strand, counting down.
ATACAATCTTTTTTATATCAATACTTGCAACCTCTTCACCAGTGTTTAGAGCATTGAGGTTAGTATTACTTCGTAGCAAAACAAGCTCATGTTTGCAATTGACAATATTTTTTTTATAATCTTCTGCAAAACCTAATATGTTTCTGAGAGGTACTGAAGCAGCAAAATGACCTCCAATTTCATTTTTAAAACCGTTAATATCCCAACCCCACACTTTGGATACCTTCGACTCAGCTTCGTTCATAGATACCAGTGCTTTAATAGTTGAAGTTACGCCAGCATTCTTTACTTTGTCGATTTCAACACCGTTTAATTCATATCTTATATCTTGAAAAAGAAATAGAAGAGGGTTGTTTGTAAACTGTACTACTGGAACTGCTAACCTGCTCTCACCTTTGATAACATTGACTACGGCTTCAACATACAAGGTACTTGCACATGGAAGCACATATAAATCTTGTTGGTTTATAGGTATCCGAATTTCATCATTTCTATTGAAAGTAGTTATGTACGGTTTGTATGAATGAATTTCTATACTATCTATGGAGTTGTCATAAACAGGTGGGCTAGTTATATTTAAAATACTCATTTTAGCAATCCAATCGATTTGAGAAAATTTATATTAGCAGCTGTTAATTTCTTTTTTTTATCACGAGTATGTGTGATCTTCTTGATTGCTCGATGGGTACTAATCTTTTGAAAAGATAGAGTTGTGTATTTATTGTAGTCGATCATATTTTCTTCAAATGTAAGTACAATTGTACTTCCTCTCCGCGAAAATTTATTAAATTGTTTTTTATGTCCAATATTCTGATATTTATACTATTAACCGTGCTTCTGTTCACCGGAAAATATATGGTATTTTTTGGAATTTCTATTATTCGGTAGCCAGGAGGGACATTCAAAGCGAATTCATGAATTATATGACTTGATTTTCCATTAATGTAGGAACCTTCAGTAATATCACATTCAACCCGTAGCACAGTTGTAGATAGAATGTTCACTGGCAGTGGGGACATAAACCATTTATCTTTCTTGAGAAAAGTTTTACCGTAACCTAGTAAAGGTCCAATAGAATTTGGTTTTTCAAAATGAATATCTTTAGAGCAGAATATCGAGAGCCTCAATGTGTTATTGTTGCACAATAACTTGAAAACACAATTGTTTACTTTTGATTGTAAGAACTCACTGATGTCTTGGAGTTCATAAGCTCCCTCAGGAATTTCAACCACTTCATCCACACCATAATAAAATTTATTATTAGTTTTTGTAATATTTGGTATAGAATTAAATGTAAATAAGTGTAAAAGAGAGCACTCATATTGACCATCTAGTTCCAATGGGGGGGAATAATTCGTTGTTAGTACTGAGCTGTTTCCAGTTATGGACAGAGTGAAAGACATTTTTAGAATGATGTTTTATTTAAACGTAATAATTATTATATACTATATTTACACCAAAAGTCTTGCAAAAATTTTATACACAAATGGCCGCAATTTACAGTATCAAAGTTTTGAAATCTAGTATAATTATAATGTATATCACTAACATTTAAATATTTCACTAATTCTTTGGGTGGTTTTAAGTTACCAAAACTATCGAAATATTCACAATAATCATTTATTTTAGCATAGGCTACCCAGTGAGTTCCATTATTATTATAACTGTCTAAGTTTAATATACCACACTCTATGGGTTGTGGTTTACGTGGCAATCTATCTCTCATATACACACCTCGAAAATATGGAATATTTTCAGTGTATTTAATAATATCGATATTCGAAAGAGCACGATTGGGTAGCCTGTTCATTAGTTTTTTGTAGATTTCAAAAATAACCCACTTCCTTTTTTATATGGTTTAAGATAAAATCCTTTTCCTATCGCAATAGCCTCCATGGTTTTGTTATGACGTTCAGATTCACGTAAATTCTGTTGAGCGGTTTTACAATCATTTATGGTTTTAGCTATACCAGCAGCACCTCCTGCTAAAGCGCCTAGTGCTGATAAACCCGCAAAAATTGGTATCAAAGGTAAAATCCCTCCTGTTTTAGGGATTGGTATTATTCTCGGTAAACGAACGTGACTTGTCCTAGGAATCAATTTTTTTGCTGCTTCACAAGCATATTTAATAGCAGTTTTGTTATCCTTTGATTTCAGTTTCTTTATATGTGAACGTTTTTTGACACAATGGTTTTAAATTTTTTTATCCCAGCACCTGATTTTAATTTTGCTTTCATAACTTTGTTAACTATCCACGATGCCAACTTTTCACCTTTGCTAGCGTCTTTAGAATGTAATCGCTTCTTGGCCATTTTCATCAGTTGTAAATCTGCTTTATGACGTACGGAGAGTTCCGGATTGTTGTATGCAATATCGTGGTATTTACAAGCTTCGTCTAATTGGTTAATACCTTTATCACCTCTCGATAACCTTTCTTGTAACCTAGTGCCTGGTCCACAATAGTTGTAACCTGGCAAGTGAAGCTCAAACGGAATATTGTTTATCAAATTATTGACAAGTCCACCTCCTTTCATTTCTTGTTCTAAAATGAGCAAAATATAAGATGCTAACACTTATATTATGTATTATGATACAATAGAATTTCTATCTATCCAACAGTTTTCTTCGTCAGAAAGTCCTAACCATTTGACAAACAATTTATTGTTTTTCTTTCTTAAAATTTTTTCAATTAAGTATATATTTGGATACTTGGCCTTTTGTAACTCTTCTTGATAAAATGAACCCAAAATATTTTGTTTTCGTTGATCTTGTATTAAATATGTCACTGGTTTAGTATTATTAACCGTTTTAATTGTGAAAATTTCTGTAGACCAATTAGGTGTAAAACCTTTTGCAAAACTACTCTTGTATTTACTTATTCTAACGTGGTCACCTATTCTAAATTTATTTTTGATTAATTTACATCGTTTCTCTTGGAATTTTTTAATGTTATGGTTAACTAGGTCTTCATTTTTTATATTTACATCTACCGGTTTAAAATTAGTGACGCTATGTTTTTGATTGTTATATGAAAACAAAACGTCGTTCAAAGTTTTTCCTATCCATTTATAGTTACCATTATAACTGAAATGTTTATACAATTTAATCTTTAATGTTTTGATTAGTCTTTCTACAATTGAAGCTTTTTTTGTTGAATACGATGAATAGTGGTTAATTTTCATTAACAGCATTTGTCTTTTAAATTCATCGTTATAAAACTCTGTCCCTCTATCAGTTTGTAGATTTTTAGGGATACGTCCACTTTCCCTTATAATTTGAGTAAATGCATTAACAACCTCTTTCTTTGATTTAGTTTTTAAAGGAATCATCCAAGCATATTTTGAGAAACCATCAATGACAGTTAAAATGTAAGCGTATCCACTATTATACTTTTTTATAGATTGAAAATCAGCCAGATCCGCTTGCCATAAGTCGTCTATTCCTTTCAAGATCACATTGCGACGATCAAAATTTCTGCGTGCCGATCTATGAATTTCATTTACCACTTGGTGTTTTGCCATTTTGTAGTTCAATTATTTTATCGATGTAGTCTTTCGTATAAAACTTTTTTTCGAACTGAATAAGATTGTTTCTCACATCCTTTTTTATTGTCTTTATAAAAGCATTAATTTCATCAACGATTTTTTTATCAACATATTTTTTGTTCACCGCATCGTCATTTGCCACAGGTTCTGGAACTCCTCTCAATCGAGATGATTGTAAATCAAAATCCCCTTTTTCCGATCTAACTAGGTGATTAGTTGAACAATCTAGTATTTCTGACAAACGAAGTCTTTTATGAACATGGTGACCGAATTTATCAACATTCATTTTGAACTGAAGTCGGTCGCAGTGAAATAATAAATGGTCTAAATAGGATGTGCGGTTTTTAATTATACTACCATTTTCACGTAGTTCTTCTATAATTGAAATTATTTCATTATCCAGACCAGTGTTTCCTGCATCTTTAGATGCTATTAATAACTTAAATCTTTCTACTAATTCATTAGGGTCATTCCAGTAAATATAATCAGTATTTTTTTTAAACTTCTTTTTAAGCATCAAACCTTCTCCCGCGCTAATATCATCAGCATTACTGACAGACGATGTTGAAGGCTTTCGCAATTTAAAAAGTGGTTTAATTATGTGCAAGTACTTCCGTCCTTTATTAGATTTAATGAAACTTTTATTCAATAAAAATCGCTTACAAATAACAATATTACATGCATTCAATTATATATAGAAAAAATCTTCCAACGCTTCACATCGAGGCAACGTGCCCAAAATACTGGCAGTGTTCCCTCGCTGAATTGCGATACTTATCCGCTGAGCAAAATAACTGCCAGCTCTGGGATCTCCCGTTGCCTCGACAAGACGCGTCGTGATGTCTCTTAAAAATAATTTTGCCTCCGGGCCCCAAGGACCCATCGTTTCCACCGCGAAAGGTAAGAAAATATGATTGGCTGCCAGACCCATGTATTTGCGTTTTTTCCCCAACTCTGCAGCAAGAGCAGCCGCACCACCGTGATTGGAAGTGGAAGACAGGTGCGAAGGCGCTAACGTGTCCACACAAGTGGCGTCCCACACAAGACACTTTCCCATTTTCCACGGGACCAAAGAAAGACCATCTGGCCGCTTACCGTCTGTACGAAAGATTCCGTTTGGTTCTAAAATTGACGGAACGCCAACAGTTGCCAATGTCCTGCGGATGGTATCATTTAATAACGCATGTCTTGGAATACGGCCTGCACTTCTAGAACAAGAAAGTCCGTGATGCCCCAATCCGTCTACGGCAGCACTACAATGGCATATATGCGGTTGATTGATGCTTGCACCCAAACGAAGTCCCATAGCCAGTGTAAAAGTGCAATTATCAAGCAAAGTACCAATGTGAGCCGAAGGAAGAGCCTGCAACCAGAATCCAGACTCCCTCTCGGCCAAAGCACAAAGGCGGGCGCGGTCCTCCAGGCGATCACAAAAAGAAATCGCACTTTGTTGGGCGCTCTTACAAAGAGGACTGTCCCATTGTCTTTGGGAACATAAGTTTAAAGGCAACTCCACTGAACTGATAGACCGCCATTTTTCTATAGCCTCACTCATGCCACATACCTCAACGGAACCCATTACTGGGGAGAGAATCCTACCGCACAATGAGGATGAAGCGTGAGCAGAAGACAAGAAAGCGGGAAGAGCCACGGTGGACACCCTGCGTATACCTATGCCACCAAATCGAACCGGAAGGGACGCGAAATGCCAGGACTCGTTGCTTATCTGACAGTTCAATACCTTAATGAGGGTTGCAAGAATTAATTGGTCCAACACCTTTAGATGATTATGATGTTTCCAGATTAGAGAACACCGCAAAGCATATGTAAATTTTGGAACAAATAGACATGATTTTATTATAAACCAAGCCATATGGCTGTTAATTTTAAAAAGTAGATCCGAAGAATTGTTAAATTTGTCTATTTGTTCGCTCACATAGCTAGAGATAGAATCATCCAAAAGTGGAGCACCCAACACTCTCAAAGAGCCTGCATCTACTACCCTTATTCCCGGTGCCACCCTGTGGAATGTCGAAATAATTTCGTCCCTACCTAAATCTGAGACTGTGTCCTTTATATAAAGTTCGCATTTGGTGAAGTTAAGTTTCAATCCTATCTCCTCAAAACGATGAATAAGTGTTTCTAAGTCAGATGCCACTGTCATAGCACTGCCACCAATTGTCCCATCATCCAAATACCATGCATTTAGAGGGGAGTTTAAGCAGGAAATAATTGAATTTATGCCAAGACTAAATATGGCTGGTCCCAAAGGATCTCCCTGCTGACAACCAGTTGACGACTTTATAACTTGGTCCTTATAAACGAGGTCAGATGGAGAACTGTAACACTGCCACAGGTAAGGATAAGCAGCCGGTATCTGGTCTTTAACCTCCCTTAAAACAAACCCTCTTTCTATAGAATTAAAAGCATTACATATGTCTACTTTTAAGATAATCTCGCCATTAGGAGATTGAAGAAAAGTTCTAGTAGCGTGAACCACCGCCTCACAGCCCCCCTTGACACCAACACCTAATTGCCTTGGTTCAAAAATGGGTGATAGAGAAGCAGATGTTTTTTTACAGATGATTTTGGAAGTCAATCTCCTTATTGTACACCCTATGGCTATAGGACGTATTCCTCCATCCTTTTTCATTAGAGCACATAAATTTGCCCCATATAATATTTTACATACCTCATTAGGCACCTCACCAGCTAGCATGAGGTTTATCAGTGAAGTCAGGCTTTGTAATAGGTTCCTACCCGCATCTCCGGTAACTCCACCAACGAGATCTTTCAGGTGCTGAGGTGACAATCCATCTAAACCACTAGCAGAGCCATTTTTAAAACTATTGAGAGAACTCATAATATCCTCTGCTGTGATTTGCAGAGTTGGGGTTGATTCTGTAGGGGCATCCGGCAAAGGATTAAGCTGTGATACAGGCTGAGGATGTTTTTCTTTTAAAGAAGCAACGGTTTCTTCCGTTTCCGGAGCTAGGGTATCACCTGAGAAAATTTGTTGTGCTGCTCCCCTAACATCCCCATCACTGACTTTATTTTCAATTCGCTTAATCCTATTTTCAACGCTTTCTCTAGGCCTACTCCTACTGCGATTGGAAACATCAATACTCAAGATTTCCTGCACGCTTCCACAATTCCTTTTAATAACCTTTGTCAGTGAAGAAGATCGATCATTCTCCCCGCGAACATGTAGAATTCTAAAAGCAAATGTTAAGAACTGTTCCCAGCTGGCCCTGTCATTAAGCAAAATTATTTTATCAATGACCTTTTTTAAAGCTATCCCAACTGACACTCTCGCACCTCCAGGTATCCGTTTAACAATCGGCATATGTTTTTTACACTTACTCAAAACGGACCAAAGGGCGGGAACAGTTTGTGCGTTGACCTCTGGAACAACTGATGGAGTCGTTGCGACCTGTAACTCATTTTCAGCTGGGTCACCACCACTAGTAGAGGATGGCATGGTTGACTTGTGAACTTTTGTGATGTGAACATTTAGTCCTCTGCGTCCTCTAAAAAAACGAGGCTGTTCACAGTGTTGACACCTCTCCAAACCATCCAAATTAGATTTAATTGGTTTAGTGGGATCAAAGTCTCGTCGGTGAGCATTTGTGTCTATTAACATGGTCTTATATTCTTGACAATCATTTTCAGTTACCACATCCAAATTAGGTACTTTTTTCATCAATAACTCCTGCAACCCTGGTGTTATTTGATAATCACGTCCTGCTACAGATATAATTCGATCACTTATATGCACACGTGCTGAACCCATCATTAATTTACCTCGTTCTTGTCTAAAGCCGAAAGGTACATCATTAAATATTTCGGAAGAAAGTGACCAGGACGAAGTATTTTGACTAGGACTAGGTATGGACTCAATGGTTCTATACGATGTATTACTGGTATTAATAGAGTCTCCCGAATTTTCTAAACTATTAACTTCATTAGAATCATCTTCAGAATAATTTTGTAGGGAAATTTTGTGCTTAAGAGTTTTGTTGAATTGTGATTCAGGTAATGAAGTTTGCTCTTTTATAAAAGAATTTTTTATGGTGACATCCTTTGCTTCTTTTGATTTAATTTTATGGTTCCCATCCTTAATTAACTGTTGCATTGAGTCAGTAACAGGTCTAAAAACTGTATTTAAAATATTTTCATTGTAGGATTCCATAGTTTTCATATCTTTGATTTTCTTTTTAACAGATTCAGCTATTTTAACTATCTGAGTCTTCAACTCTGTTTCCATTTTGAGCTTGATGAATATACGTTATTTGCTTAGTACAGTAATAGTTCGACTGAAGATGCTAATTACATAAATCTTCTTATATGCTTGTATTTTTATCTTCATCAAAAAAGATGAAAGTATCAAAATTCTGTCTATAACAGCCTTTGTTCTTTTTACAATCTTTATTAATTACCAAATAGTTATAGGGTTCACTCCATACTTTTGAACACATTTCTCGAAACTCAGACCACGACATGTCATTAGTATTAACATGTTCATCATATACATGATGGAGATTCACATCATCCTGTTTGAATAATATTAAAAGATTAGCGTTGTCTCTTACTAGCTGTTTAGGTATCTTACTGTACGTTTGATTCAAGTAAAAACAATCGATGAATTTATGTCTACCCATTGCGAAATAATCTCTGATGTTGGACTGGTTCTCACATGCAACGTCATCAAATATTATTATGGAGTGTGGTTTTGCATCGTGGAGGCTTAAAACAAGTTCATTATCTTTATATTTAGCAAACGACACATTAGGCACTAAATTCAGAACATTTTCTAAAAACATATATTTCGGTTGATACAATGTTTTTGAGTAAAGATAAATGTTTTTAAAACGTAAACCATTTTCATGTAACAGAAGACCTATCATTACATTAGTTTTCCCACAATTCGAGGGTCTGCAAATAATACACCGAATTGTATTAGGTAGAAGGTCGCCATGGCGGGAAACGTCTACTTTTTCATCCGGACATATTCGACTAAATTGTAAAGTTTGAGATTGTTTAACGAATTTCATCCTTTTAACCACTATGACTGATTTTGAGTGAATGTTATTCATTTGTAGAGTTATGATTTATATATATATATATATTCGAAACAAATTGGATTTGTGAGTGCTCTCCTTTAAAAACTCCTCAAAAAATTTCACATATTTGTAACCTTTTATTTTTATTTTTTGGGAATTTCGACACACCCATCTTATCGAGCGAATGACAATGAGCTTGATACGATGGGTTTTGTGTTGTGTGTGGTGTTGTGTTGTGGATCGAGTTGACCGAATATTGGGGTATAAATATTGGTAAGTTTCCTATAATCTTAATTTTAATACCCTTAAAGTTGGTAGTGGATATACCTAGTGGAGTGGAAATTTGATTCGGGTAAAATACTGGTCAGTTGAGCACGATTTCATATCATTTATTGAGATTTTCAACACAGAAATCTGTGTTGAAAATCTCAATAAATTAACTACTGATGAAATCTTTAGTTTTAATTCTAAGTCGAAATTCACAACTACGGAACACTTCACTGCGCGTGACCTGATATGCACTTGACCGGTTTTATTAAAATATCAAAATAAAGATTCTTATAAACTAAAGTCCACGCTGACGAAGTCGCGGGCAACAGCTAGTATATAAATAAATAATTAAATAAGTGCAGCAATTTTTAAATCTACTGTTATAAATCGGCCAAGAAGTGTTTAAACACCCGTATCTTAAAGCTAGCGCGACTAGGAGCGGTTCGAATGGTCTCAGGAAGCGCGTTCCAGAGTCTTACTTCCGTAATGGCGAAAGAGTTGCAAAGGAAACCAGTACGGTGAGAAGGAATGTAAAGAGTCAAACTATTAGAAGAACGAAGGATTCTTTCGTGAGTGGAAGATAGAAGTTGAAAACTTGACTTGAGATATTCAGGGGCAAGGGGATTATTTAGCACATTGTATAGCTGACATAGAATATGAAGATTCCTGCGTTGGCGGATGGGAAGCCATTTAAGCTCAGAACGGTATTCGGAAACATGATCATATTTACGAAGACAAAATATAAACCTTATACAATTGTTAAGAAGTCTGCCTAGTTTGTTCAGATGGTCTTCAGATATATCCAGATAGCACACATCACCGTAATCAATCAATGGCAAGACAAGGGCTTGAACCAGCATGATCTTGGTTTTAATGGGTAGGAAATTTTTCAGTCGCTGGAGATAATGTAGTGTGGCATATACCTTTCGACTCACTTCGACAATATGTGAATTCCATTTGAGGTTACTGTCAACCAAGATACCCAGGTCCTTAACTACAGGACTAAATGGAATCAAAGTATTATCGTATGTAACAGGTTGTACAGTGTCTAAATTAAGGGTGTTAAGTTGATAAGAGCCTCCTACTATAACAGCCTGACACTTTTTCGCGTTTACTTGCACTCCAAATTGTTTAGACCACTCAAGTATATTATTTAAATTGACGTTTATTATAGAGATTGCCTGATTAATATTGTCAACGCTGGTTTGAGTATAAAGCTGCAAGTCATCTGCATAAAAATGATAAGTACACGTAAGATGATGTGAAAGAAAATTTATGAAAATTGAGAACAATATAGGAGACAATAAATACCGCCTTGCGGAACACCAGCCTCCAATTCGCACCAATCAGACTCTGCCTGACCGATATGAATCTGCTGCCGGCGACCACGAAGATAACTTGAGAACCAATCAGTCACCGAGGTTGAGACATTGCAATGGGAGAGGATAGCTATTAGGATATCGATATCGACTGTGTTGAAGGCATTGCTAAAGTCAACCAGGCCTAAAACGGTCACCTGCTGGTGTTCCATCCCAGCTCTTATATCTTCTGAGACTTTTAGCATCGCAGTAGTTGTGCTGTGACCAGGTCTAAATCCTGATTGATTCGAATTAAATAAATTGTTATCATGTAAATGTTTGGAGAACTGACTGAAAACCGAAGCTTCTAGTATCTTGGACAAAAAGGAGAGAATTGAAATTGGGCGAATGTCATTAAGACGAAGGGGTTTAGGAATTTTAGGAAGAGGGCGAACAAATGCATCAAGCCATAAGGTTGGAAAATAGTGTTCGGCAAGACTAGAGTTAATTATGTGCGCGATAACAGGAAGTACAAGAGGGAGGATAGGAATAAGCATCATGCGACTAATTTGATCAGGCCCAGTGGCATTAGAAGTAATGGATTGGATGATTTTATGAATGTCTTCCTCAGTGACAGCGGTAAACTCAAATAAACTGCCGCCAGGCGCAGGTAAGGCAAGAATAGAAGATATAGTAGCTTTCTTTATATTTGTATCCAGAAGTGAAACTGAAGCGAAGTGATGATTAAGTTCATTTAAAGAGAACGGTAATGTAGGCGACTGATTATGATTTTTACCTATGCCCTGAGAATTAAGAAACTTCCAAATATTGGCAGAAGATACATTTTTAATATTATCAGTGAAGTGTTGGCGCTTTGCATTTCGACATATTGTATTGCAAAGATTCCTTGCAGCCTTATACAAAGCCCAGTTCGCCTCTGAACGTTCCCGCTTATATTTCCGAAAAGCTCTATTGCGTTGTCTCATCGCCATGCGTACTCCATTTGTAATCCACGGAGCTGGTGGACGACGCACTTTAATGGCTTTGACAGGTGCGTGGGTATCGTAAAGAGATAAAACCAGATTATTAAATAGAGATACTGTCTCATTTACTGTACCCGACGCAAACACTGGATCCCAATCAATTTTAGATGCATCCGATATTAGGGCATTCCTATCAATTTTGGATAAGCAACGGATATTAATAATGATCGGTTCCAGTTTTGGAACTTTGAGTTTATACGAAACATAAATTAGATCGTGGTGAGGAAACCCAGGAGAAAGAGTTTGACCATGACTGGCAACGCGATGTTTTGAGGAGGTAATTATCAAGTCCAGCAAAGTGTTACCATATTCAGTGAAATGTGTAGGCCCTGACGGGAGAATAGAGAAATTTACTGACTTGACAATATTTGTTAATATAGAAGATCTGGAGTCATCTTTTAAGAGACAAGTATTAAAGTCGCCCAAAATCAGGTGATGTGCGTAATCTGAACACACTGATTCAAGAAGAGATTCAAATGTAGAAAAGTAATTGACTTTAGAAGAGGGACTGTAAAAGACTCCTAGAACGGCTTTGTTACCTTTGATAATGACCTCAAGCAGAATATATTCTAATGAGCCTGAGTATTCCGAGGGTGACATGGAAAGAATGTGGTAATTAATGTCGCTCCTGAGATATATTGCAACACCACCCGACCCCGCCCCGACACGATCATTACGTATCAGTACGAAGCCAGGAAGCGCATAACTGGTTGAGGGTAGACTCGGCTTAAAAAAAGTTTCAGAGACTAGTACCGCGCTCACATAATCCGAAGAAAATGCTTCTAAAAAGTCAGTATAATGACTAAGTTTACTCTGCGCGTTTATATGACATACGTTGAAGTTTTGCGGAAATTTACCAAAAACATCTCCGACAAATGACCCTAGGGAATCTGAGGACTCCCCACAAAGGACAAAACTAGAATCAGGTGACTCCCTAGCAGAGCAGTAAGAATCATTACTTTCGTTTCCATCACTCAAAAGTTGCTGCATAATAAATAATATATAATAATACCTACTAATACAAATTAATTATAAAATATAAAATAGTATATTCGATATAATATTAAAAGCGTGCTTTGCATAACCTGCCAATTGGACCGAAACTATCTTAAACTTAAAACAAAACTGTGTAAAATACATCACTATAATTATACAATGGGAACAAACTTAGATTTGTTGACAATACAATAAAAAAAATATACTGTGCGGTATCTACAACACTATCTTTCTATACTATCTACAATCTACCAAGCAGAACGTTTGGCTTGACACAAAAGAAAAGAAAAAAAAAGTTTCTGTTAACTTGATTTATCAATGTGTCAATGTCTAATTACAGGTTAGATAAAAAAATTTGCTCAATTCCATTTACCGGTAGACTACGAAAGATTTTAGAAGATACCTTAAAAATATAAAACTTATATTAAAAAATAGCTAATTGCACTCACACAATGGGAAACGACAAGAACTTTATAAAATTACCTACAAGAAGGCTCAAACGTGCACTATTTGGATTTAGCCTGCGCCTGCTTTCGTGTTGTAGTTTTCCTATCAACTGCAAATGCGACCGATGACGTTGCTGTCGACTTTTTCGGCGGCTGCTGTTTATCTGCCACATGGGCCGGCTCGTTTTCTTTGTTGGCCACAGCCACTGGGAACTCCTTTTTTAAGGCAGACAGCTCACTAACTGTCGTGATCCTCACACGTTGCCCATGAGGCGTTTTAATGTGAATGATGCCATCGAGGGTCCAAGTGATGCGATGTTTTACTCTATCGATGCTTTATAGGCGCGATGTAACGTTCATGCGAAAAATTATGTTCCGATACACCTTACAGCGATAGCTCATTGCTTCGGTAATTTATTAGTTCGATAGCATCGTAGCCTGAAACGCCTACTGAGGTGTCTGTCAAATAGGATATTAGAAAATGGAATACTTGATGCAGAACCATAATTGTCAGCTAAACTATAAGGAATATAAAACGGACGCCTTAGCAAAAGTTGTTCAGCCTCATGAGCATTTCCGGAGTCATAAAGTCCACGCGAACTAAGTCGTAGGCTTCGGCTGGTTTATGATAAGTTTCTTGGAAGTTGATGATTAAAAAAGCGGCCAAGTGCGAGTCGGACTTGCCCAAGGGTTCCGCAAGTAACATAATAAGGTAATTTGCGGTTTAGGATTTATGACGTATTTAAAAAAACTTCTTACTAGATCTCATTTAAAACAATTTTCACTGGTAGTTTGCATGGTAATGAACAATATATTTTTTTTTTAGTTTTATCACTTTCATATTTAAGAAGTTTCAGGGGGGGGGGCACATTTTTCCACTTTGGAAGTGTCTCTCGCGCAAACTATTCAGTTTAGAAAAAAATGATATTAGGACCTCAATATCATTTTTGAAGACCTATCTATAGCTACCCCACACGTATGGGTTTGATGAAAAATATTTTTTGAGTTTTAGTTCTAAGTATCTGGAACCCCCAAAAATTATGGTTCTTTTTCTATTTATGTGTGGAAATCTTGATGCAGTTCACAGAATACATCTACTTACCAAGTTTCAAGAGTATAGTTCTTATGGTTTCGGAAAAAAGTGGCTGTGACATACGGACGGACAGACAGACAGACAGACATGACGAATCTATAAGGGTTCCGTTTTTTGCCATTTGGCTACGGAACCCTAAAAAGATACCTTTGCTTTTACAATGGTATTTCAATACATAAATCTACATAACATATATTTGGTTTTTACAAAAAAAAACAGGTCATTTTTTATATATTTTTTTATATTACGGCTCTAAGGAAGTAGCAGTAAGGTGTTCCATTTTCCAATATCAATTATACCGTATATGTTGCCCAGGCTTATATTATGCCACGGCTAAGTGCGAGTCGGACTCGCCCAAGGGTTCCCTTTGGGCGAGTCCGACTCGCACTTGGCCACTTTTTTAATCATCAACTTCCAAGAAACTTATCATAAATCAGCCGAAGCCTACGACTTAGTTCGCGTGGACTTTATGACTCCGGAAATGCTCATGAGGCTGAACAACTTTTGCTAAGGCGTCCGTTTTATATTCCTTATAGTTTAGCTGACAATTATGGTTCTGCATCAAGTGCTCCATTTTCTAATATCCTATTTGACAGACACCTCAGTAGGCGTTTCAGGCTACGATGCTATCGAACTAATAAATTACCGAAGCAATGAGCTATCGCTGTAAGGTGTATCGGAACATAATTTTTCGCATGAACGTTACATCGCGCCTATAAAGCATCGATAGAGTAAAACATCGCATCACTGAGTTATCGGCACACAGTGTTCGATACTATGAAAATCGGATCAACAAATTTCGAAAACAAATAGGGGACCCGTCAACAAGGAGGTTATTCACAACAGCTGAGATATTTTCATCTGAGGTTTCAGCGATTCCGTTGAATAACAACACTTTCCGCCTACTCCTCATCTCAACTGTATCCACCCTGCCACTCAAATCCGCGATCTGTTGCTGCAATAACAAAAAGATGCCATGCACAAGTATCTTGAAGTCCGCATACTCTTGCTGCAATTGACCGGACTCCACTGGAGGTGTCGATTTGAGCCTCTTCTCAAACTCAGCCATCCGTTGTGCCAGTGATAATTCCAGGCTCCTCTGTGTTTCCTGAACTTGCTGAAGCTGAGAGTTTTGTGACATCTCTATTGTATTTTGAATTATTAGTTATTACAAGTGATGTGTGGGAGTCCAAAGGCAGGTCAGTGCTGAACTTTATATATTACTGCATTTAATTGGTCTACACTGTTATGTTTTTTACTTTATTACGAAAAAAAAATCTTTATTTACTATTAAAATTAATTTAATAACAACTGGGCTATTATAAGAGATGTGGCACTTGCAACTACCCATACAATTGGCCGTTGGTTGAGATATATTTAAAATATTCATTTTAATAATCCTACCAATTTCAAATATTCTTGGTTATTTTTTGAAAGCTTCTTCTGTGAAGAATGGAGAGGTCTTCTATTCTGAGATGTTTTCTTGAAACTAACTTGAAGAGGGGACGAAATAGGGTTTTTATTAAAATTAATCATTTTCTTCTGAAATGTAAATACAGCTGAACCTCTTCACCGCGTAAATTGATTTGATTGTTTTCAGCGTCCAGCAATCTGATATTCAGATCAGTAATCGAATTTTGGTTGATTGGGAAATATATTATATTCTTGGGAATTTCAATAATGCGATAACCAGGTGGTACGTTAGGTACAAATTCATGGATTATGTGACTAGCTTTTCCGTTTACAAAAGATCCGCTCACTACATCACATTCGATGCGCACGAGAGTAGTAGATATAATGCTGACAGGATAACGAGATTCAGTACTTTTATTAGCTTTAACAGTCTCTTTTCCGAATCCTAAAATTCTACCAATTGAATCACGTTTTTCAAAATAAATATCTTTGGAACAGAAAATATTAGTTTTCAGTGTATTGTTATTACAAGTAAGTTTAAAGGAAGAATTTGTAATACATACATACATACTATCACGTCTTTATCCCCAATGGATTTCATTATCAGAAATCAGTAGGAAAAAGGAATTCTGTGAGGCAATAAAACTTCCGGGCTTTACTATAGTTTCCAAATATTGTCGCGAGATTCACAAGCTTGGCGGAGTCTGTATAATTGTTAACAGTAATATTGAGTGTATAGATAGACAGGACATAGTAAAATTTTCTAAAGAATTTGTTATAGAGTTTAGTGCAATAGAGATACCCCAAAGCAACACTATTATAATAGGATTATATAGAGTGAGTCGAAAAATTAATATTTTTTATGAACAAATGACACAAGTACTAAGACAAATAAACAAGACAGATAAAAACAAACATGTTCTAATCGGAGGCGATTTCAATATAGACCAATTAAATAAAAAGAACAGAAAAGCTGCAAGAAAATTCATTAATTTCATGAAATCATATAATTTCCACCAATTAATCAAAGATCCCACCAGAGTAACAAAAAAGTCTTCGACGACTATAGACTTAATTTTTTCAAATAATATTGACCAGGTCAAAGAATCAACAGTGAAAGACCATGGACTCTCAGACCATAAGTCTGTGAATATAAAAATTGAGGGAAAACCCCATACTAATACAAAAATTAAAATACCAACTTTAAAGAAGCGACTTTTTTCAAATAGAAACATTACAGAATTTAAAAATTCACTTAGAAACTTAGACTGGAAAACTATTTTAAGCGACAAATCAGCTGACCTCCAAAATAATTATAGAAACTTTCATCTTGTTATACAAGACCTCTTAAATAAACATATACCTCTGCAAAAAATTAAACAAAAAAATAAATCTAAGAAATCGTGGCTAACAAAAAGTTTGAAAAACGCATGCCAGCACAAAAGGACCTTAAAAATAATACTAAATGAAACAAATAGCGAGGTCATAAGAAAATACTACAAAAATTATAGTAAAATATTAAAAAAGTCCATAAAAATTACCAAAAAAAACAAACATTCACAAGACAAATAAATAACTCGGATAATAAATATGACGGCGCAACGTCGTTTTACTGTTGCAAACAGCACGTGCAACGGATCGGCCTTGCGTAGCAACGCAGCGTCATCGTACTATTGTAAACAGCACGTGCAACAGACCGGTCGTCCCCACCTCCCCACTACTCGACTTGTTTGTGCACGAATATAAAAAAGAGGGACCGAGCGAGTTGGGGGGGCATTCTCGGCTTGACCGCCGTCCGTCGCACATGTTGTAAGAGCACCTTGCGCTGCCTCATTGTGCAGATCTTTGGTAGATTATTAATTACCAATTATTTATGTTCATTGCAATTTTGGCAATAAATTTGATTAAGATAAATCATATCTTTGATTATCATGTCCGATCCTGAGCTCCCGCGACATCAGAAGTGAGATTCGTATCTGCAGCTCACATCAGAGGTAAGATTTGGATCTGGAGTTCACATCGGAAGAAGATCCTGTTGAATGCTATTATTTGTGGCGTGGTTTGCTCTTTGTTCAGTAGCCAATACCGTCGTTATTTCTCGAGGTTATGTACTAAAGTAAAGTGTTAACAAGTGAATTTCAGTGTATCAAGTAGCTGGACAACACGTGTTGCGGCCAGATGGGAGCTAGCGGCAGTGTGCAGCAGGTGCTGGAAATTCCCGGTGAAGTGAATTGAAGAAGCGAGTGAATCTCGTGTGTGTGTTTCTGTGCCGAAACCTTGTCTGCTGGATTGCTACGATAACATGGTGAGTTTTCATTTTGTTAACGATTTTGAAACCAAGTGTTAATTAATTAAAAATCCTTCAGGCTTTTAAACTTAGAGCTTTGTGATATAAAAGAGAACTAGTCTTGACCACTATTCAAGCAGTAAATCAGTTTTGAACACGCTGGTTTTACGAAGAGTGTGTAACGTTTGCTAAGTTTAGTGAGATATATATCGATTGGAGCTGGTATATTGGTTGTGACATTTAGAGGCAACATGAGGTTATCGTCACTGGAGGTGGCATGAGTCACTGTCGGTTGGGGCTGGCAGTGGCGCACGAAGTTATCGTCACTAACGTGGTACGAGTAAGTCGCTATCGATAGTGAAGCCGGTTACTATTCCTAGCAAATGGAGTCTATTTTAAGTATTGAGAATTATGAATTTGCAATATAGTACTGTAACTAATAATTACTGGTCAAAGATGATAGTTTTTTGGTATTCCATGATTTGTAAAGTCATCGAGATAACTTCTCCCTGCCCTTGCTCAGTATTGGACTTAAGATGGCTGATAATGATGATGATGAAAAGGGCTGATGATGTCGATGATGAAAAGTGGATGATGATGGCTTCATTATCATTAATAACGAGGTGATGATGATGATGATGACGATAAAAATGGTGATAATGTTGATAATGAAAAGGCATTGATGATGACGACGATATCATTATTGATGATGAGGTAATTATGGCAGTGATGACGACTACAATGGCAAGTTCACTCCAATGGTAATCATGGTGGGTGACATATTTTAAAAGGATAAAGAGTGTCTAGGTAAAAAAACTTTTAACCATGTTATATTGTTTGATACCAAACTTGTTTACTGTGTTAAATTTTGTTTGAAGTAAAATCCCGTTATTTTAGTCAATTTTAATCTGGATAGTTAAAAGTTGAATAAACAATCTGATATTGTAGCCGAAATTAAATAGAAAATCTTACAAAATCGTTGTGCTTATGTGATAAGCAATACCTTTTTTTATTATAAGGAAGTCTTTACCAAACAGGTTAACAATATTCTTGCCAATGTAGCTGTAGTACAAAACTACTTTAGTGCCATTGTACAAGTTTATTTTTGTCGTCAATATTAGATACCCATTGGAAATGTAGTTTCTCGTATTTCTCCTTCAGTCATTTGCCTACTGGTGTGGTGAGCGTTATGATGATTAATTTCCATTTATGTCGATTTTCACATGTTCTATTACTTAAGATATCAGTATACTTTCTAGGACTTAGAAGGACTTAAAAGGACGCGGGAGTCAAAAGAGATCGTTGAAGAAACCGATACTGTAGTTTTAAGCTCCTTGCCAGAGGCAGAGATGAATTGCATTATTTTTGTTGCTTTGACCGAAAAGTTAAGATCGTACTAAAGTTGAGTCGTAGCCGTAGCTCGAGAGAAATCGGTTTCTACCTTGCGTAGTCCACGTGGCGGTAAGTGGTTGGATCTAGCGGAGATCTGGAGACCTGGCGATCGCAGGTGGTGATGCGCGTAAGGACTAACGATGGCAATACGGATCGTTGGTGATTTTGAGCTGGTTCGATTAAAGTTTTGTTGTTGATACGCTTTAGTGATCCCTTCTTCACTCAATAATTACTGTTTCTTTTTTAGACATAGTGAAAATGACGTAATTTTATTATTTTCATCTAGTTAGTTTAATTAATCAAATGTAAAGTTCAGAAGTACTTACATAAAGCTGGTCGTAAATTTCCTGAAGAATTAAGCGATAAGTTTAATGATGACTGTTAATTTAATTAAATGACGCCTGTTATAATACTGCTGACGACAAGGTGACCGATGGACTGAGTCACCTATGGTTAGGAATGGCCAATAGAATGAGCTTTCGTGGTATCCGATGGACTGGCCAGAGCTGTTGTGTAATTTGAAGTAGACTCGACAGACGAAATTGACATACTATTACGTTATGCCAAATGATTTCCCTATGATAAAGATTACTGATGATATTATTGGAACTGTCTCGAAATAATTATTTCATTTGTGTGTGACGATTTTGTTAAATGTTCTGGTTTATCCGCCGGATTAAGGCGATTATGTTCTTTGTTCACTATTCTGGTATATCCGCTGGATGGAGGCGATGGCTATGAGTATCTGCCGGATAGAGGTAAAGAGAACATGCGATCACAGAACATGGTTATAAACGTAGTTATGAAGTTATTAGTATCCGAAGTGGTTTCGAAGAGTGCTCGATGGTGTCGATGGTTTTTCTTTTGTTTTGAGTTAGTTACATTTTAGATTATTTTAAGCCAAAGTATAAGAATTAAAGAATCTAAGAGAAAATAGAAGTTTAGAGGCTTTAACCCTGTTTTAGTCAGATTTGGCCTAACTGTGTACTTTTGTGCTTTGTTTCAATCTTAGATACGACACCCGAGGACGGGTGTATTGTCGGAATGGCCGTGTCGGAAAGGTCAATGTAAAATTCCCTTTTTTATTATTATACACGTGCAAAGAGAAAGTTGTTTACTAAAAGGTGCGTCGGTTGAATTTTCAAATAGCAAGACGTTAGTGACTTGTTACAAAACCGGTTGCCCTAGCGACAGAGAGGGTAGTCTTGTTCGAGCGGCCGTACCGTGCACAACTCGTTTATGTAGTGTGCAGGCTCGCAGGCTGAGATGTCCAGGATGTAGTTGTATTGTGATTCAAAATTAAAGATAGATAGTACTTTCGATGGTTCGCTATTGACTTCAAGTTTCAACACAGTGCAAGACAGATTATTGAGTACGCGCGATCAAACACAGACATTTGGTAGTTGACACGACACGCGACTTGCTCCTAGTGCTTTTGGACGGGAAGTGGTTTGCGATCGCCGATGCCGCTCGATGCCTCGCCCTCCGCGCGTCCTGCGCGGTCCAGCGTAGTGATGTGCGTAGGTCGACTAGTCGCCGTCGCTAGTGTTATGTGGTGTGCCGCGTTAACATGTAGTTTGCTGTGGCTTGGCCATGATTAATTTAATTGTGATTGTTGTAATAGATTTGGATTGGTAAACCGGTTTATTACAATGGTAGTCTATTTCAGCTGGACGATAAGCCCTGTTGGACACAGATTCAATCCCTGTGTGGGCCAGGGGATTACTGCAGGTGATTTTGTTTTCATAAAGAGCAAAGAGAGACACCAAACCAAATAAGATCGTAAATATAAAAGCCCTTTTAAAATAATTTCGGTTTTAATGGATCTAACAGGATTTATAAGTATTCTCACGAAAATTTTAGGGCTGTTCCTCGCGGTCAGTCTAGTTTGGTGGAAATCTCTGAAAATGTCAGTAATGAGGACGTGACGGCGAATAACAATTATAATTAATTTTTTGATTACTCTTTCCAAAACGAAATAGCTCCTCTTTTAATAAATAGCGACACAGACTCAGATGGTAATGACACAGTGAGTGTTGATTCTCGTATTTTAACAGCTTACGGAAGTTCTCAATTGAGTAGATCACGAACTTCATCATTGGATAGCCCTGGACCTGAATCAATCAATGTTGTTACTAGTGCTATAATTCACAGAGAAAATTAATTAAGATAATTGTTGTATCCGGACCAGTATTTTATCTGAAGGGATCTATAAATCTGAAGGGTCATCTATGACCGGACCAGATACTTGCAACCCTGAAGGGTCACCTAGACCGGCCCAGGCAGTTGTAATCCTGAAGGGTCACCTAGACCGGACCAGGCAGTTGTAATCCTGAAGGGTCACCTAGACCGGACCAGGCAGTTATAATCCTGAAGGGTCACTAGACCGGACCAGGCACTTATAATCCTGAAGGGTCACTAGACCGGACCAGGCAGTTGTAATCCTGAAGGGTCACCTACGACCGGACCAGGTAGTTGTAATCCTGAAGGGTATTTACCGGACCAGGCAATTTTGTTTCTGAAGGGTCAGTAGACCGGGCCAGACTATTGAAAATAAGAAATTAATGTCAGGATGATCGAACATTAAGTTTTGTTATTTTCTTCTCAGATAACCTGTGAGGTGTGCGTACGAGGACGTACGCGTGTCAGCATGGCCGTGACGGCGCAACGTCGTTTTACTGTTGCAAACAGCACGTGCAACGGATCGGCCTTGCGTAGCAACGCAGCGTCATCGTACTATTGTAAACAGCACGTGCAACAGACCGGTCGTCCCCACCTCCCCACTACTCGACTTGTTTGTGCACGAATATAAAAAAGAGGGACCGAGCGAGTTGGGGGGGCATTCTCGGCTTGACCGCCGTCCGTCGCACATGTTGTAAGAGCACCTTGCGCTGCCTCATTGTGCAGATCTTTGGTAGATTATTAATTACCAATTATTTATGTTCATTGCAATTTTGGCAATAAATTTGATTAAGATAAATCATATCTTTGATTATTATGTCCGATCCTGAGCTCCCGCGACAAATACAAAACAATGTGGAAAATCATAAACACAAAAACTGGGAAATCTCATTTAAATAGAAACAAAAACATGAAATTAAAACTAAATAACGAAATAATAGATAACCCCAAAAAAAAAAATTTGCGACACATTAAATGACGTTTTCACTAGCACAGGGGAAAATGTAGTTTCAAAAAATTCGCAAACAATACCACTGCAAAACATAGAAAATCAAACAAACTCAATGTTTTTAACACCAGTAGACGACAAAGAAATAATAGGTATCATAAAAAGCATGAAAAATAAACATAGTTATGGTGTGGATGATATCCCTCCAACATTGATTAAAAAATGCGCAGAAGAGTTAGCTCTACCACTGACGATCCTCGTGAATCAAAGCTTCGAAAGCGGTGAATTTCCGGACTTATTAAAAATAGCTTTAATAAAACCAATCCATAAAAAAGGTGACACCACCGCGCCTCACAATTATAGGCCTATAGCACTGTTATCAAGTTTTTCAAAAATATTCGAAAAAGCAATGTGTAATCGCCTATATGCCTTTTTGGAAAAATACAATATACTAGACGATTGTCAGAACGGCTTTAGAAAAACAAGGTCCACAACAAAGGCAGTATACAGATATATCCAAACCGCTCTATCCCACTTAAATGAAAAAAAATACGGACTCGGATTATTACTGGATATGAGCAAAGCTTATGAAAGTGTTAATTATGGTATTTTACTGTCCAACCTTTACAGCGTAGGCGTCCGCGGAACAGCCCTAGACTGGTTTAAATTTTACTTATACAATCGAAAGCAAAGTGTACAAATAGAACATCTAAATACCAATAATGAAATAGAAACTGTAAGATCACAAGAAAAAACCTTAACTTGCTCTATACCCCAAGGAAGTGTTTTGGGATGTGTTCTGTTCCTTATATATATAAATGACCTCCCAAAAATGATAAAAAATGAAATGGTTCTACCTGTACTTTTCGCTGATGATATTTCAATACTAATAAAATGTGACAACTCTAAGGAAGCAAACGAATTATTAAAGGACACAATTCAAACCGTGACTACTTGGCTCCAAAACCATAACCTCAACATAAACTATACAAAAACAAAAATTATTAAATTTAGACCCTACACAAAAAAACCTTTAGACGTAAATATAAATAACCAGAAAATAGAATGCGTAGACACATTTAAATTACTCGGCATAATGATAGATACTCACCTAAATTGGAAAGCTCATATAGAGTTAGTCAAGTCAAAACTATCTAGCTTTACTTACGCTCTGTATGAACTGGTTCAGAGCACTAGCACAGAGGCAGCGTTGTCCGCATATTACGCATATGCTTATTCTCAAATTAAATATGGTATAATGCTCTGGGGTAACAGTACAGACGTGGAAGATCTGTTTGTTTTGCAAAAAAAATGTGTCAGAATAATAGCCCAAATAGGTAATACCAAATCATGTAAGCCTTATTTCAAAAAATATAAATTACTGACCTTGCCATCTATATACATATATGACATTTGCACATTTACTCACCAAAATTTAAACTCTTTTAAGAAAGTAAAGGACACACATAATATTAACACTAGACATAAAGACAATCTTTATTTGCCTGCAGCTAGAATAAAAATGCTAAACACAAGTCCGTACCACATGGCAGTCAGAATATATAATAAATTACCAGCATTTATAAGAAACGAAAATAATTTTAAAAAGTTCTCAAATACCCTAAAATCTTTTCTACTTTCAAAAAATTATTATTCTGTAAAGGAATACCTTGACATGTAATGAAATTGAAATTGTTATTTATAGAATTTAATATTAACAAATAATCGAAATTGTTTTATATAAAGTATTTAATATTAATAAATTAAATTGATTATTGATATAAAATTTCTGTAATTATGTAATTTACCACATTTGCAATACTCGCTGAGTTGCTATGATAAGAGCAAAAAAAATGTACATAACACCTGTATTGTATATGTAACTCATAGTTGGCAAATAAATATTTGAATCTTTGAATCTTTGAATCTTTGGAGCAGACAGAGCATTTTGGGTCTTGCGGTTCTATGCAGAGCCCAGGGCCGCAAGACCCAAAAGCCACTTTTAGCGTCATGGTGGGCGAGAAGATGGAAAAGCAATCAATACAGTGATGGGTTGCTAGCCACATCGCCTGTTAACATGATTTTCATTTTTGCCCATTCCCTCGATCGGTTTTTACGATCTGCGTGGGAAGAGAAGCAGCTGGTACATTCTAAGTTTTTTATTTCTCCCAGACCAGCATAGGAGACATTTGTAATATTACTACTTAAAAAATCTTGAAAATCTTGAAGTTCATAAGACCCTTCTGGAATCTCGATAACTTCATTTCCATAATATAATTTATTATTTCTCTCGTCTATGTTGGGAATCGAATTAAAAGTAGAAAAGTATAAAAGACCACATTCATAATCTCCAAGTAATTCTAGAGTTGGTGAATAGTTTGTTGTCAAGGAGCTTCCCACCCCAGTTATTGACACGGTGAAAGACATGTTTGTACTAAAAGAAATATATTTTTTTATTCACTTAAATACATTTTTCCAAAAATTTATTAAAAAATTCAAGCAATGATGTCCACAGTTCGTGGATCCGAAGTTCTGATGTTGAATGTAATTATATTTAATGGATGTATTTTTCAAATATTTTATTAACTCTAATGGTGGTTTTAGATTGCCAAAACTATCAAAATATTCAGAATAATTATCAAGCTTCGCGTAGGCTACCCAGTGAGTTCCAGGGTTATTACAACTATCAAGGTTGAGTATTGCGCGCTCTATTTTTCTTGGTTTCGTAGGTAAAGAATCTCTCATAAACACACCACGAAAATAAGGTATATCGTTAGCATACTCTAATAAATCGAAATTAGTAAGTGGTCGTTTGGGTAGCCATTTCATTAGTTTTTTTGAATTTTTAAGATATAATCCCGCTCCTTTTTTACTTTGCTTGATGTATAATCCTTTTCCAAGAGCAACTGCTTCCATTGTTTTGTTGTGTCGTGCAGACTCTTGAAGATTCTGTAAAGCCACTTTGTAATCATTTACAGCTTTTGCTATACCTGCAGCTCCACCGGCTAGTGAACCGAGAGCCGATAATCCAGCAAAGATGGGAATCAAAGGCAAAAATCCACCACACTTAGGAATAGGAATATAGCGTGGTAAGCGCATACCATTTTTGTTTGTAAATATTTTCTTTGCAGCTGCATAAGCATATTTAATAGCAATGTTTTTGTCTTTACATTTAATTTTTTTCAAACCAGACTGTATTTTTTTCACAATTTTCATAAATGATTGCGCTCCTGCGCCTGCTTTTAGTTTTGCTTTCATAGCATTTTTTACAATCCATGAGGCAATTTTTTCTCTTTTACCAGCATTTTTGGATTTTAACCTTTGTTTTGCCATGTTTAAAAGTTCTAAATCAGCGTTATGTCGAATGTTAATATCACTGTTAATATACGCAATATCGTGATACATGCACGCCCTGTCTAAATCGTTAATACCTCGGTCACCTCTTAATAACCTTTTCTGTAATTTGGTTCCTGGACCGCAAAACTGATATCCGGGTAAATGTAGTTCAAACGGTAACTTATCAATCAAACTGTTAATAATACCACTTCCTTTCTTCATGAATAAGCCGAAACTGATGTGTAACCTTCCGTTACTTGACTTATATTACTGCAACAGCGCACTTTTGTCAACCCAACTGTTTTCGGAATCACTTAGTCCTAACCATTTTGCAAACAATTTAGTTCCTTTTCTTTTTATAACTTTTTCAATGAGATAAAGATCAGGAAACTTAGTCTTCTGCAATCCATAACCGTAAAATGTTCCCAAAATTAGTTGCTTATGTTTGTCTTCTATTTGATAAGTAGGTGGTTTGGTAAAAGTTACTTTTTTAACAGTAAATATTTCCGTTGACCAGTTAGGGGTGTAACCTTTACTAAAATCTCCTTTGTACTTACTAATTCGAACATGATCACCAACATGAAACAGGGATTTCGTAATATGTTGTTTTTGAGTTTTATTTATATTAGCCTTGACTAAAGTCTCATTATACTTATTAACGTCTATTGGTTTAAACTTTGTTATGCTATGGGGTGTCCTGTTATAACGTTGAACAACGGATTTCAAATTACTGCCTAACCATTGATACTGTCCATAAAGACTAAATAATTTGTATAGATGACTTTTTAATGTTCTTATTACTCGCTCAACTATCGATGCTTTTTTTACAGAATAAGTAGAATAATGGTTTATTTTATATTTGCTCATCAATCTTTGAAAATGTTCATTGTAAAACTCTTTACCTAAATCTGTTTGCAAATTGCTTGGTTTTCGAGTTAATTCAGTCAATATATGTCG
Organism: Acrobasis consociella; assembly: GCA_963555685.1. NCBI lineage: Eukaryota > Metazoa > Arthropoda > Insecta > Lepidoptera > Pyralidae > Acrobasis > Acrobasis consociella. The sequence continues at coordinate 11,401,203 of OY743125.1, read as the reverse complement.
CATTGCATCTGTAAAACAGTCCTTTGTTTTGGTTTTAAGAGGATTCACCCAAACATATTTCGATAAAGCGTCAATAACAACCAATATGTATTTGTATCCTTTATTAAACTGTGCATATTTTTGTAAGTCTATAAGATTAGCTTACCACAAATCATCCATTCCGTTTATAAGTGTAGAACGACGTGGAAAATTCCTTCTCGCTGAACTATGGAGCTCGTCAACTACATTTTGTTTACTCATTTTTATTTAACCTTGACATCATTGAATCTATATCAGTTTTTGTATAGTATGTGGAACTTATATTAGACGAAACAGCTTTTTCTAAACCACTAAGATAATTTTTACATTTGTTTGTATTTGTTTTAATTCAGCTCTTAAATCTTGAATTTCTTTATCCAAATAGGCTTTGTTGACAGCGTCGTTATCTTCCTTTGGATGTAACAATCCCTTTAATCTTGTTAGTTTTAGATTGTAATCGCCTGTTTCCGATTTGGTTAATGGGTCGTTTAGAGAGTCAAAATATTTAGAAACTCTTAAACGCTTATGAACGTGGTGACCGAATATTATATGTAAACTGCTCAAATCTCTTAATGTATGCTCTTTATATATTCCTAAATTCTCTCGATACTACTAAGATATAATACTACTTAATTTTCCCAGTGAATGCTCTTTAAAGTTGTACATTCACTATCCCAGCTTCTTGTAATTCTGTTATAATTTCAATAATTTCGTTATCTAATCCTGTGTTGCCAGCTGCCCGTGACCCTAACAATAATTTTAGTCGTTCTACTAACTCATTAGGATCATTCCAATAAACCAAATAAGTATTTTTTTTAAGATTTTTCAACAGCTTCATACCTGACCCCTTTGAAAGACTCTCAGTACTAGTGGTTACAGTTCTAGTAAATTTAAATAGAGGTTTAATGATGTTCGTGTATTTAAAACCTTTATTACTATTAATAGGCTTCTTTGGATCGTAGTTACGTCGATGAGCATTGGTTTCCAATAACAACAATTTGTAATATTGTAAATCTTCATCTGTAATTAAATCCATGTTTGGTATTTTCTTGAAAAGTAATTCTTTTAAACCCGGTGTCTTTTTAATAATACGAGTTCCTATTTTCCATGTTACATCTTGTTCAAAGATATTTATTACGTATATTGCCTAGCAAGACTTTTCCGCGATCATGTCTGATACCAAAAGGAATATCATTAAGTGCTTCGGATGACCAAGACATATCATCATGATGTGTTTGATCTTTAGAGGTCGGTGATGAGCAAACAGATTTGAAGGACTCATCACTTAGGTTGTGTTCAGAGGGTGATACAGTAAGAGTTTTGTTAGAATTGTGTTCATGAGAATCATAGTTTTCTTCATCGTGTTCTTCCTCGTCAAATGGTTTATCTAAGTCTTCTTTAGTAAAAATGATTCTTCATTTTTACTTAACTTCCTTATTTTTGTTTCGGGTATATAATTCTCCTCTTTTTCTTAGTCATATTTTCTAATGTTTTTACTTGACAGTTGATTAAGTGGATCAACGATAGGTTTGAATATTATTTCTAAAGCCATATTGCTTGCGTTTTTTGTATCTCTTATCAAACCCTCCTTTCTTTTTACAGCAGCTGCGGATTTCACTATTTGTTTTTTTATTTATTTATTTTCCATTTTATGATCCGTTCTTGTTCAGAATCTCACATAAAGTGAGTTGTTATCATAATGACAGTTTCTTTTTAATGCTAATCTATAACTATAAATGTATCAAATTTCATCCTGTAACATCCTTTATTTCGCTCACAATCCTTATTTATTACAACATAACCATACAGTTCTTTCCATACTGTTGAACACAATTCACGGAATTGATACCATGACATATCAGAACGCACGTGTTCTTCATAAACGTGTTTTAAATTGACATCATCCTGTTTGAATAATACAATAAGGTTTGCATTATCTCTCACGAGTTGCTTCGGTATTTTGGTATAAGTTTGATAAAGATAAAAACAGTCAATATTCTTATGACGTCCCATAGCGAAATAATCCCGTATATTATTTTGATTTTCACAGGCAACATCGTCAAATATTATAATAGAGTTTGGATCAGCTTCCTGCGGATTCAACACTTCAGTATTATGACTATATTTTTTAAACGATACACCTGGCACCATATTTAATACTTTTTCTAGAAATAAGTATTTTGATTGGTATAAGGATTTTGAATATACGTACAGATTACGAAATCGTAGACCATTTTTATGCAATAATAAGCTTATCACTAAATTTGTCTTTCCACAACTTGATGGACCGCATACAATGCAACGTATTGTATTTGGCAAGTTGCCATGTCGCTTAACCCCATTCGTCAGCATAGTAGGGCAAATACATTGTAAGTTTAAGGATTCCTTTTGTTTTATAAATTTCATAATAAGACAATTTAATTAACTTGACTGTCACCTTTGCTGTATCTTAACAAAATGAAAAGTTACAACTTTGCTATTATATTTATTTAAGGTGCCCACGAATTAGATCACCAGCATGAGCGATCGGCCTATGTAAAGCGGTTATCCATTGCATTATGCACTATGGTCAGATCTTTTAGGTTTCAGCAATTTTATATTGCTAAAACTCAGTGTTTCTGAGTGTCTAGTGAAACATGTCACATGTCTGTGTTTAACTGAAACAAGCAGTGTTACATTTGAATTTGTCAGAGTGAAAATTCTAAAAGTGGTGTAATGTGTTGCAGATCGAGTTGAAAATTAATATTGGTAAGTTTTACACAAATATCTCTTACGCGACTTTCGAAACATAGTGTTATATGTGAAGTTACGTTGATTTTTAGGTGCTCTTTTATTATACGATTCAAAACACGTCATTGAGCGATTGAAAATAAGCTCTAAAGGTAAAGTAATTCCCAGACATTAATTGGTGGCTTTTACACAGTTTCACACTCCATTGAGGGAATAAAATGACCGAAATGGAGTTTGAAACTGTGTTGAAGCCATCAATTAATATCTACTTACTTTGATAATTTGTACAACTTTCGTTTTGAACTGAATTTGGGAGGTAGATATTCGTGTGACGCAGCAAAAAAGCCCCAAGGTTTTTTTTTGTCTTTGTCTAGAACAGTCGTTTTGATCTATCCGCGCGCGACACACGTACATACTGCTCTCATATTTAAATAACGTGGTGTCTGTGTCTTTGTAGAAATAAACCGTTTTTCGTTTTCCATTCTACGAACTTTTGTTGAACTTTTTATGGTGATTGTGGAATACCTGCACCAATAATATTGGTCACTTCGGCCGGATTTATGTTCCATTCTCCGCCTGTGAAGATGGTTAATACTTGTAGTACAACGCACAGGGAACGCGAGAGAAAAGCAGAAGAGGATAGACAACTTCAGCTAGCTAGCAAGTGCCTTCTTAGCCAACTAATGGAAATAATAGTCAGAACAATGACGCAACGAAGATTATCGTCCCCGAGTTTAAATTATCGGGTAGCAGTATTAAATCGGAGCGTCGCCCGGTGCAACATACGCCCGCTTCGCTAACGGGGGCAAAGTCCAAGTCGTCGTCATCGTCTGTGCTGGCTCAAAGAAAATAGCTGGAACTAGAAGCGGCTCAAGAAAAAGCGCGTATTCAAATGGCCCTCATTGACAAGAAACTTTAGGCTGACTTAGCTAACCTGATGGATGAGGAACAAGATAAATACAGTCCACATGATGATCTGCACACTGACAAACAGAGTGAAGTGGAAAAGTGGTTGGAACGAAGCCAACGTGAGATGGAATCAGCTGCGCAGCAAGTCCCCGATCATGGTAACTAGCCGGACCTGTCGTGCCAGCCGTCGGTCGTTGACCCCGGCACCTCTAAAGGAACGATTCAAATGCTCGCGAGTGCACTTCAAAATCTAACTGCAAGTACCGCTACAAAAAAGAGTGACAAAAACCTGCTAAGCCGATTATGTACTCCCAGAGACCTATTCCAGTTACTCTGGCGACCCGTTGGACTGGCTACAATTTAAGCAGGCCTATGAAGAGTCCACCGAAGTGTGCGGATTCAGCCCGAAGGAGAACCTATGGAGACTGAGAAAATGTCTACACGGAACTGCCAGGGAAGCAGTTTCAGCTTTGATGGTTACTGCCACATACATACAAACATACTATCACGTCTTTATCCCTAATGGGGCAGACAGAGCATTTTGGATATTGCGGCTCTATGCAGAGCCTAGGGCCGCAAGACTCAAAAGCCACTTTTAGCGTCATGGTGGGCGAGAAGATGGAAAAGCAATCAATACAGTGACGGGTTGCTAGCCGCATCGCCTGTTAAAATGATTCGCATTTTTTCCCATTCCCTCGATCGGCTTTTACGATCTGCGCGGGAAGAGAAGCAGCTGGTACATTCTAAGTTTTTTCTTTTCTCCCAGACCAGCATGGGAATGGTTACTGCCACGTCGCCCGATATAGTGATGAAAACCTTGGAACTGGTATGTTGAAATCCTGAAAGCATCTTAACTCGCATCATGCAAGGATTACGAAAACTACCATATATGTCGAACGACTACAATAACGACATCATATCATTCTCAGTCAAAGTGCAAAATTTTATTGCGGCAGTACATGCAGTCAAGTCAACCGCAAAGAATACCTAAACGATGTAAACATGGCTAATATCATTTTATCCAAATTACCAACGGTAGTTATATCAAAGTGGTCTGACTACAGTTTCCCTATAATAACCGAAGGCAAGAAACCACGCCTGGAGATACTCGGAGACTTCTTAAACATCGAAGCCGTCAAAATAATTACTACAGCTAATATTCACGTCACGGATCAGCGCAACATATTTGTGTATGTTACCTCATAACTCCGTCAAATATGAACAGATTTAAAAAATATATGTGTCCTTTTAAAGAATGCATTGCAAGGTTGGTCCTATGTAATTTTTTTAAGATCGGAGAAAAGATCTTTGAGCTGGAGACCGAAGTATGTTTTGTGTATGTTACCTCATAACTCCGTCAAATATGAACCGATTTAAAAAATATATATTTCGTTTTGAAGAATGCATTGCAAGGTGGGTCCCATGTAATTTTTTTAAGATCGGAGATAAGGTCTTGGAGCTGGAGACCGAAATACCTCAATAATAAACAACTGCAGCTCAAATATTTTGTGTATGTTACCTCATAATCATAACTCCGTCAAATATGCACCGATTTAAAAAATATATATTTCGTTTTGAAGAATGCATTACAAGGTTGGTCCCATGTAAATTTTTTTTAAAGATCGGAGTAAAGGTCTTGGAGCTGGAGACCGAAATTCCTTATTAACAGACAACTGCTGCTCAAATATTAATACATTTGCATACCTACTCATAACACTTTCTAATACTAGTAGTTCGCCGCGAACTTAGACCTCGCGATTATTATTCTATAATTATAATATAATTTAATTCCCTAAGTAACACCTTGATGGCGCTATCCAAAGTTAGAACGCGTTCTGGTTTCGTTTGCTACATAATCGCGGACATTTTTATTAATATTTCAAAAACTACCATACCGATTTTGATGCCCTCGTTGGGCATCAAAATCGATTCGGGTACTTGAAAATTCTATTGATATTTCCTATATGCCTACCAAATTTCATCAAAATCAGACCATCAGTTCGGCAGTTATCGCGGTACAAACATACATACATACAATGTGTTTTCGCCCCCAACTCGATTTAGAGACGTTGCTCGCTCCGCTCGCTCGGTCAATAAACCGATTCTAATGATTCAATGTTCGTTTGGAAGAATCGCTTATTATAAGATAAGTTTTTTATAATTTGAATGAAGACCTGATGCAGGGTTTTATTATTAATATTAATTGACCGAGCGAGCGAAGCGAGCGAAGCGTCTCAGTTTCGAGATTAGCCAAAAATTCTTTTGTCCGTCTGTCTGTCTGTTCTCGCCTACAGGTCGCATTTCTTAACCGATTCTCATGAAATTTTGTAAGTAGGTTCAGCAACTAAATAGATTTTTTTTGTCGAGCCAGTTTTTCGAATTTTTTCAAAATGTCGGAAATATGGGGGTTTAAAATTTTAAAACTGTCATATATCTGTCATTTCAGAATATTTTCAAAAATGTCATTAGACTTTTTTGTTGCCATTATAAAAACGATTTTCTTTCATTTGAACAACTTTTTTGTCTGAACAACTTTTTTATACGTTAAGTAAACTTAAACGGGTTAAGAGTCCGGCGACCCTAGACTTCTCCATACAAACGTAGTACACGTTTAATTTTGAAACCACATGTCAGATTCCGGTAAAAATTGGTAATTGTAAAGAAATTGCAATTATCTAGGGTTGTATCTGGTTTCCTACAGTAAAATTATGAACTGGAAAGAAAATATAACGATTTAGAAGTTTCCCATACTAATGGTCAAAAATTATATAAAACACTATATTCTATTTCAAGTTCATATTTTTACCGTCGGAAACTAGTTATAAACCTAGATAATTGCAATATCTTTAAAATTACAAAATTTTGCCCAAATCGGACATGTCGTTTTGAAATAAAACGTAGACTACGTTTGTATGGAAAGTTGTATTTTGGTCTAGGGTCGGGGGACCCTTAAGGCGAGGTGCAACTTGAATACACAAACTCAATTTACACGATGTACGACTCTAGCCCTAGTTGCCCGTGAATAAAGGCTAAATTTGCTTAACTTAATTCGGGCGTCAATATGATCGGAGTTCGAATTCCTTACAAATTTTTAAGGTTTTTTATTTATTTTGTGAAAAATATAGAACGAATTAAGAAACTAGCTGGTTCAGTCTCTTAGGTATTAGAATAGCCACCTAAATAATACAAAAAAATATGTTCGTGTCGCTCAAAATATTGAAAAAACAGAGTTGCAAGTTCAGAATTTGGGCTATATTATTTATTTATTTTTTTGCTTTATTCCTTGATTATTAGTAAAATCTGCTCGGTTCAGTAGCTAAATGATGAACTTCTCCGTTATTAATAATTTCCTTGATTTCGTATATATTACGAGGCGTTAGATACAAGAGTTAAAAAAGCGGCCAAGTGCGAGTCGGACTCGCCCATGAAGGGTTCCGTAGTAGCAAATAACATAATATAAAAGTCTTGTAGTATGTTTTTTTAATTTTTATATTTGAGTTGATTGAATGAAAGGTAAATTGCCGTTTACGATTTATGACGTATTAAAAAAAACTACTTAATAGATCTCATTCAAACCAATTTTCGCTGGTAGTTTTCATGGTAATGAACAACATATATTTTATTTAGTTTTATCATTCTCTTATTTTAGAAGTTACGGGGGGGGGGACACACTTTTTTCCACTTTGGAAGTGTGTCTCGCGCAAAGTATTCGGTTTAGAAAAAAATGCTATTAGAAACCTCAATATCATTTTTGAAGACCTATCCATAGATACCCCACACGTATGGGTTTGATGAAAAATAAATTTTTGAGTTTCAGTTCTAAGTATGGGGAACCCCCAAAATTTACTGTTTTTTTTCTATTTTTGTGTCAAAACCTTAATGCGGTTCACATAATACACCTACTTACTAAGTTTCAACAGTATAGGTCTAATAGTTTTGGAAAAAAGTGGCTGTGACATACGGACGGACAGACAGACAGACATGACGAATCTATAAGGGTTCCGTTTTGCCATTTGGCTACGGAACCCTAAAAAGGGGCCTGAAAACGAGTTTTCAACTACCACCCGGTCTAGGGTGACTCGCGAAGTCTAGCTGACTAAGCCGTGAGCATCATTGTATATCCGTCATATACAATACAAATCTTCTTACAAAATATACAAAAAATATTTAAGGGTGAATTTAGTCCGTGTTACTGAACAATTTTCTTAAAAATACATCTCTCCCCTGGGGTCCACGAAGTAATTTCTCTGAATTACTATTATGGTGATTATTTCGAGTTTCATAAGTAGTTCTATAAATTTTATCATATTTAACACTTAAAAAAAGGGTTTTGGTTTTTTTTACGATTAGATTTTTTTTTCAGTTTTTGCTTATTTTGATTGTTGGCTTGTTTATTAAATTTTGCAATTTTGTTGAGCGAATTTTCATTCAATTGCTATCGCTGCTTGTCTGTGCTTCTGTAGTATAGAGTATAAGTAGTTATGCTACAAACTAACAAGAGATCAACAACAACTAAAGCCCGCGAAGTAGCTTTACGAAGAGAGTAAGAAACCAATGAGCAGCGGAATAGAGATGGCAATACAAATTAACATTTAAACGAAAACCCATTAATAGTTTTCTGTTTTTTCCAACAATGAGCTGACTTTGTCATTTGAATAATGATGGGTCATTTTTCGGTGAAAGACTACTGGTACAGAACTGCATTTCAGCATCACGGTACTTTGTATGGTTGGAAGGTGCTCCTGACATTTCAGAGCTAGATCGAAAGTCATTTGAAGAAAGGGCTGTGATTGGCAACTATTTAGGAAATTTGGTTACAACCATGAAACCGCATATCGGTAAACCTGCACCGATAATTCATCCAAATCAGGTACATTATTCTGAAATAATAATCGCGAGGTCTAAGTTCGTGGCGCACTACTAGTTATTATTAATACTCAACTGTTCCGTTACCGCCAATACACAATAGTAAGACAATGAACGTGGACATTTATTAATGTCGTGCGGGTCTTTACTGGTTAATAAGCACTGAGGCCTTACAATAAAAGCTAGTATGAAAAAATATTTTTATAATAATTACTTTTAGCTAGAGCTTAGTTTTCTTCCTGCTAAAAGCTGGGAAATAAAAACTTTTTGAAAAAAATAATAACCGACTTCAAATCGAAATGCACTAAAAAGCAAAAAATATTTTTTTTTTATATCAGATGTCCCTGAAGATCTGGGTAAAAAATCTCTATAATACTCATTATTTATTTGGAGTCGGTGCCAATCTCAGTACCTATTTTACCTTGAAAACATCCATGAAGTACTTTAGAATACGCCACGGGAATCGAAATAATGTGAAAAAAAACACATTTTATCTGCAAATAATATTACTTAAGTAATTATTACAACTCGAAAAAGAGCTGTAAGTAACTCGGCTGAATAGATTATAGCAAAGTCAAAGAACACTCTCGGTTGAATTACTTTTGTAACAAAAAAAAATCAAAATCGGTTCATTAATTTGGGAGCTACGACGTGGTAGGTATCCGTATTTTGGGCGCTACGACGACGTACTCGTACATGTTAAACTTCTTTGCAACTGGACTCTGAGGCAGGAAGATTGGCACCGACTCCAAATAAATAATGAGTATTATAGAGATTTTTTACCCAGATCTTCAGGGACATCTGATATAAAAAATAATTATTTTTTGCTTTTTAGTGCATTTCGATTTGAAGTCGGTTATTATTTTTTTTCAAAAAGTTTTTATAGATAGATCAAGGATTATAAAACCTTATTTAAATGGACGAAAAATTATTGTGAAAGGTGAAGAAAAAGTGTTGTGGGTTCAGCAGTTATGTGACCACCAAAATATTGAAGATATTACAAATAAAAATATTCCAAATTTAAAAGAGCTTCAAGCTAAGTATTGTAAAGGATATTTTTCATTCAATTGTTTTATTCATCTAAGACAATGTGCACTTAAAAATGTTTTATGTATAAAGAAATGGTTGATGGAAAATGAAATAATGTTATAACTATAAGATTTTTTTAGTATGGTTGATAGAAAATAGAGTATTTTTTGTAAATATAGTTCATGGTTATGGATAATAATAAAACAAGAAAATATATACCATCTTTTATTTATCACTCAATTAACTCTACAAATACATAAATACATTATATATTGTCTGTCTGTTTGTCCGTGTGTCTGTTAGTACATGCTAATCTCCGGAAATACTGGTCGCCTGGACGGATACGAATGTAACCCTTTTTTTGTTATATAGCTGTTAAGCCTGAGCAACATATAGGGTAAAAAAGATTTTGGAAAATGGAACACTTGATGTAGGACTATAATGGTCCAGCTAAACTATATGAAATATATATAATAGCCTACTGAGCATTTTCCAGAGATATAGAGTCCACGCGAACGGAATCGCGGACTTCGGCTAGTCAATATTAAAGATTTTGTTTGCATTATTTTCGTAAAATAATTTGTCTTGGTAAGAAATTAGATATATAATACCTAGGCGACTGAGCTTAGCTCGGTTATTATTATTTATTGTAGTATTTCAAATAAATATATTCGTAAGTAGATAGATACTTATTTTTTAACTAAACTGATGGTTAAACACTTACATATTTTTGCTTACTTATATCATTATACACCATCTAGCAAATTTAGTAACTTTTGAACTTGTAATATGTTTTTGATTCAATTCAACTTATATCAATTTGCACAATAATTAAAGCTGTAATTATGCCTAGTGTCAATTGATTTATATAAAGTTGTATCACTAAACACCTATTTTGTCTTACTTATGTCGCAAATTGAGTGTTTCTACTACAGTTGAAGCGTTTTTCACCAAGGAATCCTACAAACATTTTACGTGTTTATAGAAAAAAGCAAACTGAAATCAATATGTACGAATATCGACGTTTTAGTTTTCCGTTGTGTAAATTGTGATAATTAAAGTTAAATTAATTTACACTTTTAAAACTGAAAAAATACTTCGATTCATTTTGTTGTAAACGCATTTGTATTATAATACACAAAAATAAATTAACGAAACCCTGAAAAACGCCTACTTAGATTACTGTGCACCAACGCTAACTTTGGCATTTTAAGCCCTAGGACTATGGGAATAGGACAGAAAAATAGCAAATTTTTTTCTGATTCAGAATATGCAAAGATCTCAAAAGCGATCTAACTCGACTTAGATCCCTTTTCACTGGCAGTACAGATTTATCAACAACACTCGAGAAACAATAGTGATTATAATAACGCTAACCGCCAGCAAACGGTTCTATTGCAATCGGAGCGCAGTGACAATAAGTGTTTATTTTGCCACGGTCCACAACATAAGTTAACTGAATGCAAGATGTTCAAAAAGGCGTTACGTAAGGACCGTTGGCGTCACGTGAAGCGCCACGGAGTATGCTTCAAGTGCCTAGTGACACGCCATGATCGCGAGAACTGCCCCGCGCCAGGCCTGTGTCACTCCCCGTTTAGGTAAAGAAAATATACCTACGCATTGCAGCCTCCATATGGAGGCTAATCCAGCAAGGACGACTCGCTAGAGTCGCTAGCGAGCAGTGAGTGAGCAGTGACGCACGCGCGGTTTGTTCACCAGATTCACCGACTTAATCGTCATGGAAAGAAAAATAAATAACCGGCCAAGTGCGTGTCGGACTCTCGCACTAAGAGTTCCGTACCATTATCTATGAAAATCAAGTTTTTTGTATGGGAGCCTCCATTAATTTTTTTTTAAATTTATTATTAAAATAAAAATACAACTGAGTATTTTGTGAATATTTCAAGTGCCTACCTATTGCCATTATTGATATCGAGCAAAAAAGGGCAAAAAAAACGCGTTTATTGTATGGGACCCCCTTAAATATTTATTTTATTTGGTTTTTAGTATTTGTTGTTATAGCGGCAACAGAAATACATAATTTGTGAAAATTTTAACTGTAGCTATCGCGGTACTTGAGATACAGCCTGGTGACAGACAGACGGACAGACAGCGAAGTCTTAGTAATAGGGTCCCGTTTTTACCCTTTGGGTACGGAACCCTAAAAAGGCAAAAAAAATACTGTGCAGTGTTTCATTGCTTAAACACAGACAGTGATCAAGATTTAACTTTTTTTACGCTTCCTAAAGACGCTAAAGGTAGGTACCTAAGGTACCTTATCTAGCGTATTTATATTAAATTATTTATACTAAATAGGTACCGTACCAATTTAGTATATCATTAATTATCATATGATAGGTATAGATATATTGGTAACATATATATGGTTATTATTACGAAAAAAGATTTATATACGATATAATATATTACCTATGTACATACATACATACATACTATCACGTCTTTATCCCTAATGGGGCAGACAGAGCATTTTGGGTCTTGCGGTTCTATGCAGAGCCCAGGGCCGCAAGACCCAAAAGCCACTTTTAGCGTCATGGTGGGCGAGAAGATGGAAAAGCAATAAATACAGTGATGGGTTGCTAGCCGCATCGCCCGTTAACATGATTTGCATTTTTGCCCATTCCCTCGATCGGCTTTTACGATCTGCGTGGGAAGAGAAGCAGCTGGTACATTCTAAGTTTTTTTTTTATTTCTCCCAGACCAGCATGGGAAATTACCTATGTATGTACAGTTAACAAGGTAGGTGAATATATGCGCAGCCTAAAACGCCTGTTTGAAATTGCCTGCGCTAGATGGGAATGTTAGTATCTTGACAACCCTAGGCGAACTGCTCACTCAATCGCTTTTGTGTAGGTACTTACCTATGATGAACCGTTTGTCTAGCGTTATAAGAATTAAATTGGCTTGCAACTGAAATTCTAGGTATCTAAACGAGTAGGCGTCGAATTCTGACGCGAGTTAAATTAGCCCATATCGCTAACAATATTGAATAGATATTTCTTTGAATTTCTTTTTAGAGTAAGACTTCTGTACGTTAGTACTAGTATGTATTCTGTGCCCGCGCCCGCTTGTGACAACGATGGGTGTGACGAGGCGCATCATCGACTATTGCATTATGTACAAAATCGCGATACGGATAAGAAGGCTACGTCGGAATCTCCAGACATAGTCGGGGCTGTGAATTTTCGGTTGTATGAGAATTTCACAATAAAACCTACAGTAGGGATTGTTTCGAAATATCTTAGAATATGCTATTCTAACTGTAAATTACAGGTTTTCCCTCAAAAATGATGAAAGGTTTTTTTAAAATGCCATTATTATACTCATATTGTTATATCTTTCGAAGAATAATTTCTACACGGGAGATTTTACATCATATGTTTACTCAATAATAATAAAAGCTAGATTTAAGAAATCTCTCCTAAATAAGAAGAGGAAATATATTTTTCAAAAGAAAATATTTAAAAAAATCCTGTTCAAACATAAAAATACGGTAATTGTGATTTTTTGTTATTATTATTATATTATTGTTATGCTCACTATCCAAAATTTTCAAGGGGGTGACATCAGTAGTTTTTTTTTAATTAATATTTAACGGTTTTTTATGCTGACGCATTAATTCTACAGTCAAGGTTTATTCATATTCTTACAAACCATAAAGCTTTGATTCGAGTATAAAAAAAATCCCCGATAAATATTATGAGGAATTCCTGTAATAAAATAAAAACCATACTACGCATTAGCGCGGCGAATCGAGCGTCGCGTAGGTTAGGTAGTTCCACTAGTACCTATGGGCCGCGCTACATTCGATTGGCATCGGAAGCGACGCGTCATTTTAAAACAAGCTTTATGTCAAGTGATATAAGATGCATAACCGCTTGAAGACAGTATCAGTTTTCCTTTAAATTTCGTTATATACACTACATCATACTTGTGAATTTTTTCACGTGTCCATTATATAACGAGAAACGGATCCCTAAATCGAAAAACTATGTTCACAAGTTTGCAATATTTTTAAAAGACCTATTCAATAATACCCCACACGATGGGTTAGCCAAGAAGCAAATAATTCACTCTCACTTAAATTTTACGAGAGTTACTAAAAATTTTTTTTTCAATGTTTTACTTTTCTACTTTTTTGCCATGATTTGTAATATATGCCCATACCAAATTACAGCTCTCAAGTACTTATAGCCGCTGAGTAAAACCGCACAGACAACCGCACAGACAGACAGACAGACACACAAACAGACATGGCAAAACTATAAGGGATTCTTTGTTTACTACGAAACCCTAAGATTATACCGTTCGATAGAGTATGATTAATATTACTACTTTTGTTACACTGCTTATATATAAACGGACAAAATATTATGATGATATACAGACAAAAAATGTAATGTAAAAAATCTCTTTTATCCGAAGTCTGTATGATGAGAGGCAGCCATTTCCGTTTCTAGTAGTTATGACTTCCGGTCTAAGTCCACGTATCTACCGCTTCCGCTAGGCAGTTGAGTCTTGTAACCCAGTTTGTGCGTCATTGGCGTTTTTGAATCAGTAGTAAGTTATATGCAACTGTTATTTGAGGTACATAGCAAATTAAATATTCACGTAGTTAAACCGTAAGTGCTTTGAAGCATTATTTTTTTCTCCGGTTTATTTCGTTGGAGTACTATAATAAAATAATAATAAAATCTTTTATTTTCAGACAACTTAGTCCATAGAAAGAAAAAATTACATTAAATCCATTCAATGCAACTATGCAACGCTGGCCATTTTTAGAAAACATTTGTATCTATCGTTTCTTTTGTGATATCTTTCAGGTAGTTTAATGTATCTTTGTGTAACTACTCGCCCTGACATTTTGTTTGCCGTGTCATATTAAAGTAAATTTAACACTTTTCGTACTGAATTCTACTAGATTTAAAGGTATTAACTAAACATACTACATAAGGTTTTAGAATTCTAAAGATTAATGTTGAGTTATACAAAGTCACGAATCAAAATCCTATTCTTAACGGATATTCTGATGCGAACTGGGCTTCCGATATTGATCGAAAGTCATACACAGGTTATGTGTTAAAATATGGTGGCAATTCGATATCTTGGGGCAGCTTTAAACAGACATGTATATCGCTTTCGTACACCGAGGCGGAGTATTACAGTTTGAGCGAAGCAAGCAGAGAAGCGGTGTTCCTGCAAGCTTTAGTTTAGAAATTTTTAATGACGACGACAAGTAGAAAAATTGTATTGTATTGTGATTATCAATCTGTTATTCAGCTTGCCACCAATCACATTCTACATAGAATGAGCAAGCATATTGATAGATTTAATGTCAAAATAATTGTATACATCCCGACGAATGACGTGGTTGTAAAAGATTTGTATCTATTTTTTCTATTGTGATGTCTGTAATTATTGTGTCTTATAGCGATCATGTCGCATACAAAATATTAAAAGATATTTATTTATTTATAATTGTTTTCTGTCGTTTAAGGGAAACTGTATGAAGTTTATTAAATTGTCAGAATCGGTTCTTGATATACCAGATGGAAAATTTAAAGCTTATGTATAGAAAGTATTTTGTGATAGGCCTTATCACAAAATACTTTCTATACATAAGCTTATTACGGAACTTATTACGGAACCAATGATTAACTTAGAGACAAAAATGTCTGGCTTGAGCTTGGTGCAGGTCCATCTTAAAGGTTTGTATTTGTATATTCACAAATGTCATAATTTAAAGTACATTCTGTACATGTACTAAATTACTAAATTTACAAATTGACATTATTAAACTTGACATCATGCTTAATAAATAATTATGACCAGAGAGCGGATATTCCAGTGCATATTTATTTAAACTTCTAGAGGTGGTATTATCCACTGTATGTTACGTACTACCTCGAAGTTTAGGTAAATATGTACTGAAATATCCGATCTCTAATTATGACACAACAATGTATTCTCAGTCCACAATTCCACATATCTAATTTTAATATCAGTAAAATTAATTGTAAGTTGCCGTTTTTTGAGAAAATGCTGCAGTACAGTTTGTTACCGCTTATTCTGTACTTGCGCTTAGGAAGCGGCAGTAAACTTAGGTGTAAGTAAATGATCTGACGTAAACATTTACCTTTTAAGAAATCGAAAGAAATAGAAAAAAAGTGACAATCATCAAGTGATACAAATATCAAAAGATAAATGATTTTTGTCATTTTTTTCTAAATTTTATTTTTATTCAATAAGTTTAATAGCCGGAAAATTAAGGACTAAGCTTCGTAATTAAGTCTATCGATAGAAGACTTAACCCATGCCATGAGAGTCATGACATCGTCGATATCGTCGGCAAATCGAATCCTGTCCTTCCCATTCCAGGAGCTTGAAGGCATCTTCCAGAGCAGATGTAAAAATTTTTGAAGATTTGGCATCTCCCTGTATCACGCGCACGCCTAGTTTTAACCCCCGAGAAAAAATAGAATACTGAAGTTCCCGAATATAAATACGTGATATATCTAAAAATACTAGCTCTTCTTATATTTTTATCATCATCGCAAAAGTATACAAACAAAACTGAAAGACTATGTTTATCCTCCAAATAAGACATTATGTTATTGTCTGCTTATCGTAATAATTAATTTTGTCAAATTAATCGCTACCTACTTTTATTACATTAGAACATGAATATGTCGATCTACATGAGCTGCCTATTGGATTATTTTTTTATCGCTGGTCCTAACCTGCTTACTTTCTAAGTATATTCACATTAACGTAACTAAGCACTACCAGGCGATAATAAATACGTCTCTCAATAAAATGATATAAGCTTCAAATAACGGTACAGTGAGTTAAACAGCAACATTTAACTGCAAATAAAATGTGTATAAAAACCTACCTAGTGTCACAAAAGACGATAAAATGACGAACAAACTGGATTACAAAACCCAACTGCCTAGATGGTGTTCGCTAGTGTCGCGTAGCGGATTACCTATCATGAAAGCGAATAGGTTTTGGACGAATTTCAATATACCGAAAACGTTTCCTAATTTTTTTATTTTCTATATTTTCATTTGGCCGAATATGCAATTGACAAATTGCTGAAACAAAATAGTTGTTATTTTTTGAAGCTATATGTTTTAAATTTTAACTTAACGTTGAACCGCAGCTATTACCACTAGATATTTTATTTTCTAAAAAAAATTGGTTGTTTGTAAAGTAGGTTTACGATCGAGATGTTTACGTGATAACGTCGTTTCACGGAATGACTGGCAGCGCTCGAGATGAGACGGGAGATCGGTCCGTCTCTCTCTCGTTATACCTGCGATCGCGCTCGTGAGGTTTTGGTGTGACACAAGTTTCTGAACATGTCACCCGACTAAAACGATTTTAAAGACGTTATCACGTCAAAAATATTTTTTATATTATGAAAGGAATAAGAGAAGAATGTCATTTTAATATACCTACACTCCACGGCAAAGTTGTTTTTGTCTATGTTACTTTCGCTCTAAGCTTGAGTCGCTCGCTCGCTCATGTTTTGGTCTCAGGAAACCCAGCAAACCTAACTTACTCTCCACGGCAAAGTTGTTTTTGTGTCTGTGTTACTATCGCCCTAAGCTTGAGTCGCCCGCTCGCGTCGCTCGATCGGTCATTTTTTGGTCAGAAGAAATCTAACAAATGTAACGTACACTCCACGGCAATATTGTTTTTGTGTCTGTGTTACTTTCGCCCTAAGCTTAAGTCACTCGGTCGCTTGTGTTTTGGTCATAACCTAACGAACCTTACCTACCCACCGTGGTCAAGTTGTTTTTGAGTAATTACAGAAAAGGTTATTTCTTATCTTTAATACTTCTAGAAATTGAAATGATTGTTAGTAAAACATCTGTTAAAATAAAATTACATGATTTGATAATCGGGGAACGGTTTTTCTAGAAACCTAAACATAATATTTCTAGAAACACAAAATATTTAAAAGAAGCTATCTGGTATTTAAAACTTCGTCATACCGTTTTCAAACAAATGAAATTCGAGTGGAAAAAATCGTGAGTATGATAGGTTACACGCGTAGCGGCTGGCGTGGACCTAGACCTGAAGTCTATGTATGTATTTATGACTAGTAATAGAACCGGAAACGCGGTTGCCTCTTTCATTATATAAGCTTAGAATAAGGTAAGTAACTTTATTATACTTTAATTTAATTTGCATGTAAAATGTTGCTATTAATGTGTCACTGTAACTGACTTTTCTTCACTTAATGGTGAATTACAATTAATGCAATGTATATCACGGCACAATATAGATATCATACAGTATTGTATCTTCATACAAACGGTCGGAACGCAAGTTATACCTACGCGCCTCGAAGGTCGGTATACACTTGTTCCGTGACTCGGTATACAAACAGCCGAGAATGCGTCGCTGTGGCGAACGGTGTTTTGATGCAAGCAGTAGTCGTGCGTTAATAATATAGCGAAACACAGACAATATTGTGCTGTTTTTGGTTGTTTAAACTCGTCGGTTAAGCACACAGAGATAACATTTTTTAGGTTACTTAAAAACTCCGAAAGGTAAGTAAGACTAATAAAAATAGTTTTATATATGTACCTACTAGTATGTTGTTTATTTTTTTAAATAGGTAAGTATTTCCCTTTTTCCACAAATACCTAGATTAAAAAATAAATAAGTGATAATGTTGGAAGACTTAATACATAACACGAGTAAGCTATCTTACCTATGCTCACGATAAAAAAAACTAGCTAGGTAGTGGTTTCCTAGGCTACATATCTACTTACTGATGTGGGTACTTAGCTACTTACATATATTATTGAAATAAAATATCATTACATATTATTATAATGTTATTATAACAATTATTACCTACCTTTTAGTTACCTACCTAGTAAGATTTACGCTAAGTAGACCTACCTATAACTTTTAAGTGAGATTTTGTAGTAGGGTTTTGATTGCTGTAGGAAGCGTACGCGATGATATGGTTAATGTTAAGTTACGTTCGCAGCGTTTCAATATGGGATGGTAAACAAAAAAAAATTGTTTCGAGTTGCTTCGTGCTGTATGTAGGGATTGTAATCCGACCGGACTGAACGAACCAGAATAACTAACCGTTCCTTTTTAACCGACTTCTAAAAAGGAGGCAATTAATTCGTCGCGATCTTTTTAGGGTTCCGTACCCAAAGGGTAAAAACGGGACCCTATTACTAAGACTTCACTGTCTGTCCGTCCGTCTGTCTGTCACCAGGCTGTATCTCAAGAACCGCGATAGCTAGACAGTTGAAATTTTCACAAATTATGTATTCCTGTTGCCGCCATAACAACAAATACTAAAAACAAAACAAAATAAATATTTAAGTTGTATTAAATATGATAATAATTAAAAATATAACATTTATTTTTATTTAACGCTATCTTTTTCATTTACCTTACAATCACAAAACTAGTTACTCTAGTAGGTACATGAAATTAACCGTTCCTTTACCGTGCCGTCAATACCAGACACAATAGTAAGACAATGAACGTGGACATTTATTAATGTCGTGCGGGTCTTGACTGGTTAAAATACTGTAGACGGGCAGCCCTAGCGCACGCGTGGCGTAGGTATATTTTTCAAGGACAGCGCCGAGTTGCAATACTGTCTGTACTGTGATCACGGTCCATATTAACCACACGGTACTGTTTTCGACCCAGCAAATTTTCACTTTCTTAACGCGTCAAAATCTATACACATATTAAAATAGTAAAAAATTGTGTCTGTAGGCGCGGTGTAGCGATGTTACAATAAGTACCATTCTTCCTGTTCTTGTCCACCCCCTTTCTATCATTTCACTATTTTCAAATTTCATTACTAAATTCAATTTTAAAATTCCAGACATTCCTTGCTCATCATTTTTTACTAATTCCACTTTCACTTCTGATACGTATAAAATCTCATCACTTATAATTAATTTTATCAGTTATATTATATAAAAATATATTTATTCTCTGCTTCAAATAATCTCTTGCTCTACGACCTCTATAAATTTCACGTGGGAACACACTTTTAATCTATATCTATACATATAATAAAACAGTAAAAAAAGTGTGTACATACATACATACATACTATCACGTCTTTATCCCTAGTGGGGCAGACAGAGCATTTTGGGTATTGCGGTTCTATGCAGAGCCCAGGGCCGCAAGACCCAAAAGCCACTTTTAGCGTCATGGTGGGCGAGAAGATGGAAAAGCAATCAATACAGTGATTGGTTGCTAGCCGTTAACATGATTTGCATTTTTGCCCATTCCCTCGATCGGCTTTTACGATCTGCGTGGGAAGAGAAGCAGCTGGTACATTCTAAGTTTTTTTTATTTCTCCCAGACCAGCATGGGACAAAAAAAGTGTGTCTGTACATTAAATATATTTCCAAAAAAATATTGGGGGCGATGGAGAAATAGTAATAGAGTAAGAATTAAAAAAAAATGTCTGTCTGTTTGTCTGTTTGTCTGTTTGTCTGTATGTCTGTTTGTCTGTTTGTCTGTTTGTCTGTTTGTCTGTTTGTCTGTTTGTCTGTTTGTCTGTTTGTACACGCTAATCTCCGGAAATACTGGACGGATTCGAATGCAACTTTTTTTGTTATATAGCTATTGAGCCTGGGCAACATAATGATTTTATAAAATGAAACGCCTGATGCAGAACCATAATGGTCCAGCTAAACTATAAGAGATATAAAAATGTCGCCTTAGTAAAAGTTGTTCAGCCTGATGAGCATTTTCCAGAGACATAAAGTGCACGCGAACGAAGTCGCGGGCTTCAGCTAGTAATAATATAAAAATTGTTTCTAACAATTTTTATATTTTCTTGTACCTTACATTAGTTTGTATTTATATTAATACGCCAGAGTCATAAAGTTCACGCGAATGAAGTCGCGGGCATCAGCTAGTTGTAAATAAATGAGCGGTGACATGAAAATAAACAAATGAAAAGACCAAGAGACCGGTGCGCGCCTAGTATATTTCTGTCCTTTTCAAACACTGCATCGGGACTGGGAAGCAAGAGCAGCGCAATCAAGGTCACGCGTATAGACTGATGTTATTACATTTTAAAGGTAAATTAGCGATTATTAAAAAATCCTTTTCGTATAATTGTGTGATATTTTGATATTTATTGGTTCATACAAATTTACAGATAAAATATTCGGTGTACAATTTAGTCTCCATACAAAAGCAATGAAAGAAACGAAGAATATTCGTTAATTAATTGGTTTCGTATAAGTCACCCTGGTGAAAACTTACAGACACATTCAAGACTACTTTGTGATCGTATTCCCAAATTGTCACCATTTGTATGATTTTGTAAGTACAAACTTTTTATAGAAAACCTATTTTTTTTTATGACTGGAATCTCTTATCAAAAACTGGAGAACTTTTATTAATAGGATAGTGATGTCTTATTAATTGATAGTGTACATTAATCTCTACTGTAGATTTTTTTTTATACGAGCGAGCCCGTTCAGCATATTTTCCCCCCTATTTCAAAATGCTTCTCGAGAAATGAGACTAAAGCTATACAGGGCTATCTAAAAACATCACAAAAACATTTAGAATAATAAATTTAGACTGTAGGAATTTGTCGGTATTTTTTTCTTTATTGACCGGACTAACACGCGGGAAATAGCTGAGTCCAACCCTACTACGGAAACGGTATCCTTTATAAACCTAACTGACCATAAAGTGTTGCTAAAAGTAGTGCCGATTAAAATACACGGACCTAACGGTGTGTTTACGTAAACTGCATTTTTAGACCGAACGCGCCGGCTTACGCGGGCGCACTGAGACTATGCGGGTGAGCGGAGCATGGAAAGATAGCATTTTAGAGTGTACTGCCACAGGTATGGCACTTCATACAAACGGAGCAGCATATATACCTAGTACTACTACAAACGAAACAATCCGTCCGTGCACACGTAAAATGTGTGAGTTAAACAATTAGAGTCGCCACCACAGAATTTGTTGCTTTGCTTACCTGTTTTCATCACTCGGAAACCTATAAAATTTTCGTTATTTATTGTTTTCCGTGGATAAACAATGATAATGTGCGCAGTTTCTCACCATTATAATTCAATAATCCTAAGTGACTCGCGTAATGTCAACGTGCGACTACCAATAACCCTGTTTTACTGCCGCTTACACCTCACAATAACGGGGTAAGGGTTGCGGGGACGCCAGATTGCGGGGGACGGTGCGAGTTTCCGTTCTGTATGTAATACTATTATTAATTCTGTGGTACTGCCACAGTTATGTCTATTGATGTATCTAGTTTTAACGATAATAAAATAATGTTTTTAATATCAGTTTACGAGCTGTAGATAATTTGCAAATTCCTGAACAGGACTTTAGGTCTATTGATTGTAATAAATTTGCCCACTTACAGAAGATAATAAACAAATGGTCACCTAATGTAATTTCTTGTAAACCTGAAGTTTTATTTGGGCAAGATAATTATGATTTAATTATGCCGTTAGAAATATGTAAAGGTAAACCCTTTGAGCCGTTCGGTACGCGTACTGTCTTAGGTTGGTCTGTTCATGGTAAGATGCGCGCCCCGCACGGCCGAAGCCCCCGCGCCGCTTACAACCTACTGATAGCGGCGGAGGACGCCGGCGCGCCCTGCCCGAGCGCTCACGACGACGCGCTGCGCGACCTTCATGAGCAAGTAAGACGTTATTTTTCCATTGATTCTCTAGGTGTGTGTAACAAACCTCGTTAGAACAGCGATGATGTTCGTGCTTTAGCTCAGTTGGACCGCACGACAACCTCTGCTGACGACCGGTGGCAAGTGGGTCTGCCGTGAGAAAAGCGTGATGCCTGACAGTTGCCCAAACGCCCTAAATAGGTTAAAGGAAGTTGAAAAGAAAATGGCAGCAAACAGTGAGTATGCTCAAAGGTACACAGATCGAGTAAATCATTTGTTCCGCAATGATTTTTTTGCCCGGGAGGTCAGTGACCCTCGATCCACTTCCCCTCATACATGGTACCTACCCCACCATGCGGTGGACAATTTAAACAAGAAAAAACTTCGTCTTGTTTTTGATTGTGCCGCAAAAAGTAAAGGTACATCGTTAAACGATTACCTACTTCAAGGTCCCGACCTACTCGCATCCCTATTCGGCATTATGGTACGATTTAGAGAGAATAGGTACGCTGTGGCCGGGGATTTGCGGGACATGTTCCTAAGGGTGAAAATACGACCCGAGGACCAGGACGCACTAAGGTTTTTATGGAGGACTGACTCTAAACAGCCAGTCAAAACTTATGCTATGTATGACGTCACTAGTGTTTGGCGCTAATTCGTCCCCTTTTATCGCCCAGTACGTCAAAAATAGGAATGCACAGCGGTACGCGTCCACAATGCCTGCCGCAGTTGCTGCCATCTGCGAGCAACACTACATGGACGATTACTTGGACAGTTTGCCAGACGAAGCCGCAGCTATAAAGATGGTAAAAGATGTTACTTTTATTCATAAACAGGGTGGGTTCGACATGTGCAACTGGACAAGTAACAGCGAGGCAGTATTGGACAGCGTGCCAAAGAAAGCCTTAGGCTCAGCAGCTTTAAGGTTCAAATTAGATCGGCAGCAAGAAGGTGAGAGAACGCTTGGTCTTATCTGGTACCCCGCTACAGATAAGTTTGGGTTTGACCTGTCACTCAAACGCATACCTAGCGATATAGTTAGCGGTAAACAAGTACCTACAAAAAGGATTATGCTTCGCGTAATAATTTCGATATTCGACGTGTTTGGTGTCTTATCTCCATTCACTTTTCAAGGTAAGATAATGATGCAGTCTTTATGGCAGTTAGCTATTAATTGGGATGAAAAAATCCCAAATAATATTTTTGTTAAATGGATTAAATGGATAAATCTTTTAAAAGAAATGCGTGATGTATATACCTAGATGCTATCGAGGTCCTATAGGTTCGGCGGCAGCGCGGCAGGCATGCAGCCCTACGAGTGCTACGACGCGCGTAGCAGGTGACTCCTGCCCCGCGCGCCCCGCGACCGCCCGCGCCTCACCGCACGCCCATACTACGCCGCCACCTACCTATCAGAGCTACGCGAGCGGTGCTACGACAAATTCACAGGCATCGTCTACGAATATTTATTATGGCACGGGTTATGGTAATAACTTAGAGATGCATGTTTTTTGCGATGCATCTACAAAACGGATCGTGCACAAATTACGTAACGCAAATTGGAGGGAGGGGGGGAGTCCGGCCAAGCGTTACGGTCCTGTAACGTTGGGGGAGCGGGGTTGTCAAGGTTTGCGTTACGTCACGCACATTTTTTTTTTTTTTTTGTTGTTTTTCACATCCCTAATTTGCGGTATTTCTCAGAGAAAATATTGGCAACACCGAGCGCTTACGCGACAATGACAGACAGACACAGATACTAGACAGTCAGCGCCGTGCTGCAAGTGCCGCAGTTGTTTGTGATTTGTGTCGTGTGTCACGCTAAATATAAGTAAATTCAGGCGTCAGGGAGAGCTATTGTGCCAGGTGGGACCTGACACGGTGGAGTGGCTGGCAGAAGAAGACGCAGAGATAGCCACAGAAGATGTGATTGCCGCCGAAGCCGATACCGATTGTGAGAGCGATTCTGATTCCGATTTACCCTTATCAGAATGTATTAAGAAATGGAACCAAAACCCGTTCATAGATGATTAAATTTCTTGATTCCTTGAAACCACACTTTAATGTTTTGTTACAAAAAATGCAGATTCTTGATTAAAAACTATCTATACTACCACCTCTTGAATATTACCCCAAAGATTTTTACAAAGAATTTGTATGTAACGGAAAGGGAGGGTCCCAGCTAAGCGTGACGGTCCTGTTACATGAGGGGAGGGGGGGGGGGGGGTAAAAATTAAGAATTTTGCGTTACGTAATTTGTGGACTGAATGAAATATGTGTCGCCTTAATAGCGAGTAAGTGCAAGGTATTACCCGTGAAGCCTTTGTTGACTGTACCTCGTGCAGAGTTACAGAGAGATCGCAGGTTAGTGGCACAGCGCCGTTACTTCTGGAGCGATTCAACTACATTTCTTTACTGGGTTAAGAATGACGCACGCAGTTATAAAACGTTCGTAGCAAACCGGTTAGGAGCTATTGATGAGCTCACGCGCAGCAATGAATGGCGGTACGTACCTACCAAATTGAACGTTGCGGATATTGCTACGCGCGAGACTCACGACAACACTCTTTTCAGAAACGAGTGGTTAAAGGGCCCTTCGTTCTTGAGAAGCGACGAGTCATCCTGGCCACGTAATATTGTCGGCCTCGCTGCTGATGAACCTGAAAGGTCAGAAATTATAAATATGATTAGTGACTTACCTGCTTCAAACTCACCTCTATTTAATCCGGAGCGCTTCTCTTCATGGTTGCGGCTCTTAAGGAGTACGTATCATGTGTTAGTGTTCGTGCACAAATGTCGAAAGCAAGCTTATGATGACTCTGAGTTAATGTGGCGAGCCGAGCTGCTACTTTTGCGACAGGTACAAGAAGAGTGCTTTGGCGCGGAGTTAGCTGCAATCATAAAAGGTATGAGTCTCGAACGAAATAGCCGAATACTTACCTGGTCACCTTACCTGGATCATTGTGAAGTCCTACGCTGCGGCGGCCGTATTAATGCCGCATAGAGTGTCAGCGCTGATGCAAAGCACCCGATCATTTTGGTCGGGCGGCACCATGTGACGCGATTGCTCGTGAAGCATTATCACGTCAGAGCTGCGCATGACTACTACCAGGAAATGGTGGTGAATAATCTAAAGGAAAAATATGCAATCACGACGATAAGACCGACGGTTAAACATGTAGCAACGAGATGCATGTTTTGTAAAATACGCAAGGCAAGGCCGCATGTACCTGTAATGGGTGAGTTATCTCCAGGTCGAATGGCACATCACCAGAGGCCGTTCACATACTGCGGCCTTGACTTGTTGTCACGAAGTCCATACTGGTGCTTCCCTCCTTACCCCGCTCTTCACCCCGCGCGGCCATATAAATAAGAAGGCGGAGGAGCCTCGTCCTCTTTCGACCACGACTGGGCGCCGGGCTGCTTCAAAGCTGAGTACTTTTGGAAATCTCTTCTGGAACAACGAATCTCGTGGCTGTGAACCTACGACCCTTACCTGTGACTTCTTTCTCATTGTATAATTGTTAAAAATTAATTAAAGAGTTTGGTCTTTTCAAATATTGTTTCTTTCAAAATAATCACTACGTCACATTGTATGGCCCAATGGAGGTGGTGGTGGGCAGAGGACGCCAAAAAAGGTACGGGGTCATTTTCACCTCCCTTACTGTAAGGGCGATCCATTTGGAGATTGTACATTCTCTCACCACCGATTCTCTCATTATGGCGTTACGACGTATGGCGGCGCGTCGAGGGTGGCCGAACTGTTTCTACTCGGACAACGGTACTAACCTACGGGGAGCTGATACCGAGTTGAAACGATCTGTGCAGGAACTCGACAATAATGCTATCAACGAATTTGCATTCATTAATGGATCTAGTTGGAAGTTCATTCCTCCCGCAAGTCCCCATTGGGGCGTCTTATACGCAGCGTCAAGAAAAGCCTTAGTGTTGTCCTTAAAGAGCGGGCACCAAAGGACGAAGTTCTTAGCACTCTTATGGCGGAGGTTGAGAACATTGTCAACAGCCGGCCGCTGACCCACGTCTCTGTGGAACCCGGCAGCAACGGCGCTCTAACGCCGCACCACTTCCTTCTCCACTCTTCACCTAATACCCCACTTTAGGCGCCTTTGATGATTCCGATTTATTCCTTCGGAAGCAATGGCGGAAAAGTCAAAGACTGGCCGATATGTATTGGCAGAGGTGGGTAAAGGAATACTTACCGGAGTTACTCCCTAGGAAGAAATTAAATGAAGAGCAAACTCCGCTCAAGGTAGGAGACTTAGTTTTAGTAGTAGATCCAGGTGCACCACGCAATGTGTGGCCAAAGGCGGTCGTCCAGCAGGTTTTTCCAGGTAAGGATGGTCGGATCAGGCTAGTGGAGATAAAAATTAAATCCGGTGTTCTTAAACGGCCTGCGGCGCGCGTCGCTGGAATCCCTTTGGTTAATGAGTGCTGAGGCTGCACTGAGGTGGGGCGTGTTAGCGACGTGCTCAAAAATGTTTATATTTTCTTTGTATTTAAATTTGTCATTACGATGGTACTTTGATAATTTGAACAACTTTCGTTTTGAACTAAATTTGGGAGGTAGATATACGTGTGACGGAGCGACAAAGCCCCAACGTTTTTTTTTGTCTTTGTCTAGAACAGTCGTTTTGATCTATCCGCGCGCGACACACGCACATACTGCTCTCATATTAAAATAACGTGGTGTCTGTGTCTTTGTAGAAATAAACTGTTTTTCGTTTTCCATACTACGAACTTTTATTGTAGAACACCTGCACCAATAATAACACCAATAATCTATACATATATCTATATCTATCTATACATATAATAAAACAGTAAAAATAATTTGTCTGTGCATTTAGTTTTTATGGCAGAAATAGAGGGAAAAGATAGAGGGAAGCCTAAAAAGAATAATAGAACGCAATTTTTTTTTAAATTTTTTTGTCTGTCTGTACGCTAATCTCCGAAAGTACTAAACCGATTTACTTCAAACTATCCCCAATTGCTTTGTATTAACCCAGAAGAACATCTAAAGTTTGTTTCATCAAAATCGGTTCATTAAAAAAAAGTTATCTTCATTTTAATTAACTCAAGGCATGAGTTTGCCTGCATAGCAATATAACCGATCGCTGTTTGTATATAATCTGAGATTGTCTTTGATTGAATTGACATGGAAGATAAATAAAAAAAATATTGTTGGGTGCTTTAACCATCGCAATAAAACACAAAACAATGATTTTTAGAAAGTTTTTCTGGTTGCCTGTGCGTGTATGATGTAATGATGTTAGAAACGGCTGAACCGATTTGGTTGCGGTTTCACTAATATATTGTGATAAGCTTCACTTAATATTTAGTGTTTATTTTATTTAAATCCATTTATAAATAATAAAAAAAGACGTGTGGCACTCGGGGACTGCCGCGGTAAAGCTATTGCATTACGGTGGTTCCGTTCGGTCGGTGAATTTTTACAAGGAAGGACGGCAACGCCGCAAACGGACGACGGAGACGAAGCGGCAACCTACATGGTAGGCGGAGTATGGAGCGTGAGGTTTTTTCGTTACGGAATTTCTGGATTCGGTCCCCGCGCTCAAGGCCCGCGATACAAGCTATGCAATAGCTTAAAAGTTATATCATTTCGAAAAATTGCTATAAAATAACTATTTGGTTGCATTGGCTAAAACTTTTGTTAATTTTATATTACCGTTTATATACAATGATTTCCATTCGATTTCGAATGGTTTCCGAGTATTCTTAAAAATAAGTCTTTTTGGACAACGATAGATGGCGCTGTACAAAAATTTAAAATTTAAGTGAGGCTCTGAGCTAAGAAGCATAGACATGGAATTTTTTTTACTACGTAAGAAGACGGAACATGCAGAGTGCGACAAAAAATATATTAATGTCGCCATCACAAGAGCAAAAGAGATAGCGATCACATTGACATGAGCCAACTTTTGGATGAGAGTCAACCGTGGTAATCCAAGCTGATAAAGTGTCAAACGAAAATTGGATTTTTCTTATAGTAAACTGTGTTATTCCATAAGTTTCCTTACCTTGGAAAGATGGTATCTTGCAGCTTTACCGACTGTGATTCAACAACAAACAATAATCCCAGTAAAAACACAGTTCTATCTTGTAATATTTTAAATCTATAGAGCTAAGAGTCTCTGCAGACAGAGCCTAGGGGCGCAAGACCTAACGCTACTCAACTAAGCGTGATTATAGGCGAGAAAGTTAAAAAGGAAAATTTAGGTAAGGTAAAGCACAATCGCTTGACAAATAGTGTACTCCGGGTTGAAAGGCGCGTTTGTGTCAACACGCGCCTTTACTTCCTTACAAATAGAATAAGGTTTAGAATAACTTCTCATAAGAATTACATAATAATTCACTTACTGAGAAAACACAATATTAACACATTTAGTACATTGAGCATGCTTACAAACAATAAAAATAAAAAATAACAGCTTATACAAAGTCCGATAAAATATAAATATTAGGTAGGTAGGACTATAAGAGTAAGTGACGACGTCGCCGTCATCGGCTGTGCAGTAAGATCTCGCCCGGCAACACACGGATTATGAATGTTCATTCTAGATGTGTCAGAGATGCAATTTAAAGTTTGAATTTTTAAGATAGTATATATTTATGATTTTTTTAAACATTATGGTTTTTTTAATTTATTTATGCAGGTAATAATTTATATATGTATTTATTTTTCTTTTTAATTTTTTAAATACATTTTGAAAATGTATGTAACTATTATTGTTGTCCTTATTATTATTTATTTTTTTAAACCACACAACGTGGTTTGTTGGGGTTTTATAATAATTTAAATTTATAAAAATAGTTAATTCCAGGAGGTTTATAGTTTTATCATGTCATGTCTGTCTGTCCATCTGATTAAACTAATTATAGAAATCATGTATGTATGTTTTTAGTTTCTTTTTGAAAATGGCTACTAATTTAGCATCTTTATTTCTGTTGGTAAAATATTATACATTTTTGCACCTTCGTATTGAATGTCCATCCTCCCATTATTTGTTCTCGGCGTGCGTAGTATTAAATGATTTGCGTTGCGTAGTTTCATTCTTTGGATTTGACTCTTTTTACGAAAGGATATTTGTGTGTGTATGTGATTATTTACAATTTTATATATCAACAAGCACGTGTAGTATATATACGTTTGCCTAATCGTCATTATTTTAGTATCTTTGTATATATTAACAGTAGGTGTATGATAGTCGTAATTAAATAGACATTTTATTACTTTATTTTGAGCTATTTGTAACGTTTTTAAGTTGGTTTTGGTTGCTGCACCCTAAATCTCGATCAAGTAGTCTACATGTAGTTTTATGAGAGAATTATAAATAAGGTATTTTATTTTATGCGAAAGGCAGTTTGTTACACCGCGCAGGACACCGGTTAATGATGTCAGTTTAGTTTTGATTTTATTTATGTGTTGTTTCCAGTTAAGGTAGTGGTCTAGATTTAGTCCAAGCTATTTTTCACTAGTTTTTTGTTTCAGTTTATCATTGTTTATCTTGAGTTGTATTATTTCAATGATTGTCTTGTTTTTTGTTGCAAATATGACAAAATTGTTTTTTTCGGTGTTTATTGTAAGTAACTTTGATAAGAACCATTCATTCACTTTATCTAAGTCTTTTTGGGCTTTTGATATCATACTTTTAATTGAATGACCGTAATAAAATAAACTTGTGTCGCCTGCATAGAGAGAGATATCAGCATTTAGGCCTACGTGTTGTATGTTGTTGACATACATTAAAAACAAGAGTGGACCTAAAATCGAACCTTGAGGAATACCGAAATTGATTTGACTGGTAGAACTTTGATGTTGCCCTATTGACTATATGTCTACGGTTTTCGAAATATGATTTTAATATATTGTATGCCTTCCCAGTAATATCAATGTCAGATAGTTTTTGAAGGAGTAGCTTGTGACTAATGGTGTCAAACGCCTTTTTTAAATCGATGAATATACCGAGAACTATTTGTTTTTCGTCAATTTTGTTTTTTATTTTGGTTACAAGGTCTATTGAAGCGGAGAGTTTGTTTGATTTGGGTCTAAGACCACACTGCTTTTTGTATATAGTTTCGAATCGAATAGTTTAATAGTTATGGGCTCAGAATAACGTAAATGTAACGTGAGTAAATAATACTTTTTCAAATATGGATGACTATTCAAAGTAAGTATTAAAAACGATACAACAAACACCAAGTGCCACGGACATGATGATAAAAAAAAATCGGTCTATTGGACGACTTTTATGTTATGGGACAAGTTTTATGTTATGAGCAAGTTTTCTTTCGATCAAATCTTTATAAAACAAGCTTTTATTAACTACCTCATCAATCATCATCAATCATCATCATCAATACATATAATAAAATCGTAACCGATCGCTGTCTGTACATGGAAGATAAATGAGTAACAATATTTTTTGGAGCTTTTACCAACGCAATAGAACACAAAACAATGATTTTTAGAATTTTTGTCTGTTTGTCGGTTTGTCTGTTTGTCTGTGCGTTTGTGCACGCTAATCTGAGAAACGGCTGAACTGATTCGTTTGCGGTTTTCACTGAAATATTGTGATAAGCTTCACTTAAAATTTAGTGTTTGTTTCATTCAAATCCGTTCATAAATAAAAAAGTTATATCAATTTTAAAGAATCACGTCAACCATTTTTGTTCGAAAAACTGTGTTTGTGCACGCTTATCTCAGAAACGGCTGAACAACTTCGGTTGCGATTTTCAATTATGTATTTTGATAAGTTTCACTTAAAATTTAGTGGTTGTTTCATTGAAATCCGTTGATAAATAAAAAAGTTATATCAATTTAAAGAATCGCGTCAAAGATTTTTGTTCGAAAATTTGCTATGAAATAAACTGTACGGTAGCATTGGCTAAAACTTTTGTTAATTTTATATACGGTTTTTATAAAATAATAAAGTTAATAACCGGCCAAGTGAGAGTCGGACTCGCGCACAAAGGGTTCCGTCCCATTATCTATACATATAATAAAACAGTAAAAAAAGTGTGTCTGTACATGAAATATATTTCCAAAAAAAATATTGGGGGCGATAAAGACGTAGTAATAGAGTAAGAATTTAAAAAAAAATGTCTGTCTGTTTGTCTGTTTGTCTGTATGTCTGTTTGTCTGTTTGTCTGTATGTCTGTTTGTCTGTTTGTACACGCTAATCTCCGGAAATACTGGACGGATTCGAATGAAACTTTTTTTGTTATATAGCTATTAAGCCTGGGCAACATATAGGGTATAAATGATTTTGGAAAATGGAACGCCTGATGCAGAACCATAATGGTCCAGCTAAACTATAAGAGATATAAAAATGCCGCCTTAGTAAAAGTTGTTCAGCCTGATGAGCATTTTCTAGAGACATAAAGTCCACGCGAACGAAGTCGCGGGCTTCGGCTAGTCTATAATAAAATCAAGTTTGTTGTACGGAAGCCTCAATTAAATATTTATTTTACTCTATTTTTAGTTATTATATCGGCAAGAGAAATACATCATCCTTGAAAATTTCAACTGTCTAGCTATCACGGTTCATGAGATACAGCTTGGTGACAGACGGACGGAAGGACGGACAGCGGAGTCTTAGTAACAAGGTCCCGATTTTAGCCTTCGGGTACGGAATACGGAACCCAAAAAATTTACTATTTTGATGTTTTCGGAGTTTTTTTATTAGTTTTTTTTGGTCACCAATAAATGACGCTATTAAAAATACACAGAGCCTAGAGCCGCAAGACCAATCGGCGATTCTTAGCATGATTGTGGGCGCGAAAATGGAAAAAGGAATCAAAATAGGAAGTACTTAATAGGTTAGGTTAGGCACAGGGGATGTCCTCTGACTAAAGCATAGGGTGCTGTGAGCGAGTCATGGACCGCCATAGTGGTAGCCGCGCCGGGGCTTTTAGCCCTTACCCCGGAGTTTTTAGTGGTAAACGCCACATAACCTTACCGGTCTCCCGTTACTGGCAAGGTGTCTGAACCGAAGGGATTTTTCCCGCGTAAAATCCTCCTCCATAAATCTGCCTCCATGACGTGGGCCAGTCGGGCGATGGGAACGGGATTCCGTCGCGCCACAAATACGGTCCTCTAGGTTGAAAGGAGCATTTGTGTCAACACGCGTCTTTACCCTAGCGGATAAAATTGAAGTCCGATGTACACAGAGCCCAAACAATAAGTATCCACCCCTTTCCTATGTGTGCTATTCAGGATCACTCACACAGGACCGTACCATCCAATCAACATCATTTAATACACGTGTTGGTAAAAATTCTATTTCGTTTAACGCACACTATAACATTCTGCCAACACTGATAATGTTGAAGTATGAGCAATAATTTCGCACGACGAGTATGAAGACCGGCTGGCGAAACGGTTAAGCAATACGAAACTATATAAAATCCACTTGTTCAAATCTACATGACAGTGAAATGGAATTTAAGTTTGATATTTTTTGTTTTTATGTTTTTATTTTCTATTTCTGCTTTTTCTGTTCGGATTTTGTTAAACTTAGTAAATTAAGATGTATTTGGTGTAGTTTTAGAAAAACAAAGCGTGGAAATGATATATTTTATTTTACACTATTATTAATTCACAAAAAATGCATACTTAACTTGCTATTTGCATTACCTAGTTACAGTAATAGCTAATCTTAGCATATGATACATATGAAATGTAGGGACAGTTATTATATTCATGTCATAATAACACAAAAATAATTATAAATGAATAATGTAGGTAGACAAACTGTTTTTATCAGTTATACACGTTTATATAATTGATAGCCAGATAACGAAAAAATGTTTGACCCAATCGTTTATTATGCAATATAATAAGATGCTATTAACTATCTATTTTAACTATCTTCAAAGTCGGACAAGAATGGACGAAATTTTAAAGGAATATATTTTACAAAGTAGGAAGGTCAGATCTAAGTGAGAGAATAAACATGTTACTTAAAGTCACGCTAAAACTTTAATAACAATAAACATCTCTCAATATTATATCGACCGATCGTTTCTTGTTATATTTTAAATCAGATAAGTAGATAAAAATCAGTAAGTAAGTAAAAAGTAAAGTAAACAAACACACATACACATTAATCTCATTTTTATCCCTTACAGGTAGACAGAGGCCAGGCCAAAAGATGTTGTAAATTAATAACTTATTGGTGAACCATTTCTTCTTAAAATTTCCTGTAGACGATCTCCCATGCCTGCAACCATATTCCAACACATATCAGTGCCGCGCATTGACTCCCATGTTGAATAAACTAATTCTTGTAAATTAGCTTTAGTCTTAACGTCAGATGAATCCCAATTTAACACT
Organism: Acrobasis consociella; assembly: GCA_963555685.1. Lineage (NCBI taxonomy): Eukaryota > Metazoa > Arthropoda > Insecta > Lepidoptera > Pyralidae > Acrobasis > Acrobasis consociella. Next base: position 11,367,574 of record OY743125.1, on the reverse strand, counting down.
ATTTGACCCCATAAATTTTTAATGGGGTTGATGTCGGGACTTTTGGAAGGCCAATCAATGACATTCAAGTTTTCTTGGGTATTAAGCCAATCCCGGACAATTTGTGCGCGGTGAATTGAGCAGTTATCTTGAACAAAATATATATGCTCATATGGATATACGACACGCACAGTTGGCAACATTACATTTTGTAAAATGTCCAAGTAACCTTGACTGGTATTGCGACCCCCTATTTCCACAATTTCACCCGGACCCATTGACGACATCCAACCCCAGTAACCCAAAGTTATGCGGCCGCTGGCTCGGCATGGAAGAATGTTAGCTTCATTGTAACGTTCACCTGTTTTCCTCCACAATATTTTACGTCCATCCTTGTCCGATTTAAAAGTTTTTTCGTCCGTAAATATAACAACACTGTTTAACCAGTCAAAGTTTTCAAAATCTTTTGCGAATTTTACTCTCTCGCGCTTGTGAGTTTCACTAAGCAAAATTTTTTTTGCTGGTCTACGACATCTTAATGCCCCAGCACGCAAATGGTTTCGCACTGTTTGTTGACACACTCCTTCCGCAATGGCCGTTGAGCGTGTGGTCTTGAACGGGTCTATTAAATGCGCGGCGACTATGTCTCGATGACGGCGTGAGGCATCAGTGTAGCATACGCCTTTTGGGCCAGGCCGTTGACGATCTATGCTGCCCGAGTCTGCATATCGATGCACCCATAATTTAACGGTTCGTTTCTGTAAAAAATATCATAAATCAGTATTATTATTATTATTTTATGATTAAGAAGGTATAATAATTTTGCCTAAAATATGGTGATAGATAACACAGATATTAAATTTGTTAGCTCATTATATTGCCTAGTCAGAGTTTTATATTTGAATAGGTCTGTATCTACTTTTATTTATTTTTTATTTAACCTGGAACATTTCAACGAGACATTTCAATCGTTATAAGGCAGCCATTATAACCGGGAACGCTTGATTTTCTATTAATAAGAATATCGTTATTCAACAAAAATAAGCATTAAAACAAAGTATTGTTAAAAACAAATAAGACTCAATGAGTATCTTTGTAAATTAAGTAAATATAAAATAACACTTGCCGATATCATTAAGCGTCTAGCTATTTCACTGATAGAAATATTTTTTTCATATAACATTATGATCTCAGCCCTTTTTAAAACACCTAAGTGAAAAGTATCCATTAGTCTCACAAATTATTGCACTCCGAGAAAGAAATCGTCAAAAAATATTAAAATATATAGATTACAGAGGTAATCGCAATGAGCTAATGGCTAGTGAGATGCTATTCGAAAGGCAAATTGAACAAGTTTAATAACTACAAGCATGAACCATATACCCTCAACTTTACCCAAGTCTAACTTATTATATGTAATTGTGGGTAGCATATATTTTAACCAAGTGTAACGTGATTACGTGAGTGATTTTAAACAACTTGAAGAAGATTTCAATTCCAACAAGCAGGCAATATTTTTTTGCGGTGTAAATAAATAACAAAATGATATAAAATCATCAAATAAGACCATGGGAGCGAGAATCGAACTCGAGCACCCAAGCATTAGATGTTATTGCACTGGCACGCCTTGTCCACTGTGCTAGGGCCAGTTTAAACAACAAGCGTAAAATTACGATTCACAAGCTCTGCAAAGTAATAGTTTATTAGTGTGCAGGTGTGGATATATTATAAAGAGGTCATTCTTACACAAGTAAAACTTAGCGTTGATAGGTTGGCGATGTTAATTCATGCTACACAGTGTCATTACGCACACAAAAGGTAAAGTAGTGTGAGGTGATTACTTATTTCTTGTGCTGTGTGTACCAGGCCACTCAGACTCCTCTCGATAACTGAGAGAGTACCTCAAGTGAGCTCAGCCAAAGCCGCTGATAAGCAGTCGCCGTACCAGGTCTTTGGAGCAAGATTAGCACACTGACTTGGCAAAAGCGGTAACGCCGTTATCACCATGAGATTTTTTGTGGGTGAAAACCTTAACCGTCCGATTTCCTGTGGCCAAAAGGCACCTTTTCCTCACGTAAGAAGAAAGGTTAGGGAAAAAATGTTAGGTTAAAATTTAAGTTAGGCACTGCAATAAAAATGTGTGGAACACACATACCAAGACTACTCAGTATTGTGACCTCCTTCCTTGAGGAACGAAAGATAGGTAATGGTCATTTTCCAGTTCGTTTGAACTGAAAGTATGCCCCAAATAACCTCCAAACAGCTGAATAGGACGCCCTACCCGAGAAGCTCTTCAAACGGAGGTTATTAGTGAACACTAAGCAGACATTGATCTCAGAGAACACTAACTTCCTGCCATCCTTGAAGCTCTACTGGTAAAATGTGCCGAGATACTGGCACGTAAAATACCTAGAGGTATCTTAAGTTTGGCAGATGCCTCAGCTTGAAAGTCCACATCAATAGAATGGTGACGATAGTGAAGATGGCCCGGGGGAAGCTCTATCCAGTACTTTTCGCTCGCTTCCAGCTTCGGACGCGGCTCATGATTAAGGCGATCTTAAGAAAATCTATGTGTAAGGTTACTTGAGGAACGCCGTCATCTGTCGGGACTCAAAGTAGAAATGCGTATTTCTCGACTTTTATCTCCCGCCTAGCGAAAGACATATTTGACAAGGCTTACCATTGCACCGCCACATCGGGAGGGCGGGAAAGAGGGGGAGATACGTATAGACGGTGGCAGCAGTCCGCTGCAGAGAGCTACAACAGATTAGTGCTGTGGGAACTCACGCCAAAAGACGGAAGATGAATTAAATATTAGCAAAGTCACTACCTATTGCATAAGTATTTCGTTTTAGAGAGACCCACGGCGTAGCAGTAACATTCGGTAACAGTGTAAGTTTACATGTAGTTTACAATGTCAAAATTCCGATCGACTTAGACTGTGACTAGAGATAATGTGTGATCGTAGTAAACAAGGAACCCTTATACTTTTACCATTTCTGTCTGTCTCTCTGTCCGTGGTTTTACTTAGAGATAATTAGAACCAAGAAGCTGTAATTTGGCAACGGTCATGAACTTAAAGTAAAACTGGGCAGGGCAACTGGCCCGACGGAGCCCATGCGATGGGTTGACGAAATAATCAATGTCGCGGGTTACACCTGGATGTGAGCAGCACAGGACTGAGATGTGTCGACGAAGACAGGTCTATGCTCAGCAGTGGACGGAATTAGGGCTGAGATGATGATGAACTCTTTAGTTTTAATTCTAAATCGACATTCACAAATACGGAACCCTTCACTGCGTGTGACCTGATATGCACTTGACCGGTTTTATTGAAAATATCAAAATAACGATTCTTATAAACTAAAGTCCACGCAGACGAAGTCGCGGGCAACAGCTAGTTGTTAATAAAAAGCATTAAAATATAAAAAATATTTTATTTTGTAGTCTGGAGTGCATGCCTTTCATTCCGTTTCTGTTTTTTTCTTCAATTGTAAAGTGTCGATTAAATATATTTTTAAATATCGATAAAATATTTATAAAAAATCGATAAAAAAATTAGGATCACGACACTAATGACAAAGATACATATATAAATACTAAGACTTCGCTGTCTGTCTGTCACCAGGCTGTGTCTCAAGAACCGCGATAGCTAGACAGTTGAAAATTTTACGAATTATATATTTCTGTTGCCGCTATAACAATAAATACTAAAAACAAATAAAATAAATATTTTAGGGGGGCTCCCATACAACAAACGCAATTTTTTTTTTCTTTTTAACCCTTATAGTTTCGCCATGTCTGTCTGTCTGTCTGTCTGTCCGTCCGCGGTCCTACTCAGAAACTATAAGTACTAGAAAGCTGTAATTTGGCATGGATATGTATATCAATTATGGCAAAAAAGTCGTAAAACAAAATATGGAAATTTTTTTTTAGGGTAGCTGCCGTTCAAGTAAAGAGGAAGTCAATATTTTTTTTCTATACAAACACATTGTGTGGGGTATCGTTAAATAGGTCTTTCAAAAATATTGTGAGCTTGGAAATACCATTTTTCGATTTAGGGATCCGTGTCTGAAATATTTAGGTTTAAAGTGAAATTTTTTGTTAAAGTCACGTGCCCCATCTATCTGCTAAACGGTTTTATATGGACACGTGAAAAAAATCCGGAATTTATTGGACTTCATGTTATTGGAAAAGATTTAAGTGAAGTGTGTGTGAATTGAGTACAAATAAATGTGTAAGTTGTGAATGGCGCCAAAAAAAATCCTCATCTTTAAAAGATTGGTGTCTAAAAGGATCAATCAGGTATTTAACAGTATATGAATTTACTTTCATCTTCTTGCGCGTTTCCTAACCTTTTTTTACGTATACAATTCATTAAATATAATTATACAGTTTAAGTACAAATTTGGTTTTTCCACGAAAAATCGGGAGAAATTGCAATGTATGGGACATTTCGCATATGCAACGGTTATGGGCCGCGGACGTGTGACGGGTTAAGAGTTCGTGACTAGATGGCGATAGCAAGAAAACAAATGTTTAGGCAAAAGATCCTGAGTACCTAGGTATCTATCTATGATAATACGCACTTTGGCCATTGTTAATGCTGTCCTACGTAACCCGTAATCGCGCCATACCTACAAGGGGTATCCAAATAAGACGCCGCGCTGCACGAGGTGTGTTAAAATTAACAGATTCGGATGCAGAACAGCATCGAACATTTATGTTATGTCAAATTTAAAAACTCGTTTGAAATGAATCGTACGTAAAAAATTGCGAAATTATATTAAGGCCATACCCAAATTTTCCGGGGTCCAGTGGCGCCGCCATTTAAAATAAATCATTTAACAGGAAACGGAGATATCATTTAAAATTGTGTCTTGGTCAAGCCCTAGATAACCTTTAAAACTATTTTATGAACTACTGTTTATAGTTAAAAGTGAGAACGTGAAGCTTTTCTACGCACATTAGCCAAAAGTGGCCGTTTTTCGCAAATGTGCGTCGAAAAGCTTCACGTTCTCACTTTAAACTACAAAAAGTAGTTTAAAAAATACTTTGAATAGGTATCTAGAACTTGACCAAGACACAATTTTAAATGATATCTCCGTTTCCTTTCAAATGATTTATTTCAAATGGCGGCGCCACTGGACCCCGGAAAATTTGGGTATAGCCTTAAATACATACCTTCTTACAAAAAAAAGAACCTTGTACCTCTTGCAATGTGATAGGTATCAGGCACGTGCTTTCCATAGAGACTCAAAGACATTGTCTACCCGGAGGTTCCCTAATATATGCGCATTTTTTTATTTAAAAATAATTTATAATAGGCCCTATTTTCAAATATAAAAATCTTTATTTTAAAGCCAGTAGTTTAAGTAATACAAATTTCTGGGACCCACCTAGTAAGCTTTTAAAAAGCCTGTGGCAGGGGGACCCGCTCTTCCAAACACTTAGTATTAACATAGGCCTAGTTTACAAATATAGTTTATAGCTTTAAATATATTCTTAGTTCTATTGACATGAGTGAATGTTGTGTTGTGTGATAAGTGAAGATGTGTGGATGCGTGAGAGGGTGTGTACGCGTGTGTGTGTGCGTGTGTGTGGGGGTGTGCATGTGAGTGTGAGAGAGTGTGTTTGTGAGGGTTTATGTATGTGTGTAGTAATCATTACTCATTCCTGGTGGTAAGTGAGAAATTTTAATAAATAAGAAATAGGTTATGTAGTTCTCAACCCTACGATAGAATCTTGGGATCAGAGACCACAAACAGACTACAAATAAAATTATGAACTGTCGTCAATTATTTGTGGCCTCCATTGAGTATATTATCCTATATATTAAGTCACTTTATTTTGGTTAATGATGAGTTTTTCTGTCTCATCATAGTCTAATGGTAACAGCCATTCAGTTATTAAGGTCTTACATTTATATTTTCTGAGTTTATGAATATCTAGTTGTTCATTTAAATTATTATATATATATGCCGATATAATATAGTATTGTCTTTTAGCAAACTCTGTATTGCTTTGATGAATAGAAGCGACCTTGGGCCTCCTCCTAGCAGTTTGTTGTTTGGGGTTATAGGGTATTGTTTTGTGTAATCTCAAGGCTGCTGACAAAATGAATAATTTCCTAACTGAAAGAAGTTTACAGAGTTCATAAAGTTCCTTAGTAGGATATCTTAGTTTTTTGAAGAACATTATTTTTAACAAGTATCTCTGGCCCCTTTCCACCTCTAGAAATTTAGTTTTTGTAGCTCCACCCCAAGCAGAAATGGAGTAAGTAATAATGGACTGTGCCAAGGCGGTGTAGATTTGTTTTAGTAATTTTTGTGAAGCTACATGTCTGAGTAATTTGAACATCCAAATAAGCTTTCTAACCCTTTTATTGACGTGCTCAATGTGTGGGTGCCAGGATAGTCGCTGGTCAAGAATGACCCCAAGGTATTTGATGGATTCCACCCTCTCCAGTGTCGAACAGTTACAGTAGGCAAAGTTCTTTCCATCACACATATGAGCTTTAAGATTATAATTTGGAGTAGGTTTAGTCTTTTTAGTTATATAATGGCATATGTACTTTGTCTTTGCGGTGTTCAACGAGAGCAAATTGGATCTTAACCAAAGTGAGACCCTATCGAGCCCCCTATTGGCTTTGTTAAAAACCTCATCCCATGTGGAACCCTCAAATACAATGGCAGTATCATCAGCATACGAAATGATACTTCCACCCTCCAGTTCCAGGTTAGTAAGGTCATTAATATACACAAGGAACAGGGTTGGGCCCAGCACACTTCCCTGTGGTACCCCATGTGTGATTTCCTTGTCTTCGCTTACATAATCTCCTATGCGAACTCTCTGTCTTCGCCCATATAAGTATTCGCCAAAGAGTTTTAAGGGAATGCCTCTTATTCCGATTTTTTCTAGTTTTTTTAATAGAGTGGGGAGAAAAACAGTATCAAATGCCTTACTGAGGTCCAAGAACACTGTAGCGCATTTTATCCCATTGTCTAGTAGCTTAGTAATTTTTGTTGTTAACGTTATTATAGCATCTTCAGTAGATCTTCCTTGTCTAAAACCGGATTGTGCATTCGATAAGATATTGAGATTGTTAAGGTAATTTAGTAGACGAATATTTATCAGTTTTTCAATAATTTTAGAAAACACAGTCAAAACAGAAATGGGCCTATAGTTGTTAGGATCTGTTTTCTCTCCACTCTTGTACACAGGTGTAACTAAGGCTAGTTTTAGAGGGTCAGGAAATTTTCCCTGTTGAAAACAGAGATTCACAAGATGACTAATTACGGGGGCAATTATCTCTTTTATCTGTATAATAAATCGAGTGGACAGGTTATCAGCACCACAGTATCCATCAAAACAAATGATGTTAACGGAGGGCTGTTTTCAACTCTATGTTGGTCTAGATTGGTAGGTTCTGTGACAGGTGCAATCTTTTTTGCCAGATTTTGTCCAACATTAGCGAAATGCTCATTCACAGAGTTAACTGAGGTATTCTGCGTTGTACCTAATTTTAATAGCTCAATATTAGTTGATTTAGTACTTTTAAAGTTTGTAATTTTATTAACTGATTTCCAGAGCGCCTTAGGGTTTTTGTTTGATTTCTCTAAATCATTTCTTTGATATTTACGCTTTAGTTTCTTTATGAGGTTGTTACAAAAATTTCTATATCTTTTGTAGGTGATTTTAAGTGTTTCATTGTACGGGTCTGACCTTAGTTTTAACTGCATATCGTTTCTGTTATTAATACATCTAATAATGCCAGTCGTAATCCATGGCCTTTTGGGTTGTTTCCTACCAGAGACACGTCTAGTAGTTTTACTTTGATTAAGCGCGTCGTTCAGCTCTGCACTGAGTTTTTCAATAACAAATTCGGGATCATCGCTCGTCAGCAAACACAGGAAGTTTTTATTTTTAGTGATAAAGAGCGCTTTTTCATAGTTAATAGTCTCTATTTGTCTATTATTGGTGATTTTCTTTTCCAAATTTTTAAGGCTTAAAAATACGGTATCATGGTCTGTAATCGTGGTATTTATAACAGCTATGCGTGCCGATGTGTTGTTAGGTTGTATTTTTAACATGAAATGGTCTAAACAACCAAGGAGCCTTGTTGGTAAAGTATGTCCTGGTAGCAACCCATGTGAAGCTGTTATATTTAGATAGTTTTCCCTATTTCTACGTTCATTTATTGTTTCTTTTTCTCTGGATAATAGATTGATGTTAATGTCGCCAGTAACTATTATATTTTTAGACGCTCCAATAGTATATAAGTGTTGGCTAAGAGAATCAAGAAAGTTTTTTGCATTATGGTTTGAAGAAGCTAGGATAATAGTATCTAAAATTTTAATTTGTAAACAAGTTGCTTGTACTAATTTAATCTCCTCAACCTCAGCATCTATTTCTTTTTTCACGTAAACCACAACTCCGTCATTTTGATTCATATTATTTGTGGTAGTGGAAGAAGTATAGTTTTGTAACGAAGGTGTAGGTTTACAAGGGTTAATTCTGCATTCTGTGAGTGCCAAGATATCGGGGCTGAAGTTAAGTTGATTTAATAGTATTTGAAAATCGTCAAGGTTATTTTAGATGGTTCTGATATTTTGTGTTATAATAGTCATGTCACCTGCAGTTAGATCAATGTTCTGAGCAAGATGCTTAATATCACATCGAATAGAAGATGCAGTTTCAATCTCATCAACTTCGTTTAGAGTGTGAAGTGTACTATCCATAGTTTTTTTTTTAGTTATATGTGTATATAGATAAAAATATACTCGTTTGTACTTAAATATACAGAGTAACACTACCACCAGTATGAGTAGTATGTATGTAGTGTGTGTGAAGTGTAATTTGTTTGCATGTGTATATGAGAGTGTGTGAGTGTGTGGTTGATTTACATATCTCAGATATATTATTAACTTAAAAATAGAACAGTAGTAATGCTTTAGTATCCTAACACCAAAAGAAATATAATAGATTACAGTGTCTACTAAGTGCATAAACATGACATTGCCACATGAGAAATCAATCAAATATGTTATAAAGTTAATGAAAGAATAGCCAAAATTTTGCACTAATATTATACTAAAATACTTATGATTAGTTACGTATATCAGTCCAAATAAGTACATAAAAATAACATAGCCATACGAATAACTTTCCTCTTCAGACTCACTACGTAGTGAGGCTGGCCATATACCGATACACTTTACATAATATAGTCATTTCTTTTCAATCAGTTCCTGAATTTGTCTTTCACTTTTAATATGTATATAGGGTGAGTCTTTTTCTTCATTTTTCCTTACATAAACTCGTCCCATAGATGTCCAACAAAATTTATAAAGATTACTTTTAACGAGGTCGCGTGCCAAAAAGAAGAGGCGGGCCGCTTTACCTGTTAGCTGCTCATTGACAAATATTGGTGTTTCCTCTTGTACCCGCCATCCTAAGTGTTTAGCACGGAGCTTGGACTTTTGTATGACGCTGTATGCTTTGCATTGTCTTAGCACTTCTGATTTTACCATAACCGATGAGGTTTCAACGACTATAGGGGTGTTTTGCGACCCGTTTCCTTTAGAGGGCACTCTAAATATATCTGTTATATTCTCCCTTTTAAGTTGAGAGCCTATTGTGCTCGAGAGCTGCAGTGTCATATTAATCAAGTCCTCCTTTGTCTCTTTAGGTTTTTTGGGGGCATTTTTAATTTCAAAATTTGATTTACGAATGTCTAATTGTACGTTTTGCAGTCTCTCCTCTAGAATTGTTATGTATTTTTTGTCCTCCTTTTTTTCCTCTTCCAATTTGTGTACCCTTCCCTTTAGCTCCTCATTTTGCGCAGTAAGGAATTCAATTGAGTCCTTGATATTATTACTTGTTTCTTTTATCTCCTGTAATGTGTGTTTTAACCACAGATATAGATGTAATAGATAACGCACGTATCAAGATTTGTATGGAAACCAAGCGTGCCAACTTTTTAAATGCCTACTGTGACGTCACAGGCAATTTTAGTGACGGGAAATTCAAACCGATTCAAAGAAAGCGCTCACTACGATTTAAACGATTTATTGAAGACGCACGCCGCCGCCCTGATCGTCTCGCTCATACTCATAGATTTTATATCTGTGGTCTCGCTCGCTCACTCCGCGCTCGCTAACCATACGATCGATTAACTTTCAAGTTAATCGATTTGTGATAAAAATCACAATCGATTTTCTGATTGACGAATGATATGAAATTGGATAAACAAATGATTCTAAACGGAAAATTGTTTGATAATAAAGAATAAATATTTGTACTCAAATTATTTCAATTTAACTGAAATTCAAACTATACCAACTTATTAAAATTTAAATTAAAACTAAAAATTACAAATAATGTAAATATTTCAATTGAACTTTAAAAATAAACTATTATTATTCTTAAATAATCGGCCAAGTGCGAGTCGAATTCGCGAACGAAGGGTTGCGTGCTATTATCTATAAAAAAACACGTTTTTACCGATTTCAATGCGTTTTTTTAACGTTGAAGCAACTTCCCTTGCGGTCGTTCTTAGCCATGTCAGGCTTGTCTCACTCCGCGTAGAGGTATCGAAAATATACCGCTTCAATGGGGGAAATTCAGTAGGGACGACTCACTAACGAGCAGTGAGCAGTGACGCACGCGCGGTTTTGTTCACCAACGTGTGACCAGTAGTATATGTTCAAAGAGCGACTATATTACATGTATGTACATGAACTCTGAAAATATTACCCTCGTTTTCTAAAGTGTAAATTAGGAAATGAGCTTGTTTATACATACATACATACATACTATCACGTCTTTATCCCTAATGGGGCAGACAGAGCATTTTGGGTCTTGCGGTTCTATGCAGAGCCCAGGGCCGCAAGACCCAAAAGCCACTTTTAGCGTCATGGTGGGCGAGAAGATGGAAAAGCAATCAATACAGTGATGGGTTGCTAGCCGCATCGCCTGTTAATATGATTTGCATTTTTGCCCATTCCCTCGATCGGCTTTTACGATCTGCGTGGGAAGAGAAGCAGCTGGTACATTCTAAGTTTTTTTTTAATTTCTTCCAGACCAGCATGGGAGCTAAGCTAAGCTAAGCTTGTTTATAATCTATTAAATTGGCTCTTTTATAATAGTTAATATCATTCGTCAGTCCGATATCGATTAAAATCGATTATTGGTATATGTTGTAGAACGAACTACACTAGTCGCTAAATTTTACTGACGAATGAGAAATTGCCGGTACCACGACGTCGTAGCGATGCGCGACAGTATCGCTTGTTTCGATATTCATTGCTTCTTAACACACAACGTCGGATCAAACGCTCAAAGCAAACGCGGCAATGTAATGTGAATATAGTTTTTAAACCTTAATCTATACTTATTTAGGTATAATCTTGGAATCACCGCTTGGAATGCTTAAAAAATTGTTTTAAAATGAATTTACGCATAATTTTTTTTTAAATAATTTAGCTGTGGTAGGAAATATGTCCTTGACTATAAGCGCTTGCAATTTTCGGGCTGTTGCAGTTTATTATCACGCAACGAGGCATTATCTTATTTTTCGCTGCCGTCCGGCTGCAATCACAGACACGCGCGGACTGTCAGTAGCGGCGGCCAACCTCGACGCTTTGTCTGAGAACTTACACGCGAAGTAGGTGCATTTAAGTCGTCTATCTATATCTATGTCTGTGGTTTTAACCCCTTATTTTGTTCGCCAAATAATGACATCATCATGCATCTCATTTCCTCCTTAAATTTCCTAAATTCCTGAGAAACATCATCTTCCCTTTTTCTCTTATTCCTGAGGGAGACATATTTATTTGGAGGAGTATTCTTATCAGCTAAGGTTTCCGAATCCGATAGGGATTTATCCATATTTTGGTGTGTTTCTTGGCTCATGTTGACTAGGGTAGCATAGGTTGTGAAGAGGTCTAAGAATATACGCAGACGCCGCCAGTACTAGTGGAGAGTGCAAGGATGGCAATATCTACAAACCCGTGTGTAGAAATAGGAAAGATCTACGATCGAAAGACCATAAGATGCCAGACTAGGAGGGGGCGGAGCTAGTGTTGACGTCACGTCTGTGGGCTTCACCTCTTGATGCGCATACGCGTGTGTGGGAGCTGGACGGCTAGTGTGATACCAATGCTATCTCTTTCGTCCGGGGGCGGAGCGAGTACCGGTGGCACGGCTATTGGCTACACCTCACGATGCGCAGGCGCGTGTGAGGGAGCAGGATGTCTGTATAGTGTGTTGAGTGTCTCTTTCTAATAAGGCGGGGCGGAATGCTCGAGCGTGTGAGATGGATGGTGTGTTTTATCACTCACTCGTTGCTATGAAGCGCCTCGATGTATCTCCTAGTACGTGTTGTTCGCCTGGTACTTCGCACGATTTTACGGCCGAATATTTATTATTTAATTAATTTATTATTTTTAAAAGAAATTCAAATAAGTTCACTAGACACGTTCGCACTCAGCTGCGGTCCGGGGGGAAGAGGAAATAAACGCGCGCTTTTCTGTCCATCGCGCCATATGTTGGCTACGTACTCGCTTACTTAGGGTTGGTATACGTATATATATATACGCAGTACTCTAGGCAGCTACCTAGAAGACAATTCTCCATAGTGTCTCGATTTACACACATTCACAGTGCACGGATAGGAATTTGCATCTGTAGTCTGATCGTCTACGTATTTCATCGACGCACACACACGCGAAATTTCCGCACACATAACCAATATCTAAGACAACGGCTGATGCATGCCATTTTTAAAACGCGTCAGTCATAAACAAAGCTAATTTTTGTATGGAAAAAACCATTAGGTTAGTGAAACGCTGATTTTCAAAAATGGTCCTTATCTTTAAGCTAGTTCTATCTCAATAATCAACGTTTTTTATCTCTTTTCACTTTTGACCAATAAGGAATGATTTCGATTTAGAGTCTTTTTATTTGTTCCGTGATGAAATATAGGAAGTTATTGGTTCTCGCTTGTGTTACGCTACCAATTTAAATACGCGGAAGATGTTCGAGGATAAAATGAAATTACGTAAACTTTTGTGTTAGTCGTATATATTTGGTATTTTTTCTTGTCCAATGATAATTACCTATTTGCAATGTTGCATCACAAATGATTACGATCTGCTCTGAACTTTGTTTGCGATATCAATGAAATTAGGAGAAAAACTTTATTACCGCTTTAAATCAACGCTTTAATTCAATGGAAAGTTTTTCATGTAAAAGTTGTGCGCCAGGTGTTTAATTGCTAACTTTTGAGGATAAAAGAGCATAATCATAAATGGCCGATGCCAGCCTATTTTGGATTTCATTCAAACAAGCGGTAAGTTTAAAAGAACATTTAATAGTATTAAACATATAAGAAAACACCAACACTACTTCCAACTTTTTTATTTTATCCTCAATTACTTATTCTATAAATAATTTACAATTAAATATTACACAACGAATTACTCAAAAATAGAATTTCCACAACTTTACTCAGTGACACAGATTTTACTTAGAGATCTTTACTGCTCGGAATTCTAACGCCGACTGCCCCTGACTGGCACGAGTAAGACCGTTTTGTTGATTCAAATTCCCCACCCGTATGTTTGTAACGAACCAATATTTAAAATTTCCAGCTGTTTTATTAAAGTAAAAACGAAATGTTTTGAAACATATAATATTATTTTCCCCTTTAAAGTATGGAAAACCTTACACTCGGCCATACTGACAACGTGTGCGTTCCACGTACACGCGTCAGGTGACAACCTTACACTCGGCCAATCAGAGGAAGAGAGAATAACAAAAAGATCATAGAATGAAGAAAAAAAGAATAAGACAAACTATTTTCTACTGAATTAATTCTACAATGGAAAATTATGTATATTCAATCAAAATTCATTGAAAACAATTTGTTCTATATGAAAATTAATACTAATCAATGAAAACTTATTCATTTTACCTAAATCTTTATGTTATTTAAAGCAAATCATTATGTTTTATACATAAACAAAATCAAAATGTATTCAATGCAATAACATATATCTCATTTATTAGAAAAAGGCTATTTACTCTTTATTACAAAATGCAAAACATTGAAGGAATTAATAGTTAAAGCTTTTTTTAATAAATATTTAAGGAGTATATATATATATATATAATATAAAAATCGTTTAATTCGGACAACAAGATCCATACAAAAGGTTAGTAACAATTGATCTTACAAAGCTAGGGTGTTAGTAACAATAAATACAATAGGTACAGATAACAATAAATATAAACAAAGTCTTTCTAATTATATCTTTTTCTATACATGTTTATTTATAATAAATAATCCACTCTGCCCTGGTGCACAATTACACATTTTTTTGGAGGGGCCACTCAGCCCTGGTGCACAATTGCGAATTTTTGGAGGGGCCACTCAGCCCTGGTGCACAATTGCACATTTGGAGGGGCCACTCAGCCCTGGTGCACAATTGTACTAATAAATACTAAAGAGCCACTCAGCCCTGGTGCACAATTGCACTAATAAATACTAAAGAGCCACTCAGCCCTGGTGCACAATTGCACTAATAAATACTAAAGAGCCACTCAGCCCTGGTGCACAATTGCACATTTGGAGGGGCCGCTCAGCCCAGGTGCACAATTGCACTAATACTAAAGAGCCACTCAGCCCTGGCGTACGATTGGACATCTTGTATTTCTGCAAAGAACCAGCTTAGCTCCAGTTGATCTGAAATAAGTACATAACATATAGTAGTGTATTATGCAATAAGTCAGATTTACTTTCATCGGAAATATTCTTATCTATCGCTATGGCTTCAATATTGACTGATTGAGTTAATATGAACCCCTGGTCGCATACAATCTGATGCTACTGTTATACTGCGCCTACTTTTTGCTCTACTAAACCCTGGTATATATAGGTTTTGTAACTAGAATGTTTGCTACATGAAAATGCAGTCTTAATATTTAATTTATAAAGAGTACATCAACATTGTACTCAGGACAATTACTCCACAAAATGATACTACAGTCACCTATATGAATAAATGTCGTCCTAGACTAGAAGTATGTCATCATTTGTAGCGCTCACTGTTGCCAAACACTACATCGTGGATACGTAGCTACGATCGCGTGTCGCTCTTAGGGCAACTGTTCTGTTTTGGGGCATACCCTATATAATACATTGTCGCAAGTGTTGGATTGGTTTACGGCAAATAATTTAGTATTAAATGCAAAAAAAAACTAAATGTGTAAAGTTAAGTTCCAGCACGATTATTTATTAATAAGAAAGCAGTAGATATGGTTGATTACACAACATTTCTGGGAATAACGCTTGATTCGGAGTTGCAATGGGGTGCCCATATTCAAAAATTACCTGGAAAACTTAGCTCTGCGGCCTACGCTGTTAGAAGAATCAGGCAAATGACTGACGTTGATACAGCGCGTTTGGTATATTTTGGTTACTTTCACAGTGTTATGTCTTATTCCTATGGAATATTGCTATAGGGTAACGCTGCAGATATAAATACTATATTTGTTTTACAGAAACGCGCTATCAGATTTATAAATTAGGTGCTAGAGAATCTTTAAGGGAACTATTTAAAGACATAAATATTTTGACCCTCCCTTCGCAATTCATCTATGCGAACATTATATACGTGCCTAAGAATATACACTCATATAAGAGAAATTGTGATATTCATAGTATTAACACGAGAAATATAAATAAATTAGCAATCTCAGCTTTGCGGTTAGAGAGAACAAAAAATCTTTTGTGGGTCTCGGCTTGCGCCTCTATAATAAAATTCCAGATAATATAGTAGCATTACCATTATCTAAGTTAAAGACAGCAGATAAAAATCATTTATTAAAAAATGCGTATTATCATGTAAATATCTATTTATCATCTGAGAAAAATTCTTGGAAATAGTTGACTGCAAATTTTAATTGTATAATTTAAATGTATAACTTAAGTGTAAATCTGTATTGTAATTGTAGCATAGCCCATCAGGCTGGGTAGGGACCAATACTGAACTGGGTTTCTTTCGGCGTAATCTTCCCAGCAGTGGTCGTTCCGAAACGCTAGTAGTTTTTAGCTTTTGCACTAAAATAATATTTAAAAAAAAACGACCTTCAATAAGAGATAAATTTATCCTACATTGAATAAAAAATGTTGACTTGACTTTTTGACCCTTATCGTCGCAGCGCCATAAAGTACCTATCGTTAGCACAACCACTACTAATCAAGGTATTTTATCATTACGTCAATGTAGATGAAGCGAAAGAGGTCTGTCAGAATCGTAGCAACTAAAGGTCTGTTTAGTCTCTACCTACCGCTGCGGGAACAGGCGTTATAGTTTCTATGCATGTTCTTAAGTCAGATACAGTTACATTAATTTTGAAGTCGTGAAGTTTGTTTTTCCAGCCACTTTATCACGATAATGAGTGGCTGCTCTGTAGATTTTTTTAACCCACCAATATCAGTCTGTCAAAAAAAAAATACCACCTTAGATAAAACGGGTCCACAGACTTCATCTATGATTACTTTTGCTGAAACCGATCCATAGGATTGCACTTCATAAAAATAGGGAAAATGAAATGTAAATCAGGCTTAAGGTCGTGAATTCCCTAATAAGAATGCTTTCTTGACATCATGCTTAATTAATAATCGGGTATTTTCCTCAGCCAAAAATAAATTATTTTGTACTGATAACAAAATAAAACGTCGCAAAATAATGTCACTTGTCGTAGAACATATCCATTTTGACGTGATTTTAAATTTATTATTGCAGAAAACTGATAATAAGACCGCTATTTGACTCCAAAATACTATGACGTCATCTACCTGTATTTCTAGAAAATCCCATAGAAACTGTTTATTTTGACGTTTAGAAAAAGTGTTCAGTGCACATATTATCTTTGTAAGTTGACGTTTTTGGAGAAAATGCTGCAGTACAGTTTGTTACCGCTTAAGACGATACCACAAAAATTATGTACCTCATTTGTGGGCGGAGCTAGACGTATCGTGTCGATGGCGCGAGGGGGCGCTTTCCTTGATATTATATTTACGCGCACTGCCGAGAACATGTTCATGAACTCGGGAGCTTAGAACGTATGGAGATAGCAGACAGATATGTTTTCAATAATATTTTTAATTCAGTAGATACAAATATGTTAAAAGAGGTGATTCGGTCCATCAATTTGAACAACTTATAGCAGTACATGTATATTGAAATACGAAAAAAAATAACGTTCTCAAACAAATCGAAGTAGTCACGTCATCTAGTTACTATGGTCTTTATGTATGGTATTTTTTTCATACAATAAAGTTAACAACTTTTATGTTGCTTTCGCCAAGAAATCAAAAGACAAAATATATAAATATAGTTACAAATTGACCGGTCGGCTGATCAGAAAATATTGTTCTTTATATATAAGATATAACAAAATATACTGAAACTATTTTAACAGTAGGCTCAGTCCGTGATACTGAACAACTTTCCCCAAGAAACATATAGTGAAATATGAAGTTTATTTTTTACATACACTGACCTTCGACAGCACATGCCGCGCCGTCCGCTCATCGCCGCAATACCTAAAGGCAGCCACAAACGTAGCTAAATGGCGCGAGGCCGCGACATCACTCGAACTTTATAGCACGACTTCACAACACAATCACAGTCACAAAACAAATTCATCAAATTAGTCGAGTGATTTATTATTTTTGATATCACTTGCCTAAGGCAACTAGTATTTATTCTGTACCCTATTAAACCTCAAGTAGACCCGCGTCTATTACATGATGGATGAAGTTATTAAAACAATAAGAAAATAAATAAAATAGCGCAAGTCACCTAAGTTTGATGTAAAAGTATCTAGGCTGGCGTTTTAATTACACACAATATGACTAGGTATTTTTGAATAACTGCCTATAATTTGGCATAGAGAAAACGTACGCACGATGCTATTTGCATCAGTTCCAACTCAAAACTGACCAGACCTTGGAAAGTTTTTTTGTTGTTTATTTGTTTATAGTTAGCGTTCCCACGGTTAACATTTATGGCCCCTTTTGTTCTCGCCGCAGGCACGAGCTGACTTAAATTTTATTGTACATTTTTTGCTTGTTGTGAACAGTATTTTTGTAAGTAAAATGCCGACAAAAAAAACAAACAAATCATCATAAAAGCCGGCAAAAATTGAACCGGTGAATTTTTACTACAAAATCCTTTGTTGTCATATTCAAAGAAATACCGCCTCATGTGAATAACATGTTTTTACTTATTATAGCAAGAAACAAAACCGACTAATAACATCAGTTGACTTTTGTTGCTCTAGACTCTGAGATTTTAGTGTAAATTAGATTTTTCTTATTAATAACCTATCGCATGAGATGTTTGAATATTTTTGACTGTATCAAAATATTAATTTGGAATGTGTTTTACTGTTGTGAATAATGTCGTTATTAACTGTTTGCACATTGTAAAGATACTTGTCGAAATAATAAAAATAATCTTAATTTCTTAGGTACTTAATTCAAAATGTGTTGTGAATTGATTAAATTACATATGACTACCTAATGACTACTAGGACAACATGTGATTGTTTGTGAATGAGTGTAATCGTAGCGTGTGTAGACGTCCTTTGCTGCATACAGCTGATGTGTCGGGTAGAGCGGCGAGGCACATAGCAGTCAAAGGTGGGTGATATATGAAAAATATATTTTTTACTAGCTGTTGCCCGCGACTTCGTCTGCGTGGACTTTAGTTTATAAGAATCGTTATTTTGATATTTTCAATAAAACCGGTCAAGTGCATATCAGGTCACACGCAGTGAAGGGTTCCGTATTTGTGAATGTCGATTTAGAATTAAAACTAAAGAGTTCATCATCATCTCAGCCCTAATTCCGTCCACTGCTGAGCATAGACCTGTCTTCGTCGACACATCTCAGTCCTGTGCTGCTCACATCCAGGTGTAACCCGCGACATTGATTATTTCGTCAACCCATCGCATGGGCTCCGTCGGGCCAGTTGCCCTGCCCAGTTTTACTTTAAATTCATGACCGTTGCCAAATTACAGCTTCTTGGTTCTAATTATCTCTAAGTAAAACCACGGACAGAGAGACAGACAGAAATGGTAAAAGTATAAGGGTTCCTTGTTTACTACGATCACACATTATCTCTAGTCACAGTCTAAGTCGATCGGAATTTTGACATTGTAAACTACATGTAAACTTACACTGTTACCGAATGTTACTGCTACGCCGTGGGTCTCTCTAAAACGAAATACTTATGCAATAGGTAGTGACTTTGCTAATATTTAATTCATCTTCCGTCTTTTGGCGTGAGTTCCCACAGCACTAATCTGTTGTAGCTCTCTGCAGCGGACTGCTGCCACCGTCTATACGAATCTCCCCCTCTTTCCCGCCCTCCCGATGTGGCGGTGCAATGGTAAGCCTTGTCAAATATGTCTTTCGCTAGGCAGGAGATAAAAGTCGAGAAATACGCATTTCTACTGTGAGTCCCGACAGATGACGGCGTTCCTCAAGTAACCTTACACATAGATTTTCTTAAGATCGCCTTAATCATGAGCCGCGTCCGAAGCTGGAAGCGAGCGAAAAGTACTGGATAGAGCTTCCCCCGGGCCATCTTCACTATCGTCACCATTCTATTGATGTGGACTTTCAAGCTGAGGCATCTGCCAAACTTAAGATACCTCTAGGTATTTTACGTGCCAGTATCTCGGCACATTTTACCAGTAGAGCTTCAAGGATGGCAGGAAGTTAGTGTTCTCTGAGATTAATGTCTGCTTAGTGTTCACTAATAACCTCCGTTTGAAGAGCTTCTCGGGTAGGGCGTCCTATTCGGCTGTTTGGAGGTTATTTGGGGCATACTTTCAGTTCAAACGAACTGGAAAATGACCATTACCTATCTTTCGTTCCTCAAGGAAGGAGGTCACAATACTGAGTAGTCTTGGTATGTGTGTTCCACACATTTTTATTGCAGTGCCTAACTTAAATTTTAACCTAACATTTTTTCCCTAACCTTTCTTCTTACGTGAGGAAAAGGTGCCTTTTGGCCACAGGAAATCGGACGGTTAAGGTTTTCACCCACAAAAAATCTCATGGTGATAACGGCGTTACCGCTTTTGCCAAGTCAGTGTGCTAATCTTGCTCCAAAGACCTGGTATGGCGACTGCTTATCAGCGGCTTTGGCTGAGCTCACTTGAGGTACTCTCTCAGTTATCGAGAGGAGTCTGAGTGGCCTGGTACATCGGACTTCAATTTTATCCGCTAGGGTAAAGACGCGTGTTGACACAAATGCTCCTTTCAACCTAGAGGACCGTATTTGTGGCGCGACGGAATCCCGTTCCCATCGCCCGACTGGCCCACGTCATGGAGGCAGATTTATGGAGGATTTTACGCGGGAAAAATCCCTTCGGTTTAGACACCTTGCCAGTAACGGGAGACCGGTAAGGTTATGTGGCGTTTACCACTAAAAACTCCGGGGTAAGGGCTTAAAGCCCCGGCGCGGCTACCACTATGGCGGTCCATGACTCGCTCACAGCACCCTATGCTTTAGTCAGAGGACATCCCCTGTGCCTAACCTAACCTATTAAGTACTTCCTATTTTGATTCCTTTTTCCATTTTCGCGCCCACAATCATGCGGCCCTAGGCTCTGTGTATTTTTAACAGCGCCATTTATTGGTGACCAAAAAAAACTAATAAAAAAACTCCGAAAACATCAAAATAGTAAATTTTTTGGGTTCCGTATTCCGTACCCGAAGGCTAAAATCGGGACCTTGTTACTAAGACTCCGCTGTCCGTCCTTCCGTACGTCTGTCACCAAGCTGTATCTCATGAACCGTGATAGCCAGACAGTTGAAATTTTCAAGGATGATGTATTTCTCTTGCCGATATAATAACTAAAAATAGAGTAAAATAAATATTGAATTGAGGCTTCCGTACAACAAACTTGATTTTTTATAGATGATGGGACGGAACCCTTTGTGTGCGAGTCCGACTCTCACTTGGCCGGTTATTAACTTTATTATTTTATAAAAACCGTATATAAAATTAACAAAAGTTTTAGCCAATGCTACCTGTACGGTAGCATTGGCTAAAACTTTTGTTAAGTTTATTTCATAGCAAATTTTCGAACAAAAATCTTTGACGTGATTCTTTAAATTGATATAACTTTTTTATTTATCAACGGATTTCAATGAAACAACCACTAAATTTTAAGTGAAACTTATCAAAATACATAATTGAAAATCGCAAGCGAAGTTGTCCAGCCGTTTCTGAGATAAGCGTGCACAAACACAGTTTTTCGAACAAAAATGGTTGACGTGATTCTTTAAAATTGATATAACTTTTTTATTTATGAACGGATTTAAATGAAACAAACACTAAATTTTAAGTGAAGCTTATAACAATATTTCAGTGAAAACCGCAAACGAATCAGTTCAGCCGTTTCTCAGATTAGCGTGCACAAACGCACAGACAAACAGACAAACCGACAAACAGACAAAAATTCTAAAAATCATTGTTTTGTGTTCTATTGCGTTGGTAAAAGCTCCAAAAAATATTGTTACTCATTTATCTTTCATGTACAGACAGCGATCAGTTACGATTTTATTATATGTATTGATATTTCGCTATGTGTTCCTTGGGGAAAGTTGTTCAGTATCACGGACTGGACCTACCTTTAAAATTGTTTCAGTATATTTTGTTAGACCTTATATTTCGATACAATAATAAGGTCTTTGGGGAAAATTACACACATTAAAAGATAGGTATGGAATATGTAAAAGAAAAATATTCAGTATATTTCGTAAAATAGTTTCAATGTATTTATATATATAGGTGTACAAAATAAAAATATAAAACAATTTTTCATAGATTTATTGCTAAACATATACAATAAAAATAGCATAATAACAATAATAATTGATATCTTTTGATTATACGATGAGACTGATGTATTAAACATAAAAATAAAAAGCATCCTAAGTAATATAATAATCTTGATAAAGTTTGAACTGGACAATCAACTGCTAATAAGATTACATTATGTTCAAAGAATCAGAAAAATATTTATTGCCCAATACAGCAGTATTTATTTTTCACACACATAAAGAGCACTTGTGTAAATCGCCTCCCTATTATAGTTGCAGCACCAGACAGAGCGGAGTAATTTCTCTCAAGAGTCTCTTTCACTAGCAACCATCCAGTATAACATCAATTATGGCATTGCCATTTTTATCTATTTTACCCTCTTCAATCGCAGCAGCTTTTTCTCTTTGTCCAGCTTTTTTCATTTCGTCCTAAGCTGTGGTCCCCCAGTTTTCGCATATTTTGTCATGTGCACGATTGTAAATGCGCTCAGACATAATTGGTATATCTAAGGAGGCAGGCACTAATTTGTTTGAGTTGGGGGTGACCACAACCTGCTACCATAGCTCCTGCTACTCCATCTTTATTAACATCCTCCAATGTATTCTTTATTGTAAATTGTTCGTTGCAAATGGAGCATGATAAAAAGCAATTTGATGTTATTCCCGTACATTTTTCTGATACAATATTGATGGTATTTAACCCACAATCACAAAGCGACTGGTGGCTATTTTCTTTAATTCTTTAAAGAAGTACTTGATGTTCACTATACGATGTCCAGAAATATTTTCATTAAATTCATCCTGAAACAAATACCATATTGAAAATTTTATTTCATGCTATTAGGTATACATATGCAAAACTATATAGATAAAGGTAATTTCAGGCCGCAATACTGAAAGAACTTCGATGTCACAGACAAACAGACATCGGCATCAAACTTATAACACCCCTCTTACTGTCTGTCTGTCCGTCCGTCCGTCTATCTGCGACCAGGCGAAATGCCCGTTTACGAGATTAAAAAATAACTTAAAATATTGTCATATTTGAAAGTATGTATTCTATTAAGTTCTATTTAAAATACACACCTTTCCATTCCACCTGTTGTGATCCTGACGAAATATTTTGATTGTCCAGATCCATAATTTGTAAATCCGACTCCATATCAATTACACCTCCTTGTTCTTCTTGCGGCGGCGTAGACTAGATTTTTTTTTGGCCTGAAAACAGTAGTACTTTTATATTGGCGGATTTACTTCGAAGTTATTCGGTAGGTGCATATTATCCAAAATGTTAGTTGGGTAGAATAAGTTGTAACTTGTAACAGTAGAATAAGACAAAAAGGTAGATACGTATGAAAATAACATAAGTACTCGTAGGTAATTATGGTTTGAAAGTAGGACAGTACGGTGCCATCTCAGTATGATACAACTTATACCTAGTAGGTACCTATATTTTGACTAGTCAGTAAGATTGGTAGGCACTTATTGACATACCTACTCCCTTTCTTACAAACTTTACATATTTTATCAATATAAGCCACTTATTTAGAAACATTGAGGTAGGTAAGTACTTACCATCTATTAAATTTTTGTCTCATCAGGCTTGCTTTTTCCTTGAGAAATCAGGAATGTTCTCGTTTTCTATTTTACCTATTATTATTATACTTATGTACACAATCACAATGTAAAACAGTAAGTGAAAATAGGGTTCTATTTTCACAGACCAAAAAGTGCGGCTCGGATTAGTCTGTCGTCTGCGTTGGGCCTAAAACTTAATTTTTACAAATAAAAGATAGATCATTCGAAACGTTGGGATGTGCGGACGACTGGCACAGGTCTTACGTCCAAGGAATCCATACGCAGACTGAGCAAGAGATAGCGCTCGGCGAGTTAACCCGCGTGGGGCCGAGAGAGGTATACGGTGGGTGTGGTCAATTGGGGTTCCAATCCACATGAACGAATAGGTCGTAACCGCCAAAACCTTTATTAATAATTTACAGCAAAATTAAATGATCAATCAAAATTTCATCTTGTTATTATTAAAAATGTCTGAAAATCTTACTTATAGTTCAAACGGTTTCTTTTAAGTCGTCCTATTCGAGCGATAATATTGACAAGTTTGCTAAGTAAGACCATATTTCGAAAAATATTTCTATCGAGATTTTTCTTTTCAATCATGTTTTCATCTTATCAATAAACTAAGAAAAGAGTAAAAAATCATATCCTTAAATTTCAAATTTATATTTCAAATACTTTGCGAGATAAATTAGACTCAACACAACCTTTTTTGCGGAGGTATCGTCTTAACTGTACTTTCGTTTAGGAAGCGGCAGTAAACTTAGCTGTAATAAAATGATCTGACGTCAACATTTACCTTTTAAGAAATCAAAAGAAAAGGAAAAATTGACAATTATCAAGTGATACTAATATTCAAGATAAATAAATGATTTTTGACTTTGAATTTTACTGCCAAATCGACAACTCCTTAAAAGGCACGTTAACATTGACATCTTTAATAAATTAAAAGAAATAGATAAGGACAAATCACGCTGATTTAACTAGCCCGGGATACTATGTTTAGTCATTATATTTAACGGCGTCAATATTGACCTCAGCATCAAGGTTAAGAACCAAGGTGTCTTGATCGATAAAAACTTGACATGGTCGCCTCAGCTCACAGAGGTTAGTAGGAAAATATTTGCGTCTGCGAGTTCTCTCAAAAGACTGCATAACTTTCTCCCTGTTAAGACTAAAATTGCGCTGGCACAATCTTTACTTCTCCCCATCCTTGACTACGCTGACACCTGCTACCTCGATCTCACGGAAGAGCAGTTGAATACACTTGAGAGTCTCCAAAATCTCTGTATTAGATTCATATTTGGACTACGCAAATATGATCACATTTCTAGTTTTCGTGCACAACTCAAGTGGCTCCCCATTAGACTACGTCGTAATTTACATATCCTTTCCCTTCTTTATTCAGTCCTGTTTGTGCCTTCTACTCCACTATACCTTAAAGAACGTTTTAGCTTCTTTCGTGAGAACACCAATCGTAGTGTGCGTAGCACAGTCACCTTAAAACTTTCCACCCCTGGTTATAACACTCATTTCTATTCTAACTCATTTACAGTTCAGGCAGTAGAAATCTGGAATGCTTTACCACTGGAAATTCGCCAAGTACAGTCATTGAAAAAATTTAAAGATTTAGTGACGTCTCATTACCTTTCCTCTAGCTCTGACTAATATCTCTTTTCTTCTTTTCTTTTCACTGGCTACTTTTTAATTACTTTCCTTAATGTTCGTATGTACCAATTTTATAGTTTATGCATTTTATATTACTTTATTGTTCGTTTATATGTACTTTTATATGATATAGTATGTACTCCTATTATTTTAATTGTATTTTTCTACACTGTAATACTCTAACTGCGCCAACTCCCCCACATCTTTTATAGTCTTCTTTACCCAAAGGTTGGCTGGAAGAAATCACTTTAGTGATAAGTCCGCCTTTGTACTTACTATATTTGAAATATACTTTTGATTATTGTCATACTTAGTTGGTGCAATAAAGAAATTTTATCTTATTTTATCTTATCTTAGACTGGCATTGGCTTTTTAGGCCTTGGAATTCGCATTGTATTGGGCATATCAGAGCTTTTGTCAGTTATATTTTTACCTACTGGAATAACAATTTTCACTTTGTGCCCAATTTTATTGCAATGTTGACAGTTTAGCAATGGTTTAGGACAATTATTATAAACATGCCCTTTTTCTTTGCAATTGAAACAAAAGGGTAAGGGTCCTTAAACATTTCTAGCAAACTTTAATCTTGAAGGGTTTGAGATGGACTTTTCTCTCAGATCAGATTTATCACTATTTAAAGAAGTCTTTATTACTCATTAGAAATCTAAAAAGCTAACAGTAGCGGGGCCTCCTTAGAAGCAGATTCCCACCGGGTTCTCTTGCGGGTTTCTAATATATGTACCTACGTATATCGGCGCACCAAGAATTAGAATGTCCATTTAGGTACAACCTTCATAAGTCGCAAACTAGCAGCGTGACTGGATTGCACACACCCATATATTTAAAATACATAAATTTTCGTAGGTTATTCAAATACACACACAGTGATAAATTTTGTATAAACACGCTCAGAGACAATTACTCACACTAAATTAATAAAAATAATATATGCGAACAAGCCGTACATTGATCGGCTAACGTTTAATAACCTAACCTAATCAGGTAGGTGTTTAATTCGTTTCATAGTTTTATAGCTGTACTAGCCCAAATTCTCACCTAACGCCACTAATAGCTGATCAGGGTCTGAGCAACGAAGAGCAAGAGCACTAGACTTTAAAGTTCTGTCACGAATATTGTGAATGATGCAGTCAACTGCATGTTTGTCAAAAATTTTGCGATTAATTAATAACGCTAATTTTTCGTAAAAGTAAACTTCAATAGGCTCATTAAACCAAGTCTTTCTCTTCAACATATCTTCCAAGGCTTGGCCATAGTTCTGGTCAAAAGGAAACGCATCTGATATTTTTTTTGCCATTCTTGCCAATTTCAAATAATCGAATTTAAACCTTCATACCAGGTTTTGGACAAGCCTTGCAATATAAGCAAATCAAAATGTATTGTGGTCTTTTCATTCCATCCATATACTGAGACGCATTCGTTAACCTTGCGAATTTATGGATTTTGTAGAAAGAGCGCCTTTAGTATCTGGCTGAGTCGACAAGCCATCTTTTGATGATTCTAAAAGATTAATTAAGTACATATTTGCAAAAAAAAAAAACTGGACTACGTGACCTTTGTGTGGTGGAGTCCCTCTGCGTAACGGGTTGACGATGCAACACGGCCTCTTCCCTAGGACAGGATCTCAGTCGTTCATTATCGCGTCGTGATAAATTTTCCTGGCTACGATGGAAACTCCTGGTCATGCTGGATACGTTTTTGTTGTATATCTGCTTCTAAATTTCGAAGATGTACGTTCGCAGTAATTCACGCTCTTGGTCTCGCAGACTACGACTTCGACTTCTAGTAGGACTTCGGGAGTACATCGCGGGAGCGACTGCGTCGTATGGTCTCAGCAACGCGACTTGAATTTGGGGTCGTTAGCCGACGATTGACAGTGCTTTCATCCATGATGAACAAGCTCAAAACAAACAAAAACAGTATTAGAATGTGTATTTAACTGAATGCCATTACCTACCGGTAAAATAAAGCATGCTTATAAATAAGTATTTTTATTTATTTAAAATACTGTTATTGTATTTCTATGTTGTATAAGAGAAAAGAAATCATGAGACACAGTGACAGTCTTAAAGTATTTTCTTATTGAAAACATTAATACTACGATTTACGAAAACATATCTATACATACGAATAAATAATGCACAAAGGAAATCTGTAACAAGTCATTCAGCCTTAGCATGTGCGGAATTTTATTTATATCTCCGGAGTTTACGGTATACAAAGCAATAATCAGGGATCACCTTTGACCGAGTACTTAGCATCCACACACATTTTCAGCACATACGAAGCGTAAACTTATAGCAAAAAGTTTTATTAGCAGTCTGCGTTCAAAACTTGAAATTGTTTTCCAGTAATACGTATTATCAGGGAGTGCCCTGACCAAATACTGTATTTCCGTATCAACTATACAAGTGCTATCAGGGAGTACCCTGACCAAACACTTAAAAGAGTCTGTGTATCTTGAACACAAACAGTGCGTAAAACAAGAGAATTCTATTATAGAATCATACGTATTAAAATTGTGAACCAATCATCCAGAAATAGGTAATATCAGAGAGTGCCCTGACCGAATACCATATTTCTGTACCCTATAGATACACGCATTATCAGGGAGTATCCCGACCGAACGCTTAATATCTAGACGCACACACCTTTAACACATATGACTCATAGAATAAAAAAAAAAATATAAATGTCATGCATTAAAAATTATTTGCTTGTAAAATTATTCTAATTTTGGCGTGTACTTACCACTTCTGAAGTATAAGATAACACCAACACTACTTCCAACTTTTTTATTTTATCCTCAATTACTTATTCTATAAATAATTTACAATTAAATATTACACAACGAATTACTCAAAAATAGAATTTCCACAACTTTACTCAGTGACATAGATTTTACTTAGAGATCTTTACTGCTCGGAATTCTAACGCCGACTGCCCCTGACTGGCACGAGTAAGACCGTTTTGTTGATTCAAATTCCCCACCCGTATTTTTGTAACGAACCAATATTTAAAATTTCCAGCTGTTTTATTAAAGTAAAAACGAAATGTTTTGAAACATATAATATTATTTTCCCCTTTAAAGTATGGAAAACCTTACAAACAATATGACGCGTATAAGTGGCTCTCGGGATGTAAACACACTAATAGGGTCAGTTCAGTCAGAGTTTTTTTTGTCCCACTGCTGGGCAAAGGCCCCACAATTAGTCTATCCTGCAATAATCGGTAATGCACGTCCCTGATAGGTATGTAGGTACTCATACGAAATCTGTATACGTATAACAAATTTATTTACCAGGCGGTTTGTCTTTTTTTTGTCAGGGAAAGTACCTACCTACTTAGTACTACGTGTACTTATCTGCATATCGAGATCTTCACTTGATTTGAATATTTTTAGTTCGATGCATGTAATCTTCAAAGAACTGTGTGCTGTGTCTATTCAACATAAAGCAAAATAGGTAGGTAGGTATGTGCAAAGATAATAATAACTACTAACGTAATGTTATTGACACAACGTGGAAGGGACATACCCATAATAAATCGAACCACGGGCAATAGGACCACCATAGTATAATAAAATTAAATTATTATAAGTCAAAACATTAAAAACGACATTTCCATACAAAAGTATGCAGCTAATGGGAATGTCGTTTTTTTTTACTTTTATTTAATATCATCGTAATATAAAAATGGAGACCTTTGCTCACCAGAGGGACAGTACCGTAGGTAATTTAAAATACTAGTGATCTAGTATAGCCTGTGGTTCGATTTATTACGGCTATGTCCCTTTCACGTAAAACACAATACAACTAAAATAATATCTACTTATTTTTTTAAATTTATTCACCATATTTCCCTATCATATTCATAGTTCTTTGGAATTTGATAAAGTTCGATAGGTATCTACCTACATACGAGTCGTAGTCGTACGATGCCACTGACTTACATAGGTACCTGCCTATGAATGTGTCCGCCGCCGGTCGTTTCGGGCGCGACCGCGCGGCACTATATCCAAACTTCTGCTTTAAGTAGGTACACGGGGTAGGTAAGTACGTGTTGACCCGCAAGTCCCGCAACCCGCAACATGTTGATTCATTGAACGAGCATCTAGGTATAGCTAGGTGCCTGTGCTCTGCTCGTATATCAGGTGTTACGGTTACGGACGTTACGATTTACCTAACATCTCCAGCTATTATAACCGTCACTTAGTATTTCGGATAAGTAGTTAGGTATTATAATATAAACCATATTTCGATGTTTTTATGACATGCATGATAAGATACTACCTTTAGCCACAGTAGAGATAATCTTTAGTTCGTACGGCGCGTGCCTTTTTCAATGATATTATTATAATCAGCAAACAACTTGTGTGCATGTCCCCAGCGTAAAAGTGTCGAATATTAAATGTTGACTATACTAGATCTTTAGTGTAAAGCTGCCTCCAAATATTTATCGATAAATGAAATTTATGTATTCGGTAATTTTTGAGAAATTCATCTTCAACTTATTCCACCAGCCAACCTTTCTCCTGGCGGAATTTTGTCAATTACCCAAAATTCAATCAGCATATCACTTAGTGCATTATACCTATTTACAAGAGGCAAATGTTTATGCAAAAATGTACTTTGTATGTCATAGACATCCGAAGTTATATAAACGGTTTGAAATACAATCTTGATTTTGTTTGTTTTACACACATTGCTATTAATTTGTGTATATCGATTGTAAAAACAAAATCCAAAAAACACTTACGAATAATAAGTATAAACATAAAAGTAGGTATTTTGACTTGGGGAAAACGTATAAACGTTTATTTATTTATTAAAACTACCTCCAACACATAGGAAAGTATGTTTGTAATAGTTTGTATCTATTTTTTCAACTGTGATGTCTGTCGATAGTGTTCTTGTTTTCTATTGCAATCATGTCAAGTACAAAATATTAAAAGATATTTATTTATACTGTTATATTTTATTCCATACTTTGATAACTATATTCCGAATAATTTAATAGTTATGGGCTCAGAATAACGTAAATGTAACGTGAGTAAATAATACTTTTTCAAATATGGATGACTATTCAAAGTAAGTATTAAAAACGATACAACAAAAACCAAGTGCCACGGACATCATGATAAAAAAAATATGGGTCTTTTGGACGACTTTTATGTTATGGGACAAGTTTTATGTTATGAGCAAGTTTTCTTTCGATCAAATCTTTATAAAACAAGCTTTTATTAACTACCTCATCATCAATCATCAATACATCAATCAATACATATAATAAAATCGTAACCGATCGCTGTCTGTACATGGAAGATAAATGAGTAAAAATATTTTTGGGGGCTTTTACCAACGCAATAGAACACAAAACAATGATTTTTAGAATTTTTGTCGGTTTGTCTGTTTGTCTGTGCGTTTGTGCACGCTAATCTGAGAAACGGCTAAACCGATTCGTTTGCGGTTTTCATTGAAATATTGTGATAAGTTTTACTTAAAATGTAGTGTTTGTTTTATTTAAATCCGTTCATAAATGAAAAAGTTAAATCAATTTTAAAGAATCACGTCAAACATTTTTGTTCGAAAAACTGTGTTTGTAGACGCTAGTCTCAGAAACATATTTAAATAAGTTTCACTTAAAATGTAGTGGTTGTTTCATTAAAATCCGTTGATAAATAAAAAAGTTATATCAATTTAAAGAATCACGTCAAAGATTTTTGTTCGAAAATTTGCTATGAAATAAACTGTACAGTAGCATTGGCTAAAACTTTTGTCAATTTTATATTAAGGTTTTTATAAAATAATAAAGTTAATTACTGGCCAAGTGAAGGTCGGGCTCGCGCACAAAGGGCTCCGTCCCGTTATCTATAAAAAATCACGTTTGTTGTACGGGAGCCTCAATTAAATATTTATTTTACTCTATTTTTAGTTGTTATATCGGCAAGAGAATTACATCATTATGAAAATTTCAACTGTCTAGCTATCACGGTTCATGAGAAACAGCCTGGTGACAGACAGGCAGACGGACGGAAGGACGGACAGCGGAGTCTTAGTAACAGGGTCCCGATTTTAGCCTTCGGGTACGGAATAAGGAACCCTAAAATTTACTATTTTGATGTTTTCGGAGTGTTTTTATTAGTTTTTTTTTTGGTCACCGATAGATGGCGCTGTTAAAAATACACAGAACCTAGGGCCACAAGACCCAACGCCATGAAACGGCCATTTTTAGCATGACTGTGGGCGCGAAAATGGAAAAAGGAATCAAAATAGGAAGTATTAGGTTAGGCTCAGGGGATGTCCTCTGACTAAAGCATAGGGTGCAGTGAGCGAGTCACGGACCACCATAGCGGTCGCCGCGCCGGGGCTGGCCCATAGTGGCTGAGAGGTAACACCGCGGAGTTTTTAGTGGTAAACGCCACATAACCATACCGGTCTCCCGTTACTGGCAAGGTGTCCGAAGGGATTTTTCCCGCGCAAAAGAGGCGCAACTGCTGCCTCCATGACGTGGGCCAGTCGGGCGATGGGAACGGGATTCCGTCGCTCCACAAATACGGTCCTCTAGGTTGAAAGGAGCATTTGTGTCAACACGCGTCTTTACCCTAGCGGATAAAATTCAAGGCCGATGTACCACCGCGCAGGCCACTCAGCTCCTCTCGATAGCTGAGAGAGTACCTCGAATGAGCTCAGCCGAAGCCGCTGATAAGCGGTCGCCGTATACCAGGTCTTTGGAGCAAGATTTAGCACACGGCCTTGGCAAAAGCGGTAACGCCGTTATGTCACCATGAGTTTTTTTGTGAGTGAGAGCCATAACCGTCCGATTTCCTGTGGCCGAAAGGCACCTTTTCCTCACGTAAGAAGAAAGGTTAGGGAAAAAAGTTAGGTTAAATTTAGGTTAGGCACTGCAATAAAAATGTGTAGAACACCCATACCAAGACTACTTAGTATTGTGACCTCCTTCCCTGAGGAACGAAAGATCATGGTCATTTTTCAGTTCTCCAAACCTCTAAACAGCCGTATAGGACGCCCTACCCGAGAAACTCTTCAAACGGAGGTTCTTAGTGAACACTAAGCAGACATTGATCTCACTAACTTCCTACCATCCTTGAATCTCTACTGGTAAAATGTGCCGAGACACTGGCACGTCAAATACCTGGAGGTATCTAAAGTTTGGCAGATGCCTCGGCTTGAAAGTCCACATCAATAGAATGGTGACGATAGTGAAGATGGCCCGGGGGAAGGTCTATCCAGTACTTTCCTCTCGCTTCCAGCTACGGACGCGGCTCATGATTAAGGCGATCTTAAGAAAACCTATGTTTAAGGTTACTTGAGGAACGCCGTCATCCGTCGGGACTTAAAGTAGAAATGCTTATTTCTCGACTTTCATCTCCCGCTTAGCGAAAGACATGTTTGACAAGGCTTACCATTGCACCGCCACATCGGGAGGGTGGGGGAGAGGGGGTGATACGTATAGACGGTGGCAGCAGTTCGCTGCAGAGAGCTACAACAGATTAGTGATGTGGAAACTGACGCCAAAAGACGGAAGATGAATGAAATATTAGCAAAGTCACTACGTATTGCATAAGTATTTCGTATTAGAGAGACCCACGGCGTAGCAGTAACATTCGGTAACAGTGTAAGTTTACATGTAGTTTACAGTCCATGCTGGCAGAACCATGATGGCAGAAGGGCCGTCGAAATATCTGGCAAAAAACGATATTAATAGTCAAAATTCCGATCGACTTAGACTGTGACTAGAGATAATGTGTGATCGTAGTAAAGAAGGAACCCTTATAGTTTCGCCATTTCTGTCTGTCTCTCTGTCCGTGGTTTTACTTAGAGATAATTAGTACCAAGAAGCTGTAATTTGGCAACGGTCATGAACTTAAAGTAGCACTAGGCAGGGCAACTGGCCTGACGGAGCCCATGCGATGGGTTGACGAAATAATCAAAGTCGCGGGTTACACCTGGATGTGAGCAGCACAGGACCGAGATGTGTCGACGAAGACATGTCTATGCTCAGCAGTGGACGGAAAAAGGGCTGAGATGATGATGAAATCTTTAGTTTTAATTCTAAGTCAAAATTCACAACTACGGAACACTTCACTGCGCGTGACCTGATATGCACTTGACCGGTTTTATTAAAATATCAAAATAAAGATTCTTATTAACTAAAGTCCACGCTGACGAAGTCGCGGGCAACAGCTAGTTGTTAATAAAAAGCATTAAAATATAAAAAATATTTTATTTTGTTGTCTGGAGTGCATGCCTTTCATACCGTTTCTATCCTCATAGTTCAGGAGAAAGGTCTCCAAGCTAAGTCTTCCAGGGGCGTGCATAGAGATTTTTGATTGGGTAAACAACAATAGAACTTACGCGATTTTACATCCTCTAAAATCAGTGGCCATTTATGAATACTTATTGGTTTTGATATTAAACAATCACTATTTAGTTTGAACAAGCAATCACTTTGTTACACTACATTCACATGTAAAACGTTGCACCATTTTAGTAAGTTTTCAATAAAACTTTCGCACCTATGCATTTGTAAACAATCTCATAACTAAAGTAATTTAATATCACCGAACGAAATAAAATCCGGCAAAAAAATGTGTAACGCATATGATCAATGCAATCTTCGATGAATTACGCGTTTCTAATTTGGAAGCATAGCACGATAAGAAACCTTATTGGTTAATATTACAATTAGCCAATAGGGTTTGTTGTCGTGACCTTCGTGACATCACAGGAACAAATGAAAATATTGATAAATTCTAATTGGCCAAAGACGCCGTTTTGGCTTTAGCTTTTATGTGTGCATTTGTTACGTGTGTGGTGTGTCCATGAAGGAGGTTCATGCACCAACGCAGGCGCAAAAGCCTATTCATACACATTAGCTACCTATGCATGTGTATAAATTAAGGCATCGAGATATTTGTTTTCGGCGCGTACCTACTTACGTTTAGTGCGCCGCGCCGCCGCCGCGCCGGTAGCGACACAGCGACTTGGGAGTTGAATAGCCGGAAAGAGCGCGTAATTTAAAAGACGTGTAGCGCGTAATCGTTTTTCTACACTAATATTATAAAGAGGAAATATTTGTTTGTTTGATTGTATTGAATAGGCTCCGAAACTACTGGATCGATTTTAAAAATTCTTTCACTGTTGGATAGGTATGTTATCCCTGAGTGACATAGGCTATGTATGTACCACGGGCGAAGCCGGGATGGACTGCTAGTATGTAATAATTTTAAAAATGCGCAAATACTAGCGGTTGACAGGGTAGACAATGTCTAGATGTCTCTATGGAATGCACGGCCCTGAAGTCTTCACCTGATGGTAAGTAACGAAGATAGAAAAAGATATTATTGGGAGTTTTAGCCAGTTTTAAAGTAAACTGTTTCCGCCTTTGCTACGTGAAGATACAACCAGCAATGTTATTTTTAATAGTGTGTGGGTGTTTTTAATAGTGGGTAAGCAATAAAAATATTTTAGTAAATTCAAATTGTTACAATGTGCTACAGAGAATTCAACACTTTTTGAAAATTGGCCATTTTTCGAAGATTATAGCTAGGCAACGATTAGAGATAGATAAAAAAGTGAAAGCCATAGTTGTAGTAAGAAAAAATTTCGTACAACGCGCCGTTTTCGAAATATAAGCAAGAACCCAAAAAACGGGACCTTCTTTGTGCCCTCCCCCCGCGGGCTCAGTTCGGAGGGGTAAGGACTTTTAGTATGTTCATGTCCTAACTAGTATGAACAAAGTTCTTTTTTTAATTTGACCGTTCATGTCCACTGCTGGGCAAAGGCCTCCCCTTATGCTAGATTCCAACGGATGGACGTAGAAAGAGAGGTAGATCTAACAAAGTTGCCGAGTCAAAATTTCTGCTTTCGACTTTTCCATCCAAATGCCCCTTTTGAGCACTCATTGACCGAACTAATTGACGATTGGAATTAGTTACAACTTGACACATAACATAAAGGTCGTCCAATAGACTAATTCAAATTTATGATGTTTATTGTATCTTTTTTAGTACTTACTCTAATACAAACATACTTTCCCAGATATTGGAGATAGTTTTAATAAATAAATCGGCGTTTAAACCTTTTCCCTAGGTCTCTTAGTTAACTCACTACTACTAGAACCAAGATACCTACTTTTATGTTTATATTTATTATTCGTAAGTGGTTATGTTTTTTGGATTCTGTTTTGACAAAAGTTATATACATGTAAAGAAAAATAATACTTTTCTTTTTAAATGCCGTATGTGTCAGTGCCGCTTGACTATCTATGGTGAGCTGAGCTGTCACTGTCAGCCAATGCCAATGTCGATTGACAGGCATATTATTGTGAATAGAGAAAAGTAAATTTAATTAAATATTTGATTATTTTGGTTCTATCTAAATTTCGATTAAGAACATTAAATGTCTTTTTATATAAGGTATTCTTCTGATTTATGGATCAAAAACACAATTAAGTTTTTCTGTAAAAATAAAGTTTTATTGTGTTTATAAAACGACATTTCTTGTCTGAAAAATGGAAAAGCTAAAGTTTATATTCCAAGTAAAACCGACATTAGATGGAAAATCTAACTTCATAGCTATAACCTCAATCATAACACAAGATGAAAAAGTATACTTGATGCCCGAAGAATGCCAACCAATATCATTGCACAAACATATCCAAAAGCTTTTGTTACAGTGAAAAATTCATTAAAAAAAAGATATCAAAGCAGAAGTGTGTGGATAAAAGGTATGTCGGAAACATACTTTGATGAAGAAGGGAATGCAATTTTTCAAGACCAATACTTAGAGGAAATTACACAAGAACAGTTAACTTACAAAAATAAAAAAGAACAGTATTCAAAATATTGGAAAAATTAGTAGAGAGTCAACAAAATAAAGAAAAACAAAGTATGAAAAAAATTATCCGACAGGTTCGTGATTGAAAAATTTGATGGCAGGAATATTAGTGCATCTCACTGGATGGAAGTATTTGAAAATGAATGTGCACGGTTCAATATAGAGAAAGAGAAAGAAAAAATTTAAATCTTCAGATCATTCAAAAAAAAATCATGCATTGATTGGTATTCTTCCATGATGATCAGGTTAACTTTAAAATCGGAATGGTCAGAATGGAAATCAAACTTTTGCAAACCTATGGCAACAAAGGCTGGACTGCAAGCAAGTATGCTTTATCTTTCAAGTATCAAACTGGGTCTTTATTAGAATATGCTGTAAAAAAAGAGAGACTTTTACTTGAAATAAGAAAAACAATGGATCAAGGTACCCTTATAGACATAATTGCTGCCGGCTTGCCAGATTTTATAACGGATAGGATCAACAAAGAGGAAGTTCAACATACAAAAGACCTATTTAATGAACTTGCCAAATTAGAACATATGTTTGCAAAGAAAACAAATATCAAGAAGAAAGAGGATATTAAACAGACAAAGGAAAAATGTAGCATTTGTGAAAAATTTAAAAAAGGGGTGCGTTATCACTCTGAAGACTCGTGCTGGTTCAGAACCAAAATAAATAATGAAAAAGAACAGAAATAAATAAAGTTCATCAACAATTCAGAATTAGAATGTGAACTACAAAATGAAGAGCCAAAAAACTAATAGTGCCGCCATTAATTAAATTAAAATTATCATCAATCAATACATCATCAATCATCAATACATATAATAAAATCGTAACCGATCGCTGTCTGTACATGGAAGATAAATGAGTACAAAAATATTTTTTGGGGCTTTTACCAACGCAATAGAACACAAAACAATGATTTTTAGAATTTTTGTCTGTTTGTCGGTTTATCTGTTTGTCTGTGCGTTTGTGCACGCTAATCTGAGAAACGGCTGAACCGATTCGTTTGCGGTTTTCATTGAAATATTGTGATAAGTTTCACTTAAAATTTAGTGTTTGTTTTATTTAAATCCGTTCATAAATGAAAAAGTTAAATCAATTTTAAAGAATCACGTCAAACATTTTTGTTCGAAAAACTGTGTTTGTAGACGCTAATCTCAGAAACGGCTGAACAACTTCGGTTGGGATTTTCATTTATGTATTTAAATAAGTTTCACTTAAAATGTAGTGGTTGTTTCATTAAAATCCGTTGATAAATAAAAAAGTTATATCAATTTAAAGAATCACGTCAAAGATTTTTGTTCGAAAATTTGCTATGAAATAAACTGTACAGTAGCATTGGCTAAAACTTTTGTCAATTTTATATTAAGGTTTTTATTAAATAATAAAGTTAATTACCGGCCAAGTGAAGGTCGGGCTCGCGCACAAAGGGCTCCGTCCCGTTATCTATAAAAAATCACGTTTGTTGTACGGGAGCCTCAATTAAATATTTATTTTACTCTATTTTTAGTTGTTATATCGGCAAGAGAATTACATCATTATGAAAATTTCAACTGTCTAGCTATCACGGTTCATGAGAAACAGCCTGGTGACAGACAGGCAGACGGACGGAAGGACGGACAGCGGAGTCTTAGTAACAGGGTCCCGATTTTAGCCTTCGGGTACGGAATAAGGAACCCTAAAATTTACTATTTTGATGTTTTCGGAGTGTTTTTATTAGTTTTTTTTTGGTCACCGATAGATGGCGCTGTTAAAAATACACAGAACCTAGGGACGCCATGAAACGGCCATTTTTAGCATGATTGTGGATAAATCAAAATAGGAAGTATTAGGTTAGGCGCAGGGGATGTCCTCTGACTAAAGCATAGGGTGCAGTGAGCGAGTCACGGACCACCATAGCGGTCGCCGCGCCGGGGCTGGCCCATAGTGGCTGAGAGGTAACACCGCAGAGTTTTTAGTGGTAAACGCCACATAACCATACCGGTCTCCCGTTACTGGCAAGGTGTCCGAAGGGATTTTTCCCGCGCAAAAGAGGCGCAACTGCTGCCTCCATGACGTGGGCCAGTCGGGCGATGGGAACGGGATTCCGTCGCTCCACAAATACGGTCCTCTAGGTTGAAAGGAGCATTTGTGTCAACACGCGTCTTTACCCTAGCGGATAAAATTGAAGGCCGATGTTCCACCGCGCAGGCCACTCAGACTCTTCTCGATAACTGAGAGAGTACCTCGAATGAGCTCAGCCGAAGCCGCTGATAAGCGGTCGCCGTATACCAGGTCTTTGGAGCAAGATTTAGCACACGGCCTTGGCAAAAGCGGTAACGCCGTTATGTCACCATGAGTTTTTTTGTGAGTGAGAGCCATAACCGTCCGATTTCCTGTGGCCGAAAGGCACCTTTTCCTCACGTAAGAAGAAAGGTTAGGGAAAAAAGGTTAGGTTAAATTTAGGTTAGGCACTGCAATAAAAATGTGTGGAACACCCATACCAAGACTACTTAGTATTGTGACCTCCTTCCCTGAGGAACGAAAGATCATGGTCATTTTTCAGTTCTCCAAACCTCTATACATAGCCGTAAAGGACGCCCTACACGAGAAACTCTTCAAACGGAGGTTCTTAGTGAACACTAAGCAGACATTGATCTCACTAACTTCCTACCATCCTTGAATCTCTACTGGTAAAATGTGCCGAGACACTGGCACGTCAAATACCTGGAGGTATCTAAAGTTTGGCAGATGCCTCGGCTTGAAAGTCCACATCAATAGAATGGTGACGATAGTGAAGATGGCCCGGGGGAAGGTCTATCCAGTACTTTCCTCTCGCTTCCAGCTACGGACGCGGCTCATGATTAAGGCGATCTTAAGAAAACCTATGTTTAAGGTTACTTGAGGAACGCCGTCATCCGTCGGGACTTAAAGTAGAAATGCTTATTTCTCGACTTTCATCTCCCGCTTAGCGAAAGACATGTTTGACAAGGCTTACCATTGCACCGCCACATCGGGAGGGTGGGGGAGAGGGGGTGATACGTATAGACGGTGGCAGCAGTTCGCTGCAGAGAGCTACAACAGATTAGTGATGTGGAAACTGACGCCAAAAGACGGAAGATGAATGAAATATTAGCAAAGTCACTACGTATTGCATAAGTATTTCGTATTAGAGGGGTGCGTATTGCTTGATATAATTACATTTTATATATTTACATTTTAATACCGTTCATAAGATATAATGTTAATTTGACATAATCATTAAGGTATATATTTTTAATAGCTATAATATTTATTACATTTTCATTTTAAAAAGCATAAAATCATTTATATAACGTTTATGTACACTAAACATCACCTGTTATACAACTTGTGCGGTATACAGGACAAAAAGTATATCATTCAAAAAGTATATTGTTGAAAAGACATATCATTCAAAACATATAACTATCAAAATCATATTGTTTAGAAGATATATGACTTAAAAACCATACCATCTAAAAAGTATAGACAGGCAGACGAAAATAATTCAAATTTGGGAAATCTCATTAACTTTAATTTTCTTTTTAAAAAAACTCAAGGTATAGGATAGGTTCATAAAGGTGCAAAGTTTATTTGTCAGTAAACGATTAAATTAGTAAAAAAATCTGACTAGAAAATAGTAAAAAAAGAAGTCATATCATAAAGGCTACAAAAACTGACCAATTTTTTTATTAACAAAAACATCTTGCCAATAGCCAAGCTATGAAAACAATTTTACCCAAGCCTCAAGGTATGAAAATTTTGGTTACACATACAAAATGCGCG
Source organism: Acrobasis consociella (assembly GCA_963555685.1). Classification (NCBI taxonomy): domain Eukaryota; kingdom Metazoa; phylum Arthropoda; class Insecta; order Lepidoptera; family Pyralidae; genus Acrobasis; species Acrobasis consociella. The sequence continues at coordinate 11,327,764 of OY743125.1, read as the reverse complement.
CGCATTTTGTACGTGTAACCAAATTTTCCGCCCAAGCCCCAAGGTATGAAAAATTTGGTTACACATACAAAATGCGCGCACATTTTGAATGTGTAACCAAATTTTTCGCCCCAGGCCCAAGGTATGAAATAAAAAAATAACTAACTTATTTTTAACGAACCGAAGTCCGCGACTTCGCTCGCGTGGACTTTATGTCTCTTGAAAATGCTCATCAAGCTAAACAACTTTTACTAAGGCACCATTTTTATATCTCTTATAGTTTAGCTAGACCAGTATAGTTCTGCATCAGGTGTTCTTCCAAAATTATTTATACCCTGTATGTTGCCCAGGCTTACAGCTATATAACTAAAAAAGTTTAATTTGAATCCGTCCAGCATTTCCGGAGATTAGCGTGTAATAACAGAGAAACAGACACATAGACAAACAGACAGACTTTTTTTAAAATTCTTACTCCATTACTATATCTCCTTCGACCTAATATTTTTTTTGAAATATATCTAATGTACAGACACTTTTTTACTGTTTTATTATATGTATGATATAGATTTAATTTCACTTATTATTGTTTTGTATATTTTCATTGTAAGAGTAACCATTCACAAATAACACTATTTCGTACTTTTAAACGTTTCGCACTTATTTTTTATTTATGGCTAACAAACGAAAATTTGAGGAAGGAAATTATCTATTAATGTTAATACGTAATCAGTAATTACATTATGTGATTGCGACATATTAATATATTATTTTCAACCCTCCTGCATTGGCTTGTCTTAATAAAATTATCCGCAACATACTGCCAGGCGCTATATCAAAAGTTTGTTATATCTAATGATGATTATATATGAAGAATCTTCTACTAATCGATTCATATACGCAATGATTATTATGCTTAATAATATATCTATAGAAAGTTTATTATACGTAACGTAAATAGATTTCGAGAATTTTATACGACTTTAAATGTATACGAAAGGTTTGTTAGGTTAAATAATTATTATTTAAACGATTTTATGGGTTGGAAAAGTATGATTTATGATTTTTATCTTTATTGATAATTATACCGACCAAAATTATACATTTCGTTGGTATTTATTCAAAATAATATATATATTGTTGTTCTGTCTTATATTACTTACCCGTGACTAGAGATAATGTGTGATCGTAGTAAAGAAGGAACCCTTATAGTTTCGCCATTTCTGTCTGTCTCTCTGTCCGTGGTTTTACTTAGAGATAATTAGTACCAAGAAGCTGTAATTTGGCAACGGTCATGAACTTAAAGTAGCACTAGGCAGGGCAACTGGCTTGACGGAGCCCATGCGATGGGTTGACGAAATAATCAAAGTCGCGGGTTACACCTGGATGTGAGCAGCACAGGACCGAGATGTGTCGACGAAGACATGTCTATGCTCAGCAGTGAACGGAAGAAGGGTTGAGATGATGATGAAATCTTTAGTTTTAATTCTAAGTCGAAATTCACAACTACGGAACACTTCACTGCGCGTGACCAAAAAACAAAAATATCAAAATAACGATTCTTATAAACTAAAGTCCACGCTGACAAAGTCGCGGGCAACAGCTGGTTGCAAATAAATTGCAAATAATATTGCAAATAATTCAACTGATGATAAACGCACTAAACATAAAGACATTAAATATGTATCTAATGAAATAAAATTATATTCCCACAGGTCAACTTCTGGCAGATGCACTGACGAAGACGAAACCATTACCTACCTGCGATGAGGTGGAACATGGGTTTACAATAATGTATTTTTAAAGTACATGATTTTGTTATTGATTAATTATATACATAGATATATAAGTGACATTTCGAAAATGATATACTAATTAATGAAACTAATGTAATGAATGAAATGATCTGATTAGGTTTTACTGGGTTTTCCTAATCCTCGCAACAAATGTTGGATCATTATTTTGTGATTCCCCAGATAAACTTGGAAGTTATGTATGCTCTGTTTAGGGACTTTGTTATTGTATAAAAGATTAATTTTTGAGGGGGCGTGTTGATTTATATTATTTAACTAGCTGTTGCCCGCGACTTCGTCAGCGTGGACTTTAGTTTATAAGAATCTTTATTTTGATATTTTAATAAAACCGGTCAAGTGCATATCAGGTCACGCGCAGTGAAGTGTTCCGTAGTTGGTCATACCTTCCACCTGCAGAAAAACTTCCACCGGGTAAAGACCTCCCCTGGTCAGTCTGGAAGTCTCTCAATAGACTCCGTGCTGGTGTTGGGAGGTGTAGAGAAAACCGAGTTAGGTGGCGTCACGCTGATAACGATCTTTGCAATTGCGGCGCCATCCAATCAATGGAGCACCTTCTGTCGTGTCCGGGCTGCCCTACGACATGTACCATGGAGGACCTTAACAAGGCTAATGACAGAGGGATTACCGTGGCCACATACTGGTCAAAGACAATTTGAAATTGAAGCTAAACCGAAACCATTTCGACTCGATAAGAAGAATAGGTCGGTAGCCAGGCAGGAGTGCGCTTAACTGGCGCTTTCACAAGTTAAGCGACACCGAGCGTGGTCCAAACATGATTATGACCACATAAAAAATTCACGAGCTCCTCCGTACTTCGCAAGGCACGTATAAGCCGTCTGTCCTGGCTGTCATCATTGTACGGCTGTCGTAAATCTGTGCATTTAGGCAGCTAGAAATATCTGAGACCAGTGTTCTCCACTTACACACACGAAAAACAAACTAAACGTAGTAAGTTGAGGAGGTATACATTAATTAATATGCAAACAGTGACGATTTTACGTCCTCTAGAGATTTTATTGATTTTGAATGACAAATAATTGTACTCACTGAATGAATTCGCATTACTAGCGATTTTGCAAATTAAGCAATTTTGGGCGTGGTCCTTAGTTAGGTTGGTGACGACAACAAAAATTTTTGGGTTCCTCCGTGCTCCGGAAGGAACGTTAAGCCGCGGTTTGTCTCTGCTGTCATTATTCTAAGTCACTCGTTAAGCTATCTCAAAAGCATTTATAAGTTTAGTGGTCCACTGCTGGACATAGGCCTTACCCAAGGATTATTTTTGTTTTGTCCTTTTTGTACAATAAATAATATTGTAGTTGAATTGTATATTATCTCGTATATACATACAAATACCCTTGCCGTGTGGTCGGCAGAGTAGAATAGAACCACTCCAAATCACCCGTGGATGTCGTAGAAGGCGACGTAGGAAATAGTAGCTAAACAAAGCTTAAAAAACATCAATGAGACCTCTCCAACCTGTCTGGCCAGCGAGGAGAATGTAGGCCAAAGTACTCTGTCTGCTCTGGCCAAATATGGCTATGGTAGTACAGAGAGGGTCGTGCTCCTGCAGTGGAGACAAAAAGACCTGATGATGATGATGATGATGACATACAAATACATTTAGGTATCTAGTTTGGAAAATCTTACACCAGTGTAAACATACACGAAAAAAAAAAAAAAAACGATTGTCTTCAGATGTCACCTCTAGCAAAATAACTCAGTGGCAAGCCCCAGTGGAATATTCCAATTTCAGTGATGGATATGTTTTGTTCCAGTAATGTCGGTTATCGAAAAAAAGAAAAGTAATGGCTTTTTGAAGCGAAAACTTCTTTAGGCGCGTTGGGTATGCACAGAAAGCATTTTTTGAGATGAAAAAAAAACATTGACCTCGCGACACCGTTACCAACACCAAGTTTTCAGTTATGCCAGCACTCCTGTAGGGCCACTTTTTTTGATACAATTGTTATGTCGTGAGGAGTTATTTTTAGCATTCATAATACTATCACGTCTTTATATCTAATGGAGCAGACAGAGCATTTTGGGTCTTACGTCTCTAAGCAGATAAATGGTAAATAAAGCAGAGAAATCGGAAAAGGATTCGAAATAGTTATGGGTTGCTAGTTACAATGCATATTAACATTATTCGCATATACGAGCATTCCTTCGATCGGCTTCTACAATCGGCGCAGGAAGAGAAGTAACTGGTAAATTCCAAGATTTTTCTTTTCTCCCAGAACTACATAAAAGAAAAAATCAGTCTATTACTCTTTGTGGCGTTTGGCGTGAGACAGACCTTGGGGCCTCGGTGCTAGGGGTCTCCTTAAGGCTCCTCCCTGCGCTAACGACCTTGAAAACACAAAAAAATTAATTTCTCTTTCTGTAAGTGAGATTATTAGAAACCCTCGTACAACTTTTTAGCTAGTATTCTGAAGTTTCATTAGAATCTCGAAAGTCATTGAAATACTATCCGGTTTAGAAACCTTTACAAAAAGAGTCAAAAATGGCCGTTTTTAGTATTTTTTGCAAAGGAAAATTCAGGGTATTTTATTTCAATGATTTTCGAGGTTCTAATGAAACTTAAGGATACTAGCTAAAAAGTTGTACGAGGGTTTCTGATAATCTCACTTACAGAAAGAGAAATTAATTTTTTTGTGTTTTCAAGGTCGTTAGCGCGGGGAGGACCCTTAAAGAGATCTCTTGCTATCCGCTATCCGCCGACTGCTATCCGCCGCTGGTGACAGGTCTGGCTGCTTTTTCGCACAACGTATTAGTATTGCTAGTATTGCGATCCAAGGGGAAAAATACGGCTAACGTTCTCGGAACTATATACTTACGATTTTTTAGATTAAATTTGTAGCAAGTATTCAACTTTTTTATTTTGTAAATATGTAAATTAATTTGTCCTATTCCATCTTACCAAATATGTAGCGAAATAACACTAATAAATTAATAAATGTTTCCTTCCAGCTCACAACAATAGATCGAAATAACCTTGGCCAATAACTGTTCAACATAAAACCACGACTTCGACGAGTAACGGTTGGCCGAGAGCACAGTTTTCTTTTAACGGCTGTATAAATTTTTCTTCACCGCTTCGAGAGTGGGTAAAGCGAGTCACACTGCGACATTCATCCATTCAATTCATCTGGACACTGATCAATGACTTATTGGACACAGTTTACGGTTACTTAGTTCTATCACTGACAAGTGACCAGATGAAGATTGTTTTGTTCCCGTTGGGTCTTAAACGAATGAATGAATAAAATATCTATGTAAATAAAGGGAACACCTAAATTTCGCTGCGCCCAGTTGAAATAAATCATTTAAAAGGAAACGGAGATTTCGTTTAAATTGTGTCTTGATCAAGCTTTGAATCTTTTCTACGCACATTAGCAAAAAGTGGCCAAATGTGCATATTTCAAAGTCAGGCTTTTATATAAAACTTACAAACAAATATTTCCTTAGAAAAATCGATGAAGCGAGTCACACTGCGACATTCGTCCATTCAAGTCATCTGGACACTGATCAATGACTTATTGGACACAGTTTACGGTTACTTAGCTCTATCGCTGACAAGTGGCCAGATGAAGATTGCTTTGTTCCCGTTGGGTTTTGAACGAATGAATGAACGATTGATAACTACTTATCTAAATTAATGATTGAGATGAACCGACCATTGTAATGCTATTTAAATCAATAAATTAATAAAATATACTTTTTTGTCATCTTTGCGCATTAGGTTGCATTCTACAGAGCTCGGGTGTGCTATCCCGCTATTTTAACCGACTTCCAAAAAAGAAGTAGTAGGTAATCAATTCGTCGCTATCTTTTCTTTTTGTTTGCTAACTGAGTTTTTGAAGACGCCTGGAAGGATTTGGAACATTCTTTCTTTGTTTGAAAAGGTTTTCTATTACTCGCAAGATGGTCCCGTAGAAATTTTATCAAAATCTCTATTTTCTCTAAATATAAATGCATGTCAATGATAACCTAAGGATGTCAAAGACCATGCAAAATCAAAAATAAATAGCCGGAACAGTTTAAACAATTGGACTTTTGTTTTATAATTAGCTGCCAGCCATCAAAAATAGTTTAAGCGCGATATGTTAGTGCTTAGTTTTTATTGTATTGTATTGTAAAGTCTTTATGGTACATAAAAAGCTACTATTGAAATACAAAAGAAACACAATAGTACAAAGGCGGACTTATTTTACTTTTAGTCGACTTTTACTATTCATCGTCCAATTATAGGCTAGAAGCCATACGACATAGTAACCGTTCTGTACGCCGTTTTTCTATTTGTCATCAAATTCTAGGCTGGAAACCATACCTACGACATAGTAACCGTTCTGTACCTACGCTAGTATATACTCATATTCTATCATCATCATCATCATCCGCAGCCTTGATCCTCCCACTGCTGGGAATAGGCCTCTCTCAATGAATGCCATGTACTACGGTCTTGAGCTACTCTCATCCACGTTCACCCCGCGAATTTTCTGATGTCGACCCATCTTGCTAACGGACGACCTACGCTGCGCTTACCATTCATAGGCCATCACTCTGTGAATCATCATCATCATCAGGTCTTTTTGTCTCCACTGCAGGAGCATGACCCTCTCTGTACTACCAGAGTCATAATTGGCCTGAGCAGCCAGAGGACTTGGCCTACACTCTCCCAGCTGGCCAGAAGGGTTGGAGATGTCTCATTGATGTTTATAAGCTTCGTTTAGCTTTTATTTCCTAAGTCGCCTTCTACGACATCCATGAATGGACTTAGAGTGGCCCTATTCTACTCTGCCGGAAACCACACCGCAAACTATGTTGATATTCTGTTTAAACGGTCATCATCTCGTCTTGCTAGGTGTCCTGCTCAACTCCATTTGAGTACCATCACTCGTTTTCCGACATCTTGAATTTTCGTTCACTGCTGAATAACTGTGTTGGGAACTCTATCTTAAAGTTTGAAGCCGAGCATGGCTCGCGCTCTGTTCTACTCTTATTTGGTATACAGTTTCATTAGTAAGCGCCCATGTTTCGGCACCATATGTCATCGTTGGAAGGTTTATCCCATTGACCGCCATGGATGCCAGACATAATAGTAAAACAATCAAAGTGTATCAAAAATTATACACATGGCGCTGAACGTGTTAAATATTGTAGGCTAGTTTTGTTTTGTACGTTAATACTTTTCAGTCAATCAGGTGCATATTTCAAAGTCGGGCTTATAAATAAATAGGTAACACTTATAAACAAATATTTCCTTAGAAAAATCGGTGAAGCGAGCCACACCGTGACATTCATTCATCCATGTCATCTGGACACTGATCAATGACTTATTGGACACAGTTTACGGTCACTTAGCTCTATCACTAATTTTTTTTTGTTCACCCCCAACCTGTTAAAGTTTATCCGATAAAAATTTGTTGAGACAAAAAGTGCGTTTATTAAAGACTAGCTGTTGCCCGCGACTTCGTCTGCGTGGACTTTAGTTTATAAGAATCGTTATTTTGATATTTTCAATAAAACCGGTCAAGTGCATATCAGGTCACACGCAGTGAAGGGTTCCGTATTTGTGAATGTCGATTTAGAATTAAAACTAAAGAGTTCATCATCATCTCAGCCCTAATTCCGTCCACTGCTGAGCATAGACCTGTCTTCGTCGACACATCTCAGTCCTGTGCTGCTCACATCCAGGTGTAACCCGCGACATTGATTATTTCGTCAACCCATCGCATGGGCTCCGTCGGGCCAGTTGCCCTGCCCAGTTTTACTTTAAATTCATGACCGTTGCCAAATTACAGCTTCTTGGTTCTAATTATCTCTAAGTAAAACCACGGACAGAGAGACAGACAGAAATGGTAAAAGTATAAGGGTTCCTTGTTTACTACGATCACACATTATCTCTAGTCACAGTCTAAGTCGATCGGAATTTTGACATTGTAAACTACATGTAAACTTACACTGTTACTGAATGTTACTGCTACGCCGTGGGTCTCTCTAAAACGAAATACTTATGCAATAGGTAGTGACTTTGCTAATATTTAATTCATCTTCCGTCTTTTGGCGTGAGTTCCCACAGCACTAATCTGTTGTAGCTCTCTGCAGCGGACTGCTGCCACCGTCTATACGTATCTCCCCCTCTTTCCCGCCCTCCCGATGTGGCGGTGCAATGGTAAGCCTTGTCAAATATGTCTTTCGCTAGGCAGGAGATAAAAGTCGAGAAATACGCATTTCTACTGTGAGTCCCGACAGATGACGGCGTTCCTCAAGTAACCTTACACATAGATTTTCTTAAGATCGCCTTAATCATGAGCCGCGTCCGAAGCTGGAAGCGAGCGAAAAGTACTGGATAGAGCTTCCCCCGGGCCATCTTCACTATCGTCACCATTCTATTGATGTGGACTTTCAAGCTGAGGCATCTGCCAAACTTAAGATACCTCTAGGTATTTTACGTGCCAGTATCTCGGCACATTTTACCAGTAGAGCTTCAAGGATGGCAGGAAGTTAGTGTTCTCTGAGATCAATGTCTGCTTAGTGTTCACTAATAACCTCCGTTTGAAGAGCTTCTCGGGTAGGGCGTCCTATTCGGCTGTTTGGAGGTTATTTGGGGCATACTTTCAGTTCAAACGAACTGGAAAATGACCATTACCTATCTTTCGTTCCTCAAGGAAGGAGGTCACAATACTGAGTAGTCTTGGTATGTGTGTTCCACACATTTTTATTGCAGTGCCTAACTTAAATTTTAACCTAACATTTTTTCCCTAACCTTTCTTCTTACGTGAGGAAAAGGTGCCTTTTGGCCACAGGAAATCGGACGGTTAAGGTTTTCACCCACAAAAAATCTCATGGTGATAACGGCGTTACCGCTTTTGCCAAGTCAGTGTGCTAATCTTGCTCCAAAGACCTGGTATGGCGACTGCTTATCAGCGGCTTTGGCTGAGCTCACTTGAGGTACTCTCTCAGTTATCGAGAGGAGTCTGAGTGGCCTGGTACATCGGACTTAAATTTTATCCGCTAGGGTAAAGACGCGTGTTGACACAAATGCTCCTTTCAACCTAGAGGACCGTATTTGTGGCGCGACGGAATCCCGTTCCCATCGCCCGACTGGCCCACGTCATGGAGGCAGATTTATGGAGGATTTTACGCGGGAAAAATCCCTTCGGTTCAGACACCTTGCCAGTAACGGGAGACCGGTAAGGTTATGTGGCGTTTACCACTAAAAACTCCGGGGTAAGGGCTTAAAGCCCCGGCGCGGCTACCACTATGGCGGTCCATGACTCGCTCACAGCACCCTATGCTTTAGTCAGAGGACATCCCCTGTGCCTAACCTAACCTATTAAGTACTTCCTATTTTGATTCCTTTTTCCATTTTCGCGCCCACAATCATGCGGCCCTAGGCTCTGTGTATTTTTAACAGCGCCATTTATTGGTGACCAAAAAAAACTAATAAAAAAACTCCGAAAACATCAAAATAGTAAATTTTTTGGGTTCCGTATTCCGTACCCGAAGGCTAAAATCGGGACCTTGTTACTAAGACTCCGCTGTCCGTCCTTCCGTACGTCTGTCACCAAGCTGTATCTCATGAACCGTGATAGCCAGACAGTTGAAATTTTCAAGGATGATGTATTTCTCTTGCCGATATAATAACTAAAAATAGAGTAAAATAAATATTGAATTGAGGCTTCCGTACAACAAACTTGATTTTTTATAGTTGATGGGACGGAACCCTTTGTGTGCGAGTCCGACTCTCACTTGGCCGGTTATTAACTTTATTATTTTATAAAAACCGTATATAAAATTAACAAAAGTTTTAGCCAATGCTACCGTACAGTTTATTTCATAGCAAATTTTCGAACAAAAATCTTTGACGTGATTCTTTAAATTGATATAACTTTTTTATTTATCAACGGATTTCAATGAAACAACCACTAAATTTTAAGTGAAACTTATCAAAATACATAATTGAAAATCGCAAGCGAAGTTGTCCAGCCGTTTCTGAGATAAGCGTGCACAAACACAGTTTTTCGAACAAAAATGGTTGACGTGATTCTTTAAAATTGATATAACTTTTTTATTTATGAACGGATTAAAATGAAACAAACACTAAATTTTAAGTGAAGCTTATCACAATATTTCAGTGAAAACCGCAAACGAATCAGTTCAGCCGTTTCTCAGATTAGCGTGCACAAACGCACAGACAAACAGACAAACCGACAAACAGACAAAAATTCTAAAAATCATTGTTTTGTGTTCTATTGCGTTGGTAAAAGCTCCAAAAAATATTGTTACTCATTTATCTTCCATGTACAGACAGCGATCGGTTACGATTTTATTATATGTATTGATGATGATGTATTGATAGTTAGCAAAAAAGGTTTTTGACATTATTTGAAATGGCTGAAATATATTTTGATTAACTTTTCAAACTCCATATTTTGAATAACTAAATCGTCAAAAAAAATCGATTAATCTAAATACTCTATTATAATTTTCGAACCTGTTTAAAAAAATTCACGTATCTGTTGAGAAATGCAAACTGTAGGCGAGAACAGACGGACAGACCAACTGACAGACTGATAAAAGCGCTTCGCTTGCTCGGTCAATACTTTCATCAGAAACTGTTATACCCCGTGCCAAATTTTATCACTTTTTGCTTAATAGTAAAAAGCTCCACATTTATCTTCAGGGTAAAATCATAGAGCCTCAATGGCAACAAACTCGGCTTTCTATAAAATATGATCTTATATCCTAGGCTGTATTTATAGCTGACAGTGTGTACTCGCTCGTGAAAGCTGCTCAGGTGGCTGAAGGTGAAATCTATTGTTCTAGGGAACTAGCGCTTTTTGCGGGACTTCGGATAAAGGGACTTGGAAAATAACTGGATAAAAGCACGTCGCCCGCGCTTTGTCCAGTTATTAATAACTGTAAAAAATGATTGTGAAAAAGCACGTTGGATAAAGATCTTATAATTTATTATAACTAACGTACTGCTGTTCAAAATGTTCACAAAAATTATTAAACCTTTTGCTAAAATATCTTCAAAAGGAGAAAAGAAAGAACTGAGAATGCCAGTTGCTTCTCTTTCGTAGAAGCCGATTGCGTTCCTAGCAGATATAATTATTTTAATACGATATGTGGCTAGCAACCCACCTCTATTTTTAATTACTTTTTTCACCTTTTCGCCCAACATCACGCCAAAAGTGGCCTACGAGTCTTGCGGCCCTGGATACTGTCTGCTTAGAGTCGCAAGACTCAAAGTGCTCGGTCTGGCCCGTTAGGGATAAATACGAGATAGTATGTTCCAAAATACATTTGAACACAATGTTAGAAAACATTTCTTCAATAATTTTTTTAGGAGTACTTAAACCGACCAGGAAGTCAGTCACGGAGCTATTAGGGGTATGCGAGACATATGCAACGTCGCATGGTCTCGTATACAACGTCAATAAAAGCGAATACATGGTCTTTAAGGCCGCCGGTAGATGTCCTGAACATATCGCCCCCATGCTAAATGGTGTAAACTTAACACGGGTGTATCAATTTCGATACCTAGGACATATATTGACTGACGACCTTAAGGACGATGCAGATATAGAGAGGGAGCGTAGGTCATTGGCGATTCGCGGCAACATGCTGATCCGTAGGTTTGCCCGATGTTCTGACCAAGTTAAAATTACCTTGTTTAAGGCTTATTGTCAAGGTATGTACACGGGCGGCCTATGGTTTCGGTTTGCCAAAAAGTCGCTTGATACACTACGCATCCAGTATAATGACATTTTTAGGATGATGTTTAAACTCCCTCGTTTTTGCAGCGCCTCCGGAATGTTTGCTCATGCCCAAACAGACGGGTTTCACGCAATCTTGCGAAAGAAAGCAGCATCTTTGGTAAGGAGGGTGCGAGGGAGTGACAACAGCATCATGAAAATGATAGCGGAGGACGTACACGCATCTCTGATGAGACACTTCGTCCGGACGATGACGGAAAGACAAGATTGTCGTCTTGAAGTACGGTCTCGTCCGCACGGAGTGCCTCAGAGGTATATGATATATTAATTATTATAAATTATTGTTTTAAATAAAAAAACCTTGTAGTGTAGTTTTAAATTATATATTGTAAGAAATGGATCTTGTTTTCCGATAATAAAGATATTTGATTTGATTTGATTTGATTAAACATCTGACAATTCCTTACAGAATGTAACTTGGGTATTTTCCTAGGTCAAAAATAAATTATTTGATAACTGTCAAGAAAAAAATAACGTCACAAAATGTCACTTGTTATTGGTCATATCTATTTTCAACGTGATTTTAGATTTAGGTATTATTATATTAGGATATGTATATGTATCATATATTATATAATGTATGTATATTGTCCTTTTTTTATTTAAGTTAATATAACTTATGTATATTTTATGGTATTATTGAAGTTTGTAATAAACTTTATATTTATATTTGTTTAATTGTGTTTTATTTACCAAATAAAGAAAAAGTATAATTTATTAAATAAAAACTAAATAACCTACCTAAATTAAAATAATAAAACATAAACTACATACAATTAAAACAAAGAAAACAACTAAAAATAAATTAAAGAAATTAAATTAGAAATAAAAAAAAAAGTTTGTTATTGTGTACAATAAGTTTATGTTAAACTAGCTGTTGCCCGCGACTTCGTCTGCGTGGACTTTAGTTTATAAGAATCGTTATTTTGATATTTTCAATAAAACCGGTCAAGTGCATATCAGGTCACACGCAGTGAAGGGTTCCGTATTTGTGAATGTCGATTTAGAATTAAAACTAAAGAGTTCATCATCATCTCAGCCCTAATTCCGTCCACTGCTGAGCATAGACCTGTCTTCGTCGACACATCTCAGTCCTGTGCTGCTCACATCCAGGTGTAACCCGCGACATTGATTATTTCGTCAACCCATCGCATGGGCTCCGTCGGGCCAGTTGCCCTGCCCAGTTTTACTTTAAATTCATGACCGTTGCCAAATTACAGCTTCTTGGTTCTAATTATCTCTAAGTAAAACCACGGACAGAGAGACAGACAGAAATGGTAAAAGTATAAGGGTTCCTTGTTTACTACGATCACACATTATCTCTAGTCACAGTCTAAGTCGATCGGAATTTTGACATTGTAAACTACATGTAAACTTACACTGTTACCGAATGTTACTGCTACGCCGTGGGTCTCTCTAAAACGAAATACTTATGCAATAGGTAGTGACTTTGCTAATATTTAATTCATCTTCCGTCTTTTGGCGTGAGTTCCCACAGCACTAATCTGTTGTAGCTCTCTGCAGCGGACTGCTGCCACCGTCTATACGTATCTCCCCCTCTTTCCCGCCCTCCCGATGTGGCGGTGCAATGGTAAGCCTTGTCAAATATGTCTTTCGCTAGGCAGGAGATAAAAGTCGAGAAATACTCCTTTCAACCTAGAGGACCGTATTTGTGGCGCGACGGAATCCCGTTCCCATCGCCCGACTGGCCCACGTCATGGAGGCAGATTTATGGAGGATTTTACGCGGGAAAAATCCCTTCGGTTCAGACACCTTGCCAGTAACGGGAGACCGGTAAGGTTATGTGGCGTTTACCACTAAAAACTCCGGGGTAAGGGCTTAAAGCCCCGGCGCGGCTACCACTATGGCGGTCCATGACTCGCTCACAGCACCCTATGCTTTAGTCAGAGGACATCCCCTGTGCCTAACCTAACCTATTAAGTACTTCCTATTTTGATTCCTTTTTCCATTTTCGCGCCCACAATCATGCGGCCCTAGGCTCTGTGTATTTTTAACAGCGCCATTTATTGGTGACCAAAAAAACTAATAAAAAAACTCCGAAAACATCAAAATAGTAAATTTTTTGGGTTCCGTATTCCGTACCCGAAGGCTAAAATCGGGACCTTGTTACTAAGACTCCGCTGTCCGTCCTTCCGTACGTCTGTCACCAAGCTGTATCTCATGAACCGTGATAGCCAGACAGTTGAAATTTTCAAGGATGATGTATTTCTCTTGCCGATATAATAACTAAAAATAGAGTAAAATAAATATTGAATTGAGGCTTCCGTACAACAAACTTGATTTTTTATAGATGATGGGACGGAACCCTTTGTGTGCGAGTCCGACTCTCACTTGGCCGGTTATTAACTTTATTATTTTATAAAAACCGTATATAAAATTAACAAAAGTTTTAGCCAATGCTACCGTACAGTTTATTTCATAGCAAATTTTCGAACAAAAATCTTTGACGTGATTCTTTAAATTGATATAACTTTTTTATTTATCAACGGATTTCAATGAAACAACCACTAAATTTTAAGTGAAACTTATCAAAATACATAATTGAAAATCGCAAGCGAAGTTGTCCAGCCGTTTCTGAGATAAGCGTGCACAAACACAGTTTTTCGAACAAAAATGGTTGACGTGATTCTTTAAAATTGATATAACTTTTTTATTTATGAACGGATTTAAATGAAACAAACACTAAATTTTAAGTGAAGCTTATCACAATATTTCAGTGAAAACCGCAAACGAATCAGTTCAGCCGTTTCTCAGATTAGCGTGCACAAACGCACAGACAAACAGACAAACCGACAAACAGACAAAAATTCTAAAAATCATTGTTTTGTGTTCTATTGCGTTGGTAAAAGCTCCAAAAAATATTGTTACTCATTTATCTTTCATGTACAGACAGCGATCGGTTACGATTTTATTATATGTATTGATGATGATTGATTTTTACAATAGAAAGTTCCGGTAACTCCGCTCCCCCACCACCTCCCTCTTCTCTAATAGTATAAAAGGATGGCAATACGGTGAATTTTTATCATTCGACGTTTGACCGCCGAACGATCAACAACTTGTTTGGTGCCTGAGGATGCCTTGTGAAGATTGATTGTGTGATGGTGGCGGGTGCACACGGGCTGCTGGTGGCAGGTATGCTGGGACTAACAGTAGTGAGTGGGCGCCGGCCGGCAATAGTTTGCATGAACTAACTGGTGGCGGAATCACACAAAGTAATTTAAATTACATAGTATGTAACTTTGACTTCCGCAAAGTAACACCTGAATCTATTAACTAAAATAAATAAAAACAAAACGACGCCAGACTGAAAACGAACAAAATGGCACAAATATCACTAACTAATGTAACTAAAATCAAAGTGACTTTAACAACAACAATTACCTATTTATTCACCAATGACCTAGTATAGGTACCAAATATTTACAAAAAAATAATGCAATTTAATAATAGACAGTAATGAACCACAGTATACACAACATCACGATAGTGCGGGCGACTGAAGTATGAGATGCGAACGAGCTCAGCGAGCCGCAGAGACCCAGTGCACACCCCGCCCTTAAACCCGCACCCACCCGCATTCCCCGAGTCGATCAGTACCAGTCACTACTATTCATCAGAAAATAATGCTTGATCACAGATTACTGATATTAAGCAGTTTACTCTGCAAAAAAATATCGGTTTTGGCTGGCACCGACTCCAATTTTTTAAAATTATGGTTTTATATATACTTACAATATATAATATTTAATTATATTTTCTTTGTTCTTCATAACTAATAAAGAAAGAGTGCATGCTTCTATTGATAACTGGCCTCAACGTGTAAAGGACTGTCATGCAGCCAATGGAGACCACTTCAAATAAGCTTTTTATATTTTAAATTGCTTTATATTTACGTATTAAAAGCGAGCAACTTAAGCTTAGGCCGAAAGTAACATAGACACATAAACAACTTTGTCGTGGGTTGTAGGTTAAGTTCGTTAGATTTCCTGTGACCAACATACGAGCGAGCGAACGACTCAAGTTTAGGACGAAATTAACACAGACACAAAAACAACTTTGCCGTGGAGTGTAGGTTAAGTTATATAAATAAATAAATCATCATTTTAAAGACCACTAAGTCATTTCGAAGCCGCCATTAACAACTCAACATAGATCTTCCCTGTTGCTTGCCTAAAAAGATAATGTTATTGAAAAACAAAACAGGGAAAGTCGTAACGGTGCTTGGCGAAAAACCCATTGACCAATATCTAATACCTTTAAACGAGCAATTCTTGTATATATATTTATATGTGTATAAATTTATTTTTGTAATCTCGGAAACTGCTTTAACGATTTCGCTGAAATTTGGTATATGGAGGTTTTTACGGGAAAACAATCGATCTAGATTAGTCTTATGTTTGGGAAAACGCGTGTTTTTGAGTTTTCATGCGTTTTTCTTTCCACGCAGTATATGCTCGCCAATGTCCGTCTGATCCAGCGGGTTAAGACGCGGATGGCAAAAAAGAGTGATACGGGTTCGAATCCCGCTCGGTGACTTACTTTTTTTTTATATGTTCAAGTTTATTTACAATTTTTTAATTTTTATTGTTTAAAAAATATATATTTTAATTATAAGTTTAAAAAAATATACTTAATGTTTGAGATACGACCGAGCAAAGCTCGCTCACCCAGGTACTATAATATTAATTGAGCTATCTAGAAACCCCGAAAATTAACACTTCCAATGATGTGTACAAAATTTTGTTATTCTTGGTCAATGCTTTAATAGAAGCGTTTTACCTGAAATAAAACGCATATTAAATACTTACCTTATTCGAAACTTTAAACATAATGAGATAGGCTATGCCTATGCGTTTTCTGCTGTCTCTGTCTACCATATATTGCTGTCTCGCTGGCACGATCCCCTCTCACCTCACTAGGCAGGGCGAGGTTGCCTTTTTGGCGCTCGCCATTTTTGATTCATTGAGTCGAATTATGCCCAGGCAGGATTAAAATTAAAGTTTCAAATAAGATAAGTATTTAATATGCGTTTTATTTCAGGTAAAACGCTTCTATTAAAGTACTTGACCGTTATTTGAAACTTTAAACATAATGAGACGTGTTTGTTATCGCCTGGATGAGAGAGACGCCAATGTGAGGCAAGTAATTTTTTTGGAAATGATTATATGAAAAGGGTACTTATGCTTATCATTTCTTCGGTAAGATTATTTACCTAGGACAACTCAATTATTGATTAATAATTGAGACATATGTATAAAAGGATGTGCGAGGTATAGATGACGATAATAAAATTAAAAACAAGTAAGAAAATTAAAATAAACATTTTAATCACAAATCGTTTTCATTCAAATTGCAGCTCTTCAATACAATTTTTTTTTTTGATACAAGGTAACAAAAGTACTTATTGCTTCCGGAAATTATAAGACATGGAATCAGCATGAAGTTGTTGGAACAAACAAACTAGTTTTATTTGTATTGGTACGAGACGGTATGACTTCTTTTCTATAAAACTTTTTAAAGGTATTACCAGAACGCCAGTTTCCACGTAACAAAATATCATCAATTTATGTATTTTAAAACCAATTCTTAGATGCAACTGCTGAACGCACACTTCCAGGAGATGCATCTATATTAGCTTCTTTCAGCAAGGATTTGATCCAACCTCCAATCATGGTACGTGATGCAGCTTTAGGTTGACCTCTAAAGTTGATAAATAAATTCGAACAGCCCGATGCGGAGCGTTTGTCCTTGAAAAGGTCAACACAATGCTTCACCCAAAAAACTGGATCAAGTTTCTTATTAGTAGTGTTTTTTAGCAATTTCCAACCCGATTGCCTGTAATCAGAATTATCGGTTTTAGACCCAAAAGTAGGCCATAAAATAACATAATCACCAAAACATTGAAAATGATTATTGTCCACTGCCAATAGGGTCAAATCGTGAACGCGGCGACCCGAACATAATAAAAGTAAAATAGCTGTATGTCTACTAGTGTAAAATAAATTGCTTTGATCAAAGTTGTATTCTGAAAGAAAGGACACAAGATCATCAATATTCCATATAGACTTTTGATGGTGTACAGGTTTTTTCAAAGCAATAGATTTCAAAATATGTTTAACCAGTACATGGGAACTTAGTTGACTAGAATTTTCAGCACTACAAAGTGTAGAAACTACAGATTTATGAAGTAAAATTGTATTATAAGAGAGGTTTGAATTTTGGTACAAATCGGCCAAATATTTGGCTAAAATTGAGCCCTCTGGATAAAACGGACTCAGGTTTGATTCCTTACACCAGGAAATCCACCTTTTCCATGCCGCATTGTAAGTTCTTTTAGTAGAACACCTCCATGAATTTTTAAGTAAATCAAGTTGGGATTTACTCCAGGTTCTTAAACTGTCTGACCACCCCCACATTTCCAGACTTCAAGGGTCATGTCTAGGACCTTCGGTGGCGGAAGACCGGTTGACGTGTCTATCAGATACTGTTGTAATTTGTGAATTGTGAATGGGGCTCCTAGTGCACGGGACTTGAGGTCTGCTCTCCAAAACACACGCTCCCATCGTGGAACAATTAATAAAAACATGCCTTGAGCTTGATTGAGGTGAGCCAGCACCTTGGGAATCAGGTAAGGAGGAGGGAAAATCCAGGCTAGGCTGTATATCCAACTCCGGAAGAACTCATCGTGATAAATAGCCTGACTGTCTGTTTGGTCTAGGGAAACGTAATTGGAAACAACGTGAGCGTTCCGGGAAGCAAACAGGTCAAAAATTATCTCTGTACAAGGTGGCAGTAGATGCCACTCTGGGAGTAAACGGTAACGAGATAGATGATCTGCGTGGCCGTTGTACTTTCCTGGAATATGTCGTGCAGATATCTGAATCTGAGAATGATCTAGTAAGAGATAGATTCTCGCTGTTATGTCCATCAAAGACGACGACCTTGTCCCCCCTTCGTTTCTCATGTGAGCTATTGCAGTCTTGTTGTCGCTTTGCCACAACAACAAAGTGAGATGGGGGTGGCAAGTGAATTGCTGATGAGAGATTGTGGTTGTGAAGCCACCAGAACAGGTCGTTCAAAACTTGGAATGTTAAAGGCTGTCCTTTCGCATTCGGTGCTTTGATCAAAACATTGAGAAACGTTAGTAATGCTCGGTGGTGAAGTCTCCCCCTAGGGACGACGAAGCTGGCAAAGTTCAAGAGACCTACCAGACTTTGTAAGCTTTTGAGGTCCACAACACCCTGGTCCAAAATCTGTAATATTTTTGATGACAGAATGATACCTTTCTCTTTGGGTAACGCCTTTTTGTTGTCCCAAGTGTCCCAGTGAATACCGAGAAATACTAGGCTCAGCTGTGGAATTATGATGGACTTGTCTATATTTATTTGCCAACCTAGATACTGTAGTCTCTCTAAAAGAATGCGAACATGAGATTCTAGGATCTGACGATCTTGATGGACTACGAGAAAATCGTCCAAATAGACGATGATACGGAGTCCCAACTGTCTCAGACTCTGTGCCACCCAATTGGTCAGGGAGGCAAATACTTTGGGTGCAATGCTGAGGCCGAAAGGCAGGCAAGTCATTTCCAGCAATTGGCCTTTGTAAAAAAGTCTCAGAAACCTTCTGTGAGACGGGTGGACTCCAAGATGAAAATAAGCTTGTGATAGATCGATTTTGCATAGCCAATCTCTCGGCTGAAGAAAATCTGGGACGCGTTGTACGTTCATTAGCCGAAATTTTTCCGTCATTACATAATCGTTCAGAGACGAAAGGTTGAAAATAGGGCGATGGGTGCCATCGCCTTTCGCTATCAGGAACATAGTCGACACAAAACTTGGAGACGGTTTGACTACTTCTAAGACACGTTGATTTATCATTTTTAATAACATGGTTGTCATAGGCTCTGATTCCACTGTGTTGTGCCGATTTTCGATCAAATGTGGCATCAGAAGTGGCGGTTTTTGATGAAAGGGTATGCGGTACCCTTTTATTATCTGTAATATGAACGGTGGTGCACCGAGACGTTCCCATCGTTCGTGAAATAGAAGTAGTCGCCCCGCTATGAACTGATTGTTAATACTTACCACGTCTTTTCCCACGCATTTTAAAGTCTGAGGATGTCCCAGAAGGTTTGCGGTTCCTGTACTCCTGTGACTTGTTAGTCTGGCGACCACCCCTGGGTCGAAAGGAACCTCTAGTATTATTATTAGATACTGAGCGAGAGTCAGCATTATAATTGCTATGTCCCTGCGGAGGACAAGAATAGTAACAACCCTGCGGAGGTTGATTTTTATGGGCAATGTGCGACGCACAACATCCATGTGAGCTTGTGGCACCCTGCGCGGGTCCATTGCTAGACGCCTGCCCCTGCGGGGGGTGGCGATTTGATTTGCTCGAAACAGCTTGCGCAGCTGGATCTTTGGAGCTAGAGCCTGGCTTCTGCGGAGGTAGGAAGGCTTTCCGTACTCCACCGGCTTTTTCAAGGACAGATGTCAAAGACTCGGCATTAAATAAATGTTGACATGAGGGTGGAATTTTTCGCAAGGCCACTTTTGTTAGCGGATCGCGCACAAAATTTATAATACCATCTCTCCTCATTTGTACCACTTCAGCTCGGTGTCCACAAATGAGTTGAAGCAGTTCTGAAGAAACTTTAAAAACATCACCCTTCAAGAACAATTCTTCTACTTTTTCGCGTAAACCATCATAAATTTCTGATTCACGGGCCCATTGCAAAAGTTCGCGCAGAGACGATTGTAAAACCTCACGTTGTTTGAGAACGCAAGATCTTAAAGCAGCATAAGCCTTTTCTGAATTTGCCAGATGGCGTGATGAAATATAAGCTTTTAGTTCGTCATTTATTTCAAGTTCAACAAAACCGGGGGTAGAACTATATATTTTTGGGTCTCCGCATATCGCACTTCACACCAATCATTATCATCAAAATGTTGAATTTCTTTTAAAACCTTTAAATTTTCAATCGATGTTTTGGGCACAGAAGGCTCCTTTAATTTTGTATCAATTTCGAAAACAATATTTGACTCGATGGGTGAATCGGTTAAATTATTATTAGATTGAAGGGGGCTATTCTGTTCATATAACTCACCACTAACATTTCCGTCAACAATATAATCATTTTGACAAGAATTCGAACAATTCCGATTATTCTCATAGAAAGTAACTTTTTTCCTAAGATCACTTAAAAAAAATTAAAAAAAAATTGTTTATTCATTAACAGTATTTTTACAAGCTGTATTTCGATCGAGGAATTATTTTAAGTAAATAATACTTGTGTTAGAATTCCCCGCTCTCATAACAAGTTGACAGTTCGTAAGTATATATTAACTAATAGAAAAATCTCAGTATTTACAAAAATATTTTAAATTAAAATTAAAGTAATGTAAATACAACGTTGAAATTATAAATTAAAATTAAAATATTAAACAAATGAATCAGTTAAGAAAAATTAAACAAAAACTATATTATACAATGGAAATGAAATATGTATTATTAATAATAATAAAAATAAAAACATTCAATTCGGATTTTTAAAATGCCACTTACATTATAAAAAATTAATTAAAATTGAATATATGTGTAGAATTGTAATTGTGATTGTGAATGTGTGTATGGTGTGTGTGTGTAGAAGATGAAAGGTATGTGTATGTATGGGCATAAGTGAGTGTGATTTTATTTAATGTCCCCAGTAGATAAATGCAATGCTGGTCTGGGAGAAATAAAAAAAAACTTAGAATGTACCAGCTGCTTCTCTTCCCACGCAGATCGTAAAAGCCGATCGAGGGAATGGGCAAAAATACAAATCATGTTAACAGGCGATGCGGCTAGCAACCCATCACTGTATTGATTGCTTTTCCATCTTCTCGCCCACCATGACGCTAAAAGTGGCTTTTGGGTCTTGCGGCCCTGGGCTCTGCATAGAACCGCAAGACCCAAAATGCTCTGTCTGCCACATTAGGGATAAAGACGTGATAGTATGTATGTATGTATGTAGCGTATTGCCTAAATTGAGTAGTTCTTGAGTTGGGAATCTACGCGGTTTGAAGTTCATTACCTTTAAGATTGCTCTTTGTGCCCTTTCTAGTTCTAAAAACTTTGTTTTAGTAGCACCACCCCATACTGGTATACAATATACTAGGATCGATTGGGCTAGTGAAATATAAATTTGATTTAGTAATTTTAAGTTAGCAATATGTCTCAACTTTTTGAAAACCCATATTAATTTTCGAATTCTAGTCATTGTAAGTTCAACGTGTGCATGACAGGATAATCTTTGATCCACTATGATTCCTAGGTATTTGGTGGTGCTAACCTTATCAATTTTCCTACAAGTACAAGTTTCAGAAAGGCTTGTACAAGTATGAATTTTTATTTTATAGTTGTGATCTGGCTGGGTTGAGTTATAATTAGTGAATGCTATGAAATTCGGTTTTTCGAGATTTAATGTCAGCAAATTGCTCTTTAACCAAGTAGAGATTCGAGCTAGGCCTACTTCAGTTACGCGACGTACGTTTTCCCAGTTGTTGCCTAAAAAAACAATAGCGGTGTCGTCTGCATATGAGAAAACTTGCCCCGACCCGATTCTCATGTTACAAAGGTTATTTATGTATATAAGAAACAAGGTAGGTCCAAGAACGCTTCCCTGTGGGACTCCATACGTTACATCTGTTTCCTCACTTACGTACTGACCTATTTTTACTGCCTGCTTACGTTGAGTAAGATAATCAGATAGCAGTTTTAAAGCAGTTCCACGTATACCTATGCGCTCTAGCCTTTGTATAAGAATGGTAACAGAGATCGTGTCAAAGGCTTTTTTTAGATCTAAAAATACTGTAATGCATTTCTTCCCTTTATCCACTTCATTCACTATGAAAGTTGTAAGTGCAGCTATGGCATCTTTAGTACATAAGTTTTGTCTAAAACCGTATTGCGACTTAGAAAGTAACCCAAATTTATTTAAATAGTAAGTGAGCCTCTTGTTTATAAGTTTCTCTAAAATTTTTGATATTGCTGTTAAAACAGAAATAGGCCTATAATTTGAGACATCAGCTTTGTCACCATTCTTGTACACCGGTGTTATTACCAACTTCTTTAGCGCCATTGGAAAGATGCCTTCTTTAAAACATAGGTTAACAAAGTGTGTAATAATAGGTGCAATAATAATTCCTGTCAGTTTTAGAAATTGGGTAGATATGTTGTCCCAACCAGGCGCACTATCAGATTTGAGACTCATTATTGTTGCATATACTTCCTCGGGGTCTGTGTCAAAAAGGACAAAAGAACAATCCGATGAATCTTGAGAATTATCTTGTGTTTGATTTGGGATAGAGTTTGTCGAAATTTCTTCGGCAAGATTTTTTCCAATATCAGAAAAGATATTATTTATATTATTAACATAAACTTGAGGAGAGTTATGTAAATCTAACAATTTAAGATTATTGGATCTATTTTTGTTTCGGCTCGTTATCTCGTTTATTGATTTCCATAATGTTTTTGGGTTTTTATTATTTTTAGTTAAGAGTTCTCTTCCGTGTTTTCTTTTCAATTTTTTATAAGGGCATAACAATAATTACGATACCTTCTATATGTGATCTTAAGAGTTTCATTATGGGGGTCAGATCGCACCTTTAGTTGCATTTCATTTCTGTTTCGTATGCACCTTAAAATTCCAGGCGTGATCCATGGTTTTAAAATTTTGTCTTTAGAGGGAATACGTTTTTTTATGGTATCATTTACTATACATTGTTGCAAAAGTTTTATAAGGTCATTAATTAAAGTTGTGGGATTATCATATGAATAGAAATTATCTAAGTTACTATTTTTTAAGGATAAAATTGCATTTTCATAATTGATTATAGTTTTATATTGATATAATTTATTCAAAGTGTCTGATATATTATTTAATTGAATGAGTATCATGCTTTGGTCAGTTATAGTTGAGTCAAAAACCACGACAGTTGCCATGTGTTTATTATTATCCAATTTTACCATAAAGTGATCTAAACAGCTGTCTTTTCTAGTAGGCAAGTTATGGCCAGAAAGAAATCCATGTGTTGCCAACATGTTCAAGTACAACAGTCTGTTTCTTTCTTCATGTGGTTTTTCTTTATCTGTATGGATAATATTGATGTTTATATCACCGGTAAGTATGACATTTTTTCGTGATTCAATGGTCAGTAGATAATCGTTTAATGAATTTATAAAGCTCTCTGCATTCGAGTTTGAAGGAGAGCGGTATATGCAAAGTATTGTGTAAGATGGTAAAGCTATCTGCATACAAGAAGCATGGACTAACTTTACTTCCTTAGCAGAGCTTTTGTGTGTGTTTTTGACATATACGACTACTCCATCGCATTTATTCAAATGGTTTGTGGTAGAAAAAGAGCAGTAATTATCGAGGTGAGGCGTGGTTTTATTTGGATCGATTCCACATTCCGTCAAAGCTAAGATGTCAGGTCCAGGATTAAATTTGGAGAGGAAGGCACATAGACTGTCAAAGTTGTGATAAATACTTCGGATATTTTGTGATATTATTGTAATATCAGAGTTGTTCACGCAACGTAATTTCGAAAATTCGTCAATAGAACCCTTTTTTGCCTGTGCAGCTTGAATGTCATCTATTGCTTGAATATTTGAAAGAGAACTATCCATAGTAATGTGCAAATAGATGGCTGATTTTATTTTGCATGCTGACAGTATAATTTAAAATACATATGTAGTACTCAATAATGTTAGTACCCAAAGTTATAGAAAATATAGAGGTTTGTAGTAGTGTTAGAAGTTTTGTGTATGTGTATATGTGTTTAGTGTATACAATAATTGTGTATTTGTAGCATTTAATTAATTTAAATTGAATTGCAAATATAATAGATAATCTAAATGTAAGTGAACTATACAAAATATAGCAAGTCATAAAAGGGGAGCGTTGAATGCCTGACAGGAGCCCATTTCGAGGCTCGGGGCCTAGTAGTCATGCTTTCTGTAGTAGACTGTTCACCTGGGCTTCAGTCCGGATAGTGATGATAGGCGATGTCTCATGTTCTCTAAGGTATACACGGCCATACGATGTCCAGCAAAACTTAAAAGATTTCTTTTTTGTTATTTCGCGCGCAAGGAAGAACAGGCGAGCGCCTTTGCTAGTAAGCTGCTCTGCAACTCTGCAACGAAGATGGGAGTGTCCTCTTTTTTCTTAAAACCAAGATGCTTGGCACAGAGCTTTTGTTTTTGAGCTCTATTAAAAGCCTTACATTTCTGTAGGAGATCAGCCTTTAGTAGCGATGATGATGTTTCGATTATAATCGGGGAGTCACCCTTGGAGTCTTTTTTACTCTTAACTCGATAGATGTCTTTGATGTCCCTTTCCTCTATCCTGCAGCCTACAGTTTTTGATAAGTTAATCATCATTTCTTTTAACTTTTCGCCCGTTTCTTCAGGCAGTTTTGGTACATTCTTAATTTCAAGATTAGTTTTGCGGCCCTCCCGTTGTATATCTTCCAACTTTTGCTCACATATAGTGATGTGCTCTTTATCCTTTTTACATTCACTTTTTAAGTTTTCTATTTCTTTTTGTAGTTCGTCATTCTTAACGATGAGAAAGGACAAGGTAGTTTTGATTTTCTGAATTTCAGTTTTAATTTCACTTTCTTGTTTTTTAAACCTTGATTCAATCATAATCTTCATTTCTTCTTGAAAACACTCAACTCTGTCTTCTAAAGTGACTTCTCTCTTGCGTTTACCAGATTGGGTAGAAAAGTTTGGTGGTGTTGAGAGTTCGGTGTGGTGTACCGGTTGGGAGATTGGTTTGTCAATTTTATCCATTATTATTGTATGCAAATATTTTAATTGAAAATAGGTATGAATGAGCGATGTTCCTTAATAGCTACAATGATGGCGGCACTCGATTCTCACAGCCTACACGGTGACGTCAATGGGCGGAGTTTAGCATATAGGCATAAACGTCTTAGCTGCGCGCGCGCCTATTGGTTTGTGGGCGGGGCTAAGCTTTGCTGCAGTGGGGTTGTCAATCCTTGAGCGCAAAAAATCAAGATGTCCTCTAGTACGCAGTCGCTGATTTGTTGTTGATTACACGAGATATTTTATTGTAGCGATGATTATCACGTCGCTTAACTCGGTGAGATTTGCCCCCCCTTTTGTTTACGCTTAGACCTATTATCGGAAGAACTAGAACTAGAACTAGACGATGAACTAGATTTGCTACTTGAAGAATCACTGCTAGAAATACTACGCGAAAGTTTCCTTTTTAAGGATTTTTTATTTTTCTCAATGACAGACGGGCCCGGTCGCGGAGAATTGTCTTGGTTATCGTTAACAAACTCCATTTTACTTATAGCACAGATTTATAACACTTTCACTTTCTGTGGAAAAAGTCGTATTATGCACAAAAATAAAGTAAGCACTATAGTAGGTAGCACAAAAATAAAAAATATTCGAACGGAAACTCCGTTATTACCAGTTTGGAAAACTTAATTAAATTAAATGATTAATTTAACTATAAATAAATTAATTAAAAAACAGAATTAATTAATGTGAAATATTGTATAGCTTTTCTTGAAGAAAATAAGTAGAAAGGCAAAATTAAAAAAATATTAAATTTAACAAGAATATCTTGTAAAATTAAAGAACAGAAAAAAGGGCAAAATTAGAAAGTAAGAATTTCAAATTTTACCAGAATTTTACGCAGTCCAAGGCACGATCGTGCCGCAGCAGAAAACAAGACGCCAATGAATCAAAAATGGCGAGCGCCAAAAAAGCAACCTCGCCCTGCCTGGTGAGGTGAGAGGGGATCGTGCGAGCGAGACAGCACTATATGGTAGACAGAGACAGCAGAAAACGCATAGGCATAGCCTATCTCATTATGTTTAAAGTTTCAAATAACGGTCAAGTACTTTAATATACATAGCATTCAAACCAACAACGCTAAGGAGAACTAATAAATTAAAATAATTACTTCCCTCTGATCAATTGTGCACATGTTTTATGTATTCCGAAACAAAGCTGTTTGGTGTAAGAAAATCATAATAACTGCAAAAACATCGAAGTCCAGAAGCACACGTCAAAAATAACAGGAAATTTACGTAATCCGAATGTTGGAAGGTGAGTCATTTGGGCCTCTATCATCCTCATTTTCCATTCCCTTTCCACTTACAACAGCTCAAGATAACACTGCATCAAAGACAATATAATTACGAACGTTACAGAAACCTAACGCCATAGAAACTATTGGAGGGGCCGTAAGTAGGCAATACTGGAGTTGCTGGCAGGAATAAACAGATGGTGGCACACACGACTAGCAAAAATTTGATAAAAAAAAAACAACAAACGACTTCAAAACCTAGACCTACTCAGAACTAGTTACCTACACTAACAAGTTATAAATATTTTTCTTATTAGTTATGCAGAAACAAGAAAAAAATTTTAAATATTATTTATTGTAAGTAAATAACACTATAATTTTTTTTTTTTTTTGGAGTCTGTGCTAGTTACAAACAATAAAAAAATAAATAAAAACAAAACGACGCCAGACTGAAAACGAACAAAATGGCACAAATATCACCAACTAATGTAACTAAAATCAAAGTGACTTTAACAACAACAATTACCTATTTATTCACCAATGACTTATCCACCAATCACAATTTGACCGGTTTTATTAAAATATCAAAATAAAGATTCTTATAAACTAAAATCCACGCTGACGAAGTCGCGGGCAACAGCTAGTTTTAAATAAAACCGGTCAAGTGCATATCAGGTCACGCGCAGTGAAGTGTTCCGTAGTTGTAAATTTCGACTTAGAATTAAAACTAAAGATTTCATCATCATCTCAGCCCTTCTTCCGTCCACTGCTGAGCATAGACATGTCTTCGTCGACACATCTCGGTCCTGTGCTGCTCACATCCAGGTGTAACCCGCGACTTTGATTATTTCGTCAACCCATCGCATGGGCTCCGTCAGGCCAGTTGCCCTGCCTAGTGCTACTTTAAGTTCATGACCGTTACACTGTGAAGGTAGCATGGCCACTAGAGTCGGCGTGGGGTGCATCAGTAGTGCGCGCAGCTCCTGGGGATCCAGCTTGCTGTTTCTGCTGGATGGCGGCACGTACGTCGCAAACAGCCTTGTCTCTTGGCCGGCGACGCTGACCAGTATGCCCAACGCGTACATTGTCTGGAACTCCCTGTGCGGTATGGCCTGATGGACGACATTCCTCTTCACGAACACCGCGAGTCCTCTGTAGGGTCTGCCGTTGACGGGACTCTTCTCGTCCTTGCGGTAGCAAATGTACCCGGGGATCTTGTAAGGATCAGATTCCCCGAGGTGGGTCTCGCTGACCAGCATGACGTCAATACGCTGCTGACGGAGGAAGTTCGTCAGCAGCTGCTTCTTCCGGCTGAGTGTCTGGGCGTTCCAGTGCGCTATCCTCAGAGGGCCTCTATCCATATTAGTATGGAAGGTTGGGGACACCTCTGAGGAGACCCGACGCGGCCAGCTGGTCGGGGGTCATGGTTTCCAGGGACTGGAACGCCTGGAACAGCATGTGCAGATGCTGCGGAGGCATCCCTTGTACTGGAGGCGGTGGTGGGGGGGCCTGTGTTGCCGGGGCTTGCGGGGCCTGAGGCTGGTGATCTTCGGGGCGGGAGCAGAGCTGCCTGCTGATGGCTTCTTCTTTTTCTTCTTCTTCTTCTTCTTTGGGAGCTCTGCTCCTCTGGCCGTAGGGGCGTTGGCGGGGGCCATTAGGGAAGCCCCCGCTGTCTCCTCCGTGGCCGGACGCGGCGTTGGAGCGTGCCACCGGGCCGGCGCGCTTGTTTCTTGCCTCTCTCTTGAAGACGGGGCAAGAGGTGTTGTTGGCGGGATGCGGGCCCCCGCAGTTAGCACAGGTTGCGGGCTCTTCTCTTGGGCGGTCGCAGTCGCCCGCCTTGTGGGGGCCTCCGCATCGGACGCATGCGATCGGCCGGTGGCAATTGACCGACGAGTGCCGGAACAACTGGCATCGGTGACATTGGGCGGGCCCCTGCTTGCCTCGCAAGGGCTCCACTTTGATTCCCGGCATGTAGAGCGAGCAAGCTTGATGCCAAAGATGCTCTGGGTGTTTTCTGCTCTCTTTATGAGGCAGAAGAAGATGCATCCGGGGCGATCCCCCCTACCCCGGATACCCTTGATGGCCTCTGCCTCGTAGCCAAGTTGTGCGAGGGCGCCCTTAATGTCGCCCCTTGAGTGTCGGCTGGTAGCCCCCTAATGGCCACCTTGAGTTGGCGTTCGGCTGGGAGCGAGTAGCAATACCAGCTAACGCCGGCCTCCGCTTCCAGTTTCGTGAGGTGTCGCTGCACGAGCCGGTACTCATGGTCGTCGGCCGGAGTGAAATTTACCCCTCGGCCGAGGGGGCGGGCGGATGGCGAGCGCCCCAATGCGCGGGCTAACTCGCGGAAGTGGGTGGTCCAGTCCGGCAGATGTTCCACCACAATCCGCGGATATCTTATTTTGTGGGCCGTTGCGCTTGGTTGCGCGGGGGCGCCTTGTTGTGACTGTCTCGGGGGCACCCCTCCCGCCGGTCCTGCAGTGGTGCGGGGCGGTTGGGTGGCCTGGGAGCTGAGACCAGCTTTCGGCGGGGCTGTCGTGCAGGGAGATGCAGCGGCGGCGACCCGAGGGAGCGGCACCAACCTGATCGGTTCGGTGTCACGAGGGGGCACCTCCACACTACTCTGAGCGACGGCTGTTGCGGGGGTGACCCGAGGGAGCGGCACCCACTTGTTCTGTGCGATGGGCGCGGGGGTGCTGGTGGAGGGGGCGACCCGATGCGACCCACCTTGTGCAGTGGTGGGGATGGGTGCGGGGGTGCCGGCGGTGGGGGCGACCCGAGGTGGCCCGCCGACGGCGGGCTTTGGTACGGCAGGTGCGGTGCCGGCAGTGACGCGCGCGATTGAGGGCGCCGGTGCCGCGAAAGGCTGGGTCGGCGCAGGTGAGCGCGCGGACGCCGCCGCAGCGCCGGGCTGCGGCACGCGGCGCGGGTCAACCCCTGCGGGGGGGAACGCGGGTTGCGGGCGAGACGCGCCAGTCACGGGGCGCGACGCGGGAGCCACCGGGGCCCGCGCCACCGAAGGCGCTTGATGAGGGACGGCACTCCTCTTCGGGCGGGGGTCCCTCTGCGGCAGGGGAATGCCCGATAGTCTTGCGGGGGCCGCGGGCTGCGGCACCTCCAGCTTCTTTTTGGAGGCGGCGGCGAAGGTGGTCAACGCGGACAGGTCCGTGGGGGCGTCTAAGTTTGTTAGGTCCGGTAAGGACCCAGACGATGATGAGGCGGGGGAAGTAGAAGCCTCTTCCTCCTGCAGCACGTCCAGAGCGCGCGGCTTCTTCGTTCCTGAAGCATCTCCCGTGGGACTGCGGGGGCGCTTCAGAAGGGAGGTCAGAATTGTCATCCTTGGCGTGGCAACGGGTGGGAGGGTTATGATCCCTCGGCGCGCGAAGTCCAGCGCGGTAACATCGTCCAGGGTGGGCGACGTTCCCCTGAGCTCGTTATCCTGGAGCCTCAGGTAAATGGCCATCCACCGGGTTAGGCCCTCAGACAGGGTCCCGTCGGAGGCAATCCTGCCCAGCATAACGATATCCCGCTCATAACATCCCCTTGGTGATAGCCGCGGGGTTGGCGCAGGGGCTGAGTCGGGCGTCGCAAAAACTGCGGGGGTAGCGGGTGAGGGGCGGCGATCGGGTCCAGCCGCCGACTCATCCTCTTCTTGGATGGGGTCCATTCCGGACCCCGAAAGCAGCGCGGGCGGGGAGTTGCCTTAAAGCAGCCACTCGGGGCGCAGGCTGACTACCCTAGCCCCTTATCGCCGGTGAGACCCGCTGGTTCCCACCAGCGGGTCTCTAGGGGCCGGCTACTAGGGGGGAAGTGGGAAAATCAGTCAAACGTCCCGGGCACAATTTCCGCTCTAAGGCTATCCCTGCCTACGCAAACAAATGCGAAGGGGCCGGGCACTGTAGTCTCTTTCGAAACCACAGTAGCGCGGCGTAGCGGAAGTATGAAGAACTATTTATGGCTCGTACTTTACAGCATACACAAGTGCATCCGAAGGCAACAGGCGAATCGATAAAAATTCACCGTATTGCCATCCTTTTATACTATTAGAGAAGAGGGAGGTGGTGGGGGAGCGGAGTTACCGGAACTTTCTATTGTAAAAATATTTAATAAAGGGGAATTATTTACCTCTAGTTGTTTATTTATTAATTGAATATTTAATTTTTTATATTTATTCATTTCCAATTGCTCCCAAATACTCAATTTTAACCCTCTTTCTTCGGTGTGTAGTATTTTGTAAGTATTATTTGATGATAAATTATGATTTTGATCAAGTAGGTGTTCTGCAAAGTTGGACCTTTCTGAGTGTTTGTTCTTATACGCATTAATATGTTCATTATAACGAATTTTAAAGTTGCGGCCGGTTTGTCCAATATAAACTTGTTGACAATCATCGCAAGTTAGTTTGTATATACCGGATTTTTTGTGTGACTCAATTTTATCTTTTACATTACAAAGAGATCTTAGCGAATTTTTTGTTTTTAACGCTATGTATACCTTATTTTTTCTGAATATTTTAGACACTTTATCTGTAATTTTACCTAAATATGTTAAACTTGCTGTATAATTAGGGGTTAAATTGTTTGGTACTGCGTATAAAAGTTTTTTAGTCACATTCTGTCTTTTTCTTTTTTTTTTTTTTTAGTAAATGTTAGTATGTACATTGTATAAACCTGCAGGCAGGTATGCAAACATTGTCAACATAAAATTATTTTAAAATGGAATTAAATTTTTCTTTTTGACATACAGTAGGTTTTAAATTCGTTAATTGAGTAAAAACATTTTTCTATTAACCATTTCGTCAGTGTTGTCTTAAAAACTTTACCTTTTACAGATTTAATATTTTCCGGTAACATATTATACAAATATATACACATATTAAAAACATTCTTTTTGTATATATCTTTGTGACACACAGGTTGAAATAATCTGTTCATGATAATAGCTCGTGTTTCTCTTGTGCTTATTTCACTTCTTTTTTGCCAGAATTGTGGGTGAGTGACTACGAATATACAGATGTCCCTAATGTATTGGCTTGGCAAAGGTAAAATGTTTAATTTTTTAAAGAGTGGTATACAGCTATCATCAATCCAGGCATTACAAATGGCACGTATACATTTTTTTTGGACTTTGAATGCTTTTTCAATGTGGACTGAGTTTCCCCATATAATTAATCCGTAGCTGAGCACCGACGAAACATAGCCATGATAAGCGGTAATTGCTGCCTCCTTAGAAACGGTTTGTCTCAGTCTTCTTAAAGCAAACGTGAATTTGTTTAGTTTGTTGCACACCTGTTCCACGTGAGCCTTCCAGTTTAAATGTTCATCAATTGTGATGCCAAGAAATTTGGTGCTTTTGACTTGTTTAACCTTATTATTATCATATTTAACTAAAATTGACGGATGTTTAGCGTTATAACTAGAGAATTGAATAAAGTTAGTTTTATTTATGTTTATGCATAGGTTGTTTGCGTCCATCCATTCCATAACATCGTGAAGTGCTTTGTTTATCTTATGTTCATATGTTTCTTTGTCATCGCATTTAATAGTTAATGTTGTATCGTCAGCAAATAATATAGTTTTATGTCGGATAGAATCTGGAAGATCGTTAATATATATCAAAAATTGGAGTGGACCTAAAATACTCCCTTGTGGGATACCTGTTTTACATATTTTAAATTGAGATCTGTAAGTGGTTTTGATAACTGATTTTTGTGAGTGATGGAATTTTACAATTTCAGTGCATTGTTGCCTATTTGTCAAATAACTCTTAATCCATTCATATGCATTACCTCTGATACCATAGTAGTAAAGCTTATTCAGAAGTTTTTCGTGATCAACAAAGTCAAATGCTTTGCTCATGTCTAGAAAGGTTGATATGACTGGTATTGAATCTTTTTGATTAATATTCTCTGTGATATTTTTTATGAGTTCAAAGCAAGCAAGTGTTGTCGAGCTTCCTTTTCGAAACCCATATTGATTGGGGTGAAGAATGGCATGTTTCTCTAAAAATTCTATTAATCTGTCTTGAAACGGTTTTTCAAACACTTTAGATAGTATGGGAGGCAGTGTTATAGGTCTAAAGTTATTTGGGTCCTCTTTATTACCCTTTTTAAAATGTGGTTTAACAACACAGACTTTTAATTCATCAGGGAATATGCCCTGACTAAATGATAAATTTATAATGTGAGCTAGAACACGGCAAATATATGGAGCACTGATTTTCAAAACACTTGTTGGTATATCGTCATAGCCACTACACTTGCTATTTTTTAATGCCATTATTGTATTATAAATTTCAACATCATCTACTGGTCTTAAAAATAATGTATGTGAATTGCTATTCGTCATATGATTTTGTAACGTTGTATTTTGTTGTTGATTTTGTTTATTGTTGTCCCTTAACTCAATAAAATAATTATTGAATTTATTACAAATGTCTTTTGGATCAGAATATATATTATTATTAAATTTAATTTTATTTATGTCATTATTATGTATATTATTAGAAATTGTTGATGATATAGTATTCCAGGTTGCCTTACATTTATTTTTACTGTTTTTAATGTAGTTATTATTCTTAATTTTACGGGAATTAGCAATGCATTTTTTTAAGATATTATTATATTTTCTTATTTTATTTTTAATATCATGTTTGTTTAATGATCCTGCTTGTCTACACTTTTGATGCAACAAACGTTTGGTTTTACACGATATCCTTATTCCTTTTGTTAACCAGGTTGTCTTATTTGATCGATTATTAATTTTAACTCTGATAACTGGAAAACATAAATTGTGGAGTAGGCAGAAAAAGTCATAGAAATCTTTGAATGCTTGAGTAAAATTATTAGATTGATAAATATCAGAAAATGATAGTGTCGACAAGTGTCGTAAAAATTTTATCATATTATCTTCACTATAATCGCGTTTATTTTCAAACCAGGTAAAGAGCTTCGTTTGTTTTTTTACCCTAAATGTTAGAGTTTGGGCTGTTTCGTGGTCTGAAAGATCAAGGTAATGAATCTCTGCTGTTGTAGATTTTATGTTACTTGCAATTTGGTCAATACATGATTTTTTTCTGGTTGGAGCTGTAATGTGAGCTTCAAAGCCATAATTGTGTAATATGTTTAATAGTTCTTTGGAGGCCCAGTCGTTTTTAAGTAAGCAAATGTTCCAATCACCGCATACTACTATTTTCTTTTGGTTATATTTAGAAGTAATGTAAAACAAAAGTTTATCTAGGCTGTCTAAAAAGGTATTTATCAGTGCCTTAATTTTGATGGTACTCTATAAATATTTATTATAATTAATCCCATACTTAATATCTCCATTCCACAGCATTCAAAATAGTGTTTTATTATAAAGTTAGAAACTTGATTTAAGGGCCTAGCTTCTAAATGTGTCTTTATCAGAATACATGTTCCTCCTCGATTTTTGTCGTTGCGGCCATAAGACGAAACTAATTTAAAGTTATCTATTTGTATGTTAGTCTCTGAACCCTGCTTGATAAAAGTTTCACTAAGACAGATTACATCAACCTGCTTGCCAATGTCTTGCAGTTCCTTAATAGCTATTACTATTGAGTCTAACTTGCTACTAACACCTCCAATGTTCTGATTAAAAATAGTTAGATATTCAAATTTAGAATTAGTCACGAAAACATTTGCTAGTATTAGGGGAATCTGTTTGCGACACTCCGGGCATTGTAACTTGAGGGTTTTGAGTGATTTTCGGTTTTCTTGCAAAATAATAAGGAATAGTACCTTTCTTATATTCCTTGTCATTTCTTGGATTTTTAGAAAATGTTTTCGTGTCACAAGATAATTCATAGATTTTATTTTTTAAATTTTTAAATGTCAAGTATTGTAATTTATATTCCAAAAAGTCAATATTCCAATTAATTTGGTCACATATTTGTTGTAAATAACCTTGCCTGTCCATATAATAATTGTTGAAGGTAGTCTCAATAAATGTACAATTTTTCAAATGAGATGTCCATAATTTTATTTGATCATTTAACATTTTTTCATTAAGATAAGGATTTTTTAAAACTGGTAATAAGTATATAGTAGTATTTTTCATTGCATGCAAACATATACTTAAATTATATTGTAATAAGTTAAGATTATTATCATTACAACCTATGCTTAAAATCACTATGTCATCATTATTTAACTTTCCTTGTAACCCTATACAGTAGTTCATGTTTTCCACGCTACTAGCATCAGTCATAATGTGTGCATAGCTTTTATATTTGTCATTCCATTTGCCCTGTCTACTATTTGATAACAACGATGATAAACCTGAAAGGTGGTAATCACCAATAATGTGTATTTTTTTTTTCGATACGGGACTGGATATGGCGGGTTCACGACTCGTAGCGCCATCTGTTGAGTGCGTCTGAGACGAGGATGACAAGTTGTCGATATCTATTCTTGGCGTTGATTCAATACATTCATGTCTCACAGGATTTATTGCGTGATTCTTTACTTTTCGCGCAGGTGGCGTTGTAGCTGTGCTACCGTGCTTTTGGTAATTTTGATCTATGTCGAAGTCAAGCTTTGTTTTATTCAAAGTCCTCCGTTTTTTTGTACAAGTGGAGCTTTTTTTTGTGCCAGAGTTTCTCGATGTTGGAGTACATATAGATGTAAGTTTTTCGACCTGTAATTTATAATTGGAGTTTTGTTTTTTTAATGTAAAGATTTCCGATGTTAAACTTTCTATTTCATTTTCTGCTATTTCTAATTTTTTTTCTAGATATATGATTTTCTTATTTAATTCGAGTATTTTTTCTGGGTTTTCAGGAACCACTTCTGGGCAACTCCTGTTTAATTTTTCACTCATGGATTGTGGTGAGAACATAATTTCTGATTCTAGTTGGTCATCTTCTAAGTCAGGTAATGATTCGAAGGAATTTTCCGTGGGAATATTTACAAGAATTTTGTCAGTAGATGTACTTGCTATAGGAAGTTGTACATATGCAGCAGTATCAATTGTCAAACTAGGATTAGGGTGTGCAGATGTAAGTGCTAAGTTATTTTTTTTTATGCCGATTAAGTTCCCAGCATTCATTACATTTCCAGATCTGTTTATTTTCTTTGCTCATAATAGCGAAACGCCTAGCTGAGACATTAGTGCAGTCAAGGTGATATGAGCATTTACAAGAATTACAAGTCGTAAAAAACCTATCCTTTATTTCCTCATCACATTTCTTACAAAGCGCCATCTTCTGGTTTGCTAAAGTAAGTACATAGTTTGCATAGATTGAAGATGAAATAAAAAGTATGGTCCGGGGTGAATTCGAACTCGGAGCCTTCAGACGTATATCGTTAAGAAAGTATACATCTAGCCAACTGAGCTATTTGAGTAGTTAATGGTGTCGATGAATTTATGAGTGACTACGTAATACTGATTGATGACTAATTTAATTTTGCGGCGAGTTCGTTGTCATGTTAAATTTTCTACCCGACACAGTATTTTATGATGTGCACAGAAAAAGTATGTAGCTATTTACACAAAAAGTTGTATTATGTCACATTTATAGTGTTTGGTAAAGTTTAGTTTATTGTTTGTTTACACTGAACAGCTGTTTTGTTTGTTAACAGTTCTTTGTTTTGGTTCTTCTTTATGGGTACGTATCACTGAGTTTTAATGCACTATTTTTCTATTAAGGTTTGAGATAACAATTGTACGTTTCACTGTGACTTAGTATTATAATTTGCAACACTTTTTGCTAATAAGTTGATATTCTATGTATTATTAATGAATAAAAATACGTGCAGGCGATACTGATAGGGACAGTGGCGCCACCTCACCTATGTAAAATGTTGTATATTATTTGTGTATTGTAACTGGTTACGCTTGTTTGTGGACATAGACAAATTTGACTTATTTTTGGCTGTGTTTATTGCGGTTAAAATTCTAAGTCACTTCCTCTCGCGAGAGGGCGCTAGGGATGCCAACTCCGGCGTCCTTCGTCCGATGCATCGTCGGCAGTCGCATTTTGTTCGCCGCGCGCTACGCATTTTCTTATCGCATTTGCCTTGTCTCGCAACGATTCCGTAGTTGTTCACTCGCATAGTGTCAACAACCTTATACGGATCGATCGCCTATCGCATCTTCTTTCAACTTCGCAACTAATCAATTGTAATAGGGTCTAAATTGCCCACGCCGCCGTTGGTCAACCCGCTTAGAAATTATTACTTTAATTTCTTATTTTCGCATCTTTTATTTGTAAACTGAACAGGAATATCAATAAACGCATTAACTCATATCGTCTAAAAAATAATCTTGTCATATTGATTAGTATTTCGCTAAATTCACTTCGAAAATTTATTTTTTTGCAAAACCGTCGGTAGAATTTGCTGCATTCGCGTGGTTCGTGGCAAAATCACGTGACTTGCCGATTCCTTGACGTTTCATACGCACTTAGTAGTTGGTTTGATTCTGTTTCCGAACGCATCTTGCTATTTCGTAATCTAATCATAATTATGTTAGTTATAGTTGTGATTGTTTCGCACTAACTATATTCAATGTCGTGTGATATTTAATATCACATTTGGCATTATTACTCGCTTATAAATACAGTCCATTTTACGCTGCTTTTAAATAACCTTATTTTGCAACTAAATTGTTTATGATTTGTTGTCTATTGCAGATTTCAAATATTCGCGCCGCAGCTGTTCGGAAACCGAATTAAATATTTTTCACCCATTCATTCCGTGTTCTTATAATCAAGTTAAGTAGGTAGACACTTACCGCGCTTCTTTCAATAGCAGTTTTACTCGTTGTATGCAGCGGTGTAATTAGGTTTAGCCGTGTGGTGACGGCAGAGTAGAATACGAATTGTCACCACCCCATTTCTTTTCCGTGGGTGTCGTAAGAGGCGACTAAGGAATATTTAGATAAGTGTCATCTACCGCAATTACTTTTCGATTGCCCAGCTTGGGGATTGTTAACAATCCTCCCCCTTTGAGAGAGGCCTTGTCCCAGCAGTGGACATATATAGGTTAAGGGTGATTAGGGTATTGCGCGCTTGAGTATCGGTTTCACACGCTTGTTATAATTAATTGTAGTGCTTCTTGGGTTCTCTAAATAGTTCGTAGTAACTATACTCCATTCAGCTGTGAGGCTACTTATTGAACTACTTTTCTTTTGCCTTTGTTTTTATTTTCTCTTTCCCTTGGTAATAATGGGCGACGAGATTCAACTTAAATTATACATCGCCAAACGCGATAGTTATTTCGCTCGCATTCAGTCGATATACGACTTATCAAAGACGCTCAAATCAGAACGCCAACGTCAAAGTTTTCTAGCTAAAGCCAGGAAGATAGACTCACTCCGTGCCGAGATGGTCACTGCCTTAGATACCATTAATTCAATATCGCTCGAACTAAAGTCATCACATGTAGTTGACTATAGCGCTTTGCAGTCATTCGATGACCTGGCCGACGAAATTCAGGCCACAGTCAGCTCGCTTTTGGAATCGTCGGAACCTAAATCCCCCCCCAGTGGGAGTTCAGGGTCCCGAGCCCTTCATATCAAGGTACCACGAATTGACCTACCGACCTTTGAAGGTGAACTTGAAGGTTTTCCGTATTTTTATGAAACCTTTAAACGAGTCATTCATACCAATTCGGAATTGTCTGACGGTGACAGAATTCATTATTTGTTGCGTTGTCTCAAGGGCCGGGCTCTCAGTGTCGCAGCCGGTATTACTCCATCGGCGGAGAACTATCCAGTGGTATGGAATGCTTTTATCGCTAAATATTTGGATACCAGGGCGCTCGCAGTTAAATACCTAAACCAGTTGTTTTCGCTAAAATTTACTGGCTCGCCTACCCCCGCTAATGTAGAAAGAGAATTTGATAAGTTCACCTCTATAATCGCTGGTCTTAAACAATTGTAAATAGACAATTTAGCTGATTTTATCTTTACCCACCTGGGTCTTAAGTTAATAGATTCGGACATGGCTAAACAGTATGAAATGTCCTTACGCTTTAACGAGAATCCACAGAACGTAGACTATGATTATTTTGTTAAATTTACACGCGAACAAATTAAGATTTTGTCTCGCATCGCTCCCGCTCGCACCACCGCTAGTAACGCCGCTGTTGGTAAATCCGCCACTAGTAATAATTCCTCACATCTATCCTCTTCTAAGTTGACACATGCTCACGTGACAACTAACGCTAATTGTTCGCTTTGTAAGTCAACTCACAATCAGTTGTATCAATGCAATGAGTTTAAAAGATTGGCCGCTGAGGCTAGGTATAAATTTATAAAGGACAACAAATTGTGCATCAATTGCTTGAGTAGTCGACATATGTTGTCAAAGTGTCAGTCGACAAATACATGCAAGGAATGTCACGCTAAACATCATACTCTTTTACACTTTAAGTCTTCTCGCTCGCCGTCGACTGACACCTCTGCTGTGTACTGTTCTCCCAAGGACACCATAGCCTCCCCTCCCTCGCTCGCTTCGCCTGATAACACGGATTTACAACCCGCGTTATCGGCCGCATCGGACGGTATCGCCTTGTGTACTCACTCCGCGGATAGTAACCCTAAACGTACAACAGAAGTCCTTGCTACTGCAAAGGTAGTTGCCACAGATAAAGGAGGTAACGATTTAATAGTTAGGTGTTTGCTGGATCCCGGGTCTCAAAAGAATTACATAACGTCTCGCTGTTGTCGCATGCTAGGCTTACCCGTTCGGTCGGATAGTATAGATACTGTTAAGGGAATTGGTGGTACTTCTCAGTCTGTACGCGGTTCGGTTGATTTTACCTTTTGCTCACGCCTTAGCTCACAGTCCAAATACAGCATAAACGCTCTCGTATTAGACCACATAACAGGTCAGTTACCCTTTTGTAAAATCAACATTAGTGACTTGCATCATATTGACCCTGATTCACTCGCTGATGACACGTGGGGTGTGCCTGGCAACGTCGATGTGTTGCTCGGTGCCACTCTTTTCGCTAAGTTTTTGCGACCAGGGCACATCACCGATGTTCCTGGGAGCCCTGACGCTTTAGAGACTGTATTGGGCTACGTGCTGATGGGACAGGCGCCGATTATCGAGTCACCTATTGACACTCTGTCCTTCTCCGCTACGCAATGTCAGGATTGTGTCGACATGCGCAAATTTTGGGAGTTGGAGGAAATATCTACCCCCTCCACTTTAAGTATCGATTCTCTCTAGCTTGCCTAGAGCTAAACGCCGCTATACTCTTATCTTACTCGCTTTACGCCGCTCGACATGCCATCGAGGCTGTCGTCGCATATTTTGACTCTACAGTCACGCTAATTTGGATTTATTCCTCTCCGCATCACTGGCACTTTTTTTTGGCCAACCGCGTCGCTCGGAATGGCCTATAAAGCCATTCATATCATCAGAATCACGGGAGCTTCCGGAATTGAAACCGATCGCTCTTGCTGTGCTTTCCACTGCAATTTCAGTCTCAGATAGTCCATCTGAGAACGTTCTATATGAACGCGCTGCTAGATTTTCCTCATGGCAAAGGTATTTAAAACCAATTTGCTACGTTTTTAAGTTCCTAAGAAACCTTCCTAAAGGACCAATAACCGCTTTCGACTTGAAGTTCGCTGAACATTTTGTATTGCGAATCGTACAACAGGTTCATTTCGAATCCTAACTTGAACACTTACTACAGAAACGAGTGTGCTCAAAGCCCATTCAAAAATTGAGTCCTTCCCTTCATGAAGGACTTATTCATGTCGGAGGTCGTCTAGCAAACTCTGATATGGAGTTTGATGCCCGCCATCCTATTCTCCTACCGCATAAAGAGCGCGTAGTGGAGCTTTTAGTTTCCCACTACCATGTATCAAATTTTCATACAGGTCCTAATCTGCTCGTATCTCTACTACGACAGATATATTTTATTCTGTCAGCAAGACACATCGCACGCCAGGTTACCTTTAATTGTAACATTTGTTTTCGAGCAAACTCTAGACCGTTGTACCCACTTAGTTCTGACCCTTCGGAACCATCGGCTCTAACGCCATCGCATTTTCTTCACACGTAAGAATATTTGTACACTCTACAATCCAGGCAAAAATGGAACACTCCTACCAATCCTGTGCAGATAGGTACGGTTGTCGTCTCTATGCAGGATAACGTTATGCCCTTACACTGGCCGTTAGGTATCATAACGGAAACCTTTCCGGACAAGAATGGGATAGTTAGAGTAGCGTCAATTAAAACAAAGGGTGGAACCGTGCTCAATCGCCCAGTTGTTAAGTTGTGCCCTCTGCCAACACAATAACTTAGATGATTACTTATTTAAGTTTAGGTTAGGTAAATCTTGCTTACAATTAAATATCGCATAGTTTCCCCACATAGGGGTTTAGATTCAATAGTTTAGTATTAACAACCGCTTCGTTTTTCCTCGCAAGTACTTGGATTTAATAGTTACTTTCGCTTCGCTTGACATACTGTCATTTAGGTCCATCTCAGGCTCCTAGAGTTAGGTAGAGTTTGACGATGTGCAACCTACAATTTTATGTTTCCTTCGCTTTTCAGTTTTGAAAGTAGGTCCTTTCAAGCCGGGGGAAATGGTTACGCTTGTTTGTGGACATAGACAAATTTGACTTATTTTTGGCTGTGTTTATTGCGGTTAAAATTCTAAGTCACTTCCTCTCGCGAGAGGGCGCTAGGGATGCCAACTCCGGCGTCCTTCGTCCGATGCATCGTCGGCAGTCGCATTTTGTTCGCCGTGCGCTACGCATTTTCTTATCGCATTTGCCTTGTCTCGCAACGATTCCGTAGTTGTTCACTCGCATAGTGTCAACAACCTTTTACGGATCGATCGCCTATCGCATCTTCTTTCAACTTCGCAACTAATCAATTGGGTGGAGTCCAATTCCGCGCGTGCATAGTGCAGTTTATAACACAACGTGGCGCCGACATTACCTCAAGTTTGAATCGGATTTCTTAATAACTATCGCTTGTCTGAGACTCATTAGCTGTGCTTAAGTGTGGACAATCCTAAAACTGTGGTGCAGTGTGCTTTCTCCGACTCCAAACAAGCAGGGGCTGTCGCCGTATCCAGAGACGGTCTGAGCAAGTGGACCACGAAAGCGCCATCTTTCCTTCCCACCGCTGGACACGCAGGTTAGTGGCTTTGTTTTTGCTGTAATAGACACGGTCCAGAAATCTGTCATTGCTCTTATGTCCAACTGTATTCTCGCTGGGTGTTTTTTTTTGGGTTTAGAATCCGCATCGCGAACTAGCCCTAAACTATTTGCTAATCCCATACCGCCAGCGTACTGGTCATTTTGACCGTGCGCCACCAGTAACCGTTTGACTTAGCTATTTGGTATATAATATTCAGTTCTTTATTATAATTACTTTTACTAAGAGGAACTGTCATTAATCTATGTATCATTGACTGGTATGCAGCAACTTTATGTTGCCATGGATGATTTGATGACGCAGGGATTGTTGTATCCGTATAGGCTAGGCTAGGCTTGCGATAAATGTCGAAATCGTGTTCTGTCTTATTTCTTGATATATTCAAATCTAAGAAATGAAGAGAATTGTTTGACAATGTTTGCATACCTGCCTGCAGGTTTATACAATGTACATACTAACATTTACTAACATCACTGATATCTATTGTATAATGCAAATAAATGATTCTTGATTCTTGATTCAAATTCTACTGTGAATTTAATGTTGGGATGAATTTTATTTAATTTTGAAACAAATATATCTAACTGACGATTTCTACCTGTCCAACAAATAAGTATATCATCGACGTATCTATAATAATAAAATATATTATTTGATTTCCCAATTATATTTTCTCTTTCATAATTATCCATAAATATGTCAGCCATATAAAGATAATGTTCCATATAAAGATTGTTTAATTATTTTGAAATCTGAACTTGAAAAGAAAAAAGTTCACTCGGGTGAGATAAATGATATTCTAAAATAAACAGAAAGAACTATGTATGGCTCAAAACTACTTTCAATTTGATAGCAAATATTACAT
Organism: Acrobasis consociella; assembly: GCA_963555685.1. Lineage (NCBI taxonomy): Eukaryota > Metazoa > Arthropoda > Insecta > Lepidoptera > Pyralidae > Acrobasis > Acrobasis consociella. The sequence goes on along the minus strand of OY743125.1, from coordinate 11,285,035 downwards.
TCAAAAAGAAGGTTTAGCAATGGGATCTTCTTTGAGTCTTCTTATGTTAAAATTGAGTATTTGGGAGCAATTGGAAATGAATAAATATAAAAAATCAAATATTCAATTAATAAATAAACAACTAGTGGTAAATAATTCCCCTTTATTAAATACTAGCTGTTGCCCGCGACTTCGTCTGCGTGGACTTAAGTTTATAAGAATCGTTATTTTGATATTTTCAATAAAACCGGTCAAGTGCATATCAGGTCACACGCAGTGAAGGGTTCCGTATTTGTGAATGTCGATTTAGAATTAAAACTAAAGAGTTCATCATCATCTCAGCCCTAATTCCGTCCACTGCTGAGCATAGACCTGTCTTCGTCGACACATCTCAGTCCTGTGCTGCTCACATCCAGGTGTAACCCGCGACATTGATTATTTCGTCAACCCATCGCATGGGCTCCGTCGGGCCAGTTGCCCTGCCCAGTTTTACTTTAAATTCATGACCGTTGCCAAATAACAGCTTCTTGGTTCTAATTATCTCTAAGTAAAACCACGGACAGAGAGACAGACAGAAATGGTAAAAGTATAAGGGTTCCTTGTTTACTACGATCACACATTATCTCTAGTCACAGTCTAAGTCGATCGGAATTTTGACATTGTAAACTACATGAAAACTTACACTGTTACCGAATGTTACTGCTACGCCGTGGGTCTCTCTAAAACGAAATACTTATGCAATAGGTAGTGACTTTGCTAATATTTAATTCATCTTCCGTCTTTTGGCGTGAGTTCCCACAGCACTAATCTGTTGTAGCTCTCTGCAGCGGACTGCTGCCACCGTCTAAACGTATCTCCCCCTCTTTCCCGCCCTCCCGATGTGGCGGTGCAATGGTAAGCCTTGTCAAATATGTCTTTCGCTAGGCAGGAGATAAAAGTCGAGAAATACGCATTTCTACTTTGAGTCCCGACAGATGACGGCGTTCCTCAAGTAACCTTACACATAGATTTTCTTAAGATCGCCTTAATCATGAGCCGCGTCCGAAGCTGGAAGCGAGCGAAAAGTACTGGATAGAGCTTCCCCCGGGCCATCTTCACTATCGTCACCATTCTATTGATGTGGACTTTCAAGCTGAGGCATCTGCCAAACTTAAGATACCTCTAGGTATTTTACGTGCCAGTATCTCGGCACATTTTACCAGTAGAGCTTCAAGGATGGCAGGAAGTTAGTGTTCTCTGAGATCAATGTCTGCTTAGTGTTCACTAATAACCTCCGTTTGAAGAGCTTCTCGGGTAGGGCGTCCTATTCGGCTGTTTGGAGGTTATTTGGGGCATACTTTCAGTTCAAACGAACTGGAAAATGACCATTACTTATCTTTCGTTCCTCAAGGAAGGAGGTCACAATACTGAGTAGTCTTGGTATGTGTGTTCCACACATTTTTATTGCAGTGCCTAACTTAAATTTTAACCTAACATTTTTTCCCTAACCTTTCTTCTTACGTGAGGAAAAGGTGCCTTTTGGCCACAGGAAATCGGACGGTTAAGGTTTTCACCCACAAAAAATCTCATGGTGATAACGGCGTTACCGCTTTTGCCAAGTCAGTGTGCTAATCTTGCTCCAAAGACCTGGTACGGCGACTGCTTATCAGCGGCTTTGGCTGAGCTCACTTGAGGTACTCTCTCAGTTATCGAGAGGAGTCTGAGTGGCCTGGTACATCGGACTTCAATTTTATCCTCTAGGGTAAAGACGCGTGTTGACACAAATGCTCCTTTCAACCTAGAGGACCGTATTTGTGGCGCGACGGAATCCCGTTCCCATCGCCCGACTGGCCCACGTCATGGAGGCAGATTTATGGAGGATTTTACGCGGGAAAAATCCCTTCGGTTCAGACACCTTGCCAGTAACGGGAGACCGGTAAGGTTATGTGGCGTTTACCACTAAAAACTCCGGGGTAAGGGCTTAAAGCCCCGGCGCGGCTACCACTATGGCGGTCCATGACTCGCTCACAGCACCCTATGCTTTAGTCAGAGGACATACCCTGTGCCTAACCTAACCTATTAAGTACTTCCTATTTTGATTCCTTTTTCCATTTTCGCGCCCACAATCATGCGGCCCTAGGCTCTGTGTATTTTTAACAGCGCCATTTATTGGTGACAAAAAAAAACTAATAAAAAAACTCCGAAAACATCAAAATAGTAAATTTTTTGGGTTCCGTATTCCGTACCCGAAGGCTAAAATCGGGACCTTGTTACTAAGACTCCGCTGTCCGTCCTTCCGTACGTCTGTCACCAAGCTGTATCTCATGAACCGTGATAGCCAGACAGTTAAATTTTCAAGGATGATGTATTTCTCTTGCCGATATAATAACTAAAAATAGAGTAAAATAAATATTTAATTGAGGCTTCCGTACAACAAACTTGATTTTTTATAGATAATGGGACGGAACCCTTTGTGCGCGAGTCCGACTCTCACTTGGCCGGTTATTAACTTTATTATTTTATAAAAACCGTATATAAAATTAACAAAAGTTTTAGCCAATGCTACCGTACAGTTTATTTCATAGCAAATTTTCGAACAAAAATCTTTGACGTGATTCTTTAAATTGATATAACTTTTTTATTTATCAACGGATTTCAATGAAACAACCACTAAATTTTAAGTGAAACTTATCAAAATACATAATTGAAAATCGCAAGCGAAGTTGTCCAGCCGTTTCTGAAATAAGCGTGCACAAACACAGTTTTTCGAACAAAAATGGTTGACGTGATTCTTTAAAATTGATATAACTTTTTTATTTATGAATTATGAACGGATTTAAATGAAACAAACACTAAATTTTAAGTGAAGCTTATCACAATATTTCAGTGAAAACCGCAAACGAATCAGTTCAGCCGTTTCTCAGATTAGCGTGCACAAACGCACAGACAAACAGACAAACCGACAAACAGACAAAAATTCTAAAAATCATTGTTTTGTGTTCTATTGCGTTGGTAAAAGCTCCAAAAAATATTGTTACTCATTTATCTTTCATGTACAGACAGCGATCGGTTACGATTTTATTATATGTATTGATGATGATTGATTTTTACAATAGAAAGTTCCGGTAACTCCGCTCCCCCACCACCTCCCTCTTCTCTAATAGTATAAAAGGATGGCAATACGGTGAATTTTTATCATTCGACGTTTGACCGCCGAACGATCAACAACTTGTTTGGTGCCTGAGGATGCCTTGTGAAGATTGATTGTGTGATGGTGGCGGGTGCACACGGGCTGCTGGTGGCAGGTATGCTGGGACTAACAGTAGTGAGTGGGCGCCGGCCGGCAATAGTTTGCATGAACTAACTGGTGGCGGAATCACACAAAGTAATTCAAATTACATAGTATGTAACTTTGACTTCCGCAAAGTAACACCTGAATCTATTAACTAAAATAAATAAAAACAAAACGACGCCAGACTGAAAACGAACAAAATGGCACAAATATCACTAACTAATGTAACTAAAATCAAAGTGACTTTAACAACAACAATTACCTATTTATTCACCAATGACCTAGTATAGGTACCAAATATTTACAAAAAAATAATGCAATTTAATAATAGACAGTAATGAACCACAGTATACACAACATCACGATAGTGCGGGCGACTGAAGTATGAGATGCGAACGAGCTCAGCGAGCCGCAGAGACCCAGTGCACACCCCGCCCTTAAACCCGCACCCACCCGCATTCCCCGAGTCGATCAGTACCAGTCACTACTATTCATCAGAAAATAATGCTTGATCACAGATTACTGATATTAAGCAGTTTACTCTGCAAAAAAATATTGGTTTTGGCTGGCACCGACTCCAATTTTTTAAAATTATGGTTTTATATATACTTACAATATATAATATTTAATTATATTTTCTTTGTTCTTCATAACTAATAAAGAAAGAGTGCATGCTTCTATTGATAACTGGCCTCAACGTGTAAAGGACTGTCATGCAGCCAATGGAGACCACTTCAAATAAGCTTTTTATATTTTAAATTGCTTTATATTTACGTATTAAAAGCGAGCAACTTAAGCTTAGGCCGAAAGTAACATAGACACATAAACAACTTTGTCGTGGGTTGTAGGTTAACTTCGTTAGATTTCCTGTGACCAACATACGAGCGAGCGAACGACTCAAGTTTAGGACGAAATTAACACAGACACAAAAACAACTTTGCCGTGGAGTGTAGGTTAAGTTATATAAATAAATAAATCATCATTTTAAAGACCACTAAGTCATTTCGAAGCCGCCATTAACAACTCAACATAGATCTTCCCTGTTGCTTGCCTAAAAAGATAATGTTATTGAAAAACAAAACAGGGAAAGTCGTAACGGTGCTTGGCGAAAAACCCATTGACCAATATCTAATACCTTTAAACGAGCAATTCTTGTATATATATTTATATGTGTATAAATTTATTTTTGTAATCTCGGAAACTGCTTTAACGATTTCGCTGAAATTTGGTATATGGAGGTTTTTACGGGAAAACAATCGATCTAGATTAGTCTTATGTTTGGGAAAACGCGTGTTTTTGAGTTTTCATGCGTTTTTCTTTCCACGCAGTATATGCTCGCCAATGTCCGTCTGATCCAGCGGGTTAAGACGCGGATGGCAAAAAAGAGTGATACGGGTTCGAATCCCGCTCGGTGACTTACTTTTTTTTTATATGTTCAAGTTTATTTACAATTTTTTAATTTTTATTGTTTAAAAAATATATATTTTAATTATAAGTTTAAAAAAATATAGTTAATGTTTGAGATACGACCGAGCAAAGCTCGCTCACCCAGGTACTATAATATTAATTGAGCTATCTAGAAACCCCGAAAATTAACACTTCCAATGATGTGTACAAAATTTTGTTATTCTTGGTCAATGCTTTAATAGAAGCGTTTTACCTGAAATAAAACGCATATTAAATACTTACCTTATTCGAAACTTTAAACATAATGAGATAGGCTATGCCTATGCGTTTTCTGCTGTCTCTGTCTACCATATATTGCTGTCTCGCTGGCACGATCCCCTCTCACTTCACTAGGCAGGGCGAGGTTGCCTTTTTGGCGCTCGCCATTTTTGATTCATTGAGTCGAATTATGCCCAGGCAGGATTAAAATTAAAGTTTCAAATAAGATAAGTATTTAATATGCGTTTTATTTCAGGTAAAACGCTTCTATTAAAGTACTTGACCGTTATTTGAAACTTTAAACATAATGAGACGTGTTTGTTATCGCCTGGATGAGAGAGACGCCAATGTGAGGCAAGTAATTTTTTTGGAAATGATTATATGAAAAGGGTACTTATGCTTATCATTTCTTCGGTAAGATGTATTTACCTAGGACAACTCAATTATTGATTAATAATTGAGACATATGTATAAAAGGATGTGCGAGGTATAGATGACGATAATAAAATTAAAAACAAGTAAGAAAATTAAAATAAACATTTTAATCACAAATCGTTTTCATTCAAATTGCAGCTCTTCAATACAATTTTTTTTTTGATACAAGGTAACAAAAGTACTTATTGCTTCCGGAAATTATAAGACATGGAATCAGCATGAAGTTGTTGGAACAAACAAACTAGTTTTATTTGTATTGGTACGAGACGGTATGACTTCTTTTCTATAAAACTTTTTAAAGGTATTACCAGAACGCCAGTTTCCACGTAACAAAATATCATCAATTGGTGTATTTTGAAACCAATTCTTAGATGCAACTGCTGAACGCACACTTCCAGGAGATGCATCTATATTAGCTTCTTTCAGCAAGGATTTGATCCAACCTCCAATCATGGTACGTGATGCAGCTTTAGGTTGACCTCTAAAGTTGATAAATAAATTCGAACAGCCCGATGCGGAGCGTTTGTCCTTAAAAAGGTCAACACAATGCTTCACCCAAAAAACTGGATCAAGTTTCTTATTAGTAGTGTTTTTTAGCAATTTCCAACCCGATTGCCTGTAATCAGAATTATCGGTTTTAGACCCAAAAGTAGGCCATAAAATAACATAATCACCAAAACATTGAAAATGATTATTGTCCACTGCCAATAGGGTCAAATCGTGAACGCGGCGACCCGAACATAATAAAAGTAAAATAGCTGTATGTCTACTAGTGTAAAATAAATTGCTTTGATCAAAGTTGTATTCTGAAAGAAAGGACACAAGATCATCAATATTCCATATAGACTTTTGATGGTGTACAGGTTTTTTCAAAGCAATAGATTTCAAAATATGTTTAACCAGTACATGGGAACTTAGTTGACTAGAATTTTCAGCACTACAAAGTGTAGAAACTACAGATTTATGAAGTAAAATTGTATTATAAGAGAGGTTTGAATTTTGGTACAAATCGGCCAAATATTTGGCTAAAATTGAGCCCTCTGGATAAAACGGACTCAGGTTTGATTCCTTACACCAGGAAATCCACCTTTTCCATGCCGCATTGTAAGTTCTTTTAGTAGAACACCTCCATGAATTTTTAAGTAAATCAAGTTGGGATTTACTCCAGGTTCTTAAACTGTCTGACCACCCCCACATTTCCAGACTTCAAGGGTCATGTCTAGGACCTTCGGTGGCGGAAGACCGGTTGACGTGTCTATCAGATACTGTTGTAATTTGTGAATTGTGAATGGGGCTCCTAGTGCACGGGACTTGAGGTCTGCTCTCCAAAACACACGCTCCCATCGTGGAACAATTAATAAAAACATGCCTTGAGCTTGATTGAGGTGAGCCAGCACCTTGGGAATCAGGTAAGGAGGAGGGAAAATCCAGGCTAGGCTGTATATCCAACTCCGGAAGAACTCATCGTGATAAATAGCCTGACTGTCTGTTTGGTCTTGGGAAACGTAATTGGAAACAACGTGAGCGTTCCGGGAAGCAAACAGGTCAAAAATTATCTCTGTACAAGGTGGCAGTAGATGCCACTCTGGGAGTAAACGGTAACGAGATAGATGATCTGCGTGGCCGTTGTACTTTCCTGGAATATGTCGTGCAGATATCTGAATCTGAGAATGATCTAGTAAGAGATAGATTCTCGCTGTTATGTCCATCAAAGACGACGACCTGGTCCCCCCTTCGTTTCTCATGTGAGCTATTGCAGTCTTGTTGTCGCTTTGCCACAACAACAAAGTGAGATGGGGGTGGCAAGTGAATTGCTGATGAGAGATTGTGGTTGTGAAGCCACCAGAACAGGTCGTTCAAAACTTGGAATGTTAAAGGCTGGCCTTTCGCATTCGGTGCTTTGATCAAAACATTGAGAAACGATAGTAATGCTCGGTGGTGAAGTCTCCCCCTAGGGACGACGAAGCTGGCAAAGTTCAAGAGACCTACCAGACTTTGTAAGCTTTTGAGGTCCACAACACCCTGGTCCAAAATCTGTGATATTTTTGATGACAGAATGATACCTTTCTCTTTGGATAACGCCTTTTTGTTGTCCCAAGTGTCCCAGTGAATACCGAGAAATACTAGGCTCAGCTGTGGAATTATGATGGACTTGTCTATATTTATTTGCCAACCAAGAGACTACAGTCTCTCTAAAAGAATGCGAACATGAGATTCTAGGATCTGACGATCTTGATGGACTACGAGAAAATCGTCCAAATAGACGATGATACGGAGGCCCAACTGTCTCAGACTCTGTGCCACCCAATTGGTCAGGGAGGCAAATACTTTGGGTGCAATGCTGAGGCCGAAAGGCAGGCAAGTCATTTCCAGCAATTGGCCTTTGTAAAAAAGTCTCAGAAACCTTCTGTGAGACGGGTGGACTCCAAGATGAAAATAAGCTTGTGATAGATCGATTTTGCATAGCCAATCTCTCGGCTGAAGAAAATCTGGGACGCGTTGTACGTTCATTAGCCGAAATTTTTCCGTCATTACATAATCGTTCAGAGACGAAAGGTTGAAAATAGGGCGATGGGTGCCATCGCCTTTCGCTATCAGGAACATAGTCGACACAAAACTTGGAGACGGTTTGACTACTTCTAAGACACGTTGATTTATCATTTTTAATAACATGGTTGTCATAGGCTCTGATTCCACTGTGTTGTGCCGATTTTCGATCAAATGTGGCATCAGAAGTGGCGGTTTTTGATGAAAGGGTATGCGGTACCCTTTTATTATCTGTAATATGAACGGTGGTGCACCGAGACGTTCCCATCGTTCGTGAAATAGAAGTAGTCGCCCCGCTATGAACTGATTGTTAATACTTACCACGTCTTTTCCCACGCATTTTAAAGTCTGAGGATGTCCCAGAAGGTTTGCGGTTCCTGTACTCCTGTGACTTGTTAGTCTGGCGACCACCCCTGGGTCGAAAGGAACCTCTAGTATTATTATTAGATACTGAGCGAGAGTCAGCATTATAATTGCTATGTCCCTGCGGAGGACAAGAATAGTAACAACCCTGCGGAGGTTGATTTTTATGGGCAATGTGCGACGCACAACATCCATGTGAGCTTGTGGCACCCTGCGCGGGTCCATTGCTAGACGCCTGCCCCTGCGGGGGGTGGCGATTTGATTTGCTCGAAACAGCTTGCGCAGCTGGATCTTTGGAGCTAGAGCCTGGCTTCTGCGGAGGTAGGAAGGCTTTCCGTACTCCACCGGCTTTTTCAAGGACAGATGTCAAAGACTCGGCATTAAATAAATGTTGACATGAGGGTGGAATTTTTCGCAAGGCCACTTTTGTTAGCGGATCGCGCACAAAATTTATAATACCATCTCTCCTCATTTGTACCACTTCAGCTCGGTGTCCACAAATGAGTTGAAGCAGTTCTGAAGAAACTTTAAAAACATCACCCTTCAAGAACAATTCTTCTACTTTTTCGCGTAAACCATCATAAATTTCTGATTCACGGGCCCATTGCAAAAGTTCGCGCAGAGACGATTGTAAAACCTCACGTTGTTTGAGAACGCAAGATGTTAAAGCAGCATAAGCCTTTTCTGAATTTGCCAGATGGCGTGATGAAATATAAGCTTTTAGTTCGTCATTTATTTCAAGTTCAACAAAACCGGGGGTAGAACTATATATTTTTGGGTCTCCGCATATCGCACTTCACACCAATCATTATCATCAAAATGTTGAATTTCTTTTAAAACCTTTAAATTTTCAATCGATGTTTTGGGCACAGAAGGCTCCTTTAATTTTGTATCAATTTCGAAAACAATATTTGACTCGATGGGTGAATCGGTTAAATTATTATTAGATTGAAGGGGGCTATTCTGTTCATATAACTCACCACTAACATTTCCGTCAACAATATAATCATTTTGACAAGAATTCGAACAATTCCGATTATTCTCATAGAAAGTAACTTTTTTCCTAAGATCACTTAAAAAAAATTAAAAAAAAATTGTTTATTCATTAACAGTATTTTTACAAGCTGTATTTCGATCGAGGAATTATTTTAAGTAAATAATACTTGTGTTAGAATTCCCCGCTCTCATAACAAGTTGACAGTTCGTAAGTATATATTAACTAATAGAAAAATCTCAGTATTTACAAAAATATTTTAAATTAAAATTAAAGTAATGTAAATACAACGTTGAAATTATAAATTAAAATTAAAATATTAAACAAATGAATCAGTTAAGAAAAATTAAACAAAAACTATATTATACAATGGAAATGAAATATGTATTATTAATAATAATAAAAATAAAAACATTCAATTCGGATTTTTAAAATGCCACTTACATTATAAAAAATTAATTAAAATTGAATATATGTGTAGAATTGTAATTGTGATTGTGAATGTGTGTATGGTGTGTGTGTGTAGAAGATGAAAGGTATGTGTATGTATGGGCATAAGTGAGTGTGATTTTATTTAATGTCCCCAGTAGATAAATGCAATGCTGGTCTGGGAGAAATAAAAAAAAACTTAGAATGTACCAGCTGCTTCTCTTCCCACGCAGATCGTAAAAGCCGATCGAGGGAATGGGCAAAAATACAAATCATGTTAACAGGCGATGCGGCTAGCAACCCATCACTGTATTGATTGCTTTTCCATCTTCTCGCCCACCATGACGCTAAAAGTGGCTTTTGGGTCTTGCGGCCCTGGGCTCTGCATAGAACCGCAAGACCCAAAATGCTCTGTCTGCCACATTAGGGATAAAGACGTGATAGTATGTATGTATGTATGTATGTAGCGTATTGCCTAAATTGAGTAGTTCTTGAGTTGGGAATCTACGCGGTTTGAAGTTCATTACCTTTAAGATTGCTCTTTGTGCCCTTTCTAGTTCTAAAAACTTTGTTTTAGTAGCACCACCCCATACTGGTATACAATATACTAGGATCGATTGGGCTAGTGAAATATAAATTTGATTTAGTAATTTTAAGTTAGCAATATGTCTCAACTTTTTGAAAACCCATATTAATTTTCGAATTCTAGTCATTGTAAGTTCAACGTGTGCATGACAGGATAATCTTTGATCCACTATGATTCCTAGGTATTTGGTGGTGCTAACCTTATCAATTTTCCTACAAGTACAAGTTTCAGAAAGGCTTGTACAAGTATGAATTTTTATTTTATAGTTGTGATCTGGCTGGGTTGAGTTATAATTAGTGAATGCTATGAAATTCGGTTTTTCGAGATTTAATGTCAGCAAATTGCTCTTTAACCAAGTAGAGATTCGAGCTAGGCCTACTTCAGTTACGCGACGTACGTTTTCCCAGTTGTTGCCTAAAAAAACAATAGCGGTGTCGTCTGCATATGAGAAAACTTGCCCCGACCCGATTCTCATGTTACAAAGGTTATTTATGTATATAAGAAACAAGGTAGGTCCAAGAACGCTTCCCTGTGGGACTCCATACGTTACATCTGTTTCCTCACTTACGTACTGACCTATTTTTACTGCCTGCTTACGTTGAGTAAGATAATCAGATAGCAGTTTTAAAGCAGTTCCACGTATACCTATGCGCTCTAGCCTTTGTATAAGAATGGTAACAGAGATCGTGTCAAAGGCTTTTTTTAGATCTAAAAATACTGTAATGCATTTCTTCCCTTTATCCACTTCATTCACTATGAAAGTTGTAAGTGCAGCTATGGCATCTTTAGTACATAAGTTTTGTCTAAAACCGTATTGCGACTTAGAAAGTAACCCAAATTTATTTAAATAGTAAGTGAGCCTCTTGTTTATAAGTTTCTCTAAAATTTTTGATATTGCTGTTAAAACAGAAATAGGCCTATAATTTGAGACATCAGCTTTGTCACCATTCTTGTACACCGGTGTTATTACCAACTTCTTTAGCGCCATTGGAAAGATGCCTTCTTTAAAACATAGGTTAACAAAGTGTGTAATAATAGGTGCAATAATAATTCCTGTCAGTTTTAGAAATTGGGTAGATATGTTGTCCCAACCAGGCGCACTATCAGATTTGAGACTCATTATCGTCCGTAGCTGGAAGCGAGAGGAAAGTACTGGATAGAGCTTCCCCCGGGCCATCTTCACTATCGTCACCATTCTATTGATGTGGACTTTCAAGCTGAGGCATCTGCCAAACTTTAGATACCTCCAGGTATTTGACGTGCCAGTGTCTCGGCACATTTTACCAGTAGAGATTCAAGGATGGTAGGAAGTTAGTGTTCTCTGAGATCAATGTCTGCTTAGTGTTCACTAAGAACCTCCGTTTGAAGAGTTTCTCGGGTAGGGCGTCCTATACGGCTGTTTAGAGGTTTGGAGAACTGAAAAATGACCATGATCTTTCGTTCCTCAGGGAAGGAGGTCACAATAATAAGTAGTCTTGGTATGGGTGTTCCACACATTTTTATTGCAGTGCCTAACCTAAATTTAACCTAACCTTTTTTCCCTAACCTTTCTTCTTACGTGAGGAAAAGGTGCCTTTCGGCCACAGGAAATCGGACGGTTATGACTCTCACTCACAAAAAAACTCATGGTAACATAACGGCGTTACCGCTTTTGCCAAGGCCGTGTGCTAAATCTTGCTCCAAAGACCTGGTTATACGGCGACCGCTTATCAGCGGCTTCGGCTGAGCTCATTCGAGGTACTCTCTCAGTTATCGAGAGGAGTCTGAGTGGCCTGCGCGGTGGTACATCGGCCTTCAATTTTATCCGCTAGGGTAAAGACGCGTGTTGACACAAATGCTCCTTTCAACCTAGAGGACCGTATTTGTGGAGCGACGGAATCCCGTTCCCATCGCCCGACTGGCCCACGTCATGGAGGCAGCAGTTGCGCCTCTTTTGCGCGGGAAAAATCCCTTCGGACACCTTGCCAGTAAGCGGAGACCGGTATGGTTATGTGGCGTTTACCACTAAAAACTCCGCGGTGTTACCTCTCAGCCACTATGGGCCAGCCCCGGCGCGGCGACCGCTATGGTGGTCCGTGACTCGCTCACTGCACCCTATGCTTTAGTCAGAGGACATCCCATGAGCCTAACCTAATACTTCCTATTTTGATTCCGTTTTCCATTTTCGCGCCCACAATCATGCTAAAAATGGCCGTTTCGTGGCGTTGGGTCTTGTGGCCCTAGGTTCTGTGTATTTTTAACAGCGCCATCTATCGGTGACCAAAAAAAAACTAATAAAAACACTCCGAAAACATCAAAATAGTAAATTTAAGGGTTCCTTATTCCGTACCCGAAGGCTAAAATCGGGACCCAGTTACTAAGACTCCGCTGTCCGTCCTTCCGTCCGTCTGCCTGTCTGTCACCAGGCTGTTTCTCATGAACCGTGATAGCTAGACAGTTGAAATTTTCATAATGATGTAATTCTCTTGCCGATATAACAACTAAAAATAGAGTAAAATAAATATTTAATTGAGGCTCCCGTACAACAAACGTGATTTTTTATAGACAACGGGACGGAGCCCTTTGTGCGCGAGCCCGACCTTCACTTGGCCGGTAATTAACTTCATTATTTTATAAAAACCTTAATATAAAATTGACAAAAGTTTTAGCCAATGCTACTGTACAGTTTATTTCATAGCAAATTTTCGAACAAAAATCTTTGACGTGATTCTTTAAATTGATATAACTTTTTTATTTATCAACGGATTTTAATGAAACAACCACTACATTTTAAGTGAAACTTATTTAAATACATAAATGAAAATCGCAACCAAAGTTGTTCAGCCGTTTCTGAGATTAGCGTCTACAAACACAGTTTTTCGAACAAAAATGTTTGACGTGATTCTTAAAAATTGATTTAACTTTTTCATTTATGAACGGATTTAAATAAAACTAAACTAAATTTTAAGTGAAACTTATCACAATATTTCAATGAAAACCGCAAACGAATCGGTTCAGCCGTTTCTCAGATTAGCGTGCACAAACGCACAGACAAACAGACAAACCGACAAACAGACAAAAATTCTAAAAATCATTGTTTTGTGTTCTATTGCGTTGGTAAAAGCCCCCAAAAATATTGTTACTCATTTATCTTCCATGTACAGACAGCGATCGGTTACGATTTTATTATATGTATTGATGATGTACAGACAGCGATCGATTACGATTTTATTATATGTATTGATGATTAACAGAAACTTGAGGAGAGTTATGTAAATGTAACAATTCAAGATTATTGGATCTATTTTTGTTTCGGCTCGTTATCTCGTTTATTGATTTCCATAATGTTTTTGGGTTTTTATTATTTTTAGTTAAGAGTTCTCTTTCGTGTTTTCTTTTCAATTTTTTTATAAGGGCATAACAATAATTACGATACCTTCTATATGTGATCTTAAGAGTTTCATTATGGGGGTCAGATCGCACCTTTAGTTGCATTTCATTTCTGTTTCGTATGCACCTTAAAATTCCAGGCGTGATCCATGGTTTTAAAATTCTGTCTTTAGAGGGAATACGTTTTTTTATGGTATCATTTACTATACATTGTTGCAAAAGTTTTATAAGGTCATTAATTAAAGTTGTGGGAATATCATATGAATAGAAATTATCTAAGTTACTATTTTTTAAGGATAAAATTGCATTTTCATAATTGATTATAGTTTTATATTGATATAATTTATTCAAAGTGTCTGATATATTATTTAATTGAATGAGTATCATGCTTTGGTCAGTTATAGTTGAGTCAAAAACCACGACAGTTGCCATGTGTTTATTATTATCCAATTTTACCATAAAGTGATCTAAACAGCTGTCTTTTCTAGTAGGCAAGTTATGGCCAGAAAGAAATCCATGTGTTGCCAACATGTTCAAGTACAACAGTCTGTTTCTTTCTTCATGTGGTTTTTCTTTATCTGTATGGATAATATTGATGTTTATATCACCGGTAAGTATGACATTTTTTCGTGATTCAATGGTCAGTAGATAATCGTTTAATGAATTTATAAAGCTCTCTGCATTCGAGTTTGAAGGAGAGCGGTATATGCAAAGTATTGTGTAAGATGGTAAAGCTATCTGCATACAAGAAGCATGGACTAACTTTACTTCCTTAGCAGAGCTTTTGTGTGTGTTTTTGACATATACGACTACTCCATCGCATTTATTCAAATGGTTTGTGGTAGAAAAAGAGCAGTAATTATCGAGGTGAGGCGTGGTTTTATTTGGATCGATTCCACATTCCGTCAAAGCTAAGATGTCAGGTCCAGGATTAAATTTGGAGAGGAAGGCACATAGACTGTCAAAGTTGTGATAAATACTTCGGATATTTTGTGATATTATTGTAATATCAGAGTTGTTCACGCAACGTAATTTCGAAAATTCGTCAATAGAACCCTTTTTTGCCTGTGCAGCTTGAATGTCATCTATTGCTTGAATATTTGAAAGAGAACTATCCATAGTAATGTGCAAATAGATGGCTGATTTTATTTTGCATGCTGACAGTATAATTTAAAATACATATGTAGTACTCAATAATGTTAGTACCCAAAGTTATAGAAAATATAGAGGTTTGTAGTAGTGTTAGAAGTTTTGTGTATGTGTATATGTGTTTAGTGTATACAATAATTGTGTATTTGTAGCATTTAATTAATTTAAATTGAATTGCAAATATAATAGATAATCTAAATGTAAGTGAACTATACAAAATATAGCAAGTCATAAAAGGGGAGCGTTGAATGCCTGACAGGAGCCCATTTCGAGGCTCGGGGCCTAGTAGTCATGCTTTCTGTAGTAGACTGTTCACCTGGGCTTCAGTCCGGATAGTGATGATAGGCGATGTCTCATGTTCTCTAAGGTATACACGGCCATACGATGTCCAGCAAAACTTAAAAGATTTCTTTTTTGTTATTTCGCGCGCAAGGAAGAACAGGCGAGCGCCTTTGCTAGTAAGCTGCTCTGCAACTCTGCAACGAAGATGGGAGTGTCCTCTTTTTTCTTAAAACCAAGATGCTTGGCACAGAGCTTTTGTTTTTGAGCTCTATTAAAAGCCTTACATTTCTGTAGGAGATCAGCCTTTAGTAGCGATGATGATGTTTCGATTATAATCGGGGAGTCACCCTTGGAGTCTTTTTTACTCTTAACTCGATAGATGTCTTTGATGTCCCTTTCCTCCATCCTGCAGCCTACAGTTTTTGATAAGTTAATCATCATTTCTTTTAACTTTTCGCCCGTTTCTTCAGGCAGTTTTGGTACATTCTTAATTTCAAGATTAGTTTTGCGGCCCTCCCGTTGTATATCTTCCAACTTTTGCTCCAATATAGTGATGTGCTCTTTATCCTTTTTACATTCACATTTCAAGTTTTCTATTTCTTTTTGTAGTTCTTCATTCTTAGCGATGAGAAAGGACAAGGTAGTTTTGATTTTCTGAATTTCATTTTTAATTTCACTTTCTTGTTTTTTAAACCTTGATTCAATCATAATCTTCATTTCTTCTTGAAAACACTCAAATCTGTCTTCTAAAGTGACTTCTCTCTTGCGTTTACCAGATTGGGTAGAAAAGTTTGGTGGTGTTGAGAGTTCGGTGTGGTGTACCGGTTGGGAGATTGGTTTGTCAATTTTATCCATTATTATTGTATGCAAATATTTTAATTGAAAATAGGTATGAATGAGCGATGTTCCTTAATAGCTACAATGATGGCGGCACTCGATTCTCACAGCCTACACGGTGACGTCAATGGGCGGAGTTTAACATATAGGCATAAATGTCTTAGCTGCGCGCGCGCCTATTGGTTTGTGGGCGGGGCTAAGCTTTGCTGCAGTGGGGTTGTCAATCCTTGAGCGCAAAAAATCAAGATGTCCTCTAGTACGCAGTCGCTGATTTGTTGTTGATTACACGAGATATTTTATTGTAGCGATGATTATCACGTCGCTTAACTCGGTGAGATTTGCCCCCCCTTTTGTTTACGCTTAGACCTATTATCGGAAGAACTAGAACTAGAACTAGACGATGAACTAGATTTGCTACTTGAAGAATCACTGCTAGAAATACTACGCGAAAGTTTCCTTTTTAAGGATTTTTTATTTTTCTCAATGACAGACGGGCCCGGTCGCGGAGAATTGTCTTGGTTATCGTTAACAAACTCCATTTTACTTATAGCACAGATTTATAACACTTTCACTTTCTGTGGAAAAAGTCGTATTATGCACAAAAATAAAGTAAGCACTATAGTAGGTAGCACAAAAATAAAAATTATTCGAACGGAAACTCCGTTATTACCAGTTTGGAAAACTTAATTAAATTAAATGATTAATTTAACTATAAATAAATTAATTAAAAAACAGAATTAATTAATGTGAAATATTGTATAGCTTTTCTTGAAGAAAATAAGTAGAAAGGCAAAATTAAAAAAATATTAAATTTAACAAGAATATCTTGTAAAATTAAAGAACAGAAAAAAGGGCAAAATTAGAAAGTAAGAATTTCAAATTTTACCAGAATTTTACGCAGTCCAAGGCACGATCGTGCCGCAGCAGAAAACAAGACGCCAATGAATCAAAAATGGCGAGCGCCAAAAAGGCAACCTCGCCCTGTCTGGTGAGGTGAGAGGGGATCGTGCGAGCGAGACAGCACTATATGGTAGACAGAGACAGCAGAAAACGCATAGGCATTGCCTATCTCATTATGTTTAAAGTTTCAAATAACGGTCAAGTACTTTAATATACATAGCATTCAAACCAACAACGCTAAGGAGAACTAATAAATTAAAATAATTACTTCCCTCTGATCAATTGTGCACATGTTTTATGTATTCCGAAAGAAAGCTGTTTGGTGTAAGAAAATCATAATAACTGCAAAAACATCGAAGTCCAGAAGCACACGTCAAAAATAACAGGAAATTTACGTAATCCGAATGTTGGAAGGTGAGTCATTTGGGCCTCTATCATCCTCATTTTCCATTCCCTTTCCACTTACAACAGCTCAAGATAACACTGCATCAAAGACAATATAATTACGAACGTTACAGATACCTAACGCCATAGAAACTATTGGAGGGGCCGTAAGTAGGCAATACTGGAGTTGCTGGCAGGAATAAACAGATGGTGGCACACACGACTAGCAAAAATTTGATTAAAAAAAACAACAAACGACTTCAAAACCTAGACCTACTCAGAACTAGTTACCTACACTAAAAAGTTATAAATATTTTTCTTATTAGTTATGCAGAAACAAGAAATTTTTTTTAAATATTATTTATTGTAAGTAAATAACACTATAATTTTTTTTTTGGAGTCTGCTAGTTACAAACAATAAAAAAATAAACAAAAACAAAACGACGCCAGACTGAAAACGAACAAAATGGCACAAATATCACTAACTAATGTAACTAAAATCAAAGTGACTTTAACAACAACAATTACCTATTTATTCACCAATGACCTAGTATAGGTACCAAATATTTACAAAAAAATAATGCAATTTAATAAAAGACAGTAATGAACCACAGTATACACAACATCACGATAGTGCGGGCGACTGAAGTATGAGATGCGAACGAGCTCAGCGAGCCGCAGAGACCCAGTGCACACCCCGCCCTTAAACCCGCACCCACCCGCATTCCCCGAGTCGATCAGTACCAGTCACTACTAGTCATCAGAAAATAATGCTTGATCACAGATTACTGATATTAAGCAGTTTACTCTGCAAAAAAATATTGGTTTTGGCTGGCACCGACTCCAATTTTTTAAAATTATGGTTTTATATCTTTTACCTTTAAACGAGCAATTCTTGTATGTATATATATTTATTTATAAACTAGCTGTTGCCCGCGACTTCGTCAGCGTGTACTTTAGTTTATAAGAATCTTTATTTTGATATTTTAATAAAACCGGTCAAATGCATATCAGGTCACGCGCAGTGAAGTGTTCCGTAGTTGTGAATTTCGACTTAGAATTAAAACTAAAGATTTCATCGTCATCTCAGCCCTTCTTCCGTCCACTGCTGAGCATAGACATGTCTTCGTCGACACATCTCGATCCTGTGCTGCTCACATCCAGGTGTAACCCGCGACTTTGATTATTTCGTCAACCCATCGCATGGGCTCCGTCAGGCCAGTTGCCCTGCCTAGTGCTACTGTAAGTTCATGACCGTTACCAAATTACAGCTTCTTGGTACTAATTATCTCTAAGTAAAACCACGGACAGAGAGACAGACAGAAATGGCGAAACAATAAGGGTTCCTTCTTTACTACGATCACACATTATCTCTAGTCACAGTCTAAGTCGATCGGAATTTTGACTATTAATATCGTTTTTTGCCAGATATTTCGACGGCCCTTCTGCCAGCATGGACTGTAAACTACATGTAAACTTACACTGTTACCGAATGTTACTGCTACGCCGTGGGTCTCTCTAATACAAAATATTTATGCAATACGTAGTGACTTTGCTAATATTTCATTCATCTTCCGTCTTTTGGCGTCAGTTTCCACATCACTAATCTGTTGTAGCTCTCTGTAGCGAACTGCTGCCACCGTCTATACGTATCACCCCCTCTCCCCCGCCCTCCCGATGTGGCGGTGCAATGGTAAGCCTTGTCAAACATGTCTTTCGCTAAGCGGGAGATGAAAGTCGAGAAATAAGCATTTCTACTTTAAGTCCCGACGGATGACGGCGTTCCTCAAGTAACCTTAAACATAGGTTTTCTTAAGATCGCCTTAATCATGAGCCGCGTCCGTAGCTGGAAGCGAGAGGAAAGTACTGGATAGACCTTCTCCCGGGCCATCTTCACTATCGTCACCATTCTATTGATGTGGACTTTCAAGCTGAGGCATCTGCCAAACTTTAGATACCTCCAAGTATTTGACGTGCCAGTGTCTCGGCACATTTTACCAGTAGAGATTCAAGGATGGTAGGAAGTTAGTGTTCTCTGAGATCAATGTCTGCTTAGTGTTCACTAAGAACCTCCGTTTAAAGAGTTTCTCGGGTAGGGCGTCCTATACGGCTGTTTAGAGGTTTGGAAAACTGAAAAATGACCATGATCTTTCGTTCCTCAGGGAAGGAGGTCACAATACTACCCACACAGCACACAATGTCTAAAGAATATCTAATAAATATGTTTTATATAATCAAATGAACATCTAGGAGATACCTCGTGATATTTACAAGTACTATAGTAAATATCTAGAAGATTACTCTATGTCCGCCTACAATGCGTCTACTAGACATGTCTTCTAGATGTCTGCTAGTAAATGTTAGAAGATATCTTTTAGATTATCTACAAAATATCTAATAGAAATTTTGCAAATATCTTCTAGACGTCTCTATTATCTGCTAATTTATCATGTAGATTATCTGCTATACGTCTAATAGATGGTATGCTGAATATTTTCTAGACGTTTTCTAGGTGATTCAGGACGATCTTATACATGGGATAAAGTACAGTCCAATTAAACATATAAAATCGTAGAAAAATTACACTATTGGTGCAAAAATTGTCTTGTTTTATTATACTTTATAACATATTATTGTTCACAAGTTTGTTTAGAGTGGACTTTACCCGATTTTTAAGTTAACTGAAAGAATATGCAGTTTTGTAATGATATTTTATTTTATACGTAAATATAAGGATATGACACTCTGAAGGAAGACAAATCAGTATTACCTTATCACTATCAGGCTTTTTAGAAAACAAACAGTGGTGTACGGGAGTATCGTGCGTACAATGACGCCCCAACCAATTTTTACTCATGAAATATAAAATTATGAAACGATTAATGGATAGTGTAAAAGCTCGTCCACCACCACTATCCGTTTAGAAAACAAACAATAATGTACTTAAACATAAAATTTGACATTTGTAAAGAATATGGCACTTTTTAGGAAGACACATAGTCATTGTTACCTTATCACTATCAGGCTAAAGCTCAAAGCACACCAATCGCTTCCGCTACCACCCAACCAAAGTATGAGCAGTCAAATATGGAATCATAATAATGTTATTTAAAGTATAATGGAATTATAATAATGTTATTTAAAGTATACTTAAAAGTGACATAAACTCGCTTACCGGCGCGCTGCGTCCATATTTGAATGCTTATACTTTGGTTGGGTGGGAGCGGAGGCGATTGGTGTGTTTCGAGCTTTAAGGAGCACAGTAGCACACTGCTGTTTATCGCAGATGGTTGTGGTATCTACTATTTTATAAATGTACTGTGCTCCATTAAGCTCACGTTGATACCGAAACCAAATCAATAATTACCAAATTATTGATAGATTATTGGAATCCTTTGATAACCTGAAACACATAATAGTAACAGCTACTGGCCTTAGTTCTGAAGTAACTGAACAAAACACTAAACAGAGTGAGGTGATTATGTAACTACTGGCCTTAGTTCTAAGTGACTGAACAAAGCACTGAACAGAGTGAGGGGATTATCTTTATTCATTACAAATAAATTTCCACGGTCTAAAGATTTAGAGACTGGAAAAACTAAGAACAATTTGGAAAGAAATCTAGGTAACCTCAGTGCCTAACACATCTAATATACTTGCTTCCCGGCGCGACTTCGGTCGCAACCGAATCAATAATTACCAAATTATTGATTTGGTTTCTGTTTCAACAGAATACGTGTGGGTGCATTCCGTAGCCAAGTCTTCACATGCACCGAAATCTCCTGGATGATTGCATCTTTGAAATGGCCTCGAATTGAATCTAAAATAATAAATTAGAAAGTCAAAATTATATATGCCAATAAGTCTCTAAAATATGTAGGTAATAATCTATTATTCTCACTGTCCTTAACTGTATACATATTAGTAAAACAAACATTATTTTGTAAATAAACTGTACTGTACCTGACATAGCCTCGAAAATCCTCAAAGACGAGAAAACTTTTTCTTTTTAGCCCCAACCCAAGAGTATTTGGGGCCAGTAGCATCAGAAATCATAATCCTCAAAAGAGTAAATGTTGCTGCCTTCACACTGCCTCCACCATATTTATTTATATAACTGATCTGAAAACTAAAAGTATTTTTAACACATCACATCCTCTAATTTACATCATATAATATATAATAATCTGTATATATATATATATATATATAACAAAATTGTGTTAGTTACACCATTTATAACTCAAGAACGGCTGGACTGATTTTTGGTTTGTTGGATTTGTCTCAACTTTGAATAGCAGAATAACGAAAAAAAAGGAAGGGTAGAGCAAGGTAAGGGTAGGGTAGGGTGTGGCAGGGTAGGATAGTGAAGGGGGTAGCGTAGGGTTAGGACACCACGCCAACGAAGTCGCATCGCAAATGAACGCATGTTATGAACTTTTTCTTTAACGAGCGCTATTGCAATCATTGCCAATTCCTCAGTGTTAAATAAGGCCATCGTTGTGGGCTTCTCAGTCACCAACACAGATTGGGACACGGGAAAAAGAACACGGACGGCCCGTCCCGTCCGGGTCGAGAACCCGGTAATGTGTGGATTGATTGCTCTTAATTTAAGCATTACAAGACTGACAGACAGATTAGATACGTAATTATTGTGATTGGAACCAAGTTAACTAGGTTACAAAAATATCTGGCATGGTAAAGTAACACTTTTTGAGTAAATGTAGTCAAAAATATAATAATTGTTAGTAAATACTTACAGTCTTCAGCTTCAGCAATCACAGAACATACATGCACAGTGCACAGAACGAATCCACAAATTCAATTCACAAAATAAATTATGAAAGAGTAGGTATTGCTTTCCTTGATCCTTCCCTCCCTCCGACCGAACGGAAAACAGAAAATTGAGTTGCCAGTATGCTGTCCAAAAAAAGGACTGTTGGCTTTTTGAAAAGGTACGTTTTTTAACTTCATGGTACATAGGTTTAGTTTTTTTTTTTAATTTTGCTCCATAATTAAGGAAAGCAAGGAATGTAGTCCATACATACAGCCAAGCCAAGTCTTATTTGGTTGGAATTAAAATATTGTTTTTAAACTCGAATTTAGAATACCTATTGAGAGAAATAATAGAAGGCAATTTTTTTTGTTTTTTGCCCTTTGTAGTTTCTAGTGAAAAATAAATCACTAAGGGCTTCCATTAATTACGCGAGGCGTGTTTGATGTTTTTTTGAGATAAGTGAAAAAATTAACTGAGTGTTTGTGCGCTGAAAGATTTACGGGTGTAAAGAGTGTAAACAAAGTAAGTTGGAATCAGTCCATGCGTAGCTGTTACTCGGCTCTTAGACGTGCTTCGGGGATTACGTTTTCGATACATCGATCGAGTTATTGAGTAACTTAACTTCACACCTACTCATAGATTTAAATGATATGCATAAAAAGAATGATTAATTTTATCAGATTTTCTCACATTTGCACATCATTTTTTGAAACAGTAAAAGTACGATTTAGCCACTCGCGGAATTAATGCACGCCCACTAATCTAGAAAATATAGAAAAGGTACTTTCTACACTGAGGTACGGTTGTGTGATAAATAGTACGAAAAACGGTACCTTTGGTACGTTCTGGCAACTCTGAAATTGAAATCCCTGTATTATGAATGTCATTCTATCTGTCAAAGTCAAAACTGGCGCCATGCCAGTTTACTTTTTAATTTAACAGCTCAGACTCTGGTTCTAATGCATACCTAATCATCCAATGCACATCCAATGTATATAACAACAAATTCAAACATTAAATCAAGTATCGGAGATCAATCACGTATATTCATATATTATATTAAAATAAGTTTATATTAAAATATATAATATTTATAAAATGCGCTTAAATTAGGGGTTGAATTTCGTGTTTTTTTCTGATCTTCCAAAGTCATTTAAAAAGTCCATCCGTAAATATCTACTAGACTTTATGCAATATCTTTTCTAAGAGATGATCACCTGTAGATATCTTATAAATATTTATGTAATATCTTCCATAAGAGATGATTTCAAGACCAGCTGTAGATATCTACTAAATATTCCATAAAGATCTATGATATCTTAGATCCAAGTAGACTAACATTAGATATTTACTAGATATTATGTGCTGTGTGGGAAGTAGTCTTGGTATGGGTGTTCCACACATTTTTATTGCAGTGCCTAACCTAAATTTAACCTAAACTTTTTTCCCTAACCTTTCTTCTTACGTGAGGAAAAGGTGCCTTTCGGCCACAGGAAATCGGACGGTTATGGCTCTCACTCACAAAAAAACTCATGGTGACATAACGGCGTTACCGCTTTTGCCAAGGCCGTGTGCTAAATCTTGCTCCAAAGACCTGGATATACGGCGACCGCTTATCAGCGGCTTCGGCTGAGCTCATTCGAGGTACTCTCTCAGTTATCGAGAGGAGTCTGAGTGGCCTGCGCGGTGGTACATCGGCCTTCAATTTTATCCGCTAGGGTAAAGACGCGTGTTGACACAAATGCTCCTTTCAACCTAGAGGACCGTATTTGTGGAGCGACAGAATCCCGTTCCCATCGCCCGACTGGCCCACGTCATGGAGGCAGCAGTTGCGCCTCTTTTGCGCGGGAAAAATCCCTTCGGACACCTTGCCAGTAACGGGAGACCGGTATGGTTATGTGGCGTTTACCACTAAAAACTCCGCGGTGTTACCTCTCAGCCACTATGGGCCAGCCCCGGCGCGGCGACCGCTATGGTGGTCCGTGACTCGCTCACTGCACCCTATGCTTTAGTCAGAGGACATCCCCTGAGCCTAACCTAATACTTACTATTTTGATTCCGTTTTCCATTTTCGCGCCCACAATCATGCTAAAAATGGCCGTTTCGTGGCGTTGGGTCTTGTGGCCCTAGGTTCTGTGTATTTTTAACAGCGCCATCTATCGGTGACCAAAAAAAAACTAATAAAAACACTCCGAAAACATCAAAATAGTAAATTTTAGGGTTCCGTATTCCGTACCCGAAGGCTAAAATCGGGACCCTGTTACTAAGACTCCGCTGTCCGTCCTTCCGTCCGTCTGCCTGTCTGTCACCAGGCTGTTTCTCATGAACCGTGATAGCTAGACAGTTGAAATTTTCATAATGATGTAATTTTCTTGCCGATATTACAACTAAAAATAGAGTAAAATAAATATTTAATTGAGGCTCCCGTACAACAAACGTGATTTTTTATAGATAACGGGACGGAGCCCTTTGTGCGCGAGCCCGACCTTCACTTGGCCGGTAATTAACTTTATTATTTTATAAAAACCTTAATATAAAATTGACAAAAGTTTTAGCCAATGCTACTGTACAGTTTATTTCATAGCAAATTTTCGAACAAAAATCTTTGACGTGATTCTTTAAATTGATATAACTTTTTTATTTATCAACGGATTTTAATGAAACAACCACTACATTTTAAGTGAAACTTACTTAAATATATAAATGAAAATCGCAACCGAAGTTGTTCAGCCGTTTCTGAGATTAGCGTCTACAAACACAGTTTTTCGAACAAAAATGTTTGACGTGATTCTTAAAAATTGATTTAACTTTTTCATTTATGAACGGATTTAAATAAAACAAACACTAAATTTTAAGTGAAATTTATCACAATATTTCAATGAAAACCGCAAACGAATCGGTTCAGCCGTTTCTCAGATTAGCGTGCACAAACGCACAGACAAACAGACAAACCGACAAACAGACAAAAAATTTAAAAATCATTGTTTTGTGTTCTATTGCGTTGGTAAAAGCCCCCAAAAATATTTTTACTCATTTATCTTCCATGTACAGACAGCGATCGGTTACGATTTTATTATATGTATTGATTGATGATGATGATGATTTATTATATGTATTTTTTTTATTTATTTATTTAACTTTATTACAAAAATTGTAACAGGCGGACTTAAGGCCCAGGGCCTTTTCTACCAGTGATGCATTGATTGATGATTTCTGTGATCTCGAAAACGGCTCTAACGATTTCGCTGAAAATTTGTATATGGGGGTTTTCGGGGGTAAACTATCGATCTAGATTAATTTTATAAGATAAGATTAGATAAAAAAAAATTTTATTGCACCAACTAAGTATGACAATAATCAAAAGTACATTTCAAATATAGTAGGTACAAAGGCGGACTTATCACTAAAGTGATTTCTTCCAGCCAACCTTTGGGTAAAGAAGATTATTAAAGATGTGGGGGAGTTGGCGCAGTTAGAGTATTACAGTGTAGAAAAATACAATTAAAATAATAGGAGTACATACTATATCATATAAAAGTACATATAAACGAACAATAAAGTAATATAAAATGCATAAACTATAAAATTGGTACATACGAACATTAAGGAAAGTAATTAAAAAGTAGCCAGTGAAAAGAAAAGAAGATAAGAGATATTAGTCAGAGCTAGAGGAAAGGTAATGAGACGTCACTAAATCTTTAAATTTTTTCAATGACTGTACTTGGCGAATTTCCAGTGGTAAAGCATTCCAGATTTCTACTGCCTGAACTGTAAATGAGTTAGAATAGAAATGAGTGTTATAACCAGGGGTGGAAAGTTTTAAGGTGACTGTGCTACGCACACTACGATTGGTGTTCTCACGAAAGAAGCTAAAACGTTCTTTAAGGTATAGTGGAGTAGAAGGCACAAACAGGACTGAATAAAGAAGGGAAAGGATATGTAAATTACGACGTAGTCTAATGGGGAGCCACTTGAGTTGTGCACGAAAACTAGAAATGTGATCATATTTGCGTAGTCCAAATATGAATCTAATACAGAGATTTTGGAGACTCTCAAGTGTATTCAACTGCTCTTCCGTGAGATCGAGGTAGCAGGTGTCAGCGTAGTCAAGGATGGGGAGAAGTAAAGATTGTGCCAGCGCAATTTTAGTCTTAACAGGGAGAAAGTTATGCAGTCTTTTGAGAGAACTCGCAGACGCAAATATTTTCCTACTAACCTCTGTGAGCTGAGGCGACCATGTCAAGTTTTTATCGATCAAGACACCTTGGTTCTTAACCTTGATGCTGAGGTCAATATTGACGCCGTTAAATATAATTGACGGAAGCGTTTGCCAATCAATGCGCGAGATATAGTAAGAATTGCCGAATATAATAGCTTGTGTCTTAGAGGGATTAACTATAAGCCCATGAGACTTACTCCATTCAGATATACGCGATAAATCACCATTGATTACGACGATAAATCAATCCCTGAACTGAGGTCATCCAGACTAACATGACAATAGATTTGGAGGTCGTCAGCATACAGGTGGTAGGATGAGCGAAGATGATCAGAGATAGAGTAAATAACTAATGCAAATAATAATGGAGAAAGCACGCCACCTTGAGGCACACCGGACAATGTTTGACACCACGCCGAGGATTTATTTTCAATACGTACAGATTGTCGGCGACCATATAGATAAGAATGAATACAGTCAATAACTGACGGAGATATGTTCAGCGAGCGCATGGTAGCTAAAAGAACCTCAAAATCAACAGTGTTGAATGCATTCGAGAAGTCTAATAATGATAAAACAGTTAATTGCTTATTGTCCATGCCAGCCCGAATGTCATCAGTTATCTTAACTAACGCTGTAGTAGTGCTGTGACCTGTTCTAAAACCGGATTGAAAAGGGTTGAGGATGGAATTTTTACGAAGAAAGGAATCAAGTTGTTTTTGGACAATACGCTCAAGGATTTTTGAGAGGAAAGGAAGTATCGATATTGGACGGAAGTCAGAGAAGGAAGAGGGATTAGCTTTTTTGGGTAATGGAATGATAAAGGAATTTTTCCAAGCTGACGGAAATATACCAGAAGATAAGGACTTATTAAGGATACAAGTATAATGGGAAGTATAATGTCAAGGATGGGAAGGAACATTTTTCGACTGATGTCATCCGAATGTCAGCTCCCATGCTGGTCTGGGAGAAATGAAAAAACGTAGAATGTACCAGCTGCTTCTCTTCCCACGCAGATCGTAAAAGCCGATCGAGGGAATGGGCAAAAATTCGAATCATATTAACAGGCGATGCGGCTAGCAACCCATCACTGTATTGATTGCTTTTCCATCTTCTCGCCCACCATGAAGCTAAAAGTGGCTTTTTGGTCTTGCGGCCCTGGGCTGTGCATAGAGCCGCAAGACCCAAAACGCTCTGTCTGCCCCATTAGGGATAAAGACGTGATAGTATGTATGTATGTATGTCATCCGAACCTACGGCATTAGATGTTACTGAATTTATGCACTCCTGAACATCACATTCAGTTATAGGACTAAAAGAGAAAAAAGGATAGTCTGGGGAGGGAACTTTATATGTTTGGGAAAACGCGTGTTTTCGAGTTTTCATGCGTTTTTCTTTCCACGCAGAATATGGTCGCTAATTTCGGCGCGCCGGCCGCCATCGGCTTAGCTCAGTGGTTAAGGATGCTGACCTCAGAAAGAGTGTTACGGGTTCGAATCCCACTCGGTGACTTACTTTTGTTTTTTTTTATGTTCAAGTTTATATATAATTTTTTATTTTGTACTGTTTTTAGACAAGTTTAAAAAAAATAGTTAATGTATGAGATGTAACCGACCGAGCAATGCTCGGTCACCCAGGTACTATACTTACAACATATAATATTTAATTATATTTTTTTTGTTCTTCATAATTAATAAAGAAAGAGTGTATGCTTCTATTGATAACTGGCCTCAACGTGTAAAGGACTGTCATGCAGCCAATGGAGACCACTTCAAATAAGCTTTTTATATTTTAAATTGCTTTATATTTACGTATTAAAAGCGAGCAACTTAAGCTTAGACCGAAAGTAACATAGACACATAAACAACTTTGTCGTGGGTTGTAGGTTAAGTTCGTTAGATTTCCTGTGACCAACATACGAGCGAGCGAACGACTCAAGCTTAGGACGAAATTAACACAGACACAAAAACAACTTTGCCGTGAAGTGAAGGTTAAGTTATATAAATAAATAAATCATCATTTTAAAGACCACTAAGTCATTTCGAAGGCGCCATTAACAACTCAACATAGATCTTCCCTGTTGCTTGCCTAAAAAGATAATGTTATTGAAAAAAAAAACAGGGAAAGTCGTAACGGTGCTTGGCGAAAAACCCATTGACCAATATCTAATACCTTTAAACGAGCAATTCTTGTATATTTATTTATATGTGTATAAATTTATTTCTGTAATCTCGGAGACTGCTCTAACGATTTCGATGAAATTTGGTATATGGAGGTTTTTACGGGAAAACAATCGATCTAGATTAGTCTTATGTTTGGAAAAACGCGTGTTTTTGAGTTTTCATGCGTTTTTCTTTCCACGCAGTATATGCTCGCCAATGTCCGTCTGATCCAGCGGGTTAAGACGCGGATGGCAAAAAAGAGTGATACGGGTTCAAATCCCGCTCGATGACTTACTTTTTTTTATATGTTCAAGTTTATTTACAATTTTTTAATTTTTATTGTTTAAAAATATATATTTTAATTATAAGTTTAAAAAATATAGTTAATGTTTGAGATACGACCGAGCAAAGCTCGCTCACCCAGGTACTATAATATTAATTGAGCTATCTAGAAACCCCGAAAATTAACACTTCCAATGATGTGTACAAAATTTTGTTATTCTTGGTCAATGCTTTAATATACATAGCATTCAAACCAACAACGCTAAGGAGAACTAATAAATTAAAATAATTACTTCCCTCTGATCAATTGTGCACATGTTTTATGTATTCCATAAAAAAAAATTGTTTGGTGTAAGAAAATCATAATAACTGCAAAAACATCGAAGTCCAGAAAGCACACGTCAAAAATAACAGGAAATTTACGCAATCCGAATGTTGGAAGGTGAGTCATTTGGGCCTCTATCATCCTCATTTTCCATTCCCTTTCCACTTACAACAGCTCAAGATAACACTGCATCAAAGACAATATAATTACGTACGTTACAGATACCCAACGCCATAGAAACTATTGGAGGTAAGTAGGCAATACTGGAGTTGCTGGCAGGCATACAGAAATGGCGGCAGTTATGAAAAAACAAGTAAATATAATTAAATATTAGATATGTTATGTATATTACGCTATAATTTAATGTTTTTGGAATCGATGTCAGTTAGATACAATAAAGAAAAATTATTATTATATTTCGTGAATGGGTTACTCACGTATAGATTCAGCTACTGCCGACATATTTCGATCTTATCAGGGAACCCCGAAAAATGACACCTCCAATGATGTATACAAAAATTTGTTACTATTGGTCACTGCCTTAATATACGTAGCATTCAAAACAACAACGCTAAGGAGAAGACAGATTTTGTTGCAAAGCAAAATAACCGCAATACATTGAGGACTTTTTTGACGTTCTTTTTAACCAATGAAAATATTTTATACGATCAAGAGCGCATCCTAGACAAAAGAATAAAAGCCAATAGCCACATTGACATGGCTAATATGCTCGGCTCGGGTCGAAAATCATCACACATACATTAGAAATATTGTCAAAATGTATATAGCTTTATCTTCTGCTACACAGTAGAAATTTTCACGTACGTTTTTTTATAAACTGCCATATCAAGGTACTTATAGTAGGAACAAACTAACGATAATCCAACAAAAATATGGTAATTAAAATAAAATGATTACTTACCTCTGATCAATTGTGCACATAATTTATGTATTACAAAACAAAGCTGTTTTGTGTAAGAAAATCATAAAAACTGCAAAAACATCAAAGACCAGAAAGCACAACTAGGTCACACGTTTAAGTAAATAGTAAAATATCGCAATAAAATATGAGAACATGCACGCAATCCGAATGTTAGAAGGTGAGTCATATGGTCCTCTATCATCCTCATTTTACATGCCATTTCTTTTTCCCCTCCCAATTAGAACAGATAACACTGCGTCAAAGACAATATAATTACTAACGTTAGAGATACCTAACGCCATAGAAACTATTGGAGGGGCCGTAAGTAGGCAATACTGGAGTTGCTGGCAGGAATAAACAGATGGTAGCACACACGACTAGCAAAAATTTGATTAAAAAAACAACAAACGACTTCAAAACCTAGACCTACTCAGAATTAGTTACCTACACTAAAAAGTTATAAATATTTTTCTTATTAGTTATGCAGAAACAAGAAAATATTATTAAATATTATTTATTGTAAGTAAATAACACTATAATTTTTTTTTGGAGTTTGTGCTAGTTACATACAATAAAAAAATAAATAAAAACAAAACGACGCCAGACTGAAAACGAACAAAATGGCACAAATATCACTAACTAATGTAACTAAAATCAAAGTGACTTAACAACAACAATTACAATTACGACCCAGTGCACACCCCGCCCTTAAACCCGCACCCACCCGCATTCCCCGAGTCGATCAGTACCAGTCACTACTAGTCATCAGAAAATAATGCTTGATCACAGATTACTGATATTAAGCAGTTTACTCTGCAAAAAATATTGGTTTTGGCTGGCACCGACTCCAATTTTTTAAAATTATGGTTTTATATATACTTACAACATATAATATTTAATTATATTTTCTTTGTTCTTTATAACTAATAAAGAAAGAGTGCATGCTTCTATTTATAACTGGCCTCAACGTGTAAAGGACTGTAATGTAGCCAATGGAGACCACTTCAAATAAGCTTTTTATATTTTAAATTGCTTTATATTTACGTATTAAAAGCGAGCAACTTAAGCTTAGGCCGAAAGTAACATAGACACATAAACAACTTTGTCGTGGGTTGTAGGTTAAGTTCGTTAGATTTCCTGTGACCAACATACGAGCGAGCGAACGACTCAAGCTTAGGACGAAATTAACACAGACACAAAAACAACTTTGCCTTTGAGTGTAGGTTAAGTTATATAAATAAATAAATCATCATTTTAAACACCACTAAGTCATTTCGAAGGCGCCATTAACAACTCAACATAGATCTTCCTTGTTGCTCGCCTCGGTCGAGAAGGTTTGTGTGATGAGGATATAGAAGATGAAAATATGGTAGAAGAAAACGTGTTTGGGCCTGAAATAACGCGCGAAGAATTTGAATTTGCACTCAATAGTTTACAAAATAACAAGGCCGCTGGAGAAGATGGAATACAAATAGAACGTATTAAATATATTAAATGTCACACACTCATAGACGAGATATTTAAATTAATACAAGAAATATATAGAACAGAAAAAATACCAAATGATTTTAAAATAAATAGAACCGTTACGATACCAAAAAAAACAAATACGAAAAGATGCGAAGAATATAGAACGATTAGTTTAATTACACAAGCTTCAAAAATATTGATAAAAATAATACAAAATAGAATCCGACCTAAAGTAGAAAATATAGTAGGCAACGACCAATATGGTTTTCGCAAAAACAAAGGCACTCGAGTTTTAGCACTTAGAATTATAATAGAAAGAAGATTGGAACTTGGTTTAGAAACACATATTGCGTTTATAGATTTAGAGAAAGCGTTCGATAAAGTAAATTGGAAACTAATGATGAAGGCGCTTAAGAATGCTGGCATAGACTACAGAGACAGGAGAATAATCAAAGAACTGTATAAAGAACAAGAGACAATAATAGAAAGTAATAATGAAAAAAGACAGGCTAAAATACGACAGGGAGTTAGGCAGGGTTGCCCACTTTCTCCACTGATATTCAATCTATTTATAGAAGCAACAATATCTCAAATCAAAGACCAAGATATATGAGCCCTTGGAAGCAGTTCACAACAGTTAGAAAAGTTAATAGAAGCAATGAACAATATTTTTAAAGAACATAAATTGAGTATAAACATAAATAAAACAAAGTCCTTAATTGTCTCAAAGTCAGGTCCAGTAATTAAAAATATCCAACTTAATAATAAATCAATAGACCAAGTTCAAAGTTTTAAATATTTAGGAACTATTATCAACGAAGAGGCAAGATGCTCAGAAGATATTAAGAAGAGGATTGCTATTGCAAAAAGTATTAAAGAAAGTTTACGTAAAAGATTTATTAAAACATTTATATGGAGCACTGCTTTGTATGGATGTGAAACGTGGACGATGACCAAAAAGGATAGAGATAGATTAGAAGCATTTGAAATGTGGTGCTGGAGGAGAATGAAAAAAATAAGTTGGACAGAAAAAAAAACAAATGAAAAGGTACTAGAGGATGTGAGAGAGAAAAGACAAATAATACAAATTATAGAAAATAGAAGAGGGAAAATGTTCGGTCATCTACTACGCCACGATGCGTTCTTTAAAACAATAATGAAAGGAAAAATAGAAGGAAAGAGAGGAGTAGGAAAACCCAGAAGAAAATTTACATACATACATACTATCACGTCTTTATCCCTAATGGGGCAGACAGAGCATTTTGGGTCTTGCGGTTCTATGCAGAGCCCAGGGCCGCAATACCCAAAAGCCACTTTTAGCATCATTGTAAAAGTCCGGATATGGTCTGGTCAATAACACGCACCGATGACGAAGAAAAATATTTATTGCGACTCCAAAGTACACAAAAATACAATTTTTAACAAGGTCGTGTGTTGTCGCGCTTCGATGGTAGCAGACTCGTTTCAATTTCAAGAAAACCGACACAACATGACGTTTTTTACAAAAATACCTTCATTTTTCGTATATTTATGATCTACCGACAAAATGCGTTTCGTTACATCCAATTTTTTAAAAACATAAAATATTTTTTAAACAAAAAATAGAATTCATAAATTAAAATAATAAAAACAAAGAATTTTAAATAAGTTTAGAGCGCGTCGCTAACACGCCCCACCCCAGTGCTGGCACAGCACTCAACTACTATGGGAATTCGGGCGACGCGTGCCGCAGACCTTTTTAACAACCCAGTTTTAGTTTTAACTTCGACTAATCTCACTCGACCATCCCTACCCGGAAACACCTGCTGAATGATACCTCGCGACCATACGTTTCGTGGAGCATCAGGATCTACAATAAGTACCAGATCACCTACCTTAAGTGGCGCTTGCTCCTGAGTCCATTTTCTCCTGGGCAGCAATTCTGGTAAAGCCTCTTTTACCCACCGTTTCCAGAACATGTCTGCAATGTATTGTGCCTTTCGCCATTGTTTTCGCAGGTAAAAGTCAGAGCTATCAAAAACACCGAGCGTAGGTAGATTACCTGATGATCCAAAAAGAAAATGATTTGGTGTCAAAGCTTCGTCGCTTCCTGGTTCGACTGAGACATGCGTGAGAGGTCTGCTGTTCACGATGTTTTCAACTTCTGCAAATAGCGTGCTCAATACTTCTTCTCTTGGTGCTCGTTCTTTCATTATACCTTTAAGTGAACTCTTGACGCTACGGATAAGTCGTTCCCAAACCCCACCCCAATGTGGGCTTGCAGGCGGAATAAAAGTCCAACGGGCTCCATTGTTCACAGCTTCGTTCTGCAAAGCCTCATTGTTCAGCTCCTGTATCGACTTCTTTAGCTCGTTGTCAGCACCCTTTAGATTTGTGCCGTTATCTGAATATAAATACTTAGGCCAGCCTCGCCTGGCTGCCATACGGCGCAGTGCCATTATCAGAGAATCGGCTGTAAGAGAATGGACAATTTCCAGATGGACGGCTCTGACGGTAAGACACGTAAAAAGAACACCATATCTTTTTTCTCTTCTTCTCCCTATGGCGACTTCCATTGGTCCAAAAAGATCAACTCCACAGTGGGAAAATGGCTTCTGATGATGAGCTAGACGTGCCTCAGGTAAGTCTCCCATGTAACAATGTAATGTTAACAATATCACTCACCAATTGGTCAGTTTTAGGGTTCCGTAGCCAAATGGCAAAAACGGAACCCTTATAGATTCGTCATGTCTGTCTGTCTGTCTGTCCGTCCGTATGTCACAGCCACTTTTTTTCCGAAACTATAAGACCTATACTGTTGAAACTTGGTAAGTAGATGTATTGTGTGAACCGCACTAAGGTTTTGACACAAAAATAGAAAAAAACAGTAAATTTTGGGAGGTTCCCCATACTTAGAACTAAAACTCAAAAATTTATTTTTCATCAAACCCATACGTGTGGGGTATCTATGGATAGGTCTTCAAAAATGATATTGAGGTTTCTGATAGCATTTTTTTCTAAACCGAATACTTTGCGCGAGAGACACTTCCAAAGTGGAAAAAAGTGTGTCCCCCCCCCGTAACTTCTAAAATAAGAGAATGATAAAACTAAAATAAATATATGATGTTTATTACCATGAAAACTACCAGCGAAAATTGGTTTGAACGAGATCTAGTAAGTAGTTTTTTTTAATATGTCATCATCATAAACGGCAATTTACCTTTCATTCAATCAACTCAAATATAAAAATTAAAAAAACATACTACAAGACTTTTATATTATGTTATTTGCTACTACGGAACCCTTCATGGGCGAGTCCGACTCGCATTTGGCCGCTTATTTGTTTTCTATAGATATTGCTAAATTTTTTTTCAAAAGTATGTATTCCATCACATTTTAAATAAAAAGTAATTATACTAAAAAATAATACAAATAGGTTGGTTCTGTACATTGATTGTTTTCGGTAGTTTATTCTAACTGAATGACTTAAGATGACATTGACAGGTGGTTAATGTCATGGTCATTCCCAGTTTAAAAAAATAATTCAATATAATGTTGATTATTTAAAATCATTCATTTTATTTATAAAGAATCCATAATAAACTAATAAACTCTTTTAAACATTTTTATTTTTATATTATCTCCCATTTTCTAGAACCTTCGATAATAGACAAAAGTTAATTATTGAGTGGGTTTCAGGTATCACAGAGTTGATATTTTTATCGATCTACCTACATCTTGTTGGATGTAGATCGAAAAACCTCAGTGATCTTTCATTACAATTGTGGCTCGCTTCGGCTCTGAACATAATAATTTGTCTACAATAATTTGTACGGCTGAGTTGTCCGTCAGCTATTTTTTTATTCTTTTTCAAAAATAATTTTTATTGTGTACGAGTTCCCTGTTATATAGGGTAAGTTGTCTGGCTGTATTTTGTGTGTGTATTCCTAAGAAAAGGGGTTTTAGAAAATACCAATTATGTTTCGTAACCAAATTTCAAATTTTACTGGTTTAATAATTGGTCATAATTTTAAAATATACTTTTGTTGTATGCGATAATTCGTTTATAACCTAAACGAAATCGTCATAATAATTTAGATGGGATACAGATTAATTGTATTTTCCTATCTTAGTACTTGTACCTAATGACATGGCACAAATATCTTTTGTCCATGATTTATATTTCTTTCATACCAAATTAACATTAAACATGTTATGTTTGTATGTTTTCGACATGACTGTAATTAGCATGGATCGGATTTCTGTTGTAATTTTCATATTTTAGTAATTTTAGTATAAATGTTATGTTCTCCGATTTCTAGCTATTACATGATTGTTTTTTTTAATGTGTTTAAATTCATTCACGTACCAAGCTGGCAATCACATCTAAGCGGTTATCTTTTAACGGTAACCGTAATTTTTCAAATGAAATGAGTCATCAGTGATGATTTGTCGGTTGGCTGCGTGAATGACATTTCAAATGATACTAACTAGATTTATTTTATTTTCATTAATTTAGCTGTTTATAATTTGCTCCAAGATTTTCTTTTTAAAGATCAATATTAAACTATAAAATTGTCTTTGTGTCCCGAGGCTCTGTCTGTCCCGTCGGAAAAAGACGTGATGATGTAATTTTATCAGTAACAGTCAATAGGTTTTTGTTCTTTTCTTTCAATTATCAATAATTTAATTATTATTTGATATTATTGACTGCTGTCAATTTTTATTTTAAAATTAAATTAAGTTTTTGTTTGTAAAGGATCGCCGACCTTAGGGACCTTGTAATTATTTGTCGATCGGTGATCCCCTGGGACGTCCAATAATTACGTTTAACTACAGCGGATGCATATGGGCATTTTCCAGGAACTTCGTTACCCCTGGAGAAAACTTCGTTACCCCTAAAGAAAAACTTCATTACCTTTGGTGAAGAGCGTCATTACCCCAGGTGAAAGTCGACCCTGGTGCGTCTACACTTCAGTGCGATCTGAAGTTTGTTGCGGTGAAGTTACAACTGAGGGGACTTCGAGTCAAACCGGCCGCCATTTTGTTTTGCCCCGAGTGCATATTCATCCCTCACCAAAATAAGTTCCGCCCGAGAACCACTGACTACCGTTCTGTTTTATTTTTGTATTTGTAAACGCATCATCTGTACGAGACTACCTATTTTTTTCGCTGGACCCGCGTCTGTCCCTAGATTATTAGTTTTGTGTGTTTTATTGTTATATATATTGTAGGAAGGACAATATAGTTGTTTATTTTAATTTATTTTCTTTTTTATTGTCCTTTTTCCTTGTAGTTTATTTTATTTCATTTTTTTTCTTGCTCGGGCTTATCCCGTAGCACCCATTCGTGGTACCTCCGGCTTTGCTTTTTTTATTCTACACAGCATGCAACTGGAGGCTACGTGTTTAACCAGGCCTCCGTCACTCGATCAAGATCGCTCAAAATGTACCTACCGGCTAGCCGTGTTTTCTAACGCCCAAGTGGCAAAGGGGCGCCGCACTCCGGCCTGTGTAGTCGCGTGCATGAGACTTGCTTACTGCGTATTGTTTGTTTACAATGTCTTCTTATATTTATATTATATTTACAATATAAACAAGCGTTATATTTAACAATGTCAAGACATTATTGTGCGGTATTCCAATGTCAAAATCAAAGAACCAATAAAGAATTGTCGTTTTCAAAAGACGAGGAAAGTGTTTTTTTTTTTTTTCGTTAAAAAGTAGGTAGTCGTATAGAATAGGATTTGGTACTGTCTCGTCTAATCAGATTATTTTGTAGGTATGAAGTTTGATTGTCCTACTGAACGTCGAAAGTTTAACATCGATGTACTGTATCCAGATAGTATATGTTGTTGTTTTTCGTGTGTGTAAGTGGCCAACACTGGTTTCAGATTTTTCAAGCTGCCTAAAGGAATCTGACATAGCTTAAAGACTGCCATACAATATGACAGCCGGGACCAATGGCTTATACGTGCCTTCCGAAGCACAGAGCTCAATTTTTATGCCACTTGTGGTCACCCATCCAAGTGCGGACCACGCCCGGTGCTGCTTTACATGCGAAAGTGCTAGTGCGGGCCACCGAGCTCCTCTAGTAAAGTATATAACAACGATTTACGTGAACTAGAAAGTATGCTATAAAGAATTACTCAATATCGTATGTTTCTCATTGCGATGTACGGTACATCCACAGTCAATGAAGTTTCTATGAAAATCACACGCTCTTATTACGTCACAACTTTTAAAGTCAAATCATCTATAGATCCTTTTTAATAAAATTTCTTTTCATAAATATGCGTCACGTTCATTTTTGTATTTTACAACATTGAGTCAACCCTAAGGTAATCTCACAACGGCCGACGTCATCGCCCGCTGTGCACTTAAAACGCTACGTTGAGTCAAAGCAGTTAGGCTCATATTTCCTCGCGTCGCTTGACAGCTAGAAAGTTTAGTTAAATAAAGCGTAGGTATTTGGCGTTTGTAGGGAAGTGATGTATCTGTTACGTAGTAACTTATTAGTAATCTGTGGTTTAACTGTAGGGCGGACCCTTGTTATCCAAAATTTTTGTTTTAAATTATTGACTACAGTTTCCTGGTTCCCATGGGCAGCCTTAATGTGGTAATGTTTGACTATCAATTTTGAAATATTGTGTGTTCCATCAAGAATAATCGGGTTCTTCATTCCAGGAGAGATTTCAGAAGCAGCGTTAATGCGGCCACCAACACGCAGCAACTCATCTTCATCGAGAACCGGTGTCAAGGTAAGTAGCTTACTTGATTTTTCCAGACATGTATTTTTCTTTAGCGCTGATATTTCAGTGGGGAAGGAGTCCAATTGTGCTTGTCGCAGCAGCAGACGCTCCATCACGCTGGCGTCGGATTCTGTTACTTTTTCACATTTATTTATAAATTTCAGGACTGCAGCGGTGGCCCTCCACAAGCGAAGCCATGACGAGAAGCGCTCAGGATAAGGAACAGGTAAGTTCACAGGTAAGTCTTGAATTATAGCCACACGTTCAAGGTCCATGTCATGATGCGGAAGATCTGGCAGATTGCGAGGCCAAGAGCTCTCATCAGAGTATAAAAACGAGGGACCACGTAACCAGTCGTTTTCAAAGATTGTGCTGTCAAAAACATCGCGCGTAGCACAGTCAGCAACATTCATTTTTGTAGGTACATATCTCCACTCGTTAATACTTGTTAACTCGTCAATCTCACCGAGCCGGTTTGCAATAAAAGTTTTATAATTGCGCGCGTCATTACTTATCCAGTGCAAGACCGCGGATGAATCACACCAGAAAAATCTTTTTTCAGCTTTTATTCTGTGTTCTTTACCTATAGTATCAGCCAATCTTGCAGCCAGCAAAGAGGCTACCAGTTCCAATCTCGGGACACTGGAATGTTTTGCTGGGGCTACTTTACACTTACTCGCAATAAATGATACTCTTATCTCATTATTGTTATCTATCCATCGCCAGTACGCGACCGCGCACATCGCCTTTGTTGAGCTATCACTAAACACGTGTAGCTGTAGGTTGCTATAACCTACCGGTTTCGTAGCATTACGGCTTGCGCTACGATACATCCGACTCGTAGCAAGTGCAGCGTCGGCGCTCGGGTGGCGGGTGCGGTCGGGGGGAAGGTCACAGATAGCCGCAAACGCTGTATGCGTCGTAGCACGATGGTCGGTCGTAGCAGTTTCGTAGCGCATAGGCTGCCTCGCTGTCACTGTCTTGCACCGATCTCTCTCGCTCCCACTCACAGGAGAATGATGCCATCTAGGAATTCGTAACTTACCTATTTTTTTAAGTAGGTCGAGCCATCTACACCATTTGATAAATATTTCATCGGGAATCAAATCATCCCATCCAATTTTTGCACACCACGTTTCTTGTAGCATCATTCTGCCCTGTATGATAAGATGATTATGATATGGAGATAAGAATCCAAAAACATCAAATATTGACATAATTACCTTTAGCAACAACCTCTTGGTAGGTCTTTGTTTTCCCTGAATTAAATCTTCTGGTAACTGCTTGAAAGAAACATCAAAGCCAAGGGCGTCTTCATGCGGATACCAAATCAAACCTCGCTCGCCTTCATACTGCTGTTCGATTTTAAACTTTACAGCCGTTTCCCCTAAGGTTTCTTTTGGCACACTGTCTAATACAGTTATTACTCGTCCAGTTTCTTATTTCAAACCCACCAGCTTTATGTATATTAGTAACATTTCTTACCATGTCGATGCCAGAACTTTCATCAGGAAAACTGTCTATATAATCGTCTACATAGTGCTGTTTACAGATTGCCGTGACGGCGTCAGGTATCGATGACTCATACTGCTGCGCATTCTTATTTTTAATAAATTGCGCGATGAATGGTGAACAGTTTGCTCCAAATATTAATGAAGTCATTTTATATATTTTGACAGGTTCCTTACTGTTATTTCGCCATAAAAAACGAAATGCATCTTGATCCTCTGACCTGATTTTGACACGTAAAAACATATCTTTTATGTCTCCCGTGACACCAATTTTATTTTCTCTAAATCTCATCATAATACCTAATAATGACGATAACAAATCTGGACCT
The DNA here is from genome assembly GCA_963555685.1 of Acrobasis consociella. Lineage (NCBI taxonomy): Eukaryota > Metazoa > Arthropoda > Insecta > Lepidoptera > Pyralidae > Acrobasis > Acrobasis consociella. The sequence goes on along the minus strand of OY743125.1, from coordinate 11,245,118 downwards.
TGGAGTAGATAATCATTAAAACAAAGACCATTACTTTTAGCGGCTGCGTCAAAAACCAAACGCAACTTTTTTTTATTTGGGTTATCTACTCCAAAGTGAGGTAAATACATTGTTCGTGGTGGAGCCTGCGCGTCCACCGACTTCACCTCTTTGGCGTAATTGTTATCAAATAAATGATTTATTCTATCTACATACCTCTATGTATAACTTTCACTGTTACTCATTTTTCTTTCCACGCTTCGAAGCCTGGATAAAGCGTGTTGATAGCTGTCCTCCATAGTGCAGTTTTCATCCCTCCAGGGTAATCCTACATGCCACTCACCATTTATCAGCTTGGCAGTTTCTTCCAGCTTGTTGTAGGCATGTAAATTTTCCCTATTTTCTCGAGGCTTACCTGCTACTCCCGTGGAGTCGAGAGAAAATGAACATTGCACTAACTCATGCAAATCCCTCAGGCTAGTCTCGGCATCAACCCGCGTGACGTCATCCAAGTGAAAAGTAAGAAGGGTCGAATGAGATCTGCAAGCGGCGACCGGGGTTCTGGCCACTACACCATGAACGCACCAACCTAGGGGTGTGCGCGTAGCGACGGGCTCATTGAGTTTACCTAAACGAGTTTCCAAAGTTAACAACAAATGGTAGTTATCTTGCCCTATTGACATTTGAGGTTGTGAATTAGAAAAACATAGCTTATCCTTTAACGTTTTTAAATTAGAATATTTATTACAATCAATTACTGACACATTCTGGGCAGGCAAATTTAATTCGCTCACACTTCGTGCTCTGATAGTATGCATCTTATTATCTAAACCAGATAAATTAAATTTAACGACAGAACTGTTACAAACGATCTCCGTATCGTCTCAAGCATCACGCATTCGCATTGTTTGTTGCCGGCCGCGCAGCCCTGCGCGCTCCGCCAGGCGGTCGCTATTAAGTGACACAGTCGAAGCGTCATCGAGCAGAGCGCACGTCTCGACGATACCGTTAGGTCCATGTATTTTTATAGGAACACTTTTAGCAAAACTGTGCAGTTACTCACGTTCATGTGCATTACCGTCTCTGAGGGTGCCGTCTCGGACGCCGCGGCTTCGGCTATCACCTGCTGGGAGCCGCCGGCGTCGCGCCTGTCCTTGTTCACCTCGTAGTGCAGCAGCCGGTGATGAGGCTGCCCGCAGTCGTTCTTGTCGCAGGCAGGCGCGGGGCAGGTTTCACGGTCGTGACGCGACAATAGGCACTTGTAGCACAATCCGAACCGTTTCACATGCCGCCACCTATCTTTTCGTAACGCTTTGTTAAAACGCTTGCACTCAGTGAGTTTATGACTGGATAAATTACAGTACATGCACTTATCGTTTTGGTTCGTCTGTACTAAAACTGTTTGTGGCCGGTAATTAGAGTTATCCTGTTGCTTATATTTAGTATAGTCGTAACGCTGTCCCATAATTAATATATTTGCAGTGGCCGATATTTTAGTGGCTTCATCCTTTAAAAAGTCTGCCATGAGTTCCAAACGTGACTTCTTGCCATTAGGAATAAACGGGAAACTATAATCAGACCATTTTGATATGAGCACTGGCGGGAGTTTGGACAAAATAGTAGAAACTAAGTTCATATCTTGTAAGTACTCTCCCCGCCCGACAGCTTGTATCGCAGCAACGTAATTCTGAATTTTCACTGAGAACGTTACAATATCTTTGTGATATTCTGCTGACACGGGATGTACTTTCCTCACATCTTGCGTCATCCTTGAAATGATCACGCCTGGGTTGCCGAATCTCAGCTCCAAAGTAGACATTATACCATCTGGCGTTGCAGCTGTGATGAGAAGCGATGCAACGGCTTCTTTAGCTGGGCCGCGCAGACACTTCCTTAATCTCCAAATGTTTTCCTTAGGGCTGAATTTGCACACTTGTGTGGATTCTTCGTACGCCTGTCTGAATAGAAGCCAGTCCATTGGGTCGCCGGTAAAAATAGGCAAATCTCTCGGCGTGCATAAGCGGCTTAACAAATTGGTATTCGAATCGCGTTTTACTTGACGTGAAGAAGCGGCCACATCCCTCAGTGCAGCAGCAAGCATCTGAACTGTCCCGTCTGACGTGCCAGCGTTGTTGCCCGCCGGCGGACACACGTCGCCCGTAGTAACACCATAGTCGGGGGCTGGTTGTGCCTGCTCCAGTTCTGCCTGGCTGCGTTCGAGCCACTTCTCCACTTCACCTTCATTACACGGGTGTTCCTCCATACGTGGACTGTATTTCTCATCCTCTAGTTCCGCAAGGTCCGCCTCTAATTTTTTATCAATTAGTTCCACTTGTATTTTAGCCTTCTCGCGTGCTGCTTCCAACTCGAGCTGTTTTCGCCTTGCCAATACAGATGACGACGTGGACTTTGATCTAACGGACGCGGGCGGTTTGGGCGTTGCCTCGTGTTTCACGCTGGTACCCGCGACATCTCGCGTTTTGTTCAAGTCGAGAATCCGTTTGGCGTCGTAGCTGCATCCACCAGTAGGCTCGGAGAATGCTTGCTTGTGCTCGAACTGGCCATCCATGTCCTTTTTCTTCAATTGGCTGCGTGTATTGACCATTTTAGGTGGCGGAGTGTGGTACATAGTAATCCGGCTCGAAGATTGTAAAAGTCCGGATAGGGTCTGGTCAATAACACGCACCGATGACGAAGAAAAATATTTATTGCGACTCCAAAGTACACAAAAATACAATTTTTAACAAGGTCGTGTGTTGTCGCGCTTTGATGGTAGCAGACTCGTTTCAATTTCAAGAAAACCGACACAACATGACGTTTTTTACAAAAATACCTTCATTTTTCGTATATTTATGATCTACCGACAAAATGCGTTTCGTTACATCCAATTTTTTAAAAACATAAAATATTTTTTAAACAAAAAATAGAATTCATAAATTAAAATAATAAAAACAAAGAATTTTAAATAAGTTTAGAGCGCGTCGCTATTGCTATTGCAAAAAGTATTAAAGAAAGTTTACGTAAAAGATTTATTAAAACATTTATATGGAGCACTGCTTTGTATGGATGTGAAACGTGGACGATGACCAAAAAGGATAGAGATAGATTAGAAGCATTTGAAATGTGGTGCTGGAGGAGAATGAAAAAAATAAGTTGGACAGAAAAAAAAACAAATGAAAAGGTACTAGAGGATGTGAGAGAGAAAAGACAAATAATACAAATTATAGAAAATAGAAGAGGGAAAATGTTCGGTCATCTACTACGCCACGATGCGTTCTTTAAAACAATAATGAAAGGAAAAATAGAAGGAAAGAGAGGAGTAGGAAAACCCAGAAGAAAATTTACATACATACATACTATCACGTCTTTATCCCTAATGGGGCAGACAGAGCATTTTGGGTCTTGCGGTTCTATGCAGAGCCCAGGGCCGCAATACCCAAAAGCCACTTTTAGCATCATTGTAAAAGTCCGGATATGGTCTGGTCAATAACACGCACCGATGACGAAGAAAAATATTTATTGCGACTCCAAAGTACACAAAAATACAATTTTTAACAAGGTCGTGTGTTGTCGCGCTTCGATGGTAGCAGACTCGTTTCAATTTCAAGAAAACCGACACAACATGACGTTTTTTACAAAAATACCTTCATTTTTCGTATATTTATGATCTACCGACAAAATGCGTTTCGTTACATCCAATTTTTTAAAAACATAAAATATTTTTTAAACAAAAAATAGAATTCATAAATTAAAATAATAAAAACAAAGAATTTTAAATAAGTTTAGAGCGCGTCGCTAACAGTCATGGTGGGCGAGAAGATGGAAAAGCAATCAATACAGTGATGGGTTGCTAGCCGCATCGCCTGTTAACATGATTTGCATTTTTGCCCATTCCCTTGATCGGCTTTTACGATCTGCGTGGGAAGAGCAGCAGCTGGTACATTCTAAGTTTTTTTTTTATTCCTCCCAGACCAGCATGGGAGGAAGAAAATTTATAGACCAAATAAAAGAAAAATTAAACGTGAAAACATATAAAGAGGTTAAGAACTTAGCGGAAGGAAGAGAGACATGGAAAGCACTCCACCGACAAGAGCCCAGCTCTTAAATATAAGAAGAAGAAGATATATACTTGGAAGGAAAATAGCTTTGTTGTTTTTTTGTCCAACAACTTGCTCTGCAGGTCTTATCTGTAAAGTACGTGACTTGTTGACTCTATCGTAATAGTACAGCAATCTGGATTCCAGAATGGCTGGAACCTGGCTTCTGAATTCCATTTACCGGTCTTGACTTCTGCCTGTTGAATTCAATTTTTGTCAGCCGATTTCCTGTTTGTTTTTTTTTCTATTTCCTAGATACGTATTCTGAAGTCCGGTTTCGAATTTTTGCCTCTTTTTCCTAAGCTCCTGGGTCCTGGTTTCTTTCTTCTTCATGTTTGATCAGCGTCTTCGACTTCTGACATTTGTCTCGTAACTGGTCATCTGATTTTGGGCTTATTATAGTAATTATTACGTTTATATTAAATTAAGATTGTTATTTTGCAAGGGAAACCCATATGGTTCCATTTATTACTGTTTATTTTATTACTAGTTTTTTTCCCTTCTTTGTAGTGCCAATGATTGGTAGACTAATTTTCGGCGATGTCGGTGTCGCAGGTCTTGGTCTTTTGCGACATCTATTTCTTCGAAGTGTCGATTGTAGGCCATGTCGGGCGGCTAGTTGGTTTGGTGTGTCTTCTTCTGATTCTATGTCAGTTTCTGTGCCCGTTTCTGATATTTCATAGATTTTTTTACGAGGGTTCGATTTTCTGAAATTTTCATCGATTCTGCTTTTGTTTTGAACGTGTAGTGGCAGATATCGTGGTTGAGGGAGTCCTCTTAAGTATAGATAGGTCGTCCAACTTTCCTCTTAGCTTCTTTGCGTTAGTAAATTGCACGAAGTAGGTGTGAGATTGGGCGTCTCAGTATATAACCGTAATAACCGTAATATAATATTCTGCGTACCTTTAATATTTTGGATATAGTTTTTCCTTTCAAGATTTCTTTTATTTTTGTTTTGGTGTGTTCTTGGCGACGTCCAGAAGTCCTCGAAGCATTTGGCGTTCGTATTTCCTAAGTCTTGACCGATTTTCCTTTGTTAATGCGGAAACATTTAAAGCATACATCAACACCGCAATGCTCCAAAAATGTTGTAAATCAGGTCTGCTAATAAAGGAAACGGAGATATCATTTAAAATTTTAGGGCTCTAAACAAGCAATTACCATCTCCCGCTATTTTTCGGACTGTTATATTTACGTTTGTATTCATTCTGTGCAGTTGTTTTATTACTTTATGTATTGTCTTATTTAAGGCTATTCAAGCTATCGGTTGTTGAAGGATTTATTTCAGGAAGTTTCTATTTAACAGATTTTTACGAACTTTTGTAGATAATGCTATCTTATTTTGGGCAATTTCCGTTTTAATGTTTTGGCGTCCTGTAAGCCACTAAGCCTGTAATTGTTTTATTTGTGTGTAAAAGTTTAGTACCTTAACTTTGTTAGGAGTATATTACGTGGCTATTATTTTATTGTATGTTCCGATCTTTGTACTATTCAAAATTTTACTAAAAAGGTTGGTGTATTGTTACTGTCGATAAAATGTCCTTTGTTTATATTTTGGGTAGGCAATTGCTTAGGCTGGTATGGCTGGCAGATGTTTTACAAAACATGTACCGACTAGTAACATGCCGTGTGAACATAACATGCTGAAGAAAGGGCCTTTGGTTGTGGATGCAATTTTTGGGTTGGGGAATTTCCGTAGGCGATTTTTCTATTATTGGTTCAATTGTTTCCCAAAGAGTGTTATTTCAGCTATTTATCGGGGTTATACGTATAAGCAACTTTTTATTTTTATTTTCGGAGTGTTTGTTTATGATATTGCGTTATTGATTCTATAATTAACGTTTATAAATTACTATTATGAAAATAAAATATGGGGTAGGCTGCTTAGTTTTCCTATCAGTTTAGACTTCCAAGTTATTTGGGGTACATATTTAAATACATATATAAATTTATGTTGATTTCTTATTTCTTATGGTTTTTCGCAAACATTGATTAGCATTTTAGGTTATCTTTACGTGTAAAAGATAATATATAATTTAATTAAAATACAGATTTAGCGAAATGAATATGAAGTCGGCTTACAAACGTTTTTGTTTTTTTTTCCCTTTTTGTGAGCTCAATAGTGATAATTGAAGCTGTTTCGTGTAAGACATAGTACTATTTTGTAACTATCGCCGATTTTTCAAAATTATTTTATTAGGTATCTGTTTTTTTAATTTAAAGATACGGTTGGTTAATTTTACAGCTAGATAGGCTAAATGACGGCGAATGTTAAATACAGTGCCACCGCGTCTTACCATCTTGTCTATGTAAATTAATTTATGAAAAAGCATTAAGTTTTTCTCAAAGAAAATGTTTAGTGGTTATTTTTGGATAAACGAAAGAACATCGGGTTTGTAGTGTACCTCTAACACATTCACTATCACTATGACACTGGCTCACCTTTACACCAAGACACGTCCGCTCTGTACGACATCTACTGTTAGACTGCGCGATCAGACTACCGCACAACGTACTTATATAACGTACAACTGATGTTCTACCTTCGCTGCTCTTGTGAGTGGGACAGCATATGTATCTTTTTATAGACACAGAACACTACATCCCTTCCTTACAATTTTTTTAAATGAAATTGCAATTACGGAGTATGTTCCAATTATAACTAGGTTATCTTATAACCCACGATTCAATTAAATCTGCAACCTAATTGAGTAAGAATATTAATAGATTCAGATATTTATGAACTAAGTTTTTCGTTCTCCCTCTATCCTTCCCCATTAAATTTTTAAGCTATTGCATAGCTTCTATCGCGGGCCTTGAGCGCGGGGACCGAATCCAGAAATTCCGTAACGAAAAAACCTCACGCTTCCCACTCCGCCTACCATGTAGGTTGCCGCTTCGTCTCCGTCGTCCGCTTGCGACGTTGCCGTCCTTCCTTGTAAAAATTCACCGACCGAACGGAACCACCTTAATGCAATAGCTTTACCGCGGCAATCCCCGAGTGCCACACGTCTTTGTTTTTTAAATTTTTTTTTCTAAAATTAAATCCAAATCACGAGCAATGACTCATAACTCATAACCAATAATAAAATTTATTTTCCTTTCGTAGACTAGATCGGTCGAGTTTGACTGCCAGTGTCAATCTCTAATGTAATTCCTGCCTTTGCTCATATCTCCTAACAGAGAAAGCTGAAATAAAAGGAACACTTATATTAGTTAGAAATATCTTGACAAATTAGTGTTTTTACTATATATTTTTCCGAATTTCATTCAACTTGTAATATGACTGATGACAAAGCAGACTAATTAAAATTTTTCGAATTGAGTCATTCTAAACCTTTAAGGCTCGAAGTAAATTGGGATTTTAACTGCCATTTGACCGGCTTACTTGATTTTCCAAAGGCCCCAAAGTGAGGAAAATAGTCTGTTGTAAATGTACGTAAGGACCCACGAATAAGACGATTCGGGTGGAATACCCGTCTTTGGGTCATGATCACTTGTTCGCGTAAAAATACATAAACAGCCATCCGAGAGCAGTGTAACCTGTGTAACTTGCTCACTAATGAGCGAACGGTATAAAAAAAAATTACCTATTCTTCTTCCTTTTCCAACACTGTCAGAAAATGGATCACTGTCAAAAGTCTACTTATATCAGCCGTCATAAGATATCTAACGAACTCTTGACTCCTGTTATGCATTACTATAAAGTTGTTTCAAAATAACCACAATCTCAGCGGTCACTTCATATAATTGTATTCTACAATACAAGTTAACACTGAAAACACGCACTTTTAACTTTCACTTTCTTTCACTCATCACTTACTTTAATATTTTTAATGAGAATATGTAATGAAGTCAATAATGATTTATTTATTTTATCTACTTAACATTTTGCTCAATATTCTAAAACCACATCACGAAATGAAAACTATGCCAAAATTAAGCAAATGAAATAATAATCAAAACCAATAGTATAGAAACACAAGAACTTGCATATTATTTAAGTTCTTGCTTGTTAAAATTTCATTTTTTCTTTCTAATTTGCCGTTAAAATATCAATTTGCGTCTTCCTATGTTTCGAGTTGGTGATAATCCTTGAATGTCTGCTATATCTACGTCTGCAAAAGTCCGCTTAGTTTTATAAGAATATTCATGCATGAATTGCTCAATCTTTCTTACCACTGTTGTTGTTTGATTCTTGACTCTCCAGTGGGATTTGAATCCCGGGCTGCTCACGCAATTTAATGCGCGCTTATATAGTCAATTCAATGATTTTCATATAAAATAATTTAATATAGAGGGCGATACTATAATTTATAACAAATACCTATATGCAATGACCTCTTACATGTGTCAGCACCGTGGCGGCCAACTACCTCGGCCGCATTATCGGCTCGGCAGCCGCAGCTGCAGAAGATGCAGCAGAGAGAAACCGGGCTAAGTATGCGGCTTTGGAGCCGTATTGTTGATTCGTCCTAGTGGCGGTAGAAACGATGGGCTGCTCGGGTGCTGATGATAAGCGCCTGATCGGCGAGATAGAGCACAGAATTGTAGAGAAGACTGGTGACTCCCGCTCAGGTTCGTTTCTTGTGCAAAGGATGGCCATTGCAATCCTGCGTGGCAGTGCTGCCAGCGTATTTGCGCGGGAAACGACAAAGGCGGTTTATATGACAGATTTTTGTGTGTACTTTGATATAGTTTTGACAGTGCTTACATAGATAAACATCCAAGACCTAGTACAGTTTGAAAAAGGCCATTTTCCAACTTGCCCTGATCGGCGATCGAACCCGGGACCTCCGGGTGGTGGATTAGCATGGTGACTACTACGCCACGGAGGTCGTCATTCTTGATCTCGCACATTTTAATGTGGGCTTACGGCCTCACCCAATTTAATGATTTTCTTGGCCTCGCACAATCCAATGCATGCCCAAACTGACAAAAGGTTAAACGGCATGACACAACAACCTTTCTTGTTCCAGATTCTTCAGATGTAATGTTTAAAGCTAAAAAATATATTTTCAGTGCCCTTATCCATTTCTCCCATCTAGCGCCTACCGACACTGATCACTGTCAGGGTCGAAATGCTCGAGGTTTGGCAGTGGCAGTGTCGTGACTTGAGCCATGGGCTGATGTGCAAATTGTGCAATTAAATCCAAATTTGCGCAAGCTTACATTGCCTTTCAGTCCAATTAATATTATCTGAGCTGACCTTTCATATCGACCATAAATAAATGCTCATATGGACTTTCATATTGTCCTTTAACATAGATCATATCACTCACTCGTACTAGCTATCATATTGCAATATGTAAGGTCTATCACACAACTATTTGACATAGCTATCATATTGCCATGTCTCATCATTAGCTATCATATTGCCCCATGTCATAGCTATCATATTGCTATACATGTGTCATCATAAGCAATCATATTGCTATTGTTATCGGCTATTATATTGCCATGTCTCATCATTAGCTATCATATTGCCCCATGTCATAGCTATCATATTGCTATGCATGTGTTATCATAAGCAATCATATTGCTGTTGTTATCGGCTATCATGTAAGCACATAGTTAGATCCCTTCTGCTTTTCGTGGAACTACTTCGACACAGAGCAATTTTTAAAAATTGTAAAGTATAAGCTTAACTCTTAATTTAAAACATTTATATTAAGTAAGTACCTCCTATATTTATTGAGTGTACCAGTTATGTGAAGCATCTCACGTGTTCCTAATTAGTTATAAAAAGGAATTGGCTATTAGTTTGAGTGTAAGTCATTATTATCTGCAATTCTTCTAAACCTAATCGTCGGCACATTTTAACAAAATTGGAATTTTAAACTGGCCACCACAGGACAGGCATGTTGCCTAGTGTGGGGCCAACAGCGTAACTTCTGTGTACATTAAGGAGTCAAATAAATTTCATGTCATTTCAAATTTCATTTCATTTCATTTCAAATTCATTTCATTTCAAATCATATTGCCATATAACATAGCTATCATTTTTCTAATAAATCATACCTAAGTAGGCTATCATATTGCCATTTTCACCACAAGTTATCGTATTGCTTATTTCGTATAGAGAATATGCACACATTATTTTTTATTTGCTTAATAAAAGCCTTATTAAGCACAGTAAACAAATATGAAAGAATTTATAAAATATCTTAATCAGCGACGAACCTGTGATACTTTAAAGTTTCAATTAGAGAGAGAAGTCCGATATGGACAGGTGACATCATAAATACATATCATCAATACATTTTCTATAGAAAATAGCGTATTTTGCGAGTGAGATAGACATATTTTCGTAAACTCGCTATATCTCGTTCGTTTTTCCACCCATTTTTATTCTGTTTTCAGTGTTAGTTAGTACTTTCTAATATTTACGGATAAACTGGTTCGATAACACATATTTTTCATGCATATTCCCTACTATGGTTTCTCTCCTATTTAAAAAAAAAAAATTCACACCGCTACAACCTCCTCCCGCCTCCCGGCCCTGGCAGGAAGCACCCACAACTTATACTCATTGACTCCAGCGACTGGCGACCTTTTCTCACAGCATTGCACTCCGGATCTGATGCAACTATCCTCCAGCATAACTCTTAGGTTTAAAAGTGATGCTTGTCTAGGAGTAGAATAAAATACCTAATAAAAGAGTTTCACCACATAACTATAATGATCTACCTTCCTTCCGTAAATTCAGCATCTCTCATTTCATACGAAAAAATAATATAATCCCCCATTTATTTCACTTAATCCATGTACATCGGAAAACTATAGCTATTTGAATAATATATTTAAATAGTAATCGCGTCATATACGACTCGTCAATTTTTCCGTTACGTTTTTCCTCTGAAATTATAGGGTGATTAATTATATTACCCTATTAAAAGATAAGTTCCTTATTTCTTTCGCAAAAACACTAGGTAATCAACAAAGTAAAAATATATGTTTTTTATTTTGACTTAACTTATTTCTTTACTCTGACACTTGTGACAGACTGGACCTGATGCCTAAACTACGCATAAAGCCTTTATTTTAGGTTACCAACTCTCTCTTAAAAATATATAATTTGAGAATTGTCAATATTAATTATATACTTTTGATGATCAACATTAACTAACAAATTATAATTTCCAGCTCATTAATGTGATGGACAAAGCACAGTAGTCCCTTAACTTATTAAACGAACTTTCATTTTGCAATAAAGTATAGCCATTACCTAATATAGTAAATGCTAACTGACACTTTCTCTTTCCTTGTTATTTTTTTCTCTCACAAATATATTTTTTTAACATTCAGTATGCAGCATTTACTTTTGATTTAAAATTCTATTTGCTTTTGAGCATTTACATTAAATACTCCAGCTCATAAAATGGAAAAATAACTCACCGCGTGGCTTCGCATCATTTTCTCGTCGCCACTGACACTAGCTCACCTTTACACCAAGACACGTCCGCTCTGTACGACATCTACTGTTAGACTGCGCGATCAGACTACCGCACAACGTACTTATATAACGTACAACTGATGTTCTACCTTCGCTGCTCTTGTGAGTGGGACAGCATATGTATCTATTTATAGACACAGAACACTACAGGGTTGCTTTGAAAAAAGTAAAGCTGTGGCATTAGCACGATTATTTTAGTTAACAGATAATGGTGAAATACCTATATGTATTTAAGGCCTTCCTCGGTACTGCATGTGTTGTTCAGGTCGCTGCTAACTAGCGCAGTAATATAATTACTTTAATTACGATATTGAAATTTTGATTTTTTTAAATTATAATTTTTTATTATTATTTTTATTTTAGTACGACTTAGAATTATACTGATTTTCCTGAAAAAGGGGGACAAGAGTAAGCTAGCTTAGAAACACAGTAATAGTTAAGACAAAACGTTCGCACTGAGTTCAAAAATAATAAAAACAAAAATCTAAAATAGAAAATGAATTGATCTCACAGAGTTCACGTCGGTAGAGTCCGTAGCTAAATCTGCGGTGTTGTATTCACTATTTGCTTCTGAATAGGTATGTAGAACTACACAATACACAACACTCACAAATATGCGCGCACGCACAAAATAAAAAAAAATCTCGATCAGAACCAGTCACTACTAGTCATCAGAAAATAATGCTTGATCACAGATTACTGATATTAGGCAGTTTACTCTGCAAAAAAATATTGGTTTTGGCTGGCACCGACTCCAACTTTTTAAAATTATGGTTTTATATATACTTACAATATATAATATTTAATTATATTTTCTTTGTTCTTCATAACTAATAAAGAAAGAGTGCATGCTTCTATTGATAACTGGCCTCAACGTGTAAAGGACTGTAATGCAGCCAATCGAGACCACTTCAAATAAGCTTTTTATATTTTTAATTGTTTTATATTTACGTATTAAAAGCGAGCAACTTAAGCTTAGGCCGAAAGTAACACAGACACATAAATAACTTTGTCGTGGGTTGTAGGTTAAGTTCGTTAGATTTTCTGTGACCAACATACGAGCGAGCGAACGACTCAAGCTTAGGACGAAATTAACACAGACACAAAAACAACTTTGCCGTGGTGGAGTGTAGGTTAAGTTATATAAATAAATAAATCATCATTTTAAAGTCCACTAAGTCATTTTGAAGGCGCCATTAACAACTCAACATAGATCTTCCTTGTTGCTTGCCTAAAAAGATAATGTTATTAAAAAAAAAAAAACAAGGAAAGTCGTAACTAAACACTTCCAATGATGTGTACAAAATTTTGTTATTCTTGGTCAATGCTTTAATATACATAGCATTCAAACCAACAACGCTAAGGAGAACTAATAAATTAAAATAATTACTTCCCTCTGATCAATTGTGCACATGTTTTATGTATTCCGAAACAAAGCTGTTTGGTGTAAGAAAATCATAATAACTGCAAAAACATCGAAGTCCAGAAAGCACACGTCAAAAATAACAGGAAATTTACGCAATCCGAATGTTGGAAGGTGAGTCATTTGGGCCTCTATCATCCTCATTTTCCATTCTCTTTCCACTTACAACAGCTCAAGATAACACTGCATCAAAGACAATATAATTACGTACGTTACAGATATCCAACGCCATAGAAACTATTGGAGGTAAGTAGGCAATACTGGAGTTGCTGGCAGGCATATAGAAATGGCAGCAGTTATGAAAAAACAAGTAAATATAATTAAATATTAGATATGTTATGTATATTATGCTATAATTTAATGTTTTTGGAATCGATGTCAGTTAGAAACAATAAAGAAAAATTATTATTATATTTCGTGAATGGGTTACTCACGTTTAGATTCAGCGACTGCCGACATGTTTCGATCTTATCAGGGAACCCCGAAAAATGACACCTCCAATGTATACAAAAATTTGTTACTATTAGTCACTGCTTAATATACGTAGCATTCAAACCAACAACGCTAAGAAGAAGACAGATTTTGTTGCAAAGCAAAATAACCGAATACATTGAGGACTTTTTTGACGTTCTTTTTAACCAATGAAAATATTTTATACGATCAAGAGCGCATCCTAGACAAAAGAATAAAAGCCAATAGCCACATTGACATGGCTAATATGCTCGGCTCGGGTCGAAAATCATCACACATACATTAGAAATATTGTTAAAATGTATATAGCTTTATCTTCTGCTACACAGTAGAAATTTTCACGTACGTTTTTTTATAAACTGCCATATATAGGTACTTATAGTAGGAACAAACTAACGATAATCCAACAAAAATATAGTAATTAAAATAAAATGATTACTTACCTCTGATCAATTGTGCACATAATTTATGTATTACAAAACAAAGCTGTTTTGTGTAAGAAAATCATAAAAACTGCAAAAACATCGAAGACCAGAAAGCAAGGTCACACGTTTAAGTAAATAGTAAAATATCGCAATAAAATATCAGAACATGCACGCAATCCGAATGTTAGAAGGTGAGTCATATGGTCCTCTATCATCCTCATTTTACATTCCATTTCCTTTACCCCTCCCAATTACAACAGATAACACTGCGCCAAAGACAATATAATTACTAACGTTAGAGATACCCAACGCCATAGAAACTATTGGAGGGGCCGTAAGTAGGCAATACTGGAGTTGCTGGCAGGAATAAACAGATGGTAGCACACACGACTAGCAAAAATTTGATTACAAAAAAACAACAAACGACTTCAAAACCTAGACCTACTAAGAACTAGTTACCTACACTAAAAAGTTATAAATATTTTTAACTGACTTCAAAAAAGGAGGAGGTTATCAATTCGATTGTATGTTTTTTTTTTTTTTTTGTATGTATGTTACTCGATATCTTCGTCAACTCTGTACCGATTTTGATGAATCTTTTTTTATTTAAAAGCCCTTACTACCAAGTTGGTCCCATAATAATTTGGTGAAGACATGATGAAGAACTTTGGAGATATGGAGGAAACTCCTTAATGTCCTATAGCATTTCGCGTAATATCTTCACCTAATGTAAACTAAATCTTATTTATTCTTCACCATCTGTTGGGTTAATGTTTTTATTATGTTTTTTACGATAAAAAATCCCGTCTGGTTATTGGGGATAGAAAAGGGAAAAGGGGTAAACATACTCATACTACTTCTTACTAATTCTCGTTTTTATTATATTAGTAGTTCACCGGGAACTTGACCTCGCGATTAATATTCTAACACAATTCAGTTTCCTAAGTAACACCTAGATTGCGCTATCCAAAGTTAGAACGCCCTATGGTCTCGTTTGCTACATAATCGTGGAAATTTTTATTAATATTTCAAAAACTACATAACCGATTTTGATGCCCAACAAACTTGAAATTCTATTAAAATTTCCTATATGCCTACCAAATTTCATCAAAATCAGACCATCGGCTCGGCAGTTATCGCGGTACAAACATACATACAATGTGTTTTCGCCCCCAACTCGATTTAGAGACCTCGCTTCGCTTGCTCGGTCAATTAGTTGGGAAGCTGGGATTATGCACGTGTATGCATTCTGTAAGATTCTCAGAACAATAAGTAAGATTCTAAATAGTTGAGACAAAGACATTCTTTCAAAAGGGTCAGATAAGATGGGTGTTAAAAAATACCTGAATTGTGGCTGTCACAATGCATGTTATCGACTAAACCGACTTGTCTCGTGTATTCGCTTATTGCCGCTTTCAATGTGCCGACTTTCTTAGTAATTCATTATTGACCGAGCGAGCGAAGCGTCTCAGTTTCGAGATTAGCCAAAAATTCTTTTGTCCGTCTGTCTGTCTGTCTGTCTGTCTGTCTGTCTGTCTGTCTGTCTGTCTGTCTGTCTGTCTGTTCTCACTTACAGGTCGCAATTCTTAACCGATTCTCATGAAATTTTGTAAGTAGGTTCAGCAACTAAATATTTTTTTTTTGTCGAGCCAGTTTTTCGAAATTTTTCAAAATGACGGAAATATAGGCGTTTAAAATTTTAAAACTGTCATACATCCGCCATTTCAAAATATTTTCAAAAATGTCATTAGACTTTTTTGTTGCCATTATAAAAACGATTTTTTTTTATTTGAACAACTTTTTTGTCTGAACAACTGTATTATACGTTATACTTAAACGGGTTTAGGTTGACTCGCGAAGTCTAGCTGACTGAGCCGTGACGGATATAAAATACAAATCTTCTTACAAAATATACTAAAACTATTATATGGGTGAATTCCGTCCGGGTTACAAAACAACTTTCTTAAAAATACATATCTCCCCTGGGGTCCGCGAAATAATTTCTCTCAATAACTATTCTGGTTATTATTTTGAGTTTCATAAGTAGTTCTATAAATTTTATCATATTTAACCGACTTAAAAAAAAGGGTTTTGCTTATTTTACGACTCGTTTTTTTTCCAGTTTTTGCTTATTTTGATTGATTGTTGGCTTGTTTATTAAATTTAGCAATTTTGTGATTGGCTGTGATTTTGGGAATTTGGTCACAACCATGAATCCGCATATCGATACACCTGCACCGATAATTCATCCAAATAAGGTACATTATTCTGAAATAATAATCGCGAGGTCTTAGTTCGTGGCGAACTACTAGTTTTATGCACGTTTACACTTTACCGATTACATTTATATAGATTTAGACACAGACAGATAGAGATCATATAGCCAGGTTAAAAAAAATACCTGAATTGTCGTTGTCAAAATACATGTTATCGACTAGATCGACTTGTCTCATGTATTCACTTATTGCCCCTTTGAATGTGCCGACTTTTTTATGCACACTTTACCAGAAACATTCCTTGGGAACAGGAATTTGGAAACGGCACATCATTAGTTCTATCTGACACTACAGCTCGTTAAGACGACTAATTATTGGACAGATTACGCAATCTCATCATTTCTTTGAGAGCTCTCTCATCGTGCGGTTTATTTAATAACTTATTAGCATCCAAGTCCGACAAGGCAATACCGTCTAAAGTTTTTACACGACTGAGGGCCACATAAATTTGTCCTTTTGCAAAATTATTTTTGCCTAAATCAATAACCGCTTTGTCTAGAGTAGTGCCCTGCAGTTTGTGTACTGTGACGGCCCAACTTAATATGAGCGGCAGCATTCTCCGCTCGATATCTCCATATCCCCTTTGTCCCTGGAATGTTGTACAAACCGGAGAAATTGATACGCAACCATCGTCATCTTTAATTCTGAGACCTATAGAATCATCGTCAAATTTTATTGATACAGCCTGAGGCAACTCACCTTCCTCTAGTTGGTCTCTTCGGAGAGCAGGCCATTTAAATTTCTTTAAAATGCCCATTGCACCATTAACTAGCCCGTCGGATACGGATATATTAAGCCTTAACATAACTCGCGATTCAACGCCCAAATTTATTGTTAATATGAAACCACCACAGTTATTAACGTCTTTTGAAATAACATTGTCTGGTGGCTTCCTACCATAAGTAGCCGCCTCACGAGACTCGTCAACAGCATTTATTTTATATATTCGGTGCACTTTGGAATTTTCAATGGTCATGATCTCATTATAAGAGTCTACTTGTCTAACTGTGGGGAAAATACGGACAACACCATCAGCAAAATCACCTGATAAAGGCACGTGTCGCCGTTCACACAGTAGCTCCAGTTGACCCGTAGTTAACTCACCAACCCGCAAGCTGTTTAAGAGGTCAATGAAATCAACGTCATTGCGTTGTCGCATATTTTGTGTAAGCTCGCAAAATGAGAACTGCTGCCATAAATTCACTTCCGCTGAAAGCCATGGAGGTTGGATAAAACACCAATGTCCTTTTACTGGTGGAAGTTGAAGTATATCGCCAAAAAGTAAAATGTGCACTCCACCAAACAGTCTATCTTTATTTTTATATTCTTGAAGACGTAAATGAATGAATCTCAAATTTTCGTAAGAAACCATTGAAATTTCATCTATAATTAGCCAATCAATATGGCGCCACTTACGTCTTTCAGTCTCTAACTTCTGTCCTGTTATTTTTTTGTAAGTCATTGTGTTTTGTTTTTCAATTGGAAGTGAGAATATTGAGTGCAAAGTTTTACCGAATATTTGACGGGCAGCTACTCCTGTCAAAGATCCGACCTCAACAAATTTGGCATTTAGCAATATATCGACAGTTGGAGCATAGCACCGTTTTATGTACTCTACTAGTAACTTTAGGACAAAAGATTTCCCACTCCCTGCACCCCCTGTAATAAATAATAATAATTGGCCTTCTTGTCCACGCAAATCATTTTCTACTGCCGTAGAAACTTTTTGGAAGAGTTCTCTCTGCTGTATATTCAGACCTCGAGTATTTCCAAAAAATATTTCATCTGGCATTGCGGATCTCTCAGACACGTCTTCACAATAATTATCATCATTATTAACGATTTGTTCACCTCCGCAAATAATTGGATCAATATCATCATGTGAAACACGGGACTCACGGGCAGCGTTTAGTGCAACTGCTTGAGCAAGAGCCTGTTGTATTATTTGTTCAGCGTGAGCAAACTCTTCGGCGGTCACGTTGTTTTGTAAAGGTCTCAGTTCTCCTTGCCGTCTAAGAAAACACTCTTCAGATGTTTCCTCTTCAAGCAGAAGTTCCCTTTAGTTGCGAAATGGTACATGGCATACTAACAAGCTGTAGTAATAAGCTTCTTTATCGCTGTTTAAAGTAAAGTAACGTGTACGTAATACTGCTAGCTTATTTCTTATACGCATTTGTGTATTATCTCTTAACCGTATGAATCTTGCTGGCATATTATCTTCATCCCTTAACTCCGCGTCACCATCTTCTTCACTTCATGTTGAGTTAGACACAGTTTCAAAGCGCACGGCAAATTCAGCAAGACTTAATTCCTCCAATTCATCTGGGCGTAATACGTAACGATCAAAAATATTATTATAAATCGATGTGTCATCACTATCGAATCGTAGAAGTCTGAAACGTTCGTTTGGCTTACAAAGATGGTTTTCCTTGTAGACATTTTGAGCGGCAAATGACATAATCGGTATGCACATTCTGGAGCACTGACAAGGCGTTGAGATAGAATGGCCATTGATACGGTAAATAATTGGTTCCAAACAGGACCACCTTGCCTCTTTGCTTTCGCGACAGCTTCTCGTCCAACTTCACCTGTATCATGAGGTTCACATTTGCTTGCATATTTTGCAACGTAATAGGAAACTGCTGTTACTTTGCCACATGGCTGAACGTCAATATTCCCTTCCCAGAGACATAATAGAATAGGATTGTAATTATTCACCATGGTTTCGTCTGCAGTTCTTTTCAGACAGCAAAATCTGCCGTTATTCGTTAATACGTCGTCAGGACCTAAACAAATGGTAGTTTCGTGTTGTTGCCTCGGGAAACCAAAGCGACAATTATTGTCATTACGATTTTTGTAACATGTGGTGGTATGTTTGTGTACTTGCACGTTTTCTACTAATTTCTGCAAAACAGGATTATAAGGGTTTAAAGAGCATGACACAACTCGGTCAATAGTTTTAATGCCCTCTTGAGTAGAGAAGTCTGGAACGTTTTCACACCACACTAAAATATGAAGATGAGGACTTCCACGATTTTGGAACTCAATCCTGTACCAAAAATCTTTAACTGGGCCACCTAAGCAATCAGGATCACGTTTAAGGAATCGTATAATTGCATTTACGCGCACTGTAAATTGTCGAGAAACAACTACAGAATGTTTTTGTACCAATTCCAAACGCTCGGGAAATGATAAGTTCTCTGCATCGTTTATGTCTCTACAGTCTGCAATTAATAACGCCTTTATCATATCCGGCCAATTAAGGTCATTGCATGAAAAAGTGATAAACCACGTAGGAGGCCCTAAAGTCCGGACCATCGCAATAAGTTCTGAGCAACATTTGTGCCAATAAGACGCTGATCCTCTTATGTTCCTCATAGTGAGATGCATATTATCTACGAGACCCTGAGGTGTGTGCTCGCCATGGCCCTGACGCATCCTACATGATACAGAAACACTAGATTTAGCGCGATAATATTCAACTATGGAGAGAGCGAAAAACAAATAATCGTTTCGATTAAATCTCTTTTCCAAACTCATGACATGACTTTGAAAATAATCTAATGGGGTAATTGAAATATCTCTTTGCTCCCCAAAACCATTCTTTCCGTCAGGAAAAAGACAATACCAAGCCAGTTCTTCCGTTCGTCGTTCGCGGTCAACATTTAAAGGTGGCGCCGTTTTTCTTGTAATTTCGGCTAATCTCATCTCGTTATTATTAGCAATTACATTGAGATTCAAAGAAATTACATTTTCTAGATTAGGAACCGCGTCGTCTATACTACGGAGCATGCTTGTTGATTCAATCAATAAAGTGCCATTTGTATTAAGATTTGATGACTGTCTTGTTGAATTTGTTTTTTTTTGTTCCTTGATTGAGGTCGGTCGAGATGTTTGTTGAGGAGTATCGAAGTTTTCTAATATAGGATTTTCCAACTGAATTGATCTTGACTGCACCGGGGTATGATTGTCAAACTGTTGAGTATCAAACGTTTGTTTGTATACTTCTAGTTGGTTTTCCGGAGTTATAACTAAAGGCGTGAGCGAGTATACATTACGGTTTAGTTTGAGATCATTTTGGGCCTGGAAATTCTCCTCTGAACAAATTAAATTTAGTTGCAATATTTTATGTAGTTCATCTAAACGTTGAAACTTCATACAACAAACTGCTCCTCGGTTTGTAGCTTTAGTACCATTAGAGTCACGTGCATGTGAATCAAATAACCAATATATAAAAGGATCAGATCCAGCCTTATAAAATATCGCCACAGTTATGAAATTCATTGTAAGCAATCCACAACAGGTATCTCTAAAAAACACTTTCAGAGCATTTTCTAAATTAGGAAAACCATCATAACTACGATCGGTATCTATGTGACCATTGTAATTCATTGCAGCAACTGAAATGTTGATTCTATTTCTTATGTATAGTATTTGTTTTCCTAGATCACACACAGCAAGATATTCTGGGTTAACTTCTCCAGTCGCAGGGTTTTCTCTAGTAGAAATACACTCGCGGTAGAATTTATCACCAAGTATTACTATATAATCAATGTCACTTTTAGTCCATCGGTTAGGATCAAATGTACGAAATGCTGCACAAGATACAGCCGCAATGGCAGTACACTGCTTACCAAGAGATTGTGAAAATCTTGGATCCGCTTGGTGAAATGACCCGTGCAATATAGCAACATTTTCATTTAAAGTTACATCATTGTTTCGAGGAGTAGATGATAGCTCTGTCCCACCATCATTCATAGGTTCTTCAGCAATTTGAATTATTTCAGAAATATCAATGACGTTTTCAAAATTTGTTCTAACGTCCCCTGTAGAGGTTATTGATAGATATTAACCAAGCGAGAGCTCGATGCAATTTATTTACATCCACAACAAATTCTTGAGAGCGTTCTAAATTTTCAAGACTTTCCACGACTAGCACTAGACCAACTTGATTTGGTGCAAGCGGCAGTTGTTCAGCAACTTCAACAACATCTTTTGCGAATAGAATAACTTGTCCCTTGCACCAATCTTGAGGCACAACTCGGCATAAAAACCGTTCTTCAAATTTTGTTAGATTGGCTAACTCTTGAGGTATAGGTGCGATCGTCATTTTGTTCCAAAAAGCACACGGTGGAATTTTTCTTTTTCTGATATAATTTTGACAACGTGAACATGTTGTAATTTTACCCAAAGAAATTAATTCTTCGGGTAATATTGAACTGTAAGTTATCGTTTGTAACTCGCAACGCTGTTGTGGATATAACGCTTTTTTACAAATGGTACATGGGACGTCAGCGAAAATATTTATGGCCTTTTTAAAATCTCGTTTACCAGATATTTCTCTGCGATTTTCGATCACTTGTCGCATGTTGTCTAATCGGATGAATCTGGATTGCGTAGATTCATTTGATAAACGCTCGTGTATTTAGCCGATTCGGTGAGAACGTTGTTCTGCTGTTTCATTTGATAAACGCTCGTGTATTAAACCGATTCGGTGAGCACGTTGTTCTGCTGTTTCGTTTGATAAACGCTCGTGTATTAAACCGAGTCGATGGAAACGTTGTTCTGCTGTTTCATTTGATAAACGCGCGTGTATCAAGCCAATTCGATAAGAACGTTGCTCCACTGATTCATTTTTCAAACGCTTATGAATTAAACTAAGTCGTCGAGCACGATTTTCTGAACTTTCTGAGTTGAGAGAGAGTCGGACTGAATTTGTATAAACTCTCATTGTGACAATCACTGAGCACGTTGCTCATCATTCTCTACTAAAATCTTAACCGATTTTCTATTCCTGTTTCTTTTCAATCTATCTTCCCTTTCTTTATTCGTTTCCTCAAAACGACGCTGTTTCATTTTGGCAGCACTTTTAGAAGGCCTACCCATATTTTAATGTAAAAAAAGAAACAATCAACTTCAAAACCTTAGAACTACAATAATAAAAATAAAATAAAAATGTACTAAGAACTATACTAAATGTGAGAAATATTTTTAACCACTAAAAACTACACAAATAAATTCTTTTTAAAAAAAAAAACAACCGACATCAAAACCTTTACTAAGAACTACTTACCTACACTAAACCCCACCCCCAGCACCCGCATTCCCGTGTCGATCAGTACCAGTCACCACATCACTGGTCATTAGTAAATTTTATTTAGCACTAGCTGTTGCCCGCGACTTCGTCAGCGTGGACTTTAGTTTATAAGAATCTTTATTTTGATATATTTTAATAAAACCGGTCAAGTGTTCCGTAGTTGTAAATGATCCGAGCCTGCTTCGGCGGCCAGCCGCGCCGGGGTTCACGGTTGTATTTCCTTTCCCGTGTCCCCGGCAAAGGCGGTTCAGGTGGAACTCCGGAGGTTTTTTAGTGGGTAGGCACGTCACTCTGGCGTGGAGTCCCACATAACCCGACAGCCTCCCCCGCAGGCTGATGGGTATCCGTAACAGATGGGATCTTTCCTCCGTTAAAAAAAAAAAAAAAAAAAGCCAGTTGCCCTGCCTAGTGCTACTTTAAGTTCATGACCGTTACCAAATTACAGCTTCTTGGTACTAATTACCTCTAAGTAAAACCACGGACAGAGAGACAGACAGAAATGGCGAAACTATAAGGGTTCCTTCTTTACTACGATCACACATTATCTCTAGTCACAGTCTAAGTCGATCGGAATTTTGACTATTAATATCGTTTTTTGCCAGATATTTCGACGGCCCTTCTGCCATCATGGTTCTGCCAGCATGGACTGTAAACTACATGTAAACTTACACTGTTACCGAATGTTACTGCTACGCCGTGGGTCTCTCTAATACAAAATATTTATGCAATACGTAGTGCTACGGGATAAGCCCGTGCAAAAAAATAAAAATAAAACTACGAGGAAAAAAGGACAATAAAACAAAATGAATAAAAATAAACAACTATATTGTCCTTTCTACAATATTAAATAAACACATAAAACTAAAAATCTAGGGACAGACGCGGGTCCAGCGAAAAAATAGGTAGTCTCGTACAGATGTTGCGTTTACAAATAAAAAAATAAACAAAACGGTGGTCAGTGGTTGTCGGGCGGAACTTATCTTGGTGAGGGACGAATATGCACTCGGGGCAAAACAAAATGGCGGCCGGTTTGACTCGAAGTCACGACGTGCAGACGCACCTAGGTAGTCTTTCACCTTTCACAATGACGCTCCTCACCAAAGGTGATGAAGTGAAGTTTTTCTTCAGGGGTAACGAAGTTTTCTCCAAGGGTTAACGTAGTTCTCTCCAGGGGTAACGTAGTTTTTTCTCCAAGGGTAACGTAGTTCCTGGAAAATGCCCATATGCATCCGCTGTAGTTAAACGTAATTATTGGACGTCCCAGGGGATCACCGATCGACAAATAGTTACAAGGTCCCTAAGGTCGGCGATCCTTTACAAACAAAAACTAAATTTAATTTTAAAATAAAAATTGACAGGAGTCAATAATATCAAATAATAATTAAGTTATTGATAATTAAAAGAAAAAAAAAAACAAAAACAACCTATTGACTGTTACTTATAAAATTAG
Source organism: Acrobasis consociella (assembly GCA_963555685.1). Classification (NCBI taxonomy): domain Eukaryota; kingdom Metazoa; phylum Arthropoda; class Insecta; order Lepidoptera; family Pyralidae; genus Acrobasis; species Acrobasis consociella. The sequence goes on along the minus strand of OY743125.1, from coordinate 11,221,444 downwards.
CTCATCCCGTCTTTTTCCGACGGGACAGACAGAGCCTCGGGACACAAAGATAGTTAAATATCAGCCTTTAAAAAGAAAATCTTGGAGCAAATTATAAATAGCTAAAGTAATGAAAGTGAAATAAATCTAGTTAGTATCATTTGAAATGTCATTCACGCAGCCAACCGACAAATCACCACTGATGACTCATTTCATTTGAAAAATTACGGTTACCGTTAAAAGATAACCGCTTAGATGTGATTGCCAGCTTGGTACGTGAATGAATTTAAACACATTAAAAAAAACAATCATGTAATAGCTAGAAATCGGAGAACATAACATTTATACTAAAATTACTAAAATATGAAAATTACAACAGAAATCCGATCCATGCTAATTACAGTCATGTCGAAAACATACAAACATAACATGTTTAATGTTAATTTGGTATGAAAGAAATATAAATCATGGACAAAAGATATTTGTGCCATGTCATTAGGTACAAGTACTAAGATAGGAAAATACAATTAATCTGTATCCCAGCTAAATCATTAAGACGATTTCGTTTAGGTTATAAACGAATTATCGCATACAACAAAAGTATATTTTAAAATTATGACCAATCATTAAACCAGTAAAATTTGAAATTTGGTTACGAAACATAATTGGTATTTTCTAAAACCCCCTTTTCTTAGGAATACACACACAAAATACAGCCAGACAACTTACCCTATATAACAGGGAACTCGTACACAATAAAAAATATTTGTTAAAAAAGAAAAAAAATAGCTGACGGACAACTCAGCCGTACAAATTATTGTAGACAAATTATTATGTTTGAAGCTGAAGCGAGCCACAATTGTAATGATCGATCACTGAGGTTTTTCGATCTACATCCAACAAGATGTAGGTAGATCGATAAAAATATCAACTCTGTGATACCCGAAACCCACTCAATAATTAACTTTTGTCTATTATCGAAGGTTCTAGAAAATCGGAGATAATATAAAAATAAAAATGTTTAAAAGAGTTTATTAGTTTATTATGGATTCTTTATAAATAAAATGAATGATTTTAAATAATCAACATTATATTGAATTATTTTTTTAAACTGGGAATGACCATGACATTAACCACCTGTCAATGTCATCTTAAGTCATTCAGTTAGAATAAACTACCGTAAACAAACAATGAACAGAACCAACCTATTTGTATGAGTTTATTTCTGAAAATTATAATTACTTTTTATTTAAAATGTGATGGAATACATACTTTTAAAAAAAAATTTAGCAATATCTATAGAAAACAAAATATGACCAATTGGTGAGTGGTATTGTTAACATTACATTGTTACAATACCCCCCTTCCCAAGAAAAGGATTTTACGTAGTAAAATCCGCGCGAACGCTCTAAATAAGAAACAGTTTACTGCCCAACTAACATACACTCATTCAGACATACAATCAAAATCACACTTACAAAATAGTCTAGTGAAATTAATTTTAAATCAAAAGACCTACCAAACAACAATAGAGATACAGACATAATTATAACATGCTGCACTCAAACAGAAAAACTAAGATGGTGAATAAGCGCAACAAGAAGGAAAATATGCAACCTGTGACATAAAGTGATGATTTGTACTGAAATTATATACTGTCCGCATTTGCTAAGCTGTAGAGTCACGACCCGCTCTAAACGCGCTAAAACGCATAAAAACCGACAACAATCCTGAAGCGAAGAAACGTCATTAGAGGCTTATTTTACGAGTTAACAACCGCTCGTGACATGAGGCTTATTTAAAACGAGTTTGCCAAACCGCTCGAAAAGATGTGCTATTAGAGGCTTATTTTACGAGTTAACACTACCGCTCGACCAAGAAAAGAATGCCATCAGGATGTTCCAGCAAAAAACCAAAGAACAACAAAAAGGTATACCAAGGAACAACAAAAAACCAAAATTCCCACCTATAAACAGGTAAAAGGAACAACAACAGAACCCCAATTCGTGTAGGCTTATTGACTCAGCAACTACATTCAATAATAAAAAATATCAGTAACAAATTTGAAACCACAGAAAGATGATAACTGTTATGCAACAAAACTCAAAGGAAAAAAAAATAAAAAATATTAAAATTAACTTTAGAAAAAAAATACAAATCGACATTATAAATTATTCCAAAATACTACAATAACAGGAATCGACCCCGCGACCCTGACCTTAATACGACTCTAAAAGTCAAAATATTTATAAAAATTATTAGAAAGTTTTTGATTTTTGGAGTCAGCAAAAATGAAAAATAAAAATCTTTCAGCGAAAAAACTCAATTTAAAAAAAAAATCGCTTACCATACCCCTAAGCTACCTTTTCTTAGTGATAGAAGCTATAAATAATATGTATAATAATTGAATTTTGATTATGTACTTGACTCCAACTATCAAAAAAAATTATAAAGAAGACGGAGATAATTTAAAGTCTTTGACGTGCCAGTTGCCAAGATCGTTGCCCGACATATCCTGTAATGTGAATACCAAAGGTGAGCGTTTACCTACAATCTTACACTTCTGGTACTTAGGTGCAAGTTTTTTCGCGAAGTAAGCATCTTTATCGCTTTGAAAATAGCAACGTTTCCACACAATGTCGCCAACTTTGAAATCAACAGGTTTTCTTCGTAAATTATAACGCTGAGTATTTTTAACATGGCTATTATATAAGCCCAACTGAACTTTATCAAAAATATTTGCCAGGCACCAAAGATTCTCTGCATATTCATCTCGAGGTGAAAAAACAAAATCATTCGGATCAACTTTACTAACATAGTGAGATCCACAGGAAACTAATTCACGCCTATAAACTAAAAAGGATGGTGTAAAACCAGTAACCTCATTTACTGCACTGTTAATGGCGAACTGTATTTTCGGCAAATTTACATCCCAAGACCTATGATCTTCCTCCACAAAAGTAGAAACAGCTGTTACAATTGTTCTATTATATCTTTCTACAGTATTAACCTGTGGCGTATATTTAGGAGTAAATTGAACTTGTGGAATCTTATATCGCTCATAAAGTTTAGCCAGCTCTTTACTGACGAACTGAACACCATTATCTTGTAAAACAATTTGAGGAATACCATGTACAAGAAAAACACCCTCTTCTAAGCATTTAGAAACATTAGCTGCTGTAGCTTTACGTATAGGAAACAATAAACAATATTTTGAAAAACAGCAACAAACTACAAAAATATAAGCATTTTGTTTCCTAGATACAGGCAGTGGGCCAACCAGATCGATTGATATCATTTGAAAAGGTCTGGTACACATTTTGGGTCTACCCAACGGACCCAGAGTACCATGCGTTGGAGACTTGTAAGCCAAACATGTATCACAACTTGCAATAAACTTTGCAGTATCTTTGTACATGCCTGGCCAATAATAACGCAACGATAATCTACGGTGTGTTTTGAATATTCCCAAATGACCACTAGTAGGTTCAGAATGATTCGCAGTTATTATACTGTCTCGATCTTCCTTAGGAATAACTTCTTTCCAATCAAACTCGGAAGTAAGCCCATTACTACTCTTCGAGTATCTATACAGTTTATTGTTCACTACCATGTAATTTGGAAAACTAGAAGGTGACTTATGACAACCATTAAAAATATTTAGATACCACTCATCATCAGTAGTTGGAACACCAACAGTAGTATCATTGATTGCGGCAACTGGAACTGATCTAGATAATGCGTCAGGTATTATGTTATCTTTACCCTTGCGGTGTTTTATTACAAAATCAAAAGCTGATAATCTTAAACCCCAGCGAGCCAAACGACCAGTAGGATTTGACAAAGTTAAAAACCACTTCAAAGCGGAATGATCAGTATAAACCGTAAAACACCTGCCGTTCTCCAAGTAACAACGCCAGTGTTCAAGAGCGGAAAGCACTGCTAAGGCTTCTCTCTCAGTAACACTATGAAAGCTATCGGCTTGTCCACACCATCAATACATTGAGTAAGCATACCTCCAACCCCATAATTACTTGCATCTGTATGAACCTCAAAAGGTAAATCCAAATTAGGGCATGATAATACTGGTGCATTTACTAAGCAAGATTTAAGTTCAGTAAAAGCTTTATCAGACTCAGGAGACCAATTAAAAGGTGGAGCGTTTTTCTTAGTTGAAGTTAAAGCATTTAAAGGACTTGCAATTGTACTGAAATTCGGTATGAACCGGCGATACCAGGAAGCCGTTCCAAGAAAACGTTTGACTTCCTTCTTTGAAGTAGGTGGAGGATACTTTACTATGGCTTCGACCTTCTGAGGATCAGTTCTTAGACCTTTCGCATCCACCACATACCCCAAATATTTCAAGCTATCTCGAAAAAATTGACATTTCTCAAAGTTGATCGAGAGATTTGCGGACTTAAGCTTTTCCAACACCTTCAAAAGTAACGTCACGTGACTCTGAAAGGAATCACTGACGATGACAATGTCATCAAGATAACAGAAAACTCGATTTTCAAACTCAGGACCAAAAAGAGTATCCACCAATCGCTGTTGAGTTGCTGGGGCATTTGTTAATCCAAAGGGCATGACGTTAAAACAAAAAGTACCTCTCCCAGGCACATAAAAACAAGTCTTTTCCCTATCCTGAGGTTCCAGAGGAACCTGCCAAAACGCTTTAGATAAATCAACCGACGACAGGAAACGTGCATCTCTCAGGTTGTCTAAAATTTCAGAAATATAAGGTAGACTATAAGAGTCTTTCTTCGTAACAGAATTAAGTTTCCTGCTATCCAAGCAAAATCGAGGTTTCCCATCTTTTTTATCTACAACCAAAACTGGAGATGACCAAGGACTCTCAACAGGAGAAATTACACCCAGCTCCAACATCTCATCGACCTGTTCAGAAATAATCCTCTGCTTTTCTGGTGACAATCTATAAAACCGTTGCTTAATCGGAGCAGTGTTGCCAGTGTCAATCTTATGAGAGAGTACGTTTGTTCTACCTAAACCGATACGCTCGAAAGATATAGCTTGAAAACCATCAATGACACTATTTGCTATTACCTTCTCCGAAGAATTCAACATGTCGTACGAATGCACATGCGTCGTACTACTATTAGATGTAACAACACAGGCCAATTTAGGATCCGTGTTAACACAATAATCAATATTTGGCAAATACTTTGGACAAATTCTAAAATCCTTCCAAAAATCAATACCCAAAATCAACGAAGAATCAATTTCAGGAATAACATGAAGTTTCAAATACTTCGTGATCCCTTCAAAAACAATAGGAACTAAAATACAACCAAGTGAATCATAACTATGACCACCAGCAGCAGTCACGGAAATCACCTGACCAATACTCAAACTAAAACCAACCTTTAAAAGTTGCAAATGGGAATTATTACCCAAAATAGAGACTGCTGAACCAGAATCTAACAACCCATAAAATTCTACATTTGAAGAATCAGCAATACCCACCTTAAAATAAGGACGAGGATCATTACACGGTATTTTATTGAAAATTGTAGCCACACGATAAGAATTGAAAAAATCCTTAATCGTCGATAGCCAATTCGTCCAATCTTCTTTATCAAAATTATTAGTGCTACAATTTTCAGACGCTAGTTTTTTGAAGACGATGCTTTACTTTCGGTAGTTACTACTTTGGAACTGTCAGTAGTCTTAACCGCCGAACACTTGGGGCAATTAGTGACTTTGTAGCCCTGAAGGCCACATCTATAGCAACGATATGGACTCTTAAAACTATCAGAAGTACTCGTACTCTCCTTCCATTTGGTACACGTACGCACTGTATGACCCTTAGTTGCACATTTGAAACACTGAAACTTATTTTCAGCCAAAGCAGCAACCCTATGGTTTGTCTTGTTCCTGGCGTCCTTTTTTGGCACATAGTGAAATTCTGGAGCCAAAGAATCTTTAGGACCACTAACTGGCTCCTTGAAATTAGCATACCGTGCGTTAATGCGTTCGAAATTTCTACATACCTCCCGCAATTCAGCAATAGTGCTTATATTAGGGCATGTTGCCAAAACACCGGCATAACAGGGCCGTATGTTGTGTAAAATAATATCCAAACGTTCAGACTCTGATACTACCTTTGTCAGCCTATCAAACATACCATGCATTTATGGCAAGATAAATTGTTATACTCTCATCTTCCCCTTGACTTCGAGCTCTAATTTCTTCTAACATTCTATAATCAAAATCGAAAACATCGAAATCATCGCGCAAAGAGGACAACAACTCCGGCCAGCTCATAATAGTGTCCTTGACACTGCGGTACCAGTGTAATGCGTCTCCGGTTAAAAATTCCGGCGCTAGACAAAGCATCTTATCATCCGTAACACCACGAGCCTTCTTTAACTCTTCAATTCTTGTGATGAATGCCCGAACACATGATTTGCCGTCAAATTTGTGCTTTAGAATTTCGGCAGAAGAATTCCTATCGCAGACAACCTTGACAATGTCTGGTTTTACAATTTGAGGTGAGGGAAGAGGACTACGAACATTCGAATTCTCAACATCTACATTCAGCAGAGGACTCGCGCGCACAGAAACCTGATTCTTAGATAGAACTTTAAGAAATCTCGCTAAATAATCCGCGAATTGCTTCTCTACACTAACTAGTGCTGTTGATAATTCAAGACTAACAGGTTTGGCTATCCTCTCTATTCTATAATATACATGGTTTAAATATGTTTTCGTTCTTTCGAACAAGGATCTGTTATAAACCTCTTCCAAGGTATCCAAATTTACATTTACTCTAACCAAAGTCTGCTTTATACCGTCCAAGTCTTCATTAGGACTAAAACAAGAATCTAAAACCTCATCTGCAGGATAGTTTGAAATCAATTTCGATATTTGTATCCTTAAATCTTCTACCCTATCTTTAGGCTCTACACCTCTAATGCTTACTTCATAAAACAATTCTGGTATAGTTAAATTTAAATATTTAATGTTTCGATCCATTTTGTAAAATAAAAATAAGTTTGACTAAAAAAAATCTATATAAAAAACTATACGTGTGTGGCCACTATTATATAGGTGAGTTACTGACTGTGACCCCCCTAAACAAAATATACAAAAAATAAAAACAAAAAACAAACACAAAAACATACACTAACACAAAGCCCTGGGGTAGATAACAGGTAAGTTATGTGCCCCAGGTGTGCCCAGTAATTAAAATCCGAATCCTGTCTCTGTAAAAACAATATGAGACAGGAGTGGTCCCTCTCGGTTCGAAGCCGGCACTGACTTCTACCACAGTTCCGACCAACACCACACAATTATACAAAAAAATAATAAAAAAAAAACAAGATCCACCGACCACGCACTATTCTGTACACGACCACCTATTTAAAACCACGTATATGGGCGCCAATTGCTACGGGATAAGCCCGTGCAAAAAAATAAAAATAAAACTACGAGGAAAAAAGGACAATAAAACAAAATGAATAAAAATAAACAACTATATTGTCCTTTCTACAATATTAAATAAACACATAAAACTAAAAATCTAGGGACAGACGCGGGTCCAGCGAAAAAATAGGTAGTCTCGTACAGATGTTGCGTTTACAAATAAAAAAATAAACAAAACGGTGGTCAGTGGTTGTCGGGCGGAACTTATCTTGGTGAGGGACGAATATGCACTCGGGGCAAAACAAAATGGCGGCCGGTTTGACTCGAAGTCACGACGTGCAGACGCACCTAGGTAGTCTTTCACCTTTCACAATGACGCTCCTCACCAAAGGTGATGAAGTGAAGTTTTTCTTCAGGGGTAACGAAGTTTTCTCCAAGGGTTAACGTAGTTCTCTCCAGGGGTAACGTAGTTTTTTCTCCAAGGGTAACGTAGTTCCTGGAAAATGCCCATATGCATCCGCTGTAGTTAAACGTAATTATTGGACGTCCCAGGGGATCACCGATCGACAAATAGTTACAAGGTCCCTAAGGTCGGCGATCCTTTACAAACAAAAACTAAATTTAATTTTAAAATAAAAATTGACAGGAGTCAATAATATCAAATAATAATTAAGTTATTGATAATTAAAAGAAAAAAAAAACAAAAACAACCTATTGACTGTTACTTATAAAATTAGCTCATCCCGTCTTTTTCCGACGGGACAGACAGAGCCTCGGGACACAAAGATAGTTAAATATCAGCCTTTAAAAAGAAAATCTTGGAGCAAATTATAAATAGCTAAAGTAATGAAAGTGAAATAAATCTAGTTAGTATCATTTGAAATGTCATTCACGCAGCCAACCGACAAATCACCACTGATGACTCATTTCATTTGAAAAATTACGGTTACCGTTAAAAGATAACCGCTTAGATGTGATTGCCAGCTTGGTACGTGAATGAATTTAAACACATTAAAAAAAACAATCATGTAATAGCTAGAAATCGGAGAACATAACATTTATACTAAAATTACTAAAATATGAAAATTACAACAGAAATCCGATCCATGCTAATTACAGTCATGTCGAAAACATACAAACATAACATGTTTAATGTTAATTTGGTATGAAAGAAATATAAATCATGGACAAAAGATATTTGTGCCATGTCATTAGGTACAAGTACTAAGATAGGAAAATACAATTAATCTGTATCCCAGCTAAATCATTAAGACGATTTCGTTTAGGTTATAAACGAATTATCGCATACAACAAAAGTATATTTTAAAATTATGACCAATCATTAAACCAGTAAAATTTGAAATTTGGTTACGAAACATAATTGGTATTTTCTAAAACCCCCTTTTCTTAGGAATACACACACAAAATACAGCCAGACAACTTACCCTATATAACAGGGAACTCGTACACAATAAAAAATATTTGTTAAAAAAGAAAAAAAATAGCTGACGGACAACTCAGCCGTACAAATTATTGTAGACAAATTATTATGTTTGAAGCTGAAGCGAGCCACAATTGTAATGATCGATCACTGAGGTTTTTCGATCTACATCCAACAAGATGTAGGTAGATCGATAAAAATATCAACTCTGTGATACCCGAAACCCACTCAATAATTAACTTTTGTCTATTATCGAAGGTTCTAGAAAATCGGAGATAATATAAAAATAAAAATGTTTAAAAGAGTTTATTAGTTTATTATGGATTCTTTATAAATAAAATGAATGATTTTAAATAATCAACATTATATTGAATTATTTTTTTAAACTGGGAATGACCATGACATTAACCACCTGTCAATGTCATCTTAAGTCATTCAGTTAGAATAAACTACCGTAAACAAACAATGAACAGAGCCAACCTATTTGTATGAGTTTATTTCTGAAAATTATAATTACTTTTTATTTAAAATGTGATGGAATACATACTTTTGAAAAAAAATTTAGCAATATCTATAGAAAACAAAATATGACCAATTGGTGAGTGGTATTGTTAACATTACATTGTTACAGTAGTGACTTTGCTAATATTTCATTCATCTTCCGTCTTTTAGCGTCAGTTTCCACATCAGTAATCTGTTGTAGCTCTCTGCAGCGAACTGCTGCCACCGTCTATACGTATCACCCCCTCTCCCCCGCCCTCCCGATGTGGCGGTGCAATGGTAAGCCTTGTCAAACATGTCTTTCGCTAAGCGGGAGATGAAAGTCGAGAAATAAGCATTTCTACTTTAAGTCCCGACGGATGACGGCGTTCCTCAAGTAACCTTAAACATAGGTTTTCTTAAGATCGCCTTAATCATGAGCCGCGTCCGTAGCTGGAAGCGAGAGGAAAGTACTGGATAGACCTTCCCCCGGGCCATCTTCACTATCGTCACCATTCTATTGATGTGGACTTTCAAGCTGAGGCATCTGCCAAACTTTAGATATCTCCAGGTATTTGACGTGCCAGTGTCTCGGCACATTTTACCAGTAGAGATTCAAGGATGGTAGGAAGTTAGTGTTCTCTGAGATCAATGTCTGCTTAGTGTTCACTAAGAACCTCCGTTTGAAGAGTTTCTCGGGTAGGGCGTCCTATACGGCTGTTTAGAGGTTTGGAGAACTAAAAAATGACCATGATCTTTCGTTCCTCAGGGAAGGAGGTCACAATACTAAGTAGTCTTGGTATGGGTGTTCCACACATTTTTATTGCAGTGCCTAACCTAAATTTAACCTAACTTTTTTTCCCTAACCTTTCTTCTTACGTGAGGAAAAGGTGCCTTTCGGCCACAGGAAATCGGACGGTTATGGCTCTCACTCACAAAAAAACTCATGGTGACATAACGGCGTTACCGCTTTTGCCAAGGCCGTGTGCTAAATCTTGCTCCAAAGACCTGGTATACGGCGACCGCTTATCAGCGGCTTCGGCTGAGCTCATTCGAGGTACTCTCTCAGCTATCGAGAGGAGCTGAGTGGCCTGCGCGGTGGTACATCGGCCTTCAATTTTATCCGCTAGGGTAAAGACGCGTGTTGACACAAATGCTCCTTTCAACCTAGAGGACCGTATTTGTGGAGCGACGGAATCCCGTTCCCATCGCCCGACTGGCCCACGTCATGGAGGCAGCAGTTGCGCCTCTTTTGCGCGGGAAAAATCCCTTCGGACACCTTGCCAGTAACGGGAGACCGGTATGGTTATGTGGCGTTTACCACTAAAAACTCCGCGGTGTTACCTCTCAGCCACTATGGGCCAGCCCCGGCGCGGCGACCGCTATGGTGGTCCGTGACTCGCTCACTGCACCCTATGCTTTAGTCAGAGGACATCCCCTGAGCCTAACCTAATACTTCCTATTTTGATTCCTTTTTCCATTTTCGCGCCCACAATCATGCTAAAAATGGCCGTTTCATGGCGTTGGGTCTTGTGGCCCTAGGTTCTGTGTATTTTTAACAGCGCCATCTATCGGTGACCAAAAAAAAACTAATAAAAACACTCCGAAAACATCAAAATAGTAAATTTTAGGGTTCCGTATTCCGTACCCGAAGGCTAAAATCGGGACCCTGTTACTAAGACTCCGCTGTCCGTCCTTCCGTCCGTCTGCCTGTCTGTCACCAGGCTGTTTCTCATGAACCGTGATAGCTAGACAGTTGAAATTTTCATAATGATTTAATTCTCTTGCCGATATTACAACTAAAATTGAGTAAAATAAATATTTAATTGAGGCTCCCGTACAACAAACGTGATTTTTTATAGATAACGGGACGGAGCCCTTTGTGCGCGAGCCCGACCTTCACTTGGCCGGTAATTAACTTTATTATTTTATAAAAACCTTAATATAAAATTGACAAAAGTTTTAGCCAATGCTACTGTACAGTTTTTTTCATAGCAAATTTTCGAACAAAAATCTTTGACGTGATTCTTTAAATTGATATAACTTTTTTATTTATCAACGGATTTTAATGAAACAACCACTACATTTTAAGTGAAACTTATTTAAATACATAAATGAAAATCGCAACCAAAGTTGTTCAGCCGTTTCTGAGATTAGCGTCTACAAACACAGTTTTTCGAACAAAAATGTTTGACGTGATTCTTTAAAATTGATTTAACTTTTTCATTTATGAACGGGTTTTAATAAAACAAATATTAAATTTTAAGTGAAACTTATCACAATATTTCAATGAAAACCGCAAACGAATCGGTTCAGCTGTTTCTCAGATTAGCGTGCACAAACGCACAGACAAACAGACAAACCGACAAACAGACAAAAATTCTAAAAATCATTGTTTTGTGTTCTATTGCGTTGGTAAAAGCCCCCAAAAATATTTTTACTCATTTATCTTCCATGTACAGACAGCGATCGGTTACGATTAATTTACTGATGACTAGTGGTGACTGGTACTGATCGACACATTAAGCAGTTACTCTGCTGAAAAATATTGGTTTGGCTGGCACCGACTCCAAAAATTTCAAATTATATTGTAATATACTTACAATATATAATATTATTTATATTTTCTTGTTTCTTCATAACTAATAAAAAAAAATATATATAACTTTTTAGTGTAGGTAAGTAATTCTTAGAAGTTAGTAGTTCTAAGGTTTTGAAGTCGGTTGTTTTTTTTAAAAAAAGAATTTATTCTTATTAGTTATGCAGAAACAAGAAAATATTATTTATTGTAAGTAAATAACACTTATAATTTTTGGAGTCTGTGCTAGTTACAAACAATAAAAAAATAAATAAAACAGAACGACGCCAGACTGAAAACGAACAAAATGGCACAAATATCACTAACTAATGTAACTAAAATCAAAGTGACTTTAACAACAACAATTACCTATTTATTCACCAATGACCTAGTATAGGTACCAAATATTTACAAAAAAATAATGCAATTTAATAAAAGACAGTAATGAACCACAGTATACACAACATCACGATAGTGCGGGCGACTGAATTATGAGATGCGAACGAGCTCAGCGAGCCGCAGAGACCCAGTGCACACCCCGCTCTTAAACCCGCACCCACCCGCATTCCCCGAGTCGATCAGTACCTGTCACTACTAGTCATCAGAAAATAATGCTTGATCACAGATTACTGATATTAAGCAGTTTACTCTGCAAAAAAATATTGGTTTTGGCTGGCACCGACTCCAATTTTTTAAAATTATGGTTTTATATATACTTACAACATATAATATTTAATTATATTTTCTTTGTTCTTCATAACTTATAAAGAAAGAGTGCATGCTTCTATTGATAACTGGCCTCAACGTGTAAAGGACTGTAATGCAGCCAATGGAGACCACTTCAAATAAGCTTTTTATATTTTAAATTGCTTTATATTTACGTATTAAAAGCGAGCAACTTAAGCTTAGGCCGAAAGTAACATAGACACATAAACAACTTTGTCGTGGGTTGTAGGTTAAGTTCGTTAGATTTCCTGTGACCAACATACGAGCGAGCGAACGACTCAAGCTTAGGACGAAATTAACACAGACACAAAAACAACTTTGCCGTGGAGTGTAGGTAGGGGATCGAACCGGTTTTAACCGAAACCGAAAAACCCGGGTTTTTCGGTTTTCGGTTCAGACGGTTTTGTAATCGAAAAAACCGGAGCTTTTCGGGTTTTTCGGTTTTTAATAAAAATATGTTTTAATCCACTGCAAACGTTCAAATTAATTAAGTACGTGTTGTATTAATACTTGGTACTCGTTTTGTAAAAGACGCGCACGTGTACTAAGCTTGTACTAAGAAGTGGGGATAAGATAGGACTGTTGCCAGCGTATTCATGACGCCAAGGAGTGGGGATAGGATAGGAACGCGGCGAGCGCATTCCTGACGGCATTTTGAGTTAGTCTGTCGAAAGCAAACTATAAATACACATGTGTTTTGTGTTTGTGCATAAAGGACTACAATTGTGAATTATTTGATTTTAGTGACAATTTTTTAAAGGTAAGTTCGTTTTTTTTTTTTTGAATATCGTTTATATTTTTTTATTGCATGCGTGCATTACAATTTACAATGTAAAGTTGAATAGTTGAGTACTCGTTCTAGGTGTCCCTTATTTAACTAATTACTCTTAAATTTATACAATTTTAATCTTTGATTTTATTAATACGATTGTCACATAAAAACCAAAGCGTCCATTTTAGAGATTAGTTAATTCAATGGGTTATAGAATTTATACCTGAAATCTAAACCCGGGATTTATTAACAGGACTGCTAACACTAATTGTGTGTTTTTTTAAAAATAATATTTGTCCTGGGCCGATCTCTAGTTTGTTATTGATAATCTTTTTTCCCCATCGAAACTTGCCTGTCTACCTGTATGTACGTATATGGCCAGTTACATACATACATTTTATTGTTATTGCAGATTTTGCTCTGCAACCTAAATCAAGAAATGGATTTCGAAGAAGTAATCCGTAAGTCAACAGATAAATATTCTGTTTAGCATTATTTTCTCAGAAATAAAAAAAAGAACGAAGCTAAATGCAAGAGATGTCAAAATATATTGAAATCGACTGGTGGCTCTACCAGTAGCCTACGGCATCATTTACAAAATATCCATAAAATCAATTTAGATAGAAACACGGATGGCGCATCTACCTCACGCTTAGAATCTCGGGAAGTACCTATAAAGAAAACCAGGCAAAATTCCTTCTCAGATAGTAATGTGAATCCAAGTATGCAGTTAATGGTATCTCGTATGGTCTCGTTGGATGGATTAGCTTTGAGAACGTTCGTGAAGTCTCAAGATTTAAAACATCTTTTTGAAAACATGGGCTTCAAATTACCAAAAATGGCTGATACCATTCGAAATATGGTTTTCAAGGAATGTGACCAAAGAAAGCTTGAAGTAACAAATGAGATAAAAGAGATTTTATCAGATGGCAAGAAATTTTCAATTTCTTTCGATGAATGGACGTCCAATCGTAATAGAAGATTCATAGCTCTGACTTTGCACTCTCCAAACTTTCCAGGAGCGTCTGCTTATCGGAATATGGGTCTTATCAGAATTCATGGGTCGATGAATGCGGAAAAATGCGTGAAACTCATTGAATCCAAATTAAACTAATATGGTGTATCTTTAACACAAGATATTGTTGCTCAAACCACAGATGGCTGCAGCCTCATGGTTGCTTTTGGAAAACACCTCGAGTCATACCATCAATTATGTATTGCTCATTGCGTGCAACTGGCTATTGTAGATGTGATGTATAGTCGCAATGCAGTCTTTACAGGACTTATAGATGTAGAAATGCCGCAGACAGAACAAGAGTCAGAAAATTACGATAATTTAACTCTAGCGGAATTAGCGTTTCGAATGCGTACAGGAGAAATAAATGATGAGGTTGACGATGATAATGCTGTGGAGAATTAAGAAGACGATGGAGCTGAATTTAATAATGAATCACCAGATATGGATATTAATAGACCCCCATTTAAATACCAGGAGCTAATAGTAAAAGTTAGAAAGGTGGTTAAAATGTTCAGAAAGTCTCCCACCAAAAACGATGAAATTTTGCAAAAACATGTCATTTCAGATTTTGGACAAGAGTATTCTCTTCTACTAGATGGAAAAACACGTTGGAGTAGCATGGCCATAATGCTTAATCGTTTCTTAAAATTAAAAATATCAATAACAAAGGCTTTGATTGACATTAAATCAGATATTATATTTACAGAAAGTGATTGGACAAATATTGACCAACTTCACAATATTTTAAATGTTATTAAAGCAGTTGTTGAGGCACTATGCCGACGCGACGCTACGTTATTAACAGCCGAAGTGACCATAAAATTTGCTATTAAGAAATTAATTGAGATTAACACTCAACTGAGTCATGAAATGGTAACTGCATTGTGTAAAAGATACAAAAAACGACGGATTATTCAAGCATCAGTACTAAAATACTTAACAAATCCTGAGAAATATTTTGCAAATATTAACATTGAAAACGAAGACACTGTTACATTTTCCCGGCCAACTAGCGAAGAAATGTTGAACGAAATTGTTGCACTTATTCTGCGTACATCCACAAAAGAAAACATTTCGACTGAGAGTATGCCTGAATCACACAATGAAAGCCAGGAAGATGATTTACACCCACAAGAACATCTTAACATAAGGAACTTGACTAACGAGGAACAATTAAATATAGAACTCAATGACGCCATCAGCGCGCCCACTGTTATAGAATCTAATGATTTAAAAACTGCTATAAGAGTTGAAATGGCTCTCTATAAAAATGGTGGCCGACGAGGCTATTATCTGTCCCTTGCCTTTAAACACATTGAGACCATTTCTCCTACCAGCGTAGAACCAGAAAGGATATTCTCTTCGGCTGGTATAATTTGCAACAGGCTGCGTACATCTTTGAGTGATAAAACTTTAGACGCGATTATATTTTTGCGTTCTTTTTATAATTCCAACATTCAAATTTAATACAACTGATTGTTACAAAAATCTGAATAATTTAATTGAAATACACTGATAAAATCAGTTCTTTTAAAGATCTGATTTATGAAAAAAATCTTTTTTGTATACCTTATGATTAGTATTACTATTAAGTCTAAAGAACTGATTGTTATGAAAATACGAAATATTATTTGTCTTTAAGATCTGATTTATGTAAAGAGTTTCTTTTTTTATATACCTTATGGTTAACATTACTGTTTATTAAAAAGAACTGATTGTTATGAATATACCAAATATTATTTGTTTTTAAGATCCGCTTTGTATAAAGATTTTTTTATATACCTTATGGTTAACATTAGTATTTAGTCTAAGAAATTGATTGTTATGAAAATAACAAATTTTATTTTTGACATAATACATATACATATAGGTTTAAACATTACTATTTAAATAGCAAAACTAATTGTCAAGTGAAACTAAATCATTTCATGAAAAGATTGAGATTTAGCTGAATGGAACTGACGGAAAGACTTAAATATTTTAATAATAGACATAATTATAAAAAATATTGTTTATATTTGATTATACACAAATAATGTGTTTTGAAAAAACTGATGAAGATGCTATAAGATATGGACATTTTATTTATGTACATATTGTTAACATTCATTAAAGTAAAATTATTGTAAAATTTATAACGTATTCAAATACACAGTTGTGATTTTCCATCATTTGTTTTATTTACGATTAAACCCTCGTCAGAAGTTCAGAACTGCATCAGCTGTAAGTCAGAAATAACCGCTTATAGGCTCAACACTAATCACTATGTTGCTATGGATGGCTTTTCTATCTTAATTGAAACTCTTGACGCCTTACCCCAGTAGGGAAAAAGTCTATCCATATCTATGATACGAACTAATTTAAAATATATACAAATTAAGAAAAAATTGGTTGAAAACCGAAAAAACCGAAAAACCCGAATAATTCGGTTTCGAGTTTAGTTAAGAACCGAAAAAACCGGTTCGAGTATTTTTGATGCCCTAAGTGTAGGTTAAGTTATATAAATAAATAAATCATCATTTTAAAGACCACTAAGTCATTTCGAAGCCGCCATTAACAACTCAACATAGATCTTCCTTGTTGCTTGCCTAAAAAGATAATGTTATTGAAAAAAAAACAGGGAAAGTCGTAACGGTGCTTGGCGAAAAACCCATTGACCAATATCTAATACCTTTAAACGAGCAATTCTTGTATATTTATTTATATGTGTATAAATTATTTCTGTAATCTCGGAAACTGCTCTAACGATTTCGCTGAAATTTGGTATATGGAGGTTTTTACGGGAAAACAATCGATCTAGATTAGTCTTATGTTTGGGAAAACGCGTGTTTTTGAGTTTTTATGCGTTTTTCTTTCCACGCAGTATATGCTCGCCAATGTCCGTCTGATCCAGCGGGTTAAGACGCGGATGGCAAAAAAGAGTGATACGGGTTCGAACCCCGCTCGGTGACTTACTTTTTTTTATATGTTCAAGTTTATTTACAATTTTTTAATTTTTATTGTTTAAAAAAATATATATTTTAATTATAAGTTTAAAAAAAGATAGTTAATGTTTGAGATACGACCGAGCAAAGCTCGCTCACCCAGGTACTATATTATTAATTGAGCTATTTAGAAACCCCAAAAATTACCACTTCCAATGATGTGTACAAAATTTTGTATACTTGATCAATGCTTTAATATACATAGCATTCAAACCAACAACGCTAAGGAGAACTTATAAATTAAAATAATTACTTCCCTCTGATCAATTGTGCACATGTTTTATGTATTCCGAAACAAAGCTGTTTGGTGTAAGAAAATCATAATAACTGCAAAAACATCGAAGTCCAGAAAGCACACGTCAAAAATAACAGGAAATTTACGCAATCCGAATGTTGGAAGGTGAGCCATTTGGGCCTCTATCATCCTCATTTTCCATTCCCTTTTCACTTACAACAGCTCAAGATAACACTGCATCAAAGACAATATAATTACGTACGTTACAGATACCCAACGCCATAGAAACTATTGGAGGTAAGTAGGCAATACTGGAGTTGCTGGCAGGCATACAGAAATGGCAGCAGTTATGAAAAAACAAGTAAATATAATTAAATATTAGATATATTATGTATATTACGCTATAATTTAATGTTTTTGGAATCGATGTCAGTTAGAAACAATAAAGAAAAATTATTATTATATTTCGTGAATGGGTTACTCATGTATAGATTCAGCTACTGCCGACATGTTTCGATATTATCAGGGAACCCCGAAAAATGACACCTCCAATGATGTATACAAAAATTTGTTACTATTCGTCACTGCCTTAATATACGTAGCATTCAAAACAACAACGCTAAGGAGAACTTATAAATTAAAATAATTACTTCCCTCTGATCAATTGTGCACATGTTTTATGTATTCCGAAACAAAGCTGTTTGGTGTAAGAAAATCATAATAACTGCAAAAACATCGAAGTCCAGAAAGCACACGTCAAAAATAACAGGAAATTTACGCAATCCGAATGTTGGAAGGTGAGCCATTTGGGCCTCTATCATTCTCATTTTCCATTCCCTTTTCACTTACAACAGCTCAAGATAACACTGCATCAAAGACAATAAAATTACGTACGTTACAGATACCCAACGCCATAGAAACTACTGGAGGTAAGTAGGCAATACTGGAGTTGCTGGCAGGCATACAGAAATGGCAGCAGTTATGAAAAAACAAGTAAATATAGTTAAATATTAGATATGTTATGTATATTACGCTATAATTTAATGTTTTTGGAATCGATGTCAGTTAGAAACAATAAAGAAAAATTATTATTATATTTCGTGAATGGGTTACTCATGTATAGATTCAGCTACTGCCGACATGTTTCGATCTTATCAGGGAACCCCGAAAAATGACACCTCCAATGATGTATACAAAAATTTGTTACTATTCGTCACTGCCTTAATATACTGAATATGGAACTTACTTCTAATGTGAATTCTAGCCCCCAGCGTGCTGAAGCCTTCCTTAAGAATAATGTTAGGCCTTGTGATTCTAAATTTAAATTTAAGCATATTGGCCCCAAAGATATAATAGATGCATTTAAACAATTAAATTTAAAAAAATCTGAAGACCATTGGGGCATGTCAGTTGCTGTAGTAAGCCATATCATAAATATCATAGCTGCTGATTTAGCTTTTATATTTAACGAATGTATTGATGAAGGCATATTTCCTAACCTAATGAAATGTAGTAAACTAATCCCCTTATTTAAAA
Source organism: Acrobasis consociella (assembly GCA_963555685.1). Lineage (NCBI taxonomy): Eukaryota > Metazoa > Arthropoda > Insecta > Lepidoptera > Pyralidae > Acrobasis > Acrobasis consociella. Next base: position 11,202,309 of record OY743125.1, on the reverse strand, counting down.
AAGGAGAAAAAACAGATCCTGGCAACTACAGACCTATATCTATCCTGCCAGTTGTGAGTAAGGTGTTCGAAAAGATAATGCTCAATCAAATGCTTCTTCATTTTAAGACCTACAACCTTTTCCATAGCCAACAATTCGGCTTTACTGGCGGGAAATCGACCACCGATGCGGGAGTAGCACTTGTTACATATATATGACGCATGGGAGAACAAAAATGATGGAATTGGATCATTTTGTGATCTCTCCAAAGCATTTGATTGCGTAGTTCATCCGACACTTTTGCTTAAATTTCGTCAATACGGTTTTGATGATAATTCAATAAAACTTATAGAATCTTATTTAACAGATAGGCATCAGACTGTTAATTTAAACGGCATAAAATCGCACGGATCTAATGTTAAGATAGGCGTACCGCAAGGTTCAATTCTTGGACCTTTCCTTTTCTTGGTTTATGTCAATGACTTGCCTTACATGGTTGAGAAGCAGGCTGGCATAGTGCTGTTTGCTGATGACACCTCGCTTATATTCAAACTTGATCGACATAGCACAAACGCTAGCGCGGTGAACAGCACCTTGTCTTCCATTTCTGATTGGTTTTCTGCCAATAATCTCATGTTAAATGCGAAAAAGACTCAATGCGTTCGATTTTCTCTTCCCAATGTGAGACAGGGCTGCGTTGACATAATGATAGATGGTGAAAAACTCGATCTTGTTGAAAGTACTACCTTCTTAGGAATTACAATAGACTCGAAACTTCAATGGGGTGCTCATATAACTAAACTTTCAAATAGGCTTAGTTCTGCGGCTTATGCTGTTAGGAGAATAAGACAATTGACAGATGTAGCAACTGCTAGACTAGTGTACTTTAGTTACTTTCATAGTGTAATGTCTTACGGCATACTCCTGTGGGGGAATGCAGCCGATATTCAGACTATTTTTATTTTACAAAAACGGGAAATTCGTGCTATTTACGGGTTAGGATCTAGAGACTCACTCAGAGAATTATTCAAGAAAATAGATATACTTACCTTAGCATCACAGTATATATTTGAAAACATAATGTATGTAAGGAAAAATATTTCCTCATACAATAAAGTAAGCGATTTTACCGATAGAAACTTACGTAATAAGAATGACTTAGTTGCCCCGTTTTATAGGCTTAAAACAATTAATAAGACATTTATGGGGAACTGTATACTTTTTTATAATAAATTGCCAAAATCGATCCTTGATATGCCAGACAAAAGATTCAAAACTTATGTAAAGAAAGTACTTTGTGAGAAGGCTTATTATAGGACCGATGACTACCTTAAAGACAAAAAAGTCTGGCGTGAGCTTGACGCGGGTCCCTCTAAAAGTTTGTAATATAGGTACTCGAAAATGTCATAATTTGGTACATTTTGTACAAACTGAATCTACAACTTGACATTACTTTAAAATTTTGACATTCTAAAAATTTAATTTAAATTATGATATGACATAACAAACAAAACAATGTATTCTCTGTCCACATTAACTTTAAGTATTAATTTAATTGTGAGTTGACGTCCTTGGAGAAAAGGTGCAGTGCAGTTTGTTACCGCTTCTTCTGCACTAGCGCTTTGGAAGCGGTAGTAAACTTAGCTGTAAGTAACTATTTGACGTCAACAATTGTGCAACAAAATAATGACGATTATTAAGAGATATTATAAATATCCTATGATAATAAAGATATATTTGATTTGATTTGATTTTGATACGTAGCATTCAAACCAACAACGCTAAGGAGAAGACAGATTTTGTTGCAAAGCAAAATAACCGCAATACATTGAGGACTTTGTTGACGTTCTTTTTAACCAATGAAAATATTTTATACGATCAAGAGCGCATTCTAGACAAAAGAATAAAAGCCAATAGCCACATTGACATGGCTAATATGCTCGGCTCGGGTCGAAAATCATCACACATACATTAGAAATATTGTCAAAATGTATATAGCTTTATCTTCTGCTACACAGTAGAAATTTTCACGTACGTTTTTTTATAAACTGCCATATATAGGTACTTATAGTAGGAACAAACCAACGATAATCCAACAAAAATATAGTAATTAAAATAAAATGATTACTTACCTCTGATCAATTGTGCACATAATTTATGTATTACAAAACAAAGCTGTTTTGTGTAAGAAAATCATAAAAACTGCAAAAAACATCGAAGACCGGAAAGCACAACTAGGTCACACGTTTAAGTAAATAGTAAAATATCGCAATAAAATATCAGAACATGCACGCAATCCGAATGTTAGAAGGTGAGTCATATGGTCCTCTATCATCCTCATTTTACATTCCATTTCCTTTTCCCCTCCCAATTACAACAGATAACACTGCGCCAAAGACAATATAATTACTAACGTTAGAGATACCCAACGCCATAGAAACTATTGGAAGGGCCGTAAGTAGGCAATACTGGAGTTGCTGGCAGGAATAAACAGATGGTAGCACACACGACTAGCAAAGATTTGATTAAAAAAAACAACAAACGACTTTAAAACCTAGACCTACTAAGAACTAGTTACCTACACTAAAAAGTTATAAATATTTTTCTAATTAGTTATGCAGAAACAAGAAAATATTATTTATTGTAAGTAAATAACACTATAATTTTTAGTTTGGAGTCTGTGCTAGTTACAAACAATAAAAAAATAAATAAAATCAAAACGACGCCAGACTGAAAACGAACAAAATGGCACAAATATCACTAACTAATGTAACTAAAATCAAAGTGACTTTAACAACAACAATTACCTATTTATTCACCAATGACCTAGTATAGGTACCAAATATTTACAAAAAAATAATGCAATTTAATAATAGACAGTAATGAACCACAGTATACACAACATCGCGATAGTGCGGGCGACTGAAGTATGAGATGCGAACGAGCTCAGCGAGCCGCACACCCCGCCCTTAAACCCGCACCCGCATTCCCTGAGTCGATCAGTACCAGTCAGTACTATATGCATACAAATTTAAGCTAAAATATCACATAGGTTTAATGCATAATCATTATTTAGCCCTAACATTTTAAAGCATAAAAGGATGTAAGCATAATGTCATCAAACCATAATTTATCAAGACATAACATTACTTTAAGCATAAAAATTATTAAGCATAACATTTTTATTCATTGTATATAATTTTTTTATTAATTGCTAATAAGTTGAATCAAACTTCCTTTCTGGTCTCACAGTTGTTCCAGGTTATCATTAAAAAAAAAACTTAAACCTAACTTCCCTTTTGCCCTCACATTTGTTCTGGGTGTTTTTTTTTTGCATGATAATAAAAAATAAACACTTAAATAACTTAATTTTGTTTCTGTTATTTTTTAAAATATTATGCCTAAATACTATTAGTCTTATAGTTATTACGCCTAAAGAGATTATGCAAATTAACATTATGCCGTAACAAATTAGCCTAAAATATAATTATGCCCAACTTACCAGTATGCCAAAAAACAACTTATGCCTAAAAACTATTATGACAAAATATTTTATGCCAAATCCAGTATGCCAAAGCATATTAGGACAAAAAAAATATGGAAAAAAAAGGGTCCCTACCAGTCACTACTAGTCTGTTCTGTTCTGTTCTGTTCTGAGTCCGCCCAGCCAGCAGTTACGCTGCAAGAGCTTATGAATGAGGTGTACCTTGGTGAGTGCATCATCACGCTCGCAAACCAAGCCCAGTATGTGTACCGTCCTCAGTTTCTCAAACTTGGCGATGCCAAACCTCGTTATACCACTCTCATAGTTCGAGAAACCAGTTGGAACCGTAGATAGGAATATAGGAGTGTAGGAGATATTCGAAGTCGGGAAGTGGGAGAGAGAGGTAGTTGGTAGAACCGACCGAATACATGCATCAAATCAGTATGGGGAGGATAGATATAATATTTGATGTGTGATATATACTTATAGGTAAAATAAAAGTAGAATAAATAGACCAAAGAAAATAGATCTCACTAAAATAAAAGAAAATTCTAGTCAAAGCGTACAATATAGTAATAAAGTAGGAGATAAATTAGAATTATATAAAAAGAATAGAAGTACAGAAGAAAGTAAAGATGTAGAGAAAAACTGGTGCGCATTAAGAGATATTTTAAAAGAAAGTGCAGAAGAGTATTTACAAAATAGAACCGCGGAAGAAATGGCTAAATAACGAAATTCTAGATTTAATTTTGGAACGTAGAACACTCAGAAACAAGAACGATATCAAAAGCATACAAGAATACAAACGATTATCTAATAAAATAACACTGAAATGCAGACAAGAAAGAGAGAAAGCCATTGAAAAAGACTGTGAAGACGTAGAAAATTTTTTAAATAAAGGAAAACCAGACCTAGCTTATAGCATTAAAAAAAATTAAAAACAAACCATAAAACAAAAAGTACAGTTATTTTAAATGAAGACAATAGAATATTAATAGATGATAGAGAAATAGTAGAACGATGGGTTGAATATATAGAAAAACTTTATGATGGAGAAGGTTTGTGTGATGAGGATATAGAAGATGAAAATAGGGTAGAAGAAAACGAGTTTGGGTCTGAAATAACGCGCGAAGAATTTGAATTTGCACTCAATAGTTTACAAAATAACAAGGCCGCTGGAGTAGATGGAATACAAATAGAACTTATTAAATATATTAAATGTCACACACTCATAGACGAGATATTTAAATTAATACAAGAAATATATAAAACAGGAAAAATACCAAATGATTTTAAAATAAGTAGAACCGTTACGATACCAAAAAAACCAAATACGAAAAGATGCGAAGAATATAGAACGATTAGTTTAATTACACAAGCTTCAAAAATATTGATAAAAATAATACAAAATAGAATCCGACCTAAAGTAGAAAATATAGTAGGCAACGACCAATATGGTTTTCGCAAAAACAAAGGCACTCGAGAAGCAGTTTTAGCACTTAGAATTATAATAGAAAGAAGATTGGAACTTGGTTTAGAAACACATATTGCGTTTATAGATTTAGAGAAAGCGTTCGATAAAGTAAATTGGAAACTAATGATGAAGGCGCTTAAGAATGCTGGCATAGACTACAGAGACAGGAGAATAATCAAAGAACTGTATAAAGAACAAGAGACAATAATAGAAAGTAATAATGAAAAAAAGACAGGCTAAAATACGACAGGGAGTTAGGCAGGGTTGCCCACTTTCTCCACTGATATTCAATCTATTTATAGAAGCAACAATATCTCAAATCAAAGACCAAGATATAGGAGGAGTTAGTATTAATGGAGAAAAGCTACATTTTATAAGATTTGCAGATGACATAGCAGCCCTTGGAAGCAGTTCACAACAGTTAGAAAAGTTGATAGAAGCAATGAACAATATTTTTAAAGAACATAAATTGAGTATAAACGTAAATAAAACCAAGTCCTTAATTGTCTCAAAGTCAGGTCCAGTAATTAAAAATATCCAACTTAATAATAAAACAATAGACCAAGTTCAAAGTTTTAAATATTTAGGAACTATTATCAACGAAGAGGCAAGATGCTCAGAAGATATTAAGAAGAGGATTTCTATTGCAAAAAGTACATTTAAGAGTAAAAAATATATATTTTGTTTTGGTATTAAAGAAAGTTTACGTAAAAGATTTATTAAAACATTTATATGGAGCACTGCTTTGTATGGATGTGAAACGTGGACGATGACCAAAAAGGATAGAGATAGATTAGAAGTATTTGAAATGTGGTGCTGGAGGAGAATGAAAAAAATAAGTTGGACAGAAAAAATTACAAATGAAAAGGTACTAGAGGATATGAGAGAGAAAAGACAAATAATACAAATTATAGAAAATAGAAGAGGGAAAATGTTCGGTCATCTACTACGCCACGATGCGTTCTTTAAAACAATAATGGAAGGAAAAATAGAAGGAAAGAGAGGAGTAGGAAAATCCAGAAGAAAATTTATAGACCAAATAAAAGAAAAATTAAACGTTAAATCATATAAAAAGGTTAAGAACTTAGCGGAAGGAAGAGAGCGATGCGTTCTTTAAAACAATAATGGAAGGAAAAATAGAAGGAAAGAGAGGAGTAGGAAAACCCAGAAGAAAATTTATAGACCAAATAAAAGAAAAATTAAACGTGAAAACATATAAAAAGGTTAAGAACTTAGCGGAAGGAAGAGAGACATGGAAAGCACTCCACCGACAAGAGCCCAGCTCTTAAATATAAGAAGAAGAAGAAGAAGATATATACTTGGAAGGAAAATAGACTGCTTTATTGTTTTTTTGTCCAACACTTTGCTCTGCAGGTCGTATCTGTAAAGTACGTGACTTGTTGACTCTATCGTAATAGTACAGCAATCTGGATTCCAGAATGGCTGGAACCTGGCTTCTGAATTCCATTTACCGGTCTTGACTTCTGCCTGTTGAATTCAATTTTTGTCAGCCGATTTCCTGTTGGTTTTTTTTTTCTATTTTCTAGATACGTATTCTGAAGTCCGGTTTTGAATTTCTGCCTCTTTTTCCTAAGCTCCTGGGTCCTGGTTTCTTTCTTCTTCATGTTTGATCAGCGTCTTCGACTTCTGACATTTGTCTCTAACTGGTCATCTGATTTTGGGCTTTGTACAATCAACTAGCTATTTTTCAATGTGACTGTTGAGTATGTGTAGTGTGATTCAAAGTGTCTCTGTATAGTAATGTTCTGTGCTGTAATAGCTAGCTAACTGTACATGAATTTTTTATATAGAGGGATAACTGTTACCTACAAACAACCCTAGCACCTAACACCTAACGCCCTAGCCCTAACCATATGCTAAGAATATATACGTAAATAGATAGTTAAGGAAGTCTAATACCATGAGACCTAAGATATTAGACGGAAGTGGGAAGGAACAAGGGTTAGTGCACGGGGTGCAATGTGCACTGGCCAGGATTTTCCTACCACCAGTCAAGCAGACTCACAAGACTGATCAGTAAACTGACGGCTAAGGGTGTCTTGGCCGTAGTAGGAGGAAAGTGTTGGTAGGTGGATCCGTCAGATCCCAGACAAGAAAACACGACGATTGTCTGATACCAAAGAGAATTTATTTACAAAATAACAAAGTACTTATACTACATTTATTTACATTAGTGTGAGTAAATCATAAAAAACATTTCTTTGTATGGAACGTTTTCTTGTTTGCGCTGCAAGTACGCATTTTGGGTCGGTCACTGCACTGCTGAGTTGCATGTTCAAGTACGCGTGAACATCTTGGTGTCTCTCAGGAAGGGAAGGTCTTCAGCTCGTAGAGTTGTGGCTCAAACGTCTGCTTGCGTGGGGCCGGCCGCGCGTACACGGCGGGTGGGGGCGGGGGCGGAGCGACGCTCGGGCGGCTGCTCGACGGCGGCGCTCGGGCTCGCTCGCTGAGAGGTGTGCTGGATGGCTCCACTGCTCCTCGTCTGGCTGCCATCACACATCTTAGTCGTTGGATTATCCGTGAACCAAAACAATATATTAATTAAGTTATTACTATACATATTAAAATTGTACTCAAACTCACTACACATGTCTGGGTAGTTATGCTACTCCAAACTGTATTGTCTAGGGTTGTCTGTAAGTTTTTCTCTTCGTTTATAACGTGATTAAAAATATGTTTAGAACTATTTAAAACCTGCTCTGTAGAGTTTTCTTTACTATGACTAACTAAAGGTCTAATACTATCTAATTGTAAGTCTATATTTTTACTATATGACGCTAGGACAGTAAATGAAGTCGTTCGCTTCGCGGCTAATATTGTAGTTTTTAAGCTATTGCATAGCTTCTATCGCGGGCCTTGAGCGCGGGGACCGAATCCAGAAATTCCGTAATGAAAAAACCTCACGCTCCCCACTCCGCCTACCATGTAGGTTGCCGCTTCGTTTTCGTCGTCCGTTTGCGACGTTGCCGTCCTTCCTTGTAAAAATTCACCTCAGTTGAGAATCGAACTCGACACCAAGGGTTTGCTAACTTAGTTACCTTATCCGCTGGTCCAGTGAGCGTATGACGTAAGAGACGAATTTAACATTCTATTTTTTACTGAAAATCCCTTTGAATGTGTGCGTGAAAATTCCATCCGACATTAGCATTCACATTTTTAATACTTTAGAAATTAAAATGTGCTTGTATGATATGTTGTTGGGATATATTACAAATATTGCGTTATTTTCGTGAATAGAATTTGTTGTAAACATTAATGCACGTTTAGTTCGTAAAAAATAAAACGACAAAAATAAAACATTAACGCCATCTTAAGATGGCGTTAATGTTTTATTTTTGTCGTTTTATTTTACTCGTTTATCAATGAAAACGATGAAATCGGCCCTAAGACGGTGAGGCTCCTAGCGGACCGAATCGAACCACCTTAATGCAATAGCTTTACCGCGGCAGTCCCCGAGTGCCACACGTCTTTTTGTTTTTATAATACAATTTTCAGATATTTGTATGACTCCTATGTCGTGTATAGAGACCTCTTCTCTCTGCCCGTCACAAATAATGGACATTGTCTCTAATTTATTAGTCAAGAATAACCAGGTGTTTGCCATCTGTAGTTGTTTCCATATAATGTTATTCGTAATGTTGTAGATTTGAGTAGGACATTCTGTTTTATTCTCATTCTTAGTAATTGCTTTAACAATGCAATTTGAGTCTAATTGCATGTTTTTCACCGCCACAGGAAAGCAGATGAAGTCGTTATATCTGTGTAAACAGCTTGCAAATTCATCGTAAGTCAATTTAAAGTAAAGTTTATTATTGTAATCGATGCCAATAAAGGGAAGTTGACTGTATAAACTTCGGAAGGACCCATCTTGGTTTTTCTTTGGAATTGGCGTAATGTGCATTAAGGTATATTGTGCCTTCTCTGTGATTGGAAAATAGGCCAATACTCTAATATGAGTCTCATTTTCATTTATTTTTGTATCAATCAATTGAGTTTGTCTGATGTTGATATTTGATGGAAGCTTGCTGTTTGCTGTTTTAATGATGTTGTCTACATTCTTTGGGGTAAGTATACTATATATTGTAGCTCTTGATAAGTAAATTGCCATTAGTCCTGAGTAATAATCTATTATCTCGATAATATAATTATAAGCCAGTTGGTAAGATTGCATTACTTGTATTTTAATGTGATTTTTGTCTATCGTTCTGTACCATACATTGTTATCATTAACATAGCTTAAAGCTTGATTGAGTTTATTTCTAAATCTCTCCAGTTTGGCTTGTATTCTTTCCTCTGTTTGATTAAATGCTGATACCGTCGTAATCATAAATTTAGTCTGGTGATTTGCTGCATCCATGAGTTTTTGTTGGTTTTGTTGTAATGAATGTAGGTCTGTGTATACTTCATCATTTACGCCTAATATTGACGTCATAATTTGTCCCAAGAGTCCTCGTTTCTTCTTCGTATGGTTAATTTCTGAAAGATATTCATGTGTTTTCTCAAATTTTCCTTCTTCTATTAAATGATGATAAAATTGACTGCAATGGGTTTGACTTTCAACTTGTACGACACTGTCACATAGTGTTTTAAACATTTTGGATACCTTTCTTACTTGTTCTAAGTCTTGGTTTAATTTATCCCTTTTATATAGTGTTTCTATCCTAAATGTTCCTCGGTCAACTGAAGCATTTCCCATCTGTTCTATATAAAGTCCGGGTTGTAAATTTTTTATTGTATATGTTGTCACTGAGCATTTTTACTTTTTTTTGGCCTCACATTAAATAGTTTTCAATGTCACGATTTCAGATTGAAAATAACGAAAACACATTGTTTTATATACCATTTTTCTCAGCATTTATTCTAGTTTTGTGAAATGGCTTTATTTTTAACGTTTATCCTTAAATTAAAGAGAAAATCGTAAATTTACAAAGCAAAGTAGATTTTTCTTTTCTGATTTGTTACCATTTTTAATATCGAATAATAAATACAAAAAAGGATATGACTTTACTCATTTAACTTTTTTCACAAGGTAACATTGCTTGAAGTAAAATAAATCAGTCTGAAAATTCGTAGTGTTACATTAAAGTTAAAAATTATAATATTTTAGGACAGTTTCGTTACCGTCGGTTAAAATTTGAACTGGTTTTTTCGTTTTTTCTTGTGATATTTTGAAAGAAACATTAATGAAAGTTAATAGGGAATAAAATAAAAAGTGTTATTTTAAATATTATCAGTATTTTTACTTTTTAATTAGTATTTGACAAAGAAATCTTCATTTTTCCAAGCAAAAAAGGGATAGAAACAAAACCGATAGTAACAAAAAAAACATAAAGCCTAGTTTACACAGGCCAGGTTTCGTAATCAAATCAGGTAGGTACCTACATAAATATATGTTAGTCGAAAAGATATATCAAATCGGAAGGGAGGCAATTTTTTATACATATGCATTACATAATTTATTACCTATTATGTCAAAAAGAAAGTAGGCACTCTTTTTTATGACGTACAGTTACTTTGGGTACATAATAGAAATTTAACACACTTTTAATGTATCAAACATATACCTACTTACAAAAACGTTTTGTAAACCACTGATCTACAAGACTTTTAGCTCTATTTGAAATAAATTTACTAATATTGCCATTACTCTCGCATATTGAACCTACCTACAAATAGAAATCTAAATTATAATTTTCACAGCTTAATAAAATATTACTACAATAAATCACAGAATCATCAATCATGAAGGTTAACTATACTGCTTGTATCACTAACTACTTAATACAATATTATGAATATTTTCATTAACATAGCACAATAAAAATTCTAGAAACCCAAGACGTTTTAATAGGTTAGAATATAACATATCTAATAGCACTACAGTCTTGGTCAACATATGCATTTATATTTTTTTACTTATTATAGAACTAAAGGAAAGTTAGTCACTTTTTTATCACATACAGTATTCTTAGGGTAGTAAAAATCACATACATTTAATGTTTATTAAACATGTACAGATGTTTCATCTCACGAGCGCTCCTGAGCCATGATTGTGTCATACAAATTTTAAATTTAAATTATTTGAGGGTTAAGTTGTCAATTCTAGATATAAGCAAAAAGAGAAAAAATATTGGCAGTGAGGTAAGGTGAATAAAATTGTTAAAAACTTACTTTTCAAAATTGATGGGCAAGTAAAAAGTTTAAGCCTTGAAACTGAGACCGATGATTAATATATTTGATTTAGATAATTAATTGTAAATAATTAAGTTTATGTTTTTTGTCGTTTATTTTTTTATATTTGACTTATGGGAACTTAAAAAAAGTTTTAACAATTTCTAAAAATATTCAAAAATGTCATACTATCGCATATTTTGTTCATTGACGATGATCTTGCTAACGCTACCTTTAGCCACGCACACAAAAGCGTATATGCATTAGTGCATACATTATACAATAACAGCCAAGGGTTAGGAGCATTTGTGAGATAAAACATCAATACCTACTTACAAAAACGTGTTGTTAAGCACGTATCTACAAGACTTTTACCTCAATTTGAAATAAATTCACTATTATTGACATTGCTCTCACGCACATTGAGCCTACCTACCTACTTATAGAAATCTATCATTATTTATGAAATATAATCATTTTCACAGCTTTTTAATCTTATTAGAATATTATTACAATAAAATCACAGGATCATCAGTCATAAAGGCTACTATACTATACTGCTCGTATCACTAACTACTTAATACAACATAAGCATTTTCAATAACAGAACACAATAAAAATTCTAAATATCAAACAACATATGGATTTAATAATTTGTTTTACTTATTATAGGACTACAAAAAAGTTAGCTCTCTTTTTAGGGTTCCGTAGCCAAATGGCAAAAACGGAACCCTTATAGATTCGTCATGTCTATCTGTCTGTCTGTCCGTCCGTATGTCACAACCACTTTTTTCCGAAACTATAAGACCTATACTGTTGAAACTTGGTAAGTAGATGTATTATGTGAACCGCATTAAGGTTTTGACACAAAAATATAAAAAAAACAATAAATTTTGGGGGTTCCCCATACTTAGAACTGAAACTCAAAAAAATATTTTTCATCAAACCCATACGTGTGGGGTATCTATGGATAGGTCTTCAGAAATGATATTGAGGTTTCTAATATCATTTTATTCTAAACCGAATACTTTGCGCGAGAGACACTTCCAATGTGGAAAAAAGTGTGTCCCCCCCCCCGTAACTTCTAAAATAAGAGAATGATAAAACTAAAAAAAATATATTATGTTCATTAGCATGAAAACTACCAGCGAAAATTGGTTTGAACAAGATCTAGTAAGAAGTTTTTTTTTAATATGTCATAAACTGCAATTTACCTTTCATTCAATCAACGCAAATATAAAAATTAAAAAAAATACTACTACGGAACCCTTCATGGGCGAGTCCGACTCGCACTTGGCCGCTTATTTTATGTGTCTTAATAGAATAATAATACAATAAAATCACAGAATCATCAGTCCTGAAAGCTAACTATACTGCTCGTATCACTAACTACTTAAAAACAATATAATTATAAGTAGAAAAATCAAACATTAATTTAAAGAAGGGAAACAGTATGTGCATTCTTCGCTCGGATAGTGATCATATACACTTAAAGCGCAATAATAACACCAAAACCAGGTAGTGAATACTAAATATTGAATATTAGTGTTGGTCATGGATGAAGTAAAATGATTATGTCTTGTACCATCTGATACAGCACCGCACCCGGAACATTTTTCAGAAAGAATGAAATGAGTTTCATTCCATGGCCATTTCAATTTGTTCAAGTAAAAATGCGCAAGATCCTGTCTTGTCAGTACTTTGTCTATGTCCACAAATATGACCATTTTCTTGAATTATTTTCTGGTTATTGTCGACAAATAAATGCGCTGTCAGTATTTATATCCGTTCTGTAAGAAAAAATACCGTATCATCATTTTGAAATATTAGAAAAGCAAAATCAACCGTATTCAACAACTAGAACTACCTTAAAAGCTTGTATTACTTTCTTCATCTTCATCACCTTGAAGGCAAGCGTTACACAAAAAGTCAATACATAGATACTGGCTTCCAGCACAATCTTGGCAGAAATGTCCTTTACAAACCATGCATTTAGTATTTTTACTAAGTATCGAGCAACTGCAATTGCTGCACTCCAAAAATGGCGTAACGTTTGAGACTTTTGTTTTGACGCTTGCTTTTTTTTTCCACATATTTTTTAGGTAATTTATGAGTAGATGTCGATGGTTCGGGTAATATAACGATTGGTAATAAGTCAATATCCAAATTATCAGTTGTGAAATCATTTAAATCCAGGCAACTGGCGTCTATGACAAATTCATTCATCATTTCATGACAATCAAGGGATACGTCATTAACGAAACTAAAGTTGTCTATATGTGTTTCGTTTGATTTAGAGGATTGGGAACTAAAGTTCACGTGATTCAAGTTATTACTTTTGTCTTTTTTAGCTCTATTATTATTGCAAAGTAAAAAGTGAAACTTCGGGGTAAAACATGAACAATTTCCTCTCAAAGGCGCGCAAAAACAGCTTATATCTCTGTATTTGATCTTGTTATCTTTGCATGTTATGATTTGATGTAGTTTCATCGTTCCTTGTAAAATTGGTAACTTATTTGGAATTAAGGCCGAGATCTCGTCAATTTTGGTATCTTTAACTAAACGAACTTTAACTGATGTTTTACTTTTTCTTAATAAATTATACGCGACATCTGCATTAGTTATATCTGCACCATGACAGACTTTAGCATCCAAAATCCTTTTTATTCCACCTCCTATGGCATCTGCAACACTTTTTCCACGCCGGCCATTCCGGCCTCAAAGAATGACCAAGTTGAATAACGAAGGGCATATTGAGATGCAAAATATGAATGTAGGTAAAAATTGTGTTTTTGTCTATACTGAGAACTGGGTCCATCAGAATAAAAATGAATGACGTCTACACCTGGCGTTTTTTCTTTAATCATATCCAGAACAGGAGTTAAATGCGCCCAAATTGCTGCAGGTTGATGACAAGTATTGTCAGATATAGTACAAAATGACTGAGCTGAAGATTTCCAATATACCATTAATATACCATAAATAGACTGATCTGCGACTTTGATGCACCGAAATGCATTGATTGGATTTCGCTACTCAACTTGGTCTCATAGTTTTCGGAAAAGTCGCATACGATTAATGCCTCATTGTCCTTTAGGCTAGTTACCAATTTTTGATATTCATTCGACTGGTGAGTCATAAAATATAATTAAAAGAGTGTTTCTTAAAGGCAATTAAGTCTCCTGAAAATTTGGAAATTAACTGTCGTATTGTTCCTGATTTATTCGCCTTCACTGTCTTTTTAGTTTTTACTCTATGACCATCTTTTTTCGTAAATGTATGGTCTTGACGTTCCCATTGATGCTAGGTTACAAGTTGATCTAAAGTGTCTTCATTTTGGATAAATTCCTTTTTTTTTGTCTTTACATATCATACATTTTCCATAAACGCAGGCATAACTAGTCATGTCACAAACCAATTGCTGCAATAACTCATTTCGAGATTCTTTAATGATTCCATGACGTTTAAGCACATCATACTGAAAATCGATATTAGAATGTCGTATACATAAGCATGTGTTCCTAGAGTTAAGGTGAGGCGATAAAACATAAAAGGGCTTCTGTTTATAGAATGTAGTGAAATGATATTTGCCTCCTTCTTTTTTGTATTTTTTGTACAGATTATATATGGAATCAAGCAAGTATCGAATTTGCTTCTTTTCCTTATTTTTTACTCTACATTCTTTCTTTCCCGCTGTACAGCGACTGACATCATCTCTGATATAAAATGATTTGATCTCTAATATATCTTTGTTTCGCATTGTTCCTTTTGCGACCCTTGCTCTATTTTTTAATCCTATTAATTTTGACGTGTAAGTTTTATTTGATGATTTTAGTACTAAAGTTTTGAAGACTCTTTTTTCCTGATTGTTACGGCAAGCAATGTACGATTTTTTCATAGCGGTTTTAAAACTTCTTCTCTAGCTCGCATTTTCTCTATAGTAGCCTCCATTTTACTTATATGCATTAATGACTTTTGTTGCACCCTAAGGTACCTCTTTTTGTAACATTCGTACTTAGTTTTTAGAATTTTATTTTCTTTTGTAATACTTTTACATTTTTTGAGTGCCGTTGCCAGTTTAAATTTTAATTTAGCAATCTGTTTTATTTTGAATGTATCATTTTTTAAGGTTTTGTTATTTTTGCCCACTGATTCTGGAACTGAACTTGTAATATCTTTTTGGGTATTATTCACAATTTGTTTAGATTTCTCTTGATTGCGCATTTTTCTTCGCTGTTTTTCTTCTCTCCACTTTTTTCTTTTCTCTTCAGCTTCGGCATGTGACATTTCCGAGATTTTTTTTTTCTTGCTTTTGATTCTTTCTAAATTTCTTTTACGTTGAGCTTCATATTCTTCCGGGCGCTCTCTTTTTAGTCGTTCTATAATTTTTCATTTTTTCTTTTGCCGAAAGTGGCATTTTTAATCCTAAAAAAAAGGAATACTCACTTGCAATCAATTTTAATAATAGTTCACTGTCGTCTCTAGAGCCAAAGTTATCTTTGAAGAGCTAAAACTTAAGAACGGGTAACAGAATGTTACAGAAAAATTTAACGCGTTGCGAACGTACATTGTATTGGTCGCCACCCGTATGCCCCGCGCATATGGGTGGCGTTATAAGAGCGTCTAAGATCTTTGGGGACTATACTTGCTTTAAGTGTCAACTCTTTAAGATATATAAAACTAGTTTAAATTGACCTTGCAAGATTTATAAATAAACATACACATAACACACACCGAAACAAACAACTATAATACATCTTGCAAAATCCTATCAGCTTGAAAAATCCTAATTGAAGCCGTATCTATGTGTACTGAGCCTTATGATTCGGTTTTGTTACTATTTAGGTCAGCACTATATGTTACCATGTCGGTGGTATCAAAACCGCCGTAACATCTAGTTCCCCTTTTCATAATTAAAATAAACGAAAAAAAGGTGTGACATTTAGTGGTACAACGTACAGTAAAAACTAATTCAAGATAAATTTCATTACACTTAAAAAATCAAAGAAGAAGAAAAATGCAGGTAGAAGTGTGTAAAAAATCAGTAACTTACCCGAAATTGGTTTTTTTGACAAAACGATACGTGACACTTGTACGGCCGCTGCTGTCAAACTGGACGTTTAGTTTAAAATGGGTTATGACAAAAATAAAATCATTAGTGTTGCTATTGTGTAAAATATTTACCTTTTTAGTAGTAAATTAGTTGTAGCCTCAAACATAATAACAAAACCGAAATTTCCGGAAGTACGAAATATCAGGGACAGATTTTAAATAGTAATTAGTTTATTCACACTTCTAAAACAAATAAAATTGTATATAATTCTGAAAGAAAAACTTATTTAGTGAAGGAAAAATCATTACAACGAACCAGAGATGGCTTAGAAAAAATTATATTTTTATTTAAAGTTATCAATTTGGAGCGGGGACAGGGAAAATCAAGGGGTCTTTTTTTCTTTAATATTTTTTATTAATTATTCTATTTATCTAAAGCAAATTTATTACATGCTAGTAAAAAGATTATTAGATGTTCTATTGAAAAAGTAAATACTAGTTTATACCACTCCCACACAATTTTCTTTAAAAAAATGCAAAGTCCAGGGACACTCGAAATTTCTGGGGTGCAAGAAATAGTAAAAATGCTCCGCTGCTGCTTTACAAACTTGTAATAATGTTAATAACATGACAAACCAATAACTAAGTTTGCCGGTCAATTGTTTCCGATTTTGATTAGTTTTTATACGTCTCTCTACTCTTGCTGTGTTGGTTTGAATAGGCGTTTGGTTTTCGTTTGTTTCTATGTCTGTATTTATTGGCAGCGGTATTAATGTATGTATTGCTCTCTTTTGGTTAGCTCCTTGCGCTCTCTCCAAGGTCACAACTCTCGTCGCTCCGTCGTTTCCTGCGTGAATCTCCTTGATCTTTGCTAACGGCCATCTACTAGGACTTACGTTATCGTCTTTAATTAGTACGACAGTACCAATTTTTTAATTTTCATCATTTATTCTCCACTTATATCGCTGTTATAATTGGTGTAGGTATTCTTTCGTCCAGCTATTCCAAAAGTATTTCTTCATTTTTTGTATGTGCTTCCATCGGTTAAGAAGGTCTGTGTTGATATTAGATATTGGGTCCGGCACGCCCACTGCCTCGCGACTAGAGATGGGCGGCGGGTAAATACCCAATCTACCCATTTGGGAATATACCCGGTAGATTGGGTAAATACCCGGTATATACCCGTATCTACCCATTTGGTGGGTAGATTGAATTTTATGAGTAATTACTTCGCAATTCGTGTCGGAAAGTGTGTGCAAGCGCTATAATATGCTTAAAATGCAGGTAGACGTCAAATCTGACATTAAAGTATATGAAACCACCATACTAATCATACTTTGATAATAGGCTTTTTTGATTTATTATCTTTTTTTGTTGGGAGGTGCGCAAAGACATACTAAAAAGTGGTTAAATGAGTAAGAAGATATAAAATGCGATGTCAATATATGGGCACCCTCATACATATATAGAGAGTAGGTATATTTGACTGCTCATCCAAGAGCCAAAACTACTGATTTCAGGGTTGGTCTTGGAACAAAAGATATTCGTATAGACGAGTTCTTGGATACCCCATCAACTTGTCATAACATTCCCACATAATAGTATCCCGGGTATTTACCCGTATCTACCCGTTGTATGAAAACATACAAATTAACAGGTCAAAATTTACATTTTTTGCTGGCAAACGTAAGAAGACCTAAAAAGATGTTTAAATGAGCAATCAGACATCAAATGCGATGTCAATATACGAGCACCCTTATACATGAATAGAGATTAGGTATCTTTGACTGCTAATTCAAGAGCCTAAACTACTGATTTCGGGGTTGGTCTCGGAACAAAAGATATTCGTTTAGACGAGTTCTTCGATCCCCCATCAACTTGTTATAACATTTCCCACAAAATAGTATGCCGGGTATTTACCCGTATCTACCCGTTGTATGGGAACATACAAATTGACAGGTCTAACTTTATATTTTTTTGGTGGCAAATATTTTAAGACCTAACTAGATGTTAAAATGTGCAATCAGACATCAAATGCGATGTCAATATACGAGCACCCTCATACATGTATAGAGATTCAGCAGTTTGTTACCGCTTCTTCTGCACTAGCGCTTTGGAAGCGGTAGTAAACTTAGCTGTAAGTAACTATTTGACGTCAACAATAGTGCAACAAAATAATGACGATTATTAAGAGATATTTTAAATATCCTATGATAATAAAGATATATTTGATTTGATTTGATTTGATTTGATTAGGTATCTTTGACTGCTAATTTAAGAGCCAAAACTACTGATTTCGAATTTGGTCTCGGAACAAAAGATATTCGTTTAGACGAGTTCTTCGATCCCCCATCAACTTGTCATAACATTTCCCACAAAATAGTATGCCGGGTATTTAACCGTATCTACCCGTTGTATGGGAACATACAAATTGACAGGTCTAACTTTATATTTTTTGCTGGCAAATATTTGTAGACCTAACTAGATGTTAAAATGTGAAATCAGACATCAAATGCGATGTCAATATATGAGCACCCTCATACATATATAGAGATAAAGTATCTTTGACTGCTAATTTAAGAGCCAAAACTACTGATTTCGGGGTTGGTTTCGGAACAAAAGATATTCGTTTAGACGAGTTCTTCGATCCTCCATCAACTTGTTATAACATTTCCCACAAAATAGTATGCCGGGTATTTACCCGTATCTACCCGTTGTATGGAAACATACAAATTGACAGGTCTAACTTTATATTTTTTGCTGGCAAATATTTGTAGACCTAACTAGATGTTAAAATGTGAAATCAGACATCAAATGCGATGTCAATATACGAGCACCCTCATACATGTATAGAGATAAGGTATCTTTGACTGCTAATTTAAGAGCCAAAACTACTGATTTCGGCGTTGGTCTCGGAACAAAAGATATTCGTATAGATGAGTTCTTCGATCCCCCATCAACTTGTCATAACATTTCCCACAAAATAGTATGCCGGGTATTTACCCGTATCTACCCGTTGTATGGAAACATACAAATTAACAGGTCTAAGATTACACTTTTTGCTGGCAAACGAAAGTAGACCTAATAAGATGTTAAAATGAGCAATCAGAGATCAAATGCGATGTCAATATACGAGCACCCTCATACATGTATAGAGATTAAGTATCTTTGACTGCTAATTTAAGAGCCAAAACTACTGATTTCGGGGTTGGTCTCGCAACAAAAGATATTCCTTTAGACGAGTTCTTCGATCCCCCATCAACTTGTCATAACATGTCCCACAAAATAGTATGCCGGGTATTTACCCGTATCTACCCGTTGTATGGGAACATACAAATTGACAGGTCTAACTTTATATTTTTTTGGTGGCAAATATTTTAAGACCTAACTAGATGTTAAAATGTGCAATCAGACATCAAATGCGATGTCAATATACGAGCACCCTCATACATGTATAGAGATTCAGCAGTTTGTTACCGCTTCTTCTGCACTAGCGCTTTGGAAGCGGTAGTAAACTTAGCTGTAAGTAACTATTTGACGTCAACAATAGTGCAACAAAATAATGACGATTATTAAGAGATATTTTAAATATCCTATGATAATAAAGATATATTTGATTTGATTTGATTTGATTTGATTAGGTATCTTTGACTGCTAATTTAAGAGCCAAAACTACTGATTTCGAATTTGGTCTCGGAACAAAAGATATTCGTTTAGACGAGTTCTTCGATCCCCCATCAACTTGTCATAACATTTCCCACAAAATAGTATGCCGGGTATTTAACCGTATCTACCCGTTGTATGGGAACATACAAATTGACAGGTCTAACTTTATATTTTTTGCTGGCAAATATTTGTAGACCTAACTAGATGTTAAAATGTGAAATCAGACATCAAATGCGATGTCAATATATGAGCACCCTCATACATATATAGAGATAAAGTATCTTTGACTGCTAATTTAAGAGCCAAAACTACTGATTTCGGGGTTGGTTTCGGAACAAAAGATATTCGTTTAGACGAGTTCTTCGATCCTCCATCAACTTGTTATAACATTTCCCACAAAATAGTATGCCGGGTATTTACCCGTATCTACCCGTTGTATGGAAACATACAAATTGACAGGTCTAACTTTATATTTTTTGCTGGCAAATATTTGTAGACCTAACTAGATGTTAAAATGTGAAATCAGACATCAAATGCGATGTCAATATACGAGCACCCTCATACATGTATAGAGATAAGGTATCTTTGACTGCTAATTTAAGAGCCAAAACTACTGATTTCGGCGTTGGTCTCGGAACAAAAGATATTCGTATAGATGAGTTCTTCGATCCCCCATCAACTTGTCATAACATTTCCCACAAAATAGTATGCCGGGTATTTACCCGTATCTACCCGTTGTATGGAAACATACAAATTAACAGGTCTAAGATTACACTTTTTGCTGGCAAACGTAAGTAGACCTAATAAGATGTTAAAATGAGCAATCAGAGATCAAATGCGATGTCAATATACGAGCACCCTCATACATGTATAGAGATTAAGTATCTTTGACTGCTAATTTAAGAGCCAAAACTACTGATTTCGGGGTTGGTCTCGCAACAAAAGATATTCCTTTAGACGAGTTCTTCGATCCCCCATCAACTTGTCATAACATGTCCCACAAAATAGTATGCCGGGTATTTACCCGTATCTACCCGTTGTATGGGAACATACAAATTGACAGGTCTAACTTTATACTTTTTGCTGGCAAATATTTTAAGACATAACTAGATGTTAAAATGTGCAATCAGACATCAAATGCGATGTCAATATACGAGCACCCTCATACATGTATAGAGATTAGGTATCTTTGACTGCTAATTTAAGAGCCAAAACTACTGATTTCGGCGTTGGTCTCGGAACAAAAGATATTCGTATAGATGAGTTCTTCGATCCCCCATCAACTTGTCATAACATTTCCCACAAAATAGTATGCTGGGTATTTACCCGTATCTACCCGTTGTATCGAAACATACAAATTAACAGGTCTAAGATTACACTTTTTGCTGGCAAACGTAAGTAGACCTAATAAGATGTTAAAATGAGCAATCAGACATCAAATTCGATGTCAATATACGAGCACCCTCATACATGTATAGAGATTAGGTATCTTTGACTGCTAATAGAGCCAAAACTACTGATTTCGGGGTTGGTCTCGAAACAAAAGATATTCGTTTAGACGAGTTCTTCGTTCCCTCATCAACTTGTCATAACATTTCCCACAAAATACTATGCCGGGTATTTACCCGTATCTACCCGTTGTATGGAAACATACAAATTGACAGGTCTAACTTTATATTTTTTGCTGACAAATATTTGTAGCCCTAACTAGATGTTAAAATGTGCAATCAGACATCAAATGCGATGTCAATATACGAGCACCCTCATACATGTATAGAAATTAGGTATCTTTGACTGCTAATTTAAGAGCCAAAACTACTGATTTCGGCGTTGGTCTCGGAACAAAAGATATTCGTATAGATGAGTTCTTCGATCCCCCATCAACTTGTCATAACATTTCCCACAAAATAGTATGCCGGGTATTTACCCGTATCTACCCGTTGTATGGGAACATACAAATTGACAGGTCTAACTTTATATTTTTTGCTGGCAAATATTTGTAGACCTAACTAGATGTTAAAATGTGAAATCAGACATCAAATGCGATGTCAATATATGAGCACCCTCATACATATATAGAGATTAAGTATCTTTGACTGCTAATTTAAAAACCAAAACTACTGATTTCGGGGTTGGTCGCGGAACAAAACATATTCGTATCAACGTGTCCTTTAATCCCCTATCAACTTATTATAACATTTCCCGCAAAATAGTATGCCGGGTATTTACCCGTATCTACCCGTTGTATGGGAACATACAAATTGACAGGTCTAACTTTATATTTTTTGCTCGCAAATATACCTAACTAGATGTTAAAATGTGCAATCAGACATCAAATGCGATGTCAATATACGAGAACCCTTATACATGTATAGAGATTAGGTATCTTTGACTGCTAATTTAAGAGCCAAAACTACTGATTTCGGTGTTGGTCTCGGAACAAAAGATATTCGTTTAGACGAGTTCTTTGATCCACCATCAACTTGTCATAACATTTCCCACAAAATAGTATGCCGGGTATTTACCCGTATCTAACCGTTGTATGGGAACATACAAATTGACAGGTCTAACTTTATATTTTTTGCTGGCAAATATTTGTAGACCTAACTAGATGTTAAAATGTGAAATCAGACATCAAATGCGATGTCAATATATGAGCACCCTCATACATATATAGAGATTAAGTATCTTTGACTGCTAATTTAAAAACCAAAACTACTGATTTCGGGGTTGGTCGCGGAACAAAACATATTCGTATCAACGTGTCCTTTAATCCTCTATCAACTTATTATAATATTTCCCGCAAAATAGTATGCCGGGTATTTACCCGTATCTACCCGTTGTATGGGAACATACAAATTGACAGGTCTAACTTTATATTTTTTGCTGGCAAATTTACCTAACTAGATGTTAAAATGTGCAATCAGACATCAAATGCGATGTCAATATACGAGAACCCTTATACATGTATAGAGATTAGGTATCTTTGACTGCTAATTTAAGAGCCAAAACTACTGATTTCGGTGTTGGTCTCGGAACAAAAGATATTTGTATAGATGAGTTCTTCGATTCCCCATCAACTTGTTATAACATGTCCCACAAAATAGTATGCCGGGTATTTACCCGTATCTACCCGTTGTATGGGAACATACAAATTGACAGGTCTAACTTTATATTTTTTGCTGGCAAATATTTGTAGACCTAACTAGATGTTAAAATGTGAAATCAGACATCAAATGCGATGTCAATATACGAGCACCCTCATACATGTATAGAGATTAGGTATCTTTGACTGCTAATTTAAGAGCCAAAACTAAGGAATTCGGGGTTGGTCGCGGAACAAAAGATATTCGTACCAACGAGGTCTTTTATTCCCCATCAACTTATTACTACATTTCCCGCAAAATAGTATGCCGGGTATTTACCCGTATCTACCCGTTGTATGGGAACATACAAATTGACAGGTCTAACTTTATATTTTTTGCTGGCAAATATTTGTAGCCCTAACTAGATGTTAAAATGTGCAATCAGACATCAAATGCGATGTCAATATACGAGCACCCTCATACATGTATAGAGATTAGGTATCTTTGACTGCTAATGTAAGAGCCAAAACTACTGATTTCGGGGTGGGTCTCGGAACATAAGATATTCGTTTAGACGAGTTCTTCGATCCCCCATCAACTTGTCATAACATTTCCCACAAAATAGTATGCCGGGTATTTAACCGTATCTACCCGTTGTATGGGAACATACAAATTGACAGGTCTAACTTTATATTTTTTGCTGGCAAATATTTGTAGACCTAACTAGATGTTAAAATGTGAAATCAGACATCAAATGCGATGTCAATATATGAGCACCCTCATACATATATAGAGATAAAGTATCTTTGACTGCTAATTTAAGAGCCAAAACTACTGATTTCGGGGTTGGTTTCGGAACAAAAGATATTCGTTTAGACGAGTTCTTCGATCCTCCATCAACTTGTCATAACATTTCCCACAAAATAGTATGCCGGGTATTTACCCGTATCTACCCGTTGTATGGAAACATACAAATTGACAGGTCTAACTTTATATTTTTTGCTGGCAAATATTTGTAGACCTAACTAGATGTTAAAATGTGAAATCAGACATCAAATGCGATGTCAATATATGAGCACCCTCATACATATATAGAGATTAAGTATCTTTGACTGCTAATTTAAGAGCCAAAACTACTGATTTCGGGGTGGGTCTCGGAACATAAGATATTCGTATAGAGGAGTTCTTCGATCCCCCATCAACTTGTCATAACATTTCCCACAAAATAGTATGCCGGGTATTTACCCGTATCTACCCGTTGTATGGAAACATACAAATTAACAGGTCTAAGATTACACTTTTTGCTGGCAAACGTAAGTAGACCTAATAAGATGTCAAAATGAGCAATCAGACATCAAATGCGATGTCAATATTCGAGCACCCTCATACATGTATAGAGAGTAGGTATCTTTGACTGCTTATCCAAGAGCCAAAACTACTGATTTCGGGGTTGGTCTCGCAACAAAAGATATTCGTTTAGATGAGTTCTTCGATCCCCCATCATTTTGTTATAACATTTCCCACAAAATAGTATGCCGGGTATTTACCCGTATCTACCCGTTGTATGGAAACATACAAATTGACAGGTCTATGTTTTCATTTTTTGCTGGCAAACGTAAGTAGACCTAATTATATGTTAAAATAAGTAATCAGATCACAAATAAGATGGCATCTGTATATTTAATATGGAAAGCATCAGTGATTTTAATCTTTGATATTTTTTCTTTTAGAGATGTTCATTGTTTTATACATTATATAACCTTTTTGTACATTTCTACACATAAATAGTGGACTTACACAAATTTTTAAATAAATATTCCAATCTACCCACCCAAACGGGTAGATACGGGTATATACCCGGTGCATATCGGGTAAATACCCAAGCGTGGGTAAATACCCGGGTAGATGCCCATCTCTACTCGCGACCAATAAGAAAATGGCTTGGAGTTAGTACTATATTGTCATTGATGTTATCACTCTGTATACATAATGGCCTTGAATTTAAACATGCCTCTATTTGTTGTAAAAAGGTTTTCATCTCTTCGTAAGTCAGGGTGCTTTCTCCGATTACTCTTTTCAAGTGATGTTTCATGGATATGACTCCAGTTTCGAAGATTCCTCCGAAATGTGGTGCAGCGGGTGGGTTGAAGTGCCATTTTGTACCTATATTTGTAACTGCATTTTGAAACTGTGGCGACTGTGTTATTTCTAATATTTCTTTTCGTAAAAAGTTTGCTGCTCCGACAAAGTTTGTCGCATTATCGCTGTACATGTGCGACACGTGACCTCTTCTTGCCATAAATCTGCTTAACGCTGCGATGAATGATTCCGTGGATAAGTCTCCTACTAATTCTAAATGTATGGCTTTAGTAGCTAGGCAAACAAAGACAGCAATATATCCTTTGTAGGATTTGTGACCTCTACCTTTCATAGCTCTCACTTGAATAGGCCCTGCATAATCACACCCTGTATGACTAAATGGATGTGATTGTGTTACACGTGGTTTCGGCAGCGAACCCATTTTTTGTTTTGCAGTCTCAGCTTTGTACCTGATGCACTTAATGCAGTTGTTGACACAGTTTTTAACTTTTCGTTTTCCGCCTAAAATCCAATATTTTTGTCGTAGGTATGATAACATAAGTCGATTTCCACCATGCAATGTTTTTAAATGTGCATCACGTGTTAATATTGACGTCTCGTGATGGTCATATGGTAGTACTATGGGGTGTTTCTGGGCATATGGTAGCTGAGAGTGTTGTAATCTGCCGCCAACTCTTACTAGGCCGTCTTCGTCAATGAATGGGTCTAAGCTCGATAGTTTGCTTCCTTTTTTTATATTTTTTCCTTTTTGTAAAATTCTGTATTCTTCTTCAAATGTGTACTTTTGTACTTGTAGTATAATAATTTTCTCTGTATTTTTAATTTCTTCTAAACTCAAAGTTTTTATCGTTTTTTGCCGTCGTATAAATCGTAAGCAGTAAGTCAATACCCGTGCCATTTTTTCAAAACTGGAAAATCTGGTTAAAATGTCATTTTCCATTTTCATTTCCACTTTCGTCTGATGGCAACGTTTAATTTCGTTTTCCTTATAGTCTCAGTTAGCTTTATTCTGTCTGATTGGAGCCATTTTGGTCCATTCCACCATATGTCATGATTCTGCAGTTTATTGGGTGTTATACCTCTGGAAATAATGACAGCAGGGTTATCGGCGGATTCGACATAATTCCACTGGGCTCTTGGTAGTGTTTTTTGAATTGACTGTACACGACCGCTCCGTATGCTTTTTCTGAAGCATCTCCGAAACCATGCAGTTCGATCTTTGTTCCACTGTAATAAAACCATCTAGGTATTTTTATATTTTCTATACATTTTAATTGAGTTTGTATTACTTCCCACTTCTCTTTTGTTTCATCCGAAACTACGTCATTCCAGCCTATTTTGCTGATCCAGAGTTCTTGCATGAGTAATTTCATTGTAACTGTAATAGGTTGAAGCCAGCCTAGAGGATCAAATGTTTTGGCGATTTCTGATAAAATGAATCTTTTTGTCGGTTTGTCGCTGGTTGTTACTGTAACTTTGAAGTTAAAATTGTCCTCAATTGGTGACCATAGCACTCCTAACGATTTTCTTGTTTCGTCTAGCGGTAACTTTAGCATGTCATCATGTTTATTTTCTTCTGGGACATTATTTAGTAATTCTGGGCTATTTGAAGACCATTTTCTTAAGTTAAACCCTCCGGCCCGTAACAATTTAATTAACTGTGACTGTAGTATTTTTGCTTGTTCAATATCTTTTTCTCCTGATAAGATGTCGTCGACGTAAAAGTCTCGTGGCGTTATTTTACTAGCTATGGGGTAATTATGTTCTTCATCTTTTGCCAACTGTTGTAACGTTTTGGTGGCTAAGTAAGGCGTTACTGTAGTGCCGTAAGTTACATACTCCTCAATTGGTTGTTGCTGTGAAAATCGCCATAGAATTCTTTGGTAGGGAAGGACATGGTCATGAATTTTTATGAAACGGTACATTTTTTCTATGTCCGCCATAAATGCAATTTTATGTTTGCGCCATCGTAGTAAGATAGTCGACATGTCTTGTTGTAAACGAGGGCCTTTATATAGGTTGTCGTTAAAGCTTATATTTGTGCTCGACTTACTGCTCGCGTCGAAAACATAACGTAACTTTGTTGTCAATGAGTCTTCTCGTATTACCGATTGGTGTGGAATGTAATATTTTTCTTCAAAATAGTCCTTATTTACTTGTCTCATATGGCTTATGTTTAAATATTCGTTCAGAAAGTCATTGTATTTTTGTCTCAAATCGTCATTTTTCTCTAATTTTCTTTCTAGCGTCTTTAAAGGGAAGTCTGACCACATCGATTCTATCTATATTTCTCTTAGTAGTCTGTCTATAAAATTCTTCACAAATTTCGTCTTCTTTTTTAGTTTCGTCAGTGTCTGAAACTTTTTCTAACTCCCAATACTTGGTCAACTGCATCTCGTCAGCGCGTGTAATTAAACTTATAATTTTCATTCCGTTACAATTTTCAGTCGGGCTAAGTCCGCTCAAAATCCACCCTAATTCGGTGTTCTGAGCAATTATGCCGTCTTGCAACTTTTCGAAACCTTATAATAGTAATTTACTGTATGCTTCGGCTCCCAATATTATATCTATGGGACCTCTTTTGTAGTAAGTAGGGTCAGCAATAATTATATTTTCAAGCGTCTTATGTTGAATTTTTTGTAAGTCTTGGTTCGGCAGTTCACCGGTTAGTTTAGGTAATAGGATAAGCGAAGTATGCAATTTGTACGCACTAGGAAAGCGCGGTTTAAGTGTGACGTCAATCATATAATTCGAAGTTATCGGTCTGCAATACCCTTTATTTCGGCTTTTATTTTTCGTCTGGGGTGTCCTAATAGCTGTGCTATTTCCTCGGTACACAGGGAGGCCTCGGATACTTGGTTGCTTGTACTAAGGCAGTGGCTAGGAGGATGGTCTTCTGTGTTTTATTTATTTTTGACACATGCAATGATGCCTTATAAATTTGGTTATATTTTTGGTGCGCTTTCTGTGGGTTATTTTTAGATGCCTCTGGTTTAGTGTTATAGGTTGGATTTTTATTATAATCGTTTTGTACAGGCGACTTCGAGGCTAAAAACTCATTATAATTTCTATGTAACAGTGTGGAGTGACTCTTATGGCAGATCTCGCATTTACTATATTTTTGGCTGCGACATTCGTTTTTGGAGTCATGCATTAAGCAAATCTGGCACATGTGCTTCTCTTGTACTTTTTTAATGCGTTCGCTTACATTTAATGATTTAAATGATTGGCACTGTTGAATATTATGTTCCTTGTGGCAATACCAACATAATCCTTTTTTGTCTTGCCAGATAGCTGGTATTTCGGCAGTTTTTATTTTTGTCGGTGTATACGTATGTTGGATTGATGATTTACTGAACTCTAAACTTTTAAAGCGTTTTTCTAAGAATTTCATCATTTTTGAAAATTCTTCTAATTTGTTTGGCTCTTCTAGTTGGTCTTCATATCTCATGTTGGTGTCTTGGTCCCATTTTCGACTTACTAACCGTACTAAAATGGGGTTATAAAAATTTTTTGATTTTTTAATGCTTCTAAACTTTCGTTAATCGTGTCATGCATATTGCGTAACATCGCTGCATTGGGTGATAATATTTTCAGCAGGTCTAATAATTTATCTATAAATTTTTGTGCAATAAGTCGTTCGTCTTTGTACCGGTTTACTAATAATGAAAGCGCAGCTTTGTACTTAACCTCGTTTACGGTTAAGTGTTTTATTAATTTTTCTGCGTCACCTCGTACATGCGTCTTTAGGTATTGCATTTTTCTGTCGTAGAAATTGTACAGTCGTCGTCAATAATTTTAATGAATAAATCATAAAATGAGTTCCAGGATTCGTAACTTCTTGTGAATATTGGTATATTAATTCTTGGTAATTTTGTTGATTGCGGCTTATTTAAGCTGTTAGTCTGCAAGTTATTTTCGTAAATTTTTTCCTGTAACTTTTCCATAATAGTCTCATACTCGTAATTTTCCTGTGCTTGAGAAAAGCGGTCTGTTGTAAAATATTCGTCGTTGAGTGTACTCTCCTCTGTCAATAATAGCACATGATTGTCGTTGATTTCTTGCCATTGGTTTTCAAGGCTTCTAGTCAAGGACTGTAAATAACATGCGGGTTTTTCTTCCTGTATGGCGGTTAGAGCTGTCGTCAACTTCTTCTTAAGCTGAGTCAATCTGTACGTCTGAATAAAGATTTTAGGCGAGTGGTCGGTACTTCTTTCTTCGCCTAAATTAGTCATGTCAATATCTATAATGCCTTTTAATTGCTCTAATTTTTCTTCGCATTGTTGTAAGTGTGTCATGGCTGCGTCGTAGGTTTTCTTTATAGCTGTGTCAAAATAATTTAAGGTCAAATATTTATGTGACGATAATATTTCTTGTTCTTCTAATAGTTTGTGGTTTTGGAATGCTCTTTGGTACACGCTATCCAGTCTCTGTTTTCTTTCTTCGATATATTTCTTCGTCTTCCTGTGGGCTGAGTCTTTTCTTATGTTATCCCATAACTTTTTTAATTCTGTATAGTCTTTTTCCTGGCTTTTAATGAGTTCATTCATTCTGTCTATGTCCATTGTAATGACTTGGGTCTTCTTTCTTCGTTCCTTTGACTTATTTCTACTGTCTTGAGCGTCCCTATCCTACTCCTAATAGTTGACCTATCGTCAGTACTAACCGCACCTACACCCTTGGCTCGGTATATGCAACTTTCAATGAACTGGTGAGATTCGCTTGTTGAAGGTCAGTCCACCAATCTGCTACCGACAAGGGATATCTATAGGATACGGATAAGTACTATGTCTGTCTTAAAATGCAACAAACTGATGCTTTTGGGGTTACACCAGCCTGCTACACTCAAAACGTGTCTGTCAGTTTTGTTTTTGTTTTTTTTTTAAGCCCTATGGGGGACAAGTGTGGGCCGCGTTATTTAATTAGTTCAAATTACTCGAAGGACCATAATGTACAATCAACTAGCTGTTTATCAATGTGACTGTTGAGTATGTGTAGTGTGATTCAAAGTGTCTCTGTATAGTAGTGTTCTGTGCTGTAATAGCTAGCTAACTGTACATGAACTTTTTATATAGAGGGATAACTGTTACCTACAAACAACCCTAGCACCTAACACCTAACGCCCTAGCCCTAACCATATGCTAAGAATATATACGTAAATAGATAGTTAAGGAAGTCTAATACCATGAGACCTAAGATATTAGACGGAAGTGGGAAGGAACAAGGGTTAGTGCACGGAGTGCAATGTGCACTGGCCAGGATTTTCCTTCCACCAGTCAAGCAGACTCACAAGAATGATCAGTAAACTGACGGCTAAAGGTGTCTTGGCCGTAGTAGGAGGAAAGTGTTGGTAGGTGGATCCGTCAGATCCCAGACAAGAAAACACGACGATTGTCTGATACCAAAGAGAATTTATTTACAAAATAACAAAGTACTTATACTACATTTATTTTCATTAGTGTGAGTAAATCATAAAAAACATTTCTTTGTATGGAACGTTTTCTTGTTTGCGCTGCAAGTACGCATTTTGGGTCGGTCACTGCACTGCTGAGTTGCATGTTCAAGTACGCGTGAACAGGCTTATTATAGTAATTATTACGTTTATATTAAATTAAGATTGTTATTTTGCAAGGGAAACCCATATGGTTTCATTTATTACTGTTTATTATATTCCTATTTTTTTTTCCCTTCTTTGTAGTGCCAATGATTGGTGGACTAATTATTGTTTCGGCAATGTCGGTGTTCTATGTGAGTTTCTGTGCCCGTTTCTGATATTTCATAGATTTTTTTTCCGCTTCTTTTTTTACGAGGGTTCGATTTTCTGAAATTTTCATCGATTCTGCTTTTGTTTTGAACGTGTAGTGGCAGATATCGTGGTTGAGGGAGTCCTCTTAAGTATAGATAGATCGTCCAACTTTCTTGCGTTAGTAAATTGCACTAAGTAGGTGTGAGATTGGGCATCTCAGTATATAACCGTAATATAATATTCTGCGTACCAATATTTTGGATATAGTTTTTCCTTTCAAGATTTCTTTTATTTTTGTTTTGGTGTGTTCTTGGCGACGTCCAGAAGTCCTCGAAGTATTTGGCGTTCGTATTTTCTAAGTCTTGACCGATTTTCCTTTGTTAATGCAGAAACATTTAAAGCATACATCAACACCGCAATGCTCCAAAAATGTTGTAAATCTGGTCTCCTAATAAAGGAAACGGAAATATCATTTAAAATTTTAGGGCTCTAAACAAGCAATTACCATCTCCCGCTATTTTTCGGACTGTTATATTTACGTTTGTATTCATTCTGTGCAGCTGTTTTATTACTTTATGTATTGTCTTATTTAACGCTATTTAAGCTATCGGTTGTTGAAGGATTTATTGCAGGAAGTTTCTATTTAACAGATTTTTACGAACTTTTGTAGATAATGCTATCTTATTTTGGGCAATTTTCGTTTTAATGTTTTGGCGTCCTGTAAGCCACTAAGCCTGTAATTGTTTTATTTGTGTGTAAAAGTTTAGTACCTTAACTTTGTTAGGAGTATATTACGTAGCTATTATTTTATTGTATGTTCCGATCTTTGTACTATTCAAAATTTTACTAAAAAGGTTGGTGTATTGTTACTGTCGATAAAATGTCCTTTGTTTATATTTTGGGTAGGCAATTGCTTAGGCTGGTATGGCTGGCAGATGTTTTACAAAACACGTACCGACTAGTAACATGCCATGTGAACATAACATGCTGGGGAAAGGCCCTTTGGTTGTGGATGTAATTTTTGGGTTGGGGAATTTCCGTAGGCGATTTTTCTATTATTGGTTCAATTGTTTCCCAAAGAGTGTTATTTCAGCTATTTATCGGGGTTATACGTATAAGCAACTTTTTATTTTTATTTTCGGAGTGTTTGTTTATGATATTGCGTTATTGATTCTATAATTAACGTTTATGAATTACTATTATTAAAATATGGGGTAGGCTGCTTAGTTATCCTATCAGTTTAGACTTCCAAGTTATTTGGGGTACATATTTAAATACATACATAAATTTATGTTGATTTCTTATTTCTTATGGTTTTTCACAAACATTGATTAGCATTTTAGGTTATCTTTACGTGTAAAAGATAATATATAATTTAATTAAAATACAGATTTAGCGAAATGAATATGAAGTCGGCTTACAAACGTTTTTGTTTTTTTTTCCCTTTTTGTGAGCTCAATAGTGATAATTGAAGCTGTTTCGTGTAAGACATAGTACTATTTTGTAACTATCGCCGATTTTTCAAAATTATTTTATTAGGTATCTGTGTTTTTAATTTAGAGATACGGTTGGTTAATTTTACAGCTAGATAGGCTAAATGACGGCGAATGTTAAATACAGTGCCAACGCGTCTTACCATCTTGTCTATGTAGATTAAGATATGAAAAAGCATTAAGTTTCTCTCAAAGAAAATGTTTAGTGGTTATTTTTGGATAAACGAAAGAACATCGGGTTGCTTTGAAAAAAGTAAAGCTGTGGCATTAGCACGATTATTTTAGTTAACAGATAATGGTGAAATACCTATATGCATTTAAGGCCTTCCTCGGTACTGCATGTGTTGTTCAGGTCGCTGCTAACTAGCGCAGTATATAATTACTTTAATTACGATATTGAAATTTTGATTTTTTTAAATTATTATTTTTTATTATTATTTTTATTTGAGTACGACTTAGAATTTTACTGATTTTCCTGAAAAAGGGGGACAAGAGTAGGCTAGCTTAAAAACACAGTAATAGTTAGGACAAAATGTTCGCACTGAGTTCAAAAATAATAAAAACAAAAATAAATAAATAGAAAATGAATTGATCTCACAGAGTTCACGTCGGTAGAGTCCGTAGCTAAATCTGCGTTGTTGTATTCACTATTTGCTTCTGAATAGGTATGTAGAACTACACAATACACAACACTCACAAATATGCGCGCACGCACAGAATAAAAAAAAATCTCGATCAGAACCAGTCACTACTAGTCATCAGAAAATAATGCTTGATCACAGATTACTGATATTAAGCAGTTTACTCTGTTAAAAAATATTAGTTTTGGCTGGCACCGACTCCAACTTTTTAAAATTATGGTTTTATATATACTTTTAACATACAGAAATGCAACGTATAAGTGCAAAAATTGTACAAAAATTCGAAGTGCGCTTATTTATTCTACATATATATATATATATATATATATATATATATATATATATATATATATATATATATATATGTATATGTAGATTAAATATATTGGTTAACAAAAAGGGAAGTGCTATAACATTTTATTGTATAAACTTTTAGAGTCTAGTGCAGTTCCAGTTAAACAATTGAAAGGCTGTACATAATAAATATTGTTAAGATTAATAGAGAATGTGCACGTATTTTTTTATTTGCTCAATAAAATCATTAATAACCACAATAAACAAATATGAAATAATTTACAAAATGGCTTAACCAGCGACGGATATGTGATACTTTAAAGTTTCAATTAGAAAGAGAAGTCTAATACGTCAAAGTCCATATCATCTATACATATGCCACAAAAAATAACGCTTTTGCAAGTGAGATAGACATATTTTAGTAAAAACCCTATATCTCATTCATTTTTCTACCAATTTATATTCTATTTTCACTGTTAGTACTTTACTTTTAAATATTTAAATATTTATGGATAAACTGATTAGATAACACATATATTCCCTATTACTAAATTGTGAGTCAGTGGGCCTGAAATAGAGGCGTCACCAACATATTAAACCTGTTATTAATACAGATATTGACGGCGCCATCTTAACTTACTCATTTCCTAACCCTTAAAAAGTACAACAATCAATTATTGGTTTCAAAAAGAGTGTCAAAGACACCCTTCTTATATGAGGCATACTTTAGACTAAATATGTCTAAGTGTTGAAACAACTTGTTATATGACATAGCCATGCGATGAAAAGGGCGCCTGGAACCAGCATTAGTGCGATTGGTTCCAGTCCAAAATAAGTCATGAGTACGGGAAGGTCGCAAATTGGATCTAAATGGAACTTTAAAACTCAACTCATTGACCAGCTCCACACAGTCGTATCGATTATGGATTATGTCATACAACAACATCGCTTCAAGCTGTGTTCTTCTTGATTTTAAGTCTAGAAGCTTATATTCTTTAAGAAGTTCATCATAAGACAGGTGAGTTCTACCACACCTAAACTGCATACATCTCAAGAATTTTTTTTGAACCATCTCTAGTTCGTCCACATACTTTTGATAGAAAGGATCCCAGATCGCAACCGCATGCTCCATTTGAGATCTCACAAGAGATTTATACAAGCATAGATACGTGGAAGGTTGCTTGAACAACACAGATGACCGCACGACAAACCCGTACATTCTGAACGCTTTGTTGGTTATACTTTCAATATGTAAGTCTAAATGTAGCTTAGAATCAAGAACTATACCAAGGTCTCTGACTTTGGTATCTCTTTTTTACTTACAATATATAATATTTAATTATATTTTCTTTGTTCTTCATAACTAATAAAGAAAGAGTGCATGCTTCTATTAATAACTGGCCTCAACGTGTAAAGGACTGTAATGCAGCCAGTCGAGACCACTTCAAATAAGCTTTTTATATTTTAAATTGTTTTATATTTACGTATTAAAAGCGAGCAACTTAAGCTTAGGCCGAAAGTAACACAGACACATAAATAACTTTGTCGTGGGTTGTAGGTTAAGTTCGTTAGATTTCCTGTGACCAACATACGAGCGAGCGAACGACTCAAGCTAAGGACGAAATTAACACAGACACAAAAACAACTTTGCCGTGGAGTGTAGGTTAAGTTATATAAATAAATAAATCATCATTTTAAAGTCCACTAAGTCATTTCGAAGGCGCCATTAACAACTCAACATAGATCTTCCTTGTTGCTTGCCTAAAAAGATAATGTTATTGAAAAAAAAACAGGGAAAGTCGTAACGGTGCTTGGCGAAAAACCCATTGACCAATAACTAATACTTTTAAACGAGCAATTCTTGTATATTTATTTATATGTGTATAAATTTATTTCTGTAATCTCGGAAACTGCTCTAACGATTTCGGTGAAATTTGGTATATGGAGGTTTTCACGGGAAAACAATCGATCTAGATTAGTCTTATGTTTGGGAAAACGCGTGTTTTTGAGTTTTCATGCGTTTTTCTTTCCACGCAGTATATGTTTACAAATGTCAGTCTGATCCAGCGGGTTAAGACGCGGATGGCAAAAAACGAGTGATACGGGTTTGAATCCCGCTCGGTGACTTACTTTTTTTTATATTTTCAAGTTTATATACAATTTTTTAATTTATATTGTTTGAAAAATTTTATATTTTTAATTATAAGTTTAAAAAAATATAGTTAATGTTTAAGATACGACCGAGCAAAGCTCGCTCACCCAGGTACTTTAATATTAATTGAGCTATCTAGAAACCCCGAAAAATGACACCTCCAATAATGTATACAAAAATTTGTTTTTATTGGTCACTGCCTTAATATACGTAGCATTCAAACCAACAACGCTAAGGAGAAGACAGATTTTGTTGCAAAGCAAAATAACCGCAATACATTGAGGACTTTGTTGACGTTCTTTTTAACCAATGAAAATATTTTATACGATCAAGAGCGCATTCTAGACAAAAGAATAAAAGCCAATAGCCACATTGACATGGCTAATATGCTCGGCTCGGGTCGAAAATCATCACACATACATTAGAAATATTGTCAAAATGTATATAGCTTTATCTTCTGCTACACAGTAGAAATTTTCACGTACGTTTTTTTTTATAAACTGCCATATATAGGTACTTATAGTAGGAACAAACTAACGATAATCCAACAAAAATATAGTACTTAATTAAAATAAAATGATTACTTACCTCTGATTAATTGTGCACATAATTTATGTATTACAAAACAAAGCTGTTTTGTGTAAGAAAATCATAAAAACTGCAAAAACATCGAAGACCAGAAAGCACAACTAGGTCACACGTTTAAGTAAATAGTAAAATATCGCAATAAAATATCAGAACATGCACGCAATCCGAATGTTAGAAGGTGAGTCATATGGTCCTCTGTCATCCTCATTTTACATTCCATTTCCTTTTCCCCTCCCAATTACAACAGATAACACTGCGCCAAAGACAATATAATTACTAACGTTAGAGATACCCAACGCCATAGAAACTATTGGAGGGGCCGTAAGTAGGCA
Source organism: Acrobasis consociella (assembly GCA_963555685.1). Classification (NCBI taxonomy): domain Eukaryota; kingdom Metazoa; phylum Arthropoda; class Insecta; order Lepidoptera; family Pyralidae; genus Acrobasis; species Acrobasis consociella. Next base: position 11,166,030 of record OY743125.1, on the reverse strand, counting down.
ATACTGGAGTTGCTGGCAGGAATAAACAGATGGTAGCACACACGACTAGCAAAAATTTGATTAAAAAAAACAACAAAAGTTTAATTTGTATACCCTACTTAGTTCTTACAGTTTTCCTTCAATCTACATTATATATCCACGTAAGAAAAATTGAAATTATATTCAATTTTTCTTACGTGGCCATATATATCCGTTTAGCAGATAGAGGGGGGGGGACGTTTGACTCAAACAAAAATTTGAAATTTGAACCCAAATATTTCAGAAACGGATCCCTAAATTGAAAAATGATGTTCAGAAGCTTACAATATTTTTGAAAGACCTATTCAACGATACCCCACTCAATGTGTTTGTCGAGAAAAAAATAAATACTACGTCTTCACTTGTATGGCAGCTACCCTAAAAAAAATTTTTTTTTCCATATTTTATTTTACGACTTTTTCGCCATAATTAATATACACATCCATGCCAAATAACAGCTTTCTCGTACTTATAGTCTTTCTGTAGGACCGTGGACGGACAGACAGACAGACAGACAGACCGACAGACAGACAGATAGACATGGCGAAACTATAAGGGTTCCTTGTTTACTACGAACCCTAAAAAATAAATAAAAACAAAACGACGCCAGACTGAAAATGAACAAAATGGCACAAATATCACCAACTAATGAAACTAAAATCAAAGTGATTTTAACAACAACAATTACCTATTTATTCACCAATGACCTAGTATAGGTACCAAATATTTACAAAAAAATAATGCAATTTAATAATAGACAGTAATGAACCACAGTATACACAAAATCACGATAATGCGGGCGACTGAAGTATGAGATGCGAACGAGCTCAGCGAGCCGCAGAGACCCAGTGCACACCCCGCCCTTAAACCCGCACCCGCATTCCCCGAGTCGATCAGTACCAGTCACTACTAGTCATCAGAAAATAATGCTTGATCATAGATTACTGATATTAAGCAGTTTACTCTGCAAAACAAATATTGGTTTTGGCTGGCACAGACTCCAATTTTTTAAAATTATGGTTTTATCTACACTACAATATATAATATTATATTATATTTTCTTTGTTCTTCATAACTAATAAAGAAAGAGTGCATGCTTCTATTGATAACTGGCCTCAACGTGTAAAGGACTGTAATGCAGCTAATGGAGACCACTTCAAATAAGCTTTTTATATTTTAAATTGTTTTATATTTACGTATTAAAAGGGAGCAACTTAAGCTTAGGCCGAAAGTAACACAGACACATAAACAACTTTGTCGTGGGTTGTAGGTTAAGTTCGTAAGATTTCCTGTGACCAACATACGAGCGAGCGAACGACTCAAGCTTAGGACTAAATAAACACAGACACAAAAACAACTTTGCCGTGGAGTGTAGGTTAAGTTATATAAATAAATAAATCATCATTTTAAAGACCACTAAGTCATTTCGAAGCCGCCATTAACAACTCAACATAGATCTTCCTTGTTGCTTGCCTAAAAAGATAATGTTATTGGGATTTGGATAATGGCGAAAACCCCATTGACCAATATCTAATACCTTTACACGAGCAATTCTTGTATATTTATTTATATGTGTATAAATTTATTTTTGTAATCTCAGAAACTGCTCTAACGATTTCGCTGAAATTTGGTATATGGAGGTTTTCACGAGAAAACAATCGATATAGATTAGTCTTATGTTGGGGAAAACGCGTGTTTTTGAGTTTTCATGTGTTTTTCTTTCCACGCAGTATATGCTCGCCAATGTCCGTCTGATCCAGCGGGTTAAGACGCGGATGGCAAAAACGAGTGAAACGGGTTCGAATCTCGCTCTGTGACTTACTTTTTTTTATATGTTCAAGTTTATATACAATTTTTTAATTTTTATTGTTTAAAAAAAAATATATTTTTAATTATAAGTTTAAAAAAATATAGTTAATGTTTGAGATACGACCGAGCAAAGCTCGCTCACCCAGGTACTATAATATTCATTAAGCTATCTAGAAACCCCAAAAAATGACACTTCCAATGATGTGTACAAAAATTTGTTATTATTGGTCAATCAATCAATACATATAATCATCAATACATATAATCATCAATACATATAATAAAATCGTAACCGATCGCTGTCTGTACATGGAAGATAAATGAGTAAAAATATTTTTGGGGGCTTTTACCAACGCAATAAAACACGAAACAATGATTTTTAGAATTTTTGTCTGTTTGTCGGTTTGTCTGTTTGTCTGTGCGTTTGTGCACGCTAATCTGAGAAACGGCTGAACCGATTCGTTTGCGGTTTTCATTGAAATATTGTGATAAGTTTCACTTAAAATTGAGTGTTTGTTTTATTTAAATCCGTTCATAAATGAAAAAGTTAAATCAATTTTAAAGAATCACGTCAAACATTTTTGTTCGAAAAACTGTGTTTGTAGACGCTAATCTCAGAAACGGCTGAACAACTTCGGTTGCGATTTTCATTTATGTATTTAAATAAGTTTCACTTAAAATGTAGTGGTTGTTTCATTAAAATCCGTTGATAAATAAAAAAGTTATATCAATTTAAAGAATCACGTCAAAGATTTTTGTTCGAAAATTTGCTATGAAATAAACTGTACAGTAGCATTGGCTAAAACTTTTGTCAATTTTATATTAAGGTTTTTATTAAATAATAAAGTTAATTACCGGCCAAGTGAAGGTCGGGCTCGCGCACAAAGGGCTCCGTCCCGTTATCTATAAAAAATCACGTTTGTTGTACGGGAGCCTCAATTAAATATTTATTTTACTCTATTTTTAGTTGCTATATCGGCAAGAGAATTACATCATTATGAAAATTTCAACTGTCTAGCTATCACGGTTCATGAGAAACAGCCTGGTGACAGACAGGCAGACGGACGGAAGGACGGACAGCGGAGTCTTAGTAACAGGGTCCCGATTTTAGCCTTCGGGTACGGAATACGGAACCCTAAAATTTACTATTTTGATGTTTTCGGAGTGTTTTTTTTAGTTTTTTTTTGGTCACCGATAGATGGCGCTGTTAAAAATACACAGAACCTAGGGCCACAAGACCCAACGCCACGAAACGGCCATTTTTAGCATGATTGTGGGCGCGAAAATGGAAAACGGAATCAAAATAGGAAGTATTAGGTTAGGCTCAGGGGATGTCTTCTGACTAAAGCATAAGGTGCAGTGAGCGAGTCACGGACCACCATAGCGGTCGCCGCGCCGGGGCTGGCCCATAGTGGCTGAGAGGTAACACCGCGGAGTTTTTAGTGGTAAACGCCACATAACCATACCGGTCTCCCGTTACTGGCAAGGTGTCCGAAGGGATTTTTCCCGCGCAAAAGAGGCGCAACTGCTGCCTCCATGACGTGGGCCAGTCAGGCGATGGGAACGGGATTCCGTCGCTCCTCAAATACGGTCCTCTAGGTTGAAAGGAGCATTTGTGTCAACACGCGTCTTTACCCTAGCGGATAAAATTGAAGGCCGATGTACCCCAGCGCAGGCCACTCAGACTCCTCTCGATAACTGAGAGAGTACCTCGAATGAGCTCAGCCGAAGCCGCTGATAAGCGGTCGCCGTATAACCAGGTCTTTGGAGCAAGATTTAGCACACGGCCTTGGCAAAAGCGGTAACGCCTTTATGTCACCATGAGTTTTTTTGTGAGTGAGAGTCATAACCGTCCGATTTCCTGTGGCCGAAAGGCACCTTTTCCTCACGTAAGAAGAAAGGTTAGGGAAAAAAGGTTAGGTTAAATTTAGGTTAGGCACTGCAATAAAAATGTGTGGAACACCCATACAAAGACTACTTAGTATTGTGACCTCCTTCCCTGAGGAACGAAAGATCATGGTCATTTTTCAGTTCTCCAAACCTCTAAACAGCCGTATAGGACGCCCTACCCAAGAAACTCTTCAAACGGAGGTTCTTAGTGAACATTAAACAGACATTGATCTCAGAGAACACTAACTTCCTACCATCCTTGAATCTCTACTGGTAAAATGTGCCGAGACACTGGCACGTCAAATACCTGGAGGTATCTAATGTTTGGCAGATGCCTCAGCTTGAAAGTCCACATCAATAGCATGGTGACGATAGTGAAGATGGCCCGGGGGAAGGTCTATCCAGTACTTTCCTCTCGCTTCCAGCTACGGACGCGGCTCATGATTAAGGCGATCTTAAGAAAACCTATGTTTAAGGTTACTTGAGGAACGCCGTCATCCGTCGGGACTTAAAGTAGAATTGCTTATTTCTCGATTTTCATCTCCCGCTTAGCGAAAGACATGTTTGACAAGGCTTACCATTGCACCGCCACATCAGGAGGGCGGGGGAGAGGGGGTGATACGTATAGACGGTGGCAGCAGTTCGCTGCAGAGAGCTACAACAGATTAGTGATGTGGAAACTGACGCCAAAAGACGGAAGATGAATGAAATATTAGCAAAGTCACTACGTATTGCATAAATATTTCGTATTAGAGAGACCCACGGCGTAGCAGTAACATTCGGTAACAGTGTAAGTTTACGTGTAGTTTACAGTCCATGCTGGCAGAACCATGATGGCAGAAGGGCCGTCGAAATATCTGGCAAAAAACGATATTAATAGTCAAAATTCCGATCGACTTAGACTGTGACTAGAGATAATGTGTGATCGTAGTAAACAAGGAACCCTTATAGTTTCGCCATTTCTGTCTGTCTCTCTGTCCGTGGTTTTACTTAGAGATAATTAGTACCAAGAAGCTGTAATTTGGTAACGGTCATGAACTTAAAGTAGCACTAGGCAGGGCAACTGGCCTGACGGAGCCCATGCGATGGGTTGACGAAATAATCAAAGTCGCGGGTTACACCTGGATGTGAGCAGCACAGGACCGAGATGTGTCGACGAAGACATGTCTATGCTCAGCAGTGGACGAAAGAAGGGCTGAGATGATGATGAAATCTTTAGTTTTAATTCTAAGTCGAAATTCACACCTACGGAACACTTCACTGCGCGTGACCTGATATGCACTTGACCGGTTTTATTAAAAATATCAAAATAACGATTCTTATAAACTAAAGTCCACGCTGACGAAGTCGCGGGCAACTGCTAGTGCTTTAATATACATAGCATTCAAACCAACAACGCTAAGGAGAACTAATAAATTAAAATAATTACTTCCCTCTGATCAATTGTGCACATGTTTTATGTATTTCGAAACAAAGCTGTTTGGTGTAAGAAAATCATAATAACTGCAAAAACATCGAAGTCCAGAAAGCACACGTCAAAAATAACAGGAAATTCACGCAATCCGAATGTTGGTAGGTGAGTCATTTGGGTCTCTATCATCCTCATTTTCCATTCCCTTTCCACTTACAACAGCTCAAGATAACACTGCACCAAAGACAATATAATTACGTACGTTACAGATATCCAACGCCATAGAAACTATTGGAGATAAGTAGGCAATACTGGAGTTGCTGGCAGGCATACAGAAATGGCAGCAGTTATGTAAAAACAAGTAAATATAATTAAATATTAGATATATTATGTATATTACGATATAATTTAATGTTTTTGGAATCGATGTCAGTTAGAAACAATAAAGAAAAATTATTATTATATTTCGTGAATGGGTTACTCACGTATAGATCCAGCTACTGCTGACATGTTTCGATCTTATCAGGGAACCCCGAAAAATGACACCTCCAATGATGTATACAAAAATTTGTTACTATTGGTCACTGCCTTAATATACGTAGCATTCGAATCAACAACGCTAAGGAGAAGACAGATTTTATTGCAAAGCAAAATAACCGCAATACATTGAGGACTTTGTTGACGTTCTTTTCAACCAATGAAAATATTTTATACTTATTATTATTAAATATTATTTATTGTAAGTAAATAACACTATAATTTTTTTTTGGAGTCTGTGCTAGTTACAAACAATAAAAAAATTAATAAAAACAAAACGACGCCAGACTGAAAACGAACAAAATGGCACAAATATCACTAACTAATGTAACTAAAATCAAAGTGACTTAAACAACAACAATTACCTATTTATTCACCAATGACCTAGTATAGGTACCAAATATTTACAAAAAAAATAATGCAATTTAATAATAGACAGTAATGAACCACAGTATATACAACATCACGATAGTGCGGGCGACTGAAGTATGAGATGCGAACGAGCTCAGCGAGCCGCACACCCCGCCCTTAAACCCGCACCCGCATTCCCCGAGTCGATTAGTACCAGTCACTACTAGTCATCAGAAAATAATGCTTGATCACAGATTACTGATATTAAGTGTATTAAGGGCGGGGTGTGCACTACCCAGTGCACACCCCGCCCTTAAACCCGCACCCGCATCCCCGAGTCGATCAGTACCAGTCAGTACTATATGCATACAAATTTAAGCTATAATATCACATAGCATACTGGTTTAATGCACAATCGTTTTTAAGCATAACGTTCTTTCGCATAATGGAGTATGCATAATAATTTTAAGCATAATCATTATTTAGCCCTAACATTTTAAAGCATAAAAGGATGTAAGCATAATGTCATCAAACCATAATTTATCAAGACATAACATTACTTTAAGCATAAAAATGATTAAGCATAACATTTTTATTCATTGTATTTAATTTTTTTATTAATTGCTAATAAGTTGAATCAAACTTCCTTTCTGGTCTTACAGTTGTTCCAGGTGATCATTAAAAAAGAACTTAAACCTAACTTCTCTTTTGCCCTCACATTTGTTCTGGGTGTTTTTTTTTTTTTGCATGATAATTAAAAATAAACACTTAAATAACTTAATTTTGTTTCTGTTATTTTTAAAAATATTGTGCCTAAATACTATTAGTCTTATAGTTATTACGCCTAAAGAGATTATGCAAATTAACATTATGCCGTAACCAATTAGCCTAAAATATAATTATGCCCAACTTACCAGTATGCCAAAAAACAACTTATGCCTAAAAACTATTATGACAAAATATTTTATGCCAAACCCAGTATGCCAAAGCATATTAGGACAAAAAAATATGCAAAAAAAAAGGGTCCCTACCAGTCACTACTAGTCTGTTCTGTTCTGTTCTGTTCTGAGTCCGCCCAGCCAGCAGTTACGCTGCAAGAGCTTATGAATGAGGTGTACCTTGGTGAGTGCATCATCACGCTCGCAAACCAAGCCCGGTATGTGTACCGTCCTCAGTTTCTCAAACTTGACGATGCCAAACCTCGTTATACCACTCTCATAGTTCGAGAAACCAGTTGGAACCGTAGATAGGAATATAGGAGTGTAGGAGATATTCGAAGTCGGAAAGTGGGAGAGAGAGGGAGTTGGTAGAACCGACCGAATACATGCATCAAATCAGTATGGGGAGGATACATACATACATACTATCACGTCTTAATCCCTAATGGGGCAGACAGAGCATTTTGGGTCTTGCGGTTCTATGCAGAGCCCAGGGCCGCAAGACCCAAAAGCCACGTTTAGCGTCATGGTGGGCGAGAAGATGGAAAAGCAATCAATACAGTGATGGGTTGCTAGCCGCATCGCCTGTTAACATGATTTGCATTTTTGCCCATTCCCTCGATCGGCTTTTACGATCAGCGTGGGAAGAGAAGCAGCTGGTACATTGTAAGTTTTTTTTTATTTCTCCCAGACCAGCATGGGATATAATATTTGGTATATATAATATTTGGGATATGGGGAGAATAGACATAATATTTGGTGTGTGATATATACTTATAGGTAAAAAAAAGTAGAATAAATAGACCAAAGAAAATAGATCTCACTAAAATAAAAGAAAATTCTAGTCAAAGCGTACAATATAGTAATAAAGTAGGAAATAAATTAGAATTATATAAAAAGAATAGAAGTACAGAAGAAAGTAAAGATGTAGAGAAAAACTGGTGCGCATTAAGAGATGTTATAAAAGAAAGTGCAGAAGAGCATTTACAAAATAGAAAAATAGTACCGCGGAAGAAATGGCTTAATAACGAAATTCAAGATTTAATGTTGGAACGTAGAACACTCAGAAACAAGAACGATATCAAAAGCATACAAGAATACAAACGATTATCTAATAAAATAACACTGAAATGCAGACAAGAAAGAGAGAAAGCCATTGAAAAAGACTGTGAAGACGTAGAAAGATTTTTAAATAAAGGAAAACCAGACATAGCTTATAGCATCATAAAAAAATTAAAAACAAACCATAAAACAAAAAGTACAGTTATTTTAAATGAAGACAATAAAATATTAATAGATGATAGAGAAATAGTAGAACGATGGGTTGAATATATAGAAAAACTTTATGATGGAGAAGGTTTGTGTGGTGAGGATATAGAAGATGAAAATAGGGTAGAAGAAAACGAGTTTGGGCCTGAAATAACACGCGAAGAATTTGAATTTGCACTCAATAGTTTACAAAATAACAAGGCCGCTGGAGTAGATGGAATACAAATAGAACTTATTAAATATATTAAATGACATACACTCATAGACGATATATTTAAATTAATACAAGAAATATATAAAACAGGAAAAATACCAAATGATTTTAAAATAAGTAGAACCGTTACGATACCAAAAAAACCAAATACGAAAAGATGCGAAGAATATAGAACGATTAGTTTAATTACACAAGCTTCAAAAATATTGATAAAAATAATACAAAATAGAATCCGACCTAAAGTAGAAAATATAGTAGGCAACGACCAATATGGTTTTCGCAAAAACAAAGGCACTCGAGAAGCAGTTTTAGCACTTAGAATTATAATAGAAAGAAGATTGGAACTTGGTTTAGAAACACATATTGCGTTTATAGATTTAGAGAAAGCGTTCGATAAAGTAAATTCGATAAAGTAAAATGATGAAGGCGTTTAAGAATGCTGGCATAGACTACAGAGACAGGAGAATAATCAAAGAACTGTATAAAGAACAAGAGACAATAATAGAAAGTAATAATGAAAAAAAGACAGGCTAAAATACGACAGGGAGTTAGGCAGGGTTGCCCACTTTCTCCACTGATATTCAATCTATTTATAGAAGCAACAATATCTCAAATCAAAGACCAAGATATAGGAGGAGTTAGTATTAATGGAGAAAAGATACATTTTATAAGATTTGCAGATGACATAAAAAATTATCAGATAGAGATAGATAAGAAGCATTTGAAATGTGGTGCTGGAGGAGAATGAAAAAAATAAGTTGGACAGAGAAAATAACAATATATATTATATATATTATATATATATATATATGATATAATTACAAACTAAGACACTAAATTAATAAACCTACACATTATCTATATATATAGATAATGTGTAGGTTTATTAATTTAGTGTCTTAGTTTGTAAGTATTGTACAGCGTTCTACCTCACCTTTGACCAGTATCTCCTCTGGTTGTAAGGTTGACTGGAAGAGATCCCTGACAGGGATAAGTCTGCCTTTGTACTGTTGTGTTTCATCTATGTTTAAATTGTGTCTATTTATGTACAATAAAGAATTTACAATACAATACAAAAAAAAAACAACAAAGCAGTCTATTTTCCGTCCAAGTATATATCTTCTTCTTCTTAAATTTAAGAGCTGGGCTCTTGTCGGTGGAGTGCTTTCCATGTCTCTCTTCCTTCCGCTAAGTTCTTAACCTCTTTATATGTTTTCACGTTTAATTTTTCTTTTATTTGGTCTATAAATTTTCTTCCTCCCATGCTGGTCTGGGAGAAATAAAAAAAAAACTTAGAATGTACCAGCTGCTTCTTTTCCTACGCAGATCGTAAAAGCCGATCGAGGGAATGGGCAAAAATGCAAATCATGTTAACAGGCGATGCGGCTAGCAACCCATTACTGTATTGATTGCTTTTCCATCTTCTCGCCCACCATGACGCTAAAAGTAGCTTTTGGGTATTGCGGCCCTGGGCTCTGCATAGAACCGCAAGACCCAAAATGCTCTGTCTGCCCCATTAGGGATAAAGACGTGATAGTATGTATGTATGTAAATTTTCTTCTGGGTTTTCCTACTCCTCTCTTTCCTTCTATTTTTCCTTCCATTATTGTTTTAAAGAACGCATCGTGGCGTAGTAGATGACCGAACATTTTCCCTCTTCTATTTTCTATAATTTGTATTATTTGTCTTTTCTTTCTCACATCTAGTACCTTTTCATTTGTTATTTTCTCTGTCCAACTTATTTTTTTCATTCTCCTCCAGCACCACATTTCAAATGCTTCTTATCTATCTCTATCCTTTTTGGTCATCGTCCACGTTTCACATCCATACAAAGCAGTGCTCCATATAAATGTTTTAATAAATCTTTTACGTAAACTTTCTTTAATACCAGAACAAAATATATATTTTTTACTCTTAAATGTACTTTTTGCAATAGCAATCCTCTTCTTAATATCTTCTGAGCATCTTGCCTCTTCGTTGATAATAGTTCCTAAATATTTAAAACTTTGAACTTGGTCTATTGTTTTATTATTAAGTTGGATATTTTTAATTACTGGACCTGACTTTGAGACACTTAAGGACTTGGTTTTATTTATGTTTATACTCAATTTATGTTCTTTAAAAATATTGTTCATTGCTTCTATTAACTTTTCTAACTGTTGTGAACTGCTTCCAAGGGCTGTTATGTCATCTGCAAATCTTATAAAATGTATTTTTTCTCCATTAATACTAACTCCTCCTATATCTTGGTCTTTGATTTGAGATATTGCTGCTTCAATGCTTCAAATTAAGTTATTTAAGTGTTTATTTTTAATTATCATGCAAAAAAAAAATCACCCAGAACAAATGTGAGGGCAAAAGGGAAGTTAGGTTTAAGTTTTTTTTTAATGATCACCTGGAACAACTGTAAGACCAAAAAGGAAGTTTGATTCAACTTATTAGCAATTAATAAAAAAATTAAATACAATGAATAAAAATGTTATGCTTAATCATTTTTATGCTTAAAGTAATGTTATGTCTTGATAAATTATGGTTTGATGACATTATGCTTACATCCTTTTATGCTTTAAAATGTTAGGGCTAAATAATGATTATGCTTAAAATTATTATGCATACTCCATTATGCGAAAGAACGTTATGCTTAAAAACGATTGTGCATTAAACCAGTATGCTATGTGATATTATAGCTTAAATTTGTATGCATATAGTACTGACTGGTACTGATCGACTCGGGGATGCGGGTGCGGGTTTAAGGGCGGGGTGTGCACTGGGTAGTGCACACCCCGCCCTTAATACACTTAATATCAGTAATCTGTGATCAAGCATTATTTTCTGATGACTAGTAGTGACTGGTACTGATCGACTCGGGGAATCCTTTCCTTCCATTATTGTTTTAAAGAACGCATCGCTCTCTTCCTTCCGCTAAGTTCTTAACCTTTTTATATGTTTTCACGTTTAATTTTTCTTTTATTTGGTCTATAAATTTTCTTCTGGATTTTCCTACTCCTCTCTTTCCTTCTATTTTTCCTTCCATTATTGTTTTAAAGAACGCATCGTGGCGTAGTAGATGACCGAACATTTTCCCTCTTCTATTTTCTATAATTTGTATTATTTGTTTTTTCTCTCTCATATCCTCTAGTACCTTTTCATTTGTAATTTTTTCTGTCCAACTTATTTTTTTCATTCTCCTCCAGCACCACATTTCAAATACTTCTAATCTATCTCTATCCTTTTTGATCATCGTCCACGTTTCACATCCATACAAAGCAGTGCTCCATATAAATGTTTTAATAAATCTTTTACGTAAACTTTTTTTAATACCAAAACAAAATATATATTTTTTATTTTTTACGAGACTCTTTAATTTCCATAGGAAGTCTGTTCCAGAGTTGTGCAGCCATAACAGCAAAAGATTTAGAAAAACTATGGGAGGAGTAATTGGTAATGTCTAAAAGAAGGCTATTGCTTGAACGAAGGCGGGGATCAATATCTCGAAATTTAAATTTCTCTAGGAGGTCATTGGGAAAGGTAGGGTTAGTAAGGACATTAAAGAGAAAAGAAAGCACATGGATATTGCGGCGGGTTTTTATAGGCAGCCATTTAAGTTGAGAACGGTACTCAGTAATGTGCTCACACTTTCGTAGCCCAAACACATACCGAATACACACATTCTGAAGGCGTTCCATTTTCTCAGCCAATTCCTCGGTGAGATCTAGAAAGGCCACGTCCGCATAGTCCAAAATAGGGATCAATAAAGAGCGAGCCAGAAGAGCTTTAGTGTCCAGAGGCAGAAAATTTTGCAAGCGTCTTAAAGAATGAAGAGAGGCAACGATTTTTCTACTAAGTTCATTAACTTGCGGTGACCATGATAGGGTTTCGTCCATGAAAATCCCCAAGTTCTTAACAACAGAAGAAAAAGGAATGACGTCGTTGCCCAAGACTACATGGGGAAAGGACGAAGACTTAAATTTTGAGATAAAATGGGGACTGCCAATAACTATTGCTTGTGATTTAGCAGCGTTGACCAAGAGCCCGAAGTTGTGAGACCATTCCGCAATATTCGCGAGGTCGGAGTTGATGGTGCTGATTGCGTGATCGAAGCTATCGAAAGGGGCGGCCGTATATATCTGTAAATCGTCAGCATACAAGTGGTAGGAAGAGGAGAGGCAGGATGTAATGCCATTAATGAAGATGGAGAAAAGGATAGGTGAAAGAATTCCTCCCTGAGGTACACCAGCCGAGAGATCACACCACTCAGATCGACTGTCATCTACCTTAACCAACTGTTTACGTCCTGTCAAATAAGATCGGAACCATGAGACGGTAGCAGGAGAAAAATTAAATGATTGCATTGTGGCAAGTAATAAATCATAGTCGACCGTGTTAAATGCACTGGTAAAGTCCAATAATACCAAAATAGTGAGAGCTTTATTTTCAATACTAGCTTTTGCCCGCGACTTCGTCTGCGTGGACTTTAGTTTGTAAGAATCGTTATTTTGATATTTTCAATAAAACCGGTCAAGTGCATATCAGGTCACACGCAGTGAAGGGTTCCGTATTTGTGAATGTCGATTTAGAATAAAAACTAAAGAGTTCATCATCATCTCAGCCCTTATTCCGTCCACTGCTGAGCATAGACCTGTCTTCGTCGACACATCTCAGTCCTGTGCTGCTCACATCCAGGTGTAACCCTTGACATTGATTATTTCGTCAACCCATCGCATGGGCTCCGTCGGGCCAGTTGCCCTGCCCAGTTTTACTTTAAGTTCATGACCGTTGCCAAATTACAGCTTCTTGGACAGAGAGACAGACAGAAATGGCAAAACTATAAGGGTTCCTTGTTTACTACGATCACACATTATCTCTAGTCACAGTCTAAGTCGATCGGAATTTTGACATTGTAAACTACAAGTAAACTTACACTGTTACTGAATGTTACTGCTACGCCGTGGGTCTCTCTAAAACGAAATACTTATGCAATAGGTAGTGACTTTGCTAATATTTAATTCATCTTCCGTCTTTTGGCGTGAGTTCCCACAGCACTAATCTATTGTAGCTCTCTGCAGCGGACTGCTGCCACCGTCTATACGTATCTCCCCCTCTTTCCCGCCCTCCCGATGTGGCGGTGCAATGGTAAGCCTTGTCAAATATGTCTTTCGCTAGGCGGGAGATAAAAGTCGAGAAATACGCATTTCTACTTTGAGTCCCGACAGATGACGGCGTTTCTCAAGTAACCTCAAACATAGATTTTCTTAAGATCGCCTTAATCATGAGCCGCGTCCGAAGCTGGAAGCGAGCGGAAAGTACTGGATAGAGCTTCCCCCGGGCCATCTTCACTATCGTCACCATTCTATTGATGTGGACTTTCAAGCTGAGGCATCTGCCAAACTTAAGATACCTCTACGTATTTTACGTGCCAGTATCTCGGCACATTTTACCAGTAGAGCTTCAAGGATGGCAGGAAGTTAAGTGTTCTCTGAGATCAATGTCTGCTTAGTGTTCACTAATAACCTCCGTTTGAAGAGCTTCTCGGGTAGGGCGTCCTATTCGGCTGTTTGGAGGTTATTTGCGGCGTACTTTCAGTTCAAACGAACTGGAAAATGACCATTACCTATCTTTCGTTCCTCAAGGAAGGAGGTCACAATACTGAGTAGTCTTGGTATGGGTGTTCCACACATTTTTATTGCAGTGCCTAACTTAAATTTTAACCTAACATTTTTTCCCTAACCTTTCTTCTTACGTGAGGAAAAGGTGCCTTTTGGCCACAGGAAATCGGACGGTTAAGGTTTTTACCCACAAAAAATGTCATGGTGATAACGGCCTTACCGCTTTTGCCAAGTCAGTGTGCTAAATTTTGCTCCAAAGACCTGGTACGGCGACTGCTTATCAGCGGCTTTGGCTGAGCTAACTTGAGGTACTCTCTCTCTCAGTTATCGAGAGGAGTCTGAGTGCCCCGGTACATCGGACTTAAATTTTATCCGCTAGGGTAAAGACGCGTGTTGACACAAATGCTCCTTTCAACCTAGAGGACCGTATTTGTGGCGCGACGGAATCCCGTTCCCTACGCTCGATTGGCCCACTTCATGGAGGCAGATTTATGGAGGAGGATTTTACACGGGAAAAATCCCTTCGGTTCGGACACCTTGCTAGTAACGGGAGACCGGTAAGGTTATGTGGCGTTTACCACTAAAAACTCCGGGGTAAGGGCTAAAAGCCCCGGCGCGGCTACCACTATGGTGGTCCATGACTCGCTCACAGCACCCTATGCTTTAGTCAGAGGACATCCCCTGTGCCTAACCTAACCTATTAAGTACTTCCTATTTTGATTCCTTTTTCCATTTTCGCGCCCACAATCATGCTAAGAATCGCCGTTTGGTGGCGTTGGGTCTTGCGGCCCTAGGCTCTGTGTATTTTTAACAGCGCCATTTATTGGTGACCAAAAAAAACTAATAAAAAAACTCCGAAAACATCGAAATAGTAAACTTTTAGGGTTTCGTATTCCGTACCCGAAGGCTAAAATCGGGACCTTGTTACTAAGACTCCGCTATCCGTCCTTCCGTCCGTCTGTCACCAAGCTGTATCTCATGAACCGTGATAGCCAGACAGTTGAAATTTTCAAGGATGATGTATTTCTCTTGCCGATATAATAACTAAAAATAGAGTAAAATAAATATTTAATTGAGGCTCCCGTACAACAAACTTGATTTTTTATAGATAATGGGACGGAACCCTTTGTGCGCGAGTCCGAATCTCACTTGGCCGGTTATTAACTTTATTATTTCATAAAAACCGTATATAAAATTAACAAAAGTTTTAGCCAATGCTACCGTACAGTTTATTTCATAGCAAATTTTCGAACAAAAATCTTTGACGTGATTCTTTAAATTGATATAACTTTTTTATTTATCAACGGATTTCAATGTAACAACCACTTAATTTTAAGTGAAACTTATCAAAATACATAATTGAAAATCGCAACCGAAGTTGTTCAGCCGTTTCTGAGATAAGCGTGCACAAACACAGTTTTTCGAACAAAAATGGTTGACGTGATTCTTTAAAATTGATGTAACTTTTTTATTTATGAACGGATTTAAATGAAACAAACACTTAATTTTAAGTGAAGCTTATCACAATATTTCAGTGAAAACCGCAAACGAATTATTTTAGCCGTTTCTCAGATTAGCGTGCACAAACGCACAGACAAACAGACAAACAGATAAACCGACAAACAGACAAACAGACAAACAGACAAAAATTCTAAAAATTATTGTTTTGTGTTCTATTGCGTTGGTAAAAGCCCCAAAAAATATTTTTACTCATTTATCTTCCATGTACAGACAGCGAGCGGTTACGATGTATTGATGATTGATTAAACCGAACGTCGTCCGTTATTTTTAAAAGTGCTGACGCTGTACTGTGCCCTACGCGAAAACCCGACTGGAACGGACTCAAAAGATTATGTTTAGAGAGGAATTTGGTAAGACATTGCTGAACATGATGTTCTCACACTTTGGAAAGAAGCGGAAGAATAGATATGGGACGAAAATGGGAAGGAGATGAAGGATTGGATAGTTTAGGTAGGGGAATAATATGCCCAAACTTCCACGCACTAGGAAAAACACCAGTGTCCAAGGAGCAATTAATAATGTCAGCAACAACAGGGGCGATTAAGGTTGCTATTGGTTTAATCATTTCTAGGGATATATTGTCATTGCCAACTGCCCTGGTTTTAATAGAACGAATGGTTTTAACAACCTCCTCATTTGTTATTTTGTCTATGCTAAACACAGGACAATCAGGAGGAGTCTTTCCCAATAATTGAGTCAGAGAAGCCATTTTGGTGTTGGGAGATAGATTGACTGGAGAAGTGCAGAAGTGCCGGTTCAATGCATTAAGATAAAATTGTTGATCACAACCCACATTCTGTTTACCGATACCTAAACCCTTGAGGAATTTCCACAGTTTATGAGGTGGGCAATTGTCTACATTATCGTGTATGTGTTTACGCCTGGCATCACGACATTTCTTATTACACAAGTTACGCAGGGCAATATAACTATCCCGGTTGGACGCTGTAGGATTTTGCCGCCATTTCAACTTTGCCCTATCTCTTCTAACCATTAGCTGTTTTATTTCAGGAGTTAACCACATGGCTGGGAAGTGTTTCACTCTGACCGGGTGGAGAGGTGCATGTTTGTCAAAAATAGCTAGGAGAGCAGAATTAAAGGCAGCTACTTTCAAATCCACGTCAGACATCCTCAAAATAGCTTCCCAGTCCGTTTGAGCAAAATCAGTCAAAAAAGCCTCCTCATTAATTTTCGCATAGCTGCGCAACATCATGATTTTGTGTCTCCGTTTAGGTGGGCGAAGTTTAAAAGATGCAAACACTAAGTCATGAGCCGAAAAACCAGGTGCATTAAATTGCCCATGATTTGACACCAGGTCCGGAGAGGAGGTGATACTAAGATCAAGTAGAGTAGGAGGGCCATTATGGGAAAAATGAGTAGCAGTTAGAGGAAGGACATGTAGGTCAAGAGAATTTAGAAGAGCAAGAAGAGAATGAGAACGTGAGTCATTTTTTAACAGACAAGTGTTGAAATCCCCCATTAAGATCACATGGTCAAATTGCAAACGAAAATCGGACAAAACCGATTCAAGGGACTCAAAGTAATTGATACGTGAGCAGGGACTATAGTAAACACCAAGCATTACTTTAGATTGGTGAAAGGAAACATCGAGCAGGAGGTGCTCAGGTTTATCAGGTTCTGGAGGGGACTGAGAAAGGATACGACATGGAATGTCACTACGTAAATATATTGCCACTCCCCCACAACGCATCATCCTCCGCGAACGATCCTGCCCGATCCTATCACATGTGCGGTCATTTCTGATCAGTCTAAACCCGGGGAGAGGATATAAAGTTGATGGCAATGATGGTTTAAGAAAACTTTCTGAGATGAGAATAGCCTGAACTTGAAGTGAAGAGAAGGTGGTTAAAAGTTCTGCATAATGTTCAGGTATGCTTTGTGCATTGATATGTACAACGTTGAAATTTTTTGCCAAAGAACGAAAGGTAAAATTCAGATTGTCACTAAGAGAGGGGCATATCATCATTCTCCGCACTCAAGAAACTACTTGGAGATGATGATGATAGTGAGAAATACTCTGGATCAGAATCAGGGGACAAAACATCAGACATTGGATTGAGTTAATAATAAAATATCTATAAATAAATAAACAAACTTGACTTAACAAAAACCTAATTAACAAATGCTAAGGCAACCAACATAACTACTCGCCAGATTACTTAATGTTGACCTACAGACAAGTTTACCAACAAATCATTATAATAATATTTTTATTTTTTTTATTTTTTATGAGCCTGTAGTGTCCCATTGTTGGGCAAAGGCCTCCCCTCTAGTCTTCCACAAACTTCTATCAGTGGCGATGGTTTGCCAGTTCTTTTCATGGGCCCTTAGTTCGTCTGACCACCGTGTTCGAGGGCGGCCTCTTTTTCGTCGCCAGCCTGCAGGGACCCAATCTGTTGTTATTTTAGCCCATCTATCCGGATGCATTCTGCTCACATGACCAGCCCATTCCCACTTGAGCTCGGCTGCTTTCCGCCCCACATCTTTTATTTTGGTCTTGGAGCGAATGGTGGTATTGTGTATACGATCTGTCAGTTTGATGCCCAGTATACTTCGCTCCATAGACCGCTGGCAAACCCCGAGCTTGGACTTTTGTGATAAGGTCAAAGACCAGGTCTGCGCTCCATAAGTTAAGACGGGCAGGATACACATATCGACTAATTTACGCTTCAATGTTAAGGGGAGATCTCCCTTCATGATGTCGCCCATAGACCAGAAGCTTTTCCATGCATTTTGAATCCTTCTTTCGATCTCTTTATCTTGCCTATCTTGGAATGAAGCTATCTGGCCCAGGTAGATGTATTCATTGACGTATTGTATATCCTGACCGTCTACTTCGATTTTAGTTTTGGACCTGTTGGTCATCACTTTGGTCTTGGATCTGTTCATCTTAAGTCCAACCTCGAGGCTTGCTGTGCTCAGATCTTGCAGCATATCTTGTAGTTCTGTGGGGGAAGAAGATACCAAGACAATGTCATCGGCGAAACGTAGGTTTGTAAGCCTCTTTTCGCCCATGACAATGCCCTTATCCTGCCATTTAGCCTCCAAACTCTTAAAAACCTCTTCCAGGGTCCCCGTAAATAATTTAGGGGATAATGGGTCACCCTGTTTTACTCCACGTTGAATAGGGAAAAGAGTTCCAGAAATTTGTAGTTTTACGGCGCTTGTACTGTCTCGGTAAACCTGTTTTATTAAGTGTATGTAAGTTCTGTCTACTTTTTGTTTTTCTAACGCGGAAAAGATGGCTTGGTGTTTTAAACTGTCAAATGCCTTATTATAATCAACAAATGCTTTGTACAACGGTTTCTTATATTCTATAAATTTTTCTATTAATTGATTTAGTGCTTGTAGGTGGTCAGTGGTGGAAAATAGGGGTCGGAATCCAGCTTGTTCTGGTTGTTGGTGGTTGTCTAGATTTGTGGCTATTCTATTCTGTATTATTTTAATAAATATCTTGTATACATGTGACACCAGGCTTATTGGACGGTAATTATTAATATCGCTACTGTCCCCTTTTTTATGAATTAGGATGATATTAGAGTGACAGAATTGTTTGGGCAAATAACCGGTGTGTAATATTAGATTCAAAAGCTCAGATAGGTACGGAAGTAAAATTTTGTCCCCAAATCTTAGCACTTCTGAAGTGATACCGTCATCACCTGGACTTTTGTTGTATTGAAGACTATGGATTGCTTTAAGAATTTCATCGTCTGTTATAGGAGGAATAGTATCAGGACATAAATATTCTTCTGGTGGTAATAATAAATAAATAAAATAAAATAAATTCACACACATATGTACATAATTAACCGATCAGCTGATTTGCTAATAAAAAATAATAAATAGCACTGCCGGTCACTGGTGCACTAGGTAAAACATTTTTACACTTTACTCAGTGCATCAAAGTGACCGGCCCGACATCTGTAAAAGTGCGGCAAATCAGATGAAATGGAATGTACTATAGGTAGGTACTTACAACAGCATTTACAACACATACAGATTACAGTTTGTAGTTTACAGGACGGTTAGATAAAGGATAGTTAGGAAGATAGACAAACGAAGCATTTTACAGATTGTTTACATTATATAGGCACTGACAGATGAATGGCAAATTGTTGTAATTTTCATTGACATTAACAAATTGCAATTATTGCCATCATAAAATATACATTAAATAGTTTTGTTCTGTACGCAAAACCAAATATGACCATTGGTGTCCTCTTTCAAACGCGAAGTCACTAAACGAACAGTTTTTTGTATGAAAAAACTGTTCAGGCGACTCCGCGTTTCAAAAATGGCACTTCATAACAAAACAAAAACGCAAAAAGTGACAGTCGGGAAAGTACAGCTTCAGTCAATGTCAAGGGATTTGTCACAACAAGTATTCAACAAAAATTTAAGTTTTAACCAGTATATTATGTACCCCCTGTAACAGAATAAATTCTAAAAATAAGTGTGACTTAAAAAATTACGTTGGATTGTGAATTACGTTAGTAAAAAGTGTCAAATTTAAAGTTCATAGTTAACTGAAACAGTAATCTTTTTGGAAACCACCTACCTACACTTCGTAACAAAAATTAACTTTTAAAGCACGTGATGACGATTTATATCACAATAGCTAGTACTCAGAACTCAACTTGAAAGCACTGGAAATGCGGCAGGTCGTTTATTTCCTGAACTGCGATCTCGTTCTCGGAGGCCGGCCGGTGGCCGCCAGCTCGCCAGCCTGCGGCAACCTGGCTGCAGTAGCGGCAGCCGGTGCCACGTCTGTAGTTGCCTGGGGGTCTTTATTTCCTGGTTTCGCAGCCGATTGCATGACACTATGTAGTTCAGCCATTGTTGTTATTCTGTGTCTTGAACCATCATGACCAACAACCACAATCCTTCCACCGGCTGTCCAGCATCCCTTCACCCCCAACAACTTTCTTGCCTCCACAAACACCGCATGTCTCGCAGCAGTCAAAAATTCGGATAGGGTCAAACCACTGCCCTTTAGGCCTTTCTTGGCTACCCAGATCTGACTGCGACTGTCAAAGTCTCCAAATCGTAACAATACCGGCCGGGGCTTGTCCGTTTTAGTGTTTTTGCCAAGACGAGTAGCCTGTACAATACTCCCAGAACTTAGCCCAGGCAACTGAAGCATCTCTTGGCATATTTTTTGGAATTTCAAACGCAGATCTTCATTCCGTTCCTCAATCATTCCATGCAGAAGTAATACGTTGCATCTAGCCCTCATCTCAAAGCCATCTAATGTCTGTAGGACTAGGCCCATCTGTGAGTTAAGACTTGAGACTGCTTTCCAAATTAATGATTTAAATGTGTGGTACTCACTGGCCAATGAAGCAACGTCCTGGGTAGGCTGATTTTGGCTGCAATTTCCCAGTGCATCCTCAAATGTGGACATCTTTGATTTGAAGAACTCAGTCATGTCCTCCATGTTCTTATACAGTAGTGCCATTGGATCCATTTTCTTGAAATTGAGTGTTGTGTAGCGAAGTGAAGAGAATGTTGTGTGATGGTAAACAATAAAAGACAGTGTCAGCAACAGAGTCAAAGTTAGAGGAGTAAAAACGTGAAGGCGAGCAACTCTAAGGTATTTACTGCATTTATTTATCAAAAATAAATTAGAATTTAGGAAATATCTATTTTTTTAAATATTTAAAATAGAGAGCTCTTAAAAACGCGTATTGACGTTTATGCTCCTACCCGCATATTTTTTGTCCAACAACTTGCTCTGCAGGTCTTATCTGTAAAGTACGTGACTTGTTGACTCTATCGTAATAGTACAGCAATCTGGATTCCAGAATGGCTGGAACCTGGCTTCTGAATTCCATTTACCGGTCTTGACTTCTGCCTGTTGAATTCAATTTTTGTCAGCCGATTTCCTGTTTGTTTTTTTTTTCTATTTCCTAGATACGTATTCTGAAGTCCGGTTTCGAATTTCTGCTTCTTCTTCCTAAGCTCCTGGGTGCTGGTTTCTTTCTTCTTCATGTTTGATCAGCGTCTTCGACTTCTGACATTTGTCTCGTAACTGGTCATCTGATTTTGGGCTTATTATAGTAATTATTACGTTTATATTAAATTAAGATTGTTATTTTGCAAGGGAAACCCATATGGTTCCATTTGTTACTGTTTATTTTATTCCTATTTTTTTTTCCCTTCTTTGTAGTGCCAATGATTGGTGGACTACTTATTGTTTCGGCGATGTCGGTGTCGGAGGTCTTGGTCTTTTGCGACATCTATTTCTTCGAAGTGTCGATTGTAGGCCATGTCGGGCGGCTAGTTGGTTTGGTGTGTCTTCTTCTGATTCTATGTCAGTTTCTGTGCCCGTTTCTGATATTTCATAGATTTTTTTTCCGCTTCTTTTTTTTACGAGGGTTCGATTTTCTGAAATTTTCATCGATTCTGCTTTTGTTTTGAACGTGTAGTGGCAGATATCGTGGTTGAGGGAGTCCTCTTAAGTATAGATAGGTCGTCCAACTTTCCTCTTGGCTTCTTTGCGTTAGTAAATTGCACGAAGTAGGTGTAAGATTGGGCGTCTCAGTATATAACCGTAGTAGTAATATTTATGGGAAGGCTGTATCACAGTCATATTCTGATGGAACCTCTCCGTTTCACTCCGCTGTCCGTTCCATCAGAATATTTGATACAGCCTTCCCAAAAATATTACTTAAATTTCAAATCAACAATAATAAAAACTTACAATGAAATCCACGTCGTTGCCATTTTCGTTGCACTTAATTTCAAAATATTGTTTATTAATATTATTTAAAGGTATATATGAGAGCAAAAAGAATATTTATGCACAATTTTTTGTTAATTATGAACATGACGAAGACCACACGCGAAATCAATTACTTATGGGCTAGACTAGCTAGCTAACGCTCGGTGTTACAATGCGTGACGATGTAGGAATACCCATGTTCTAGACCAGCTAGAAAAAGATTACTTGGGCTTAAAATATACAGGACATAGGTACTTTCGCAAACATTGATTACGCTGTAAAATGATCACCACGACATCTTCCCAAGTTCCGGGACCAGCCGGACGCTGTGATAAACCACCATGGAAAGCTTCTGCTTCGTTATTTATTAAACGATGCAGAAATAGACATGTCCTAGACCAGCTAGGTAAAGATAATTTTGAGCATAAAATATTGTAAGCTACAGTTACTTTCGCAAACATTGATTACGCTGTAAAATGATCACCACGACATCTTCCCAAGTTCCGGGACCAGCCGGACGCTGTGATAAACCACCATGGAAAGCTTCTGCTTCGTTATTTGTTTAACGATGCAGAAATAGACGTGTCCTAGACCAGCTAGGTAAAGATAATTTTGAGCATAAAATATTGTAAGCTACAGTTACTTTCGCAAACATTGATTACGCTGTAAAATGATCCCGGAACTTGGGAAGATGTCATATCTTCCCAAGTTCCGGGACCAGCCGGACGCTGTGATAAACCGCCATGGAAAGCTTCTGCTTCGTTATTTGTTTAACGATGCAGAAATAGACGTGTCCTAGTCCAGCTAGGTAAAGATAATTTTGAGCATAAAAATGTAAGCTATAGGTACCTACTTTCGCAAATTCCACACTATCACCATGGCATCTTCCTGAGTCTCGATCCAGCCGAACAATATCATCATCATAGAATGACCACAGAAAGCTCTTACACCGTTAAAACAGTAACCGAACTCCATAAAAATATAATTTCCGATAACTTTCTTCACATTAAGCTAAGTAAATTTTCTATTACTTATCTAAAAA
Organism: Acrobasis consociella; assembly: GCA_963555685.1. Taxonomy (NCBI): domain Eukaryota; kingdom Metazoa; phylum Arthropoda; class Insecta; order Lepidoptera; family Pyralidae; genus Acrobasis; species Acrobasis consociella. The sequence continues at coordinate 11,142,679 of OY743125.1, read as the reverse complement.
TTCCTTTTACTTTCATATCAAAAAAGTTTCACAAATTCACATCAAAAAGGGCACACCGCACTTCAAAGATATGTTTTAAAATACTACTATTAGTATTAGGGCAGAGAAAAGGTTAATCGATTATACAATCGATTGCATGGGTTGACAGTTACTCGATAACGATGATATAAATATTATAAAAATATGTATAGTTAAAACATGAGATCCTACTGAAAAAAATATATTAGTAATAATACCTAAATTTTTATATATAATATAGGGTCTAATAAAATATACTGAAACTATTTTAAGGGTGAATTTAGTCCATGATACTGAACAATTTTTTCCCAAGGAACATAATTCCGAAACATGAAAAATATTTTTTGGCTTTCAATACGAACTCGGATCAACTGATCAGTAAACTTGTATGGATGACCAAAATTTTTTTTCATATTTCTATATCTATTCCTTGGAGAAAGTTGAACAGTGTCATGGACTGAATTCACCCTTAAAATAGTTTCAGTATATTTTGTTAGACCTTATATAATCAGTTAGAATAGCGTAAGTAGGTTCCTAATTTATTAAAACTGATCTGGCGAAAAGTAATGATGAATACAATTCATTCAACATACCTATCATTTTATTAAATAATTATATAATATCTATTATTAGGTAGATCGAGTAATCGTGTCTTTATCGAGTTGGCACTCGATCATTCACGTTGTGACATGCACTACACTAGTGTACTGCATCAGCTAAAATTTGTTCCCACCACATTATGCATGACGTAATGTGGATATCAAATGAATTGCTTTGCTTAACATATAGTTTATGATAATAACAAAATCATACGGCTTTGCTCGCCTTATTTTTATGTAGTAAGGTAAGTAGAAAGGGGTTTATTTTTCAACATGTTCAATTTTCTTATATGTACTCTTAAAACATTATATAAATGTATTCGTAAATTTTAGTCGGTATATCAAAAGTCGGAGTGGGCTAATGGTTAGTTAGTACATCTGCTATGTGGTAGGTGATGGGTTCGATTCCCGTATATGATATTATTGATATCATAAGTCTTCATATGTATAAAAAAGTGGACAATTTCTCAAGTTCTATGTAAGTATGTAGTATTATTTACAAAATAATTTAGGATTAAAGCCCTTAGTAACTAAACTTTAATATAAAAATCAACAATACGACTTTTTGATTAAATTTGAACAGACATTCATACACCCCACTTTTATACATACGTACGAAACGAATATATAACCTCTTTTTTATGAACACAGTTGAAAATAAAGACAACATAGAAGTAGAGATGTGTAACAAAGTCTCTTAACTAATTAATAATGAAAATTAAGTAAATGCTATTGTTTGTCTTCTTCAGTTTTATTTGTATAATGTAAAGTATATCATCTAAATTATTAACATTTAACTTAATTATTCAAATATTTATACTCGTGATATTACTTAAGTGTATTAAAACTAAATATTTATAAATACTAAACATGTACTAAACTTTAAAATATAATAAATTTAAAAACAGGTGTCTACAAAAAACTTAAATAATTCTAATGCAACCAATAAATAAGTCAAAAATATCTAAAGATTACAAACCCTTCCCTTACTAATCCTACTTTCTACTAATATTATAAACGCGAAAGTTTGTAAGTATGTTTGTTTGTTACTCTTACAATAATATAGCTTATACATCAGAATAACACATAGGCTACAATTTATAAAGGTATTGTGTGATCTTGCGCAGACGAAGTCGCGGGCACCAGCTAGTTTGGATGATGAAGTTTGTTTGGGTACAAATAAGAAGTAACGGAAATAGGCGGAATCAAATTGTTTTAATAAGAGTTATTGGTACACAGTTGTTAGTGACACATCTAGAACAACGTTATTTGATGATTTATAATTCAATGCTCGCTTCAGTCGGCTTACCGACAAAGGAAATTTATTTTCACACTAATATGGAAATTAAGCGCTGACTATGTAATACATAGATGTGTGGGTGCGTTTTTACACTTGTGTATTATAAAATCAATATGTGTATTAATATATAACATCGAATTAAAAATAATTTATTTCATAATTTTTGATTCACGCGCTGAGTTGAGTACTTAGCTACGTCATCCATCAACCTGCTATTGCTGGACTAAGTTTCATCAATACTACAGTGTTCTTCTACATACCAAGATTAAATTCAAGTGCTACGCAATAATGTACGTAAGTATTTATATTTTGACTTAAAATTTATAACCAATGTTTTCTATGTATCAGATAGTTTAAAAATGTATTACAATAAACCTCCTATCTGGTTATAAACTTTTACACAGATATGGTGTTAAAATTTACTTTATTTCAGGTCTGAATCAGAGTACTACCAGGCGGAGGCAAAGCGCGCTAAGAAGTTGCGCAAGAGAACAGCAGCGGAGTCATTATTGGACTCAGACAGCGAGGAGGAAGTTACACGGTAATATAATTATTTTATACAATTAATATACTAACTTTTATATGTGTGAAATAAAACTATTTTTATATTATATGTACGCTACACATCAGCTAACAACTTTTTTTTTTTCAGCAGAGAACCAAAGAAATCAACAAAACCTGCGCGTAAAAATTCAAGCAAGGCTAAGAAGGAGCCCGAGCCAGAAAAGAAAAAAAGGTAAGCCAACATTATCTTATTCGATGCTAGCGGACTAGTCTACATTTCTACAATATGGCGATCACAAATTTTAAGATCTTGAGTTTAAAATTTTACGTGAGGTTTTTGTTTGGTTTTTCGTATGTGTGAGTGGCCAACGATGGTGTCAGATTTTTCAGGATGTCTAAAGACATCTGACATAGATTGACGACTAGTGTACAATAATGACAGCCGGGACCAGCTGCATATACATAAGCAATGCCTTTATTTAATTACTCTACATTTTTTGGACATTTATTTTTAGCAGTTTAACGTTTTATTTAAATATTAGATTATTTGTATCACTAAATTAAAACTTATTAAAAAAATAGATAATAATAACTTAATGAAACTTATAAAATAACTTAAATTTAGAAATAAAATTGTTCTTGCGGCATGATGTCAAAAACCCCGACAGCAAACCTGCGCTGAATAGCTATAGAAGTAAAGTTTGCTCAAAGTTTAATGTTTTATTTCAGGTCAGGAGCATCGTCTTCTGCTGCATTTAACGATCTGTTTGGGGAGCAGTGGGAAGAAAGCAGTCCACAGCCACAGCCCCTGTACTCCAGCCTGAGCCGTTACCTTCCAACGGGGACAATTCGTACGACGCAAGTCTTAGACGGGGAGTTCTATATAGAACTTAGGGTATTTGATGCGGGAGCTATCCGTGAGCTCCCGTTTGCTAAACGATACGAAGAGGTGCAAGCAATTCTTCGCCTCCAATTGTCTCATAAAGACCCTCAATGGGCGCTTGTAAAACAACTCTTTAAGGAAGGAGAAAAGAAGTTCGATAAAGAGGGTGTATTTTACTTAAAAGAAAAAAAATAACCTATTGACGATCATCTTTTTTCCTTCTTTTAAATTTGTTTAGTTAAGGTTAATTTCTTTTTTATACTTATGATTTAAATAAGTATTTTTTTTTTCCTTCTGTTTTATTTGTTGTAGTTACAGTTTAATTTTTTATACTTATAATTTTAATAAGTTTTAATAAACTTTTTTAATATGAAGATAAATTAAGTATTATTCAATAGTTTAAAAATAAATCTTTAATTAAACCTGAACATATTTTGACAACCTCTTAAATTTAAAGTATTATACCTACCACAGACATATTTGATAACCTCCTTGTTTGTTTATAAAATGGGTAATAACACAATTTAGATAGATTGATAGATAGATAGATAGATAAATGATTTATTTGCTCTCTGTAACACACAATATACATAATTATTATAAGGTAAGGTAATTACAAATTTTAATACTTACAGCTAAGCATGCATTTGTGTGGCACAGTGCACAAAAGGGCTACAGCTCAGCTAAACGCTACCCCTAGGAGTAACAGCTGATTTTCAGCTGGCGCCCTTGAGAATGCGCGAACAAGATTCCAATTACAAACAATAAATTTACAATTCTAACGCATTATAAAAATTTAACATAACAACGAGTTGATGTAAAGTTAGTAAGCTTATGGAATGACGAGCGAAATAAAACAAAGAAATATATTACGGCGAGTCAACTCATAGCACGACCAAATTTTCAAAGCATATCTATTTTTGACGAAAATTTAGTAGCCGTACAATTAAGTAGGGAAAAAGTTATACTAAATATACCAATTTACATAGGATTTACAGTTTTAGAGTTATCCAAAAGCCATATGTATGATTTTCATTATTCGATTATGAAAAAACATTATAATGATAAAATATCCTTGTGTAACACAGACACTGACAGTTTATTATATTCAGTACAAACTAAAGATTTTTATGCTGATTTAAGAGCTCATTTTACTAATTATTTCGATACAAGCAATTATACGTTTAGTAACGAATACAATATTAAGCGAATAAATAATAAAGTACCGGGATTATTCAAGGACGAACTCGGTGGAAATATTTTTTTAGAATTTGTTGGTTTAAGATCAAAATTATATAGTATCAAAACAAAAACAACAGAGACTAAAAAAGCAAAGGGTGTAAAAAAGTCAGTTGCAAAAAAATTAAAGTTTAGTGATTATATCAACGTTTTGAATACCGGTAAGGAAATACGAAAAACAAACATTCTGATCAAATCTATAAAACATACAATATTCACCCAAGAGCAGAATAAAATAAAGCTCTCTCGAAATGATGATAAGCGATTTATTCTTAAAGATAATATAACAACAAAATCTTGGGGTCATTACTCGATTACCGTGTAACCAGAAGGTTAATCAAATATGTCTGTTTAAACTGTTGTACTGTTGAAAATAATCTAGACATTGTATTGTTATAACATTTAAGTATAGCAAATAATTATATTAATAGATATCACTGTTTACTTATTTACTTAGTTAAAATATTGTTAAAAATAAATGTGAATAATAAACTACTGTTTTTAATTTAAAGCTCTCTTCAAACCCAATCTTCGCACTAAGATGTAAAGGAGGTAGTGGAAAGTATTGAAAAAAAGCGTAAGAGTTCTTACATTTTTAATAATCACCAATAGTATCTTATTTAATTAAAAAATGAATGCTGTTATATTTTGATTATATAGTGCATTGCTAAAGTTTCATCGAATTGGACACTACACACGTGTGTGGATCAAGTCTTGACACGATTTTATTGTTGAAACATTTTACTTACTTGCATCATATTTATCACATATTCATATTAGACAATAGAATTAAAACCCTACCGTTAGCTAAATAAAGAATAGAACTGTTAGTGCCTAACGTTGTATTATTCCGATGCGGAAACGAAGTGGGGAGCTACTTCGATGGTGTCGTATTATAGTGCTGTTCATTAACGTGGCTGTTCTCGTACGATACGGAGGGAGACGGACATCCTCTATCTACCAAGTTACACATCTACGCTGTGCTACTATTTATAAATGTAAGTACTTAGTTATTTCAGATTTTTATCTTCAGTACGTGATACTTGTTTCACTATTATTTTTGCTAATTATTTGATACCAAGTATATTTTATTTTACAGATCATGTCAGATTCTTAAGATACGCGTATAATTTTCTCACAATACGCTCAAGATCCTTATGACATTAGCGATAGTGAATTTAATCCAGTGATGCTCTCAACTTCTGATTCTACAGCTTCAAAGAAATCGAAACGGACCCCAGCAAAACACAATGGCGAACTATCATCAACATCCTACGTTATCAAGAAGCAAAAGGAAAAGGGTAAAAAGATAATAAAAATTAAAATATACGACGTAGAAGATGAAGAAAGTGACACAGCTGTCTTAACAGCAGCTCAATATATAGTCCAAGAACCGGTAGATGAGATAATGGACTTAACTGAACATGTTATAAGTCGAATCTCGAAAAAACTTGTGGGTTATAATTGGTAATGTAATGTAAATATATTTTTTAGACTTAGTAGTTATAATTTTTTAGTAATTATTTTTAATTAGTGTATATGAAATACCTATGTAATTGTTTAAGTGTATTTTTTAATTATATTACTATCCAATTCGATTTTAAAGATTTATCGATGTTCATTTTTTGTTTTGAGTTTATTATATTTTAGATCGTTTAATCAATTAAGTAAGTCATCTAATAACGATGGTTATTTATAGCAAAAAAAAAAAAAAATACAAACAGTACACAATAATTAATTTAACTAAAAACGAAATAACCTACCTAAATTAAAATGTTAAAAGTATGAACTAAAATATAACTAACTAAAAAAATATAAAAATAAAACATATACCTAATTTGGATACTTGGCTTTTTGTAACTCTTCTTGATAAAATGAACCCAAAATATTTTGTTTTCGTTGATCTTGTATTAAATATGTCACTGGTTTAGTATTATTAACCGTTTTAATTGTGAAAATTTCTGTAGACCAATTAGGTGTAAAACCTTTTGCAAAACTACTCTTGTATTTACTTATTCTAACGTGGTCACCTATTCTAAATTTAGTTTTGATTAATTTACATCGTTTCTCTTGGAATTTTTTAATATTATGGTTAACTAGGTCTTCATTTTTTGTATTTACATCTACCGGTTTAAAATTAGTGACGCTATGTTTTTGATTGTTATATGAAAACAAAACGTCGTTCAAAGTTTTTCCTATCTATTTATAGTTACCATTATAACTGAAATGTTTATACAATTTAATCTTTAATGTTTTGATTAGTCTTTCTACAATTGAAGCTTTTTTTGTTGAATACGATGAATAGTGGTTAATTTTCATTAACAGCATTTGTCTTTTAAATTCATCGTTATAAAACTCTGTCCCTCTATCAGTTTGTAGATTTTTAGGGATACGTCCACTTTCCCTTATAATTTGAGTAAATGCATTAACAACCTCTTTCTTTGATTTAGTTTTTAAAGGAATCATCCAAGCATATTTTGAGAAACCATCAATGACAGTTAAAATGTAAGCGTATCCACTATTATACTTTTTTATAGATTGAAAATCAGCCAGATCCGCTTGCCATAAGTCGTCTATTCCTTTCAAGATCACATTGCGTCGATCAAAATTTCTGCGTGCCGATCTATGAATTTCATTTACCACTTGGTGTTTTGCCATTTTGTAGTTCAATTATTTTATCGATGTAGTCTTTCGTATAAAACTTTTTTTCGAACTGAATAAGATTGTTTCTCACATCCTTTTTTATTGTCTTTATAAAAGCATTAATTTCATCAACGATTTTTTTATCAACATATTTTTTGTTCACCGCATCGTCATTTGCCACAGGTTCTGGAACTCCTCTCAATCGAGATGATTGTAAATCAAAATCCCCTTTTTCCGATCTAACTGTTATTCATTTGTAAAGTTATGATTTATATACATGGATGGAACGAACAGTGGAGTGAAACGGAGCAATTCCATCAGAATATTGTGATACAATGTGACTCTGTAAACTTAATAATATTGAGGATCCTGGATAACTATCGTGAATGAAGGCTCGTACATTCTGCGCGAGCCTGAATGTACGAAAGTGACTCGGATTTCATTGTAAGTTTTTATTATTGTTGATTTGAAATTTAAGTAATATTTTTGGGAAGGCTGTATCACATATTCTGATGGAACGGACAGCGGAGTGAAACGGAGAGGTTCCATCAGAATATGACTGTGATACAGCCTTCCCATAAATATTACTACTGACGAGATTGTTCTGAAAAGTTTGTTAAAATGCTTCAAAGAGATGTCAAGAAAATACACTTCTTAATTAAAGAAAAATCTTCTAATCCTATACCCATAAAATTCTGTGAAAATGATAAGTTGAAATTTGATAGTGCTGAATATTGTTATCTGTGTAACAAATTACTACTGGATGACAAAGTACGCGACCATTGCCATTTCACAGGGAAATATAGAGGCGCTGCACATTCTTCATGTAATATTAATTTTCAAATACCAAAGTTTGTACCAATATTCTTTCACAATCTTTCTGGTTACGATTGTCATTTATTTATACGCGAGTTGAGTTCGACTCCTGGTCTTATTAAAGTAATTCCGAAAACTAAAGAAAATTATATTTCTTTTACTAAGTTTATTCCGTTAGCAAAAAATAAATTTGCTGCAGTTCGTTTTGTAGACTCATTTAAATTTTTGAGTACAAGTTTAGACCAGTTAGTAAAAAACTTGAATGTGGAAGATTTTACTCATTTAAGACGAAATTGTATAGATGAAAAACAGTTCAATCTGTTACGTCGAAAAGGGGTGTATCCATACGACCATATGATTGGTTGGTCCTCATACAGTGAAACTAGTTTACCACTACGAGATAGTATTTACAGTACACTTACAGACGAACCTCTATCACAATCTGATTATGATCATGCCCTAGACGTTTGGAATTATTTCAAAATAAAGGACATGTGCGAATACACAGATTTATATATAAAATCTGACGTACTTTTACTAGCGGATATTTTTGAAAATTTTCGCAAAACTTGTATGGTGAATTATAGTTTGGATCCCGCATTTTACTTGACAGCTCCCGGTCTAAGCTTTGACGCAATGTTATTATCAACAAAAGTGAAATTAGATCTTCTTACTGATTTAGAAATGATTCGCATGATACAGAAAGGTATTCGTGGTGGCATTTGCTTATGTTCTTTAAGATATGTTAAATCGAATAATAAATATCAAGAGGATTTTATTCCATCTCAAGCTAGTAATTTTTTTAATTTATATAGATTGTAACAATTTGTATGGCTATGCAATGTGTAGTTATTTACCTCATTCCGATTTTAGTTGGCTTTCTAAAGAAGAAATTATACAATTAAATATATTGGATATTCCTAACGATGCAAACTATGGGTTTATTTTAGAAGTAGATCTTGAATATCCTGAGAGTTTACATGATTGACATAATGATCTACCATTTTGTGCAGAAAATTTTACCCCTCCTGGTTCCAAATGTAAAAAATTGATACCAAATTTATATGACAAATTTTACTATGTAATTCATTACATGCATTTGAAAACTTGTATTAAAAATGGTATTATTTTAAAAAAGATTCATAGGGTCATAAAATTTAAACAAGGTCCATACCTCAAGTCATATATTGATTTAAATACTAAATTAAGGCAGTCAGCTGACTCCGTATTTTAACAAGATTTTTTCAAAATGTTAAATAATAGTTTATTCGGTAAAACATTAGAAGATACTGAAAAACGAGTTGATGTAAAGTTAGTAAGCTTATGGAATGACGAGCGAAATAAAACAAAGAAATATATTACGGCGAGTCAACTCATAGCACGACCAAATTTTCAAAGCATATCTATTTTTGACGAAAATTTAGTAGCCGTACAATTAAGTAGGGAAAAGGTTATACTAAATATACCAATTTACATAGGATTTACAGTTTTAGAGTTATCCAAAAGCCATATGTATGATTTTCATTATTCAATTATGAAAAAACATTATAATGATAAAATATCCTTGTGTAACACAGACACTGACAGTTTATTATATTCAGTACAAACTAAAGATTTTTATGCTGATTTAAGAGCTCATTTTACTAATTATTTCGATACAAGCAATTATACGTTTAGTAACGAATACAATATTAAGCGAATAAATAATAAAGTACCGGGATTATTCAAGGACGAACTCGGTGGAAATATTTTTTTAGAATTTGTTGGTTTAAGATCAAAATTATATAGTATCAAAACAAAAACAACAGAGACTAAAAAAGCAAAGGGTGTAAAAAAGTCAGTTGCAAAAAAATTAAAGTTTAGTGATTATATCAACGTTTTGAATACCGGTAAGGAAATACGAAAAACAAACATTCTGATCAAATCTATAAAACATACAATATTCACCCAAGAGCAGAATAAAATAAAGCTCTCTCGAAATGATGATAAGCGATTTATTCTTAAAGATAATATAACAACAAAATCTTGGGGTCATTACTCGATTACCGTGTAACCAGAAGGTTAATCAAATATGTCTGTTTAAACTGTTGTACTGTTGAAAATAATCTAGACATTGTATTGTTATAACATTTAAGTATAGCAAATAATTATATTAATAGATATCACTGTTTACTTATTTACTTAGTTAAAATATTGTTAAAAATAAATGTGAATAATAAACTACTGTTTTTAATTTAAAGCTCTCTTCAAACCCAATCTTCGCACTAAGATGTAAAGGAGGTAGTGGAAAGTATTGAAAAAAAGCGTAAGAGTTCTTACATTTTTAATAATCACCAATAGTATCTTATTTAATTAAAAAATGAATGCTGTTATATTTTGATTATATAGTGCATTGCTAAAGTTTCATCGAATTGGACACTACACACGTGTGTGGATCAAGTCTTGACACGATTTTATTGTTGAAACATTTTACTTACTTGCATCATATTTATCACATATTCATATTAGACAATAGAATTAAAACCCTACCGTTAGCTAAATAAAGAATAGAACTGTTAGTGCCTAACGTTGTATTATTCCGATGCGGAAACGAAGTGGGGAGCTACTTCGATGGTGTCGTATTATAGTGCTGTTCATTAACGTGGCTGTTCTCGTACGATACGGAGGGAGACGGACATCCTCTATCTACCAAGTTACACATCTACGCTGTGCTACTATTTATAAATGTAAGTACTTAGTTATTTCAGATTTTTATCTTCAGTACGTGATACTTGTTTCACTATTATTTTTGCTAATTATTTGATACCAAGTATATTTTATTTTACAGATCATGTCAGATTCTTAAGATACGCGTATAATTTTCTCACAATACGCTCAAGATCCTTATGACATTAGCGATAGTGAATTTAATCCAGTGATGCTCTCAACTTCTGATTCTACAGCTTCAAAGAAATCGAAACGGACCCCAGCAAAACACAATGGCGAACTATCATCAACATCCTACGTTATCAAGAAGCAAAAGGAAAAGGGTAAAAAGATAATAAAAATTAAAATATACGACGTAGAAGATGAAGAAAGTGACACAGCTGTCTTAACAGCAGCTCAATATATAGTCCAAGAACCGGTAGATGAGATAATGGACTTAACTGAACATGTTATAAGTCGAATCTCGAGAAAACTTGTGGGTTATAATTGGTAATGTAATGTAAATATATTTTTTAGACTTAGTAGTTATAATTTTTTAGTAATTATTTTTAATTAGTGTATATGAAATACCTATGTAATTGTTTAAGTGTATATTTTAATTATATTACTATCCAATTCGATTTTAAAGATTTATCGATGTTCATTTTTTGTTTTGAGTTTATTATATTTTAGATCGTTTAATCAATTAAGTAAGTCATCTAATAACGATGGTTATTTATAGCAAAAAAAAAAAAAAATACAAACAGTACACAATAATTAATTTAACTAAAAACGAAATAACCTACCTAAATTAAAATGTTAAAAGTATGAACTAAAATATAACTAACTAAAAAAATATAAAAATAAAACATATACCTAATTTGGATACTTGGCTTTTTGTAACTCTTCTTGATAAAATGAACCCAAAATATTTTGTTTTCGTTGATCTTGTATTAAATATGTCACTGGTTTAGTATTATTAACCGTTTTAATTGTGAAAATTTCTGTAGACCAATTAGGTGTAAAACCTTTTGCAAAACTACTCTTGTATTTACTTATTCTAACGTGGTCACCTATTCTAAATTTAGTTTTGATTAATTTACATCGTTTCTCTTGGAATTTTTTAATATTATGGTTAACTAGGTCTTCATTTTTTGTATTTACATCTACCGGTTTAAAATTAGTGACGCTATGTTTTTGATTGTTATATGAAAACAAAACGTCGTTCAAAGTTTTTCCTATCTATTTATAGTTACCATTATAACTGAAATGTTTATACAATTTAATCTTTAATGTTTTGATTAGTCTTTCTACAATTGAAGCTTTTTTTGTTGAATACGATGAATAGTGGTTAATTTTCATTAACAGCATTTGTCTTTTAAATTCATCGTTATAAAACTCTGTCCCTCTATCAGTTTGTAGATTTTTAGGGATACGTCCACTTTCCCTTATAATTTGAGTAAATGCATTAACAACCTCTTTCTTTGATTTAGTTTTTAAAGGAATCATCCAAGCATATTTTGAGAAACCATCAATGACAGTTAAAATGTAAGCGTATCCACTATTATACTTTTTTATAGATTGAAAATCAGCCAGATCCGCTTGCCATAAGTCGTCTATTCCTTTCAAGATCACATTGCGTCGATCAAAATTTCTGCGTGCCGATCTATGAATTTCATTTACCACTTGGTGTTTTGCCATTTTGTAGTTCAATTATTTTATCGATGTAGTCTTTCGTATAAAACTTTTTTTCGAACTGAATAAGATTGTTTCTCACATCCTTTTTTATTGTCTTTATAAAAGCATTAATTTCATCAACGATTTTTTTATCAACATATTTTTTGTTCACCGCATCGTCATTTGCCACAGGTTCTGGAACTCCTCTCAATCGAGATGATTGTAAATCAAAATCCCCTTTTTCCGATCTAACTGTTATTCATTTGTAAAGTTATGATTTATATACATGGATGGAACGAACAGTGGAGTGAAACGGAGCAATTCCATCAGAATATTGTGATACAATGTGACTCTGTAAACTTAATAATATTGAGGATCCTGGATAACTATCGTGAATGAAGGCTCGTACATTCTGCGCGAGCCTGAATGTACGAAAGTGACTCGGATTTCATTGTAAGTTTTTATTATTGTTGATTTGAAATTTAAGTAATATTTTTGGGAAGGCTGTATCACATATTCTGATGGAACGGACAGCGGAGTGAAACGGAGAGGTTCCATCAGAATATGACTGTGATACAGCCTTCCCATAAATATTACTACTGACGAGATTGTTCTGAAAAGTTTGTTAAAATGCTTCAAAGAGATGTCAAGAAAATACACTTCTTAATTAAAGAAAAATCTTCTAATCCTATACCCATAAAATTCTGTGAAAATGATAAGTTGAAATTTGATAGTGCTGAATATTGTTATCTGTGTAACAAATTACTACTGGATGACAAAGTACGCGACCATTGCCATTTCACAGGGAAATATAGAGGCGCTGCACATTCTTCATGTAATATTAATTTTCAAATACCAAAGTTTGTACCAATATTCTTTCACAATCTTTCTGGTTACGATTGTCATTTATTTATACGCGAGTTGAGTTCGACTCCTGGTCTTATTAAAGTAATTCCGAAAACTAAAGAAAATTATATTTCTTTTACTAAGTTTATTCCGTTAGCAAAAAATAAATTTGCTGCAGTTCGTTTTGTAGACTCATTTAAATTTTTGAGTACAAGTTTAGACCAGTTAGTAAAAAACTTGAATGTGGAAGATTTTACTCATTTAAGACGAAATTGTATAGATGAAAAACAGTTCAATCTGTTACGTCGAAAAGGGGTGTATCCATACGACCATATGATTGGTTGGTCCTCATACAGTGAAACTAGTTTACCACTACGAGATAGTATTTACAGTACACTTACAGACGAACCTCTATCACAATCTGATTATGATCATGCCCTAGACGTTTGGAATTATTTCAAAATAAAGGACATGTGCGAATACACAGATTTATATATAAAATCTGACGTACTTTTACTAGCGGATATTTTTGAAAATTTTCGCAAAACTTGTATGGTGAATTATAGTTTGGATCCCGCATTTTACTTGACAGCTCCCGGTCTAAGCTTTGACGCAATGTTATTATCAACAAAAGTGAAATTAGATCTTCTTACTGATTTAGAAATGATTCGCATGATACAGAAAGGTATTCGTGGTGGCATTTGCTTATGTTCTTTAAGATATGTTAAATCGAATAATAAATATCAAGAGGATTTTATTCCATCTCAAGCTAGTAATTTTTTTAATTTATATAGATTGTAACAATTTGTATGGCTATGCAATGTGTAGTTATTTACCTCATTCCGATTTTAGTTGGCTTTCTAAAGAAGAAATTATACAATTAAATATATTGGATATTCCTAACGATGCAAACTATGGGTTTATTTTAGAAGTAGATCTTGAATATCCTGAGAGTTTACATGATTGACATAATGATCTACCATTTTGTGCAGAAAATTTTACCCCTCCTGGTTCCAAATGTAAAAAATTGATACCAAATTTATATGACAAATTTTACTATGTAATTCATTACATGCATTTGAAAACTTGTATTAAAAATGGTATTATTTTAAAAAAGATTCATAGGGTCATAAAATTTAAACAAGGTCCATACCTCAAGTCATATATTGATTTAAATACTAAATTAAGGCAGTCAGCTGACTCCGTATTTTAACAAGATTTTTTCAAAATGTTAAATAATAGTTTATTCGGTAAAACATTAGAAGATACTGAAAAACGAGTTGATGTAAAGTTAGTAAGCTTATGGAATGACGAGCGAAATAAAACAAAGAAATATATTACGGCGAGTCAACTCATAGCACGACCAAATTTTCAAAGCATATCTATTTTTGACGAAAATTTAGTAGCCGTACAATTAAGTAGGGAAAAGGTTATACTAAATATACCAATTTACATAGGATTTACAGTTTTAGAGTTATCCAAAAGCCATATGTATGATTTTCATTATTCAATTATGAAAAAACATTATAATGATAAAATATCCTTGTGTAACACAGACACTGACAGTTTATTATATTCAGTACAAACTAAAGATTTTTATGCTGATTTAAGAGCTCATTTTACTAATTATTTCGATACAAGCAATTATACGTTTAGTAACGAATACAATATTAAGCGAATAAATAATAAAGTACCGGGATTATTCAAGGACGAACTCGGTGGAAATATTTTTTTAGAATTTGTTGGTTTAAGATCAAAATTATATAGTATCAAAACAAAAACAACAGAGACTAAAAAAGCAAAGGGTGTAAAAAAGTCAGTTGCAAAAAAATTAAAGTTTAGTGATTATATCAACGTTTTGAATACCGGTAAGGAAATACGAAAAACAAACATTCTGATCAAATCTATAAAACATACAATATTCACCCAAGAGCAGAATAAAATAAAGCTCTCTCGAAATGATGATAAGCGATTTATTCTTAAAGATAATATAACAACAAAATCTTGGGGTCATTACTCGATTACCGTGTAACCAGAAGGTTAATCAAATATGTCTGTTTAAACTGTTGTACTGTTGAAAATAATCTAGACATTGTATTGTTATAACATTTAAGTATAGCAAATAATTATATTAATAGATATCACTGTTTACTTATTTACTTAGTTAAAATATTGTTAAAAATAAATGTGAATAATAAACTACTGTTTTTAATTTAAAGCTCTCTTCAAACCCAATCTTCGCACTAAGATGTAAAGGAGGTAGTGGAAAGTATTGAAAAAAAGCGTAAGAGTTCTTACATTTTTAATAATCACCAATAGTATCTTATTTAATTAAAAAATGAATGCTGTTATATTTTGATTATATAGTGCATTGCTAAAGTTTCATCGAATTGGACACTACACACGTGTGTGGATCAAGTCTTGACACGATTTTATTGTTGAAACATTTTACTTACTTGCATCATATTTATCACATATTCATATTAGACAATAGAATTAAAACCCTACCGTTAGCTAAATAAAGAATAGAACTGTTAGTGCCTAACGTTGTATTATTCCGATGCGGAAACGAAGTGGGGAGCTACTTCGATGGTGTCGTATTATAGTGCTGTTCATTAACGTGGCTGTTCTCGTACGATACGGAGGGAGACGGACATCCTCTATCTACCAAGTTACACATCTACGCTGTGCTACTATTTATAAATGTAAGTACTTAGTTATTTCAGATTTTTATCTTCAGTACGTGATACTTGTTTCACTATTATTTTTGCTAATTATTTGATACCAAGTATATTTTATTTTACAGATCATGTCAGATTCTTAAGATACGCGTATAATTTTCTCACAATACGCTCAAGATCCTTATGACATTAGCGATAGTGAATTTAATCCAGTGATGCTCTCAACTTCTGATTCTACAGCTTCAAAGAAATCGAAACGGACCCCAGCAAAACACAATGGCGAACTATCATCAACATCCTACGTTATCAAGAAGCAAAAGGAAAAGGGTAAAAAGATAATAAAAATTAAAATATACGACGTAGAAGATGAAGAAAGTGACACAGCTGTCTTAACAGCAGCTCAATATATAGTCCAAGAACCGGTAGATGAGATAATGGACTTAACTGAACATGTTATAAGTCGAATCTCGAGAAAACTTGTGGGTTATAATTGGTAATGTAATGTAAATATATTTTTTAGACTTAGTAGTTATAATTTTTTAGTAATTATTTTTAATTAGTGTATATGAAATACCTATGTAATTGTTTAAGTGTATATTTTAATTATATTACTATCCAATTCGATTTTAAAGATTTATCGATGTTCATTTTTTGTTTTGAGTTTATTATATTTTAGATCGTTTAATCAATTAAGTAAGTCATCTAATAACGATGGTTATTTATAGCAAAAAAAAAAAAAAATACAAACAGTACACAATAATTAATTTAACTAAAAACGAAATAACCTACCTAAATTAAAATGTTAAAAGTATGAACTAAAATATAACTAACTAAAAAAATATAAAAATAAAACATATACCTAATTTGGATACTTGGCTTTTTGTAACTCTTCTTGATAAAATGAACCCAAAATATTTTGTTTTCGTTGATCTTGTATTAAATATGTCACTGGTTTAGTATTATTAACCGTTTTAATTGTGAAAATTTCTGTAGACCAATTAGGTGTAAAACCTTTTGCAAAACTACTCTTGTATTTACTTATTCTAACGTGGTCACCTATTCTAAATTTAGTTTTGATTAATTTACATCGTTTCTCTTGGAATTTTTTAATATTATGGTTAACTAGGTCTTCATTTTTTGTATTTACATCTACCGGTTTAAAATTAGTGACGCTATGTTTTTGATTGTTATATGAAAACAAAACGTCGTTCAAAGTTTTTCCTATCTATTTATAGTTACCATTATAACTGAAATGTTTATACAATTTAATCTTTAATGTTTTGATTAGTCTTTCTACAATTGAAGCTTTTTTTGTTGAATACGATGAATAGTGGTTAATTTTCATTAACAGCATTTGTCTTTTAAATTCATCGTTATAAAACTCTGTCCCTCTATCAGTTTGTAGATTTTTAGGGATACGTCCACTTTCCCTTATAATTTGAGTAAATGCATTAACAACCTCTTTCTTTGATTTAGTTTTTAAAGGAATCATCCAAGCATATTTTGAGAAACCATCAATGACAGTTAAAATGTAAGCGTATCCACTATTATACTTTTTTATAGATTGAAAATCAGCCAGATCCGCTTGCCATAAGTCGTCTATTCCTTTCAAGATCACATTGCGTCGATCAAAATTTCTGCGTGCCGATCTATGAATTTCATTTACCACTTGGTGTTTTGCCATTTTGTAGTTCAATTATTTTATCGATGTAGTCTTTCGTATAAAACTTTTTTTCGAACTGAATAAGATTGTTTCTCACATCCTTTTTTATTGTCTTTATAAAAGCATTAATTTCATCAACGATTTTTTTATCAACATATTTTTTGTTCACCGCATCGTCATTTGCCACAGGTTCTGGAACTCCTCTCAATCGAGATGATTGTAAATCAAAATCCCCTTTTTCCGATCTAACTGTTATTCATTTGTAAAGTTATGATTTATATACATGGATGGAACGAACAGTGGAGTGAAACGGAGCAATTCCATCAGAATATTGTGATACAATGTGACTCTGTAAACTTAATAATATTGAGGATCCTGGATAACTATCGTGAATGAAGGCTCGTACATTCTGCGCGAGCCTGAATGTACGAAAGTGACTCGGATTTCATTGTAAGTTTTTATTATTGTTGATTTGAAATTTAAGTAATATTTTTGGGAAGGCTGTATCACATATTCTGATGGAACGGACAGCGGAGTGAAACGGAGAGGTTCCATCAGAATATGACTGTGATACAGCCTTCCCATAAATATTACTACTGACGAGATTGTTCTGAAAAGTTTGTTAAAATGCTTCAAAGAGATGTCAAGAAAATACACTTCTTAATTAAAGAAAAATCTTCTAATCCTATACCCATAAAATTCTGTGAAAATGATAAGTTGAAATTTGATAGTGCTGAATATTGTTATCTGTGTAACAAATTACTACTGGATGACAAAGTACGCGACCATTGCCATTTCACAGGGAAATATAGAGGCGCTGCACATTCTTCATGTAATATTAATTTTCAAATACCAAAGTTTGTACCAATATTCTTTCACAATCTTTCTGGTTACGATTGTCATTTATTTATACGCGAGTTGAGTTCGACTCCTGGTCTTATTAAAGTAATTCCGAAAACTAAAGAAAATTATATTTCTTTTACTAAGTTTATTCCGTTAGCAAAAAATAAATTTGCTGCAGTTCGTTTTGTAGACTCATTTAAATTTTTGAGTACAAGTTTAGACCAGTTAGTAAAAAACTTGAATGTGGAAGATTTTACTCATTTAAGACGAAATTGTATAGATGAAAAACAGTTCAATCTGTTACGTCGAAAAGGGGTGTATCCATACGACCATATGATTGGTTGGTCCTCATACAGTGAAACTAGTTTACCACTACGAGATAGTATTTACAGTACACTTACAGACGAACCTCTATCACAATCTGATTATGATCATGCCCTAGACGTTTGGAATTATTTCAAAATAAAGGACATGTGCGAATACACAGATTTATATATAAAATCTGACGTACTTTTACTAGCGGATATTTTTGAAAATTTTCGCAAAACTTGTATGGTGAATTATAGTTTGGATCCCGCATTTTACTTGACAGCTCCCGGTCTAAGCTTTGACGCAATGTTATTATCAACAAAAGTGAAATTAGATCTTCTTACTGATTTAGAAATGATTCGCATGATACAGAAAGGTATTCGTGGTGGCATTTGCTTATGTTCTTTAAGATATGTTAAATCGAATAATAAATATCAAGAGGATTTTATTCCATCTCAAGCTAGTAATTTTTTTAATTTATATAGATTGTAACAATTTGTATGGCTATGCAATGTGTAGTTATTTACCTCATTCCGATTTTAGTTGGCTTTCTAAAGAAGAAATTATACAATTAAATATATTGGATATTCCTAACGATGCAAACTATGGGTTTATTTTAGAAGTAGATCTTGAATATCCTGAGAGTTTACATGATTGACATAATGATCTACCATTTTGTGCAGAAAATTTTACCCCTCCTGGTTCCAAATGTAAAAAATTGATACCAAATTTATATGACAAATTTTACTATGTAATTCATTACATGCATTTGAAAACTTGTATTAAAAATGGTATTATTTTAAAAAAGATTCATAGGGTCATAAAATTTAAACAAGGTCCATACCTCAAGTCATATATTGATTTAAATACTAAATTAAGGCAGTCAGCTGACTCCGTATTTTAACAAGATTTTTTCAAAATGTTAAATAATAGTTTATTCGGTAAAACATTAGAAGATACTGAAAAACGAGTTGATGTAAAGTTAGTAAGCTTATGGAATGACGAGCGAAATAAAACAAAGAAATATATTACGGCGAGTCAACTCATAGCACGACCAAATTTTCAAAGCATATCTATTTTTGACGAAAATTTAGTAGCCGTACAATTAAGTAGGGAAAAGGTTATACTAAATATACCAATTTACATAGGATTTACAGTTTTAGAGTTATCCAAAAGCCATATGTATGATTTTCATTATTCAATTATGAAAAAACATTATAATGATAAAATATCCTTGTGTAACACAGACACTGACAGTTTATTATATTCAGTACAAACTAAAGATTTTTATGCTGATTTAAGAGCTCATTTTACTAATTATTTCGATACAAGCAATTATACGTTTAGTAACGAATACAATATTAAGCGAATAAATAATAAAGTACCGGGATTATTCAAGGACGAACTCGGTGGAAATATTTTTTTAGAATTTGTTGGTTTAAGATCAAAATTATATAGTATCAAAACAAAAACAACAGAGACTAAAAAAGCAAAGGGTGTAAAAAAGTCAGTTGCAAAAAAATTAAAGTTTAGTGATTATATCAACGTTTTGAATACCGGTAAGGAAATACGAAAAACAAACATTCTGATCAAATCTATAAAACATACAATATTCACCCAAGAGCAGAATAAAATAAAGCTCTCTCGAAATGATGATAAGCGATTTATTCTTAAAGATAATATAACAACAAAATCTTGGGGTCATTACTCGATTACCGTGTAACCAGAAGGTTAATCAAATATGTCTGTTTAAACTGTTGTACTGTTGAAAATAATCTAGACATTGTATTGTTATAACATTTAAGTATAGCAAATAATTATATTAATAGATATCACTGTTTACTTATTTACTTAGTTAAAATATTGTTAAAAATAAATGTGAATAATAAACTACTGTTTTTAATTTAAAGCTCTCTTCAAACCCAATCTTCGCACTAAGATGTAAAGGAGGTAGTGGAAAGTATTGAAAAAAAGCGTAAGAGTTCTTACATTTTTAATAATCACCAATAGTATCTTATTTAATTAAAAAATGAATGCTGTTATATTTTGATTATATAGTGCATTGCTAAAGTTTCATCGAATTGGACACTACACACGTGTGTGGATCAAGTCTTGACACGATTTTATTGTTGAAACATTTTACTTACTTGCATCATATTTATCACATATTCATATTAGACAATAGAATTAAAACCCTACCGTTAGCTAAATAAAGAATAGAACTGTTAGTGCCTAACGTTGTATTATTCCGATGCGGAAACGAAGTGGGGAGCTACTTCGATGGTGTCGTATTATAGTGCTGTTCATTAACGTGGCTGTTCTCGTACGATACGGAGGGAGACGGACATCCTCTATCTACCAAGTTACACATCTACGCTGTGCTACTATTTATAAATGTAAGTACTTAGTTATTTCAGATTTTTATCTTCAGTACGTGATACTTGTTTCACTATTATTTTTGCTAATTATTTGATACCAAGTATATTTTATTTTACAGATCATGTCAGATTCTTAAGATACGCGTATAATTTTCTCACAATACGCTCAAGATCCTTATGACATTAGCGATAGTGAATTTAATCCAGTGATGCTCTCAACTTCTGATTCTACAGCTTCAAAGAAATCGAAACGGACCCCAGCAAAACACAATGGCGAACTATCATCAACATCCTACGTTATCAAGAAGCAAAAGGAAAAATTAAAATATACGACGTAGAAGATGAAGAAAGTGACACAGCTGTCTTAACAGCAGCTCAATATATAGTCCAAGAACCGGTAGATGAGATAATGGACTTAACTGAACATGTTATAAGTCGAATCTCGAGAAAACTTGTGGGTTATAATTGGTAATGTAATGTAAATATATTTTTTAGACTTAGTAGTTATAATTTTTTAGTAATTATTTTTAATTAGTGTATATGAAATACCTATGTAATTGTTTAAGTGTATTTTTTAATTATATTACTATCCAATTCGATTTTAAAGATTTATCGATGTTCATTTTTTGTTTTGAGTTTATTATATTTTAGATCGTTTAATCAATTAAGTAAGTCATCTAATAACGATGGTTATTTATAGCAAAAAAAAAAAAATACAAACAGTACACAATAATTAATTTAACTAAAAACGAAATAACCTACCTAAATTAAAATGTTAAAAGTATGAACTAAAATATAACTAACTAAAAAAATATAAAAATAAAACATATACCTAATTTGGATACTTGGCTTTTTGTAACTCTTCTTGATAAAATGAACCCAAAATATTTTGTTTTCGTTGATCTTGTATTAAATATGTCACTGGTTTAGTATTATTAACCGTTTTAATTGTGAAAATTTCTGTAGACCAATTAGGTGTAAAACCTTTTGCAAAACTACTCTTGTATTTACTTATTCTAACGTGGTCACCTATTCTAAATTTAGTTTTGATTAATTTACATCGTTTCTCTTGGAATTTTTTAATATTATGGTTAACTAGGTCTTCATTTTTTGTATTTACATCTACCGGTTTAAAATTAGTGACGCTATGTTTTTGATTGTTATATGAAAACAAAACGTCGTTCAAAGTTTTTCCTATCTATTTATAGTTACCATTATAACTGAAATGTTTATACAATTTAATCTTTAATGTTTTGATTAGTCTTTCTACAATTGAAGCTTTTTTTGTTGAATACGATGAATAGTGGTTAATTTTCATTAACAGCATTTGTCTTTTAAATTCATCGTTATAAAACTCTGTCCCTCTATCAGTTTGTAGATTTTTAGGGATACGTCCACTTTCCCTTATAATTTGAGTAAATGCATTAACAACCTCTTTCTTTGATTTAGTTTTTAAAGGAATCATCCAAGCATATTTTGAGAAACCATCAATGACAGTTAAAATGTAAGCGTATCCACTATTATACTTTTTTATAGATTGAAAATCAGCCAGATCCGCTTGCCATAAGTCGTCTATTCCTTTCAAGATCACATTGCGTCGATCAAAATTTCTGCGTGCGACCATATGATTGGTTGGTCCTCATACAGTGAAACTAGTTTACCACTACGAGATAGTATTTACAGTACACTTACAGACGAACCTCTATCACAATCTGATTATGATCATGCCCTAGACGTTTGGAATTATTTCAAAATAAAGGACATGTGCGAATACACAGATTTATATATAAAATCTGACGTACTTTTACTAGCGGATATTTTTGAAAATTTTCGCAAAACTTGTATGGTGAATTATAGTTTGGATCCCGCATTTTACTTGACAGCTCCCGGTCTAAGCTTTGACGCAATGTTATTATCAACAAAAGTGAAATTAGATCTTCTTACTGATTTAGAAATGATTCGCATGATACAGAAAGGTATTCGTGGTGGCATTTGCTTATGTTCTTTAAGATATGTTAAATCGAATAATAAATATCAAGAGGATTTTATTCCATCTCAAGCTAGTAATTTTTTTAATTTATATAGATTGTAACAATTTGTATGGCTATGCAATGTGTAGTTATTTACCTCATTCCGATTTTAGTTGGCTTTCTAAAGAAGAAATTATACAATTAAATATATTGGATATTCCTAACGATGCAAACTATGGGTTTATTTTAGAAGTAGATCTTGAATATCCTGAGAGTTTACATGATTGACATAATGATCTACCATTTTGTGCAGAAAATTTTACCCCTCCTGGTTCCAAATGTAAAAAATTGATACCAAATTTATATGACAAATTTTACTATGTAATTCATTACATGCATTTGAAAACTTGTATTAAAAATGGTATTATTTTAAAAAAGATTCATAGGGTCATAAAATTTAAACAAGGTCCATACCTCAAGTCATATATTGATTTAAATACTAAATTAAGGCAGTCAGCTGACTCCGTATTTTAACAAGATTTTTTCAAAATGTTAAATAATAGTTTATTCGGTAAAACATTAGAAGATACTGAAAAACGAGTTGATGTAAAGTTAGTAAGCTTATGGAATGACGAGCGAAATAAAACAAAGAAATATATTACGGCGAGTCAACTCATAGCACGACCAAATTTTCAAAGCATATCTATTTTTGACGAAAATTTAGTAGCCGTACAATTAAGTAGGGAAAAGGTTATACTAAATATACCAATTTACATAGGATTTACAGTTTTAGAGTTATCCAAAAGCCATATGTATGATTTTCATTATTCAATTATGAAAAAACATTATAATGATAAAATATCCTTGTGTAACACAGACACTGACAGTTTATTATATTCAGTACAAACTAAAGATTTTTATGCTGATTTAAGAGCTCATTTTACTAATTATTTCGATACAAGCAATTATACGTTTAGTAACGAATACAATATTAAGCGAATAAATAATAAAGTACCGGGATTATTCAAGGACGAACTCGGTGGAAATATTTTTTTAGAATTTGTTGGTTTAAGATCAAAATTATATAGTATCAAAACAAAAACAACAGAGACTAAAAAAGCAAAGGGTGTAAAAAAGTCAGTTGCAAAAAAATTAAAGTTTAGTGATTATATCAACGTTTTGAATACCGGTAAGGAAATACGAAAAACAAACATTCTGATCAAATCTATAAAACATACAATATTCACCCAAGAGCAGAATAAAATAAAGCTCTCTCGAAATGATGATAAGCGATTTATTCTTAAAGATAATATAACAACAAAATCTTGGGGTCATTACTCGATTACCGTGTAACCAGAAGGTTAATCAAATATGTCTGTTTAAACTGTTGTACTGTTGAAAATAATCTAGACATTGTATTGTTATAACATTTAAGTATAGCAAATAATTATATTAATAGATATCACTGTTTACTTATTTACTTAGTTAAAATATTGTTAAAAATAAATGTGAATAATAAACTACTGTTTTTAATTTAAAGCTCTCTTCAAACCCAATCTTCGCACTAAGATGTAAAGGAGGTAGTGGAAAGTATTGAAAAAAAGCGTAAGAGTTCTTACATTTTTAATAATCACCAATAGTATCTTATTTAATTAAAAAATGAATGCTGTTATATTTTGATTATATAGTGCATTGCTAAAGTTTCATCGAATTGGACACTACACACGTGTGTGGATCAAGTCTTGACACGATTTTATTGTTGAAACATTTTACTTACTTGCATCATATTTATCACATATTCATATTAGACAATAGAATTAAAACCCTACCGTTAGCTAAATAAAGAATAGAACTGTTAGTGCCTAACGTTGTATTATTCCGATGCGGAAACGAAGTGGGGAGCTACTTCGATGGTGTCGTATTATAGTGCTGTTCATTAACGTGGCTGTTCTCGTACGATACGGAGGGAGACGGACATCCTCTATCTACCAAGTTACACATCTACGCTGTGCTACTATTTATAAATGTAAGTACTTAGTTATTTCAGATTTTTATCTTCAGTACGTGATACTTGTTTCACTATTATTTTTGCTAATTATTTGATACCAAGTATATTTTATTTTACAGATCATGTCAGATTCTTAAGATACGCGTATAATTTTCTCACAATACGCTCAAGATCCTTATGACATTAGCGATAGTGAATTTAATCCAGTGATGCTCTCAACTTCTGATTCTACAGCTTCAAAGAAATCGAAACGGACCCCAGCAAAACACAATGGCGAACTATCATCAACATCCTACGTTATCAAGAAGCAAAAGGAAAAGGGTAAAAAGATAATAAAAATTAAAATATACGACGTAGAAGATGAAGAAAGTGACACAGCTGTCTTAACAGCAGCTCAATATATAGTCCAAGAACCGGTAGATGAGATAATGGACTTAACTGAACATGTTATAAGTCGAATCTCGAAAAAACTTGTGGGTTATAATTGGTAATGTAATGTAAATATATTTTTTAGACTTAGTAGTTATAATTTTTTAGTAATTATTTTTAATTAGTGTATATGAAATACCTATGTAATTGTTTAAGTGTATTTTTTAATTATATTACTATCCAATTCGATTTTAAAGATTTATCGATGTTCATTTTTTGTTTTGAGTTTATTATATTTTAGATCGTTTAATCAATTAAGTAAGTCATCTAATAACGATGGTTATTTATAGCAAAAAAAAAAAAAATACAAACAGTACACAATAATTAATTTAACTAAAAACGAAATAACCTACCTAAATTAAAATGTTAAAAGTATGAACTAAAATATAACTAACTAAAAAAATATAAAAATAAAACATATACCTAATTTGGATACTTGGCTTTTTGTAACTCTTCTTGATAAAATGAACCCAAAATATTTTGTTTTCGTTGATCTTGTATTAAATATGTCACTGGTTTAGTATTATTAACCGTTTTAATTGTGAAAATTTCTGTAGACCAATTAGGTGTAAAACCTTTTGCAAAACTACTCTTGTATTTACTTATTCTAACGTGGTCACCTATTCTAAATTTAGTTTTGATTAATTTACATCGTTTCTCTTGGAATTTTTTAATATTATGGTTAACTAGGTCTTCATTTTTTGTATTTACATCTACCGGTTTAAAATTAGTGACGCTATGTTTTTGATTGTTATATGAAAACAAAACGTCGTTCAAAGTTTTTCCTATCTATTTATAGTTACCATTATAACTGAAATGTTTATACAATTTAATCTTTAATGTTTTGATTAGTCTTTCTACAATTGAAGCTTTTTTTGTTGAATACGATGAATAGTGGTTAATTTTCATTAACAGCATTTGTCTTTTAAATTCATCGTTATAAAACTCTGTCCCTCTATCAGTTTGTAGATTTTTAGGGATACGTCCACTTTCCCTTATAATTTGAGTAAATGCATTAACAACCTCTTTCTTTGATTTAGTTTTTAAAGGAATCATCCAAGCATATTTTGAGAAACCATCAATGACAGTTAAAATGTAAGCGTATCCACTATTATACTTTTTTATAGATTGAAAATCAGCCAGATCCGCTTGCCATAAGTCGTCTATTCCTTTCAAGATCACATTGCGTCGATCAAAATTTCTGCGTGCCGATCTATGAATTTCATTTACCACTTGGTGTTTTGCCATTTTGTAGTTCAATTATTTTATCGATGTAGTCTTTCGTATAAAACTTTTTTTCGAACTGAGTAAGATTGTTTCTCACATCCTTTTTTATTGTCTTTATAAAAGCATTAATTTCATCAACGATTTTTTTATCAACATATTTTTTGTTCACCGCATCGTCATTTGCCACAGGTTCTGGAACTCCTCTCAATCGAGATGATTGTAAATCAAAATCCCCTTTTTCCGATCTAACTGTTATTCATTTGTAAAGTTATGATTTATATACATGGATGGAACGAACAGTGGAGTGAAACGGAGCAATTCCATCAGAATATTGTGATACAATGTGACTCTGTAAACTTAATAATATTGAGGATCCTGGATAACTATCGTGAATGAAGGCTCGTACATTCTGCGCGAGCCTGAATGTACGAAAGTGACTCGGATTTCATTGTAAGTTTTTATTATTGTTGATTTGAAATTTAAGTAATATTTTTGGGAAGGCTGTATCACATATTCTGATGGAACGGACAGCGGAGTGAAACGGAGAGGTTCCATCAGAATATGACTGTGATACAGCCTTCCCATAAATATTACTACTGACGAGATTGTTCTGAAAAGTTTGTTAAAATGCTTCAAAGAGATGTCAAGAAAATACACTTCTTAATTAAAGAAAAATCTTCTAATCCTATACCCATAAAATTCTGTGAAAATGATAAGTTGAAATTTGATAGTGCTGAATATTGTTATCTGTGTAACAAATTACTACTGGATGACAAAGTACGCGACCATTGCCATTTCACAGGGAAATATAGAGGCGCTGCACATTCTTCATGTAATATTAATTTTCAAATACCAAAGTTTGTACCAATATTCTTTCACAATCTTTCTGGTTACGATTGTCATTTATTTATACGCGAGTTGAGTTCGACTCCTGGTCTTATTAAAGTAATTCCGAAAACTAAAGAAAATTATATTTCTTTTACTAAGTTTATTCCGTTAGCAAAAAATAAATTTGCTGCAGTTCGTTTTGTAGACTCATTTAAATTTTTGAGTACAAGTTTAGACCAGTTAGTAAAAAACTTGAATGTGGAAGATTTTACTCATTTAAGACGAAATTGTATAGATGAAAAACAGTTCAATCTGTTACGTCGAAAAGGGGTGTATCCATACGACCATATGATTGGTTGGTCCTCATACAGTGAAACTAGTTTACCACTACGAGATAGTATTTACAGTACACTTACAGACGAACCTCTATCACAATCTGATTATGATCATGCCCTAGACGTTTGGAATTATTTCAAAATAAAGGACATGTGCGAATACACAGATTTATATATAAAATCTGACGTACTTTTACTAGCGGATATTTTTGAAAATTTTCGCAAAACTTGTATGGTGAATTATAGTTTGGATCCCGCATTTTACTTGACAGCTCCCGGTCTAAGCTTTGACGCAATGTTATTATCAACAAAAGTGAAATTAGATCTTCTTACTGATTTAGAAATGATTCGCATGATACAGAAAGGTATTCGTGGTGGCATTTGCTTATGTTCTTTAAGATATGTTAAATCGAATAATAAATATCAAGAGGATTTTATTCCATCTCAAGCTAGTAATTTTTTTAATTTATATAGATTGTAACAATTTGTATGGCTATGCAATGTGTAGTTATTTACCTCATTCCGATTTTAGTTGGCTTTCTAAAGAAGAAATTATACAATTAAATATATTGGATATTCCTAACGATGCAAACTATGGGTTTATTTTAGAAGTAGATCTTGAATATCCTGAGAGTTTACATGATTGACATAATGATCTACCATTTTGTGCAGAAAATTTTACCCCTCCTGGTTCCAAATGTAAAAAATTGATACCAAATTTATATGACAAATTTTACTATGTAATTCATTACATGCATTTGAAAACTTGTATTAAAAATGGTATTATTTTAAAAAAGATTCATAGGGTCATAAAATTTAAACAAGGTCCATACCTCAAGTCATATATTGATTTAAATACTAAATTAAGGCAGTCAGCTGACTCCGTATTTTAACAAGATTTTTTCAAAATGTTAAATAATAGTTTATTCGGTAAAACATTAGAAGATACTGAAAAACGAGTTGATGTAAAGTTAGTAAGCTTATGGAATGACGAGCGAAATAAAACAAAGAAATATATTACGGCGAGTCAACTCATAGCACGACCAAATTTTCAAAGCATATCTATTTTTGACGAAAATTTAGTAGCCGTACAATTAAGTAGGGAAAAGGTTATACTAAATATACCAATTTACATAGGATTTACAGTTTTAGAGTTATCCAAAAGCCATATGTATGATTTTCATTATTCAATTATGAAAAAACATTATAATGATAAAATATCCTTGTGTAACACAGACACTGACAGTTTATTATATTCAGTACAAACTAAAGATTTTTATGCTGATTTAAGAGCTCATTTTACTAATTATTTCGATACAAGCAATTATACGTTTAGTAACGAATACAATATTAAGCGAATAAATAATAAAGTACCGGGATTATTCAAGGACGAACTCGGTGGAAATATTTTTTTAGAATTTGTTGGTTTAAGATCAAAATTATATAGTATCAAAACAAAAACAACAGAGACTAAAAAAGCAAAGGGTGTAAAAAAGTCAGTTGCAAAAAAATTAAAGTTTAGTGATTATATCAACGTTTTGAATACCGGTAAGGAAATACGAAAAACAAACATTCTGATCAAATCTATAAAACATACAATATTCACCCAAGAGCAGAATAAAATAAAGCTCTCTCGAAATGATGATAAGCGATTTATTCTTAAAGATAATATAACAACAAAATCTTGGGGTCATTACTCGATTACCGTGTAACCAGAAGGTTAATCAAATATGTCTGTTTAAACTGTTGTACTGTTGAAAATAATCTAGACATTGTATTGTTATAACATTTAAGTATAGCAAATAATTATATTAATAGATATCACTGTTTACTTATTTACTTAGTTAAAATATTGTTAAAAATAAATGTGAATAATAAACTACTGTTTTTAATTTAAAGCTCTCTTCAAACCCAATCTTCGCACTAAGATGTAAAGGAGGTAGTGGAAAGTATTGAAAAAAAGCGTAAGAGTTCTTACATTTTTAATAATCACCAATAGTATCTTATTTAATTAAAAAATGAATGCTGTTATATTTTGATTATATAGTGCATTGCTAAAGTTTCATCGAATTGGACACTACACACGTGTGTGGATCAAGTCTTGACACGATTTTATTGTTGAAACATTTTACTTACTTGCATCATATTTATCACATATTCATATTAGACAATAGAATTAAAACCCTACCGTTAGCTAAATAAAGAATAGAACTGTTAGTGCCTAACGTTGTATTATTCCGATGCGGAAACGAAGTGGGGAGCTACTTCGATGGTGTCGTATTATAGTGCTGTTCATTAACGTGGCTGTTCTCGTACGATACGGAGGGAGACGGACATCCTCTATCTACCAAGTTACACATCTACGCTGTGCTACTATTTATAAATGTAAGTACTTAGTTATTTCAGATTTTTATCTTCAGTACGTGATACTTGTTTCACTATTATTTTTGCTAATTATTTGATACCAAGTATATTTTATTTTACAGATCATGTCAGATTCTTAAGATACGCGTATAATTTTCTCACAATACGCTCAAGATCCTTATGACATTAGCGATAGTGAATTTAATCCAGTGATGCTCTCAACTTCTGATTCTACAGCTTCAAAGAAATCGAAACGGACCCCAGCAAAACACAATGGCGAACTATCATCAACATCCTACGTTATCAAGAAGCAAAAGGAAAAGGGTAAAAAGATAATAAAAATTAAAATATACGACGTAGAAGATGAAGAAAGTGACACAGCTGTCTTAACAGCAGCTCAATATATAGTCCAAGAACCGGTAGATGAGATAATGGACTTAACTGAACATGTTATAAGTCGAATCTCGAGAAAACTTGTGGGTTATAATTGGTAATGTAATGTAAATATATTTTTTAGACTTAGTAGTTATAATTTTTTAGTAATTATTTTTAATTAGTGTATATGAAATACCTATGTAATTGTTTAAGTGTATTTTTTAATTATATTACTATCCAATTCGATTTTAAAGATTTATCGATGTTCATTTTTTGTTTTGAGTTTATTATATTTTAGATCGTTTAATCAATTAAGTAAGTCATCTAATAACGATGGTTATTTATAGCAAAAAAAAAAAAATACAAACAGTACACAATAATTAATTTAACTAAAAACGAAATAACCTACCTAAATTAAAATGTTAAAAGTATGAACTAAAATATAACTAACTAAAAAAATATAAAAATAAAACATATACCTAATTTGGATACTTGGCTTTTTGTAACTCTTCTTGATAAAATGAACCCAAAATATTTTGTTTTCGTTGATCTTGTATTAAATATGTCACTGGTTTAGTATTATTAACCGTTTTAATTGTGAAAATTTCTGTAGACCAATTAGGTGTAAAACCTTTTGCAAAACTACTCTTGTATTTACTTATTCTAACGTGGTCACCTATTCTAAATTTAGTTTTGATTAATTTACATCGTTTCTCTTGGAATTTTTTAATATTATGGTTAACTAGGTCTTCATTTTTTGTATTTACATCTACCGGTTTAAAATTAGTGACGCTATGTTTTTGATTGTTATATGAAAACAAAACGTCGTTCAAAGTTTTTCCTATCTATTTATAGTTACCATTATAACTGAAATGTTTATACAATTTAATCTTTAATGTTTTGATTAGTCTTTCTACAATTGAAGCTTTTTTTGTTGAATACGATGAATAGTGGTTAATTTTCATTAACAGCATTTGTCTTTTAAATTCATCGTTATAAAACTCTGTCCCTCTATCAGTTTGTAGATTTTTAGGGATACGTCCACTTTCCCTTATAATTTGAGTAAATGCATTAACAACCTCTTTCTTTGATTTAGTTTTTAAAGGAATCATCCAAGCATATTTTGAGAAACCATCAATGACAGTTAAAATGTAAGCGTATCCACTATTATACTTTTTTATAGATTGAAAATCAGCCAGATCCGCTTGCCATAAGTCGTCTATTCCTTTCAAGATCACATTGCGTCGATCAAAATTTCTGCGTGCCGATCTATGAATTTCATTTACCACTTGGTGTTTTGCCATTTTGTAGTTCAATTATTTTATCGATGTAGTCTTTCGTATAAAACTTTTTTTCGAACTGAATAAGATTGTTTCTCACATCCTTTTTTATTGTCTTTATAAAAGCATTAATTTCATCAACGATTTTTTTATCAACATATTTTTTGTTCACCGCATCGTCATTTGCCACAGGTTCTGGAACTCCTCTCAATCGAGATGATTGTAAATCAAAATCCCCTTTTTCCGATCTAACTGTTATTCATTTGTAAAGTTATGATTTATATACATGGATGGAACGAACAGTGGAGTGAAACGGAGCAATTCCATCAGAATATTGTGATACAATGTGACTCTGTAAACTTAATAATATTGAGGATCCTGGATAACTATCGTGAATGAAGGCTCGTACATTCTGCGCGAGCCTGAATGTACGAAAGTGACTCGGATTTCATTGTAAGTTTTTATTATTGTTGATTTGAAATTTAAGTAATATTTTTGGGAAGGCTGTATCACATATTCTGATGGAACGGACAGCGGAGTGAAACGGAGAGGTTCCATCAGAATATGACTGTGATACAGCCTTCCCATAAATATTACTACTGACGAGATTGTTCTGAAAAGTTTGTTAAAATGCTTCAAAGAGATGTCAAGAAAATACACTTCTTAATTAAAGAAAAATCTTCTAATCCTATACCCATAAAATTCTGTGAAAATGATAAGTTGAAATTTGATAGTGCTGAATATTGTTATCTGTGTAACAAATTACTACTGGATGACAAAGTACGCGACCATTGCCATTTCACAGGGAAATATAGAGGCGCTGCACATTCTTCATGTAATATTAATTTTCAAATACCAAAGTTTGTACCAATATTCTTTCACAATCTTTCTGGTTACGATTGTCATTTATTTATACGCGAGTTGAGTTCGACTCCTGGTCTTATTAAAGTAATTCCGAAAACTAAAAAAAATTATATTTCTTTTACTAAGTTTATTCCGTTAGCAAAAAATAAATTTGCTGCAGTTCGTTTTGTAGACTCATTTAAATTTTTGAGTACAAGTTTAGACCAGTTAGTAAAAAACTTGAATGTGGAAGATTTTACTCATTTAAGACGAAATTGTATAGATGAAAAACAGTTCAATCTGTTACGTCGAAAAGGGGTGTATCCATACGACCATATGATTGGTTGGTCCTCATACAGTGAAACTAGTTTACCACTACGAGATAGTATTTACAGTACACTTACAGACGAACCTCTATCACAATCTGATTATGATCATGCCCTAGACGTTTGGAATTATTTCAAAATAAAGGACATGTGCGAATACACAGATTTATATATAAAATCTGACGTACTTTTACTAGCGGATATTTTTGAAAATTTTCGCAAAACTTGTATGGTGAATTATAGTTTGGATCCCGCATTTTACTTGACAGCTCCCGGTCTAAGCTTTGACGCAATGTTATTATCAACAAAAGTGAAATTAGATCTTCTTACTGATTTAGAAATGATTCGCATGATACAGAAAGGTATTCGTGGTGGCATTTGCTTATGTTCTTTAAGATATGTTAAATCGAATAATAAATATCAAGAGGATTTTATTCCATCTCAAGCTAGTAATTTTTTTAATTTATATAGATTGTAACAATTTGTATGGCTATGCAATGTGTAGTTATTTACCTCATTCCGATTTTAGTTGGCTTTCTAAAGAAGAAATTATACAATTAAATATATTGGATATTCCTAACGATGCAAACTATGGGTTTATTTTAGAAGTAGATCTTGAATATCCTGAGAGTTTACATGATTGACATAATGATCTACCATTTTGTGCAGAAAATTTTACCCCTCCTGGTTCCAAATGTAAAAAATTGATACCAAATTTATATGACAAATTTTACTATGTAATTCATTACATGCATTTGAAAACTTGTATTAAAAATGGTATTATTTTAAAAAAGATTCATAGGGTCATAAAATTTAAACAAGGTCCATACCTCAAGTCATATATTGATTTAAATACTAAATTAAGGCAGTCAGCTGACTCCGTATTTTAACAAGATTTTTTCAAAATGTTAAATAATAGTTTATTCGGTAAAACATTAGAAGATACTGAAAAACGAGTTGATGTAAAGTTAGTAAGCTTATGGAATGACGAGCGAAATAAAACAAAGAAATATATTACGGCGAGTCAACTCATAGCACGACCAAATTTTCAAAGCATATCTATTTTTGACGAAAATTTAGTAGCCGTACAATTAAGTAGGGAAAAGGTTATACTAAATATACCAATTTACATAGGATTTACAGTTTTAGAGTTATCCAAAAGCCATATGTATGATTTTCATTATTCAATTATGAAAAAACATTATAATGATAAAATATCCTTGTGTAACACAGACACTGACAGTTTATTATATTCAGTACAAACTAAAGATTTTTATGCTGATTTAAGAGCTCATTTTACTAATTATTTCGATACAAGCAATTATACGTTTAGTAACGAATACAATATTAAGCGAATAAATAATAAAGTACCGGGATTATTCAAGGACGAACTCGGTGGAAATATTTTTTTAGAATTTGTTGGTTTAAGATCAAAATTATATAGTATCAAAACAAAAACAACAGAGACTAAAAAAGCAAAGGGTGTAAAAAAGTCAGTTGCAAAAAAATTAAAGTTTAGTGATTATATCAACGTTTTGAATACCGGTAAGGAAATACGAAAAACAAACATTCTGATCAAATCTATAAAACATACAATATTCACCCAAGAGCAGAATAAAATAAAGCTCTCTCGAAATGATGATAAGCGATTTATTCTTAAAGATAATATAACAACAAAATCTTGGGGTCATTACTCGATTACCGTGTAACCAGAAGGTTAATCAAATATGTCTGTTTAAACTGTTGTACTGTTGAAAATAATCTAGACATTGTATTGTTATAACATTTAAGTATAGCAAATAATTATATTAATAGATATCACTGTTTACTTATTTACTTAGTTAAAATATTGTTAAAAATAAATGTGAATAATAAACTACTGTTTTTAATTTAAAGCTCTCTTCAAACCCAATCTTCGCACTAAGATGTAAAGGAGGTAGTGGAAAGTATTGAAAAAAAGCGTAAGAGTTCTTACATTTTTAATAATCACCAATAGTATCTTATTTAATTAAAAAATGAATGCTGTTATATTTTGATTATATAGTGCATTGCTAAAGTTTCATCGAATTGGACACTACACACGTGTGTGGATCAAGTCTTGACACGATTTTATTGTTGAAACATTTTACTTACTTGCATCATATTTATCACATATTCATATTAGACAATAGAATTAAAACCCTACCGTTAGCTAAATAAAGAATAGAACTGTTAGTGCCTAACGTTGTATTATTCCGATGCGGAAACGAAGTGGGGAGCTACTTCGATGGTGTCGTATTATAGTGCTGTTCATTAACGTGGCTGTTCTCGTACGATACGGAGGGAGACGGACATCCTCTATCTACCAAGTTACACATCTACGCTGTGCTACTATTTATAAATGTAAGTACTTAGTTATTTCAGATTTTTATCTTCAGTACGTGATACTTGTTTCACTATTATTTTTGCTAATTATTTGATACCAAGTATATTTTATTTTACAGATCATGTCAGATTCTTAAGATACGCGTATAATTTTCTCACAATACGCTCAAGATCCTTATGACATTAGCGATAGTGAATTTAATCCAGTGATGCTCTCAACTTCTGATTCTACAGCTTCAAAGAAATCGAAACGGACCCCAGCAAAACACAATGGCGAACTATCATCAACATCCTACGTTATCAAGAAGCAAAAGGAAAAGGGTAAAAAGATAATAAAAATTAAAATATACGACGTAGAAGATGAAGAAAGTGACACAGCTGTCTTAACAGCAGCTCAATATATAGTCCAAGAACCGGTAGATGAGATAATGGACTTAACTGAACATGTTATAAGTCGAATCTCGAGAAAACTTGTGGGTTATAATTGGTAATGTAATGTAAATATATTTTTTAGACTTAGTAGTTATAATTTTTTAGTAATTATTTTTAATTAGTGTATATGAAATACCTATGTAATTGTTTAAGTGTATTTTTTAATTGTTTTAATTATAATATAATTATTATTTCGAAAAGTATGGAAATAAATGTGTACGTAAATAAAAAGGTTATTTGTTTTTTTTTCGTCTAAATATATTATCAAGCATGATTCACACCGAGATACACACATAAAATCTTAGTTTATATTCATAATGTGAATTTATTTTATACGGCTTGTATTTAAAGTAACATGTGAGTTTAAAAATATATAACTATAATTCTCGTATCTCGTTGTGATTTAAAACAAGTTAAATAAGGTTTTGAGTGTATAAAAGAAAATACATTGTTTTGATCTTATGAGGTATATTTATTACAAATAAATCAAACATTACTCAACTAAGTTATTAAGAACATCATTTTCTAAAGACCATTTCTTGATACAAATAACATTTTTTAATGCACAAAAGTTCTTATGATTTAAACAATTGAAGTCATATTCATTTTTGCAATAAGTTTTATATAAGGTCTTAAAATAAGGACTTCCTCTGGCTTCTATGTCCATTAAAACACAATTATTACACATTTCCTTTATCCATATCTGTTTCTCGAGACCTTTCATTATAATAGTTTTATTTTGCATTATTGGTGTAATCATTTTTTTTAATTCAATATAGTTAATATGACCCTGACCCCAAGTTATCCCTCTCTGTCGTTCAAGGTACCTAACGGTCTTCTTTTCTTCCGTAGATAATGTAGTATATGCATATGTAGGTTTAATTAAAAAAACTTGGGTGAACTCCTTAGTAGATAATGCAAACTCTTTGATGATAAATTTATTAAAGCGATCCTTGAATCCTTGAACATCGACGAAAATAATCGAGTTCATGATATTTTACGAACAATATTACTCAGAGGTTTATATTCGACTATACAGTCGTTCAAAATTAGACAATAAGCTGACGTCTGATCAGGGATTTCTTTATGACTTTCTAACTCCAAGCGAATATTAATTACTGGTCCTGATTTGATGTTATCGTTCTGTCTAGAGCAATCGATAACGTATAAAGGAGCTATATTTTTAAACTCTTGAGCGCTTAACAAGGAGTTGCATGGGCGGTTATAATAAGACTGTTGAAAATTTACGTATTGTTCGTAAATTAATGCATAGTTATGTTTTGCAAAGTTGGTATTGTAACTTTCGTATGTAGAGTTTAAAAAAACTTTAACATCTCGAATATTGCAGTGATCAAACTGAGACATATCTTTATGTGCGTTATTTTTTCTGTTTGTTTGTAAACCTATGATAACGTATCTAGGTTTTTCAATTTGCGATGATGTCTTAATTGACCACGTATGTTTTGTAGTCTTTGGTAACAAAGGGTACTCATAAAGATCCCAGTTTCTAAACACTAATTGAATAGGTCTGTCTTTTTCGAGTATTTTAAGCAAATTAATTCTTTCTCTGTCTGAAACTTTAACATGAGGCATGCGCCATACAATCTTTTTGATATCGATACTTTCAACCTCCTCGCCGGTGTTTAGTTTTAGCGCGTTCAGGTTAGTATTACTTCGTAACAAAACTAGCTCATGTTTACAATTAACAATATTGTTTTTATAATCTTCTGCAAATCCTAATATGTTGCTGAGTGGAACTGATGCAGCAAAATGACCTCCAATTTCATTTTTGATTCCGTGTATATCCCATCCCCATACTTTCGATATCTTTGACTCAGCCTCGTTCATTGATATCAGTGCTTTCATAGTAGTCGTAATACCGACATTTTTTACTTTGTCTATTTCAACTCCATTTAATTCATATCGTATATCTTGAAATAGATACAGAAGTGGATTGTTTGTAAACTGTATAACCTGAACTGGTTCTTTCTTATCACTTTTGATCACGTTGACTACTGCTTCAACATACAAGGTACTTGCACTCGGAAGAACATATAAATCTTGTTGATTTATGGGTATCCGAATTTCATCATTTCTATTAAAAGTAGTTATATACGGCTTGTACGAATGAGTTTCTATATCGTCAATGGAGTTGTCATAAACAGGAGGATTAGTTATATTTAAAAAATTCATTTTAGAAGTCCAATCGATTTTAGAAAATATTTATTAGCAGCTGTTAATTTCTTTCTTTTCTTCTTAATTACACGAGTGTGTGCTATCTTCTTGATGGTCTGATTGCTACTAAACTTTTCATATGTTGAAGTTGTATATTTATTGTAGTCAATCATATTTTTTTCAAATGTAAATACAATTGCAATTCTTCTCCGCGAAAATTTATTAAATTGTTTCTTATATCCAATATTCTAATATTTATACTATTGACAGTGCTTCTATTCACCGGAAAGTAAATATTACTGTTTGGGATTTCTATTATTCTATAGCCAGGAGGCACATTTAAAGCAAATTCGTGAATTATATGACTTGATTTTCCATTAATATAAGAGCCTCCAGTAATGTCACATTCAACTCGCAGCACGCTTGTAGATAAAATGTTAACTGGCAGTGGAGACTTGTGCCATATATCTTTTATTAGAAAATTTTTACCATAACCTAGTCCAATAGAATTTGGTTTTTCAAAATGAATATCTTTTGAACAAAATATCGAGAGGGTCAGGGTGTTATTGTTGCAGAATAACTTGAAAACACAGTTATTCGCTTTTGATTGTAAGAATTCGCAAAGGTCTTGGAGTTCATAAGCTCCTTCAGGAATTTCAACCACTTCATCAATGCCATAATAAAATTTATTATTCGTTTTAGTAATATTTGGTATAGAGTTAAAAGTAGAGAAGTGCAACAGTGATAACTCGTATTCGCCATTAAGTTCCAACGGAGGCGAATAGTTTGTCGATAGTACTGAGCTGTTTCCAGTTATGGACAGAGTGAAAGACATAATGGGAATGATGTTTTATTCAAACGTTATAATTAATATATATATAATTTTTACACCAAAATTCATGCAAAAATTCTAAACACAAGTGTCCACAATTCACAGTATCAAAGTTTTGGAATCTAGTGTAATTGTATTGTAAATCACTTACATTTAAATATTTCACTAATTCTTTGGGCGGTTTCAAGTTACCAAAACTATCAAAATATTCGCAATAGTCGTTTATTTTTGCAAAGGCTACCCAGTGAGTTCCGTTATTATTATGACTGTCTAAGTTAATTATGCCACACTCTATGGGTCTCGGCCCACGAGGCAATCTATCTCTCATATAGACACCTCGGAAGTATGGAATATTTTGAGAGTTTTTAATAATATCGATATTCGTAAGAGCGCGCTTGGGTAGCCTGCATTTTAGTTTTTTGTAGATTTCAAAAATAAGCCATTTCCTTTTTTATATGGCTTAAGATATAAACCTCTTCCAATCGCAATAGCCTCCATGGTTTTGTTATGACGTTCAGATTCATGTAAATTCTGTTGTGCACTTTTGTAATCATTTATTGTTTTTGCTATACCAGCAGCACCTCCTGCTAATGCTCCTAGTGCTGACAAACCCGCAAAAATTGGTATCAAAGGTAAAATTCCTCCTGTCTTAGGAATTGGTATTACTCTTGGTAAACGAACATGACATATTTTAGGGAACATTTTTTTCACTGCTTGGTAAGCATATTTATTAGCAGTTTTGTTATCTTTTGATTTCATTTTTTTACTTGTGATCGTATTTATCTATCCAAGATGCTATCTTTTCACCTTTGCTGGTGTCTTTAGCATGTAACCGCTTCTTCGCCATTTTCATCAGTTGTAAATCTGCTTTATGACGTTCAGATAGATTAGGATTGGTGTAAGCTATATCGTGATATTTACAAGCTTCGTCTAATTTATTAACACCCTC
Source organism: Acrobasis consociella (assembly GCA_963555685.1). Lineage (NCBI taxonomy): Eukaryota > Metazoa > Arthropoda > Insecta > Lepidoptera > Pyralidae > Acrobasis > Acrobasis consociella. Next base: position 11,102,858 of record OY743125.1, on the reverse strand, counting down.
ATCACCTCTCAATAATCTTTCTTGTAATCTCGTACCAGGTCCGCAATAGTTGTAACCGGGTAAATGAAGCTCAAACGGTAAGTTGTTTATCAAACTGTTAACAAGTCCACCTCCATTCATTGCTTGTTACGTAATGAGCAGAACGTAAAATGTTAACACTTATATTATGATAACTATTGAACTTTTATCTACCCAACTGTTTTCTTCTTTAGGAAGTCCTAACCATTTGACAAACAATTTGTTTCCTTTTTTTCTCATAATTTTTTCAATTAAATATATATTTGGATTTTTAGTTTTTTGTAACTCTTCTTGATAGAATGAACCCAGTATATTTTGCTTTTTTTGATCTTGTATATGATAAGTAATCGGGCTTGTATTATTGACAGTCTTAATTGTGAAAATTTCAGTAGACCAGTTAGGTGTGTAACCTTTAGCAAAATTACTCTTATATTTGCTTATTCGAACGGGGTCACCAATAGCAAATTTATTTTTGAATATTTTAGTTCGACTCTCTTGGAATTTTTTAATGTTGTTTTTTACAAGGTTTTCATTTTCTCTATTTACGTCTACAGGTTTAAATTTAGTTACACTATGTTTATGATTGTTGTATGAAAATACAATGTCATTTAAATTTTTCCCAATCCATTTATAATTACCTTGATAACTAAACAACTTATACAATTGAATCTTTAATGTTTTTATTAGCCTTTCTACAACAGAAGCTTTTTTTGTTGAATACGATGAATAGTGATTCTCTATCAGTTTGTAGGTTTTTAGGGCTGCGTCCGCTTTCTTTTACAATTTGTGTAAATGCGAGAAGAATTTCTTTTTTTGATTTGGTTTTTAAAGGAACTGCCCATGCGTATTTCGAAAAACCATCAATAATTGTTAAAATGTAAGCGAATCCACTATTATATTTCTTTAATGATTGAAAATCAATCAGGTCTGCCTGCCATAGGTCCTCTATTTCTTTTAATATTACACAACGACGATCAAAATTTCTGCGTGCCGACCTATGAATTTCATTTACCACCTGTTGTTTTACCATTTTGTAGTTCGTTAATTATTTTATCAATATGCTCTCGAGTGTATGTCTTTTTTTCCAACTGACGAATATTATTTAAAACATCTGCTTTTATTGCATTTGTGCCAGCAATAATTTCATCAGCTATCTTTTCATCTACATATTTTTTATTCACTGCATCATCATAAGCCACAGGTTCTTGAACTCCTCTCAGTCGAGTGGAACGTAAATCGAAATCTCCAGTTTCCGATCTAATTAGGTGATTTGTCGAACAATCTAGTATTTCCGACAAACGTAGTCTTTTATGAACATGATGTCCGAATTTGTCTACATTCATTTTGAATCGAAGTCGGTCACCGAGGAGTAATAAATGATCTTAATTGAAGGTGAAGTTGTTAATTTATAGTCTCGCTTTCACGCAGTTCTTCTATAATTGAAATTATTTCGTTATCAAGACCAGTGTTGCCTGCATCTTTAGATGCTATTAATAATTTCAGTCTTTCAACTAATTCATTAGGATCATCCCAGTAAATGTAGTCAGTATTTTTTTTAAACTTCTTTCATAGAATCATGCCTTCTCCTTCGGCTATATCCTCAGTATTACTGACAGAAGACGTAGAAGGCTTACGTAATTTAAAAAGTGGTTTAATAATGTGTAAATACTTTCGTCCTTTGTTAGATTTAATTGGTTTACTAGGATCGAAATCTCGTCGATGTGCGTTTGTAGCAATTAACATTGCTTTGTATTCTTGACTATCATGTTCGGTAACTAGTTCTAAATTAGGAACTTTTTTGAACAACAGCTCTATAATTCCTGGTGTTATTTCATAATCACGACCTGCTATATGTATATTTTGGTTATTTATATCAACACGTGATGTGCCCATCATTAGTTTACTCCTTTCTCTTCTAACTCCAAAAGGAACATCATCAAATATTTCTGAAGAAAGTGACCAAGATGAAGTATTTTGACTAGGACTCGGCATCGAATCAACAGTTTTAAACGATGTATAGCTGTTATTAATATTATTCTCTCCCGAGTCTCCCGAATCATCAAAACCAATATCTTCATCAGAATCGTTTTCAGAATATTGTTTGGAAATATTGTTTGAAAGGTTCATCTTAAGAGTTTTGTTGAAATTTGATTCGGGTGATACAGTTCGCTTTTTTATGCACGGTTTAGTCAAGATATCATCTTCAGATTCTTTTAATAGAATTTGATTATTTTTATCTTTTATCAACTCACGTAATGGATCAGATACAGGTTTAAGAATTGTATTGAAAACATTGTCGTTGTAGGATTCCATAGTTCTCATATCTTTAATTTTCTTTTTAACAGCTTCTGCAACTTTAACTATCTGAGCCTTTAACTCTTTTTCCATTTTGAATAAGTACGTTATACGCCTGATAAAGTAATAGTTAAACTGATTTAGTTTTTTAATGAAACATTCTTATATGCTTATATATGACTCTCAAACAACACAAAAGTATCGAAATTCTTTCGGTAACCGCCTCCATTCTTTGCACAATTCTTATTTATTACTAAAAAGTTATAGGGTTCGCTCCATATTTTTGAACACATTTCTCGGAATTGAGACCACGACATATCAGTATTTACATGTTCGTCATATACATGGCGGAGGTTCACATCATCCTGTTTAAATAATATCAAAAGATTTGCGTTATCTCTTATTAGTTGTTTCGGAATCTTACTGTACGTTTGATTCAAGTAAAAACAATCGATAAATTTATGTCTTCCCATTGCGAAGTAATCCCTCATATTGGATTGATTCTCACATGCAACGTCATCAAAAATAATAATGGAGTATGGTTTTGCATCATGAGGGCTAAGAATAAGTTCATTGTCTTTATATTTCGCAAATGACACATCTGGCACTAAATTAAGAATATTTTCTAAATACACATATTTGGGTTGATATAATGTTTTTGAATAAAGATAAATGTTTTTAAAACGTAATCCATTTTCATGTAAAAGAAGACCTATAATTACATTAGTTTTCCCACAATTCGAAGGACCACAAATAATACAGCGGATAGTATTAGGTAGCAGGTCTCCATGGCGGGAAATAAGTACCTCTTCATCTGGACATGCTCTGCTCAGTTGTAAAGTTTGCGATTGTTTAACGAATTTCATTGTTTTAATTACGAAGGCTGATAAAGAGTGAATGTTATTCATTTGTAAAGTTATGATTTATATATGTCGGCGAGTTCAATATAATCCCCTTTATTATTGGTTAAGTTGTGCAAACAGAAAGTTGTTTACTTCAAAACATAACTGTTATAATTTCAAATGTTTCGACAAGTATAAAAGCGGTCGCCCTAGCGACGAGCGGCTCAGTCTTGTGCGGACCGCCGTACTGTGAACATCTCCTTTGTGTAGTGTGCTGTGGGCTTGGCCATAACTTCTTTAATTGTGATTGTTGTAATAGATGAGGATTTGGTAAACCGATTTATTACAATGATAGTTGTTTCAGCTAGACGATAAGCCCAGGTGGACACGGATTCAATAATTGTGTGGGCCAGGGGTATTAAGATAAGATAAGATAAAATTTCTTTATTGCACCAACTAAGTATGACAATAATCAAAAGTACATTTTAAACATAGTAGGTACAAAGGCGGACTTATCACTAAAGTGATTTCTTCCAGCCAACCTTTGGGTAAAGAAGATTATAAAAGATGTGGGGGAGTTGGCGCAGTTAGAGTATTACAGTGTAGAAAAATACAAGTACCTATACAATTAAAATAATAGGAGTACATACTATAACATATAAACAAACAATAAAGTAATATAAAATGCATAAACTATAAAATTGGTACATACGAACATTAAGGAAAGTAATTAAAAAGTAGCCAGTGAAAAGAAAAGAAGAGAAGAGATATTAGTCAGAGCTAGAGGAAAGGTAATGAGACGTCACTAATTCTTTAAATTTTTTCAATGACTGTACTTGGCGAATGTCCAGTGGTAAAGCATTCCAGATTTCTACTGCCTGAACTGTAAATGAGTTAGAATAGAAATGAGTGTTATAACCAGGGGTGGAAAGTTTTAAGGTGACTGTGCTACGCACACTACGATTGGTGTTCTCACGAAAGAAGCTAAAACGTTCTTTAAGGTATAGTGGAGTAGAAGGCACAAACAGGACTGAATAAAGAAGGGAAAGGATATGTAAGTTACGACGTAGTCTAATGGGGAGCCACTTGAGTTGAGCACGAAAACTAGAAATGTGATCATATTTGCGTAGTCCAAATATGAATCTAATGCAGAGATTTTGGAGACGCTCAAGTTTATTTAACTGCTCTTCCGTGAGATCGAGGTAGCAGGTGTCAGCGTAGTCAAGAATGGGGAGAAGTAAAGATTGTGCCAGCGCAATTTTAGTCTTAACAGGGAGAAAGTTATGCAGTCTTTTGAGAGAACTCGCAGACGCAAGCATTTTCCTACTAACCTCTGTGAGCTGAGGCGACCATGTCAAGTTTTTATCGATCAAGACACCTAGGTTCTTAACCTTGATGCTGAGGTCAATATTGACGCCGTTAAATATAATTTACGGAAGCGTTTGCCAATCAATGCGCGAGATATAGTAAGAATTGCCGATTATAATATTCAGACACATGTGGTTGGAATCCATGATACAGCGCGAGGCGGAGCGCTGTACTTATCGTCACACTTTTAGTGAGTTCGGCGTAGGTCATCTCCTGCTCCGTCATCAGAAGTTGGATCTGAATCTTTTGCCCACTTGAGTGAATCCATGGGAGAATAGGGGTGAATAGTCCGACAGGGTCCAAAGAGCGTGATTATAATTACTCTGTCTTTTAAATTGTCCAGAGATGATGGACCCGTATTTTCAGTTTGCCAGAGGGGTAAAAATTCACAAGGATACGGAGCGTCAAGGTTCTTGAGTGAGGGCTTGCGGAGTCACAGTAAGGTAAAATCGTGCTTGAGTGTGACGTCACGCAAAATTTCAATGCCCTGTATTTTTGTCATTTTTAGTTCCTCAGAGAAAGGAAAGAGTGTGTGTACAGACTACAATGTTTGATTATCTAACCGATGGACCAAAAGTGTTTTTCCATTCGTCATGCCTATTCTGGATAACAGGAACCTGTCTATTTATTTAATAATCGTATGGCTATTATTACAGTCGTTATTCTGTATCTATTGTATTACGTCTTTTTGCAGGGTGAACCAGTCTTCCGGCAGTCTCGAATAATGTGGTCCATGTCCTATTCAGGCGCGCCACATCCGCAAGCTGGGGAGTCAATCCAGTCGCACCGGAATTCAAACCATCTAGTTCGTCCCCATCCAGTTCTCATTCTGTGGAGCTGGCATCTGCGTGGGAGAAAGAACCCTGAGAGTTTTTCAGTGGGGTTGATGGTTGTATCCACATAGGTGGATTCAAATTCTATTCTTTTTGATGTTAAGTGGTTTTTCAACAGTCAATCCTATAGAGCTGATGTCGTGACTTCAGTCTTAGCCTTTTTAATAGTTTTTGGATGGAGTTTAGCAGTACAATGTGTCGATAACTTTTGGGGTCATTGACGGCTCTGGTTTTAGTATCGCAACCCATCCTGTGTTGCATATGGTCTGTGTGACAACCGTCTGTTCGACAAGCGTCTGTGTGACAAGCGTCTGTGTGACAAACGTCTGTGTGACAAACGTCTGTGTGACAAGCGTCTGTGTGACAAAGCGTCTGTGTGACAAGCGTCTGTGTGACAAGCGTCTGTGTGACAAACGTCTGTGTGACAAACGTCTGTGTGACAAACGTCTGTGTGACAAACGTCTGTGTGACAAACGTCTGTGTGACAAAGCGTCTGTGTGACAAAGCGTCTGTGTGACAAGCGTCTGTGTGACAAACGTCTGTGTGACAAACGTCTATGTGGCAAAGCGTCTGTGTGACAAGGCGTCTGTGTGACAAGCGTCTGTGTGACAAACGTCTGTGTGACAAGCGTCTGTCTGTCAACCGTCTGTCTGTCAACCGTCTGTGTGACAAGTCTATCTGAATGGCAGCCGGTCTGTGTGACAACCTTTAGCGCCAGTAATGGTGCTAACGAGAGTGAAGCGATCAGTGTAAAGATACCTAACGTGTGTTTAGTTTCAGCTTCTTCTGCAAAGTTGCTAAAGTGCTAACAAGTGAACCATAACTGCTGGCCACGTATTGCGGCCGAGTTGGAGTCAGCGGCAGTGCCGCAGGCGCTGGAGATTCCTGGTGAAGTGAGGTGAAGTGAAAAAGCGGGTTGATATCGTGTGTATTTCTGTGTCGTAACCTTATCTGCTGAATCGCAAAGATAACCTGGTGAGTTTTTATATTTTTTTCGATTTAAGAGTAGAGCAGAAAGCAATTTATTTCAAAACCTTTAGTTTTAAAACATAAAGTAGAATAATGTCTAGTCTTTTGACTACTATGCAAGCAAAAAAATAATTATGATTTCGCTATTTTAAATAAGAACGTGTATTATCTGCTAAGCTTAGTGACTTGATCTTATCGTCATGAGTTGATAGATGAGCTTAACATCACTGAAGGTGGCATAAGTCACTGTTAGTCGGAGCTGGCAGTGGCGCCAATTAGTTTCCTAACAAAAAGTCTAGTTTGAGTATTTTAAATTATAATTTTTAGCGTCTTATAAGCTTACGTGTGAATACTGGTGTAAAATGATAGTTATTAGGTACGTTACGCACTTCATTATTCGTAAAGTTGGAGAGATAAGTTCTAGCCTTTGCCTAGTATTGGACTTAAGATAAGCTAAATATTATAATAACTTTTATAAAGATTATTATGAGATAATGACCAGGGTGATGATGATGATATTGGTAATGAAGAGATAGTGATGACGATGAAGATATTATTGATAAAGAGGTAGTGATGATGAAGAGGTGACGGCGAGCCTACCATGATGATGATCATGGTGATGACTTTATTTAAAAGGACCCTTCACCGTTTACTATGTGAGTAATAATATTTTACCATTAATTTATTATTTACTGTGTTTTAGGTTAACTGAAGTAAAGTCCCGTTACTTGAGTAAATTTTAATCTGGATAGTTAAAGTCGAGTAAATATTGTGATATTGTAGCCAAATTCAAAAAATATCGTACTGATAAGCAATGTTATTTTTATTGTTAGGAAGTCCGTAGAAAAAAGATTAAGTTGCAAACGCTTTAACTGTATTCTAGCCACGCTTTAGTGTAACAAAAGTACGGAAACGTTTGTTTTTGTTGACAGTTGGGTATTTTACTGAGCCAAGGATGAATTATTTTGTGGTGTAGGCGGGGTAAAGTGTCGCAAAGTAGTGTCGATTGCCTTTGAACGTATCCATTTTATCGTAGTTTTGGATTAATTATTGCGGAAGGGCTGATGGTGAAAGCGTCGTTTGGCTTCGGGGATCTGTGTCGTCATCAGCCTATATTTCATACAAAGTCCCAGTGCAGTCGAAGTGCAAACAGTGAAAACTGTTTGTTTTTACGTTTGGAGGAGGGTGTCTGATTTGACTTGTTGGAAAAAAACGTATATTATCTACCCAGTTGACATTTATTTTCACTTCTTCTTCTTATCGTGTCGGTGGCTTGAATTTTTAATTTTGTTCTTCGAGAACGTTGCCACTTTTACGCTTCCCTCCGAGGCAGAGTATAGGTCTAGCACGGTACAGCTGGTAGGGCATAGAGGTGATCTAATGATCTAATCGTCATGTCCACAATCGCCCTGTACTTCTGCTTGGTCTATCGGCCTACTTCAGTTCGGAGGCAATTCAAGCACCTCCAAGTAGCCCATGGCAGTTTATGACCTGGCGGTAGCGCCTCTGATGGTTGGATGTAATCGGGGGGTGGAGCATACTGTTCGCACCACATTCTAAACCTAGATAATTCCGGTTGTTCTTACGTATAACTACTTGAATCATTATGACGATTTTTCACCTGTTCAATTATTTGAAAAATCGAGATGCTTTCCGGGCATGAAACTCAAAGCAAATACACAAGTGTTTCCGTGATAGGTTGAGAAGGATGCGGGAGCCAGAGAAGCTCATTAGGAAGACCGATAGCATAGCAGAAGGCTTTATTGCCATAGGTAGAGTGATGAATTGCATTGTTTGTTTTGTTGTGACCGTACTAGAGTTGACCCGTAGTCCGTGAGTGGGCAGTATGCGGTCGACTCTTGTGGAGGTAGAGTTTCTGGATGAAATCATAAGGTCAAGTGGACCTGGTGATCACAGGTGGTAATACGCGTTATAGTGTGAGGACAACGATGGCAATTCTGATCTCCGATGATTTTGAGCAAATGATTAATGTTTTGTTAATATGTCTTGGTGATCTCTTCTGAGTTCTGACTCAATTAATAATTACTGTATCTTTTTTTTAACATCGTGAAAATGTAGAATTTTTATTAGTTTTGACTCAATTTAATTGTCATAACTGGTAAAGGGAACATGTGATTAATAAAAACTTTTAACACGTGATCGCTGAATATTGACATGAAGTTTTTAGTATCCGATTCAATGTAAAGATTTATCGATGTTCATTGCTTGTTTTGAGTTTATTATAGATTGTTTAAACCATTATAAAAGGTTGATTATTGCAGAAAATAAATAAATACAGAACACAATAATTAATTTCACTAAAAACTAATTAACCTACCTAAATTAAAATAATAAAACAAGAACTAAAATATAACAACCCAAAAAAAAAAAACTATTAAAAAAAAACATTATATTAAATAAATAAAATAGACCCTACATCACCACGATCGCAGGGCAGGGTAACTAAGATACGGGCAGCATTGCCTCGTTGTATAGCAAGACTTCTAACAGAAACAGAAATTAACTAAAGCTTCGTTTTGGTCAGGTTTGGCCGAACGGTGTACCTTTATGCTTTGTGTTGATCTTAAATATGAAACCCGAGGACGGGTTTACTGTCAAGATGGCAGTGTCGACGAGTTAAAAATTGATTCTTTTAAATTGATTCATGAATTTTGTTGATTCGAATGATTGAATACGTAAGCATTGCGCAAAAAATCCCTTAGTCATGATTTCTTTATAATTATTCCTGTACGGTCCAGAAAAGTAGTATTGTGGCACTCTGAAGTAGAATTTTGGCGAGTTTAAATTTTGTTATAGTTTTGTGAGACGCTTATTGTCGAGCTAGATCAGAATCATTTTATGGTTATTTCTAACTATGCTACTTACTAGTTTAAATTATTATTGAAAGCGCGTACGAGGGCGTACGCATGTCAGGTTGGCCGTGTCGGCGAGTTCAATATAATCCCCTTTATTATTGGTTAAGTTGTGCAAACAGAAAGTTGTTTACTTCAAAACATAACTGTTATAATTTCAAATGTTTCGACAAGTATAAAAGCGGTCGCCCTAGCGACGAGCGGCTCAGTCTTGTGCGGACCGCCGTACTGTGAACATCTCCTTTGTGTAGTGTGCTGTGGGCTTGGCCATAACTTCTTTAATTGTGATTGTTGTAATAGATGAGGATTTGGTAAACCGATTTATTACAATGATAGTTGTTTCAGCTAGACGATAAGCCCAGGTGGACACGGATTCAATAATTGTGTGGGCCAGGGGTATTCAGACACATGTGGTTGGAATCCATGATACAGCGCGAGGCGGAGCGCTGTACTTATCGTCACACTTTTAGTGAGTTCGGCGTAGGTCATCTCCTGCTCCGTCATATACATGGATGGAACGAACAGTGGAGTGAAACGGAGCAATTCCATCAGAATATTGTGATACAATGTGACTCTGTAAACTTAATAATATTGAGGATCCTGGATAACTATCGTGAATGAAGGCTCGTACATTCTGCGCGAGCCTGAATGTACGAAAGTGACTCGGATTTCATTGTAAGTTTTTATTATTGTTGATTTGAAATTTAAGTAATATTTTTGGGAAGGCTGTATCACATATTCTGATGGAACTGACAGCGGAGTGAAACGGAGAAGTTCCATCAGAATATGACTGTGATACAGCCTTCCCATAAATATTACTACTAACCGTAATAACCGTAATATAATATTCTGCGTACCTTTAATATTTTGGATATAGTTTTTCCTTTCAAGATTTCTTTTATTTTTGTTTTGGTGTGTTCTTGGCGACATCCAGAAGTCCTCGAAGCATTTGGCGTTCGTATTTTCTAAGTCTTGACCGATTTTCCTTTGTTAATGCGGAAACATTTAAAGCATACATCAACACCGCAATGCTCCAAAAATGTTGTAAATCTGGTCTGCTAATAAAGGAAACGGAGATATCATTTAAAATTTTAGGGCTCTAAACAAGCAATTACCATCTCCCGCTATTTTTCGGACTGTTATATTTACGTTTGTATTTATTCTGTGCAGCTGTTTTATTACTTTATGTATTGTCTTATTTAAGGCTATTCAAGCTATCGGTTGTTGAAGGGTTTATTGCAGAAAGTTTCTATTTAACAGATTTTTACGAACTTTTGTAGATAATGCTATCTTATTTTGGGCAATTTCCGTTTTAATGTTTTGGCGTCCTGTAAGCCACTAAGCCTGTAATTGTTTTATTTGTGTGTAAAAGTTTAGTACCTTAACTTTGTTAGGAGTATATTACGTGGCTATTATTTTATTGTATGTTCCGATCTTTGTACTATTCAAAAGTCAAAGTCAAAGTCAAAGTCAACAATTTTTATTCAATGTAGGATAAATTTATCTCTTATTGAAGGTCATTTTTTTTTAAATATTTTTTTTAGTGCAGAAGCTAAAAACTACTAGCGTTTCGGAACGACCACTGCTGGGAAGATTACGCCGAAAGAAACCCAGTTCAGTATTGGTCCCTACCCAGCCTGATGGGCTATGTTACAATTACAATACAGATTTACACTTAAGCTATACATTTAAATTATACAATTACAATTTGCAGACAACTATTTCCAAGAATTTTTCTCAAATGATGATAAGTAGTCATTTACATGATAATACGCATTTTGTAATAAATGATTTTTAACGGCTGTCTTAAACTTAGATAATGGTAATGCTACTATATCATCTGGAATTTTATTATAGAGGCGCAAGCCGAGACCCACAAAAGATTTTTTTGTTTTCTCTAACCGCAAAGCTGTGATGGCTTATTTATTTTTATTTCTCGTGATAATACTATGAATATCACAATTTCTCTTAAATGAGTGTATATTCTGACGCACGTACATAATGTTCGCATAGATGAATTGCGAATGGAGGGTCAAAATATTTATGTCTTTAAATAGTTCCCTCAAAGACTCTCTAGCACCTAATTTATATATAAATCTGATAGCGCGTTTTTGTAGAACAAATATGGTATTTATATCTGCAGCGTTACCCCATAGCAATATTCCATAGGACATAACACTGTGGAAGTACCCAAAATATACCAAACGCGCTGTATCAACGTCAGTCATTTGCCTAATTCTTCTAACCGCATAGGCCGCAGAGCTAAGTTTTCCAGCTAATTTTTGAATATGGGCACCCCATTGCAACCCTGAATTAAGCGTTATTCCCAAAAATGTTGTGTTATCAACCATATCTACTGCTTCCTTATCAATAAATAATCGTGTTGGAACTTTTGTAACATTTGGTAAGCAGAACTTTACACATTTCGTTTTTTTTGCATTTAATACTAAATTATTTGCTGTAAACCAATCCAACACTTGCGACAATATATTATTCATCTCATCAGAGGTGTCAGTTTTCCTATCTACGCTGAAAACAAGGGATGTGTCATCAGCAAAAAGTACAGCCTTACAATCTTTTACATAATATGGTAAATCATTAATATAGATCAGGAACAACAAAGGACCCAAGATAGAACCCTGGGGCACACCCATCACTTCGGTTGATCCTTCAGATTTTACTTGATTTACACTAACTTTTTGAATTCGGCTACTCAAATAAGATTTAATCAATTCAAGAGCCTTCCCTTTTATTCCGTAGTGCTCAAGTTTGGATAGAAGGGTTTTGTGGTCTACACAATCAAAGGCTTTGGAGAGGTCACAAAAGACACCGATTGCATTCTGACAACACTCCCAAGCATCATAGATGTTTTGTAATAGTGCAACACCTGCATCCGTTGTTGATCGACCCTTAGTAAATCCATACTGATCACCATGGAACAGACTATTTTTGTTGAAAAAATCTAATAATTGGTTAAAAATTATCTTTTCGAATATTTTGCTCAGTGCTGGCAGAATAGAAATGGGACGGTAATTTGTTGGATCATTTCTGTCACCAGTCTTAAATAGAGGGATAACTTTACTTAACTTCATCATGTCAGGGAAAGATCCCGCGTCTACACATTTATTAAATATGGAAGCTAAGTAAGGCGCAATTACATCTATAATATTACTTATAACGGATACAGAAATGTCCCACAAATCACCAGTTTTTTTATTATTCAAGCTTTTAAAAGTATCAATGATATTTTTAGGTGTGACGTATTTGAATATTAGCCTATCTTTACATTTAGGTACGCAATTGGTTAATAGCTTTTTTGATTTCCTAGATGAGGACATTAGTGGGGCAGTTGTATTTAGGGGAATGTTTGTGAAAAAGTTCTCAAAGTATTGTGCGACATATTCACTAGTGTCTAGAACCTTATTGTTAATGTTTAACTCAATTTTATTTACTCGTTGCTTGTTTTTCCCGGTTTCAGTGTTAATAATATTCCAGGTTGTCTTTATTTTATCTTTAGAATCTAGAATAGCTTTCCTGGTGTATAACGACTTCGCGCATAAACATACTTTTTTAAAAAGCTTTGAGTAAGTTCTAACGTAATTAATGAAATTAGGTGTTTGGTTATAAACTTTCATAGCTAATAATTCATATAGCCTATTCCTACTAAAATGAATCCCTGTGGTAGCCCATTCGCTAAACTTTTTCCGATTACGTTTCTTTCCCTTTTTAAGTGGAAAATTATCATTAAATTCTGATTCAATCACACCGAACATTTTATAATACAAAATATCCGGATCATCCCGAGTTTCTTCAATTAACGGTAATTTTTTCGAAACTGTATCCCAAATTTTTTTAATTTTATCTTTAGTAATAGCTCTGTAGGTCTTTCAGGTAATTCTACTTCTACTGCGTTGTTGGCAAATTTCACGAACTGACCAAAATGATCAGATGTTATATTTTTAATTATAGCTTTATCAACAGCAGTGCAATCACAGAAAACATTATCTATACATGTTTTAGAGTCGCCTTGTATTCTAGTTGGTTCTAAAAATAAATTGAACAAATTGAATGACTTAAATAAATTCAAAAATCTAATACATTCGGTGCTATCAGACGCTAATAAATCTACGTTAAAGTCGCCACACAATATTATGTTTTTGCGACATGAACTTAATTTTCTCAAAACATCTTCAATTACAGTTTCTAAAGTATTAAAGTCAGCTTTTGGGGGTCTGTACGCGCATACTATAATACAATTTTCTAGTTCAACGCAGGATAATTCAACAATACTTTCAACCGACAGGCTCACAATATCCTTGCGTTCTTTACATTTTACATCATTACGTGTTAAAATTAAACTGCCTCCTTTTTCATTAATCTTTCTAATAAATAAACTAGAGACTAAATAATTATCAATATTAAATTGTACTTGATGTGACTGCAAAAAGTGTTCAGTTAAACATACTACATGTAAATCCCTATCGTTTGCATATAATTCTAATTGCAATAATTTGCTAGTCAGGCCCTGAATATTTTGGTAAATAATATTTAACTCTTTGGCCTTGACTGTTGTCTTTTTCATTAGTTTAAATCAGACTGAGTATCTCCAGCTATGGTACATTCAGCACTACAATGTACTGTGTTTAATTTAGAGTTACTAGTTGTACTATTTACAACACTACTTTGTATATTATAAGCTACTAATGTAGCTAAGAGTCGCTTATATCTAGGAGGCAGATACATAGTATCTAGAGTCAACTTAAAATTACAAATAAATTTATTTATATCTAAATAAAAAATAAAGTCACCGTGACAATAAGTCATATTGTACAGATGTACATTTAAATCATGTATGTGCCTGTTACTTTTACTGTCTAAATTGTCTGAATATGGAAAGGCACTTATGATAAATCTACAATCCTTTTTTTGTTTTAAATCTTTGATTTTGTCTATACCTTTTTTTAAGTTCCTTCCTGTAATAGAGGAACTGTCACCACACATTATTAAAATTGTGGTATGTTGGTCTATGTCATTATAATTTATGTTATTTATTAGGTTTAAAAATGTGACCCCGGGTGTGCATACATTGAATACTGAACATTCACTGTTCAGGTTATTATAAATCATACTACTAAGATCTTGACCTAACTTATCAGAATATATTATTAATTTTTTACAAATCATTTTATTATTTATGCTATTATCAATTGTTTCTATTTTGGATTGTACATCATTTTCTACATGAGGGTATTTATTTATACTTAGACTTATACCGCAGTCAACAGTAGGGGATGGGGTTGAGTCCGTGACAGGTGATTCCGTAACCACTGTCAGGGGAACACCGTCAGATACTAAACTAATTTCCCTATTTTCTTCTAAAATTAACTCATATTTTTTTGTGATATTTTTTAAGGTAGCCTGCAATGTTGAGATTTGTGACTCTAAATTTTACTAAAAAGGTTGGTTTATTTTTGCTGTCGATAAAATGTCCTTTGTTTATATTTTGGGTAGGCAATTGCTTAGGCTGGTATGGCTGGCAGATGTTTTACAAAACATGTACCGACTAGTAACATGCCGTGTGAACATAACATGCTGGAGAAAGGGCCTTTGGTTGTGGATGCAATTTTTGGGTTGGGGAATTTCCGTAGGCGATTTTTCTATTATTGGTTCAATTGTTTCCCAAAGAGTGTTATTTCAGCTATTTATCGGGGTTATACGTATAAGCAACTTTTTATTTTTATTTTCGGAGTGTTTGTTTATGATATTGCCTTATTGATTCTATAATTAACGTTTATGAATTACTATTATGAAAATATGGGGTAGGCTGCTTAGTTATCCTATCAGTTTAGACTTCCAAGTTATTTGGGGTACATATTTAAATACATACATAAATTTATGTTGATTTCTTATTTCTTATGGTTTTTCACAAACATTGATTAGAATTTTAGGTTATCTTTACGTGTAAAAGATAATATATAATTTAATTAAAATACAGATACAGCGAAATGAATATGAAGTCGGCTTACAAACGTTTTTGTTTTTTTTTCCCTTTTTGTGAGCTCAATAGTGATAATTGAAGCTGTTTCGTGTAAGACATAGTACTATTTTGTAACTATCGCCGATTTTTCAAAATTATTTTATTAGGTATCTGTTTTTTTAATTTAGAGATACGGTTGGTTAATTTTACAGCTAGATAGGCTTAAGGGGCTACCTGAATTTTCCAGGGTCCAGTGGTGCCCTCATTTAAAATAAATCATTTGAAAGAAAACGGTGATATCATTTAAAATTTCGTCTTGGTCAAACCCTAGATAACTTTTTTAACTATTTTATGAACTACTGTTTATAATTTAAAGTGCGAACGTGAAGTTTTTCTACGCACATTTGCGAAAAACGGCCACTTTTAGCTAATGTGCGTAGAAAAGCTTCACGTTCGCACTTTAAATTATAAACAGTAGTTCATAAAATAGTTAAAAGGGTTATCTAGGGTTTGACCAAGACGAAATTTTAAATGATATCACCGTTTTCTTTCAAATGATTTATTTCAAATGGGGGCGCCACTGGACCCCGGAAAATTTGGGTATGGCCTTAAGGGGCTACCTGAATTTTCCGGGGTCCAGTGGTGCCGCCATTTGAAATAAATCATTTGAGAGGAAACTGTGATATCATTTAAAATTTTGTCTTGACCAAACCCTAGATAACCCTTTTAACTATTTTATGAACTACTGTTTATAGTTTAAAGTGAGAACGTAAAGCTTTTCTACGCACATTTGCGAAAAACGGCCACTTTTAGCTAATGTGCGTAGAAAAGCTTCACGTTCTCACTTCTAACTGTAAACAGTAGTTCATAAAATAGTTTGAAGGTTTATCTAAGGTTTGATCAAGACAAAATTTGAAATGATATCACCGTTTCCTTTAAAATGATTTATTTCAAATGGGGGCACCACTGGACCCCGGAAAATTTGGGTATGGCCTTAATGACGGCGAATGTTAAATACAGTGCCACCGCGTCTTACCATCTAGAATAATTTATGAAAAAGCATTAAGTTTTTCTCAAAGAAAATGTTTAGTGGTTATTTTTGGATAAACGAAAGAACATCGGGTTGCTTTGAAAAAAGTAAAGCTGTGGCATTAGCACGATTATTTTAGTTAACAGATAATGGTGAAATACCTATATGTATTTAAGGCCTTCTTCGGTACTGCATTTGTTGTTCAGGTTGCTGCTAACTAGCGCAGTAATATAATTACTTTAATTACGATATTGAAATTTTGATTTTTTAAATTATTATTTTTTATTATTATTTTTATTTTAGTACGACTTAGAATTATATAGTCCGGTCAATAAAGAAAAAAATACGGACAAATTCCTACAGTCTAAATTTATTATTCTAAATGTTTTTGTGATGTTTTTAGATAGCCCTTTATAGCTTTAGTCTCATTTCTCGAGAAGCATTTTGAAATAGGGGGGGGAAATATGCTGAACGGCCTTGCTCGTATAAAAAAAATCTACAGTAGAGATTAATGTACACTATCAATTAATAAGACATCACTATCCTATAAATAAAAGTTCTCCAGTTTTTGATAAGAGATTCCAGTCATAAAAAAAAATTAGGTTTTCTATAAAAAGTTTGTACTTACAAAATCATACAAATGGTGACAATTTGGGAATACGATCACAAAGTAGTCTTGAATGTGTCTGTAACTTTTCACCAGGGTGACTTATACGAAACCAATTAATTAACGAATATTCTTTGTTTCTTTCATTGCTTTTGTATCGAGAATAAATTGTACACCGAATATTTTATCTGTAAATTTGTATGAACCAATAAATATCAAAATATCACACAATTATACGAAAAGGATTTTTTAATAATCGCTAAAGTAGATGAATAATGGGGCAATCAGAACAAAAAAAAAATTCAACCGTTCGCGCTCATTGCATTCGCTTGACCGGTTGATTTTTTTTTGTTGTTCTGAAGCCCCATTATTCAATTAGTGAACAATACGACATACCTAATAGATTGTTGTACATTTGATTTACTTTAGAACACAACTTCGTTTTGAACGTACTTATATAAATCAAAACTTTACAAATTAATAACATTCAGTTAAAAACAGTTACAGTGGATAAAAGGATGAAATTCGTTAAACAATCTCAAACGTTACAATTGAATCAAGTATGTTCAGATGAAAAAGTAGACGTTTCCCGCCATGGAGACCTTCTACCTAATACAATTCGGTGTATAATTTGCGGTCCCTCGAATTGTGGAAAAACAAATGTGATTATAGGTCTTCTATTACATGAAAATGGTTTGCGTTTTAAAAACGTTTATCTTTATTCAAAAACATTGTATCAACCGAAATATGTGTTTTTGGAAAATGTTCTTAAGTTAGTGCCAGATGTGTCATTTACAAAATATAAAGACAATGAACTTGTTTTAAGCCCTCACAATGCAAAACCACACTCCATAATTATATTTGATGACGTCGCATGTGAGAACCAGTCCAATATGAGAGATTATTTCGCAATGGGTAGACATAAGTTTATCGACTGCTTTTACTTGAATCAAACGTACAGTAAGATACCGAAACAGTTAGTAAGAGACAACGCAAATCTTTTAATATTATTCAAACAGGATGATGTGAACCTTCGTCATGTATACGATGAACACGTTAATACTGACATGTCGTGGTCTGAGTTTCGAGAAATGTGTTCAAAAGTATGGAGCGAACCATATAACTATTTGGTAATCAATAAAGATTGTATAAAGAATAAAGGTTGTTACAGGAAGAATTTTGATACTTTCATCTTATTTGATGAGGATAAAAATACGAGCATATAATAAGATTTATAAGATAAACATCTTCAGTTGAACTAATACCGTACTAAGCAAATAACGTATATTCACCAAGTTTAAAATGGAAAAAGAGATGAAGACTCAGATAGTTAAAATAGCAGAAGCTGTTAAAAAGAAAATCAAAGATATGAAAACTCTGGAATCCTGCAATGAAAACGTTTTAAATACAGTTTTCAGACCTGTTACTGACTCTTTGCATCATTTGATCAAGAATAAGAACCATAAAATTAAATCAAAAGAAGCAAAGGATGACACCATTCAAAATAGTTTTGTAAGAAAAGAGGAAATTCCATCGCCTAAATCGCGTTTCAACAAAACTCTTGAAAACAATATTTCCCAACAAAATTATTATGAAGATGATTTTGATGAAGATATTAGTTTGGAAAAATCGGGAGACTCTACCAATATTAGTACCAGTGATACATCGTATAGAACCGTTGAGTCAATACCTAGTCCTAGTCAAAATACTTCGTCCTGGTCTCTTTCCTCTGAAATATTTAATGATGTACCTTTTGGTGTTAGACAGGAACGAGGTAAATTAATGATGGGTTCAGCACGTGTGCATATAAATGACCGAAATTTATCTGTAGCAGGACGTGACTATCAAATAACGCCAGGGTTGCAGGAGTTATTGTTAAAAAAAGTACCTAATTTGGAAGTGGTGACAGAAAATGATTATCAAGATTATAAAACCATGTTAATAGACACAAATGCTCACCGACGAGACTTTGATCCCAATAAACCAATGAAATCTAATAAAGGGCGGAAGTATTTGCACGTCATTAAACCACTTTTTAGACTGCGAAAGCCTTCATCATCTTCTGTTAGTAATGCTGATGATAATATCGCAGGAGAAGGTTTGATACTCAAAAAGAAATTTAAAAAAAATACAGATTACATTTACTGGGATGACCCTAATGAACTTGTAGAAAGGCTTAAATTGTTAATAGCATCTAAAGATGCAGGCAATACTGGTCTGGATAATGAAATAATTTCAATTATAGAAGAACTACGTGAAAATGGTAGTATAAATTAATAGCCGCACATCCTTTGTAGATCATTTACTATTTCACTGCAACCGACTCCAGTCAAAAATGAATGTCGATAAATTCGGTCATCATGTTCATAAAAGACTACGTTTGTCAGAAATACTAGATTGTTCAACTAATCATCTAGTTAGATTGGAAACCGGAGATTTCGATTTACGATTTTCTCGATTGAGAGGAGTTCAAGAACCTGTAGCACATGATGATGCGGTAAACAAAAAATATGTTGATAAAAAGATTGCTGATGAAATTACCGCTGTTATAAAGGCAATAAAAGAGGATGTGAAAAATAATCTCAATCAGTTCCACAAAAAGTATTATACTAAAGACTACATAGATAAAATTATTAAACTACAAAATGGCAAAACAGCAAGTGGTAAATGAAATTCATAGATCGGCACGTAGAAATTTTGATCGACGTAATGTGATATTGAAAGGAATGGATGACTTATGGCAAGCAGACCTGGTTGATTTTCAATCAATAAAAAAGTATAACAATGGATACGCTTACATTTTAACTGTTATTGATGGTTTCACCAAATATGCGTGGATGATTCCATTAAAAACTAAATCAAAGAAAGAGGTTCTTTACGCATTTACTCAAATTATAAGGGAATGTGGACGTATCCCTAAAAACCTTCAAACTGACAGAGGCACAGAGTTTTATAACGATGTATTTAAAAAACAAATGCAGTTTATGAAGATTAACCATTATTCGTCGTATTCAACAAAAAAAGCTTCCATTGTAGAAAGGCTAATAAGAACATTGAAGATGAAATTGTATAAATGTTTCAGCTATAATGGTAGCTATAAATGGATAGGAAAAACTTTAAATGATGTTTTGTTTTCATATAACAATCAAAAACATACCGTTACTAAGTTTAAACCAGTAGATGTTAATTTAAAAAATGAAAACTTGGTAAAACAAAACATTAAAGAATTCCAGGAGAAACGATGTAAAACAGTAAAAAATAAATTTAAAATAGGTGACCACGTTAGAATAAGTAAATACAAGAGTAGTTTTGCAAAAGGTTTTACACCTAATTGGTCTACAGAAATTTTCACTATTAAAACGGTTAATAATTCTAAACCAGTTACATATTTAATACAAGATCAACGAAAACAAAATATATTGGGGTCATTCTATCAAGAGGAGTTACAAAAAACTAAGTATCCGAATATATACTTAATTGAAAAAATTTTAAGGAAAAAAGGTAATAAATTGTTTGTCAAATGGTTAGGACTTCCTGACGAAGAAAACAGTTGGGTAAATAAAAATTCTATTGTATCATAATACATATAAGTATTAACATCTTATATCTTGCTCATTACATAACAAGAAATGAAAGGAGGTGGACTTGTCAATAATTTGTTAAACAATATTCCGTTTGAGCTTCACTTGCCAGGTTACAACTATTGTGGACCAGGCACTAGGTTACAAGAAAGGTTATTGAGAGGTGATAAAGGTGTTAACAAATTAGACGAAGCTTGTAAATACCACGATATTGCATACAACAATCCGGACCTCTCCGTTCGTCATAAAGCAGATTTACAGTTGATGAAAATGGCTAAGAAGCGATTACATTGTAAAGACGCTGGTAAAAGAGAAAAGTTGGCATCGTGGCTAGTTAGTAAAGTTATGCAAGCAAAATTAAAAACAGGTGCTGGGGTTAAACAATTTAAAACAATTGTGTCAAAAATACGTTCAAAAATAAAGTAACTGAAATCAAAGGATAACAAAACTGCAATTAAATACGCTTATGAGGCAGCAAAAAAATTGATTCCTAAGACGTGTCACGTTCGTTTACCGAGAATAATACCAATCCCTAAAACAGGAGGGATTTTACCTTTAATACCAATTTTTGCGGGTTTATCTGCACTGGGCGCTTTGGCAGGGGGTGCCGCTGGCATAACTAAAACTATAAATGATTGTAAATCCGCTCAACAGAATTTACATGAATCTGAACGTCATAACAAAGCCATGGAGGCTATTGCGATAGGAAAGGGATTTTATCTTAAACCATATAAAAAAGGAAGTGGGTTATTTTTGAAATCTACAAAAAACTAATAAGCAGGCTACCCAAACGTGCTCTTACGAATATAGATATTATTAGATACGCTAAAAATATTCCATATTTTCGAGGTGTGTATATGAGGGATAGATTGCTACGTAAACCACAACCCATAGAGTGTGGTATATTAAACTTAGACAGTTTTAAAAATAATGGAACTCACTGGGTAGCCTTTGCTAAAATAAATAATTATTGTGAATATTTTGATAGTTTTGGTAACTTGAGACCACCAAAAGAATTGGTGAAATATTTGAATGTTACTGATATACAATATAATTATACTAGATTACAAAACTTTGATACTGTAAATTGCGGTCATTTGTGTATAAAATTTTTGCAAGACTTTTGGTGTAAATATGGTATATAATGATTATTACGTTTGAATAAAACATCATTCGAAAAATGTCTTTCACTCTGTCTATAACTGGAAACAGCTCACTACTAACAACGAACTATTCCCCTCCATTGGAACTCGATGGTCAATATGAGTGCTCTCTTTTACACTTCTCTACATTTAATTCTATACCAAATATTACTAATACTAATAATAAATTTTATTATGGCACTGACGAAGTGGTTGAAATTCCTGAGGGAGCTTATGAACTACAAGACATCAGTGAGTTTTTACAATCAAAAGTAAGCAATTGTGTTTTTAAGTTATTGTGCAACAATAACACATTGAGGCTCTCGATATTCTGCTCTAAAGATATTCATTTTGAAAAACCAAATTCTATTGGACCTTTACTAGGTTATGGTGAAACTTTCCTCATGAGGGATAAATGGTTCAAGTCCCCACTACCAGTGAACATTCTACCTACAACCGTGCTACGGGTTGAGTGTGATATTACTGGAGGTTCTTACATTGATGGAAAATCAAGTCATATAATTCACGAATTCGCTTTGAATGTCCCTCCCGGCTACAGAATAATAGAAATTCCGAAAAATACTGTATATTTTCCCGTAAACAGGAGCACTGTGAATTGTATAAATATCAGAATATTGGACATAAAAAACAATTTAATCAATTTTCGTGGAGAGGAATTACAATTGTACTTACATTTGAAGAAAATATGATCGACTACAATAAAAACACAACTTCATCTTTTCAAAACATTAGTATCCATCAAGCAATCAAGAAGACCGCACACACTCGTGATAAAAAAAAGAAATTAACATCTGCGAATAAAATTTTTCTCAAATCGATTGGATTGCTAAAATGAATATTTTGAATATAACTAGCCCACCTGTTTATGACAACTCCATAGATGGTATAGAAACTCATTCATACAAGCCGTACATAACTACTTTCAATAGAAATGATGAAATTCGGATACCTATAAACCAGCAAGATTTATATGTGCTTCCATGTGCAAGTACCTTGTATGTTGAAGCCGTAGTTAATGTTATCAAAGGTGAGAAGAAGGAAGCAGTTCCAACAGTACAGTTTACAAACAACCCTCTTCTATTCCTTTTTCAAGATATACGATATGAATTAAACGGTGTTGAAATAGACAAAGTGAAGAATGCTGGAATCACTACAACTATCAAGGCTCTGGTATCGTTGAATGAAGCTGAGTCAAAGGTTTCCAAAGTTTGGGGTTGGGATATACATGGTACTAAAAATGAAATTGGAGGTCATTTTGCTGCTTCAGTACCTCTCAGCAACATATTAGGTTTTGCAGAAGATTATAAAAAAATAATTATCAATTGCAAACATGAGCTTATTCTGCTAAGAAGTAATACTAATCTCAATGCTCTAAAGCTAAACACTGGTGAAGAGGTCCAAAGTATTGATATAAAAAAGATTGTATGGCGCGTGCCTCATGTTAAAGTATCGGATAGGGAAAGAATAAATTTACTCAAAATACTCGAAAAAGACAGACCTATTCAATTAGTGTATAGAAACTGGGACCTTTATGAGTACCCTTTGTTACCAAAGACTACAAAACACACCTGGTCAATTAAAACTTCATCACAAATTGAAAAACCTAGATATGTTATTTTAGGTTTACAGACAAACAGAAAAAACAATGGTATGAACGATATGTCTCGGTTTGATCACTGTGATATTCGAGATGTTAAAGTTTTTTTAAACTCAATATATTACCCGTACGAAAGCTATAATACAAACTTTACAAAACATAACTACGCATTAATATATGAGCAATATGTAAACTTCCAGCAGTCTTATTATAACCGTCCATGCAACTCCTTGTTGACTGCTCAAGAGTTTAAAAATATTGCACCATTATTCGTGATCGATTGTTCTAGACAGAACGATAATATCAAATCAGGGCCGGTAATCAACATTAGTCTCGAACTAGAGTGCAATAGAGAGATACCTGATCACACAACAGCCTATTGTCTCATTCTGAATGATTGTATAGTCGAATATAGACCTCTGAGCAACATTGTTCGAAAAATATCATGAACTCGATTATTTTCGTTGATGTTCAAGGATTCAAAGATTGTTTTAATAAATTTATTATCAAAGAATTTGCATTATCTACTGAGGAGTTCACTCAAGTATTTTTAATTAAACCTCCGTATGCATATAATACATTATCTCCAAAAGAAAAGAAGACCGTTCGATACCTTGAGCGACAGAAAGGTATAACTTGGGGTTCAGGTTACATTGATTCCATGGAGTTTAAAAGAATAATAAAACCAATGATGCAATACAAAACTATTGTAATGAAGGGTCTCGAGAAACAGAAATGGATAAAAGAATTGTGCAATGTTTGTGATTTAATAGATATAGAAGACATAGGAAGTCCTAATTTTTTTAACTTAATATGAAACTTATTGCAAAAATCAAAGTAACTTCAATTGTTTAAGTCATAAAAACTTTTGTGCACTAAAAAATGTTATTTGTATCAAGAAATGGTATTTAGACAATATTTCATAGTGTATTAAAAATAAATTTAAGATCAAATCATTTTTTTTCTTTAATTTATTCTTATTCTTCGTTATTTTAACCCTTACATGTTCGTAATAAGAATACTTCTTCATTTTACATATTTCGAATTTATTCACAGTTCAATTTCATAAAATGTATCTGTTTTAAATTAAAATAAACTTATATAATTTAAAACAATTTATCTTATTAAACCATTTACTTTACAAAAGTTTACGAAACAAACAAATGACAATCATATTGCTTAATCATTAAAATATTATGTACAAATACAATCATAACCACATATTATTACATATTCTTTGTTATTTTAACCCTAACATGTTCGTAATTTAAACACTTATTTAAATTTCAAATTTATTTTGTATTTATTCATAGTTCAATTTTATAAAATGTATGTGTCTTAAATTAATAATAAACTTATACAATTTAAAACACTTTATTAACCCATTTACTTTATAATAGCAAATACAATCATAAATATTATTACAGTATATAATACTAAGTCTTATATAATACTAAGCCTTAAATAGTTAAAAATTTTCATTTGATAATTCTTTTGCAATTTTTTTTATTACATTTTCCGTAAGGTCCATTATTTCATCGTATGAGTCTTTTAAAACATATTGTGCATTTAACACCAAATTTTCAACCATATCACATTGCGCTGTGCTCGAAGAAGCGTGGGTTTCCAAGTCGAATACTTGAATTTTGATAACTTTTTTAGGCTTTCGACGTTCCTTTCGTATTATATAGGATGACGATAACAATTCACACTTTTTTTGTCTCCGCGTCTTCCTGTAATTGCTGTTTCTTTTTCTCAGCTGCCCTCTGCCGAAGCACGTCTTGATAAAATTCATCAACACCTTCATAGGGATCCTGAGCGTCTTGACAAGATAGTACAACAGTTTCTTGAGAATCGAACATGATCTGCAAAAAAATAAATAATAAATTAATTTGAATAAAATTATCACTAATCATTTTATTAAAACATTACGAACACATTACAAAAACTATACTTACGAAAAAATCTGCTACTTTATTCGAAAACTGTGGGCTGTGTGTGTGTGCTTGTATTAGAACCAATCTACTACTGAAAAGGAACTAAAGGTAATATATACTTAAGTAATACTTGCGCGCGTAATCTCAAGGTGAAGAAAAAAGTCATGTTTTAACATGCATCGTTCATATATCATATTGCAGTACATTATCAGCATATTTGGTTCTACTACAAGTCTGCAACCTATCTAGGTTAGGCTGGGTTAGGTTCAATGACATCCCCCCCCGATGTGGTTCCCATCTTGTCGCGATGGGGGGGCTCAGTACCTGCGGTTGCCTCGGCCGCAGGGAAGCTAAGAGGAACCCATTGCCCGGGTTGAGGCTTAGGCCACCCCGGGCTCGGCGGAGGCCATTCCTGGAGGGAATGGCCTGGCTGTGGGGGAAGGGGGGTGACGATGACCCTACCATCACAGCCGTGGTAGGGGTCGCGGGGGAAGAGGAGTGTCGGTGTGTCGTTGCCGCTCGCCCTATCCTCCGCGACCAAGCGCGGCCGTGGCGCTTGGCACGGCATCGGTGGGGCCGCAGGGGAAGAGGAGTGTCGGTGTTACGTTGCCGCTCTCCCTATCCCCTGCGGCCGGCTGTGTGGGCCCCGGTCGCCGTCAGGTGGACTGGGGCAGGGCCTGCTTTCGCAGGCCCCAAATTATGAGGGCTGGTTGGACGGTGGAAACGGGATTCCATCGACCAACGGACAGCCCTCCGGAGTGGAAGGCAGGCGCGTGTGCGTGTCAGCGCGCCTGTCCTTGGGCCAAGAGGCCAAGGCGGCGGTTACTCCGGCCCCTCTGATTCAGCAGAGGGTGCCGTGAGGCCGTTGGCGAGCCGGGGCCGCTTAAGGAGCGGCCGGCCGCGCCGGGGCTGTGGAGCATGAAGAAGCACACGGTCCCGGCCGATAGCGGCTGAGAGGTGACACCGCGGAGTTTTTAGTGGTAACACCACATAACCTTACCGGTGTCCCGTAACCGGTAAGGTATCCGAAGGGATTTTCTCCGCGTCAAAAAAAAAAAAAAAAAAAAGGTTCAATGACATCAAACACAGTTTACATAATCAAATATATATTTATTTATTATGTGACGTGGTGATTATTTTGAAAGAAACAATATTTGAAAAGACCAAACTCTTTAATTAATTTTTAACAATTATACAATGAGAAAGAAGTCACAGGTAAGGGTCGTAGGTTCACAGCCACGAGATTCGTTGTTCCAGAAGAGATTTCCAAAAGTACTCAGCTTTGAAGCAGCCCGGCGTCCAGTCGGTCGAAAGAGGACGAAGGTCCTCGCGCCTCCGTATTTATATGGGCGCGCGGGGTGGAGAGCGGGGTAAGGAGGGAAGCACCAGAGCACTTCATCACACACCCCCCTCGTTGGGACAGAATTTTCCTGCCGGAAAATTCGGCTTCGTCTGCTCGCTGGCTGAAGCTGGCAGGATACGACGGGGCTGCGGACTCTGGAGACCCAGGAGGAGCAGGACAGCTGAAATTTATAGAAAAAGGAATGAGTAACATTCTAGGTATCGCAGTTAGGTTACCTGAAAAGTTAGAAATACATTATACGAGCCGAGCCGAGTCACCTCACAGAG
The DNA here is from genome assembly GCA_963555685.1 of Acrobasis consociella. NCBI lineage: Eukaryota > Metazoa > Arthropoda > Insecta > Lepidoptera > Pyralidae > Acrobasis > Acrobasis consociella. The sequence continues at coordinate 11,076,139 of OY743125.1, read as the reverse complement.
CAATTTTATTTTTATTTTTTTTATTTTATTTTTAGCACCAGAAACAATGATTAAAATATAGCGCGAAACGTTAGATGCGATGCGATATGAAATAACAATGTGAAGCGATCATTATAGTTATCTATTAACAAGTGTGCGTGAACAGCTGTGGTATGCACAACCGGTAAGCCAAGGTCAAGAACCGGTCGTAGCTTGCAAGTGTCAATGCGTTCGATAGCGAATAGGTGAACACACAATGTTATAAAGACAATTCGAACCTGTATACTTGATTCAAGCGAGAGACTTTTTTACCACTAAACCATAGGGTACAAGAAAAAAAAAATGTTATACATTGGTTATAGAAGATAGTATTTAATTTGTTTAAATTTTGATTATATTTTGATAATTATTCTTTATAATTTATTTGTTTTATATCTTTAATATGCCATTCGCCCAGTGGCTTACCAGACATGTCTGAAAGTTTATACACCAAAGGAGATTTTTTTGATACTATTTTGCATTTTATAAATTTAGGGGCCAATTTTTTTGAAAAATATTTGTCTTTATCACTTAAATAAAATGTTCGCTTCCAAACAATATCGCCAACGTTGAATTCGGCCGACTTACGGCGAAGATTATAAGACTGGCAGTTACGCTCGTGGGCCGATAACAAGGATGCATGTACTTTGTCGAAGATAGAAGACAAATGACCAAGGGACTCCGCATAACAGTCACGTGGTTCGTGAATTAAGTTCGGATCAGAATCTAGATAGTGTGAACCGCAGGTTATCAATTCGCGACCGAAAACAAGAAAAGAGGGCGTGTAGTTTGTGACTTCGCTCACCGCACAATTGATAGCGAATTGGATTTTAGGTACTAGCGTATCCCACACTCTGTGGTCGTTCTCAATGAATGCGGAGATAGCTGTAGTTATAGTTTTGTTATAACGTTCAACCGTATTAACGTGAGGCGTATAAAATGGGGTATAGTGTGTGTTCGGAACTTTATATTTAGATAATAAGTTTTTAAATTGGGCACTAACGAATTGTTTACCGTTATCTACTATGACCGTAGAAGGAATGCCGTGAACCAAGAAAACATTATCTTCGAGTATTTTTGTTATTATTTCTGCTGTGGCACGCTTTATAGGGAAAAGCAAACAATACTTGGAGAAACAACAACAGACAACGAAAATATAGTTATTTTGTTTTCTTGTAGGCGGAAGGGGTCCGATTAGATCGATACTTATCGTTTGAAACGGCCTAAGACATGACTTTGGTCCGCCCATATGACCGAAAGTGGAGTGAGTTTGATGTTTATGAGCGATACAATCATCGCAAGAATTGACGGCCTTAACCACGTCCGCATACATACCTGGCCAATAGTAGTTAAGGGCCAAGCGCTTGTATGTTTTAGAGATGCCCATGTGACCGGCTGTGGGCAACGAATGGTTTTGCCTTATTAACTCCGATCTCTCTTCGGATGGAACAACCTCTTTCCATTGGAACTCTCTAGTAAGAGGGTTAAGACTTTTTTTAAAACGATATAATTTATTATTAAGGACCTGATAGTCTATAAAAGAGGCAGGAGACTGTGAACAACCTTTATAGATATTAAGATACCATGGATCATTAGTAGAAATGACATTCCCATCTATTGTGTTGCATTGCATAGGCATGACATTAGGAGAACGAGAAAGGAAGTCTGGCACAACGTTATCGGTTCCTCGACGATGCTTAATTTCGAAATTATAGGAAGAAAGACGGACTCCCCATCTAGCCAGTCGACCCGTAGGATTGTTGAGTTTGATAAACCACTTGAGAGCAGCGTGATCAGTGTACACAATAAATTTTTGGCCATTTTCTACATAGCAACGCCAGTGTTCAATAGCTGACAGAACAGCAAGCGCCTCGCGCTCTGTAGCACTATAATTTCTTTCTTGGTCCGTAAGGGATTTGCTGTAGAAGGCTATAACTCTTTCTTTCCCCTCCAAGACCTGACAAAGAACAGCTCCGATACCAAAGTCACTACTATCCGCGTGAATTTCAAATGGTTGTGTGTAATCTGGACAAGATAGTACCAGCGAAGAAGACAAACAATCCTTTAATTTATTGAAAGCTGCGTCAGCCTCTCGCGACCAATTGAACGCAGGAGAGTTTTTACCGTTAGAGGTTAGTTTATTCAAGGGAGAAGCCAGCGCACTGAAGTTAGGTATAAACCTTCTATACCACGACGCAGCGCCTAGGAAGCGACGGACCTCCTTTTTGTTAGTAGGAGTGGGGTAGTTTATTATCGATTCTACCTTTTCGGGATCGGCATGAAGGCCTTCCGAATCCACTACATAACCCAGGTATTTTAATTTAGTACTGAAAAAGTTACATTTGTCGAGATTTATAGTGAGGTTCGCATATTTTAATTTTTCTAGTATTTTTGACAATAGTGTGATATGGCTATCAAACGAATCTGAGACACAAATCACGTCGTCGATATAACAAAAAACCCTGTTTTCAAATTCTGGACCGTAAAACAAAATATCTGCAAGACGCTGCTGGGTGGCTGGAGCGTTAGTTAATCCAAAAGCCATAGATTTAAAATGAAATTTACCACGCGTAGGAATATAAAATGACGTTTTGCAACGATCCTCTTTTTTTATCAAGGTTTGCCAAAAACATTTTGAAATGTCTAAACTAGATATGTATTTAGCATCTCTTAAGTTATCCAAAATCTCAGCAATATAGGGTAAACTATAAGCATCTTTTTTTGTTATAGAATTTAATTTCCGACTATCCAGACAAAAACGCAGTTCGCCATTTTTTTTAGGGGTCAAGATCACTGGATTAGACCAAGGGCTCTCGGAAGGTTCAATCACGTCCTCTTTAAGCATTTGGTCGACATGTTTTACCAAAATGCGCTGTTTCTCTGGTGACATGCGATAGTAACGCTGCCGAATCGGTGGGTGATCACCTGTATCTATCGAATGAGTAATGAGAGAGGTACGGCCGAGACCGCGTTTCTGATAAGAAATATCGATAAATTGAGAAATAATGTTTTTGGCGGTAGTTCTTTGATCGTCAGTTAAATTATCAAATGAAATTAATTTACTAACGGTGTCCTTCTGTACTACCGAGGTTCCAGATTCGTGATTATTTTGAGGTGAGATGGTTTCCAAATTAGCCGGAAACAGACCAAAACTTCTCCAAAAATCCATACCCAGAATCAAGGGGTTTTTGATGCCAGGAACGATATGGGTAACAAGAGAAACAGTTTTATTTTGAAATTGGAATGGAATTACCACTGAGCCGAGTGAAGAATATTGCTCGCCACCAGCGGTGGTAAAAACCAAGGGCTTAGAACCACTTAATTCCAAATTTTTCAAGAAAAGAAGATGAGAATTATTACCAAGTATAGTTGCGCAAGACCCAGAATCGAGTAAGCCAATGGTGTTTTTTTTATTTACTACTACAGGAATATAGGGAGGTTGTGTGTTTGTATTTACGATTGAAGAAAGTTTATGGCAATTAAAGAAATTGGATACGTGATGTAGCCAATTGTGCCACTCAGTTTTACTAGTTCGACTTTTTATTTTAGACTTTCCCCAATCGGAACTTACAAGTTTTTTGAAGGTTCATTGTTTTTATTACAGTTTGTACAATTAGAGACTTTAAAACCTTTCAAACCACATTTAAAGCAAATAAGAAAACGAGGCTGAGTGCAAGATGATAGATTGTGCGAGTCATTTCTACATCTAAGGCAGAATTGTTTATTATTAGTAATATTAGCAACGGCATTAATTTGACGATCCTTAGAAAAATTGTTAGAAGAAGCCGGACTGGGATTTTTAAAATAATTTCGATTTCGGAAAAAGTTTTTATTATTATAAGTTTTATTTACGATGGCGGAATCGGAATCAACGTAAGCCAGTTCAGGCGCCAAAGTACTAGAAGTAACCTTAGGTGGCTCAGAAAAATCATTACTACGACTTTGATATTGTTCGAACTTTCTGCAAATGCTAACCAACGAAGAAATATCTGAAACAACCCCAGTCAGAAGGCAATTAGTGTAACAAGGCCTAATGTTATTTAACAAGATGTTCAATTTGACAGACTCGCTGACAGGCTCATCCAAACGGGAAAATAATCCTTGCATTTTTGCTATATATAAGGTTATGTTCTCTTTCTCGCCCTGAGAACGAAGTCTTATTTCCGCCATTAGTTTATCGTCGTAATTATGCGGACTAAAATCACGCTTAAGTAATTTACAAAGATCGTCCCAAGTATCAACGCTGTCTTTGATAGAACGATACCAATGGAGTGCATCGTCTGAAAATATCTCAAAAGCGAAAGAAAAGATTTTGCTATCTGGAATGTTTCTACAAGACATAAATTCGTTAACTTTTTGGATAAAGGCGCGCACACACGATTTGCCGTTATATTTAAATTTACCGAGTTCAGAAAATAATTTACGATCGTAGGTTAATGCATCAAAGAATTTTTCATCAGAGTTCTGTGACTCGACTCCGCTCGATACTACAGGTTTAGAAGAAGTTAAGGACGAGAGAATTTCGGAAATGGAATGAAACTCGTTCCAGACCGAATTAAATTTTTGTGTATCACTAATTGAGGTGACGTCAATGCGTGATAACCTATGAAAAACGTGGCTGAGAATAGATTCAGTTCTAGAGTAAAGATTTTTATCAAATTTAGATTGCAAGGCTTTCGCGTTGTTTTTCACTCGTATTAAGGAATTATTTACCGCGGAAATATCCTCTTCGACCGTAAAACATGATTCTAAAATGTCCTCTGAAGGAGAACTAGATGAAAGTTTGGTAATTAATTTACGTAACTCCTCCACAGTACACTTTGAGGAGTCACCACCTCTTATTTCTACCTCATATTCGAGTTCCGATTTATTTAATAAAGTAAATTTTATGGTATAAGCCATAGTGACCGAAAAAAAAATGTGTGGAGCAGCTACGAAACCAGAAAAATTATGTGGAGCGAAAAGTAAAAAAAAAATCAATTTGATTCCGTCCAAAAGGGTTTAACAGCAAGGGTATTATTACGTGAGGTTAATTAAGTTTAAAGTGGGATATGATATGCCACGCTGCGCGCACGCAAAAGCACGTGGACGGACGATAGCACCGCGTGAACAAAGGAATTAGATATGTTATATAATTATGCACTGCACTGCACTGAGTACGAAATGAAAACACCAAAAAAAATAACAAACACTAGTACATACCCTTTTGAACGAAATAAAGCACTCAAAACACAGTTATAAAATTTAGAAGATCAACGAATCTCGTGGTAACTCCTCTGTTGTGGCGCCACTGTGACGTGGTGATTATTTTGAAAGAAACAATATTTGAAAAGACCAAACTCTTTAATTAATTTTTAACAATTATACAATGAGAAAGAAGTCACAGGTAAGGGTCGTAGGTTCACAGCCACGAGATTCGTTGTTCCAGAAGAGATTTCCAAAAGTACTCAGCTTTGAAGCAGCCCGGCGTCCAGTCGGTCGAAAGAGGACGAAGGTCCTCGCGCCTCCGTATTTATATGGGCGCGCGGGGTGGAGAGCGGGGTAAGGAGGGAAGCACCAGAGCACTTCATCACAATTAATTATAACTATGTTACTTTATTATAATTAATACAAATAATAAGTAGAATCTCATCTTTCCAGAAAGTATTTTCTTAAGTTATTTTATACCAATATATATTTATTATATTTATATATTTATTATTTTGTTTCACTTGCTTTAATAAACCATTATACCTAATAATATAAATTGAGTCTTAAGAAAACTGTTAAAAAAAACTTGATTCATGACCCCAAGCTAAAGTTGACACTTTGTCTTTCAGAATAATTCTCTTGTCATCCATATAAGATAACGCAACTTTATTTATAGCTTGAGTGAAGACCTCATGTTTCAAAGATTTAAAAATTATATTTTTTCTACGTAATAACTTATCATGTAATAACACTTCTTGATAGTCCTTTAAATTTAACCTTTTTACTACTGATTTCTGAACCCCTTTTGCTTTTTTTACTTCACAATCTTTTGTTTTTATGCAATACAGCTTCGATCGAAGACCTACGTATTGTGCAATTGGAACTCCAAAATTTTCATCCTTGAATAATCCCGGAATTTTTTTATTTTTTGGTACAATACCATACCTGTTATTACTATCATAATTACTTGTATCGAAATAAGATTGAAATTTTTTTTTTATGTCTTTGTACACATCTGTTGTCTCTATTGAATATAAAAAGCTATCGGTATCAGTATAACATAATTTTAAACAAGAATTATATGCAGGTTTCATTAGGGAATAATGAAAATCATACATGTGATTTTTTGATATTTCCAAAACGGTAAATCCTATATAGATAGGTTTATCTAAAAGAACTGTATCTGGCTTCATTTGAATAGCAACAAAATTTTCTGAAAACGTGGTTGAACTATGGAAATTAAGACTCGATATTAACTGTTCAGCCCCATATTGTTTTTTTGTTTTATTATTATTGTCTCGCCATTGATTGACTAAATATACTTTTAATCTATTTTCCGTATTTTCTAAAGTTTTTCCAAAGATACTATTGTTCAATAATTTAAAAAAATCTTGTTCAAACGCTGATTTAGCTTTTTGACGTAACTTAGTGTTTAAATCTATATACTGTTTTAAAAACGGACTTTGCTTAAATTTAATTACTCTATGAATTTTTTTCAATATCAGTCCATGTCGTATACATGTTTTTAAATGTTCATAATGTATAACATATTTAAACTTGTCATATAAGTTAGGGATTAACTTAGGTGTTTTAGACCCAGGTGGTGCAAATTTTTCAGGACAAAATGGAAGGTCGTTGTGAAGTTCATGTAAGGCGTCTGGATAGTGTAAATCTATTTCTAAAATATACCCATACATAGAGTCTTGAGGTACTTCAAGAATATTTAGTTTATTTATTTCTGTTTCATTTAAGAACTTGAAATCTGAATGCGGTAAGTAAGAACACATTGCAAAACCGTATAAATTGTTACAATCAATGTATAATAAATAATTATTTGGTATTGATGGATCATAATTTGATACATATTTATTATTAGCCTTAGAATATCTATGGGAACAAAGGCAAACACCACCTCGAATACCTTTTTGGATCATTCTTATCATTTCTAAATCTTCCATTAGCTGTAATTTAACTTTAGTTTTAAGTAACATTGCATCAAAAGATAAAGCGGGACTTGTAAGATAGAAGGAAGGATCTAGTCTATAACAATTTTTACACATTTTGCGGAATTTTTCAAAAATGTCGGCTAGTAACAGAACATCTGTCTTAAGATATAAATCGGTATACTCACCCATATTTTTTATATGAAAAGTAGTCCAAATTTTCTTAGCATGAGTATATTCAGATTCAGTAATGTTACTATCGGCTACAATGCTATAAAAAAGTTCTCGTGGTGGTAACTTTTTTTCTAGATAACAATCCCAATTAGTCATATATTCGTAAGGGTATATACCTTTACGCGATAGAAGTTTAAAGTGTTCTTTATCAGGAAAAAAATGAGATAAGTGAACAAAATCATTCTCGTTCAAATTGTCTGCGAGTTTTTCTAAACTTGTGCTTAAAAATTTAAATGAATCTACGAAACGAACTGGTACGTATTCCTGAAAACCAACTTGAAAAAATTTTGTAAACGATACATAATTTTCCTTAGTTTTTGCTATGACACTTATCCTGCCAGGTGTTTCTCCTAAGTGTTGTATAAACAAGTGACTATCGTAACCGGACAAGTTGTGGAAAAATACGGGAACAAACTTAGGTAAACGAAATTTTATGTTACAATAAGAATGCGCTGGCCCTCTATATTGTCCGGTCAAGTGACAGTGATCCTTTACTTTATCATCAAATAATAAACTATCACAAAGAAAGCAATAATTTGATTTATCAAACTCATTCTGTTGTTCGGAAGTTAATGGTGTCATTGGAACTGTTTTTCTTAAAATCTTATATATATTGATTACATCTTTACGGAGATATTCCACGAATTTCTCAACACAATTTTGACCACGATATGTTACAAATTTATTGAGAGAAGTGTTGTATGAACAGACAATATAATAAGCGAATGCCGCTGGTAAATGTTTTTGTAACATTGTTGTGCAATTGGAACTAACTCCCGCGCTACTTTGAATGGGCTCTAAAAGAGATTCAAAGTCTGCATATATAACAAAAGGCACATCCTGCATTCTTTCATAATGTCTGAATTCTAAAACACTACCAGGGTCAGGAAGCACAGTTTTTACACCACTACAGATATGATCATTCAATTTTCCCTTACTGTGAAAAAAGTTCAAACACTCATCGCAAAAAAACACTTTTTCATGATGTTTTGTGAGTTGACGTTTGAGTAATTTACCTAAATCTTTTATTAAACAATAGTGTTTCCGTTCTTTTTTTTCTATTAACAACAAGTTGATGTGGTGTTTTTTTCTATGTTCTGTTTTATATAGAGGTCCAACAATATCGGAATTATTTGCAAGACCGTAAACGTTAACACTTATATTCCGATTATTTTTCTCAAATATTTTTATATCTGAATACCCTACTGGGAACGACATATTCTCAGTATTAAGAATATTTTTAAAATGTGGATAAGAGGATACTCTATGAACATTATTTTTAGCTGGGTGCAATGCCGCTACTATACACCATAAGAAACAGAACACGTCGTTGTTTTTTATATTGATGCAAGCTCGTTTTGATTTAATACATTTTGGTAATTCAATATACTTCGATGCTCTGGTAGGATTATACTTATTTATATTCACTTCTAAAAATAAATTCTTTAAAAATGCCCACCCACTGTCCTTTTGTTGGAAGTCGTCAATTTTTGACGAAATAGTTTCAATCACTCCTGAATATACTTCCCCAAAATCAAAGTATTTATGAAAAACTATATTTTCAGTAGCAAAAGATTTCATTTCACATGTGTCCTTATTTGGAATAGTGAATTCAGCAAAAAGTTCGAAGTTAACTTTAATAGAATTAAAAGTCGCTGACCTAGCGAGAAGCAAATCGCGCACGCTTGCCCTTATCTTATTCAGAAACACAACGGGTGGTCTACTTTCATTATTAGTCATGTTCACATCACGTATCCTATACGAGGCGATACGACTCCTAAATGCACTACTTACTTTATCAATTCCTTCACTTATTTCAATAGAACTATTATTTTTATGTAGTATACTTCGCAGATGTGCGGAAAACGAGTTACTTTTTATACTTATGTCACATACAGTACAGAAAATGGATTTCTTTGACATATTTAGATATTAATTTAAAAATAAGATATACCTGAGTTAACTGAGCTAAGAGCTATGAGCACGCTACGATCTGCTTTGCAAAGTGCTCTCTGATTAGCTACGAGAATACAATGTTTTGTAGCGCCTACTTGTGTTCTTACTACGACAAAGTAAGATACAATAATAATGTCACGTCTTTATCGGATCGACAGAGTCTTACAGGTACGTAGGAGTTATTAAGAAAACTATATGTTTGAACTATATGTTACATTTGAATATGAAAGGTGTGTGTAAAAAAGTAATGTTATCAATTATTTTTATTGGACATTTGGTAAATTAGAAACTATTTATACGTAAGGTTGGTTTATTAATGCAAAATAAAACACGTGAAATAAGTAAAACAAAATATTTCAAAGAATTATAGAACTAATCAAAGTAACATAAAATAAACCTCATTAATGTCATCACATTGTAGTTTACCCAACTTTCTACGAACAAGGTGTATTAATCAATAAGGCAAAATAGTACAAAAGATAAGAAAATCAAAGATTAAAAATTCATTAATAAGAAAAAAAATTAGTTAGCCCAGAGACTGGGTTGTTTGAAATATGGAAGACTATTTTTTTTATTAACGAAGAATGTACCTTCCTTGGTAAACTTTGCCTTACATTGTTTCACTACCTTTCTTAATGAAACTAACTCAGGGGAATCAGAATCCCCTTGATATTTTAAAGCCACAACAGCCCGTTCCCACCGATCTTTAGGTTCAACCCCTACTATGTCTTTTACATTATACATTTTTAACTCTACGAAAACATCGCCTTGTAAATCTATAGTGTGCCGCAACACACCGTCCGCGACGCGTCGGGTATAACCGGACACCAATGCCGACGTCTTTCTTACAGTTGGCTCTGCTTCGCTGTCGCTATCTAAGCCCCATCCGACAGCAGGTTTGGCAGGACGCTTCTTTTGCTTCGAGCCCTTTGGTGTCGGTTGTTTCCGCTTCTGGGTACTGTGAACAAAATATAAATAGTAATATAAAACTATGCACTAATTAAATGAACAAGTATATGTATTAATTCAAGTCGTTAAAATTTATTTTTATAATACAAAATAATTCATATACACCCTATAAGTATTGTGTATAGTCATTTATTTATCAAACAATATTTATATCTTGTAGTAGGAGCTCGGTGGTGAAGTTAAGCGACACCCGGCATGGTCTGCACTTGGATGGGTGAACACAAGTAACATAAAAAAATCTCGAGCTCCTCCGTGCTTCCATGTCTTTAATAGCTTGAAAATCTAACACCAGTGTTGACCACTTACACACACGAAAAATATGTATTGTAAAAACTCCTTTATGTAACATGAGCTAAATACCGTGAAACTAAATAGATATAAAATGAAATCATATAAAAAAGGACATACTTTGAGAATGCAGCAGGCACCTCGCTGTCTGAGTTGAAGTCCAGCGCGGCTCTCTTGCTAGCTTTATGTGCCTTGTATTCGGAATATTCAGACTCTGACCTAGAACAAACATAACAAATATTTAAAATTCAACACACATACACATTACATAGGTGACGTAAGATTATTTAAAAAATCTTTTAAATTCAAAAATAGGGTTTGACACTATCACATATCTTTAAAATATACATTAAATAAATAAATTAATATATAGGGACAAATTACACTGATTGAGCTAACCCCAAAGTAAGTTCGAGACTTGTGTTATGAGATACTAACTCAACGATACTATATTTTATAACAAATACATATATAGATAAACATCCAAGACCCAGGAAAATTTGAAAAAGGCCATTTTCCATCTTGCCCTGACCGGGAACCCGGGACCTCTGGGTGCTAGGTGGCGGACTAGCATGTAGACCACTACGCCACGGAGGTCGTTAGTTACATTCAGTTGTCAGTCGGCACATTAGACTTCACACAGTGATTCTTCACTTCATGCAAAGTGATTTTTGAGAAAAAAAGATTTCAAAACTTACGAACATGATTGAAATGCAGCGGATCTTCGTTTTCTTAGCTGGGTTTTCACTTGGTAGATAACGTAGCTAGCGGCTGACACGTTGGCTGCCGGCGAGCTTGACCAGAGGCAGAGGCGATCAGCTGGTAGGGTGTAGTCACTGATGACGAGTAGCACTTTCTCGTCTGATAGACTGGTCTCATCAAGAGAGAGTTGATGTCAAAATTTAGTGGTACAGAGTACTACGGCATATGTAATAAATATGTACTTTTTAGCTGAATCACCCCTATTTTTCAGGCGTGGTCAACAATTGTCAAATATCAGATTTTTAATTTGCGTACTTATGATATTTCATGAAATTATACGATTTCTACAATTTTAAAACAAACAAATGTTGACGACCACTATACCTACTGAAACGTCAGCATAATCAAACATTTATTGTCAAATTTAAATTAAATCGCAATGCTTGCATTATTATCTATGTAAGCATCATATACATTAATTTCCTTAGGTAGTTACATCATGCTTCTTTGTTCTAGATTTTTCATTAAAAAGGGTTGTTCCATTTTATGCCAACAAAAACTCAATCTGTTAGTTCTGAATTCTTTACAAATCCTAAACTGTATTTGCAATGAATGAAATGAAATGTAATACCGATTTTCTTTTCTTTATAATTTTTATTTATAATTTGTGTCCCTAACTCATACCTCTCTTCTATATAATTTAACTCTCACCTAAATTAGTATTCTTATTTTTACATAAGAATAAAAAATTGTAGATGAAGATGTATTATTATCACATGTAATGGAATGTGTACCTAGAACGAAAGTGGAAAAACCCCTTAAAAGATTTATCACATTTCTACGTATTATTTTTACCACTGGTATTGAAATACGTTTTTTAGTGAATACTTGAAACTCATCCAGGCTTCGGATTGGAAACAAATATAGCATAAGTTACTCAAGAATTATGTAGTATTCTGATGGTCAAGGAATTTTTGAAATCGGTCTCTTAAGTTTTTGAGTTTATTGTTACAAACATACAAAACTACCAATCTTCCCTCTTTATTATATATATTAATCCCAAGGCATGAGTACCTAGTATGAATGTGGAAAAACCCCTCTGGTAGCCTTTAATCAGTAACGGTTTTAGGGTAGGGCGCGGTTGGGCGACTGCCCAGGGCGCTGTATATAAAGGGCGTCACGGCTGCCCCTGTATTCGCTCATTGATACATTCCTACTTACTAGTAAATTCCTTCAATTTAACGAAAAAAACGTTGTCCTTTTTTTTATTAATGATTATTTTATTATCTGTATCATTTGCCCTTTCTTTCCGACTACGGCAAGACCAAGAGGAAGGGTAGTGGTAGTAGCCTATGTATGTAACTATATATGTATGTATGTGGATATCTATGTGTGTTCCATCATAGCATCCGGACCGCTTACCCAATTTTCACAAATGAGATGTCAATCGATTTATTACTATTGTCTGGATGACAAAGACTACAATTTGAATGCAATAAATTGTATATAACAAATGTTACATACAAAAAAAAGTGCGAGGCAAACATTTTTTTTTGTGTCGATATCGATGGGGTATCAAATGAAAGGTCTTAATTAGCACATTTCAAAAATATATACTTTGTTAGCTGTAAATGGCTCCCGTAGTCGGGTATTAGTTTTTTTAAAAGTAAATCTTGTTTTGAATGGGTTTGAATTGTAGTTAGGTAGGTATTAGAGGCACCGTAGAAATCTCGCCCAGGGCGTTGGTAGTGCTAAAACCGGCACTATCTCTAATGTATAATAAACAGGAAGTCATGTAATCACGGAATGGAGTTGCAATGAGATCAAATTTCAATGACCAAGGGACTGAGCGTGGCGTGACTACAAATATGCTTGCTTAGCTAAACTGGTCAGTGTTGTTGTGTGTTAGTTTATATCGATTATTCTAATATTCGAATGACAAAGTATTTAATCGATAGAATCACATAGATGAGACTATTGGTTTATTCAATTTAATTTTACTTTAATATTTTATGAAACTATGGGTATTATTGTATACATACTTACTAAATTACAAACAATGAAAAAATAATAAACTAAATAAAGGTAAGTATCTACATATAATTAATTACATTATTTGCTTTTTATTATCACTTCGGATTACAAACATGATATACTAAAATCGTATGTTTTAATACACGACATAATAATTTATTACTTATTTGTAAAAAAAAATAATTACTGAGAATCAATGCAATAGCTTTGATCGATCGTTAAAATCGATGCCACGCATACATCACTAACAAGTTTCAACCACACAGCACGGTTGCCAACTTAGGAGTTTCGCCCTAAAATTTAGGGTAGAAATATTCAATGGGACTTTTTTAGAGGCTGGAATTTTTTGAGGGTTTTTTAGGGACTTGAATTCTTGTTTTTTTCTGCGTTTTTTCAGGAACGCACGAGTTAAGGCACGGCGCGGCGCGCGTTATTTTTTATTTATTCACGTCTCGCCTTCACACGGACAAAATCATTAACATTAAACTTACACTAAACTTTCTTTAATATAAAACATGGATTTACTCACGCAGTGTAGTCGGAAAAGATGGACTAGTTTCGATTTAGATTGTAGTTGAATGCTTTGGGACCACGAAAGCGTCCGGCTGCTGAACCTAATACTCGCTCTCATAACGACTACTACACTACGTAAATCAAAGCGTGTTTTGTAGTAAATACCTGTCCTAAGGTTATGTCATATCCCGTTAGTTTTGATAATGTTATAAATTTTACTTATTCAATAAAATAATTATGTAGATAACTTAATGTGTAACGTTTTATGTTATCATTTAAGCAACAATTTAGGTACTATATAAGTAAGTATAAAATTCTATATTATTTAGGGTTTTTAGGAGCATTCAGACAAAAAAATTGGGGTAAATTTTGGTATGAGTTGGTAACACTGACCACACTTCATTTTTACTTGGAGAGTGACTGGGACTGTGTATACAAGTAACTAAAATGTAACATAAAATTTATTGCATATCTAAAATCTAATCATGATATCATGGTTTTGTAACGAGAAATAATTTCCTCCTAAATGCCAACAGTCTAATCTGGATCAACACGAACAATCAGTCTAGAATCAAGCGAGAAATTTTGTAGCATAGGACGTTATGAACGTTTCTTGTTTTTGTGAAGGAGTGAGTTTACTTGCTGGGTGCCAATAGTTACACAATAATTTGGTACGACCAATCAGGCCAGTAATGGTAACGAAATTCCACAACATTAACCTTAAGCGTGAAAAAATATCCAAGCCATAAAATAATCGTTATCTAGGTGTTGAACCGATGAGATCAAAGGCATGAGCAAACAGCTTAGGATCAAGGAAATCTTCCTCGAATTTTAGATTGCAGTAGTTTTATGTAGCTAATGTGATTTAGTATAGTGAAAGAAGTGAAAGTAGTGTCGTGTTCTAAAGTGAATCAAATGTACAACAATCTAACAGGTATGTCGTATTGTTCACTAATTGAATAATGGGGCTTCAGAACAACAAAAAAAAAATCAACCGGTCAAGCGAATGCAATGAGCGCGAACGGTTGAATTTTTTTTTTTGTTCTGATTGCCCCATTATTCATCTACTCGCTAATTTACCTTTAAAATGTAATAACATCAGTCTATACGCGTCACCTTGATTGCGCTGCTCTTGCTTCCCAGTCCCGATGCAGTGTTTGAAAAGGACAGAAATATACTAGGCGCGCACCGGTCTCTTGGTCTTTTCATTTGTTTATTTTCATGTCACCGCTCATTTATTTACAACTAGCTGATGCCCGCGACTTCGTTCGCGTGAACTTTATGACTCTGGCTTATTAATATAAATACAAATTAATGTAAGATACTCGTACAAGAAAATATAAAAATTGTTAGAAACAATTTTTTTATTATTATTAAAAGTGTGTTCCCACGTGAAATTTATAGAGGTCGTAGATCAAGAGATTATTTGAAGCAGAGAATATATATATTTTTTATACAATATAACTATATATAATATAAAATTAATTATAAGTGATAAGATGTTATTCGTATCAGAAGTGAAAGTGGAATGAGTCAAAAATGATGAGCAATGAATGTGTGGAATTTATAAATTGAATTTAGGAATGAAATTTGAAAATAGTGAAATGATAGAAAGGGGGTGGACAAGAACAGGAAGAATGGTACTTATTGTAACATCGCTACACCGCGCCTACAGACACAATTTTTTACTATTTTAATATGTGTATAGATTTTGACGCGATAAGAAAGTGAAAATGTGCTGGGTCGAAAACAGTACCGTGTGGTTAATATGGACCGTGATATACATTGCATTATTTGTAATTCACCATTAAGTGAAGAAAAGTCAGTTACAGTGACACATTAATAGCAACATTTTACATGCAAATTAAATTAAAGTATAATAAAGTTACTTACCTTATTCTAAGCCTATATAATGAAAGAGGCAACCGCGTTTCCGGTTCTACTACTAGTCATAAATACATACATAGACTTCAGGTCTAGGTCCACGCCAGCCGCTACGCGTGTAACCTATCATACTCACGATTTTTTTCCACTCGAATTTCATTTGTTTGAAAACGGTATGACGAAGTTTTAAATACCAGATAGCTTCTTTTAAATATTTTGTGTTTCTAGAAATATTATGTTTAGGTTTCTAGAAAAACCGTTCCCCGATTATCAAATCATGTAATTTTATTTTGACAGATGTTATACTAACAATCATTTTAATTTCTAGAAGTATTAAAAATAAGAAATAACCTTTTCTGTATTGCACAAAAACAACTTGACCACGGTGGGTAGGTAAGGTTCGTTAGGTTGTGACCAAAACACAAGCGACCGAGTGACTTAAGCTTAGGGCGAAAGTAACACAGACACAAAAACAATTTTGCCGTGGAGTGTAGGTTACATTTGTTAGATTTCTTCTGACCAAAAAATGACCGATCGAGCGACGCGAGCGGGCGACTCAAGCTTAGGGCGATAGTAACACAGACACAAAAACAACTTTGCCGTGGAGAGTAAGTTAGGTTTGCTGGGTTTCCTGAGACCAAAACATGAGCGAGCGAGCGACTCAAGCTTAGAGAGAAAGTAACATAGACAAAAACAACTTTGCCGTGGAGTGTAGGTATATTAAAATGTCATTCTTCTCTTGTTCCTTCATAATATAAAAAATATTTTTTTTAGAAAATAAAATAACTAGTGGTATTAGCTGCGGTTCAACGTTAAGTTAGAATTCAAAACATATAGCTTCAAAAAATAACAACTTTTTTGTTTCAGCAATTTGTCAATTGCATTTTCGGCCAAATGAAAATATAGAAAGTAAAAAAATTAGGAAACGTTTTCGGTATATTGAAATTCGTCCAAAACCTATTCGCCTTCATGATAGGTAATCCGCTACGCGACACTAGCGAACGCCACCTACACGGACAAAAAAGAGACCACCAAAAATTGAGAAACTGCTTTGTATTTTGCAGTTTTAGTATTATTTACAAAACTTTTGCTGTTTTTGCAACAATTATTATTTATAATCAAAATCTGAGTAATTGTAATTGTATTTTCTAAAAATTAGTATTAGTAAATGTAAAATATTACACATTTTATTTGTTCTTACAAATCTTAGTAAATTTACGATTAAAGTTGTAATTTTTACAAACCTATTTAGTATTTATTAAAAAGATAATTTATAGTTTCAACAAATGGTTTTAGTACATGGTAACATTACAAACTTTTGTAATGTAATCTTATGATTTACTTCAAATTACTAATGTACACTTGTTAAAAGTGCCGAAACCCACCGCCAAATGTCCGCCATTTAGTTATTGCACGCGGTCGAGATAACACCAGTTTAGCAATTCAAGAAATTTTTCATGTAGTTACTACTTAATCAGAAAATTTGATCGATTTAGTAAAATATTCTCAATTTATTCGTAATTATGGATTTACTGAATCGATCAAGTTGTCGGTTGTGTATAAGTGTTAGGTATATACAGTCTCTTTCCGTGGTGGAAATAGTGAAAAATGGTTAAATAAGTATTTAATTGCACCAACCCAGTAAAAACCTTACCTTACCTCATTCAGTCTTATACCCCTTTTTTGTAACACCTGTAATTACTAAACTACAACATAAATTACTAAGGCCCAACGCAGACGACAGACTATCCGTGACGCGGCAATTAGTTTGTCGTCTGCGTTGGGCCTAAAACACTCAAAATAAATAATTACAAAACGATTAGTATTTACCTATGACGTCATCATTTTCTATATTACTAATGGACTCTTAAAATTACAAAAAATTAACTTATAATAACTACTAATTAAATTTACTAAAATGATTTTTTAATTAATGCAACATATTTGTTGTCCTCGGATTTATGAATATTTTAGTAAAAATTAGTGTATTTTTGTTAGATTTTCGCTCAGTGTAGGCAGTTGGGTTTTGTAATCTAGTTTGTTCGTCATTGGATCGTCTTTTGTGACACTAGGTAGGTTTTTATACACATTTTATTTGCAGTTAAATGTTGCTGTTTAACTCACTGTACCGTTATTTGAAGCTTATATCATTTTATTGAGAGACGTATTTATTATCGCCTGGTAGTGCTTAGTTACGTTAATGTGATTATACTTAGAAAGTAAGCAGGTTAGGACCAGCGATAAAAAAATAATCCAATAGGCAGCTCATGTAGATCGATATATTCATGTTCTAATAAACAAAATGAACAAAATGATAAAGCGCACTCAAAAACTACTGTCTAGGAATAAAAATAAGAAAAGTATAAATCAATTAAGAAAAGAAAAATTATCTTTAATCAAGGAACTTAACTGTTGTGAAAAAAACCTTAATATGGCTTGTCGCATATATGACACTGAGATGTTTGAATTAGAGTCACAAATCTCAACATTGCAGGCTACCTTAAAAAATATCACAAAAAAATATGAGTTAATTTTAGAAGAAAATAGGGAAATTAGTTTAGTATCTGACGGTGTTCCCCTGACAGTGGTTACGGAATCACCTGTCACGGACTCAACCCCATCCCCTACTGTTGACTGCGGTATAAGTCTAAGTATAAATAAATACCCTCATGTAGAAAATGATGTACAATCCAAAATAGAAACAATTGATAATAGCATAAATAGAAAAATGATTTGTAAAAAATTAATAATATATTCTGATAAGTTAGGTCAAGATCTTAGTAGTATGATTTATAATAACCTGAACAGTGAATGTTCAGTATTCAATGTATGCACACCCATGGTCACATTTTTAAACCTAATAAATAACATAAATTATAATGACATAGACCAACATACCACAATTTTAATAATGTGTGGTGACAGTTCCCATATTACAGGAAGGAACTTAAAAAAAGGTATAGACAAAATCAAAGATTTAAAACAAAAAAAGGATTGTAGATTTATCATAAGTGCCTTTCCATATTCAGACAATTTAGACAGTAAAAGTAACAGGCACATACATGATTTAAATGTACATCTGTACAATATGACTTATTGTCACGGTGACTTTATTTTTTATTTAGATATAAATAAATTTATTTGTAATTTTAAGTTGACTCTAGATACTATATATCTGCCTCCTAGATATAAGCGACTCTTAGCTACATTAGTAGCTTATAATATACAAAGTAGTGTTGTAAATAGTACAACTAGTAACTCTGAATTAAACACAGTACATTGTAGTGCTGAATGTACCATAGCTGGAGATACTCAGTCTGATTTAAACTAATGAAAAAGACAACAGTCAAGGCCAAAGAGTTAAATATTATTCACCAAAATATTCAGGGCCTGACTAGCAAATTATTGCAATTAGAATTATATGCAAACGATAGGGATTTACATGTAGTATGTTTAACTGAACACTTTTTGCAGTCACATCAAGTACAATTTAATATTGATAATTATTTAGTCTCTAGTTTATTTATTAGAAAGATTAATGAAAAAGGAGGCAGTTTAATTTTAACACGTAATGATGTAAAATGTAAAGAACGCAAGGATATTGTGAGCCTGTCGGTTGAAAGTATTGTTGAATTATCCTGCGTTGAACTAGAAAATTGTATTATAGTATGCGCGTACAGACCCCCAAAAGCTGACTTTAATACTTTAGAAACTGTAATTGAAGATGTTTTGAGAAAATTAAGTTCATGTCGCAAAAACATAATATTGTGTGGCGACTTTAACGTAGATTTATTAGCGTCTGATAGCACCGAATGTATTAGATTTTTGAATTTATTTAAGTCATTCAATTTGTTCAATTTATTTTTAGAACCAACTAGAATACAAGGCGACTCTAAAACATGTATAGATAATGTTTTCTGTGATTGCACTGCTGTTGATAAAGCTATAATTAAAAATATAACATCTGATCATTTTGGTCAGTTCGTGAAATTTGCCAACAACGCAGTAGAAGTAGAATTACCTGAAAGACCTACAGAGCTATTACTAAAGATAAAATTAAAAAAATTTGGGATACAGTTTCGAAAAAATTACCGTTAATTGAAGAAACTCGGGATGATCCGGATATTTTGTATTATAAAATGTTCGGTGTGATTGAATCAGAATTTAATGATAATTTTCCACTTAAAAAGGGAAAGAAACGTAATCGGAAAAAGTTTAGCGAATGGGCTACCACAGGGATTCATTTTAGTAGGAATAGGCTATATGAATTATTAGCTATGAAAGTTTATAACCAAACACCTAATTTCATTAATTACGTTAGAACTTACTCAAAGCTTTTTAAAAAAGTATGTTTATGCGCGAAGTCGTTATACACCAGGAAAGCTATTCTAGATTCTAAAGATAAAATAAAGACAACCTGGAATATTATTAACACTGAAACCGGGAAAAACAAGCAACGAGTAAATAAAATTGAGTTAAACATTAACAATAAGGTTCTAGACACTAGTGAATATGTCGCACAATACTTTGAGAACTTTTTCACAAACATTCCCCTAAATACAACTGCCCCACTAATGTCCTCATCTAGGAAATCAAAAAAGCTATTAACCAATTGCGTACCTAAATGTAAAGATAGGCTAATATTCAAATACGTCACACCTAAAAATATCATTGATACTTTTAAAAGCTTGAATAATAAAAAAACTGGTGATTTGTGGGACATTTCTGTATCCGTTATCTACACTAATATTATAAAGAGGAAAGATTTGTTTGTTTGTTTGTTTGATTGTATTGAATAGGCTCCGAAACTACTGGATCGATTTTAAAAATTCTTTCACTGTTGGATAGGTATGTTATCCCTGAGTGACATAGGCTATGTATGTACCACGGGCGAAGCCGGGACGGACTGCTAGTAAGTAATATTAAAGATGTAATTGCGCCTTACTTAGCTTCCATATTTAATAAATGTGTAGACGCGGGATCTTTCCCTGACATGATGAAGTTAAGTAAAGTTATCCCTCTATTTAAGACTGGTGACAGAAATGATCCAACAAATTACCGTCCCATTTCTATTCTGCCAGCTCTGAGCAAAATATTCGAAAAGATAATTTTTAACCAATTATTAGATTTTTTCAACAAAAATAGTTTGTTCCATGGTGATCAGTATGGATTTACTAAGGGTCGATCAACAACGGATGCAGGTGTTGCACTATTACAAAACATCTATGATGCTTGGGAGTGTTGTCAGAATGCAATTGGTGTCTTTTGTGACCTCTCCAAAGCCTTTGGGTGTGTAGACCACAAAACCCTTCTATCCAAACTTGAGCACAACGGAATAAAAGGGAAGGCTCTTGAATTGATTGAATCTTATCTGAGTAGCCGAATTCAAAAAGTTAGTGTAAATCAAGTAAAATCTGAAGGATCAACCGTAGTGATGGGTGTGCCCCAGGGTTCTATCTTGGGTCCTTTGTTGTTCCTGATCTATATTAATGATTTACCATATTATGTAAAAGATTGTACTTTTTGCTGATGACACTTCCCTTGTTTTCAGCGTAGATAGGAAAACTGATACCTCTGATGAGATGAATAATATATTGTCGCAAGTGTTGGATTGGTTTACAGCAAATAATTTAGTATTAAATGCAAAAAAAACGAAATGTGTAAAGTTCTGCTTACCAAATGTTACAAAAGTTCCAACACGATTATTTATTGATAAGGAAGCAGTAGATATGGTTGATAACACAACATTTTTGGGAATAACGCTTGATTCAGGGTTGCAATGGGGTGCCCATATTCAAAAAGTAGCTGGAAAACTTAGCTCTGCGGCCTATGCGGTTAGAAGAATTAGGCAAATGACTGACGTTGATACAGCGCGTTTGGTATATTTTGGGTACTTCCACAGTGTTATGTCCTATGGAATATTGCTATGGGGTAACGCTGCAGATATAAATACCATATTTGTTTTACAAAAACGCGCTATCAGATTTATATATAAATTAGGTGCTAGAGAGTCTTTGAGGGAACTATTTAAAGACATAAATATTTTGACCCTCCCTTCGCAATTCATCTATGCGAACATTATGTACGTGCGTCAGAATATACACTCATTTAAGAGAAATTGTGATATTCATAGTATTAACACGAGAAATAAAAATAAATTAGCCATCACAGCTTTGCTATTAGAGAAAACAAAAAAATCTTTTGTGGGTCTCGGCTTGCGCCTCTATAATAAAATTCCAGATGATATAGTAGCATTACCATTAACTAAGTTTAAGACAGCCGTTAAAAATCATTTATTACAAAATGCGTATTATCATGTAAATGATTACTTATCATCATCTGAGAAAAATTCTTGGAAATAGTTGTCTGCAAATTGTAATTGTATAATTTAAATGTATAGCTTAAGTGTAAATCTGTATTGTAATTGTAACATAGCCCATCAGGCTGGGTAGGGACCAATACTGAACTGGGTTTCTTTCGGCGTAATCTTCCCAGCAGTGGTCGTTCCGAAACGCTAGTAGTTTTTAGCTTCTGCACTAAAAAAAAATATTTAAAAAAAAATGACCTTCAATAAGAGATAAATTTATCCTACATTGAATAAAAATTTTTGACTTTTGACTTTTTTTTGACTTTAATGTAATAAAAGTAGGTAGCGATTAATTTGACAAAATTAATTATTACGATAAGCAGACAGTAACAAAATGTCTTATTTGTTGGATAAACATAGTCTTTCTAAAAATATAAGAAAAGCTAGTATTTTTAGATATATCACGTATTCGGGAATTTCAGTATTCTCTTTTTTCTCGGGGGTTAAAACTAGGCGTGATACAGGGAGATGCCAAATCTTAAAAAAATTTTACATCTGCTCTGGAAGATGCCTTCAAGCTCCTGGAATGGGAAGGACTGGATTTGATTTGCCAACGATATCGACGATGTCATGACACTTATGGCAGGGGTTAAGTCTTCCATCTATAGACTTAATTACGAAGCTTAGTCCTTAATTTTCCGGCAAATGTCAAAAATCATTTATCATTTGATATTTGTATCACTTGATGACTGTCACTTTTTTTCTATTTCTTTCGATTTCTTAAAAGGTAAATGTTTACGTCAGATCATTTACTTACACCTAAGTTTACTGCCGCTTCCTAAGCGCAAGTACAGAATAAGCGGTAACAAACTGTACTGCAGCATTTTCTCAAAAAACGGCAACTTACAATTAATTTTACTGATATTAAAATTAGATATGTGGAATTGTGGACTGAGAATACATTGTTGTGTCATAATTAGAGATCGGATATTTCAGTACATATTTACCTAAACTTCGAGGTAGTACGTAACATACAGTGTATAATACCACCTCTCGAAGTTTAGATAAATATGCACTGGAATATCCGCTCTCTGGTCATAATTATTTATTAAGCATGATATCAAATTTAAAATTAATGTCAATTTGTAAAACATGTACAGAATGTACTTTAAATTATGACATTTGTAAATGTACAAATACAAACCTTTAAGATGGACCCGCGCCAAGCTCAAGCCAGACATTTTTGTCTCTAAGTTAATCATTGGTTCCGTAATAGGCCTTATCACAAAATACTTTCTATACATAAGCTTTAAATTTTCCATCTGGTATATCAAGAACCGATTCTGACAATTTAATAAACTTCATACAGTTTCCCTTAAACGACAGAAAACAATTATAAATAAATAAATATCTTTTAATATTTTGTATGCGACATGATTGCTATAAGACACAATAATTACAGATATCACAATAGAAATAATTATTTTTTATATCAGATGTCCCTGAAGTTCTGGGTAAATAATCTCTATAATACTCATTATTTATTTGGAGTCGGTGCCAATCTTCCTGCCTCAGAGTCCAGTTAAAAAGAAGTTGGTTAACATGTACGAGTAAATAACACGTCGTAGCGCCCAAATCAATGAACCGATTTTGATTTTTTCTTGTTACAAAAGTAATTCAATCGAGTGTTCTTTGCTTAGATCTGTTCAGCTGAGTTACAGCTCTTTTTCGAGTTGTTAATAATTACTTATGTAATATTATTTGTAGATGTAAAATGTAATATTATGTGTTTTTCACATTATTTCGATTCCCGTGGCGTATTCTAAAGTACTTTATGAATGTTTTCAATGCAGAATAGGTACTTAGATTGGCACCGACTCCAAATAAATAATGAGTATTATAGAGATTATTTACCCAGAACTTCAGGGACATCTGATATAAAAAATAATTATTTTTTGCTTTTGAGTGCATTTCGATTTGAAGTCGGTTATTATTTTTTTCAAAAAGTTTTTATTTCACAGCTTTTAGCAGGAAGAGAACTAAGCTCATTGCATTTTTTAATTGTATACTGAATGTTGTTTTTTTGGAAATAATAAATAAATAGTTATCATAAAATTGATGATTAAAGTAGTAGTACCTGGGCGACCGAGCTTTGCTCGGTTACATCTCAAACATCGAAAGTAAGCGTTTTCTCAAACATAAGACTAATCTAGATCGATTGTTTACCCCCGAAAACCCCCATATACCAATTTTCAGCGAAATCGTTAGATCCGTTTTCGAGATCACAGAAATATACAATGATTGTACCTATATATTTATTTATTTATTTGATACTGCGATAATAATAAAAAGTACCTGGGCGACCGAGCTTTGCTCGGTTACATCTCAAACATTAACTAATTTTTTTTAAACTTGTCTAAAAACAATGCAAAATAAAAAAAA
Source organism: Acrobasis consociella (assembly GCA_963555685.1). Taxonomy (NCBI): domain Eukaryota; kingdom Metazoa; phylum Arthropoda; class Insecta; order Lepidoptera; family Pyralidae; genus Acrobasis; species Acrobasis consociella. Next base: position 11,051,659 of record OY743125.1, on the reverse strand, counting down.
ATATATAAACTTAAACATAAAAAAAAACAAAAGTAAGTCACCGAGTGGGATTCGAACCCGTAACACTCTTTCTAGCGGTCGCTATCCTTAACCACTGAGCTAAATCAAGGCGGTTGCGGCGCGACGAAATTAGCGACCATATTCTGCGTGGAAAGAAAAACGCATGAAAACTCAAAAACACGCGTTTTCCCAAACATAAAACTAATCTAGATCGATTGTTTACCCCCGAAAACCCCCATATACAAATTTTCTGCGAAATCGTTAGAGCCGTTTTCGAGATCACAGAAATTTATAAATAAATATATATATATATACATACAAGAATTGCTCGTTTAAAGGTATAAGATATGAAGCCACAGACAGAAAAATTTACGTGACTGCGTATTGTGATCTGATGATTTCTCTGTTCTATGCGCTTGAACCAACAGATTTATGACATAACATATTGCTCTAGTGGGCCGTATGCTTGTTTCCCTCTTGGCATCGTGGACGGCTGTGTTAGCTTGTCACAAGATGCTACAAATATATCTGCAGTAGGGTATATATTTAAAAAAACACAAATCATAATTTATTCTAAAAATTTGCACTTTTTACAAGTGACTTGCTGTCTTTCTTTCCGGAGTTTTATTCTCCAGATCCAAAACCCTTCATCAGATCTTCATTCAAATTATAAGAAACTAATCTTATAAGTGATTCTTCCAAACAAACATGAAATCATCAGACGGAAAGTGATATGAGCATACAAATGAAGGTATTATTAATATTTGAGCTGCAGTTGTCTGTTGAGGAACTTCGGTCTCCAGCTCAAAGATCTTTTCTCCGATCTTAAAAAAAAATACATAGGACCAACCTTGCAATGCATTTTTTAAAAGGACACATATATTTTTTAAATCTGTTCATATTTGACGGAGTTATAAGGTAACATACACAAATATTTGAGCAGCAGTTGTCTGTTAATGAGGAATTTTGGTCTCCAGGTCCAAGACCTTTTCTCCGATCTTAAAAAAAATTACATGGGACAAACCTTGCAAAGCATTCTTTAAAAGGACACATATATTTTTTAAATCTATTCGTATTTGACGAAGTTATGAGGTAACATACACAAATATTTGAGCTACAGTTGTCTTTTTGAGGTATTTTGGTCTCCAGCTCCAAGACCTTTTCTCCGATCTTAAAAAAAAATCACATGGGACCAACCTTGCAATGCATTCTTTAAAACGAAACATATATTTCTTAAATCGGTTTGTATTTGACGAAGTTATAAGGTAACATACACAAATATTTGAGCTACAGTTGTCTTTTTGAGGTATTTCGGTCTCCAGCTCCAAGACCTTTTCTCCGATCTTAAAAAAAATTACATGGGACCAACCTTGCAATGCATTCTTTAAAACGAAACATATATTTTTTAAATCGGTTTGTATTTGACGAAGTTATAAGGTAACATACACAAATATTTGAGCTACAGTTGTTTTTTTGAGGTATTTCGGTCTCCAGCTCCAAGACCTTTTCTCCGATCTTAAAAAAAATTACATGGGTCCTACCTTGCAATGCATTCTTTAAAACGAAACATATATTTTTTAAATCGGTTCATATTTGACGGAGTTATGAGGTAACATACACAAAACATCTCCTCCTCCTTTTTTTGAAGTCGGTTGAAAAATATGAAGCCACAGACAGAAAAATTTACGTGACTGCGTATTGTGATCTGATGATTTCTCTGTTCCATGCGCTTGAACCAACGGGTTTATGACATAACATATTGCTCTAGTGGGCCTTATGCTTGTTTTCCTCTTGGAATCGTGGACGGCTGTGTTACCTTGTCACAAGATGCTACAAATATGTCTGCAGTAGGTATATATTAAAAAAAAACACAAATCATAAACTTTGCACTTTTTACAAGAGACTTGCTGTCTTTCTTTCTGGAGTTTTATTCTCCAGATCCAAAACCCTTCATCAGATCTTCATTCAAATTATAAGAAACTAATCTTATAAGTGATTCTTCCAAACAAACATGAAATCATTAGACGGAAAGTGATATGAGCATACATGAAGTCGGTTGAAAAAAAGAAGGTATTATTAATATTTGAGCTGCAGTTGTCTGTTGAGGAACTTCGGTCTCCAGCTCAAAGATCTTTTCTCCGATCTTAAAAAAAATTACATAGGACCAACCTTGCAAAGCACTCTTTAAAAGGACACATATATTTTTTAAATCTGTTCATATTTGACGGAGTTATGAGGTAACATACACAAATATTTGAGCAGCAGTTGTCTGTTAATAAGGAATTTCGGTCTCCAGGTCCAAGACTTTTTCTCCGATCTTAAAAAAAATTTACATGGGACCAACCTTGCAAAGCATTCTTTAAAAGGACACATATATTTTTTAAATCTGTTCGTATTTGACGAAGTTATGAGGTAACATACACAAATATTTGAGCTACAGTTGTCTTTTTTGAGGTATTTCGGTCTCCAGGTCCAAGACCTTTTCTTCAATCTTAAAAAAAATTACATGGGACCAACCTTGCAAAGCATTCTTTAAAAGGACACATATATTTTTTAAATCTGTTCGTATTTGACGAAGTTATGAGGTAACATACACAAATATTTGAGCTACTTTGTCTTTTTTGAGGTATTTCGGTCTCCAGCTCCAAGACCTTTTCTCCGATCTTAAAAAAAATTATATGGGACCAACCTTGTAATGCATTCTTTAAAACGAAACGAATTTTTTTTAAATCGGTTCATATTTGACGGAGTTATGAGGTAACATACATAAAACATATATACACGTCGAATTGATAACCTCCTCCTTTTTTTGAAGTCGGTTGAAAATAGATACAAATCTTTTACAACCATCTCATTCGTCGGGATGTATACAATTTTTTGTTTGTACATCATCATAATATTTTGTCCGTTTATATATAAGCAGTGTAACAAAAGTTGTAATATTAATCATACTCTATCGAACGGTATACTCTTAGGGTTCCGTAGTAAACAAAGAATCCCTTATAGTTTCGCCATGTCTGTTTGTGTGTGTGTCTGTCTGTCTGTCTGTCCGCGGTTTTACTCAGCGGCTATAAGTACTTGAGAGCTGTAATTTGGTATGGGCATATATTACAAATCATGGCAAAGAAGTCGAAAAGTAAAACATTGAAAAAAAAATTTTTTTAGTAACTCTCGTAAAATTGAAGTGAGAGTGAATTATTTTCTTCTTGGCTAACCCATCGTGTGAGGTATTATTGAATAGGTCTTTTAAAAATATTGCAAACTTGTGAACATAGTTTTTTGATTTAGGGATCCGTTTCTCGTTATATAATGGACACGTGAAAAAATTCACAAGATGTAGTGTATATAACGAAATTTAAAGAAAAACTGATACTGTCTTTAAGCGGTTATGCATTTTATATCACTTGACATAAAGCTTGTTTTGAAATGACGCGTCGCTTCCGATGCCACGCCATGCCAATCAAATGTAGCGCGGCCCATAGGTACTAGTGGAAGTTGGAACTACTCGTACCTAACCTACGCGACACGCTCGATTCGCCGCGCTAATGCGTAGTATGGTTTTTATTTTATTACTGGAATTCCTCATAATATTTATCGGAGATTTTTCTTATACTCGAATCAAAGCTTTATGGTTTGTAAGAATATTAATAAACCTTGGCTGTAGAATTAATGCGTCAGCATAAAAAACAGTTAAATATTAATAAAAAAAAAACTACTGATGTCACCCCCTTGAAAATTTAGGAAAGTGAGCATTACAATAATATAATAATAATAACTAAAAATCACAATTACCGTATTTTTTATGTTTGAACAGGATTTTTTTTAAATATTTTCTTTTGAAAATATATTTCCTCTTCTTATTTAGGAGAGATTTCTTAAATCTAGCTTTTATTATTATTGAGTAAACATATGATGTAAAATCTCCTGTGTAGAAATTATTGTTCGAAAGATATAACAATATGAGTATAAAAATGGCATTTAAAAAAAAACCTTTCATCATTTTTGAGGGAAAACCTGTAATTTACAGTTGGAATAGCATATTCTAAGATATTTCGAAACAATCTCTACTATAGGTTTTATTGTGAATTTCTCATACAACCGAAAATTCACAGCCCCGACTATTACTAGAATGCGACGTTGCCACACCGCTCGGAAAATATGCATTGGGAGCTAAGTTGTCCGCCGCTAAAGGTGGAGTCTACTAAGTTCAGGCTCACTGCTGGATCTACGTTGAGCCCAAACGTCTGTTTATATATATATATATATATATATATATATATATATATATATATATATATATATATATATATATATATATATATATATTATAGTTTTATATATATTGTAACAATGTAATGTTAACAATATCACTCACCAATTGGTCATTTTTTGTTTTCTATAGATATTGCTAAATTCTTTTTCAAAAGTATGTATTCCATCACATTTTAAATAAAAAGTAATTATAATTTTCAGAAATAAACTCATACAAATAGGTTGGTTCTGTACATTGTTTGTTTTCGGTAGTTTATTCTAACTGAATGACTTAAGATGACATTGACAGGTGGTTAATGTCATGGTCATTCCCAGTTTTAAAAAATAACTCAATATAATGTTGATTATTTAAAATCATTCATTTTATTTATAAAGAATCCATAATAAACTAATAAACTCTTATAAACATTTTTATTTTTATATTATCTCCGATTTTCTAGAACCTTCGATAATAGACAAAAGTTAATTATTAAGTGGGTTTCAGGTATCACAGAGTGGATATTTTTATTGATCTACCTACATCTTTGCGGATGTAAATAGAAAAACCTCAGTGATCTTTCATTACAATTGTGGCTCGCTTCGGCTCCGAACATAATAATTTGTCTACAATAATTTGTACGGCTGAGTTGTCCGTCAGCTATTTTTTTATTCTTTTTAAAAAATAATTTTTATTGTGTACGAGTTCCCTGTTATATAGGGTAAGTTGTCTGACTGTATTTTGTGTGTGTATTCCTAAGAAAAGGGGTTTTTGAAAATACCAATTATGTTTCGTAACCAAATTTCAAATTTTACTGGTTTCATGATTGGTCATAATTTTAAAATATACTTTTGTCGTATGCGATAATTCGTTTATAACCTAAACGAAATCGATCATAATGATTTAGCTGGGGATACAGATTAATTGTATTTTCCTATCTTAGTACTTGTACCTAATGACATGGCACAAATATCATTTGTCCATGATTTATATTTCTTTCATACCAAATTAACATTAAACATGTTATGTTTGTATGTTTTCGATATGACTGTAATAAGCATGGATCGGATTTCTGTTGTAATTTTCATATTTTTGTAATTTCAGTATAAATGTTATGTTCTCCGATTTCTAGCTATTACATGATTGTTTTTTTTAATGTGTTTAAATTCATTCACGTACCAAGCTGGCAATCACATCTAATCGGTTATCTTTTGACGGTAACCGTGATTTTTCAAATGAAATGAGTCATCAGTGATGATTTGTCGGTTGGCTGCGTGAATGACATTTCAAATGATACTAACTGGATTTATTTTACTTTCATTACTTTAGCTGTTTATAATTTGCTCCAAGATTTTCTTTTTAAAGATCGATATTAAACTATAAAATTATCTTTGTGTCCCGAGGCTCTGTCTGTCCCGTCGGAAAAAGACGTGATGATGTAATTTTATAAGTATCAGTCAATAGGTTGTTTTTGTTTTTTCCTTTCTTATAATTATCAATAACTTAATTATTATTTGATTTTATTGACTCCTGTCAATTTTTATTTTAAAATTAAATTTAGTTTTTCTTTGTAAAGGATCGCCGACCTTAGGGACCTTGTAATTATTTGTCGATCGGTGATCCCCTGGGACGTCCAATAATTACGTTTAACTACAGCGGATGCATATGGGCATTTTCCAGGAACTACGTTACCCCTGGAGAAACCTACGTTACCCCTGGAGAAAACTACGTTACCCCTGGAGAGAACTTCGTTATCCCTGGAGAAAACTTCGTTATCCCTGGAGAAAACTTCGTTACCCCTGGAGAAAACTACGTTACCTTTGGAGAAAAAACTTCGTTACCCCTGGAGAAAACTTCATTACCCCAGGTGAAAGACTACCCTGGTGCGTCTGCACGTCGTGACTTTGAGTCAAACCGGCCGCCATTTTGTTTTGCCCCGAGTGCATATTCGTCCCTCACCAAGATAAGTTCCGCCCGAGAACCACTGACCACCGTTTTGTTTATTTTTTATTTGTAAACGCAACATCTGTACGAGACTACCTATTTTTTCGCTGGACCCGCGTCTGTCCCTAGATTTTTAGTTTTATGTGTTTATTTAATATTGTAGAAAGGACAATATAGTTGTTTATTTTTATTCATTTTGTTTTATTGTCCTTTTTTTCCTCGTAGTTTTTTTTTTTTTTTTTTGCACGGGCTTATCCCGTAGCAATATCATATGTTTTTGTATGAACTCATTGGTACTTAAAACCAATACTTATGTTGTTCCATTTTATATAAATAGTAATTGACGGTTAGTTAAGCCATAGCTGAAATTTGAATGCTTGGTTTCATCCAGCAGATTTTATATTCACTAAACTTGTGCGTTTTAAGCTCCAATGTATTTTTATCAACTCATCTATAGTTTCTAGCTCCGAATTTTATTTTAAACCAATGCTTATGTGGTTCCATTTCATAATAAATTAATATAAAGATTAATTAAGGCACGGCATTTTATATTCTCAAAGCTTATGCATTGTAAGCTCCAACAATGTTGCCAATTCTGAAATCTATCGGATGGTAGATTTTGTTAAAAAATACAGCAATTTTTTCTAAAATTGTTTTTATTAAAATGAAATATTTTAACATTGCCGTGCCGTTTTAATTTAAGTAAGTCTTAAAAGTCATAATAATAATAAAAAGTCATATTTTTATACTGAATATGATAATATAAGTATTATCGTTTCGCACTACTTACACATGTAAACATTATGTTTATGACTTAATGCACATAAAAAAACATGCCATCAGGCCTTACGCTCTTGCGTAATGGTATTAATAGTAAATATTACTATTAAAAAAAGTCTTCAAAGGTACTAAAACTATAATGTAAATAAATTTGATCTCAAACAAGCCTACCAATTTCTTAACTGTCAGTAAATTAAAAATTCTAAAAACTAGACACTATCATAGATTAAAAAACCATTGGCGGCTATTTTGGACTTAAAAAAAAACAGGCGGCCACCTTGGATCCAAAGTCTTACAGTAGTTTCGAGTTTAGCGGAGTACTTCACCTCTTCATGCAAAATTTTGGATCTCTACGAAGTTCCAGTGAGACGGTATGATTGATCCAGATGCCATCTTGGACTCCAAAAAATATTCATATTCAGACTTCGCGGCTTAAAACCCCCTGGATATTGATTTACAGCCAAATCGCAAGCAGTTAAATGCTAGCAGAAATCTTGGATTTCTAAAAATTTTAAAAAAAATGCAGCTCTTAGTGGGAATGGCTTAGGCTTTGCTCTCGCCACGCAGGTTGCCCTGAAAATTACTTAGGGGAAGCGCTAACAAGTGGTGAAAGGAATGGCTCGGCCTTTGGCCTCACGAGATGGCTACGTCAAGGTGCTTGGTGGTGGCAATTGTATGGATGAATATTTTTTTTTTAAATTAAAAAGAAAATACCAGCTCTGATAAGATCGACACTGTTTGGATACGGAACCCTAATGCTATCATTAAAATAAAAACACATATCCCCCATTAAAAAAAAAAACAGATAAACATTTCGATATTTACATAATTCCTATACATAATAACAAAAGAATAAAAATAAACTGCTGCTACTACTATATTTGCAAAAAAAGAATGTCTGTCTGTTTGTACACGCTTTTCTCCGGAAATACTGAACGGATTTGAATGAAACTTTATTGTTATATAGTTGTTAATCCTGGGTAACATAAAGGATATAATTAATTTTTGGAAAATGAAACACTTGATGCAGAACTATAAATGTCTAGCTAAACTATCTCTTCTTTCGTCATACACTCTTGACAGAGTGGTCGTGATTATGGATTGGGTTGTTCATCCATGGCCGCTGCTCTTGCTATTTTTCTCCACATATCTCTGTCTGCGGCTTTTCTTGAGAATTCCGTTGCGAGGCACTATGTTACAGTCTTGACAAGATCCAACCACAACGTTGGAGATCGACCACGTGAGCGCTTGCCTTCAGTTTGACCCTGAATCACCAAAAGCTTCAGAGAGTTTTCTTTGCGAGTGACATGGTCGAAGAATTTAGTAATTGCACAATCGACGACAGCCTCTTCTTAATTCGTATTTCCTTCAATATGGAGATGCTAGTGCGGTGGGCCGTCCAACTTATTCTGAGAAATCGACGCCAGCACCACATTTCTAAGGTATCAATTTTCCTTCGCTCGTTCAGTCTTAATGCCCTTGTTTCACCTTCATATAGGAAAATTGGAAAGACTAAACAGTACATAAGCCGAACCTTGGTAGTTTTGGTATTTCTGCGATCATTCCCAATTTTCTTGAGCTTTTCGACGGCTGATCTTGTCACAGTGCAGTGTCATTTTATTTCGTCCTCACAATTTCCCTCATTGGACACAGTAGAACCAAGACAAATGTAGTTTTGAACCACTTGGCAAGTAGCCACGTTGGTGATTTCTGGTTTGTTATTATTTTTACGATCCACTATCAATACTTTGGTCTTTTCACGGTTAATTATGATGTTGCAAGAAAAATAGTGTCATTAGCATATCTTAGATTTGAAATCACCTGCCCTCCAACAAATATTTATCCTTATCCCATTTCGAGAGCAATTCGCATGATGTATTCTGTGTATATGTTGAATAAGAGCGGTGAAATAATGCATCCCTGTCGTAAGCCGGCCTGCGTCTTGAAATTCTCTGATTCAACCCCATCGATTCTTACAGATGCTGAGCCCTCTTCATAGAGTGATTGAATAAGATGTGGTACACCCATTTCTAACATTACGTCCACAGTTTGAACCAAATAACTGTGTCAAAGACTTTGCGGAAGTCTACGAAGCAAATGTATATGGGAGAGTTAAATTCTCCTGACTTTTCGAAGAATTGTCTTAAAATAAGAATTTGCTCACGTGTTCCTCGCCCTTTACAAAACCGGCTTGCTCGGATGCAATTTCGGAACTTAAGAACGATTGAAACCGAGTATTCATAATACGTAGAAGTGATTTGCTTGCATGCGAGATAAGGAAAATGAGGCTGTAGTCATTACACTTCTTGGTAGATCCCTTCTCGTGAAGTAGGATGAATACGGAATGAGACTAATCTGCTGGCCACTTGCCTGTACTCCATATTCTAGAACAGACTGTGTGTACAATGTTCACTCCAGTCTCGCCCATTGCCTGGATGACTTCCATGGGAATTTCGTCTATCCCTACGACTTAACCTTTTGGTAGATAGTTGATGGCGGCACGGACTACATCTTTCAGTAAACAAGGCTCGTGTTAGTCAGGCATTTAAGGAATTCCTAGGACCTTTGAGTGGCTAATTAACTGATAAGATTTAAATATCGATTCAAATCTAATGCACAGGGAATAAAGACGAAGGTTGTAAATCATAAAATGGTAGTCTCATGAGAAGTGCGTATGGTTTCGTGGCGTGGGCGCCTACGTCACCGAAAAATCGTTCTTCAAATTTGAATTTAATTGCCGAACCTTGCTAATGTAATTTATACATTTAGTCTTGGATCAAAGGATAGTAAAAAAATAATAATATCGAAAAATGATACAGGATTGTTAAGTTTGTGTCATGCGATTATAAATAATTTTACTGCAGTCACAGGCATGGCACTTCATACAAACGAAGCAGCATATATACCTAGTACTACTACAAACGAAACAATTCGTCCGTGCACATGTGTGAGTTAAACAATCAGGGTCGCCACCACAGAATTTTTTGCTTTGCTTACCTATTTTTATCACTCAGAAATCTATAAAATTTTCGTTATTTATTGTTTTCTGTGGATAAACAATGATAATGTGCGCAGTTTCTCTCAAAATTCAATAATCCTAAGTGACTCGCGTAATGTCAATGTGGACTACCAATAACCCTGTTTTACTGGCGCTTACACCTCACAATAACGGGGAAAGGGTTGCGGGGACACCAGATTGCGGGAGACGGTGCGAGTTTCCGTTCTGTATGTAATACTATTATTAATTCTGTGCTGCAGTCAGTTTAGCAGTAAATAAGGGAGAAAATCGTTTGGGAAGGAAATCAGTTGCAAACTTGACTCGATAATTTTTTCCGTAATCAATACTAGAAAATAATTCGTGGATTCTATTATTCAGAAATTACGTTAAGATAGAAAACAATGTCAATAAAATAAAAAATCATTGCCAATGATAGGTTGTGCAATCTAAGACGGTTATATGTATTTTATTTAACTTTAAATCTTCATTGTCAACTCAAATTTCAACCAGTTATCCTCAACCGATTAAGCTGAAATTATGCATACTTTTCAATACTACATAATACAATATTATGAAGTCAATGAGCTGTTTTGTTGTTGGGAGATATTCGCTAGGACTGAGTTATAAAACAACACAACCCCTTTTAGCAGGACTTGTTTGATGTGTCTTAACGAGCACTTTATAACGTTGCCAAAGGTTAGATCACGGAGACGGGAGATGGTCGATGGAATTAAGTAATTAAACGACATAACTTCATCGAGTTTGGGCTTATTTCATGCATCTTAAGAAAAAGTTTGGCCTTACAAAAATAGCTTGAGCAAAAAATTAAATTAACAAACACTTATAACACAACACTTGCACCGTCCATTCGATGCTTTACCGATTCACTTTATGATCATTATCGATTACGCAACTAATTTCTATGAACGTATTAGATTATTTGAGCCTAAACTTCAGCAGCAGAGGAGGACGCGTAGGTAAGGTTTATCCTGTAATAAATGACCGGAGGGCTATGTTGTTTTATTACTAAGTTCTTTTGTATGTAATAATAATAATAATTTTTAGGTAGATGTCCGTATCTCATTCCATAACCCAGTTATCCGGTCAACTAACATCCCATCCACATAGCCCAAACCAAGTACATCCCTCCCTGGCAATAGTTAGGTAGCTATGGAGGACTGTCCGTTAGTGTATCTCAATGGTACATTACGGAATAGACCTCCGTAGATGCAGCTATCTCACATTTTAGATAAAAAGGAACTAAAAGGCGTCTTCATGTTGGCTTTGGCCCCATGAACGTCTCAAAGGACCAGGGTCCCCATGGACCCGTGGCTGAAAAGCGTACCAAAATAATAATAATAATAAAGCTTAATTTATTCCATACAAAAATCTGTACAATTTTAAAAATATATTTTTTTTGAATTATGATTTTTTTAAATAATATTATTTCCAGTTTAAAAATAATTAAATAACAGAAAAAATTATCATTGCATCATTTACAGTTACATAATTCTATTACCTATTTCAATAATAAATGATAACGATCTATAATTATGCAAATGTCATGATATTTATGTAAATATTATTCATATTATTATATTACTCAAAATTATTATTCATAACAAAGATTATTGTTGTTTAATCGAATTTTACTATAATTTCAAATATTGAGATATGAATTTATGAGCTATGTATGGACCCCTCTTGGGTAAAAGCCTCCTCCAAAGATAAGCATTTGTCCCTGTTTTCTGCTACTTTCATCCATCTTTTGTATGTATTCCAGCATAATTATCAGAACAGCTCATTGGTTCCATAAGCATTGGATGAGTGTTATCACTCGATAGTCCACTATCGATAGACTATCGATACTACTGATAGTATCGATTCCGGTGACGAACAAACTATCGATAGCATTGCTTATAATAATACAAAAACTATCGACACTATTGATAGTTCATAAATTTTCGAGACGCAATTCTAAAGATACTATATGTATATATATAAGCATATTTTTCGAGCGGTGTGGTAACGTCGCATTCTAGTAATGGATTCTGTCCAACATATTCGTAGCAATAAAGTTCTACTCGTCATTTTTTGTATTCAACTTCCGAGAATACTTAGATCCGTAACGGTTCTTTTTTGCAAACTCATTCGCACTTGTTGCGTCCACATTTTACTCGAAACCCATGCTTGTGTTGTTCCGTTTTTGTATGAACTCATTGGTACTTTCTGCCTCCGATTTTACTCAAAACCTATACTTATGTTGTTCCATTTTATATATATAGTAACTCATAGTTAGTTAAGCCATAGCCGAAATTTTAATGCTTGGTTTGATCCAGCAGATTTTATATTCTCTACACCTGTGCATTTTAAGCTCCTATATATTTTTATGAACTCATCGATACTTTCTAGCTCCGAATTTTATTTAAAACCAATACTTGTGTGGTTCCATTTCGTACATATTTAATATAACTGTTAGCTTAGGCATGGCATTTTATATTTTCAAAGCTTATGCCTTGTAAGCTCCAAAAGTGTTGCCAACTTTGAAATCTATTGGACGATTGTTGAAAAATTACAATACTTTTTTTCAAAAAAAAAAAATTTAATGGAATATTTTAGAATTACCTTGCTTTTTAGTGCAAGTAATAAGTCTAAAAAGTCATATTAATAATAAAAACTCATATTTTTATACTGAATATGATAACCTTATTGTTTCGCATTATTTATACATCTAAACATTATGTTTATGACTTAATGCACACAAAAAAACTTGTCATCTTGCCTTACGCTCTTGCGTAATGGTACTAGTGGTAAATAGAACGATTAAAAAAGTACTTTTCAAAGGTACAAAAACAATTATGCAAATAAACTCGAACACAACATACAAGCCTACCAATTTCTTTAGAGTCAGTAAATTCAAAATTTTATCTTATATCTCATAATAGTTGTAACCCGCGACTTTGTCCGCGTAGAAGTCGAAAATAGTTCTAACAGGATTTTTAATTGTTGACCCCGTGGTTTGGGCTTTGCGTTGATATGTCAGTCAGTCACCAATCAGTCAGTTTCCTTTTTCCCGTTCCCGTTCCCGTATCCGTTCTCGTTCCCGGTCTGATTTCCGTTTCCGTACCAGCTCCCGTTCCCGTTCCCGTTCCCGTTCCCGTCCCCGTCTCCGTTCCCGTTCCCGTTCCCGTACTCTTTCCTATTTAAGATTCCATCATTCGCTAGAGCGAGAGAGAGAGCGACGGAACGCTTCAGTATCGCCTAGTTAGTAGGTCACCGCATTTCATCCCTCTAGGGTTTATATTTTGATAAATCCTGAAACATGTATTTATTCATTTACCGCCAGAAGTACTTCGGTAAAGTTTTAAATAAAATGGTCTTACTAATCTTGTTTCTCCATACAAACATCGGACCTTCGTTTCACTCCTTTAGGGGGTGAGTTTTAAAAAATCCTTCCTTAGTGCACCTCTAGACGTCATAAGGAACCTATGTGATAAATTTGGAGTCTCTAAACCCAGCGGTTTGGACTGCGAATTCATATTTCACTCAGTCACCAATAAGTCAGTTTCTTTTTTTTTAGTTCCCGTTCCCTTTCCCGTTCCCATTCCTGTTTCCGTTCCTGTTCCCATTCCTATTCCCGTTTCCGTAATTTGCTAGAGAGAGAGAGAGAGAGAGCGACGGCATGTTTCAGCATGGCCTAGGTAGGTCACCCTATTTAATCCCCCTAGGGGTTAAATTTTGAAAAATCATGAAACAGGTATTCACTTGTTTACCGCCAGGAGTATTCCCGCGAAGTTCCGAATTAAATGGTCTAACTAATCTTGTTCCTCCATACAAACTTTGAACCCGTTTCACCCCCTAAAGGGGTGAGTTTTGAAAAATTCTTTCTTAGTGCACCCCTAGACCTCGTAAGGAATCTATATGCTAAATTTGGAGTCTCTAAGCTCAGCCGTTCGGGCTGTGCGTTGATATGTCAATCAGTCAGCTTCTCCTTTTATATATATAGGTTGTATTAACTTTAAAGATGTTTATTGAAATGAGGTGATGTCATAGACACTTTTGTTCACAGTTAAATAGTCTTAATCAATAACACATTTATTTGGATAAAGATTAATATTATTATGTTGATATAACTCTGACAAATAATTTGTAATAATGCATTAATTTCGACCAAATTTGATTATCATAAAAACGGTTATTGTGAGTTAATCTATAAAGATAGATATATACTGTTGCGGACATTTTTTTAGATAATTTAAAGAGTAATAACTCTTTTATACATATTTTTTGGGTATCTCGACCGGTTTTTGCAGGGCACGCAACGGAAGCCCTCAAAGATGAATAATTTTCCCCGTTTTCTCCACATTTTCGACTGTTTCTTCGCTTCTATTAGTCGCAACGTGATGTTCTATAGCCTAAAGCCTTCCTCGATAAATGGTCTATCCAACACAAAAAGAATTTTTCAATTCGAACCAGTAGTTCCTGAGATTAGCGCGTACAAACAAACAAACAAACAAACAAACTCTTCAGCTTTATAATATTAGTATAGATTAGGTGAAATATTACACAACCTTCCCAGGAAAGCCGTAGTTAAGCTAACGAATCTGATAAATGCTGCATTGAGACTTAGATATGTAGGTACCAGACTTGTGGAAAATAGCTGAAGTTATAATGATAGCAAAACCTGGAAAACCACCAAATGAAACAACGTCGTATAGTCAATCTCCTTGCTGCCCGCAATGTCAAAACTGTTTAAAAAACTGTTACTTAAAAGGTTAAAACCTATCATAGAAACCAGGAACCTTATTCCTGAATACCAGTTTGGCTTTAGAATAAATCACTCTACAATTGATCAAGTAGGTAGGATTACTAACATCATTGAACAGAAAATAAAAAAGTTTGTTCAACTATCTTTCTAGTTACAGCACAAGCATAAGGTATGAAACTAAAAAAAATGCTTCCCTAAATCTTTGTAGAGATTATATAAGTGATAGAGCCCTTAGAGTGCGACAAGATCATGCATACTCTGAAGTTAAGGAAATAAAAGCTGGAGTACCTCAAGTAAGTGTATTAGGTCCGGTCCTGTACCTATTATACACCTGTGACATGCCTGAACTAGGAGAAAACACAATTGCGACCTTCGCTGATGACACGGCTATTATGGCGGTCGGAAATAGTTATGCAGAAGCAGCAGAAAAGGTCCAAGCCGCTGTTAAAGTTCAGAACTGGACAAAGAATTGGCGAATAAAGCTAAACGAATCAAAGTCTGTCCACGTCAACTTCACAAATAAATATGATGACTTCTGTCCCGTCTACATAAGTGGACAGCAGCAGGTGCCATATGAAAATACTGTTAAGTACCTATGTATGACACTCGACGCGAAGCTTCGCTGGAAAGCCCACGTCAAAAACAAAAGAGAGGAACTTGATATAAGATTCCAAAAAATGTACTGGCTGATTGGAAGGAACTCTGCGTTGTCAGTAAATAACAAAATACTACTTTATAAAAAGTCCTCATGCCAGTATGGACTAATGGTAAACAGCTACGGGGCTGAACCAAACAAAGTATTATTGAAATAATTCAACGCTTCCAAAATAAAGTACTGAAGGCCATTGTGGATGCACGCTGGAATATAAGAATCGACGATCTACACCGGGACTTTAACATGCAGACCGTCGATAAAGTTATCAAGAAATACGCCGAAGCACATGAGTATATACTGCTTCACCATGTGAATGTCGAAGCGATCCAGCTCCTCGACAACACGCACATATTGCGACGTCTCAAAAGAACCAAACCTTTTGAACGAGTGTAGTTTTAAAAAATACATTGAAATTATAGTGCAGTGATGTGCCAGCAGAGACACAAGAACAAAGTGCCTTCCCCTTAATAGAGACAGTAAGAAAAGTGCCAATGGACACATTCTTAGATAATAACGTATAAAACTAGGTCAATGTTAAATTACTTATTAGCCTGAGTTTAGGCTAGATTGTAATATTATGAGCGTACTTAATTATTTCAGTTAATTAAGAACGTTAAGAAAGGAAAAAAAAGTAAATTCAAAATTCAAACATCCAGATTCTTTGTTTAAGAAATATAATTGCATTTCGAGTTTAGTGCTTCACCTCCACATAAAAACTTTCAGATCTCTACGAAGTCCCAACGATACGTAATGATTGATTATGATTTTTTTTTTTCATCCAGATGCTAGATCCAAATCTTGGACTTAAAAAAAAACAAATTCGGATTATGCCCAAAAACTCCTGAATAAAGATTTAGAGGCAAATCGCAAGCAGTTAGTAACTTTCGGCAGCAATCTTGGATTTCTAAAAATTAAAAAGAAACACTTGGTGTGGATGGCTTGGGGTTTGCATTCGCCACGCAGTTCGCCCTGTGGGCTTACATCACTCGACCTGTGCTGTGGCCTCGTGAAAATTGCTTAGGGGGAGCGGTAACAAACAGTAAAAGAAGGGAAATGGCTTGGCCTTCGGTACGACATGGCTACGTCGAGTTGCTTGGTGGTGGCATTTGTATGGAGGATGAATATCCTTTCGAAAATTAAAAAGAAAATTGGATACGGAGCCCTAATTCTATCATGAAAAACAAACGCAAACATCCCACATAAAAAAAAAACACAAACATTTCGATATTTAAATTATACAATACATATAATAGTAAAAAAATTGTCTGTATATTGACTATATCTCCAAAAAGAAACAGCAAGCAGATAGAGACACAGTGAAAGAGTAAACATTTAAAGAGAATGTCTCCCTGTTTGTCTTTCTTTTTGTACACACTAATCTCCGGAAATTCTAGATAGATTTGAATTTAAATTTATTGGTTTATAGCTATCTGGGGAACATACAGGGTATAATTGATTTTGGTAAATGGAACACCTGATGCAGAACTATAAATGTCCAGCTAAACTATGAGAAATAATAAAATGACGCCACAGCAAAAGTTGTTCAGTCTGACGAGCATTTTTGTCCACGCAATCGAAATCACAGGCATTACTTAGTATAAATACAAATAAATACATCATTGAAAGAATTAGAAATTCATAGGACAGTTGAGTGACTAATCTATGTTCAATTCTAATGCACAGGGAATTAGGATGAAGGATGTAAATTAAAGTTTGGGTGTGCATTCTTTTACATTTTTTTTTTTATAGATTTTCGTTATTCAGAATATTTATTCCATACTCAGAATATTTATTATGAAGAATTTAGTAACAAAACAAATTTTCTTACAAATAATATTTACTTTTTTGATGTTAAAAATATCATAATATCAAATCAAATATTTCAATTCTCAATATGTTTAGTTAATATAAACATTCTTTTATACTTATGTTGTTTCTTACTTTGGGAGAGACCTATGTCTAGCTAGCAGTGGACGTTGTGCGGCTGAAATGGATGGATGGATGGATGGATAATATATAACTTAACCTACACTCCACGGCAAAGTTGTTTTTGTGTCTGTGTTAATTTCGTCCTAAGCTTGATTTACTCCATAAGCATTGGATTGTGTTGTGTGTAGTGTTCCCGCTCCATAGTCCACTATTGACAGTAAATTGACTCACTATCGGTATTTTTAATAAAACCGACAGTGAGTCTTGAGAAAGTTTCGATTGTTTATCGATACTGCTGATAGTATCGATTCTGATGACGAACAAACTATCGATACTCATGATAGTTACGAGTATTGCTTTTAATAATACATAAACTTTCGATACTATCGACATTACAAAAATTATCGATAGTGTCGATATTTTATGAAACGCATACTATCGATACTCATGATAGTTTGTTCTTCGTCAGATCGATACTATCAATACTATTGATAGTATTGTTGGTTATCAATATTATTGCTCTAAACAGATATCTATACCGATATACCACTGTCGATAGTTTGGCATTTTTCAAATGAAAAATTAAAAAAATTATATCTATTGTTTGGCAACACTACAATATTCAACTTATATATATATATATATACCCGTGGGCACATTGTAGATCCATCGTGCCGTATGACTAGTATTTGTTGGTTCCGTTTACGTAAGTTGCTCCGGGTGCCTTTTCTAGATCCATTGCTAGTCAGCCATGCGCATATTGTTCCGACTGGAGCCAAAAGTGTCAACGAGAGTAATAATAATAATTACGTCAATTTTATACAAATCCACCTTTTTGGCATTCAACACTGTTACATCCGATTCAAATCAACCAATCAGAGAGCACCGTTGACCTCATTGGCTACAATTTGCTAGTAATAATATTATTACAAGCTTCTATTCAACTTGCAATGTTTATGCAATCAAATATAGTGTTGCCGTACATTCAAAAGTTTCAATTGAAAAATGCCAAATTATTGATATGTGGTATATCGGTATGGATATGTGTTTTAGAGCAATAAATAGGAGCAATACTATTGATTACCAACAATACTATCAATAGTATCGATAGTATCGATCCTGACAAAGAACAAACTGTCATGAGTATCTTTAGAATTGCGTCTCGAAAATTTATGAACTATCAATAGTGTCGATGTTTTTGTATTATTAAAAGCAATGCTATCGATAGTTTGTTCGTCACCGGAATCGATACTATCAGTAGTATCGATAGACTACCGAAAGTATCGACTTTATTTAAAATACCGATAGTGAATCGATAGTCTGTCGATAGTGGACTATCGAGTGATAACACTCATCCAATGCTTATGGAACCAATGAACTGTTCTGATAATTATGCTGGAACACATACAAAAGATGGATGAAAGTAGCAGAAAACAGGGACAAATGCTTATCTTTGGAGGAGGCTTTAACCCAAGAGGGGTCCATACATAGCTCATAAATTCATATCTCAATATTTGAAATTATAGTAAAATTCGATTAAACAACAATAATCTTTATTATGAATAATAATTTTGAGTAATATAATAATATGAATAATATTTACATGAACATCATGACATTTGCATAATTATAGATCGTTATCATTTATCATTGAAATAGGTAATAGAGTTATGTAACTGTAAATGATGCAATGATAACTTTTTCTGTTATTTAATTATTTTTAAACTGGAAATAATATTATTTTAAAATATCATAATTCAAAAAAAAAAAATTATATATTTCAAAATTGTTCTGATTTTTGTACGGAATAAGTAAAGCTTTATTATTATTATTATTTTGGTACGCTTTTCAGCCACGGATCCATGGGGACCCGATCCTTTGAGGCGTTCATGGGGCCAAAGCCAACATAAAGAGGCCTTTTAGTACCTTTTTATCTAAAATGTGAGATGGCTGCATCTACGGAGGTCTATCCCTTAATGTACCATTGAGATACACTAGCGGACAGTCCTCCATAGCTACCGAACTACTGCCAGGGAGAGATGTACTTGGTTTGGGCTATGTGGATGGGATGTTAGTGGACCGGATAACTGGGTTATGGAGTGAGATACGGACATCTACCTAAAAAATATTATTATTACATACAAAAGAACTTAGTAATAAAACAACATAGCCCTTAGGTCATTTATTACAGGATAAGCCTTATCTACGCGTCCTCCTCTGCTTCTGAAGTTAAGGATCAAATAATCCAATACGTTCATAGAAACTAGTTGCGCAATCGATTATGATCATAAAGTGAATCGGTAAAGCATCGAATGGACGTGTTGTGTTATAAGTGTTTGTTAATTTAATTTTTTGCTCAAGCTATTTTTGTAAGTCCAAACTTCTTTTAAAGATGCATGAAATAAGCCCAAACTCGATGGAGTTGTATCGTTTTATTACTAAATTCTATCGACCACATTCCGTCTCCGTGATCTAACCTTTGGCAACGTTATAAAGTGCTCGTTAAGACACATCAAACAAGTCCTGCTAAAAGGGGTTGTGTTGTTTTATAACTCAGTCCCAGCGAATACCTACCAGCAACAAAACAGCTCATTGACTTCATAGTGTTGTATTGACAAGTATGCAAAATTTCAGCTTAATCGGTTGAGGATAACTGGTTGAAATTTGAGTTGCCAATGAAGATTTAACCTAAACAAACATTCGTACAAAGATACCAGATACATTGCAAGTTAAATAAAATACGTATAACCGACTTAGATTGCACAAACTATCATTGGCAATGATTTTTTTTTGATTGACATTGTTTTCTATCTTAACGTAATTTCTGAAAAATAGAATCCATGAATTATTTTCTAGTATCGATTACGGAAAAAATGATCGAGTCAAGTTTGCAACTGATTTCCTTCCCAAACGATTTTCTCCCTTATTTACTGTTAAACTGAAGCACAGAATTAATAATAGTATTACATACAGAACGGCAACTCGCACCGTTCCCCGCAATCTGGTGTCCCCGCAACCCTTCCCTCCTTATTGTGAGATGTAAGCGCCAGTAAACAGGGTTATTGGTAGTCGCACGTTGACATTACGCGAGTCACTTAGGATTATTGAATTGTAATGGTGAGAAACTGCGCACATTATCATTGTTTATCCACGGAAAACAATAAATAACGAAAATTTTATAGATTTCCGAGTGATAAAAACATTCTGTGGTGGCGACACTGATTGTTTAACTCACTCATGTGACGTGTGCGTGCACGGACGAATTGTTTCGTTTGTAGTAGTACTAGGTATATATGCTGCTCCGTTTGTATGAAGTGCCATACCTGTGACTGCAGTAAAATTATTTATAATTGCATGACACAAACTTAACAATCCACGAAACCATACGCACTTCTCACGAGACTACCATTTTATGATTTACAACTTTCATCTTTATTCCCTGTGCATTAGATTTGAATCGATATTTAAATCTTATTAGTTAATTAGCCACTCAAAGGTCCTAGGAATTCCTTAAATGCCTGACTAACACGAGCCTTGTTTACTGAAAGATGAAGTCCGTGCCGCCATCAACTATCTACCAAAAGGTTAAGTCGTAGGGATAGACGAAATTCCCATGGAAGTCATCCAGGCAATGGGCGAGACTGGAGTGAACATTGTTCACACAATCTGTTGGAGTGAACATTGTACTCTATATACTATATAATATGGAGTACAGGCAAGTGGCCAGCAGATTGGTCTCACCAAGAAGTGTAATGACAACAGGCTCATTTTCCTTATCTCGCATGCAAGCAATTACTTCTACGTATTATGAATTCTCGGTTTCAATCGTTTTTAAGTTCCAAAATTGCATCCGAGCAAGTCGGTTTTGTAAAGGGCGAGGAACACGTGAGCAAATTCTCATTTTAAGACAAATCATCGAAAAGACAAGAGAATTTAACTCTCCCTTATACATTTGCTTCGTAGACTTCCGCAAAGTCTTCGACACAGTTATTTTGTTCAAACTGTGGACGTAATGTTAAAAATGGGTGTACCACATCTGATTCAATCTCTCTATGAAGAGGGCTCAGCATCTGTAAGAATCGATGGGGTTGAATCAGAGAATTTCAAGACGCAGGCTGGCGTACGACAGGGATGCATTATTTCACCGCTCTTGTTCAACATAGACACAGAATACATCATGCGAATTGTTCTCGAGAGATGGGATAAGGGCATATCTGTTGGAGGGCAGGTGATTTCAAATCTAAGATATGCTAATGACACTATTCTTCTTGCAACATCATAATTAACCGTAAAAGGCCAAAGTAATGATAGTGGATCGTAAAAATAATAACAGACCAGAAATCACCAACGTTGCTACTTGCCAAGTGGTTCAAAACTACATTTGTCTTGGTTCAACTGAGTCCAATGAGGGAAATTGTGAGGACGAAATAAAAAGACGCTGCACTGTGACAAGATCAGCCGTCGAATAGCTCAAGAAAATTGGGAATGATCGCAGAATTACCAAAAATACCTAGGTTCGGCTTATGTACCGTTTAGTCTTTCCAATTTTCCTGTATGGAGCTGAAACAAGGACATATAATAATAATATATAATAATAAAATGATTTATTTGAGATACAAACACAAAAAATATATAACAAAAAGAAAATTAAAAATAAACCAATTGTGGTGTACCTCAAAGAGGATCCAACTCAGCATGTGCTGGCTGTAGGGACTGCCAGCGCTGGTCTTCCGTTGGACCCTTGTTGACGTCACAGAAATAAGTATTGACTACTGAAGTTAACAAAAACAAATAATAGACCGCAATAATAATTAACGAAAACATATTAAAATTAACATAATATATATCTTAATGTTAGGTAGCATTACCAATGAATTAGACCATGCAATTAGATAGGACAAGAGCAATATCTACAGATCAGGACAACAAACTTATGACAATTGCCAACCAATTAAATTCAAATAATGTAAAAAAGTGAAACAATACTGTGGGTACCCCACTATTGTGTTTCTTATTTTATTTTATTTTTACACCGATTTTACAGTAAGTACCGTTTAAATTGCACTCGTATCCTGCCTGAGCATTCCCTGTTTGCTTTGATGTTCGATCAAGAAATTCTTAAGATGTTGTTTAAAACTGTAAAAACTTTTCCGGTCTCTAATAGGCGGTGGGATATTATTCCAGCACTTGGACGCAGCGTAACGAAAACTACCCCTAAAAGCAGCAGTACGGTGACGCTGCGTCGTCAGCTGTACGGAACATTTCCTGACACCACCCCGGCACTTAAATTTAGAAGCAAAATTTAACTTATCATAAAGATAAAAGGGAGCTTTATGATTTACAACACCGAACATAAGACATGCAAGATGAAGTTTGAAACGGTGCTTCATTTTTAATAAAGAGTGTTTATTAAGGAAGGGTGTTACGTGGGCTCTGAAAGGAATGTCGAAGCAGAAACGAGCACAAGAGTTTTGGACTCTTTGAATGAGTCTTTTTGTTTTGCTGAGCAAGCGGGGACTTACTACTATATCCGCGTAGTTTAATTTGGAAAGAATCAAAGCCTCCACCAACTGGATTCTCAAGGATTCGCTAAGATAAGGTCTGGCTTTATAAAGGATTTTTAACTTGAAAAAACAGTCACGGACAGAGTTAGCAACGTGAGTCTCAAAGCGCAATTCCAAGTCCATGACTAACCCAAGATTTCTTGCAACAAAAATTCTTTCTACTGTCTCACCTAGCAAAGTGACAGTTTTGGTAGGTTGTAGTGACTTTAACTGATGCTTGCTACCAAACATGATTAGTTTGGTTTTGTTAGGGTTCAGTAACAGACTATTATTGGCAGACCACTCTGCAATACGCTGTAAGTATAACATATATATATGACATAAGACTGAATGAGCGAAGGAAAATTGATACCTTAGAAATGTGGGGCTGGCGTCGATTTCTCAGAATAAGTTGGACGGCCCACCGCACTAGCATCTCCATATTGAAGGAAATACGAATTAAGAAGAGGCTCTTGTCGATTGTGCAATTACGAATCCCTAAAGTCTTCGACCATCTCGCAAAGAAAACTCTCTGAAGCTTTTGGTGATTCAGGGTCGAACTGAAGGCAAGCGCTCACGTGGTCGGTCTCCAACGTTGTGGTTGGATCTTGTCAAGACTGTAACATAGTGCCTTGCTACAGAATGCTCCAAAAAAGTCACAGACAGAGATATGTAGAGAAAAATAGCAAGAGCAGCGGCCATGGATGAACAACCCAATCCATAATCACGACCACTCTGTCAAGGGTGTATGACGAAAGAAGAGATACTTTAGCTGGACATTTATGCATCAAGTCTCTGCATCAAGTCTCTGCATCAAGTCTCTGCATCAAGTGTTCCATTTTCCAAAAAAATATTATATCCTGGATCTTGCCCAGGCTTAACAACTATATAACAATAAAGTTTCATTCAAATCCGTCCATTATTTCCGGAGATAAGCGTGAACAAACAGACAGACATTCTTTTTTTGCAAATATAAATATAAATATAAATAGCAGCAGTTTATTTTTATTCTTTAGTTATAATGTATAGGAATTATGTAAATATCGAAATGTTTATCTGTTTTGTTTTTTAAATGGGGGATATGTGTTTTTGTTTTAATGATAGCATTAGGGTTCCGTATCCAAACAATGTCGATCTTATCAGAGCTGGTATTTTCTTTTAAATTTTCAAAAAAAATATTCGTCCTCCATACAATTGTCATCACCAAGCATCTTGACGTAGCCATCTCGTGAGGCCAAAGGCCAAGCCATTCCTTTCACCACTTGTTACCGCTTCCCCTAAGTAATTTACAGGGCGACCTGCGTGGCGAGAGCAAAGCCTAAGCCATTCCCAGTAAGAGCTGCATTTTTTTTAATTTTTAAAAATCCAAGATTGCTGCCAACATTTAACTGCTTGCAATTTGGCTGTAAATTAATATCCAGGGGGTTTTAAGCCCCGAAATCTGAATATGAATATTTTTTGGAGTCCAAGATGGCATCTGGATCAATCATACCGTCTCACTGGAACTTCGTAGAGATCCAAAATTTTGCATGAAGAGGTGAAGTACTCCGCTAAACTCGAAACTACTATAAGACTTTGGATCCAAGGTGGCCACCCGTATTTTTTTAAGTCCAAGATAGCCGCCAATGGTTTAAACATTTTTAATCAATGATAGCGTCTAGTTTTTAGAATTTTTAATTTACTGACAGTAAAGAAATTGGTAGGCTTGTTTGAGATCAAATTTATTTACATAATTGTTTTTTTACCTTTGAAGACTTTTTTTAATAGTAATATTTACTATAATACCATTACGCAAGAGCGTAAGGCCTGATGGCATGTTTTTTTATGTGCATTAAGTCATAAACATAATCTTAACATGTGTAAGTAGTGCGAAACGATAATACTTATATTATCATATTCAGTATAAAAATATGACTTTTTATAATTATTATGACTTTTAAAACTTACTTAAATTAAAACGGCACGGCAATGCTAAAATATTTCATTTTAATAAAAACAATTTTAGAAAAAAATGCTGTATTTTTAAACAAAATCTACCATCCGATAGATTTCGGAATTGGCAACATTGTTGGAGCTTACAATGCATAAGCTTTGAGAATATAAAATGCCGTGCCTTAATTAATCTTTATATTAATTTATTATGAAATGGAACCACAAAAGCATTGGTAAAATAAAATTCGGAGCTAGAAAGTATCGATGAGTTCATAAAAATACATAGGAGCTTAAAACGCACAAGTTTAGTGAATACAAAATCTGCTGGATGAAACCAAGCATTCAAATTTCAGCTATGGCTTAACTAACCGTCAATTACTATATATATAAAATGGAACAACATAAGCATGGATTTTGAATGAAATGTGGACGCAGCAAGTGCGAATAAGTTTGCAAAAAGGAACCTTTACGGATCTAAGTTTTCTCGACAGTTGAATACAAAAAATGAAGAGTAGAACTTTATTTCTACGAATATGTTGGACAGAATCCATTACTAGAATGCGACGTTGCCACACCGCTCGGAAAATATGCAAAGGGAGTCTACTAAGTTCGGGCTCACTGCTGGATCTACGTAGTGCCCAAACGTCTGTTTATATATATATATGACGGAGCAGGAGATGACCTACGCTGAACTCACTAAAAGTGTGACGATAAATACAGCGCTCCGCCTCGCGCTGTATCATGGATTCCAACCATATGTGTCTGAATACCCCTGGCCTACACAGTTATTGAATCTGTGTCCACCTGGGCTTATCGTCTAGCTGAAACAACTATCATTGTAATAAATCGGTTTACCAAATCCTCATCTATTACAACAATCACAATTAAAGAAGTTATGGCCAAGCCCACAGCACACTACACAAAGGAGATGTTCACAGTACGGCGGTCCGCACAAGACTGAGCCGCTCGTCGCTAGGGCGACCGCTTTTATACTTGATGAAATATTAAAAATCTAGCATTTATGTTTTGTAGTAAACAACTTTCTGTTTGCACATCGAAAACTATAATAAATGGAATTATCTTGAACTCGCCGACAC
Organism: Acrobasis consociella; assembly: GCA_963555685.1. Taxonomy (NCBI): domain Eukaryota; kingdom Metazoa; phylum Arthropoda; class Insecta; order Lepidoptera; family Pyralidae; genus Acrobasis; species Acrobasis consociella. The sequence goes on along the minus strand of OY743125.1, from coordinate 11,025,764 downwards.
GGCCAACCTGACATGCGTACGCCCTCGTACGCGTTCTCAATAGTAATTTAAATTAGTAAGTAGCATCAGGCCTGTCTCACTCCGCGGTAGGTATTAAAAACGCAAGTACGTACGGCGGCCATGCCAGCGTGGCTAATCAGTTCACCAGAAAAGGTAAGCGTTACGCGATAGAAAGAGATGGATTTTTCTAGTTGAATATAACTGTAAGTTATTAGCGTTGTGCGATCTGAACTTAATTGTATCGTAGCAAGAGTCTCTATTCCTTTAATTGATTTTTCAGATTGAATCTTCTGTACTTGTAGTATTATGTATTCTATGGTAGCATGGTTAGAAATAACCATAAAATGATTCTGATCTAGCTCGGTAATAAGCGTCCCACAAAACTAAACAAAATTTCAACTCGCAAAAATTCTACTCCAGAAGAGTGCCTTGCAAAACTACTTTTCTGAACCGGTCTTTTATTTATCCTTCAGCCAAGATCTATACAGGAATAATTATAAAGAAATCATGACCAAGGGATTTTTCGCACAATGCTAACGTATTCAATCATTCGAATCAACAGAATTCATGGATCAATTCAAAGGAATCAATTTTTAACTCGCCGACACTGCCATCTTGACAGTAACACCCGTCCTCGGGTTTCATATTTAAGATCAACACAGAGCACAAACGGTACACCGTTCGGCCAAACCTGATCAAAACAAAGCTTTAGATATATTTTTTTTAGAAGTCTTGCTGTACGACGAGGCAATGCCGCCAGTCTCTTAGGTATATGGTTTTTTTTAGTTAGTTATATTTTAGTTCATACTTTAAATATTTTAATTTAGGTAGGTTATTTCGTTTTTAGTTAAATTAATTATTGTGTGCTGTTTATTTTTATCTTTATTAGATGACTTACTTAATTGGATTAAACGATCTAAAATATAATAAACTCAAAACAAAAAATGAACATCGATAAATCTTTAAAATCGAATTGGATAGTAATAACTTCATGTCTATGTGCAGCGATCACATGTTAAGGAACGCAGCCAGCCTTCCTGCTAGATCAAAGTTGTTATTAACCATATGTTCTCTTTACCAGTTATAAAAGTTAAATTGAATCAAAACGAATAGAACTTCTAAATTTTAACGATGTTTAAAAAAAAACGATACAGTAATTATTAATTGAGTTAGGAGAGATCACCAAGACATATCAATAACAAAATTGCCATCGTTAGCCTTACACTAACACGCGTATTACCACCTGTGATCACCAGGTCCACTTGACCTTATGATTTCCGCCAGAAACTCGACCTCCACAAGAGCCGACCGCATACTGCCCACTCACGGACTACGGGTCAACTCTAGTACGGTCACAACAAAACAAACAATGCAATTCATCACTCTACTTATGGCAATAAAGCCTTCGGCTGTGCTATCGATCTTCCTAATGAGCTTCTCTGGCTCCCGCATCCTTCTTAACCTATCATGGAAACACTTGTGTATTTGCTTTGAGTTTCATGCCCGGAAAGCATCTCGATTTTTCAAATAATTGAACAGGTGAAAAATCGTCATAATGATTTAAGTAGTTATACGTAAGAACAACCGGAATCATCTAGGTTTAGAATGTGGCACGAACAGTATGCTCCACCCCCCGATTACATCCAACCATCAGAGGCGCTACCGCCAGGTCATAAACTGCCATGGGCTACTTGGAGGTGCTTGAATTGCCTCCGAACTGAAGTAAGCCAATGTAAACATAATCTGGCGCGCTTGTGCCATATAGACCAAGCAGAAGCACAGGGCGATTTTGGTCATGACGATTAGATCATTAGATCACCTCTATACCCTACCAGCTGTACCGTGCTTGACCTATACTCTGCCTCGGAGGGAAGCGTAAAAGTGGCAACGTTTTTGAAGAACAAAATTTAAAATTCAAGCCAACGACAAGATGAGAAGAAGAAGTGAAAATAAATGTCAACTGGGTAGATAATATACGCTATTTTCCAACAAGTCAAAGCAGACACCTTCCTTCAAACGTCAAAACTAACAGTTTCAACTGTTTGCACTTCGACTGCACTGGGACTTTGTATGAAATACAGGCAGATGACGACACAGATCCCCGGAGCCAAACAACGGTTTCACCATCAGCCCTTCCGCAATAATAAATCCAAAACTACGCTAAAATGGATACGTTCAAAAACAAGCGACACCACTTTGAGACGCTTTACCCCGCCAACAGCTCAAAATAATTCATCCCTGGCTCAGGAAAACACCCAACTGTCAACAAAAACAAACGTTTACAGTACTTTTATTACATTATAGCGTGGCTGACTTCCTAACAATAAAAATAACATTGCTTATCAGTACGATATTCTTGAATTTGGCTATAATATCACAATATTTACTCGACTTTAACTATCCAGATTAAAATTTACTCAAGTAACGGGACTTTACTTCAGTTAACCTAAAACACAGTAAATAATAAATTAATGGTAAAATATTATTACTCACATAGTAAACGGTAAAGGGTCCTTTTAAATAAAGTCATCACCATGATCATCATCATGGTAGGTTCGCCGTCCTATTAATCACCTCTTCATCCATAATATCTTCATCGTCATCACTGTCTCTTCATTACCAATATCATCATCATCACCCTGGTCATTATTTCATTATAATCTTTATAAAAGTTGTAATCATATTTAGCTATCTTAAGTCCAATATTAGGCAAAGGCTAGCAGATTTTATCTCTTCAACTTTACGAATAATGAAGTACGTTACGTACCTAATAACTATCATTTTACACCAGTATTCACACGTAAGCTTATAAGACGCTAAAAATTATAATTTAAAATTTTCAAACTAGACTATTTGCTAGGATACTAACTGGCGCCACTGCCAGCTCCGACTAACAGTGACTTATGCCACCTCCAGTGATGTTAAGTTCATCTATCAACTCATGACGATAAGATTAACTCCCTAAGCTTAGCAGACAATACACGTTCTTATTTAAAATAGCAAATTCATAATTATTTTCTGCTTGCATAGTGGTCAAAAGACTAGGCATTATTCTACTTTATGTTTTAAAACTAAAGATTTCGAAATAAATTGCTCTCTGCTCTACTCTTAAATCGAAAAAAATATAAAAACTCACCAGGTTATCTTTGCGATTCAGCAGATAAGGTTACGACACAGAAATACACACGATATCAACTCGCTTTTTCACTTCACCTCACTTCACCAGGAATCTCCAGCGCCTGCGGCACTGCCGCTGACTCCAACTCGGCCGCAATTCGTGGTCAGCACTTTAGCACCTTTGCAGAAGTAGCTGAAACTAAACACACGTTAAGTATCTTTGCACTGATCGCTTCACTCTCATTAGCACCATTACTGGCGCTAAAGGTTGTGACACAGGCCGGCTGCCATTCAGACAGACTTGTCACACAGACGGTTGACAGACAGACGGTTGGCAGACATACGGTTGACAGACAGACGTTTGTCACACAGACGTTTGTCACACAGACGCTTGTCACACAGACGCTTTGTCACACAGACGTTTGTCACACAGACGTTTGTCACACAGAAGCTTGTCACACAGACGCTTTGTCACACAGACGTTTGTCACACAGACGATTGTCACACAGACGCTTGTCACACAGACGCTTGTCACACAGACGCTTGTCACACAGACGCTTATCACACAGACGCTTGGCGAACAGACGGTTGTCACACAGACGATGGTCACACAGACCATATGCAACACAGGATGGGTTGCGATACTAAAACCAGAGCCTGTCAATGACCCCAAAAGTTATCGACACATTGCACTGCTAAACTCCATCCACAAACTATTAAAAAGGCTAAGAGTGAAGTCACAACACCAGCTCTATAGGATTGACTGTCGAAAAACTACTATACCATCAAAAAGAATAAAATTTGAATCCACCTATGTGGATACAATCATCAACCCCACTGAAAAACTATCAGGGTTCTCTCTCCCACGCAGAGAATTGTGCCAGCTCCACAGACTGAGAACTGGATGGGAACGAACTAGATCGTTTGAATTCTGGTGCGACTGGATTGACTCCCCAGCTTGCGGATGTGGCGCGCCTAAATAGGACATGGACCACATTATTCGAGACTGCCGGAAGACTGGTTCACCCTGCAAAAAGACGCAATATAAATTAGATACGATTATTAAATAAATAGACAGGTTCCTGTTTTTCAGAATAGGCATGACGAATGGAAAAACACCTTTGGTCCATCGGATATACCATCAAACAACATTGTAGTTTGTACATACACTCTTTCCTTTCTCTGAGAAACCAAAAATGACTAAAATACAGCGCATTGAAATTTTGCGTGACGTCACACTCAAGCACGATTTTTACCTAAGTGTGACTCCGCAAGCCCCCACTCCGGAACCTTGACGCTCCGTATCTTTTTGAATTTTTACCCCTCTGGCAAACTGAAAATACGGGTCCATCATCTCTGGACAATCAAAAGACGGACCAATTATAATCGCACAATTCGGATCCTGTCGGACTATTCACCCCTATTCTCCCATGGATTTACTCAAGTGGGCAAAAGATTCAGATCCAACTTCTGATGACGGAGCAGGAGATGACCTACGCCGAACTCACTAAAAGTGTGACAATAAATACAGCGCTCCGCCTCGCGCTGTATCATGGATTCCAACCATATGTGTCTGAATACCCCTGGCCTACACAGTTATTGAATCTGTGTCCACCTGGGCTTATCGTCTAGCTGAAACAACTATCATTGTAATAAATCGGTTTACCAAATCCTCATCTATTACAACAATCACAATTAAAGAAGTTATGGCCAAGCCCACAGCACACTACACAAAGAAGATGTTCACAGTACGGCGGTCCGCACAAGACTGAGCCGCTCGTCGCGACCGCTTTTATACTTGTTGAAATATTAAAAAATCTAGCAGTTATGTTTTGTAGTAAACAACTTTCTGTTTGCACATCGAAAACTATAATAAATGGAATTATCTTGAACTCGCCGACATATATATATATATATATTCTAGAAGTCTACTAGTTTTACTCGTCATTTTTAGGGTTCCGTAGCCAAATGGCAAAAACGGAACCCTTATAGATTCGTCATGTCTGTCTGTCTGTCCGTCCGTATGTCACAGCCACTTTTTACCGAAACTATAAGACCTATACTGTTAAAACTTGGTAAGTAGATGTATTATGTGAACCGCATTAAGGTTTTGACACAAAAATAGAAAAAAAATAGTAAATTTTGGGGGTTCCCCATACTTAGAACTGAAACTCAAAAATTTATTTTTCATCAAAGCCATACGTGTAGGGCATCTATGGATAGGTCTTCAAAAATGATATTGAGGTTTCTAATATCATTTTTTTCTAAACCGAATACTTTGCGCGAGAGACACTTCCAAAGTGGAAAAAAGTGTGTCCCCCCCCCCGTAACTTCTAAAATAAGACAATGATAAAACTAAATAAAATATATGTTGTTCGTTACCATGAAAACTACCAGCGAAAATTGGTTTGAACGATATCTAGGTAGTAGTTTTTTTTTAATACGTCATAAAGCATAAACGGCAATGTACCTTTCATTCAATCAACTCAAATATAAAAATTTACTACAAGACTTTTATATTATGTTATTTGCTACTACGGAACCCTTCATGGGCGAGTCCGACTCGCACTTGGCCGCTTATTTGTATTTAACTCCCGAAAAAACTTGGATCCGTAACGGTTATTTTTTGCTAATTCGCACTTGCTGCGTCCACATTTTAGTCGAAACCCATGCTTGTGTTGTTCCGTTTTATATATATATCATATGTTTTTGTATGAACTCATTGGTACTTTCTGCCTCCGATTTTACTTTAAACCAATACTTATGTTGTTCCATTTTATATATATAGTAATTGATGGTTAGTTAAGCCATGGCTGAAATTTGAATACTTGGTTTGATCCAGCAGATTTTATATTCACTAAACTTGTGCGTTTTAAGCTCCTACGTATTTTTATTAACTCATCGATAATTTCTAGCTCTGAATTTTATTTTAAACCAATGCTTATGTGGTTCCATTTCATAATAAATTAATATAAAGATTAATTAAGGCACGGCATTTTATATTCTCAAAGCTTATGCATTGGAAGCTCCAACAATGTTGCCAATTCTGAAATCTATCGGTTGGTAGTTTTTGTTAAAAAATACAGCAATTTTTTCTAAAATTGTTTTTATTAAAATGAAATATTTTAGCATTGCCGTGCTTTTATTTTATTTTAGTAAGTCTTAAAAGTCATAATAATAATAAAAAGTCATATTTTTATACTGAATATGATAAAATAAGTATTATCGTTTCGCACTACTTACACATGTTAACATTATGTTTATGACTTGATGCACATAAAAAAATATGCCATCAGGCCTTACGCTCTTGCGTAATGGTATTAATATTAAATATTACTATTAAAAAAAGTCTTCAAAGGTACAAAACAATAATGTAAATAAATTTGATCTCAAATAAGCCTACCAATTTCTTTACTTTCAGTAAATTAAAAATTCTAAAAACTAGACGATATCATTGATTAAAAAGGTTTAAACCATTGGCGGCTATCTTGGACTTTAAAAAGTACGGGCAGCCACCTTGGATCCAAAGTCTTACAGTAGTTTCGAGTTAAGCGGAGTACTTCACCTCTTCATGCAAAATTTTGGATCTCTACGAAGTTTCAGTGAGACGGTATGATTGATCCAGATGCCATCTTGGACTCCAAAAATATTCTTATTTGGATTTCGCGGCTTAAAACTCCCTGAATATTGATTTACAGCCAAATCGCAAGCAGTTAAATGTTGGTAGCAATCTTGGATATCTAAAAATTTAAAAAAAAATGCAGCTCTTAGTGGGAATGGCTTAGGCTTTGCTCTCGCCACGCAGGTCGCCCTGTAAATTACTTAGGGGAAGCGGTAACAAGTGGTGAAAGGAATGGCTTGACCTTTGGCCTCACGAGATGGCTACGTCAAGGTGCTTGGTGGTGGTAATTGTATGGAGGATAAATATTTTTTTTTGAAAATTAAAAAGAAAATACCAGCTCTGATACGATCGACACTGTTTGGATACGGAACCCTAATGCTATCATTAAAAAAAACAGATAAACATAATTCCTATACATAATAACAAAAGAATAAAAATAAACTGCTGCTACTACTACATTTGCAAAAAAAGTATGTCTGTCTGTTTGTACACGCTTATCTACGGAAATACTGGACGAATTTGAATGAAACTTTATTGTTAAATAGTTGTTAAGCCTGGGCAACATCCAGGATATAATTAATTTTTGGAAAATGGAACACTTGATGCAGAACCATAAATGGCCAGCTAAAGTATCTCTTCTTTCGTCATACACTCTTGACAGAGTGGTCGTGATTATGGATTGGGTTGTTCATCCATGGCCGCTGCTCTTGCTATTTTTCTCCACATATCTCTGTCTGCGGCTTTTTTGGAGCATTCCGTTGCTAGGCACTATGTTACAGTCTTGACAAGATCCAACCACAACGTTGGAGACCGACCACGTGAGCGCTTGCCTTCAGTTCGACCCTAAATCACCAAAAGCTTCAGAGAGTTGTCTTTGCGAGTGACATGGTCGAAGAATTTAGGGATTCGTAATTGCACAATCGACGACAGCCTCTTCTTAATTCGTATTTCCTTCAATATGGAGATGCTAGTGGGTGGGTGACGCCAGCACCACATTTCTAAGGTATCAATTTTCCTTCGCTCGTTCAGTCTTATGTCCTTGTTTCAGCTCCATATAGGAAAATTGGAAAGACTAAACAGTACATAAGCCGAACCTAGGTATTTTTGGTAATTCTGCGATCCTTCCCAATTTTCTTGAGCTTTTCGACGGCTGATCTTGTCACAGTGCAACGTCTTTTTATTTCGTCCTCACAATTTCCCTCATTGGACACAGTAGAACCAAGATAAATGTAGTTTTGAACCACTTGGCAAGTAGCAACGTTGGTGATTTCTGGTCTGTTATTATTTTTACGATCTACTATCATTACTTTGGCCTTTTACGGTTAATTATGATGTTGCAAGAAGAATAGTGTCATTAGCATATCTTACATTTGAAATCACCTGCCCTCCAACAGATATGCCCTTATCCCATCTCTCTAGAAAAATTCGCATGATGTATTGTGTGTATATGTTGAACAAGAGCAGTGAAATTATGCATCCCTGTCGTACGCCGGCCTGCGTCTTGAAATTCTCTGATTCAACCCCATCGATTCTTACAGATGCTGAGCCCTCTTCATAGAGTGATTGAATAAGATGTGGTACACCCATTTCTAACATGACGTCCACAGTTTGAACCAAATAACTGTGTCGAAGACTTTGCGGAAGTCTACGAAGCAAATGTATATGAATGTAATGTATATGAATGTAATGTATGTAATGTAATGTATATGAATGTATATGTTTTATTAAAAATACCGATAGTGAGTCAATTGACTGTCAATAGTGGACTATCGAGCGGCAACACTTATCCAATTCTTATGGAGTAAATGAGCTGTTCTGATGATGGAACCGGAACGAATTCAACAACCCTCAGTAAATAAAATAACATAGCCCTTAGATCATTTATTACAGGATAAGCTTTACCTGCGTGTTTCCCTCTGCCAAGGTATAAAATCAACTAATCTAATACATTTATAATGTAAGATGCGTAATCGATTATGATCATTACGTAAATCTGTAAAGTATCGAAAGGACGGTGCAAGTGCTCCGTTAGAATTGCTATGTTAAACAGTTTCCTTGTGTGATAAGTTTTTTATTCTGAGGCCAAACTACTTATTGAAACGAATGAAATAAGCCCAAACTCGATGGAGTTGCGTCGTTTAATTACTGAATTGCATCGACCACCTTCCGTCCTCCGAGATCAGACCCTTGGCATCGTCTGCACTAATGTGCTCATTAAGACAATTCAAACGAGTCCTGCTCCATGAGGTTATGTTGTTTTATAACTCAGTCCTAGTGAATACCTCCCGGTTCCATCATCAGAACAGCTCATTAACTTCATAATATTGTATTGACAAGTATGCAAAATTTCTGCGAAATCGATTGAGAATAGCTGGTTGGAAATTGAGCTACAAGATTTGACCCAAACCAATATTCGTACGTAGATATCTGATACATTGCAAGTTAGTAACTAAAAACAAAAAATACATATAACCTTCTTAAAGATTGCATAACCTTTCACGGGCAATTATTTTATTTTATTAACGTTGTTTTGTATTTAGAAGTAATTCTGAAAAATGGTATCAATGAGTTTATCTTCTAGTATCGATTACGGTAAAAATAATCCAGTCTAGTTTGCGACTAATTTCCATGCCAAACGATTTTCTCGCTTGTTTACTGCCAAACTACAGTAAAAATATTAATAATGGCATAACACAAACTTGCCAAACTCATTACATTTTTCGATATTATTTTTTCACTATCCTTCGAGCCGAGACTAAATGTATCAATTACATTAGCAAGGTTCGATAATTAAGTTCAAATTTGAAATACAATTAGTCGATGATGATGGCGCACACGCTACGAAACTGCGCACTTCCCGCGAGACTACCATTTTATGATTTACAACCTTCCTATTTAATTCCTGTGCTTTAGATTTGAATATAGATTAGCCACTCAACTGTCCTAAGAAGTGCTTACATTTTATGAAAGACGTGTTAATTTGTGACTATCTGATGCCTTTGACCTCGTTTTCGTGGACAAAAAAGCTCGTTACCATTAAAAATAAAAAAATATTACATTTGAATTTGGAATCCGTTACTTTTATATGATTTTTCATTGTCTTTTCTTATTTTGGCGCTAATATATTGAACAATATTTTGCGATATTAAAATGGAGTGGGGTGATATAGAGAACCGAATCGCTGTGATTGCATTACACTAAGTAGGTTTGAGCCAAATGCAGTTTTTAAAATTCTCCATACGCTTGGTATTAGTCAAATGTTTGTGTACCGACACAGGTATGACACTTCATAGAAACGGAGCAGCATAAATACCTAGTACTACTACAAACGAAACAATCCGTCCGTGCACACGTCAAATGTGTGAGTTGAACAATCAGGGTCGCTACCACAGAATTTGTTGCTTTGCTTACCTGTTTTCACTACTCGGAAATCTATACGATTATCTGTTGCTATACAAGGAACAACTATTGAACAGGTGGATGACATTACTTTCTTGGGAATACAACTGGATAGTGCCCTTACCTGGGAAACACAGGTTGATAAAGTGTGCGGTAAATTGGCAAGCACTAGCTTCGCGCTCAGACGACTATCGGATGTGGTACCTAGAGAGGTGGTGAGGTCTACCTACTTTGCGATAGTGCAGTCTGTCCTGCAATATGGCCTAGAGGTCTGGGGGTGCACCGCGAAACGGCAACGAGCGTTTCGTATGCAAAAGCGAGCAGTCCGCGCGATAGTCCACGTATCAGGGCGAACAACCATCAGACCATACTTTGAAACCCTTGGAATCCTCACGCTGCCATCCCTTTTCATCTTACAGGTAGTCACATATGTCTTTAGTAACCAAGACGTGTACCAAAGACCGAGAGATGTGCACGACATTGCGCTCCGCGATGTTGACCGACTGCACCTGATACCACACAGACTAGCTAAGACTGACAGACTGACTGACTCATGTAATGGGGCCGTCTGTCTTTAATAAGTTGCCACCTGATATAAAACAGGCGACTACATTGACAAGCTTTAAAGTCAAGCTAAAAAAGTGGCTTCTTGAGCGTACATTCTACAATATAGAAGAATTTTATGAATGTCGCTTATAATTTCAATTTAATGTGTTAATTTTCATTCGATTATTTTGTAATTATATGATTATTATTAGTTATGTATGTGTATGCGTAATATATTTATTTGTATGTTTAATTTATTTTATTTTATTATTCAATTTTATTTTTGTATGACGTGTAAATACTTTTTATGAATAAATATGATTATGATTATGATTTTAAAATTTACGTTTTTTATTGTTATCCGTGGATAAACAATGATAATGTGCGCAGTTTCTCACCATTATAATTCAATAATCCTAAGTGACTCGCGTAATGTCAACGTGCGACTACCAATAACCCTGTTTTTCTGGCGCTTACACGTCCCAATAACAGGGGAAAGGTTGCGGGGACACCAGATTGCGGGGGACGGTGCGAGTTTCCGTTCTGTATGTAACACTATTATTAATTCTGTGGTACCGGACTATAATAGGAACAATGAGACCTCCTCTTTGTGACAGTAAAAGATCTGGCCGTCCACGTAGTGTTCATACGAAAAAGGTGGTCAAAGCAGTAAGGGAAAGAATTCGAAGAAATCCTATCCGAAAGCGAAAGATTTTATCACAGGAGATGAAGATAGCACCTAGAACCATGTCGCTTATTTTAAAAGATGACTTAGGACTTGCTGCCTATAAAAGACGTACTGGTAATTTTACAACTGATAATTTAAAAAAGAATAGAGTAGTAAAATCGAAAAATCTACTGAAGCGGTACGCAATCGGTGGTCGCAGAAAAAAATTGTTTACGGATGACCATTTTTTTACCATTGAGCAACATTTTAACAAATAAAATGACTGTAGGTATTTATGCCCCAAGCTCTAAGAAAGCTTCCCAATAAGTCGACAGAGTGCAGCGTGGCATTAGCCGACTTTAGTGATGGTTTGGTGGGGTGATAGCTATGAAGGAGTGACTGAGCCATGCTTTTGTGAAAAAGGTATCGAAACATCGGCATAAGTGTATCAAGATACCATTCTTGAGAAGGTATTTAAGCCCCTTAACAACACTATGTTCAATAACCAAGAATGGTTTTTCCAGCAAGACTCGGCTCCGGGTCACAAAGCTCGGTCAACGCAGTCTTAGTTGGAATCGAACGTTTCCGACTTCATCAGAGCTGAAAACTGGCCGTCGTCTAATCCCAATCTTAATCCGCTGGATTATGTTTTATGGTCAGTTTTAGAGAGTACGGCTTGCTCTAAACGCCATGATAATTGGAGTCCCTAAAACAATCCATACGATTGGCAGTGAAGAATTTTCCCATGGAAAGAGTGCATGCTTCTATTGATAACTGACCTCAACGTGTAAAGGGCTGTATTGCAGCCAATGGAAACCACTTCGAATAAGCTTTTTATATTTGAAATTGTTTTATATTTATGTATTAAAAGCGAACAATTTAAGCTTAAGCCGAAAGTAACACAGACACAAAAACAACTTTGTTGTGGATTGTAGGTTAGGTTCATTAGGTTTCCTGTGACCAACACACGAGCGAGCGACTGAAGCTTAGGGCGAAAGTAACACAAACACAAACAACTTTGTCGTGGGTTGTAGGTTAAGTTTGTTAGGTTTCCTGTGACCAACACACGAGCGAGCGAACGACTCAAGCTTAGGACGAAATTAACACAGACACAAAATCAACTTTGTCGTGGAGTGTAGGTTAAGTTATATAACATCCACCCATCCATCCATCCATTTCAGCCGCACAACGTCTACTGCTGGACATAGGCCTCTCCCAAAGATTTTCAAAATGACCGATCTAGAGCGAAGTTATATAACAATATAAGTATAAAAGAAGACTAAATATATTGAGAATTGAAAAAATTCGATTTGATATTATGATATTATTAACATCGAAAAAATTAATGTTATTTGTAAGAAAATTTGTTTTGTTACTAAAAAATTCTTCATAACAAATATTGAAAGTATGGAATAAATATTCCGTATAACGAAAATCTATAAAACTTTTGTCTGTAAAAGAATGCACACCCAAACTATGCACACTTCCCACAAGACTACCATTTTATGATTCACAACCTTCGTCCTAATTCCCTGTGCATTAGATTTGAACATAGATTAGTCACTCAACTGTCCTTAGAATTTTTAATTCTTTTAATGATGTATTTATACTAACTAATGCCTGTGACTTCGTTCGCGTGCACAAAAATGCTTATCAGACTGAACAACTTTTGCTGTGGCGTCATTTTATTATTTCTCATAGTTTAGCTGAAAATTTATAGTTCTGCATCAGGTGTTTCATTTACCGAAATCAATTATACCCTGTATGTTGCCCAGATTTATACCAATAAAGTTTCATTCAAATCTATCCAGAATTTCCGGAGATTAGTGTGTACAAAAATACAAACAAACAGAGAGACATTCTCTTTAAAATTTTACTCTTTCACTGTGTATCTATCTGCTTGTTGTTTCTTTTTGGAAATTTAGTCAATATACAGACAATTTTTTTACTATTATATGTATTGCATAATTTAAATATCGTTGTGTATGTATTCATCCTCCATACAAATGCCACCACCAAGCAACTCGACGTAGCCATGTCGTACTGAAGGCCTAGCCATTCCCCTTCTTCTACTGTTTGTTACCGCTCCCCCTAAGCAATTTTCACGAGGCCACATCACAGGCCAAATGCGTGGCGAAGGCAAACCCCAAGTCATCCACACCAAGTGTTTCTTTTTAATTTTTAGAAATCAAAGATTGCTGCCGAAAGTTACTAACTGCTTGCGATTTGGCTGTAAATCTATATCCAGGGGTTTTTTGGGCGTAATCCGAATTTGATTTTTTTAATGTCCAAAATCTGGATCTGGCATCTGGATGAAAAAAAAATCATAGTCAATCATTACGTCTCGCTGGCACTTCGTAGAGATCTGAAATTTTGTATGTGGAGGTGAAGCACTCCGCTAAATTCGAAATGCAATTATATTTCGTAAACAAAGCGTCTGGACTTCTGAATTTTGAATTTACTGACTCTACAGAAATTGGTAGGCTTGTATGTTGTGTTCAAAATTATTTGCATAATTGCTTTTGTTGAAAAGTACTTTTTCAATCGTACTATATACCATTAGTACCATTACGCAAGAGCGTAAGGCAAGATAGCAAGTTTCTTTGTGTGCATTAAGTCATAAACATGTTTAGATGTATAAATAATGCGAAACAATAAGGTTATCATATTCAGTATAAAAATATGAGTTTTTATTATTGTTATGACTTTTTAGACTTATTACTTGCATTAAAAAGCAAGGTAATTCTAAAATATTTCATAAAATTTTTTTGGAAAAAAATCACTGTAGTTTTTTAACAATCACCCAATAGATCCAGCAGTGACCCTGAACTTAGTAGACTCCACTTTTGGCGGCCGATAACTTGGCTCCCTTCGCATATTCTTCGAGCGGTGTGGCAACGTCGCATTCTAGTAATGGATTCTGTCCAACATATTCGTAGAAATAAAGTTCTACTCTTTATTTTTTGTATTCAACCTCCGAGAAAACTTGGATCCGTAACGGTTATTTTTTGCGAACTAATTCGCACTTGCTGCGTCCACATTTTATTCAAAACCCATGCTTGTGTTGTTCCGTTTTATATATATATCAGATGTTTTTGTATGAACTCATTGGTACTTTCTGCCTCCGATTTTACTCAAAACCAATACGTATGTTGTTCCATTTTATATATATAGTGATTGACGGTGAGTTAAGCCATAGCTAAAATTTGAATGCTTGGTTTGATCCAGCAGATTTTATATTCACTAAACTTGTGCGTTTTAAGCTCCTATATACTTTTATGAACTCATCGATACTTTCTAGCTCCGAATTTTATTTAAAACCAATGCTTGTGTGGTTCCATTTCGTACATATTTAATATAACGATTAGCTTAGGCATGGCAATATATATTTTTAAATCTTATGCCTTGTAAGCTCCAAAAGTGTTGCCAACTTTGAAATCTATTGGATGATTGTTCAAAAATCAGTCATTTTTTCTAAAAAAAAAATTTATGAAATATTTTAGAATTACCTTGCTTTTTAATGCAAGTAATAAGTCTAAAAAGTCAAAACAATAATAAAAACTCATATTTTTATCCTGAATATGATAAATTTATTGTTTCGCATTATTCATACATCTAAACATTATGTTTATGACTTAATGCACATAAAGAAACTTGCCATCTTGCCTTACGCTCTTGCGTAATGGTACTAATGGTAAATAGTACGATTGAAAAAGTACTTTTTAAAGGTACAAAAACAATTATGCAGATAAATTCGAACACAACATACAAGCCTACCAATTTCTTTAGAGTCAGTAAATTCAAAATTAAAAAATCCAGAAGCTTTGTTTTCGAAATATAATTGCATTTCGAGTTTAGCGGAGTGCTTCACCTCCACATACAAAATTTCAGATCTCTACGAAGTCCCAGCGATACGTAATGACTAATGATTGACTATGTTTTTTTTTTCATCATGATGCCAGATCTTATGATCGAACTTTAAAAAAAATCAAATTCGGATTCCGCCCAAAAAAACCTTAGATATAGATTTACAGCCAAATCGCAAGCAGTTAACTTTCGGCAGCAATCTTGGATTTCTAAAAATTAAAAAGAAACACTTGGTGTGGATGGCTTGGGGTTTGCCCTCGCCACGCAGTTCGCCCTGTGGGCTTACATCATTCGGCCTGTGCTGTGGAGTCGTGAAAATTGCTTAGGGGTAGCGGTAAAAAACAGTAGAAAAAGGGGAATGGCTTGGCCTTCGGTACGACATGGCTAAGTCGAGTTGCTTGGTGGTGGCATTTCTATGAAGGATGAATATTTTTTCGAAAATTGAGAAGAAAATACCGGCTCTAAAAGATTAACATCGGTTAAATACGCAGCCCTAATTCTGTCATGAAAAACAAACGCACACATCCCACATTTAAAAAAAAAAACAGATAAACATTTCGATATTTAAATTATACAATACATATAATAATAAAAAAATTGTCTGTATATTGACTATATTTCCGAAAAGAAACAGCAAGCAGATAGAGACTCAGTGAAAAAGTAAAATTTTAAAGAGAATGTCTCCCTGTTTGTTTGTCTTTTTATACGCACTAATCTCCGGAAATTCTGGACAGATTTGAATGAAACTTTAATGGTATATAGCTGTTAAATCTGGGCAACATACAGGATACTTTTGATTTCGGTAAATGGAACCCCTGATGCAGAACTATAAATGTCCAGCTAAACTATGGGAAATAATTAAATGACGCCACAGCAAAAGTTGTTCAGTCTGATGAGCATTTTTGTCCACGCGAACGAAGTCACAGGCATTAGTTAGTATAAATACAAATAAATACATCATTAAAAGAATTAGAAATTCTTAGGACAGTTGAGTGACTAATCTGTGTTCAAATGTAATGCACAGGGAATTAGGACGAAGGTTGTAAATCATAAAATGGTAGTCTCGTGCGAAGTGTGCATAGTTTGGGTGTGCATTCTTTTACAGACAAAAGTTTTATAGATTTTCGTTATACAGAATATTTATTCCATACTCAGAATATTTATTATTAAGAATTTGAAAGTAACAAAATAAATTTTCTTACAAATAATATTTACGTCTTCGATGTTAATAATATCATAATATCAAATCAAATATTTCAATTCTCAATAAGTTTAGTTAATATGAAACTTCTTTTATACTTATACTGTAACTTCGCTCTAGATCAGTCATTTTGGAAATCTTTGGGAGAGGCCTATTTCCAGCAGTGGACGTTATGAGGCTGAAATGGATGGATGGATGGATAACTTAACCTACACTCCACGACAAAGTTGTTTATGTGTCTGTGTTACTTTCGCCCTAAGCTTCAGTCGCTCAATCGTGTTTTGGTCACAGAAAACCTATTGAACCTAACCTACAATCCACAACAAAGTTGTTTTTGTGTCTGTGTTACTTTCGGCCTAAGCTTAAAATATAAAAAGCTTATCCGAAGTGGTCTCCATTAGCTGCAATACAGTCCTTTACACGTTGAAGCCAGTTATCAATAGAAGCATGCACTCTTTCCATGGTAAAATTCTTCACTGCCAATCGTATGGATTGTTTTAGTGACTCCAAATTATCATGGCGTTTAGAACAAGCCGTACTCTCTAAAACTGACCATAAAACATAATCCAGCGGATTAAGATCGGGATTAGACGACGGCCAGTCTCCAGCTCTGATGATGTCGGAAACGTTCGATTCCAACTAAGACTGCGTTGACCGGTTGAGCTTTATGACCCGGTGCCGAGTCTTGCTGGAAGAGCCATTCTTGGTTATTGAACATGGTGTTGTTAAGGGGCTTAATACCTTCTCCAGATTGGTATCTTAATACACTTGTGCCGATGTTTCGATACCTTTTTACAAAAGTATGGCTCAGTCACTCCTTCATAGCTAACACCCCACCAAACCATCGCTAAAGTCGGATAATGCCACGCTGCACTCTGTCGACTAATTGGTAAGCTTTCTTAGAGCTTTGAGCATAAATACCTACGGTTATTTTGTTTGTTAAAATGTTGCACAGTGGTAAAAAAATTGTCATCCGTAAACAATTTGTTACTGCGACCGCCCATTGAGTACCGCTTCAGTAGTTGTTTCGATTTTACTACTCTATTCTTTTTTAAATTATCGGTTGAGAAATGACCAGTACGTCTCTTATAGGCTGCAAGTCCTACGTCATCTTTTAATATAAACGACATGGTTCTAGGTGCTGCTATCTTCATCTCCTGTGATAAAATCTTTTGCCTTCGAACAGGATTTCTTCGAATTCTTTCCCTTACTGCTTTGACCTCCTTTTTCGTACGAACACTACGTTGACGGCCAGATCTTTTTCTGTCACAAAGAGGAGGTCTTATTGTACCTTTTATAGCCCGGTACCACAGAATTAATAATTACATACAGAACGGAAATTCGCACCGTCCCTCGCAATCTGGTGTCCCCGCAACCTTTCCCCCGTTATTGGGACGTGTAAGCGCCAGTAAAACAGGGTTATTGGTAGTCGCACGTTGACATTACGCGAGGGAGTCACTTAGGATTATTGAATTATAATGGTGAGAAACTGCGCACATTATCATTGTTTATCCACGGATAACAATAAATAACGTAAATTTTATAGATTTCCGAGTGATGAAAATAGGTAAGCAAGGCATTTGACGGGTGCACGGACGGATTGTTTCGTTTGTAATAGTACTAGGTATATATGCTGATCCGTTTCTATGAAGTGTCATTCCTGTGCCGGTACACAAACATTTGACTAATACCAAGCGTATGGAGAATTTTAAAAACTGCATTTGGCTCCATACCTACTTTGTGTAATGCAATCACTCCTATTCGGTTCTCTGTATTACCCCACTCCTAATATCGCAAAATATTATACAATGCGCCAAAATAAGAAAAGACAATGAAAAATCATATAAAAGTAACGGATTCCAAATTCAAATGTAATATTTATTTTTTTAATTGTAACGAACTTTTTTGTCCACGAAAACGAAGTCAAAGGCATCAAATAGTCACAAATTAACACGTCTTTCAAAAAATTTAAGCCCTTCTTAGGACAGTTGAGTGACTAATCTATATTCAAATCTAAAGCACAGGGAATAAATAGGAAGGTTGTAAATCATAAAATGGTAGTGTCGCGGGAAGTGCGCAGTTTCGAAGCGTGTGCGCCTTCGTCATCGACTAATTGTATTTCAAATTTGAACTTAATTATCGAACCTTGCTAATGTAATTGATACATTTAGTCTCGGCTCGAAGGATAGTGAAAAAATAATATCGAAAAATGAAATGGGTTTGTCAAGTTTGTGTCATACCATTGTTAATATTTTTACTGTAGTTTGGCAGTAAATAAGCGAGAAAATCGTTTGGCATGGAAATTTGTCGCAAACTTGACTAGATTATTTTTACCGTAATCGATACTATTAGATAAATTCATCGATACCATTTTTCAGAAATAACTTTTAAATACAAAACAACGTTAATAGAATAAAAAACATTGCCCATGAAAGGTTATGCAATCTTTTAGAAGTTTATATGTATTTTTTTGCTTTTAGTTACTAACTTGCAATGTATCTGATATCTACGTACGAACATTTGTTTAGGTCAAATCTTGTAGCTCAATTTTCAACCAGCTGTTCTCATTCGATTTAGCTGAAATTTTGCATACTTGTCAATACAATATTATAAGGTTAATGAGCTGTTCTGATGATGGAACCGGGAGGTATTCGCTAGGACTGAGTTATAAAACAGCATAACCTAATGAAACAGGGGCCCTACTCCAAAAACATACACCGTATTTACGGGCGTACTAAAGGCACGGGTCGACACCGGTGCCTTCGTTTACACTCCATAAAGTCGGGCCGTACAACACGGATCCCATACGAGCCCGTAAACTACGCGCATCGACACCAGTGATGTAACTTTTTGCTAAAGTTACCGGTATTGTATCGGTACTTTCGAAAACAATAAATTTATCTTAATTAGATAATAACGGGACGGATCTGTCAAGAACTGTCAAATAGATAAGACGCAAAATAGGTGCTCTAGATGTTATTTTAGTAAAAACAAGGAAATAAACAGTTTACAGTGCTTAAAAGTTATACGAACTAACCTCCATAACCTGCAGTAAGGTATGTCACAACACTTTATCGACAACACCACACAAATAGATGAAAAAACTACAAAAGAGAATTGGCTTATCTGATAACTGATAAATTTTTGAAATTTTGCCTTTGTTTTGGATTGTAAATTGACCAATTAAAAGCCAAAACATTTTTTATCACCATAAATCAGCCGGTACACAAAGATTGTAAATAAAGTGTGACATAAGATATTTGACATTGACGTTTAGAAAGTAAGTTTGACATTGACATCGGAATCTTGATTATTAGACATTTATTGTAATTGTAAGCAAAAGAATTTGACATATACAGCCAAACCTCGTAACTCGAAAATAAAGAATGTCGAACAAAATTGTTTGCGATGGATGTAAAAACATTATTGAAGACAAAATGTATTTAAAATGTGGTGGTTGTAATCAATTTTATGATCTTGTCTGTGCAAATGTCCCTGAACAAAGATTTTATAATACAATGACCAAAGAACATAAGGATGCCTGGAGGTGTGTGGTCTGTAAGAGTAAGCAGCCTAAAAAGGATAATACCAACACTCCAGTTCGTGCTTCTATTGATGGTGTCACAACGCAGCGAGGAGCGGCTGCAAAAAGTCCAGTGTACCTAGATTTATCGATTTATGAACAGCAGCATATTGATGACAGTACTTTACCATCAGACAGTGAAAATGAGGAGCAAGTACATGATCTTAAAAAAGAAATATTAGAATTAAAAGAGAAATTAAATTTAGCAAATCATAAAGTTATTGAATTAGAAACCGAAAATGACATCTTAAAAAATACTATTCTAGAACTAAAATCTAAAAAACGATCTTCACCTAAGAAAAATAAATCCTCACCTGCTCAAACTATAAAGAGAGTAGAAAAAAATGTGGGAAATGAAAATGTTATAGCAAAAAACACCAACAATAATGACAAACTAGAAAATGAGAATCAGAAATCACATAAAAAAATAGAAAAAAGGGTTACAAAAATATGCATGATCAGCAGTAATAAAAATAACAAGATGCTATCTATAGCAGAAAACACGTTTGAAAATTGCAAGATTTGTCATTACTTAAAGCCAAATTGTGGAATAAATAATTTGATCGAAAATTTAGACATTAAACTAAAGGACTACACTAGAAGAGATTTTTGTATTATTTTTATCGGAGAAGAGGATTTTAAAAAGACTAATAATTATTTTGACTTGGTATTAAACTTAAGGGAAACATTAAGATTGATAACTCATACTAACATTGTAATATGTTTGCCGACATTTATTTGTAATAATCACTCGACGATATTCAACTGGAGGCTGGAATGTTTTAACAATTTATTATATCTGGATATTCATACACACAATTACGCCTATCTACTGGACTCAAACTTGAATCTATCCTATGATTATGACATGTTTTCCATACGCTATGGTACAATTAATAACAAAGGTATGAAAAAAATTTTTGAAGACATAGAACTACTATTTTTGGATATTTTAAGCTACGAGAATGACAATAATGAGAAGATAATAGATGAGTTTAATATAAATGTAAGCTCTGATTTTTTTCGAAAATAACTACTATAACACAAAGTTCACCATTTTACATCAAAACATTGCGGGGTTGATAAATAAATCAGACTTGCTATCTATACATGTACACGAACTAGCTGAAGAAAAAATTGACGTTGATGTGATATGTGTGTCAGAGCACTTTATAAAGTCTGGCGATGAAGACAGTCTGATCATACCTAACTATTTTACTGCGGCAATTTACACCAGAGAGAAAAAACGCGGCGGGACATGTATTTTATTAAAAAACGGTATACTTTACAAAGATTAAAATACATATCAACCCAATCTGTTCCGGGAGTCGTGGAGTGTTGTGCAGTGGAATTAACCCAGTACAAATTAATTCTCTTGTGCGTATACAGACCATCAACATCCAAGGACTTTGACACTTTCTATCATAAAATAGATTTAATATTAAAGATATTAGACAAGAATTGTTATAAAAAAATTGTAATGTGTGGAGATTTTAATATTGATATTTTAAGTAAAAATAAGTTATCTCAAGAGTTTGAATATTTTGTTAAGAGTTACAATCTAAAATTAGAATTAAGACAAGTGACTAGACCAAGTTCGGGAACCTGCCTAGACAATTTTGCACATAATTTAAAGATCAAATGCAAAAGTCAAGTAATTGAATTTGCATTATCGGATCACTCGGCTCAACTTATGGAGATACCAATTAATAAAATAAATAAAATAACTTGCTGGCGTGTAAAAAAAAGGGATTTTTGTAATGATAATTTAAATATATTCAAAAAATACATTAAAAACTTTTCTTTTGCTGGTATTTATGATACAGAGGATCCGAATATTGCTTTTGACTACTTTTTAGAAAATTTTCAAATGATTTATAATCTCTGTTTCCCCTATAAATTAAAAACATATAAAAATACAAAAAGACTGAAATGGCTTTCCAAAGGAATCAAAGTTTGTTGTAGGAAAAAAAGACTACTACTATGGCAACATAGAAGAACGCCATCTAGACAAACAAAAGTTGCACTGACCAATTATTCTAAGACATTGAAAAAAATAATAAACATGACACAAAAGGCTCAAAACACATTTTATATTAACAATGCAAATAATAAATCAAAAGCAACGTGGCAAATAATAAATAATAAAAATAAAAATAAGGAATATATTACAAACATCAAACATGACGGAAAAATAATATCAGATCCCAAATTATTAGCTGACGCATTTAACTCACATTTCATTGATGAAATTGAAAATTCCTCAAATAAATTAAATGACAAAGTTGATTTATTTATCCAGCCACAATCGATGTTTTTGTTACCAATTTTGAATGAAGAAGTTATTGAAATTGTTAAATCATTAAAAAATACAAATAGTACTGGTAATGATGATATTTCCACAAAAGTTGTTAAGTTTGTGTGTGAAAATATTGCTCCACATATATGTCATTTAATAAATATGTGTATAAGTGCTGGTATTTACCCTGATAGATTAAAACATACAATCATAAAGCCACTTCATAAAAAAGGGGACAAACAAATCATGTCCAATTTTAGACAAATAGCGCTAGGATCGGTCTTTACAAAAATTTTTGAAAAATACCTTCACGACTCCATTTATAAATACTTGACGAAATATAAAATTTTATGTGACGAACAAATGGGATTCAGAAAAAATAAAACAATTAGCATGGCAATGTATGATTTGCTCGACATTGTAATGAGATGTGTAGATATTCGGAAACCTGTTTGTGTAATGTATACCGACATGACGCAAGCATTTGATTATGTTTATCGAAAGAGATTACTGAACAAATTATATGCGTATGGATTAAGAGGTAATGTGTTAAATTTAATAAAATCTTACCTAGATAACAGAAGTCAGCACGTAGAAATATCTAGTCTATGTGAGAAAACAAAACGAGAATTAAATCACAAGTCGCAATATAGAATAAATAATTTTGGTGTTCCGCAAGGAAGTGTATTGGGACCATTGCTGTTTCTTATTTATATTAATGATCTACCTCAAAATGTCCGACAAAAAATGGTGCTATTTGCAGATGATAGTACAGCAATAATTAGATGTGACGACCCACGTGGATATGAATCTGACATAAATAATACTTTGAATGACATTATAAAATGGTTGGACATAAATAATTTAAAAATTAATTTACAAAAAACTCATATTATGCATTTTTATAATAAAAAATTACCCCCTGTTCTTAATATAAACTACAATAATCAAAAAATAGAAGCAGTACACACAACTAAATTCCTTGGCGTCATGTTGGATAGCAATTTAACATGGACATCTCATGTTGAACAAATTTGTACAAAACTAAGCAAATCGGCCTACGCATTATTCAGGTTGTCAAAAAAAGTTAAATTAGACGTTACTTTAGTAGCTTATTATGGTTTAGTTACGCCCCAATTAAGTTATGGTGTAATATTCTGGGGTAACTCGCAAGAAAGTGACAAAGTCTTTAAGGCTCAAAAAAAATGTATACGATCAATGTGTGGCTTAAAATCTAGAGATAGCTGCGTACCTTATTTTAAATCGTTAAAACTCTTAACACTGCCGTGTATGTATATAATGGAGATATGCTTATTTGTCAAATCGAATCCACACTTGTTTCCCAAATTCATTGAAACAAGAATGAGGACAAATGACGTAAGGTCCCAATACGAACATGTGTTGGTAACGGGCGGATTCCATACTGCTTTGACGAAAAATAATGTAATTAGTATGGCTCCCATTATTTACAATAAATTACCAGATAATTTTAAGACTTTAGATCATAGGACATTTAAAAATAAATTAAAATTACTATTGACTAAGAAATGTTTCTACAGTGTAAAAGACTATTTAAAAGACAACTTGATTTAATTTTTTATTTTTTTATTATTATTATTGATTTAGAATTTTATAATGTTATTTAATTACTCATTTAATTTGATTTATAATTATTGTTTTGCCTATAATTTTGACCTTAACTTATATTTATTGTATGTCCATCAAGGGCAGGTCACAGTGGCACATGTATATATTTTAAGATCCTTCTGTAACCTGTGTTTCCACAATAAAGATGTTTTGATTTGATTTGATTTAAACATAAGAATCTTACTTTTTTTCTTACAAAAGAAGCCAATCTGCACCTAAAAGTGTTATTATAATCAGAAAAAGTCCCAGACGCCATGATCATTAAAAGTCAAGTTCCACAGACATGTCAACTTCAAAAATGACAGTCGTGTGTAATTGACATCAAACAACAAATACAAATCCCTATTTGTTTATTAAATTTCTATCAGTTTTATAAAAACTTCTCCAGTTTTATTTCGAAAAGCAGCTATTGGTACCAAATCAAAAAGCAAATTTTGAGCCACAAGGATGAGAATGTCGCGAGAACCAGGCCGAAAACCCAGTAAATGAGCGCTACGACAAAACGTTTGTGATAGATAGATAGCTGCTCCGATTGCTTCTATAAAACGACGGCAAGGCTTCTATAGACCAAGACTCGAGACGTGAAAAGCCGAAATAACTTGTTTACATAGCCTGGAGAAATGAAGAATGAAAAAAAAGAATGTATTTCATATGCAACATTTTATTGTACTTATACAAATATATAATTATTGTGGAAGTTTTGTGTATTTTTATAAAGCAAATTAAGTTTCAATGCCTGAATTTCTTGTAAGTTACATACTCTAAATTGTAACAATAACCTACCAAAGCACCTAATAAAAACACAATCATGTGCAATTGGATGCATTGCTTACATAATAATAATTATAAGAAGTGCACTTAGTTTAAATTTGTGTGAGTGGTGTATGGTGTTCAATGTTTTGAGTATTTCTTTGTAGAGGTTCTTTTTAGTTTGTTGTAAAAGTTTGCTCCTCCATGCTGGTCGAAGAAAGGAAAAAACTAGGAATGTACCAGCTGCTTCTTTTCTAGCTAAGACCATAAAAACCAATCGATAGAATGGTAGAAACTGAATCAGTTTACATGCAATGTGCCTATGTATATTACTATCTTGATTCCTTTTGCCACCTTCTCGCCCACCACAATGCTAAAAGTGGCCTTTGAGTTTTGTGACATTGGGCTCTGTCTACTTTCGAGCCACAAAGACAAAATGCTTTGTCTGTACATAATGTTATGTAGGTAGGTACCTAGGTTTACTGTATGGTTCTTTCTGTTAGATCTGCAGAACAATGTAGGCTGTTGAATAATGATTCTCTTTTATTTCATTTATAAACATTTATATATAGTTTTAAACCTAGCAGTGAAATAACTAATCATGAACAACATGGACAATTGTGTTAAAAGTGGCTTCTTTGATGCATGAAAAACAAAACTATAAATATATTGTTTTATTTAATGTCCATAATTTGAAATGGTAAAAACCAGTAAGTAGATAATAAATAAGCCACAATATAATCAAAAAGAATGAATCACTGTATGGATGATATCAGTCAGATCTTGGCTGGTTGTTGCTCTTCTTCCGCAGTTGATTCTGTTACCTATATAATACTTCCTGTAGCGAAATGAGGTGGTATTAAGATCTTCGCACCGGGCATGGTACCATTCATTATTTTAGACAAATTGTTATAACACTATGTCATCACTACATGTCTCTTCTTGAATACCTGAAATAATTTTATACCATTATATAAGATTATCCTGCTATATCTGATGACCTAACCAAGGTCGCTGGAAGGCTCTGGATGCAAGTCGCTCTAGATTGGTCATTTTGGAAATCTTTGGGAGAGGCCTATGTCCAGCTGTGGACGTTATGCGGCTGAAATGATGATGATCCTGCGATGAGCGTAGGGGTTAAGAGAGTAAAATCTGCTGGAGGGCACTAAGTGTAAAGTACTAATAGTTCAACTGAGAATAACGAGGTACCGGATGATTTATATGCTTTTGACGACCTCCGTGGCGTAGTGGTCTCCATGCTAGTCCGCCACCCAGAGGTCCCGGGTTTGATCCCCGGTCAGGGCAAGTTGGAAAATGGCCTTTTTCAAATTGTCGTGGGTCTTGGATGTTTATCTATATATGTACTTGTTATAAAATATAGTATCATTGAGTTAGTATCCTGTAACACAAGTCTCGAACTTACTTTGGGGCTAGCTCAATCAGTGCAACTTGTCCCTATATATTTATTAATCCCTATATATTATTGCCAAATAAAAGCATGGCTCTTCTCGCCATAGCGTGCTGACTGCTGCGCCATGATGGCAACCTTTGCCACATCCACATCCTTCTGGTAACGGCCCTTGCATAAAATGCAAGAGCAATAAGTAATTAATATCTGTAAAAATATAGAAATTTTTTTGAGGCAATTTAGGTATGAGGCTAAGTAGGCATATAGGTATATATACTTTTTATATAAACAAAATTTACAAATCGCTTACCTTTGAAACCTCTTGAAGTTCCGGAGCATCCTTTAGGTTAAGTTATGTTTATGTCCTGTACAATCATTTAAGTAACTGCTAAATACTTAGGTAAATAGTTATATAGTAAGAAATCACACTGATTGAGCTAGGTAGGACCATTAAACTTGTACTGAGGGGAATAAGGGGTACTAAGTAAATATAGCCACAGCTGATATGCAAAGTCAAAGTCATTTTTTATTTTATTTTGTTTGATGGATATGTGATATGTCGACTAGCAGTGCCGGTTCTAGCCCTACAAGCGCCCTGGGCGAAATTACTACGGTGCCCCCTACCTAACTGCAATTCCAACCCATTCGAAACAAGATTTACCTACGTTTTAAAAGCTAATACCCAACTACGGAAGCCATTTCCAGCTAACAATATATATTATTGAAATGTGCTAATTAATATACCTTTCATTTGATACACGACTCGAAAAAAAACAAAAAAAAATTGCCTCGAAATTATTGTATGTATGTCGAATTCGTTATATTTATTGCATACTAATTGTAGACTTTGTCACCCGGACAGAAACAAGAATCGATAGACATCTCATTTGTCAAAATTGGATAATTGGTTCGGATGTTACGGTGGAACACTTTTAGATATCCACAATAAAATATACCTAATGAAATAATAATTTATAAAAAGTAAGTAGACCTCGATTAATGAACGAGGGGAGGGATATACTTTCGTAGCGCCCTTTTATATCCGGCGCCCTGGGCGGTCGCCCAACCGCTTTACCCTAAAACCTCTACTGCCGACTAGGTACCTATCTATATATCTATAGATATACGATTAGACCTTAGAACTAGCCAATAAGAGCCCAAAGCTGTATCGCCGCGACGGCCCCTCTCTCAAAACATACGCCGTATCTACGGGCGTACTAAAGGCACGGATCGACACCGGTACCTCATGCCCACTCCGTACAGTCGTTCCGTACAATACGGATACCATACGAGCCCGTAGACAACGCCCATCGAGACCGGTGGTGTGAAACTTTTTGCTAAATTTATCGGTACTATATCGGTATTTTCGAAAACAATAAATTCATCTTGATTGGCTAATATATATGAGAATCTTACTTTTTTTTCTTACAAGTGAAGCCAATCTGAACCAAAAAGTGTTATTATAATAAGAAAATATAATTGATTTTTATTATTGTAAAATCAGTACGACTCAATATCCCAGACGCCATGATCATTAAAAGTAAAGTTCCACAGACATGTCAACTTCAAACATGACATTCGTGTGTAAATAACATCAAACAACAAATACCTAACCTAACTCTAATTGTTTATTAAATTTCTATCTGTTCTATAAAAAGTTCTCCAGTTTAACCAGTTTTTTTTTCGAAAGGCAGCTGTTACCAAACTAAAAAGCAAATTTTGAGCCCCAAGGATGGGAATGTCTCAAGAACCAGGCCGAAAACCCAGTAAATGAGCTACCTACGACAATACTGAGCAGCTCTGTTAATATTGGTGTCTCCAAAGCTTTACTTCGTTTGTTCGATGGATACAACGACGGCAATATAGACCGAGACTCGATTTGATTCCTTTTGCCACCTTCTCGCCCACCACAATGCTAAAAGTGGTCTTTTAAGTTTTTTGGCATTGGGCTCGGTCTACTTTCAAGCCACTAAACACATTAATGCTTTGTCTGTACATAATGTTTACTTAACATTACCTACTAACCTAGGTACCTAGGTTTATTGTATGGTTCTTTCTGTCAGATCTGCAGAACAATGTAGCCCGTTGATTAATGATTCTTTTTTATTTAATGTATATACATTTATAAATAGTTTCAAACCTAGCAGAGAAATAACTTATCATGAACAAAATGTACTTTGATGTTAAAAGTGGCTTCTTTGGTAAATGAAAAACAAAACTATTTTATAATATATTGTTTTATTTAAAGTCCATAATATGAAATGGTAAAAACCAGTAAGTAGATAATAAATAAGGCACAATGTAATCAAAAAGGATGGATTATGGATGATAACAGTCAGATCTGGCTGGTTGTTGCTCTTCTTCCTGTTCATTCTGTTACCTATATTCTTCCTGTAGAGGAATGAGGTGGTATAAATATCTTCACACCGGGCATGGTACTATTCATCATTTTAGACAAATTGTTGTACACTATTTCATCACCACGTGTCTCTTCTTAAAAACCTGAAATAATTGTATACCAATATATCAGATTATGTTGAAAATGTTAGGTACATATATGTAACTGAGGTGATAAGACAAAACTCTTTTGTGGTTGATTTCTTTTTCATTATTTTTATTTCATGTCACTTACCTATTTTTGACTAGCTATGTTCTTTTATCTTTCTTGTTCTGTCATCAATAAAACTAGATGAAAATATCCAACGAATATTATTTTATTTCTTAAACTAAATAAAATCAGAGTTCAGATACTGCTGTGCAATATCTGCAACATGGTAGCAGAGCGTGCGTTTCGTTTTCGATCCAGTACGACGTTGGATATAAAATGAACGAAAGTGACGGTGCTGTTAGTGATTTTAGTGCTGGTGCGAACATGCAGCACACACATGGATCTAAACCTGGGGGGTTACTGCAAGGTATTGAAAAGTTGGATAGTGCGTCAAATTACGCTACCTGGAAAATCCAAATGGAGCTTTATCTTGTAATGGAGGATTTATGGGATTACATACAAGAAACACCGTCTGATGCTGCTAGTGCTAAGATAGATAAGAAGGTACGTGCAAAGTTGCTACTAATGGTGAAGCCACACTGCTTAGTACATGTGAAGAAAGCAACTACAGCTAAAGAGAGCTGGAATGCCTTAAGAACAGCTTTTGAAGACCAAGGAGTTAATAACAGATGTCGATTGCTAGGACGCCTTGTCAGTCAAAAGTTAAGTATGTACAGTAGTCCAAGAGAGTATGTCACTGAAATATTGTCACGGCCAATCAGTTGGCAGATATGGGCAAAGAAATAGATAACGAGTTGTTAGCTGCACTTATGCTACAAGGACTAGGAGAGCAGTATGAGCCAATGAGAATGGCTATCGAAAATAGCAACATAACGTTGACAACTGACTATATCAAGACAAAGTTGCTGCAGATTGATAGTAATTCATCACAGAAATGCACAGATTCGCCGGAGAATGCTTTGAGTGCTTCTCGAAACAGCAAGAACAGTAAATCAAAGGAAAATAACAACGGAAAGACAGCTAAAAAGAAGTTAGAATGCTATATGTGCGGGGCTGGACATCGAGCTCGTTTTTGCCCAAATAAAACAGTAAAGCACATACTACGCATACAGCTCTTCACACATATAGAAACAATTCACAAGAATGGATTTTAGATTCAGGCGCGTCATTCCATATGACGAATAGGAAGGATTGGTTAAATAATTACTTGAAGTTAGAAGAGCCAATTCAAATATCCTGTGCGAATGGTAACAGGGTGGAAGGTGAAGGCCGAGGTGATGTCTGTTCAAAGGAATTGAGCGTGAGTGTGAAGGGAGCTGTCTTCGTGCCGAAGTTAGCTGCGAATCTGTTGAGTGTAAGTACGTTGTTGAATCGTAACTTTGTGGTGGTATTTTCAAAAGAGGTTGCGAGTTGTATAAAGCAGAAGAATGTCAAGTGCATGGTAAGGTTGAGTTGATATGCAAGGAAGAGAAAGGGATTTATACAGTGAAATCCAATTCTAATACTGATCTGTTTTCAGCTTTGAATACAAATCTAGATGGTGAAGTTCAACTATGGCATCGCAGACTTGGACATTTAGGACTCGTTAACATGAAAATACTAGGTGACAAACTGGCTAGAGGTATATGTTTCAAGGACCCAGGCTTAGTTCAATGCGTGTCATGCTTGAAAGGTAAGCAAACCACTTTACCTTTTCCGAAAGAGAAGAGTACGCGTGCTACTGAACTCCTTGAACTAATACATAGTGATGTATGTGGCCCCATGGAAACTGATTTATTTTCAGGGTATAAGTATTTCCTAACGTTTATTGACGATAAATCGAGAAAAACTTTTGTTTATTTTTTGCGTAACAAAAGTGAAGTTTATTCGAAGTTGGTAGAGTTTAAAAAGCTAGTTGAAAAGCAGACTGGTAAACATATTAAGACCATTCAAACAGACAACGGGAAGGAGTATGTCAACAAAAAAGTGGATTCTTTTTTGCAAGATAGTGGCATAATTCATCAGTTAACTGTGGATTTCACACCACAACAAAATGGAGTCAGTGAAAGGGCAAACCGTTCGATAGTGGAACGAGCCAGAAGCATGCTTGAAGAAGCGAAACTTAGCAAAGAGTATTGGGCTGAAGCGGTAAATACTTCGGTTTACTTGAAGAACAGATGTCCAACACGTGCTGTTAAAGGAAAGACCTGAAGAAGCATGGTCTAATAGAAAAGTAGACCTAAGTCATTTAAAGATTTTTGGCTGTAGGGCGTTTATGCATGTTCCAAAACCAAAGCGGAAGAAATTTGACTCAAAGTCGAAAGAACTGCTGTTTGTCGGCTACTGCGAAACATCGAAAGGATACAGACTGATAGATCCAGTAACGCATAGCATATACAAAGCAAGAGATGTAGTTTTCTTTGAAAATCAAATTGGCGCTTATGTAGAAAAGACTGATGATATAAAAGATGTAACATCATCAGAAAACAGCTGGGAGACACCTATAATGAACAAAGAAATTGATGCTTCTTCAAATGTTCACCAACCAATTGAACAACATGAAGTTCGAAGAGAAAATGATGATTTCTTCGACTGTGAAGATGTAGGTGAACAGAGGTGTATGGAAAATGTAACCGTAGAAGAAGAGGTACTCTTACCAGAAGTAGGGAATGAAATTGAAATTGTTGAACACAATGGAAGAGTAGAAGTTTCGGAACCTGTAATGCATGATGGAGAAGATTCTGTATCCAGATCTGAAACTATTGTTGATGTTCCTGAAAGAAGATATCCTCTTAGAGAAAGAAAGCCTACAAAATTTGATGATTATATTTTTTATTATGCAGAAGAAGATATAAAGGAAGATCCCTTAACTGTAGAGGAAGCTCTATCAAGAAATGACAAAGATAAATGGCAGAAGGCCATTCAAGAAGAGCTTGATGCAATTAAGAAAAATCAAACTTGGGAGTTGGTAGAAAATACTAACGGCTACTTCGTCGATTCTAAATGGATTTTTAGAATAAAAAAGGGCCCGGGGAATATTCGATATAAAGCAAGACTCGTAGCCAGAGGTTTTACACAGATAAAAGGATTAAACTACAATGAAACCTTTGCGCCTGTAGTACGTCACAGTACTTTGAGATTGCTGTTAGCCCTAGCCGTAGAGAATGATCTTAAAGTTGACCAAATGGAAAATATCCAACGAATATTATTTTATTTCTTAAACTAAATAAAATCAGAGTTCAGATACTGCTGTGCAATATCTGCAACAGATTATCCTGTTTAAGAGAGTAAATTCTTTAAGATTTTAATGTGATGTACTCTGTCATTTTCACAGCGGCACATCTCATTTAGTTCAAAATGCTCAATTTAACCATAATTACAAGTAAAGTGCAGCATCAGTGCAGAAATATGCCACGGAACCCGCTGGACCAGCCACAAGTTCTGTACAACTGAAATAACAGGGGTTACAGAGCCATAGGCTATCATAAGAGCCAAAGGCCACTTTTTGCTTTTTGGTGGAGTGGAGGTGAAAAAAGTCATTCAAAATGATTATAATAATGTTTATTAGAATTAACCCCTAGTCAGTGAATATTTTTGTACCACTAGCTAGATAGATGTATTCATAAATTTAAATATTTTTGACATTGGATCCAACTTCACATCCGTAATTACAGCTACAGCCATGATGGCTCACGCACATTCGAAGTGTGATGTAAACAAAGTCAGTATGTAGTGATAAAAAGCGTAG
Source organism: Acrobasis consociella (assembly GCA_963555685.1). Taxonomy (NCBI): domain Eukaryota; kingdom Metazoa; phylum Arthropoda; class Insecta; order Lepidoptera; family Pyralidae; genus Acrobasis; species Acrobasis consociella. Next base: position 10,993,422 of record OY743125.1, on the reverse strand, counting down.
TGCTTACATACCTAGTAATATTCTCGGCCCAGATGATTTATATCCTCCATATTATTGCCAAATAAAAGCATTGCTATTTTCGCCATAGCGTGCTGACTGCTGCGCCATGATGGCAACCTTTGCCACATCCACATCCTTCTGGTAACGGTCCTTGCATAAAATGCAAGAGCAATAATTAATATCTGTAAAAATATAGAAAATTTTATGAGGCAATTTAGGTATGAGGCTAAGTAGGCATATATATATACTTTTCTTAATAAACAAAATTCACAAATTGCTTACCTTTGAGACCTCTTGAAGTTCCGGAGCATCCTTTAGGTTAGGTTATGGTTATGTCCTCGAACAATTATTATTGTTCGATAAAGATACAATCATTTAAGTAACTGCTACTTAGGTTGTTTACCTATAGTAAGAAATCACACTGATTGAGCTAGGTAGGACCATTAAACTTGCCAAGGGGGCTAAGGGATACTAAATATAGCCACAGCTCAAAGAGAATATTAATCACTACGAGTACGTTTACAGCTGTTCGATGGATATGCCGACTAGATATAATTAGACCTCCGAACTAACCAATAAGAGCCCAAACCTATCGGCGCGACGAGGTCCGTAACTAGAAGAGTTGACGTTGGCGGGGTATGATGCGGGGTGGGACGGGGGGCATTTTCGGTCGACTTACGTGCTGTCAAGTTGACATTTTGACTCTTATCGAGTACCGTTTACGCTATTAATCTGTCAAAGTAGTTTAGTCCCGTCTTTAGTCCGTTCGAAAGCGATCGACGACGTCATCGCGTTCTAACTAGCCAATAAGAGCCCAAAGCCGTATCGCCACGACGACGTTCGTCACATTGGCGGGGTATGATGCGGGGTGGGACGGGGGGCATTTTCGGTCGACTCACGTGCTGTCAAGTTGACATTTTGACTCTTATCGAGTACCGTTTACGCTATTAATCTGTCAAAGTAGTTTAGTCCCGTCTTTAGTCCGTTCGAAAGCGATCGACGACGTCATCGCGTTCTAACTAGCCAATAAGAGCCCAAAGCCGTATCGCCACGACGACGTTCGTCACATTGGCGGGGTATGATGCGGGGTGGGACGGGGGGCATTTTCGGTCGACTCACGTGCTGTCAAGTTGACATTTTGACTCTAATGGAGTACCGTTTAAGCTATTTATCTGTCAAAGTAGTTTAATCCCGTCTTAGTCCGTTCTAAAGCGATCGACGACGTCATCGCGTATGTGTTATGGATTGCCTTGAACTGCTCGTATGACGGACGACTGTCGTCGATAACATTATGGAGTAAGGCCCCAGGACTCTTTTGATTTGTCTTAATGAGCACATTATGGCAGACGATGCTAAGGGTCTGATCTCGGAGGACGGAAGGTGGTCGATGCAATTTAGTAATAAAACGACGCAACTCCATCGAGTTTGGGCTTATTTCATTCGTTTTAATAAGTAGTTTGGCCTCACAATAATAGCTTAAGTAGAAAATTAAATTAAAAAAACTTATTACACAAGGAAACTGTTCAACATAGCAATTCAACGGAGCACTTGCACCGTCCTTTCAATACTTTACAAATTTACGTAATGATCATAATCGATTACGCAACTTAGATTATAAATGTATTAGATTAGTTGATTTTATACCTCGGCAGAGGGAAACACGCAGGTAAGGCTTATCCTGTAATAAATGATCTAAGGGCTATGTTGTTTTACTTACCGAGGATTGAATTTGTTCCGGCTCCATCATCAGAACGGCTCATTTACTCCTTAACCCTTCAAATGTCGGCATAGCAGACACAATAGTAAAACAATACATCAGACGCCCGCTCCGGGCGTCCGACAGTTAAAGGGATAAGCATTGGATAAGTGTTGCCGCTCGATAGTCCACTATTGACAGTTAGTTGACTCACTATCGGTATTTTGATAAAACTGACAGTGAGTCTTGAGATACTTTCGACTGTTTATTGATACTGCTGATAGTATCGATTCTGATGACGAACAAACTATCGATAGTATTGCTTTTAATGATACATAAAGTATCGATACTATCGATATTACAAAAATTATCGATAGTGTCGATATTTTATGAAACGCATACTATCGATACTCATGATAGTTTGTTCTTCGTCAGATCGATACTAGCAATACTATTGATAGTATTGTTGGTTATCAATATTATTGGTCTAAACAGATATCCATACCGATATACCACTGTCGATAGTTTGGCATTTTTCAAATGAAAAATTGAAAAATTATATCTATTGTTTGGCAACACTACATTGATTGCATAAACATTGCAAGTTGAATAGAAGCTTGTAATAATATTATTACTAGCAGATTGTAGCCAATGAGGTCGACGGTGCTCTCTGATTGGTTGATTTGAATCGGATCTAACAGTGTTGAATGCCAAAAAGGTGGATTTGTATAAAAATCTCTTAATTATTATTATTACTCTCGTTGACACTTTTGGCTCCAGTCGGAACAACATGCGCATGGCTATATATATATCATATATATGTCGGCGAGTTCAAGATAATCCCATTTATTATTGTTTTCGATGTGCAAACAGAAAGTTGTTTACTACAAAACATAACTGCTACATTTTCAAATGTTGCAACAAGTATAAAAGCGGTCGCCCTAGCGACGAGCGGCTCGGTCTTGTGCGGACCGCCGTACTGTGAACATCTCCTTTGTGTAGTGTGCTGTGGGCTTGGCCATAACTTCTTTAATTGTGATTGTTGTAATAGATGAGGATTTGGTAAACCGATTTATTACAATGATAGTTGTTTCAGCTAGACGATAAGCCCAGGTGGACACAAATTCAATAACTGTGTGGGCCAGGGGTATTCAGACACATGTGGTTGGAATCCATGATACAGCGCGAGGTGGAGCGCTGTATTTATCGTCACACTTTTAGTGAGTTCGGCGTAGGTCATCTCTTGCTCCGTCATCAGAAGTTGGATCTGAATCTTTTGCCCACTTGAGTGAATCCATGGGAGAATAGGGGTGAAGAGACCGACAGGGTCCGAAGAGTGTGATTATAATTGGTCCGTCTTTTGAATTGTCCTGAGATGATGGACCCGTATTTTCTGTTTGCCAGAGGGGTGAAAATTCGCAGGGATACGGAGCGTCAAGGTTCCGGAGTGGGGGCTTGCGGAGTCACACTTAGGTTAAAATCGTGCTTGAGTGTGGCGTCACGCAAAAATTTCAATGCGCTGTATCTTTGTCATTTTTGGTTTCTCAGAGAAAGGAAAGAGTGTGTGTACAAACCACAATGTTATTTGATGGTCTAACCGATGGACCAAAAGTGTTTTTCCATTCGTCATGCCTATTCTGAAAAACAAGAACCTGTCCATTTATTTAAAAATGGCTATTATTACAGTCGTTATTCCGTATCTATTGTATTGCGTCTTTTTGCAGGGTGAATCAGTCTTCCGGCAGTCTCGAATAATGTGGTCCATGTCCTATTCAGGAGCGCCACATCCGCAAGCTGGGGAGTCAATCCAGTCGCACCAGAATTCAAACGATCTAGTTCGTCCCCATCCAGTTCTCAGTCTGTGGATCTGGCACAATTATCTGCGTGGGAGAGAGAACCCTGATAGTTTTTCAGTGGGGTTATTGGTTGTATCCACATAGGTGGATTCAAATTCTATTATTTTTGATGGTAAAGTGGTTTTTCAACAGTCAATCTTATAGAGTTGGTGTCGTGACTTCAGTCTTAGTCTTTTGACTAGTTTGTGGATGGAGTTTAGCAGTACAATGTGTCGATAACTTTTGGGGTCATTGACAGGCTCTGGTTTTAGTATCGCAACCCATCCTGTGTGACAAGCGTCTGTGTGACAAGCGTCTGTGTGACAATCGTCTGTGTGACAAGCGTCTATGTGACAAGCGTCTGTGTGACAAAGCGTCTGTGTGACAAGCGTCTGTGTGACAAGCGTCTGTGTGACAAGCGTCTGTGTGACCAACGTCTGTGTGACAAACGTTTGTGTGACAAACGTCTGTGTGACAAACGTCTGTGTGACCAAGCGTCTGTGTGACAAAGCGTCTGTGTGACAAAGCGTCTGTGTGACAAAGCGTCTGTGTGACAAAGCGTCTGTGTGACAAACGTCTGTGTGACAAACGTCTGTGTGACAAGCGTCTGTGTGACAAGCGTCTGTCTGTCAACCGTCTGTCTGTCAACCGTCTGTGTGACAAGTCTGTCTAAATGACAGCCGGCTTGTGTGACAACCTTTAGCGCCAGTAATGGTGCTAACGAGAGTGAAGCGAGCAGTGCAAAGATACTTAACGTGTGTTTAGTTTCAGCTACTTCTGCAAAGGTGCTAAAGTGCTAACAAGTGAACCATAACTGCTGGCTACGTATTGCGGCCGAGTTGGAGTCAGCGGCAGTGCCGCAGGCGCTGGAGATTCCTGGTGAAGTGAGGTGAAGTGAATTTGTGTGTCGTAACCTTATCTGCTGAATCGCAAAGATAATCTGGTGAGTTTTTATATTTTTTTTCGATTTAAGAGTAGAGCAGAGAGCAATTACCACTATGCAAGTAGAAAATAATTATGATTTCGCTATTTTTAATAAGAACGTGTATTATCTGCTAAGCTTAGTAAGTTAATCTTATCGTCATGAGTTGATAGATGAGTTTAACATCACTGGAGGTGGCATAAGTCACTGTTAGTCGAAACTGGCAGAGGCGCCAGTTAGTATCCTAGCAAATAGTCTTGTTTGAGTATTTTAAATTATAATTTTTAGCGTCATAAAAGCTTACGTGTATACTTCATTATTCGTAAAGTTGGAGAGATAAGTTCTCCAAGCCTTTGCCTCATATTGGACTTAAGATAGCTAAATATGATGATGACTTTTATAAAGATTATAATGAGATAATGACCAGGGTGATGATGATATTAATAATGAAGAGACAGTGATGACGATGAAGATATTATTGATGAAGAGGTGATTAATAGGACGGCGAGCCTATCATGATGATGATCATGGTGATGACTTTATTTAAAAGGACCCTTCACCGTTTACTATGTGAGTAATAATATTTTACCATTAATTTATTATTTACTGTGTTTTAGGTTAACTGAAGTAAAGTCCCGTTACTTGAGTAAATTTTAATTTGGATAATTAAAGTCGAGTAAATATTGTGATATTATAGCCAAATTCAAGAATATCGTACTGATAAGCAATGTTATTTTTATTGTTATGAAGTCCGTAGAAAAAAGATTAAGCTTTAACTATTTTCTAGCCACGCTTTAGTGTAACAAAAGTACTGTAAACGTTTGTTTTTGTTGACAGTTGGGTGTTTTCCTGAGCCAGGGATGAATTATTTTGAGCTGTTGGCGGGGTTAAGCGTCGCAAAGTGGTGTCGTTTGTTTTTGAACTTATCCATTTTAGCGTAGTTTTGGATTTATTATTGCGGAAGGGCTGATGGTGAAAGCGTTGTTTGGCTCCGAGGATCTGTGTCGTCATCTGCCTGTATTTCATACAAAGTCCCAGTGCAGTCTAAGTGCAAATAGTGAAAACTGTTTGTTTTGACGTTTGGAGGAAGGTGTCAGATTTGACTTGTTGGAAAATAGCGTATATTATCTACCCAGTTGACATTTATTTTCACTTCTTCTTCTTATCGTGTCGTTGGCTTGAATTTTAAATTTTGTTCTTCGAGAACGTTGCCACTTTTACGCTTTCCTCCGAGACATAGTATAGGTCAAGCACGGTACAGCTGGTAGGGCATAGAGGTGATCTAATTATCTAATCGTCATGACCACAATCGCCCTGTGCTTCTGCTTGGTCTATATGGCACCAGCGCGCCAGATTATGTTTACATCAGCCTACTTCAGTTCGGAGGCAATTCAAGCACCTCCAAGTAGCCCATGGCAGTTTATGACCTGGCGGTAGCGCCTCTAATCGGATATAATCGGGAGGTGGAGCATACTGATCGCACCACATTCTAAACCTAGATGATTTCGGTTGTTCTTACGTATAACTACTTGAATCATTATGACGATTTTTCACCTGTTCAATTATTTGAAAAATCGAGATGCTTTCCGGGCATGAAACTCAAAGCAAATACACAAGTGTTTTCATGATAGGTTGAGAAGGATGCGGGAGCCAGAGAAGCTTATTAGGAAGACCGATAGCATAGCCGAAGGCTTTATTGCCATAGGTAGAGTGATGAATTGCATTGTTTGTTTTGTTGTGACCGTACTAGAGTTGACCCGTAGTCCGTGAGTGGGCAGTATGCGGTCGGCTCTTGTGGAGGTCGAGTTTCTGGAGGAAATCATAAGGTCAAGTGGACCTGGTGATCACATGTAGTAATACGCGTATTAGTGTGAGGCTAACGATGGCAATTTTGTTATTGATATGTCTTGGTGATCTCTTCTAACTGAATTAATAATTACTGTATCTTTTTTTTTAAACATCGTTAAAATTTAGAAGTTCTATTCGTTTTGATTCAATTTAACTTTCATAACTGGTAAAGAGAACATATGATTAATAACAACTTTGAACTAGCAGGAAGGCTGGCTGCGTTCCTTAACATGTGATCGCTGCACATAGACATGAAGTTATTAGTATCCAATTCGATGTAAAAGATTTATCGATGTTCATTTTTTGTTTTGAGATTATTATATTTTAGATCGTTTAATCCAATTAAGTCATCTAATAAAGATGATCATTTATAGCAAAAAAAAAGCAGTTCACAATAATTAATTAAACTAAAAACTAAATAACCTACCTAAATTAAAATGTTAAAAGTATAAACTAAAATATAACTAACTAATAAATATAAAAATAAAACATATACCTAATAGACTGGCGGCATAGCCTCGTCGTACAGCAAGACTTCAAAAAAAAAATTATTATTAAAGCTTTGTTTTGATCAGGTTTGGCCGAACGGTGTACCGTTTGTGCTTAGTGTTGATCTTAAATATGAAACCCGAGGACGGGTGTTACTGTCAAGATGGCAGTGTCGGCGAGTTAAAAATTGATTCCTTTAAATTGATCCATGAATTTTGTTGATTCGAATGATTGAATACGTAAGCATTGTGCGAAAAATCCCTTAGTTATGATTTCTTTATAATTATTCCTGTATAGATCTTGGCTGAAGGACAAATAAAAGACCGGTTCAGAAAAGTAGTTTTGCAAGGCACTCTTCTGGAGTAGAATTTTTGCGAGTTGAAATTTTGTTATAGTTTTGTGGGACGCTTATTGCCGAGCTAGATCAGAATTATTTAATGGTTATTTCTAACCATGCTACCATAGAATACATAATAGTACAAGTACAGAAGATTCACTCTGAAAAATCAATAAAAGGAATAGAGACTCTCGCTACGATACAATTAAGTTCAATTCAGATCGCACAACGCTAATAACTTACAGTTATATTCACTTAGACAATCCATCTCTTTCTATCGCGTAACGCTTACCTTTGCTGGCGCACTGATTAGCCACGCTGGCATGGCCGCCGTACGTACTTGCGTTTTAAATACCTACCGCGGAGTGAGACAGGCCTGATGCTACTTACTAGTTTAAATTACTATTGAGAGCGCGTACGAGGGCGTACGCATGTCAGGTTGGCCGTGTCGGCGAGTTCAAGATAATCCCATTTATTATTGTTTTCGATGTGCAAACAGAAAGTTGTTTACTACAAAACATAACTGCTACATTTTCAAATGTTGCAACAAGTATAAAAGCGGTCGCCCTAGCGACGAGCGGCTCGGTCTTGTGCGGACCGCCGTACTGTGAACATCTCCTTTGTGTAGTGTGCTGTGGGCTTGGCCATAACTTCTTTAATTGTGATTGTTGTAATAGATGAGGATTTGGTAAACCGATTTATTACAATGATAGTTGTTTCAGCTAGACGATAAGCCCAGGTGGACACAAATTCAATAACTGTGTGGGCCAGGGGTATTCAGACACATGAGGTTGGAATCCATGATACAGCGCGAGGTGAAGCGCTGTATTTATCGTCACACTTTTAGTGAGTTCGGCGTAGGTCATCTCTTACTCCGTCATATATATATATATATATATATATATATAGGTATACAGACATACGTATATATATTATATAACTCAATTTATGACTCTAAATAGAATTTATTGACTCTAAATTTAAAGGAGCCTAAGGATTGAGACGTTTTTCAAGAAGAGGTTGACCTCTAGCACGAAGACGGCTATTGATATCTCTGAAGGAGAATTTGTCTCGGAGATATACAGGTGACCTAGGGTTATATAATATCTTGAAAAGAAATAAAAGAATGTGAGTATGACGACGCAGTCTGATAGGCAACCATTTTAAAATCTGGCGATACTCTGAGATATGATCAAACTTTCTCAGGCCATATATGTATCGAATGCAAACGTTTTGTAACCTCTCCAGTTTATCTAGCAACTCCTCAGGCAAATCCAAATATGCCACATCCGCATAGTCAAAAAGAGGCAATAGTAGCGTTCGCGCTAAGAGTGCTTTGGTGTCCACTGGAAGAAAGTATTTTAAGCGTCTCAATGAATGCATGGAAGCGTAAATTTTCCGGCTCAACTCTGCAATTTGAGGAGACCATGATAAAGTCTGGTCAAACAGAATACCCAAGTTCTTAACTGTTTCTGATAAAGGAATAATTTGATTGTCAAGCATAACATTGGGTAACTGTATGTCCTTAAGTCTAGAAATATAGTACTGACTACCTATTATAATGGCTTGAGATTTAGACGCATTCACCATAAGCCCAAAATTTTTGGACCATTGTGCTATTGCAGAAAGGTCGGAGTTGATTTTGCTAATGGCACTGTTGAAATCTTCGAGTGGGGCGGCGGTATATATCTGAAGATCGTCAGCGTAAAGATGAAAAGAAGAGGATAGAAATGCCGTTACCCCATCAATAAAAACCGCTGTAATACAATGGTAAGGACAGCTAAACGCGATTATTTTGCTTCTCAACTTTCTGGTTCATCTTCGGCCGATATTTGGAAGTTCCTTCGGTCTCTCAATCTTGGTAAATCTGTTAATAATTCACACTACTCTCTCTCTTTCTCTCCTAATAATTTTAAAGATCATTTTTCCGCTACTTCATCACTCAATCCTTTAGTGAAATCTAGTACTATTTCTAAAATAACTTCCATGCCTAAACCTTCCATTGAGGCTTTTTCCTTTTCTCCGGTTTCTGAGGATGAGATTCTGAAAACAATTCTTTCAATTAAATCAAAAGCTTTAGGGTGTGATAATGTGAGCCGTCAAATGATTATTAATTCGCTTGGGATCTTTCTTCCAGTTATCACTCACATTATCAACTTCTCTCTTTCTTCTAGTAAATTTTCTGCTATTTGGCGTAAAGCCTTTGTCCTTCCTTTACCGAAAATCTCAAATCCTCAGTCACTTAGTAATTTCCGCCCTATATCTATATTACCATTTCTATCGAAAATCCTTGAAGCGGTGGCGCATAATCAAATCTCATCTTTTGTATCTCATCATAATTTACTTAGTCCCTTTCAATCTGGTTTTCGCCCCGGTCACAGCACTACTACTGCCCTTCTCAAAGTCAGTGAGGACGTCCGCCTCGGCATGGAAAATCAATTTGTCACCGTCTTAGGTCTAATTGATTTTTCCAATGCATTTAATATGGTAGACCATGACATTCTCCTCGCCATAATTGAGCATCTTAATTTTTCCCCCCTGCATTGGATTGGTTCTCCTCTTATCTCCATGGTCGGCAACAAGCAGTTCGAATGGACCTTGAGTTGTCTCAATGGAATGATCTTTTCTGGTGTTCCTCAGGGTGGAATACTCTCTCCTTTACTGTTTTCCTTGTTTATTAATCTCCTCTCTTCATCCATTGGCTGTACTTACCATTTCTACGCTGATGATTTCCAAATTTATGTGCAAGTCCCAGCTGAGGACATTGACAGCGGAGTTGCTCAACTAAATGCCACATTAGCAGATCTTCTTGCCTGGTCGCAGGATTACGGGATACTGGTGAACGCATCCAAATGTCAAGCAATGATATAAGCAGTCCTCAGCAGTTGGCAAAAATTAATTTAACAACTGTTGTGCTAGTAGTTTACAATGGTGCCGTTATTGAATTTAAACCGGTGGTCAAAAACCTTGGTCTTTTTGTTGACTCTTCTTTGAAATGGACCGCTCAAATTGCTGCAATTAGTCGGACCGTTACTTACTCCCTTCAGTATCTTAACCGCTTCAGAAATTTTCTCCCTATTAATACTAAGATCAGATTGATGCAAACATTGATTCTCCCCATTATTGACTACGCTGATGTGTGTTATCCAGATCTAAATGTTGATCTTCTAAATAAACTGGATCGCCTTCTAAACAACTGCATCCGTTTCATTTTCTGCTTGCGTAAGTATGATCATATTTTCGCTTTCCGATCCAAACTCAACTGGCTTCCCATTCGACTACGCAGGCATAAAAGGCTCCTCTGCTCTCTTTTCTCTTTCATTAAAAACCCTTTCTCTCCTGAATACTTGAAATGTAAATTTCAGTATCTCGCGGACACCCATGACCGGCAACTTCGCTTTAGTGGCACACTTAAACTTGAAATTCCTGTATATCGTACTAGTTTCATGACCGACTCTTTCACTTCCCAAGCTATACGGCTTTGGAATGCATTGCCCGAGGACATTAGACAAATATCCAGTAGACATGTATATAAGAAAAAAGTGCATGATTTACTTTTTGAAAGCATAAATTATTAGCAGAGTTCATCGTTTATTACGAATTTCAATATTTCAATATATATAATATATAATATATCTATATATAATATATATATATATATATATATATATATATATATATATATATATATATATATATATATATATATATATATATATATATAATTATATATATATATATATATATATATATATAATAATTAACAATGGTGCCGTTATATATATAAACAGGATGATTTTATACCCACTAGCTTTATTGAAATCTTAGAATCAGAATCACTGATAGAACACAAAACCGTAATAAAAAATAATAAAAAAAGTTTTAAAAAAAATATCTCACGAAAAGTCCGCAAATTTTCAATAAATGGTCAACCGAATAATGAATGAACTCGCTCGGGCGGCCGCACAGTCGCACACACGCACAGGCACACAGCTGATTCGCTCGTGCAACCCCGCCCCGCCGCGCCGCTACCATCGTTCGCTCGCCTCGCCCGCGCCACCTGTCGCAGTCAGTCAACCGATCGCACGCGCCGCGAGTCGGCAGTCGGCAAAACCCTCGCGTCACGGGAGGTTGCGACTCTTTTCCCGAGCGCGTCTCTTACCCATAACAATGTCGTATTCCGCACGAGAGTATTACGAAATGGTGCGCATGACATTCTAAGTGGGGAAAACTTACAAGAAGCCAGGAGGCTCTACGAAAGTGAGAGCATTCCTCGACTTCGTGCTCAAGGCATAACGAAACAACGAAAAATGCTACAGTGCCTCACCGACCGCCAAACGATTTTGGCCGCAAACCATCAGCTTCTTGACTATGGTCAGTTCGAAATACCATCCCATGCACGTGGAAGCGGAGCACCACGTCTAGTCGTCGAGATAGAAGATGACATTTTCGAGTTTTTCGAGCGGAACCCCCGAGCCAGCACGCGAGATGCAGCTCGGCGATGCAGAAGCTGTAAATGCTTAACTAATTACCTACTATCTTCGTACCTATCATTTTTATTAGTGTTTAGGTAGATACCTTATGTTTTTTTCCTTGGTTAGTAACAATAACAACTAATAACAGCTTCAGTATTTTGATGGTCCTAAACCCGTACTGTCTTATTATAAAACGCAGACTAACTTTATTACTAGGTTTAAACCATTATTCGACCAAACCAAGTTGTCATTTTCAGATGAGACAATAGGATATTATTAGATGTCAACTTGATTTAGTCGGATAATGGTTTAAACCTAGTAACAAAGTTAGTCTTTCTTTTATAATAAGACGGGTAAAGTACGAAAGGAAATTGCGACTTATGATTAGGTATAAAATTAAGACCAGATTCAGTTCCTACCTTTATTGTTTATCGTGTGTTTACGAAAGTGGCCAACACTGTTTGCAAGATTTTTACAGGCAGCTTTACGACCGCTATCTAACGATGACAGCTGAAGGAGGCTGCAAATTTTTATTAAACACTTACGGTCACCCATCCTGGTATAGCACACCCAGGGCTACTTAACATGCGAAAACGCTAATAAAATACGCACCACGATCGTGCTACCGTGTAAATGGTAGAAACGCGAGGTTTATGCAGCCATTTGAGCATCAAAATAAATTTACCCATATTAAACGTAATACAATAGGTACGTAACGATAAAGATCAATGACCTTGCGGCGTAAACGCGTCTCGCGCGGCCTTTACCACTATGGGCGCGGCGCGGGCGACAAATTCGTTTATTTTTGGGATATCTTTGACGCCTGATATCTTTGGTTTTTTCTATGAAACGAGTTAAAAGTAATTCAACATGTATTTTTTATATCACATATAGAGTGCGTTCCTTAAATAAAGCTAGGGAGTTCAAAATCATCCTGTATATATATATAAAAATAACAATCTGCTAGTAATAATATTATTACAAGCTTCTATTCAACTTGCAATGTTTATGCAATCAATGTAGTGTTGCCAAACAATAGATATCATTTTGCAATTTTTCAATTGAAAAATGCCAAACTATCGACAGTGGTATATCGGTATGGATATCTGTTTAGAGCAATAATATTGATAACCAACAATACTATAAATAGTATTGATAGTATCGATCTGACGAAGAACAAACTATCATGAGTATCGATAGTATTGCGTTTCATAAAATATCGACACTATCGATAATTTTTGTAATATCGATAGTATCGATAGTTTATGTATTATTAAAAGCAATACCATCGATAGTTTGTTCGTCATCAGAATCGATACTATCGATACTATCAGCAGTATCGATAAACAATCGAAATTATCTCAAGACTCACTGTCCGTTTTATTAAAAATACCGATAGTGAGTCAATTGACTGTCAATAGTGGACTATCGAGCGGCAACACTTATCCAATGCTTATGGAGTAAATGAGCCGTTCTGATGATGGAGCCGAAACAAATTCAACAACCATCAGTAAATAAAACAACATAGCCCTTAGATCATTTATTACAGGATAAGCCTTACCTACGTGTTTCCCTCTGCCGAGGTATAAAATATGCTAATCTAATACATTTATAATGTAAGTTGCGTAATCGATTATAATCATTACGTAAATCTGTAAAGTATCGAAAGGACGGTGCAAGTGCTCCGTTAGAATTGCTATGTTGAACAGTTTCCTTGTGTAATAAGTTTTTTTTTTATTTAGTTTTTTTTTAACTTAAGCTATTATTGTGAGGCCAAACTACTTATTGAAACGAATGAAATAAGCCCAAACTCGATAGAGTTGCGTCGTCTTATTACTGAATAGCATCGATCACCTTGCGTCCTCCGAGATCAGACCCTTGGCATCGTCTGCCATAATGTGCTCATTAAGACAAATCAAACGAGTCCTGCTCCGTGAAGTTATGTTGTTTTATAACTCAGTCCTAGCGAATACCTCCCGGTTCCATCATCAGAACAGCTCATTAACTTCATAATATTGTATTGACAAGTATGCAAAATTTCAGCTAAATCGATTGAAAATAGCTGGTTGAAAATTGAGCTACAAGATTTGACCTAAACAAATATTCGTACGTTACCTACGTAAGATACATTCAGATACATTGCAAGTTAGTAACTAAAAACAAAAAAATACATATAAACTTCTAAAAGATTGCATAACCTTTCATGGGCAATGTTTTTTATTTTATTAATGTTGTTTTGTATGTTAAAGTAATTTCTGATAAATGATATCGATGAATTTATCTTCTAGTATCGATTACGGTAAAAATAATCCAGTCAAGTTTGCGACTAATTTCCATGCCAAACGATTTTCTCGCTTATTTACAGCCAAACTAAGGTAAAAATATTAATAATGCCATGACATAAACTTGACAAACTCATTTCATTTTTCGATATTATTTTTTCACTATCCTTCGAGCCGAGACTAAATGTATCAATTAAATTAGCAAGGTTCGATATTTAAGTTCAAATTTGAAATACAATTAGTTGATGACGAAGGCGCAAACGCTACGAAATTGCGCACTTCCTGCGAGACCTATTTATTCCCTGTGCTTAAGATTTGAATATAGATTAGCCACTCAACTGTCCTAAGAAGAAGTGCTTACATTTTTTGAAAGTCGTGTTAATTTGTGACTATCTGATGCCTTTGACTTCGTTTTCATGGACAAAAAAGCTCGTTACAATTAAAGAAAAAAATATATATTACATTTGAATTTAAAATCCGTTACTTTTATATGATTTTTCATTGTCTTTTCTTATTTTGGCGCTAATACAATATTTTGCGATATTAAAATGGAGTGGGGTGATATAGAAAACCGAATCGCTGTAATTGCATTACACAACGTAGGTATGGAGCCAAATGCAGTTTTTAAAATTCTCCATACGCTTGGTATTAGTCAAATGTTTGTGTACCGGCACAGGTATGACACTTCATAGAAACGGAGCAGCATATATACCTAGTACGACTAGAAACGAAACAATCCTTCCTTGCACATGTCAAATGTGTGAGTTAAACAATCAGGGTCGCTACCACAGAATTTGTTGCTTTGCTTACCTGTTTTTGTCACTCGGAAATCTATAAAATTTACGTTATTTATTGTTTTCCGTGGATAAACAATGATAATGTGCGCAGTTTCTCACCATTATAATTCAATAATCCTAAGTTACTCGCTTAATGTCAACGTGCGACTACCAATAACCCTGTTTTATTGGCGCTTACACGACCCAATAACGGGGGAAAGGTTGCGGGGACATCAGATTGCGGCGGACGGTGCGAGTTTCCGTTCTGTATGTAATACTATTATTAATTTTGTGGTACCGGGCTATTAATAGGTACAATAAGACCTCCTCTTTGTGACAGAAAAAGATCTGGCCGTCCACGTAGTGTTCGTACTATAACGTAACGTAATAACGTAGTGGTCAAAGCAGTAAGGGAAAGAATTCGAAGAAATCCTGTACGAAAGCAAAAGATTTTATGACAGGAGATGAAGATAGTACCTAGAACCATGTCGCTTATTTTAAAAGTAGACTTAGGACTTGCGGCCTTTATGAGACGTACTGGTCATTTCTCAACCGATAATTTAAAAAAGAATAAAGTATTAAAATCGAAACAACTACTGAAGCGGTACGCAATGGGTGGTCGCAGAAAAAATTGTTTACGGATGACAATTTTTTTATCATTGAGCAACATTTTAACGAACAAAATGACCGTAGGTGTTTATGTTCAAAGCTCTAAGAAAGCTTCACAATTAGTCGACAGAGTACAGCGTGGCATTATCCGACTTTAGTGATGGTTTGGTGGGGTGTTAGCTATGAAGGAGTGACTGAGCCATACTTTTGTGAAAAAGGTATCGAAACATTGGCACAAGTGTATCAAGATACCATTCTTGAGAAGGTATTTAAGCCCCTTAACAGCACCATGTTCAATAACTAACAATAGTTCTTCCAGCAAGACTCAGCACCGGGTCACAAAGCTCGGTCAACGCAGTCTTAGTTGGAATCGAACGTTTCCGACATCATCAGAGCTGAAGACTGGCCGTCGTCTGATTCCGATCTTAATCCGCTGGATTATGTTTTATGGTCAGTTTTAGAGAGTACGGCTTGCTCTAAACGCCATGATAATTTGGAGTCCCTAAAACAATCCATACGATTGGCAGTGAAGAAATTCTTTACGGATCAGAAGGTTTCGGAAGCTAAATGACCTTGAAAGAGTACATGCTTTTATTGATAACTGGCCTCAACGTGTAAAGGACTGTATTGCAGCCAATGGAGACCACTTCGAATAAGCTTTTCATATTTTAAATTGTTTTATATTTATGTATTAAAAGCGAGCAACTTAAGCTTAGGCCGAAAGTAACACAGACACAAAAACAACTTTGTTGTGGATTTTAGGTTAGGTTCATTAGGTTTCCTGTGACCAACACACGAACGAGCAACTGAAGCTTAGGGCGAAAGCAACACAGACACAAAAACGACTTTGCCGTGGAGTGTAGGTTAAGTTATATAACATCCATCTATCCATCCATCCATTTCAGCCGCACAACGTCCACTGCTGGACATAGGCCTCTCCCAAAGATTTCCAAAATGACCGATCTAGAGCGAAGTTATATAACATTATAAGTATAAAAGAAGTTTCATATTAACTAAACGTATTGAGAATTGATATATTTGATTTGATATTCTAATCGTGTGTGTTAGTGACTAACACTAGTGTCAGAGTTTTTAAACCGCCTTAAAGGCCTCTGACATGGTTTTAGGTAACGACCAATGTCAAAGACAGTGACCGGGACCGACGGCTTAACGTGCCCTCCGAAGCACGAATCATCTTACTTATCGTACAATCATGTGATCAGCCTACAATGTCTTAACCAAATAGGACAACAACACAAAGTCGTTGCCCCGCCGGGAATCGAACCCGCAACCTCCGGGTATGAGCAGAACGCTCTAAACACTACACCACGGAGGCAGTTATTTGATTTGATATTATGATATTATTAACATCGAAAAAGTAAATATTATTTGTAAGAAAATTTGTTTTGTTACTATAAATATTCTGAGTATTGAATAAACATTCTGTATAACGAAAATCTACTAAACTTTTGTCTGTAAAAGAATGCACACCCAAACTTTGCACACTTCCCTCGAGACTACTATTTGATGATTTACAACCTTCGTCCTAATTCCCTGTGCATTAGATTTAAACATAGATTAGTCACTCAACTGTCCTAAGAATTTCTAATTCTTTTAATGATGTATTTATTTGTATTTATACTAACTAATGCCTGTGACTTCGTTCGCGTGGACAAAAATGCTCATCAGACTGAACAACTTTTGCTGTGGCGTCATTTTATTATTTCTCATAGTTTAGCTGGACATTTATAGTTCTGCATCAGGTGTTCCATTTACTAAAATCAATTATATCCTGTATGTTGCCCAGATTTAACAGCTTAATACCAATAAAGTTTCATTCAAATCTGTCCAGAATTTCCGGAGATTAGTGTGTACAAAAAGACAAGCAAACAGGGAGACATTTTCTTTAAAATTTTACTCTTTCACTGTGTCTCTATCTGCTTGCTGTTTCTTTTTGGAAATATAGTCAATATATAGACAATTTTTTACTATTATATGTATTGTATAATTTAAATATCTAAATGTTTATCTGTTTTTTTTTATGTGGGATGTGTGCGTTTGTTTTTCATGATAGAATTAGGGCTCCGTATCCAAACGATGTCAATCTTATCAGAGCCGGTATTTTCTTTTCAATTTTCGAAAAAATATTCATCCTCCATACAAATGCCACCACTGAGCAACTCGACGTAGCCATGTCGTATCGAAGGCCAAGACATTTGCCTTCTTGTACTGTTTGTTACCGCTCCCCCTAAGCAATTTTCACGAGGCCACATCACAGGTCGAGTGATGTAAGCCCACAGGGCGAACTGCGTGGCGAGGGCAAACCCCAAGTCATCCACACCTTCTTCTTATATTTAAGAGCTGGGCTCTTGTCGGTGGAGTGCTTTCCATGTCTCTCTTCCTTCCGCTAAGTTCTTAACCTCTTTATATGTTTTCACGTTTAATTTTTCTTTTATTTGGTTTATAAATTTTCTTCTGGGTTTTCCTACTCCTCTCTTTCCTTCTATTTTTCCTTCCATTATTGTTTTAAAGAACGCATCGTGGCGTAGTAGATGACCGAACATTTTTCCTCTTCTATTTTCTATAATTTGTATTATTTGTCTTTTCTCTCTCACATCCTCTAGTACCTTCTCATTCGTAATTTTTTCTGTCCAACTATTTTTTTTCATTCTCCTCCAGCACCACATTTCAAATGCTTCTAATCTATCTCTATCTTTTTTGGTCATCGTCCACGTTTCACATCTATACAAAGCAGTGCTCCATATAAATGTTTTAATAAATCTTTTACGTAAACTTTCTTTAATACCAGAACAAAATATATATTTTTTACTCTTAAATGTACTTTTTGCAATAGCAATCCTTTTCTTAATATCTTCTGAGCATCTTGCCTCTTCGTTGATAATAGTTCCTAAATATTTAAAACTTTGAACTTGGTCTATTGTTTTATTATTAAATTGGATATTTTTAATTACTGGACCTGACCTTGAGACAATTAAGGACTTGGTTTTATTTATGTTTATACTCAATTTATGTTCTTTAAAAATAGTGTTCATTGCTTCTATTAACTTTTTTAACTGTTGTGAACTGCTTCTAAGGGCTGCTATGTCATCATCACACCAAGTGTTTCTTTTTAATTTTAATAAATCCAAGATTGCTGCCGAAAGTTACTAACTGCTTGCGATTTGGCTGTAAATCTTTGGCGTAATCCGAATTTGTTTTTTTTTAAGTCCAAGATCTGGATCTGGCATCAGAATGAAAAAAAAATATAGTCAATCATTACGTCTCGCTGGGACTTCGTAGAGATCTGAAATTTTGTATGTGTAGGTGAAGCACTCCGCTAAACTTGAAGTCAAACAAAGCGTTTGGATTATGAATTCTGAATTTACTGACTCTAAAGAAATTGGTAGGCTTGTATGTTGTGTTCGAATTTATTTGCATAATTGTTATTGTACTTTTGAAAAGTATTTTTTCAATCATACTATTTACCATTAGTACCAATACGCAAGAGCGTAAGACAAGATGACAAGTTTCTTTGTGTGAATTAAGTCATACACATAATGTTTAGATGTATAAATAATGCGAAACAATAAGGTTATCATATTCAGTATAAAAATATGAGTTTTTATTATTCTTATAACTTATAAGACTTATAACTTGCATTAAAAAGCAAGGTTATTGTAAAGTATTTTATTAAAAAAAATTTTTTGAATGACTAATTTTTGAACAATCATCTTATAGATTTTAAAGTTGGCAACACTTTTGGAGCTTACAAGTCAGAAGCTTTAAAAATATAAAATGCCATGCCTAAGCTAACTTTTATATTAAATATATATGAAAAGGAACCACACAAGCATTGGTTTTAAATAAAATTCGGAGCTAGAAAGTATCGCTGAGTTCATAAAAATATATAGGAGCTTAAAACGCACAAGTTTAGTGAATATAAAATCTGCTGGATCAAACCAAGCATTCAAATTTCAGCTATGGCTTAACTTACCGTCAATCACTATATATATAAAATGGAACAACATACGTATTGGTTTTGAGTAAAATCGGAGGCAGAAAGTACCCATGAGTTCATACAAAAACATATGATATATATATGAATAAAATGTGGACGCAGCAAGTGCAAATTAGTTCGCAAAAAATACCCGTTACGGATCCAAGTTTTTTCGGGAGTTGAATACAAAAAATCTCGAGTAGAACTTTATTTCTACGAATATGTTGGACAGAATCCATTACTAGATTGTAACATTGCCACACCGCTCGAAGAATATGCGAAGGGAGCCAAGTAATCGGCCGCCAAAGGTGGAATCAACAAGGTTTAGGCTCACTGCTGGATCTACGTAGTGCCCAAACGTCAGTTTTTATATATATATATATATATATATATATATATTATATATATTATATATATATATATATATATATATATATATATATATATATATATATATATATATATATATATATATATATATATATATATATATATATATATATATATATATATATATATATATATATATATATATATATATATATATATATTTATACTACCAACGCATATTCCTGCCATAGTTGGGGAGTTATACGCCAACATCAATATTTTTCGTATATATATATATATATATATATATATATATATATATATATATATATATATACAGGGTGTAAATCTGTAACCTTGCCATATTCTCAGACGTACCTATACCGCTCATACTGAACAACTTTCCCAAAGGAATGTAGGCCGAAATATGAAAAAAAAATCGGACTTCCCATACTAAATCGATCAGCTGATTAGCAATTTTGTAAGGGTGAACAATTTTTTTTCTTCATATTTCGACCTATGTTTCTTAGAGAAAGTTGTTCAGTATGATCGGTATAAGTACGTCTGAGAATATGGCAAGGTTACAGTTTTACAGCCTGTATATTTATATATATATATATATGTATATATATATATGTTGTGCGATTTACAGACCTTTTATTCACTCAAAATTATTACCAAGTCTAGTTTAGCTTTAAGTTTTTAAATATGATGATATACGTATACTATATAGGGTTTATACAAAATATTTTTATCAAAAAACCTTACAATTTAGCTCTATTCTATAAAAACAATATTCTTTTCTTACTAGTTACCGTTCCTTAGCAACATCTAAAAGTATTTTCGCTGTCCTGTATTTTTCTAAGAATTTGCGTCTCTGCCGCGCCGAGTTAAATATTTTTTTTAACAAATTCATTTCTATATTTTTCAACAAAACTTATATTTTTGGAATCTATATGAATGCGCCTTTTGAAATATATTTTTTTAAAGCAGATACTGGTTCACATTAAAAATTTATGGTCATTAAGAACAAAAATTTACTCTTTTTTTTATTTTTGAATGCCATTCAATTTTTTTGTATGGAAATGGTCTTTTTTGTTTCAAAAATCAATCGACCATCCTTTATTTAGATAGAAACGATACCAAACTTGCCCTAGTAGCTTTAAGTTAGCAGTTATGACGAGTCACAGTGCGCGCGGAGTAAGAAAACTTCACCCCCTTCCCCTACTCCCCAGCGGGGTGTTACCCGCTGCCTCCCGGGCGTTTTCCACACCAGTCTACCTTAGGAACAAGTGTGCCAAGGCTCACTCTGCTCACTCTTTAATCCGAAAAATATTGATGTTGGCGTATAACTCCCCAACTATGGCAGGAATATGCGTAGGTAGTATAAATGAATCATAAGTGTATAAGTACATTTCCATGATTGGTCCTATACTAATTCTTTTGATCAGTTTCAAGTGATTAGCGAATGTGTGGATCTATTTTTTGTCACTCAATAATTAGTAGTTTCATTGATCATAGGCCATAGTTGCTTTGCAAGCACTAGTTCACTTTGTGTTCTTTTCCCATTTCTATTGATTGTACAAATCACTATTTTATTGCAGAATGTGAGCAAAAAAGTGTGGATGAATATTGTAACGATCAGTTTGTTCTTATTTAACATTCTTAATTTACTGTGTAATTTTGGGTTGAGTGTTTGACTTTGGTGGATAGTTTTCAACCCTAGTGTAATTTTGACATAATTTAAATTATGACACGATTCTTATAAATATATTTTTTTCACTTGATAGTTTGTAAAACAGACATTCTATTTAATAAGTTTCATTTACTTAGACAAGTAGTCAAGTGAATATTTTTTTTGTTAGATAATAGATAAGAAGTTTTTTTAAATGCCTCAACAATTTCAATTGTAATAATTACAATTGAAATTGTTGAGGCATTGAAAACAATTTTTCAATGCTTGTTTTTCATGCAAAAACTACTTTCGTTTCATATTTTATTCAGGGACTCCTCTTTTCTTATGTATTTTAAATGTCATACATAACTTTATAAGATATCTGTTGTTTTGATGTCATACAATGTTACTCAGTCAGTGACTGTGACTGTGGTAAAATAAAATTTGATGAAGGTACACAGAGTGTAACAAAAACGCCCTTAGAAGCGGAAAGCGAGTGAACCTGCCCATGAAACTAAACAACTTTCTTTAAGAAACATAGGTTGAAATATGAAGAAACAATTGCGGTCCCATATAAAATGACTCAAACAGCTGATACTATTTGTATGAGACGGTATTTTTTTTTTCATATTTCAACCTATGTTTCTTAAAGAAAGTTGTTTAGTTTCATGGGCAGGTTCACTCGCTTTCCGCTTCTTAGGGAGTTTTTATTACACCCAGTATAGGACCTTGGTAGCCAATAAAATGTAGATGTAATATATGGCAGGTTTTTCACTCACTGCCAAAAATGGTTTCAAAACTGTATTAAATATTGAGATTCTACAAAATTTAAAATATGATTTATGTATTAGCGGTTTAAGCTATGTATGTAACATCAATGTAATTGTAATTGTTTTAATAACTTATCATTTATTCATTTCATGACTTTCGTCAACATACAGAAAATAAAATGTAAACTTTAGTTACATCATTGCCAATTTTTACTCTTCTTATTTATCATTTTCTTCAAGGTGATAACTTTGTAAGAGACCTGTTGTTTTGATGTGATATAATGTCATTCAGTCAGTGGCTGTGATAAAATAAAAATTGATGTTCGTAAATTTAAAATAGATGTAGGTACCTAGGTCCTTTGTAGCAAATAAAATTTTGATGTAGCAAATAATAGGTTGTGCATAAAATAGTTTTGACATTGTATCGAGATTTTTCCTTCAATAAATGACTTTTGTTGTTTAGAACAGTACCTTTTAATGTGCAGCTATCTGCTCATTAAAAGATACTGGTCTACACAATACCTGTTACTATATACATACAGTACCTTTTAATGAGCAGATAGTAATCTGCTCATTAGAAGATACTGTTCTCCACAATACCTGTCACTGTTCACAAACAGTACCTTTTAATGCGCAGACAGTAATCTGCTCGTTAAAAGTTACTGTTCTACACAATACCTATTACTGTTCAAAAACAGTACCTTTTAATGTGCAGACAGTAATCTGCTCGTTAAAAGATACTGTTCTACACAATACCTATCACTGTTCAAAAACAGTACCTTTTAATGTGCCGATAGTAATTTGCTCGTTAAAAGATACTGTTCTACACAATACCTATCACTGTTCAAAAACAGTACCTTTTAATGTGCAGATAGTAGTCTGCACATTAAAATATACTGTTCTATACAATACCTATCACTGTTAAAAACAGTACCTTTTAATGTGCAGATAGTAGTCTGCTCATTAAAAGAAACTGTTCTACACAATACATATCACTGTTCAAAAACAGCAACTTTTAATGTGCAGATAGTAGTCTGCTCATTAAAATAAACTGTTCTACACAATACATATCACTGTTCAAAAACAGTACCTTTTAATGTGCAGATAGTAATCTGCTCATTAAAAGAAACTGTTCTACACAATACATATCACTGTTCAAAAACAGTACCTTTTAATTGCAGATAGTAATCTGCTCATTAAAAGAAATTGTTCTACACAATACATATCACTGTTCAAAAACAGTAACTTTTAATGTGCAGATAGTAGTCTACTCATTAAAAGAAACTGTTCTAACCAATACATAGCACTGTTCAAAAACAGTACCTTTTAATGTGCAGATAGTTGTCTGCTCATTAAAAGAAACTGTTTTACTCAATACATATCACTGTTCAAAAACAGTACCTTTTAATGTGCAGATAGTAATGTGCTCATTGAAACATACTATTTTACAAAATACTTATAACTGTTCAAAAACAGTACTTTTTAATGTGCAGATAGTTAGAACTAATATGACAAAACAGTAAAAAACACTCTTAAGTCGTTAAATTTTTTAATGTTTTTTACATTACTTTTTAATGTTTTACTCATTTAACTTTTTTAATGTTTTAAACAATAAATATTTTAAATGTTTCAATCAATAAACTTTTTTAATGTTTTAAACAGTTAACTTTTTTTTAATGTTTAAACATTAAACTTTTTTTTAATGTTATGAACATTAGACTTTATCTTACTGTTGAAAACAGTTATCTTTAATGTTAAAACATTAAAATTTCCCTCAGAATTTTACTGTTTTTGGAACAGTAAAAATTACTGTTTCGACCTGTTGTCCCATATAGTATTGCGCAAAGCAGTAAAAGGCTACGTTTTTTCGATAATATTAACTACTTTTTTTTTCAGTGTGCTATCAATGAAACATGGGTGCGCAAGGGACAAGAGATGTGCGCCTACACCGAACGGCTATCGGTTGCATAATGCGCCGCGTCCTATGCAGGTGCGGGAGGGGCGCGGGGGAGGTGTCGGCTTTTACGTTAAGCGAGGATTACGTATTCGAGTCGCTAGGAACCCGCAGGCTGCGGATCCTAATATTGAGCAAATGTGGTTATCAACTCGTATTAACGGATAGTCCTTGGCGATAGGCACGGCTTATAGAACGGACCGAGTAAATGTCGATGAATTTATTGACGCCTTGACGGAATCTGTACTATATTTTTCTGATCATGACTACGTAGTGCTACTTGGAGATTTTAATATAGACATGTTAAAGCCAAATGATGACAAAACCTTAAAATTTAATAACTTTCTGCGTTGTGTTGATTTGATACAGGTAGTTCAGAGTCCAACGCATTTTACTAAACACTCGGCAACTTTGATCGATCTGATCTGTACGAACGCACCGGTGTGTAATGTATTAGTTACTAATATAACTGGCAAAGTGGATGGACACTCAATGGTTAATGCTGAACTCCAATTAAAAAAACCCAAAATACCCCCTAAAAGCGTGTCTTATCGTCCGTTGAAAAACATGAACATGTCTGCATTTAATAATGATTTATGTTCCATAAATTGGGAATCCTTGGCTGCTCTTCCACCCGTCGAAGAAATGGTGACTCAGTTTACTTCGACTATTTTATCACTTTTCGACAGACATGCCCCTATAAAAAAAAAAAAAAAAACCTAATCACTCACTACCGTGGGTAACTGACAACTGTAGGCTTATGATTGATCTTCGGGACGAGGCACACAAGCGATATCGACAGACTAATTGTGAGAGTGACAGAAAATATTATTTGGACCTAAAAAAACTTGTTATAGCTAGTATAGCTAATGAAAAAAAGGTCTACTTTAATCATCACCTTAATTCGCAAATAAATAACAGTAAGGCATTCTGGACTAACCTTAAAAATAAAATATTAGTTGACCCAAGTCAAAATTACATATTACCACAGCAATTTGACAATCCTGATGACATTAATGACCACTTCCTTAATATCCCTGCAACAAATATGACAAACATTTCTAATTTAACTTTTTATGAATATCATCGTTTTAATGACTCGGTTTTTAAATTTAAACCTGTAACTGAGGATGATATCGCTGAGTATATTACGTCAATTAAATCAAACGCCACTGGAAGTGACGGTATTAGTTGAGACATGATTATTCTCACACTTCCTTACACCTTAGGTGTTATTACAAGAATAATCAACCTGTCCCTTCTCTCGGGTACTTTCTCACCTCAGTGGAAGGAGGCCTTGGTCACTCCAATCCCTAAAACTACTAATCCTAGTAATTTCTCTGATCTGAGACCTATTAGCATACTGCCTTTCCTCTCAAAAGTTTTAGAAAAAGCTGCGTACGTCCAACTGTTGTCCTATACTGAATCAAATGACATATTACCAAACCTCCAGTCGGGATTTCGCAAAAGCCGAGGTACGCTTACAGCTTTACTGGATGTAACAGATAATATACTTGCTGAACAAGATATTGGTAACGGCACTATCTTAACACTTTTAGATTTTTCCCGAGTTTTTGATAGTTTGGACGTTTCTTTGTTGTTATCTAAGCTATCCTACTACGGTCTAGATCATCACTCTGTCAGATGGTTTGATAGCTATCTAAGTGGTCGTTCTCAGCGAGTTAAATTATTGCGCGCTGATGGTTTCATCCTGTTAACCGTGGTATTCCGCAAGGATCAATACTAGGACCATTACTTTTCATTATCTACAGCGCAGATCTATCTAAGGTAATAAAGCATTGCCAATATCACTTAAATGCCGATGATGTCCAAGTGTATATATCAGACACACCTGAGAATATCACTCACGCAGCAAACAAGATGAATGAGGATCTGGAAAGAATAGCTGAATGGTCCACCAAGAATTCCCTTATTCTTAATCCAAATAAATCTAAGACTATGGTTTTCGGGTCTCGGTTGCAAGTGGAAAAAATGATCAGTAAAAATCCGACAATAATAATGCTTGGCAAGGTGATTGATAGGGTGTCAGAGGCAAAAAATTTGGGTATTGTTTTGGATAGTGAACTTCGGTTTGAGACTCAGATGCAGAACGTAGTCAGAAACTGCTTTTTCCGTATAAGGGTCCTTTACAAAATTCGTAGTTTGTTAACCGAAAAAGTACGTATTAGACTATGCGAAGCACTAGTATTGTCACGACTCAATTACGGTGACATTGTATATGGTCCACGTTTATTACAGAGGACACAGCGCCTCATCCAACGAGTCCAGAATGCGTGCTGTCGCTTTTGTTTCAATGTCCCTCCACGTAGCCATATCACCCCGTATTTAAATAGTGCCGCTATGCTTAATATGGAGTCTCGTAGAAAACTCCACTTAGCGACCTTAATGTTCGGTGTAGTTAAAAAAAGGAAACCGGAGTACCTTTTTTCCAAACTCCAATTTTATGATGGACGTAACGCTAGGGCATGTCGACCACCTTTGTTAGTATTTCGTCATAAAACGGCTGCTTTTAGGGGCAGCTTTCGATACCAGGCGACTAAATGTTGGAATAACATACCTCCACCTGTCAGGCAGTGTGTATCCATTCAAACATTTAAAAAGCAAGCACGAATGTTGCTGCTTGAAACACAGAAACTAAATAATCCAACAAGTCGCCGGTAATGGATGCTGACACTGAACTGTCTTTATATCTATTTTTTCTACTTAGCGAGATTATAGCATAAGTTAGCTTCACTGTATCTCCTATATATTATATGTATAATATGTCTAGTTTATCCCTTTTTTTACATAATATTTATGATATATCAATATTTTCTTATATAAACCTATATCAATATTTTCTTTAACACTCGTTTTATATAATTTTTATTTTTCCTAATTTGATTCGCACTCGTACGTACCTTTCCAGGCCATTGCTGAAAATCAATGCATTGCCTTCTAGGCAATATTATCACTGAGCTTTGACCTATTTGTCTTGCTGCAGCACACACATGGAGTTGATTTATTTTTGTGTATTTATTTGCAAGCCTGTGTAATGTAACTCATGTATGTATACTTTAATTTTTGTGTGTGTCTCGGTAGTGACAAATAAACAATTTATCTATCTATCTATCTATCTAACTTCCAGATATCAGCAGCTGAAGATGAGGAGATAGTATCAGAGATTAGGCGGTTTCTCGCAACCTTAAACAAAGCCCAGTTTTCATCAGAACGCTCCTTCCTAAACTTTTGAAATGCCCTATCCCTTCTACGCATGGCCATCCTAACACCACGTGTTATCCAAGGAGCTGGAGGCCTTTTAATTCTGACTTTCCTAATAGGAGCGTGCTGGTCGTACAAGTTAGTTAAAAACCGATAAAAAATATCAACTTTTTCATCCACAGTTGCGACAGCCCATATGCTATCCCACCCCATTTTGGCAGCATCGGTTTTAAGCTTATCTAGATCCATTCTGGCAAAACTACGGAGATGCATTGTTTTGGGTACTATTTTAGGGGGTTTGAGATTGTACGAGCAATGGATGAGATCATGTCTAGAAAAACATGGGGCTGGATATTGGCCGTGCGAGACAACATGGTCCACAGATGAAGCAATGATTAGATCCAGCCAGGTGTCTTCAGTATTGGTATTTGTGTGAGTGGCATTTAATGGCAAGACCTTCAGATCAGCAGAATCCAGGATATGGTTTAGTTTCAGAGACCGAGACAAATCCCCTGCATCATTAAGATTGGTATTGATGTCACCCAAAATTATTTGATGTGTGTACTCAGACCCAAATGTGTCTAGAGCAATTTCAAGATCTGAAAAATAATTAGTAGAAGGGGGACAATAGACAACACCGTGGACAGCCTTGGAACCCCTAATCTGAATTTCGAGGAAAATAAATTCCGCTGAGGCCGAATATTGACCAGAAGAAGCATTTAAGATTTTATAATTAATTTCGGAACGGAGGTATATGGCAACACCACCGCCACCTTTACCTACACGGTCATTTCTTATGAGTACAAAACCAGGCAATGGATAGGAAGTTGACAAGAGCTCTGGTTTCAACCACGTCTCAGAAATTAAAATGGCATGTACGTTAGCCTCAGCGAATACGTCCACGAACTCTGAGTAATGAGCCGGAAGGCTTTGGGCGTTTATGTGGCATATGTTAAGATGAGCAGTGTGACTCGAGAAGCAGCTTTTGACATAATCGCCGAGCGAAATAAACGAGGCGTTCACACTTTCATCACAGGAGTAATATTCTTCATCACCGGTGTGATATGACTCACTATCAGACATACAATGGAATAGAATACAATATAATAATAAAATATATACCTATAAAATATATGCACGTATATCTAAATTTCGTGACTTTAAAATTTCAATGCGCGGCACCACCCGCCAGTCAACCAATATTACACACATAATTATAACAATATAAGTAGCTACATACAAGATAGGTATATTGAATTTTAGTGCAAGTAATAAGAGAAGAAGAAAAAAACAATATCGTATCTACCTGGCGTGTGTTCATCCATGTTCAACTAAGTGCAAGGCTATTATCAACAAAAAATAAATAACTACCTTCGTAAAAGAAATCGTAATAAATAACAACATTATGACATTAGTAAACATTTAAGTATCCAGGGCAAAAAAAAAAGTAATCAAAAAAACTAACTGTCAATGTCAACGTCACTTTACGACGTCAAAGTTTTGCTAACTTAACATAACCCTATCACTTTTCCGTAACAACATTACAAATTAAGCAAAAATATTAAAGAAATTCGAAGGTAATTTTAAAGAAGAAACAGAAAGTACAGTTGGCTTAAGAAAAACGAACACACGCCACTAGACTAAAGAAAAATGAGAAAAAGGCAAAAGAAAGTCAGGAAATACACCAAATTGACTAAGGCCTGGATTATCACAGGCCCTAAACTGCAGAAACTACGACGAAGACGCAGTCCCTGATGCTAGTGGGAACTTCTCAATCAAGGACTTCAGTTCCTCCTCCGTATAAATTTTCTGTCTCTTGTCATCCGGTGTCTTGACAACGACAACTCCATCCTGGGACCAACAGTTCCGCATGCCGAAGTGTTCGCGGGCCCTACCAAAAACTGCCAGTCTTGGCTTTGTGAGGAATTCTTTCACAGATATTTTTGTTCCTTTCAAGGCAGATTTTTTATTCCAAAGAAGATGTTTGGTTTGGTAATCGAGGAAGCGCACAAGAATGGGACGATTACGGTCTTTGCCAAGTTGTCCAAGTCGGTGGCAAACCTTAATTGACTGTCCACTGAAGTCACTGACCCCTAATTTTGTCTGCACAATGTCAACAAGAATGGACTTACAGTTTTCTTTAGGCTTCTCAAGGATCCCAGAGAATATAAGGACGTTCTGTCTCTGCTGGGTTTCAACAACATCAATGGATCTAAGGCAGTCCTTAATCTGTTGTCGCAGCATGCTCACCATCCTGAAGACAAGTTCCCGGAACGTCCGGAACTCCTCAGCAACCTTCGCAACCGTATGCTTAGCGGGCCCCGAAGTTTTTGCAGATTGCAATTGAGAGGCAAGCTCATCCATCTTCTGATTGAAGTTGGCCTCCAAGTCCTGCTGCACCTTCAAGATGTCGCCCAGTTGTGCCATAGTGAAATTATATTATTCAAGGCGGATCTAGTTGTAGTCTTGAAATGATCTTGTGTGTATTAGTGTGTGTAAATGGTGAGCTGGCAGGTGGTGTGAAGTGCTCTGAAGTAATTAAATCTTCATGGGGCTGGCCACAAACGTAAGTGGTTATAAATTTCTATATTTTATATCCAAATAAATAAATAAACTTGTTGGAAAAACGTTTCAATTAATTTAAATAAGCATAAAATATGGAGACACTTGTTGATTGATTTTTGCACCTACCCGCCTAGAGAGCCGCGCCTAGAAGTTACAACGGTATAAGTAAAAAAAAAACACATTTGCACATTCGCATTAAAGCGCTTTAGCTAGTAAAGCGACAACGGGCGTGGTCCTCACTTTGATGGGTCAGATGCCTTTAGGCAGCCTGCCAATTCTAATGCCAGTCGGCCTATCGTTTTTTCAAGCTCGATCTAGCTTCTGTATTTTGACGGTCATAAGCCCGTGAAAGTATGAGGGGAAAATGCAACTTATCTTTGCCGATGTGATAGTTTATCTCATTGAAATGTTGTGTGTGTACCTATGAGTGGTATTGTTGTTGGTGGTATGATACGACTATGAAAGGTCAATGACCAAACTAGCAATGAACGTCAAAAGTCAAAGTCAAAGTCAAAAAATTTTATTCAATGTAAGATAAATTTATCTCTTATTGAAGGTCATTTTTTTAAAATATTTTTTTAGTGCAAAAGCTAAAAACTACTAGCGTTTCGGAACGACCACTGCTGGGAAGATTACGCCGAAAGAAACCCAGTTCAGTATTGGTCCCTACCCAGCCTGATGGGCTATGTTACAATTACAATACAGATTTACACTTAAGCTATACATTTAAATTATACAATTACAATTTGCAGACAACTATTTCCAAGATTTTTTCTCAGATGATGATAAGTAGTCATTTACATGATAATACGCATTTTGTAATAAATGATTTTTAACGGCTGTCTTAAACTTAGATAATGGTAATGCTACTATATCATCTGGAATTTTATTATAGAGGCGCAAGCCGAGACCCACAAAAGATTTTTTTGTTTTCTCTAACCGCAAAGCTGTGATGGCTAATTTATTTTTATTTCTCGTGTTAATACTATGAATATCACAATTTCTCTTAAATGAGTGTATATTCTGACGCACGTACATAATGTTCGCATAGATGAATTGCGAAGGGAGGGTCAAAATATTTATGTCTTTAAATAGTTCCCTCAAAGACTCTCTAGCACCTAATTTATATATAAATCTGATAGCGCGATTTCGTAAAACAAATATGGTATTTATATCTGCAGCGTTACCCCATAGCAATATTCCATAGGACATAACACTGTGGAAGTACCCAAAATCGCGTCGCGTCGCGCGGCGGCGGCGTGAGTGCGAGCAATAAAGATACCTACCTACCTGCGGTGTACCTACGACGGGCGGGGCCGAGCGATCAGGCGGTCATATGGCGCTTTAACTTCAATTGCAATAACGTTCAAATGATATAATTTTCAATTTATATAAAAACTCACTACCTAATTTTATTTCACCTAGTATTTCATATCATATAACCATCATGTGCTCTAATAACTTTTAGTTTAATGTTTATCTTATATAATTATCACTTGTCCAAATACTCTTTTTATAAATCGTTAATTTATTAAAATACACTAATTAATAATTGGTTACTATAATAAGGGTTTTATATTTAAAAAAAAACATTAGTATAAGGGTATTTATTTTTTAAAGAAAATCATAAATAATCTGTATCAATTACAACAGTAATGATTATTTACCTAACCTTATTTAAATGTATTTATCCATGTATGTATGTATGTTCGTCTGTTCCCTCGATATTAAAAATAATATTGTTTTTTTTTACAAAAATGGACTGACTTATTTTATATCATAATATTTCTTTCATCTGCTCGCTCAATAATAAAAATAATCAATACTTATAATCATCATCATCATCAATATCATCAATACATATAATAAAATCGTAACCGATCGCTGTCTGTACATGGAAGATAAATGAGTAAAAATATTTTTGGGGGCTTTTACCAACGCAATAGAACATAAAACAATGATTTTTAGAATTTTTGTCTGTTTGTCGATTTGTCTGTTTGTCTGTGCGTTTGTGCACGCTAATCTGAGAAACGGCTGAACCGATTCGTTTGCGGTTTTCATTAAAATATTGTGATAAGTTTCACTTAAAATTTAGTGTTTGTTTTATTTAAAAGTTATATCAATTTTAAAGAATCACGTCAAACATTTTTGTTCGAAAAACTGTGTTTGTAGACGCTAATCTCAGAAACGGCTGAACAACTTCGGTTGCGATTTTCATTTATGTATTTAAATAAGTTTCACTTAAAATGTAGTGGTTGTTTCATTGAAATCCGTTGATAAATAAAAAAAAAATTGGTTGCCTGTAAAGTCGGTATACGGGCGAAAGTTTTACGTGACGACTTTTTATGTCTGTCTCTCTCGCTCTTAGGCGGGCTAACCATGCCCGAGTGGAAGGGACGCGTGCCTCTCACTCGCTCTCATTGTGAGCGCATAACGTGAGCGGAGCGTAACGCAGTTTCTTGAAGTGTCACCCGGCAAACCAATTTATAAGACGTTGTCACGTCAAAAGACGTGTGGCACTCGGGGACTGCCGCGGTAAAGCTATTGCAAACAAGGAAGGACGGCAACGTCGCAAACGGACGACGGAGACGAAGCGGCAACCTACATGGTAGGCGGAGTGGGGAGAGCGTGAGGTTTTTTCGTTACGGAATTTCTGGATTCGATCCCCGCGCTCAAGGCCCGCGATAGAAGCTATGCAATAGCTTAAAAAGTTATATCAATTTAAAGAAAATTTGCTATGAAATAAACTGTACAGTAGCATTGGCTAAAACTTTTGTCAATTTTATATTACGGTTTTTATAAAATAATAAAGTTAATAACCGGCCAAGTGAGAGTCGGGCTCGCGCACAAAGGGCTCCGTCCCGTTATCTATAAAAATCACGTTTGTTGTACGGGAGCCTCAATTAAATATTTATTTTACTCTATTTTTAGTTGTTATATCGGCAAGAGAAATACATCATCTATGAAAATTTCAGCTGTCTAGCTATCACGGTTCATGAGAAACAGCCTGGTGACAGACAGGCAGACGGACGGAAGGACGGACAGCGGAGTCTAAGTAACAGGGTCCCGATTTTAGCCTTCGGGTACGGAATACGGAACCCTAAAATTTACTATTTTGATTTTTTCGGAGTGTTTTTATTAGTTTTTTTTGGTCACCGATAGATGGCGCTGTTAAAAATACACAGAATCTAGGGCCGCAAGACCCAACGCCATGAAACGGCCATTTTTAGCATGATTGTGGGCGCGAAAATGGAAAAAGGAATCAAAATAGGAAGTATTAGGTTAGGCGCAGGGGATGTCCTCTGACTAAAGCATAGGGTGCAGTGAGCGAGTCACGGACCGCCATAGCGGTCGCCGCGCCGGGGCTGGCCCAGAGTGGCTGAGAGGTGACACCGCGGAGTTTTTAGTGGTAAACGCCACATAACCATACCGGTCTCCCGTTACTGGCAAGGTGTCCGAAGGGATTTTTCCCGCGCAAAAGAGGCGCAACTGCTGCCTCCATGACGTGGGCCAGTCGGGACCGTATACCAGGTCTTTGGAGCAAGATTTAGCACACGGCCTTGGCAAAAGCGGTAACGCCGTTATGTCACCATGAGTTTTTTTGTGGGTGAGAGCCATAACCGTCCGATTTCCTGTGGCCGAAAGGCACCTTTTCCTCACGTAAGAAGAAAGGTTAGGGAAAAAAGGTTAGGTTAAATTTAGGTTAGGCACTGCAATAAAAATGTGTGGAACACCCATACCAAGACTACTTAGTATTGTGCCTCTCGCCTACCTCCTTCCCTGAGGAACGAAAGATCATGGTCATTTTCCAGTTCTCCAAACCTCTAAACAGCCGTATAGGACGCCCTACCCGAGAAACTCTTCAAACGGAGGTTCTTAGTGAACACTAAGGAGACATTGATCTCAGAGAACACTAACTTCCTACCATCCTTGAATCTCTACTGGTAAAATGTGCCGAGACACTTGCACGTCAAATACCTGGAGGTATCTAAAGTTTGGCAGATGCCTCAGCTTGAAAGTCCACATCAATAGAATGGTGACGATAGTGAAAATGGCCCGGGGGAAGGTCTATCCAGTACTTTCCTCTCGCTTCCAGCTACGGACGCGGCTCATGATTAAGGCGATCTTAAGAAAACCTATGTTTAAGGTTACTTGAGGAACGCCGTCATCCGTCGGGACTTAAAGTAGAAATGCTTATTTCTCGACTTTCATCTCCCGCTTAGCGAAAGACATGTTTGACAAGGCTTACCATTGCACCGCCACATCGGGAGGGCGGGGGAGAGGAGGTGATACGTATAGACGGTGGCAGCAGTTCGCTGCAGAGAGCTACAGCAGATTAGTGATGTGGAAACTGACGCCAAAAGACGGAAGATGAATGAAATAATAGCAAAGTCACTACGTATTGCATAAGTATTTCGTATTAGAGAGACCCACGGCGTAGCAGTAACATTCGGTAACAGTGTAAGTTTACATGTAGTTTACAGTCCATGCTGGCAGAACCATGATGCAGAAGGGCCGTCGAAATATCTGGCAAAAAACGATATTAATAGTCAAAATTCCGATCGACTTAGACTGTGACTAGAGATAATGTGTGATCGTAGTAAACAAGGAACCCTTATAGTTTCGCCATTTCTGTCTGTCTCTCTGTCCGTGGTTTTACTTAGAGATAATTAGTACCAAGAAGCTGTAATTTGGCAACGGTCATGAACTTACAGTAGCACTAGGCAGGGCAACTAGCCTGACGGAGCCCATGCGATGGGTTGACGAAATAATCAAAGTCGCGGGTTACACCTGGATGTGAGCAGCACAGGACCGAGATGTGTCGACGAAGACATGTCTATGCTCAGCAGTGGACGGAAGAAGGGCTGAGATGATGATGAAATCTTTAGTTTTAATTCTAAGTCGAAATTCACAACTACGGAACACTTCACTGCGCGTGACCTGATATGCACTTGACCGGTTTTATTAAAAATATCAAAATAACGATTCTTATAAACTAAAGTCCACGCTGACGAAGTCGCGGGCAACAGCTAGTTTTGAAATATAATTTGTACCTATGTAATAATATTTTTTATAGCGCCCTCGATTGTTAGCAAACTTGTGCTTTAATGAAACTATTATATGGAATTACACGTAGTAAGTATTTATTCACAGACACACACAATACGTTTTTTTTTATAATGCGCCCTCTTTTTAAGCTATTGCATAGCTTTTATCGCGGGCCTTGAGCGCGGGGACCGAATCTAAAAATTCCGTAACGAAAAAACCTCACGCTCCCCACTCCGCCTACCATGTAGGTTGCCGCTTCGTCTCCGTCGTCCGTTTGCGACGTTGCCGTCCTTCCTTGTAAAAATTCACCTCAGTCGAGAATCGAACTCGACACCAAGCGTTTGCTAACCTAGTTACCTTATCCGCTGGTCCAGTGAGCGTATGACGTAAGATACGAATTTAACATTCTATTTTTTACTTATTTACTTAAAATCCCTTTGAATGTGTGCGTAAAAATTCCATCCGACATTAGCATTCACATTTTTAATACTTTAGAAATTAAAATGTGCTTGTATGATATGCAGTTGGGATATATTACAAATATTGCGTTGTTTTCGTGAATAGAATTTGTTGTAAACATTAATGCACGTTTCATTCGTAAAAAATAAAACATTAACGCCATCTATTATGATGAGTGAGATATTAATAATAAATAAATAAATTATAGGGACAAATTACACTGATTGAGCTAGCCCTAAGGTAAGTTCGAGACTTGTGTTATAGGATACTAACTCAACGATACTATATTTTATAACAAATACATATATAGATAAACATCCAAGACTTAGGAAAAATTGAAAAAGGCCATTTTCCAACTTGCCCTGGCCGGGGATCGAACCCAGGACCTCCGGGTTGGCGGTCTAGCGTGTTGACCATTACGCCATGGAGGTCGTATATAGATGACTAAGACGGTGAGGCTCCTAGTGGACCGAATCGAACCACCTTAATGCAATAGCTTAACCGCGGCAGTCCCCGAGTGCCACACGTCTTTTTTTTTTTTTGTATATGTATTTCCGTCCACGTTGTTGATACAAGTTATGTACATAATATTATCTTAACTGTCTTTTAGATACTTTTGTAAATAATTAAAAATATTTTGGATATCTTTTTACAAAGCAGCATAGGTCTCTTATGTACATGCAAGGCAGTGTCAATATATTTAACTTTTTAAAAAGTGGTTTGCAGCTGTCCAAATACCAAGCGTTAGATAAGGCACGTATACACTTTTTTTGTAGACGAAATAATTTATCTGCATCAACAGAATATCCCCATAGTATCAATCAGTAACTCAATACCGAAAATACATATCCGTAGTATGCTTGTAAGGCTGCTTCAATTGATACAGTTTGTCGTACTCTTCTTAATGCGTAAACAAAGCGGTCGAGTTTGTTGCATATTTGACTAATGTGCTCTTTCCAATTTACATGTTCGTCAAGGTAAAAACCTAAGAATTTTGTTTGGGTTACTTGTTCAATTTTATTTGTATTATGGTAAATATTGAGTATTGGACTATTCGTATCGATTACCAATATTAATTTTCAACTCGATCCGCAACACATTACACCACTTTTAGAATTTTAACTCTGACAAATTCACATGTAACACTGCTTGTTTCAGTTAAACACAGACATGTGACATGTTTCACTAGACACTCAGAAACACTGAGTTTTAGCAATATAAAATTGCTGAAACCTAAAAGATCTGACCATAGTGCATAATGCAATGGATGACCGCTTTTCATAGGCCGATCGCTCATGCTGGTGATCTAATTCGTGGGCACCTTAAATAAATATAATAGCAAAGTTGTAACTTTTCATTTTGTTAAGATACAGCAAAGGTGACAGTCAAGTTAATTAAATTGTCTAATTATGAAATGTATAAAACAAAAGGAATCCTTAAACTTACAATGTATTTGCCCTACTATACTGACGAATGGGGTTAAACGACATGGCAACTTGTTGCCAAATACAATACGTTGCATTGTATGCGGTCCATCAAGTTGTGGAAAGACAAATTTAGTGATAAGCTTATTATTGCATGAAAATGGTCTACGATTTCGTAATCTGTACGTATATTCAAAATCCTTATACCAACCAAAATACTTATTTCTAGAAAAAGTATTAAATATGGTGCCAGGTGTATCGTTTAAAAAATATAGTCATAATACTGAAGTGTTGAATCCGCAGGAAGCTGATCCAAACTCTATTATAATATTTGACGATGTTGCCTGTGAAAATCAAAATAATAATAAAAAAATATATTTCGCTATGGGACGTCATAAGAATATTGACTGTTTTTATCTTAATCAAACTTATACCAAAATACCGAAGCAACTTGTGAGAGATAATGCAAACCTTATTGTATTTATTCAAACAGGATGATGTCAATTTAAAACACGTTTATGAAGAACACGTGCGTTCTGATATGTCATGGTATCAATTCCGTGAATTGTGTTCAACAGTATGGAAAGAACTGTATGGTTATGTTGTAATAAATAAGGATTGTGAGCGAAATAAAGGATGTTACAGGATGAAGTTTGATACATTTATAGTTATAGATTTGCATTAAAAAGAAACTGTCATTATGATAACAACTCACTTTTTGTGAGATTCTGAACAAGAACGGATCATAAAATGGAGAAAAAAAATAAAAAAACAAATCGTGAAATCCGCAGCTGCTGTAAAAAGAAAGGTGGGTTTGATAAGAGATACAAAAAACGCGAGCAACATGGCTTTAGAAACAATATTCAAACCTATCGTTGATCCACTTAATCAACTGTCAAGTAAAAACATTAGAAAATATGACGAAGAAAAAGAGGAGAATTATATACCCGAAACAAAAAAAAGGAAGTTAAGTGAAAATGAAGAATCATTTTTAACCGACTTCAAAAAGGAGGAGGTTATCAATTCGATTGTATGTTTTTTTTTTGTATGTATGTTACGCCATATTTTGGTCAACCGTGGCCCTTACTTTCAAGTTGGTCCCATATTAATTTGGTGAAGATGTGATGAAGAACTTCGGAGATATGGAGAAAACTCTTGAAATAAATTGAAGTCGGTTGTTTTTTTTTTTGTTAAAAATTTAATTATTTACTAAAGAAGACTAAGATAAACCATTTGACGAGGAAGAACACGATGAAGAAAACTATGATTCTCATAAACACAATTCTAACAAAACCCTTACTGTATCACCCTCTGAACACAACCTAAGTGATGAGTCCTTCAAATCTGATCGCTCATCACCGACCTCTAAAGATCAAACACATCATGATGATATGTCTTGGTCATCCGAAGCACTTAATGATATTCCTTTTGGTATCAGACATGATCGCGGAAAAGTCTTGCTAGGCAACATACATAACTTCGACCAAGATGTAACATGGAAAATAGGAACTCGTATTCTTAAAAAGACACCGGGTTTAAAAGAATTACTTTTCAAGAAAATACCAAACTTGGATTTAATTACAGATGAAGATTTACCATATTACAAATTGTTGTTATTGGAAACCAATGCCCATCGACGTAACTGCAATCCAAAGAAGCCTATTAATAGTAATAAAGGACAGAGTAGAATGGGCTATAAACAGCTTCCAACCTTTCAAATCACCAGGCCCGGATGGCATTTTCCCTGGCCTCCTTAAATGGGGAGGAAAAATCTTACTCGAACATTTAACCCACCTACTAACAGCCTGCCTAGCCCATAGGTACATTCTCCAGCAATGACGGGAGGTTAAAGTAATATTCATACCAAAACCTGGAAAAACAGACTACACATATGCCAAATCATTCAGACCTATAAGCCTTTCTTCCTTCCTTCTCAAGGTGTTGGAAAGATTATGTGACAGGCACATTAGAGATACGGCATTAATCAAACATCCCTTACATCCCAAGCAACATGCCTATTGCACGGGAAAGTCAACAGAAACAGCGTTACATGAAGTTGTAACAATACTGGAAAATGCTATACACAGCAAACATCTGTGTCTAGGAACCTAAATCGACATAGAAGGAGCGTTCGATAAGACAAACTTTAATTGTATACAAGAGGCCCTTAACAGACATGAAGTGCCGGGCACTGTAACTGGCTGGATATCCAACATGTTGAAACTACGCAACATAAAACTAGACATGAGTGAAACCAGAAAAGTAATGGCAACCAGAGGGTGCCCACAAGGAGGGGTACTTTCACCCCTATTGTGGAGCTTAGTGGTAGATGATCTAATTACATCTCTAAACAAGAAACACTACTATACAGTAGGCTACGCTGATGACTTGGCCATACTCATACAAGGGAACTCGGCTAGCGTCGTGTGCAGCCTAACCAGAAGTGCATTACGCATTGTAGAGGAATGGTGTAACAAACATGACCTCTCAGTAAATGCGAACAAAACAGAACTAGTCATGTTTACAAACAAAAGAGCCCTAGGCAACTACGAACCACCCAAGCTCTTTGGTACGACACTCACACTATCGAAAGAGGTCAAATACCTAGGCGTAATACTGGACTCCAAGCTGAATTGGAGCACGCATCTTGATGAAAAACTAAACAAAGCCTACATAAACCTATGGAACTACCGAAGACTAGTAGGCAAAAATTGGGGACTAACCCCGAAAATCATGAAATGGCTGTACATCACAATCATCAGACCAGGACTCACATACGCTGCAATAGTATGGTAGTATCGAACTACTTTGATTACAGTACAAGAGAAACTATAGCGATTTCAAAGAACAGCATGCCTGGCGATAGGAGGCGGCATGAAATCTTGCCCAACGGCAGCATTAGAGGCAATCCTAGATATTAGATCGCTACACCTACACATAAAACAAGAAGCACAAATCGCAGCTGCAAGACTTCATACGTTGGGCCTATGGAAACATAAAGACAAGGCACCACACACACAAATCCTCTCAATAGCCCTCGGGGCATCACACCTTCTAGGTGCTATAAACGACAGGATCCGCAAACAATTTATTTTTGTCAAAAAATACAAAATACAATTACATGAAGCACCATCAGACAGCTCAGGTACTGAAGAAGTGAGAGTATACACAGACGGCTCGAAAACACACAACGGTGTATGTGCTGGTGTATTCTCCCACGATCTCAACATCCACTCTGCAGCTGCCTTGGGTAAAGAAAACTCTATTTTTCAAGCCGAGTGTGCAGCCATAACCCACTCAGCAACAGAAATTACCATTTTTTTTTTTATTTATTATCGTATAAAAAATCTTACAAAACATTGAGTAGGTATTAACTTAGCATAGCGAAACCACTAAGGTTTGAAATTATACTAAGAATTAAGTTTACGTCAATCAAATACAAGTTTTACACAAATCATATAGACAATAAACCATCCTGCGTCCTGTAGATAATTAATTGCTTACAATACATACAAAGAAAAGAAAAGAGAAGAATTGGACAAATACATATGGTTCGGTTATCAATTATCGTTACAACTATACACATTTTGAAGGGAACTAAGGAAATGCTCTTTAAGTTTATATGTAATATTTTTTGTTGTCAACTTATCCCGTAATTCCGTAGGTAGTTTATTAATGAGTCGAGTGACCATATAATCAGAGGTACGTCTGCCGTATTCATTGTTTACGCGAACCGGTCTGCTACTCAGGTGACGTCGAGCTACCGATCGGGTGTATACAGAGTGTTCCGGTTGTGGCTGAGTATTGATTATGAAGAACAGTTTTTTTAATAACATAAGTTTTACCTGAGAATGAACGGGCAAAATTTTACAGTGTTTAAACAAGCCAGCATGATCGTCACCATATTGATGCTTAACTTTACTTGATACTATATTTTTTAATATTCTAAATTGAAGATCATAAATTTTATTTAAGTAAGTTTCATATGTACGGCCATAGCTACATAAACCATATTGAATGTAAGATTCAGCTAGCGAATTATACAGCATTATCTTAACTTTAAATGGGATCCTATTTTTAAGTATTATGATATTGCCAAAAACTGTCTTAAATTATTACACACATGTTCGATATGGTTCCACCAATTAAATTTGCTATCAATTCGAAGGCCTAAATATGTTTGGCAATCTACTACATCAACAGGAGCACAGCTGCACTGATTTGAAATAGATGAGTGTAGACATTTATGGTCATGAGCTACAACGCCCTTTAAGGGAACGCTTTTAATATAAGGTTATTTGATGGGCAGTAGTTTGGTTTTTGTAGCATTGACAACCAATCCTACATCGTGACACCACTTCAAAAGAGCATTAAAATCTGATTGTAGCATGTCACAAGCTTTATTCGGGTCTTTATCTGCAACCACCAGGCAGGTGTCGTCAGCGAACTGATAGCATGTACTATATTGGACATAATTATGCATTTCGTTGACATACGACAGGAAGTGGAGGGGTCCTAACACGGATCCCTGGGCCGTTCCTTCAGTACTGTCTATCGGTCCACTGAAAACGTCATCTACCTTCACTTGGAATTTTCTATTTTGAAGGTAACTGCTACACCACTTGAGAAGTGGTCCACGTATACCACAGTTGTTTAGACTAGATATTAATTGCTTATGGTCAAGTGTATCGAAAGCACAAGAAAAGTCGATACAGAGAACACATACATGAAGTCTTCTGTTTAGGTGCGTATTAACCTCATCGGTGAATTTAATTAGTAAATCGGATGTGCCTTTCCCCCTCTGAAATCCGAATTGATTTTGATATATAATACCATTAAGCCTATAAAAATGTTGTAATTGTTCACTAATGTATTTTTCGACAATTTTATCTATAGAGAAAGCAGTGTGATTCGACGGTAGTTGGCATAATCGTCTCGCTTCCCTTTTTTATGTAAAGGTCGAACACATCCAATTTTTAAATCGTCAGGGTATGAGCCCTCTTTAACACTATAATTAATTAGATCTGCGATAGCCCCAGATACCTCGCATCCTACGCTTTTGATGTCTGACATTTTTATATTATCTGGGCCAGGTGCTTTCCTCGGATTTAGATTTTTGATTATTCTGTGCACTTCATCTCCCGTAGCCTTTTGAAAATAAATACTACAATCGGTGGGACTACAATGATTACTTGTGTCTAGTAACTTTGTGCTACAGTTGGGAATAATGTCTTTTACCGCCTTGTCGAAACTTGTAGCAAAACTGTCAACGATACATTTTGTTGTGAGACCCTGTCTCTCAAA
The DNA here is from genome assembly GCA_963555685.1 of Acrobasis consociella. Lineage (NCBI taxonomy): Eukaryota > Metazoa > Arthropoda > Insecta > Lepidoptera > Pyralidae > Acrobasis > Acrobasis consociella. The sequence continues at coordinate 10,951,404 of OY743125.1, read as the reverse complement.
TGCTCTTTGTACCACTTCATCAATTGACAGTGTCACTCGACCGAGCATATTATTTATAATCTGGTACAATTTTTTTGTATTACTAAAGTTTGCTTGTATTTCTTTCAAATAATAATTGTTTCGTCTTATTTCCAGAAGTTTATGTAATTTGTTCCGTGTTCTATTATACTCTAATCGAAGTTTAAAATCATAAGGATTTCTCCATAATTTAAACAAATTAATTCTCTTATCGCTTAATCGCGTGACATTGTCATTGACCCAAGGTACCCTACAGTGACATGTGTTCTTTTTGTAGTTCACTGTTTGTGTACTGGTTGCCGCCGCGGTCGCACTTTGAAAGGAGGATTTAATAAAGTTAAAAACATGGGTTGATGAAGTCATATCGCTAGTTTGCAACCATTTTACCTTTTTTAATTCCCTACGAAAAACGTCGAAGTCAACAACCTGCTTTCGTACATCCTGTACAGTGCGAGACGTCCGAGTTGCCTCGTCAATGCTGGCGAGAACGATAGCTCGATGGTCGGCCAGTGCGATATCTAATACTGCCGTGTACGGACGTAATGTGGGTAAACGAGTGAAAATGTGGTCAATGCAAGATTTTGTTATTTTATTTAATTTCTTTTCGATCCTAGTGTATTCTGATATACCACACATTAGTCCGTGCTCGCTAAGTGTTTCTAGAAATGAATGTCTAAGTGAATCTATGCATTTTAGGTCGATATTTGTGTCACCAATTAGCAACAGGTTTTGTTTTGAGCCGTACTCCGCAATATATTTGTCCAACTCCTTTACAAACAAACGTTTATTATAACGGGGTGGTCTATACACAGCACACAGAACAACCTCCTGATCTGGGCTTATTTTTAATATACCAGTTACGTTTTCAAATGACCATTTATGATGTTGAATTGTAGTGAATTTAAAATGTGATCTAATATAAACAATAATGCCACCGCCCCGTCTATTAGAACGTAGCTGTGAATACATAGTATAACCTGATAAATTATAAAGCTGTTCAATATTTGGGGAAATACCGGCTTCAGTTTTATAATTATGACATCTAATGGTATCCTACAGTTATGAATAATCTGTTGTAGTTTCGTAAAATTCTTTATCATTGAACGAATATTTATGTGCAAACATGAAGTACTGAGATGACTGTTGTTAGGCAATTTATTGACAAAATCGTTTATAGAAGTACAGTTATATAATTCTGTTAAGTTAGTATCCATAAGTTAACAATAAAGATAATGAACAAAAGAAATACGGTAAGAAAGTTTATACTTATGACTGGTTTTGAATAACGCTAGACTGCCCTTGAATACGATCGATATCTTGAATTGATCGGATATAAAAATTTTTACTATTCTCAGTTTTCCTGGCACATACTTTTCCATCTCTGCACCATACAAATTTAAATGATTTACATAACTGGGCTTTAGCATTATATAATAACGTTTTAATATGTTTGGTTAGTGCTTCTCTTAAGTAAACACGATCTTCAGCTTTATCTTGTGAAACATGCGACATCAGACTTCCAACTGTGAGACATTTCTCCTTGCTGGCTGCTATCCACTGGCTCCGCGCTGACGGTGTCCTCATCTCAACAAGGATTTGTCCCGGTTTTTCTTTAGATCCAGGAAGTCTCGAGGATGACCGGATGTCATTTTTGTCAACGTCTAGCTTAGAGGCTATGTTTTCTAGCAAATTCTGCACTTCTTTAGGAGGAACATTAGGTAGGCCTGCAATTTCTAAACAGGAAGACAAGCTTTTCTGCTCAAATATATTCATTCCCTGTTCAAGAGCCGACACTCTAAGTTCTAGGTGCTTGTTGAGAATAAAAATCAAGACCTAATAAATAAAATTTATTAGGTCTTGATTTTTATTCTCTAGGTCTTTTACAATAGCATTTTGTTTTGAGATAGTTTGCTCCATTGTACTTAGCTGATCAGTAACAAACTCCAAAGAAGCTTCGAGACTTTGGATTTCCTCTCTAAAGGTTTTCTTTAGCTCTCGGGAGATGTCTTGTAACAATTTCCGAGTATCAATGGGTTGAATGTCACGTCCTGTTTCGAGTTCATCATCACTGTCATCCGGAAGCAAAAACGAGGACCTACGAGACAGGTTCTGCAAACAGTGCTCGCAGCTCCATTCGATTCCAGGCGAATTCTTGAGTGTATTAATTTGTTTATTAGATAGTTATACACATGTCGGATCAGCGTGAACACATTTATCACACCTACTACACACTAGACCTGGTTTAGTTTTTGTAATATTTTTGTTGCATTTTGCGCACTTCTTTGATGACATTGTAGGTAGACGGTAAAAAAATAAATAAAATATCGCAAGCGACTAACGACGCGACTTATCGCTACAGCGGACCGACGCAAAACCAGGAGAAAGGTATCAGGTTTGTCCATCCGTATCCTGACAGACAGCGCAGCAATTCTTCTTACCCTGAGGAGGGCATACGTGGACTCTGCCTTAGTACAAGAATGCCACAGATCCCTGGATAATCTCTGTAAGTACAACAAAGTAACTCTCCAATGGATCAAAGGTCACAGTAACTCACTGGGTAACGATGCAGCGGACGAGCTGGCGCGTCGGGGATCGAGTATGTCACCGGAGGGTCCCCTTCCGATGACCCCGATTCCCTTCACGCAGGTTCGCTCCTGGATCAAAGGTCGAATTGGCGAAGAACAGGCTCAATCATGGCAATCCCTCCAGACGTGCCGACAGGCTAGGGAGGCGCTGCCCCAATGGGACAGACGCTTATCCCGACGTCTGTTAGCACTGCCAAGGAGGAACCTACGCCGTATGATTGACATCATTACTGGTCATTGTGCACTAAACAAACACCTCTTCACCCTAGGTTTAACTAACAGTCCTCTGTGCAGAGCATGCATGGAGGCTGAAGAAAGTGCGAGCCATCTCCTCCTGGAGTGCGATGGCGTCGCACACATAAGAAGAAGGTTCCTAGAACACCCGGGAACCATGGCGGAAGCGTGCAGGGCGCCAACTGGCGTTCTAGGCTTCCTACAGGAGCTGGGCTAGTTCGAGAACTGAGGCCGGTGGCAGCTCCCCACGCAAAACGGGACCGGCAATTTCGGGCCTAATTGCGGAAAAATTTGACCTCGACGGAAATAAGTAATAAAGGTTTTAAATACACGAACATCATTAAACCTCTATTTAAATTTATTAGAACTGTAACTACTAGTACTGAGAGTCTTTCAAAGGGGTCAGGTATGAAGCTGTTGAAAAATCTTAAAAAAATACTGATCTGGTTTATTGGAATGATCCTAATGAGTTAGTAGAACGACTAAAATTATTGTTAGGGTCACGGGCAGCTGGCAACACAGGATTAGATAACGAAATTATTGAAATTATAACAGAATTACAAGAAGCTGGGATAATGAATGTACAACTTAAAGAGCATTCACTGGGAAAATTAAGTAGTATTATATCTTAGTAGTATCGAGAGAATTTAGAAATATATAAAGAGCATACATTAAGAGATTTGAGCAGTTTACATATAATATTCGCTCTATATACTTATATTATATTGCAATGAATATAGACAAATTCGGTCACCACGTTCATAAGCGTTTAAGAGTTTCTAAATATTTTGACTCTCTAAACGACCCATTAACCAAATCGGAAACAGGAGATTACAATCTAAAACTAACAAGATTAAAGGGATTGTTACATCCAAAGGAAGATAACGACGCTGTCAGCAAAGCCTATTTGGATAAAGACATTCAAGATTTTTTTATTTTTTTATTCTAGCCTGTTAGGGTGTCCCACTGCTGGGCAAAGGCCTCCCCTTCTTTCTTCCACAGATCTCTAACCATAGCTGCCTGTTGCCACTCCTTTTTGAACCTGTTGATGTTATCGCGCCATCTTCTCCGTGGTCTTCCTCTACGCCTGTGCCCTTCTGGCACCCACAAGGTTGCTTTCCGGGCCCATCTATCCGGATGCATGCGGCAAACATGCCCCGCCCAGTCCCACTTAAGTTTGGCCGTCTTGACGCCGACATCAACAACTCCAGTTCTAGATCTCAGATCGCTATTACGTACCCTGTCCACTCTTCGTACTCCTATTATGCTGCGTTCCATCGCTCGCTGGCATACCTTGAGTCTGGACTTTTGACTCTCTGTCAGAGACCAGGTCTGTGCACCATAGGTGAGAATGGGCAGGATACACATATCAAGGAGTTTGCGCTTGAGACACAGGGGAAGGTTGCCCTTCATTAGCGCCTTCATGGACCAGAAGCTCTTCCAGGCGTTTTCGATGCGGCGATCGATTTCCTTATCCTGCCTGTTACCGAAGCTTGCTACCTGGCCCAAATATATATAGTCCTCGACATATTGTGTCTCCCGCCCATCCACCTCGATCCTGTGTTTGACGCTATTAGTCATTAATTTGGTCTTTGATTGGTTCATCTTGAGTCCAGCCTCAAGGCTTGCCGAGCTTAATTCTTGTAGCATTTTTTGCAATTCAGCTGCTGAATGGGAAAAGAGGACAATGTCATCGGCGTAACGGAGGTTTGACAACTTAGTGCCGCCGATGTCAATGCCTACCGTCCGCCATGAATCTGCCAGATTCTTAAAGATCTCTTCAAGGCAAATATTAAACAACTGTGGTGACAGTGGATCGCCCTGTTTGACCCCTCTCTCCACATTAAAAGCGGGACCTGGTTTTTGAAGTTTCATTGACGCTGTACTGTTGTGATAGATATTTTGTAATAATTGGATGTAAGTATCGTCAATGTTTTGATTTTTAAGAGCGGTGAATATGGAATAATGTTTTAAGCTGTCAAAGGCTTTGCTGTAATCCACAAATCCTACATACAAAGGTTTGCGGTATTCATTAAACTTTTCTATTACCTGATTTAATGTGTGGAGGTGGTCTGTGGTGGAAAAATAAGGGCGAAATCCAGCTTGTTCGGGTGGTTGACTTTTATCCAGCAGTGAGGCTATTCGGTTTTGGACTGTTTTAATAAAAAGCTTATAGATATGTGACGTTAAACTAATGGGGCGGTAGTTGTTTATATCCGATTTATCTCCTTTTTTTTTTTTTTTTTTTCATTCAAGATTTAAAAGCTGAATTAAAACAAATACAAACAAATGTAAAAAATTATCTTAGTGGTTTAGAAAAAGCTGTTTCGTCTAATATTAGTTCCACATATTATACAAAAACTGATATAGATTCAATGATGTCAAGGTTAAATAAAAATGAGTAAACAAAATATAGTTGACGAGCTCCATAGATCAGCGAGAAGGAATTTTCCACGTCGTTGTACAATTATAAAAGGAATGGATGATTTGTGGCAAGCTGATCTTATAGACTTACAAAAATATGCACAGTTTAATAAAGGATACAAATACATATTGGTTGTTATTGACGCTTTATCGAAATATGTTTGGGTGAATCCTCTTAAAGCCAAAACAAAGGACTGTGTTACAGATGCAATGCGACATATTGTCGCGAACGAGATAAATGTAGAATATTCGCGAGTAAGAACTCTGCTGGCGAGATAGACTCGGAATGTTCGCGAGTGGAATCGCATAGAAAGACGTCAGGATAATGCAAGCAAAACTAGGCCTTATTTTCTTACAGCATAAAGGCTAGAGTTCTTTGAATGTTCTTCTGCTTAGTCGCACTCACACATACATACCGGCGTCTCGATGTTTCCCGTTAATCGAAATACATTCGTCAAGTAAGGCGAATATTCGAGAAAAGTGTAGACCTCTGTATCGGCGCATATAAAAAGGCGATCGAGTGCGCGTCCCGCCAGTTCAGTACGAGCTACGAAAGCGATAACTTCGAAGCGAACCGAAGCGAAGGAAACCTACCTAAGTGCGACAAGTGGAAGTACCTGCGACTACTTTGGCGAGATACCTGGACCTCAGCTGCTACGCGACTTGGACTTGGACATCAGGAAGACCATCTTCACGTGTCAACCTTTGGGTTCCGTAGTGAATAAAAACCCTCATACGAACTTTGGCGTTTTTCTCCAAATCTCGAACCCAGTTTCGTAACATTTGGTGTCGGAAGTGGATTTGGAGATGCCAGTTCTACCGAGAGAAGAAGAGGATACCACCAGGGAAGGAGTCAGGACTAGGGCCCAGCGTGCCATGGAGGCTCAAGGGGGCGTGGCTCAGACCACGCCTACTGAACCTCAAGCCACGCCCACTGACCCTGAGGCCACGCCCACCGCCCATCAGGCTCCGCCCACTGGACCTCAAGCCACGCCCACCAGACGTCAAGCTCCACCCACTGGCCCCGCCCACCTCGGCCAGACCACGCCCACTTACCAAGCCCACCAAACAGTGCCGCGTTCATTGGAGACGCCAATTGATTCAAATAACTTAATGCACATTTTGCAACAAATGCAGATATTACAAGAAACAATTCGGCAGGAACAAAAAGCAATGCGGCAAGAACAACAAGCAAGTACACAACGACTTCAACGTATAGAAGAGACACAAGATTTACGCTTTGCACGCTTGAGTGAGCAACAGCAAATAGTCTTGGGAAATTTCTGCAAACTTAACCAGTCAGTGGAGCAGATCCGTAATGACGTAGACGTTGTCGAAAATCGTATGACTGATCTGGAAAACAAGGTGGAAAATAGAGTAACCGATTTGGAAACTAATTTCGCCGGTCTCCAAAAGAAAGTATTGCGTCTAGAGACAGTAGGAACGCCAAGTACATCCGGCTGTGAAACGAAGGGGCCAAGAGTAAAAGTGCCATCTTATGACGGTACCACATCTTGGGCCGCATACAAACAGCAATTCCAGACCGTCGCTGGTTTAAACGGTTGGACCGATGAACAGAGCCATACAGCCCTTACTGTTGCTCTGAAAGGCTCAGCCCTATCAGTCCTAGAGGCACTGCCTAGCTCTGGAAGCACCTTTAAAGAATTGATGGAGGCGTTAGAAGCCAGGTATGGGGAACGTCATCTCGAACACGTTTTTCGAGCCCAGCTGCGTGAAAGAGTTCAGCGCCCAGGAGAAGGACTTCAACAGTGGGCATTGGAAATAGAAAAACTAGTGCGTAAAGCCTACTCGTCTGTTGACTCCAAAATGGTCGACACAAATATTCTACAAGCTTTTATTGCTGGAATAAGAGATGTGGAGGTAAGGGCTGCAGTGGGGACTCATCATCACGCGTCACTGACAGATGCCTTGGCACATGCTCTAGAGTACGAAGCTTTAAAGCAGGACATGCGCACACACAAGTTGCGAGAAGTCACGGAAGACGTAAAGGCAATCAAGAGCCCGCCAAAGAAGACCAATAGCTCTGCGCCTACTTGCTACAGGTGTGGTGAAAGAGGACATTTGCGGCTCTCTTGTCCAGAAAAGCAGGAAATAACCAAATTAAGAGAAGAGCTGAAGGAAATTACGAAAAGGCAGGAGTCCTCATTTTCTGCAAGAAACCAGGGAAACGAGTAACGGCCGGGACTAAGGGGCGAGTACTGGCTGGCGCAGAGGAAGCCCCAGCAATTGTCATCTCACAAGTAAGCAATAGTAGCAGTTTGACGATATGCGGACAAGTGAATAGGACAGATTGCAAATTGACCATAGACACCGGAGCCTCCAGAACAATAATCAACCCACATCTGGTGAAAGCTGCGATGAAACACAAGAACGTCGATTGTCGGCTTCTGTCTGCCTCTGGCCAGCCAATACCTGTCCTAGGAGAGACGACAGTGACAATATACGTGGGAGATTCACCATACACGCATGATGTCATTGTGGCTGAAATTATGGATGAGTGTATATTGGGCCTAGATTTCATGAAGAAATACAATTGTAAAATCGATGTCGCAAATGGAGTTTTCAAGTGTGGTAATGAGGAAATTTTCATCCTTGGAGGCCCCACCGGAAAAGTGACTTGTTTAAACAAAATCGTCATACCTGGTCGAACACAAGCACAAATAATGGTGAAACTGCCATCACCTAAAACACATAAGCCATCTAGATGCGTTCTTATTGAGGATACATCAAACAAGCCAACTCAAAGATTCCTGACAGCAAGAACATTAGTCACTGGAAAGGATACTGCAGTAGTGAGAATAGTCAATCTAGAGGACCATGAGATCATCTTAAATGAAGGCGATGTTGTTGGAAGATGCGAGGAAGTTGTCTGGATGAAAAAGTGCCAATTAACATCAAACTCAGATGCATCTAAAAACTCCAATTGTTCTACAGTTTTCTAAAAGATTGCAAAAGCAACCTAACTTATTCACAGAGCTTGAAGGCAAAGAAGTTGCTGCTGGATTTTGCTGACATTTTCTCTTCCAAGGAAGGTGATCTAGGAAGAACTTCGCTAGTTCAGCACAGAATTGATACTGAAAGCGAAATACCTATACGTCAGCGAGCGAGAAGAATTCCATATGCTAAGGAAAAGGAAGTACAAGATCTGCTAGAGGACATGAAAAGAAATAAAATCATCGAACCGTCTGCAAGTCCATGGTGCTCCCCGGTTGTTTTAGTTAAGAAGAAAGATGGCAGCACACGATTTTGTGTCGACTATAGACGACTGAACGACGTCATAAAGAAGGACAGCTACCCATTACCAAGAATTGATGACACATTGGACACCCTTAGCGGAATGCAGTGGTTTTCAACCCTAGACTTGAAATCTGGTTACTGGCAGGTGGAAATTCATTCAAAGGACAAAGAAAAGACAGCATTCTCAACAGAAAAAGGTTTATGGCAGTTCAATGTTATGCCTTTTGGATTATGCAATGCCCCCGCCACTTTTAAAAGACTTATGGAGTGTGTACTAGCAGGATTAGTAGGAGACGCCTGCCTAGTTTATCTGGATGACGTCATCATCATGCGTCGAGACTTTGAAGATCATCTACGGAATCTGGAGCAAGTCTTGATAAAAATACGGGGTTGGCACCCCGTATTTTTATCAAGACTTAAAACTAAATCCAAAGAAATGTAGTCTATTCAGAAACAAAGTGAATTATCTCGGACACGTTATCACCAGCGAGGGCATCCAAACTGATCCTGATAAAGTTGCAGCAGTGAAAAACTGGCCTACACCCAAAGACAAGACAGAAGTACGGGTATTTATGGGATTATGCTCTTACTACAGGCGATTTGTAAAGGGATTTTCTGAAATCGCTAAACCACTGCATCGTGTGACAGAAGAAAAACAGCCTTTTAAATGGGATGATACCTGTAAAAATGCTTTTCTTAAACTAAAAGAATGCCTTTGCAATACTCCAATCTTGGGATACCCGCAAGCTAATGGCGAATTCATCGTTGACACAGACGCTAGCAACACAGCGATCGGAGGGGTACTATCTCAAAAACAGGGTGAAAATAAAATAGTAATTGGATATTTCAGTAAATCTTTGTCTACGCCTGAAAGGAATTATTGTGTAACAAGAAGAGAACTCTTGGCCGTTGTGAAGACGCTGCAACACTTCAACAAATATCTCATTGGTAGACAGTTCAAACTTCGCACAGACCATGCTGCTTTGAAATGGCTGTTACAATTTAAAAATCCGGAAGGCCAAGTTGCACGTTGGATTGAACAACTCCAAGAATTTGACTTTGTTACTGAGCACCGTAGTGGAAAGGCCCATGGAAATGCTGATGCACTTTCAAGAAGACCATGTGTGGAAGACTGCAAGCATTGCGTTAAACAAGAGACAAAGGAGCTTACGGTTAACATCACAAGAACAATCACTACAGGGCAATGGGACGATGACAACTTTAGAGAAGCCCAGGAAGATGATGAAGATATAAGGCTCATCATCGCATGGAAAGAACGTAGTGCTGATAAACCTAGATGGGCAGAAGTTGCACCTACGAGCCCCACCACCAAAGCGTATTGGGCTCAATGGGACAGTTTTATCCTGCAGAATGGAATACTTTACCGTAAATGGGAGAAACCAAACGGCAAAGAGTTTCACCTACAGGTTGTTGTTCCACGAGACAGAGTGAAAGACGTTCTCCGTGAAGTACATGATGGTGTAACAGGTGGACATCTAGGCTTTAAGAGAACGTTAACAAAGATTCGGGAACGGTTTTACTGGCTGAATTGTCGGGAAGATGTTCAGGATTGGTGCCGCAAATGTACAACTTGTGCAGCCGTAAAAGTCCCGTCAACAAGAACTCGAGGATGTCTACAGCTTTACAATGTCAGTGCGCCCTGGGAACGGATTGCAGTAGACATTGCCGGACCATTCCCCGTAACTGAATCAGGAAATAAGTACTTCATGGTTGTCATGGACTATTTTAGCAAGTGGCCGGAAGTATTCGCTATACCTAACCAAGAAGCTTCGACCGTAGCCTCCAAGTTGGTTGAGGAAGTAATCTGCCAGTTTGGTGTACCACTAGAAATCCACTCAGATCAAGGAAGAAACTTCGAGTCGCAACTATTTCAAGAAATCTGCAAACTTCTGGGGATTCATAAAACGAGGACCACTCCATATCACCCTCAGTCTGATGGCATGGTGGAGACATTTAACCAGACTCTGGAGAGACATCTAGCGAAACTGGTTGACAAACATCAGAAAGACTGGGACAAATACATACCGCTTTTTCTCCTGGCTTATAGGACATCGGAGCATGAAAGCACAAAAATTACTCCAGCTCAGGTGAATTTCGGCAGAGAACTTAGATTTCCTGTGGATCTCCTAACGGGTAGGCCACCAGAAGACCCATGTACTGTGCCAGACTACGTCTTCGATCTTCGAGAGCGAATATGGAACATCTATGACTTAGTTCGCGAAAATGGTTTACAAGCAAGTGAAAACATGAAGACTAGATATGACCGAAGAGCGAACTCACGTGGCTTTGAAGAAGGAGTCTTAGTATGGCTTCATAACCTGATTCGCCGGAAAGGAAAATCACCGAAATTACGAACGAGATGGGAAGGTCCATACAAAATCATTACGCGAATAAACGACGTGACTTATCGGATCCAACGTCAACCAAGAGGGGCACTCAAAGTGGTGCACATAGACCGTCTAGCACGTTATCATGGCAGCAATAGTGACGCTCGGGACGCGCGTCTTTAAGAAGGGGGCAGTGTCGCGAACGAGATAAATGTAGAATATTCGCGAGTAAGAACTCTGCTGGCGAGATAGACTCGGAATGTTCGCGAGTGGAATCGCATAGAAAGACGTCAGGATAATGCAAGCAAAACTAGGCCTTATTTTCTTACAGCATAAAGGCTAGAGTTCTTTGAATGGTCTTCGGCTTAGTCGCACTCACACATACATACCGGCGTCTCGATGTTTCCCGTTAATCGAAATACATTCGTCAAGTAAGGCAAATATTCGAGAAAAGTGTAGACCTCTGTATCGGCGCATATAAAAAGGCGATCGAGTGCGCGTCCCGCCAGTTCAGTACGAGCTACGAAAGCGATAACTTCGAAGCGAACCGAAGCGAAGGAAACCTACCTAAGTGCGACAAGTGGAAGTACCTGCGACTACTTTGGCGAGATACCTGGACCTCAGCTGCTACGCGACTTGGACTTGGACATCAGGAAGACCATCTTCACGTGTCAACCTTTGGGTTCCGTAGTGAATAAAAACCCTCATACGAACTTTGGCGTTTTTCTTTAAATCTCGAACCCAGTTTCGTAACAATATATTGACTGAATCAACTCGAAAACCAAGCAATTTGCAAACAGATTTAGGTAAAGAGTTTTACAATGAACATTTTCAAAGATTGATGAGCAAATATAAAATAAACCATTATTCTACTTATTCTGTACAAAAGCATCGATAGTTGAGCGAGTAATAAGAACATTAAAAAGTCATCTATACAAATTATTTAGTCTTTATGGACAGTATCAATGGTTAGGCAGTAATTTGAAATCCGTTGTTCAACGTTACAACAGGACACCCCATAGCATAACAAAGTTTAAACCAATAGACGTTAATAAGTATAATGAGACTTTAGTCAAGGCTAATATAAATAAAACTCAAAAACAACATATCACGAAATCCCTGTTTCATATTGGTGATCATGTTCGAATTAGTAAGTACAAAGGAGATTTTAGTAAAGGTTACACCCCTAACTGGTCAACGGAAATATTTAATGTTAAAAAAGTAACTTTTACCAAACCACCTACTTATCAAATAGAAGACAAACATAAGCAACTAATTTTGGGAACATTTTACGGTTATGAATTACAGAAGACTAAGTTTCCTGATCTTTATCTCATTGAGTCAAAGTCAAAATTTTTTTTGACTTTGACTTTCAATGTAGGATAAATTCAATGTAGGATAAATTTATCTCTTATTGAAGGTCATTTTTTTAAATATTATTACTATATAAACTACTAGCGTTTCGGAACGACCACTGCTGGGAAGATTACGCCGAAAGAAACCCAGTTCAGTATTGGTCCCTACCCAGCCTGATGGGATATGTTACAATTACAATACAGATTTACACTTAAGCTATACATTTAAATTATACAATTACAATTTGCAGACAACTATTTCCAAGAATTTTTCTCAGATGATGATAAGTAGTCATTTACATGATATTACGCATTTTGTAATAAATAATGTTTAACGGCTGTCTTAAACTTAGATAATGGTAATGCTACTATATCATCTGGAATTTTATTATAGAGGCGCAAGCCGAGACCCACAAAAGATTTTTTTGTTTTCTCTAACCGCAAAGCTGTGATGGCTAATTTATTTTTATTTCTCGTGTTAATACTATGAATATCACAATTTCTCTTAAATGAGTGTATATTCTGACGCACGTACATAATGTTCGCATAGATGAATTGCGAAGGGAGGGTCAAAATATTTATGTCTTTAAATAGTTCCCTCAAAGACTCTCTAGCACCTAATTTATATATAAATCTGATAGCGCGTTTTTGTAAAACAAATATGGTATTTATATCTGCAGCGTTACCCCATAGCAATATTCCATAGGACATAACACTGTGGAAGTACCCAAAATATACCAAACGCGCTGTATCAACGTCAGTCATTTGCCTAATTCTTCTAACCGCATAGGCCACAGAGCTAAGTTTTCCAGCTAATTTTTGAATATGGGCACCCCATTGCAACCCTAAATCAAGCGTTATTCCCAAAAATGTTGTGTTACCAACCATATCTACTGCTTCCTTATCAATAAATAATCGTGTTGGAATTTTTGTAACATTCGGTAAGCAGAACTTTACACATTTCGTTTTTTTTGCATTTAATTCTAAATTATTTGCTGTAAACCAATCCAACACTTGCGACAATATATTATTCATCTCATCAGAGGTGTCAGTTTTCCTATCTACGCTGAAAACAAGGGAAGTGTCATCAGCAAAAAGTACAGCCTTACAATCTTTTACATAATATAGTAAATCATTAATATAGATCAGGAACAACAAAGGACCTAAGATAGAACCCTAGGGCACACCCATCAATACGGTTGATCCTTCAGATTTTACTTGATTTACACTAACTTTTTGAATTCGGCTACTCAAATAAGATTTAATCAATTCAAGAGCCTTCCCTTTTATTCCGTAGTGCTCAAGTTTGAATAGAAGGGTTTTGTGGTCTACACAATCAAAGTCAAATTGAAAAAGTTATAAAAAGAAAAGGAACTAAATTATTTGTAAAATGGTTAGGACTAAGTGATTCCGAAAACAGTTGGGTTGACAAAAGTGCGCTGTTGCAGTAATATAAGTCAAGTAACGGAAGGTTAAACATCAGTTTCAGCTTATTCATGAAGAAAGGAAGTGGTATTATTAACAGTTTAATTGATAAGTTACCGTTTGAAGTACATTTACCCGGATATCAGTTTTGCGGTCCAGGAACCAAATTACAGAAAAGGTTATTAAGAGGTGACCGATGTATTAACGATTTAGACAGGGCGTGCATGTGTCACGATATTGCGTATAATAACAGTGATATTAACATTCGACATAACGCTGATTTAGAACTTTTAAATATGGCAAAACAAAGGTTAAAATCCAAAAATGCTGGTAAAAGAGAAAAAATTGCCTCATGGATTGTAAAAAATGCTATGAAAGCAAAACTAAAAACAGGCGCAGGAGCGCAATCATTTATAAAAATTGTGAAAAAAATACAGTCTGGTTTGAAAAAAATTAAATGTAAAGACAAAAACACTGCTATTAAATATGCTTATGCAGCTGCAAAGAAAATATTTACAAACAAAAATGGTATGCGCTTACCACGCTATATACCTATTCCTAAGTGTGGTGGATTTTTGCCTTTGATTCCCATCTTTGCTGGATTATCGGCTCTCGGTTCACTAGCCGGTGGAGCTGCAGGTATAGCAAAAGCTGTAAATGATTACAAAGTGGCTAAACAGAATCTTCAAGAGTCTGCACGACACAACAAAACAATGGAAGCAGTTGCTCTTGGAAAAGGATGATACATCAAGCAAAGAAAAAAGGGGCGGGATTATATCTGAAAAATTCAAAAAACTAATGAAATGGCTACCCAAACGACCACTTACTAATTTCGATTTATTGGAGTATGCTAACGATATACCTTATTTTCGTGGTGTGTTTATGAGAGATTCTTTACCTACGAAACCAAGAAAAAAAGAGTGCGCAATACTCAACCTTGATAGTTGTAATAACCCTGAAACTCACTGGGTAGCCTACGCGAAGCTTGATAATTATTCTGAATATTTTGATGGTTTTGGCAATCTAAAACCACCATTAGAGTTAATAAAATATTTGAAAAATACATCCATTAAATATAATTACATTCAACATCAGAACTTCGGATCCACGAACTGTGGACATCATTGCTTGAATTTTTTTATAAATTTTTGAAAAAATGTATTTAAGTGAATAAATTTTTTTTTTTTTAGTACAAACATGTCTTTCACTGTGTAATAACTGGGGTGGGAAGCTCCTTGACAACAAACTATTCACCAACTCTAGAATTACTTGGAGATTATGAATGTGGTCTTTTATACTTTTCTACTTTTAATTCGATTCCCAACATAGACGAGAGAAATAATAAATTAAATTATGGAAATGAAGTTATCGAGATTCCAGAAGGGTCTTATGAACTTCAAGATATTCAAGATTTTTTAAGTAGTAATATTACAAATGCTTCCTTTAAACTTACTTGTAATAACAATACACTGAAAACTAATATTTTCTGTTCCAAAGATATTTATTTTGAAAAACGTGATTCAATTGGTAGAATTTTAGGTTTCGGAAAAGAGACTGTTAAAGCTAATAAAAGTACTGAATCTCGTTATCCTGTCAGCATTATATCTACTATTCTCGTGCGCATCGAATGTGATGTAGTGAGCGGATCTTTTGTAAACGGAAAAGCTAGTCACATAATTCATGAATTTGTACCTAACGTACCACCTGGTTATCGCATTATTGAAATTCCCAAGAATATAATATATTTCCCAATCAACCAAAATTCGATTACTGATCTGAATATCAGATTGCTGGACGCTGAAAACAATCAAATCAATTTACGCGGTGAGGATGTTCAGCTGTATTTACATTTCAGAAGAAAATGATTAATTTTAATAAAAACCCTATTCCGTCCTCTCTTCAAGTTAGTTTCAAGAAAACATCTCAGAAAAGAAGACCTCTCCATTCTTCACAGAAGAAGCTTTCAAAAAATAACCAAGAATATTTGAAATTGGTAGGATTATTAAAATAAATATTTTAAATATATCTCAACCAACAGCCTACGACAACAGCGTGGAAAGTTTCGAGTTTCATTCATACAAGCCGTACGTGACAAGTTTCAACAAGAATGATGAAATCCGAATCCCTATTAACCAACAAGACTTGTACATATTACCCTCTCACTCTGTAACAAGACTTGTACATATTACCCTCTCACTTTGTACATTGAAGGTAAAGCAAACGTATACAATAGTAAAACTAAAGAAGTACTTTCAAGTGTTAGCTTTGTCAACAATCCTGCGTTATTTTTATTTCAAGATATTCGGTATGAATTAAATGGAGTTGAAATAGATAGAATAAAAAATGCTGGTATTACTACAACCATAAAATCATATCTTTCCTTAAATGAAAATTAATCTAAATCTGCAAAAGTATGGGGGTGGTCTCCTACTGGTACAACTAATGTTCAAGACGGTTCATTCTCTGCTTCAATACCATTAAACAGAATATTAGGCTTCGCGGAAGATTACGAAAAAATCATAATAAATTGCAAACATGAGTTAGTGTTACTAAGAAGCAACAGTAACCTTAATGCATTAATATTAAATAATGAAGAAATTGTTGATGATATAGTTATTAATAAAATAGTTTGGCGAGTTCCACACGTCAAAGTATCTGATTGTGAAAGAATTAATTTATTGAAACATCTGGAAAAAGATCGTGCTATTACATTAGCTTTCCGGAATTGGGATCTCTATGAATACCCATTACTCCCCAGAACTCGTAAACACACTTGGGCAATTAAAACTACATCGCAAACTGAGAAACCACGGTTTGTTATTATTGGGTTCCAAACCAATCGTAAACATCAACCACAAACGTCAATGGCAATGAAGGATTGAACATAAGTTTCTCAGAAAATAAGTTTTCTTTATTATACGAACAATATGCAAGATTTCAGCAGTCTTATTATGGACGTCGAGCAGTACCTTTGTTGAGCTTATAATAATAATAATGATAATAAAATCTTTATTTCGGATTTCTCCATAATGACACAAATGACACAAGTACAATAATTAATTAATAAAGTAAATAATAATAAATAACTAGATGCGACCCCCTATGGCCACTCGAATGCAATTTTTCAGTATGGGACAGTCGGGACGCGAGAATATCATCCTTAGGATGCTGTTGTGGCTGTTACGTACACGCTGCAATAAAGAGGCGACCTTTTTCCGCACTATCGCGTGAAACCCATCTGTACGGGCCTCCGCAAACATGCCTGAGGCACTGCATCTACTTGGCAACCCCAAAAGCATCCTAAAGATATTGTTATATTGGACGCGCAGGTATCCAATGGTTCGGCGCTTATATTGTGTCCAAAGACTGCTAGTGTAAAAGCTTTGGCAAAAGGCTTTGAAAATTGTTATTTTAACCGGAGTGGTACAACAGTGAAAACGACGTGCTACCATATTCTCCCTAACCGCTAGAGCCCTGCGCTCCCTCTCAATGTCAGCGTCATCAGATAGAGCTGAATTTACAATATGTCCTAGGTATTTGAAACTAGTGACCCGTTTCAATTCATTTTCATATAAAGTAACAGGTGGCACAAACTGAGGCTCCTTTGTACCGGCCCTGAATACTAATACTTCACTTTTCTTACAATTATACACCAGGCCATGATCCCTGGCATAGTCTTCACATTTGGACACTAGTTTCCTTAACCCGCTAATAGATGGACTCAGCAATACCATGTCATCGGCAAAACTTAAGTTATTAACACTGACACCATCAACATGACACCCGACATGGTCTTTGCTGAGCCCATCAATCAGCTCGTTAATGTAGAGATTAAACAGTATAGGTGAGGAGACCCCACCTTGCCTAACACCACACTCCAAGGTGCACTCATCTGAGAAACTACCGTCCCACTTCACTTAAAAGAATTCAAAGACGTTTCTCCATTATTTGTTATCGACTGTTCCCGTCAGCAGGAAACATTGAAGGGCTCTTTAGACGTGAGAGTAGAAATTGAAGCTGACCAAGAAATACATGATCAGACAGCAGCATATTGCTTGATATTAAACGATTGCATATTTGAATACAAGCCTTTGAGCAACATTGTTAAAAAGATATCATGAATAAAAACACAATTGTCGTAGATCTACAAGGTTTCAAAAACCCTAGCAATGAATTCATTGTAAAGGAATTTGCAATAGCTACTGAAGAGCATACTCATATATTTTTAATAAAACCGCCTTATGCTTTCTCCCAACTTACCCTTGAAGAAAGGAAACGTGTTCGGTGGATCGAAAAAAATCTCGGGTATCGATGGGGCTCTGGATTTGTCGATTACAAAGAATTTCATAGGATTATAAAACCTTATTTAAATGGACGAAAAATTATTGTGAAAGGTGAAGAAAAAGTGTTGTGGGTTCAGCAGTTATGTGACCACCAAAATATTGAAGATATTACAAATAAAAATATTCCAAATTTAAAAGAGCTTCAAGCTTAGTATTGTGAAGGATCTTTTTCATTAAATTGTTTTATTCATCTGAGACAATGTGCACTAAAAAATATTTTATGTATAAAGAAATGGTTGATGGAGAATGAAATAATATTATAACTATAAGATTTTTTTATTATGGTTGATAGAAAATAGAGTATTTTTTGTAAATATAGTTCATGGTTATGGATAATAATAAAACAAGAAAATATATACCATCTTTTATTTATTACTCAATTAATTTTACAAATACATTATATCATTTACATTAAAATATATATGTTTATATAACTATTACTAAATTACTAAATTTATCAAAGACATACTTAATCTTAATTATTACAAAAATTTATATACTATCTTTAATTTATTACTTAATTAATTCTACGAATACAATCATTTTTGTTAATATAAATAAGTATATGTATATATATATTAAAAATAACTAAATTTATTCACAGCATAAGTACTTAATCAAAATTATCACTACTAAGTTTTTTACTTATCTTACTAATTACGTTTCCAGTCAATTCCAATATTTCATCAAATGAGTCACTGATCACATGTTGCGCACTTAACACCACACTATCATCGT
Source organism: Acrobasis consociella (assembly GCA_963555685.1). Taxonomy (NCBI): domain Eukaryota; kingdom Metazoa; phylum Arthropoda; class Insecta; order Lepidoptera; family Pyralidae; genus Acrobasis; species Acrobasis consociella. The sequence goes on along the minus strand of OY743125.1, from coordinate 10,932,676 downwards.
CTTGGCGTTGAGTTGGAGAACTTGGAGGAGACAAAGCACTGTATGTTGGGACACGCACACGCTCGTTCTCTAGATCCAAGATCTGAATTTTAATCACCCGGATGCCCTTTCGCGCCTTTTTAATTACATCAGACGATGATGCAAGTTCCTTGCTTCTCTTCAACGCAGCTTCCTTCTTATCTTCTTAATTTTCTTAAGTTCTGCAGCCCGATCTCTCAACACATGAATGAACTGTAAGTCTTCTGTAAGGCCTTCGTTGGGATCTTGAGCGTATTGAGAGCACAATATGCAAGTTTCTTGTGAGTCCGACATGATCTGTAAAGAACAAAACATACATTTAATAATAAGTAACACATATAATATTTAGACATTAAGTGATATTAATAAAAATATGTCTACTTACATTAAGTAATAAACCGCAGTGGGTTTGAATCGCTTTAGCAGACGATGATGTATCGCAGATTGGCTGTTCAATAACAACTGAAAAACGATTATAAACAGCACGAGTCTTTCATATAATAATATACATTATGATTGTATTGCAAAACTCGACGTTCCTCGCAAACCAAACAAGAATAGACATGTTCATCTCCACTAGCCAGGTGTTAAGTTCAAATAGCTATCATATTTCATACATGATTTCGTTTATTGACGTTACCATAATATGCAATAGGTTCCAAAACAAACCATAGCCAGTTTTAATTCGCTTTCACCGCCATCTAGCGGAGGCGATGTTAATGATATTAATATAGGGGGCGCTGGTTTACCCCCCCGATGTGGTTCCCATCTTGTCGCGATGGGGGGGCTCAGTACCCGCGGTTGCCTCGGCCGCAGGGAAGCTAAGAGGAACCCATTGCCCGGGTTGAGGCTTAGGCCACCCCGGGCCCGGCGGAGGCCATTCCTGGAGGGAATGGCCTGGCTGTGGGGGAAGGGGGGTGACGATGACCCCCCTACCATCACAGCCGTGGTAGGGGTCGCGGGGGAAGAGGAGTGTCGGTGTGTCGTTGCCGCTCGCCCTATCCTCCGCGACCAAGCGCGGCCGTGGCGCTTGGCACGGCATCGGTGGGGCCGCAGGGGAAGAGGAGTGTCGGTGTTACGTTGCCGCTCTCCTTATCCCCTGCGGCCGGCTGTGTGGGCCCCGGTCGCCGTCAGGTGGACTGGGGCAGGGTCTGCTTTCGCAGGCCCCAAATTATGAGGGCTGGTTGGACGGTGGAAACGGGATTCCATCGACCAACGGACAGCCCTCCGGAGTGGAAGGCAGGCGCGTGTGCGTGTCAGCGCGCCTGTCCTTGGGCCAAGAGGCCAAGGCGGCGGTTACTCCGGCCCCTCTGATTCAGCAGAGGGTGCCGTGAGGCCGTTGACGAGCCGAGCGGCTGAGAGGTGACACCGCGGAGTTTTTAGTGGTAACACCACATAACCTTACCGGTGTCCCGTAACCGGTAAGGTATCCGAAGGGATTTTCTCCGCGTCAAAAAAAAAAAAAAAAAGGGGGCGCTGGTTTATATGACAACCACCATATCGTTGTTCATATTGTGTGTTTGTTTGTTTGTTTTCTCTTTACGCTTAAACTACTGAACCGATTTTGATGAAATTTGGTATGAATATAGTTTGAGACTGGGGAAGGACATAGGGTACTCTTAATCTTGAAATTCCCACGGGGAGCGAAGCCCGCGGGCACAGCTAGTATTATAAATACGAAAGTGAGTTTATATATTTGTTTTTTACCTCTTCACGCTTCAACCACAGAACCGTTTTAGATGAAATGTGGTATGGATATAGTTTAAGACCCAGAGAAGGACATAGGATAGTTTTTATTCTGGAATTCCCACGGGGAGTGAAGCCCATGGGCATAGCTAGTAAAATTGTATTTTGAACGCCTGCTTATATTAAATACTGTCTATCACGCACGCCGAATACATTTAGTAGTATTTTATTTTATATTTTAAAAGTAGCATATGAAAAGAAAACAACTAAATATGGTATAATAGATGTTTATTATAAATCATAATTAAAAAAGACAATATACAATATAATATCTTTAGCATATTGCAGATACATAAGTTAATTTTTGATTACAGTAAATCATATTTTAGTCGTCTCCATCGACTATTCGTCATACAAAAGAGTAACAATAACAATATATCTATTTTAAAACTAACTTAATTGATGACCCCAAATAAGGTATCAACTAAATATGGTACTATAGATGTTTATTATAAATCATTATGAATATGTATAGACAATACACAAAATAAAATCTTCAGCATCTTGCTGATACACAAGTTTACCTTAAATTATAGTTAAACATTTTTTTATTCATTTCCATCGACCATTCGTCATACAAAAGCGTTAACGTTTTATTTTAAAACCAACTTGATTGATGACCCCAAGATAAGGTATCAATTTTTTTTTTTGTATTATGCGTTTATCATCGCAAGCAGAGAGTGCAAATTTTTCTACTGACTGTGTGAAAAGTTCATGTTTAAGAGATTAAAGAGGCCGTCTATTAAATTTGACAAATTTCACTCAACTTTGCGTCGTGTTTTTGAGAAAACTACAGGATTATCATTAAATTTATTTATATATTATGAAAGATAATATCATATTATTTAGCATGAGTGAACCATTTTGCCTATGAACTTGCTTGTTTTAGTATTATTCACTGGAATCCAACGTGCGTTTTGCCAAATTTCGCAAGACGCGTGGCGGGGCTTTCGAGATTTTCAAATGATTTAATCATTAACACCCGGTAAAAAAAAATAGACAAAATAGCTAAATAAGTATTTTCTGACATGAGTGAAGCTTTTTTCATTGTTTTATTTAAATTCACAAGAAAAAAAAACATCAACAAGTCGCGTAATTTTCGCCGAAATCGATGTAAATAAAGTCGCTTGTATTTGTGTTTTGAGCTCCTATTTTAGAAAAATAAAAATAACGTAACAAACGCCATTTTATGCCCTTTTTAAATATGCCAAACACATCATTATTATATTTTTTTAATAATGTAAAAAAATAAAATCATATTGCATAAAAATTTATTTAAATAGGATGCGGTTTACTCTCCGACGGCAGTCCGCGCGCAGCGCTTACAGCGAGAGGAAGTATTTCTTTGCGCCAACGCCGACCTCGTAGTCACTGTGCGATGACGTGCGCAAACCATAGAGTGACTGATAGGATTTGATCATTGGAAAACTTGATTACTTATAGTAATTTATTTGTGTCGTTGAACGTACTGTCGTAAATATAATGGGCAAACGAGCTAAAAATATAACGTTGATAATGTAAAACGGAAAAATAAATACTATGGTGCCACTAATTCTGCAAAAGGCAAAAAGTAAGCTTAAGTAAGTCACTAGACAAGACGTTTGTCAGTTTGGTGTCTAGACTGGACCTGATTTGTTAATTAAAACTGAAATTATCAGGCGAGACGATGAGATTTGTTAAAATAAAATGTAAGACCGGTTGATAATTTTTTATCACAAATTATTACTACTGGAAATCATCGATCCGCCTAAATGTCGTTCAATGAAACTCTTGCAGCTATTAGCCCTATATTATAATTAATACGTGCTTGTACCTTCAATAAGTATCCTAGCTATTGTTACGAAAGTGGGGTTTGAGATTTGAAAAAAAATGGCAACACTCTTCTTAGGGAATTTATTCACTATGCAACCAAAGATTGACACTAATATGGTCTTCGAAACGTCCATTGTCCAAATCTTCATGCAGTCATAGTCCAAAATTCGTCGCTGAAGTCGTATAGGTTACGCGCCGATAATATTTGTTAAATCTCTTTGAAGCTCACCACTTTTATATACGCCTGCCAAGGTACGAGAATAGATATGTAGGTCACTGTTCCTAATCACTGTAACGCCAACTATGTGTCTGTTCACTCCACTAACTGTGACCTAACATTCAGAGTCTCAGAAGGTCTTTATAAATCAAAGATAAGTTCCAGGACGACGAGTATATTTCAATGATCACAAACACGGACAGTCAATATACAATTTACACAGGAATACGATCTACGCTATGTACTAAGTGTTACACGAGTTATCGAGGAGACGGGCGGGTGACGACTAGCGTCAGAATGCCTGCCAGCCCGCTGCGATACAAATAGCTGACTTAACAATCTGTCCCTACATAACATCTCCCCAAATTTTGCGGGAGACATCCAAAAAAAATTTTATTTCCAAACATCATTCAAGGTTAAAACTCTGTAACTTATAAAACTCAATAACATGTTACTATCGCCCGGCCAACGTGACGCTATGCGCTGACTCAACTCGGCGCTCGAAACCTGAGCTTCCGTTCGCTCGCCGGACAATACCTCGAAGCGATTGCAACATATTACTGTACAATAAACATGTAAGTACCTAATCTGAATCTAAATTTAGAGTTTTATGTTTAAAAAAATCTTTTACATTTATACTGTTAACTTCAAATCGCAAACATAAAAAAGTACATTAATTATGCGTATTGAAAACGTATAATCAGACGTTACTTATTCTTTGGAAAAAACAAAAAAAAGTTATACATATCAACAATTGTTATACAAATCAATATCTCTGTTTGTGAAATTACTTATATATTATGTTTTTACTTGCACCAATAAACTATATTATTTCCAAAACACTGTTTTATTTTGACTGTCTACTCATACATATCATTAACTTCATTCACACAACAACATTTTCTCTTACACATACATTTTCCATGGGGAGGATTTTAAACTTTAATTTTAAATTAAAACAAAATTTGAATCTCTCTATTTTAGCGCTGCTTCGCCTCCAGGCTGCTGACTATGACATCGTTAAAACTAAAAGTACAGTGTGCGTTTCGACAAACGTTACAATAAAAATACAGTGTGCGCCTTGACAAACATAACATTAAATTTGACTTTCTATAAAAATTACTACCTACATAGCCGAAACCTTGGCATCCTAACAACATAGTCGAATCTACACCCGAATGAGACAACGTAGTGGCGTTTCATCAGCTCTCATTACATTGTTCAATCGCTGGTTCTGACTCTTGATGCCCAAAAATATTTCTTGGCTGCAAAATTACCACCATGCGTCTATACTGCTGGTCTGAACTTCTTGCTCCTTTGACGAATATGCCTCGTTGTCGTCACAGCTTCCGACTTGTCGACTTCGTAGCACTGGGTACCCACACAGTACATCTGAATGCCTTTTCTGCAACACTAACGCAGTTGTCGCTTCTTAGCGCTGCTCGAAGACCAATCATTACCATGTGCCTCTCGTCGACCTATGCAGACTTGTCTCTCAGCCTGCCATTATAGCGGCTCTCGTAGCCTCTATGCCAGCGTTCTTTTGCGCGTGGTACTCACTAGTTTTAACGAAATAGATTTCTTGCTCTTTATCGACATCTGTATATATGTCCTCCCATGCTGGTCTGGGAGAAATAAAACAAACTTAGAATGTACCAGCTGCTTCTCTTCCCACGCAGATCGTAAAAGCCGATCGAGGGAATGGGCAAAAATGCAAATCATGTTAACAGGCGATGCGGCTAGCAACCCATCACTGTATTGATTGCTTTTCCATCTTCTCGCCCACCATGACGCTAAAAGTGGCTTTTGGGTCTTGCGGCCCTGCGGGTCTACCGCCTAACGCGATTGCTTTCGCTACGTCTATAGTTTATGACGTCATCCCGCCATTTCGAACCGCCTAGCAAAGCGATATTGCCTTCACATGTACTCTGTGGACCAAGACAATTTGAAAGCAATGAACGAATGATAAAGGTATGTATTTGACAGCTAGACCTTACCGCCTAAAAAATACAAGATGGCCGCATTGCTTTCACCAAAGCTAGACTATCTGTCATGATAGCTGTTGCTCCCACCTTACTGCTTTCGTTAATTATTTAAGATTTTATTATCTTTTGTTTCGTATTAAGTTACATTTTTTTCTAGTTTTGAGATTTAGAAATTAATTAATTGTGTTTACTGCTTTTGGTTGTGGTTTTTATAAGAAATGGTGCGAACGCTTTTGCTGGTTGAAGCGGAGGAGGAAAGGCAGAAAGAGATGCTGACGCTGCGAAGACTGCAGCTGCAGGAGAACCGCTTGACCATGTTGCTGCCGAAGCGGACGTTTGTCGATAATTTCGGTTTAGGAAAGGACAACTTCCGCGCGTTTTGCGAGAACTTGATGCCTTTGTTACACCCTTGCAAAGAACAACTAGCAAGCCAAGCTAGAGGTTAAGTTAAGGTACCTATTTATTGATCAAATGAAATGTTTACGTTTATTAAACCACTTCGTAGATTTCTTTCTTATGCCTTTGAACTGTTGTTACAGATTCTGGCTGCATTTCAATTTTACGCTAGTGGGGCTTACCAAAAGAGTGGGCAATGATTTTAGTCTCTGTCTATCGCAAACATCTTTATCTGATTGTCTGGCAGAGGTGACCAGATGCCCTCAACCAATGAAGCAGTATCAAGAAGGTATGTATAGTTTAGCTTCTGTACCTACTCATAAAAGTTAAGTCAAAATACATTTACCTACATAAGATTTTTTTGCAGATTCAGTAAATGATTGGGGTCATAGGTTGTATTGGTGGCACTTACATTGCTATAATTTGACCTAAAGACCTTAGGAAAGCAAGTATCAAGAATGAATCGAGGAGGGAAGAACAAGACTACGGGACTAAAGGGATTTCGAATATGATGTAAAACAATTATTGTTTATTAATAATAAGAATTCAATTGTTGTTTATTGATCTGTATCTACTGTAAACTAGTTAAACATGCCAATAGTTCAACAAACCAAACTGTATCTACTGTAACGGAAACAAGAGCAAAAGACAATCTGATATAACTATGTAAAAATAAATAACTTTCATTATATAATATGTATATATTTTTAAAACCTTCAAGTAGTATTATTTATAATTTTAATATGGTATAATAATCTCAACTTTTTTCAATGGATGTTAAAAGGATATAATCAGAATTTGTATCACTAAACTATTGTAGTCAATTGGCTTCTTTATTCCTGCCATCTATCGTTTGTGCACTGTCTTGGTGTGGGAATGGGAACTATTGCAATAATGGCTGCTGCTTGCCTGCCCCTTGGGGGATTACTTTCAATTATAAATAAATAGAAGTGAATGACACATGAATTTGTATGTTTTATAATATTTATTAAGTATATAATTCCCTAATTTCCAACAACTCAAATCAGATATAGAAAGCACCGTGAATGATTCTCTGAGATGTTCGGTTTGCCTCTGTTCTTTCTCCCTCCTGCACCAACCGTGTCTGCTCCAACTTAGAGCCTCGCCTCTTTGTATTTCGATGGGGAATCATCTAAGCCGATCTGGAAAATAACAAGAAAATTGTTGATTAATTAGCTATGGTTTCAATTTGTCAATTTTTTTTAGAAATCATGTAGCCTACTAAGTCAACCTACCTGTAGAAAAAATGTCAAGAAATAATATAATAATAAAAAATGGAGAATAACATACATCAACCTCGATATTGACATTAGCATTCCCCTTAGTCTCTGCCTACCCCCAGGGGAAAACAGGTGTGAAAATATGTATGTATGTATAACATTTGGACTCCCATGAGGCACAGTAATCTGTCCTCTTTGGGAGTCAAAATGCCATCCTATGTGCCACTGCCATGTTATCGCATAAGTGACCCCTTCCTCTTGACCTTACATTTAAGGTAACTCCAGTACTAAAGCAAAACACAGACTGCGGTTAGTTCAGTCCTCACCTCACTCCACTATAAAAAGACACAACAAATAGAAGTGTCGTACTGAAGCTTTGTTGTAAGTAATTATAAAAAGTAAATTCTACTTTTAACTGGGATAAAGTATTACTCACTTGCCACCACTCCTTGGCAGTCTTGGAGCCAATGCCTCTAATTGCTTTTAGCCGGGAGGCCAATTCCTCCGACTGGCAATTGGAGGCTTGCTTTGCCTGTGAAAGTCCTTAGGTCCCCCTGGCTAGCAATGGTCTCCATCCACACCACCAACTCATAACTGTACGGCCGAGATTTTCCTTTATGCTGAAATAGGTTAAAAGAAACTAAAACACCATAAAACTAAGGCTTCTTTTCTTTCGTAAAACCTACAGTTCAAAAAGGAAACTATTTTGAATTTCATTTACAGAGTAGTTACATATACTGTATTATACCAGAGGATAACACTTACCTACATATTTTGAAACTTATCGAACACGAAGGATAACACAAGTCACAACACAAACACAAAAATATTTATAAATAGGTAATAATCACGAAGATAAGTAGAGGTTATAGTCAATTCAACAGCTGTTTGACAATCGCCAACGCGTTTTGTTTTTAAACTTTTTTTTTTTTTCATTTTAAAATTGTCAATTTTTATGTACTAACAACTCAAATTATCTACAAAAATTAAAAAAAGATGTTTCATATAAAATGTAGTCATTTAGAAACAAATCTTCTATTTATATTCAATTAAAAACATAACATAATTTTACACCAAAATTGGCAAACAAAACGCAAGACAATCGTTCATTCACGATAGCTATCGCGATAGCAAGGGCTCGGTAATTTTAGGCGGTCACTCAAAGCTATAGCAATGCTGACAAGATTGCTATCGCAATCGCTATAGCTACGTCTATCGCCTTGAGTTAGGCGGTAGACCCGCTGGGCTTTGCATAGAACCGCAAGACCCAAAATGCTCTGTCTGCCCCATTAGGGATAAAGACGTGATAGTATGTATGTATGTATATATGTCGTTGTTTTCTTCTTGTTGATTTCTAGGCGCAACGCAAGTTTTGAAATTTCTCCTTCATAATTTGTAATGTGTCAACCGGAACATTTTCTAACCAATTCTTGTATTTTTCTTCAATTTCCCTATAATGACGTACTGATCTTGATGGAACCGACGCTGAAGTCTAAACCTACGTGCTGCTCTTGCCTTGCTCCGCTAGGTACTACAGGTTGGTCCATGTTTCGTTTATTAAACAAAATGTTGAAATGCTTTTTATTTCGTGCTGCCGACTGTACTCTTGAGTCGGAATGTTTTCATATGCGTCCTCCCCCAAGGACATAGTGAGTCGCCACCCTTGTTGTGCCCGCCCCTCTGTATTGGCGTTTTCTTTTCTTCTGCGTCTTCTGTAAGGGTCACCACTGTAGGTGATCACGTCGGGGTCACCACTGTAGGTCACTGTTCCTAATCACTGTAACGCCAACTATGTGTCTGTTCACTCCACTAACTGTGACCTAACATTCAGAGTCTCAGAAGGTCTTTATAAATCAAAGATAAGTTGCAGGACGACGAGTATATTTCAATGATCACAAACACGGACAGTCAATATACAATTTACACAGGAATACGATCTACGCTATGTACTAAGTGTTACACGAGTTATCGAGGAGACGGGCGGGTGACGACTAGCGTCAGAATGCCTGCCAGCCCGCTGCGATACAAATAGCTGACTTAACAATGTGTCCCTGCAGATATTTCTAGAAAATTCATGTGCTCTCTCCTCCGTCACCCCGACTTAGAATGTTAGTGTTGGTTGGCCGATGTGAACTCGGGATTATTCTCGAACATTCCACAACCTTCTTTTTAATTCTTCATCATTCTGGATTATTCTATAAACTTCTAGAACATTCCACATTATTTTAGAACTTGCTAATTCTTCTGGAATTCTCTACTTCTAGTAGCTTTGCGACACTATTTCTCATCATTGTGCTAAATTTCATCGAAATCCGTTTATATGTTAGAAAATATTTGTTTTGAGCACGCAAGGTTTAAAACGGTAGTCAGATTTGTGTGTAACATGAGGCTTTTCTGCAATAATTTTAATCGAAAATCAGCAGCAAAAGTATCGTTTCCTGTCAAGCAGATTTGTATGTGTACTTTTTAAATGTATACTCAGACAAATTATACCATTTTTCTTAATTCTACAGTTTTATTTATTTTATTCGATAATAAGGAAGGCAACTTCTACTCTAGCGATGCAGTCGTGTGTTTCATGAATGCGCTACTGCATCGCAACATTCTCCATCGGTTTATGACCAGCGACTGCATAGCTACAAAAGAATTCACCGTGTGCTACCTCCCTAAACTCCTTTTCATTCGATATACACGCTGACTTTTCATTGGTTTCAAAAAAATGTCATCGTGTCAAAATATCCGTCTGTTCGTTACAACTTGCCACAGATACCCGACCGTACGAACGTACCAACTGTATCAATCGACTTCCACTTAGGTTTTATTAATTTAGCAACACTTATGACAACTGCCAATACTGTTTACAAATCGTGATACTTATTAGCTACAACAGATCTAAGAGTTTTAAATAAAAGTAATACTTAATAGTAGTTACGCCTGACCAAACCTGCCGCGTGAGCTCGATGAACTTTGCCAGGTGGTGGTACTACTAATTGATCTTACGATTTTTTGTTTCTGAATTTTTATTTCAACTAGCTATTTAGGTATTAATAACGATCCTTATGAAGTGGCTTTCGGAACTAAAACCATTAAAAATCACCATGTAGAGAGTAATACGGAGTAATATGGCTTACAATCAATGATAATAGATGATGACTGATAATGTTAATAGATGATGATAGTAATACTTTGCACTACCTAATTTGCTAAAACTTACCTTATTTAAGTTTCTATACAAATTAAATAATGTGCGTGCTCAACTCTGCTAAAGTACCTGGGTGACCGAGCTTTGCTCGGTTACATATCAAACATTAACTACATTTTTTTAAACTTGTCTAAAAACAATACAAAGTAAAAAATTATATATAAACTTGAACATAAAAAAAACAAAAGTATTCAAGTCACCGAGTGGGATTCAAACCCGTAACACTCTTTCTAGCGGTCCGCATCCTTAACCGCTGAGGCAAACGGATGGCGGCCGGTGCGGAAAAATTAGCGACTATATTCTGCGTGAAAAGAAAAACGCATGAAAACTCGAAAACACGCGTTTTCCCAAATATAAAACTAATCTAGATCGATTATTTACCGCCGAAAACCCCCATATACCAATTTTCAGCAAAATCGTTAGAGCCGTTTTCGAGATCATCGAAATTTATAAATATATAAATAAATAAATATACCTACAAGAGTTGCTCGTTTAAAGGTATAAGTTAAAGAATAGAAGTCTCCATTATTATCACCTTCACGATTTATCATAATATTTTTTACTTACCCGTAATCCAAAGCACTCAAGGATTTAATATTCATGTATTACTCGCATTTAAATTAGGATGGCATTTACTATGTAATGAAACTTTTACCAAAATTTGAATAATATCTGTTAGTTTATACAGTTAGTAAGTTAGAAAATGTTTATTGCACCAAAACATAATGTACCACCAGTATATTTAACCAACAAACATCAACGATCAAGAATGTCGCCGAGCGCACTACACCGCGCTTTACGTCGCCTACGTAGCTCTGTGTGTGTGAGCGGCATGTCGTTGTGTGCGTGCGCCCGCTGCCAGCGTGCAAAAAGATTACAGCGGGCTCTTAAATAAAATATTTATTTTCTTCAGAGATGTATTATACATCAAAACATCATTATAATCTTTTATATTTAAGCTTTTTATTTCAGATTTTTTGACAACTTTAGCTTTTTTTATTTCCTTTTCTTTTGTTTTAATACAATATAGCTTTGACCTAAGACCCACAAATTCCAAAAGCAGATCTCCTCCGTATTCATCTTTAAAGAGCCCAGGTATTTTTTTATTTTGACATAAGATTCCATACTGGTTGTTATTTTGATAATTACTCGTGTCAAAGTATGATTAAAAAAACATTTAATATCTTTGTATACGTCCTTTGTCTCAATGGAATATAAAAAACTATCAGTGTCTGTATAACAAAGCTTTAAACTTTTCCCATAGAATGGGTTCATAATAGAATAGTGAAAATCATACATATGGTGTTTAGACATTTCCAATACTGTAAACCCTATGTAAATAGGCTTATCTAAGATAACTGACTCGGGTCTCATTTGTACACCTACAAAATTTTCAGAAAATATAGTACAGCTATGAAAATTTGGTTTTGATATTAGTTGTTCAGCTGAGTAAGTTTTATGTGTTTTGTTTCTTGTATCAGTCCATCGATTTACTAAATGAATAACCGTCGGGGTTTGATAGATTAACCCTTTTCTCAGAATCTTCTAGTGTTTTTCCAAAAACACTATTATTTAATAATTTAAAAAAGTCCTGTTCAAATGTTGACTTAGCCTTTTGACGTAATTTTGTATTCAAATCAATATACTGTTTTAAAAATGGATGTTGTTTAAATTTTATTACTCTGTAATTTTTTTTTAATATCAATCCATATCGCACACATGTTTTTAAAGAACATAATGAATTACAAAATAAAATTTATCGTATAAATTAGGAATTAACTTTGGAGATTTAGATGCTAGTGGTGTAAATTTTTGTGGGCAAAATGGTAGGTCATTGTGAGCATCGTGGATCTCCACGATATTCAGGATATTCTAAATCAACTTCCAAGATATAACCATATTGTGATTCATCGGGTACACTAAGAATATTAAGTTCATTAATTTCAGATTGGTTCATTAACGTAAAATCTGAATAGGGTAAATAAGAGCACATAGCATAACCATACAAATTATTACAATCTATATACAGCAAATAGTTGTCGGGTAAGGATGAATTATAATTATCCAAATATTGATTATTTGCCTTTGCATATCTGGTAGAGCACAAACAGATTCCTCCACGAATACCCTGTTGAATCATGCGTATAATTTCTAGGTCGTTTATAAGTTGAAGTTTTACTTTAGTTATCAATTACATTGCATTAAAACTTAAAGACGGTGCTGTTAGATAAAATGCAGGGTCTAATTTATAATTAGTTTTACAAGTTATACGGAAATTTTGAATAACATCTGCTAGTAAAATTACATCTGTTTTTAGGTATAAGTCCGTGTATTCACCGAGATCTTTTAAACAAAATGTTTTCCAAACTTGATTTGCATGACGATAATCAGACTCTGAAACAGAGTCGTTAGTTAAATGGCTATAGAAACAATCTCGCGATGGTAAACTAAGTTCTTTATACGAATTCCAACTAGTCATATATTCGTATAGGTACACACCTTTTCGTCTTACTAGATCAGAATGCTTTTTCTCTGGAAAAAAAAATGATAAGTGCTTAAAGTCACTTTCGTTTAGGTTTGCAGCAAGTTTTTCTAAACTAGTACCTTGTAGTGTATATCAGCACTAATAAACCTTAGTATGTTATAGCCCTTATATCTCTACGTAGTATGACGACACATACGTCATTCGACCTCGATAAAATAAGTAATTGTTCTTTTTCTTATCTTATAAGTTCAATGCCGTATGACGTCATGTGACGTATGTCGACGCTATGGAAAACTAGTATATAAGCTGTGAAAAATCTTATAATAAATCAGTTATTATCTCTCCCTACACTTGGTATACTAGTCCTACAAGTATTGTGTTTTACTTATAACCCCGTCGCGCTGCCAAAATATTATATGGCGACCCTGCCAGCCACTGTTTCCCGAGGAATAGTGATGTACCGCGAGTTGTGGCATTAAGTCTCCGTCGTCCAGAATTATCAAGACAGCAATGGGCAGCAACTCAGCGAAGGTCCAGTCACAAAAAGAAGACATTATCATCGCCCAAAACGGTGCAGGCAACAGCGCAAGTGCCGCCCAGGTGACTACATCCACATCTTTAGATAATATTTTGTTGGTCACTATAGCCTTAGTGGTAATGTTAACATTGATATTCATATATCTTATATGGAAGAGAATACATAAATGCCTGTCCAAGAAAATTAAACGCCAGGCTATGTCTATTAATGTACGTCGCCAGGTGTAGAAATAAGCAGATCTGAAAAGTAACTATATATGATTAAGTTACTCTTCTTTATTGTCTTGTTTTTTCTAAAAACGAATGTCGGAAATTATATAAATATATGAAAAATTAAAGAAGTTTCAAGAAAGTCTTAGAAAACTAGGCCCAATACGAAGAAAACAAGACAACGGGCTTAAGAAAATCAAGCAATCAAAAGAGTTATATAAAACATTTCAATCATATGTCGACATTTATATTGATAAGCTACAAGAATCATTAATTTCTGTGGAACATTTCCAATTAATTCAGTCCTATATTACAAATATAGAAGAAATTTACTCAAAAATAATTGAATACAAAGAAGAAGAACCCATCATGGATTCAAAACAGAATTTAGACCTTAAAACAGCAGTCTCGCTGCTGCCAGTTTTAGATGGCTCTGAAACAAGTACGGAAAAACTTATTGACTCAATCGAATTATATGCAACCATGATAAAAGAAGCTGATACAATGCATTTGATTAATTTCGTACTTAAAACAAGGCTAAACCATAGTGCCAAACTCAGATTATCCCAAGAATACACCAGTATAAAGCAAATGATAGAAGAAATGAGAAATGTATTGCTGGTTAAAAAATCTGACGTAGCATTGCAGAAACAACTGCAAACAGCAAGACAAGGAAGTAAATCAATTGAGGAATTTGGGCAAGAGTTGGAAGACCTCTTCGTTAACCTTACATTGTCTCAAGCAGAAAGAAACCCAGAAATGTATAAAATGCTAAAACCTTCAAATGAAAAACAAGCAATCAACAAGTTTGCAGATGGTTTACGGAATGATAAACTTAGCACCATTATATCTTCGCGTGGATACACGTCACTAAGAACTGCAATACAAGGTGCAACGGACCAAAATATTACTATGACACCACAGGCATCGTCATCGGAACAAATATTTTACATGCGGCGCGGCGGGGGTAGTTTCGTACGCGGCCGAGGTGGCTACATACACAATCAAGGAAATTACATGCGTGGCCGAGGTTATAACGCTTCAAGAAATTTCCGTGGAAAGATAAGGAACGCCTGGCAACCCAATATTGCAAGGAGAAATGAACATCGTCCAGCAATTAACTCAAGAGGAAAAACGAGCCAACAGTTTAGGGGAAGATTTTCAAGCTATCCCTCACGCAAACAACTACAGCAAATGCATAAGATAAGATAAAATTTCTTTATTGCACCAACTAAGTATGACAATAATCAAAAGTACATTTCAAATATAGTAGGTACAAAGGCGGACTTATCACTACATATAGCACAAGAGACTAAAGATGAGAACGAGGAGCCAGAGGATTATTTTAATCCAGTGTTTTTTCGAGAACAATAATTACGTCCTTACATATGGTAATATGAACTCTGTACAATTCATCGTGAACGGAAAACAATATACCTGGCTAATTGACACAGGAGCATCATTAAGTGCACTGAAGTATGACGTTGCATTATCCATGAACGAGTTCATCGTGCCAAAGGTCACACACATTAACGGAATAGGAGGTAAAATAACGTCACAAGGGAACGTAAATTTACGATTATACAATAAACGTAATATGTGTTTTGCACATAAGTTCTATGTATTTAAAACATTACCTTTGAGTATAGATGGAATTATAGGACAAGACTTTTTAACAAAATACAAATGCCTTCTTAACTTTGAAAGTGAAACAATGACATTGACCTTAAATAACAACAAGGTCCAAATGCCCTTACAATTATATAAGACTAATACAAATGATAACAAAGACAATCAAACGTCATGTATCAAGTTACCACCGCGTTGTGAATCATGCATAGGGCTGTCAACTACCTTAACGGGAGATTGTGTCATTTATTCGAGTGAAATTTGCGAAGGAGTTTTCCTGGCAAATACAATCACTAAGAGTGACAAGGGAAAAATAATTGTAAAAATATTGAATACACGGGATGAAGAAGTAAAATTAAAATGTTTTACGTCTGAAATCAAATGTTTATCAGAATTTGATAGTTTTGCGTTTGATAAATGTACAAATAATGCGGAAAGAGTTAAATTATTATTTTCAATGCTAAAATTAAAAAACTTAAATAAAGAAGAAGGAAATTCCATTTCTAATATATGTGTTACATTTGCCGATATCTTTCACTTACCAGGTGATTCATTAAAGATTACAAATATTTACGAACAAAAAATACATTTAAAGGACAACGCGTCACCGGTCTATAGTAAGCCGTATCGGATACCACAATCTCAAAAACAAAAAATAAATTCACAAATTAAACAAAGTTGGATGATGATATCATTGAAGAATCCACGTTAGAGTGGTCAAGTCCTATATTATTAGTACCCAAAAAAGAAGACGCGAACGGTAATAAGAAATGGAGACTCGTAATAGATTACAGAAAAGTAAATGAACAAATAAAAGACGATAAATTCCCACTCCCTAATATTACAGAAATACTAGACTCACTATCAGGAGCAATGTAATTTGTGAATTTATTTCTTGTTTTTGATTATCAATTATTCATTATTAATTATTAATAA
Source organism: Acrobasis consociella (assembly GCA_963555685.1). Taxonomy (NCBI): domain Eukaryota; kingdom Metazoa; phylum Arthropoda; class Insecta; order Lepidoptera; family Pyralidae; genus Acrobasis; species Acrobasis consociella. The sequence continues at coordinate 10,916,262 of OY743125.1, read as the reverse complement.
TGAATAAATAATTGATTATCAATTATTAATTTTCATTATCAATATGAAATGTATTCGACATTCCTGAAAATAATAATAATAATGAAATCATTACTGATTTTACTCAGTATACGTATGATGCAATTACGTACTTATTTTATTATTAAGTAATAAATTTACTTACCGATGTATTTAAAATAAATTTAAAAATTATATAGATACGAATAAATGATATATCGCAAACGAAAGCTGTAGACTAACTGACTCGCCTTGCGCTTACTCTAAGTTATACACACACACACACACACATACACCTATGGTATGAAGAGATTTATTTTAAGGAGACTTAAGATTGCCTATATAAAGATAACGATGATCGAGATATTCAACAGTTGCTCCATGAAGTTCGTCAAGCAACCTCAGACTCTTAAAGTAAATAATATAAAATTAGAAAATCATGCTGAATCAATAAAACATAGCACACTTCTTCCTAATAGTATTCGTTGTATAATATGTGGTCCTTCTAATTGTGGTAAAACTAACCTTATGCTTAATTTGTTAATACATGAAAATGGTGTTAAATTTAAACATATATATTTATACTCAAAGACAGCTTTCCAATCAAAGTATAGTTTTTTAAGACAAGTTCTTCAAATGATACCTGGAGCGAAAATGTTTGTTTTCAGTGATAACAAAGAAGTTCTTCATCCAAATGATGCTTTATCGAATTCAATTATGATATTTGACGATGTTGCATGCGAAAATCAAATAAACATAAGGAATTACTTTTCTATGGGGAGACATAGACAGATTGATAGCTTTTATTTAACACAAACCTATTCTAAGATTCCTAAACAACTATTGAGAGATAATGCAAATTTACTAATAATATTCAAACAAGATGACACCAATTTAAAACATATATACAATGAACATGTAAATACAGACATAAATTGGCTACAATTTAAAAAACTTTGTTTTACTATATGGAAAAATCAATTTGATTTTTTATTGATAAATAAAGATTGTGAACTGAATAAAGGAAGGTATAGACAAGGCTTTGACACGTACATATATTTTTAGAAACTCATATAAAGCAATCTTTATTCGGAATACCTCATTTCAAGTTTAGTTCTTCGATATAACACTTGAATATTAATTTAGATATAATGGAGGTAAATATAAAAGAGGAACTGATAAAATCAGTAAATAGTATAAAAAATAAAATAAAAAGGATCTAAAACCAGGAAGATGCAGTTAATCTGAAACTTAAAAAAGCATTTAAACCTATTACTGAACCTCTGGAAACACTGATCAAAGTTAATCAAAATGTGAATGACATTCCTTCTAATGATAATATTTTCAATAAAAGTGTAAACAGGAATGACACTATAGAAGATTTAAATAACTCTTCTCTAGAATATGAAGATTTCAAAGACTATTTTAAAAAGGACTCGATTGAAGAATCAAATGACTATGATGACTATAGAACACCAAATAAATCATCAAATGACACACTTATATCACTCAAAAAAGAAGACATGATGGAAATATATGATGAATGTACCAATACCAAAAAAATCGTACATAGCCACTATCAATAACATTAAGTACCATTTGACACCAGGTTTAAAAGAACTTTTAAAACGCAATAAACCAAACCTAGAGTTAGTAACTATTGAAGATAAAATTGTGTACAAAGAAGAAAGAGGGTAGACCGATATGGTTACCCTTGACAGCCGGACATCCATCGCAGTTCCTCAGTCGGCCAGCGACCATGATGGCAGAAGGGCCGTCAAAATATCTGGCAAAAAACGATATTAATCGCGGTAAGTCCCGTAATACTAATAAAAGATATGCTGAAAAGCACAAATGCACACAGACGAGATTATTGTTCTAATGGTCAAATAAAAGGTGACAAAGGATTGAAATATTGTCAGATTATTAAACCAATGTTTTCACAGCAGACATCTGTTGCGAGTGACCCTGAAGAAATATTAAAGTATAAAGTTGGTGGAAATTTACCTCATTTGAAAACATACAAAAAGAATACAGATTATATCTACTGGGATGATCCTAATGAACTGATTGAAAGGCTAAAACTATTAATAGCGTCACAAAGTGCTGGGAATAGTAATCATGACAATGAAATTATATTCTCAATCATTGAGGAATTGAAGGAAGCTGGTATTATAAAAGAATAAAAGCTCTGGCATAGTTTTATATAGGTTAGTAAGTAAAAGTTTACTGTATACTAAAGTACAATTACTTGAAAAGTATTGTGCCTAATAAAAAGCCATAAGCATTATGAGCAAATCGGATGTCGTAAATGAAATTCATAAAAATGCTAGAGTAAACTTTCCTAGAAGACATGTAATCCTCAAGGACATAGATGATCTTTGGAAAGCAGATTTGATAGATATGCAGAGTATGAAGAAAATAAATGCTGGGTATAAATATATATTAGTAGTTATTGACGGCTTCTCGAAATATGCCTGGGCAATCCCACTTAAGCAAAAAAATAAAGAAGTTGTTTCTAAAGCATTCCAAACTTTATTAGAAAAAGGACGTAAGCCTAAAAATTTGCAAACAGACTTGGGGACAGAATTCTATAATGATAAATTTAAAAACGTTACAAAGAAATATAACATTAATCATTATTCTACATACTCCTCAAAAAAAGCTTCAATCGTGGAAAGACTTATAAGAACGTTAAAAAATAAACTGTATAAAGAATTTAGCTTGAAAGGTACATATAAATGGATTGACGGAACGCTCGCTGATGTAGTACACAAATACAATCATACTCTTCATAGAACTATTGGTGTTGATCCTGCTTCAATCGATCATAATAATAAAGAAACTATATTACAAAAGTATAAGAATATTTCTGTATCTAAAAAAAGTCCAACATGTAAAAAATTTCGAGTAGGAGATTTTGTAAGAATAAGTAAACATAAAGCATGTTTTGAAAAGGGATACACCCCTAATTGGTCTACAGAGATATTTAAAGTTGTCATGGTGCAACCCACTAATCCTGTAACTTATTTATTGGAAGATGCTCGATCCAAACCAATTTTGGGGGCATTTTATTCTCAAGAAATTCAAAAGACTAAGCACCCTGACGTATATTTAGTTGAAAAAGTTTTGAAAAAAAAAGGAAACAGAGTATATGTTATGTAAGACAAGACGAACGTTTTGTAGACGATAATAATAATAAAACAAAAGAACGTATTTAAATACTTGTTTTTTATTATTCCAAATCATTTTTATATTATTCGTTAAACAAGATAGACATCATAATGACAAGAATACGCCAAATTAGTGTCAAAAATAGAAGTAAAAAAATCATACTCACTAATTCGGAGAAAGAAACAAATAAAACTGGGCGTGGATTAAAAAAAAGTTCAAAAGTATTGTGTCTCACACTAAAAGACATATTAATAATCTAAAACCCAAATGTAAAAAAGCGTTGATGGAATTGGCATACGCAGTAGCCCAAGAACTGGCTGCAGATATACCCGTCAAAATACCACGAGTTATCCCTGTACCTAAAACTGGCGGTTTTCTCCCTCTTATCCCCATATTTGCAGGATTGTCTGCGGCGGGTGGTATAGCTGACAGTGTTACTGGAATCGCAAAAGCTATCAGTGAATATATATCTGGAAGAAAACAACTATTAAAATCAAAAGGACAAGATAGAATTGAGTCAGTGTGCGTTGGAAAAGGATTACATTTAAAACCTTACAAAGATGGTTTAGGAATTTATGTCATGACACAAAAAAACTAAATATCAGGCTGCCTAGAAGAGCTTTAACTAATATTGATATAATAAACCATTCGAAAGATATTCCATTTTTTCGTGGTGTATTTATGAGAGATGAATTACCTAAGAAAACATCAAAAATGGAGTGTGGTGTTATCAATTCAGATTCTTCTCAGAATACAGGTACTCACTGGGTAGCCTACGCAAAAATAAACGATTACATTGAATATTTTGACAGTTATGGAAATCTGAAACCGCCTAAAGAATTTGTTGAATATGTGGGTGACAACATTCGATACAATTATGATAATTTTCAAGGGAGTAATTTATTTAATTGCAGGCATCTGTGCTTAAAATTTCTTAATTCATTTTGGAAAATCCGTAACATTAAATAATAAATGTGTTTACTGGTTTATTTATGAGTCAGTCTGTTACGGTATCTTGCATTAACTACATATTAAAATAAGTACATAAATTAAAAATGATCGTTTTCAATAAAACACCTATTGTGCAAAAGAAATCGAAAACCTTTTTTACCTATAACGAAGCAAGTAAGACGTAAAGGTTTTAAAACAAAAAAAATTACCTATAATAATAAAAAAATTCTTCTTGCTCTTGGATACAAAGTGTGAAAATACTAGAAATCAGATTCAATTGAAAGCTTTGTGATATAACAGCTATTCATAATTAAACACATATCATTTCATCTCCTATATCGTAAGAAACAAGACTACTATCGAGAACAAAAAATACTAATAACTTTAAAAAATAAAAATAAATAATTTCTTTACGCTAGTGGATATAAATCATAAAATGTTACAAGTTACGGATTTACCACATCACGATCATTCAATAGAAAGCTATGAAATACATAGCTATAACCCTTATAATAATAGCTTTAAAGATTACGATGAAATTAGAATACCTATTCATCAGCAAGATGTGTATGTGCTACCATCCGGTAGTTCAATTTACATAGAGGGTCGTGTGAATATAAGTGGTGCTGATGCAACAGGACAATTTTCATCCATACAAACTTACCCATTTTCTGAACTGGAAACATATCTTAGCCTACCTCAACAGCCCCACGATGAACCGCGGGCTGCTTGCAGCCCGTGCAGCGCCCGAAAACCTAGTTATATTATATTATATATATATTATATTATAATATATAAACCTACATTACCACTCACTCACTCACTGACATAGTTGTTTGCCCTGTTGCGGGGTTGGTGGGATTTAGGTTGATGTGCGGTCGTATAGAGGGTGCTCCAGTGAGTACCAGAAAAATCTGACATTTGAAGATATGCAGAAACCTGATGTGGAAGGGGTACGGCCTGCGAAAACGGTTGGGGTTAGGGGCGTGATTTTTTTTTCAAAATGTAGGGTGTTGTAAGCAATTTGACGAGCGTCATTTGTTTTTTTAAATTTTTTTCCAAATTCCAAAATGGCCGCCATACAAAGACAATTTTCCTCCATACAAACTTACCCATTTTCTGAACTGGAAACATATCTGAGCCTACCTCAACAGCCCCACGATGAACCGCGGGCTGCTTGCAGCCCGCGCAGCGCCCGAAAAGCTAGTTATAATATATAAACCTACAATACCACTGACTCACTCACTGACAGAGTTGTTTGCCCTGTTGCGGGGTTGGAGGGGTTTAGGTTGATGTGTGGTCGTATAGAGGGTGCTCTAGTGAGTACCAGAAAAATCTGACATTTGAGGATCTACAGAAACCTGATGTGGAAGGGGTACGGCCTGCGAAAACGGTTGGGGTTGGGGGTGTGATTTTTTTTCCAAAATGTGGATTATTGTAAGCAATTTGACGAGCGTCATTCGTTTTTTGATTTTTTTCAAAATCCAAGATGGCTGCCATACATGGACAATTTCCCTCCATACAAACTTACCCATTTTCTGAACTGGAAACATATTTTAGCCTACCATAACAGCCGCACGAAAGACCGCGGGCTGCTTGCAGCCCGCGCAGCGCCCGAAAAGCTAGTTATATTATAATATATAAACCTACATTACCACTCACTGACTGACTGACTCATTGACATAGTTGTTTGCCCTGTTGCGGGGTTGGTGGGGTTTAGGTTGATGTGTGGTTGTATAGAGGGTGCTAAATGGAGTACCAGAAAAATCTGACATTTGAGGATCTGCAGAAACTTGATGTGGAAGGGGTACGTCCTGCAAAAACGGTTAAGGCTAGGGGCGTGATTTTTTTTCCATAATGTAGAAGATTATAGGCAATTTGACGAGCGTCATTTGTTTTTTTTTTTTTTTCAAAATCCAAGATGGCCGCCATACAAGGACAATTTTCCTCCATACAAACTTACCCATTTTCTGAACTAGAAACATATCTTAGCCTACCTCAACAGCCCCACGATGAACCGCGGGCTGCTTGCAGCCCGCGCAGCGCCCGAAAAGCTAGTTATAATTATATTATATTATAATATATAAACCTACAATACCACTCACTCACTGACTGATTGACATAGTTGTTTGCCCTGTTGCGGGGTTGGTGGGGTTTAGGTTGATGTGTGGTTGTATAGAGGGTGCTCCAGTGAGTACCAGAAAAATCTGACATTTGAGGATTTGCAGAAACCTGATGTGGAAGGGGTACGGCCTGCAAAGACGGTTGGGGTTAGGGGCGTGATTTTTTTTCCAAAATGTAGGGGGTTGTAAGCAATTTGACGAGCGTCATTTGTTTTTTTATTTTTTTCAAAATTCAAGATGGCCGCCATACATGGACAATTCCATTCCATACAAATTTCATACAAACGGCCCCCCAAGTAACTTGGCGCAACGCGCCCCCGCGAGGCCGCAGGCCGAGCTGCGGAGCGAGGGCAAAGCCCGAGCTCCCCCCCCCCCTTTGACACCCCCCCCCACAAGTAATTTTCACGAGGCCACAGGCCGAGTGATGCGAGCCCGAAGGGCGAGCTGCGGGCGAGGGCGAAGCCCGAGCCACTCCTCCCTCCCCGTATGACCCCCCCCCTAAGTAATCTTCACGAGGCCGGAGGCCGAGCGATGCGAGCCCGCAGGGCTAGCTGCGGGCGAGGGCGAAGCCCGAGCCTCTCCCTCCCCCTTTGACATTCCCCCTTCCCCCCACACCCCTCCCCCCTCCCCCTCCCCCCTCCCCCCTCCCCCGAGGTAATTTTCACGAGGCCGTAGGCCGAGTGATGCGAGCCCGAAGGGTGAGCTGCGGGCGAGGGCGAAGCCCGAGCGACTCCCACAAGGTGATGCGTTTTTTTTTTTGGAAATCCAAGATGGCCGCCAAAAGTCAACTACCTCCGATTTGGCTGAAAATCGATATCTGTATGTATTTTGACCCCAAAAACCAAAATTCAATATTTTTTTTGGAATCCAAGATGGCGTCTGGATTTTAGAAAATTAAACTTATTTCTTTTATAACGTCTCACTGGGACTTCGTAGGGGTCTGAAATTTTGCATGTGGGGGTAAAGCACCCCGCGGAACTCGAAACTGCATTCCGATTTTGGATCCAAGATGGCCGCCCCCACACATATTATGATGTTTCCTTTACTGACTGCAATTTTTACCCATTTTCTGAACTGGAAACATTCTTACCCTACCTCAACAGCCGCACGAAAGACCGCGGGCTGCTTGCAGCCCGCGCAGCGCCCGAAAAGCTAGTTATTTATATTTATAATATATAAACCTACATTACCACTCACTGACTGACTCACTGATTGACATAGTTGTTTACCCTGTTGCGGGGTTGGTAGGGTTTAGGTTGATGTGTGGTCGTATAGAGGGTGCTCCAGTGAGTACCAGAAAAATCTAACATTTGAGGATCTGCAGAAACCTGGTGTGAAAGGGGTACGGCCTGCGAAAACGGTTCGGGTTAGGGGTGTGATTTTTTTTTCGAAATGTAGGGGGTTGTCAGCAATTTGACGAGCGTCATCTGTTTTTTGATTTTTTTCAAAATCCAAGATGGGGAAGTAACTTGGCGCAACGCGCCCCCGCGAGGCCGCAGGCCGAGCTGCGGAGCGAGGGCGAAGCCCGAGCTCCCCCCCCCCTTTGACACCCCCCCCCACAAGTAATTTTCACGAGGCCACAGGCCGAGTGATGCGAGCCCGAAGGGCGAGCTGCGGGCGAGGGCGAAGCCCGAGCCACTCCTCCCTCCCCGTATGACCCCCCCCCTAAGTAATCTTCACGAGGCCGGAGGCCGAGCGATGCGAGCCCGCAGGGCTAGCTGCGGGCGAGGGCGAAGCCCGAGCCTCTCCCTCCCATTTTGACATTCCCCCTTCCCCCCTCCCCCCTCCCCCCTCCCCCGAGGTAATTTTCACGAGGCCGTAGGCCGAGTGATGCGAGCCCGAAGGGCGAGCTGCGGGCGAGGGCGAAGCCCGAGCGACTCCCACAAGGTGATGCGTTTTTTTTTTGGAAATCCAAGATGGCCGCCAAAAGTCAACTACCTCCGATTTGGCTGAAAATCGATATCTGTATGTATTTTGACCCCAAAAACCAAAATTCAATATTTTTTTTGGAATCCAAGATGGCGTCTGGATTTTAGAAAATTAAACTTATTTCTTTTATAACGTCTCACTGGGACTTCGTAGGGGTCTGAAATTTTGCATGTGGGGGTAAAGCACCCCGCGGAACTCGAAACTGCATTCCGATTTTGGATCCAAGATGGCCGCCCCCACACATATTATGATGTTTCCTTTACTGACTGCAATTTTTACCCATTTTCTGAACTGGAAACATTCTTACCCTACCTCAACAGCCGCACGAAAGACCGCGGGCTGCTTGCAGCCCGCGCAGCGCCCGAAAAGCTAGTTATTTATATTATAATATATAAACCTACATTACCACTGACTGACTGACTGACTCATTGACATAGTTGTTTGCCCTGTTGCGGGGTTGGTGGGGTTTAGGTTGATGTGCGGTTGTATAGAGGGTGCTAAATGGAGTACCAGAAAAATCTGACATTTGAGGATTTGCAGAAACCTGATGTGGAAGGGGTACGGCCTGCGAAAACGGTTAGGGTTAGGGGTGTGATTTTTTTTCCAAAATGTAGGGGGTTGTAAGCAATTTGACGACCGTCATTTGTTTTTTTATTTTTTTCAAAATTCAAGATGGCCGCCATACAAGGACAATTTTCCTCCATACAAACTTACCCAATTTCTGAACTGGAAACATATCTTAGCCTACCTCAACAGCCCCCCGATGAACCGCGGGCTGCTTGCAGCCCGCGCAGCGCCCGAAAAGCTAGTTATAATATATAAACCTACATTACCACTCACTGACTGACTCATTGACATAGTTGTTTGCCCTGTTGCGGGGTTGGTGGGGTTTAGATTGATGTGCGGTTGTATAGAGGGTGCCAAATGGAGTACCAGAAAAATCTGACATTTGAGGATCTGCTGAAACCTGATGTGGAAGGGGTACGGCCTGTAAAAACGGTTAGTGTTGGGGGCGTGATTTTTTTTCCATAATGTAGAAGATTATAAGCAATTTGACGACCATCATTTGTTTTTTGATTTTTTTCAAAATCCAAGATGGCCGCCATACATGGACAATTTCTCCCCATACAAACTTACCCATTTTCTGAACTGGAAACATATTTAAGCCTACCTCAACAGCTCCACGAAAAACCGCGGGCTGCTTGCAGCCCGCGCAGCGCCCGAAAAGCTAGTTTATAATATATAAACCTACATTACCACTCACTGACTGACTCACTGATTGACATAGTTGTTTACCCTGTTGCGGGGTTGGTAGGGTTTAGGTTGATGTGTGGTCGTATAGAGGGTGCTCCAGTGAGTACCAGAAAAATCTAACATTTGAGGATCTGCAGAAACCTGATGTGGAAGGGGTACGGCCTGCGAAAACGGTTGGGGTTAGGGGCGTGATTTTTTTATCCAAAATATAGGGGGTTGTAAGCAATTTGACGAGCGTCATTTGTTTTTTGATTTTTTCCAAAATCCAAGATGGCCGCTATACATGGACAATTTCCCTCCATACAAACTTACCCATTTTCTGAACTGGAAACATATCTTAGCTTACCTTAACAACCGCGGGCTGCTTGCAGCCCGCGCAGCGCCCGAAAAGCTAGTTATATTATATTATATTATATTATATTATAATATATAAACCTACATTACCACTCACTGACTGACTCATTGACATAGTTGTTTGCCCTGTTGCGGGGTTGGTGGGGTTTAGGTTGATGTATGGTTGTGTAGAGGGTGCTAAATGGAGTACCAGAAAAATCTGACATTTGAGGATCTGCGCAAATCTGATGTGGAAAGGTACGGCCTGCAAAAACGGTTGGGGTTAAGGGCGGGATTTTTTTTCCTTAATGTAGGGGGTCATAAGCAATTTGACGAGCGTCATTTGTTTTTTGATTTTTTTCAAAATCCAAGATGGCCGCCATACAAGGACAATTTTCCTCAATACAAACTTACCCATTTTTTGAACTTCAACAGCCCCACGATGAACCGCGGGCTGCTTGCAGCCCGCGCAGCGCCCGAAAAGCTAGTTATATTATATATAGCTACACTTACCACTGACTCACTGATTGACATAATTGTTTGACCTGTTCCAAACTGACAGGTGTCACAAATGTTATACCATCGTGTACAGGGTGCTTTGAAACCAACCAGAAAAATCCGAAACCTTGAAGATCACCAGATCCTGATGTGGAAGGGGTACGGCCTGCGAAAACGGTTGGGGTTAGGGGCGTGATTTTTTTTCCAAAATTTAGGGGGTTGTAAGCAATTTGAAGACTGTCTTTTGTTTTTTGATTTTTTCCAAAATTCAAGATGGCCGCCATACAAGGACAATTGTCCTCCATACAAATTTCATACAAATGGCACCCACCAAGTAACTTGGCGCAGCCTGAGGCCGAAGGCCGAAGGCGAAGCGCCCCCGCGAGGCCGCAGGCCGAGCTGTAGAGCGAGGGCGAAGCCCGAGCTCCCCCCCCCCTTGACCTCCCCCCCCCTACAAGTAATTTTCACGAGGCCGCAGGCTGAGTGATGCGAGCCCGAAGGGCGAGCTGCGGGCGAGGGCGAAGCCCGAGCCACTATCACAAAGCGCAGCGTTTTTTTTTTTTTAGAAATCCAAGATGGCCGCCGTAAGTCAACTGCTTGCGATTTGGCTGAAAATCGATATCTATATGTATTTTGAGCCGGTTAACCCAAATTTAAAATTATTTTTGGAATTCGACTCACTGGGACTTCAAAGGAGTCTGAAATTTTCTACGCCGAGATAAAGCACCCCATGGAACTCGAAATTGCATTCAGATTTTGGATCCAAGATGACTGCCCACTCATTTTTTTATGTTTCCGCAACTGACTGCAGTTTATACCCATTTTCTGAACTGGAAACATTTTTTAGCCTACCTCAACAGCTGCGCGAAAAACCGCGTGCTGCGTGCAGCACGCGCAGCACCCGAAACACTAGTTATATTTTTATATTTATAATTTATAATATATAAACCTACATTACCACTGACTGACTGATTCATTGACATAGTTGTTTGCCCTGTTGCGGGTAGGGAGGGGTTTTGGTTGATGTATGGTCGTATAGAGGGTGCTAAATGGAGTACCAGAAAAATCTGACATTTGAGGATTTGCAGAAACCTGATGTGGAAGGGGTACAGCCTGGAAAAACGGTAAGGGTTAGGGGCGTGATTTTTTTTTCAAAATTTAGGGAGTTGTAAGCAATTTGACGAACGTCATTTGTTTTTTTATTTTTTAAAAAATTCAAGATGGCCGCCATACAAGGACAATTGTCCTCCATACAACCTTACCCATTTTCTTAACTGGACATGCTATTTAGCCCACCCTAACAGCTTCACGTAAAACCGCGGGCTGCTTGCAGCCCGCGCAGCGCCCGAAAAGCTAGTTATAATATATATATATAATATATAAACCTACAATACCACTGACTGACTCACTGATTGACATAGTTGTTTGCCCTGTTGCGGGGTTAGTGGCGTTTAGGTTGATGTGCGGTCGTATAGAGGGTGCTCCAGTGAGTACCAGAAAAATCTGACATTTGAAGATTTGCAGAAACCTGATGTGGAAGGGGTACGGCCTGCGAAAACGGTTCGGGTTAGGGGTGTGATTTTTTTTTCGAAATGTAGGGGGTTGTCAGCAATTTGACGAGCGTCATCTGTTTTTTGATTTTTTTCAAAATCCAAGATGGCCGCCATACAAGGACAATTTTCCTCCATACAAATTTACCCATTTTCTGAACTGGAAACATATTTTAGCCTACCTCATCAGCCGCACGATAAACCGCGGGCTGCTTGCAGCCCGCGCAGCGCCCGAAAAGCTAGTTATATTATAATATATAAACTTACATTACCACTCACTGACTGACTGATTGACATAGTTGTTTGCCCTGTTGCGGGGTTTGTGGGGTTTAGGTTGATGTGTGGTCGTATAGAGGGTGCTCCAGTGAGTACCAGAAAAATCTGACATTTGAAGATCTGCAGAAACCTGATGTGGAAGGGGTATGGCCTGCAAAAACGGTTAAGGTTAGGGGCGTGATTTTTTTTCCATAATGTAGAAGATTATAAGCAATTTGACGACCGTCATTTGTTTTTTGTTTTTTTTCAAAACCCAAGATGGCCGCCATACAAGGGCAATTTTCGTCCATACAACCTTACCCATTTTCTCGACTGGACATGTTATTTAGCCCACCCCAATAGCTCCACGTAAAACCGCGGGCTGCTTGCAGCCCGCGCAGCGCCCGAAAAGCTAGTTATATTTATAATATATAAACCTACATTACCACTGACTGACTGACTGATTGACATAGTTGTTTGCCCTGTTGCGGGGTTGGTGGGGCTTAGGTTGATATGCGGTCGTATAGAGGGTGCTCCAGTGAGTACCAGAAAAATCTGACATTTGAGGATCTGCAGAAACGTGACGTGGAAGGGGTACGGCCTGCGAAGATGGATGGGGTTGGGGGCGTGATTTTTTTTCCAAAATGTAGGGGGTTGTAAGCAATTTGACGAGCATCATTTGTTTTTTGTTTTTTTTTCAAAATCCAAGATGGCCGCCATACATGGACAATTCCCCTCCATACAAATTTCATACAAACGGCAACTCGGCGCAGCCTGAGGCCGCAGGCCGAGCTGCGGAGCGAGGGCGAAGCCCGAGCTCCCTCCCCCCCCCTTGCCCCCCCCCCCCTCCCTCAAGCAATTTTCACGAGGCCGTAGGCCGAGTGATGCGAGCCCGAAGGGCGAGCTGCGGGCGAGGGCGAAGCCCGAGCCACTATCACAAAGCGCAGCGTCTTTTTTTTTTTTTTGGAAATCCAAGATGGCCGCCGAAAGTCAACTGCTTGCGATTTGGCTGAAAATCGATATCTATATGTAATTTGACCCCAAAAATCCAAATTTAATATTTTTTTTGGAATCCAAGATGGCGTCTGGCTTTAGAAAATTTAACTTATTTCGTTTATAACGTCTCACTGGGACTTTGTAGGGGTATGAAATTTTGCATGTGGGGGTAAAGCACCCCGCGGAACTCGAAACTGCATTCCGATTTTGGATCCAAGATGGCCGCCCCCGCACATATTATGATCTTTCCTTTACTGACTGCAACTTTTACCCATTTTCTGAACTGGAAACGTGTCATACCCTACCTCAACAGCCGCACGAAAGACCGCGGGCTGCTTGCAGCCCGCGCAGCGCCCGAGAAGCTAGTTATAATATATAAACCTACAATACCACTGACTGACTCACTGATTGACATAGTTGTTTGCCCTGTTGCGGGGTTGGTGGGGTTTAGGTTGATGTGTGGTCGTATAGAGGGTGCTCCAGTGAGTACCAGAAAAATCTGACATTTGAGGATCTGCGGAAACCTGATGTGGAAGGGGTATGGCCTGCAAAAACGGTTAAGGTAGAAGATTATAAGCAATTTGACGACCGTCATTTGTTTTTTGATTTTTTTCAAAATCCAAGATGGCCGCCATACAAGGATAATTTTCCTTCATACAAACTTACCCATTTTCTGAACTGAAAACATATTTTATCCTACTTCAACAGCCGCACGAAAGACCGCGGGCTGCTTGCAGCCCGCGCAGCGCCCAAAAAGCTAGTTATATTATAATATATAAACCTACATTACCACTCACTGACTCACTCACTGACAGAGTTGTTTGCCCTGTTGCGGGGTTGGTGGGGTTTAGGTTGATGTGCGGTCGTATAGAGGGTGCTCCAGTGAGTACCAGAAAAATCTGACATTTGAGGATCTGCGGAAATCTGATGTGGAAGGGGTACGGCCTGCGAAAACGGTTAAGGTTAGGGGTGTGATTTTTTTTCCATAATGTAGAAGATTATAAGCAATTTGACGACCGTCATTTGTTTTTTGATTTTTTTTAAAATCCAAGATGGCCGCCATACAAGGACAATTTTCCTCCATACAAACTTACCCAATTTCTGAACTGGAAACATATCTTAGCCTACCTCAACAGCCCCACGATGAACCGCGGGCTGCTTGCAGCCCGCGCAGCGCCCGAAAAGCTAGTTATAATATATAAACCTACAATACCACTCACTGACTGATTGACATAGTTGTTTGCCCTGTTGCGGGGTTGGTGGGGTTTAGGTTGATGTGTGGTCGTGTAGAGGGTACTCCAGTGAGTACCAGAAAAATCTGACATTTGAGGATTTGCGGAAACCTGATGTGGAAGGGGTACGGCCTGCAAAAACGGTTGGGGTTGGGGGCGTGATTTTTTTCCAAAATGTAGGGGGTTGTGAGCAATTTAACAAGCGTCATTTGTTTTCTTATTTTTTTCAAAATTCAAGATGGCCGCCATACATGGACAATTTTCCTCCATACAAACTTACCCATTTTCTGAACTGGAAACATATTTTAGCCTACCTCAACAGCCGCACGAAAGACCGCGGGCTGCTTGCAGCCCGCGCAGTGCCCGAAAAGCTAGTTATTTATAACTAGCTGTTGCCCGCGACTTCATCTGCGTGGACTTTAGTTTATAAGAATCGTTATTTTGATATTTTCAATAAAACCGGTCAAGTGCATATCAGGTCACACGCAGTGAAGGGTTCCGTATTTGTGAATGTCGATTTAGAATTAAAACTAAAGAGTTCATCATCATCTCAGCCCTAATTCCGTCCACTGCTGAGCATAGACCTGTCTTCGTCGACACATCTCAGTCCTGTGCTGCTCACATCCAGGTGTAACCCGCGACATTGATTATTTCGTCAACCCATCGCATGGGCTCCGTCGGGCCAGTTGCCCTGCCCAGTTTTACTTTAAATTCATGACCGTTGCCAAATAACAGCTTCTTGGTTCTAATTATCTCTAAGTAAAACCACGGACAGAGAGACAGACAGAAATGGTAAAAGTATAAGGGTTCCTTGTTTACTACGATCACACATTATCTCTAGTCACAGTCTAAATCGATCGGAATTTTGACATTGTAAACTACATGTAAACTGACACTGTTACCGAATGTTACTGCTACGCCGTGGGTCTCTCTAAAACGAAATACTTATGCAATAGGTAGTGACTTTGCTAATATTTAATTCATCTTCCGTCTTTTGGCGTGAGTTCCCACAGCACTAATCTGTTGTAGCTCTCTGCAGCGGACTGCTGCCACCGTCTATACGTATCTCCCCCTCTTTCCCGCCCTCCCGATGTGGCGGTGCAATGGTAAGCCTTGTCAAATATGTCTTTCGCTAGGCAGGAGATAAAAGTCGAGAAATACGCATTTCTACTTTGAGTCCCGACAGATGACGGCGTTCCTCAAGTAACCTTACACATAGATTTTCTTAAGATCGCCTTAATCATGAGCTGCGTCCGAAGCTGGAAGCGAGCGGAAAGTACTGGATAGAGCTTCCCCCGGGCCATCTTCACTATCGTCACCATTCTATTGATGTGGACTTTCAAGCTGAGGCATCTGCCAAACTTAAGATACCTCTAGGTATTTTACGTGCCAGTATCTCGGCACATTTTACCAGTAGAGCTTCAAGGATGGCAGGAAGTTAGTGTTCTCTGAGATCAATGTCTGCTTAGTGTTCACTAATAACCTCCGTTTGAAGAGCTTCTCGGGTAGGGCGTCCTATTCGGCTGTTTGGAGGTTATTTGGGGCATACTTTCAGTTCAAACGAACTGGAAAATGACCATTACCTATCTTTCGTTCCTCAAGGAAGGAGGTCACAATACTGAGTAGTCTTGGTATGTGTGTTCCACACATTTTTATTGCAGTGCCTAACTTAAATTTTAACCTAACATTTTTTCCCTAACCTTTCTTCTTACGTGAGGAAAAGGTGCCTTTTGGCCACAGGAAATCGGACGGTTAAGGTTTTCACCCACAAAAAATCTCATGGTGATAACGGCGTTACCGCTTTTGCCAAGTCAGTGTGCTAATCTTGCTCCAAAGACCTGGTTCGGCGACTGCTTATCAGCGGCTTTGGCTGAGCTCACTTGAGGTACTCTCTCAGTTATCGAGAGGAGTCTGAGTGGCCTGGTACATCGGACTTCAATTTTATCCTCTAGGGTAAAGACGCGTGTTGACACAAATGCTCCTTTCAACCTAGAGGACCGTATTTGTGGCGCGACGGAATCCCGTTCCCATCGCCCGACTGGCCCACGTCATGGAGGCAGATTTATGGAGGATTTTACGCGGGAAAAATCCCTTCGGTTCAGACACCTTGCCAGTAACGGGAGACCGGTAAGGTTATGTGGCGTTTACCACTAAAAACTCCGGGGTAAGGGCTTAAAGCCCCGGCGCGGCTACCACTATGGCGGTCCATGACTCGCTCACAGCACCCTATGCTTTAGTCAGAGGACATCCCCTGTGCCTAACCTAACCTATTAAGTACTTCCTATTTTGATTCCTTTTTCCATTTTCGCGCCCACAATCATGCGGCCCTAGGCTCTGTGTATTTTTAACAGCGCCATTTATTGGTGACCAAAAAAAACTAATAAAAAAACTCCGAAAACATCAAAATAGTAAATTTTTTGGGTTCCGTATTCCGTACCCGAAGGCTAAAATCGGGACCTTGTTACTAAGACTCCGCTGTCCGTCCTTCCGTACGTCTGTCACCAAGCTGTATCTCATGAACCGTGATAGCCAGACAGTTGAAATTTTCAAGGATTATGTATTTCTCTTGCCGATATAATAACTAAAAATAGAGTAAAATAAATATTTAATTGAGGCTTCCGTACAACAAACTTGATTTTTTATAGATAATGGGACGGAACCCTTTGTGCGCGAGTCCGACTCTCACTTGGCCGGTTATTAACTTTATTATTTTATAAAAACCGTATATAAAATTAACAAAAGTTTTAGCCAATGCTACCGTACAGTTTATTTCATAGCAAATTTTCGAACAAAAATCTTTGACGTGATTCTTTAAATTGATATAACTTTTTTATTTATCAACGGATTTCAATGAAACAACCACTAAATTTTAAGTGAAACTTATCAAAATACATAATTGAAAATCGCAAGCGAAGTTGCCCAGCCGTTTCTGAGATAAGCGTGCACAAACACAGTTTTTCGAACAAAAATGGTTGACGTGATTCTTTAAAATTGATATAACTTTTTTATTTATGAATTATGAACGGATTTAAATGAAACAAACACTAAACTTTAAGTGAAGCTTATCACAATATTTCAGTGAAAACCGCAAACGAATCAGTTCAGCCGTTTCTCAGATTAGCGTGCACAAACGCACAGACAAACAGACAAACCGACAAACAGACAAAAATTCTAAAAATCATTGTTTTGTGTTCTATTGCGTTGGTAAAAGCTCCAAAAAATATTGTTACTCATTTATCTTTCATGTACAGACAGCGATCGGTTACGATTTTATTATATGTATTGATGATATATAAACCTACAATACCACTGACTGACTCACTGATTGACATAGTTGTTTGCCCTGTTGCGGGGTTGGTGGGGTTTAGGTTGATGTGTGGTCGTATAGAGGGTGCTCCAGTAAGTACCAGAAAAATCTGACATTTGAGGATTTGCGTAAACCTGATGTGGAAGGGGTACGGCCTGCAAAGACGGTTGTGGTTGGGGGTGTGATTTTTTTTTCAAAATGTAGGGGGATGTGAGCAATTTGACGAGCGTCATTTGTTTTTTTTATTTTTTTCACAATTCAAGATGGCCGCCATACAAGGACAATTTTCCTCCATACAAACTTGCCCATTTTCTGAACTGGAAACATATTTTAATCTACCAAAACAGCCGTACGATAAACCGCGGGCTGCGCAGCCCGCGCAGCGCCCGAAAAGCTAGTAATATTATATTATATTATATTATATTATATTATATATAGCTACACTTACCACTGACTGACTGACTGACTGATTGACATAGTTGTTTGACCGGTTGCCAAATAGTAGGGGTGATGGTTTATAGTGGAACGTACAGGGGTGAGGGGGTCGAGTACCAGAAAAATCTGACATTTGAGGATTTGCAGAAACCTGATGTGGAAGGGGTACGGCCTGGCTAAACGGTTGGACCTAGAGATTTGACCCCATAGACAAAATGAAAGGGGTACCTAATCAATTACCAGAGCCGGTATATTTTTTTTAATTTTCATAAAAAAAAATTCCCCCATACAAATTTCATACAAACGGCCCCCCCAAGTAACTTGGCGCAGCCCGAGGCCGAAGGCCGAGCCCCCCCCTTCAATATTTTAGAAAATGAAATTTATTTCGTTCATAACGTCTCACTGGGACTTCGTAGGGGTCTGAAATTTTGCATGTGGGGGTAAAGCACCTCAAGGAACTCGAAACTGCATTCAGATTTTGGATCCAAAATGGCCGCCCACACATTTTTTCATGTTTTCTCAACTGACTGCAGTTTTCACCCATTTTTTGAACTGGAAACATTTCTTAGCCAACAACCGCCGCACGCAAAACCGCGTGCTGCTTGCAGCACGCGCAGCACCCGAAACACTAGTTATAATATATAAACCTACATTACCACTGACTGACTGATTCATTGACATAGTTGTTTGCCCTGTTGCGGGGTGGGAGGGGTTTTGGTTGATGTGTGGTCGTATAGAGGGTGCTAAATGGAGTACCAGAAAAATCTGACATTTGAGGATCAGCGGAAACCTGATGTGGAAGGGGTACGGCCTGCGAAAACGGTTGGGGTTAGGGGTGTGTTTTTTTTTCCATAATGTAGAAGATTATAAGCAATTTGACGACTGTCATTTGTTTTTTGTTTTTTTTCGAAATTCAAGATGGCCGCCATACATGGACAATTCCCCTCCATACAAATTTCATACAAACGGCCCCCCAAGTAACTTGGCGCAGCCAGAGGCCAAAGGCCAAAAGCAAAGCCCTCCACCGCGAGGCCGCAGGCCGAGCTGCGGGCGAGGGCGAAGCCCGAGCCACTCCCCCCCCCCCCCTCCAAGTAATTTTCACGAGGCCGCAGGCCGAGTGATGCGAGCCCGCAGGGCGAGCTGCGGGCGAGGGCGAAGCCCGAGCCACTCCCACCAAGCAATGTGTTTTTTTTAATTTTGGAAATCCAAGATGGCCGCCAAAAGTCAACTGCTTGCGATTGGGCTGAAAATCGATATCTATATGTATTTTGAGCCGAAAAATCCAATTTTGACAGTTTTTTTGGAATCCAAGATGGCGTCTGGATTTTAGAAAATTAAACTTATTTCGTTTATAACGTCTCACTGGGACTTCGTAGGGGTCTGAAATTTTGCATGTGGGGGTATAGCGCCCCGCGGAACTCGGAACTGGAATCAGATTTTCGATCCAAGATGGCCGCCCCCACACATATTTTGATGTTTCCTTTACTGACTGCAGTTTTTACCCATATTCTCAACTGGACATGTTCTTTAGCCCACCTCAACAGCCGCACGAAAAACCGCGGGCTGCTTGCAGCCCGCGCAGCGCCCGAAAAGCTAGTTATATTATAATATATAAACCTACATTACCACTCACTGACTGACTGACTCATTGACATAGTTGTTTGCCCTGTTGCGGGGTTGGTGGGGTTTAGGTTGATGTGTGGTTGTATAGAGGGTGCTAAATGGAGTACCAGAAAAATCTGACATTTGAGGATCTGCAGAAACTTGATGTGGAAGGGGTACGTCCTTCAAAAACGGTTAAGGCTAGGGGCGTGATTTTTTTTCCATAATGTAGAAGATTATAGGCAATTTGACGAGCGTCATTTGTTTTTTGATTTTTTTCAAAATCCAAGATGGCCGCCATACAAGGACAATTTTCCTCCATACAAACTTACCCATTTTCTGAACTGGAAACATATCTTAGCCTACCTCAACAGCCCCACGATGAACCGCGGGCTGCTTGCAGCCCGCGCAGCGCCCGAAAAGCTAGTTATATTATAATATATAAACCTACATTACCACTCACTGACTGACTGACTCATTGACATAGTTGTTTGCCCTGTTGCGGGGTTTGTGGGGTTTAGGTTGATGTACGGTTGTATAGAGGGTGCGAAATGGAGTACCAGAAAAATCTGACATTTGAGGATTTGCAGAAACCTGATGTGGAAGGGGTACGGCCTGCAAAAACGGTTGGAGTTAGGGGTATGATTTTTTTTCCAAAATTTAGAAGGTTGTAAGCAATTTGACTAGCGTCATTTGTTTTTTTATTTTTTTCAAAATCCAAGATGGCCGCCATACAAGGACAATTTTCCTCCATACAAACTTACCCATTTTCTGAACTGGAAACATATCTTAGCCTACCTCAACAGCCCCACGATGAACCGCGGGCTGCTTGCAGCCCGCGCAGCGCCCGAAAAGCTAGTTATAATATATAAACCTACATTACCACTGACTCACTGACAGAGTTGTTTGCCCTGTTGCGGGGTTGGTGGGGTTTAGGTTGATGTGCGGTTGTATAGAGGGTGCTCCAGTGAGTACCAGAAAAATCTGACATTTTAGGATCTGCGGAAATCTGATGTGGAAGGTGTACGGCCTGCAAAGACGGTTGGGGTTGGGGGCGTGATTTTTTTTCCAAAATGTAGGGGGTTGCAATCAATTTGACGAGCGACTTTTGTTTTTTTTTTTTTTCAAAATTCAAGATGGCCGCCATACTAAGACAATTTTCCTCCATACAAATTTCATACAAACGGCCACCCCAAGTAACTAGGCGCAGCCAGAGGCCACCCCCGCGAGGCCGCAGGCCGAGCTGCGGGCGAGGGCGAAGCCTGAGCCACTCCCCCCTCCCCCTTGGATCCCCCCCCCCTAAGTAATCTTCACGAGGCCGGAGGCCGAGCGATGCGAGCCCGTAGGGCGAGCTGCGGGCGAGGGCGAAGCCCGAGCCACTCCCACAGCCCCCTCCCCCCCCCCCCGCAAGTAATTTTCACGAGGCCGGAGGCCGAGTGATGCGAGCCCGAAGGGCGAGCTGCGGGCGAGGGCGAAGCCCGAGCCAAAACACAAGCGGCACGTTTTTTTTTTTAAATTTTTGGAAATCCAAGATGGCCGCCGAAAGTCTACTGCCCCCGATTTGGCTGAAAATCGATTTCTATATGTACTTTTAGCCGAAAAATCCAAATTTGTAATTTTTTTTTGAATTCAACAAACATGTCTTACCATACCTCAACAGCCGCACGAAAGACCGCGGGCTGCTTGCAGCCCGCGCAGCGCCCGAAAAGCTAGTTATATTATAATACATAAACCTACATTACCACTGACTGACTCACTGACATAGTTGTTTGCCCTGTTGCGGGGTTGGTTGGGTTTAGGTTGATGTGTGGTTGTATAGAGGGTGCTCTAGTGAGTACCAGAAAAATCTGACATTTGAGGATTTGCAGAAACCTGATGTGGAAGGGGTACGGCCTGCAAAGACGGTTGGGGTTAGGGGCGTGATTTTTTTTCCAAAATGTAGGGGGTTGTAAGCAATTTGACGAGCTTCATTTGTTTTTTGATTTTTTTCAAAATCCAAGATGGCCGCCATACAAGGACAATTTTCCTCCATACAACCATAACCATTTTCTCAACTGGACATGTTATTTAGCCCACCCCAAGAGCTTTACGAAAAACCGCGGGCTGCTTGCAGCCCGCGCAGCGCCCGAAAAGCTAGTTATATTATATTATAATTATAATTATAATATATAAACCTACATTACCACTGACTCACTGACTCACTGATTGACATAGTTGTTTGCCCTGTTGCGGGGTTGGTGGGGTTCAGGTTGATGTATGGTCGTATAGAGGG
This sequence comes from Acrobasis consociella, assembly GCA_963555685.1. Taxonomy (NCBI): domain Eukaryota; kingdom Metazoa; phylum Arthropoda; class Insecta; order Lepidoptera; family Pyralidae; genus Acrobasis; species Acrobasis consociella. The sequence continues at coordinate 10,894,354 of OY743125.1, read as the reverse complement.
TGCTCCAGTGAGTACTAGAAAAATCTGATATTTGAAGATTTGCAAAATCCTGATGTGGAAGGGGTACGGCCTGCAAAAACGGTTAGGGTTAGGGGTTCAATTTTTTTTTCCAAATGTAGGGGGTTGTAAGCAATTTGACGACCGTCATTTGTTTTTTGATTTTTATCAAAATCCACGATGGCCGCCATACAAGGACAATTTTCCTCCATACAAACTAACCCATTTTCTGAACTGGAAACATATCTTAGCCTATCTCAACAGCCCCACGATGAACCGCGGGCTGCTTGCAGCCCGCGCAGCGCCCGAAAAGCTAGTTATATTATATTATATTATAATATATAAACCTACAATACCACTGACTCACTGACTGATTGACATAGTTGTTTGCCCTGTTGCGGGGTTGGTGGGGTTTAGGTTGATGTGTGGTAGTATAGAGGTTGCTCCAGTGAGTACCAGAAAAATCTGACATTTGAGGATCTGCAGAAACGTGACGTGGAAGGGGTACGGCCTGCAAAAACGGTTAAGGTTAGGGGCGTGATTTTTTTTCCATACTGTAGAAGATAATAAGCAATTTGACGACCGTCATTTGTTTTTTTATTTTTTTCAAAATTCAAGATGGCCGCAATACAAGGACAATTTTCCTCCATACAAACTTACCCATTTTCTGAACTGGAAACATATCTTAGCCTACCTCAACAGCCCCACGATGAACCGCGGGCTGCTTGCAGCCCGCGCAGCGCCCGAAAAGCTAGTTATAATATATAAACCTACATTACCACTGACTGACTGACTGATTGACATAGTTGTTTGCCCTGTTGCGGGGTTGGTGGGGTTTAGGTTGATGTGTGGTCGTGTAGAGGGTGCTCCAGTGAGTACCAGAAAAATCTGACATTTGAGGATCTGCAGAAACGTGACGTGGAAGGGGTACGGCCTGCGAAGATGGATGGGGTTGGGGGCGTGATTTTTTTTCCAAAATGTACGGGGTTGTAAGCAATTTGACAAGCGTCATTTGTTTTTTGTTTTTTTTCAAAATCCAAGATGGCCGCCATACATGGACAATTCCCCTCCATACAAATTTCATACAAACGGCAACTCGGCGCAGCCTGAGGCCGAAGGCCGAAGGCGAAGGCCACACGCGAGGCCGCAGGCCGAGCTGCGGAGCGAGGGCGAAGCCCGAGCTCCCCCCCCCCCCTTTGACCCCCCCCCCCCCCCAGCAATTTTCATGAGGCCACAGGCCGAGTGATGCGAGCCCGAAGGGCGAGCTGCGGGCGAGGGCCAAGCCCGAGCCACTATCACAAAGCGCAGCGTTTTTTTTTTTTTTTTGGAAATCCAAGATGGCCGCCGAAAGTCAACTGCTTGCGGTTTGGCTGAAAATCGATATCTATATGTAATTTGACCCCAAAAACCTTAATTCAATATTTTTTTTGGAATCCAAGATGGCGTCTGGATTTTAGAAAATTAAACTTATTTCGTTTATAACGTCTCACTGGGACTTCGTAGGGTTCTGAAATTTTGCATGTGGGGGTAAAGCACCCCGCGGTTCTCGGAACTGAAATCAAATTTTAGATTCAAGATGGCCGCCCCCACACATATTGTACGGCGCAGGCTTCGGTTTTCACCTAGGCCCGCGCCATACATGAAGAGATGATGATGTTGCTTGCTGATGTTATGGACAGACAAGACCACGTCGAGTAGAAACTGTTTATTGTTGATATTACATGGTGTGTGTAGAGTTAGTTGTGACGGGTCCTTTCTCGATCGCTGCTCGATAGTGTCTCATTTGATTCATATAAATTAATTTAAAATGTAAAGTAAAAACAGCTGACACGCGACCTACATAGTATGTGGCCGCGTGCAACTGATATGTGCGAGCTTGGCTCGTACATGCTCCCAAGCCCAAAAGATGAAAGAAAGATCGAGTAAGGACGACCGCCACTTGACATGATAGTGATATAATATAAAATTAAATGAACATAATGTTATGACTTCTTCTTGATACAGCTGCGTAGGGATCCCTGGATGGATACGTCACGGCATTGTCTGTCCTCAGCTGCTGGTGCTGCCGCCTCCTCCCGGCTTGATCCACTTGAACAAGGAAGCTTGAAATGGCATGTTGATGATGATGATACTCGTCTCAGAAACACATGATAGAAATCAAGACATGATTTTGATATTGTTTATTGATAATTTTACTCTCTATTCTTGATTTGTTAACAAAGTAGGTAATGCAATGTGTTTCATAATTCCAGGCATCCGGTGTCCGATGAAGTAGGCATGCAGTTTTTGCAAACTTGCAAATTCTTTAAAGTGGCCTTGTTCAATGACAATGTCGTTGCACTTCCGATGTTGCATTTACATGTGATTTAATGAAATTAGACATCGTATGATATTCGTAATTTATTTGATAAATTGTATGTCTGTTTGTATCATGATCTCTCCGTAACTCATGAGTTCTGATTTATGAAAATACTATTTCGGAGTATCTTGATCTAGGTTTGTTCCACCTTCCAGTAACCACAGTGAGTGTTTGTAATTTGGGCGAATTTTCCTTGTCTTGATTGTTGTCTTGTCTTCACTACCTTGTCGCGACGTACCTTCTATGATTGTTGGTGTCCAGCTGAATGCGAAGACTTCCCACTGCTTGCGGCGAAGCTCCAATGCTTGATAAACGTTCAGCTGAACGGTGAAGACTCCACCACCTTGTTGTGGCGAAGCTCCAATACTTGATAATTGATGTGTCCAGCTGAACGACGAAGACTTCCCACTGTTTGCGGCGAAGCTCCATTTCTTGATAAATATTATCCAGCTGAACGGACTTCACCAACTTGCTCGCGGCGAAGCTTCATTCTTGATAATGATAATATTTTGATTGTTGATGTGCTGCATTTATGCTTGTAAGGTAACGTCGAAACTTACTTGAGAAATTAGGTAATAGATGCTTGTTGTATATAACACTGTGGATTCACTGATGGTGGTTGACACATGATACTAATGATAGGTACTTGATGTTGATAGTTCTCGGATAGAGCAGCTTCGTGTGCTGCTATATTTGCGCTGGTTGTTCGGTGTACTCGCGCCCCTGCGATATATGCGCCTTCTCAATTCAACTGGTGAGACCCGCTTGTGGGAGGCCAGTGAACCGATTCGCTAAGTATCGCAAAGGGGCCCGAAATCCATCCGGCTCGAAGGACCATAAAGATGTATGGTCTAATGCTAAACCACACACCTTTAGTTGATAGAAAAGATTTGATAATGTTTAAATGATTTATTGATAGATTTGATAGTTATAAGTAATTGATGTGAGTACACGCGATGAATGATAATGTGGTACTAAGTAGGTCGCGGCGCGGTGCGCATAAGATGCTGACACAAGCAAAATGTACGCTGTATGCATCGTACACATATTTTGATGATTTCCATACTGACTGCAGTTTTTACCCATTTTCAGAACTGGAAACATGTCTTACTCTACCTCAATAGCCGCACGAAAGACCGCGGGCTGCTTGCAGCCCGCGCAGCGCCCGGAAAGCTAGTTATATTATAATATATAAACCTACAATACCACTGACTCACTCACTGACAGAGTTGTTTGCCCTGTTGCGGGGTTGGTGGGGTTTAGGTTGATGTGCGGTCGTATAGAGGGTGCTCCAGTGAGTACCAGAAAAATCTGACATTTGAGGATCTGCGGAAATCTGATGTGGAAGGGGTACGGCCTGCGAAGACGGTTGGGGTTAGAGGAATGATTTTGTTTCCAAAATGTAGGGGGTTGTAAGCAATTTGACGAGAGTCATTTGTTTTTTTATTTTTTTCAAAATCCAAGATGGCCGCCATACATGCACAATTTTTCTCTATACAAATTTCATACAAACGGCCACCCCAAGTAACTAGGCGCAGCCAGAGGCCAAAAGCCAAAAGCAAAGGCCACCCCCGCGACGCCGCAGGCCGAGCTGCGGGCGAGGGCGAAGCCCGAGCCACTCCCCCCTCCCCCTTGGATCCCCCGTAAGAAATCTTCACGAGGCCGGAGTCCGAGCGATGCGAGATAAAGACGTGATAGTATGTGTATGTGTATTGATAAAAAAATAATCATCATTAGGTTTTTTTGTCTCCACTCCCCCTCCACCCTCTCTGTATTACCAGAGCCTTATTTGGCCAGAGCAACCAGATGATTGTGCCTCTCGCTGGCCAGCTTTGTTTAGCAAGCTTTGTTTAGCTTGTTTTTCCTAAGACGCCTTCTACGACATCCACGGAAGGAAGGACATGGAGGTTGAAAAAACAATCATCATCAGGTCTTTCAGTCTCCACTGCTGGAGCACGACCCCTTCTGAACAACTAGAGCCATACTTGGTCAGAGCAGCGAGAGGACTTGGTCTACACTCTCCTAGCTGTCCAGACGGGTTGGAGAGGTCTCACTGATGTTTATAAGCTTTGTTTAGCTTGTATTTCCTAAGTCGTCTTTTACGACATCCACGGACAGGACTTGGAGATTGAAAAAAAAACATAATGAAACTTTTTTCTCACTACGACGGTAAATTCGTGAAAATATACTACGTGAGAGGAAACATTTCGTATTCAGCCATCTGGAATTATTTCGTTGCTCTTTCGGGGTATGTTTTATGTCTAGGTATTAATTTCATTACCGTATAATAGCCTACATTAGAGGGTATAAGCGAGAGTGGTCCAGATGTCTCTAGTGATAAAAGGTTATACTTATTGCTTATAAATTAAACGTAGCTATTTTACCACGAACTTGGGAGACATTTTAGTCTTCTATAAAATGTCGAACCTTTTAGTTATATGTTAGTACTGGAAAGTTGTAATAATTTTTCTTTTTCGAGACTTTAAAAGATTTTGAAAAAGGAGGAGATATCAATTCGAATTTATATACAATGTGGAAGGGACATAACCGTTATAAACCAAACCACGGGCTACTACTACCCTTGCAAACAAAAAAAGAATTTTCCAAATCAGTCCAGGCGTCTTTAAATAATCGGTAAACATACATAAAAAAAGATCGCGACGTATTGATAACCTCCTTCTTTTTACAAGTCGGTCAATAAAGTATTCTGGGACGAAACTCACAAAAGTACCTAAATGTACTTTTGTGTATAATAAGTTAGTGGGCCGTGCTCACTATATTGCAAAAAACATCGGAACTTTTAACACATAATTTTTCGAAACTAAAAACCGACTTCACCCGATGTTAATAAAATTTCTATTGGACGATCTCGGTAGTGCACTCTTTCGAAAAAAAAAAAGAATTTTGAAAGACGGAGAAATCGGTGAACATATTTAAAAAAATATACAGTCGCATAGAACCTTCTCCTTTTTTGAAGTCGGTTAATAAACAAGGTGGTGATTGCATTTATGGCGATAAGTCCGCCTTTGTGCCTATATTGTTTCTTGTTGTTGTTTTAATTTTTTATGTTTATCATGGTGCAATAAAGTTTATTTGTATTGTATTGTATTGTGGTGGCATCATATCAGGCCCACTAGTTTAGTTGTTGACCTTTATGTCAATCAATGTAATCTCAAGACACCTACAAGAATCATAGATAGGTACTTATTACCTTTATTGTTCAAAAGACATAAAAAGGCGAGGGAGGAATTGCGCAAAAAATAAAATTGTTCAGTACCTACGATGTTCGGAGTTTCAGTTGTAACAGGCAGTAAAAACATGAATTACTCTCTAAGGATTAAGGGTGGTATTCCACTCACGCCATACGTATGTATATTGTAGATGTAAGTACCTACCTACCTATTAAATCAATAGTAGGTATGTACCTTACAATCAAATGACTTTACAACGTTTGTTGGAATGGTAAATTTTCGCCTTATTTTTAAATTCAAATCTATTTAACTTAAATATATTTGAGATTCTCAAAACAAGCCCTTTTAACCGACTTTAAAAAAAGGAAGAGGTTATCAATTCGTCGCGATTTTTTTTAATGATTGTTGATGTTTGGAAAATTGTTCTTCCGAGGTGTTCCCATAGAAATTTTATCAAAATCAGTTGTATAGTTTAGAGGTGAAGTCGTTTATTTAGTTTTGAAAAATTATATTTGATAATAATATGTTACACGATATAGTTACCAAAATACTTTTTCAAGTTTTTTATTAGACCTCTTAAAAGTGCGTACGTACCACCAACTTATACATATCTATAAGTGTACTGAATTTCAACTCCATAGATCCAGCTTTCGGACGGACGGACAGATGGACAGACAGACGCCGCAGGCCGAGCTGCGGGCGAGGGCGAAGCCCGAGCCACTCCCACAGCCCCCCCCCCCTTCCCCCCCTCCCCCCTTCCCCCCCCTCCCCGCAAGTAATTTTCACGAGGCCGGAGGCCGAGTGTCGCGAGCCCGTAGGGCGAGCTGCGGGCGAGGGCGAAGCCCGAGCCACTTCCCCAAGCGCAGTCCAATTTTTTTTAATTTTTGAAAATCCAAGATGGCCGCCGAAAGTCAACTGCTTGCGATTTGGCTGAAAATCGATATCTATATGTAGTTTGAGCCCAAAAATCCAAATTTAATATTTTTTTTGGAATTCAAGATGGCGTCTGGATTTTAGAAAATTTCACTTTTTTCGTTCATAACGTCTCACTGGGACTTCGTAGGGGTCTGAAATTTTGCATGTGGGGGTAAAGCACCCCGCGGAATTCGAAACTGGATTCAGATTTTGGAGCCAAGATGGCCGCCTCCACACATATTTTGATGTTTCCTTTACTGACTGCAGTTTTTACCCATTTTCTAAACTGGAAACATTTTTTAGCCTACCTCAACAGCCGCACGTAAAACCGCGGGCTGCTTGCAGCCCGCGCAGCGCCCGATAAGCTAGTTATAATATATAAACCTACAATACCACTCACTGACTCACTGATTGACATGGTTGTTTGCCGTGTTGCGGGGTTGGTGGGGTTTAGGTTGATGTGTGGTCGTATAGAGGGTGCTCCAGTGAGTACCAGAAAAATCTGACATTTGAGGATTTGCAGAAACTTGATGTGGAAGGGGTACGGCCTGCGAAAACGGTTGGGGTTAGGGGTGTGATTTTTTTTCCATCATGTAGAAGATTATAAGCAATTTGACGACCGTCATTTGTTTTTTATTTTTTTTCGAAATTTAAGATGGCCGCCATACATGGACAATTTCTCCCCATACAAACATACCCATTTTCTGAACTGGAAACATATTTAAACCTACTTCAACAGGCTCACGAAAGACCGCGGGCTGCTTGCAGCCCGCGCAGCGCCCGAAAAGCTAGTTATAATATATAAACCTACAATACCACTCACTGACTGATTGACATAGTTGTTTGCCCTGTTGCGGGGTTGGTGGGGTTTAGGTTGATGTGTGGTCGTACAGAGGGTGCTCCAGTGAGTACCAGAAAAATCTGACATTTGAAGATCTGCAGAAACCTGATGTGGAAGGGGTATGGCCTGCGAAAACGGTTGGGGTTAGAGGCGTGATTTTTTTTTCAAAATGTAGGGGGTTGTAAGCAATTTGACGAGCGTCATTTGTTTTTTGATTTTTTTCAAAATCCAAGATGGCCGCCATACAAGGACAATTTTCCTCCATACAAACTTACCCATTTTCTGAACTGGAAACATATGTTAGCCTACCTCAACAGCCCCACGATCAACCGCGGGCTGCTTGCAGCCCGCGCAGTGCCCGAAAAGCTAGTTATATTATAATATATAAACCTACATTACCACTCACTCACTGACAGAGTTGTTTGCCCTGTTGCGGGGTAGGTGGGGTTAAGGTTGATGCACGGTTGTATAGAGGGTGCTCCAGTGAGTACCAGAAAAATCTGACATTTGAGGATTTGCGGAAACCTGATGTGGAAGGGGTATGGCCTGCATAGACGGTTGGGGTTAGGGGCGTGATTTTTTTTCCAGAATGTAGGGGGTTGTGAGCAATTTGACGAGCGTCAATTGTTTTTTTATTTTTTTCAAAATTCAAGATGGCCGCCATACAACGACAATTGTCCTCCATACAAACTTACCCATTTTCTGAACTGGAAACATATCTTAGACTATCTCAACAGCCCCACGATGAACCGCGGGCTGCTTGCAGCCCGCGCAGCGCCCGAAGAGCTAGTTATATTATAATATATAAACCTACATTACCACTCACTGACTGACTGACTTATTGACATAGTTGTTTGCCCTGTTGCGGGGTTTGTGGGATTTAGGTTGATGTACGGTTATATAGAGGGTGCGAAATGGAGTACCAGAAAAATCTGACATTTGAAGATCTGCAGAAACCTGATGTGGAAGGGGTATGGCCTGCGAAAACGGTTGGGTTTAGAGGCGTGATTTTTTTTCAAAATGTAGGGGGTTGTAAGCAATTTGACGAGCGTCATTTGTTTTTTTATTTTTTTAAAAATTCAAGATGGCCGCCATACAAGGACAATTGTCCTCCATACAACCTTACCCATTTTCTCAACTGGACATGCTATTTAGCTCACCCTAACAGCTTCAAAAAACGAAAAAAAAACGAAAACGAAATTGATTATGTAATGACCACAATGCCACACTTATTTTCAAACTATGAGGTACTGAACTGTTTCTCCTTTCGCTCTGACCACAGATTAATTAGAGCCACTTTAAATCTGAATATGAAGAAAAAGTGCAGAAGACAATACATTAACTCAAAGGCTATGTTAAAGACACTAAGAGAGCAAGAGCTTTACCAATTACAATTAAAGCATCACATACCAAATTTAATATCAATTCATGATACCTGCACAGCTGAAGAATATTATATAAAGATAAAAAATACAATTCAAATTTGTCTAAAAAATGCAAAAGTGAAAATTAAAAGAAATAACATATTATCAGACAAAGCTATTGAACTGATGAGGCAGAGGAATACTCTACAGCATAAAGATAAACTTGACAAAAATGACAAAGAAAATTTAAAAAGACTGTACAAAGAAACACACAAAGAAATAAAGAAATGTTATGAGAAGCATAGAATGAGCACCCTCACAAGACACCTTGAAAGTTCAAAAAGTGCTAAAAAGGCATTCAAAGACCTGGATAGAACAAAAACATGGATACCAACACTCAAATCCGGTCCATGCAAAAGCAAATCCCGCACAGAAATCATAAACATAGCCACAGATTTCTATGCCAAGTTATACAGTCCTCCCAACACTATAGAGAAACAGAATGCAGATACTCAGCTAAACTCCACCAAAAACTCTGTGCCATACTTCAGCGAACAAGAAATCCATGCCCAAATAAAAAAGTTAAAGCTAGAAAAAAGTCCTGGCCCAGACGGGATTACAAATGAAAACATCAAGTACTCAGAAATGCATCTGCTGAAACCATTGAAGATTCTTTTTAACAAAATTCTTGATGAAGAACAAGTTCCTCAAAGCTGGACAGAATCCGAGATTATACTACTTTACAAAAAAGGTGACCCAGCTGATATTGGAAACTACCGACCCATCAGTCTCATGTCATGCCTATACAAAATCTTTGCATCATGTATACTAGAAAGAATATCTTCAGAAATTGACAAAAACCAACCGTGCGAGCAAGCTGGCTTTAGAAAAGGTTTTAGCACAGCAGACCATATCCATACAATTGAACAAATAATAGAAAAATACTCAGAATTCCAGAGACCACTTTACATAGGTTTCATCGATTATAAAAAAGCCTTTGACTCCATCTCACATAGCAGCATTTGGGCCGCTTTGAAGACTCAAAACATAGACCACAAGTATATAAATATATTGAAAAATATATATTCAAGCAGCACAAGCAAAGTAAAGCTAGACAGAACAGGAAAAAGTATAAGTATTAAACGTGGAGTAAGACAAGGCGACCCTATCTCACCCAAGCTGTTCATAGCGGTATTAGAGAACATCATGAAGGATCTCACATGGACAAATCAAGGTATATATATCAATGGAAAATACTTGAACCACCTAAGGTTTGCAGATGACATTATTCTACTGTCAGAAGATCCCAAAGAACTTCAAAACATGATACAAGAACTACAACTTGTTAGTAGAGAAGTGGGACTTGAAATTAACCTAGAAAAAACTAAAGTCATGACAAATAACAGACAAACACCTATTTTAGCAGACAGTACACCACTTGAATATGTTCAGGAGTACATCTACCTTGGTAAACAAATTTCATTTAAGGCAGAAAGGAACACTGAAGAAGTTGATAGGAGAATAGGATCTACATGGAAAAAATTTTGGGCACACAAAGAGATACTCAAATCCCAACTCTCCACAAAAACCAAAAAAATTGTGATGGATTCTGCTATACTACCTTGCCTTACATATGGCTGCCAAACCTGGATATTCGACCAAAAGACAAAAAGCAAAATACTTACCACACAAAGAGCCATGGAAAGAAGCTGCCTAGGTATCAAATTGAAAGACCGAATAAAATGCACGGATATACGCAAAAAAACAAATGTGACAGATGCCCTAATTCATGCACAAAAGATGAAATGGAAGTGGGCCGGACATATCGCTCGGTACTCTGATAGCAGATGGACACTGAAAGTGACAAAGTGGAAGGGCCCTCACGGATGGAGACGTAGAGGTCGACCAAATGCCAGATGGGGAGATGAAATAGTAGCCCACGGAGGAAAAGACTGGATGAAAGTAGCGGAAAAACAGGGACAAATGGTTATCTTTGGAGGAGGCTTTTACCCAAGAGGGGTCCATACATAGCTCATAAATTCATCAATTATAGTAACATTCGATTAGACAACATTAATCTTTATTATGAATAATAGTTTTGAGTAATATAATAATATGAATAATATTTACATAAATATCGTGACATTTGCATAATTATATATCGTTATCACTTATTATTGACACAGTTAATAGAGTTCTGTAACTGTAAACAATGCAATGATGTTTTTTTCTGTTATCTAATTATTTTAAACTGGAAATAATTTTATTTTTTTTAAACAAATATCCTAATTCTAAAAAAAAAAAAAAGAAACTCAAAAATTGTAATAATTTGTGTATGGAATAAATAAAGCTTTATTATTATTATTATTATTAACAGCTTCACGTAAAACCGCGGGCTGCTTGCAGCCCGCGCAGCGCCCGAAAAGCTAGTTATATTATAATACTAGCTGTTGCCCGCGACTTCGTCAGCGTGGACTTTAGTTTATAAGAATCGTTATTTTGATATTTTTAATAAAACCGGTCAAGTGCATATCAGGTCACGCGCAGTGAAGTGTTCCGTAGTTGTGAATTTCGACTTAGAATTAAAACTAAAGATTTCATCATCATCTCAGCCCTTCTTCCGTCCACTGCTGTGCATAGACATGTCTTCGTCGACACATCTCGGTCCTGTGCTGCTCACATCCAGGTGTAACCCGCGACTTTGATTATTTCGTCAACCCATCGCATGGGCTCCGTCAGGCCAGTTGCCCTGCCTAGTGCTACTTTAAGTTCATGACCGTTACCAAATTACAGTTTCTTGGTACTAATTATCTCTAAGTAAAACCACGGACAGAGAGAGAGACAGAAATGGCGAAACTATAAGGGTTCCTTGTTTACTACGATCACACATTATCTCTAGTCACAGTCTAAGTCGATCGGAATTTTGACTATTAATATCGTTTTTTGCCAGATATTTCGACGGCCCTTCTGCCATCATGGTTCTGCCAGCATGGACTGTAAACTACATGTAAACTTACACTATATGATTTTAGAGTTTCACGGTCACAATTACTGTTATTAGTATTACGGGACTTACCGCGATTAATATCGTTTTTTGCCAGATATTTCGACGGCCCTTCTGCCATCATGGTCGCTGGCCGACTGAGGAACTGCGATGGATGTCCGGCTGTCAAGGGTAACCATATCGGTCTACCCTCTTTCTTCTTCGTTTGTTGCATAAGTCCTTACACACAACACTGACGGTGTCCGTTCGGGAACTGTTTTTAGTTATTCGCACACTCTTTTTACAAAGCTCAATCACTGGATTCCACGTGACTGATAACTTGAAGCCATCTTCTCGATTAAAATTGGGATGCTTCTTAATTTCAATCGCCTCTCTAACTAACCGTGGTATGTAATGGCGTTCAGTCGCAAGTATTTTGGGCTGATGTAGCTCAATCCAGTGATTGACTCCAGTTTGTGAAAGATGCTCCGCGATAGCTGACTTGTCAATATCCCTGTTTTTGACTGCCGTTATGTGCTCTTTGACCCGTTGAGATATAGACCTCTTGGTCTGTCCAACATACGAGCGTCCACAACTACAGTCAATCTTGTAAACACCCGATTTTTCTAAGGGCGAGCTGTCCTTAGGTGATCGCATATAGCTTGCGATTTTCCTCCCCGGAGTAAACGTGGCTTTTATAGAGTACTTTCCTAATAGTCTGCCGATTTTATCTGTTACTCCTTTGACATAAGGTAGGTACGCTGCTTGCCTATCTACCGTTGGCGCTCGCTCTCGCCTTGATGTTGGCGGCCTTATCCTACCATCATATCCATTACGTTTTAAAACCGCTTGTACATGCTCCAGCTCTCCTGGTAGATGTCCCTGATCACACAGATCATAAGCTCTACGTGTGAGGGAGGTTGTGACTGACTGGAGATGTGTAGGATGATGGTGTGAAGTCGCGTGGAGGTACTTGTCAGTGTGAGTTGGCTTTCTATACACCGTATGACTAAGCGAGCCGTCCTGACGTATAGATATTTTGACGTCTAAAAAGGGCAAAGTCCTCTCAGATTCCATCTCGAGTGTAAACCTTAACTTCTCATGTATGGAGTTTAAATAGTCAAGGCAACGTTGAGCCCCATTCCCGCTATCTACAAGTACACAATAGATGTCATCGACATACCTTTTCCAGATTTTTATAGTAGTAGGAACCGAGCGCAACGCTATCTCTTCCACGTGTTCCATCCATAAGTTTGCAACGACTGGGGCGACAGGGCTACCCATAGCTACACCGTCTATCTGAAGGTAGTACTGACCATTGTATATAAAATAGCTTGATGTTAAACAATGCTCGAGCAAGGAAAGAATATCCGTCGAAATATCGTTCTCAATAAGTTTCTCCTTTATGACATTTAAGCACTCAGAAATCGGGACATTGGTAAATAGCGATTCAACATCGAAACTTACCATTACTTCGTCACTCTCAATCCTGGTTTCGCCAATTATATCAATAAAGTGTCGAGAGTCCTTAACATACGATGTCGACTTGCCTGTTAAAGGAGTTAGTATCTTAGAAACGTACTTCGCCAACTCGTAAGTGGGCGAGTCTATCTGACTCACTATGGGACGGAGGGGGGCCCCTGGTTTATGTACTTTAGGCAAACCGTACAATTTCGGCGGCTGTATATTTCTTGGAGCCAACAGCTGTCGTCTTTCCGAATCCGAGAGAATATGCTGCTTACTTTGGATCAACGCCCTTGTTCGACGTGTAATCCGAGCTGTAGGATTGTAGTCTACCTTTTTATACGTTGTCGCGTCATTGAGCAAGTTATTCATTTTACTGCTATAATCAGTAGCATTTAACACAACAGTCGCGTTCCCTTTATCGGCTTTTAGTACAAGTAACTCACTGTTTTTTCTGAGTTCCAATATGGCAGATCGTTCATCGCGCGAGATGTTGCTTTTCGGAGGTTTAGACTTACGAAGAATGACTGCTACATCTTGCCTTAGTGTGTCTGCATCCCTTTGCGGCAAATTATTCCTCTTAATTGTCTCCTCAATGTTACCAATTATATTTTCATACGGTATACGTGTCGGCGCAGGTTTGCCTAAAGTACATAAACCAGGGGCCCCCCTCCGTCCCATAGTGAGTCAGATAGACTCGCCCACTTACGAGTTGGCGAAGTACGTTTCTAAGATACTAACTCCTTTAACAGGCAAGTCGACATCGTATGTTAAGGACTCTCGACACTTTATTGATATAATTGGCGAAACCAGGATTGAGAGTGACGAAGTAATGGTAAGTTTCGATGTTGAATCGCTATTTACCAATGTCCCGATTTCTGAGTGCTTAAATGTCATAAAGGAGAAACTTATTGAGAACGATATTTCGACGGATATTCTTTCCTTGCTCGAGCATTGTTTAACATCAAGCTATTTTATATACAATGGTCAGTACTACCTTCAGATAGACGGTGTAGCTATGGGTAGCCCTGTCGCCCCAGTCGTTGCAAACTTATGGATGGAACACGTGGAAGAGATAGCGTTGCGCTCGGTTCCTACTACTATAAAAATCTGGAAAAGGTATGTCGATGACATCTATTGTGTACTTGTAGATAGCGGGAATGGGGCTCAACGTTGCCTTGACTATTTAAACTCCATACATGAGAAGTTAAGGTTTACACTCGAGATGGAATCTGAGAGGACTTTGCCCTTTTTAGACGTCAAAATATCTATACGTCAGGACGGCTCGCTTAGTCATACGGTGTATAGAAAGCCAACTCACACTGACAAGTACCTCCACGCGACTTCACACCATCATCCTACACATCTCCAGTCAGTCACAACCTCCCTCACACGTAGAGCTTATGATCTGTGTGATCAGGGACATCTACCAGGAGAGCTGGAGCATGTACAAGCGGTTTTAAAACGTAATGGATATGATGGTAGGATAAGGCCGCCAACATCAAGGCGAGAGCGAGCGCCAACGGTAGATAGGCAAGCAGCGTACCTACCTTATGTCAAAGGAGTAACAGATAAAATCGGCAGACTATTAGGAAAGTACTCTATAAAAGCCACGTTTACTCCGGGGAGGAAAATCGCAAGCTATATGCGATCACCTAAGGACAGCTCGCCCTTAGAAAAATCGGGTGTTTACAAGATTGACTGTAGTTGTGGACGCTCGTATGTTGGACAGACCAAGAGGTCTATATCTCAACGGGTCAAAGAGCACATAACGGCAGTCAAAAACAGGGATATTGACAAGTCAGCTATCGCGGAGCATCTTTCACAAGCTGGAGTCAATCACTGGATTGAGCTACATCAGCCCAAAATACTTGCGACTGAACGCCATTACATACCACGGTTAGTTAGAGAGGCGATTGAAATTAAGAAGCATCCCAATTTTAATCGAGAAGATGGCTTCAAGTTATCAGTCACGTGGAATCCAGTGATTGAGCTTTGTAAAAAGAGTGTGCGAATAACTAAAAACAGTTCCCGAACGGACACCGTCAGTGTTGTGTGTAAGGACTTATGCAACAAACGAAGAAGAAAGAGGGTAGACCGATATGGTTACCCTTGACAGCCGGACATCCATCGCAGTTCCTCAGTCGGCCAGCGACCATGATGGCAGAAGGGCCGTCGAAATATCTGGCAAAAAACGATATTAATCGCGGTAAGTCCCGTAATACTAATAACAGTAAACTTACACTGTTACCGAATGTTACTGCTACGCCGTGGGTCTCTCTAATACGAAATACTTATGCAATACGTAGTGAATTTGCTAATATTTCATTCATCTTCCGTCTTTTGGCGTCAGTATCCACATCAGTAATCTGTTGTAGCTCTCTGCAGCGAACTGCTGCCACCGTCTATACGTATCACCCCCTCTCCCCCGCCCTCCCGATGTGGCGGTGCAATGGTAAGCCTTGTCAAACATGTCTTTCGCTAAGCGGGAGATGAAAGTCGAGAAATAAGCATTTCTACTTTAAGTCCCGACGGATGACGGCGTTCCTCAAGTAACCTTTTTTTCCCTAACCTTTCTTCTTACGTGAGGAAAAGGTGCCTTTCGGCCACAGGAAATCGGACGGTTATGACTCTCACTCACAAAAAAACTCATGGTGACATAACGGCGTTACCGCTTTTGCCAAGGCCGTTTAATATCGTTTTTTGCCAGATATTTCGACGGCCCTTCTGCCATCATGGTTCTGCCAGCATGGACTGTAAACTACATGTAAACTTACACTGTTACCGAATGTTACTGCTACGCCGTGGGTCTCTCTAATACGAAATACTAATACGAAATACTTATGCAATACGTAGTGACTTTGCTAATATTTCATTCATGTTCCGTCTTTTGGCGTCAGTATCCACATCACTAATCTGTTGTAGCTCTCTGCAGCGAACTGCTGCCACCGTCTATACGTATCACCCCCTCTCCCCCGCCCTCCCGATGTGGCGGTGCAATGGTAAGCCTTGTCAAACATGTCTTTCGCTAAGCGGGAGATGAAAGTCGAGAAATAAGCATTTCTACTTTAAGTCCCGACGGATGACGGCGTTCCTCAAGTAACCTTTTTTTCCCTAACCTTTCTTCTTACGTGAGGAAAAGGTGCCTTTCGGCCACAGAAAATCGGACGGTTATGACTCTCACTCACAAAAAAACTCATGGTGACATAACGGCGTTACCGCTTTTGCCAAGGCCGTGTGCTAAATCTTGCTCCAAAGACCTGGTTATACGGCGACCGCTTATCAGCGGCTTCGGCTGAGCTCATTCGAGGTACTCTCTCTGTTATCGAGAGGAGTCTGAGTGGCCTGCGCGGTGGTACATCGGCCTTCAATTTTATCCGCTAGGGTAAAGACGCGTGTTGACACAAATGCTCCTTTCAACCTAGAGGACCGTATTTGTGGAGCGACGGAATCCCGTTCCCATCGCCCGACTGGCCCACGTCATGGAGGCAGCAGTTGCGCCTCTTTTGCGCGGGAAAAATCCCTTCGGACACCTTGCCAGTAACGGGAGACCGGTATGGTTATGTGGCGTTTACCACTAAAAACTCCGCGGTGTTACCTCTCAGCCACTATGGGCCAGCCCCGGCGCGGCGACCGCTATGGTGGTCCGTGACTCGCTCACTGCACCCTATGCTTTAGTCAGAGGACATCCCCTGCGCCTAACCTAATACTTCCTATTTTGATTCCTTTTTCCATTTTCGCGCCCACAATCATGCTAAAAATGGCCGTTTCATGGCGTTGGGTCTTGTGGCCCTAGGTTCTGTGTATTTTTAACAGCGCCATCTATCGGTGACCAAAAAAAAACTAATAACAACACTCCGAAAACATCAAAATAGTAAATTTTAGGGTTCCGTATTCCGTACCCGAAGGCTAAAATCGGGACCCTGTTACTAAGACTCCGCTGTCCGTCCTTCCGTCCGTCTGCCTGTCTGTCATCAGGCTGTTTCTCATGAACCGTGATAGCTAGACAGTTGAAATTTTCATAATGATGAAATTCTCTTGCCGATATTACAACTAAAAATAGAGTAAATTAAATATTTAATTGAGGCTCCCGTACAACAAACGTGATTTTTTATAGATAACGGGACGGAGCCCTTTGTGCACGAGCCCGACCTTCACTTGGCCGGTAATTAACTTTATTATTTTATAAAAACCTTAATATAAAATTGACAAAAGTTTTAGCCAATGCTACTGTACAGTTTATTTCATAGCAAATTTTCGAACAAAAATCTTTGACGTGATTCTTTAAATTGATATAACTTTTTTATTTATCAACGGATTTTAATGAAACAACCACTACATTTTAAGTGAAACTTATTTAAATACATAAATGAAAATCGCAACCGAAGTTGTTCAGCCGTTTCTGAGATTAGCGTCTACAAACACAGTTTTTCGAACAAAAATGTTTGACGTGATTCTTAAAAATTGATTTAACTTTTTCATTTATGAACGGATTTAAATAAAACAAACACTAAATTTTAAGTGAAACTTATCACAATATTTCAATGAAAACCGCAAACGAATCGGTTCAGCCGTTTCTCAGATTAGCGTGCACAAACGCACAGACAAACAGACAAACCGACAAACAGACAAAAATTCTAAAAATCATTGTTTTGTGTTCTATTGCGTTGGTAAAAGCCCCCAAAAATATTGTTACTCATTTATCTTCCATGTACAGACAGCGATCGGTTACGATTTTATTATATGTATTGATGATTGATGATGATATAAACCTACATTACCACTCACTCACTCACTGACATAGTTGTTTGCCCTGTTGCGGGGTTGGTGAGATTTAGGTTGATGTGTGGTCGTATAGAGGGTGCTCCAGTGAGTACCAGAAAAATCTGACATTTGGAGATCTGCAGAAACCTGATGTGGAAGGGGTACGGCCTGCGAAGACGGTAGGGGTTGGGGGTGTGATTTTTTTTCCAAAATGTGGGGAATTGCAAGCAATTTAAAGACCGTCATTTGTTTTATTATTTTTTTCAAAATCCAAGATGGCCGCCATACACGGACAACTTCTCCCCATACAAACTTGCCCATTTTTTGAACTGGAAACATATTTTAGCCTACCTCAACAGCCGCACGAAAGACCGCGGGCTGCTTGCAGCCCGCGCAGCGCCCGAAAAGCTAGTTATATTATTTATATTTATAATATATAAACCTACATTACCACTGACTGACTGACTGACTGATTGACATAGTTGTTTGCCCTGTTGCGGGGTTGGTGGGCTTTAGGTTGATGTGTGGTCGTATAGAGGGTGCCCCAGTGAGTACCAGAAAAATCTGACATTTGAGGATCTGCGGAAACCTGATGTGGAAGGGGTACGGCCTGCAAAAACGGTTAAGGTTAGGGGCGTGATTTTTTTTCCATAATGTAGAAGATTATAAGCAATTTGACGACCGTCATTTGTTTTTTGTTTTTTTTCGAAATTCAAGATGGCCGCCATACATGGACAATTTCCCTCCATACAAATTTCATACAAACATTCCAAGTAACTTGGCGCAGCCTGAGGCCGAAGGCCGAAGGCGAAGCGCCATCGCGAGGCCGCAGGCCGAGCTGCGGAGCGAGGGCGAAGCCCGAGCTCTCCCTCCCCCCCCTCCTTTGACCCCCCCCCTACAAGTAGATTTCACGAGGCCGCAGGCCGAGTGATGCGAGCCCGTAGGGCGAGCTGCGGGCGAGGGCGAAGCCCGAGCCACTCCCACAAGCGCCGCTTTTTTTTTAATTTTGGAAATCCAAGATGGCCGCCGAAAGTCAACTGCTTGCGATTGGGCTGAAAATCGATGTCTATATGTATTTTGAGCCGAAAAGTCCAAATTTGGCAGTTTTTTTGGAATCCAAGATGGCGTCTGGATTTTAGAAAATTAAACTTATTTCGTTTATAACGTCTCACTGGGACTTCGTAGGGGTCTGAAATTTTGCATGTTGGGGTGAAGCACCCCGCGGTACTCGGAACTGGAATCAAATTTTAGATCCAAGATGGCCGCCCCCACACATATTTTGATGTTTCCCATACTGACTGCAGTTTTTACCCATTTTCTGAACTGGAAACATGTCTTTCCCTACCTCAACAGCCGCACGAAAGACCGCGGGCTGCTTGCAGCCCGCGCAGCGCCCGAAAAGCTAGTTATAATATATAAACCTACAATACCACTCACTGACTCACTCACTGATTGACATAGTTGTTTGCCCTGTTGCGGGGTTGGTGGGGTTTAGGTTGATGTAGGGTCGTATAGAGGGTGCTCCAGTGAGTACCAGAAAAATCTGACATTTGAGGATTTGCAGAAACCTCATGTGGAAGGGGTACGGCCTGCGAAAACGGTAGGGGTTAGGGGCGTGATTTTTTTTCCATAATGTAGAAAATTATAAGCAATTTGACGAGCGTCATTTGTTTTTTGATTTTTTTCAAAATCCAAGATGGCCGCCATACAAGGACAATTTTCCTCCATACAAACTTACCCATTTTCTAAACTGGAAACATATCTTAGCTTACCTCAACAGCCCCACGATGAACCGCGGGCTGCTTGCAGCCCGCGCAGCGCCCGAAAAGCTAGTTTATAATATATAAACCTATATTACCACTCACTCACTCACTCACTGATTGACATAGTTGTTTGCCCTGTTGCGGGGTTGGTGGGGTTTAGGTTGATATGTGGTCGTATAGAAGGTGCTCCAGTGAGTACCAGAAAAATCTGACATTTGAGGATCTGCAGAAACCTGATGTGGAAGGGGTACGGCCTGTGAAAACGGTTGGGGTTAGGGGCGTGATTTTTTTTCCAAAATGTAGGAAATTACAAGCAATTTGACGAGCGTCATTTGTTTTTTTATTTTTTTCAAAATCCAAGATGGCCGCCATACATGAACAATTTTCCTCCATACAAATTTACCCATTTTCTGAACTGGAAACATGTCTTACCCTACCTCAACAGCCGCACGAAAGACCGCGGGCTGCTTGCAGCCCGCGCAGCGCCCGAAAAGCTAGTTATATTATAATATATAAACCTACATTACCACTGACTGACTCACTCACTGACAGAGTTGTTTGCCCTGTTGCGGGGTTGGTGGGGTTTAGGTTGATGTACGGTCGTATAGAGGGTGCTCCAGTGAGTACCAGAAAAATCTGACATTTGAGGATCTGCGGAAACCTGATGTGGAAGGGGTACGGCCTGCGAAAACGGTTGGGGTTAGGGGCGTGATTTTTTTTTCAAAATGTAGGGGGTTGTAAGCAATTTGACGCGCGTCATTTGTTTTTTGATTTTTTTCAAAATCCAAGATGGCCGCCGTACAAGGACCATTTTCCTCCATACAAACTTACCCATTCTCTGAACTGGAAACATATCTTAGCCTACCTCAACAGCCCCACGATGAACCGCGGGCTGCTTGCAGCCCGCGCAGCGCCCGAAAAGCTAGTTATAATATATAAACCTACATTACCACTGACTGACTCACTCACTGACAGAGTTGTTTGCCCTGTTGCGGGGTTGGTGGGGTTTAGGTTGATGTACGGTCGTATAGAGGGTGCTCCAGTGAGTACCAGAAAAATCTGACATTTGAGGATCTGCGGAAACCTGATGTGGAAGGGATACGGCCTGCGAAGACGGTGGGGGTTAGGGGCGTGATTTTTTTTTCAAAATGTAGGGGGTAGTGAGCAATTTGACGAGCGTCATTTGTTTTTTTCAAGATCCAAGATGGCCGCCATACATGGATAATTCCCCTCCATACAAAATTCATACAAACGGCCCCCCAAGTAACTTGGCGCAGCCAGAGGCCAAAGACCACCAAAGCAAAGCCCTCCACCGCGAGGCCGCAGGCCGAGCTGCGGGTGAGGGCGAAGCCCGAGCCACTCCCCCCCCCCCCTTGATCCCCTCCCCCTCCAAGTAATTTTCACGAGGCCGCAGGCCGAGTGATGCGAGCCCGTAGGGCGAGCTGCGGGCGAGGGCGAAGCCCGAGCCACGCCCACAAGCGCCGCTTTTTTTTTAAATTTTGGAAATCCAAGATGGCCGCCGAAAGTCAACTGCTTGCGATTGGGCTGAAAATCGATATCTATATGTATTTCGACCCCAAAAACCCAAATTCAATATTTTTTTTGAAATCCAAAATGGCGTCTGGCTTTTAAAAAATTTATCTTATTTCGGATTTTGGATCCAAGATGGCCGCCCACACATTTTTTTATGTTTTCCTTACTGACTGCAGTTTTTACCCATTTTCTCAACTGGACAGGTTATTTAGCCTACCTCAACAGCCGCACGAAAAACCGCGGGCTGCTTGCAGCCCGCGCAGCGCCCGAAAAGCTAGTTATATTATAATATATAAACCTACATTACCACTGACTGACTGACTGACTCATTGACATAGTTGTTTGCCCTGTTGCGGGGTTGGTGGGGTTTAGGTGGATGTGCGGTTGTATAGAGGGTGCTAAATGGTAAATGGAGTACCAGAAAAATCTGACATTTGAGGATCTGTGGAAACCTGATGTAGAAGGGGTACGGCCTGCAAAAACGGTTAAGGTTAGGAGCGTGATTTTTTTTCCATAATGTAGAAGATTATAAGCAATTTGACGACCGTCATTTGTTTTTTTATTTTTTTCAAAATCCAAGATGGCCGCCATACATGGAAAATTTCTCCCCATACAACTTACCCATTTTCTGAACTGGAAATATATTTCAGCCTACCTCAACAGCCGCACGAAAGACCGCGGGCTGCTTGCAGCTCGCGCAGCGCCCGAAAAGCTAGTTTTATATTATATTATAATATATAAACCTACATTACCACTCACTGACTGACTGATTGACATAGTTGTTTGCCCTGTTGCGGGGTTGGTGGGGTTTAGGTTGATGTGTGGTCGTATAGAGGGTGCTAAATGGAGTACCAGAAAAATCTGACATTTGAGGATCTGTAAAAACGTAATGTGGAAGGGGTACGGCCTGCAAAAACGGTTGGGGTTAGGGGTGTGATTTTTTTTCCATAATGTAGAAGATTATAAGCAATTTGACGACCGTCATTTGTTTTTTGATTTTTTTCAAAATCCAAGATGGCCGCCATACAAGGACAATTTTCCTCCATACAAACTTACCCAATTTCTGAACTGGAAACATATCTTAGCCTACATCAACAGCCCCACGATGAACCGCGGGCTGCTTGCAGCCCGCGCAGCGCCCGAAAAGCTAGTTATAATATATAAACCTACAATACCACTCACTGACTGATTAACATAGTTGTTTGCCCTGTTGCGGGGTTGGTGGGGTTTAGGTTGATGTGTGGTCGTATAGAGGGTGCTCCAGTGAGTACCAGAAAAATCTGACATTTGAGGATCTGCGGAAATCTGATGTGGAAGGGGTACGGCCTGCGAAGACGGTTGGGGTTAGGGACGTGATTCTTTTCCAAAATATAGGGGGTTGCAAGCAATTTGACGACCGTCACTTGTTTTTTAATTTTTTTCAAAATTCAAGATGGCCGCCATACAAGGACAATTTTCCTCCATACATCTTTACCCATTTTCTGAACTGAAAACATATCTTAGCCTACCTCAACAGCCGCACGATAAACCGCGGGCTGCTTGCAGCCCGCGCAGCGCCCGAAAAGCTAGTTATATATATTATAATATATAAACCTACAATACCACTGACTCACTGATTGACATAGTTGTTTGCCCTGTTGCGGGGTTGGTGGGGTTTAGGTTGATGTGCGGTCGTATAGAGGGTGCTCCAGTGAGTACCAGAAAAATCTGACATTTGAGGATCTGCGGAAACCTGATGTGGAAGGGGTACGGCCTGCGAAGACGGTTGGGGTTGGGGGCGTGATTTTTTTTCCAAAATGTAGGGGATTGCAAGCAATTTGAGGACCGTCATTTGTTTTTTTATTTTTTTCAAAATCCAAGATGGCCGCCATACATGGACAATTTTCCTCCATACAAATTTCATACAAAGGCCACCCCAACTAACTAGGCGAAGCCAGAGGCCAAAAGCCAAAAGCAAAGGCCACCCCCGCGAGGCCGCAGGCCGAGCTGCGGGCGAGGGCGAAGCCCGAGCCACTCCCCCCTCCCCCTTGGATCCCCCCCTTAAGTAAACTTCACGAGGCCGGAGGCCGAGTGACGCGAGCCCGAAGGGCGAGCTGCGGGCGAGGGCGAAGCCCGAGCCACTTCCCAAAGCGCAGTCCAATTTTTTTAATTTTTGAAAATCCAAGATGGCCGCCGAAAGTCAACTGTTTGCGATTTGGCTGAAAATCGATATCTATATGTATTTTTATCCCAAAAATCCAAATTTAACTTTTTTTTTAAAATCCAAGATGGCGTCTAGATTTAAGAAAATTTAACTTATTTCAATCATTACGTCTCACTGGGATTTCGTAGGGGTCTGAAATTTTGGGCATGGGGGTAAAGTACCCCGCTGAACTCGGAACTGGAATCAGATTTTGGATCCAAGATGGCCGCCCCCCACATATTTTGATGTTTCCTTTACTGACTGCAGTTTTTACCCATTTTCTAATTTTTAAAATGTAGGGGGTTGTGAGCAATTTGACGAGCGTCATTTGTTTTTTGATTTTTTTCAAAATTCAAGATGGCCGCCATACACATTTCCTACAAACGGTCATCCCAAGCCAAAGTCAGAGGCCAAAGGCCAATAGCGAAGCCCGCGAGGCCGTAGGCCGGGCTCTTCCCCCCCCCCCTCCCCCTTGACCCCCTACCCACAAGTAATTTTCACGAGGCCGGAGGCCGAGTGTCGCGAGCCCGAAGAGCCAGCTGCAGACGAGGGCGAAGCCCGAGCTAACTCCCACCAAGATCCAAGTCTACTTTTTTTTTTTGGAAATCCAAGATGGCTGCCGAAATTCAAATGCTTGCGAATTTCACGCAAAAATAGGTACTAAAAATGAAACGCAAAGAAAACAAAATGTTAGGTTCTAAATTTGACACATGTTTATCAGTGACATTGACAATCACAGTACATATTTAAACAAGTGCTTTGGTGCTGACCATCCATAGACTGGATCCTAAATACCTAACCTAACCATTTCTACCTAACTTATCTACCTAAATCTACTAGGTATAACGAAGTGAAATAAGTACCTTTTTGATTTACACAAGAACAAGATCAATAAAAAAAAAGTTAGATGTGTGTACTTAACTACCTAGGTAACCTAACACTGAATAATGAGAATAAGACATTGGAAAAAATGGAACCAACAAGAAAAAGCAGTTCATTTCTTGCCATCGACTTTTCGTCTGGATCTGCCTGTCGCGTCGGTTCGGATGAAGAGGACGCAATTGCTGATGCGCCTGAAGCCGCTGAAATCTCCGCCTCTTCAGTTGAGGCATGCACCTTGGATGTCATCTGCCTTCTGCCTATGTAAAGATTTACGCTGACGACTGTCTGGACGAATAAGACCTGTCTCTGTCGAGTCAGAAACTCAGCCACGCTATTAAGGAGTCACCTTGAAAGCAATTTTCCTTATCCATACAGCAGCCATGATCAAAATATCTACGAATCTTATCAATATTGGCCTGCATCTTTTCTCTGACACCTTTTTCATTTTATTTCTCATATCGATCACATGGTGATGTGTTCAGACTTGATGTCATTCAGCCCCAGTTTTTCTCTTTGAACAGCTTCGACAAAAACTGAGACAATCATCTCATTACATCTTCTGAAACACCACTTACAAATCAGGTTTTTTTCGTTGACACATGCATGACTGCTTTATGTTGCAGATTACATAATAAGATTGACCTACTTATTTTCATAGACATCATAAACAGGAAATCAATGCTCTTTGCCTTTCAAGCACATCTGCAAAGTTTGCCATACCTGTTGTGATAATGACAGATTGTTGTTAAAGCAGAGATATGGGACTTTGTTAAAGGGGAAGTGTTATATGGCAGGAACACGAAGGACAAGTGTAAATATCACCAGTTGACTTCATTAACCCAGTGTAAATACAGTGTAACAAGTGTAAAATAAATACCTCCTTGTGCAGAGAATGAAAAGAGGCTAAAAGGATAAAAAATTGTAAAGTAGAGTTATACATATATCCAAAACATTGTTTTATTGGCATGAAACGTAAGTATTATGTTATAAATAAAATCTTTTCACGCCATTATTTAGTGAGTTTTAAGATATTTGTTGTATGGTACACTCGCACTTTATAGTACCTATGACTTATGTTTTCATTAATAAAGACTTCCCAGAGTAAATAAATTGCTAATTTTATTAAATGACTCACCATCATTTATATTTTTTAAAATATTTCGCTTTAGAACAATATTAATATTTTTTTAATATTATTCCTCCACAGAACATTAATATTCCTAGCGGAAAAAGGATACAAGGCAGTCTCAATAATTCAGATACCTATAGTAGCCATCTATTTCGTTCACCACTGGTGTTTGTTGTGTGTGGCAGTAAAATTTAAACCTAGCCATAAGTAAATAAATTATTCTGAATTAAGTATTTACCTATTTTCACTTGTTTATTCGTTTGGAGCCTTGAACAAAACTTTTACACATGAAATTATATTTTTTCAAAATAGCTAAATATAAAAAAAAGGGTTTCACTAACTTAAAATGAAAGATTTCATCAGACCATAAACTGTAGATAAATTTATTTATTTTATAATGGACAAAATAGGTACAACTAAAATAACTTCACCAGTGCCTGATATACAATATCCTTTTTCATTAAGTAAAAATATTTTAAGGGGTGATTCAGTCCATTATTTTGAACAACTTTTCCAAATAAATGTATATTAAAATACAAAAAATTTTTTTTCAGTTTTCATACAAATCTAAGTAATCACGTGATATCATTACTATGGAAAATGAAAATTTTCTTTTCGTATTTCGATATACATTTACTGGGAAAAGTTGTTCGATATGATGGACTGAATCATCCCTTAAAATATTTGTACTTAATAAAAATGGACATTGTATACATGTTTGCTTGTCTATAGCCCTAAACCGTATAAATAAATATTTTTCATTTCAAATGCAAAATGTGAAGGTTCGGCTTCAGGTTCCATCACTGCTTGGTTTCATCCTGGAAAAATAGAAATTTAGTGTAAAAATACACAGTTATTTAATTATTTTATTTTAATTATAAGAGCTTAGTAAATCACTCACACACAACAATAAGTTCAATTTATTTTTAATTATTATTGATTTCTTTTTTGTATTGCCTTTAGTTCTCTTTATCTCAATCATACGCTCTAACAAACATATCCAAATGCAGTAAAATCATCCTCTCCCTCATCCAAGCTTCCCAGTTGCATCCTCAACTGTTTTTATTTATTTATTTAAATTCTTTATTTATTTAATACATATGTAAATGGGGGACTGAAGGCCAGGGGTCTTTTCTATCAGTCAACCAACAGGTGATGCTGAGAAAGTAATCTTATGAGGTATGTACAACAGAAACTAACTACAAAAGAGAAAATGAAAGGACTAATAATTATTAATACATATGTACCTACCTACATGGTGGATAAACCTACACAAAAATATACATAAATAATTGTTCAAAAATAAACCATATTTAAACTACTGAGATTCAGGTAACTATTTGTCTTTACCAAGAAACGAGCCCGATAACCTTTGTGTTGCATCACAGAGGTTGCAGTAAAAAATAATGGCCCTTATTTCTTTTTTTGAAACGCAGAGGATACAGATTTTATCAATAATTTTATTTTTTACATTATTGGAGGGAATTGCATTTCTTAGAAGAAACTGCTTAGAATATCAGTTAAGATGTCATCTTTAAAATTATTTTCTTAGTGACACCTGAAAAAAGGAATTGCAGATTGTACATAGATATGTACATACATAAATAAAATTATTTACCTATTCTTAATTCTTTCCAACTTCTGTTCAGAATTGTTCATATTATATTATAAGTTCTGCGCCCTTCCAAGTTGCTAATATAATAAAATAGTGGGAAAACAACTTACCAAAGTTCTTTACATCAGTCTGGGATACTGGAAACCATTGAATTCTCTTTGCTAGAACAGTTTGACTCAATCAACAACTGTTGAATACTTTGTGTCAGGTTCTTTTGCTCTCTCTGCCGACCATTGTAAAAGTGATATTTATAATAAAATGAACGAGCCAATATCGCAAAATAACAAAGAGGCACTAAAACAGCACTATTATTGTCCAAGTTCACGTTGATAGCTATTGTACAAGGAATTGTTTTGTCTAAGTGTGATTTTTTTATGTCATTATGAAAAGACAAACAAAGATAGGTAGGTTTGTATAAACGCCATAGCCCACAGCCTATCATTTTTTATTTTTTAAATTTTTGTTTGCATTCTCTGTTAATCTATCTTTGTCTTTCAATTTGGTGATTCACACAAGTGTGAGAGAGTAAAGATAAATAGAGAACTATTAAATGATTTAGCAGGATAATACATCATGCCAGTACCTGGATTGGCTGGAAACAAACGTGCAGAATATCAGAATCTGAATTTCAGATTCTAACTTTCCTAATAACTCTTAATTTGTTTAATATTTTTTATAATTTTAATGATAATTTGAACCTTGTACTAGCATTACTTTAATTTTAATTTAAAATATTTTTGTAAATACCGAGAATTTACTATCAGTTAATATATATTAGGAATTGTCACTTGTTATGAGAGCGAGGACTTATGACTAACATAAGACGTATTTTTGACGTGATAACGTCTTTAAAATCGTTTTAGTCGGGTGACATGTTCAGAAACTTGTGTCACACCAAAACTTCACGAGCGCGGAGAGAGAGACGGACCGATCTCCCGTCTCATCTCGAGCGCTGCCAGTCATTCCGTGAAACGACGTTATCACGTAAACATCTCGATCGTAAACCTACTTTACAAACAACCAATTTTTTTACATAAAAGAATTCCTCGATCGAAATACAGTTTGTAATACATAATACTGTTAAAGAATAAACTATTTTGATTTTGAACTTTATAAACAATTGAAATCCCTAATTTATACTCATCGCATTGTTATTATTATAAAAAAAAAGAATACATTTTTTCATTATTAAAAATATTTTGTTTATTTAATCTTGTTTTAGGTAATCATCATCATCATTTCAGCCGCATAGCGTCCACTGCTGGACATAGGCCTCTCCCAAAGATTTCCAAAATGACCGATCTAGAGCTGGTCTGGTTTTAGGTAATAAAATGTCTAAATTTACTTTATTTATATTATGATAAAATTTTGTAAATAATCACCTCCCTAACTTTAAAAAACAGCATTTATTTACAAAATTTCTTAAAACAGAAAGCTTTCTTAAAACTTCAGAATCTGAATGTCAGCACAGTGTGCGATTGCTCTATAAAAATGTATGGAAAGACGTGTGTTCTTACATTAAGAATCTGAAATTAATAAAAAGGCTCTCCATCTCAACACCTCGTACTTAAAAAAAATCAGTTTGGGGAGAGTAAATATTGTATGGAATTCGGTGCGTCCGGAGAAGTTACCTACCTACGTCTGTTTCCGGCCATTGCCATATAGCAACTTGGGTGCAAATCTACGTACGGAATATTTTCATTCATATTTTTAACTGTGGATTCTAATGCCGCATTTACACATTCGCGCAAATCGCGAGGCGAATGACGAGACGAATAACGAACTCGCTTATGTAAACAGTTAGTTCGCTATTCATAACTCGCGGTTCGCGTCGCGATTCGCGTTTTCGTACCGCATTTACATATTCGTGCGAATCACGAGGTGAATAACGAACACGAATGTGTAAATGCGGTATAACAGAATGACCAAAACCCTTGTTGTTACATTCATCATTTCGTAAAAACGTACGTAACGTTTTTACGAAATGATGCTGAACTTTACAAAAATCCGTTCTTTTTTTAGTGACTTTAGTGTTTAAAAAATGGCACCACAGAACGTTATAAATAAATACACATTAAAACGATCATAATTTTTATTTATTTTTCTAATTTATGTATGAAAGTGGTACAAAGCCGTTACTTATCTCAAAATAGATTCTTCCCGTAGGCCTGTGAGAAGAGGAAATGTTCATGTTTTAGAAATGTATGTTTGAAAAGAATCTGAGGTGCCATTTTTGAAATGCGGGGTCACTTAAACGAATAATTTTTCCAAACGTAAAAAACGCACATAGAACGCCCCTTTTTTATGCGGAGGAAAGATCCCTGTTACGGATACCCATCAGCCTGCGGGGGAGGCTGTCGGGTTATGTGGGACTCCACGCCAGAGTGACGTGCCTACTCATTAAAAACCCTCCGGAGTTCCACCTCAACCGCATTTGCCGGGGACACGGGAAAGGAAATACAACTGCGAACCCCGGCGCGGCTGGCCGCTGAAGCGGCCCCTCCTCGGGGGCGTCTGAGCGCCCCCTCACTCGCCAAATTGGCGCGTTCGGAACTCACGGACGCGCCGTTCCTCTTCGGGCCAATTGAGAGGTGGCGAACTCCCACGCAGTCCACCGCCTGTGGGCCCATGGGAGCCAGGTAAACCGGCTCCCAGCGACGGAGAAGATGTAAGGCTCCGCCGCTTACCTCTCGCCGCGCCGCAAACGCGGTGCGGCACCGCTCGGCCGCGGAGGACAGGGAGAGCGGCAACGTAGCACCGACACTCCCTCCCCCCTGGGACCACTCACCAACGACAACCACGGCGGTGTGGCCCCGCCTGAATCGCCGGGAGAGCAATGAAACATTCCCCTCCCGGCAGCCCCACCCCGGGTGGGGGAGAACTTCACACTTCCCCGCCGCCCCATTGGGCGCATCCCAGCAGGCTCAAGGCCGAAGCCGAGCCCGCGGGAGCGCCCCTCCCCGGGTGGGGGGAGATCTTCCCACTTCCCCGCCGCCCCAATGTGGGCGCTCACTGCTGGCGCAAACCGCAGGAGTACCCCCTCGCGGGTTCCTCTTGGCTTCCCCGTGGCTCCACGCTACCACGGGTACTGAGCCCCTCCGGTACGACAAAACGCCCCTTTTTTTTTGACGCGGAGAATATCCCTTCGGATACCTTACCGGTTACGGGACACCGGTAAGGTTATGTGGTGTTACCACTAAAAACTCCGCGGTGTCACCTCTCAGCCGCTATCGGCCGGGACCGTGTGCTTCTTCATGCTCCACAGCCCCGGCGCGGCCGGCCGCTACTTAAGCGGCCCCGGCTCGCCAACGGCCTCACGGCACCCTCTGCTGAATCAGAGGGGCCGGAGCAACCGCCGCCTTGGCCTCTTGGCCCATGGACAGGCGCGCTGACACGTACACGCGCCTGCCTTCCACTCCGGAGGGCTGTCCGTTGGGCTGTCCGTTGGACGATGGAATCCCGTTTCCACCGTCCAACCAGCCCCCATAATTTGGGGCCTGCGAAAGCAGGCCCTGCCCCAGTCAATCTGACGGCGACCGGGACCCACACAGCCGGCCGCAGGGGATAGGGAGAGCGGCAACGTAACACCGACACTCCTCTTCCCCTGCGGCTTCACCGATGCCGTGCCAAGCGCCACAGCCGCGCTTGGTCGCGGAGGATAGGGCGAGCGGCAACGACACACCAACACACCTCCTCCCCCGCGACCCCTACTACGGCTGTGATGGAAGGGGGGTCGTAGTCACCCCCTTCCCTCACAGCCAGGCCATTCCAGCCAGGAATGGCCTCCGCCGGGCCCGGGGAGGCCTAAGCCTCAACCCGGACAATGGGTTCCTCTTAGCTTCCCTGCGGCCGAGGCAACCGCAGGTACTGAGCCCCCCATCGCGACAAGATGGGAACCACATCGGGGGGGACGACAAAACGCCCCTAACTCAACTCACCACAACTCCTCCTTCTGAGAAAAATCTGAATTATTTCGTACTCTAACTACCTATATTTCTTTAAAATTTATGGTTTTAATCGGTTTTATTGCTTTTCAAATGGCAAAAATACTTTTATGATTGTAAACTTAAAATATTTTTACTTCATAAAAACTAACTCAATACCAAAAAGTCTCCGTGGGTTTTTCAACCCCAGGTACTTATTTATATATTAGGTATATTTGACCAATGTAGCGAGACAAAGTAACGGTACGCGCCTTCAGCATCAGCATCGGTCAAGCTCGAGTGGATGGGAGATGTGGGGAAGTTGATGTTCTGTAGTTCATAATAGTTTGTTTAAACACCAACTATTTTTGTGTTTTGTTGACTCTTTCGTTATAAAATAGCACTCAGAACTACTTAAATATAATTTTTTGTATGAGTAAGTACCTATATTGTGCAAAATTTAATTTTCTTTGTTTGTAGGTATTATTTTTTAATTGTTTACAACCATAGGAATACACTTTGATTTTATAAGCATTAATTTTGATTTCTTTAATAAAGCATTACGAACTACAAGTGCAACTACATGAAATAAAATTAGTATCTGATTTTCAGCACGTGTTATGTCCTCCGATCTTAAGGCTGTATGATGATAATATCTGTGCGTCGCATGGCATCCTAGCATTAAAAAGTATGGGTTTACAATTGTTCATGTCAAAACTTTTATATAGCCTTTCTTTTCCCTCCTAATTTCTTTTCAGAACGGTAAGTTTATATGAAAAAAATATTTTAGCAAGTTTATAGTGTTAAAAGCGTGTGTATTTATCGTTTTTATCATACTGGTCATTGTTTGTTCGATATAATAATGAATATAATTTTGTATTATCGAAATGTGCAAAAAATTTATGGGAATTATTTTTGGCAACAACCAAGGTACCTACCTAATCAATATGGCGGACTGAAAAATTTTGTTCAATTACATGTGCACTTATATTAATTAAATAGGTAAGTATGTACTTACTTGCCTACGTTATTCAGCCTGCTTTATGCTCGTGGATTTACGTAGGTAATAGGTAGGAAAGTAGTAGAAAATTATGTCAAATATTTTTATAGGTACATATGTATGTAGGTACGCTCTCTAGGTACTTAGACGCTCAAACCGATAGTCATTTATTATCATTAAGTTTCGGGCTTATTATCTGTAGTGTATGTAATACACGTAACTCTTATGTACTTAAATAGTTTATTTTCTTAGAACGTTCGTTTTAGCGTCCTAATTTACCTACCTATCTACATTGCTTCGTTCTACTCGATTTCATCAAAAAATTTATAAGTAGGTACCTATGTACGTCAATCAGTCAATCAATGGTCAGGCAGGTCACCCACTAACACCTACTGACTCCGCTTTTCGTCTATATGTCTGTCCGTCCGTCTGTCGTCTGTCCATCTATCTGTCATTAGGCTGTAGGTATCTAATGAACCGTGATAGCTAGATACCTAATATAATTTCTGTTGCCGCTATAAAAACAAATACTAAAAATAGAATAAAATATATGTGTATATGGATTTCCATATAGATAATGGTACGGAACTCTTCGTACACGAGGCTGACTCAAACTTGACCGCTTTTTTCTTGTATCCCTAAATCCTTGTATGTAGGTACCTACCTAAATTAGGAATTAAAATATAATATGAATGTAAAAGTAGGTGCTGATGTTTCATGTACTTAAACAATTGTTTGCTTAGGATACCTGTCTAGAAAAACCATGAAGAGAGAAGCCAGTACAGACAACAGTGCAAGTACAAGCAAGAGGTCGCAAAATCCTCGGTGGGAGACGGTAGCCAGAGGTAAGAACTTTTTTACATTAATAAATATTGGAGGCATTTTTACAAACTTTAAATTAAATTGCCCTGTTTGTTTTTTGTTGCCTGCGTTAAAACTTGTTTTGAAATTTATATTTAGCCACTTCCCGGTTTCCAATTAAAATTAAATTTCGTTTGTACTTACATACCTAAATCAGATATTATGTCAATACAATATTATTGTAAAAAAATGCTGATCTTATAATAGAGCCGGAAGATGACCATAGGAATCCTGTAAGTAATAAAATGACGCAACCCTATCGAGTATGGATTAACATTTGTATTATTATCACAATAAAACTGTATAAAAAATGTAGGTAAATAAAAAAAAAAATTACAGACAGGTGTAAACACTCTTCCCAACTCATACGCAACCACATGTACCTAACCTAGCATTAGCTATATAGTTAATAAGTATTATACTATCTTTGGCTATAGCAAATTACTACTTTTATGTTAGTACCTACCTACTTAATTGTTCTGTAGTAATACTGACTCAAAATCAGTAATATTACATAGATGTCGTTTTTCACCCGACTACGGCATATCAAATACATTACATTTATTATTATTACATACATTACATTTCGCATTTTATTCACTTGGTCAAATAATCATTTGACAACACTAATATCACTATAAAACTTGACCAAAGGTCAAGTTGTATTAAGTAAAATATATGTCAATTAAACGTTTTATTTTTAACCCCTGACAAAATAGACGAGTGTTATAAATTTAACGCTAATGTCTGTCAGTCCTGTCTATCGGTATGTCTGTCGGTCTGTCTGTGGCATCGTAGTGTAACGGATGGACCGATTTCAATGCAGATTTTACGTGAAAGCAACCTTGCGGTGGTTCTTAGCCAGATTTGATAAAAAACAGTTTAGTTGTTTAAAATTAATGAGTGTTAACGCTTAATTTACCTGGATTATAGTCGATGGTGCTATGGATATCAATTCGATCGGGGGTGTTTTTGATTTGCTTAGCAAATAAACCTGTGCCAAACATTATATTTCAAAAAGGTGTTTGTCCAAATTGTCATCTCAATCAAAAATATTTTACAAGCTTTTATTTAACTTGCAATGTATCTTGTATAAGAGTATGTATGAATGTTTGTTTAGGTCAAATCCTGCAAGTCAACTTTCAACCAGATATCCTCAACCAATTTAACTGAAATTTTGTATACTTGTGTAAGTTGGACAATACAATATTAAATCAATAAAATATAAAGTCAATGAGCTGTTTAGATGATGGAGCCGGGAAATATTCGATGGAACTCAGTTACAAATCTTATACCTTTAAACGAGAAATTCTTGTATGTATGTAATATATATATATATATATTTATTTATAAATTTCTGTGATCTCGAAAACGGCTCTAACGATTTCGCAAAAAAATTGTATATGGGGGTTTTCGGGGGTAAATAATCGATCTAGATTAGTTTTATGTTTGGGAAAACGCGTGTTTTCGAGTTTTCATGCGTTTTTTTTTTCCACGCAGAATATGGTCGCTAATTTCGTCGCGCCGACACGCTTGATTTTAGCTCAGTGGTTAAGGATACCGACTGCTAGAAAAAGTGTTACGGGTTCGAATCCCACTCGGTGACTTACTTTTATTTTATTTTATGTTTAATAATAATAATAATAAATAATAAATTTCTTTATTGCAGGCAACAAAACATATAAATACATTATTGGCCCATATTTATATATACCTTACAGACTAACATACATATAATATAAAACTTTTAACACTATTTTGTACGTAAAGTCTGTGACGCACTGCACGATGTCGCGGTGTCCGGTAGCCTCCCGCGATAACGCCGGAAGACGACACCTCTCGGCCAGAAATCTTCTTGAGTGAAGGTCTCCAGCTGGGCGGTTGGAACACGCACCACGTATGAATTAAAGTTCACGTAGTGACGCGATTCCAACTTCACGACTCTTATAATGAGCTTGGTCTTTACTCTCATGTACTCCACCAGGTCTTCACTCTTAGTAGAGTAATGCAGGCGGGACACGTAGAGAAGGGTCGTCGGTACAGCAGAGCGCAGCAACATATTGGGACCGCTGAGTGCTGTGCCGCACTTATTTCTGCAAGGAGGCTTCCTCCGCTTTCTTTCCACTTTGGTGAAGCCTTCATTGTCCTCGTGTTCTTTTCTCGGAACTAATTCAGAAGCTGGCATCTTTTTCGACGCCAACTCCTTCTGAGTTGACTGCTTTTTCCCGGGAGGTAGGCTGGCTGCAGCCGCGTAAGCACGAGGTGGAGGCGTGCTCACGTTGGTCACCAACACAGGTGCAGGAGAAGCACGCGGTGCGGGGCGGGGTGACGCATGACGTTCGGTGGCGATGACCGGCGAGTCGAATTTCGCTGACGCGAAACTTGACGGCGATGCATCGAATGCAGCGCGGCACGAGTTGCTGTTTGAGGCATCGGGTGACCTACATACGAATTTATTGCTTTTTAATTCAATAATTTCCGTACGCAAATCATTGATGGTAGATTGAGATACCTCAAACTTCAACTGCAAGTTAGCCAGACTTGATTTCAACGTTGTTATGTCTTTCAGAAGTCTGGTAACGTCGACATGGTCGAATGTCACCGGTGGTAAGGAGTGAAGCCCTCGGGCAGTCACTACAAACTCGACGGGCCATTTTTCCGTATCCGTCTCCTTGAACACCCGAATGATGTCCTGAAGACTCCTCTCTCCCTTTTCGTCTCTCCTGCGAGACGGCATTCGATCGATCATGGCGAGCGACTCGTACAGCAGCACCTTTGCACTGCGGATCTCCTCTTCCTTCCAGTTGCTCGTGCAAATCTGGATCACACTGA
The DNA here is from genome assembly GCA_963555685.1 of Acrobasis consociella. Taxonomy (NCBI): domain Eukaryota; kingdom Metazoa; phylum Arthropoda; class Insecta; order Lepidoptera; family Pyralidae; genus Acrobasis; species Acrobasis consociella. The sequence continues at coordinate 10,858,756 of OY743125.1, read as the reverse complement.
CTTCGTCCATGCAATCCAGTTGCTTCTCCAGGAACGCGAGTATATCATTGGCCACAAGCTTTTTCGTGCTCATGGCGAAGCCGGGCAGCGGCCAATGCCGCGCGTATCGCGAATCAAAATTTAATTCGTAAGCGGAGTGATGCGCGTCCGATTGCCAACACGCATAACACTCGACTGAAGTTTATATATAATTTTTTATTTTGCGTTGTTTTTAGACAAGTTTAAAAAAAAATAGTTAATGTTTGAGATGTAACCGAGCAAAGCTCGGTCGCCCAGGTACTATATATAATATATGAAAAACTAGCTGTGCCCGCGGGTTTCCCTCCCCGTGGGAATTTCGGAATAAACACTATTCTATGTCCTTCCCCGGGTCTTAAACGACATCTATACCAAATTTCATTTAAATCCGTTCAGCCGTTCACGCATGATGACGTGATCAAGGAATATATATAAATGAATCCCTATTTTCCTTGGTTACGTATATAGTTTACTAGCTGATGCCCGCGACTTTGTCCGCGTGGTCTTTATGATTCCGGAGTATCTGTATCAGGCCAGTGCAATAAAATAATATTGCGACTATAAATTGAGATGTAAGCTTTTCTGTCTTTCAAGTTGGATCAAATTGCACACGGTGTGCAAATCTAATTTTAAATCGGTTCAGTAGGAGTCCATCGCGGACAAACAACGTGACACGTAATTTTTAGGGTTCCGTACCCAAAGGGTAAAAACGGGTATTATTAAGACTTCGCTGTCTGTCCGTCTGTCTGTCACCAGGCTGTATCTCAAGAACCGCGATAGCTAGGCAGTTGAATTTTTTTTACAAATTATGTATTTCTGTTGCCGCTATAACAACAAATACTAAAAACAAAATAAAATCAATATTTAAGGGGGGCTCCTATACAACAAACGCGATTTTTTTTATAGATAATGGTACGGAACTCGTAGTGTGCGAATCCCATTCCGCCCTTGGCCGGTTATTTTTATATATAATAAAGAAGAATAAAGGTAAAGAAGATAAATAAATAAATAAATATTAGATAAAGATTAGTAACATAAACATCTAACATTGGTTCATTGTAGGGCTTTTCGTTTTAAAATTGTATTTTTATTTATTAAACTTTATTACAAACATGTAAGAAGCGGACTTAATGCCCCAGGTTTTTTCTAGCAGTCAATCTACAGGTAGTGTTGATAAAAGCAAATTTTGGAATTGAACCTTTCTACTATTTCAAATCAACTAGATTACATTTTCTAAAATTAAAGTTAGTTTATTTTTGTCAATAGGTACTTGCAACCAATCCCACCGAAGATTTAAGGGTAAAGGAGTACAATGTTTGGCTATGTCAACATGCGCGGCAGTTTATTCGGCTATAATTAATAGGAATAATTTAACAACAATTGATATCGACACTGTCCTTTACAGTGGCGACTTGCTTTATATAAGTCTTAGACCTCTAGACCAAATTTATACGTATGATGAATCATTATTAGAACCAGAGGATTTGCCTACTGAATTTTATATAGGGAACTATTTGGCAAATATCGTACCAATGACAGACAGCTGGGTAGCCAGTGGACTTTTTCCAAATTTAACTAATAATAATGAAACGGTTGCATTATTGAAGCTTAAAAATATATTAATCAAACAAGTTTTTAATTCCTTTCGAACTAACTTGGATAGTTTTCTTTTTACAGGTCACCGTCAAACCGTTTCTTTTTGGTAAGCAAATAATGTTTTTTATCTTTTTAATAGTCATGCTGTTGATGACACCAATACGCCCAGTTGTAATAATGACGAAAACTTAGCACATTTATTTAGTTGTGAAACAATTGAAAATCTTTGCCAATTATTATTCGCTGGCCATGCTCACGACGGGGATCAATTTAGTATAGCAAAAATAAGTTTGATATCATTTTCTATACCTTATAATAATACATTGTCTATTGCTATAAACGATTCAACAGAATCATTAATACATCGCGTAGAAAACGATAGTAATGAAAAAATAATTACTCAAAAACCATGTGCATCAACAGCATCAAACATAGATTCAACCAATCAAAGTAACGAGCAAAATTCCACGTCAGCTGTTACTGTCTCCAAAATTATAGATTTAAATTCCGATTCAGATTGTGATATTAAAAGTTCACCAAAACGTAAAAGAGGACGACCTCAAAAAAAGAAACGAGGGCCAAAAAAGATTTTAAACAACCCACATTTAGACGCAGTAAAGAAATATAACAAAAACAATCCGCAAATACATCGTACTGCATCTAAAACCTATTCAAAAAAACATCCTGAAATAAATCGCGAAAGCGTTAAAAAATACACTGAAACTAAACCTGAAGTGCATCGTAAAAGTGTTGAGACATACTCGGAAAAAAACCCTAATATTAATAAAAAATCGGTAAATAAATATAATACAACAAACCGGAATGTAGACAAAGAATTAAGATCCGCAAAACTAATCGGAGAAAGATTTAACAACGAGCTGAATGTCGTTAAAATGTTTACATTAAGAAAACACAATTTATCAGAATCGGGTGCGTACGTTTGTAACGATTGTAAAGCTCGTCTTTTTCTTGAAGAAAAAAGTCGTTCACAGTGGTGCTGCGGTCAAGGTCGGTATAACATTCAAAATTTCGAACCGATAAGCGAAGATTTTTATTCTGAAAAATCTTTTATAGAAAGAGCGCGCGCATATAACAATTTATTTAGTTTTAGTGCATCGGGTACAACGGGCGACTACAAATTTGATAATAACCCATTTTCATTTTATAAAATTCAAGGTCGCACGTACCATCGCGTATTCGATTTAGGTTATTCTAAAACGACAAATAACATTGGTTTATATATTGATGATAGCGATGAACGCGAAAGACTAGCACGGGGATTACAACTTGATTCAAATATTACCAGATCAATTACTCACTTTTTGCATAATGTCAATCCGTATATCGAACATTTTAAACGATTAAGCCGTGAAGCATCAGATGATGCACATCTTGTTTTTGAACCTGTGACGCGTCGGACCCACGGTAATGTTTTAGGCGATTTACCATCAGGACGGGAAGTAGCTGCTATTATTAATACAGAACAAGAAGGTTACGTCCCACGTTCTATAGCTATATGGAAAATTGGAGAGAGGAAACCTCATACAATAGACATTTTACATCCGTTGTACGAATGTTTCCAATATCCATTATTATATCCCCATGGGAATCCAGGTTGGGAACTTAATATGCAAAATAAAAAAGATTTAAAACATATAACTCAACTTCAATACTATCGTTGTTTATTACTCTCCGAACCGCGATTTTCTTACTATGGTAAATTATCGGAAGAGTGGTTAGTTGATATGTATAGTAGAATGATAGATGAAAGACTTAGTTTTATTGAAAAAGCGCAAAAAAAGGACACGAACCAGTCACTTCGATCTGCGCCTTTAGAAGAATTACAAGACGAAACTATACAAGGAGAAGGCAACGTTGTACCTGGACGTGTTTATTTGTTCAACTCATTTACTGGTGGTCCTCGCTATATGAAAGTTAAATATAGCCTTAGTTAATAGATTAGGACCACCAACTTATTTTATAACTATGACTTGTAATAAAAATTGGCCTGAAATTCAACAAAACTTAACAGGAGATGAAAAACCGAGTCCACAAATTTGTGCCAGAGTATTTCAATTAAAATTAGCACAGTTATTGCGTGATATTCGCTCTGGTTCTTGGTTCGGTAAATGTAAGTACATTATGCATGTCATAGAATTTCAAAAACGAGGTCTTCCCCATGCTCACATTTGTGTCAAAGTAGAAAACGAACCGCAAACTAATATAGACATAGATAAGTTTGTAAGAGCAGACATCCCAAGTGCAGAAGAAGCCGGAGGTAGACTACGTAAAATAGTGCTAGATCATATGATTCATGGTCCATGTGGTCTATCTCATAGAACGGATCTCCTATGTTGGGATAAAGAGAAACGAAAATGTTCAAAATATTTTCCAAAAAATGAAACCCCCGTCACTTATCACGATGATAGAGGTTTTATTCATTATCGCCGGGATAGTAAAAATGAAGGTACAATACAGTATCGTAAAAAAGACGTTACTGTGAATGATTTATGGGTCGTCCCTTATAACGCTGCTCTTCTCCTTAAGTATAACTGTCATATTAATGTAGAAGTGTCTTCAGCACGTACAATTATAAAATATTTATTTAAATACATTACCAAGGGTCCTGATCAAGTACGTATTGCTGTTTTCGATGATAAAGATAAAAATAATGAAATAGTACAATATGTTTCCAAACGGTATGTAGGATCTTCTGACGCGGCGTGGCGGATTTTAAGTTTCGATGTAGTTGCTCGAGAACCAAATGTAAAAATGCTGGCTGTACACCTAGAAAATCGGCAAACAATATTTTTTAAACCGGGTAATGAATCCGAAGCCGCGGAACGGTCCGATTCGGAATTAATCACATATTTTAATCGGCCAAAAGGTGATGAATTCGATAACCTAACATATTTAGACTTTTACGAACAGTATATAGTTCATGCAAAATGCCCCAGTACAAAAAATGTCCCTAAAATAAAATTAAGTAACAATAAATATATTACAAAAAGACAAAGGGGAGAACTTGTCACGCGTTTGTTTTGGGTTGCGCCGAGTAGAGGTGAACAATTTTTCTTACGTTTATTGTTAAATTCGTTTCCATGTAGGAGTTACGAAGACCTTTACAATCTTGGTGGTCCTGGATGTAAAACATTTCAAGAAGCTGCTAAGGCTGTAGGTCTCGCGGACGATGATATAGAATATGAATTGGCTATGAAAGAAGCTTCTACATTCTATACAGGACCACGTTTACGTAGCTTTTTTGTTCTTTTAGCTGTAAACGGACTTCCAGTTTCATTACTATGGGATAAATTTAAAAATCAATTAAGCGAAGATTTAATACCAAAACACCCTAACGAAATTGATAAGGCATACACAATGTGCCTCCTTTTAATAGACCGACTGTTGCGAAAACACGGAACTTGTCTCGTGGAACAAGGTTTACCGGATACGCCCGATAACACTACAGAGTTAGGTCGTGAACGTATCGAATACAGCGTGGATCGTTTACAAAATTTTACCGCTGAATGGTTGCCACAACTCTCAGCGGATCAAAAAGTAGTTTTTAATTATATTGATCAATTACTAACAAATCAAAACTTTTACGAAATAAATAACAATGCAATTTTTATTGACGGTCCCGCTGGTACGGGCAAAACATTACTATTAAAAGTCATTGCAGCACACATTCGCAGTAAACGCGGTATCGTTTTGTGTACAGCGAGCTCCGGTATTGCGGCGCAAAATTATGAAGGAGGCACTACTGCCCATAGCATGTTTCGTTTTCCAATAGATCTGGTTGATGATTTAGGATATTGGAACATCACCAATAAATCTCAACGAGCTCAGTTGATATATCACGCCGATGTAATTATTTATGACGAAGCCCCTATGGCTCATAAATATCTTATTCATTTACTTGATAGGTCGCTTCGTGACCTAATGCAAAATAATAAAAAATTTGGCGGTAAAATAATTATATTTGCAGGCGACTTTCGTCAAATTCCTCCTGTAGTAGTAAATGCTAAAACTGCAAATGATATAATTTGTTGCTCTGTTAAATCATCACCCCTTTGGCAACAATTAAAATCGTTTAAACTAACAACATCACAACGTTGTAACAATGATGTAGACTTTTCTGAATTTGTTTTAAAATTAGGATCAAATAGCATTCCTCCACAATCAGTTCAGATAGGACGAACAAAACAAGATTTAATAGATTTATCACATTTAACATTTGTAACTGAATAAGATGACCTCATTAATTTTGTTTTTCCAATAGTAGTTTTAGATGAACCTGATGTGTGTGCTCATAGAGCTATTTTGACGACACACAATAATTGTGTTAGACAAATAAATTCAACCGTTTTAGATAAAGTACCGGGAGATCCAATTCATTTAAAATCTGTTGATTATGTAGCAAAAGATGATGTCGACCAAATATTTTTCAGTGCCGACACTTTAAATAAATTACAACCTAAAGGTCTCCCGGAACACAATTTAACTTTGAAAGAAGATTGTGTATGTATGATTATGCGTAATCTAAGTTTCGCTGACGGTTTAGTAAACGGAACTAAAGTTATCGTAACACACGCATCACCGCGATTAATAACAGTACGAAAACCGGGCGAATCTGTTAGTTATTTCATTCCACGTATATTATTCAAAGCACCTATCGAACACGGCAGCCCAATTGAAATGTATCGGCGTCAATTCCCGCTTCAAGTGTGCTATGCAATGACAATCCACAAAAGTCAAGGTCAAACTATTGGGAGGGTTGGTGTAGATTTAAGATCAGACGTATTTAGTCATGGCCAATTGTATGTAGCATTAGGGCGCGTTCGCGAGAAAGATCATATTAAAATTTTAATTGACAAAGATAAATGCGTCTCCGGTAAACCATTCGCAAATAATTTAGTTTATACGCAATTAATATCGTAATAATTCTATAAATTACTTTTTTCTCATAATTATTAGTTTTGTTTATTCGCGATTGTTCACCTCAGACAATAACAGACTGACGCAATTCTTCTTTCAAAATTTGTAGGATACTTATGTTGACATAGTCAGACGGCGTGCTTTTTCTTTATTTTAAAAGAGAGTTTTTTATTTTGTAGTGTGTTAGGTCTTGTTGTGGAGCTTTTTTTTTCAGTTACATGTCTTTGAAACGATGTTTAGTTGTTTCGTGGTTGTTTGTGAGTGTATGTAATGTATAGATGATATGACAGAAAGTATTTGTCTGATTCAATTACGACATCATATATCATGTAATCAGAATTGTATCACATTTGGTAGAAATGTAACATCCATAGGCAATTGAGTGCTAATCGAAAACGGAGCACGCAATGGTTAGGGTAGGCAATGAAAAATCGGAATTCCTGAATAGGCACATGGAGATACAAATAGGGGCCCGAGTGGGTTAAGTTTAATTTGGTGATGAAATGTCTTCGATGAATTGTAAGACAACAGACCATGACACTTGGGATGATAAGTCCAGAGATTGGAGTAGGTAGATTGTAACGGGGCCAATGAACTGAAACGTATATAAGGTCTAACAAAATATACTGAAACTATTTAAAGGGTGAATTCAGTCCGTGATATAGAACAACTTTCCCCTAGAAACAAATGTCGAAATATGAAAAATAATTTTTGGCTTTCCATACGAACTCTGATCAGCTGATCGGACAACTTGTATGGGAGGCCTCAAATTACTTTTCATATTTCGATACGTGTCCTTTGGAGAAAGTTGTTCAGTATCATGGACTGCATTCACCCTTAAAATAGTTTCAGTATATTTTGTTAGACCTTATATATTAATATAGACATGATTCCGGAATGCCAGGATATTAAAATTATTAAGATTAATTTTGGAGTTTCAAAATTATTACATGTAGGATGAACAATATACCAATATAAGCAAGATTTTTTTACACTTTTAACATCATTTAAACCACGGAAGAGAAAAAACTAATAAAAATGTTACTTGGCAAAATTAGTATCGGACCTGTTGTTGCCAAACTCACACAAATTAACCACTATTCAAATTTGCATTACATAGTAACATTTTCTATATTAATTTTAATTGATCGTTTTCATTTATATCAGGTAGTTGACCATAGATAACGTTATATTTCAAAGAAGCAATAATAAACTTAAGAGCGATAAACAAGTAGGTTAAATATGCGTCAAAATATACAATGGGGATTGAGTGCAGTTGTACTTTATTATGACACACACGCCACGTCCACTTGACGCCTTTTCCTCTTCCGTGATTTTAATGGTATAAGTGCATATAACATAAAATTTGCTTTGATAAACAAAGCCAGATTTATATGAAATTTAAATGGTGAAGCGAATTTATTTACTATACGACATTTTTTTTCCAAAACCAATGAAATGTCAGCGTGTATATACATTGCTGAAACTTGAAATTCAGAGAAAATCGTTTCCGATTAAATTAAAAAGTGTGAATTAAAAACAAAAACGGTATAAGTGACTAGCTTGAAGCGAAAAAATAAACTGTGGCATGGCAATACTAAAAGAAAGAAACATAACAAGAGAGAAGGAAGGAATGCAAGAGATAAACATATTGTGCCGACTGCAAATAAAACAATCACAGATACTAACATTGACCCTTAGTACGAACGAAAATCAATCACTAAATAAACACGATAGATTAAATTAGTTATGTTTATCAATCATATCAAAAAAAGACTATTTAACCATTTTTTTGAAATTTTAAGTAGTTAAGACTCATTATGTATTCTTTAATAAAGCCATTGAGACAAATTAGCTACTTTCTCAACCATTTCTTGTATACCTATTGTAATCACTAAAGTAAATACATAATTGCTAAAGTTGACGTTTTCGAAAATAATAATTTCGATCTTTTAATGTTCTTAACAGAATTCCAACACAATAATAAATCTAAAATGAAGTATATAACTGACCATAAAACCTCTCGATCTCTGCCCGAGCACCTTCTTTTGTCGACACCAACCGAAATAGCTCTTGCAAAGGGTTCGCAAAAAGCCCTTGTTCTGCTCGATCGTCTTCTTGATACATTAAATATTAAAGGAGTGGATGTCGTGTCGCAAGGACTTTAACAAACGTTTGTTGAGCTGTTAATATGATTCAGCATATTCGGAAGTTTATAGTGGCTTGGATCGTCGCTTGTCCATTAATTGTATGTATCTGAATATTGAAGTCTTAATTTGGAACAGAACTTAGATATTTTCAATCTCACTGCTTTGACAGCTTTTTAAAGCACTTTGTTCACCACGCCACTGTATTTTTTAGCTGTTTGAAGGCCATTCTAATTCGGTATAGGCTGATGTCCAAGATATCTTTGGTATAGTGTCAGATCAGTTAGTTCTTGAGTCTTTAGCCATTTGTCCGCTGAGTTGTACAAATGTAGTATATAATTGTTTATAAAACCTCTCGATCTTTTCCAGAACTCCTTTCTTTGTCGACGCCACGCCACCATACTCCGTCATGAGCTTCATCAATCGGCTCTGCCCATCGGACACAGCTCTTGCAAACGTTTGTAGCCTCTGTTCTGCTCGATCATTTCCTTAATTTAAGTATTAAAGAAACAGCTATCGTGTCGCAAGGACTTTTACAAACGTTTGTTGAGCTGTCAATATGATTCAGCATATTCTGAAGTTTATAGTGGCTTGGATCGTCGCTTGTCCATTAATTGTATGTATCTGAACAGAGAGTGAAGTCTTCATTTGGAACAAAACTTAGATATTTTCAATCCCACCGCTTTGACAGCTTTTTAAAGCCCTATGTTCACCACGCCACTGTACTTTTAAGCTGTTTAAAGGCCATCCTTATCTGGTACAGGCTGATGTCAAAGATATTTTTGGTATAGTGTCGAGTCAGTTAGCTCTTGGGTCTTTAGCCATTTGTCCACTGGGTTGTACAAATGAAGTAAATAACTGTCCATAAAACCTCTCGATCTTTTCCAAAACTCCTTTCTTTGTCGGCACCACGCCACCATACTCCGTCATGAGCTTCATCAATCGGCTCTGCCCAACGGACACAGCTCTTGCAAGCGTTTGTAGCCTCTGTTCTGCTCGATCATTTCCTTAATTTAAGTATTAAAGAAACAGCTATCGTGTCGCAAGGACTTTTACAAACGTTTGTTGAGCTGTTAATATGATTCAGCATATTCGGAAGTTTATAGTGGCTTGGATCGTCGCTTGTCCATTAATTGTATGTATCTGAATATTGAAGTCTTAATTTGGAACAGAACTTGATATTTTCAATCTCACCGCTTTGTCAGCTTTTCAAAGCACTTTGTTCACCACGCCACTGTATTTTTTAACTGATTGAAGGCCATTCTAATTCAGTATAGGCTGATGTCCAAGATATCTTTGGTATAGTGTCAGATCAGTTACTTCTTGAGTCTTTAGCCATTTGTCCGCTGAGTTGTACAAATGAAGTATATAATTGTCCATAAAACCTCTCGATCTTTCCCAGAACTCCTTTCTTTGTCGACACCACGCCACCATACTCCGTCATGAGCTTCATCAATCGGCTCTGCCCATCGGACACAGCTCTTGCAAACGTTTGTAGCCTCTGTTTTGCTCGATCATTTCCTTAATTTAAGTATTAAAGAAACAGCTATCGTATCGCAAGGACTTTTACAAACGTTTGTAGAGCTGTTAATATGATTCAGCATATTCGGAAGTTTATAGTGGCTTGGATCGTCGCTTGTCCATTAATTGTATGTATCTGAATATTGAAGTCTTAATTTGGAACAGAACTTAGATATTTTCAATCTCACCGCTTTGACAGCTTTTTAAAGCACTTTGTTCACCACGCCACTGAATTTTTTAGCTGTTTGAAGGCCATTCTAATTCGGTATAGGCTGATGTCCAAGATATCTTTGGTATAGTGTCAGATCAGTTAGTTCTTGAGTCTTTAGCCATTTGTCCGCTGAGTTGTACAAATGTAGTATATAATTGTTTATAAAACCTCTCGATCTTTTCCAGAACTCCTTTCTTTGTCGACGCCACGCCACCATACTCCGTCATGAGCTTCATCAATCGGCTCTGCCCATCGGACACAGCTCTTGCAAACGTTTGTAGCCTCTGTTCTGCTCGATCATTTCCTTAATTTAAGTATTAAAGAAACAGCTATCGTGTCGCAAGGACTTTTACAAACGTTTGTTGAGCTGTCAATATGATTCAGCATATTCTGAAGTTTATAGTGGCTTGGATCGTCGCTTGTCCATTAATTGTATGTATCTGAACAGAGAGTGAAGTCTTCATTTGGAACAAAACTTAGATATTTTCAATCCCACCGCTTTGACAGCTTTTTAAAGCCCTATGTTCACCACGCCACTGTACTTTTAAGCTGTTTAAAGGCCATCCTTATCTGGTACAGGCTGATGTCAAAGATATTTTTGGTATAGTGTCGAGTCAGTTAGCTCTTGGGTCTTTAGCCATTTGTCCACTGGGTTGTACAAATGAAGTAAATAACTGTCCATAAAACCTCTCGATCTTTTCCAAAACTCCTTTCTTTGTCGGCACCACGCCACCATACTCCGTCATGAGCTTCATCAATCGGCTCTGCCCAACGGACACAGCTCTTGCAAGCGTTTGTAGCCTCTGTTCTGCTCGATCATTTCCTTAATTTAAGTATTAAAGAAACAGCTATCGTGTCGCAAGGACTTTTACAAACGTTTGTTGAGCTGTTAATATGATTCAGCATATTCGGAAGTTTATAGTGGCTTGGATCGTCGCTTGTCCATTAATTGTATGTATCTGAATATTGAAGTCTTAATTTGGAACAGAACTTGATATTTTCAATCTCACCGCTTTGACAGCTTTTCAAAGCACTTTGTTCACCACGCCACTGTATTTTTTAACTTATTGAAGGCCATTCTAATTCAGTATAGGCTGATGTCCAAGATATCTTTGGTATAGTGTCAGATCAGTTACTTCTTGAGTCTTTAGCCATTTGTCCGTTGAGTTGTACAAATGAAGTATATAATTGTCCATAAAACCTCTCGATCTTTCCCAGAACTCCTTTCTTTGTCGACACCACGCCACCATACTCCGTCATGAGCTTCATCAATCGGCTCTGCCCATCGGACACAGCTCTTGCAAACGTTTGTAGCCTCTGTTTTGCTCGATCATTTCCTTAATTTAAGTATTAAAGAAACAGCTATCGTGTCGCAAGGACTTTTACAAACGTTTGTAGAGCTGTTAATATGATTCAGCATATTCGGAAGTTTATAGTGGCTTGGATCGTCGCTTGTCCATTAATTGTATGTATCTGAATATTGAAGTCTTAATTTGGAACAGAACTTAGATATTTTCAATCTCACCGCTTTGACAGCTTTTTAAAGCACTTTGTTCACCACGCCACTGAATTTTTTAGCTGTTTGAAGGCCATTCTAATTCGGTATAGGCTGATGTCCAAGATATCTTTGGTATAGTGTCAGATCAGTTAGTTCTTGAGTCTTTAGCCATTTGTCCGCTGAGTTGTACAAATGTAGTATATAATTGTTTATAAAACCTCTCGATCTTTTCCAGAACTCCTTTCTTTGTCGACGCCACGCCACCATACTCCGTCATGAGCTTCATCAATCGGCTCTGCCCATCGGACACAGCTCTTGCAAACGTTTGTAGCCTCTGTTCTGCTCGATCATTTCCTTAATTTAAGTATTAAAGAAACAGCTATCGTGTCGCAAGGACTTTTACAAACGTTTGTTGAGCTGTCAATATGATTCAGCATATTCTGAAGTTTATAGTGGCTTGGATCGTCGCTTGTCCATTAATTGTATGTATCTGAATATTGAAGTCTTAATTTGGAACAGAACTTGATATTTTCAATCTCACCGCTTTGACAGCTTTTCAAAGCACTTTGTTCACCACGCCACTGTATTTTTTAACTGATTGAAGGCCATTCTAATTCAGTATAGGCTGATGTCCAAGATATCTTTGGTATAGTGTCAGATCAGTTACTTCTTGAGTCTTTAGCCATTTGTCCGCTGAGTTGTACAAATGTAGTATATAATTGTTTATAAAACCTCTTGATCTTTTCCAGAACTCCTTTCTTTGTCGACGCCACGCCACCATACTCCGTCATGAGCTTCATCAATCGGCTCTGCCCATCGGACACAGCTCTTGCAAACGTTTGTAGCCTCTGTTCTGCTCGATCATTTCCTTAATTTAAGTATTAAAGAAACAGCTATCGTGTCGCAAGGACTTTTACAAACGTTTGTAGAGCTGTTAATATGATTCAGCATATTCGGAAGTTTATAGTGGCTTGGATCGTCGCTTGTCCATTATTGTATGTATCTGAATGTTGAAGTCTTAATTTGAAACAGAACTTAGATATTTTCAATCTCACCGCTTTGACAGCTTTTTAAAGCACTTTGTTCACCACGCCACTGTATTTTTTAGCTGTTTGAAGGCCATTCTAATTCGGTATAGGCTGATGTCCAAGATATCTTTGGTATAGTGTCAGATCAGTTAGTTCTTGAGTCTTTAGCCATTTGTCCGCTGAGTTGTACAAATGTAGTATATAATTGTTTATAAAACCTCTTGATCTTTTCCAGAACTCCTTTCTTTGTCGACGCCACGCCACCATACTCCGTCATGAGCTTCATCAATCGGCTCTGCCCATCGGACACAGCTCTTGCAAACGTTTGTAGCCTCTGTTCTGCTCGATCATTTCCTTAATTTAAGTATTAAAGAAACAGCTATCGTGTCGCAAGGACTTTTACAAACGTTTGTTGAGCTGTTAATATGATTCAGCATATTCGGAAGTTTATAGTGGCTTGGATCGTCGTTTTTCTAATAATTGCATGTATCTGAACAGAGAGTGTATTTTCATTTGGAACAGAACTTAGATATCTTCAATCCCATCGCTTTGACAGCTTTTTTAATTGGAAACGGAATATTATATTAATATTTTGAGTTATAGTTGCAAAACTTTGTATTATAATTATTAAAAATATTAAAAATTCTGAATTTTAATTTTCGTTAATGAAATGAAAATTCTGTAAAGCACACCCTACTCGTACATAAATATCAATTTTACATAAATTTTCATTTTCTTCCATTTTAATTATACTGATTTTTAGAATTACTTAAGAATAAAAATAGATTATTTAATTAATAATTTGAGTTTTACTTACAATTACTTAGTAAAATAATAATAAATATACCGAAAAAAAAATATTTTATTGATTGCAACAGGTACAAAAGAAATGCTAAAGTAGCTTACTTGTCTCAATAACTTCATTGAAGAATACATAGATACAGTTAAAATATAAGTCTGAAGAATGAACTACAAGTCTGAAGAATGAATAACAAGAAACAAAACAAGGGTTTTATAATATAATAGAAAAAATATTTTGGACTTTGGATTTGAATTAAATAATTGACAAATACCGTAAGAAACATGCTTTATGTATATTTCACTGACATTACTGTCGTATAAAACATTTTCTTTATTATTTGATTTATAAAGTTATTAAAAAATACTGGTACTTTTTCGTATTTGATTATTTTAAGATTTGCGACAAATAATTATTATTGATATTTTAGCAAAATAAACAAAGTAAATTTCATGTTACATACTCACCATTTTTTTAATTAATATTTTTTATACAATTAAATAAGTAAACAAATTAAAAATAACCTAACAACAAATTTCACTGAGATAACAGTAGTTTGTCGTTGCCTTATATAATACACCCAAAATTACATTATAAACGAATCGTTACATTTTTATGTTTACAAACATAGTAAAACTAACAAATAAACATATTTTTCTGTAAAATTTTCAAAAGTTATATGTCTTATATTTTTCCAACTTTTCTCACATCAATCAAATAAATAAGTTTTTGTGTGAATAAATTCAGTAATAAATGGAACAATTATCCTATGTATTATCGCCAGAGCACAGGCCTACGATTAAAAAAAAAGCACCACAGGAGACCAGTATCCTGGCTTGTAACACGTGCTAATACATGAATGCTAATATATAAGGTATGTTATATTTACTGACTAACCAAACACAAATAATAACTTATTTATTTCATAAAAAATATATTTGACACCGGCACACTGAGGCTCTGGTCTCGCGCTACGAACCACAAGACACGGGTCTTGGGAGAGGGCACGGGCCAATAGCGATGGGTCTCAGGTCTTGTGTTACGGACCAAAAGACATCGGTCTCAAATGGCACGAAACACAGACAAAAGCCAATGAAGCTCAGGTCTCGGGCTACCGAGCGACAAGACTCGGGTCTTGCGCCAGGGCACGGGCCTGCGATGAAAGGCTTCAGATCACGAGTCACGTACTACGGGACACCGGTCTTGTGGCACGGGACAAGTGCAAGAAACTGTTAAAGCCCATTTACACACAGCAAAATTCTTGCCCAATCAAGTTTAATGCAATTTAATAAAGCAATAAATTTGTATGGTTGACTTAGTTATTTAATGCTTCAATTTAATTGTATGCTGTTGCATACAATTAAATTGAGGCAAGAAATGAGCCTTAGCCCTTACTATTGACAATTCAATTACGAATTCTGTAACATAAAAATGGAATAATTTTGTTCACATTTCAGTAAAAGGTATGCTTTTTAAATCTTATATTTTCAAATTAGTAACCGTAACTACAAACTACTTTATATTTTTAACCTGTCAACGTCCGGAATCGCAGACACAATAGATTTCTATTGTTAACGGGTTCACATGTGAACCGTCGGACGTTGACAGGTTAAGGAACAAACTGGGGCTCTGCTCTCATCAAATCATATGATTTGAAACAGTAATTCTGACAATTAGTTTTTCCTTTATTTCATACATGTAATGAATTCAAAAATAAAGTATTTTTATTTATAAATAATGCCATGATAGTTTACTTACTTAATTATAATAAAAAATACCTAATTATATATATTACAACTTCTGATTTTTAATTACGAATATTTGCAATTATTGTATTCAAATTAAGGTTATTTGAAATGTTAATTTCGTATACGTTATAATCCTTTCATAAGTTTTAACAGTTTAAATGTCTAATTTCTTCTTCAATTATTTTGAACTGACGAAATTTTGTTGTTTCTTGGTTGGTACATTTGTAAGAATGATCAACTAAAAAAATGAAAATGTTAACATTTAAACATTGTTATCTTAAACGAAATTGTTCAACTCATAGCATTAATGTTCATCAGTTTATTGATATGATTGATTAATCACAACTTATTACTTCTTACGTTTCACTTCAATGACTGATTTTTCTAATTCACAAGCCCAGAGCTGCTCGCTTAGTGTGTACCCGCCTATATAAATTCTATGCAAATCTGACTTTGTTTATCAAAGCGAATTTGATACTATATGCACTTATACCGTTGAAATGATGTTGAAAGTAGGAATAAAATATTTTTCATATTGATATAATTCTTCATCTTATATATAACAATTTTGAAATTTCAGAAAAAATAATAATTTTAAAATCCCGGAATCCCGGAGACATGTCTATATTAATTTAAGTATAAGTTTCAATTCATTGACCCCAAAACAATCTACCTACTCTAATCACTGGTTTATTATCCTTTGTGGCTGGTCTTTTGTCTTACAATTTGTCGACACATGATTCACCTTATTATTCTTAACCCACTCTTTTCCCCCTTTTTGTTTCTCTGTCTGTCATTCGGTAATTCCGATTTTCATCTCCTGCTCTCGCCATTGTAATAAGCTTTTGTTTTCAGTTAGTGTTCAAGGGTTTATGGTATTTTCTATCATTTGCGTTACAGTTTTGTGCACATGTTGTATGATGTTTTAATTGATTCATTCATTTATCTTTCTGTTGTGTTGTCTATATATTGCATACATTTATAAATGACTCCGGCGTGACTATACATTGTTTTAACGTGCATGTAACTGTCTTTTTTTTTCTCCTTTTTTTTTATATTGAATTGGGCTTCGGTTTTTTTTTTCATTATTTTTTCGTTATATTGAATAGTAATATATTTTTTTAGAATATTCATGTAATTAATTTTTTTTCAAAATTCCCTTTTGGCACATTTTCCAAATTCCTTTTCACACTTTTTCAAAATCTCTTTTCAACACATTTTCAAAATTCCTTTTGGCTTCAAATTTTTTAGTTTAATTTAATGTCAAAGCCCCTTTTTTTATTTTTATTATTTTTTTTTACTTTTCATGTTCCGTTTTGCTTCATCATTAACTACGCGTATTAGTTCCTTTTCGGCTTACAAATTTTTCGTTTCATTTCTAACGGTTTAGTATTTCCAAATTATTAGGTGGTATAGGACTAGCTTTCTTTTGTTTTTTTTTTAACTCTCTTTTCATTATTTATTTTTATTTTTTTATTCATATTCACTGTCATTTATCATTCACATTGTTCATCAAACATCTTCCATCCTCATTTTGTATTTATATTTGTATATAATATATTAATAATATTATTTTTTTGCAGCTTCCTGATTTCCAGCTTCTTTTTTCAGCTCTTTTATTTTCAGCTTCTTTATTTTCAATTCAGGTATGTACTTTTTTAACAATTTAAAAAAAAATATTAGTTGTTAAATTACCATACTAACAGAAATAGATCAAAACCGCCGTATGTAACATATGAACTTTGATATAATTATATAACAAAGTTTATTACACAAGCGGGACAAATACTTATGTAATTATATATATTTAATATAATAAATATGTTAATAAAAAACTATCATTAAAACATTATTTTTTTTCAGCTGGACCTAAAGACTCTCATAGAGTGTCTAAAACAGTTCCTTTCGGAACTACAAAATCTCATGTTTCTTTGATAATACGTCAATACATCGAGAAAAACAAAATATATTTTTTTTAAATATATGCGTTTGTTTTATTTTACCTCTTTTTAAAGATCCGAAGTCCGTAGACAGAACGCCATAGTTTCGGTATGTTCAACTGTCAGTCAACAACTTAGTTTAAAGACTGTTACAAGTAGGTAACTTTTTGCATGGCCTTTTTTTAACAAGCTTTTATTAAACTTGCAATGTATCTTGTATATATGTATAAATGTTTATTTAGATCAAATCTTGCAACTCAATTTTCAACGAATTATCCTCAACCGATTTAGCTAAAATTTTGTACACTTGTGTAAGTCGGATGACAATACAATATTATAGAGCCAAGAAGCTGTTCTGATGACGGAACCGGGAGATATTCGACGGAACTCAGTAATAAAACAACGTAACCTCATTCAGTAGGACTCGTTTGTTTTGTCTTGACAAGCACTTTGTGGTACACGTTGTCTAGGGTCTGATCATAGCAAGTACTTTGGCCTTACAATAAAAGCTTGTACAAAAAATGATAAAAAAAAACTTATTTTCGTCGTCTATTAGCAGATGAACCCCATGGTACTGAAATATCGTTAGACAAGTCTTAAAACCATTAAAGCTTTGCAAACACTACCTTTTATTATATTGTATGCCATTCTCGATAATTTTTTTAAATTTTCAAGATGGCCGTCATTAGCCTTAACAGCATCCGATTTGACTAAAAATCAGTAAGTAAGGGTTTTTCGGTTACAAAAGAAGAATTCGTTCATAATGTCCTACTTCATCCCAAGGGTCTAAAATTTTTCTGCACTGGGAAAAAGTATCCCGCGATACTCGAAACTGCAATTAGATTTTGGATCCAAGATGACCGCCCCCATACATATTTTGTGATGTTTCCGTTACTGACTGCAGTTTTTACCTATTTTCTGAACTCGAAATATGTCTTCGCCCACCTCAACAGCCGCACGAAAAACCGCGGGCTGCTTGCAGCCCGCGCAGCGCCCGAAAAGCTAGTTATAATATATAAACCTACAATACCACTCACTCACTGACTGATTGACATAGTTGTTTGCCCTGTTGCGGGGTTGGTGGGCTTCAGGTTGATGTATGGTCGTATAGAGGGTGCTCCAGTGAATACCACAAAAATCTGACATTTGAAGATTTGCAGAAACCTGATGTGGAAGGGGTACGGCCTGCAAAAACGGTTGGGGTTAGGGGTGTGATTTTTTCTTCAAAACGTAGAGGGTTGTGAGCAATTTGACAAGCGTCATTTGTTTTTTAATTTTTTTCAAAATCCAAGATGGCCGCCATACATGGACAATTGTCCTCCATACAAACTTACCCATTTTCTGAACTGGAAACATATTTAAGCCCACCTCAACAGCCGCACGAAAGACCGCGGGCTGCTTGCAGCCCGCGCAGCGCCCGAAAAGCTAGTTATTATATTATTATAATATATAAACCTACAATACCACTCACTCACTGACTGACTCATTGACATAGTTGTTTGCCCTGTTGCGGGATTGGTGGGGTTTAGGTTGATGTGTGGTCGTATAGAGGGTGCTAAATGGAGTACCAGAAAAATCTGACATTTGAGGATTTGCGGAAACCTGATGTAGAAGGGGTACGGCCTGCAAAAACGGTTGGGGTTAGGGGCGTGTTTTTTTTTCCAGAATGTGAAGAGTTGTAAGCAATTTGACGAGCGTCATTTGTTTTTTTATTTTTTTCAAAATCCAAGATGGCCGCCATACATGGACAATTGTCCTCCATACAAACTTACCCATTTTCTGAACTGGAAACATATTTAAGCCCACCTCAACAGCCGCACGAAAGACCGCGGGCTGCTTGCAGCCCGCGCAGCGCCCGAAAAGCTAGTTATTATATTATTATAATATATAAACCTACATTACCACTCACTCACTCACTGATTGACATGGTTGTTTGCCCTGTTGCGGGGTTGGTGGGGTTTAGGTTGATGTGTGGTCGTATAGAGGGTGCTCCAGTGAGAACCAGAAAAATCTGACATTTGAGGATTTGCAGAAACCTGATGTGGAAGGGGTACGGCCTGCGAAAACGGTTAGGGTTAGGGGTGTGATTTTTTTTCCAAAATGTAGGGGGTTGTAAGCAATTTGACGACCGTCATTTGTTTTTCGATTTTTTTCAAAATTCAAGATGGCCGCCATACAACGACAATTGTCCTCCATACAAACTTACCCATTTTCTGAACTGGAAACATATCTTTGCCTATCTCAACAGCCCCACGATGAACCGCGGGCTGCTTGCAGCCCGCGCAGCGCCCGAAAAGCTAGTTATATTATATTATAATATATAAACCTACATTACCACTGACTGACTGACTGACTGATTGACATAGTTGTTTGCCCTGTTGCGGGGTTGGTGGGGTTTAGGTTGATGTGTGGTCGTATAGAGGGTGCTCCAGTGAGTACCAGAAAAATCTGACATTTGAAGATTTGCGGAAATCTGATGTGGAAGGGGTACGGCCTGCAAAAACGGTTGCGGTTAGGGGTGTGATTTTTTTTCCAAAATGTGGGGGGTTGTAAGCAATTCGACGAGTGTCATTTGTTTTTTTATTTTTTTCAAAATCCAAGATGGCCGCCATACAAGGACAATTTTCCTCCATACAAACTTACCCATGTTCTGAACTGGAAACATATCTTAGCCTACCTCAACAGCCCCACGATGAACCGCGGGCTGCTTGCAGCCCGCGCAGCGCCCGAAAAGCTAGTTATAATATATAAACCTACAATACCACTCACTCACTGACTGACTCATTGACATAGTTGTTTGCCCTGTTGCGGGGTTGGTGGGGTTTAGGTTGATGTATGGTTGTATAGAGGGTGCTAAATGGAGTACCAGAAAAATCTGACATTTGAAGATCTGTGAAATCCTGATATGGAAGGGGTACGGCCTGCAAAAACGGTTAGGGTTAGGGACGTGGTTTTTTTTCACAATATAGTGGGTCATAAGCAATTTGACGAGCGTCATTTGTTTTTTATTTTTTTTCAAAATCCAAGATGGCCGACATACATGGACAATTTCCCTCCATACAACCTTACCCATTTTCTGAACTGGAAACATATCTTAGCTTACCTCAACAGCCCCACGATGAACCGCGGGCTGCTTGCAGCCCGCGCAGCGCCCGAAAAGCTAGTTATATTATATTATAATATATAAACCTACAATACCACTCACTGACTGACAGAGTTGTTTGCCCTGTTGCGGGGTTGGTGGGGTTTAGGTTGATGTGTGGTCGTATAGAGGGTGCTCCAGTGAGTACCAGAAAAATCTGACATTTGAGGATCTGCAGAAACCTGATGTGGAAGGGGTACGGCCTGCGAAAACGGTTCGGGTTAGGGGCGTGATTTTTTTTCCAGAATATAGTGGGTTGTAAGCAATTTGACAAGCGTCATTTGTTTTTTAATTTTCTTCAAAATCCAAGATGGCCGCCATACAACGACAATTGTCCTCCATACAAACTTACCCATTTTCTGAACTCGAAACATATCTTAGCCTACCTCAACAGCCCCACGATGAACCGCGGGCTGCTTGCAGCCCGCGCAGCGCCCGAAATTCAAAAATCTTCTCGGAAAAAGAATTCTAATATAAAGCGGATAGCACCATACAAACCGCACCCCCAGGTAGTAAGGGGCAGCCTGAGGCCGAAGGCCGAAGGCGAAGCCCCCACGCGAGGCCGTAGGCCGAGCTGCCGAGCGAGGCCGAAGGCCGAGCTCCCCCCCCTCCCCCCTAAGTAATTTTCACGAGGCCGCAGGCCGAGTGATGCGAGCCCGAAGGGCGAGCTGCGGGCGAGGGCGAAGCCCGAGCCACCATCTTCAAGCGTGGCGTCGAGAATTTTTTTTTTGGAAATCCAAGATGGCCGCCGAAAGTCAACTGCCTCTGATTTGGCTGAAAATCGATATTTATATGTGTTTTGACCCCAAAAATCCAAGTTCAACTTTTTTTTGGAATCCAAGATGGCGTCTGGATTTTAGAAAATTAAACTTATTTCGTTTATAACGTCTCACTGGGACTTCGTCGGGGTCTGAAATTTTGTACATGGGGGTAAAGTACCCCGCGGAACTCAAAACTGCAATCAGTTTTTGGATCCAAGATGGCCGCCCCCACAAATATTTTGATGTTTCTTTTACTGACTGCAGTTTTACCCATTTTCTGAACTTGAAACATGTCTTAGCCAACCTCAACAGCCGCACGAAAAACCGCGGGCTGCTTGCAGCTGCTGCTTGGCCTGCAAAAACGGTTAAGGTTAGGGGCGTGATTTTTTTTCCATAATGTAGAAGATTATAAGCAATTTGACAACCGTCTTTTGTTTTTTGATTTTTTTCAAAATCCAAAATGGCCGCCATACAAGGACAAATTTCCTCCATACAAACTTACCCATTTTCTGAACTGGAAACATATTTCAGCCTACCTCAACAGCCGCACGAAAGACCGCGGGCTGCTTGCAGCCCGCGCAGCGCCCGAAATTCAAAAATCTTCTCGGAAAAAGAATTCTAATATAAAGCGGATAGCACCACCACCACCACCACCACCACTGCCATTACCATCGTCTTATATTATTCGTAAAGATTCTCAAAAAGGGCATCATATCATAAAAATTAACATAGAATCTTTATGCGATCCTAATACTAATACTGGTATCAGTGTACAATATGTTGTCGTAGATCTATATGATGAAATTATGGATGTAACAGAAACTGTGATTAAAAAAATTGTGAAAAAATTAAGCGAACCAAATTCATAAAACAATGTGGAATTATAAACTGCATTATTTTGAATAAATTGTATTTCTCAGAGTATTTTTTTTTCTATGATCCAAATCCTAATTAATATTATAAATGCGAAAGTGAGTTTGCATATTTGTTTTTTTACCCCTCTAGTTACTCTTTAACCACTGAACCTATTTAAATGAAATTTAATATGAATATAGCTTTAGACTCAGGGGAGCATATGATTTTATACACATCATACAATAAAAATCACAACTTCAGTTGAGTACTTTTATTATATCAATTTATACAATATTTCTACATGATACGAATTCTAAATCTTAATACTATATGAATAAACCAAAACATATAATAACAAATACTATAATTCTTTCCAGTTTTACTAATCTACTGATTAAATGTATCATAATAAAACAATATTTTTATGTACTATACTTATTTTTTAAAATACCGTGTCACAGTGCCCCCACGGTAAGGTATCTATTTGATTTGGTAGAATTTGGCGTTTATCGTCAGATCTATTTAAAATGACTTTATTAACTTCTTGGGAGTACAATATGTGTTTAACTGATTTTATTATATTCATTTTACCCTTCAACGTTAAATTTTTAAATAGAACTTTCTTGTAATTCGATGTTTTTAATTTGTTAGTTAGGGGGTTTGATACACCTTTAGCTTTATTTATTTGTGTTTTTAATGATTTGATGCAGTAAAGTTTTGCTCTTTAGCCTGTAAATTCTGTAATTACGTCACCTCCTTATTCATCTTTAAATAGGCCTGGTATTTTTTCATTCATTTTAGGTATACAATATGGATTATTAGATTTAAAGTTACTAGTATCAGAAACTGATATGTTATTACGCATGTCTTTATAAAAATCATGTGTATGTATTAAGTACAGAAGACTGTCTGTATCGGTGTAGCATAATTTTGCTCTTTCACCATATTGTTTTTTAATAAAGTCATAATGGTAATTATATAAATGCTGCTTAGAGTATTCAAGAACTGTAAATCCAATATATATTGGTCTATCTAATACCAACTTTTCAAACTGATGGAATTGCATTGCAACAAAATTTTCAGAAAATACAGTCACACTTTTTAGATTTGGTTTTGTGATTAATTTTTCTGCACATAATGTTTTATTTGTTTTATTAAACTTATCATTCCATTTAGTTACTAATTTTACATCTACTTGTTTACGTTTGTTTTCAATGGTTTTACCAAATATTGAATTATTTAAAAGTTTAAAAAAATCTTTTTCGAATGACGTTATAGCAGTTTTACGCAAACTAGTATTTAAGTCAATATAACTTTTCAAAAAATTGTCTTGCCTGAACTGAATAATTCGATTAATTTTTTTAAGATCAAGCCGTTTTTAATGCATTCTTTTAAATAAACATAATGAATAATGTAGCCATATTTGTCATATAAATTCGCTATTAATTTTGGCGTTTTGCCGCCAACTGGTGTAAATTTCTCTGGAGCGAATGGTAAGTCGCTATGTTTATTGTGTAAATGGTTTGGATAAGCTAAATCAACGTCTAAGATGTAACCAAATTCTGCATCGTCAGAAACGTCAAGCAAATTAAATTTATCAATGTCCTCTTGTGTCATAAATTTAAATTCTGATATCGGTAATTTCTTAGTCATTGCATAGCCATACAGATTATTACAATCGAGGTATATCAAATATGATGATGGTTTTAAGTCATCAAACTGAGGTAAATAAATGTTATTAGCTTCAGCATGTCTATGAGAGCATTGTGCAAGACCCCCACGAATTCCTTTTTCTAACATTTGATAAATTTCTATGTCATCAATCAATTCTAACTTTACACCGGTGTAGAGAAGCATGGCATCCCAACTCAAACCAGGTGAAGTCATATAGTACGCAGGATCGAGTTTATAATTTAGTAAACATATCTTTCGAAAATTTTCAAATACATCACATAGCAATAGCACATCACACATTAAATACAAATCAGTATATTCGCCTAAAGAATTGATATTAAATCTTTCCCAAACGGTTTGTGCATGGTTGTATTCATCTTCTGTAACATGTTTCATTTGCAAAGTGTTGTAAAAAAATTCTTTAGTAGGTAGTTGTTTGTCATTATATTTTTTCCATGAATCAACATATTCGTATGGATATATACCTTTCTGATGAATTAAACAAAACTTATTTTTTTCTGGAAAATATTTAGACAAATGAATGAAATCGTCTGGAGTTAAACTTTTAGTTAAATTGTCAAGACTTGAACTAAGGAATTGAAAAGAATCTATGAATTTAATCTGTATGGGTTTACATTGTACTCCTGATGCAATTATTTTTGTGATACTTAAGTATTTTTCTTTTGTTTTTGGTACAATTTTTATTTCACCATTATATTTCGATAACTCAGTTATAAATATATGAGAATCGTAGCTCGCTAAATTATGAAATATAACAGGTACAAATGGACACACTCGATACAATAAGTTACAATGCTGGTGGGCTACGCCCCTGTATTCGCCTGTAATATGATCATGATCGGCTACTCTGTCCTCAAATAACAAATTATTACAGATATGACATTTGGTTGCATTTTCATAATTATTTACTTGGTAATTACTCAGGGGATTCATGGGCTTTTTTGTTAATAATATTTGATGAATTAATTTCACATCTTCAATCAAACGCTTAATAAATACTTCGACGCAGTCTAGCCCTCTATATGTGACAAATTTATTCAAATTGCTATCATGAGAACAACATATATAATACCCGAAACATGATGGTTGATGTAATTTAGTTTTTATCGTATTTGTACTACTATCTGTATCTTTAAAATCTAACAATAAACTCTCAAAGTCTGCATAAATTACAAAATTTATCTTTTGCTTTCTTTCATAATTTTTAAACTGTAATATACTGTTTTTATTCGGTAATGTAGTTAAAATTTTTGAACAACTATGTGAATTGTATTTTAATTGACTTGAAAAAAATTGCAAACAAGTTTCACACAGAAACAATTGACCTTTATGATTTGAAACTTGGCGTCTCACTAAGCGTAAAAGATTTTTAATCAAACAGTAATGTGCTTTATTTTTTCTTTCGAAATACAATAAATTAACATGTTTATCTTTTTTAGAACTCGTTATGTACAAAGGCCCAGTTATATTATCGTGCTCATCAATTCCATATATATTAACACTTATATTATGATTATTTTTTTCAAACACTTTTACGTCTTTACTCGATGGTGGAAATGACATTCCTTTTATGTCGAAAATCGTATTAAAATGTGGATATGAACTTGTGTTGCAAGCATTATTTTTTGCTGGAAATAATGCTGCAGTGATACTCCATAAAAAACAATACTCATCTTCATTTTGTATATTCAAACAACCCTTAGTATTTTTAATACGCGATGGCAGCTCTAAGTAAGAGCCACCTCGCATGGGAGAATATTTGTTTATATTAATTTCTAAATGACTTATAGTAACCAGAGACCATCCAGATTCACAATGTTCAAATTCAGAAAGTTTAGTTTTACATGTATCTCTTAAATTAGAATATAAACCATTTAAGTCAGTACTGTTACATAAAATCTCATATTTAGTATTAAAAGACTTGATTTGTTGCTCATTGGATTTAACTAGTGCAAAATAAGCAAATAATTCAAAATTTACTTTGATACATGTGTTATTCATAAGCGATAATTTAATAATTTTCTTAATGTCATCTTGTTTATCATCTAAGAATACTTCTGGTATGAAATACTCGTCTTCTAAGCATGGAGTTAAGCGATAAGTTATTATTCTATTTTTAAATGCTGTGGCTACTATATCAATATTCTTAAATTCTGACTTGATCAAGCAATTAGACTTATGAATATTCGTTCTTTTATGATATCTGTATTCATTTTCAGGGATCTCAATATTACATTTATCACAATTAATATAATTCTGATTATTAGAACTTGCTGGTGTCTCATCATCGAAAAGTGGAACTGTAAAGAAAAAACATCAACATATGTATCCATAATGTTTAATATAAAAGTAGAGTAATATCATAAGCTAGTGATTACATGATATTATAAGGATTATCCATATTCTTCCAACGTATAACATAACCAAATTATTGATACGAGCTGATGAAAGTAGGAGGACATTTCTTGAACTCAGCTCTCGTGCTTGCTATGAAAGCTTGCAGATGTTTCCACGATTCGGACTCAGACGAAGTCTTGTTCTTAATTGTAATCACCGAATGCCGCCATCTATTTACTGGTGTAACGCGTTCAATTTCATCGCACTGGTAAACCTTCATTTCAATGTAGAAAGCACCATTTTTCTTCTCATCAATTTGACGCGAGAAACCGTTGGCTAAGCGACGTGTTACATAAGAGTAAATAGGTTGCTGTTTTTTACCCGCTTTGTCCAAAGCTTCATCTTCGCTGTCACTGCCGAATAGCTCACTCGCTGTTGGTTTGACTGATGGGATATTGACGGGGTGAATCTTGACCTTCTTGCTGGTTGATGGTTGAGGTGCGTCAGATCTTTTTTTGAGAGTTTTTTCTTTCGCCGGTTTCACCGTCCTCACCTCCTCCGCGGATGAATCGTCATCAGAGGGGAAAAGTTGTTCAGCTGTACGCTTTGACCTGAAAAAAATTAAAATAAAATTAATAAACAAAACGTATTATAACACTTAATCGTGGAATGATCTAATAGTTGAATGGTTGAATTAGGAAATGGGTACTTATTTATTACGTGAATAATGATTTACGAGGAATGGTTGAATAATTGAATGGTTGAATTCTTCTTCTTCTTATCGTGTTAGTGACTAACACTGTCAGAGTTTTTAAACCGCCTTAAAGGCCTCTGACATGGTTTTAGGTAACGACCAATGTCAAAGACAGTGACCGGGACCGACGGCTTAACGTGCTCTTCGAAGCACGGATCATTTTACTAATCAAACAATCATGTGATTAGCCTATAATGTCCTAACCAAACTAGGACAACAACACAAAGTCGTTGCCCCCCCGCCGGGAATCGAACCCGCGATCTCCGGGTATGAGCCGAACGCTCTAACCACTTCACCAGGAGGCAGTTGTTGAATAAGGAATTGATACTTATTAAGAATTTGTGAATAAACAAATAATGAAGAATAAATTTTAAATCATGATAATGAAATGATGTATTACAAACATAAATAAAGAAAGAGTTGATTTACTTACATTTTAACAATTTTGTTTTCCTTTGGATAGATTGTACGCTTCGCGATGTGGTTCTCACTAGAAAAAAATGTTGTTATGATCCAGGTTTAAGCAGGTGAGCTCTTAAATAGGGCGAAATCCACGTCACGAAATTTCAAATATGGAAAGAGGCACTTGTCTCTCTCACTCTGCTTTGTCAGACATATCCAAATTAAGAAGATAAATAAAGGTATAGTTACATATCTAGCAGACCACCCGCATAGATAGTTTTTAGTGACCAACCAACAACAGCCAACGATCTCAATATAGCAAGCAAGGCATAAGGAAACTGCACGACATATATGAAGCTACCCTAATAATATTTAACATCCTCTCTACCATAACTAAATACTAATAATGTTTGTTTGTCTGTTTATAATGTTATAAAAATTCTTGTTTCCCTTAAAGAAAAAATATAACTAGGTTTTGCTCTTAGCTTTACTCGAATTTTAAACTTATAATTACACATGTTTTTTTTTAACCCCCAACGCAAAAAGAGGGGTGTTATAAGTTTAACGTCAGTGTCTATGTCGATCTGCGGCATCGTAGCTCTTAAACGGATGGATCGATTTCGATGCAGTTTTATTTTACGTAAAAGCAGTTTCCTCGCATTCTGGTGGTTCTTTGATTAAAATCGGTTTAACCGTTCAAAAGTTATTGGGTAATGAACGCCTGAAAGTTGGGGTTTTCTTTTTATCTTGCAAAAATGTACTTTGTGCTTTGAAAATCTATATAAAATGTCTATGTAACTTGAATAAAAACTAATGATTATACTACGTCCTGCATATAAAAAAAATATTAGAATTCTATGAACAAAGTCAGGTGCAAAACAAATGGTTGTATCAGCACATGGTAAGTACACATTTGTTTACTAAGCATTAATCTACACCTAGCTCTTTCTCTCTCTCTTGTATAAAATTATATTACAAATTTGGTATGGAAATAAACATGCAATTTTAGTGTCAATTTGAACTGTCTGTACAAAGATTTTAAAAGTATATAAAGGATATAATTATTTGACAAATAAAAAATACTAATATGTAGTTTAATTTTCTCTGTATTACTGTGTGGTTGTTACTAAAAAAATGTCGGTAAGTAAAAGTATTCTTTTTTTTATAAAAAAAAATATATATTCTTATTGGTTAACTCATATATTCATTAAAAACAATTGAATGACTTATTCCCTTTCCATTACATAATATTTTAAATATTCATAGGTTTTGGTATTCATTCTTAGTTTTTAAATGTATAGTAGAGAGATTATACTTAAAAACTAAGTATTTATATCCAGGCTACATTTTAAAATGAATGTTTTTGTTTTCTTCATAGGACAGTGAAAATACTATTTTTAACTTCATACCTGCGATTCAAGCGGAAATTGGTCAATCAAAAGGAAAACGGCCGAATATTGGCATTAGTAAGAAGCAGAAAAAAAACAATGGTCCTATATTTTCATACATGAAAAAGCTGACACGGAGTCCGAGTTTCCCACCTGGAAAAGTGATCAAAATTGAGATTCATGATGCTGCAAAGTTTGCTGAAGGGACATGTAAAATATGTGATTGTGAAGCAGAAATCTGTATTCAACATATTGTAGAAAACATATATATGGATGATATTTATACTTCGGTTAGGGAAATTGTTGCAAAAATGTCGAATTCTATGGAAATGCAATAAATACTGTTTGATTGAATGAACTTTATTTTATTGAATGAACTTAATTTAAATTTTTAGGTTATAATATTTTGGCAGCGCGACGGGGTTATAAGTAAAACCATAGATCAAAGATTATTACTAGATGGACATCCTCCATATGTCAAAGTGTACCAAAAAGGATAGTTTTTCCTTAACCAACTAGATGTCGCTACCGGTATTAATCTCAATTATTTTGTCAATATTTATCGTAAAAATTAGAACCATCAAAGCAAGCCTCGCATGACCACGAAATAGTACCACACATGTCACTAGATGGCGCAATTCCTGTAATTATTATTCTGTGAATGTCATTTCATGCATATAACTATCATAATATACAAATGCTAAGAAATTTTAAAATATTTTAATAATCCATGGCAAAAATGACTATTGTCGCTTATGACGATAAATGACAATGTCAACGTCACAAGTTCAAACTAAAAAAAAGAATTCATATAAAGGGAAATTTCACCACTTCCATCAGAACAAGATTGGTCTAGTGGTCTTGACGTTGGGCTGTAAATCGAGAGACTCCAGGTTCAAATCACGATCCCGTATTAGTGTTTTTGAAGTTTTTCTAGATAAATCTAGACTAAATGGAAAATAAAATACGGGATAGAAAATGAGCGAGATGGAAGGCGATATGTCAAGTGATAGAAGATGCATAACCGCTTGAACGCGGAGAGCCGGCCGGCGGCTAGCCGCGGCCTGCCGCGCACTTCCGCGGAAAGACGCCCTCGGTTGGTTATGCGTCTTAAATCACTTGACATAAAGCTTGTTTTGAAATGACGCGTCGCTTCCGATGCCATGCCATGTCAATCCAATGTAGCGCGGCCCTAAGCAGTACAAGGCGCGGCCTAGGTCGCAAGGTCGCAACGCAATGAGTAGGTATATTTTCGATGTTACGCGCGGAGGGAGATAGGCTTCGATTACGCCTAAACGTTGACCCGTGCAAGTTATTTGAATTACGATTTGGATTGAACAGTCCTTTTGGTATAGTCGGAAAAAAGGTTTTGCTGTGTTAATCTATTTATTGTAACCTACAGCATTATTATTTAAATTAACAAAGTTTACTCTCTGCTTCAGCTTCATTTTAAAATCACGTAAAAAAATTGAAGCCATTAGTTCAAAAATTTCATAATGGCGGAAAATTGGGGATTGAAAACTAAAAAAAAACATTTCAATAATTTAGGAAAATATTCAAAAATGTCATAAGATTTTTTAGTGACGCAGCTTTTTTATCTGAAAACTTATAACCGATAAACTTCAAAGGATCAGGAGTTGAAGGGGCTATGTAAAGTCAGCCTCGCTCGAGAGGTCTACCAGCTCGCAGAGCAGAGCCACTAGATAAAGATGTTTTATTAGTGGTCTATTAGATATTGTATTTTGTCTCGAACGCTATGGCCATAGAGTACTATAATATAACCAACTTCTCGTGTGCAAAACTTGAAAATGTAGTGTCAAATAATGTTATTCCAAAATAAAATAAAATAAAAAACATTAATATATTTAATTTTTTCGCAATGAAGTGGGACTTGAACCTGCGATTCCTTAATCCTAGATTGAACTATTTCGACTGCGTTAACCGCCTCGCCAATCCGGCTTAGTACCATGTGCGCGAAATTTCTGTTTATACTTTAACACTAAAATTAATAGAAAAACGTATAAAATTTTCAATTTTTAGCCATTGAGGGGATTTGAACTTGCGGACTTTTGATTAGTTTCGAACACGTAATGGCTATGGCTAAATAAATGTGTTCTTTTGTACTTGCCTACAAGTAGCGGCACGTAAGGAAAGCGCTGAGTGAAATGTAGAGGGGATACTGCGCACGGGTACAGTACTAATTTTTGACTACTGCGCAATTTCGGTCAGCGCTAGAGTTTCGTGCCGCTACCTGTACCTACAAGATTATAATAGTCGGTGCGTGTGTGTAGACGTCTACGAATATTATTCGTATGTTGTTATGGAGAAAGTGGTGCCATCTATAGCTGCTGGATATAAACTAACTCGAATGGTATTCAAGTTACGACTGCAGCGACACTTTATTGTTACGGAATTTTTATGGAAACCTATAACCAACAATTCTCAGTAGCGCCATCTAGATATAAGCCAAATTTGTTGAGGTACAGATTCAATGTACGTGAGTAGCAATCTATACTTGTAAAGTAATATATTGTCTTTGGTAAAACACAATATTTGTAGGACTAGTTTCCCAAGTGTAGGGAGAGATAATAACTGATTTATTATAAGATTTTTCACAGCTTATATACTAGTTTTCCATAGCGTCGACATATGTCACATGACGTCATACGGCATTGAACTTATAAGATAAGAAAAAGAACAATTATTTATTTTATCGAGGTCGAATGACGTATGTGTCGTCATACTACGTAGAGATATAAGGGCTATAACATACTAAAGTTTATTAGTGCTGATATACACTATACCTTCCCCGTTTTTTTTTGAGACAAAAATTACAAATTTTTGTCTTAAAATAAAATTATACAAAATCAAAAAAAAAAAAATACAATACTAAGCTAATACAAAACAATTTTAGATTTGGTTACAGAGTGTAATCTGTACTTTCCTCTCATCCCTTTTTTTACAAGTAATATAGTAATACATTTAAGAAACAGTCCTTTTTTATTTTTATTTAGGATACATAATGAAGCACAAGCTGAGCATAAGCATAACATTCTATCAATTGTGATTAAACATATTTGTTATCTATAAATTATAATAACAATTTCTTAAAATTAAATATCTAAATGAAAAATATAATATATCCATACATCTACATAGTTAAAATTAAGATGATTAATAAAGAGAAATCACAAAAATCTGCATATCTATGGCTATGGTGTATGTTATAAATATCAATCATAGTAATGCTTAGGTAGGAAGCGTCATAGGCATTCCGATATCAATTAGCTTTAAAAGTAATATGAAGATGCACTCCCATATTTGGGATAGCTTTCAATTTATTGTATCTTTATTGTGCACTACCTATCCTGTATTGGTACAGTAGACTTGTGTGAATAAAACAAAAAAAAAAAAACAAAATGAACCCGCAAGTAACTTTGGCGTACCTAAAAAATATTGTCCAACAATTTTGCATACTGCATAACGTAAAATTTTACTACATTACCCTTGTGAGGGGGGAGGACCAGGAGCTTATATTTAGGGCGTGCGTTGACGCGCCCCTGGGCCATGTCTTGTTATGCCCCATCGAAGGATTACCCTTGGCGAAATATATCACGGTCCTGTCGGCACTACAAGTTCAAGGCCTGAGTGAAGACATTGTAAAATCCCCAAGTGGTTTGTTTTGGTGGATTCAGTGGCGGGCGCAGCCCTTTGAGATGGACTTTGAAGATTTTTTTAACTTTTAGTGTGTGTGTGGGGTATGGATATTTTTTTAATTATTTTCTTTATATGGTTTCGTGTGATTTTTGAGTAGAGTGTAATGTTTATTTTTTAGTAAAATTTTTATATTTTCGCCTAAGTCTTTTATTACCTCGTAGGGTCCTGAGTAGACTTGATCTAATTTCTCTCTATTTTGTTTCTTAATTAATACTAAATCTCCTATATTATAATTAATTTGATTACATTTTGTGTCATATATAATTTTCCTAGTTTCCTTAGACAAAAGCAAGTTATTCCTAGCATCCTCTTGGGATTTTTGTAATCTATATTTTAATTCTAAAGGATATGAGTCATAGTTATATACTGGATCTATATTATGATTACTTATATTACTAGGTAACCTACAGCTTTTTCCAAACACAAGTTCATAGGGTGTATATTTTGTTGAAGTTTGCACCGATGTGTTATACGAGAAACACCAATATTGTAACCAATCGCTCCATTTATGGGCTTGGTTATCTGTTTGTTCTCAGAAATGCTCCTAATGATTTATGAGAATTTTCCAAAGAACCTAGACTTTCGTGGTGGTAAGCTGTAGATTGAATTTGTTTTATATTTAGGATATTACAAACTTCACGCATTGTTGAGACTTCACGCTATTTCGAGAGGTATTCCGTAACGTAAAATAAAATTATCTACTAATGCGCGCGCTACTGTGTCTGCTTCCTTATTTAGCAGTGGATACGCCTCGACATATTTGGTAAGTTCACACTGTAGTGTTAATATATAGCAATATCCATTTATATCCTTAGTTAAAGGACCTACTAGGTCTAGAAATATCTTGTCAAAGGCTGTAGTTGCCGTGCTTGTGATACACATTGGTTGCCGAATATTTTTAGAAAACTTCTGTTTTTGGCACTTATCACAAGTTGATACAAATTTGTATTTGTCATTACTCATGCCAGGCCAATAGTAGTGACGTTTAATATTATTTGTCATTCTGCTAATGCCTGCATGGCCACTAGTGGGCAATATATGGAAATCATTTAATATGACGCGCCTGTCGTCTTTATCATTTATTGTTCTGACACCTTTTAATATGCATAAACGGGGTCCGGACCCATTATTACACTTTTTAATATATTGACATAACTCTTTTATTTCATTTATGGTGTCATTATTGCGTATTATGCATAATTCTACTATACGTAGTGCCCTGCAAAATGCGCCTAATTCACTCACGAAGAATGCTCGATTACTACGTGCTCGTAAATTAGGGTTGACATGGCCCGCGGTTCATCGTGGGTCTGTTGAGGTAGGCTAAGATATGTTTCCAGTTCAGAAAATGGGTAAGTTTGTATGGAGGAAAATTGGCCTTGTATGGCGGCCATCTTGAATTTTGAAAAAAATAAAAAAACAAATGACGCTCTTCAAATTGCTCACAACCCCCTAAATTTTGGAAAAAAAATCACGCCCCTAACCCTAACCGTTTTTGCAGGCCGTTCCCCTTCTACATCAGGTTTCTGCAAATCCTCAAATGTCAGATTTTTCTGGTACTCACTGGAGCACCCTCTATACGACCACACATCAACCTAAACCCCACCATCCCCGCAACAGGGCAAACAACTCTGTCAGTGAGTGAGTGAGTGAGTGGTATTGTAGGTTTATATATTATAAATATAAATATAAATAACTAGCTTTTCGGGCGCTGCGCGGGCTGCAAGCAGCCCGCGGTTCATCGTGGGGCTGTTGAGGTAGGCTAAGATATGTTTCCAGTTCAGAAAATGAGTAAGTTTGTATGGAGGTAAATGGTCCTTGTATGGCGGCCATTTTGGATTTTGAATAAAATCAAAAAACAAATGACGCTCGTCAAATTGCTTACAACCCCCCACATTCTGGAAAAAAAATCACGCCCCTAGCCCCAACCGTTTTTGCAGGCCGTACCCCTTCCACATCAGGTTTCTGCAGATCTTCAAATGTCAGATTTTTCTGGTACTCACTGGAGCACCCTCTATACGACCACACATCAATCTAAACCCCTCCCACCCCGCAACAGGGCAAACAACTATGTCAATCAGTCAGTGAGTGGTATTGTAGGTTTATATATTATAATATAACTAGCTTTTCCGGCGCTGCGCGGGCTGCAAGCAGCCCGCGGTCTTTCGTGGAGCTGTTGGGGTGGGCTAAATAACATGTCCAGTTGAGAAAATGGGTAAGGTTGTATGGAGGACAATTGTCCTTGTATGGCGGCCATCTTGAATATTGAAAAAAGTAAAAAAACAAATGACGCTCGTCAAATTGCTTACAACCCGCTACATTTTGGAAAAAAAATTACGCTCCTAACCCCAACAGTCTTTGCAGGCCGTACCCCTTCCACATCAGGTTTCTGCAGATCTTCAAATGTCAGATTTTTCTGGTACTCACTGGAGCACCCTCTATACGACCACACATCAACCTAAACCCCACCGACCCCGCAACAGGGCAAACAACTATGTCAATCAGTGAGTCAGTCAGTGGTATTGTAGGTTTATACATTATAATATAACTAGCTTTTCGGGCGCTGCGCGGGCTGCAAGCAGCCCGCGGTTTTTCGTGCGGCTGTTGAGGTGGGCTAAAGAACATGTCCAGTTGAGAAAATGGGTAAAAACTGCAGTCAGTAAAGGATACATCAAAATATGTGTGGGGGCGGCCATCTTGGATCGAAAATCTGATTCCAGTTCCGAGTTCCGCGGGGTGCTTTACCCCCACATGCAAAATTTCAGACCCCTACGAAGTCCCAGTGTGACGTTATAAACGATATAAGTTTAATTTTCTAAAATCCAGACGCCATCTTGGATTCCAAAAAAAATATTGAATTTGGGTTGTTGGCGTCAAATTACATATAGATATCGATTTTCAGCCAAATCGCAAGCAGTTAACTTTGGGCGGCCATCTTGGATTTCCAAAAAAAAACAAAAGACGCTGCGCTTTGTGATAGTGGCTTGGGCTTCGCCCTCGCCCGCAGCTCGCCCTTCGGGCTCGCATCACTCGGCCTGCGGCCTCGTGAAAATTACTTGTAGGGGGGGGGGGGGGGTCAAAGAGGGAGGGGGGAGCTCGGGCTTCGCCCTCGCTCCACAGCTCGGCCTGCGGCCTCGCGGGGGCGCTTCACCTTCGGCCTTCGGCCTCAGGCTTCGCCAAGTTACTTGGGGGGCCGTTTGTATGAAATTTGTATGGAAGGGAATTGCCCATATATGGCGGCCATCTTGAATTTTGAAAAAAATAAAAAAACAAATGACGATCGTCAAATTGCTTACAACCCCCTACATTTTGGAAAAAAAATCACGCCCCTAACCCCAACCGTTTTTGCAGGCCGTACCCCTTCCACATCAGGTTTCTGCAAATCCTCAAATGTCAGATTTTTCTGGTACTCACTGGAGCACCCTCTATACGACCACACATCAACCTAAACCCCACCAACCCCGCAACAGGGCAAACAACTATGTCAATCAGTGAGTGAGTGGTATTGTAGGTTTATATATTATAATATAATATAATATAATAATATATAATAACTAGCTTTTCGGGCGCTGCGCGGGCTGCAAGCAGCCCGCGATCTTTCGTGCGGCTGTTGAAGTAGGCTAAGACATGTTTCCAGTTCAGAAAATGGGTAAGTTTGTATGGAGGAAAATTGTCCATGTATGGCGGCCATCTTGGATTTTGATAAAAATAAAAAAACAAATGACGGCCGTCAAATTGCTTACAACCCTCCACATTCTGGAAAAAAAGTCACGCCCCTAACCCCAACCGTTTTTGCAGGCCGTACCCCTTCCACATCAGGTTTCTGCAAATCCTCAAATGTCAGATTTTTCTGGTACTCACTGGAGTATCCTCTATACGACCACACATCAACCTAAACCCCACCAACCCCGCAACAGGGCAAACAACTATGTCAATCAGTCAGTGAGTCAGTCAGTGGTAATTGTTAGCGCCTTACTGGCGCTAACACTTGCAACACCATGCGGCGGACGGCAACATCGGGGCGTAGCTGGCAACCCTATCAGAGGAGGGGCGCGGGTGATGTGGCACACGCCCGGTCATTGGTCTTCTTGGCTCAACGCTCGCCGCGTATGGTTGTGTCGGTCCATATATTGTAACTTATTAGTACTGCATTTATACTCGTAGAACATAGATTATAGATTATGATTGTTTAAAGTAATTGAAGTAATAATTAGATATTCCATAAAGTACTAGTGATCATTGTATTGAGCATAACGGTCTATTTAGCAAAAATAAATATGTATTATGTATAACTGTGTCTAATATTTATTTTCTTGATATCAGAAGTGCTGAACGTGCCTGCCCACAAGCGAGGATGCACTTGGAAGTGATCGTCAGGAGAGGAGACAAAGCAACCAAAAACTGTAGTAAGACAGCGTAAAACTGTAAGTCGAATCTTTTTCTTTTCACATTTATTATTGGGTGTACAACGAGGTGAACATGATCAAATTGATATACCTTAAACAAGTGCCACAAAAAATTTGTTAAATCAGAATTACACAGATATAATTTGTTCCATATGTATGGTTATATTACACTGTATAAGCAAGTGCACGTGTTTTTGCAAAAAGAAGTCCTTATCTAATAATGGCGTTAGAAAATCATGAAAATGTTTGCTAGATTTAAAAATAAAAATAACGTACGTTACGCAGTTAATTGTAGTGTATTGTGCAAAAACTGTACTTTTTAACATAGGAAATATTGCAAAATTATACATAATTGCGATTGGTGGTTTGCTATTCTGAGATTTTACAGTCCATTGTTGGATAATGGCCTTCGTAATGCCTTTATATTTGCGACGTTTCACACTTTTGCGCTATATGAAGTTAAAAACTGTGTTAAAAAAAATTGAAGATAATAGGGAATATGCATAAAAAAATGTGTTATCTAACCATATATTTATCCATAAGTATTTAAAAGTTAAGTAATGACAGTGAAAACAGAATAAAAACTGGTTGAAAAACGAACGAGATGTAACAATTTTACGAAAATGTGTTTATCTTACTCAGACACTATTTTCTATGGCAAATGTATAAAGATGAAATGGACGTTGGCGTTACCAGTCCATATCGAAGTTCTTTCCAATTGCAACTTTAAAATGTCACAAATTCATCGCTGATTACGATTTTTAATAAATTCTTTTATATTTGTTTACCGTGGTTAATAAGGATTTTATTAAGCAAATAAAAAAAAAATACGTGCATATTCTCTATTGGTCTGATAAGGATGTGCTTCAAGCACAGTGGCGATCAGTAGAAACCACGGATGACCGATACGGAAATCTGTATGAAAACCGTCAAGTCATCAAATGGTGATGAAGGGTTACGATCAGTAGAAACCACGGATGACCGATAACGGAAATCTGTATGAAAACCGTCAAGTCATCAAATGGTGCAGCAGGGTTACGACCAATTTCCGCTTGAATCGCAGGTATGAAGTTAAAAATAGTATTTTCACTGTCCTATGAAGAAAACAAAAACATTCATTTTAAAATGTAGCCTGGATATAAATACTTAGTTTTTAAGTATAATCTCTCTACTATACATTTAAAAACTAAGAATGAATAC
Organism: Acrobasis consociella; assembly: GCA_963555685.1. NCBI lineage: Eukaryota > Metazoa > Arthropoda > Insecta > Lepidoptera > Pyralidae > Acrobasis > Acrobasis consociella. The sequence continues at coordinate 10,820,655 of OY743125.1, read as the reverse complement.
CAAAACCTATGAATATTTAAAATATTATGTAATGGAAAGGGAATAAGTCATTCAATTGTTTTTAATGAATATATGAGTTAACCAATAAGAATATATATTTTTTTTTATAAAAAAAAGAATACTTTTACTTACCGACATTTTTTTAGTAACAACCACACAGTAATACAGAGAAAATTAAACTACATATTAGTATTTTTTATTTGTCAAATAATTATATCCTTTATATACTTTTAAAATCTTTGTACAGACAGTTCAAATTGACACTAAAATTGCATGTTTATTTCCATACCAAATTTGTAATATAATTTTATACAAGAGAGAGAGAAAGAGCTAGGTGTAGATTAATGCTTAGTAAACAAATGTGTACTTACCATGTGCTGATACAACCATTTGTTTTGCACCTGACTTTGTTCATAGAATTCTAATATTTTTTTTATATGCAGGACGTAGTATAATCATTAGTTTTTATTCAAGTTACATAGACATTTTATATAGATTTTCAAAGCACAAAGTACATTTTTGCAAGATAAAAAGAAAACCCCAACTTTCAGGCGTTCATTACCCAATAACTTTTGAACGGTTAAACCGATTTTAATCAAAGAACCACCAGAATGCGAGGAAACTGCTTTTACGTAAAATAAAACTGCATCGAAATCGATCCATCCGTTTAAGAGCTACGATGCCGCAGATCGACATAGACACTGACGTTAAACTTATAACACCCCTCTTTTTGCGTTGGGGGTTAAAAAAAAACATGTGTAATTATAAGTTTAAAATTCGAGTAAAGCTAAGAGCAAAACCTAGTTATATTTTTTCTTTAAGGGAAACAAGAATTTTTATAACATTATAAACAGACAAACAAACATTATTAGTATTTAGTTATGGTAGAGAGGATGTTAAATATTATTAGGGTAGCTTCATATATGTCGTGCAGTTTCCTTATGCCTTGCTTGCTATATTGAGATCGTTGGCTGTTGTTGGTTGGTCACTAAAAACTATCTATGCGGGTGGTCTGCTAGATATGTAACTATACCTTTATTTATCTTCTTAATTTGGATATGTCTGACAAAGCAGAGTGAGAGAGACAAGTGCCTCTTTCCATATTTGAAATTTCGTGACGTGGATTTCGCCCTATTTAAGAGCTCACCTGCTTAAACCTGGATCATAACAACATTTTTTTCTAGTGAGAACCACATCGCGAAGCGTACAATCTATCCAAAGGAAAACAAAATTGTTAAAATGTAAGTAAATCAACTCTTTCTTTATTTATGTTTGTAATACATCATTTCATTATCATGATTTAAAATTTATTCTTCATTATTTGTTTATTCACAAATTCTTAATAAGTATCAATTCCTTATTCAACAACTGCCTCCTGGTGAAGTGGTTAGAGCGTTCGGCTCATACCCGGAGATCGCGGGTTCGATTCCCGGCGGGGGGGCAACGACTTTGTGTTGTTGTCCTAGTTTGGTTAGGACATTATAGGCTAATCACATGATTGTTTGATTAGTAAAATGATCCGTGCTTCGAAGAGCACGTTAAGCCGTCGGTCCCGGTCACTGTCTTTGACATTGGTCGTTACCTAAAACCATGTCAGAGGCCTTTAAGGCGGTTTAAAAACTCTGACAGTGTTAGTCACTAACACGATAAGAAGAAGAAGAATTCAACCATTCAATTATTCAACCATTCCTCGTAAATCATTATTCACGTAATAAATAAGTACCCATTTCCTAATTCAACCATTCAACTATTAGATCATTCCACGATTAAGTGTTATAATACGTTTTGTTTATTAATTTTATTTTAATTTTTTTCAGGTCAAAGCGTACAGCTGAACAACTTTTCCCCTCTGATGACGATTCATCCGCGGAGGAGGTGAGGACGGTGAAACCGGCGAAAGAAAAAACTCTCAAAAAAAGATCTGACGCACCTCAACCATCAACCAGCAAGAAGGTCAAGATTCACCCCGTCAATATCCCATCAGTCAAACCAACAGCGAGTGAGCTATTCGGCAGTGACAGCGAAGATGAAGCTTTGGACAAAGCGGGTAAAAAACAGCAACCTATTTACTCTTATGTAACACGTCGCTTAGCCAACGGTTTCTCGCGTCAAATTGATGAGAAGAAAAATGGTGCTTTCTACATTGAAATGAAGGTTTACCAGTGCGATGAAATTGAACGCGTTACACCAGTAAATAGATGGCGGCATTCGGTGATTACAATTAAGAACAAGACTTCGTCTGAGTCCGAATCGTGGAAACATCTGCAAGCTTTCATAGCAAGCACGAGAGCTGAGTTCAAGAAATGTCCTCCTACTTTCATCAGCTCGTATCAATAATTTGGTTATGTTATACGTTGGAAGAATATGGATAATCCTTATAATATCATGTAATCACTAGCTTATGATATTACTCTACTTTTATATTAAACATTATGGATACATATGTTGATGTTTTTTCTTTACAGTTCCACTTTTCGATGATGAGACACCAGCAAGTTCTAATAATCAGAATTATATTAATTGTGATAAATGTAATATTGAGATCCCTGAAAATGAATACAGATATCATAAAAGAACGAATATTCATAAGTCTAATTGCTTGATCAAGTCAGAATTTAAGAATATTGATATAGTAGCCACAGCATTTAAAAATAGAATAATAACTTATCGCTTAACTCCATGCTTAGAAGACGAGTATTTCATACCAGAAGTATTCTTAGATGATAAACAAGATGACATTAAGAAAATTATTAAATTATCGCTTATGAATAACACATGTATCAAAGTAAATTTTGAATTATTTGCTTATTTTGCACTAGTTAAATCCAATGAGCAACAAATCAAGTCTTTTAATACTAAATATGAGATTTTATGTAACAGTACTGACTTAAATGGTTTATATTCTAATTTAAGAGATACATGTAAAACTAAACTTTCTGAATTTGAACATTGTGAATCTGGATGGTCTCTGGTTACTATAAGTCATTTAGAAATTAATATAAACAAATATTCTCCCATGCGAGGTGGCTCTTACTTAGAGCTGCCATCGCGTATTAAAAATACTAAGGGTTGTTTGAATATACAAAATGAAGATGAGTATTGTTTTTTATGGAGTATCACTGCAGCATTATTTCCAGCAAAAAATAATGCTTGCAACACAAGTTCATATCCACATTTTAATACGATTTTCGACATAAAAGGAATGTCATTTCCACCATCGAGTAAAGACGTAAAAGTGTTTGAAAAAAATAATCATAATATAAGTGTTAATATATATGGAATTGATGAGCACGATAATATAACTGGGCCTTTGTACATAACGAGTTCTAAAAAAGATAAACATGTTAATTTATTGTATTTCGAAAGAAAAAATAAAGCACATTACTGTTTGATTAAAAATCTTTTACGCTTAGTGAGACGCCAAGTTTCAAATCATAAAGGTCAATTGTTTCTGTGTGAAACTTGTTTGCAATTTTTTTCAAGTCAATTAAAATACAATTCACATAGTTGTTCAAAAATTTTAACTACATTACCGAATAAAAACAGTATATTACAGTTTAAAAATTATGAAAGAAAGCAAAAGATAAATTTTGTAATTTATGCAGACTTTGAGAGTTTATTGTTAGATTTTAAAGATACAGATAGTAGTACAAATACGATAAAAACTAAATTACATCAACCATCATGTTTCGGGTATTATATATGTTGTTCTCATGATAGCAATTTGAATAAATTTGTCACATATAGAGGGCTAGACTGCGTCGAAGTATTTATTAAGCGTTTGATTGAAGATGTGAAATTAATTCATCAAATATTATTAACAAAAAAGCCCATGAATCCCCTGAGTAATTACCAAGTAAATAATTATGAAAATGCAACCAAATGTCATATCTGTAATAATTTGTTATTTGAGGACAGAGTAGCCGATCATGATCATATTACAGGCGAATACAGGGGCGTAGCCCACCAGCATTGTAACTTATTGTATCGAGTGTGTCCATTTGTACCTGTTATATTTCATAATTTAGCGAGCTACGATTCTCATATATTTATAACTGAGTTATCGAAATATAATGGTGAAATAAAAATTGTACCAAAAACAAAAGAAAAATACTTAAGTATCACAAAAATAATTGCATCAGGAGTACAATGTAAACCCATACAGATTAAATTCATAGATTCTTTTCAATTCCTTAGTTCAAGTCTTGACAATTTAACTAAAAGTTTAACTCCAGACGATTTCATTCATTTGTCTAAATATTTTCCAGAAAAAAATAAGTTTTGTTTAATTCATCAGAAAGGTATATATCCATACGAATATGTTGATTCATGGAAAAAATATAATGACAAACAACTACCTACTAAAGAATTTTTTTACAACACTTTGCAAATGAAACATGTTACAGAAGATGAATACAACCATGCACAAACCGTTTGGGAAAGATTTAATATCAATTCTTTAGGCGAATATACTGATTTGTATTTAATGTGTGATGTGCTATTGCTATGTGATGTATTTGAAAATTTTCGAAAGATATGTTTACTAAATTATAAACTCGATCCTGCGTACTATATGACTTCACCTGGTTTGAGTTGGGATGCCATGCTTCTCTACACCGGTGTAAAGTTAGAATTGATTGATGACATAGAAATTTATCAAATGTTAGAAAAAGGAATTCGTGGGGGTCTTGCACAATGCTCTCATAGACATGCTGAAGCTAATAACATTTATTTACCTCAGTTTGATGACTTAAAACCATCATCATATTTGATATACCTCGATTGTAATAATCTGTATGGCTATGCAATGACTAAGAAATTACCGATATCAGAATTTAAATTTATGACACAAGAGGACATTGATAAATTTAATTTGCTTGACGTTTCTGACGATGCAGAATTTGGTTACATCTTAGACGTTGATTTAGCTTATCCAAACCATTTACACAATAAACATAGCGACTTACCATTCGCTCCAGAGAAATTTACACCAGTTGGCGGCAAAACGCCAAAATTAATAGCGAATTTATATGACAAATATGGCTACATTATTCATTATGTTTATTTAAAAGAATGCATTAAAAACGGCTTGATCTTAAAAAAATTAATCGAATTATTCAGTTCAGGCAAGACAATTTTTTGAAAAGTTATATTGACTTAAATACTAGTTTGCGTAAAACTGCTATAACGTCATTCGAAAAAGATTTTTTTAACATACATACATACATACAATCACGTCTTTATCCCTAATGGGGCAGACAGAGCATTTTGGGTCTTGCGGCTCTATGCAAAACCCAGGGCCGCAAGACTCAAAAGCCACTTTTAGCGTCATGGTGGGCGAGAAGATGGAAAAGCAATCAATACAGTGATGGGTTGCTAGCCGCATCGCCTGTTAACATAATTCGCATTTTTGCCCATTCCCTCGATCGGCTTTTACGATCTGCGCGGGAAGAGAAGCAGCTGGTACATTCTAAGTTTTTTCATTTCTCCCAGACCAGCATGGGAGTTTTTTTAAACTTTTAAATAATTCAATATTTGGTAAAACCATTGAAAACAAACGTAAACAAGTAGATGTAAAATTAGTAACTAAGTGGAATGATAAGTTTAATAAAACAAATAAAACATTATGTGCAGAAAAATTAATCACAAAACCAAATCTAAAAAGTGTGACTGTATTTTCTGAAAATTTTGTTGCAATGCAATTCCATCAGTTTGAAAAGTTGGTATTAGATAGACCAATATATATTGGATTTACAGTTCTTGAATACTCTAAGCAGCATTTATATAATTACCATTATGACTTTATTAAAAAACAATATGGTGAAAGAGCAAAATTATGCTACACCGATACAGACAGTCTTCTGTACTTAATACATACACATGATTTTTATAAAGACATGCGTAATAACATATCAGTTTATGATACTAGTAACTTTAAATCTAATAATCCATATTGTATACCTAAAATGAATGAAAAAATACCAGGCCTATTTAAAGATGAATAAGGAGGTGACGTAATTACAGAATTTACAGGCTAAAGAGCAAAACTTTACTGCATCAAATCATTAAAAACACAAATAAATAAAGCTAAAGGTGTATCAAACCCCCTAACTAACAAATTAAAAACATCGAATTACAAGAAAGTTCTATTTAAAAATTTAACGTTGAAGGGTAAAATGAATATAATAAAATCAGTTAAACACATATTGTACTCCCAAGAAGTTAATAAAGTCATTTTAAATAGATCTGACGATAAACGCCAAATTCTACCAAATCAAATAGATACCTTACCGTGGGGGCACTGTGACACGGTATTTTAAAAAATAAGTATAGTACATAAAAATATTGTTTTATTATGATACATTTAATCAGTAGATTAGTAAAACTGGAAAGAATTATAGTATTTGTTATTATATGTTTTGGTTTATTCATATAGTATTAAGATTTAGAATTCGTATCATGTAGAAATATTGTATAAATTGATATAATAAAAGTACTCAACTGAAGTTGTGATTTTTATTGTATGATGTGTATAAAATCATATGCTCCCCTGAGTCTAAAGCTATATTCATATTAAATTTCATTTAAATAGGTTCAGTGGTTAAAGAGTAACTAGAGGGGTAAAAAAACAAATATGCAAACTCACTTTCGCATTTATAATATTAATTAGGATTTGGATCATAGAAAAAAAAATACTCTGAGAAATACAATTTATTCAAAATAATGCAGTTTATAATTCCACATTGTTTTATGAATTTGGTTCGCTTAATTTTTTCACAATTTTTTTAATCACAGTTTCTGTTACATCCATAATTTCATCATATAGATCTACGACAACATATTGTACACTGATACCAGTATTAGTATTAGGATCGCATAAAGATTCTATGTTAATTTTTATGATATGATGCCCTTTTTGAGAATCTTTACGAATAATATAAGACGATGGTAATGGCAGTGGTGGTGGTGGTGGTGGTGGTGCTATCCGCTTTATATTAGAATTCTTTTTCCGAGAAGATTTTTGAATTTCGGGCGCTGCGCGGGCTGCAAGCAGCCCGCGGTCTTTCGTGCGGCTGTTGGGTAGGCTGAAATATGTTTCCAGTTCAGAAAATGGGTAAGTTTGTATGGAGGAAATTTGTCCTTGTATGGCGGCCATCTTGGATTTTGAAAAAAATCAAAAAACAAAAGACGGTTGTCAAATTGCTTATAATCTTCTACATTATGGAAAAAAAATCACGCCCCTAACCTTAACCGTTTTTGCAGGCCAAGCAGCAGCTGCAAGCAGCCCGCGGTTTTTCGTGCGGCTGTTGAGGTTGGCTAAGACATGTTTCAAGTTCAGAAAATGGGTAAAACTGCAGTCAGTAAAAGAAACATCAAAATATTTGTGGGGGCGGCCATCTTGGATCCAAAAACTGATTGCAGTTTTGAGTTCCGCGGGGTACTTTACCCCCATGTACAAAATTTCAGACCCCGACGAAGTCCCAGTGAGACGTTATAAACGAAATAAGTTTAATTTTCTAAAATCCAGACGCCATCTTGGATTCCAAAAAAAAGTTGAACTTGGATTTTTGGGGTCAAAACACATATAAATATCGATTTTCAGCCAAATCAGAGGCAGTTGACTTTCGGCGGCCATCTTGGATTTCCAAAAAAAAAATTCTCGACGCCACGCTTGAAGATGGTGGCTCGGGCTTCGCCCTCGCCCGTAGCTCGCCCTTCGGGCTCGCATCACTCGGCCTGCGGCCTCGTGAAAATTACTTAGGGGGGAGGGGGGGGAGCTCGGCCTTCGGCCTCGCTCGGCAGCTCGGCCTACGGCCTCGCGTGGGGGCTTCGCCTTCGGCCTTCGGCCTCAGGCTGCCCCTTACTACCTGGGGGTGCGGTTTGTATGGTGCTATCCGCTTTATATTAGAATTCTTTTTCCGAGAAGATTTTTGAATTTCGGGCGCTGCGCGGGCTGCAAGCAGCCCGCGGTCTTTCGTGCGGCTGTTGAGGTAGGCTGAAATATGTTTCCAGTTCAGAAAATGGGTAAGTTTGTATGGAGGAAAATTGTCCATGTATGGCGGCCATCTTGAATTTCGAAATAAAACAAAAAACAAATGACGGTCGTCAAATTGCTTATAATCTTCTACATTATGGAAAAAAAATCACGCCCCTAACCCCAACCGTTTTTGCAGGCCGTAACCCTTCCACATCAGGTTTCTGCAAATCCTCAAATGTCAGATTTTTCTGGTACTCACTGGAGCACCCTCTATACGACCACACATCAACCTAAACCCCACCAACCCCGCAACAGGGCAAACAATTATGTCAGTCAGTCAGTGGTAATGTAGGTTTATATATTATAATATAACTAGCTTTTCGGGCGCTGCGCGGGCTGCAAGCAGCCCGCGGTCTTTCGTGCGGCTGTTGAGGTAGGGTAAGACATGTTTCCAGTTGAGAAAATGGGTAAAAATTGCAGTCAGTAAAGGAAACATCAAAATATGTGTGGGGGCGGCCATCTTGGATCGACAATCTGATTCCAGTTCAGAGTTCCGCGGGGTGCTTTGACCCCACATGCATAATTTCAGACCCCTACGAAGTCCCAGTGAGACGTTATAAATGAAATAAGTTAAATTTTCTAAAATCTAGACGCCATCTTGGATTCCAAAAAAAATATTAAATTTGGATTTTTGGGCTAAAACTACATATTGATATCGATTTTCAGCCAAATCGCAAGCAGTTGACTTTTGGCGGCCATCTTGGATTTTCAAAAATTAAAAAAATTGGACTGCGCTTAGGGACGTGGCTTGGGCTTCGCCCTCACCCACGGCTCGCCCTTCGGGCTCGCGTCACTTGGCCTTCGGCCTCGTGAAGATTACTTAACGGGGGGGGATCCAAGGGGGAGGGGGAAGTGGCTCGGGCTTCGCCCTCGCCCGCAGCTCGGCCTGCGGCCTCGCGGGGTTGGCCTTTACTTTTGGCTTTTGGCCTCTGGCTGCGCCTAGTTAGTTGGGGTGGCCGTTTGTATAAAATTTGTATGGAGGAAAATTGTCCATGTATGGCGGCCATCTTGGATTTTGAAAAAAATTAAAAAACAAATGACGGTCGTCAAATTGCTTATAATCTTCTAAATTATGGAAAAAAAATCACACCCCTAACCCCAACCGTCTTCGCAGGGCGTACCCCTTCCACATCAGGTTTCTGCAAATCCTCAAATGTCAGATTTTTCTGGTACTCACTGGAGCACCCTCTATACGACCGCACATCAACCTAAACCCCACCAACACCGCAACAGGGCAAACAACTATGTCAGTGAGTCAGTGAGTGGTAATGTAGGTTTATATATTATATAATATATATAATATATAATAACTAGCTTTACGGGCGCTGCGCGGGCTGCAAGCAGCCCGCGATCTTTCGTGCGGCTGTTGAAGTAGGCTAAGACATGTTTCCAGTTCAGAAAATGGGTAAGTTTGTATGGAGGAAAATTGTCCATGTATGGCGGCCATCTTGGATTTTGATAAAAATAAAAAAACAAATGACGGCCGTCAAATTGCTTACAACCCTCCACATTCTGGAAAAAAAGTCACGCCCCTAACCCCAACCGTTTTTGCAGGCCGTACCCCTTCCACATCAGGTTTCTGCAAATCCTCAAATGTCAGATTTTTCTGGTACTCACTGGAGTATCCTCTATACGACCACACATCAACCTAAACCCCACCAACCCCGCAACAGGGCAAACAACTATGTCAATCAGTCAGTGAGTCAGTCAGTGGTAATTGTTAGCGCCTTACTGGCGCTAACACTTGCAACACCATGCGGCGGACGGCAACATCGGGGCGTAGCTGGCAACCCTATCAGAGGAGGGGCGCGGGTGATGTGGCACACGCCCGGTCATTGGTCTTCTTGGCTCAACGCTCGCCGCGTATGGTTGTGTCGGTCCATATATTGTAACTTATTAGTACTGCATTTATACTCGTAGAACATAGATTATAGATTATGATTGTTTAAAGTAATTGAAGTAATAATTAGATATTCCATAAAGTACTAGTGATCATTGTATTGAGCATAACGGTCTATTTAGCAAAAATAAATATGTATTATGTATAACTGTGTCTAATATTTATTTTCTTGATATCAGAAGTGCTGAACGTGCCTGCCCACAAGCGAGGATGCACTTGGAAGTGATCGTCAGGAGAGGAGACAAAGCAACCAAAAACTGTAGTAAGACAGCGTAAAACTGTAAGTCGAATCTTTTTCTTTTCACATTTATTATTGGGTGTACAACGAGGTGAACATGATCAAATTGATATACCTTAAACAAGTGCCACAAAAAATTTGTTAAATCAGAATTACGCAGATATAATTTGTTCCATATGTATGGTTATATTACACTGTATAAGCAAGTGCACGTGTTTTTGCAAAAAGAAGTCCTTATCTAATAATGGCGTTAGAAAATCATGAAAATGTTTGCTAGATTTAAAAATAAAAATAACGTACTACGTTACGCAGTTAATTGTAGTGTATTGTGCAAAAACTGTACTTTTTAACATAGGAAATATTGCAAAATTATACATAATTGCGATTGGTGGTTTGCTATTCTGAGATTTTACAGTCCATTGTTGGATAATGGCCTTCGTAATGCCTTTATATTTGCGACGTTTCACACTTTTGCGCTATATGAAGTTAAAAACTGTGTTAAAAAAAATTGAAAATAATAGGGAATATGCATAAAAAAATGTGTTATCTAACCATATATTTATCCATAAGTATTTAAAAGTTAAGTAATGACAGTGAAAACAGAATAAAAACTGGTTGAAAAACGAACGAGATGTAACAATTTTACGAAAATGTGTTTATCTTACTCAGACACTATTTTCTATGGCAAATGTATAAAGATGAAATGGACGTTGGCGTTACCAGTCCATATCGAAGTTCTTTCCAATTGAAACTTTAAAATGTCACAAATTCATCGCTGATTACGATTTTTAATAAATTCTTTTATATTTGTTTACCGTGGTTAATAAGGATTTTATTAAGCAAATAAAAAAAAAATACGTGCATATTCTCTATTGGTCTGATAAGGATGTGCTTCAAGCACAGTGGCGATCAGTAGAAACCACGGATGACCGATAACGGAAATCTGTATGAAAACCGTCAAGTCATCAAATGGTGATGAAGGGTTACGATCAGTGAAAACCACGGATGACCGATACGGAAATCTGTATGAAAACCGTCAAGTCATCAAATGGTGATGAAGGGTTACGATCAGTAGAAACCACGGATGACCGATAACGGAAATCTGTATGAAAACCGTCAAGTCATCAAATGGTGCTGCAGGGTTACGATCAGTGAAAACCACGGATGACCGATACGGAAATCTGTATGAAAACCGTCAAGTCATCAAATGGTCGATAAGACTGAACTGAACTCCGTTCTTTTGACAATATTGTTTGCAGCTAGTCTTGCTAAGACTTAAAAGTGGACTTCTTGTAGCGGATAAGATGAATATGATAATAATAAAATATGGTAGCTAAATAATAATAAAAAAAAGCACTTAATTGAAATATTTAGTTTCAAAATTTACATATAAATCGTCGTGATCGTCTTAAACTAATTCAGTTGAAAAACAAAGTTATACTGAATAAGATTGAGTAGTTATTATTAAAGTTGTGTATACATTGAATTCTAACAGTAAACCTATATTTTTACTAGGACAGATAAATATTTCATCACATCAGTAGGTACCTAATTAAAACATTACTCTCCTTGAGACACACTTTTTAAATTTATCATATTTTAAATTAAGAACATATTGTTTAAAATTTTGAAAGATATAACTTTAATAGTTAGTTATGATGGGGAATATATGATTTTCATTCATCTATCACGCGCAGCATGAAAATAAAACATGAATTAAACTTGTTATTAAGTAATCCAATCCAAAACTAGCAACAATTGTACAAAACCAACAAGTAATGATAATCAGCTCGATGCAATTAGATATCCAAATGTAGTGAACGTGATATCTCAATGGCGTAGGGATTTCTCACATCCTTCATTTGAACCACGTGTATTTTTCAACATGCCGAAAGGTGGGCGTCAAAATAATTTCTTAAGAACCCAGCTGAAGGTCTTCTTTATTCTTTTCAATCATGTGCAGTCCAAAATCATAAACGATGTCTACGATATCTCTCGATGAAAATAGCAAGTCTCGTTGACAGTTTTTCGTCAGTCATAGTATTGCAAACTTCAAAGCGTTGCGTGTGCCTAATCGATTAGTGTTTTTAAATGTTTTATACCTGGTTATAAACATTGTAAAAGTAGTTGGTTGTCAGAAGGTGGTGATGTAAATATGACAAGCAGTAAGACTCAATTTGGTAGAAAATACAGAATTGATTTTAAATTTTAATTATTATAAAAAGATTTTGATTATTTCTATGTTCAGTTATTTTTTACGTTGTAATTTTCTTTTAATTCTGTTAACTTTCGTATTGAGACAAAATATTTTTGCTGATCAGTCTCGCAAACTAAAGGATAGGCAAAGAGCAAGAATAAACAGCATTCTGGATTTGCTTATTGCAGTAATTTAAAATTATAAGTTGCATGATAACTTCTCAACAAATAGTATAAACTACCCGTTACATACTTTATAAAAGCATAACTACCAATAGCTCACCGAAGTTTGACAAATTAATTGAAGTTAAAGAAAACGCTTGATATACATTTATTTTACCAAAGAATGTTTGATACAGTGGATTATATGGTCAGAAATAAAAATGTTTTTCAAGAAAGTGACTCAAATGATACTGCCGTCTATGGAAGTAGCTTACGTATAAAGATGATTTCAAGTTCACCAATAGATCGTGATTTGATGAGGGTTAAAGTTCGACATGATATTCTCCAGTTCTGAGAACTTGTATACAGTTCAGAATCTAGTCGTGTTGGTTCACATTCAATTACTTTAGCATTGAATTGAGTTATAAACATAAAGTAACATTTGGAACGATTTATTTACTAGCTTTATTAAATGCTTAGTTGTGAATGGGAAAAACTAAGTATAATATAAACAGTTGAATAAAGGTTATAATATGAAATTACCAAGTGTAATGTTATATTATTATTGGATAAATGAAAATAATATTACTCAACGTATTTTTTGTGAGTGTATGGAGAACTATAGTTTCCGAATTATGTTGAGAGTAGTTTTTACTTCGTTATTTCTTTTAAGTACTTAGTTAAACCCATAAGAATAATAAATGGTAGTAGGCTAGTACGGTGAGGCTGCTTTAAGTATAAAATCCAATTAAATGAACCAAATCCTGCTACTTAATTTTTTTTTGGGTACCCGGATTCGCAAATAAGCATTTATTTCAACAGACAGTATACATTATTTTCAATTACCTAAAGAATTGTCAGGTGAGGCCGAGCCCAATTCTCGAACTTAGCAAATTCAGTTTTTCTACTTCTGGTTACTTTTTACAATAAAAGTAAAAGAAAGTGATTAATGTTGATATTTCAGCGATTCACACCCAGTCTTTTATTGGTAATTAGAAAAAAGGGGACTTCCCTATCTGCTAACTATAATGTCAACTATTATGGGAAGTAAAATAAAAGAACTATATTCATAGAGCTGGTATAATAAGGAGAAGATTATAAGACAAGTTATGAGTACGAGCCGTTAATATGATGTGTATGTATGACGACAAAGGAAATCAATTTGAATCTAGTTTGAAGTTATTCCCCCGGTGTTGCCCGCGTAGGGATTGCGTTTTGTTATCTTTAACAGTAATGAATACTGATTATCATAATTAATAAAACAAAGTCATGTAGTTACTCGAGAGAATAAAGATTCCATTTTATTTTTAATTGTGTTGCATGCATTGGCAAAGGATGCAACCGTACCACCTTTTATAATGATTAAGCTTTAGTATTGCTCCAACAGTAATATCATTGTGTCATCCATCTTGTGATAATTGCACGTGTGTATTCTGTGCGATTCAACATTAGAGGATAAAAAAAATCTGTTTGAGATAATATGACTTAGCTGCCAATGGTGGTGCAGATTCAATAGCTCTTACTATTTTTACGAGTTAAGCTCAGCTCAAGGAACAGAATTGCGAATCCGGATATAGGAGGTAAATCCGAAGGTGCCGAGTGTTAGCGGGTTATCATGCTATTCCAATATAATACATTATTTATTTCATCTTATGTCTAATGCATTCACATCGAACATTCTAGGTTATTGCGGACATAACTTAGAACAGATACTGATGAACGAATAAAGTTACAAAGACTGAGACAAACTTACACAGTTTACGCCTAAGTCAAAGCATATACGGGTCTCGGTAAACAGGCCTTATGACGATACACGGGCAATACAAAACTGGTGTAGAAAGCTGATGTTGCTTGGTTAAAGCTATAATACACTGCTCTGATACATTGAATTGCTCTGCAATAAGCTATGATCGATTGGTAACAAGTCAGACACACGTGGAATGCTCTAAATGAGATTTGAGTTAATGTGTTTATTTTTTATGTTCTCAGTTCATGCATCAGACACGGACGCAGGCCGAGGACGACCGCGTGGTCAGATGGCCGAGTGTTAGCGCCTTACTGGCGCTAACACTTGCAACACCATGCGGCGGACGGCAACATCGGGGCGTAGCTGGCAACCCTATCAGAGGAGGGGTGCGGGTGATGTGGCACACGCCCGGTCATCGGTCTTCTTGGCTCAACGCTCGCCGCGTATGGTTGTGTCGGTCCATATATTGTAACTTATTAGTACTGCATTTATACTCGTAGAACATAGATTATAGATTATGATTGTTTAAAGTAATTGAAGTAATAATTAGATATTCCATAAAGTACTAGTGATATTCCATAAAGAAAGTGGACCTGGTTGGGTCCGGCTAAAAAGAACCAGCCCCCTGTTAAGAACGAAATCGACTTCATCCTAACGACAAAGAGACCACTCGAGTCAAAACCGGGAGTGATCACCGAATATTAAGAGGCATCGTGAATATTGATCTCAAAGTCGAAAGGTCGCGGCTGATGAAGTCGACGCTCCGATCTTCGCAAGTCCAAATTGAGAACTCCGAGGGCTTCCAGCTTGAACTGTCAAATCGCTTCGAAGGCCTTCAGGATTGCGTTACAGTGGACGAGATAAACCAAGGGTTTATACAAGCTGTCCAAGCGGTGGGATCAAAAGCATTCAGGTCCAGCCCCAAACGAAAGCTTAAAAAAATCTCTGCTCGGACCCAAGACTTAATGGCAGAGCGACGATCAAGGCCGCTGCAGACCTCCGAAGATGCTGAATCATATCGGCAGCTCAACAGACGTATACAAAAGTCCTTGCGACACGACATCCGCTCCTTTAATACTGAGTGTATTAAGGAGACGATAGAGCAGAATAAAGGCTCCAAAGTGTTCGCAAGAGCTATGTCGGTTGGGCAAAGCCGATTGATGAAGCTGAAGACGGAGGACGGCAGCGTGGTGTCGACAAAGGAAGGGGTTCTGGCGGAGATCGAGAGGTTTTATGGACAGCTGTACACCTCAGTTTCACAACCCAGTAGACAAATGGCTAAAGACCCAAGAGCCAAGCTAACCCGACACTATACCGAAGATATCCCGGACATCAGCCTGTACGAGATTAGGATGGCCCTCAAACAGCTTAAAAACAACAAGGCGCCGGGCGAGGATGGAATCACAGCAGAGCTTCTGAAAGCGGGCGGAACGCCGGTACTGAAAGTCCTTCAGAGGCTCTTTAATTTTGTTCTGCTCGAGGGCTTAGCGCCAGAAGTGTGGAACAGGGGCGTGGTGGTCTTGTTCTTCAAAAAGGGAGATAACACCCTATTGAAGAACTATAGACCTATCACGCTTCTGAGTCATGTATATAAGTTGTTTTCGAGGGTCATCACGAATCGTCTCGCGAACAGGTTTGATGCCTTCCAGCCTCCCGAACAAGCTGGTTTCCGTAAAGGCTTTAGCACCATAGACCACATTCATACGCTGCGGCAGGTTATAGAAAAGACGAGGGAGTATAACCGGCCGTTATGCTTGGGATTCGTGGACTATGAAAAAGCCTTCGATTTGATCGAAACATGGGCCGTGCTTCAGTCTCTCCAGCGATGCTGTATTGACTATCGGTATATCGAAGTGTTGAAGTGCTTATACAGTAACGCCACTATGTCAGTCCGAGTACAGGAGCAGTGCACGAGGGCAATTCCACTGCATAGAGGTGTAAGACAGGGAGACGTTATATCTCCGAAACTGTTCACCGTTGCACTGGAAGATGCCTTCAAGCTTCTGGAATGGGAAGGATTTGGCATCAACATCAATGGCGAGTATATCACTCACCTTCGATTTGCCGACGATATCGTTGTCATGGCAGAATCGATGGAAGACCTAAGTACTATGCTCGGAGACCTAAATCGAGTTTCCCAACAAGTGGGCCTTAAAATGAACATGGACAAAACGAAAGTAATGTCGAATGTCCATGTTGCGCCCCTACCTGTTTGTGTTGGGAGCTCCATCCTCGAAGTTGTAGACTAGTATATCTACCTGGGTCAATTGATCCAGGCAGGAAGTTCCAGCTTCGAGGAAGAGGTCTTTCGACGAATCCGACTCGGCTTGGCAGCGTTCGGGAAGCTACGCAATGTCTTCTCGTCCAAAATACCTCTGTGCCTCAAGACTAAGGTCTACAACCAATGTGTGTTACCAGTGATGACTTATGGCTCTGAAACGTGGTCCCTTACTATGGGTCTCATAAGAAAGCTCAAGGTCGCTCAACGCGCTATGGAGAGGGCTATGCTCGGTGTTTCCCTACGTGATCGAATCAGAAATGAGGAAATCCGTAGGAGAACAAAAGTCACTGACATAGCCAAGCGGATTAGCTCGTTGAAGTGGCAGTGGGCGGGACACATAGCGCGACGAACCGATGGCCGATGGGGCAAAAAGGTTCTTGAATGGCGACCGCGTACTTGCAAGCGTAGCGTAGGGCACCCACCTACAAGGTGGTCAGATGACCTGACCAGGGTCGCTGGAAAGCGCTGGATGCAGGCCGCTCTTGATCGGTCATTTTGGAAATCTTTGGGAGAGGCCTATGTCCAGCAGTGGACGTTATGCGGCTGAAATGATGATGATGACTAGTGATCATTGTATTGAGCATAACGGTCTATTTAGCAAAAATAAATATGTATTATGTATAACTGTGTCTAATATTTATTTTATTGATATAATGTAGGTTTATATATTATAATATAACTAGCTTTTCGGGCGCTGCGCGGGCTAGCAGCCCGCGGTTTTTCGTGCGGCTGTTGAGGTTGCCTTAATAACATGTCCAGTTGAGAAAATGGGTAAAAACTGAAGTCAGTAAAGGAAACATCATAATAGCTGTGGGGGCGGCCATCTTGGATCCAAAATCTGATTCCAGTTCCGAGTTTCACGGGGTGCTTTACCCCCATGTACAAATTTGCAGACCCCTACAAAGTCCCAGTAAGACGTTATGAACTAAATAATTTAAATTTTCTGAAATCTAGACGCCATGTTGGATTCCAAAAAAAATATTAAATTTGGATTTTTGGGCTCAAACTACATATAGATATCGATTTTCAGCCAAATCGCAAGCAGTTGACTTTTGGCGGCCATCTTGGATTTTCAAAAATTAAAAAAATTTGACTGCGCTTGGGGAAGTGGCTCGGGCTTCGCCCTCGCCCACAGCTCGCCCTTCGGGCTCGCGTCACTCTGCCTCCGGCTAGTGAAAATTACTTCCGGGGGAGGGAGGGGGAAGAGGGGGGCTGTGAGAGTGGCTCGGGCTTCGCCCTCGCCCGCAGCTCGCCCAGCTGGCGCATCACTCGGCCTCCGGCCTCGTGAAAATTACTGAGGGGGGGGATCCAAGAGGAAGGGGGGAGTGGCTCGGGCTTCGCCCTCGCCCGCAGCTTGGCCTGCGGCCTCGCGGGGGTGGCCTTTGCTTTTGGCCTCTGGCTGCGCCTAGTTACTTGGAGTGGCCGTTTGTATGAAATTTGTATAGAGAAAAATTGTGCATGTATGGCGGCCATCTTGGATTTTAAAAAAAATAAAAAAACAAATGACTCTCGTCAAATTGCTTACAACCCCCTACATTTTGGAAAAAAAATCACGCCCCTAACCCCAACCGTTTTCGCAGGCCGTACCCCTTCCACATCAGGTTTCTGCAGATCTTCAAATGTCAGATTTTTCTGGTACTCACTGGAGCACCCTCTATACGACCGCACATCAAACTAAACCCCACCAACCCGGCAGCAGGGTAAACAACTCTGTCAGTGAGTCAGTGGTAATGTAGGTTTATATATTATAATATAACTAGCTTTTCGGGCGCTGCGCGGGCTGCAAGCAGCCCGCGGTTCATCGTGAGGCTGTTGAGGTAGGCTAAGATATGTTTCCAGTTCAGAACATGGGTAAGTTTGTATGGAGGAAAATTGTCCTTGTATGGCGGCCATCTTGGATTTTGAAAAAAATAAAAAAACAAATGACGGTCGTCAAATTGCTTACAATCTTCTACATTATGGAAAAAAAATCACACCCCTAACCCCAACCGTCTTCGCAGGCCGTACCCCTTCCACATCAGGTTTCTGCAAATCCTCAAATGTCAGATTTTTCTGGTACTCACTGGAGCACCCTCTATACGATCGGACATCAACCGAAACCACACCAACACCACAACAGGGCAAACAACTATGTCAATCAGTGAGTGAGTCAGTGGTATTGTAGGTTTATATATTCTAATCTAACTAATATAACTAGCTTTTCGGGCGCTGCGCGGGCTGCAAGCAGCCCGCGGTTTATCGTGCGACTGTTGAGGTAGGGTAAGACATGTTTCCAGTTCAGAAAATGGGTAAGTTTGTATGGTGAGAAATTGTCCTTGTATGGCGGCCATCTTGGATTTTGAAAAAATTAAGAAACAAATGACGGTCGTCAAATTGCTTACAACCCCCTACATCTGTTGAGGAAACATGAAATAATGTGTGGGCGGCCATCTTGGATCCAAAATCTAATTCCAGTTCCGAGTTTCGCGGGGTGCGTTAACCCCATGTACAAAATTTCAAACCCCTACGAAGTCACAGTGAGACGTTATGAACGAAATAAGTCAAATTTTCTAAAATCCAGACGCCATCTTGGATTTCAAAAAGAATGTCAAATTTGGATTTTTCGGCTCAAAATACTCATAGATATCGATTTTCAGCTAAATCGCAAGCGGTTGACTTTTGGCGGCCATCTTGGATTTCCAAAAAAAAACAACGCATCGCTTGATGGAAGTGGCTCGGGCTTCGCCCTCGCCCGCAGTGAGTGGTAATGTAGGTTTATATATTATAACTAGCTTTTCGGGCGCTGCGCGGGCTGCAAGCAGCCCGCGGTTTATCGTGGGGCTGTTGAGGTAGTCTAAAATATGTTTCCAATTCAGAAAATGGGTAATTTTGTATGGAGGAAAATTGTCCTTGTATGGCGGCCATCTTGGATTTTGAAAAATTAAAAAACAAATGACGCTTGTCAAATTGCTCACAACCCCCCACATTCTGGAAAAAAAATCACGCCCCCAACCCCAGCCATTTTTGCAGGCCGTACCCCTTCCACATCAGGTTTCTGCAGATCCTCAAATGTCAGATTTTTCTGGTACTCACTGGAGCACCCTTTATACGACCACACATCAACCTAAACCCCACCAACCCCGCAACAGGGCAAACAACTATGTCAATCAGTCAGTCAGTGAGTGAGTGGTAATGTAGGTTTATATATTATAATATAACTAGCTTTTCGGGTGCTGCGCGGGCTGCAAGCAGCCCGCGGTCTTTCGTGCGGCTGTTGAGGTAGGGTAAGACATGTTTCCAGTTCAGAAAATGGGTAAGAACTGCAGTCAGTATGGGAAACATCAAAATATGTGTGGGGGCGGTCATTTTGGATCTGAAATTTGATTCCAGTTCCGAGTTCCGCGAGGTGCTTTACCCCCACATGCAAAATTTCAGACCGCTACGAAGTCCCAGTGAGACGTTATAAACGAAATAAGTTTAATTTTTTAAAGTCCAGACGCCATCTTGGATTCCAAAAAAAATATTAAATTTGGGTTTTTGGGGTCAAATTACATATAGATATCGATTTTCAGCCAAATCGCAAGCAGTTGACTTTCGGCGGCCATCTTGGATTTCCAAAAAAAAAAAAGACGCTGCGCTTTTTGATAGTGGCTCGGGCTTCGCCCTCGCCCGCAGCTCGCCCTTCGGGCTCGCATCACTCGGCCTGCGGCCTCGTGAAAATTACTTGTAGGGGGGGGGGTCAAAAAGGGGGGGGGAAGCTCGGGCTTCGCCTTCGGCCTTCAGCCTCAGGCTGCGCCAAGTTGCTTAGGGGGCCGTTTGTATGAAATTTGTATGGAGGGGAATTGTCCATGTATGGCGGCCATCTCGAATTTTGAAAGAAATCAAAAAACAAATGATGTTCGTCAAATTGCTTGCAACCCCCCACATTTTGGAAAAAAAATCACGCCCCCAACCCCAACCGTGTTTGCAGGCCGTACCCCTTCCACATCAGGATTCCGCAGATCCTCAAATGTCAGATTTTTCTGATACTCACTGGAGCACCCTCTATACGACCACACATCAACCTTAACCCCACCAACCCCGCAACAGGGCAAACAACTATGTCAATCAGTCAGTCAGTCAGTGGTAATGTAGGTTTATATATTATAACTAGCTTTTCGGGCGCTGCGCGGGCTGCAAGCAGCATGCGGTCTTTCGTGCGGCGAATGAGGTAGGGTAAAACATGTTTCCAGTTCAGAAAATGGGTAAAAACTGCAGTCAGTATGGGAAACATGAAAATAAGTGTGGGGGCGGCCATCTTGGATCTAAAATTTGATTCCAGTCCCGAGTACCGCGGGGTGCTTTATCCCCACATGCAAAATTTCAGACCCCTAGGAAGTCCCAGTGAGACGTAATGAACGAAATAAGTTAAATTTTCTTAAATCCAGACGCCATCTTGGATTTTAAAAAAAACGTTAAAGTTGGATTTTTGGGATCAAAATACTTAAAGATATCGATTTTCAGCCAAATCGCAAGCAGTTGAATTTCGGCGGCCATCTTGGATTTTCAAAAATTAAAAAAATTGGACTGCGCTTTGGGAAGTGGTTTGGGCTTCGCCCTCGCCCGCAGCTCGCCCTTCGGGCTCGCGTCACTTGGCCTCCGGCCTCGTGAAGATTACTTAAGGGGGGGGGGGGGGATCCAAGGGGGAGGGGGGAGTGGCTCGGGCTTCGCCCTCGCCCGCAGCTCGGCCTGCGGCCTCGCGGGGTGGCCTTTGCTTTTAGCTTTTGGCCTCTGGCTGCGCGTAGTTAGTTGGGGTGGCCGTTGGTATGAAATTTGTATGGAGGGAAATTGTCCATGTATGGCGGCCATCTTGGATTTAAAAAAAATGAAAAAACAAATGACGCTCGTCAAATTGCTTAAAACCCTCTACATTTTGAAAAAAAAATCACGCCCCTAACCCCAACCGTTTTTGCAGGCCGTACCCCTTCTACATCAGGTTTCTGCAGATCCTCAAATGTCAGATTTTTCTGGTACTCACTGGAGCACCCTCTATACGACCACACATCAACCTAAACCCCACCGACCCCGCAACAGGGCAAACAACTATGTCAATCAGTCAGTGAGTCAGTCAGTGGTAATGTAGGTTTATATATTATATATATATACTAGCTTTTCGGGCGCTGCGCGGGCTGCAAGCAGCCCGCGGTTTTTCGTGCGGCTGTTGAGGTAGGCTAAATAACCTGTCCAGTTGAGAAAATGGGTAAAAACTGCAGTCAGTAAGGAAAACATAAAAAAATGTGTGGGCGGCCATCTTGGATCCAAAATCCGAAATAAGATAAATTTTTTAAAAGCCAGACGCCATTTTGGATTTCAAAAAAAATATTGAATTTGGGTTTTTGGGGTCGAAATACATATAGATATCGATTTTCAGCCCAATCGCAAGCAGTTGACTTTCGGCGGCCATCTTGGATTTCCAAAATTTAAAAAAAAAGCGGCGCTTGTGGGCGTGGCTCGGGCTTCGCCCTCGCCCGCAGCTCGCCCTACGGGCTCGCATCACTCGGCCTGCGGCCTCGTGAAAATTACTTGGAGGGGGAGGGGGTCAAGGGGGGGGGGGGAGTGGCTCGGGCTTCGCCCTCACCCGCAGCTCGGCCTGCGGCCTCGCGGTGGAGGGCTTTGCTTTGGTGGTCTTTGGCCTCTGGCTGCGCCAAGTTACTTGGGGGGCCGTTTGTATGAATTTTGTATGGAGGGGAATTATCCATGTATGGCGGCCATCTTGGATCTTGAAAAAAACAAATGACGCTCGTCAAATTGCTCACTACCCCCTACATTTTGAAAAAAAAATCACGCCCCCAACCCCCACCGTCTTCGCAGGCCGTACCCCTTCCACATCAGGTTTCCGCAGATCCTCAAATGTCAGATTTTTCTGGTACTCACTGGAGCACCCTCTATACGACCGTACATCAACCTAAACCCCACCAACCCCGCAACAGGGCAAACAACTCTGTCAGTGAGTGAGTCAGTCAGTGGTAATGTAGGTTTATATATTATAATATAACTAGCTTTTCGGGCGCTGCGCGGGCTGCAAGCAGCCCGCGGTCTTTCGTGCGGCTGTTGAGGTAGGGTAAGACATGTTTCCAGTTCAGAAAATGGGTAAATTTGTATGGAGGAAAATTGTTCATGTATGGCGGCCATCTTGGATTTTGAAAAAAATTAAAAAACAAATGACGCTCGTCAAATTGCTTGTAATTTCCTACATTTTGGAAAAAAAATCACGCCCCTAACCCCAACCGTTTTCACAGGCCGTACCCCTTCCACATCAGGTTTCTGCAGATCCTCAAATGTCAGATTTTTCTGGTACTCACTGGAGCACCTTCTATACGACCACATATCAACCTAAACCCCACCAACCCCGCAACAGGGCAAACAACTATGTCAATCAGTGAGTGAGTGAGTGAGTGGTAATATAGGTTTATATATTATAAACTAACTTTTCGGGCGCTGCGCGGGCTGCAAGCAGCCCGCGGTTCATCGTGGGGCTGTTGAGGTAAGCTAAGATATGTTTCCAGTTTAGAAAATGGGTAAGTTTGTATGGAGGAAAATTGTCCTTGTATGGCGGCCATCTTGGATTTTGAAAAAAATCAAAAAACAAATGACGCTCGTCAAATTGCTTATAATTTTCTACATTATGGAAAAAAAATCACGCCCCTAACCTCTACCGTTTTCGCAGGCCGTACCCCTTCCACATGAGGTTTCTGCAAATCCTCAAATGTCAGATTTTTCTGGTACTCACTGGAGCACCCTCTATACGACCCTACATCAACCTAAACCCCACCAACCCCGCAACAGGGCAAACAACTATGTCAATCAGTGAGTGAGTCAGTGAGTGGTATTGTAGGTTTATATATTATAATATAATATAACTAGCTTTTCGGGCGCTGCGCGGGCTGCAAGCAGCCCGCGGTCTTTCGTCCAGCTGTTGAGGTGGGCTAAAGAACATGTCCATTCGAGAAAATGGGTAAAAACTGCAGTCAGTAAAGGAAACATCAAAATATGTGTGGGGGCGGCCATCTTGGATCTAAAATCTAATTCCAGTTCCGAGTTCCGCGGAGTGCTTTACCCCCACATGCAAAATTTCAGACCCCTACGAACTACGACTACGACGTTATAAACGAAATAAGTTTAATTTTCTAAAATCCAGGCGCCATCTTGGATTCCAAAAAAAAAATTGAATTTGGGTTTTTGGGGTCAAATTACATATAGATATCTATTTTCAGCCAAATCGCAAGCAGTTGACTTTCGGCGGCTATCTTGGATTTCCAAAACAAAAAAAAAGACGCTGCGCTTTTTGTGATAGTGGCTCGGGCTACGCCCTCGCCCGCAGCTCGCCCTTCGGGCTCGCGTCACTCGACCTCCGGCCTCGTGAAGATTACTTAACGGGGGTGATCCAAGGGGGAGGGGGAGTGGCTCGGGCTTCGCCCTCGCATGCAGCTCGGCCTTCGGCCTCGCGGGGGTGGCCTTTACTTTTGGCTTTTGGCCTCTGGCTGCGCCTAGTTAGTTGAGGTGGCCGCTTGTATGAAATTTGTATGGAGGAAAATTGTCCATGTATGGCGGCCATCTTGGATTATGAAAAAAATAAAAAAACATATGACGGTCGTCAAATTGCTTATAATCTTCTACATTATGGAAAAAAAATCACACCCCTAACCCCAATCGTCTTCGCAGGCCGTACCCCTTCCACATCAGGTTTCTGCAAATCTTCAAATGTCAGATTTTTCTGGTACTCACTGGAGCACCCTCTATACGACCGCACATCAACCTAAACCCCACCAACACCGCAACAGGGCAAACAACTATGTCAATCAGTCAGTGAGTCAGTGGTATTGTAGGTTTATATATTATAATATAATATAACTAGCTATTCGGGCGCTGCGCGGGCTGCAAGCAGCCCGCGGTTTTTCGTGCGGCTGTTGAGGTTGCCTTAATAACATGTCGAGTTGAGAAAATGGGTAAAAACTGAAGTCAGTATAGGAAACATCATAAAATGTGTGGGGGCGGCCATCTTGGATCCAAAATCTGATTACAGTTCCGAGTACCGCGGGGTGCTTTACCCCCATGTACAAATTTGCAGACCCTACAAAGTCCCAGTAAGACGTTTTGAACGAATTAAGTTAAATTTTCTGAAATCCAGACGCCATCTTGGATTCCAAAAAAAATATTAAATTTGGATTTTTGGTCTCAAACTACATATAGATATCGATTTTCAGCCAAATCGCAAGCAGTTGACTTTTGGCGGCCATCTTGGATTTTCAAAAATTAAAAAAATTTGACTGCGCTTGGGGAAGTGGCTCGGGCTTCGCCCTCGCCCACAGCTCGCCCTTCGGGCTCGCGTCACTCGACCTCCGGCCTCGTGAAATCCGGGGGAGAGAGGGGGAAGTGGGGTGGGCTGTTAGAGTGGCTCGGGCTTCGCCCTCGCCCGCAGCTCGCCCTCCGGGCTCGCATCACTCGGCCTCTGGCCTCGTGACAATTACTTAGAGGGGGGATCCAAGAGGAACGGGAGAGTGGCTCGGGCTTCGCCCTAGCCCGCAGCTCGGCCTGCGGCCTCGCGAAGGTGGCCTTTGCTTTTGGCCTCTGGCTGCGCCTAGTTACTTGGAGTGGCCGTTTGTATGAAATTTGTATAGAGAAAAATTGTGCATGTATGGCGGCCATCTTGGATTTTGAAAAAAATAAAAAAACAAATGACTCTCGTCAAATTGCTTACAACCCCCTACATTTTGGAAAAAAAATCACGCCCCTAACCCCAACCGTTTTCGCAGGCCGTACCCCTTCCACATCAGGTTTCTGCAGATCTTCAAATGTCAGATTTTTCTGGTACTCACTGGAGCACCCTCTATACGACCGCACATCAACCTAAACCCCACCAACCCGGCAACAGGGTAAACAACTCTGTCAGTGAGTCAGTGGTAATGTAGGTTTATATATTATAACTAGCTTTTCGGGCGCTGCGCGGGCTGCAAGCAGCCCGCGGTCTTTCGTGCGGCTGTTGAGGTAGGGTAAGACATGTTTCCAGTTCTGAAAACAGGTAAAACTGCAGTCAGTATGGGAAACATCAAAATATGTGTTGGGGCGGCCATCTTGGATCCAAAATCGGACTGCAGTTTCGAGTTCCGCGGGGTGCTTTACCCTCACATGCAAAATTTCAGACCCCTATGAAGTCCCAGTAAGACGTTATAAACAAAATAAGTTTAATTTTCTAAAATCCAGACGCCATCTTGGATTCCAAAAAAAATATTGAATTTTGGTTTTTGGGGTCAAATTACATATAGATATCGATTTTCAGCCCAATCGCAAGCAGTTGACTTTCGGCGGCCATCTTGGATTTTCAAAAAAAAATTCACGACGCGACACTTGCTGAGGGTGGCTCGGGCTTCGCCCTCGCCCGCAGCTCGCCCTTCGGGCTCGCATCCCTCGGCCTGCGGCCTCGTGAAAATTACTTGGAAGGGGGGGGGGATCAAGGGGGGGGAGTGGCTCGGGCTCCGCCCTCGCCCTCAGCTCGGCCTGCGGCCTCGCGGGGGCGGCCTTTGTTTTTGGCCTTTGGCCTCTAGCTTCGCCAAGTTACTTGGAGTGGCCGTTTGTATGAAATTTGTATGGAGGAAAATTGACCATGTATGGCGGCCATCTTGGATTTTGAAAAAAATAATAAAACAAATGACGCTCGTCAAATTGCTTACAACCCCATACATTATGGAAAAAAAATCACGCCCCTAACCCTAACCGTTTTCGCAGGCCGTACCCCTTCCACATCAGGTTTCTGCAGATCCTCAAATGTCAGATTTTTCTGGTACTCACTGGAGCACCCTCTAAACGACCACACATCAACCTAAACCCCACCAACCCCGCAACAGGGCAAACAACTATGTCAATCAGTCAGTGAGTCAGTCAGTGGTAATGTAGGTTTATATATTATAATATAACTAGTGTTTCGGGTGCTGCGCGTGCTGCAAGCAGCACGCGGTTTTTCGTGCAGCTGTTGTTGGCTAAGAAATGTTTCCAGTTCAAACCTAATTTTAAAAGAGTCCAGTGAAGGTGCCATCTTTACTTCAGCAGGAAGCGAGTTCCAGAGCTTTGCAGCCAATACTGTAAAGGATTTGGAATAGGACTGAGACGAACACCGTGGAATGTCCAGAACGAGGCTACCGGCTGAGCGCAAATGACTATCCAAATCTCGAAAATTGAAGTTCAAGTAAATTGGGGAAGAAGGATTATTGTTGAAAAAGGTACCTAATTTGGAAGTGGTGACTGAAAATGATTGTCAAGAATATAAGAGCATGTTAATAGACACAAATGCTCACCGACGAGACTTTGATCCCACTAAACCAATCGTTAACGCTGTCGAGTCAACAGCAAGCAAGCAGCCGCCCCCCACCTCATGCGTCCCCCCGTAGACCATATATAACCGCCCGCGCGCTTGTCCTCGCCCTTTTATACGGTCAAGATAGCCACTAAGCCTATAAAAATATATACGTGTCATAGTCCGAAGATTAAAGCAGCAAGTATTATCTAGCATCCAGTTTTTTACTTGCATAGCCAGATGCTACGGCACCTAGGCTCCAACATCGGGTAGCTGGCGACCGTGACAGGACGCAAGAAGGACCCGAACCCTAATCCCGAGTCTTCACCTGTACAAGAATCCAGGCCACGAGAAGACAAGGATACTGCTAAAGTTCAACGAATCCAGTCAAGAATCACTCCCAATTGCGAAAGAGAACGCTTCCATCGCAGTGAAGGTCAAAGAGTCCTATTTCTAGCCACCTTTACTTGTGCAAATAAATAAGTTGACTTCGTGAAGTGATTACCATTATTTCTTTGTCCTAGTGCAAGGTGAATTGGAGGTCAAAATTAATTAACCTATATAAATGAGCACAATTACTAGATAAAATGCTCAGCTGATTTTTACCTACGAGCATCTGGCTGTTCAATATTTAAATCAAGTTCCATTTTAATTTATCGCGCGCTTTCTAAATAAAAGCAAACATTCCATTTACTCCATTCTCGTCACAACATCATACTTGCATTATTACGCGCCTTCCTAGGCACGTAATTGTCGCTTTCATCATAATCCATCATTCACGACGATCAAGATAACATTCCATCCCGTGCGAAATTGATAAGCTTATGCAACTAATGCATGACATTAAGTAGTGCAGGTAAGTCAGACGGCACGGCGGGGCAAAGGTCACTCCGACCGGCCGGCACATCTCATTGCTTGACGCCAGCCTGCTTATTTTTATTCGATCGCAGTATTATCTTACTTGTTTACGCGTTGGTGTGTTTAGCAAATCGTTGTGAATTTAACTCAAAAGTAGCTTTAAATTTAACAAAATGAGTGAAGATAGTGATAGTGAGACTGAAACTAAAAAGATTCAACAATTAATCATAAAACACCGGTCAATTAAAGGTAAGGTAACCAAAATTAATAATTATCTAAATTCCTTGCCGCCGGCCGATGCATCTATATCAATTCACGAGTATAGCAAGTTGTGTACGCAATTCGAGAAAATTTTGAAAATGTTTGAATGTTCCGCCACGCACCGCTCCAAATAAATTAAAGTGATCATCTAAATCATCCCGCGACGCGCCTGTGGTCATCTCGACCGTAGGATAAAACACCCCTCAATAAGTGAAAAGTGTGTGAAACCTCAGACCTGGGCCCAGGAGAAGATCATCTGGATTGCAAGACAGGAAGCACAGGAGCTCCAGGTTGGTGTACCAGCACATTCCCTATTTTTAGTCTGCTCCGCGCACACGTAGTTTTCTGGCCTTTGAACCTGGATATCGCTTTTCAATACTTATTATTTGTTCAAAAGTTGAAATGTCAATGTACCACTCAACGTATACAGGATGACTTTTTAACCACCTGCTAAATTGACATATAATGAAGTACATCGAAAATTATGAATTACGTATTTTTTCTTTTAATACCGCTCAGTACTAAAATCTCGACTTATAACGTCTTAAGTTTATCCCGAAAAAACTCATGAAACTTGACCTCGCGCGCCGTAGTGCCTAACCGCGGTAATAATAAGCGGCGTCTAGGCCACGCCACTCTGGCCGTTGACCTCTCGTAGATTCGTTGATAAATTGCAAATGCCTAGGTACTTTTAAGTTGCAAGAAAATTTTTCCTTTATACTTTTTCAGGCCTTGTACCGTCAAGGTGCATAAGGTTCAGGTTACTACTACGAGTAAATACGTCTCAAAACTTAGTTAGTAGGTAACAACACAAACAACTAAACATTCAACAGTAAAAAAATAATAAATACGAGAACGTAACTAGGTTTACCTGTGTAGCTTTTGCAACTAGGCGTATTTAAAAAAATTAAATAAACTTATGGACCATGAGTCCATGATTAATAGTCACAATAATTAAATGTCCTCTAAAATTAACTTACCTAAAAAGTACGTAAACTTACAGTCATACTTAATGAAATGCTCAAAATTGAATTCATCTTGGTCCAGCAGACAAATCCTGGCCCTTTTACGAAGGTTTGGCACAGGTGTTCTTGTCAAACCTTGTACTCGTAAACATGGTACCTACACCCTCACTTTGATAGTCTCTGCGCACCGTTTAAGCGTTTCCCGCTCACAATGTAGCATCTTATCATTTCGTAAACTCTGTGGGAATACATGGCGCGAGAGTCTGGAAGATGCGTGAGTCGTAAGAGCAAAAACATGTGTACGCGGCGAGTGGCTGTGGGCGACTGAGGGATGGGGCTGGGGGTGCGCGCACGTGCGGGCGGCCGGCGGCGGTATAGCCACGCCTCCTCCACGCCGGGAACTACCTAGGTATTATTATTGCGCGATTGTTTTGCGAGTAACCACACGTGAGCGATATTTAGTACAAGAAAAAAAAATCTGTGTGAATTTTACATACTATTTTTTTTTCAAAAACGTAATCAGTAAGTGATACTTAATGCGTGGGAAAAAATTAGCAGGTGGATAAAAAGTCATCCTGTATATGCTATATTTCTTGGTATATTTCATACCACTGCATATCATCGCAATTTCCCTAATTTCATACATCTCATAATATAAAGAGACGCATATTGTTTAAAACTAAGATTTTCTAATTCGATTTTCGTCCGCCATTTTATTTGCAGCCACGCCGCCACGCCCTGTGTGTCGCTGAAGGGATTATTCAAATACTGTTCATACTACAACAGCATAACAAAATTGTGTATTCCATTTTATAGACTTCGTCATTTATATCGATCGACGCATACGCATACCTGTACGTAATCGCCATCGTCACGCGCTCCTGTGACCTTGTTTGACCGGTTAGGTGGCTGTCTAGCTGCAGTGCGTACTCGTAAATACGACTTTTCTATTATTTTCTAATTACATTAGTTTATCGTAAATTATTAGATTTAAATTATAGCTAACACTAGTACTATCAGGAAAGCTCAGACTAGTACTATCAGGAAAGCTCTGAAAGGTCTGCTCGCATACTAAGAAGGCTTATAAGAAAACGCGATGCAATTTTTAGTAGAATGCAGCTTATTTATAACCATTCAAAAAATGTCTTTTACAATAAAACTTCTCAAGTATTGTTCTTGGGAGGAGTGGAGTCGATAGATAACCTACGAAAGAAATTCCACGAAATCTTAGACGTTATTACCGACAATGAGTTGGCAATAAATCCGAATTCAGAACATAATTATCAAAGTTGGAATTCTTTTGAAGAACTATATTGTTGTAGTAAGCGCGTCGCATCGAAATTAAATGTAAAGGAATCAACTTCCTCTCAGTCAAATCACAATACTTCTGGTAAACTATTCGTTATAAAATTGCCTTAACTCGAGTTAGTCAGTTTCTCAGGCGAAGCCACAAAATGGCCTGTTTTTTATCACTCGTTCAAAACTTCTGTACATGAGCACCCTTTTTTGTTTTTTATCGCGGAGAAAATCCCTTCGGATACCTTACCAGTTACGGGAGACCGGTAAGGTTATGTGGTGTTACCACTAAAAACTCCGCGGTGTCACCTCTCAGCCGCTATGGGCCGGGGCCGAGTGCTATTCGCGCTCCATAGCCGCGGCGCGGCGACCGCTTTGGCGGTCTCTGCTCGTTCTGGGGGTGCCTCTCATTGTGAGAGGTTGTCAGAGCGAGCCTGTGGGGGGGGCTTTCGGCCTCCAACTGCACCCAAAAGGGGTTAAGGCGTGGTGACACCCGACGCCTAATCCGGAGGGCCTTTAAGTCGAGCAACGGAATCCCGTTTCCGCCACTCGACCGACCCTTACTGTGGGGGCTGCAGTTGCAGGCCATAGGCCCGCCTCCTGCGCCCAGTGCGCCGGCGGCGGATGGCGTGGTCTGTGGTATCCTCACGCATTCTCTCCGCCGCCTCCTTGCGGAGCATGACCTGCTCCGCAAAGGCCTGCACTGCATTCCACGACGTCTCGCTGTCGACCATGACCTTGATCAAGGTCGGCAGAGAGAGGTCGTCCCCCACGATCGCACACATGTCGGCGCGCTCTTCCGCCCAGGCTGGGCAGCACTCCAGAGTGTGTTGGGCGTCCTCGTCCGCACACCCGTCACAGTGGTGGCATATGGCGGTCGGCTCCCTACCCGCTCTGCGACACAGATACCCTCCGAAACAACCGTGTCCGGATAGCACCTGCGTCAAACGGAAGGGGAGTCGGCCATGTTGCCTCGCCAACCACTGGCTCAAGACTGGGCGGACAGCCTCAACAGTTCGGATTCCAAGTACATGAGCACCCTTTTTTTTTTTTTTTTTGTCGCGGAGAAAATCCCTTCGGATACCTTACCAGTTACGGGAGACCGGTAAGGTTATGTGGTGTTACCACTAAAAACTCCGCGGTGTCACCTCTCAGCCGCTATGGGCCGGGGCCGTGTGCTATTCGCGCTCCATAGCCCCGGCGCGGCGACCGCTTTGGCGGTCTCGTCTCGCTCTGAGGGTGCCTCTCATTGTGAGAGGTTGTCAGAGCGAACCTGTGGGGGGGCCTTTCGGCCTCCAACTCCACCCAAAAGGGGTTAAGGCGTGGTGACACCCGACGCCTTACACCCGGAGGGCCGTTAAGTCGAGCAACGGAATCCCGTTTCCGCCACTCGACCGACCCTTACTGTGGGGGCTGCAGTTGCAGGCCATAGGCCCGCCTCCTGCGCCCAGTGCGCCGGCGGCGGATGGCGTGGTCGGTGGTATCCTCACGCATTCTCTCCGCCGCCTCCTTGCGGAGCATAACCTGCTCCGCAAAGGCCTGCACCGCATTCCACGACGTCTCGCTGTCGACCATGACCTTGATCAAGGTCGGCAGAGAGAGGTCGTCCCCCACGATCGCACACATGTCGGCGCGCTCTTCCGCCCAGGCTGGGCAGCACTCCAGAGTGTGAGTACATGAGCACCCTGACTTGACTTGACAACGAACGCTTACAATATCTGTTAGGAAAATTGTCGGGCCGAGCAATTGCAGTATGTACTGAAATCGCGCCGCACGCTGAGAACTACAATTTGATATGGAAAACTCTGGTAGACAAATATGAAGATAAACGTAGCTTGGCCAATTCATACTTGGAACAAATAAATGATTTTAAACCTTTTAACATCGCATCTACAAAAAAAACTTAGACGCATTTTTAGATAAATTTTGTTCCGCCGTCGCATGTTAAAAGTCACTTAAGATCGATAATTTGTCCGATTTTATTCTATTGCATCTCTCATTAAAAAGAATTGATTCAGATACCGCTAAATCGTTTGAAATGCATTTGCGTAATAATCTGTAAGGTGATGCAAATGTCTCTTGTCTAAATTGTCCTTTGAGTTTATCACTGATTCGGGTAAAGTTCAGAAGGGTTAGTGTTCCAGTAAAACAACACAGTGCAGTTCACGAAAGTCCGAGTACATTGATCCAAACTTAAATTTAGCACACAAACAAAATCGGAAAGTCAATTCAAAAGTTCAGTGTTTCGTATAACACAATTTACGTAGAGTACAGAACTATAACTATGTACGCGCTATTCGGTAGGCGGACACGAGGCGACTGGCTTCAGTTCTCGTGACCGCAAAAACGCTGATTCGGTGCGAAACATGAGTGTATGCGCACCCCTACATCACACCCCTCCTAAAATTTGTTACACAAAAATCGACAAATTTTAAAACAATAAAAACAATTTTGTTTCTTTGCTAGACTCTACATCTGTACTTTCTATATTTGTACTATACTACGATCCAGTTATACAATGCAATTTGATAGGAGCTCATTTTATATGTATACCTACGTTATGTTACTGTTACAATACTGAAAACAATTTATAGACCAAAATGCCAAAATGCAAAAAAAAAATACATTAGTGACTTAAATCTACTTTCAACTTGAAACTTGAACGATTTCCAGGCACAGGTGAAGGTGTCTTTATGCAATGATCACTCTCTGTTTACCTTTATCTGCCTGCCCCGACGATGATCGTTGTTCAATGGCTTCCTCCAGAGTTACTGTCAATCGTTTATTCAACCAAATCTTCACACTTCTAGTGCATTTCGCGAAACAAAAATACATGCAGCAAAACAGGCATAAGACTGTGCAAACACTTATGCAGATAAGAATGAGGTTAAAACTTCCCATTTTTGATTTCATATCGTTAACTTGATTCACGTTGTTTTGCGTATAATTTACTTCTAACTTGGTAGAATATTGACCCATGTTGGATGTCTTTTTAATAAAAAAAATACTTGTTAACTGATGTGGTAGTTATACCAATCGAAGATGTGTTCTGACTGTGACAAAAGAAAGTAACTCTGCGGAAAATATAACAAAAATGTAAGTCCTAAATACTAATCTAATTCTACATAAAACGTACGGGTTTTTTGATGACACGGCCGCTGCGTGATACTCGCTGCGTTGCCGGGTCGTCCGCGTTGCTAGGTTGCATCACCTGTTTACCCGTGACGATACTTGCCGGTGTTTGCTCGTCCGAGATATTAATTAAATATGCTGGTTTCAATCTGTCTATCGATATTACTGAACGACGATTAGGTAACTGAATTTCGAAAGTTTTTTCATGTCTTTTAATTACCTTATACGGCCCATCGTAAGGAGATTTTAATGGTTTTTTCACCGAATCGTCTCTAATAAAAACGTGTGTACATGACGTTAAGTCTGGATGTACAAATCATTTACGATTATCCCTATGGGTGTTTGATATTGGCCGCAACTTTTCAATTGACTGACGAATATTTTCTATGTACGTATACGAGTCGTCAAGTATAGTTTCCGACGGGTTAAAAAATTCATTCGAAAGTCTTAGTGGTTTTCCGAATGTATACTCAGCTGCGCTCACGCCGTTTTCGCTGCGCCCTGCTGCGCGTAAACCATACAGTACTGTTGGTAGCTCGTCAACCCATGATTTGTTGTTTAAATGAGCCATCAACGAAGCTTTCATACTGCGATGCCAGCGCTCGATTAGGCCATTTCCCTGCGCGTGATAGCTCGAGCTTCTCGTCATCGTCACGCCCAAATACTTCATCAAAACTGCAAACAGATGGCTCTCGAACTGTCGACCCTGGTCAGTTGTCAGCCTGACCGGGCATCCATACCTGGTTATCCTTTTGTCGTAGATGACCCTGGCGACCGTCTCTGCCGTTATATCCTTAATCGGTATGGCTTCAGGCCACCGTGTACTTCGGTCTATGATGGTTACACAGTACCTGTATCCCTCGGGTGAGATGGGTAGTGGCCCTCCGATGTCTACATGTATATGCTCGAAACGATCTGCGTGCTGAAATGTGCCGTACTCTGAAATCGTGTGCCTGTTGACTTTCGATTTTTGGCAACTGACACAAGCTTTAGCCCATCTGCCCACGTCGCCAGAAAAATCTATCAGATATCATTTTACGCGTGGTGCGTACACTAGGATGACTAAGTTCATGCACACTGTCGAATGCCAAACGTCTGTAAGACTCAGGTAAATAAGGTCTAATTTTTGATGTCGAAGTCTCACAATACACCTCTTTTCCGACTGTGGGTAACATTATACGCTTGATTACAACATTGTTATTACTTACGTTTCCCGCCTCGGGCCGCGCTAAGCATTCGTCGTGTTTCTGCGACTCAGCTAGTTGCTCGTAATCGATGCTTGTGGGACAGGAAATCGTCGCGACGCGTGATAACGCGTCTGCAACTACATTGTCGCTACCTACTACGTGTCGAATGTCCGTCATGAATTCGCTAATGAATAAGAGTTGCCTTGTACGGCGAGGTGTTTCAAACTCTGTACCTATTTTCGTAAAAGCGTGTACTAATGGTCAATGATCGGTGTAAATTGTTAAAGGCCTTCCTTCAAACAACTTTCGAAAGTGTTTGATGGCGAAATAGATCGCTAACAGTTCTCTATCGTAACTGCTATAACGCCGCTGTGTATCCGATAGACGTTTACAAAAGTAACCTAGAGGTCTCCACGCACCTTTGTCAAGTTGTTGTAGAACCTCTCCCGTACATGTGTCCGATGCATCTGTAAACAGCGCTAAAGTAGCATCGCTGCTCGGGTACGACAACGTGACCGCATTCGGTAATTGTAACTTACATTCCTCAAACGCTGCATCGGCATCCGTCGTCCAGTCGATGGGTGTTTTGTCGTTCTTTTTAGCGTTATGTAAATAGTGTGATAAAATGGCTTGAGTCTGAACCGCGTGCGGGATATGTTTTCTATAGAAATTAATCATGCCTAAGAAACGTCTTAATTGATTAACATTAGATGGTTTAGGAAAATCGGCTATGGCTTGTACTTCTTCTGCTAGAGGTCGAATGCCTTGGCTAGAGACGTGAAAACCAACGAACTCTAGCTCTGATACTCCAAAACAACATTTAGATTGATTAATTGTTAATCCAAACCTGTTCAAACGCTCGAATAACAGACGTACGTATTCACGGTGTTCTGCCTCACTGCTACTAGCGATGAAGACGTCATCAATATAACTGAAAAGAAAGTCCAAACCTTGTAACACGGTGTGATGCATGAACCTTTGAAAGGATTGCGCTGCATTCCGTAAACCGAAGGTCATTCTCCGGAATTCGAATAATCTAAAAGGCGTGGTGATGGTCAATTTTGGAATATCATCATCATTTATAGGAATAAAATGATACGCCCTATTTACATCAACACGCGAAAAGATTTTTTTACCTGCCAGAATGTAGGTAAAATCGTGCAGGCGCGGAATGGGATATCTGTCCGGTTTGGTGATGGCGTTTAGCTGCCGATAGTCCCCACATGGCCGGATGTCTCCATTTTTCTTCAGCACGACATGCAGTGGACTCGCCCACGCACTCTTTGATAGCCTGCAAATTTTTTACCTTCTTAAAAAGCTCTGGAGGTAACGGTCTGGCTCTTGCATGGACAGGTGGTCCGGTTGTCTCGATGTAATGCTTCTCTGAATGCTGTGGAGGATCTTTAAAAGACATGGGTTTTGTTATGTCTGGAAAAAGTTTAAGTAAATCGTGATATGGATGATTTTCAGATAAAGTCGTGATAGTCGTATTATTACAACTCTGAACACTGGCAATAACATTAAGGTTTGTGAGCGTGTCGATTAATCGTCTATTATTTAAATCAACTATCAATTTATAGTGGCTTAAAAAGTCTGCTCCTATAATTGGTTGCTTTACGTCAGCGACTATGAACGTCCAGCGTAATTCTCGTCTAATACTAAGATCCAGGGTCAATGTGCAAGTACCATATGTTTTAATTTATGTCCCATTAGCTGCAAATAAAACGTAACCATTTGAATCGTGCGCGTAACTGTGTTTACTAATACATGGGGGCAAAACTGACACATTGGAACCTGTATCAATTAAAAAACTTAGCTTACTATTTTTATCCGTGACACATAACCAACGGTTTGTTCCCTTGATACAGCTTCCCGTCGCCGACTTTACGGTTGTTAGTTTTCCGACTTCCACGCGCAGGGATCTCTACATTTTCTTGCTTCTTTCCCAAACCGGTAATGGAAAAAACATAGGTAGTTCTCCTTCCTTGTACCAGATTGTTCTCTCCTTCGACTAGTACTGCGTCCTCTATGCCGCTGATTCGACCTGCTGCGGTTGCGTGCGTCAAACTTCTCCCGTCGTAGCTCTGCGACTTCCAAGGTAAGCTTTGCTATAGCCTCTGCCAGGTGGTTTGACTGCTGCTCCTGTGTGACAGCTGCCACGTCTACTGGCCGGGTTGTCTCCATCACCTTGTCTGCTACTTCTGCGAGCTTCTCAGCGTCGTCCAAGGTAGTAGCTGCCAAAACCGTTCGCAATGCTGTCGGAAGATGATTCTGCCACAACAACAGCAGAGTCGGTGCTGATACGCGCGTGCCTGCCAAACTCTGCATTCGCTTGAGAAGTTGCGAAGGCTTCTGATCACCTAGTTGCATCTCGCCCATGAGTTTTTGAACGCGATGGGTCTCCGATTCTTCGTAGATTTTGAGAAGATGTACTTTCAACGCATCGTACTTCTTGGTATCGGGTGGTGCCTCCAGGAACCCTGCTACTTGTTGTATAACTTGTTTGCCCAGTTTTGCGATGAGCAGCTGGTACTTTGCCTGGTCGCTGGCCTTTTGCGGAGCCACTGTAGCTTCGAAATGGATAAACCACAACGCCGGCTAATCCGTCCAAAATTCAGGGACGCGCGCTGATACCGAGATCAACACTACTTCCGGTTTGTCCTCGTCTGCCATCTCAGTTATTTTTCACCGTCCGCGGAAAGTGAACTTAAAATGAGTCCGCCTGCCGCCGCTTGAAATTGAGTCGCCCCGAAAATTTTGCATGTACTAATTGTCTAAGTACGTCACATACCAACGCCGCTTGCAAGTCAACTCACGCTTGCCGTTATTGCAACACTAGGCATCATTTTCTGATTTGTCGCAAACAAACAAATCAACCCGCCGTCCAGTGCTGCCAACTTAGCGCTTTTCGCGCCAGATCTAGCGCTTTTTTTGTCTCGAAGCGCGTTTTAGCGCCTAGCGCTAAATCTAGCGCTTTTTTTAATTATATAAAACTATATTTATTAATACAGCGTAAAACATCATAAATTACTAGTGCTAAATAAAATTATTTATTACTACTTATTACCGACATTGAAAAACTAAAAAACGATGTTTATGATTTCTTCATAGAGTAATGTCATCTATGAGAACGATTATGTCTCTGGGATTTCATTCCCCGTGTATTATTTTGTATTCCTCCGTAGCGAACTTTACTACGATAGTCTCTTTGTAGCTGACCTACGATTCACACAGTTGCAGTGCTTGTTTTGTTCACTATAATTAGTTTATTATATTACATTACAAATATGGATTTGCCTTTATCAAAACGTACAAATTATAAACAACATTATAAGTGTGAGTGGGAGCAGGATAACGATTTGAAACATTGGTTAAAACCTGTGCCTGGTGATTCAACAAAAGCACAATGTACTTATTGTAAACGGGAGTTTTCGGCTAAAATCAGTGATATCAAAAGACATCGTGAAAGAGCATCTTATCAAAAAAAGGTAAAACCATCGTTGGACACAACACATCTCAGCAAAAAATAAATTTGCAGCGAGTAAACCAAACTAGTGAAGCTAAGGCATCTTTGTCTCTTTTTATTGCAGAGCATTGTGCAACCTCTGCTGTAGACCATTTAGAATGTTTATGTGCGAATGCATTTCAAGGATCTGAAGCGGCTAAAAATCTCAAACTGCATCGTACTAAATGTACAGCTATCATCCAAACGGTACTGGCACCTCACTTTAAAACTGAGCTGATTAAAGATATATGAGATGAGCCCTACAGCTTGTTATTAGATGAGTCTACAGACATATTCAGTGAAAAAAAAATTGGGAGCGGTGGTGAAATACTTCAGTCCCACTCAAAATGAAGTCATTTCTACATTTTTAGGACTCAGTGAATTAGGAAGTTCTGACGCTGAAGGAATCGTTACATCTTTGGTTGCACTTTTAAAAGATGCTGGTATTCAAATCAAAAACTTAAGTGGTGTAGGCGATTCCTTCAGCGTCAGAACTTCCTAATTCACTGAGTCCTAAAAATGTAGAAATGACTTCATTTTGAGTGGGACTGAAGTATTTCACCACCACTCCCAATTTTTTTTTCACTGAATATGTCTGTAGACTCATCTAATAATAAGCTGTAGGGCTCATCTCCTATATCTTTAATCAGCTCAGTTTTAAAGTGAGGTGCCAGTACCGTTTGGATGATAGCTGTACATTTAGTACGATGCAGTTTGAGATTTTTAGCCGCTTCAGATCCTTGAAATGCATTCGCACATAAACATTCTAAATGGTCTACAGCAGAGGTTGCACAATGCTCTGCAATAAAAAGAGACAAAGATGCCTTAGCTTCACTAGTTTGGTTTACTCGCTGCAAATTTATTTTTTGCTGAGATGTGTTGTGTCCAACGATGGTTTTACCTTTTTTTGATAAGATGCTCTTTCACGATGTCTTTTGATATCACTGATTTTAGCCGAAAACTCCCGTTTACAATAAGTACATTGTGCTTTTGTTGAATCACCAGGCACAGGTTTTAACCAATGTTTCAAATCGTTATCCTGCTCCCACTCACACTTATAATGTTGTTTATAATTTGTACGTTTTGATAAAGGCAAATCCATATTTGTAATGTAATATAATAAACTAATTATAGTGAACAAAACAAGCACTGCAACTGTGTGAATCGTAGGTCAGCTACAAAGAGACTATCGTAGTAAAGTTCGCTACGGAGGAATACAAAATAATACACGGGGAATGAAATCCCAGAGACATAATCGTTCTCATAGATGACATTACTCTATGAAGAAATCATAAACATCGTTTTTTAGTTTTTCAATGTCGGTAATAAGTAGTAATAAATAATTTTATTTAGCACTAGTAATTTATGATGTTTTACGCTGTATTAATAAATATAGTTTTATATAATTAAAAAAAGCGCTAGATTTAGCGCTAGGCGCTAAAACGCGCTTCGAGACAAAAAAAAGCGCTAGATCTGGCGCGAAAAGCGCTAAGTTGGCAGCACTGGACGGCGGGTTGATTTGTTTGTTTGCGACAAATCAGAAAATGATGCCTAGTGTTGCAATAACGGCAAGCGTGAGTTGACTTGCAAGCGGCGTTGGTATGTGACGTACTTAGACAATTAGTACATGCAAAATTTTCGGGGCGACTCAATTTCAAGCGGCGGCAGGCGGACTCATTTTAAGTTCACTTTCCGCGGACGGTGAAAAATAACTGAGATGGCAGACGAGGACAAACCGGAAGTAGTGTTGATCTCGGTATCAGCGCGCGTCCCTGAATTTTGGACGGATTAGCCGGCGTTGTGGTTTATCCATTTCGAAGCTACAGTGGCTCCGCAAAAGGCCAGCGACCAGGCAAAGTACCAGCTGCTCATCGCAAAACTGGGCAAACAAGTTATACAACAAGTAGCAGGGTTCCTGGAGGCACCACCCGATACCAAGAAGTACGAT
Source organism: Acrobasis consociella (assembly GCA_963555685.1). Classification (NCBI taxonomy): domain Eukaryota; kingdom Metazoa; phylum Arthropoda; class Insecta; order Lepidoptera; family Pyralidae; genus Acrobasis; species Acrobasis consociella. Next base: position 10,780,635 of record OY743125.1, on the reverse strand, counting down.
GCGTTGAAAGTACATCTTCTCAAAATCTACGAAGAATCGGAGACCCATCGCGTTCAAAAACTCATGGGCGAGATGCAACTAGGTGATCAGAAGCCTTCGCAACTTCTCAAGCGAATGCAGAGTTTGGCAGGCACGCGCGTATCAGCACCGACTCTGCTGTTGTTGTGGCAGAATCATCTTCCGACAGCATTGCGAACGGTTTTGGCAGCTACTACCTTGGACGACGCTGAGAAGCTCGCAGAAGTAGCAGACAAGGTGATGGAGACAACCCGGCCAGTAGACGTGGCAGCTGTCACACAGGAGCAGCAGTCAAACCACCTGGCAGAGGCTATAGCAAAGCTTACCTTGGAAGTCGCAGAGCTACGACGGGAGAAGTTTGACGCACGCAACCGCAGCAGGTCGAATCAGCGGCATAGAGGACGCAGTACTAGTCGAAGGAGAGAACAATCTGGTACAAGGAAGGAGAACTACCTATGTTTTTTCCATTACCGGTTTGGGAAAGAAGCAAGAAAATGTAGAGATCCCTGCGCGTGGAAGTCGGAAAACTAACAACCGTAAAGTCGGCGACGGGAAGCTGTATCAAGGGAACAAACCGTTGGTTATGTGTCACGGATAAAAATAGTAAGCTAAGTTTTTTAATTGATACAGGTTCCAATGTGTCAGTTTTGCCCCCATGTATTAGTAAACACAGTTACGCGCACGATTCAAATGGTTACGTTTTATTTGCAGCTAATGGGACATAAATTAAAACATATGGTACTTGCACATTGACCCTGGATCTTAGTATTAGACGAGAATTACGCTGGACGTTCATAGTCGCTGACGTAAAGCAACCAATTATAGGAGCAGACTTTTTAAGCCACTATAAATTGATAGTTGATTTAAATAATAGACGATTAATCGACACGCTCACAAACCTTAATGTTATTGCCAGTGTTCAGAGTTGTAATAATACGACTATCACGACTTTATCTGAAAATCATCCATATCACGATTTACTTAAACTTTTTCCAGACATAACAAAACCCATGTCTTTTAAAGATCCTCCACAGCATTCAGAGAAGCATTACATCGAGACAACCGGACCACCTGTCCATGCAAGAGCCAGACCGTTACCTCCAGAGCTTTTTAAGAAGGTAAAAAATTTGCAGGCTATCAAAGAGTGCGTGGGCGAGTCCACTGCATGTCGTGCTGAAGAAAAATGGAGACATCCGGCCATGTGGGGACTATCGGCAGCTAAACGCCATCACCAAACCGGACAGATATCCCATTCCGCGCCTGCACGATTTTACCTACATTCTGGCAGGTAAAAAAATCTTTTCGCGTGTTGATGTAAATAGGGCGTATCATTTTATTCCTATAAATGATGATGATATTCCAAAATTGACCATCACCACGCCTTTTAGATTATTCGAATTCCGGAGAATGACCTTCGGTTTACGGAATGCAGCGCAATCCTTTCAAAGGTTCATGCATCACACCGTGTTACAAGGTTTGGACTTTCTTTTCAGTTATATTGATGACGTCTTCATCGCTAGTAGCAGTGAGGCAGAACACCGTGAATACGTACGTCTGTTATTCGAGCGTTTGAACAGGTTTGGATTAACAATTAATCAATCTAAATGTTGTTTTGGAGTATCAGAGCTAGAGTTCGTTGGTTTTCACGTCTCTAGCCAAGGCATTCGACCTCTAGCAGAAGAAGTACAAGCCATAGCCGATTTTCCTAAACCATCTAATGTTAATCAATTAAGACGTTTCTTAGGCATGATTAATTTCTATAGAAAACATATCCCGCACGCGGTTCAGACTCAAGCCATTTTATCACACTATTTACATAACGCTAAAAAGAACGACAAAACACCCATCGACTGGACGACGGATGCCGATGCAGCGTTTGAGGAATGTAAGTTACAATTACCGAATGCGGTCACGTTGTCGTACCCGAGCAGCGATGCTACTTTAGCGCTGTTTACAGATGCATCGGACACATGTAAGGGAGAGGTTCTACAACAACTTGACAAAGGTGCGTGGAGACCTCTAGGTTACTTTTCTAAACGTCTATCGGATACACAGCGGCGTTATAGCAGTTACGATAGAGAACTGTTAGCGATCTATTTCGCCATCAAACACTTTCGAAAGTTGTTTGAAGGAAGGCCTTTAACAATTTACATCGATCATTGACCATTAGTACACGCTTTTACGAAAATAGGTACAGAGTTTGAAACACCTCGCCGTACAAGGCAACTCTTATTCATTAGCGAATTCATGACGGACATTCGACACGTAGTAGGTAGCGACAATGTAGTTGCAGACGCGTTATCACGCGTCGCGACGATTTCCTGTCCCACAAGCATCGATTACGAGCAACTAGCTGAGACGCAGAAACACGACGAATGCTTAGCGCGGCCCGAGGCGGGAAACGTAAGTAATAACAATGTTGTAATCAAGCGTATAATGTTACCCACAGTCGGAAAAGAGGTGTATTGTGAGACTTCGACATCAAAAATTAGACCTTATTTACCTGAGTCTTACAGACGTTTGGCATTCGACAGTGTGCATGAACTTAGTCATCCTAGTGTACGCACCACGCGTAAAATGATATCTGATAGATTTTTCTGGCGACGTGGGCAGATGGGCTAAAGCTTGTGTCAGTTGCCAAAAATCGAAAGTCAACAGGCACACGATTTCAGAGTACGGCACATTTCAGCACGCAGATCGTTTCGAGCATATACATGTAGACATCGGAGGGCCACTACCCATCTCACCCGAGGGATACAGGTACTGTGTAACCATCATAGACCGAAGTACACGGTGGCCTGAAGCCATACTGATTAAGGATATAACGGCAGAGACGGTCGCCAGGGTCATCTACGACAACGAATTAAAACTAGGTTATCTTATAACCCACGATTAAATTAAATCTCCGGCCTTATTGAATAAGAATATTGATAGATTCAGATATAGCTTTTACACTACTATGAACTCAAGTTTTTCACTTTGTCACTCTCCGTCTATCCTCTCCCATTTTTTTTAAAGTGCATTCGAACTAAAAAGCAATGACTCAAAATAACCAATAATTAAACTTCTTTTACCTTTGTAGACTTAATCGGTCAGGTTTGACAGCCAGTGCCAATCTCTGTTGTATTTCCTGCTTTAATTCATATTTAAAGCTTAAAAATAACTTAAGAAAACATGTTTTAACTATTTTTTTTTCTAGACTTATAATATGCTCTGGCTCTGACAAAGCATAGTAATCAGATTTTTGAATAGTCATTTTTAACCATTTCAACCATCTGACAGTTTACTTTACTAAGTCCTGAGGCCCCGAAGTGGGCAGATCTTCACCGCAATCTGTTTTTTGGCCAAGGGTCCATTCGGGACCAGGTCAGCCAAACTGTCTTCATCTTTGCTGCAACAGCGTACTGTAAAGTCCGCTTAGAGTGGCCAGCCCTACGCCTGTCCTGGGAGGTCCACCACTGTATGTATATCTCCCACTCAAGACCATAACCCATTCTTGTCCATCTGCGGTGCTCTGTCCAGCTTATTAGCATTAGCTATTTTGGCTACGCTGTTTAATAACGACGCATTTACTCTACGAGAGCAGGCCTATGCGTTCGACCAGTTTCATCCTGGTTTGGATTTGAACTCCTAAGAAAACCATTGAAATGGTCCTACGTCAATGTACATAAGGATTCGGACGATTCGGGTGGAACACCCATCTTAATATCATGGCCACTTGTTTGCGTAAAAATACATAAAAAGCACTAAAACTTGCTCACTAATGAGCGAACGGTCTTCTTCTTATCGTGTGTGTCAGTGACCAACACTAGTGTCAGCCTCCAAACCGTCTTAAAGTCTTCTGACGTGGCTCTAGGCAACGACCAATGTCAAAGACAGTGACCGAGACCGACGGATCAACGCGCCCCCCGAAGCACGGATCATCTCACCCATCAGACAATCTAACCCTTAACTAACCAAATTAGGACAACAACACAAAGTCGCCGCCCCCGCCGGGAATCGAACCCGCGACCTCCGGGTACGAGCCGAACGCTCTAACCACTACCCCACGGAGGCAGGAGGAGCGAACGGTATAACAAACATTTACCTGGTTAATGAAGGCCTGAATGTTGGCCCCGTCTGCACTTTTAACATTTCTTTAGTTTGATTCTTTATTTATTCTCTGAATTAATAGGTGAAAATCTTTCCATCATTATTACAACCTCTGTTTGGTGTTCAAACGAGACATCCTCCGTAATTTCTGTTATTAGCATTTTACATTCAGTTGTGACAGATGTACCATCTGATCTTTCTGATGGATGACCTCTTCTTGCTCTTCAATTTTTTACTGGCCTCCATTTTACTCGTGGTACATATCACGTAGAATAGTTTTCGTTGATTTCGCTTGAAATCGCTATTCTAGTCTACTTATATCGGCCGTCATAAGATATCTAACGAGTTCTTGACTACTGTTGTGCATTAATGTAAAGTTGTTTCAAAATAACCAACAATCTCAGTGTTCACTTTATATAATTGTGTTTTACAATACAAGTTAACACTGAAAACACTTACTATTAACTTTAACTTTCTTTCACTCATCACTTACTTTGATATTTTAAATTAAAGAGAATATATATATGATTTTAGAGTTTCACGGTCACAATTACTGTTATTAGTATTACGGTTGAATCGCTATTTACCAATGTCCCGATTTCTGAGTGCTTAAATGTCATAAAGGAGAAACTTATTGAGAACGATATTTCGACGGATATTCTTTCCTTGCTCGAGCATTGTTTAACATCAAGCTATTTTATATACAATGGTCAGTACTACCTTCAGATAGACGGTGTAGCTATGGGTAGCCCTGTCGCCCCAGTCGTTGCAAACTTATGGATGGAACACGTTGAAGAGATAGCGTTGCGCTCGGTTCCTACTACTATAAAAATCTGGAAAAGGTATGTCGATGACATCTATTGTGTACTTGTAGATAGCGGGAATGGGGCTCAGCGTTGCCTTGACTATTTAAACTCCATACATGAGAAGTTAAGGTTTACACTTGAGATGGAATCTGGGAGGACTTTGCCCTTTTTAGACGTCAAAATATCTATACGTCAGGACGGCTCGCTTAGTCATACGGTGTATAGAAAGCCAACTCACACTGACAAGTACCTCCACGCGACTTCACACCATCATCCTACACATCTCCAGTCAGTCACAACCTCCCTCACACGGAGAGCTTATGATCTGTGTGATCAGGAACATCTACCAGGAGAGCTGGAGCATGTACAAGCGGTTTTAAAACGCAATGGATATGATGGTAGGATAAGGCCGCCAACATCAAGGCGAGAGCGAGCGCCAACGGTAGATAGGCAAGCAGCGTACCTACCTTATGTCAAAGGAGTAACAGATAAAATCGGCAGGCTATTAGGAAAGTACTCTATAAAAGCCACGTTTACTCCAGGGAGGAAAATCGCAAGCTATATGCGATCACCTAAGGACAGCTCGCCCTTAGAAAAATCGGGTGTTTACAAGATTGACTGTAGTTGTGGACGCTCGTATGTTGGACAGACCAAGAGGTCTATATCTCAACGGGTCAAAGAGCACATAACGGCAGTCAAAAACAGGGATATTGACAAGTCAGCTATCGCGGAGCATCTTTCACAAGCTGGAGTCAATCACTGGATTGAGCTACATCAGCCCAAAATACTTGCGACTGAACGCCATTACATACCACGGTTAGTTAGAGAGGCGATTGAAATTAAGAAGCATCCCAATTTTAATCGAGAAGATGGCTTCAAGTTATCAGGCACGTGGAATCCAGTGATTGAGCTTTGTAAAAAGAGTGTGCGAATAACAAAAAACAATTCCCGAACGGACACCGTCAGTGTTGTGTGTAAGGACTTATGCAACAAACGAAGAAGAAAGAGGGTAGACCGATATGGTTACCCTTGACAGCCGGACATCCATCGCAGTTCCTCAGTCGGCCAGCGACCATGATGGCAGAAGGGCCGTCGAAATATCTGGCAAAAAACGATATTAATCGCGGTAAGTCCCGTAATACTAATAACAGTAAAGAGAATATATAATGAAGTGAATAATGATTTATTTATTTTATTGACTAAAATTTTGCTCAATATTCTAAAACCCCATCACTAAATGAGAACTATACGCCAATACAAAATTCAGCAAATGAAACATTAATATGATTAAAACCAATAGTATAGAAACACACGAACTTGCATATTATTTAAGTTCTTGCTTGTTAAAATTTTATTTGTCTTTCTAATTTGCCGTCATATCAATTTGCATCTTCCTACATTTCGAGTTGGTGATAATCCTCGAATGTCTTCAGATTTCCAGATCATATTTAACTTTCTGCTATATCTAAGTCTGTGGAAGTCCACTCAGTTTTATATGAATTTTCATGTAGGTATGGATTGCTCAATCTTTCTCAGACTTTTTTATTTTATTTATTAAAATTTATAACTTAAGGCCCAAGGCCTTTTCCACCAGTCAACCCACAGGAGGTGCTGATAAAAGTAAATTTATATATATAAATAACAGATATTTGCACAATTTTTCTTGCCACTATAATAATTTTCCTTATATATTTTTTAGAATTTATCGCCAATGGGGATTTGAATTCTGGGCTGACTCAATAACGATGGAGGTGCTCGTGCCTTCCGACTTAACGGAGGTGCCTTGTGCCTTCCAACTAAATGGAGGTGCACGTGCCTTCCGACTTAACGGAGGTGCCTTGTGCCTTCCAACTAAATAGAGGTGCACCCCCATGTGCTTATACAATACGTGGCCATAAAGGTTTTTTTTTTTTTTTTTTATTAACACTGGTGTCGGCCTCACCCAATTTAATGGTTTTCTTGGCCTCACACAATTTAATGCGCGTTCACGGCCTCACCTAATTTAATGGTTTTCTTGTCCTGGCACAATTTAATGTGCGCTCACGGCCTTCTTGGCCTCGAACAATTTAATGCACGCCGATGACCTCACGCTATTTAATGCGTGCCGATGATCTCACACAATTTAATGCGGGCCGATGACTTCACGCAATTTAATGCGTGCCCAACCTGACAAAAGTTTAAACGGCATGACACAACAACCTTCCCCTTCACGTTACATCTTTGAGTAGAAAGTTGCTGAAATCAGTATGTTAAACTATATTAAGGAAGGTGAAGCCTCCAATGCCATGCCACTAAAACGCTTCAAACAGGGAACTGTGGCACCCTTATTATCGCTACAGTGGTGACTGGAATTAGACTTCTCCCCAGCAGCCCTGCAGTAATTCTCAGCATAAACAAAACAGGTTAAACTTTACTAAATATGCCATATGAATGAGGGATAAAAGAACTGAGTCTCACACTGCTACAACATCGAAGACAAAAGGCAACCCAATCGAAGCCTACAAAATTTTAACAGGATATTATTATGTACCCAACACAACAAGACATCACAATTTTCTGACAATAACGATTGCGAGGACATTAGCTGAAATTATATCGTGTGAAATCAAAAGAAATAAATACCATTTCATAATTTTCTCTCCAATCATATGGTCGCAGGCTGGAATCAGAGAATGTTGTAACTGCATCTTCAGTGAACAGATATAAAAATAGACTATATAGAAACCAGATCAGCTCAATAAGCTGCTAGTTTGTTTTAAAACAAATAATAATAATAATTACCCTCATCCAGTAAATCACAGCCGACTCACGGAGTGAGCCTCCCGGTCTTGACAGAAAGCACCCACAACTTTTACTTATTGACACCAGTGACTAGCGACCTTTTTTCGCAGCATCGCACTCCTGATCTGATGTATCTATCCCCCAGCATGACACTTAGGTTAAAAACTGATGCCTGTCTTGGATTAGATAAAATAATAAAGAGTTTCACCACATAATTATAATAATAATGAAGGAAGTTCATACTCTACCTTCTTTGAATTCAGCACTTGTCATTTCATGCGGAAAAGTATAATATCACGAGTAACAATACTAAACAAAAGTAAAAGTATATAATCCGCCATTTATTTCACTTAATCCATATACATCGGAAAACTATGACTATTTGAATAATATATTCCAATATTAACCGCGTAATAATTAACGTCATATACGACTGGCCAATTTTTTGTTACGTATATCCATTAAAATTCTGGGGTGATTAATTATATTACCCTATTAGAATAGAAGTTCCTTCTTTCGCAAAAACCAATAACCAAACATAGTTGAGATTTTTTTCTAACAACTGTAAAAGACTGGTGCCTCTGTATTTTAGGTTACCCAGTATTACTCTTAAAATTCTTATAAATTGAGAGTTGTCAATATTTTAATTCAATATTAATTAAAATACTGAAAAATAAGTGAAATGAGTTTATGGATCACAACATGAACTAACAACTTATAATTTCCAGTTCATTTACGTGATGTACAAAGTACAGAAGTCCATTAACCTATAACCAAACTTTTATTTTGCAATAAAGTATAGCCAATTACCTAACATAGTAAATGCTAACCGACACTTCCTCTTTCCTTGTTTTTTTTATATTCAGTATGCAACATTTACTTTTGATTTGAAAGTCTTTGTGCTTTTGAGTATTTACATTAAATACCCCAGCTCATAAAAATGGAAAAATAACTCACCACGTGGCTTCGCATCATTTCCTCGTTGCCATTATGTAGTGTACCACTACATATTCACTATCACTATGACACTGGCTCACCTTCATACTAAGAGACACGTCCGCTCTGTACGACATCCAGTCTCAGACTGAGCGATCAGACTGCCGCACAACCTACTTATATAACGTACATCTGACGTTTAGCCCTAGCTACTTGTGTGAGTAAGACAGCGTATTTGTATCTATTCATAGACACAAACACTACACGATACATATAATGATATATATTTTCCATATGCATATACATATATATATATACATAAATACATTACCTATACACATACACATATATAAATAAATAATTAAATAAGTGCAGCAATTTTTAAATCTACTGTTATAGATCGGCCAAGAAGTGTTTAAACACCCGTGTCTTAAAGCTAGCGCGACTAGGAGCGGTTCGAATGGTCTCAGGAAGCGCGTTCTAGAGTCTTAATGCCGTAATGGCGAAAGAGTTGGAAAGGAAACCAGTACGGTGAGAAGGAATGGAAAGATCAAACTATTAGAAGAACGAAGGATTCTTTCGTGAGTGGAAGATAGAAGTTGAAATTGACTTGAGCTATTCAGGGGCAAGGGGATTATTTAGCACATTGTATAGCTGACATAGAATATGAAGATTCCTGCGTTGGCGGATGGGAAGCCATTTAAGCTCAGAACGGTATTCGGAAACATGATCATATTTACGAAGACAAAATATAAACCTTATACAATTGTTAAGAAGTCTGTCTGGTTTGTTCAGATGGTCTTCAGATATATCCAGATAGCACACATCACCGTAATCAATCAGAGGCAAGACAAGGGCTTAAACCAGCATGATCTTGGTTTTAATGGGTAAGAAATTTTTCAGTCGCTGGAGATAATGTAGTGTGGCATATACCTTTCGACTCACTTCACTGTCAACCAAGATACCCAGGTCCTTAACTACAGGACTAAATGGAATCAAAGTATTATCGTATGTAACAGATTGCACAGTGTCTAAATAACACCCTTAGTGTTAAGTTGATGAAAGCCTCCTACTATAACAGCCTGACACTTTTTCGCGTTTACTTGCACTCCAAATTGTTTAGACCACTCAAGTATATTTTTTAAATTGACGTTTATTATAGAGATTGCCTGATTAATATTGTCAACGCTGGTTTGAGTATAAAGCTGCAAGTCATCTGCATAAAAATGATAAGTACACATAGATTTTTGAATAGTCATTTTTAACCATTTCTACCATCTGACAGTTTACTTTACTAAGTCCTAAGGCCCCGAAGTGGGCAGATCTTCACCGCAATCTGTTTTTTGGCCAAGGGTCCATTCGGGACCAGTTCAGCCAAACTGTCTTCATCTTTGCTGCAACAGCGTACTGTAAAGTCCGCTTAGAGTGGCCAACCCTACGCCTGTCCTGGGAGATCCACCACTGTATGTATATCTCCCACTCAAGACCATAACCCATTCTTGTCCATCTGCGGTGCTCTGTCCAGCTTATTAGCATTAGCTATTTTGGCTACGCTGTTTAATAACGACGCATTTACTCTACGAGAGCAGGCCTATGCGTTCGACCAGTTTCATCCTGGTTTGGATTTGAACTCCTAAGAAAACCATTGAAATGGTCCTACGTCAATGTACATAAGGATTCGGACGATTCGGGTGGAACACCCATCTTAATATCATGGTCACTTGTTTGCGTAAAAATACATAAAAAGCACTGAAACTTGCTCACTAATGAGCGAACGGTCTTCTTCTTATCGTGTGTGTCAGTGACCAACACTAGTGTCAGCCTCCCAACCGTCTTAAAGTCTTCTGACGTGGCTCTAGGCAACGACCAATGTCAAAGACAGTGACCGAGACCGACGGATCAACGCGCCCCCCGAAGCACGGATCATCTCACCCATCAGTGGCATATACCTTTCGACTCACTTCGACAATATGTGAATTCCATTTGAGGTTACTGTCAACCAAGATACCCAGGTCCTTAACTACAGGACTAAATGGAATCAAAGTATTATCGTATGTAACAGGTTGCACAGTGTCTAAATAACACCCTTAGTGTTAAGTTGATGAAAGCCTCCTACTATAACAGCCTGACACTTTTTCGCGTTTACTTGCACTCCAAATTGTTTAGACCACTCAAGTTTATTATTTAAATTGACGTTTATTATAGAGATTGCCTGATTAATATTGTCAACGCTGGTTTGAGTATAAAGCTGCAAGTCATCTGCATAAAAATGATAAGTACACATAAGATGATGTGAAAGAAAATTTATGAAAATCGAGAACAATATAGGAGACAATATACCGCCTTGCGGAACACCAGCCTCCAATTCGCACCAATCAGACTCTGCCTGACCGCTATGAATCTGCTGCCGGCGACCACGAAGATAACTTGAGAACCAATCAGTCACCGAGGTTGAGACGTTGCAATGGGAGGGGATAGATATTAAGATATCGATATCGACTGTATTGAAGGCATTGCTAAAGTCAACCAGGCCTAAAACGGTCACCTGCTGGTGTTCCATCCTAGCTCTTATATCTTCTGAGACATTTAGCATCGCAGTAGTTGTGCTGTGACCAGGTCTAAATACTGATTGATACGAATTTAATAGATTGTTATCATGTAAATGTTTGGAAAACTGACTGAAAACCGAAGCTTCTAGTATCTTGGACAAAAAGGAGAGAATTGAAATTAGGCGAATGTCATTAAGACAAAGGGGTTCAGGAATTTTAGGAAGAGGGCGAACAAATGCATCAAGCCATAAGGTTGGGAAACAGTGTTCGGCAAGCTTAGAGTTAATGATGTGCGCGATAATAGGAAGTACAAGAGGGAGGATAGGAATAAGCATCATGCGACTAATTTGATCAGGCCCAGTGGCATTAGAAGTAATGGATTGGATGATTTTATGAACGTCTTCCTCAGTGACAGCTGTATACTCAAATAAACTCTCGCCAGGCGCAGGTAAGGCAAGAATAGAAGATATAGTAGCTTTCTTTATCTTTGTATCCAGAAGTGGAACTGAAGCGAAGTGATGATTAAGTTCATTTAAAGAGAACGGTAATTTAGGCGACTGATTATGATTTTTACCTATGCCCTGAGAATTAAGAAACTTCCAAATATTGGCAGAAGATACATTTTCAATATTATCAGTGAAGTGTTGGCGCTTTGCATTTCGACATATTGTATCGCAACGATTCCTTGCAGCCTTATACAAAGCCCAGTTCGCCTCTGAACGTTCCCGCTTATATTTCCGAAAAGCTCTATTGCGTCGTCTCATCGCCATGCGTACTCCATTTGTAATCCACAGAGCTGGTGGACGACGCACTTTAATGGCTTTGACAGGTGCGTGGGTATCGTAAAGAGATAAAACCAGATTATTAAAGAGAGATACTTTCTCATTTACTGTACCCGACGCAAACACTGGATCCCAATCAATTTTAGATGCATCCGATATTAGGGCATTCCTATCAATTTTGGATAAGCAACGGATATTAATAATGATCGGTTCCAGTTTTGGAACTTTGAGATACGAAACATAAATTAGATCGTGGTGAGAAAACCCAGGAGCAGGAGTTTGACCATGACTGGCAACGCGATGTTATCAAGTCCAGCAAAGTGTTACCATATTCAGTGAAATGTATAGGCCCTAACGGGAGAATAGAGAAGTTTACTGACTTGACAATATTTGTTAATATAGAAGATCTGGAGTCATCTTTTAAGAGACAAGTATTAAAGTCGCCCAAAATCAGGTGATGTGCGTAATCTGAACATACATACATACATACATACTATCACGTCTTTATCCCTAATGGGGCAGACAGAGCATTTTGGGTCTTGCGGTTCTATGCAGAGCCCAGGGCCGCAAGACCCAAAAGCCACTTTTAGCGTCATAGTGGGCGAGAAGATGGAAAAGCAATCAATACAGTGATGGGTTGCTAGCCGCATCGCCTGTTAACATGATTTGCATTTTTGCCCATTCCCTCGATCGGCTTTTACGATCTGCGTGGGAAGAGAAGCAGCTGGTACATTCTAAGTTTTTTCGTTTCTCCCAGACCAGCATGGGAGTAATCTGAACACACTGATACAAGAAGAGATTCAAATGTAGAAAAGTAATTGACTTTAGAAGAGGGACTGTAAAAGACTCCTAGAACGGCTTTGTTACCTTTGATAATGACCTCAAGCAGAATATATTCTAATGAGCCTGAGTATTCCGAGGGTGACATGGAAAGAATGCGGTAATTAATGTCGCTCCTGAGATATATTGCAACACCACCCGACCCCACCCCGACACGATCATTACGTATCAGTACGAAGCCAGGAAGCGCTTAACTGGTTGAGGGTAGGCTCGGCTTAAAAAAAGTTTCAGAGACTAGTACCGCGCTCACATAATCCGAAGAAAATGCTTCTAAAAAGTCAGTATAATGACTAGGTATAGTCTGCGCGTTTATATGACATACGTTGAAGTTTTGCGGAAATTTACCAAAAACATCTCCGACAAATGACCCCAGGGAATCTGAGGACTCCCCACAAGAGATAAAACTAGAATCAGGTAACTCCCTAGCAGAGCAGTAGAATCATTACTTTCGTTTCCATCACTCAAAAGTTGCTGCATAATAAATAATATATAATAATACCTACTAATACAAATTAATTATAATCTGGTGGCGGAATCACACAAAATAATTCAAATCACATAGTATGTAACTTTGACTTCCGCAAAGTAACACCTGAATCCATTAACTTAATTAATTATAAAATATAAATATAAGATACAATATACTATAAAATAGTATATTCGATATAATATTACAAGCGTGCTTTGCATAACCTGCCAATAGGACCGAAACTATCTTAAACTTAAAACAAAACTTAGTAAAATACATCACTATAATTATATAAAGTGGAACTTAAACAAAACAATGGGAACAAACTTAGATTTGTTGACAATACAATAAAAAAAAAATACTATGCGGTATCTACAACACTATCTTTCTATGTCACCTGCTTGGTGGATTGTAGATAGATTGTAGAACGTTTGGTTTGACACAAAAGAAAAGAAAAAAAAAACGTTTCTGTCAACTTGACTTATCAATGTGTCAATGTCTAATTACAGGTTAGATAAAAAATTTGCTCAAATCCATTTACCGGTAGACTACGAAAGATTTTAGAAGATACCTTAAAAATATAAAACTTATTTAAAAAAAAAGGTAATTGCACTTACACAATGGAAAACGACAAGAACTTTATAAAATTACCTACAAGAAGGCTCAAACGTGCACTATTTGGATTTAGCCTGCGCCTGCTTTCGTGTTGTAGTTTTCCTATCAACTGCAAATGTGACCGATGACGTTGCAGTCGACTTTTTCGGCGACTGCTGTTTATCCGCCACATGTGCCGGCTCGTTTTCTTTGTTGGCCACAGCCACTGGGAACTCCTTTTTTAAGGCAGACAGCTCACTAACTGTCGTGATCCTCACACGTTGCCCATGAGGCGTTTTAATGTGAATGATGCCATCGAGGGTCTAACAACGCCTCATCCCAAAATGCACGCGGGCTGACATAAAAACCTCTTGTCTGGAGCGTGTCAGGAACTCAGAAACACTTATTGGGGTCCCCTTCAAAACATATTTCTTGCCCCATACCGAAGATTTGATCTCAGAAGTCAAGAACCGAACTAGCACAGGTCGTGCTCGGCCAGGCTTACTTGATCCAATGCGATGGCAAACCTTTCTCATTGCACCGCAGTCAGGAATCTCAAATGTGTCAACAAGGAGGTTATTCACAACAGCTGAGATATTTTCATCTGAGGTTTCAGCGATTCCGTTGAATAACAACACTTTCCGCCTACTCCTCATCTCAACTGTATCCACCCTGCCACTCAAATCCGCGATCTGTTGCTGCAATAACAAAAAGATGCCATGCACAAGTGTCTTGAAGTCCGCATACTCCTGCTGCAATTGACCGGACTCTACTGGAGGTGTCGACGTGAGCCTCTTCTCAAACTCAGCCATCCGTTGTGCCAGTGATAATTCCAGGCTCCTCTGTGTTTCCTGAACTTGCTCAAGCTGAGAGTTTTGTGACATCTCTATTGTATTTTAAATTATTAGTTATTACAAGTGATGTGTGGGAGTCCAAAGGCAGGTCAGTGCTGAACTTTATATATTACTGCATTTAGTTGGTCTACACTGTTATATTTTTTTACTTTATTACGAAAAAAAATCTTTATTTACTATTAAAATTAATTTAATAACAACTGGGCTATTATTAGAGATGTGGCACTTGCAACTACCCACCAATTAATCTTACATACAGGACAAAATCTACAGAATGATTTATTTTTAATTTTACTTGACTTTCGCTTATTTAAAATCGCGTTCTCATTAGACTTAAAACAAATGTTTTTACAAATATTAGTAACCGAGGATCACAGAAAATATCAAAAGTTTCTTTACCGTTTTGACAATGAGTCAGAAATAACCGCCTTTCAATTTAATCGCGTCTGCTTCGATCTCCGAGTAGTCCCTACCTAGCTAAAAGGGTAGTCCGCCAATTGTGTGATGATGAAAAATCATCCTTTCCCCGCGCCGCTCACGTCGCCAGTCGTAATTGCTACACTGATGATTTATGCTACTCTGTAACTTCTGTCGAGGACTCTCTACAGCTTAAAGAGGAGTTGTTGGGAATGTTCAAGGCCGGGGGCTTTGAGCTGTTAAAATGGTCGAGTAATTCTCATGCGCTACTCGATTCTTTGCCAAAATCGCACCGCTTTGACACGCACGTCAACTTTGATGACTCACCGCAATCCCTGAAGGTTCTTGGCCTTCATTGGTCTCCTATTACTGATGAATTTTCATTCACAGTGACGCTCACGGATAGGCCGTGTACAAAACGCAACATTTTATCCGTTATTGCACGCCAATTCGATGTTCTAGGATTAATTGCACCAGTAATTCTATGCGCTAAAATTATTTTACAACGATTACATATTTTAAGATTGGACTGGGATGACGAACCGCCGAGAGAAATAATAACTTGTTGGGAAAATTATCTACACGAGTTACCGCTGCTCATGCAACTGCGTTTCAAGCGCCATCTAGGTGTCACTCCTAACGACAAGCTGTTCATAATAGCTTTTTCCGACGCGAGTGAAAAGGGCTATGGATGTGTCGTATACGCAAAGGTTTTTTGTCTCTCTGATCATGAAACAGCTCAATCTATTACATTTAATTGTAACAGAAAGCGAGGTTATATTTCTTGGTTTGAATATAGAAGAGACTTAAGCAATGATAATATGAAAAAATTTAAAGAAAGTCTTTCTGCTCTATCTTTTAAGGAAGTTTTAGATGCCCAAAGTGCAACAGAAGCCTTTAAATATTTTTATGACAAAGTGTGCTTGCTGTATGATTTGCGCTTTCCCGTAATCAAAGTAAAAATGAATAATCGGCCAACTAAATCAAAATGGCTTACAAAAGGGTTAAAAATATCAAGTAAATATAAAAGAACTTTGTATTTAAACTACAGACGATCAAAGGTAAATAAAACAATGCACAAGGTTAAATTTAAGGAATATAATAAAATATTTAAATCTTGCGTTTTAAAATCTCAAAAAATAAATAATAATAAGTACATAAATAATAGCAAGAATAAAGGTAAAGCTATATGGAACACTATTTCATCAACTATAGGCCAAGACCCTCATAACAATGACATTACCCAAATGAAATTAAATAATGTGACGTTTACCGATCCCAGTGACATTTGCAATATATTTAATAATCATTTTATAGATCATACTGACATACTTAATTTAGGTAAGGACATGAAAAGACTAAAAAATGGATCTAAAAATAAAAACAATATTTCTCACTCCAATTACAGAGGAAGAAACATGTGAGATTATAATGTTACTCAAAAACAGTAAAAGTAGCGGTATTGATGGTATAGTTACAAAAGTTATTAAATATTGTGCTCCGGAGATATGTCAACCACTAACACATATCATCAATATGTCTTTTACAGAAGGAGTTTTTCCAGACAAGCTAAAACAATCTTTAGTTAAACCTTTGTATAAAAAAGGGGACAAAATGGATCCAGTGAGCTTTCGGCCAGTTTCTTAAGGGTCTATTTTCTCGAAAATATTTGAGAGGGCTATGTTAAAAAGGTTGAATAGCTTTTTAACACAATTCAAAATACTAGAACCTTACCAATTTGGTTTTCGCAAAGGAAGCTCAACTAAACTAGCTTGTTTTGACCTTATCAAAATTGTTACTGAAAGTTAAAATAAGGGAATTCCAGTAAGTTAATTATTTTTTGATATGAGCAGTGCTTTTGACTTTGTTGACCATTGTAGTGTACCACTACATATTCACTATCACTATGTCACTGGCTCACCTTCACACCAAGACACGTCCGCTCTGTACGACATCCACTCTGAGACTGCGGCACAACCTACTTATATAACGTACATCTGACGTTTAGCTCTAGCTACTTGTGTGAGTGAGACAGCGTATTTGTATCTATTCATAGACACAAACACTACATCCCTTCCTTATCAATATTTTTGTAATGAGAAGATTTACGAAATATATTTAAATTAAAACTAGATTATCTTATAACCCACGATTAAATTAAATCTCCGGCCTCATTGAATAAGAATATTGATAGATTCAGATATAGCTTTTACACTACTATGAACTCAGCTTTTTCACTTTGTCACTCTCCGTCTATCCTCTCCCATTTTTTTTAAAGTGCATTCGAACTAAAAAGCAATGACTCAAAATAACCAATAAATAATTAAACTTCTTTTACCTTTGTAGACTTAATCGGTCAGGTTTGACTGCCAGTGCCAATCTCTACTGTATTTCCTGCTTTAATTCATATTTAAAAATAACTTAAGAAAACATGTTTTAACTATATTTTTTGGCCTCTCTAAGCGATTGATCTAAGGCCGGCCCCATACATACGGAATTCCGTTTCTAAATCCTGATTCGGAATTCCGAATCAGGATTCCGAACGCAGCAAATCCATACAAATCAATGACTGTACCACACACATACGGTAGCATTCCGTTCGGTTTTTATTTCCGTCAGGAATTCCGAATGAAGGCCTGTGCGTTCGGAATCCCGTTCGGAAAAAAACCGTTCCGAATGCACGTCTTCCATACATTTTGTTTGGGTCGCACCACACATTCGGAAATTCCGTACGGAATGCGCTCAGTGTGCGCCGCACGACCGTAGCGAGCGGACGTGTTGTAGTTTGAAACTTCATTGTACGTTTAATTTCCCGCGCAATGTCTGACATACAATATCTCATCATATCCGTATAAGCTTACACATGTTTATAGAACACTAATAATCAAGGTTACAACGACAGAGACCTTAAGGAAATGGCGTGGCAGGCCATTGCAGGCCGTGGCAGGACATATAATTAGGTATCCAAATATTTGCCATTAAAAAAATTAAACATTTAGATCTGTCAATTCATGTTTTCCCATACAATAAATACCCGGCATACTATTTTGTGGAAAATGTCATAATAGGTTGAAGGGAGTTCGAAGAACTCGTCAATACGAAGATAAAGATATATTTTTTAACAATAAATAGCAAAAATGCAATCGCTATAAAAAAATCATGGTCAAATTTCATTCAAATTTCATATTTCCGCACGCTACTAGAACTTCTGCTCTCGATAGCTGGCGGCTCTCGACTGAGACGCGTCATTCCGTACGGAAAAAACCGTTTGTGTGTGGTAGACGAACGGAATTCCGAGTCGATTCCGTACGGAATGGATTCCGTACGGAATTCCGTATGTATGGGGCCGGCCTAATATGACGTTGTAAAGCTAGTGGGGCGCCAAGATGGCGGGGCTAGGTTATAAATTCAGTGTTTCTCAGTTTGTGAGCCTCTTTTGATTATACTGCTGAGTAATGTAAGTTTCATTCTGTTACTATGTTGTGATAATAATTAAGTGGTATTAAAATAGATATTTCTGATATGTTTGTGAAACCACTTTTACCATTATTCTTTTGTGAAGAACCGTTATAGAATAACCAGTATCTGTGATAAGTACAAGTGTAACGATAGTAAATCTATCCCTAGATAATATGATGCAATAGTGGTTTCTCAAGATGGAATGAGTTGTGTCAAAGTCAAAGTCAAAGTCAAAAATGTTTATTCAATGTAGGATAAATTTATCTCTTATTGAAGGTCATTTTTTTTAAATATTATTTTAGTGCAAAAGCTAAAAACTACTAGCGTTTCGGAACGACCACTGCTGGGAAGATTACGCCGAAAGAAACCCAGTTCAGTATTGGTCCCTACCCAGCCTGATGGGCTATGTTACAATTACAATACAGATTTACACTTAAGTTATACATTTAAATTAACAATTACAATTTGCAGACAACTATTTCCAAGAATTTTTCTCAGATGATGATAAGTAGTCATTTACATGATAATACGCATTTTGCAATAAATGATTTTTAACGGCTGTCTTAAACTTAGTTAATGGTAATGCTACTATATCATCTGGAATTTTATTATAGAGGCGCAAGCCGAGACCCACAAAAGATTTTTTTGTTTTCTCTAACCGCAAAGCTGTGATGGCTAATTTATTTTTATTCCTCGTGTTAATACTATGAATGTCACAATTTCTCTTAAATGAGTGTATATTCTGACGCACGTACATAATGTTCGCATAGATGAATTGCGAAGGGAGGGTCAAAATATTTATATCTTTAAATAGTTCCCTCAAAGACTCTCTAGCACCTAATTTATATATAAATCTGATAGCGCGTTTTTGTAAAACAAATATGGTATTTATATCTGCAGCGTTACCCCATAGCAATATTCCATAGGACATAACACTGTGGAAGTACCCAAAATATACCAAACGCGCTGTATCAACGTCAGTCATTTGCCTAATTCTTCTAACCGCATAGGCCGCAGAGCTAAGTTTTCCAGCTAATTTTTTAATATGGGCACCCCATTGCAATCCTGAATCAAGCGTTATTCCCAAAAATGTTGTGTTATCAACCATATCTACTGCTTCCTTATCAATAAATAATCGTGTTGGAACTTTTGTAACATTCGGTAAGCAGAACTTTACACATTTCGTTTTTTTTGCATTTAATACTAAATTATTTGCTGTAAACCAATCCAACACTTGCGACAATATATTATTCATCTCATCAGAGGTGTCAGTTTTCCTATCTACGCTGAAAACAAGGGAAGTGTCATCAGCAAAAAGTACAGCCTTACAATCTTTTACATAATATGGTAAATCATTAATATAGATCAGGAACAACAAAGGACCCAAGATAGAACCCTGGGGCACACCCATCACTACGGTTGATCCTTCAGATTTTACTTGATTTACACTAACTTTTTGAATTCGGCTACTCAAATAAGATTTAATCAATTCAAGAGCCTTCCCTTTTATTCCGTAGTGCTCAAGTTTGGATAGAAGGGTTTTGTGGTCTACACAATCAAAGGCTTTGGAGAGGTCACAAAAGACACCAATTGCATTCTGACAACACTCCCAAGCATCATAGATGTTTTGTAAAAGTGCAACACCTGCATCCGTTGTTGATCGACCCTTAGTAAATCCATACTGATCACCATGGAACAGACTATTTTTGTTGAAAAAATCTAATAATTGGTCAAAAATTATCTTTTCGAATATTTTGCTCAATGCTGGCAGAATAGAAATGGGATGGTAATTTGTTGGATCATTTCTGTCACCAGTCTTAAATAGAGGGATAACTTTACTTAACTTCATCATGTCAGGGAAAGATCCCGCGTCTACACATTTATTAAATATGGAAGCTAAGTAAGGCGCAATTACATCTATAATATTACTTATAACGGATACAGAAATGTCCCACAAATCACCAGTTTTTTTATTATTCAAGCTTTTAAAAGTATCAATGATATTTTTAGGTGTGACGTATTTGAATATTTTTATTTTTAAAGAAAATTAAAACAATTTATCTTCAAAAGCTACATTCACCAAAAGTATATACGCTAAAAAAAGAAAAAAATTTACCCCTTTTTCGTGCTGCATGTTTCGTTATTGCAAATACATATGGTTTTTTTTTTTCTTTCTCTAAATACCATACTATCGTAGAAATTAAATGATTCCTTTACGATTTTTTTCTCCAATTTGAATTGAAAATTTAGCTATACAGTAGCAAGCTAAACGTATATATCATAAGATAGATATCTTTATATAATTTCTATTTGTTACTTGGGTTATAAGCTACGAGAAAAAATATCCTGTGTTTATTTATGGTTACAAAAAGACAAAATAAATAAGAACTTTGGTTAAATAACAAGAAATCGATAAAAAATCGACGATATAGCCTTAAATTATGTTAAGGCTTGATATTCGTCTCTACTTAGGTATTTTTTTGTTTTGATTGGCTTCCACTATCAATACGTTGTGATATATAACCATATCTGTTATATAGATGAATTTTGCAAGGTTTACCATTGGTTGACAGTGTATTTGTATTGGTGTATTAAATTAGGTTATTTTATTGATTTTACTGTTAACGAGAACTTTTTTTTTTTGGGTGATGAGTAACACTAGCAAACGAATTAATGAAATTGGTTTTTATTTGTTATTTTTGTTCATCAAAAGTAAATAAAGAAAACTGATACAATAAAAAAAAAGAATAGAAAAAAATATATATTTAAAAGTTCAAATCTAAAAGTAAATTAGGCATATGTTTTTTTTAAGCCATTATAATTGAAACTGTACAAAATAATAAACACAATTATTGAAATAAGATTTTCTTTAAAACGAAGATTTAATCACGTTTAATTTTTATTTGGAAATATTGAATTAAGTGACAATTCAAAAAAGTTGATATTTTTTTTTAGAAAATATTAGACTTAAAATTTTGATCATATTTAATTACTAGTTTTGTTTTTCGAACCGAGCAACAGACTGCTGTTGATTCCATCAAACACAAAATAAAAACGCTTTAAAACATTTTGCAGGGACATTAAATTCTAATGAAATGAAAAAATTGCATACCTTATCATTATCACTTAAAATATAATTCATTTATTTTTGAGAATTTTAACATACAATCTGTATACAGAGGATAACGAAGTAAAGGTGTATAAAAAAAATTTACCATAAAATGTTGGTATATGGTAATTTAAACTAATGATAATTACGCATAATTTTTCATCCACAAATTTATCATAATTGTCTTAATCTTAAATAAAATCAACATAATCATATCTAATCATAAAATTACAAGCATAACTTTATAAAGGCATCATAATATAAAACCATAGTGAATAATAAAATAATAACGATAAGAAAATAGATCAATGTATTATTTTATAAGGGTGCTAATTAAACAAGCTCGTTTTCTGATAGCAATTCGTTTTCTAGTGTGGTCAATTCTAATCTAACCTCACCTTCTTTTCTGATAGCAAGTCTTTTCTGACTTTTCTTTGTTTATAATATACTTTATGCGACTATACACTATCTCTGCACTGCAATTGAAATTCTTTGGGCGAAATAATCTAAAAAATTATGCAATTTAAAACGATGTATAAATATATGAGACCTAAATATAATTATACAACAGTACATATCCTGCTAAAAATGAATTATGACCAAGTAATATTATGCCGAAATATTTTAGTAATAAATGCATTATGTCTAGGAAAGGGATCCCCTATATTGTTTGGAATAATAAATCTTTACATAACTATATAAAATCAGATTGGCCGAGGCGTGGAAAAGAAATGTTATTCATATTATTGACACAAACATTCTATTACGAAATAACAGAATTGAATCATGTTGAACCTGGACTTTGAAGTAACTTGCAATTAAATACCTTTGAAATATCACATTGTATGAAGGAATTAAATTAAAAAAAAAAGATATCTTTACTTGCTGCACTGTAAAATAGCACGTTACATAAAGTTATGATACGAGTGACAACAGGGCCCGAAAAGTATGATTGTAATTGGTCTGTATTTTGGATTGTCTGGGGGTGATGGACCCGTATTTTTCAGTTTACCAAAAAAAAAAAAAGTAAAAAATCTTTCTTAAGTGTGACGTCACGCAAAATTTCTATGCGCTGTATCTTTGTCATTTTTGGTTTCTCAGAGAAAATAAAAAATACGTGTACAATATTTTTTGATAATCTAACTGATGGACCAAAAATATTTTTCTATTCGTCTTGCCTATTATAAATATTTTCTCTACTCATTCCTTTGCTTGACTGGGACGAAATAATGCATTAAGTCTGCCATCTATCAAAGTATTTTGTGC
Organism: Acrobasis consociella; assembly: GCA_963555685.1. Classification (NCBI taxonomy): domain Eukaryota; kingdom Metazoa; phylum Arthropoda; class Insecta; order Lepidoptera; family Pyralidae; genus Acrobasis; species Acrobasis consociella. The sequence goes on along the minus strand of OY743125.1, from coordinate 10,757,663 downwards.
TATGGAACAATTGCGTTAAATAAAATAAATAAAATTACTATTGTAACATTTGTAACCAATATATAAATTAGTTTTAAATAGTTGCTTAAGCCTTTTGATATGTAACGCAAGGCAGAAGCAATACCGACTGTAATTAAATGATATTATATGAGGTTCAGCTCTACTGCATACTGTAAAATGCACCGCTGCAACCCGATTGTGTGAGGCGAAATTGAAAACAAAATATTTAAGCATAACTGTCAACAACATAACTGTAACATATATTGAAATACAATATACAAGTACAAATATGGTCTTAACAAAACTAATCAACAAAACTGTAACATTTAACTGTAACGTATAATTAAATTTATTTATACAACTGTAATTATAAGTTCTCTTAGGAAACACGTAGCTAAGCAAGGAAATTTTATTTCCTTTATTTTTTGATTTTTTTTCTGATAGAAGCTGTATTTAATGTGGAGAAAGTAATTTGTTTCTGTTATTGATCAGATTTATTGTCGATGCGATGTAACATGGCTTTGTCAGTTTAATTCGTTAAATCTCAAATATAGAAAAGCAAAACATTTTTGTTGAAATTAACTCTAACATACACGTACATATTAGGAAATACATGTAATGAAAAATTATTTATTTTTGGGTAGATGCTTATCTATACTCTATACGTAATCTTTGATGAGTCTTTACATATGTGAACACTTCATTTAAATGTACGTATATGTATTTAGTCTTTATTTTTGTTAAGTAGTGCTGTGAAGATTCTGAAAACAAATACTGTAAAATTAATCGTATGTTATAAAACTACATATTTGAATTGATATTGTTAGATTGACCTGCTAATGTAAAAGTGGAACATTAATATGATAGAATATTGCTAGCCAATTCACCTAATGAGAGAGGTAGAACGGTATCAAGTTTTTCTACTGACTTGCCGATTTATTGTAAAAAAAGAATATGGTGGGTAGTAATAATTAAGCAATAAGTAGTAATTATGTAACAAATATAGACAATTATTATTAAGGTTTGTACTTCGGGAGCGAAGTACAGTCAGTCTGGCCGTGATAACTATTTCTTATATATGTACCTAATGTATATGTACATATATTGATCTTAAATTCCATTGTGTATTTACAGACACATTTAACTGTAACTTAAAAGTATTTTTACAAACATTACTTGTTTACGATTTGATTGTTGTTTTATAATAAGATGATAATTTGGTGTTACAAAACAGTTCGATTGTTCTTAAAGATAAGGCTTGGTTTAAATATATAAAATGATTGTGATTTTAAAGTAATTAACGATTAGTAATAATATAAGATGATTACATGACTTTTAAGCGATTGATCTAATATGACGTTGTAAAGCTAGTGGGGCGCCAAGATGGCGGGGCTAGGTTATAAATTCAGTGTTTCTCAGTTTGTGAGTCTCTTTTGATTATGCTGCTGAGTAATGTAAGTTTCATTCTGTTACTATGTTGTGATAATAATTAAGTGGTATTAAAATAGATATTTCTGATATGTTTGTGAAACCACTTTTACCATTATTCTTTTGTGAAGAACCGTTATAGAATAACCAGTATCTTTGATAAGTACAAGTGTAACGATAGTAAATCTATCCCTAGATAATATGATGCAATAGTGGTTTCTCAAGATGGAATGAGTTGTGTTACTTGTGATATTATTAATGTACTTTAATTGTAATTGAACTAGTCACATAGTGGAAATGTGAGAATATGAAATGTAGACTAAAGCCCCTCAGGCTAGTAGGCGGCCTATACTGACAAGTTTCTTTCGGGGTATGTCTTCTCGGAAAACTAGTGGCCGATTACGAAACCCTGGTAGTTTTAGCTTTGCTTTGAAAAGTTGTTTTGAGGGAATATATTATTTATTGAAATAAATTGTTTTTCTCCCTCACCCTGGTATTTCATTTTCTAACACGTTCGACCAGTTTCATCCTGGTTTGGATTTGAACTCCTAAGAAAACCATTGAAATGGTCCTACGTCAATGTACATAAGGATTCGGACGATTCGGGTGGAACACCCATCTTAAGATCATGGTCACTTGTTTGCGTAAAAATACATAAAAAGCACTGAAACTTGCTCACTAATGAGCGAACGGTCTTCATCTTATCGTGTGTGTCAGTGACCAACACTAATGTCAGCCTCCAAACCGTCTTAAAGTCTTCTGACGTGGCTCTAGGCAACGACCAATGTCAAAGACAGTGACCGAGACCGACGGATCAACGCGCCCCCCGAAGCACGGATCATCTCACCCATCAGACAATCTAACCCTTAACTAACCAAATTAGGACAACAACACAAAGTCGCCGCCCCCGCCGGGAATCGAACCCGCGACCTCCGGGTACGAGCCGAACGCTCTAACCACTACCCCACGGAGGCAGGAGGAGCGAACGGTATAACAAACATTTACCTGGTTAATGAAGGCCTGAATGTTGGCCCCGTCTGCACTTTTAACATTTCTTTAGTTTGATTCTTTATTTATTCTCTGAATTAATAGGTGAAAATCTTTCCATCATTATTACAACCTCTGTTTGGTGTTCAAACGAGACATCCTCCGTAATTTCTGTTATTAGCATTTTACATTCAGTTGTGACAGATGTACCATCTGATCTTTCTGATGGATGACCTCTTCTTGCTCTTCAATTTTTTACTGGCCTCCATTTTACTCGTGGTACATATCACGTAGAATAGTTTTCGTTGATTTCGCTTGAAATCGCTATTCTAGTCTACTTATATCGGCCGTCATAAGATATCTAACGAGTTCTTGACTACTGTTGTGCATTAATGTAAAGTTGTTTTAAAATAACCAACAATCTCAGTGTTCACTTTATATAATTGTGTTTTACAATACAAGTTAACACTGAAAACACTTACTATTAACTTTAACTTTCTTTCACTCATCACTTACTTTGATATTTTAAATTAAAGAGAATATATAATGAAGTGAATAATGATTTATTTATTTTATCGACTAAAATTTTGCTCAATATTCTAAAACCCCATCACTAAATGAGAACTATACGCCAATACAAAATTCAGCAAATGAAACATTAATATGATTAAAACCAATAGTATAGAAACACACGAACTTGCATATTATTTAAGTTCTTGCTTGTTAAAATTTTATTTGTCTTTCTAATTTGCCGTCATATCAATTTGCATCTTCCTACATTTAGAGTTGGTGATAATCCTCGAATGTCTTCAGATTTCCAGATCATATTTAACTTTCTGCTATATCTAAGTCTGTGGAAGTCCACTCAGTTTTATATGAATTTTCATGTAGGTGTGGATTGCTCAATCTTTCTCAGACTTTTTTTATTTTATTTATCAAAATTTACAACACAAGGCCCAAGGCCTTTTCCACCAGTCAACCCACAGGTGGTGCTGATAAAAGTAAATTTATATATATATATTTATATTTATAAATATGGTGCCTTGTGCCTTCCAACTAAATGGAGGTGCACGTGCCTTCCGACTTAACGGAGGTGCCTTGTGCCTTCCAACTAAATGGAGGTGCACGTGCCTTCCGACATAACGGAGGTGCCTTGTGCCTTCCAACTAAATAGAGGTGCACGTGCCTTCCGACTTAACGGAGGTGCCTTGTGCCTTCCAACTAAATGGAGGTGCACCCCCATGTGCTTATACAATACGTGGCCATAAAGGTTTTTATTTTATATTTTTTTAACACTGGTGTCGCCCTCACCCAATTTAATGGTTTTCTTGGCCTCACACAATTTAATGCGCGTTCACGGCCTCACCCAATTTAATGGTTTTCTTGGCCTGGCACAATTTCATGTGCGCTCACGGCCTTCTTGGCCTCGAACAATTTAATGCACGCCGATGACCTCACGCTATTTAATGCGTGCCGATGATCTCACACAATTTAATGCGTGCCGATGACTTCACGCAATTTAATGCATGCCCAATCTGACAAAAGTTTAAACGGCATCACACAACAACCTTCCCCTTCACGTTACATCTTTGAGTAGAAAGTTGCTAAAATCAGTATGTTAAACTATATTAAGGAAGGTGAAGCCTCCAATGCCATGCCACTAAAACGCTTCAAACAGGGAACTGTGGCACCCTTATTATCGCTACAGTGGTGACTGGAATTAGACTTCTCCCTAGCAGCCCTACAGTAATTCTCAGCATAAACAAAACAGGTTAAACTTTACTAAATATGCCATATATATGAGGGATAAAAGAACTGAGTCTCACACTGCTACAACGTCGAAGACAAAAGGCAACCCAATCGAAGCCTACAAAATTTTAACAGGATATTATTATGTACCCAACACAACAAGGCATATCACAATTTTCGGACAATAACGATTGAGAGGACATTAGCTGAAATTATATCGTGTGAAATCAAAAGAAATAAATACCATTTCATAATTTTCTCTCCAATCATATGGTCGCAGGCTGAAATCAGAGAATGTTGTAACTGTATCTTCAGTCAACAGATATAAAAATAGACTATATAGAAACCAGATCAGCTTAAGAAGCTGCTAGTTTGTTTTAAAACAAATAATAATAATAATTACCCTCATCCAGTAAATCACAGCCGACTCACGGAGTGAGCCTCCCGGTCTTGACAGAAAGCATCCACAACTATTACTCATTGACTCCAGTGACTAGTGACCTTTCCTCGCAGCATCGCACTCCTGATCTGATGTATCTATCCCCCAGCATGACACTTAGGTTAAAACTGATGCCTGTCTTGGAGTAGATAAAATAATAAAGAGTTTCACCACATAATTATAATAATAATGAAGAAAGTTCATACTCTACCTTCTTTGAATTCAGCACTTGTCATTTCATGCGGAAAAGTATAATATCACGAGTAACAATACTAAGTAAAAGTAAAAGTATATAATCCCCCATTTATTTCACTTAATCCATATACATCGGAAAACTATGACTATTTGAATAATATATTCCAATATTAACCGCGTAATAATTAACGTCATATACGACTGGCCAATTTTTTGTTACTTATGTCCATTGAAATTCTGGGGTGATTAATTATATTACCCTATTAGAATAGAAGTTCCTTCTTTCGCAAAAACCAATAACCAAACATAGTTAAGATTTTTTTCTAATAATTGTGAAAGACTGGTGCCGATGTATTTTAGGTTACCCAGTGTAGACGACGGAATTTAAATATGTATAAAAATTGTCGGTTCAGAAAGCTTTGTTTAAAATTTGTTATAAGTACTTATGTATTTTGTTTATTTGAAAAATTATATTTTAAAGGTACGGGTGCAATGACGAGTATACAGCCTCCCCGCGTGTGTGCGGACCTTAAGTACTTACATTTGTATTGGCGTTTGTCGCCAAGTCGCCTGCCTTCCTTTTAACGAGGCATACGTATGTCAAGTCATTCCGCCGCTACCTTATCATACGCAAAATTATAAAATCGTTGTTGTTATTTCCTGTCGCCTACACCCAGTATTACTCTTAAAATTCTTATAATTTAAGAGTTGTCAATATTTTAATTCAATATTAATTAAAATACTGAAAAATAAGTGAAATGAGTTTATGGATCACAACATTGACTAACAACTTATAATTTCCAGTTCATTTACGTGATGTACAAAGTACAGAAGTCCATTAACCTATAACCAAACTCTTATTTTGCAATAAAGTATAGCCAATTACCTAATATAGTAAATGCTAACCGACACTTCCTCTTTCCTTGTTTTTTTTTCATACTCAGTATGCAACATTTACTTTTGATTTGAAATTCTTTGTGCTTTTGAGTATTTACATTAAATACCACAGCTCATAAAAATGGAAAAATAACTCACCGCGTAGCTTCGTATCATTTTCTCGTCGCCATTTTGTAGTGTACCACTACATATTCACTATCACTATGTTACTGGCTCACCTTCATACCAAGACACGTCCGCTCTGTACGACATCCACTCTGAGACTGCCGCACAACCTACTTATATAACGTACATCTGACGTTTAGCTCTAGCTACTTGTGTGAGTGAGACAGCGTATTTGTATCTATTCATAGACACAAACACTACAACCATGATATACTTTTAGATACATAAGAATTATATGGCATTAGAGGAAAGGCTCATGATTGGCTAGAAAGCTACTTAATAAATAGGACACAGTGTACAGAAATTACCAAACTTAAGTCAAACAAACAAAGTATGACAAAATAAAAATCAGACTTTCGAACAAAAAATACAGGAGTGCCCCAAGGAAGCATTTTGGGTCCACTATTGTTTCTATTATATGTTGACAATCTTCCAAATGCCACTCCGCATAAATGTATTTTATTTGCAGATAATACTACTCTTGTTATACAAGAGAAAAATAAAAATGAAATTGGAAAAACTGTTAACAATGCCCTTTTGGAGGTAATAGAGTGGTTACGGAAAAATAAATTGAAAATTAATTTAAGTAAAACGAAAGCCATGCAATTTTTATGTTATAACTCGAAACAAGAACCACTAAATATTTGCTATGAGAAATGTACAATTGAAGAAGTTGATAATTTTAAATTTTTAGGAATTCATGTAGATAAATACCTTGACTGGAAGGAACATATTAATATAGTTTGTAAAAAATTGGAACGATATACATATGCACTACGCAGGTTACGTCAGACTGTATCAACGGAAGCTGCCCTATCAGCCTACCACGGTTACGTATCTTCGATTCTAAGCTATGGACTACTGCTGTGGGGTAATTCGGTTGATATAGACAAAGTCTTTAAAATTCAGAAAAGATGCATTCGTGCCATTAATAATGCAGGTTTTATTGATACATGTAAACCATTGTTTAAAAAATGTAATATTTTACCGTTGCCATGCATGTACATCAGAGAGATATGTATGTTTGTAAAGTCTCATCCAATTTATTGTAAAACAAGAGGAGAATATAATTTAAGACAGACTAGGCAAAAATACATGAAATTGCTGTATTAACCTACTAGTCATAAAAAGGTGTACAAAAGAAATTCTTATAACATAAGTATTGTAATATATAATAAACTGCCTGACGAAATTAAAGAATTGAATGGGACTTCATTTAAAAATAAATTGACGAAATGGCTTTTAGATAAATGTTTTTATAGCGTAAATGAATATTTAGTTTATAAGTAGACTCATGTTTAATTGTATGATTTAGTTGATTTCTAGTTTATTAATAATTGACTTACTATGTATATTTTGCACGTCTGCTTGCAGGCTGAATACAGTGACTATAATTGTACTGAACACCTATTTAATAATGTATTCTGGCAAATAAAGATTCTGATTTCTGATTTCGAAAATCTCTCACTGGCCGAACCTATAATTTCTTCGGTATGCGCGAAATCGAAATTATGCCCTATTTCCACGATCTCCGTCGCGAGACTTGAGTTAATGGCCGATTCGATGGTGACCCTGCAGTGGGTGCATTCATCGCCGCACCGCTTTAAAACCTTTGTCGCGACCCGCGTCACTAAGATAATATCAAATTTACCAGCTAAATAATTCTTTCATGTTCCTGGAGTGGAGAATCCCAGCGATTGTTTGTCACGTAGACTAACGCCTTCTCGACACATCTCGCACCCGATCTGGTTCTCCGGTCCAGTGTGGTTGCGTCTTGACGTCGAAGACTGGCCGATTACATCAATTAATGATATTTCGGTTCATGTCGATCTTCCTGAGACTAAGGTCTTATCATTAGCCGCGGTTAATGATAACGACAATACTCATCCATTCCTAACACTTTCGCTGAGAGTTTCTACTTGGGGAATATTATTAAACAGTATTGTTTACATATATCGCTTTACTTAAATATTATCACGCTCAAAAAATTATATAACCGCAGAGGAATTAAATTTCGCAGAGGTTCAACTGCTGAAAGTCATTCAATCACTTTATTTTTCTGATTAAAATAAACTGTTAACAATGCCCTTTTGGAGGTAATAGAGTGGTTACGGAAAAATAAATAAAACAGTGCTCAACCGCGATCCGTAAGCTAACTCCATTTCCAAGATGAGAATGGTTTAATACGCGTCGGTGGCAGGCTTCGCCACGCAGACCTGACTTATGAACAAAAACATCCAATACTTTTACCGCGCAAACATCATGTTATTGAATTATTATATCTCATTATCACCGCACGCATTGTCACACCGGACCGGTTGCACTCATGTCCATATTGAGACAGAAATATTGGATATTGGCTTGTCGTAATATAGTCAGACAAATTACACACAAATGTAATTATTGTTTTCGGACAAATCCTAAACCAGTTTTTCCTTTAATGGGGGACATTCCGGCGTGTCATCTGAATGAATCTTTTAAAGCATATGATATTTGTTCGTGCGACTACGGAGGACCTATATCTATCATACTATATAGGAAACGAGGTGTCCGATCAATAAAATCATATTGACTTGACAACTAATTCCTTTATCTCCGCGTTTAAACGTTTCATATCGCGACGTGGTAAGGTTTATTTTTTTATTTTAACTTTATTTACCAAAACAATATAGTACAAAAGGCGGACTTAATGCTAATAGCATTCTCTACCAGTCAACCTTCGGGATAAAAAGAGAAAAACTGGTGGTAGGCGTACAAATAAATAATTATAGCTATAGTAATACAAGCGCTCGTAGTTACAAGTTACAACATATTAAATACAAATACTTAAATGTTTATACATAGATATAATAGAATTAACAATACATATATACAGTAATAATAATGTGTATGTATATATATATATATATAGATATACCCGTGGGCACTTTGCAGATCCATCGTGCCGTACGACTAGTATTTGTTGGTTCCGTTTACGTAGTTGGCTCCGGGTGCCTTTTCTAGATCCAATGCTAGTCAGCCATGCGCATGTTGTTCCAACTGGAGCCAAAAGTGTCAACTAGAGTAATAATAATAATTACGAGATTTTTATACAAATCCACCTTTTTGGCATTCAACACTGTTACATCCGATTCAAATCAACCAATCAGAGAGCACCGTTGACCTCATTGGCTACAGTCTGCGAGCTCAATTATTATTACAAGCTTTATTCAACTTGCAATGTTTATATAGTCCTATGCTTAAGGAATCAACAAGTGTTGTCGAAAAATCGAAAGTTTTACAATAGAGTTTCAATGCCGATGGTATTGATGTTTTAGAACAATACTATTATTATTAACCAACAATACTATCTATAGTATCGATCCTGACGACGAAAAGTATCGATAGTTTGTTCATCGTCAAGATCGATACCATCAATAGTATTGGTTTTAGTAAAAACACCAATACTCTATCGATTATGGTGGAGCCGGGAGTCCCGGCTCCATTAGAACAGCTCATTGACTTTAGTGTTGCCGCTCTATAGTCCACTATCGATAAAATATGCCGAGATACATTCATGTTTGTATATATGTATGTATGTGTGTACCACTAACGCTGGGTGCAGAACCGATGCAATGCTGGCCTGAGCCTCCAACGGACGCCTGTGGGAGACGTGCCGTGAAATGTCAATAAACAAGCACATTATGCGCCTCAAATGAACATGGATAGGCCATACTCTCAGGAGAGAGCCCACGCACATTCCGAGGTAAGCCCTAGAGTGGACCCCTCAGGGCAAGCGAAAAATTGGCCGTCCCAAGCTGACCTGGCGCCACACAGTTGCAGCGAAGATGAAAACAATTAGGTTAACCTTGCCCGAAGTAAAACGCGTAGTTTAAGACCGTCTTTGATGGAGAAAGACCGTCGCAGCCTTCTAAACTACCTGGGGCCTTAGGACCATTAGAAAGTAAAGTATTTATGTATGTGTGTATGTGTATATGTGTGTGAGGGTGTGTGTCTGTAAGTGTACACGAGTGTGCGTGCATGCGGGCGGGCGGGCATGCCTGCGTACGTGCGAGCGAACGAGTATGCGTACGTGCGAGCATGCTTGCGTGCATGCATTACGTATGTAGTATGTATGTAAGTATGTACCGTGGGGTAGTGGTAACTGCCTCCGTGGTGTAGTGGTTAGAGCGTTCGGCTCATACCCGGAGGTCGCGGGTTCGATTCCCGGCGGGGGCAACGACTTTGTGTTGTTGTCCTAGTTTGGTTAGGACATTGTAGGCTGATCACCTGATTGTCCGATAAGTAAAATGATCCGTGCTTTGGAGGGCACGTTAAGCCGTCGGTCCCGGTCACTGTCTTTGACATTGGTCGTTACCTAAAACCATGTCAGAGGCCTTTAAGGCGGTTTAAAAACTCTGACACTAGTGTTAGTCACTAACACACACGAGAAGAAGAAGAAGTATGTAAGTATGTATGTAAGTATGTATGTACATATGTACGCCCGATCAAAGCCGCTGCAGACCTCTGAAGACGCTGAATCATATCGGCAGCTCAACAGACGTAAACAAAAGTCTTGCGACATGACATTCGCTCCTTTAATACTTAATGTATTAAGGAGACGATAGAACAAAGGCTCCAAAATGTTCGCAAGAGCTATGTTGGTTAGGCAAAGCCGATTGATGAAGCTAAAGACGGAGGACGGCGACGTGGTATCGACAAAGGAAGGGGTTCTGGCGGAGATCGAGAGGTTTTATGGACAACTATATACCTCAGTTTCACAACCCTGCGGACAAATGGCTGAAGACCCAAGAGCCAAGCTAACCCGACACTATACCGAAGATATCCCGGACAGCCTGTACGATATTAGGATGGCCTTCAAACAGCTTAATAATTGGCCAAGTGCGTGTCGGGCCACGCTCAGAGTAGGGTTCCGTAGTTGTAAATGCAAACTTTGAGTTTATGCCGCTAAAAACGTCTAAAACGTCTTAAGTATCTATTGAATTTGTATGAAATTTTCCTCTCAGTACTTTTTATAAGTTATATTTTATAACCTATAACTTTTTCATTTGTTAACCCTACTTAGCTCTAATGGTTTTCCTTTAAACTACATTATATATACTATAGCTGTGATCACGTGTCCATATACAACGTCCCTTTTAATTAACTACAAATACTTTAACTGCTGCTTCATTTAAGGTGGAACAACAGTTTTGTCGCATAAAATAAAAAATCCGCAGGTTAGTTTTCTTTTTCGCTTTTTCTAACAAAAATATTAAATTATTTACGCCAACCTCCTGTATGTGGTCTACTAAAATTCATTAATACTTCTAAACACTTATAGGCACCGCCCATCGCTATCTATCTCTCTCTTACTATAGTAGAGTGTGTGTGATAGACCGAGTCATTAATGACTTTCACTTTCTAGGTAACTACATACACCTTTAGTTAGTAATAAACAATAAGAAATAAGTAGGTAGGTACATACCTGTTACAAATTCAGAAAACCTCAAGCAGACGCATGAGTCATTACTCAAATTGCGAGCGGCTGAAGCTACTTGTTAGGGCTATTCCGTCAAATGGACCATGTGGTCTCATGCGACTGCGCTTTTCACCTGGGCTTACACTCACATTTACACTGACACTTTAACACCAAACGAGTGGTGGCATTCAAGCACTCAAAAACACTTCAAACGCCTGAAATTTAACTAACGCACTGCACTGTGGTAGGTACCTACCAATACGAACATTATCTACGAATATTTAGAATCCCCTGTACTCTGGTTACACTACACTGTGCACTGTACTTTTATAATTTTTTGTGACGCAATTTAGATAGTTACTGTTATCCTAAATAGGTAAATACTTATCACTACGCAGTGTACCAACAACTTCTGCAAAGCCGCGAATAGAAATTTTACCAATTTCATGACGGAAATTGCCGGTTCCAATTAAAAAATGGTTAAAACATTTCACCTACGCGCTTTTGTTATTAATTATTTAATTACATGCCACCCAGATAGGCCATGGACTCAAACAGACTGAACGAATCGAACCGAAAGCCGGCGGGTCTAGGCTAGGTAAGTACATAGAGGTTTCGGCGACACGAGGCTAGAGTGAGATGCGACACAAGGTAAGAGTGAGATAAAAGACTATCTGTACACGTGTGTCGGTAATGTCGGCAAATGTTTAAAGAATTACAAAGATACCACATTCGTTTAGAATTGCCGCGGCCGGCTATTAGAAAAGCACAAAGAAGTGCCGCAATTGCGAAGAGTTCGTACAGTACAGATGTGACACTTGTTAATATTGCAATGAATACAAACAAATGAAAGTCTATTTTTTATCTTTTAAAATGTTTACGATTTAAGATGTACTTAGTAGGTACTTACCGTTAACAAATTATACGATGGTAATGTCTTTAAGTATGTGAGGTGTGACCCACCTACTAGATGGTCAGACGACCTGCGCAATGTTGCAGGAAGGCGCTGGATGCCGGCCGCTTCCGATCGGTCGTTTTGGAAATCTTTGGGGGAGGCCTATGACCAGCAGTGGACTTTCTGTGGCTGATATGATGATGATGATGATGTGAGAAACTACACAGTGTATTAAAGGTTTTCGCATGTGCTGAATCGCTAAGAGTACGATATTTCTCACAACAGGGTCGCAGTGATGACCTAAACTAACTAAGGTGTTAGTCAGAATGATATTATGATTCACTATGAGTGTGTTCGTACTACAATGGCAACGCTAATGGAACGAACTGTCTGTATTTCAACTTATCTATGACAGTAGCTTCGAACAGCTGAAAGTTAGTTGACCGTAGGTATTGAATGGATTTCGGATGGTGATATTTTTTAAATTTATGAATGAATTTGCATAATATGGGCGTGTACAACGTAATGTTATAGTATAAACAAATAGTACGCAATACGCAATATCTTCTACAAGATGTTGTTTGTGTCTCTTTAAGGAAAATTTGTAAGTGAAGTTATCTCGAAAACTAACCTGCAGATTTTTTATTTTATGCGTCAAAACTGTGTTCCTCCCTAAATGAAGCAGCAGTTAAAGTATTTGTAGTTAATTAAAAGGGTTATATAACCGTTTAGCAGACAGATGGGATGAACACGTGACTTTAAAAAAAAATCACTTTAAACATAAATATTTCAGACACGGATCCCTTAATCGAAAAATGGTGTTCCCAAGCTCACAATATTTTTGAAAGACCTATACAACGATACCCCACACGATGAGTTTGTAGATAAAAAAAAATATTGACTTCCTCTTTACTTGTATGGCAGCTACCCTAAAAAAAATTATTTCCATATTTTACGACTTTTTCGCCATGATTGATATACATATCCATGCCAAATTACAGCTATCTAGTGACAGACAGACCGACAGACATGGCGAAACTATAAGGGTTCCTTGTTTACTACGGAACCCTAAAAACTACAAGGCGCCGGGCACGGATGGAATAACAGCTTCTGAAAGCGGGCGGAATGCCGGTACTAAAGGTCCTTCAGAGGCTCTTTATTTCCGTATTGCTCGAGGGCGTACCGCCGGAAGCGTGGAGCAGGGGCGTGGTGGTCCTGTTTTTCAAAAAGGAAGATAGCCCTATTGAAGAACTATAGGCCTATCACGCTTCTGAGACATGTATAAAAGTTGTTTTCGAGGGTCATCACGAATCTTCTCGCAAACAGGTTTGATCCTTCCAGCCTCCCGAACAAGCTGGTTTCTGTAAAGGTTTTAGTACCATAGACCACATCCATACGCTGCGGCAGGTTATAGAGAACACGAGGAGTATAACTGGCCGTTATGCTTGGGGTTATTGCTCTGTCTGCCCCATTAGGGATAAAGACGTGATAATATGTATGTATGTATGTATGTATGCTTGGGGTTCTGGACTATGAAAAAGCCTTTGATTCGATCGAAACATGGGCCGTGCTTCAGTCTTTCCAGCGATGCCGTATTGACTATCGGTATATCGAAGTGTTGAAGTGCTTACACAGTAAGCCACTATGTCAGTCTGCATAGAGGTGTAAGACAGGGAGACGTTATATCTCCGAAACTGTTCACCGTTGCTCTGGAAGATGCCTTCAAGCTTCTGGAATAGGAAGGATTTGGCATCAACATCAATGGCGAGTATATCATTCACCTTCGATTTGCCGACGATATCGTTGTCATGACAGAATCGATGGAAGACCTAAGTACTATGCTCGGAGATCTAAATCGAGTTTCCCAACAGGTGGGCCTTAAAATCAACATGGACAAAACGAAAGTAATGTCGAATGTCCATGTTGCGCCCCTACCTGTTTATGTTGGGAGCTCCACCCTCGAAAGTGTAGACCAGTACCTGGGTCAATTGATCCAGGCAGAAAGTGCCAGCTTCGAGGAAGAGGTCTTTCGACGAATCCGACTCGGTTGGGCAGCGTTCTTGAAGCTACTCAGTGTCTTCTTGTAAAAAATAACTCATTTTCTTAAGACTAAAGTTTACAACCAATGTGTGTTACCAGTGATGACTTGTGGCTCTGAAACATGGTTCTTACTATGGGTCTCATAAGAACGCTCAAGGTCGTGCAACGCGCTATGGAAAGGGCTATGCTCGGTGTTTCTCTATGTGATTGAATAAGAAATAAGGAAATTCGTAAGACAACTAAAGTCACTGACATAGCCTAGCGGATTAGCTCGTCGAAATGCCAGTTAGCGGGACACATAGCGCGACGAATTGATGGCCGATGGGGCAAAAAGGTTCTCGAATGGCGACCACGTATAGGCAAGCGAAGCGTAGGACACCCACCCACAAGGTGGTCTGACGACCTCACCAAGGTCGCTGGAAGGCGCTGGATGCAAGCCGCTTTAGATTGGTCATTTAGGAAATCTTTAGGAGAGGCCTATGTCCAGCAGTGGACGTTATGTGGCTGAAATGATGATGATAATGATGATACATATGCCTGTTTGTATGTGCAGTTCATGAATGCATGTATGAATAAACGCAAATACACAAGTTCGCATGTATTTTGCTACGGAAGATTGTATACAAGGTTGTAGATTACTAGAAGAAGGTTATATCCAACAGTAGATACTGATACGATCATGATGACTGGGAAATAATGGGTTAAATAATACAGGGGCTAATATAACAAACTGCAACTATTTTTATGGTGGATTTAGTCCATGATACCTACCGTTTTTTTATATATACTTTATATATACCTTAGAAACATACTAAATCTTAACGTAAGAAATAATTATTCTCCTTTCGTACTTGACAGATCAGCTATTTGGAGTTTGTATGGAAAAAATATTTTTCATATAGCAATATACGTTCTTTGGAGCATTGTTCAGTATTAAGGACTGAATTTACCCTTGAAATACTTTCGGTATATTTTTTTTGACGTTAAATAAAAACACATAATTATTAATTTATACTTTATTTTACCAAAGCAAGCTTTCGTAATATTAAAAAATAACGTACCAAATAAACACACAAAAAAATAAAAAATAAATAAACACTAATTCTAAATTTTAATTAAAAAGATAGGTACTAAACAAAACAATATTATTTAACGTGGTGAAAACGAAAAATGCGTATTAAGCAAACATAAATTCTTGTTATGATTTAAAAAAAGAGATGCTTACAAACTGTCTTTGTTGTTTAGCAAACACAATATTATTTACCGTAGTGAAAAAAAAACATATTAAATAAGTAACACATCAATCCTTGTCATGATTTTAAAAAGAGATGCTTACAAAACTGTATTTGTTATTTAGCAAAAAACAATAATATTTATATCGTATTGAATAAAAAGTATAAAATGACATAAATCCTTGTCATGATTTAAAAAAGAAAGGCTTACAAAACTTACACAAAATCTCCAGTATTTTTTTTAAAGATGCGTACTAAACTAACACAAAATTATCCAAAAAGCGCATCATTTATGACAATGCGTTACCTGAAAAAAAATTGTACGCATATTTTTTACTAATAAAAAACATAATTCTCATTCGTGTTTATAAAGAAGATTGCTCAACATAGTGAAAAAGAAATAAGCTATGTATTCACAAATTCTTTTTATAAATATTGTTTATGTATGAATTAATTTGCATCCAATTTCTGTTGTGCAAAGCTGGCTCTTTGCGCACTTCCTCACATACTGCTTTTCCAGGATTTTTTTTCATCTGTATATATTTTTTTAAATTGCGCATTACTGCTTTTATTTCATCACTGCTCCATTTTTTATGTGTTTTTTTTCGCCTTATTTGCTTCTTTTCTATTATTTCTTCATCTGTTTCGTCACCACTTGTTATTCCTTGTGTTCTTTTTGTTTCTTTTTTATTTTTTTTAGTTATGTTTTTTTTGGATTCGTTATAGCTCGTAGTTTTTTGTGTGTTCTTTCGTCCTTTTTGTTTCTTTTTAGTCAAGTCTTGTTTTGATTCGTCATCGTTCACCATTTTATCTGTACTCTTTTGTCCTTTTTTTTCTTTTTCACCACTTCTTCGTCTTTCTCATCCTTACTTATTATATTTTGTACTAGTGCGGGAAGTAGTGTCATAAGGTGCAAATTTTGGTATCGGAAGAATTCACTTGGCACAGATGTAATATACGGAAAGTTAAGCTAATTTAGCCCTATACGACTATTGATACCTTAGACCATAAGCGACAGTCAATTATTTAGTAAAGTATGTATTCTATATATTTTGAATTAAAAAACAACTTATTACTTGCAACAAATTATGTGAGACGACATGGTTGGATTAATTCCTAGGCACCGCCGCGTGCCATGTTCGATTTTTTTCAGATAGATGTATGACAGCTATATATAATAAGGTATATATTTTTTAAAAGCCTGATAAATATTCTTTACGATAATATTTTTTGTTGCACAAAATACAGGATTTCTGGTAAAATAAATCAGTTAAAATAAAAAAAAAAGCGATCCGATTTTAATATTTTCGTCAATATTTTCCCTTTTTTACTATTAATCTTTACATTAAATGTGAAATTGTACTCAAAATTGAATTCCTCATGCCTGATTTATCAGAAAATGATACCACACTTGAGGTGTTAGGTAAATAGAAGCTGATATGATTTTTTTTCTGAAGCGCGGCGGCGAGTAACTTCGAATGCCCCCCCTACCTACCCCCCAGGGGGTGGGGGATGGCTACCGGGCTAAATTAGCTTACCTTTACGTATATTACATCTGTGCCAAGTGAATTCTTCCGATACCAAAATTTGCACCTTCCATACATTGGGTGACACTACTTCCCGCACTTTATAGTTTTTTGACCTTTTTGTTCCTTTTTAATAATGTCTTCATTGGATACGTCGTCGGTCATAGTTTTATGTGTACTCTTTCGTTCTATTTGTGTCTTTTCTACCACTTCTTTATCTTTTTCGTCGTCACTTGTTATCTTTTGTGTACTTTTTTGATCTTCTTGTTTCAGTTTAGATACGTTCAAGTATTCATAGGATTCGTCATCACTCATAATTTGGTGTGTACTCTTTTGTCTCTCTACTACCACTTCTTCTTCTGTCTTGTCGTCACTTGTTATCTTTTGTGTACTTTTTTGAACTTCTTGATTCTGTTTAGATACGTACGAGTATTCATAAGATTCGTCATCGCTCATAATTTTGTGTGTACTCTTTCGTCCTTTTTGTCTCTTAACTATCACTTCTTCATCTTTCTCGTCGTCACTTGTTATCTTTTGTGTACTTTTTTGACCTTCTTGTTTCTGTTTAGATACGTACGAGTATTCATAGGACTCGTCATCGCTCATAATTTTGTGTGTACTCTTTTGTCCTTTTTGTTTCTTTTTCGCCACTTCTTCATATTTCCCGTCGTATTTTTTTTTCTTTTGTGTATTGTTTTGACCTTCTTGTTTCTTTTTAATTATGTCCTCATCAGATTCGTCTTCGCTTGTTTCTTTTTGTTTTTTATATTTATTTGTCTCTTCAATTTCCATTAGTCGACTGCCTACAAGGCCTTTTTGAATCGCTTGGAGTGGTAATCTATAATTACTAGTGTGTACAGCCAAATCATGGCCAAGAAATGTAGCCAAATGTTGAGTATATTTTTCATCTGTTTTGGAGTGTACTTGGGAAATAGTTGCGATATGGTGACGCAATCCTGTGGAAGTGAACATTTTAGGTTTCTTCAAAGTACACATATTTTTAATTATATCAAGACATCGACCTCCATTAAACGGTTCTTCTGTTAACGGACGAGCAAATAAGTACTTGTTATTAGGTGAAATATTGACAGTCGATCTGCAAGCTATAAGCAAATCAATGTTTTGCCTCATTATTTTCGTCAGTAGAATCGGCACTGATCTACCGCGTTTACCCGGAATTTGGAAAATATCCAATTCTGACATTGCTTTTTTTTTGTTTTTCGTCCAGTGATTCCAAAACTTTTGCAGGAATTTCGTCAGTTTTTCTATTTAAATAAAATTGCAGTTCGGCTTCTGCAACGTCGCCACTTCGCTTGCGATCTAAAAGAATAATATGTGAAATTGTCACCTCACAAAGCTGTTCGTAATTGATAATAGTAATATCTTGTTTCAGGTCTTCATAGTATTTTATTTTCAGTTCATGAATTTTTGTCATAACTTTTTCAATATCTTCCTCATTAGGCATTACTTGTGATTTCATCATTAGGTTACGCTTTCGGGTTTTTTCAGCATTTGATGATATTTCCCACTGCCAATTGGCTTCAAGAAGTATCTTAAAATCGTTAAGTTTATTTTTTATGTGGTCTTTTAACGATGTAGAAATTGTACCGTCCATGATTGTATTAGTAAACAAAATTTCAATACAACCCACTATTTCAGGACGAATCCTTGCAGGTATGCTAATTACTTTAACGAATCCATTTTCTTCATTAAAACCACTCATTATTTTAACTACCTCTATAAAATATTCGTAGTGTTTAGGGTCAATGAGATCTTTTAATTGCATGATCTCAGGATGATTCTCTCGTACTATCTTCAGAATATGCGCTAGATCCCTAATTTTAGAGCATATAGACTTTCTACTTCTTCTTTCTTTTTTTTTTAAGAAGTCTACACCCATAAGCTACGATTAATGGATCTTGTTTCACTATAAGAGAAATGTCATCATTACGTAGTCTTGGTAGGATATTTTCTTGAAATTCTTTTGACACATGCTTAAAATTTGGAATAATGGGTAAAGCTTGTAGAGCGAGGGCATGTTTTATAGTGAAATCGTTTTCGT
Source organism: Acrobasis consociella (assembly GCA_963555685.1). Taxonomy (NCBI): domain Eukaryota; kingdom Metazoa; phylum Arthropoda; class Insecta; order Lepidoptera; family Pyralidae; genus Acrobasis; species Acrobasis consociella. The sequence continues at coordinate 10,738,587 of OY743125.1, read as the reverse complement.
TAGCTGGATCACACTTTTTATTGTGTCTGTAAAACGTAGATCGTTTGTAAGTACCCAAACACTTTTTACAAATCACATAGCTGGAGGGGCTTTTAGTGCTTTCCTCATCAGTTTTCTGTCGATTTGGAATTAAATACCCTTCATTATTTGCAACAACTTTAGTATTATGAATGAAATTGCCACGGTTTCTCAAGTTATCAGTAAAAGCCTGCCGCTTTTTTTTTGAATTTTTGGATCTGGGTCGGTGATAGCCATAAGTTTAATGACCTCTATTTCTTCAGAATGATTTTCTTGTAAGTGACGCGTAAAGTTTGTTATTAAATTTTCGCAAAAAATGCAACAGTTTCGCCTATTCCAAATTCGTCCACTTGATGGCTTAACAATCTGAAAAATTTAATTTAAATGATTAATGGGTTAAAAACTAACAAAATAACTGACCGAGCCGGCGAAGCGAGAAAGGGCTAGAATGTAGATGGGGCGAAAAAAACCATTGTGTGTATGTATGTATGCATGTGGGGGTGTGTGTGTGTGTGTGTGTGTGGGTGCGCTTGCGTGAGTGCGGGCGTGCGTGTGTGTGTGTGTGTGTGTGTGTGTGTGTGTGTGTGTGTGTGTGTGTGTGTGTAAATATGTATGTTTGTGTGTCTGTATGCATGTAAATGTGTCTGTCTATCTGTTCGTGAAATCATACCTCTCGAACGGATGGACCAATTTTAATACAGTTTTTTACGTGAAAGCAAGTTTCCTTGCGGTGGTTTTTAGCTGTGTTTTATGGAAACCGGTTTAACTGTTCAAAAGTTATGGGCAAGGGGTGAATGCTTGAAAGTCGGGGTGCTTTTTAATTTTCAATTATCAAATAATCGCGAGGTCTAAGTTCGCGGCGAACAACTTGTAACTTAGGAATTAATATTAACCAGAAGCACACAGCATAATTTGATTACAGCTGTAGTAACTGTAGTTTAAAAGCGCATCCTTTAACCGAAAGTTTTGTTAGTTATAATTTTATTGTAACACAACTAAATACAATAACAACATAAAGGGGAATTGACAACGGTGGACTTATCCCTTAGTGGAATCTCTTCCAGTCAACCGGCGAATAAGTAGATAGTATACAATAAAATTACTCATAAGACTTAGATCTCAAGTTCAAAAGATTCAAAAAAGGTACAAATGGTCTAATGTTCGATGGCCCAGCCCAACGTATACCATTGAGTTTACTGAATAAATTAAACAACTTACTTTTAGGAAAAGAAAACATCGAAAGGAAACATTCACAATAGTTTTACAAATACTAGTAAGTTAAAATGTTTGCTATCTCTAGATGACAGTCATTAAGCTTTGTCAGATGCTTTTAAGCAGGCTTGAAAAATCTAACACCAGTATTATTAGCTATTAGCACACTCGATAATAAGAAGCATAAAGTAATTAACTTACATTTTTGGAAGCATAGATATTATCATGTAAGTCATCGTATGAAATTTCGCGTAAGTCATCGTATGAAATTTCGCGTAAATCTTCGTTTGAAATTTCGCGTAAGTCTTCGTTTGAAATTTCGCGTAAGTCTTCATTTGAAATTTCGCGTAGAATATCTACAATATTATCTTTCGTGTTTTCATACAATAATCTGAAAAATAACCCATTTAAACCCATATAAATGAGGGATCTCGTTTTAAGTAAAAATTACCTTTAAAGGGACTTCCTACGTCTTATTAGTGCCGCCAAAAAAGATAATTAACTAAAGACATGATTATTGATATATTTTCTTTAAAGTAGAAAGGGCTATTACAGACAAGGGACAATGTGCCCACAAACCTGGAGTAAAATTTTTGAGCGAGGGAGTAAGCGAAACGCAAAACGTGTAGTTTTTTACCGCTCGCATCAAATATAATTTGATTGTATTTTTGAAACCATCGTGTCAGCGATAAGTAATATTGCTTTACGCAGAAAATATAATTCAATGTAAGTAAATTAAAATAACGGCCAAGTGCGAGTCGAAAAGTGCGATACAGCCTCGTAACTGACAGACGGACGGACAGACAGACAGCGGAGTCTTAGTGACAGGGTCCGGTTTTTACCCTTTGGGTACAGAACCCTAAAAAACAACGTGAAACGGAACTAATTCTCTGTGAAGGTTTTTTTTTTTACATTTGTGTGCCACAGATGACAAAAAGACGAGTTGCCAAAACCTCTCGTGCAAATCCTTTGCACGCAATCAATTGAAAAATGTTCCCGTTTGGAAACGCTCGCGTAAGCATTCATAATGTGACTCTCTCGTTCAAAAATAGCACTCGTGAGGTGTGTGATTTTAAATTTTGGATTTCTTATCTAGCCCCTTTATTAAGAGGCACTAATACTTACATGTCATTTTTATCATCAAAATTTATTCTCGTAATAGAATCTTCTTCGATTGATTTATTGCAAAATAGAATAGAACGTCTTACTTTGTCTGCACCATTCTGGAAGTTGAATTACATTTTACGATTATGACGTATTATTAAATACTTGGGGAGGCCTATTTCCAGTAGTGGACTTTCTGTCGCTGATATGATGATGATTGTGACACATTTAAAACTTATTAAATAAAGATTGCAGTGAGAGGTAACTTCTCATTATTAAAAAAATATAGCTTAAAACTAAAAAAGTTTAGAATTGGGTTGTCAAGTAATTTTTAAAAAAATCTGATTCGCAATCCTTTTCGAAGTATATAGAGAGATAGCCTCTAGAAGAAGCTTTTCATAAGCAGATTTTAAAATAAGGTTTTACTTATTTAGATATTTGCAAAAATCCCATTGACCTTCATTTTCAAGCAAGGTCAAGCATATTTGAGTAAATAATGTCACAATGAAGATTTTTTGAGTAATGTTGGCAATTTCCATTTTCAGTACTGTACTGGAGCGCCATTTTTGAACCGCGGTGTCACCTAAACGATTAGTTTTTCCATACAAAAAACCGTTCGTTTAATGACTCCACGTTTCAAAAATAGCACCACTGTATTATATGTCACTGTCACTGTCATCTACCAACATAACAACTTGACAACAACTAACATTACGACGGTTATTTAAGCATAAGACATTGACAGTTGACAGATGTCTTTTTTTTTTTACTGCAGGCTTAGGAAAAATGTAAATTTCGATTGATGTGTGTCGTTACTTCCGGTATTATGTTTAAATTTAAATTAAAAAATTGGCTATATTTTCGATAAAAGGCACCTTTAAACCTTTACATATTTTAGTTGACTACCCAATTATAAGTTTAATTTTAATAACAGAAAAATAGCTTGTAAATTTTTTCATATTAGTATTATTCTTAGTATATTTGTGCGATTGCGAAGGCAATAATTTAAAATACTATTTGAAATAAATATTTCGAACTGTCTCTATAATTTTAACGGTGTTAACTCACATTTTCAAAAGATTTTTCAGGGGTTTCCGGAACCAAAATATGTGCGGATGAAATCTAAAAAAAAAAAAAATTTTAAAGACAATCCGCGAATTAGTTATTGCGACAGTGATAAAATCAATATTTATTCAAACAAAATATTTCTTGGCTCACCTCATCAAAAGATTTTTCAGGAGTTTCCGAAACCAAAACATGTGCATATGAAATCTAAAAAAATAAGTAAATTTATAAACAGCTATTACACAGACAGACAGACAGACAGTGACAAAATCAGTGTAACTTTAATCTTACTTTTCTGACAGTGTTAGCACTGGCGTGTACAATGGCTTGAACGGTTATTTTGTTATTAAATTTTGTTTTGGTTTTGTTCACATATTTTAAGAAACATTTTTTTTTTCGAATTTCCTTATTACAATCGTAATCCGATCCTTCGGTGGCCGAAAAGTCTTCATTATCACTTTTCTCATTGTAGTTAACGTGTTTGTTTGGAGTACGCAGCACTTTGTTCTAAAAAATATGAGGTTTTGGTGAGAGGACAGAACAAACATAACTTATGTGATTTATATTTCTTTTAACTTACAATATCGGTTGATTGTCTAGTTTCTTCGTTTGTGCTTGTAGTACTTACCTTCGCTGAACTAAAGTAATGAAATACAATCAATTATTAATTTAGTAGCAAACTCACGATTTCAGTTCCATAAGTAATAAAAAAATATTTTATTATACGTATTTATTCAGTTTGTGTAGCTCAATCACCATGAATTCAAAAAGTTAGTGTAAATCAAGTAAAATCTGAAGGATCAACCGTAGTGATGGGTGTGCCCCAGGGTTCTATCTTGGGTCCTTTGTTGTTCCTGATCTATATTAATGATTTACCATATTATGTAAAAGATTGTAAGGCTGCAATTTTTGCTGATGATACTTCCCTTGTTTTCAGCGTAGATAGGAAAACTGACACCTCTGATGAGATGAATAATATATTGTCGCAAGTGTTGGATTGGTTTACAGCAAATAATTTAGTATTAAATGCAAAAAAAACGAAATGTGTAAAGTTCTGCTTACCGAATGTTACAAAAGTTCCAACACGATTATTTATTGATAAGGAAGCAGTAGATATGGTTGATAACACAACATTTTTGGGAATAACGCTTGATTCAGGGTTGCAATGGGGTGCCCATATTCAAAAATTAACTGGAAAACTTAGCTCTGCGGCCTATGCGGTTAGAAGAATTAGGCAAATGACTGACGTTGATACAGCGCGTTTGGTATATTTTGGGTACTTCCACAGTGTTATGTCCTATGGAATATTGCTATGGGGTAACGCTGCAGATATAAATACCATATTTGTTTTACAAAAACGCGCTATCAGATTTATATATAAATTAGGTGCTAGAGAGTCTTTGAGGGAACTATTTAAAGACATAAATATTTTGACCCTCCCTTCGCAATTCATCTATGCGAACATTATGTACGTGCGTCAGAATATACACTCATTTAAGAGAAATTGTGACATTCATAGTATTAACACGAGAAATAAAAATAAATTAGCCATCACAGCTTTGCGGTTAGAGAAAACAAAAAAATCTTTTGTGGGTCTCGGCTTGCGCCTCTATAATAAAATTTCAGATGATATAGTAGCATTACCATTGTTGGGGGAGTCTACTATCACTGAGGTTGAGTTGAGAAAGTAAAACAACGGACTAACATATACGCAGTATATTTCTTCACACAAACGGACACACAATGTACTAAAAGTTTTCGGACAGATTTTTCTTAGAGACACACGATGTATGGTTACAGACGAATACACAGACAATTCACGGGCGACAACCGATTATGATATTTGCTCAGCAGGCGCGGATCGACTGAGGAAATTTCCCCAGGCGACACTCGCCATGCGGTCAATCATGCCACGTTGCATTCCGTGAACTATCCTGTGTACCTACAGTAGCCCCCCCTTTACAAAAAATATTATCCCCAAGTAAAATAATTTTAAAATAACGCAACACATTCATTACATTTTACTAAAGTCACGCTACCATGTGAACCCAGCCTTAACTATAAATATGCTGAATGGTAAATTTGCTGCTAAATGTAGGTCAAGCGCTTATCACGTTACTTTTACCCACAATACAATACAATGAGTTATCTTTAGAATCATATACATTCAATTGACCATCATAATTATTTGTTAACTTTGAACAGATTACTTAATATTTTTTTGTAAACTTGAAATGTGCATTTTTAATTGTATAAAAAAAATGTAAATTGTATACAAAAAAGTAAAAATACACTGTAAAAAGTAAAACCAAAAATTTTATAACCATTCACACTTAACAGATACTTTTACTACTCTTACACTACACGTATCCTGACGCAGGTGGTTCGGTCGGGCGTACCACTGGAGCTGGCGCGAGTGGTTTTCCTCTCATCGCTATAACTTCCTTGCGCAACCATTTTCTTGCTTGGCCCCGACAATATTTGAGCCAAATACAAAGCATAGTAATAATAAATATTGCGGCCAACACAATGCCAATTATTCCATAAGTTTCGATCCTCTGAATATAAAGATTATTATAATTTTCTTGTGCAATTTTGAATTCTTGATTCTCTGTAACTTTCGTTTGGTAATTTCCCATCGTAAAAAGTGTAAAGTACTTGAAACTGTTTTAACTTCGGATTAACAATGTATAATGAAATAAAAAAATACAATATGCTTCAAGTAGCTCACAACTTAAAATCAAATCAGCAGTAATTTACTCTACATTTTAATTTGCAAAACGTACTGGTTGCTTAATACGCCGACCGCTGCGTGTAGTAAAATTGTCATCCTTCTTAGTAATTGTAACATCATTATTTTTCGGTGCCAAAGTACAATTTCTCGCTTGCGAGCTACTTGTACTTACGTCACTGTTACTACTTGGAATATCACCATCATTAATTACGTAGGCAGGTTTCAATCTATCTATTGATGCTTTCAATCTTCTATTCGGTAGTTGTATCTCGAAAACTTTATCAAAACGTTTTAACACTTTGTACGGACCACTATATGGAGGTTGTAGGGATTTTCTAACCATATCATTGCGTAAAAATACATGTGTACATGACCTTAAATCGCGGTGTACAAAAATAGCTTTTGAATTAGTATGTACAGACGGTTTGGGTTTTAATTTACTAATTGTATCTCGCAGGTTATCAACATAATCGTACGTATTTGAGTCGCCTTTCGGAACGTTATCATAAAAATCACCTGGCAACCGTAATGTTACGCCATACGTTAACTCAGCTGCGCTGACACCTGTATCGCTCCGCGGCACAGCGCGTAAACCCATGAGCACAATGGGTAATTCTGCGAGCCAATTATAATTATTATTTAATCTAGCCATAAGGGCTGCTTTAAGGGAGCGATTTACCCTCTCAATCATCCCGTTCGCCTGAGCATGAAAAGCACTGGATCTCCATTTTTCCACCCCTAAATACTTCATTAACTCGTTAAATAACCTACTCTCAAACTGTCTGCCCTGGTCAGTCGTTATCCTAACAGGGCATCCAAATCGAGTAAAACAACCTTCAAATAACACTTTCGCTACCGTTTGCGCATAAATATCCTTGACCGGAAAAACATCGGGGAAACCTGTAGTCCTATCTATTACGGTAACGCAATATTTATAACCATCTTGCGACGTAGGAAGAGGTCCAATAATATCGCAATGTATGTGCTCAAATCGGCCACATTTTTCAAAAACACCTAAGTGAGACACCGTATGTCTACTAACCTTCGATCTTTGACATGGAATGCAGGTTTTAGCCCACCGATTGACGTCTGCATTCATATTCGGCCAAAAATATCTACTTTGCATCATTTTAACAGAAGTGCGAATACCTGGATGCGAAATGCTATGTAGTGATAAAAACGCTTTAAACCTAAATTCTTTTGGAAGATATGGCCTCATTCTATCCGTTGAAATCTCACATATAATATCACAATCACTATCTATACACTTAATATTTTTAAATTTTAATTTTTCATGTGTCTTTTCTAATAATTCCGCTAACTCGTTATCAGTTGATTGCGCGTGGGCCACTTCTTCGAACCGGATCGCCGTGGGACATGATATCGACTCAACTCGCGACAATGCGTCAGCTACTATGTTATCGCTGCCACTTATATGTTGGATGTCTGTACTGTATTCTGAAATAAACATCAACTGTCTAATTCGACGAGGAGTCTCTTTTTCACTAGGTTTCTTTTTAAATGCGTACATTAGCGGCTTATGGTCCGTAAAAATAGTGAATTCCCTTCCTTCAACCATGTATCGAAAATGCTGTACAGCCAAGTGAATAGCTAGCAATTCGCGATCATATGTTGAATATTTACATTGGGTTTCATTTAATTTTTTTGAAAAATAGCCAAGTGGCTTCCACGCACCTTCAACGTGCATTTGCAACACGCTTCCCACGCAATCATTTGACGCGTCAGCGCATATCGCTAACGGCGCGCCTGGTACCGGGTAACTTAACACCGCTGCCTGTTCTAGACTCAACTTACATTTCGCAAATGCTGCATCCGCTTCGTCTGTCCACTGCATTACTGTTTTGTCTTTCTTTTTTGACTTAACTAAAAATTTATTTAACTTACATTGATACTCTGCTGCCCTAGGTAAATGTGCCCTGTAGAAATTTAACATTCCCAGAAAACGTCTAAGCTGCTCAACAGTTTTGGGTTTGGGAAAATCTACAATACCTTTAATTTTTTCCGGTAGTGGGCTGATACCTTGAGATGAAACTAAGAAACCTAAAAACTCTATTTTGTCTTTGCCAAAAGCACATTTAGATAAATTTATAGTAATGCCAAATTCGTTCAATCTTTTACACAAAGCTTTTAAATGACGTTTATGTTGTTCCTCGTTTTCACTAGCCAATAAAATATCGTCGATATAGCAGAACGCAAATTCTGAGCTGTTTACAACCTTACCGTCAGGTTCTGTAACAGTTAAATTTTGTAACACTGAATGATTCATAAATCGTTGAAAGGTTTGCGCTGCATTACGTAATCCGAAGTTAAGTCTCAGAAAAGAAAAATTTCCAAAAGGTGTACAGATGGCACTTTTGTCTACATCCTCTGGAGCAATTAAAATGTTATGGTACGCCCTATTTAAATCTAATCTAGAAAAAACTTTTTTATTGGCTAATAAAAACGTAAAGTCTTGTATGCGCGGAATGGGGTATCTATCCGGTATAGTTATGGCATTAAGCGCTCTATAATCTCCGCAAGGTCTTAATTGACCGTCTTTTTTTGGTACAACATGCAAAGGGCTGGCCCATGCGCCTTTGGATGGTCTACAAATACCCATTTCTTGCATTAACCTGAATTCCTCTTTAACCTTCGCATAGCGGTCCGGAGGCAAAGGTCGAGGTCGTGCAAACACAGGTGATCCTGTTGTCTCTATATGATGGTAAACCGGGTGAGGAGGAGTTTCCTTAAACGATATCGGTCGCGTAATATCGGGAAATTGCGAAATTATATCATAATAGGGATGATTACTGCCTATGGTATTTAACGATGGTTCGTTCCATTTCACAATAGATCCCACAATTTCAAGATTTGTTACATTATCTATTAACCTGCGGTTACTTAAATCAACCAACAATTTACAATGTGTCAAAAAATCGGCACCTAGAATGGGTTGCCTGACATCGGCTATTACGAATGTCCAGGTAAATGTCCTTCTTAAATTTAGGTCTAACACCAAATTTTTAGTACCGTAACACTTTATTTCCGTACCGTTAGCCGCATATAATCGATATTTATTATTCGCACAATTTTTATCCCGCACTAAATTTTTTTTAACCGGTAGAACACTAACATTTGCACCCGAATCAATCAAAAATCTCATACCCGAATTCCTGTCCCTGACGATGAGGCGGTTATTCTCGCTGGCAGCACAATCATCCGCCGCAGATTGCACTTCATCTAGTTTTCCGGATTCGCCTTCTTCTTCCAATTGCAGGGATCAACACATCTGACAGCCTTATCCTGGTACCGAAAATGGTAAAAACAAAGCCAATTGGGATCTGACCTTTTCTCCTGGGTTTTCCTACCTCGTGACTGCGAACGATTGAATCGACGGCCTCTCCAACCATTTCTACGCTCTTTGTTCCTTGATCTCTCTAAGCTTTGCATTTTCACATTTAATTTGGCAATCTCGCCCAAAATAACGTCTATATCGCTGGAGCTTGCTGATGACCTTACTTCCGAGACATGACCTTCCGACCCGTGGCTCTCCATAATTTTATCAGCCACTGACGCTAAAATATTCAGATCTTTAGATTCAGTGACAGCCAAAATGCCTCGCACCGACGCTGGTAAATGCCCTTGCCAGAAAATTCTCAATGTTTCATCTGGTATCTTTCCACGTGCCAAATCTCTCATTCGCCGGAGCAATTGCGAAGGACGTTGGTCTCCTAATTCCACTTCACTGATTAATTTTTTAATTTGGCGTTCTTCCGATTCACATTTACGTAGCAAATTTTTCTGTCTCCGGCGGCTTGACCAGTAAATCTGAGACTTGTGTAATGACGTCCTTTTCCAGTTTCGCTACGACTATATCGTACCTGGCCGCGTCTGATAATTTCTGTGGGGCCAAAATCGCCTCTATTCTTATAAACCACACTCTTGGATGGTCCTTCCAGAACTCTGGAATCCTGCTGTTTATGGAAACTTGCGCCATTTCTCCCATAACTGTACTAGCAGACGGGGTAGAGTCGGGTGGGAACGGCTGTACCGGTACTCCATAATGTTCTTCCATCGTTACGCAATTTTAACACTGATTTAACACGAAAATATCCAATTATGTCCAAAACAAAAGTGTCCACTGTCTGTCGCCCGTGACCCTTGTCCAAGGGGAGCCGAAACGCGCACTACCGAGTTCACGTAGTTCAAACTGTCCAGGGTCACCACTGTTGGGGGAGTCTACTATCACTGAGGTTGAGTTGAGAAAGTAAAACAACGGACTAACATATACGCAGTATATTTCTTCACACAAACGGACACACAATGTACTAAAAGTTTTCGGACAGATTTTTCTTAGAGACACACGATGTATGGTTACAGACGAATACACAGACAATTCACGGGCGACAACCGATTATGATATTTGCTCAGCAGGCGCGGATCGACTGAGGAAATTTCCCCAGGCGACACTCGCCATGCGGTCAATCATGCCACGTTGCATTCCGTGAACTATCCTGTGTACCTACACCATTAACTAAGTTTAAGACAGCCGTTAAAAATCATTTATTGCAAAATGCGTATTATCATGTAAATGACTACTTATCATCATCTGAGAAAAAATCTTGGAAATAGTTGTCTGCAAATTGTAATTGTATAATTTAAATGTATAGCTTAAGTGTAAATCTGTATTGTAATTGTAACATAGCCCATCAGGCTGGGTAGGGACCAATACTGAACTGGGTTTCTTTCGGCGCAATCTTCCCAGCAGTGGTCGTTCCGAAACGCTAGTAGTTTTTAGCTTTTGCACTAAAATAATATTTTAAAAAAATGACCTTCAATAAGAGATAAATTTATCCTACATTGAATAAAATTTTTTGACTTTGACTTTGACTTTGAGGGAGTGCCAACTATACAAGCACATTTACAAACTTTCAACATTTAGATATGATATTCGAGGGAAGAAAAAGCGAGTTTGTTTTCGACTAAAATTTATGCAACTTAAAATACTGATTACAAGCTACTTTTTTATGCAAAAGTATGATAAATACTTAGTTAAAGTAAGGATACCTCATATCTCCATAACCTAGAATCCAGTGATTTTTAGGGTTCCGTAGCCAAATGGCAAAAACGGAACCCTTATAGATTCGTCATGTCTGTCTGTCTGTCTGTCCGTCCGTATGTCACAGCCACTTTTTTTCGAAACTATAAGACCTATACTGTTGAAACTTGGTAAGAAGATGTATTATGTAAACCGCATTAAGGTTTTGACACAAAAATAGAAGAAAAACAATAAATTTTGGGGGCTCCCCATACTTAGAACTGAAACTCAAAAATTTATTTTTCATCAAACCCATACGTGTGGGGTATCTATGGATAGGTCTTCAAAAATGATATTGAGGTTTCTAATATCATTTTTTTCTAAACCGAATACTTTGGGCGAGAGACACTTCCAAAGTGGAAAAAAGTGTGTCCCCCCCCCCCGTAACTTCTAAAATAAGGAAATTATAAAACTAAAAAAAATATATGATGTTCATTACCATAAAAACTACCAGCAAAAATTAGTTTGAACGATATCTAGTCGGTAGTTTTTTTATTACGTCATAAATCATAAACGGCAATTTACCTTTCATTCAATCAACTCAAATATAAAAAATTTAAAAAACATACTACAAGACTTTTATATTATGTTATTTGCTACTACGGAACCCTTCATGGGCGAGTCCGACTCGCACTTGGCTGCTTTTTTTATAAGATCCCCTTTGTCAGTAGGCTCGATGATGAAAGGTTGATTATCAGGGTGATTTTTAATGGTTTGCAGTAACACCACACCTTCATCTTCGTCTGAAGTTTCAGATTCTGATTCGCATATGATCGGCTACCAATCTTTCTAGTTTACTTAAATGAATAGTTTTCGCCACTCCAAGCTCAAAATCAGAATCTAAATCATCTGATAAGTCGTCCAATCCTGGTAAATACGAAGGAATCGGAAAGGTTTTTTCGTGACCTGCGAAAATACTTGAGTTTTATTAATTTTGTAAATCGACACATTTACATTTGTTGTTGTTTTGGTTTTGTTCACATATTTTAAGAAACATTTTTTTTTTCGAATTTCCTTATTACAATCGTAATCCGATCCTTCGGTGGCCGAAAAGTCTTCATTATCACTTTTCTCATTGTAGTTAACGTGTTTGTTTGGAGTACGCAGCACTTTGTTCTAAAAAATATGAGGTTTTGGTGAGAGGACAGAACAAACATAACTTATGTGATTTATATTTCTTTTAACTTACAATATCGGTTGATTGTCTAGTTTCTTCGTTTGTGCTTGTAGTACTTACCTTCGCTGAACTAAAGTAATGAAATACAATTAATTATTAATTTAGTAGCAAACTCACGATTTCAGTTCCATAAGTAATAAAAAAATATTTTATTATACGTATTTATTCAGTTTGTGTAGCTCAATCACCATGAATTCAAAAAGTTAGTGTAAATCAAGTAAAATCTGAAGGATCAACCGTAGTGATGGGTGTGCCCCAGGGTTCTATCTTGGGTCCTTTGTTGTTCCTGATCTATATTAATGATTTACCATATTATGTAAAAGATTGTAAGGCTGTAATTTTTGCTGATGATACTTCCCTTGTTTTCAGCGTAGATAGGAAAACTGACACCTCTGATGAGATGAATAATATATTGTCGCAAGTGTTGGATTGGTTTACAGCAAATAATTTAGTATTAAATGCAAAAAAAACGAAATGTGTAAAGTTCTGCTTACCGAATGTTACAAAAGTACCAACACGATTATTTATTGATAAGGAAGCAGTAGATATGGTTGATAACACAACATTTTTGGGAATAACGCTTGATTCAGGGTTGCAATGGGGTGCCCATATTCAAAAATTAACTGGAAAACTTAGCTCTGCGGCCTATGCGGTTAGAAGAATTAGGCAAATGACTGACGTTGATACAGCGCGTTTGGTATATTTTGGGTACTTCCCCAGTGTTATGTCCTATGGAATATTGCTATGGGGTAACGCTGCAGATATAAATACCATATTTGTTTTACAAAAACGCGCTATCAGATTTATATATAAATTAGGTGCTAGAGAGTCTTTGAGGGAACTATTTAAAGACATAAATATTTTGACCCTCCCTTCGCAATTCATCTATGCGAACATTATGTACGTGCGTCAGAATATACACTCATTTAAGAGAAAATATGACATTCATAGTATTAACACGAGAAATAAAAATAAATTAGCCATCACAGCTTTGCGGTTAGAGAAAACAAAAAAATCTTTTGTGGGTCTCGGCTTGCGCCTCTATAATAAAATTTCAGATGATATAGTAGCATTACCATTAACTAAGTTTAAGACAGCCGTTAAAAATCATTTATTGCAAAATGCGTATTATCATGTAAATGACTACTTATCATCATCTGAGAAAAAATCTTGGAAATAGTTGTCTGCAAATTGTAATTGTATAATTTAAATGTATAGCTTAAGTGTAAATCTGTATTGTAATTGTAACATAGCCCATCAGGCTGGGTAGGGACCAATACTGAACTGGGTTTCTTTCGGCGCAATCTTCCCAGCAGTGGTCGTTCCGAAACGCTAGTAGTTTTTAGCTTTTGCACTAAAATAATATTTTAAAAAAATGACCTTCAATAAGAGATAAATTTATCCTACATTGAATAAATTTTTTTGACTTTGACTTTGACTTTGAGGGAGTGCCAACTATACAAGCACATTTACAAACTTTCAACATTTAGATATGATATTCGAGGGAAGAAAAAGCGAGTTTGTTTTCGACTAAAATTTATGCAACTTAAAATACTGATTACAAGCTACTTTTTTATGCAAAAGTATGATAAATACTTAGTTAAAGTAAGGATACCTCATATCTCCATAACCTAGAATCCAGTGATTTTTAGGGTTCCGTAGCCAAATGGCAAAAACGGAACCCTTATAGATTCGTCATGTCTGTCTGTCTGTCTGTCCGTCCGTATGTCACAGCCACTTTTTTTCGAAACTATAAGACCTATACTGTTGAAACTTGGTAAGAAGATGTATTATGTGAACCGCATTAAGGTTTTGACACAAAAATAGAAGAAAAATAATAAATTTTGGGGGCTCCCCATACTTAGAACTGAAACTCAAAAATTTATTTTTCATCAAACCCATACGTGTGGGGTATCTATGGATAGGTCTTCAAAAATGATATTGAGGTTTCTAATATCATTTTTTTCTAAACCGAATACTTTGGGCGAGAGACACTTCCAAAGTGGAAAAAAGTGTGTCCCCCCCCCCCCCCCCGTAACTTCTAAAATAAGGAAATTATAAAACTAAAAAAAATATATGATGTTCATTACCATAAAAACTACCAGCGAAAATTGGTTTGAACGATATCTAGTCGGTAGTTTTTTTATTACGTCATAAATCATAAACGGCAATTTACCTTTCATTCAATCAACTCAAATATAAAAATTTTAAAAAACATACTACAAGACTTTTATATTATGTTATTTGCTACTACGGAACCCTTCATGGGCGAGTCCGACTCGCACTTGGCTGCTTTTTTTATAAGATCCCCTTTGTCAGTAGGCTCGATGATGAAAGGTTGATTATCAGGGTGATTTTTAATGGTTTGCAGTAACACCACACCTTCATCTTCGTCTGAAGTTTCAGATTCTGATTCGCATATGATCGGCTACCAATCTTTCTAGTTTACTTAAATGAATAGTTTTCGCCACTCCAAGCTCAGAATCAGAATCTAAATCATCTGATAAGTCGTCCAATACTGGTAAATACGAAGGAATCGGAAAGGTTTTTTCGTGACCTGCGAAAATACTTGAGTTTTATTAATTTTGTAAATCGACACATTTACATTTGTTAGTCACCATTTACCGTAAGAAAAAGTAAATTTAAAGCAATAACCAGCTAGCCGAATTACGCTGCTTACACATGGCGTCGCTTGCCGCAGGCCCCTGCTGGCATTTGTATGGATCTTTACGAGTGTAAAGCTTTTAGCTGCTGCGGCGACACTGTGTGTCCACACAAGTACAAATAAAACCAATGTGTACACTTAAATGTATGCATTTTTGTGGACCCATACAGCTATACTTACCGCTCGACGGTGCCGCGGCGACGCCTTGTGTAGTAGTCAATACAAATTTTTAAAAAATACATGCGCCGCGCCGCAGCGTCAGCCTTGTGTCGCTGCGGCCCCTGTGAATGCTTTTATACAAGCGGCACTCGTGCGTGTCAGATTTTTCAAGCTGCCTGTTGATTTAGGTATATTGTTGAATTTGCAAAAATCAATCTTTATGATTTACTTTGGCAATACTAAAGCAATTAAGTTTATGTCTGTATTTGGTGCAACGCCCAGTTGTCTCGTTCATTCCGTTGCAGACTGTGCTCGGAGTCAGACGCATATGGGCCTAATCACACTAGCAAGTTGAAAGCGGGGCGAGTGCGCAGCCAACTCGGTGCGAAGAGGTCGCGGGTGCGCAGCGAGCTTGGCGCGAAGATGCCACGGGTGCGCAGCCAGTTCGCGTCGTGCGATCCGCGTTTTGTACTTACAATGGCGTCGATAGCGCTGCTCGCCGCGAGCTCGCTGCGCGGCGTCTTCGCGGGGCGGGTTCGCCGCGCACACGTCAACTCGCTCGCAACTCATTAGTGTGGTAAGGCCCACGACTAAAACCCGAAATGCGGCTATTTCCTTGGTTTAGCCGGCTGAGCTAGGTGCAGCCGGTCTCAGATGATTACACTTAGGTGTATCCTGCTTATCTACGGCTAGAACTAGGTTTAGTCTTTATCATTCCGGCTAGAACTAGATGCAGCCGACCGCAACTGGTTAAACTTTGGTGTTTCCCATTTATATGAGGTTTGAACTAGGTTTTTAGTTCAGTTAAGCATTCGTTTTGGTTAGGTAGTCTTGTGTTGCATTTCCCGATCAATTCGAATAACGTATTGTGCTATTAGACAAAACATCTTTCAAGACAAATCATGGCGATCCGCGTCAAAATTTTAACCCCTGAGAGGGGTGTTATTAGATTGACGCTGTAATGTCTGTCGGTCTGTCTGGGGCATCGTAGCTCTCAAACGGATGGACTGATTTTGATGCAGTTTTTTACGTGAATGCAAGTTCTATTGCGGTGGTACTTAGCTATGTTTGATGAAAATCGGTTCAGCCGTTGAAAAGTTATTGGGAGTTAACGCTTAAAAGTCATGGTTTTTAGGGTTCCGTAGCCAAATGGTAAAGAACGGAACTCTTATAGATTCGTCATGTCTGTCTGTGTGTCCATTTGTCACAGCCACTTTTTTCCGAAACTTTAAAAACTATACTGTTGAAACTTGTAAAGTAGATGTATTATGTTAACCGCATTAAGATTTTTACACATAAATAGAAATAACCGGCCAAGCGCGAATCGGATTCACGTTCTAAGGGTTCCGTACCAGTTATCTATAAAAAATCGCGTTTGTTGTATGGGAGCCCCCTTGAATATTTATTTTATTTTGTTTTTAGTATGTTTTGTTTATAGCGGAAACAGAAATACATAATTTGTAAAAATTTTAACTGTCTAGCTATCGCGGTTCTTGAGATACAGCCTGGTGGCAGACAGCGACGTCTTGGTAATAGTGTTCCGTTTTTACCCTTTGGGTACGGAACTCTAAAAAAGCAATAAATTTTGGGGGTTCCCAATACTTAGAACTAAAACTCAATTTTTTTTTTCATTCATACCCATTCTTGTGTGGTATCTATGGATAGGTCTTCAAAAATTATATTGAGGTTTTAAATTAAAAAAATCTAAACTGAGTAGTTTGCACGAGAGACACTTCGAAAGTAGTAAAAATGTGTCCTATCCCCCTCTGTTACTTCTAAAATAAAAGAATAAAAAAACAAAAAAATATATGATGTAAAAATAAATATGCACAAACTTGAAATGGTGAAAATTACTTAGAGTGTTTAAGTGATCCATTAAATGAAGAATTAACTGTAATGCCTGTGTCTAGTTACATCGACTTCGTGATTACCAATAATATGATATTTCAACACGACGGTGCTCCAGCACAATTCGCTCGTGATGTGCGAAGTCACCTAAATACTCGCTTCTCCCAGTGGATAGGGCGAGGCGGCAGTGTCGCATGGCCAGCGCGGTCACCAGACCTCACTCCCCTAGACTTTTTCTTATGGGGATACATAAAAAATACCGTGTATGCTTTGGAGTGCTCGTCAAGGGATGAAATGATAGAACGCATAAAGGCCGCCTTCAGTACCGTGACTGCCTCCGTGGTGTAGTGGTTAGAGCATTCGGCTCATACCCGGAGGTCGCGGGTTCGATTCCCAGCGGGGGCAACGAATTTGTGTTGTTGTCCTAGTTTGGTTAGGACATTGCAGGCTGATCATCTGATTGTCTGATAAGTAAGATGATCCGTGCTTCGGAGGGCACGTTAAGCCGTCGGTCCCGGTCACTGTCTTTGACATTGGTCGTTACCTAAACCCATGTCAGAGGCCTTTAAGGCGGTTTAAAAACTCTGACACTAGTGTTAGTCACTAACACACACGATAAGAAGAAGAAGTACCGTGACGCCAGAGATGCTGCGTAACGTCCGTGCATCCATGTACCGGCGAGCTGGTGCTTATGCTATGCATCCAGCAAAAGGGGCGACATTTTGAACCCTTCCATTGAAAAGTAAGTACTATTTTTTACCTATCTAATCTTCGCATTAAAAAAATCAGACTCTGTTAAAGTAAAATAATTCTTGGGAATAGTGCCATTAAATCGAAATTTGTTTGTTACATACTTTGTCAAACGATCGCCGCCGTAGGTACTACCGCCGCCGTTTGGCCGCGGCCGATCCTTTGTTGATTGCCGCCAAACAACACCGCAAGTGGCGGTGTTTGCATCAAAAGCGCATGTTGAACTGTTGACGCGGAGGGAGTTCATGGCGAGTGAGGAGAATAGTGCAATGCTCTCCTTCCTCTTTCTTCGTATACCAAGAGTACCATTAGTATTTTTCCAATTCTTATTGTTATATACCCTTTCCGTTACACGTTGTGTAGTTCCGCCACTCATCACTTATTACTTAAGATATGTTTTCAAGTATCGAAAAAACAATATACCTAAATGTCACTTCAACATTTTGGTCATTTATTTTATCGACGTTATAACCTAAAATATAGACAACTTACTCTTACGCCTAAGTTTAACCACCTGCAATCGGTTGCATCTAGTTTTTGCCTGAATGATAAAGGCTAACCCTAGTGGTAGCCGAAGATAAGTAGGATACCCCTAAGTGTAGCTATCTGAGACCAGCTGCACCTAGTTCTAGCCGGCTAAACCTAGGCGTAGCCGCATGACGTAACACTTACATACACTTCCAAGTTCCAAGTAAAAGTAAAAATAATATAATTTCATAGTTCACCGGATAAAAAGTAGTTTATTTTAGCCCACACCTAATGGTTCTTCCAATACTGCTTATAGGCATCTCGCATAGCTTGAAAACTTCCAATACTGCTAATAAGCATCTGGCATAGCCATACAATGACAGCCGGACCTACAGGTTAACATGCTTTCTGAAGCGCGGATGAGCTCAAGAATTTTTATGCCACGTCTTATAGTCACCCCATGTGCGGACACTTACTAAACTAAGCATACAACACTGACATGCTTTTATCCCACAGATATATTATCAAGATATACTGATAGAGTAAACCGATTTGTATGGGAACCGAGCGTGTAACATTTTGTTTGTTTTTTTATAATACATAGCTATAATGTACCAAAAACCAAATAACCTATAAAAAATTCGAAAGAGCAAATAGACAATGCCGGACTTATCCCATACAGGGATCTCTTTTAGTCAACATTTTACTTAGGTAGGTACTTTGGCGTCCCGACTGTAATTTAGTGAGGAAAAACTAAAACCGCGAAAAAACACGGCAAACCTATTCTAGGCACCGCCTATCTTGTGTGTGGTTAGAAACATCAAAGCATCAGACGTTCGTCTTCGATATGAAGAGAAGTAAGTGTACCTACTTATACTTACCTATATACCTTTAACTCTATTCTTGTGACTACGAACAATTTACATATCTTAATTGTCACTCAAATAATTTAAATACTACGCAAGTTATTGTAGGAATATTTGTATCAATTTAAAATATCGATATGAACCGACAATGATAATTAGGTTAGAAGGTTTTGACAGAGGGAATGAGAAAATCTTAAAATTTTGAATTGACAAATATTAATGTACCTACCTAACCAAGAAATTGTGTTATATTTATTTGTCAGTACCTATTATAGTTATTAGCTATAAACGTATGCCATTTTTAACTCCCATCAAAAAGAGGGGTGTTATAAGTTTGACGCCAATGTCTGTCTGTCAGTGGAATCCTAGCTCTCGAACGGATGGACTAATTTCGATGCGGTTTTAAAGAGTCCTCCCACTTCAAATATGACACAATAGGCGATAAGCTCCTTCTTCTAACTTTGTTCTTCTGTTGAAAGTTGAGAGCTGCCTTTGGGTACTATTCTCACCTGGGGCAGCTTGGAGTTGCCTACATAGACTACGTACTCATCATCATCATCATCATTTCAGCCGCACAGCGTCCACTGCTGGACATAGGCCTCTCCCAAAGATTCCCAAAATGACCGATCTAGAGGGGCTTGCATCCAGCGCCTTCCAGCGACCTTGGTTAGGTCGTCAGACCACCTTGTGGGTGGGTGTCCTACGCTTCGCTTGCCAGTACGTGGTCGCCATTCGAGAACCTTTTTGCCCCATCGGCCATCGGTTCGTCGCGCTATGTGTCCCGCCCACTGCCATTTCAACGAGCTAATCCGCTGGGCTATGTCAGTGACTTTAGTTCTCCTACGAATTTCCTCATTTCTGATTCGATCACGTAGAGAAACACCGAGCATAGCCCTTTCCATAGCGCGTTGCACGACCTTGAGCCTTCTTATGAGACCCATAGTAAGGGACCATGTTTCAGAGCCATAAGTCATCACTGGTAACACACATTGGTTGTAAACTTTAGTCTTAAGACACTGAGGTATATTTGACGAGAAGACACTGCGTAGCTTCCCGAACGCTGCCCAGCCGAGTCGGATTCGTCGAAAGACCTCTTCCTCGAAGCTGGAACTTCCTGCCTGGATCAATTGACCCAGGTAGATATACTGGTCTACAACTTCGAGGGTGGAGCTCCCAACACAAACAGGTAGGGGCGCAACATGGACATTCGACATTACTTTCGTTTTGTCCATGTTCATTTTAAGGCCCACTTGTTGGGAAACTCGATTTAGATCTCCGAGCATAGTACTTAGGTCTTCCATCGATTCTGCCATGACAACGATTTCGTCGGCAAATCGAAGGTAAGTGATATACTCGCCATTGATGTTAATGCCAAATCCTTCCCATTCCAGAAGCTTGAAGGCATCTTCTAGTGCAACGGTGAACAGTTTCGGAGATATAACGTCTCCCTGTCTTACACCTCTATGCAGTGGAATTGCCCTCGTGCACTGCTCCTGTACTCGGACTGACATAGTGGCGTTACTGTATAAGCACTTCAACACTTCGATATACCGATAGTCAATACGGCATCGCTGGAGAGACTGAAGCACGGCCCATGTTTCGATCGAATCGAAGGCTTTTTCATAGTCCACGAACCCCAAGCATAACGGCCGGTTATACTCCCGCGTCTTCTCTATTACCTGCCGCAGCGTATGAATATGGTCCATGGTACTAAATCTTTTACGGAAACCGGCTTGTTCGGGAGGTCGGAAGGCATCAAACCTGTTTGCGAGACGATTCGTGATGACCCTCGAAAACAACTTATATACATGACTCAGAAGCGTGATAGGCCTATAGTTCTTCAATAGGGTGCTATCTCCCTTTTTGAAGAACAGGACCACCACGCCCCTGCTCCATGCTTCCGGCGTTACGCCCTCGAGCAGAACGGAATTAAAGAGCCTCTAAAGGACTTTCAGTACCGGCGTTCCGCCCGCTTTCAGAAGCTCTGCTGTAATTCCATCCTCGCCCGGCGCCTTGTTGTTTTTAAGCTGTTTGAGGGCCATCCTAATCTCGTACAGGCTGATGTCCGGGATATCTTCGGTATAGTGTCGGGTTAACTTGGCTCTTGGGTCTTCAGCCATTTGTCCGCTGGGTTGTGAAACTGAGGTGTACAGCTGTCCATAAAACCTCTCGATCTCCGCCAGAACCCCTTCCTTTGTCGACACCACGTCGCCGTCCTCATTCTTTAGCTTCATCAATCGGCTTTGCCCAACCGACATAGCTCTCGCGAACACTTTGGAGCCTTTGTTCTGCTCTATCGTCTCCTTAATACATTTAGTATTAAAGGAGCGGATGTCGTGTCGCAAGGACTTTTGTATACGTCTGTTGAGCTGCCGATATGATTCAGCATCTTCAGAGGTCTGCAGGGGGCTTGATCGTCGCTCTGCCATTAAGGTAAGGGTCTCAGCAGAGATTTTCTGAGGTCTTTGTTTGGGGCGGGACCTAAACATCTTCGATCCCACAGCTTGGACAGCTTGTATAAACCCTTGGTTTATCTCGTCCACTGTAACGCAATCCTGAAGGCCTTGAATGCGATTCGATAGTTCAAGCTGGAAACCCTCGGAGTTTTCGATTTGGATTTGAGTCGGTCGGAGCGTTGACTTCATCAGCCGCGATCTTTCGACCTTGAGATCAATATTCACGATGCCTCTTAATATTCGGTGATCGCTCCCGGTTTTGATCCGATTGATCACTGAGACATCGTTGAATATTCGTCTCTTAGTCGTTAAGATGAAGTCGATTTCGTTTTTAACAAGGGGCTGGTTCTTCTTTGCTGGACCTTTCCAGGTCCACTTCCTTTGTGGCGGCTTCTTGAAGAAAGAGTTCATCGCGAAGAGTCCCTCTTGCTCCAAAAAATCAGCCAGCCTACGTCCCCTGTTATTTCGCACTCCGTATCCGAAGTTTTCCAGCCTAAACTCTCCATCGCCTCGTTTGCCCAGTTTCGCGTTAAAATCCCCCATAACAACCGTAAAATAGGTTTCAGAAGTATGTATGGCCTTACTTATGTCCTCATACACTTCATCCACCTCTTCATCGGAGTGATCCTTTGTTGGCATATATATACCTGTATAACCTTCAGCGAGTATCTTTTAGATACTCTGAGTATCAGGTATATTACCCTGCTAGAGACACTCTCGATGGTTGTGACGTTTTAATGAGGGACTTGTGGACGAGAAACCCGACACCATGCTGGGACTTCTTTTTGTCCTCTTCCCGGTGATAGAGTAGGTTACCAGACTCTAGGGTTGTCGTGCCCTCGCCCTCTCTTCGGACTTCAGACAACCCCACAATGTCCCATCGTAACCTACTCATTTCCTCTTCCACCTCATCTAACCTCTCGTCAGTCCTCAGTGTGCAGACGTTATGTGTTACCAGGGCCAGTCTTCGACGGGAGTGGTAGCCGGATCTCTGCCGGGGATTCTTAGCACCCCCTGCCCCGCCCTTACCATGACCGCTACCGGAGCCAGGAATAGCGGGGCTGCCGGGGACTGGGGACCTGGTCTTTTGTTGTACCTCCATTGGGGGGGTTTTGCCATACTCGCCACGCTTGGCAGGCGGGTTGGCGAGCGCAGTGTTGTGTCGCTATCGGGTTTCCGACGCTGCTGCCCGTCGGAAGCCTATTTTGGTGTTCGTGTCGAATTTATCCTTTAGTCGCCTCTTACGACATCCACAGGAAGAGATGGAGTGGTCCTATTCTACTCTGCCGGGAACCACACGACATACGTCTACGTACTGAGAAGGACAAATGTGTTCACAAGCTTGTAAAGTGGCTCAGGACAGGCTCAGGACTACGTACTGAGAAGGACAAATGTGTTCACAAGCTTGTAAAGTGGCGGTATATGGAAATTTGGAGGCCTTTTGCCAATATGGTCACGCCGATCAAACCATGCAGCATCTTTGCCCTCGTTTGCCCAACTAGTTACAAAAAAGCTACAAAAATATTTTTTTTTAAGGAATAACAGTTATTTTAGGACGAGAATAACGAGTCATTTAGCTTTCAAAACCTGACGTTCCACACATAAAGCAATTGGAAGCAGACTGAAATTCGCGCGAGCAATTAAACCGTCAAGGCGAAGTTTTGGCACGCGAGTTACATACTCTTTTTCCTTCTTGATAATATTTTTGTTTTTATCCCATTCTTATCAGATAACATGCACCATTTACCATAAATAGGTACCCATGTAGTTTCTTATTGCGAACCTGGTTTTACTAATATTTAATGAATAATCCACAGATTCGGCAAATCAGTCGCAAATCAGGTAACAACAAATACCGTTCATTTTCTTGAATCAGGCTTTGAAGTAAATTACTAAAACATAATAGACATTTAAAACTAATATAAATAAAATGTACACTTTACCTAAGCAGATTAAACTAGTATACAAGTAGGTACATACCTTCATACTCGTCGTCCGTTGACATCTGGATTTGGAATGAGAGAGCGAACTGCGAAGGCGCGACTTAAGTTTTTCCCCCGCACCCCCGTCTCCGCAAATATTATTATTCGTGTTGGATTGGAGCTCACAATGCATAAACTTTGTGAATATAACATGAACACTAAACTAGCCGTCATATTATTTATATATGAAATGGAACCACAGAAGCATTGGTTTTAAATAAAATTCGTAGGCAGAAATTACCAACTAGTTATTATTACACAGGAGCTTAAAACGCACAAATTTAGTGAATATAAAATCTGCTGGATCAAAGCGGGCATTCAAATTTCACCTGTGACCTAACTAACCGTCAATCACAATATATATAAAATGGAACAACATAAGTATTGGTTTTGATTAAAATCGGAGGCAAAAAGTACCAATGAGTTCATACAAAAACATATGATATATATATAAAACGGAACAACACAAGCATGGGTTTCGAATGAAATGTGGACGCAGCAAGTACGAATGAGTTCGCGAAAAAGAACCGTTACGGATCTAAGTTTTTACAGAAGTTGAATACAAAAAATGACGAATAGAACTTTATTTCTACGAATATGTTGGACAGAATCCATTACTAGAATGCGACGTTGCCACACCGCTCGGAAAATATGCGAAGGGAGCCAAGTTATTCGCTGCTAAAGGTATATAATATATATATATATATATATATATATATTGTATATAGCTTTTTTTGGCGGCTGGCAACCCAAGAGCATAAATGTCAAAATTATTGCTCCGTATTTAATATTGTAAATTTAAATATCTAAATAGCTAAATCCAATAAATAATATTACTTGTTTGTAAAATAAACTAGGTTTTATCGTAATTGATAATTTGTTTGTGCAATTTCAGTGTATTTTGTGAAATAATAGTGCTCTTAGCTGACGTTCAGTGGGTATAATTGTTACCGGCTTTTACAACTTTTACAAGGTAAGAACGGTACAATAACTAATCCTTTTTACATATCTCAATAAACACCACGTCCTTTGTGCACTTTGTGTTTGTTTTTCATAATTTTGGAAAGTTTACTCATTTATAGCACATACAAATTGACACTTGTTTTTGTAACAGTAGGTAGGTTATGTTTTTGTTATTTCTTAGTAAGTGATCGGTTTTGTTAGCTATTCTATCTTAGCGTTTATTATCTTCCTTACACATTTTGTTAGCCCCTATATTGTAAAAATGTCCACCACAACCCGTGCAACGACAGCCAGGCAATTGAAAATTCAGCTGAAGGATGCCTTACTCCAGCTCAAGGCAGAAAAGGAAGACAATGAGAAACTATTATTGGAAAGGGAAGATAATGAACGGGAATACGAATTAATGTGTACGAAAAATATTAGACTTGAACAAAAGCTTTCTGAGAGTCTCCAATTATGCGATGAATTAAGCGAGCAACTTAACCGATTGCATTTAGAAGTAGATTCTTTCCGCCAATGCGGTGATACGTATGAGCAAACGCTCAGACGTACCTCCGAGTTAGAAAAAGAGCTGGGAGAGGCATATAGACTCATAAGTAGTTACGAGCAAGATGCCCAGTCGCGTCAGTCAGCGGAGGTGTCCAGCCTCTTTGACGAGCTCATTGATAGTGTCCCTGTGCCTCCCTCAACAAATTCCTCAGTAATTGATCTCACTAGTGAGACATCATGCAGTAGTTTTTTTCCTGTGTGGGTAGGCGCACATAGTAAACGCACTTTAAGAGCTCTGAGATTTATTTTTTATTTATAAATAATAATTTAACATAATATTGGCTAGCAATTAGTTAAATTGACTGCCAAACTCACCTGCCCTCACTAAACAATCGTTCCTTCCTTAATTCTCACTACTTCACTATTTTCACTGTCACAAAGTTATCACAATGGACACACAACTTGCTAAAAACATGGAGGACTTGCAAAACATGTTCCTAACCCGGATGAAGCAATATGATGACAGGCTGGAGAAGGTTTCTACTGGTGGACCCACTGTGCATCAGGATTTAGCCTCCTTGTCCCGTGAGTACTCAGACTTTAAAATCTTTGCTTGGCGTGCCTTGTCAATGATGAAATCTCAATTAGAATTGCTGACATTGGGACAAGACAGACATGAAATGGCCATGCGTAGGAAGGTCTTGCTGTTTCATAGGTTACCAGAAGAGGAAAATGAAAGATTAATTGACAAGATCCATCAAGTAATTACATCCCAAATGAAACTGACGGAGGTGGCCAGTGCAAATTTACAGTCTTGTCATCGATTGGGCTTTTCAAAAGCTAAAGACCGCCCAGTTCTAGTCAGATTTACTGCTTTAGAATACAGACATCTTGTATGGGATAGCAAAACTGCCCTTAAAGGTTCCGGCATCACCATATCCGAGTTCTTAACCCGGCCCAGGCATCTTGCCTTCACTATGGCACGTAAACATTTCGGTGTTAAGAATTGTTGGTCAGTGGAAGGGAAGATAGTCATCCTGCTTCCCGATAAGTCGCGACGAAAAGTGGAAACTGTTGCTGAGGTGGAGCGGTTAATTGGGCTACACCCAGTGGTCGTTGAGGCTGCCGGTTCAAGCGATGTTGAAGACTTTGCGCAGAAGCAAGCCGGGAGGAGGGCCAGGCGCCGAAAGTGAACGGTGCGCAAACTTAAATTTGCGTTTTCTTCGTAGTTTTAGTAGTGTAGATTACCTTCACGATATTTAAATAATTATTTTTGTAATAGCAGGTAGGTTACTGTAAATTTAATATATTCCTACACTCTTTTTCTTTTGTTTGGTTGACAGCTTGCTTGACACTTGATTGTTTGTATATCAGATAAACTCACGTTATACTTACCGTTTGACATCTGACAGCATCTGTCATTTTTTTTTTTTTTGCTCCTGTAGCAAGGGTTCGATATTTGCTACTTTTACTTTTTATTTTGGTAGGTTACATATTTGTAATATTTACGTGTCTTGTTTTACATATGTACTGATAACATTATTATTATTAAATTTCTTTCAATACATCAGTGAGTTGAGTATGGTGGGTTTGGCAGCCTTGCCATTAGAAAGTCTTAGCTTTTTTTTTACATATTTTTTTACTTATTATATATATTATATACATATTTATATCTTATATATATATATATATATATAGATATTATTTTAGTTTTATATATTTTT
Source organism: Acrobasis consociella (assembly GCA_963555685.1). Lineage (NCBI taxonomy): Eukaryota > Metazoa > Arthropoda > Insecta > Lepidoptera > Pyralidae > Acrobasis > Acrobasis consociella. The sequence continues at coordinate 10,711,809 of OY743125.1, read as the reverse complement.
TCTATAATTATGGATGATATTGTGGATTTTGATGATAGTTTCTTTTCTTGCTCGTCCTCATCTAGTTTTGTAAGTGCGAATGATGATTCTTCGTCAACGTCTGATATTACATTGCACGACTCCATAGCCTCTGCGTTTTCCAAGTTCCCTCACAACCTCAATTTAGCACATATTAATGCTCAAAGTGTTGCCGGCCATTATCCCGATCTGGTGGCGTCAATAAATAGTGCTCAGTTAGATGCCTTACTAATCTCGGAATCCTTTTTAAAACCTTCTCTTCTTTCTGCTCATTTTGCCCTTCCGGGCTTTATATTGGTTCGCAATGACAGAGTAGGTAAACAGTGTGGTGGTGTTGCGATATATTTGCGCGATAATATTCCCTATAAAGTTATTAGTTCTTCTCCTTCTACCTATTCTGAATCTGTTGAACATCTCTTCCTAGAAATTACTGTCCACCATACCAAAATTCTTTTGGCAGTCTATTACAGTCCAAGCCTTCGTATTGACTACTTTGATTCGTTAGATTCACTGCTTAGAGATTACTGTCCTATTTATGATCACATTATATTAATGGGCGATCTAAATACATGCCTTATAAAAAACGATTCACGCACTCATAGACTTTAACATCTTCTTTACTCCTATAATCTTTATATCTTGCCTACTAGTGCTACTCATCATGTTCCTAACTGTGTACCTTCCCTTCTTGATCTTATGATTGTTTCTTCTCCCAGTCTTATCGCTACACATGGTCAACTTACAGCTCCTTTCTCCCACCATGACTTAATATACCTGTCGTACTGTATTCGCCCCCCTAAACGTAAACCGCAATACTCTATTCGTCGCAGCTTTGCTAAGATAAATTTGGAGATTTTTCATAGTGATTCCTCTAAAATTAATTGGACTCCGATCTATACTGCGGAGAATATTGACTCTAAAGTTGAACATCTTAACGATATTATTGTCGAGCTGTTTGATAAACATGCACCGCTGAAGCGTATTAAAATTAAACGTTATCCTGCCCCGTGGCTTACACCTATAATTAAACAAGCAATGGCGCGAAGGGATGGGGCCAAGCGCAGGTACAAGCGCAGTCCAACAGAGCGTAACCTAAATATTTATAAAGTGCTTCGTAACCGCTGCAGTCGCATGTGTAGAGATGCAAAGAGAAACTACTATCATGATTCCCTTACTGACCGTAGCTCGGCGGAGGCATGGAGGTTTTTGAAATCTGTCGGTGTTGGCAAATCTCCTTCATTAACTGAAAGCAATATTGACTTAACTGAGATCAACAGGCATTTTTCAAATCCTCCTGTTAACATTCCTCCAAGCATCAAATCGGAAACCCTACTTAAGCTTTCTAACTTGCCTCGGTCTTCATTTCCCCAATTTTTCTTTTCAGCTGTTTCCGAGGATGAAGTTAGAAAATTCATAGCTCAGGTCTCCTCCAATGCTACTGGTAATGATTTGTTGTGTGCAAAAATGATTCAGCTTCTTGTTCCTGTAGTTCTTCCTGTTCTTACTCATATTTTTAATTTTTCTCTTTCCTGTGGCTCTTTTCCCACATCTTGGAAATTAGCTCAAGTGATTCCATTACCTAAAACTAGTAATTCTTCTGTTTCTGACCTTAGGCCCATTTCTATTCTGCCCTATCTCTCAAAAATTCTTGAGCTAATTGCCCATAACCAACTGTCTAATTTCTTATCTTCTAACAATATCCTTAGTTCATTTCAATCTGGTTTTCGTGCAGGTCACAGTACAGTGACTGCGTTGCTAAAAGTCACAGATGACATTCGCTGGGCTATTGATCGCAAATCTCTAACACTTCTGGTTCTCCTTGACTTTATTAGCGCCTTTAATTCTGTTGACTTCAATGTCCTTCTTGGCATCCTTCAATCTCTTAACGTTTCTTTGTCGGCCTTACAGTGGTTTGATTCCTACCTGCGGGGCCGCTCGCAGTGTGTCCGCCTCGTTGAGTCTGTCTCCGAGTGGTGTGATCTCAGTGCGGGTGTTCCTCAAGGTGGTGTCCTTTCTCCATTGCTTTTTTCAATATTTATAAATTCTGTCACTTATATTCTTTCTTGTAACTTTCATCTCTACGCAGACGACCTTCAGCTTTATAGGCATTTCCCTGTAGCTGATTTAGATGCAGCTATTGCTGCTATGAACAATGATTTGCGTCAGGTTAGCGAGTGGGCCCAGTCTTTCGGTTTGAAAGTTAATCCCAAAAAGTCTCAGGCCATGCTTATTGGTAGTAGTTATTATCAGAGAACTATTGACGTAAAGTCATTATCTCCTTTATATCTCGATGGCTCTCCAATTGCATACACTGAATCTGCTAAAAACTTAGGGGTTATTATGGACAGAATGTTAAGTTGGACTGCTCATATTTCCGAGATTAGCCGTAAGTTACACTATAGTCTTCACTCTCTCAAATGTCTCCAAAATTTCTTACCTTTTTAAACTAAAATCTCCCTTTGTCATTCCATATTACTCCCATTTCTTGATTATGCTGATGCCTGTTTTCTTGACGCTACTGAAGAGCTTCTCACTAAGCTTGAACGTTTGCAGAATTTGTGTATTCGTTTTATTTTTGGTTTAAGGAAATTTGACCACGTCTCCGACTTTCGCAAACAACTCAAGTGGCTCCCTATCCGCCAACGCCGGAACACTAGAATCCTTTGCCTCCTTTTCAATGTCCTGCACAATCCTTCCTATCCTCCCTACTTACGTGAACGATTTACTTTCGAACGACCTGTCGACGCTCCCTGTCGGTCCAACCGTATATTCATTCTTCAATTCCCAATACATAGCTCCGCTACCTATACCCAGTCCTTTTCCGTGCAAGCAGTTAGGTTATGGAATCAGCTACCACCGAAAATTCGCGATTCTAAAACCATAATGACGTTTAAGAAACGAGTAAAAGATTACTATCTGTCTTTATCATCCTGATCATAATATTTAGAAATATTATCATACGTATCTATTAAGTGTATATGTAAATATGTATGAGTATATATGTAAGTTTATTTTACGTATGTTTATGTAGGTATGTTCTTTTTTTTAATTTATTTGTGTATTTTGTATAGGTATTTACTTTTGTATTGTACACGCCAATTACCTCTTTCTTCCCATTTCCTCTCACGGGTCTACTGGAAGAATTTTTTTTAGAAATAAGTAGCACCTATGTACTAAGTTTACTTTTATAAGGTTTTATTTGTAAATTTTTCAAGTGTACATGAATCAATAAAATAAATAAATAAATAATAATTACTTAGATAATTCTAATGCCATGAATAGTCACAACAAAGTTAAAAAACATTTAAAAATTTGTAAAAAATCAAGAAAACCAATAATAAATTAAAGATAAATCTCAGGAAATCATGTTTATTAAAATCCAGTTCATTAAATTGTAAATTACAAACAGAGCTAGACTTATGTAATGAAAAATTGGCGGAAAGTCAAGAGTTGTATGAGGTCAACAGGATTAGACTTGAGTCTCATATTATTAAATTGCAGGAGGACTACTCCTCATTATTTTCTAAGTATAATAATCAACAAAAACAAAATAATGAGCACATGCTAACTGTGGAGAAATTGATTAGCGACAGCAGGTACAATCAAGAAACCCCTGAATTATTAGCTAAGCAATGTACTTGCGGGCAGCTCAACCAGCCCACCATCAGTGTCCCCACACCAGAGCTCTCTCCTTGTGACAGTAATTTGTGCAATAATGTGTCTGATTGCGTTGACCTCATGGAACCTCCATGTAATACAATAGTTTTTTCTGATAGTGTGGGTCGCAATATGGGTTGCATGCTTAACACACTTCTTGATAACAATTGTGTTAATTACTGCTTCCCGAATGCAACCTATACCCAAATTTTAGATAAAATTAAATTAACCAAACTAAATAGTAAATCTACTGTTGTATTACTGATAGGCAATGGTAATAGAATAGGAAAAAAAATATCTGCTGTATGGATTATTTAACTAAACTAGAAGTAGGCAAAATAATTTTATGTGCATTTCCATATATACGTTGCCAGTCTCCAACAAATAATAGAAACATTCACTATCTCAATACTTTGATACATAATATAACATGTCGTTATAGTGATAAATTAGTGTTTTTTGACACCAATAATTTCATAGGTGAATGTGATCTGACAAAAGATAATATTTATCTTTCAAAATATTCTAGACGTAAGATTGCTACGTTAGTAGCAAATAATATTAATTTTTGGACGAGTTTACATTGTAAACGAAAACCTAGTTTAAAGACGCCTACCGATTTACCAGGAATATGTGATGGTAAATCTGTAGACTTGACGGCAGTTTTAAACTGAACATTAAGACAACGGAAAGGCCTCATGAACTAAGAATAGTACATCAAAATTTAGAAGGTTTTTCCGGCAAAGAATTATTAGTTGAATTATTTCTTGAAGAATTGGATGTTGACATTTTATGTTTGACTGAACATTGGCTGTATGAGAGTCAGATGATGTTCAGCCTAAACAACTATAATATTGTTAGCTGCTTTAACAGGAAGTCTGCTCAGCGAGGGGGTTCCATAATTTTTGTAAAAGATTCTTTCCGTAGCAAAGAGCGGACGGATATTGTCAGACTTTCTGTTGAGCGCGTTTGTGAGGTGACCTGTGCCGAGCTAGATCATCATATAATTATTTGTGTATACAGTCCTCCTAATAGTGATTTTAAAACTTTTCTTAAAACAATGGACCAGGTTCTTAAGTCCTGTTCATCTAGTAAAAAGAATTTAATTGTTTGCGGAGATTTTAATGTTGATATCTTAGTAGATAATCAAAAAAGTACACAATTTCTAAATCTTTTTAAATGTTATGAATTAGTAAACGTATTCTTTGAGCCAACACGAATCACTGCTACATCTGCTACTTGTCTAGACAATTGTTTTAGTAATATTAAATATTCTGTTAAATCAGTTATTAATAAACTGCCTTCTGATCATTCAGGTGTATATGTAGTTTATATCAAGGAGTCCAAAAGCAAGTCCAGCATTTTGAATCAAGAATCAAGAATCATTTATTTGCATTATACAATAGATATCAGTGATGTTAGTAAATGTTAGTATGTACATTGTATAAACCTGCAGGCAGGTATGCAAACATTGTCAACATAAAATTATTTTAAAATGGAATTAAATTTTTCTTTTTGACATACAGTAGGTTTTAAATTCGTTAATTGAATAAAAACATTTTTCCATTAACCATTTCGTCAGTGTTGTCTTAAAAACTTTACCTTTTACAGATTTAATATTTTCCGGTAACATATTATACAAATATATACACATATTAAAAACATTCTTTTTATATATGTCTTTGTGACACACAGGTTGAAATAATCTGTTCATGATAATAGCTCGTGTTTCTCTTGTGCTTATTTCACTTCTTTTTTGCCAGAATTGTGGGTGAGTGACTACGAATATACAGATGTCCCTAATGTATTGGCTTGGCAAAGGTAAAAGTTTAATTTTTTAAAGAGTGGTATACAGCTATCATCAATCCAGGCATTACAAATGGCACGTATACATTTTTTTTGGACTTTGAATGCTTTTTCAATGTGGACTGAGTTTCCCCATATAATTAATCCGTAGCTGAGCACCGACGAAACATAGCCATGATAAGCGGTAATTGCTGCCTCCTTAGAAACGGTTTGTCTCAGTCTTCTTAAAGCAAACGTGAATTTGTTTAGTTTGTTGCACACCTGTTCCACGTGAGCCTTCCAGTTTAAATGTTCATCAATTGTGATGCCAAGAAATTTGGTGCTTTTGACTTGTTTAACCTTGTTAACTTGTTGAACAAAGATAAGACTTTTTGTAGGCCGATTACTTCTAAAAATATACAAAAACTAAAAAATAATTTAGATAACAAATTGTTGTCGGTCGTTTACACAGGAAAAAATCCTGACGACCATTACAATAAACTATTTAACGTTATTACCTCAGAATATTCAAAAACTTTGAATCAAAAACAAGTTGTAGTGCATAGAAAATTACAGTTTAGTGAGTGGGCCACTACCGGCATCTACATAAGTAGGAGCAGGCTTTATGACTTATATTCCCAAAAACAATATAATTTTAGTCCTCCCTTTCTAGAATATGTTAAAAATTATTCCAAAATATTTAAAAAAGTTTGTAGACAAGCCAAGGCAAATCGTATAAGTAGAAAAATAAATAATGCTCCTAACAAAAAAAAAGAAACTTGGAATGTTATAAATAAAGAAACGGGTAAAAATAAAGCCAAAGAAAATATCTGTCAAATCAAATCTTGTGGTAAGACTATTACTAAAACTGAAGAAATAGTAAATATTTTTGATGATTTCTTTACTAACATTCCTTTGGAACTTACTTCTAATGTGAATTCTAGCCCCCAGCGTGCTGAAGCCTTGCTTAAAAATAATGTTATGCCTTGTGATTCTAAATTTAAATTTAAGCATATTGGCCCCAAAGATATAATAGATGCATTTAAACAGTTAAATTTGAAAAAATCTGAAGACCATTGGGGCATGTCAGTTGCTGTAGTAAGCCATATCATAAATATCATAGCTGCTGATTTAGCTTTTATATTTAACGAATGTATTGATGAAGGCATATTTCCTAACCTAATGAAATGTAGTAAACTAATCCCCTTATTTAAAAAAGGAGAAAAAACAGATCCTGGCAACTACAGACCTATATCTATCCTGCCAGTTTTGAGTAAGGTGTTCGAAAAGATAATGCTCAATCAAATGCTTCTTCATTTTAAGACCTACAACCTTTTCCATAGCCAACAATTCGGCTTTACTGGCGGGAAATCGACCACCGATGCGGGAGTAGCACTTGTTACTCATATATACGACGCATGGAAGAGCAAAAATGATGGAATTGGATCATTTTGTGATCTCTCCAAAGCATTTGATTGCGCAGATCATCCGACACTTTTGCTTAAATTTCGTCAATACGGTTTTGATGATAATTCAATAAAACTTATAAAATCTTATTTAACAGATAGGCATCAGACTGTTGATTTAAATGGCATAAAATCGGATCTAATGTTAAGATAGGCGTACCGCAAGGTTCAATTCTTGGACCTTTCCTTTTCTTGGTTTATGTCAATGACTTGCCTTACATGGTTGAGAAGCAGGCTGGCATAGTGCTGTTTGCTGATGACACCTCGCTTATATTCAAACTTGATCGACATAGCACAAACGCTAGCGCGGTGAACAGCACCTTGTCTTCCATTTCTGATTGGTTTTCTGCCAATAATCTCATGTTAAATGCGAAAAAGACTCAATGCGTTCGATTTTCTCTTCCCAATGTGAGACAGGGCTGCGTTGACATAATGATAGATGGTGAAAAACTCGATCTTGTTGAAAGTACTACCTTCTTAGGAATTACAATAGACTCGAAACTTCAATGGGGTGCTCATATAACTAAACTTTCAAATAGGCTTAGTTCTGCGGCTTATGCTGTTAGGAGAATAAGACAATTGACAGATGTAGCAACTGCTAGACTAGTGTACTTTAGTTACTTTCATAGTGTAATGTCTTACGGCATACTCCTGTGGGGGAATGCAGCCGATATTCAGACTATTTTTATTTTACAATGTTCATGTCGATCTTCCTGAGACTAAGGTCTTATCATTAGCCGCGGTTAATGATAACGACAATACTCATCTATTCCTAACACTTTCGCTGAGAGTTTCTACTTGGGGAATATTATTAAACAGTATTGTTTACATATATCGCTTTACTTAAATATTATCACGCTCAAAAAATTATATAACCGCAGAGGAATTAAATTTCGCAGAGGTTCAACTGCTGAAAGTCATTCAATCACTTTATTTTTCTGATAAAATTAAACTGTTAACCGAAAATAAACAGTGCTCAACCGCGATCCTAGTATATATATCCTGTATAATTTATTAAGTCTAAATACCATATAGGATCCGAAGACGCATGTGAACTTTTTTCTTGAACAGATATCTGTTCACAACGATTTTAAGGTCCTCAGGCAGGGCATTCCAGAGTCGTATAACTTAAAGCCTGAAAGACGAGGACATGAAGTTAGAAGATTTCATGTATGTATTCAGATAATGCAGGTACTTTTAAAGCCGCAAAAACTACACTTTCTGAACTTCAAAATTTCACAAATTCTAAACAGTATGTATCCGCCTTGTCTCATAAATTGTCTGAGCATAGAATTTCTTGAAAAAAGAATCCCACACCTTGAAAGCCCACATTTCGGTGGCCATTACGAGATTTTTGTAAAATCTTTCAAAAAACACTTATATCGAGTAATTGGTACGCAACTTCTTACCTATGAGGAGCTGTTGACTGTTACCACGCGTATCGAATGCGTTATTAATTCACGACCGCTTACACCGTTGAGTGAAGATCCTTTCGAGCTATCGCATTTTTTAATGTCCATTCCCTTGAAGTACTTGCCTACCTACAGCGAGATAGCCGAAAAGAATCTTTTACGTCGCTATACTTTATTAGATCAAATGGTGTCGTCCTTTTCTAAACGTCGGAAATTAGAGTACCTACATCAACTTCAAAGCAGAGGGAAATGGAATACATAACCTAACCCAATTAAAATAGGAACTGTTGTATTTATTGTAACGGACAACGCTCCACCGCTTTATTGGCCGCTCGGCGTTGTTGTTTCTGCATATTATGGCGAGGACAAGATCTGTCGAGTAGTCTTAGTCAGAACCGCGACTGGTGTCTACAAAAGGCCAGCCGTGCGTCTCTGTCCTTTGCCTTCACAATGACTTAAAATTTTAAAGCCCCCCGCGCCGCTTCCTTATTTCTTTCTTAAAACCAATACTTTTAAGGCCGGGGGCATGTTCGCGTCGCTAAGGCATATCATAACTACCCGCAAATTATTTTATATTTTTCTCATTGCTAGTGCAAACTACCGCATTCTTACCTCAGTACTGTTCGATATGCGACTGGACTCACCCGCCACGCACCGCTCCAAATAAATTAAAGTGATTATCTATATCATCCCGCGACGCGCTTGTGGTCATCTCGACCGTAGGATAAAACACCCCTCAACAAGTGAAAAGTGTGTGAAACCTCAGACCTGGGCCCAGGAGAAGATCATCTGGATTGCAAGACACATGCAAGACACACAAGTTCGTGAACCAGCACATTCCCTATTTTCAGTCTGCTCCGCGCACACAACCCTGGCCTCTCGTGGCATAGACCCCAACCAGATTCATGTTACCTTAGCCGATAATGCTGACCCTATTCCCCCATGTCATGGCCTACATATATCGTTTTATAAATAATTGTTAATTCCCATTAAATAAACATTCTGGACCACTTCAAGTTCAAGAGTTTAATTTAGCATTCACTTATTTAATTGAACTTTCACAACAAGAATAATTTCTCCAAGAAATAAATATATTGAAAAAACAGGGTCAACTAAAACCTAAATCTCACATAGTTTCACTGAATCCATTTATCAACTCTCAAGGCTTGCTCAGGGTTGGTGGTAGGATTAGCAATTCCAGTTTTGATTTCGACAAGAAACGTCCCATACTTTTGAGCTCTAAGCATCATTTCACCAAAATATTGTTTTAGCAAGAGCACAATAAGCTACTACACGCCGGCCCACAACTATTGCTTAGTACAAAACGTGACCGCTTTTAGCCCGTAGGCGGGAGAGACTTAACTCGTCGCACAGCTCTCAGTTGTAGTAAGTGTAGGCGTCTGAGTGCTCGAGCTATGAACAACATTATGGGCAACTTACCTGTAGAGCGCCTTTCTGGTCCCGAATTTCAATTTAGCATCCTAGAAGTCGATCTAGGGGGTCCATTTATGATCACTCATAGGAAGGGCAGAAGGTGTAAGATAACAAAGGCATAGCTATGCCTATTCATATGTTTCAGGTCAAAGTGTGTCCATCTAGAAGCGGTGAGTTAATTGTCCAAAGAGGCTTTTATAATGACACTAGCTGATGCCCGCGACTTCGTTCGCGTGGACTTTAGGACTCCGGCATATAAATATGGTCATCAGGCTGAAAAACTTTTGCTAATGCGTCAGTAATGTATATTTCTAACAGTTTGGCTGAACCATTATATTTTTGCATCAGGTGTTCCAGATCTTCGAGTTTTATACCTCAACAATAAAAGTTAATCAGGCTGAAAAACTTTTGCTAGGACGTCATTTTTATATTTCTTATTATAGTTTAGCTGGACCATTATGGTTCTGTATCATGTGTTCCATTTTCCAAAATCAATTATAGCCTATATGTTGATAAAAAAGTTTCATTCAAATCCTTCCAATATTTTCGGAGATTAGCGTGTACAAACAGACATATTTTTTATTTTATTTTTTAATATATTACAGTCTCCATCGCTCCAATTTTTTTAAAAAATATATATTCAATGTACAGATACATTTTTACTGTTTTATTATACGGAGAGACCATTATGTTTCTGGATCAGGTGTTCCAGACTTCGATTTTTATACCTCAACAAAAAATGCTCATCAGGCTGAACGACTTTGGCTAAGGCGTCATTTTATATTTCTTATAGTTTAGCTGGACCATTATGGTTCTGCATCAGGTGATCCAGGTCTTCGATATTTATAATTAAAAAAAAATGCTGAGCAGGCTAAACAACTTTTGCTAAGGCGTCATTTTTATATTTCTTGTAGTTAAGCTGAACCATTAAGTTTTTGCATCAGGTGTTCCAGATCTTCGATTTTTATATCTCAACAAAAAATTCCATCAGGCTGAACTACTTTTTGCTAAGGCATCATTTTTATATTTCTTGAAGTTAAGCTAAAGCATTAAGTTTTGCATCAGGTGTTCTAGATCTTCAATTTTTATATCTCAACAAAAAATTTCATCAGGCTGAACTACTTTTGCTTAGGCGTCCTTTTTGTATTTCTTATAATTTAGCTGGACCATTATGGTCCTACATCATGTGTTCCAGATCTTTGATTATTATATTTTAACAAAAAATGCTCATCAGGCTGAACTAATTTGGCTAAGGCGTCATTTTATATTTCTTATAGTTTAGCTGGACCATTATGGTTCTGCATCAGGTGATCCAGGTCTTCTATATTTATAACAACAAAAAATGCTGAACAGGCTGAACTACTTTTGCTAAGGCGTTATTTTTATATTTCTTGAAGTAAGGCTGAACCATTAAGTTTTGCATCGGTGTTCCAGATCTTCAATTTTTATATCTCAACAAAAAATTTCATCAGGCTGAACTACTTTTGCTAAGGCGTCCTTTTTATATTTCTTATAGTTTAGCTGGACCATTACGGTTCTGCATCAGGTGTTCCAGGTCTTCGATTTTTATAATTCAACAAAAAATGTTCATCAGGCTGAACACCTTTTGCTAAGGCGTCATTTATATATTTCTTATAGTTTAACTGGAGTATTAAGGCTCTGCATCAGGTTTTCCATTTTTATTTTATATGTTGCTCAGGCTTAATTAACAGCTACATAACAAAAAAAGTTTTATTCGAATCCGTCCAGTATTTCCTGAGATTGGCGTGTACTAACAGAAAACAATCGCCCATAGAAAAATTATCTTTAAACTTTAAATGATGATAACTTTTTTATCTGACAACAGATTCCGATGAAACAAAGCCTATATGTTGCTCAGGGATGAGCTTAATCTTTTAGTGAAAACCGCGTAAAAATCTGTTTAGTAGTTTTAAAGATTAGCGAGTACATACAGACAGACAGACAGACACACAGACAGACAGACAGACAGACAAAAAAATCCAAAAATCTTTTTTGTGTTCTGTTATTCTTTTTTTAGCGCCCACATCCATTTTTTGTAATTTTAATCAAATGTACAGACACGCGGTTCCTACTGTTTTATTATATGTATTGATTACGCAGGTTTATCGCTCGCAGAGGCCAGCCCCGGCAGATCTTCTGTGACAACGGTCGCAACTTTGTCACGGCTGCAAAAGAGCTAAGTTTATTTTTAAAAGAAAACTCCATTCACTTTGTCGATTACGCTAGCGATCAAAATGTATAATTCATATTTTCCCCTGTTTATGCGCCAAATTTCAACGGATTAGTAGAAGCAGGAATTAAGTCAGCTAAGTACCATCTAAAAAGAATTTTAGGTGAAAGTCATTTTACGTTCGAAGAACTGTCAAATGACTTTACCCCCCTTACCCCGGGCCACTTCCTTATAGGAAGGCCACTTACTGCGCTGCCTAGTCTCACGTTAGAAGATATCAATCCTTCACGATTAAATCATCATCAGCGCATCGAGCAAATTCGCCAGCATTTCTGGCGGCGTTGGCAGTCCGAATATATCTCCGAGCTTCAATAAAGAATTAAATGGCGTGTTCGCTGCAGTTACCTACAGCCTGGGGACGTCATGCTTCTCAAAGAAGACTACACCCCTCCTGTCCAGTAGCGCTTGGGGCGTGTGGAGCGCCTGTTTCCTGGCACAGACGGAGTCCCGCGAGTGGCGGACATTCGTACGGCGAAAGGCGTCGTGCGACGGGCTCTTTCGAAGATATGCCTGTTGCAAGCAGAAGCTTCCAACCGGGGGCAAGATGTTAACGCCGTCGAGTCAACAGCTAGCAAGCAGCTGCCTGCCCCCCACTAGACTTGGGTAGGAAATGTGAGAAATGAATCTCAGTAAATGTTTCCCAGACAGGACATGTACCATTTCACATTACGTGATAGTTTTTACCATTTCTCATGTCACCAATCATGTCTTATGTCTTGCTTGCCGCATGCACTATTCGGGTTCGTTCGTGCATGTTCGGCCGAGTTCGGAGTAGTCGAGCGTATGTCGAGACAATATATCATAAAATTCGAGAACATATCAGACATGCAAATAGTGATTCATTAAACGTAATTAAGGGTCCTACTCGCGCTAGCGACCTTGAAAACACAAAAAAAATAATTTCTCTTTCTGTAAGTGAGATTATCAGAAACCCTCGTACAACTTTTTAGCTAGTATCCTTAAGTTTCATTGGAACCTCGAAAGGACGACCTACTCCTAATGCAAAAAAAATGCTTACGCATACTGTGCAACTTACCGTACAGACATAGCTGCAAGACGTATTTCATAAAACAAAATATCTTGACATTACCCTCAATTTATATCCTTGACATATGCACATTCGTGAGAAAAAATAAACACATATTTACGCAAATGAAAGACACACACAACATAAACACACGACATAAATATAGACTGGCACTACCGTCGAAAAAAACCTAGAAATATTCAATAACGGACCATATGTAAGTGCAATCAAAATATATAATAAACTACCAAAATCATAATGACAAAGCTTTTAATAAAAAACTAAAAACATTGTTATTGACAAAAGGTTATTATTCTGTCAAAGAGTACTTAGAAGACAAATTACACAACTAGTTTAAAGAATTCTCAAACCAAATCCATTAATATATGTACTGAAATTTATATTTATCTTTTTTTTTCCTCTTATAATTTTTTTTTTTTGCAATATTATTGTTAAGATATTTTAAATGTTCGGACTTACAAAAACTACATCCCATTAAAATTAAATTAAAATGTAATCAAACTTAACTGAAATTAAGGGCTATTATTTATATATATTTATAACATAAAAGTTCTATGTATCTCTGCTGACATTCAATGTAATCACTAACAATTTTTGACATATCCTGAATCTAAAACCACTATTATTATATAAACTCAACTTAACATACTTTTAGTTCGCAACACCCTGTCAGAGTTCATGTACTTATTAACCTACTAACCATGTAATGTATGAGTGCATGTAAGCGAAAATAAAGAAATAAAGAAAGTCATTGAAATACAATACGCTGTAGTTTCCTTTGCAAAAAATACTAAAAACGGCCACTTTTGACTCTTTTTGTAAAGGTTTCTAAAGCGGATAGTATTTCAATGACTTTCGAGGTTCTAATGAAACTTAAGGATACTAGCTAAAAAGTTGTACGAGGGTTTCTCATAATCTCACTTACAGAAAGAGAAATTATTTTTTTTGTGTTTTCAAGGTCGTTAGCGCGGGTAGGAGCCTTAACATTACTTACTACGAGATGTAACTAGCGCACATATCACAGCACGCGAAATATATCTCATAAGTCCATAACACTCGTTCGGAGCATCAATTATGGGATATAAGACATGGTTTAGTGTAAAACTGTTGTTAAAGAAATCCGTGTATGTACCTACGCATATCACAGCACGCGAAAATTTAACAATCGTTCGGGACATGATGTGGGATATGGGACATGGTTTAGGAAAATGTATCTTCTTTAGGTGACATGTGACATGATTCATTTCACTTCAGTGAAATGTTTTGCGCAACTCTACCCCCCACCTCACGCGTCCCCCCGTAGACCATATATAACCGCCCGCGCGCTTGTCCTCGCCCTCTAATACGGTCAAGATAGCCACTAAGGCTTTGTACATATATACGTGTCATAGTCCGAAGAATTAAGCAGCAAGTTTTATCTAGCATCCAGATTTTTTTGCATACCCAAATGCTAAGGCACCTAGGCTCCAACACCAATTAAATCTAATAAAGGACGGAAGTACTTGCACATAATTAAACCACTTTTTCGATTGCGAAAGCCTTCAACATCTTCTGTCAGTAATGCTAATGATATTAGCTCAGGAGAGGGTTTGATACTTATAAAGAAGTTTAAAAAAATACTGATTACATCTACTAGGATGACCCTAATAAATTATTAGAAAGGTTGAAGTTATTAATAGCATCTAAAGATGCTGGAAACACTGGTCTGGATGGTAAAATAATTTCAATATAGAAGAACTACGTCAAAATGGTATAAATTAATAACAGCACATCCTATTATATAATTTATTATTTCACTGCGACTGACTTCAGTTCAAAATGAATGTTGATAAATTCGGCCACCATGTTCATAAAAGACTTCGTTTGTCAGAAATACTTGATTATTCAACTATTTACCTAGTTAGATCGGAAACTGGGGATTTTGATTTACAATCATCTCGATCAAAAGGAGTTCAAGAACCTGTAGCACATGATGATGTGGACAAAAAATATGTTGATAAAAAGATTCCTGATGAAATTACTGCTTTTGTAAATACAATAAAAGAGGATGTAAGAAATAACCTCATTCAGTTCGAAAAAAAGTTTTATACTAAAGACTACATCGATAAAATTATTAAAATAAATGGAAAAACACCAAGTGGTAAATGAAATTCATAGGTCGGCACGCAGAAATTTTGATCGTCGTAATGTGATCTTGAAAGGGATAGACGACTTATACGACGACGAGGCGTAAGATTACAACAATAGCCGAGCTTCGTAATGTATTAGATGGGGTCCCCTATTTGTTTTCGAAATTTGTTGATCCGATTTTCATAGTATCGAACACTGTGTGCCGATGTTTCAGTGGTGCGATGTTTTACTCTATCGATGCTTTATTGGCGCGATGTAACGTTCATGCGAAAATTTTGTTTCGATACATCTTACAGCGATAGCTCATTACTTCGGTAATTTATTCGTTCGATAGCTTCGTAGGCCGAAACGGATGTGTCTGTCATTTTAAACTTGTTTTTTTATTCTTACATATGTTAATAAGTGTCTTGGAAGTTCATAATAAAAAAAAATATACCTTTGTTTTTACAACTTTATTTTAATACATCTACATAAAACTGACTTTTGATTATAACAAAAACAAAATCAGGTAATTTTTATATATTTTTTGCATTACCGCTCTAAGAAAAAATATAATGAAACTACTAAAATGTAGATTCAATCCACGATACTGAACGACTTTGCCCTAAATAATATATATCGAAACATGAAAAAAATATATCAAACTTTCTATGGGAAGTCAAAAAATACTTTAGTTGGAAAAGTTGTTCAGTGCCATGGACTGAATTTAGTCTAGGAATAGGAAACAAAAATAAAGTCAGATGTATTAAAATACATTTGTAAAAACAAAGGTATAATTTTTTTTTATTATGAACTTCCAAAACACTTGTTAACATATATAAGAATAAATGAACAAGTTTAAAATGACAGACACATCCGTTTCGGTCTACGAAGCTATCGAACGAATAAATTACCGAAGTAATGAGCTATCGCTGTAAGATGTATCGGAACAAAATTTTCGCATGAACGTTACATCGCGCCAATAAAGCATCGATAGAGTAAAACATCGCACCACTGAAACATCGGCACACAGTGTTCGATACTATGAAAATCGGATCAACAAATTTCGAAAACAAATAGGGGACCCATCCCAGTGGGTAGTTCACGTCATCCGGGATGTCATATGCCGATCCCGCTCAGGCCTTTGCACGACCCTCGTATGTGACATATATATATATATATATATATATATATATATATATATATATATATATATATATATATATATATATATATATATATATATATATATCCCATAACCCACATCATGTCCCGAACGATTGTTAAATTTTCGCGTGCTGTGATATGCGTAGGTACATACACGGATTTCTTTAACAACAGTTTTACACTAAACCATGTCTTATATCCCATAATTGATGCTCCGAACGAGTGTTATGGACTTATGAGATATATTTCGCGTGCTGTGATATGTGCGCTAGTTACATCTCGTAGTAAGTAATGTTAAGGCTCCTACCCGCGCTAACGACCTTGAAAACACAAAAAAAATAATTTCTTTTTCTGTAAGTGAGATTATGAGAAACCCTCGTACAACTTTTTAGCTAGTATCCTTAAGTTTCGACATTAGCCTGATTTCGTACTGTAAGTATCCCAGTGGGTAGTTCACGTCATCCGGGATGTCATATGCCGATCCCGCTCAGGCCTTTGCACGACCCTCGTATGTGACATATATATATATATATATATATATATATATATATATATATCCCATAACCCACATCATGTCCCGAACGATTGTTAAATTTTCGCGTGCTGTGATATGCGTAGGTACATACACGGATTTCTTTAACAACAGTTTTACACTAAACCATGTCTTATATCCCATAATTGATGCTCCGAACGAGTGTTATGGACTTATGAGATATATTTCGCGTGCTGTGATATGTGCGCTAGTTACATCTCGTAGTAAGTAATGTTAAGGCTCCTACCCGCGCTAACGACCTTGAAAACACAAAAAAAATAATTTCTTTTTCTGTAAGTGAGATTATGAGAAACCCTCGTACAACTTTTTAGCTAGTATCCTTAAGTTTCGACATTAGCCTGATTTCGTACTGTAAGTATCCCAGTGGGTAGTTCACGTCATCCGGGATGTCATATGCCGATCCCGCTCAGGCCTTTGCACGACCCTCGTATGTGACATATATATATATATATATATATATATATACCCGTGGGCACTTTGCAGATCCATCGTGCCGTATGACTAGTATTTGTAGGTTCCGTTTACGTAAGTTGCTCCGGGTGCCTTTTCTAGATCCATTGCTAGTCAGGGAGAAATAAATATATATATATATAATAATCTCTCTATAAATATATAATAATCTCCCATGCTGGTCTGGGAGAAATAAAAAAACTTAGAATGTACCAGCTGCTTTTCTTCCCACGCAGATCGTAAAAGCCGATCGAGGGAATGGGCAAAAAATGCAAATCATGTTAACAGGCGATGCGGCTAGCAACCCATCACTGTATTGATTGCTTTTCCATCTTCTCGCCCACCATGACGCTAAAAGTGGCTTTTGGGTCTTGCGGCCCTGGGCTCTGCATAGAACCGCAAGACCCAAAATGCTCTGTCTGCCCCATTAGGGATAAAGACGTGATAGTATGTATGTATGTATTGCTAGTCAGCCATGCGCATGTTGTTCCAACTGGAGCCAAAAGTGTCAACGAGAGTAATAATAATAATTACGAGATTTTTATACCAATTCACCTTTTTGGCATTCAACACTGTTACATCCGATTCAAATCAACCAATCAGAGAGCACCGTTGACCTCATTGGCTACAATCTGTTAGTAATAATATTATTACAAGCTTCTATTCAACTTGCAATGTTTATGCAATCAATGTAGTGTTGCCAAACAATAGATATCATTTTTCAATTGAAAAATGCCAAACTATCGACAGTGGTTTATCAGTATGGATATCTGTTTTAGAGCAATACTATTGATAACCAACAATACCATAATTGGTATTTATAGTATCGATCCGACGAAAATCAAACAATCATGAGTTTCGATAGTATGCGTTTCATAAAATATCGACACTACCGATAGTTTTTGTAGTATCGATAGTATCGATAGTTTATGTATTATTAAAAGCAATACTATCGATAGTTTGTTCGTCATCAGAATCGATACTATCGATACTATCAGCAGTATCGATAAACAATCAAAAGTATCTCGAGACTCACTGTCGGTTTTATTAAAAATATCGATAGTGAGTCAATTGACTGTCAATAGTGGACTATCGAGCGGCAACACTTATCCAATGCTTATGGAGTAAATGAACCGTTCTGATGATGGAACCGGAACGAATTCAACAACCCTCAGTAAATAAAATAACATAGCCCTTAGATCATTTATTACAGGATAAGCCTTACCTGCGTGTTTCCCTCTGCCAAGGTATAAAATCAACTAATCTAATACATTTATAATGTAAGTTGCGTAATCGATTATGTTCATTACGTCAATCTGTAAAGTATCGAAAGGACGGTGCAAGTGCTCCGTTAGAATTGATATGTTAAACAGTTTCCTTGTGTGATAAGTTTTTTATTCTGAGGCTAAACTACTTATTGAAACGAATGAAATAAGCCCAAACTCGATGGAGTTGCGTCGTTTAATTACTGAATTGCATCGACCACCTTCCGTCCTCCGAGATCAGACCCTTGGCATCGTCTGCACTAATGTTCTCATTAAGACAATTCAAACGAGTCCTGCTCCATGAGGTTATGTTGTTTTATAACTCAGTCTTAGTGAATACCTTCCGGTTCCATCATCAGAACAGCTCATTAACTTCATAATATTGTATTGACAAGTATGCAAAATTTCAGCGAAATCGATTGAGAATAGCTGGCTGGAAATTGAGCTACAAGATTTGACCCAAACCAATATTCGTACGTAGATATCTGATACATTGTAAGTTAGTAACTAAAAACAAAAAATACATATAACCTTCTTAAAGATTGCATAACCTTTCACGGGCAATGTTTTTTATTTTATTAACGTTGTTTTATATTTAGAAGTAATTCTGAAAAATTGTATCAATGAGTTTATCTTCTAGTATCGATTACGGTAAAAAGAATCCAGTCTAGTTTGCGACTAATTTCCATGCCAAACGATTTTCTCGCTTGTTTACTGCCAAACTACAGTAAAAATATTAATAATGGCATAACACAAACTTGCCAAACCCATTTCATTTTTCGATATTATTTTTTCACTATCCTTCGAGCCGAGACTAAATGTATCAATTACATTCATCAAGTATAAATTAGTCGATGACGAAGGCGCACACGCTACGAAACTGCGCACTTCCCGCGAGACTACCATTTTATGAATTACAACCTTCCTATTTAATTCCTGTGCTTTAGATTTGAATATAGATTAGCCACTCAACTGTCCTAAGAAGTGCTTACATTTTTTTAAAGACGTGTTAATTTGTGACTATTTGATGCCTTTGACCTCGTTTTCGTGGACAAAAAAGCTCGTTACCATTAAAAATAAAAATAAATATTACATTTGAATTTGGAATCCGTTACTTTTATATGATTTTTCATTGTCTTTTCTTATTTTGGCGCTAATATATTGAACAATATTTTGCGATATTAAAATGGAGTGGGGTGATATAGAGAACCGAATCGCTGTGATTGCATTACACAAAGTAGGTTTGAGCCAAATGCAGTTTTTAAAATTCTCTATACGCTTGGTATTAGTCAAATGTTTGTGTACCGACACAGGTATGACACTTCATAGAAACGGAGCAGCATAAATACCTAGTACTACTACAAACGAAACAATCCGTCCGTGCACACGTCAAATGTGTGAGTTGAACAATCAGGGTCGCTACCACAGAATTTGTTGCTTTGCTTACCTGTTTTCACCACTCGGAAATCTATACGATTATCTGTTACTATACAAGGAAAAACTATTGAACAGGTGGATGACATTACCTTCTTGGGAATACAACTGGATAGTGCCCTTAACTGGGAAACACAGGTTGATAAAGTGTGCGGTAAATTGGCAAGCACTAGCTTCGCTCTCAGACGACTATCGGATGTGGTACCTAGAGAGGTGGTGAGGTCTACCTACTTTGCGATAGTGCAGTCTGTCCTGCAGTATGGCCTAGAGGTCTGGGGGTGCGCCGCGGAATGGCAACGAGCGTTTCGTATGCAAAAGCGAGCAGTCCGCGCGATAGTCCACGTATCAGGGCGAACAACCGTCAGACCATACTTTAAAACCCTTGGAATCCTCACGCTGCCATCCCTTTTCATCTTACAGGTAGCCACATATGTCTTTAGTAACCAAGACGTGTACCAAAGACCTAGAGATGTGCACGACATTGCGCTCCGCGATGTTGACCGACTGCACCTGATACCACACAGACTAGCTAAGACTGACAGACTGACTCATGTAATGGGGCCGTCTGTCTTTAATAAGTTGCCACCTGATATAAAACAGGCGACTACATTGACAAGCTTTAAAGTGAAGCTAAAAAAGTGGCTTTTGCGTACATTCTACAGTATAGAAGAATTTTATGAATGTCGCTTATAATTCCAATTGAATGTGTTAATTTTCATTCGATTATTTTGTATATATATGATTATTATTAGTTATGTATGTGTATGCGTAATATATTTATTTGTATGTTTAATTTATTTTATTTTATTATTCAATTTTATTTTTGTATGACGTTAAATACTTTTTATGAATAAATATGATTATGATTATGATTTTAAAATTTACGTTTTTTATTGTTATCCGTGGATAAACAATGATAATGTGCGCAGTTTCTCACCATTATAATTCAATAATCCTAAGTGACTCGCGTAATGTCAACGTGCGACTACCAATAACCCTGTTTTTCTGGCGCTTACACGTCCCAATAACAGGGGAAAGGTTGCGGGGACACCAGATTGCGGGGGACGGTGCGAGTTTCCGTTCTGTATGTAACACTATTATTAATTCTGTGGTACCGGACTATAATAGGTACAATGAGACCTCCTCTTTGTGACAGTAAAAGATCTGGCCGTCCACGTAGTGTTCATACGAAAAAAGTGGTCAAAGCAGTAAGGGAAAGAATTCGAAGAAATCCTGTCCGAAAGCAAAAGATTTTATCACAGGAGGTGAAGATAACACCTAGAACCATGTCGCTTATTTTAAAAGATGACTTAGGACTTGCTGCCTATAAAAGACGTACTGGTAATTTTACAACTGATAATTTAAAAAAGAATAGAGTAGTAAAATCGAAAAATCTACTGAAGCGGTACGCAATGGGTGGTCGCAGAAAAAAATTGTTTACGGATGACCATTTTTTTACCATTGAGCAACATTTTAACAAATAAAATGACTGTAGGTATTTATGCCCCAAGCTCTAAGAAAGCTTCCCAATAAGTCGACAGAGTGCAGCGTGGCATTAGCCGACTTTAGTGATGGTTTGGTGGGGTGTTAGCTATGAAGGAGTGACTGAGCCATACTTTTGTGAAAAAGGTATCGAAACATCGGCATAAGTGTATCAAGATACCATTCTTGAGAAGGTTTTTAGGCCCCTTAACAACACTATGTTCAATAACTAAGAATGGTTCTTCCAGCAAGACTCGGCACCGGGTCACAAAGCTCGGTCAATGCAGTCTTAGTTGGAATCGAACGTTTCCGACTTCATCAGAGCTGAAAACTGGCCGTCGTCTAATCCCAATCTTAATCCGCTGGATTATGTTTTATGGTCAGTTTTAGAAAGTACGGCTTGCTCTAAACGCCATGATAATTTGGAGTCCCTAAAACAATCCATACGATTGGCAGTGAAGAATTTTCCCATGGAAAGAGTGCATGCTTCTATTGATAACTGACCTCAACGTGTAAAGGGCTGTATTGCGGCCAATGGAAACCACTTCGAATAAGCTTTTTATATTTGAAATTGTTTTATATTTATGTATTAAAAGCGAACAATTTAAGCTTAAGCCGAAAGCATGCCTACCCATCGCCATATAAACGTAATTATTACCCTTCCGTCCTCACAAGATGGCGCAGTAGGTTTCGTTTAAAACCACGGAAAACATTAAAATCTTTTATTACTATTATTTGAACAAAGTAGTACTCTAACTTATTAAATATGATTTTTATGACCTGCAATAAATATTTTCAAAGCACTTTCTTGGTCTATTTCACAAAATTCTGAAATATTTGTCTTAAAGCACAATTTGCGGTTTCAAATTATGTCACTAGATGGCATTTTGTTTTCTTTAAATGTTTTCTGTGGGATTATTTACTAATGATGGCAGCACCGTCTATACTTACTATCTCAAGAATAGATAATACGAATGATACGTGTAAGTAGATTATAATATATTGTAATAATGTTTTAATATTCAATAAATATTTATTTCTATGTACCACAGGGTAAAATATATCGTATTCGTGTCCTTCTGTGCTGCATTTGTAATAAAAGACAAATGTTTATGCATAAATGGACTTAGTATGTCATAGGCCTCCGAAGTTATTCAAAATTCCGCTGGGGAACCGGGAAATGTTTGGACTTTTTCTGGATATCATAAACGGTTTTTGGAATAGTCTTGATTTTTTACAGACATGGCTATTAATTTGTGTATAACGTTTGTCAAAACAGAAATCCAAAAAACATATTTATATATATATATATTAATATTTAAATCCCAATTATGTTTTGGCGTCTTTCTAATTTCCATCAGTATTGCGTCCATGTGTTCCAATAGCTTTTGTCTTCATGTCTTTGCGTATATTGCTTTATACTCGTATCCAATATTAGGTTATGTATTTATAACTACAAAAAACACTATATTTACCAATATTCAATTTATGTTTAGCCTGGCACCCATTAGAACCCACATTCAAATCAACTCTTACTGGGCGTCGCTGTATATTTCAGCCATTCTCCCAAATTCCACGCACATGACGTCCATTCTGTTCATACTTTGTTATGTATCGTTTTCAAACGTTGCAAAATTTGCTATATATATATCAATACATATAATAAAATCATAACCGATCGCTCTCTGTACAAAGACATGATAATGTTTGTTTTGATGAAGTCACGGGCAGACGGCTAGTTTTTTTATACATTAAATAATATTTGTATAAAACTATAGCTGATTTTGTGTGCTTCAGCTAAAGTATTTTGTAATGATTAGGATTCTGTAATCAGAGGGTTCCGCTGTCTGTCTTTCTTACTTTTTAGGGTTCCGTACCCAAAGGGTAAAAACGGGACCCTATTACTGAGACTTCGCTGTCTGTCCATCTGTCCGTCTGTCTGTCATCAGGCTGTATCTCAAGAACCGCGATAGCTAGATAGTTGAAAATTTCACAAATTATGTATTTCTATTGCCGCTATAACAACAAATACTAAAAACAAAATAAAATAAATATTTGAGGGGGGCTCCCATACATTAAAAGCGATTTTTTTGCCCATTTTTTGCTCGATAACAATAATGGCAACAGGTAGGCACTTGAAATAATATATCAAAATACTCAGTTGTATTTTTACTTTAATAATAGATAAGGCTCCCATACAAAAAACTTGATTTTTACAGATAATGGTACGGAACCCTTCGTGCGTCCGGGGTCCGCTAATCCTAAACTAGGTGATTTGACGAGGTTACTTTTTGCAAGCCAAAAGGTAAACTAAAAGCAACCCTAGGTTAGGAAAAATTGGCAAAGGTTGTACGGCGCTATATCCCTTGATCGACTTTTACGACCTGCCCGGAAAGATAAGCAGCTGGTACATTCTATGTTTTTATTTCGCTTCCAGAACAGCATGGAAGATTGACATGCGTATATACTACCACGTCTTTATGCCTAGCGGGGAAGACAGTGCCCAAGGTTATAGGTAATTCCTAAAGCTATATTTAGCACTTTGGTAGGCATATAAGCAGAAGACGGAATCAAATTAGTGACGAGTTGCTAAGCGGTATCGCCTATTGACATGGTTACTGAGATCGTTTGAACTCTTTGCCAGCTATTACGGCCTGCGCGGGAAAAGAAGCAGCTGGTACATTCTGGTGTTGCAAACATTCATAGGCTACGGCAACAGCGGTCCATAAGGTGGACCGTAGGTATGCTTGTTGGCCAACTTACAAGTATAAAAAAACGAAACTTATAAATTAATGGAGTATATAATTTAGTGAAGATTTTCTTCATAGTTCCTTTTAACGTTTTTAGGGTTCCGTAGCCAAATGGCAAAAATGGGACCCTTATAGATTCGTCATGTCTGTCTGTCCATCTGTATGTCACAGCCACTTTTTTCCGAAACTATAAGAACTGTACTGTTGAAACTTAGTAAGTAGGTGCATTCTGTGAACCGCATTAAGATTTTTACACAAAAGTAGAAAAAAAACATACATTTTGGGGGGTTCCCTTTACTTAGAACTGAAACTCAAAAATTTATTTTTCATCAAACCCATACGTATGGGGTATCTATAGATAGGTCTTCAAAGATGATATTGAGATTTCTTATATATTTTTTTTTCTAAACTGAATAGTTTGCACAAGAGTCACTTCCAAAGTGGAAAAATGTGTCCCCCCCTGTAATTTCTAAAATAAGAAAATAATAAAACTAAAAAATATATATGATGTTCATTACCATGCAAACTACCAGCGAAAATTGGTTTAAACGAGATCTTGCAAATAACTTTTTTAATACGTCATAAATCGTAAACCGTAGTTTAATTTTCATTTAATCAACTCAAATATAAAAATATAAAATAACATACTATAAGAATTTTATATTATGTTACTTGCTACTACGGAACCCTTCATGGGCGAGTCCAATTTGCACTTAGCCGCTTATTTGCTTCTCGAATTATACTTTCTTGTAATAGGTATTTGATTTAAAAATACTAATATATTAAATGAAAAGTTAATACGATATGTTACTGGAATGATAACTACACATTAGGCATCTCTGTTTTTAATATTTACGGATTAGAAAAAATATCTGAGACATAACAATAAATACCTAGCTTACTTGATGGCAATATTCGCACTCATCTTTTGGGTAATGGTCATACACTACATAGGTACAGTTACTGCACCAAAACCATGACTGTTTAAGTAAAATTAGTACATTATGATCAAAGTTTAAATAAATGACTAAATGTTGTGGTTGTGAAAGTAAGATGTCCCAAGGCCTAAGCAAATTATTACTTAACAACTGTTCATAATCCGATCGCGTGAAAAATTTATCCACGTCTAAATAATTAACCATCCTGGGATCACTTGCAGCTATTATCAATAACCGTATGTAAAGACAGTGGTCGCCTGGCTGTTCAAACGGGTGAACTAGAAATAAGACAAAACCTACTTACAAAATGTGTAAAGATCTGAAAAAATGATCAAACTGGACGAACTGACCTTATGCAATGTACCGACCATGTGCGAAGTTTGTAGCAATATAATATTGAATCGTGCCCAGAAAACTACTAAAAATTATTTTGATAACATTTTATTGGAACTAATCTGTCTGTGCTTTTACGTAAGTGTAGAAAAATATTTGAATTTAGCTTTAAATAATTGGCCAAGTGCGTGTCGGGCCACGCGCAGTGTAGGGTTCCGTAGTTTCGAATGCCAACTTTGAGTTTATGCCACTAAAAACGTTTAAAACTAATTATCTATTAAATTTGTATGAAATTTCTTTTTCCGAGTACATTTTATAAGTTGATCGCCTATAACTTTTTAATTTGTATACCCTACTTAGCTCTGATAGTTTTCCTTTAAACTACATTATATATACTATAGCTGTGAATTTTTTCACGTGGCCATATATAACCATTTAGCAGATAGAGGGGGGGGGGGACACTTGCCTCCAGCAAAAATTTGCACTTTAAACCCAAATATTTCAGAAACGGATCCCTAAATCGAAAAATGGTGTTTGTTAACAAGCTCACAATGTTTTTAAAAGACCTATTCTACGAAACTCAACACAATGTGTTTGTCGAAAAAAAATATATTGACTACCTCTTTACTTGTATGGCAGCTAAGCTAAAAAAAAATTTTTTTCCAGATTTTATTTTATGACTTTTTTGCCATCATTAATATACATATCTGTGCCAAATTACAGCTTTCTAGTACTTATAGTTTTTTGAGTAGGACCGCGGACGGACAGACAGACAGAAAGACAGACAGACAGACATGGCGAAACTATAAGGGTTCCTTGTTTACTGTGGAACCCTAAAAACCGGCAATGAGCGAGTCGAGTTCACGCAGAAAGGGTTCCATGCCATTAACGAGCAAATAACGGCAAAAATCATTTTTCTTGTATGGGAGCCCGCCTTAAATATTTGATACTGGTTTTTGTATTTGTTGTCATAGTAGCAAAAGAAGTACATAATACGTAAATATACAAACTCTCTTGAGATACCGTCTGGTGACAGACTGAAAGACGGACAGTGAAATTTTAGTAATAGTGTTCTGGTTTTACCCTTTGGGTACGGAACACCAAAAGTGACGAAGTAACATACATACATACTATCACGGATTTACACCTTACAGTGTAGACAAAGCCCTGGGGTACAAAACCCAAAGGCCAAATTCAGCAAGTTTGTGGGCATTTAGGTAAAAAAAATGGGATCAAATATCACTATTTGATCTTGTTTTTGGGTTGCTAGCCGCATCGCCTATTAAAAATATTCCTTAGTTCTTCACCCGTTTTCTCACATATCTTTTACGTACTGCGCGGGAAGAAAAGCTGCTGGCACATTCTATGTTTATCTTTTTCTACCAGATCAGTATGGAAACTGAAAATTTCAATTAGCCCCTGATCCATCAATCTAAAAAAAGTAAAGCTGAGTAAGTGCAGCTTTCAAATATAATTATGCTATCTTAAAGATATAACAATCAACTACTACAAAACTTATAAACCGATTTTGATAAAATTTTATATAAACTGGATTGAAAGCGTACTTTATCAAATGCAAAAAGATTTTTTAAAATAAATTCATTAATGATGGAGTTGTCACGTAATATACATACAAAAATACAGTCAAAACAAACACACACGTCAATCTTATAACATACCTCTTTTTTATTGGGGGTTAAAAATAAATACTGCCAAATCAAAAACAAATTAAGAAAACAAACTTTTTGTCCTTTTTTAGGGTTCCGTAGTAAACAAGGAACCTTTATAGTTTCGCCATGTCTGTCTGTCTGTCTGTCTGTCAATCCGCGGTCCTACTCAGAAACTATAAGTACTAGAAAGCTGTAATTTGGCATGGATATGTATATCAGTTATGGCAAAAAAGTCGTAAAATAAAATATGGAAACAAATTTTTTTTTAGGGTAGCTGCCATACAAGTAAAGAGGAAGTCAATTTTTTTTTTCTTTACAAACACATTGTGTGGGGTATCGTTAAATAGGCCTTTCAAAAATATTGTGAGTTTAGGAAAACCATTTTTCAATTAAGGGATCAGTGTCTGAAATATTTAGGTTTAAAGTGAATTTTTTTGTTAAAGTCACGTGTCCCCCCCATCTATCTGCTAAACGGTTATATATGGACACGTGAAAAAAATCACAGCTATAGTATATATAATGTAGTTTATAGAAAAACTATCAGAGCTAAGTAGGGTTAACAAATTAAAAAGTTATAGGCGATCAACTTATAAAATGTACTCGAAAAGGAAAATTTCGTACAAATTCAATAGATATTTAGACGTTTTAGTGGCATGAACTCAAAGTTGGCATTTGCAACTACGGAACCCTACACTGCGCGTGGCCCGACACGCACTATGCCAATTATTTAAATGTAAAGAAAACTGAACACTAATATTCCAAGTTTGTCAACTTTTTATTATTAAATGATAACACGTATTCTTTTCAGCTTAGTTGTTCTTAAGTATCGTGCCCGTGAGTATTATAGAGTAAATCGTCTTGTACAAGATATTCCATAATACTGACGGAAGTCGAATATTACGTTGAACTGTATGTTCAGAGTGTCGACTATATAAGGTGTAACAAAATATACTGAAACTATTTTAAGGGCGACTTCAGTCTGTGATAGTAAACAACTTTCTCCAAGAAACATATGTCGAAATATGGAAAATGATTTTTGGCTTTCTTTACACTTGGATCAGCTGATCGGTCAACTTGTATGGTAGGCCAAACATTACTTATCATATTTTGATACGTGTTCCTTGGGGTGAGTTGTTCAGTATCATGCACTGAATTCACCCTTAAAATGATTTCAGTATATTTTGTTAGACCTTATATATTGAGTTAAAAATTAAAATCAGTGTTAGATGTAAGCAATGCATTTCATTTCGTACTAGGCAAAGGTCACTGTGTGTAGCCACGCCAGGAAGTAGATAAGCCGAATTCTTATTAGTCATTAGTCATAACAATCTCACTGGTCGTATTCATTCATTACATTGTTGCGAACGGTATATTGCGCAACTACAGCGCTGCTCCATTGAAGTGGAATAATCAAGAACTAATGAAAATACAAGTTTGTGTAGAGTGGTTCCAAAATGGAGTCCAATTTTTTTTTAATAATTAATCCTTGTGGTACTTTAGGCCACGAGGAGTGGTTTGGCGATTGAAATCGATCTGGCGACCGTATATGGGACGCAAAAAGCAGGTGGACGCTATTTTAAATGCATTTACGTCTGTATGGGACGTCGAAACGGTTACGGGTTATAAATATATATATATATATATATATTATAAATGTAGGTATTTCGGTTCTAGTAAGTAGATATTAATTGATGATTTTGAAACCGTTTCACACTTCCATTTTCGGTCATTTTATTCCCTCAATGGAAGTGTGAAACTGTTTCAAAGTCATCAATTAATATCTGGGAATTACTTTACCTTTAGAGCTTATTTTCAATCGCTCAATGACGTGTTTTGAATCGTATAATAAAAGAGCACCTAAAAATCAACGTAACTTCACATATAACACTATATTTCGAAAGTCGCGTAAGAGATATTTGTGTAAAACTTACCAATATTAATTTTCAACTCGATCCGCAACACATTACACCACTTTTAGAATTTTAACTCTAGCAAATTCACATGTAACACACATGTGACATGTTTCACTAGACACTTAGAAACACTGAGTTTTAGCAATATAAAATTGCTGAAACCTAAAAGATCTGACCATAGTGCATTATGCAATGGATAATCGCTTTACCAAGGCCGTTTGCTCATGCTGGTGATCTAATTCGTGGGCACCTTTAATAAATATAATAGCAAAGTTGTAACTTTTCATTTTGTTAAGATACAGCAAAGGTGACAGTCAAGTTAATTAAATTGTCTAATTATGCAATTTATAAAACAAAAGGAATCCTTAAACTTACAATGTATTTGCCCTACTATGCTGACGAATGGGGTTAAGCGACATGGCAACTTGTTGCCAAATACAATACGTTGCATTGTATGCGGACCATCAAGTTGTGGAAAGACAAATTTAGTGATAAGCTTGTGATGAAGCGTTTTCGGGGAATCGAACCCCTGGACGCTGTCATCAACATAAATTGAGTAGACCCCTGTTACCACCCTGGTATGACAGGGGTCTGGAAGGTCTAATGAGGAAACCTACCGGGAGGGTGTGTTTAAAACCAACTATACCAACGGTAACAATAATTTATTTACAGGTTCTACAGGTCTTAGTTTAACCTAGACTTAATCAGCATTACCTTAAATCTAGATTCACACTTGGCTTGTGGCCGAGCGCCTACGCAATTCCAAAGACGAA
This sequence comes from Acrobasis consociella, assembly GCA_963555685.1. Taxonomy (NCBI): domain Eukaryota; kingdom Metazoa; phylum Arthropoda; class Insecta; order Lepidoptera; family Pyralidae; genus Acrobasis; species Acrobasis consociella. The sequence goes on along the minus strand of OY743125.1, from coordinate 10,681,901 downwards.
ACACTATACGGAGTATTCGCGTTCACACAGCTACAAAGGATATTACGAACTATCCAGACTAAAATAGGTTTCACCCTGAGGGGGTGCGGAACGGGATGCACACGGGGTGCAAAGCGCAGGACGCGCGGAGCGGTAAACGGGGGGCAGGGTACGAACGGACCTGCCGGACGGGACGGTATCGCCTCACGCACACGGGTGCGCGGACGTCGGGGAAAACCACCCCTCTGGGGAGAGGGTGGTAAGGCACTCCGGGGTGCGGGGTGCGGTACGCACACGGGTCACCGGGGCAACAAGGGGTTGCTCCGGCGGACTACCCTGAAGGGGTAAGCGGGACGCGCAGGAGCACGTCGGCGTCGCGGCGCTCCCTCACACGGGGGTGGGAGGGGGTGTCGCGGACGACCACAAATCGGACGGGAACGGAGGGGGATTCGGGAACCCTGACCGTACCTAGATATCTGATCCAAGCGGCCGAGGGGGATGGAAGGGGATTCGGGAACCCTGACCGTACCTAGATATCTGATCCAAGCGGCCGAGGGGGATGGAAGGGGATTCGGCAACCCTGACCGTACCTAGATATCTGATCCAAGCGGCCGAGGGGGATGGAAGGGGATTCGGGAACCCTGACCGTACCTAGATATCTGATCCAAGCGGCCGAGGGGGACGGAAGGGGATTCGGAAGGGGAGAGGGGGAAGGGAAAACCCGATCGTACCTAGATGTCTGATCCAAGCGACCGAGCCGGATACCCGAGTGAGTATCGACGTTTAATGGGCCCGCTCTGCGTTATATAGCCGGCCGCCAGCCGGCGCGGAGTGGGGGCACGGTGGGGGAAACCAGATCATACCGGTTTTATTACGGAAGCAAGTTTACCAGCGACGTGTATCGTTTGTAGCTGTGTGAGTAATGGAATGTTCGAGAAGGTTCCAGAGGCGTTTGTGCGCGGCGACGTCGGCTTGCCGATCGTCGCGTCACATTCTCCTCCCTCTTTTGGAGATTTTTACCTGGGGGAAAAATCGCCGACTTAGTGTCATGTATCTTAGAGTCCTTAATATCTCAATGAATGGACCTCTTTAGAAAAAAATCACTTAAATTAAATCTCTTAAATGTGGAATTGCATGGGCAATGGCTTTACAATACTACAAAAAACAAGTTGTTTACTGTTATAGTATACTGCACTAGTTCATACAAAAATTTTATTCTAGGATAGTTATGATCAGTGTAAGGGTCAACTGATTAAACATATTTTAAAAGTTTCACTACAGCCTTATCTATTACGGTAACAAACTATAAGGGTTCTCTTATTAAAATGTAAATACACACATCTATCCTTCATATTTGCGGTTAGTTACTACCTTTTAAACTTTCGGTTTCGGAACAAAAATAAAAAAAATATAAAAACTATAGACATTACTTATGTGCAGCTAGTGAAAAATTTTACACTATGGTACTTATTTAAAATCTTTACGGTTAAACAAAAAAAAACTTTTTAATGCCTTTAATGGGCTATAAGGGATAACTAAATTAAAATAATAATAAATTAAATTACTGGCCTTTATCAACTGCTTGGTTGTCCAGCTTGTCTCGGTACTTCGGTTTGGAGCTACGGAGTCTTCGCTTGCCGCGTCTCCTGCGCGGCGGCGGCTGAGTGGTTGCGGTAGCGCAGCACATCGGGAACGGCGGTGGTGGTGGACCCAGGGACGACGTCAGTGGCGTTCCTGGTTGTTTCCGCGGCGTTATCGGCCGCGGGTACGGCGGACGGGGCGGCGATGAGTGCCGCGGAGTTATATAACGGAGTGGCGTTGTTTGCCATAGGATAAACGGTTGGGGCGGCGGTATATGCCGCGAGGGAAAATTTCGAAACGGGTGGTTTTGCCGTGTGACTGGCATTTGGGGCGGCAATTTATGTCGCAATGGGGGTCTTAGGGAATTACGGATCGGCAATTTAAGCCGTGAAGATGTTGTGTATTGGGGTATCGGCGCTATATATTTTGCACCTGATTTCGGGGGGGTTTTCTCGGAGGTACACTTCTCGCTGGGGTTAACTGGTGGTTCACAAACTTGTGTACGTGTTTCTTTTTTCTTCGGGTACCAAACTGTTCTTCTGTTTAGTTTATTTATATAATTTGTTGACGTTTCATCTCCAGTTAGTTTATATTTTTGGGAATTGTTTAGATGTGATCTCTGTGGTCCGATGTATAAACACTTTGTGGAGGTTTTTTCGGGTTTTATTACCTTTTTTCGGTTGTTTTTCTTTGGAATTTTCCAGTTAAGACTAAAACCACAACGTTGTAGGACATCTATTCCTAAGATCACGTACGGTGTAGACGGTAAGAGTAACACTTTATGTTGAATTTTGGTGCCGTTGATTTCTATTTCAACTACTCTGCTTTTTTCTACGGGAATTTTTGAGCCATCTGCCAAAATAAGATTAGATTTTTCTTGACAAATTGGTACATTTCTTATTTTTTTGAAACTTTCCCAAACCTTATTATTTATGTAGGTGCTCGTTGAACCGGTGTCTACTAACGCCTTGTACTCTCTCGTGTTGATTTTTGCGGTTATGAACATCCTATTGTCTCCTTCTATCTCTTTTCCCACTGTACATGCTCCTATTTTCGGACTTCTGCAGCAATTTTTGCTCAAAACGCCCATTTTCCCACATCCACTACAGAATAACTGCTTTTCTGCTGTGCATTCTCTGGAAGCATGATTTGGCTTACCACATTTCCAGCAGTGGGTTTTTTCATTATACTGGGGATGTATCTTTCCACCTGGTTGTGTCTCTTTTCCTGAGCGGTTTTTTCCAGATGTATTTTGCGGTCGGTCGGTTGATTTTTGCGGTTCGGATTTCTCACTTTGTACGTTCTTATTTGCTCTGATTTCTTCTTTCTTTATTTCTTCAAAATCGCCCGCCATAGCGATTAGTTCTCTAATACTTCGGAAATTCTGTCGTCTTATGTAATATTTATAACTGGGGTTCATATTGTTATATATAATTTCGGTAGCTTCCAACTCACTCATTTTTCCGTACCTTCTAATGAGGGTCTGCATTTGTGTCAGGTAGTCTATGAACCTTTCTTCTGACCACTGTTTCCTTGCGGCTATTCGGCTGAGAAGATTGGCTTCATAATTTCTTGGAAAGTAAAATAACTTGAAATCTTCTTCAAAGTCACGCCATGTTTTCCAATTCTGACTATTATTTCTGTGCCATAAAAGTGCTTTTCCTTTTAGTAATCTTGGTATGAATTGCAACAACTCGTCTTTTTTCTCGGAAATAGTATGTATCAATTCATCTATTCGTTCCAGGAACTCCACTGCGTCTCCCGACGTGTCAAAGCTGACATTCCATTTTGAAAATATTTTTTCCATGTTTTGTAGCTCCTTGGTAGTCTCCATTTTTGAGGTTTGTGCTTCCTCGTAATTTTCGTCTTCGGCTTCCTCCTCTCTGATTATTTGTAAAAGTGTTTTTCTCAACTCTTCTACGGTTTTCTCGGTTGCTGGTTTTCCCCTCGATTTTAGTTCATTCAGGAGTTCTTCTTTCTTTAAATTATATACCCAGGATACTGGCATTACCGGTTTTCTGTGTATATTTTTATATTTACAACGCGAAAATACAATGGTATTTATTTACGCGGATCGCGGAGACACGGATTTTATTATATTAATCTTGATCTGGGAATTATTTTTAAATTTATTTATAGCTACGCGGTATTTTCTTTTTAGAACAACGACGATATATACGGACTTTATTATAATTATTAACGGTACGGATTTTAATTTAATATTTATGTTACGCGGTGTTTAATTTTTCGTATAACGTGGACTTTATAAAAATATTTTACTATAATTTACAGTACGGATTTTAATTTTATTTTTAGCGCGGTTTGGTATAGTGGTACTTATGATTTTATTTGCGGAAGCCCGATAGGCCTTTAGAATTTCCCGGCCTGGAGTTACTAGCAAGAAGGCGATGTGACTATACAATTGGCCTCTTTTGTGGATCTCCCGAATGATCCTGTGACTCCTTGTGGGTTATTTAGTTGGGCGCCAATGTGATGAAGCGTTTTCGGGGAATCGAACCCCTGGACGCTGTCATCAACATAAATTGAGTAGACCCCTGTTACCACCCTGGTATGACAGGGGTCTGGAAGGTCTAATGAGGAAACCTACCGGGAGGGTGTGTTTAAAACCAACTATACCAACGGTAACAATAATTTATTTACAGGTTCTACAGGTCTTAGTTTAACCTAGACTTAATCAGCATTACCTTAAATCTAGATTCACACTTGGCTTGTGGCCGAGCGCCTACGCAATTCCAAAGACGAAACACTATACGGAGTATTCGCGTTCACACAGCTACAAAGGATATTACGAACTATCCAGACTAAAATAGGTTTCACCCTGAGGGGGTGCGGAACGGGATGCACACGGGGTGCAAAGCGCAGGACGCGCGGAGCGGTAAACGGGGGGCAGGGTACGAACGGACCTGCCGGACGGGACGGTATCGCCTCACGCACACGGGTGCGCGGACGTCGGGGAAAACCACCCCTCTGGGGAGAGGGTGGTAAGGCACTCCGGGGTGCGGGGTGCGGTACGCACACGGGTCACCGGGGCAACAAGGGGTTGCTCCGGCGGACTACCCTGAAGGGGTAAGCGGGACGCGCAGGAGCACGTCGGCGTCGCGGCGCTCCCTCACACGGGGGTGGGAGGGGGTGTCGCGGACGACCACAAATCGGACGGGAACGGAGGGGGATTCGGGAACCCTGACCGTACCTAGATATCTGATCCAAGCGGCCGAGGGGGATGGAAGGGGATTCGGGAACCCTGACCGTACCTAGATATCTGATCCAAGCGGCCGAGGGGGATGGAAGGGGATTCGGCAACCCTGACCGTACCTAGATATCTGATCCAAGCGGCCGAGGGGGATGGAAGGGGATTCGGGAACCCTGACCGTACCTAGATATCTGATCCAAGCGGCCGAGGGGGACGGAAGGGGATTCGGAAGGGGAGAGGGGGAAGGGAAAACCCGATCGTACCTAGATGTCTGATCCAAGCGACCGAGCCGGATACCCGAGTGAGTATCGACGTTTAATGGGCCCGCTCTGCGTTATATAGCCGGCCGCCAGCCGGCGCGGAGTGGGGGCACGGTGGGGGAAACCAGATCATACCGGTTTTATTACGGAAGCAAGTTTACCAGCGACGTGTATCGTTTGTAGCTGTGTGAGTAATGGAATGTTCGAGAAGGTTCCAGAGGCGTTTGTGCGCGGCGACGTCGGCTTGCCGATCGTCGCGTCACAAGCTTATTATTGCATGAAAATGGTCTACGATTTCGTAATCTGTACGTATATTCAAAATCTTTATACCAACCAAAATACTTATTTCTAGAAAAAGTATTAAATATGGTGCCAGGTGTATCGTTTAAAAAATATAGTCATAATACTGAAGTGTTGAATCCGCAGGAAGCTGATCCAAACTCTATTATAATATTTGACGATGTTGCCTGTGAAAATCAAAATAATATACGGGATTATTTCGCTATGGGACGTCATAAGAATATTGACTGTTTTTATCTTAATCAAACTTATACCAAAATACCGAAGCAACTCGTGAGAGATAATGCAAACCTTATTGTATTATTCAAACAGGATGATGTCAATTTAAAACACGTTTATGAAGAACACGTGCGTTCTGATATGTCATGGTATCAATTCCGTGAATTGTGTTTAACAGTATGGAAAGAACTGTATGGTTATGTTGTAATAAATAAGGATTGTGAGCGAAATTAAGGATGTTACAGGATGAAATTTGATACATTTATAGTTATAGATTAGCATTAAAAAAAAACTGTCATTATGATAACAACTCACTTTATGTGAGATTCTGAACAAGAACGGATCATAAAATGGAGAAAAAAATAAAAAAACAAATCGTGAAATCCGCAGCTGCTGTAAAAAGAAAGGTGGGTTTGATAAGAGATACAAAAAACGCGAGCAACATGGCTTTAGAAACAATATTCAAACCTATCGTTGATCCACTTAATCAACTGTCAAGTAAAAACATTAGAAAATATGACGAAGAAAAAGAGGAGAATTATGTACCCGAAACAAAAATAAGGAAGTTAAGTGAAAATGAAGAATCATTTTTTACTAAAGAAGACTTAGATGAACCATTTGACGAGGAAGAACACGATGAAGAAAACTATGATTCTCATGAACACAATTCTAACAAAACCCTTACTGTATCACCCTCTGAACACAACCTAAGTGATGAGTCCTTCAAATCTGTTCGCTCATCACCGACCTCTAAAGATCAAACACATCATGATGATATGTCTTGCACTTAATGATATTCCTTTTGGTATCAGACATGATCGCGGAAAAGTCTTGCTAGGCAACATACGTATCTTCGACCAAGATGTAACATGGAAAATAGGAACTCGTATTATTAAAAAGACACCGGGTTTAAAAGAATTACTTTTCAAGAAAATACCAAACATGGATTTAATTACAGAAGAAGATTTACAATATTACAAATTGTTGTTATTGGAAACCAATGCTCATCGACGTTAACTACGATCCTAAGAAGCCTATTAATAGTAATAAAGGTTTTAAATACACGAACATCATTAAACCTCTATTTAAATTTACTAGAACTGTAACCACTAGTACTGAGAGTCTTTCGGAGGGGTCAGGTATGAAGCTGTTGAAAAATCTTAAAAAAAATACTGATTTGGTTTATTGGAATGATCCTAATGAGTTAGTAGAACGACTAAAATTATTGTTAGGGTCACGGGCAGCTGGCAACACAGGATTAGATAACGAAATTATTGAAATTATAACAGAATTACAATAAGCTGGGATAGTGAATGTACAACTTAAAGAGCATTCACTGGGAAAATTAAGTAGTATTATATCTTAGTAGTATCGAGAGAATTTAGGAATATATAAAGAGCATACATTAAGAGATTTGAGCAGTTTACATATAATATTAGCTCTATATACTTATATTATATTGCAATGAATATAGACAAATTCGGTCACCACGTTCATAAGCGTTTAAGAGTTTCTAAATATTTTGACTCTCTAAACGACCCATTAACCAAATCGGAAACAGGAGATTACAATCTAAAACTAACAAGATTAAAGGGATTGTTACATCCAAAGGAAGATAACGACGCAGTTAACAAAGCCTATTTGGATAAAGAAATTCAAGATTTAAGAGCTGAATTAAAACAAATACAAACAAATGTAAAAAATTATCTTAGTGGTTTAGAAAAAGCTGTTTCGTCTAATACATAGGTTGTTCAATAAGTCTTGTCGTCTAATAACATACATTTATATTTTTTCGAAATAAACTCCGTCACAGTTTATACATTTGTTCATACGCACAAACCACTCATTTATCCAACTGTCCCACTTTTCTTTAGGAATTATTTCAAGTTCTTCCTCAAACGCACCAACTAACTCCTCTTCTGTCGAAAACTTGCGGCCTTTTAAACGGTTCTTCACATATGGAAATAATCCAAAGTCGCAGGGCGCGAGATCGGGACTATAGGGAGGGTGTTCGAGTACTTTGATGCCAGATTCCTTAAGGAAATGCAAGGTAACACCGGCTCTATGAGCAGGCGCATTGTCGTGGTGTAGGAACCATGATCGAAGTCCCGAGTTTGGTCGTCGATTTTTCAGTTCTTCAAATAATTGAGGTAGGCAAATCTTGGTGTACCATTCACTAGTAACAGTCTTTTGTCCACTAAGCATAACAGATTTTACTAATCCTTGTTTATTAAAAAAAACAGTCATCATTCGTTTCTGGACGGATTTGGATTTTCGAACTTGAGTCGGTTGCTCTTCATCTTCGAAGACCCATATTTTACTTTGGGATTTAGTTGGCACATCGTAATAATAAATCCAGGTTTCGTCACCTGTGATAATTGAAATAACATTTTTTGACTGGCCATTACCTATCGAATCGTTTTAGCATAGATTGCGCCCATTGAACGCGACAGTGTCTTTGTTGCTCATTTTAAATATTGGGTACCCACAGAGTACAAAGTTTTTTTACACTTAAATGCTTGGTCACAACGTTATGCAAGGAGGATACAGGGATATTTAACAACTCTTCTAACTGACGATATGTGATTCGGCGATCTTCTCTAATAGCTTTTTCCACACGAGCTATGTTTTCCGGCACTTGAATTTCCGCAGGCCTGCCTGGTCGTGGGTCGTCATCTAGGTCATAATCACCACGCTTGAACTGCAAAAACCATCGTTCCACGGTCCTTACAGAAGGGGCTTCTTGATCAAACACAGAACACATCTCATCAAAACATTCTTGTTTTGTCAAACCACGCTTAAAGTTATAATACATAATAACACGATAGTCACGTTTGCTCAACGACGTCATCTCGACAACTTTGAAAATTTGCTTGAACTAAATTATTAACGATAGAAAGGTAAAATAAACGTGTTCAGTCTTGTAATCGATTGCACTTACTAATAAAAACAAAAATTGTCGGTTTATGCTTAGCGTGTACAAACACGTCAAGACTTATTGAACAACCTGGTATAAGTTCCACATACTATACAAAAACTGATATAGATTCAATGATGTCAAGGTTAAATAAAAATGAGTAAACGAAATATAGTTGACGAGCTCCATAGATCAGCGAGAAGGAATTTTCCACGTCGTTGTACAATTATAAAAGGAATGGATGATTTGTGGCAAGCTGATCTTATAGACTTACAAAAATATGCACAGTTTAATAAAGGATACAAATACATATTGGTTGTTATTGACGCTTTATCGAAATATGTTTGGGTGAATCCTCTTAAAGCCAAAACAAAGGACTGTGTTACAGATGCAATGCGACATATATTGACTGAATCAACTCGAAAACCAAGCAATTTGCAAACAGATTTAGGTAAAGAGTTTTACAATGAACATTTTCAAAGATTGATGGGCAAATATAAAATAAACCATTATTCTACTTATTCTGTAAAAAAAGCATCGATAGTTGAGCGAGTAATAAGAACATTAAAAAGTCATCTATACAAATTATTTAGTCTTTATGGACAGCATCAATGGTTAGGCAGTAATTTGAAATCCGTTGTTCAACGTTATAACAGGACACCCCATAGCATAACAAAGTTTAAACCAATAGACGTTAATAAGTATAATGAGACTTTAGTCAAGGCTAATATAAATAAAACTCAAAAACAACATATCACGAAATCCCTGTTTCATGTTGGTGATCATGTTCGAATTAGTAAGTATAAAGGAGATTTTAGTAAAGGTTACACCCCTAACTGGTCACCGGAAATATTTACTGTTAAAAAAGCAACTTGTACCAAACCACCTACTTATCAAATAGAAGACAAACATAAGCAACTAATTTTGGGAACATTTTACGGTTATGAATTACAGAAGACTAAGTTTCCTGATCTTTATCTCATTGAAAAAGTTATAAAAAGAAAAGGAACTAAATTGTTTGTAAAATGGTTAGGACTAAGTGATTCCGAAAACAGTTGGGTTGACAAAAGTGCGCTGTTGCAGTAATATAAGTCAAGTATCGGAAGGTTAAACATCAGTTTCGGCTTATTCATGAAGAAAGGAAGTGGTATTATTAACAGTTTAATTGATAAGTTATCGTTTGAACTACATTTACCCGGATATCAGTTTTGCGGTCCAGGAACCAAATTACAGAAAAGGTTATTAAGAGGTGACCGAGGTACTAACGATTTAGACAGGGCGTGCATGTATCACGATATTGCGTATAATAACAGTGATATTAACATTCGACATAACGCTGATTTAGAACTTTTAAACATGGCAAAACAAAGGTTAAAATCCAAAAATGCAGGTAAAAGAGAAAAAATTGCCTCATGGATTGTAAAAAATGCTATGAAAGCAAAACTAAAAGCAGGCGCAGGAGCGCAATCATTTATGAAAATTGTGAAAAAAATACAGTCTGGTTTGAAAAAAATTAAACGTAAAGACAAAAACACTGCTATTAAATATGCTTATGCAGCTGCAAAGAAAATATTTACAAACAGAAGTGGTATGCGCTTACCACGCTATATACCTATTCCTAAGTGTGGTGGATTTTTGCCTTTGATTCCCATCTTTGCTGGATTATCGGCTCTCGGTTCACTAGCTGGTGGAGCTGCAGGTATAGCAAAAGCTGTAAATGATTACAAAGTGGCTAAACAGAATCTTCAAGAGTCTGCACGACACAACAAAACAATGGAAGCAGTTGCTATTGGAAAGGGATTATACATCAAGCATAGTAAAAAAGGAGCGGGATTATATCTTAAAAATTCAAAAAACTAATGAAATGGCTACCCAAACGACCACTTACTAATTTCGATTTATTGGAGTATGCTAACGATATACCTTATTTTCGTGGTGTGTTTATGAGAGATTCTTTACCTACGAAACCAAGAAAAATAGAGTGCGCAATACTCAACCTTGATAGTTGTAATAACCCTGGAACTCACTGGGTAGCCTACGCGAAGCTGATAATTATTCTGAATATTTTGATAGTTTTGGCAATCTAAAACCACCATTAGAGTTAATAAAATTTTTGAAAAATACACCCATTAAATATAATTACATTCAACATCAGAACTTCGGATCCACGAACTGTGGACATCATTGCTTGAATTTTTAAATAAATTTTTGGAAAAATGTATTTAAGTGAATAAAAAAAATTTTTTTTTTAGTACAAACATGTCTTTCACTGTGTCAATAACTGGGGTGGGAAGCTCCTTGACAACAAACTATTCACCAACTCTAGAATTACTTGGAGATTATGAATGTGGTCTTTTATACTTTTCTACTTTTAATTCGATTCCCAACATAGACGAGAGAAATAATAAATTATATTATGGAAATGAAGTTATCGAGATTCCAGAAGGGTCTTATGAACTTCAAGATATACAAGATTTTTTAAGTAGTAATATTACAAATGCTTCCTTTAAACTTACTTGTAATAACAATACACTGAAAACTAATATTTTCTGTTCCAAAGATATTTATTTTGAAAAACGTGATTCAATTGGTAGAATTTTAGGATTCGGAAAAGAGACTGTTAAAGCTAATAAAAGTACTGAATCTCGTTATCCTGTCAGCATTATATCTACTACTCTCGTGCGCATCGAATGTGATGTAGTGCGCGGATCTTTTGTAAACGGAAAACCTAGTCACATAATTTATGAATTTGTGCCTAACGTACCACCTGGTTATCGCATTATTGAAATTCCCAAGAATATAATATATTTCCCAATCAACCAAAATTCGATTACTGATCTGAATATCAGATTGCTGGACGCTGAAAACAATCAAATCAATTTACGCGGTGAGGAGGTTCAGCTGTTTTTACATTTCAGAAGAAAATGATTAATTTTAATAAAAACCCTATTCCGTCCTCTCTTCAAGTTAGTTTCAAGAAAACATCTCAGAAAAGAAGACCTCTCCATTCTTCACAGACGAAGCTTTCAAAAACTAACCAAGAATATTTGAAATTGGTAGGATTATTAAAATGAATATTTTAAATATATCTCAACCAACAGCCTACGACAACAGCGTGGAAAGTTTCGAATTTCATTCATACAAGCCGTACGTGACAAGTTTCAACAAGAATGATGAAATCCGAATCCCTATTAACCAACAAGACTTGAACATATTACCCTCTCTCAGCACATTGAAAGCACATTCAGCACATTGGAGTTGAAATAGATAGAATAGAAAATGCTGGTATTACTACAACCATAAAATCATATCTTTCCTTAAATGAAAATGAATCTAAATCTGCAAAAGTATGGGGGTGGTCTCCTACTGGTACAACTAATGTTCATGACGGTTCATTCTCTGCTTCAATACCATTAAACAGAATATTAGGCTTCGCGGAAGATTACGAAAAAATCATAATAAATTGCAAACATGAGTTAGTGTTACTAAGAAGCAACAGTAACCTTAATGCAGTAATATTAAATAATGAAGAAATTGTTGATGATATAGTTATTAATAAAATAGTTTGGCGAGTTCCACACGTCAAAGTATCTGATCGTGAAAGAATTAATTTATTGAAACATCTGGAAAAAGATCGTGCTATTACATTAGCTTTCCGGAATTGGGATCTCTATGAATACCCATTACTCCCCAGAACTCGTAAAACCACTTGGGCAATTAAAACTACATCGCAAACTGAGAAACCACGGTTTGTTATTATTGGGTTCCAAACCAATCGTAAACATCAACCACAAACGTCAATGGCAGAATTCGATCACTGTAATATTCGTGATATAAAAGTTTTTTTAAATTCATCGTATTACCCCTATGAAGGATTGAACATAAGTTTCTCAGAAAATAAGTTTTCTTTATTATACGAACAATATGCAAGATTTCAACAGTCTTATTATGGACGTCGAGCAGAACCTTTGTTGAGCTTAAAAGAATTCAAAGACGTTTCTCCATTATTTGTTATCGACTGTTCCCGTCAGCAGGAAACATTGAAGGGCTCTATAATCGTGAGAGTAGAAATTGAAGCTGACCAAGAAATACCTGATCAGACAGCAGCATATTGCTTGATATTAAACGATTGCATATTTGAATACAAGCCTTTGAGCAACATTGTTAAAAAGATATCATGAATAAAAACACAATTGTCGTAGATCTACAAGGTTTCAAAAACCCTAGCAATGAATTCATTGTAAAGGAATTTGCAATAGCTACTGAAGAGCATACTCTATATATTTTTAATAAAACCGCCTTATGCTTTCTCCCAACTTACCCCTGAAGAAAGGAAACGTGTTCGGTGGATCGAAAAAAATCTCGGATATCGATGGGGCTCTGGATTTGTCGATTACAAAGAATTTCATAGGATTATAAAACCTTATTTAAATGGACGAAAAATTATTGTGAAAGGTGAAGAAAAAGTGTTGTGGGTTCAGCAGTTATGTGACCACCAAAATATTGAAGATATTACAAATAAAAATATTCCAAATTTAAAAGAGCTTCAAGCTAAGTATTGTAAAGGATCTTTTTCATTAAATTGTTTTTTTCATCTAAGACAATGTGCACTAAAAAATGTTTTATGTATAAAGAAATGGTTGATGGAAAATAAAATAATGTTATAACTATAAGATTTTTTAGTATAGTTGATAGAAAATAGAGTATTTTTTGTAAATATAGTTCATGGTTATGGATAATAATAAAACAAGAAAATATATACCATCTTTTATTTATTACTCAATTAATTCTACAAATACATTATATGATTTATATTAAAATATGTTTATATAACTATTACTAAATTTATCAAAGACATACTTAATCTTAATTATCACAAAAAAATTATATACTATCTTTTATTTATTACTTAATTAAATACAATCATTTTTATTAATATAAATAAGTATATACACACATATATATATATATACATATATATTAAAATTAACTAAGTTTATTTACAGCATAAGTACTTAATCAAAATTATCACTACTTAGTTTTTTACTTATCTTACTAATTACGTTTTCAGTCAATTCCAATATTTCATCAAATGAGTCACTGATCACATATTGCGCACTTAACACCACACTATCAGTTTGACACACAATGAGTTTTTTCGGGCGGTAGGTGTAAAATAAAACACCTCAAATAGTAACCTCTCTGCAATATTTAATTTATAAATTTAAAAACTAAATATAATATAATAATTTCTATGTGTAATTAAAGAGAAGTGTCCCCTACCTACCAGACTGTGTTATCTCCTTACATAAGAAGGCCCTTCACTGATTATCACCACTGCACTGATTGACACATCATCACTGATCACTGCACTATGGAGAACATCAAGCAGAGCATGGCGGAGCTGCAGCAGATGTTTCTTAACAAGATGGAAGACTTCGAATCACAGATGCAGAAATCTACATCTCAAAAAACTGTAGCTACACTGACTGCTGACTTTGCTTCTTTCAAGTCCGTCATTCTGATTACACTTCAGTGTCTCCAAAATCAAGTGCAATTGCTTGCTCGCGACGTGGATAGCTTGGAAATGGTCAGCCGGAGGAAAATTTTGTTATTCCATGGTGTGCCCGAAACCAAGGATGAAAATGTTGCAGCCGTTGTTGCCGAGAATGCAGTCAGTAAGTTAAAGATGACGGATTTTGCGACTAGCAACATCAAGCGCTGCCACAGGATGGGCCGTGCTGCCACTTCTAGTAAGCCTCGGCCTATACTGGTCAAGTTGTGTGATATGGGCGTCCGAAACAAGATGTGGAATGCCAAGACCAACTTGAAGGGATCCGGCATTACTTTATCGGAGTTCCTGACGAAGGCGAGGCACAACATCTTCATGGCCGCTCGTGAAAAATATGGTGTCGCGAAATGTTGGACGCGGGATGGTTCCATATACGTCGTGGGATCCCAGGGGGCCCGTCACCGAGTGACGTGCCTCTCAGAACTGGACAATATTGGTGAGGCAGTATCGAGCGGTAGTAGCAGGCGGGCGGCCACTGGGGCCAAGAAATGAACGGCTGTGGCCTTTGTTTGTGTCCAACATCCAAGCTTGTGTAGTCTGTTAATGTTGATTACTTATGTAGACTGGCAGAAATTTATTTTATCAAAGTAGGTACCTAGCTAATTTAGTATTTTTTCACGTAGTCAGAACTTTCCTGTATTTATTAACTGTCACTGTCATGTCATGTCATCTATTGTCAATGCAGTAAATGCGTTCGGTTATTCGTAAGAAAGGATTCACCTAACTTTATTTCTTTTTTTTTTTTTTTTGTATTAAATTTTATTATAGACTACAAAATATTGTTATTAGTTTAAGTAGATTTTTAAAACACAGCTGGTAGGTGGAGGAGGATAATTTTTATTTTTATTTTTATTTATTAGTAAGTACATACATACTTTTTAGGTTTTATATCTTACAAATATTTGGTGTATTTATACTTAGGTACATATTTATTGTATATTTGTTTTTATATATATATATATATATATATTTGTATTGTTTTAATAATAATAATAATAATAAAGCCTCATTTATTCCTTAATAAAATTAATTTCCATACATTAATTTCTTTACATTATAACATTATTTTGATTAGTTAATATTAGTTTCTCATACATATATTTATTTATTAAAGAACTTTTTCTTTCATGCATCTTATCATTATCATTTCTCATTTCTGATCGTCATGTTGTATATATATATATAGATTCTAGTTTGTCAATATCTGTTAGTAATTGTATTTTTTATTATTACATTTTTTTATTTTTTTTTATTATTTTTTATTATTAAGGACCTCTCAGTGAGTTAAGGCCTCCTCCATTTTTTTCCACAGTTTTCTATTTTTTGCTTTTTCCATCCAATTACTTCCTGCCATTTTATTTATTTCATCTATCCATCTTTCGTTTGGTTTCCCTTTTCTTCTTTTGCCTAAAGGACCATTCCAGTTTGTCACCCTTCTTGTCCATTTCTTAGTGTTCATGCGTGCTATATGACCAGCCCATCTCCACTTCATTTTTTTACAATATTGTAAAGCATCATTCAGTTTGGTTTTCTTTCGGATTTCTGTACTGTTGATTTTGTCTATTTTTCTGATATTTAAAATGCTTCGTTCCATGGATCTCTGGCATGATTGTATTTTATTTTGTGTTAAGGTATTATATATCCATGTTTGACTGGCATATGAGAGACAAGGAAGGATACAAGAATCGAGAACCTTTTTCTTTAGTTTTAAGGGTAGCTTAGATTTTAATATTTCTTTGCAACTCCAAAATTTATTCCAAGAAAGGTTTATACGTCTGTCCAGTTCGTCTTTGTGTCTGGAGTTGCTAAAAGATATCTGTATTCCTAAATATGTGTATTTATCAACATATTCTAATAATACATTGTTAACTTTAATGGGTTTCTTAATACCATTTGTCATTAGTTTTGTTTTTGTTGTGTTTAGTTCTAAGCCAATGTTGTGACTGACAGTTTGAAGTTCATTCATCATGGATTCAAGTTGTGATGCTGTTTCTGCAAATATTACTATGTCGTCAGCAAATCTAAGATTATTAAGAAATTTACCGTTTACATATATACCCTTTTTTTCCCATTTTAAATTTTTCATAATGCTCTGAAGTACTGTTATGAAGATTCTTGGTGATAAAGGATCTCCCTGTCTTACACCTCTTTCGATTTTAAATTCTGGCCCTTTGTTTTCTAGTTTGACTCGGCTTTTACTTTTTTCATATATATCCTTTATAAGTTCAATAGTCTCTTGCGGTACATTGCATTCATATAGAGCTCTCCACATACTGTCATGGGATATAGAGTCGAAAGCCTTTGCATAATCAATGAAGCCTAAGTAAAGGGGGCGGTTGCGCTCTGTGTATTTTTCAATAACTAAGTCTAGAGTGTGAATATGATCGATTGTACTAAATTGTTTTCTAAAACCAGCTTGTTCTACAGGTTGTTGTGTTTCTGTATATGGTTCTATTCTTTTTTCCAAGCAAGATGCAAATATTTTATAAATAGTTGATTGCAGACTTATCGGTCGGTAATTATTTATGTCAGCTGGATCACCCTTTTTGTATAAAAGAATTATATCTGACTCTGCCCATTCTTTTGGTATTTCTTTGCGATCAAGAATCATATTAAACAAAGAAGTCAAATGGGACACTAAAAGATGTGTGGCTGTTTTTAGTGCTTCATTAGGGATGCCATCTGGTCCGCTGCTCTTTTCACTTTGTAAAGATTCCATCTTTTCCTTTAATATACATTGTTTATTGTATTACTATTTATATATGAATAACTTACTTGATAGTAATGATGAATATCAGTCACTTTCTTCCCACAGTAGCAATATTAGTGAAGATAGTTTTTCGAGTCTTCCTACTCTGTCTGATACGCTGTTTAACGTATTTTCTGATGTACCGAAAAATTTTAATGTAGTGCACTTTAATGCCCAAAGTATACCGGCACATTTCTCTGAAATGCAGGCTTCCTTTGACAATAATAACATCCATGCCATTTTAGTCTCCGAGTCGTGGCTTCCTCCTTCTCTTCCTTCCATTTTATATCCTTTGCCAGGATTTCAGCTTATTCGCAATGATAGGGTCACTAGCACGTGTGGAGGTGGCGTGGCCATATATCTGCGCTCACATATCCCTTTTTCCATAATCAGTGTATCCCCTCAGCCACCTTCTGCAAATGCTGGTGAACACCTTTTCATTGAAGTGAATCTCTCTCATAATAAAGTCCTTCTTGGAGTCTATTATTGTCCCTCTTCAAATATTAATTATTTTTCTTCATTTGAAACCCTTTTAGAAACTTTTCATCCCATGTTTAGTCATACCATTATCATGGGTGACTTTAACACTTGTCTCGTTAAAAAGGATAGTCGTTCTCGCTCATTAGAGTCGATTGTCTTATCAAGCAACCTGCACATTCTCCCTCTCAGCACTACACATCACTTTCCTAACACAACACCCTCTCTTCTTGATCTTATTATTGTATCATCAGAACAGCATGTTGCTAAACATGGGCAATATCCTGCCGATGCTTTCTCTTACCACGATCTGTTATTTTTGTCTTATAAAATTCGTCCTCCTAAATCCAAACCCAAAATTATTCTTCAGCGCAATTTTAGTGGTATAAATCTAGAACATTTACTTAGTGACGCGCGTGCAATAGATTGGACACCTATTTACAATGCTCAATCTGTTGATGAGATGGTATCATTTTTCAATACAAATATAATTGAACTGTACGATCGTCATGCACCATTAAGGCCAATCAAAATCAAACATTCACCTGCACCGTGGCTAACTGAAGAAATTAGGGCATTAATGCACAAAAAAAACATCGCAAAAAGTAAATTTAAACTACGTCCAAATGATGCGAATCGAGAGAAATATATTCGTGCACGAAATCATTGCAATACAGTGCTTAGGGACGCCCAACGCCGTCATATTCACAAATCCGTGGAAAACGAAGATCCAGCTAAAGCATGGAAATTTCTTAAATCGCTTGGAGTTGGTAAATTTCAAAAAGACACTGTTCATAATGATATAGATATCGATTCTCTAAATGCTCATTTTACATCTACTCCTGTTCTAGATGATAATATTAAATCAAAAACAATTACTCACCTGTCTACCATATCTACTCCTGATCATGAGTCATTAATTTTTTCTGAATTTGCTGCTTGTGACGTTAAGAAGAGCATTATGGCAATTACATCCAATGCTGTGGGAATTGACGGTATCAGTCGAAACATGCTAATTCCTATCTTAGATTGTATCCTTCCTATCCTTTGTTTTATTCTGAACGCATGTCTTACAGACTGTGTGTTTCCTTCCATTTGGAAGGAAGCGCTTATCATTCCTTTACCCAAAAAACCCAATCCAAAAGCCTTTTCCGACTATCGTCCTATATCTATACTTCCTTTCCTATCAAAAGTCCTTGAACGCCTCATTCAGTCCCAGTTATGCAATTTCCTTAATAAAAATAATTTATTTAATCCTATGCAATCGGGTTTTCGTACAGGTCATAGCACCGTAACTGCCCTTACTAAAATATCAGATGACATTCGCCTTGGCATGGAAGAAGGACTGCTAACCGTACTTTCTTTATTAGATTATAGTAATGCTTTCAATACCGTTAATTTCGATATACTTCTTGCAACATTACGCTCTATTAATGTATCTCCATCAGCAATTGAATAATTTCACAGTTATCTGTATGGTCGCAGGCAGCGCATTCGCCTCGAAGACTCTTATTCTTCGTGGTGTAATGTATCTGCTGGCGTACCGCAAGGCGGCGTTCTCTCTCCTCTTTTGTTTTCAGTCTTCATTAACTCTGTTTCAAAACACATTTCTTGTCCCTATCACTTGTATGCTGACGATTTACAAATCTACTCTCAAGCTCCACCCAGTGATATTGCTAAGGCTATACAAGATATAAATGATAACTTAACACACATAACTAAGTGGAGTCGTTTAAACGGACTGATAGTGAATCCAGCAAAAACTCAGGTGATAATTATTGGCAGTTCACGCATGTTGGCAAAACTAGATAGTTCGATTTTACCTTATGTACAATTTGATGGTGTGAATATACCTTTCTCAAAAACTGTTAAAAATTTAGGATTGACCTTTGATGAAAATTTATCTTGGGGTCCTCAGATGCAAATTACAGCTAGTAAGTTATACGGGGCTGCGGCTTCACTTAGAAGACTCCGTAATTTTCTACCTACTGCCACTAAAATGGCGCTTGCTCATACACTTTTACTTCCCATTTTAGACTATGCGGATGCCTGCTATCTAGATCTCACAGAGGACCAGCTTAATAAGCTTGAGCGACTTCAAAATTTCTGCATAAGGTTTATATTTGGTCTACGCAAATATGATCATGTCTCACAATTTCGTACTCAGCTCAGGTGGCTTCCCATTCGCCTTCGCCGGAATTCACATATTCTTTCATTATTGTATAATATACTATTTTTCCTCCCTTCCCCCTGTTATCTTAAGGAACGTTTTGAATTTCAACATTCCAAAAATAGGCATAATTAAAGGTCATCAGAAAATCTCGCTTTGGACATGCCTATGCATCGGACCAACTTTTATGATAAGTCTTTTACAGTCCAAGCAGTGCGCCTGTGGAATGAATTGCCAGTTTTAATACGGCGTGCACAGTCTCTCCCTGTCTTTAAGAAAATGGAAGTAGACTACTACCTATCAATAAGTACATAATTATCATATGTATGTATACTTAATGATTATTTTTAAGTACTTTAAAAGTTATCAGTAAGTTTATTTGCTATTAATAATATGTATTGTATATGTATATGTATAACTAGCTGTTGCCCGCGACTTCGTCTGCGTGGACTTTAGTTTATAAGAATCGTTATTTTGATATTTTCAATAAAACCGGTCAAGTGCATATCAGGTCACACGCAGTGAAGGGTTCCGTATTTGTGAATGTCGATTTAGAATTAAAACTAAAGAGTTCATCATCATCTCAGCCCTAATTCCGTCCACTGCTGAGCATAGACCTGTCTTCGTCGACACATCTCAGTCCTGTGCTGCTCACATCCAGGTGTAACCCGCGACATTGATTATTTCGTCAACCCATCGCATGGGCTCCGTCGGGCCAGTTGCCCTGCCCAGTTTTACTTTAAATTCATGACCGTTGCCAAATAACAGCTTCTTGGTTCTAATTATCTCTAAGTAAAACCACGGACAGAGAGACAGACAGAAATGGTAAAAGTATAAGGGTTCCTTGTTTACTACGATCACACATTATCTCTAGTCACAGTCTAAGTCGATCGGAATTTTGACATTGTAAACTACATGAAAACTTACACTGTTACCGAATGTTACTGCTACGCCGTGGGTCTCTCTAAAACGAAATACTTATGCAATAGGTAGTGACTTTGCTAATATTTAATTCATCTTCCGTCTTTTGGCGTGAGTTCCCACAGCACTAATCTGTTGTAGCTCTCTGCAGCGGACTGCTGCCACCGTCTATACGTATCTCCCCCTCTTTCCCGCCCTCCCGATGTGGCGGTGCAATGGTAAGCCTTGTCAAATATGTCTTTCGCTAGGCAGGAGATAAAAGTCGAGAAATACGCATTTCTACTTTGAGTCCCGACAGATGACGGCGTTCCTCAAGTAACCTTACACATAGATTTTCTTAAGATCGCCTTAATCATGAGCCGCGTCCGAAGCTGGAAGCGAGCGAAAAGTACTGGATAGAGCTTCCCCCGGGCCATCTTCACTATCGTCACCATTCTATTGATGTGGACTTTCAAGCTGAGGCATCTGCCAAACTTAAGATACCTCTAGGTATTTTACGTGCCAGTATCTCGGCACATTTTACCAGTAGAGCTTCAAGGATGGCAGGAAGTTAGTGTTCTCTGAGATCAATGTCTGCTTAGTGTTCACTAATAACCTCCGTTTGAAGAGCTTCTCGGGTAGGGCGTCCTATTCGGCTGTTTGGAGGTTATTTGGGGCATACTTTCAGTTCAAACGAACTGGAAAATGACCATTACCTATCTTTCGTTCCTCAAGGAAGGAGGTCACAATACTGAGTAGTCTTGGTATGTGTGTTCCACACATTTTTATTGCAGTGCCTAACTTAAATTTTAACCTAACATTTTTTCCCTAACCTTTCTTCTTACGTGAGGAAAAGGTGCCTTTTGGCCACAGGAAATCGGACGGTTAAGGTTTTCACCCACAAAAAATCTCATGGTGATAACGGCGTTACCGCTTTTGCCAAGTCAGTGTGCTAATCTTGCTCCAAAGACCTGGTACGGCGACTGCTTATCAGCGGCTTTGGCTGAGCTCACTTGAGGTACTCTCTCAGTTATCGAGAGGAGTCTGAGTGGCCTGGTACATCGGACTTCAATTTTATCCGCTAGCGTAAAGACGCGTGTTGACACAAATGCTCCTTTCAACCTAGAGGACCGTATTTGTGGCGCGACGGAATCCCGTTCCCATCGCCCGACTGGCCCACGTCATGGAGGCAGATTTATGGAGGATTTTACGCGGGAAAAATCCCTTCGGTTCAGACACCTTGCCAGTAACGGGAGACCGGTAAGGTTATGTGGCGTTTACCACTAAAAACTCCGGGGTAAGGGCTTAAAGCCCCGGCGCGGCTACCACTATGGCGGTCCATGACTCGCTCACAGCACCCTATGCTTTAGTCAGAGGACATCCCCTGTGCCTAACCTAACCTATTAAGTACTTCCTATTTTGATTCCTTTTTCCATTTTCGCGCCCACAATCATGCGGCCCTAGGCTCTGTGTATTTTTAACAGCGCCATTTATTGGTGACCAAAAAAAACTAATAAAAAAACTCCGAAAACATCAAAATAGTAAATTTTTTGGGTTCCGTATTCCGTACCCGAAGGCTAAAATCGGGACCTTGTTACTAAGACTCCGCTGTCCGTCCTTCCGTACGTCTGTCACCAAGCTGTATCTCATGAACCGTGATAGCCAGACAGTTGAAATTTTCAAGGATGATGTATTTCTCTTGCCGATATAATAACTAAAAATAGAGTAAAATAAATATTTAATTGAGGCTTCCGTACAACAAACTTGATTTTTTATAGATAATGGGACGGAACCCTTTGTGCGCGAGTCCGACTCTCACTTGGCCGGTTATTAACTTTATTATTTTATAAAAACCGTATATAAAATTAACAAAAGTTTTAGCCAATGCTACCGTACAGTTTATTTCATAGCAAATTTTCGAACAAAAATCTTTGACGTGATTCTTTAAATTGATATAACTTTTTTATTTATCAACGGATTTCAATGAAACAACCACTAAATTTTAAGTGAAACTTATCAAAATACATAATTGAAAATCGCAAGCGAAGTTGCCCAGCCGTTTCTGAGATAAGCGTGCACAAACACAGTTTTTCGAACAAAAATGGTTGACGTGATTCTTTAAAATTGATATAACTTTTTTATTTATGAATTATGAACGGATTTAAATGAAACAAACACTAAACTTTAAGTGAAGCTTATCACAATATTTCAGTGAAAACCGCAAACGAATCAGTTCAGCCGTTTCTCAGATTAGCGTGCACAAACGCACAGACAAACAGACAAACCGACAAACAGACAAAAATTCTAAAAATCATTGTTTTGTGTTCTATTGCGTTGGTAAAAGCTCCAAAAAATATTGTTACTCATTTATCTTTCATGTACAGACAGCGATCGGTTACGATTTTATTATATGTATTGATATATTATATATGTATGTATATTGTCTATTTTTATATAAGTAAATATAACTTATGTATATTTTATTTATTATAAGTATTATTGAAGTTTGTAATTGTGTACAATATGTTTATGTTAAATATGCGTTATGTTTAATTAGTTTTGATATTATTTTTCTTCTTGGTTAGTTTCACCACCGTCTTTATCTTTCTCACATTCCTCTCCATCCACTGGTTGTCTGGAAGAGATCGCTTTAAGCGATAAGACCGCCCATTGTACTCATTTAATGTAAAATTTATTTCTTTGTTATTTTTTGTTATTCTTTTGGTGTACAATAAAGAGTTATCTATCTATCTATCTATCTATCATCGTCTTGGCGTTGAGTTAGAGAACTTGGAGGAGACAAAGCACTGTATGTTGGGACACGCTCACGCTCGTTCTCTAGATCCAAGATCTGAATTTTAATCACCCGGATGCCCTTTCGCGCCTTTTTAATTACATAAGACGATGATGCAAGTTCCTTGCTTCTCTTCAACGCAGCCTCCTTCTTATCTTCGATTTTCTTAAGTTCTGCAGCCCGATCTCTCAATACATGAATGAACTGTAAGTCTTCTGTAAGACCTTCGTTGGGATCTTGAGCGTATTGAGAGCACAATATGCAAGTGTGAGTTTCTTGTGAGTCCGACATGATCTGTAAAGAACAAAACATACATTTAATAATAAGTAACACATATAATATTTAGACATTAAGGGATATTAATAAAAATATGTCTACTTACATTAAGTTATAAACCGCGGTGGGTTTGAATCGGTTTAGCAGACGATGATGTATCGCAGATTGGCTGTTCAATAACAACTGAAAAACGATTATAAACAGCACGAGTCTTTTATATAACAATATACATTATGATTGTATTGCAAAACTCAACGTTCCTCGCAAACCAAACAAGAATAGACATGTTCATCTCCACTAGCCAGGTGTTAAGTTCTAATAGCTATCATATTTCATACACATGATTCAATAATATCTTGTACCTTTATACGAGCAAATCACCTAAACACCACTGTTCAACATAGGTCTCAAAAATGAAGAAATCGTTTATTGACGTTACCATAATATGCAATAGGTTCCAAAACAAACCATAGCCAGTTTTAATTCGCTTTCACCGCCATCTAGCGGAGGCGATGTTAATGATATTAATATAGGGGGCGCTGGTTTATATGACAACCACCATATCGTTGTTCATATTGTGTGTTTGTTTGTTTGTTACCTCTTTACGCTTAAACTACTGAACCGATTTTGATGAAATTTGGTATGAATATAGTTTGAGACTGGGGAAGGACATAGGGTACTCTTAATCTTGAAATTCCCACGGGGAGCGAAGCCCGCGGGCACAGCTAGTATTATAAATACGAAAGTGAGTTTGTATATTTGTTTTTTACCTCTTCACGCTTCAACCAGTCTTTTATATAACAATATACATTATGATTGTATTGCAAAACTCAACGTTCCTCGCAAACCAAACAAGAATAGACATGTTCATCTCCACTAGCCAGGTGTTAAGTTCTAATAGCTATCATATTTCATACACATGATTCAATAATATCTTGTACCTTTATACGAGCAAATCACCTAAACACCACTGTTCAACATAGGTCTCAAAAATGAAGAAATCGTTTATTGACGTTACCATAATATGCAATAGGTTCCAAAACAAACCATAGCCAGTTTTAATTCGCTTTCACCGCCATCTAGCGGAGGCGATGTTAATGATATTAATATAGGGGGCGCTGGTTTATATGACAACCACCATATCGTTGTTCATATTGTGTGTTTGTTTGTTTGTTACCTCTTTACGCTTAAACTACTGAACCGATTTTGATGAAATTTGGTATGAATATAGTTTGAGACTGGGGAAGGACATAGGGTACTCTTAATCTTGAAATTCCCACGGGGAGCGAAGCCCGCGGGCACAGCTAGTATTATAAATACGAAAGTGAGTTTGTATATTTGTTTTTTACCTCTTCACGCTTCAACCACAGAACCGTTTTAGATGAAATGTGGTATGGATATAGTTTAAGACCCAGAGAAGGACATAGGATAGTTTTTATTCCGGAATTCCCACGGGGAGTGAAGCCCATGGGCATAGCTTGTAAAATTGTATTTTGAACGCCTGCTTATTTTAAATACTGTCTATCACGCACGCCGAATACATTTAGTAGTATTTATTTTATATTTTAAAAGTAGCATATGAAAAAAAAACAACTAAATTTAGTATAGTAGGTGTTTATTATAAATCATAATTAAAAAAGACAATATACAATATAATATCTTTAGCATATTGCAGATACACAAGTTTATTTTTGATTACAGTAAATCATAGTTTAGTCGTCTTCATCGAATATTCGTCATACAAAAGAGTAACAATAACAATATATCTATTTTAAAACCTACTTTATTGATGACCCCAAATAAGGTATCAACTAAATATGGTACTATAGATTTTTATTATAAATCATAATGAATATGTACAGACAATATACAAAATAAAATCTTCAGCATCTTGCTGATACACAAGTTTGCCTTAAATTATAGTTAAACATTTTTTTAATTCATTTCCATCGACCATTCGTCATACAAAAGCGTTAACATTTTATTTTAAAACCAACTTGATTGATGACCCCAAGATAAGGTATTAATTTTATTTTTTTGTATTATGCGTTTATCATCGCTAGCAGAGAGTGCAACTTTTTCTACTGACTGTGTGAAAAGTTCATGTTTAAGAGATTTAAATAAAATATTTCTTTTCTTCAGAGATGTATTATACATCAAAACATCATTATAATCTTTTATATTTAAGCTTTTTATTTCAGATTTTTTGACACCTTTAGCTTTTTTTATTTCCTTTTCTTTTGTTTTAATACAATATAGCTTTGACCTAAGACCCACAAATTCCAAAAGCAGATCTCCTCCGAATTCATCTTTAAAGAGCTCAGGTATTTTTTTATTTTGACATAAGATTCCATACTGGTTGTTATTTTTATAATTACTCGTGTCAAAGTATGATTGAAAAAAACATTTAATATCTTTGTATACGTCCTTTGTCTCAATAGAATATAAAAAACTATCAGTGTCTGTATAACAAAGCTTTAAACTTTTCCCATAGAATGGTTTCATAATAGAATAGTGAAAATCATACATATGGTGTTTAGACATTTCCAATACTGTAAACCCTATGTAAATAGGCTTATCTAAGATAACTGACTCGGGTCTCATTTGTACAGCTACAAAATTTTCAGAAAATATAGTACAGCTATGAAAATTTGGTTTTGATATTAGTTGTTCAGCTGAGTAAGTTTTATTTGTTTTGTTTCTTGTATCAGTCCATCGATTTACTAAATGAATATTAACCCTTTTCTCAGAATCTTCTAGTGTTTTTCCAAAAACACTATTATTTAATAATTTAAAAAAGTCCTGTTCAAATGTTGACTTAGCCTTTTGACGTAATTTTGTGTTCAAATCAATATACTGTTTTAAAAATGGATGTTGTTTAAATTTTATTACTCTGTGAATTTTCTTTAATATCAATCCATATCGTACCATGTTTTTAAATGAACATAATGAATTACATAATAAAATTTATCGTATAAATTAGGAATTAACTTTGGAGATTTAGATGCTAGTGTTGTAAATTTTTGTGGGCAAAATGTTAGGTCATTGTGAGCATCGTGGAGATGTTCAGGATATTCCAAATCAACTTCCAAGATATAACCATATTGTGAGTCATCGGGTACACTAAGAATATTAAGTTCATTAATTTCAGATTGGTTCATTAACGTAAAATCTGAATAGGGTAAATAAGAGCACATAGCATAACCATACAAATTATTACAATCTATATACAGCAAATAATTATCGGGTAAGGATGAATTATAATTATCCAAATATTGATTATTTGCTTTTGCATATCTGGTAGAGCACAAACAGATTCCTCCACGAATACCCTGTTGTATCATGCGTATAATTTCTAGGTCGTTTATAAGTTGAAGTTTTACTTTAGTTATCAATAACATTGCATCAAAACTTAAAGACGGTGCTGTTAGATAAAATGCTGGGTCTAATTTATAATTTGTTTTACAAGTTATACGGAAATTTTGAAAAACATCTGCCAGTAAAATTACGTCTGTTTTTAGGTATAAGTCCGTGTATTCACCGAGATCTTTTAAACAAAATGTTTTCCAAACTTGATTTGCATGACGATAATCAGACTCTGAAACAGAGTCGTTAGTTAAATGGCTATAGAAACAATCTCGCGATGGTAAACTAAGTTCTTTATACGAATTTCAACTAGTCATATATTCGTATGGGTACACACCTTTTCGTCTTACTAGATCAAAATGCTTTTTCTCTGGAAAAAAAATTGATAGGTGCTTAAAGTCACTTTCGTTTAAGTTTGCAGCAAGTTTTTCTAAACTAGTACCTAAAAATTTAAATGAATCCACAAACCGCACCGGTATATATTCCTGATAACCTGTATTAAAAAAAATTGTAAATGATATGTAGTTTTCCTTGTTTTTCGCAATTACCTTTAAGTTGCTTTGCATTTCACCTAACTCTCGAATAAATAAGTGACTATCGTATCCGGACAAATTATGAAAAAATACTGGAACAAATTTTGGTAACTGATATTTAAGGTTACAGTAAGAATGAGCCGCTCCACGGTATGTTCCTGTTAGGTGACAATGATCTTTTACTTTGTCATCAAGTAACAATTTTTCGCAGAGAAAACAAAATTTTGATGTATTAAAATTTTCTTGCTCATCTGGTGTTAATGAAGACATAGGGATTGGAGTTTTCAAAATCTTGTATATTTGTTTTACGTCTTTACCAAGAAATTTCAGAAATTTCTCGATACAATCTTTCCCACGATAAGACACATATTTATTGAGAGAGCTATTAAAAGAACAGACGATATAGTAGCCAAATGCTACTGGTACATGTTTCTGCATAATAGATGTACATTTCGAGTCATGATTTTTTGATTCGGGTTCAACTAATAAAGATTCAAAATCAGCGTATATAACAAATGGCATATCTTGCATTCTTTCGAAATTATTAAACTGAATTACAGTTCCTGGTTCAGGTAAAACTGTTCGAACCCCACCACAAATATGGTCATCAAATTTTTGTTTTATATTAAAAAATATCATGCACTTATCACAAAAATATATTTTTCCGGCATGTTTTGTTAACTGAGGTCTCAGTAATTTACTCAAATTTTTTATGAGGCAATAATGACGAAATTCACCTTTTTCTAATAGTAACAAATTGACATGATGTTTTCTTTTATGGTTAGTTTTGTATAAAGGACCCACAATTGTTGACTTTATTCCAAGACCGTATACATTGACGCTAATTAGATGATTATTTTTTTCAAAGATTTTGATGTCCGAGAAACCAACGGGAAAAGTCATATTTTTGATATTAAGTTTATTTTCAAATCTGGGATAAGAAGATATTCTATGTGGATTGTTGACAGCTGGAAATAATGCAGCCATTATACACCACAAAAAACAAAACTCATCATTATTTTGTACATTGACACAGGCGCGTTTTAATTTTATAGATTTCGGTAATTCAATAAATCTAGCACCTCTCAAAGGATTGTACTTATTGATGTTTACTTCTAAGTACAAATTGCGTAGAAATGTCCAGCCGCTGTCCCTTTCTTGAAATTCATCTATTTTATTAATAATAGTACAAACGACTTTGGAAAAAATTTCGTTAAAATTATAATAGTTATGTAATATAAAGTTTTCAGTAGAAAATGATTTTATATCGTTGTTTAATGTTGAAGGTAGATTAAATTCGGCAAACAACTCAAAGTTAACTTTGATTGAATTATATGTAGCGCGTCTTGCGGCTAATAGATGTTTTACACGAGATCTTTAACCTTGTAAGAATTCCATTGGTAGCATGGTCATCTCCATCTGCGACCATAGGCAGCACTCTGTATGAAGCAATTCTATTTCTGAACGCCCCACCTATATTTTGAATATCATGACTAATATCGATAGAATAATTGTTTTTATGTATATTACTTCTAAGATGACTTGAGAAAGCGCGACTCTTTACTGATAAATCGCAAACAGTGCAGTAGACTGTTTTATTAGTCATATTTACAGTAAATATGCAATAAATTTACTAATATAATAGGTAGGTATGAGTGAAGAGTAAAATAATTATTTAACTCATAAATATAAGTTTATTTTATAGTTTAATTCAAAATACAATTGTAACTTTATATTACATAAATTTTAGATTATTGTAGATTAGATTTAAATAAATCGAATGGTTGATGGAAAGAGAGTTAATATGCGGTAATTGAATAACATAGAACATTTGTTATTAAGAAAAAAACAATTATAGTATGAATGTAAAAAAGACAAAACTTGTCAAATTACAAAAAATTGCTTTAGTGATTAGGTGTAATGAATTAAGTGTGTAACATAATTATCAATACAGGAGTATGAAGTATTACAAAATAATGTGAACAGACAGAAATAAAAAGTAGAAAACTATGTATACTCGTTTTAAATCTAAGGTAATTTAAGTAATATTATAAAACTTACTTTTTAGGTAAGACTTCTTCGTCTGAGTCGATTATGTCCTACACTAACTGCTGTCGCTTTTTCGACTGCTTACTGGCAGCGGGCTTGATCTGCAATCAATACATTAAATATAAGAAAAGCATTGAAAATATAAACACTATGTTGATTAACACTATTCTAAAATCCTTTCAGGCACTTTAAAATTAGATTATGTTTAAAATAGTGTTTTAAGTAGTTTTAGTATATTTTATAGAGGTATAATTTCATTTAAGTAGTTATGTAATTTAAAATTAGATTTATATAGTATTATGATTTCGTTTTCATAATAATTAATTAATTCAAATAATGAATGTTTAAAATTGATATTTACCTTACTCTAGAACACAGATATAGATGTAATAGATAACGCATGTATCAAGATTTGTATGGAAACCAAGCGTGCCAACTTTTTTAATGCCTACTGTGACGTCAGACGCAATTTTAGTGATGGGAAATTCAAACCGATTCAAAGAAACCGCTCACTACGATTTAAACGATTTATTGAAGACGCACGCCGCCGCCATGATCGTCTCGCTCATACTCATCGATTTTATATCTGTGGTCTCGCTCGCTCACTCCGCGCTCGCTAACCATACGATCGATTAACATTTAAGTTAATCGATTTGTGATAAAAATCACAATCGATTTTCTGATTGACGAATGATATGAAATTGGATAAACAAATGATTCTAAACGGAAAATTGTTTGATAATAAAGAATAAATATTTGTACTCAAATTATTTCAATTTAACTAAAATTTAAACTATACCAACTTATTAAAATTTAAATTAAAACTAAAAATTACAAATAATGTAAATATTTTAATTGAACTTTAAAAATAAAACTATTATTATTCTTAAATAACCGGCCAAGTGCGAGTCGAATTCTCTAATTTTCTAATCTCTAATTTAATTATCTATAAAAAAACACGTTTTTACCGATTTCAATGCGTTTTTTAAATGTTGAAGCAACTTCCCTTGCGGTCGTTCTTAGCCATGTCAGGCTTGTCTCACATACCGCTTCAATGGGGGAAATGCAGTATGGACGACTCACTAACGAGCAATGAGCAGTGACGCACGCGCGGTTTTGTTCACCAACGTGTGACCAGTAGTTCAAAGAGCGACCATATTATATACATGAACTCTGAAAATATTACCCTCGTTTTCTAAAGTGTAAATTAGGAAATTAGCTTGTTTATAATCTATTAAATTGGCTCTTTAATAATAGTTTATATAATTCGTCAGTCCGATATCGATTAAAATCGATTATTGGTATATGTTGTAGAACGAACAACACTAGTCGCAAAATTTTACTGACGAATGAGAAATTGCCGGTACCACGACGTCGTAGCGATGCGCGACAGTATCGCTTGTTTCGATATACATTGCTTCTTAACACACAACGTCGGATCAAACGCTCAAAGCAAACGCGGCAATGTAATGTGAATGTAGTTTTTAAACCTTAATCTATACTTATTTAGGTATAATCTTGGAATCACCGCTCGGAATGCTTAAAAAATTGTTTTAAAATGAATTTACGCATATTTTTCTTTTTAAATAACTTAGCTGTGATAGGAAATATGTCCTTGACTTTGGGCGCTTGCAATTTTTGGGCTGTTGCAGTTTATTATCACGCTACGAGGCATTTTTTTATTTTTCGCTGCCGTCCGGCTGCAATCACAGACGCGCGCGGACTGTCAGTAGCGGCGGCCAACCTCGACGCTTTGTCTGAGAACTTACACGCGAAGTAGGTGCATTTAAGTCGTCTATCTATATCTATGTCTGTGCTCTAGAAGTTGATGGCTCTTCGTCAGAGTCGAAAAGTGGGTCCCGCACTTGTTTTTTCGCTCCCTTAGTAGGACGCTTCTTGATGTAATCAGACTCCGACCTGAAATTAATGATATTATTAAAGTCAAAGTCAAAATGCGAGTCTGACTTACACGACAAATAAAGTGTGGATAAATCAATATGTTGCAATCTCGTTATCTTATTTTTAAAAATCAATATAACGAATATAAACTTACGAACATTATAGTTCTCGCGTAGATTCTCGTCTTGAAAGACTGGCTAGCAGCTGGATCGGCGTTGCTGGTTGGCAACAGGCAGGGAGACGTCGTAGAGTCACACACACACACACACACACACACTAGTGCTTCAGTAGACTGTGTCTAAGTTGGCACTCGTCGAAATTAATTGGGTGAAAAACCACCCTACAAGATTATATATACAGCGTTTTAGCCGAATCATGAATATTTTTACAGATATTGTAAACCTTTAGGTGTGCCGAAGAAATTTCCGATTCACATATAAAAATTAGCAATAATAATACATGACTTAAGCCAAACGGTGTACAAAGTCTGAGTTTTGATAGCATAGGTAAGCACTTTATTTTAGTCGAATTTATTAAAGCAGAACTCGAAAACAAAAGTTTCATGTTGCAAACTTCCTTTGAAATACGATCTTAAAAAAAGGCCGCCTATGTCAATAGCTAATTAACCAACTAACAAAACAGGGTTAAACAACAGAAAACAGGAACTGTATCAGACCTTCATCCCTTACGGTAGGCAGAGCCTATGGCATTAAGACCAAAGGCTACGTTTAGCATATATTGGTGGTGCATAGGTGGAAAATAGAACCAAATAATGATGGGTTGCTAACCACATCAGCTATTAACATAGTTCGTCAAAATTTTCCTCAAGCGACTTTTACAATCTGCACGGGAGGAGAAGCTGCAAAGGGTAAAAATTGTATGTAAAGGTGCGATCACATTAGGGGTTGTTTAAAATGACTTGTGTTCGTACTACTAAACATCTTTTTGCAATCAACATGTAGTGATATAGGTTAAACTAGAAATCATATCTTGTATAGGTATTATTAGCAAATAAAAAACATTTTCTACAAATTGCGAATCAAAGATATAAATTTTAGACATGGAGAATTAAATTTGCTAAAGGTATTTTAATTCACAAGTTATAGGAAAGAGATTTAGAAATTTCAATGGAGAGGAAAGAAAAAAAATATTTTGTACTACCTACTTATACTTTATATATTTGCACTTGGTCGCAACTATCCTTTACAACTGTTTTGTAAGCTTAGGCAGTGCCGGTTTTAGCCCTACCAGCGTCCTGGGCGAAATTTCTAAGGTGCCCCCACCTAAATGTAATGCAAACCCATTCGAAACAAGATTTACGTTTTAAAAACGAATACCTGATTACGGAAGCCATTTACAGCTAACAATGTATATATTTTTGAAATGTGCTAATTAAGACCTTCCATTTGATATACATCTCGAAACAAAACAAAAAAAATTATGCCCCGCAATTATTGTATGAAGAATGCTTTATATACATTTATTGAATACAAATTGTAAACTTTGTCACCCGGACAATAAAGTAGAATCGATTGACATCTCATTTGTCAAAAGTGGATAAGCGGTATGGATGCTAAGGTGAAAAACACACAGATATCCACAATAAAATGAATATACGTAATGAAATAGTTGTTTATAAAAAGTAAGTAGGCCTCGATCAATTAGCGAGGGGATATACATGAGCAGTCATGGCCCCCTTTATACCGGCGCCCTGGTTGGTCGCCTAAACCGCAACTGAGCTGAGGTAAGCATAACACGCTATGACATGTACGCTCGTGGTATATTTCCGTGGGAACGAATAATGCAGATTATACAATTTTGTCGTAGTGATTTCAAGATATTAGAATCGATAAAATTACATGCAAAATAATTTATATTACAACTAAACTTTTTTTTCAAGTGGAAAGGTTTTGATTATAACCATAAGTATATTTAATATGAAATGGGTGTTACCACAAAATAATTACCCTTAAGATATATTTATTGTATTCTGTATAAACGTTACATATACGAGTATTTATTTAATAATTCATTTTGATAGTGACTACAAGAAATAAATAACTGGTTACAGTTCCCGTAATTATTAGCAAATTTATTAATGAGATTGTTAATGTAATCAATTAATTGCGATTGAAGAATATCTTAACATAATTATTCAAAACTTTTATCGATAGTTGATCGATGTCTCCTTCACAACGTGCGTTCGCAACTCTATTAATTTACCTACCAATGCATTTCAACTTGGACCGTTGCATTGTGAAGTTATGAGTAAAATGTAATATAAATTTACTGAATTTCTAAATGGATCCCATATGCTTTGTGATAGGATTTATCGTGGTCCAGGATGCCAACAATCGAACTTGGTGTGGCACGAGCAAACGGCCTAGAAACATCGAAAAGTTCTCAGCATGGTCTCGGTGGGTATTTTTTACCAATGTCTTAACGGGTGACAGTGCTCTCGTATTTACTGGGTGCCAATAGCCAATGGGTCACCGGCACGACCAATCGGGCCAGTAATGAGAAAACTCGATCCCAAGGCGTCCCGATGACCTTGCGACAGACTATTCATTCTAGGTGTCCACCAATTAGATCACCGGCATGAGCAAACGGCCTTGGTAAAGCGATTATCCATTGCATTATGCACTATGATCAGATCTTTTAGGTTTCAGCAATTTTATATTGCTAAAAGTCAGTGTTTGGGAGTGTCTAGTGAAATATGTCAAATGTCTGTGTTTAACTGAAACAAGCAGTGTTACATGTGAGTTAAAATTCTAAAGTGGTGTAATGTGTTGCGGATCGAGTTGAAAATTAATATTGGTAAGTTTTACACAAATATCTCTTACGCGACTTTCGAAATATAGTGTTATATGTGAACTTACGTTGATTTTTGGGTGCTCTTTTATTATACGATTCAAAACACATCATTGAGCGATTGAAAATAAGCTCTAAAGGTAAAGTAATTCCCAGATATTAAATGGTGACTTTTGAAACCCAGTTTTACACGCCATTGAGGGAATAAAATGACCGAAAATGGCGTGTAAAACTGTGTTTTGAAGTCACCATTTAATAACTACTCTAGTCGTAGCATAATACCTACATTGGATTGGCATGGCATCGGAAGCGACGCGTCATTTCAAAACAAGCTATTATAACCTTTATGTCTAGTGCTATAAGATGCACAACCGCTTGAACGTGGAGAGCCGGCCGGGACGGCCCGCGCGCACTCCCGCGGAAAAGACGACTCAGCGCTAGAATTAATCAAATTAGATTTCCATACGCTTTTTCACTTTCCCCGACAAACGCCGGGCAAATAAACTAGTCATACACTCACATTGCAAGAGGCACGAAACTCGTGCCTCTTGCAATGTGATAGGTTATGTTACGTTAGTACTTACTTAGACCAAATCTGAGTGTATGACTAGTTTATTTGCCCGGCGTTTGTCGGGGCAAGTGAAAAAGCGTATGGAAATCTAATTTAGTACCTACTTATCTACGTATTGAAGACTTCACTTCATATGAATATTTTTAGTTCGATGCATGTAATCTATTCAAAGAACTGTGTGACTGTGTGCTGTGTCTATTCTACCTAAGCTAAATACGTAGGTAGGTATGTGCAAAGATAATAATAATTTAATTACTAACGTAATGTAACGGTCGGTAAGTGTATACAACGTGGAAGGGGCATACCCGTAATAAATCGAACCACGGGCAATAGGTACTAGACCACCATAGTATAATAACCAGTGATCGGAATAGGTAGTGCAATTTTGTGGGATTTCGTGACGTAATATTAATATGGATATGCCTATAAATCCCGCTTGGTAGGGATATTATTTATATTTATGAAAAAATATCGGAAATGAATAAAACCGACAAGTTACGAGTTCAAAGCATAGAATATACTTCGTTAGGTATGTACTTATTAGAGTTGGTTTATATTGACGCTAAGCTTTACAAACACGAAGAAATTAATTCCAAGAATTTAAAGCTATACCTGGTAAATGTATTGTTTATTGTTATCGTGATTGATATAGACGTTAAAAATCATTGTTACTATGTGCAGGAGAAGAAGATAACATGATATTTAGTAAGTGTTGTCTCATTCTTTTTTTCTATTGCTGTATGCATTTTGTATCACTTACGTTCCCTGGTTAGTTGAGTACGCACGTGATGATTTTGGCCTGGAATCCCGATTTAGACGTCATCAGGACGTAAAGATCATTTTTCACATATAAATGGATTTTAGACGTAAAAAGGAATAGACTGTCAGTTGAAAATGTAGAAAAAATTATTGTAAATTATTTCAATGTCAAAGAAAGCGTATGATATTGAAAATAGAAACAGCATATGTTTTTTTTTGATAACCATTACGTACCTTGGTAAAATATTACTAAACAACGTGGAAGGAACATATCTGTAATAAATCGAACCTCAACCTGTATTTAAAAAAAAATCGACATTCCCATACAAACTGCTCGGGCGGCTGCACACTTTCGTATGGAAATCGCCGAATTTATTTTTGAATTTTGGACTGTTATTTTAATTTCATTATACTATAGTGATCTAGTATAGCCGGTGGTCCGATTCATTACATGTATGTCCCTTCCACGTTGTATATCGTAATTTTTTTCTCAAAATTAACGTTGAGTGGTAAGTATCTCGCAATAACACTCGTGCAAAGCAGGTGTTGTAAGGTATTAAGTACCTAAATATATCGGAGTGTGTTAAGGCCATACCCAAATTTTCCGGGGTCCAGTGGCGCCGCCATTTGAAATAAATCATTTAAAAGGAAACGGAGATATCATTCAAAATTGTGTCTTGGTCAAGCCCTAGATAACCCTTAAAACTATTTTATGAACTACTGTTTATAATTTAAAGTGCGAACGTGAAGCTTTTCTACGCACATTAGCTAAAAGTGGCCGTTTTTCGCAAATGTGCGTAGAAAAGCTTCACGTTCTCACTTTAAACTACAAAAAGTAGTTAAAAAAATACTTTGAATGGGTATCTAGAACTTGACCAAGACACAATTTTAAATGATAACTCCGTTTCCTTTTAAATGATTTATTTTAAATGGCGGCGCCACTGGACCCCGGAAAATTTGGGTATGGCCTTAATAGAAAACTTCAACTAAATAACGTGAAATATTTTTATATTGTATGTATTTTTTTTTAATATACAGCTAGTATATGTATAACAATGTATAACGCTATATGTATAGTGATAATGTAAAAAATTCAGAAGAAAATATATTTGATCATAACAATTCTTTGAATCCCGCATCCCCACAGGCATATCCAAATGATTATAATGTTTAAGGTCATTCACCCTAAATTGCACTACCTATTCCGATCATTGATAATAACATTAAATTATTTATATATAAGTCAAAACCTAAAAACAATCGACATTTCCATACAAAAGTGTGCAGCCACCTGGGCAAATTGTATTGGTTTGTCATTTTTTTTACTTATGTTTAATATCATTATAATATAAAAATGGGAGAGACTTTGCACGGCAGTGGGACAGCAATACAGCAAAGGTTAATTTAATAAAAAATATACTATGATCTAGTAAATCCTGTGGTTCGATTTATTACGGGTATGTCCCTTCCACGTTGTATAACATAATACAACTAAAATTATATATATTTAATTTTTAAAATTTATTTACCATATTTCCCAATCATATTCATAGTTCTTTGGAATTTGCTAAAGTTCGATAGGTTTCTACATACGATACGAGTCGTACGATGCGACTGACTTACCTACTATAGGTACCTATGAATGTGGCCGCCGCCGCCGCCGGTCGTTACCGCGCGCTACCGCGCGGCGGCTATCGGGTTGTTGTACATTTGCCATAAAGTTAATTCGTCACGTTTTTAAAACTTCAGACATTGAAAGTTAATTTGTCGGCGTGGCCCAAAGGCGTCTTTTCCGCGGGAGTGCGCGGCAGGCCGCCGGCCGGCTCTCCGCGTTCAAGCGGTTATGCATCTTATATCACTAGACATAAAGGTTATAATAGCTTGTTTTGAAATGACGCTTCGCTTCCGATGCCTCGCCATGCCAATCCAATGTAGCGCGGCCCTTTAGGTATCGAAAATATATCTACATTATTACTATGCGCGCCTGCGGATCAACAAACACATATCTACCCCGTGTACCTACCTAAAGCGAAAGTTTAGATAGGGATATAGGGTTTTTTTGTACATTTGCCATAAAGTTAATAACTCACTAAAAAAAATATGTGTAAATTTGCCACACCTTTACTTTTTTAAGTTAATACGTCACGTTTTAATATTGAATTTGTCACGTTTAAATTTAATTGAGAATTGTAAATTGACCTTATTAGAGTGTCTGCCGGTGACGCTGGCAGAACATTGTTGAGTGACATTAAAAAAATTTGCAAATTTAAACCACGATCACCGCGCCTGGATTCAAGCCTCTTTACCTATTCGATCTGGTGGCATCGGTATCAGAAAAATTTCTAGTATAGCTCTTCCGGCTTTCGAAAATTCTTAAAATGTCTTTAGCTGATATACACTGTGCAACGGATGCAATCAATGCCTGGAAGACTCTCTGTCTCAATGAAAACATCCCAGAGGCACCTAACCGACAAAAACTCTGGGATGTCCCTCTGGTACAGAGAGATTATAACTATCTGGTTCAAAATTCTGTCAGTGATTTAGACCGTGCAAGGCTTATTGCCGTCTCTGAACATGGCGCTTGCCACCATCGACATCCCTAATGTGTTAGAATCTGTAGGAATAACTCGCGATGATGGCAAGCGTCCAGATGGATTAACCCTTGTCCCTTGGAAGCGGGGGAGGGTACTCGTGTGGGACGCGACATGCGTCGATACGGTTGCCCCTTCTCGCCTCGAAGCGACGGTGTCAAGGGCTGGAGCTGCGGCTGAAGCAGCAGAAGACACCAAGCGGCGAAAATATTCCTCTTTATCTAATGAATATATTTTTGTTCCGCTTGGCGTCGAAACTCTTGGTTAGTGGGGTCCAAGTACTAAAAAAATTATTAAAAAAATAACGCCGACGCCGTTGGTGACAAGAGGATCTCTCAGAAGATTGCAGTAGCTATTCAGCGCGGGAACGCAGCCAGTGTTCTTGGCACCATGCCACATGAACAACATTTGGATTTTTTATTTAGTTTTTTAATGTAGATTTTAATTTAGATTGTGATTTAGATATTAATTTAGTTTTTATAATTAGTTCAATAAAATTATTACTTGTTTTCACAGAAATAAATAAAATAAAACTGAAAAAAAATTGTAAATTCGTAACATCGATTATTTTCTTATAGACAGAAAAAAATTAAACAATAATTCAAATAAAAACATTTATTTCTTTAATTACAGTTTTAGGTTTTTAACCTTCTACCACAAAAATCACAGTTTAATTTAATGAATTTACTTATAACGTATGTTTGTTCCACTTACGTCACCAGCTGTCACGGGAAGAGAATACCAGGCGAAGTATATTATTATACCATGGTTAGATGCATTGATAGAGTTTGTTGTTACGCCTAGAAAGAGATAGATGCACCGAGCAAGCGAGCGCATGATAGAATGTGCAGGAGCGCTGTCTAGTACCTATGTTTGTATTAATTTTCCCATATTATTTCCTCATATACCTGGTTGCATACTTTAAATATTTGCAATAATTTCATTTTGACCGCTAAACAATCACTTTGCTTGTTGTCGGTACTACTTGTGTTGGTAATACTCTAACTGCGCCAACTCCCCCACATCTTTTATAATCTTCTTTACCCAAAGGTTGGCTGGAAGAAATCACTTTAGTGATAAGTCCGCCTTTGTACCTACTATATTTAAAATGTACTTTTGATTATTGTCATACTTAGTTGGTGCAATAAAGAAATTTTATCTTATCTTATCTTGTGACAAATTTACAATAATCCGAATCTACCTGTGACGAACTAACACAAACTTTTTAATGCATATGACGAATTAACTTTCAATGTAGGAAGTTTTAAAAACGTGACGAATTAACTTTGTGGCAAATGTACAACAACCCGATAGCCGCCGCGCGGTAGCGCGCGGTAACGACCGGCGGCGGCGGCGGCCACATTCATAGGTACCTATAGTAGGTAAGTCAGTCGCATCGTACGACTCGTATCGTATGTAGAAACCTATCGAACTTTAGCAAATTCCAAAGAACTATGAATATGATTGGGAAATATGGTAAATAAATTTTAAAAATTAAATATATTTAATTTTAGTTGTATTATGTTATACAACGTGGAAGGGACATACCCGTAATAAATCGAACCACAGGATTTACTAGATCATAGTATATTTTTTTTTTAAATTAACCTTTTCTGTATTGCTGTCCCACTGCCGTGCAAAGTCTCTTCCATTTTTATATTATAATGATATTAAACATAAGTAAAAAAAATGACAAACCAATACAATTTGCCCAGGTGGCTGCACACTTTTGTATGGAAATGTCGATTGTTTTTAGGTTTTGACTTATATATAAATAATTTAATGTTATTATACTATGGTGATCTAGTACCTATTGCCCGTGGTTCGATTTATTACGGGTATGCCCCTTCCACGTTGTATACACTTACCGACCGTTACATTACGTTAGTAATTAAATTATTATTATCTTTGCACATACCTACCTACCTATTTAGCTTAAGTAGAATAGACACAGCACACAGTCACACAGTTCTTTGAATAGATTACTTGCATCGAACTAAAAATATTCATATGAAGTGAAGCTGATCTTCAATACATAGATAAGTAGGTACTAAATTAGATTTCCATACGCTTTTTTACTTGCCCCGACAAACGCCGGGCAAATAAACTAGTCATACACTCAGATTTGGTCTAAGTAAGTACCAACATAACCTTGATAGGTTATGTTGGTACTTACTATGATGTGTACAATGTGATCATTGCAAGAGGTACAAAGCACGAAACTCTAGCGCTGAGTGCGCCGTTAGTGCGCAGAAGTCAAAAAAATAACTATGCGCAAAAGTCAAAAGAGAATCGGATTCGCACACTAAGGGTTCCGTACCATTATCTATAAAAAATCGCGTTTGTTGTTTGTATGAGACCCCTCTTAAATATTTATTTTATTTTGTTTTTAGTATTTGTTGTTATAGCGGCAACAGAAATACATAATTTGTGAAAATTTCAACTGGCTAGCTACCGCGATCCTTGAAATACAGCCTGGTGACAGACGGACGGACAGACGGACGGACAGACAGCGAAGTCTTAGAATAAGGGTCCCGTTTTTACTCTTTGGGTACGGAACCCTAAAAATACTGTACCCGTGCGCAGTACCTACCTATCTCCTCTAAACTTCACTCAGCGCTAAACTTACGTGCCGCGACTTGAAAGATTGAAGGAATATAATTTCGCAATTTTTTTACGTACGATTTATTAATTTATCATAATGTGCATGAAAGCAATAAGAAATGCGTACTTGCCTACTTGATATTTCTGAAGTTATATGAGTGGTTAGTGGTCAAATTTTTTAAAATGCAAAGTCACTAAACGCAAGTTTTTTTTTGTATGGAAAAATCCAAAGACATAGATTTTTTTACTAAAAAACCATTCATAAATCGCGCCTGAATGGCACCTCTAACTTCAAACACGTTTAAATGATCGACGCGTCTCTGCCGTGCATCCGAGTCTGTCAATTTTCGCCCCTCGTGCGGCGCGGCTTGTTATTTGGTTACCCCTTATATGGCGAGATTACGGGTTACGTACCTAGGACAGCGTTAACAAATACGTCCAAAGTGCGAAGTATTATAATATATATTAGAGACAGACAACACTCAGGATCTTTTGCCTAAACACGTTTTCTCCCTAACGCCATCTAGTGACGAATTCTTAAACACTTACAATATGCTTTCGCGGCTTTGGCTAGTCCTGTGTGCTGCCATCTCTGCGAGATGCTTGAACTAGAAACGCCTACTCAATTTGCCTACTTACGGCCGGTCCAAAAGTTTCTATGGCGTTGGGTATCTGTTACGTTAGTAATTATATTATCTTTGCCGAAAGTTACACAGACACAAAAAAAACTTTGTTGTGGATTGTAGGTTAGGTTCATTAGGTTTCCTGTGACCAACACACGAGCGAGCGACTGAAGCTTAGGGCGAAAGTAACACAAACACAAACAACTTTGTCGTGGGTTGTAGGTTAAGTTTGTTAGGTTTCCTGTGACCAACACACGAGCGAGCGAACGACTCAAGCTTAGGACGAAATTAACACAGACACAAAATCAACTTTGTCGTGGAGTGTAGGTTAAGTTATATAACATCCACCCATTCATCCATCCATTTCAGCCGCACAACGTCTACTGCTGGACATAGGCCTCTCCCAAAGATTTTCAAAGTGACCGATCTAGAGCGAAGTTATCAATACATATAATAAAATCGTAACCGATCGTTGTCTGTACATGGAAGATAAATGAGTAAAAATATTTTTTGGGGCTTTTACCAACGCAATAGAACACAAAACAATGATTTTTAGAATTTTTGTCTGTTTGTCGGTTTGTCTGTTTGTCTGTTTGTCTGTGCGTTTGTGCACGCTAATCTGAGAAACGGCTGAACTGATTCGTTTGCGGTTTTCACTGCAATATTGTGATAAGCTTCACTTAAAATTTAGTGTTTGTTTCATTTAAATCCGTTCATAAATAAAAAAGTTATATCAATTTTAAAGAATCACGGCAACCATTTTTGTTCGAAAAACTGTGTTTGTGCACGCTTATCTCAGAAACGGCTGAACAACTTCGGTTGCGATTTCCAATTATGTATTTTGATAAGTTTCACTTAAAATTTAGTGGTTGTTTCATTGAAATCCGTTGATAAATAAAAAAGTTATATCAATTTAAAGAATCACGTCAAAGATTTTTGTTCGAAAATTTGCAATGAAATAAACTGTACGGTAGCATTGGCTAAAACTTTTCTTAATTTTAGATACGGTTTTTATAAAATAATAAAGTTAATAACCGGCCAAGTGAGAGTCGGACTCGCGCACAAAAGGGTTCCGTCCCATTATCTATAAAAAATCAAGTTTGTTGTACGGGAGCCTCAATTAAATATTTATTTACTCTATTTTTAGTTATTATATCAGCAAGAGAAATACATCATCCTTGAAAATTTCAACTGTCTGGCTATCACGGTTCATGAGATACAGCTTGGTGACAGACGGACGGAAGGACGGACAGCGGAGTCTTAGTAACAAGGTCCCGATTTTAGCCTTCGGGTACGGAATACGGAACACAAAAAAATTTACTATTTTGATGTTTTCGGAGTTTTTTTATTAGTTTTTTTTGGTCACCAATAAATGGCGCTGTTAAAAATACACAGAGCCTAGGGCCGCAAGACCCAACGCCACCAAACGGCGATTCTTAGCATGATTGTGTAGTACTTAATAGGTTAGGTTAGGCACAGGGGATGTCCTCTGACTAAAGCATAGGGTGCTGTGAGCGAGTCATGGACCGCCATAGTGGTAGCCGCGCCGGGGCTTTTAGCCCTTACCCCGGAGTTTTTAGTGGTAAACGCCACATAACCTTACCGGTCTCCCGTTACTGGCAAGGTGTCCGAACCGAAGGGATTTTTCCCGCGTAAAATCCTCCTCCATAAATCTGCCTCCATGACGTGGGCCAGTCGGGCGATGGGAACGGGATTCCGTCGCGCCACAAATACGGTCCTCTAGGTTGAAAGGAGCATTTGTGTCAACACGCGTCTTTACGCTAGCGGATAAAATTGAAGTCCGATGTACCAGGCCACTCAGACTCCTCTCGATAACTGAGAGAGTACCTCAAGTGAGCTCAGCCAAAGCCGCTGATAAGCAGTCGCCGTACCAGGTCTTTGGAGCAAGATTAGCACACTGACTTGGCAAAAGCGGTAACGCCGTTATCACCATGAGATTTTTTGTGGGTGAAAACCTTAACCGTCCGATTTCCTGTGGCCAAAAGGCACCTTTTCCTCACGTAAGAAGAAAGGTTAGGGAAAAAATGTTAGGTTAAAATTTAAGTTAGGCACTGCAATAAAAATGTGTGGAACACCCATACCAAGACTACTCAGTATTGTGACCTCCTTCCTTGAGGAACGAAAGATAGGTAATGGTCATTTTCCAGTTCGTTTGAACTGAAAGTATGCCCCAAATAACCTCCAAACAGCCGAATAGGACGCCCTACCCGAGAAGCTCTTCAAACGGAGGTTATTAGTGAACACTAAGCAGACATTGATCTCAGAGAACACTAACTTCCTGCCATCCTTGAAGCTCTACTGGTAAAATGTGCCGAGATACTGGCACGTAAAATACCTAGAGGTATCTTAAGTTTGGCAGATGCCTCAGCTTGAAAGTCCACATCAATAGAATGGTGACGATAGTGAAGATGGCCCGGGGGAAGCTCTATCCAGTACTTTTCGCTCGCTTCCAGCTTCGGACGCGCTCATGATTAAGGCGATCTTAAGAAAATCTATGTGTAAGGTTACTTGAGGAACGCCGTCATCTGTCGGAACTCAAAGTAGAAATGCGTATTTCTCGACTTTTATCTCCCGCCTAGCGAAAGACATATTTGACAAGGCTTACCATTGCACCGCCACATCGGGAGGGCGGGAAAGAGGGGGAGATACGTATAGACGGTGGCAACAGTCCGCTGCAGAGAGCTACAACAGATTAGTGCTGTGGGAACTCACGCCAAAAGACGGAAGATGAATTAAATATTAGCAAAGTCACTACCTATTGCATAAGTATTTCGTTTTAGAGAGACCCACGGCGTAGCAGTAACATTCGGTAACAGTGTAAGTTTACATGTAGTTTACAATGTCAAAATTCCGATCGATTTAGACTGTGACTAGAGATAATGTGTGATCGTAGTAAACAAGGAACCCTTATAGTTTTACCATTTCTGTCTGTCTCTCTGTCCGTGGTTTTACTTAGAGATAATTAGAACCAAGAAGCTGTAATTTGGCAACGGTCATGAACTTAAAGTAAAACTGGGCAGGGCAACTGGCCCGACGGAGCCCATGCGATGGGTTGACGAAATAA
Organism: Acrobasis consociella; assembly: GCA_963555685.1. Lineage (NCBI taxonomy): Eukaryota > Metazoa > Arthropoda > Insecta > Lepidoptera > Pyralidae > Acrobasis > Acrobasis consociella. Next base: position 10,637,605 of record OY743125.1, on the reverse strand, counting down.
TCAATGTCGCGGGTTACACCTGGATGTGAGCAGCACAGGACTGAGATGTGTCGACGAAGACAGGTCTATGCTCAGCAGTGGACGGAATTAGGGCTGAGATGATGATGAACTCTTTAGTTTTAATTCTAAATCGACATTCACAAATACGGAACCCTTCACTGCGTGTGACCTGATATGCACTTGACCGGTTTTATTGAAAATATCAAAATAACGATTCTTATAAACTAAAGTCCACGCAGACGAAGTCGCGGGCAACAGCTAGTATAACAATATAAGTATAAAAGAAGACTAAATATATTGAGAATTGAAAAAATTTGATTTGATATTATGATATTATTAACATCGAAAAAATTAATGTTATTTGTAAGAAAATTTGGTTTGTTACTATAAAATTCTTCATAATAAATATTGTGAGTATGAAATAAATATTCCGTATAACGAAAATCTATAAAACTTTTGTCTGTAAAAGAATGCACACCCAAACTATGCACACTTCCCACAAGACTACCATTTTATGATTTACAACCTTCGTCCTAATTCCCTGTGCATTAGATTTGAACATAGATTAGTCACTCAACTGTCCTAAGAATTTTTAATTCTTTTAATGATGTATTTATTTGTATTTATACTAACTAATGCCTGTGACTTCGTTCGCGTGCACAAAAATGCTTATCAGACTAAACAACTTTTGCTGTGGCGTCATTTTATTATTTCTCATAGTTTAGCTGAAAATTTATAGTTCTGCATCAGGTGTTCCATTTACCGAAATCAATTATACACTGTACGTTGCCCAGATTTATACCAATAAAGTTTCATTCAAATCTATCCAGAATTTCCGGAGATTAGTGTGTACAAAAAGACAAACAAACAGAGACATTCTCTTTAAAATTTTACTCTTTCACTGTGTATCTATCTGCTTGTTGTTTCTTTTTGGAAATTTAGTCAACATACAGACAATTTTTTTAATATTATATGTATTGCATAATTTAAATATCGTTGTGTGCGTTTGTTTTTCATATTCATAATAGAATAAGGGCTCCATATCTTAACGATGTCAATCTCATCAGAGCCGGTATTTTCTTTTCAAGTTTCGAAAAAATATTCATCCTCCATACAAATGCCACCACCAAGCAACTCGACGTAGCCATGTCGTACTGAAGGCCAAGCCATTCCCCTTCTTCTACTGTTTGTTACCGCTCCCCCTAAGCAATTTTCACGAGGCCACATCACAGGTCAAGTGATGTAAGCCCACAGGGCGAACTGCGTGGCAAGTGCAAACCCTAAGTCATCCACACCAAGTGTTTCTTTTTAATTTTAAGAAATCAAAGATTGCTGCCGAAAGTTACTAACTGCTGGCGATTTGGCTGTAAATCTATATCCAGGGGTTTTTTGGGCGTAATCCGAATTTGATTTTTTAATGTCCAAAATCTGGATCTGGCATCTGGATGAAAAAAAATCATAGTCAATCATTACGTCTCGCTGGCACTTCGTAGAGATCTGAAATTTTGTATGTGGAGTTGAAGCGCTCCGCTAAACTCGAAATGCAATTATATTTCGTAAACAAAGCGTCTGGACTTCTGAATTTTGAATTTACTTACTTTAAAGAAATTGGTAGGCTTGTATGTTGTGTTCAAAATTATTTGCATAATTGCTTTTGTTGAAAAGTACTTTTTCAATCGTACTATATACCATTAGTACCATTACGCAAGAGCGTAAGGCAAGATAGCTAGTTTTTAGGTGTGCATTAAGTCATAAACATATTTAGATGTATGAATAATGCGAAACAATAAGGTTATCATATTCAGTATAAAAATATGAGTTTTTATTATTGTTATGACTTTTTAGACTTATAACTTGCATTAAAAAGCAAGGTAATTCTAAAATATGTCATAAATTTTTTTTTGTAAAAAATTACTGTAGTTTTTTAACAATCACCCAATAGATTTCAAAGTTGGCAACACTTTTGGAGCTTACAAGGCATGAGATTTAAAAATATATATTGCCATGCCTAAGCTAATCGTTATATTAAATATATACGAAATGGAACCACACAAGCATTGGTTTTAAATAAAATTGGGAGCTAGAAAGTATCGATGAGTTCATAAAAGTATAAAGGAGCTTAAAACGCACAAGTTTAGTGAATATAAAATCTGCTGGATCAAACCAAGCATTCAAATTTCAGCTATGGCTTAACTCACCGTCAATCACTATATATATAAAATGGAACAACATACGTAATGGTTTTGAGTAAAATCGGAGGCAGAAAGTACCAATGAGTTCATACAAAAACATATGATATATATATAAAACGGAACAACACAAGCATGGGTTTTGAATAAAATGTGGACGCAGCAAGTGCGAATTAGTTCGCAAAAAATAACCGTTACGGATCCAAGTTTTCTCGGAGGTTGAATACAAAAAATGACGAGTAGAACTTTATTTCTACGAATATGTTGGACAGAATCCATTACTAGAATGCGACGTTGCCACACCGCTCGAAGAATATGCGAAGGGAGCCAAGTTATCGGCCGCCAAAGGTGGAGTCTACTAAGTTCAGGCTCACTGCTGGATCTACGTAGTGCCCAAACGTCTGTTTATATAGTATATATATATGTATATATATATACCCGTGGGCACTTTGTAGATCCATAGTGCTGTATGACTTGTATTTGTTCGATCCTTTTACGTAAGTTGATCCTGGTGCCTTTTCTAGATTCATTGCTAGTCAGCCATGCGCATGTTTTCCCGACTGGAGCCAAGAGTGTCAACTAGAGTAATAATAATAATTACGTCAATTTTATACAAATCCACCTTTTTGGCATTCAACACTGTTAGATCCGATTCAAATCAACCAATCAGAGAGCACCGTTGACCTCATTGGCTACAATCTGCTAGTAATAATATTATTACAAGCTTCTATTCAACTTGCAATGTTTATGCAATCAATGTAGTGTTGCCGTACATTCAAAAGTTTCAATTGAAAAATGCCAAACTATTGATATGTGGTATATTGGTATGGATATGTGTTTTAGAACAATAAGAGCAATACTATTGATTACCAACAATACTATCAATAGTATCGATAGTATCGATCCTAACAAAGAACAAACTGTCATGAGTATCTTTAGAATTGCGTCTCGAAAATTTATGAACTATCAATGGTGTCGATAGTTTTTGTATTATTAAAAGCAATGCTATCGATAGTTTGTTCGTCACCGGAATCGATACTATCAGTAGTATTGATAGACTACCGAAAGTATCGACTTTATTTAAAAAACCGATAGTGAATCGATAGTCTGTCGATAGCGGACTATCGAGTGATAACACTCATCCAATGCTTATGGAACCAATGAGCTGTTCTGATAATTATGCTGGAACAAATACAAAAGATGGATGAAAGTAGCAGAAAACAAGGACGAATGTTTCATCTTTGGAGGAGGCTTTTACCCAAGAGGGGTTCATACATAGCTCATAAATTCATATCTCAATATTTCAAATTATAGTAAAATTCGATTACATTGATGCATTGCATTACATTGAACAGATTGACAACAATAATCTTTATTATAAATAATAATTTATAGTAATATAATAATATGAATAATATTTACATAAATATCATGACATTTGCATAATTATAGATCGTTATCATTTATTATTGAAAAAGGGAATAGAGTTATGTAACTGTAAATGATGCAATGATAACTTTTTATGTTATTTAATTATTTTTAAACTGGAAATAATATTATTTTAAAATATCGTAATAAAAAAAAATATTTTTAAAAATTATACTGATTTTTGTATTGAATAAATAAAGCTTTATTATTGTTATTATTTTGGTAGGCTTTTCAGCCACGGGTCCATTGGGACCCGGTCCTTTGAGGCGATCATGGGGCCAAAGCCAACATGAAGAGGCCTTTTAGTACCTTTTTATCTAAAATGTAAGATGGCTGCATCTACGGAGGTCTATCCCTTAATGTACCATTGAGATACACTAACGGACAGTCCACCATAGCTACCGAACTATTGCCAGGGAGGGATGTACTTGGTTTGGGCTATGTGGATGGGATGTTAGTGGACCGGATAACTGGGTTATAGAGTGAGATACGGACATCTACCTAAAAATTATTATTATTATTACATACAAAAGAACTTAGTAATAAAACAACATAGCCCTTAGGTCATTTATTACAGGATAACCCTTACCTACGCGTCCTCCTCTGCTGCTGAAGTTTAGGATCAAATAATTTAATACGTTCATAGAACCTAGTTGCGTAATCGATTATGGTCATAAAGTGAATCGGTAAAGCATTGAATGGACGGTGCAAGTATTGAGTTATAAGTGTTTGTTAATTTAATTTTTTGCTCAAGCAATTTTTGTAAGGCGAAACTTCTTTTTAAGATGCATGAAATAAGCCTAAACTCGATGGAGTTATGTCGTTTTATTACTAAATTCCATCGACCATCTTCCGTCTCCGTGATCTAACCTTTGGCAACGTTATAAAGTGCTCGTTAAGACACATCAAACAAGCCCTGCTAAAAGGGGTTGTGTTGTTTTATAACTCAGTATCTCCCAACAACAAAACAGCTCATTGACTTCATAATATTGTATTGACAAGTATGCAAAATTTCAGCTTAATCGGTTGAGGATAACTGGTTGAAATTTGAGTTGCCAATGAAGATTTAACCTAAACAAACATTCGTACAAAGATACCAGATACATTGCAAGTTAAATAAAATACATATAACCGTCTTAGATTGCACAAACTATCATTGGCAATGATTTTTTATTTGATTGACATTGTTTTGTATCTTAACGTAATTTCTGAAAAATAGAATCCATGAATTATTTTCTAGTATCGATTACGGCAAAAAATTATCGAGTCAAAATTTCAACTGATTTCCTTCCCAAACAATTTTCTCCCTTATTTACTGCTAAACTGCTGCACAGAATTAATAATAGTATTATATAACTGCAGTAAATTTATATTAGACATAAACTTAACAATCCTGTATCATCTTCGATATTATTATTTTTTTACTATCCTTTGACCCCAGACTAACTGTATGAATTACATTAGCAAGGTTCGGCAATTAAATTCAAATTTGAAGAACGATTTTTCGGTGACGTAGGCGCCCACGCCACGAAACCATACGCACTTCTCACGAGACTACCATTTTATGATTTACAAACCTTCGTCTTTATTCCCTGTGCATTAGATTTGAATCGATATTTAAATCTTATTAGTTAATTAGCCACTCAAAGGTCCTAGGAATTCCTTAAATGCCTGACTAACACGAGCCTTGTTTACTGAAAGATGAAGTCCGTGCCGCCATCAACTATCTACCAAAAGGTTAAGTCGTAGGGATAGACGAAATTCCCATGGAAGTCATCCAGGCAATGGGCGAGACTGGAGTGAACATTGTACACACAATCTGTTCTAGTATATGGAGTACAGGCAAGTGGCCAGCAGATTGGTCTCATTTCGTATTCATCCTACTTCGCAAGAAGGGATCTACCAAGAAGTGTAATGACTACAGGCTCATTTTCCTTATCTCGCATGCAAGCAAATTACTTCTACGTATTATGAATACTCGGTTTCAATCGTTCTTAAGTTCCGAAATTGCATCCGAGCAAGCCGCTTTTGTAAAGGGCGAGGAACACGTGAGCAAATTCTCATTTTAAGACAACTCATCGAAAAGTCAAGAGAATTTAACTCTCCCTCATACATTTGCTTCGTAGACTTCCGCAAAGTCTTCGACGCAGTTATTTGGTTCAAACTGTGGACGTAATGTTAGAAATGGGTGTACCACATCTTATTCAATCACTCTATGAAGAGGGCTCAGCATCTGTAAGAATCGATGGGGTTGAATCAGAGAATTTCAAGACGCAGGCCGGCGTACGACAGGGATGCATAATTTCACCGCTCTTGTTCAACATATACACAGAATACATCATGCGAATTGTTCTCGAGAGATGGGATAAGGGCATATCTGTTGGAGGGCAGGTGATTTCAAATGTAAGATATGCTAATGACACTATTCTTCTTGCAACATCATAATTAACCGTGAAAAGACCAAAGTAATGATAGTGGATCGTAAAAATAATAACAGACCAGAAATCACCAACGTTGCTACTTGCCAAGTGGTTCAAAACTACATTTGTCTTGGTTCTACTGTGTCCAATGAGGGAAATTGTGAGGACGAAATAAAAAGACGCTGCACTGTGACAAGATCAGCCGTCGAAAAGCTTAAGAAAATTGGGAAGAATCGCAGAATTACCAAAAATACCAAGGTTCGGCTTATGTACTGTTTAGTCTTTCCAATTTTCCTATATGGAGCTGAAACAAGGACATTAAGACTGAATGAGCGAAGGAAAATTGATACCTTTAAAATGTGGTGCTGGCGTCGATTTCTCAGAATTAGTTGGACGGCCCACAGCACTAGCATCTCCTCAAACTCTCTGAAGCTTTTTGTGATTCAGGGTCGAACTGAAGGCAAGCGCTCACGTGGTCGGTCTCCAACGTTGTGGTTGGATCTTGTCAAGACTGTTACATAGTGCCTAGCAACGGAATGCTCCAAAAAAGCCGCAGACAGAGATACGTGGAGAAAAGAACATAGCAAGAGCAGCGGCCATGGATGAACAAACCAATCCATAATCACGACCACTCTGTCAAGAGTGTATGACGAAAGAAAAGATAGTTTAGCTGGCCATTTATGGTTCTGCATCAAGTGTTCCATTTTCCAAAAATTAATTATATCCTGGATGTTGCCCAGGCTTAACAACTATATAACAATAAAGTTTTATTCAAATTCGTCCAGTATTTCCGGAGATAAGTGTGTACAAACAGACAGACATTCTTTTTTTGCAAATATAGTAGTAGCAGCAGTTTATTTTTATTCTTTAGTTATTATGTATAGGAATTATGTAAATATCGAAATGTTTATCTGTTTTTTTTTTAAATGGGGGATATGTGTTTTTGTTTTAATGATAGCATTAGGGTTCCGTATCCAAACAGTGTCGATCTTATCAGAGCTGGTATTTTCTTTTCAATTTTCAAAAAAAATATTCATCCTCCATATAATTGCCACCACCAAGCACCTTGACGTAGCCATCTCGTGAGGCCAAAGGCCGAGCCATTCCTTTCACCACTTGTTACCGCTTCCCCTAAGTAATTTACAGGGCGACCTGCGTGGCGAGAGCAAAGCCTTAGCCATTTCCACTAAGAGCTGCATTTTTTTTTTTAATTTTTGTATATCCAAGAATGCTACCAACATTTAACTGCTTGCGATTTGGCTGTAAATTAATATTCAGGGGGTTTTAAGCCGCGATATCCGAATAAGAATATTTTTTGGAGTCCAAGATGGCATTTGGATCAATCATATCGTCTCACTGAAACTTCGTAGAGATCCAAAATTTTGCATGAAGAGGTGAAGTACTCCGCTAAACTCGAAACTACTGTAAGACTTTGGATCTAAGGTGGCTGCCCGTATTTTTTTAAGTCCAAGATAGCCGCCAATGTTTTAAACTTTTTCAATCAATGATAGCGTCTAGTTTTTAGAATTTTTAATTTACTGACAGTAAAGAAATTGGTAGGCTTATTTGAGATCAAATTTATTTACATTATTGTTTTACTATTATTATAATATTTACTATTAATACCATTACGCAAGAGCGTAAGGCCTGATGGCATGTTTTTTTTACGTGCATTAAGTCATAAAAATAATGTTAACATGTGTAAGTAGTGCGAAATGATAATACTTATATTATCATATTCAGTATAAAAATATGACTTTTTATTATTATTATGACTTTTAAGACTTACTTAAATTAAAACGGCACGGCAATGCTAAAATATTTCATTTTAATAAAAACAATTTTAGAAAAAATTGCTGTATTTTTTAACAAAATCTACCATCCGATAGATTTCAGAATTGGCAACATTGTTGGAGCTTACAATGCATAAGCTTTGAGAATATATAAAATGCCGTGCCTTAATTAATCTTTATATTAATTTATTATGAAATGGAACCACATAAGCATTGGTTTAAAATAAAATGCGGAGCTAGAAAGTATTCATGAGTTCATAAAAATACATAGGAGCTTAAAACGCACAAGTTTAGTGAATATAAAATCTGCTGGATCGAACCAAGTATTAAAATTTCAGCTATGGCTTAACTAACCGTCAATTACTATATATATAAAATGGAACAACATAAGTATTGGTTTAAAGTAAAATCGGAGGCAGAAAGTACCAATGAGTTCATACAAAAACATATGATATATATATAAAACGGAACAACACAAGCATGGGTTTCGACTAAAATGTAGACGCAGCAAGTGCGAATGAGTTTGCAAAACAGAACCGTTACGGATCTAAGTTTTCTCGACAGTTGAATACAATACATAACTTGACTCCCTTTGCATATTTTCTTAATGCACATAATGCTCGTGCGTAATGGTATTAATAGTAAATATTACTATTAAAAAGAGTCTTCAAAGGTACAAAAACAATAATGTAAATAAATTTGATCTCAAATAAGCCTACCAATTTCTTTACTGTCAGTCTCTTCTTCTTATCGTGTGTGTTAGTGACTAACACTAGTGTAAGAATTTTTAAACCGCCTTAAAGGCCTCTGACATGGTTTTAGGTAACGACCAATGTCAAAGACAGTGACCGGGACCGACGGCTTAACGTGCCCTCCGAAGCACGGATCATCTTACTTATCAGACAATCAGGTGATCAGCCTACAATGTCCTAACCAAACTAGGACAACAACACAAAGTCGTTGCCCCCGCCGGGAATCGAACCCGTGACCTCCGGGTATGAGCCGAACGCTCTAACCACTACACCACGGAGGCAGTACTTTATTTACTTTATTTACTGTCCGTAAATTAAAAATTATAAAAACTAGACGCTATCATTGATTAAAAAGTTTAGACCATTGGCGGCTATCTTGGAATTAAAAAAATACGGGCAGCCACCTTGGATTCAAAGTCTTACAGTAGTTTCGAGTTTAGCGGAGTACTTCACCTCTTCATGCAAAATTTTGGATCTCTACGAAGTTTCAGTGAGACGATATGATTGATCCAATGCCATCTTGGACTCCAAAAAATATTCTTATTCGGATTTCGCGACTTAAAACCCCCTGAATATTGATTTACAGCCAAATCGCAAGCAGTCAAATGTAGGGAGCAATCTTGGATATCTAAAAATTTAAAAAAAATGCAGCTCTTAGTGGGAATGGCTTAGGATTTACTCTCGCCACGCAGGTCGCCCTGTAAATTATTTAGGGGAAGCGGTAACAAGTGGTGAAAGGAATGGCTCGGCCTTTGGCCTCACGAGATGGCTACGTCAAGGTGCTTGGTGGTGGCAATTATATGGAGGATGAATATTTTTTTTGAAAATTGAAAAGAAAATACCAGCTCTGATAAGATCGACACTGTTTGGATACGGAACCCTAATGCTATCATTAAAACAAAAACACATATCCCCCATTTAAAAAAAAAAAACAGATAAACATTTCGATATTTACATAATTCCTATACATAATAACTAAAGAATAAAAATAAACTGCTGCTACTACTATATTTGCAAAAAAAGAATGTCTGTCTGTTTGTACACGCTTATCTCCGGAAATACTGGACGAATTTGAATAAAACTTTATTGTTATATAGTTGTTAAGCCTGGGCAACATCCAGGATATAATTATTTTTTGGAAAATAGAACACTTGATGTAGAACCATAAATGGCCAGCTAAACTATCTTTTCTTTCGTCATACACTCTTGACAGAGTGGTCGTGATTATGGATTGGGTTGTTCATCCATGGCCGCTGCTCTTGCTATTTTTTTTTCTCCACGTATCTCTGTCTGCGGCTTTTTTGGAGCATTCCGTTGCTAGGCACTATGTTACAGTCTTGACAAGATCCAACCACAACGTTGGAGACCGACCACGTGAGCGCTTGCCTTCAGTTCGATCCTGAATCACAAAAAGCTTCAGAGAGTTTGAGGAGATGCTAGTGCTGTGGGCCGTCCAACTAATTCTGAGAAATCGACGCCAGCACCACATTTCAAAGGTATCAATTTTCCTTCGCTCATTCAGTCTTAATGTCCTTGTTTCAGCTCCATATAGGAAAATTGGAAAGACTAAACAGTACATAAGCCGAACCTTGGTATTTTTGGTAATTCTGCGATTCTTCCCAATTTTCTTAAGCTTTTCGACGGCTGATCTTGTCACAGTGCAGCGTCTTTTTATTTCGTCCTCACAATTTCCCTCATTGGATACAGTAGAACCAAGACAAATGTAGTTTTGAACCACTTGGCAAGTAGCAACGTTGGTGATTTCTGGTCTGTTATTATTTTTACGATCCACTATCATTACTTTGGTCTTTTCACGGTTAATTATGATGTTGCAAGAAGAATAGTGTCATTAGCATATCTTACATTTGAAATCACCTGCCCTCCAACAGATATGCCCTTATCCCATCTCTCGAGAACAATTCGCATGATGTATTCTGTGTATATGTTGAACAAGAGCGGTGAAATTATGCATCCCTGTCGTACGCCGGCCTGCGTCTTGAAATTCTCTGATTCAACCCCATCGATTCTTACAGATGCTGAGCCCTCTTCATAGAGTGATTGAATAAGATGTGGTACACCCATTTCTAACATTACGTCCACAGTTTGAACCAAATAACTGCGTCGAAGACTTTGCGGAAGTCTACGAAGCAAATGTATGAGGGAGAGTTAAATTCTCTTGACTTTTCGATGAGTTGTCTTAAAATGAGAATTTGCTCACGTGTTCCTCGCCCTTTACAAAAGCGGCTTGCTCGGATGCAATTTCGGAACTTAAGAACGATTGAAACCGAGTATTCATAATACGTAGAAGTAATTTGCTTGCATGCGAGATAAGGAAAATGAGCCTGTAGTCATTACACTTCTTGGTAGATCCCTTCTTGCGAAGTAGGATGAATACGAAATGAGACCAATCTGCTGGCCACTTGCCTGTACTCCATATACTAGAACAGATTGTGTGTACAATGTTCACTCCAGTCTCGCCCATTGCCTGGATGACTTCCATGGGAATTTCGTCTATCCCTACGACTTAACCTTTTGGTAGATAGTTGATGGCGGCACGGACTTCATCTTTCAGTAAACAAGGCTCGTGTTAGTCAGGCATTTAAGGAATTCCTAGGACCTTTGAGTGGCTAATTAACTAATAAGATTTAAATATCGATTCAAATCTAATGCACAGGGAATAAAGACGAAGGTTTGTAAATCATAAAATGGTAGTCTCGTGAGAAGTGCGTATGGTTTCGTGGCGTGGGCGCCTACGTCACCGAAAAATCGTTCTTCAAATTTGAATTTAATTGCCGAACCTTGCTAATGTAATTCATACAGTTAGTCTGGGGTCAAAGGATAGTAAAAAAATAATTATATCGAAAAATGATACAGGATTGTTAAGTTTGTGTCATGCGATTATAAATAATTTTACTGCAGTCATACATACATAGTTATGTAATACTATTATTAATTCTGTGCTGCAGTTTAGCAGTAAATAAGGGAGAAAATCGTTTGGAAAGGAAATCAGTTGCAAACTTGACTCGATAATTTTTTCCGTAATCGATACTAGAAAATAATTCATGGATTCTATTTTCAGAAATTACGTTAAGATACAAAACAATGTCAATCAAATAAAAAATCATTGCCAATGATAGTTTGTGATATCTAAGACGGTTATATGTATTTTATTTAACTTAAAATCTTCATTGGCAACTCAAATTTCAACCAGTTATCCTCAACCGATTAAGCTAATATTTTACATACTTGTCTATACAATATTATTAAGTCAATCAGCTGTTTTGTTGTTGGGAGATAATCGCTAGGACTGAGTTATAAAACAACACAACCCCTTTTAGCAGGACTTGTTTGATGTGTCTTAACGAGCACTTTTTACGTTGCCAAAGGTTAGATCACGGAGACGGGAGATGGTCGATGGAATTTAGTAATAAAACGACATTACTCCATCGAGTTTGGGCTTATTTCATGCATCTTAAGAAGAAGTTTGGCCTTACAAAAATAGCTTGAGCAAAAAATTAAATTAACAAACACTTATAACACAACACTTGCACCGTCCATTCGATGCTTTACCGATTCACTTTATGATCATAATCGATTACGCAACTAGTTTCTATGAACGTATTAGATTATTTGATCCTAAACTTCAGCAGCAGAGGAGGACGCGTAGGCAAGGCTTATCCTGTAATAAATGACCTGAGGGCTATGTTGTTTTATTACTAAGTTCTTTTGTATGTAATAATAATAATAACTTTTAGGTAGATGTCCGTATCTCACTCCATAACCCAGTTATCCGGTCCACTAACTTCCCATCCACATAGCCCAAACTAAGTACATCCCTCCCTAGCAATAGTTCGGTAGCTATGGAGGACTGTCCGTTAGTGTATCTCAATGGTACATTCAGGGATAGACCTCTGTAGATGCAGCCATCTCACATTTTAGATAAAAAGGTACTAAAAGGCCTCTTCATGTTGGCTTTGGCCCCATGATCGCCTCAAAGCACCGGGTCCCCATGGACCCGTGGCTGAATAGCGTACCAAAATAATCATAATAACTAAGCTTAATTTATTCCATACAAAAATCAGGACAATTTTAAAATATATATATATTTTTTTAATTATGATATTTTAAAATAATATTATTTCCAGTTTAAAAATTATTAAATAACAGAAAAATTTATCATTGCATCATTTACAGTTACATAACTCTATCACCTATTTCAATAATAAATGATAACGATCTATAATTATGCAAATGTCATGATATTTATGTAAATATTATTCATATTATTATATTACTCAAAATTATTATTCATAATAAAGATTATTGTCGTTTAATCGAATTATACTATAATTTCAAATATTGAGATATGAATTTATGAGCTATGTATGGACCCCTCTGGGGTAAAATCCTCCTCCAAAGATAAGCATTTGTCCCTGTTTTCTGTCACTTTCATCCATCTTTTGTATGTGTTCCAGCATAATTATCAGAACAGCTCATTGGTTCCATAAGCATTGGATGAGTGTTATCACTCGATAGTCCACTATCGACAGACTATCGATTCACTATCGGTATTTTAAATTAAGTTGATACTTTTGGTAGTCTATCGATACTACTGAAAGTATCGATTCCGGTGACGAACAAACTATCGATAGCATTGCTTTTAATAATACAAAAACTATCGACACTATTGATAGTTCATAAATTTTCGAGACGCAATTCTAAAGATACTCATGACAGTTTGTTCTTTGTCAGGATCGATACTATTGATAGTATTGTTGGTAATCAATAGTATTGCTCTTATTGCTCTAAAACACATATTGTTGGCGCCATGTCATTTTATTCTGTCGTGTGTGTGTTGGTACTTACCTCGGCCAGTCACGTGACATTGGCCGTCGGCTGAATCTCCCCGCGCCCGCGCCCGCGCCCGCGCCCGCGCATCTCGCCTACCTGGCGTGAACGCAGCCGGTTTCACTTCTACAATCCGCTCTCAACGCGAGACCACGTCTCTGCTCGCCGCCGCGCCGCCTGACCGACGCCACGCGTTCCTTTAGTGCTTTCATGGACATTTCTTTTATTTTCATCCTTCATTGTGTGTGCAAAGTCAAAGTCAAAGTCAAATTCATTTATTTATCTTTGGATATTTGTATCACTTGATAATTGTCACTTTTTTTCCTTTCGATTGAACTGTATCTTCTCTTCCGATTGAAACCACTCGCTTAGCTAGAGGATTCGTGCTGGCTGTATAAGGTAAGTCTAACGCATTACACGGCTAGTGAAATTACATGGCAGCCATTTTGTGCTCTTCGCTTAGTAAAAAGAAATATCTCTAATTCATTTACCGCATCGCTTCACCATATTTTATGGTTACTTCGACCGGATTGAACCCCCATTTCGCATTTTTTTCCCCTTAGTTTCAATAGATATAAGTAATTATTATAATTCCCCGCCTTTTTTATATATAATTCTCCCCGCATTATACATTATATAATTTCTCCGCATTATATCTTTATATCTCCGCTATATTTACTATATAATTACCGCATTATATATTTACTTTATTTATTGATTTATATTTATCGATAAAATTCTTACTTTCAAAGTAAGTTACTTATGTATGTTCTGTCGCAAAGTAAATACATTAGTGTTTTTTAACTCAGCCATATTTATAATATTTCATACTTACGTTAATACATAAATAGTGTAATTTGCTATGGCTGACGCTAAATTAAAATTAGTTATTGTTAAAAAACAAGCAATTTTTGCAAAAATGACATCACTGTATAAGTCTGCCAAGAGGGTTGTACCAGACAGTGAAACACGTAATAAACATGAATTCTTGGCGAATTCTTCCAACATAGATAAATTATACGATGACTTTAACAAGTTATGCGATGAACACCACATTTTACAGATGGAATTAGAACCAGAGTCCATCTTAAGTACGGATGATTGGTCTTCCTTTGAAGAAATATACACTTATATAAAACATGTGAGGTCTACAATTAATACCGCCGCTATTCAGAAAATTTCTGCTTCTGGTGAAAAGTCCCCATCTGTTAAATGTAAGCTACCGCCAATCGAGCTTATTTCGTTTGATGGAAATCCAAATAATTGGCCGTTATTTTATGAATCGTTTAAAACAAACATTCACACTAATTCTAGTTTGACAGATGCCCAGCGAGTTTAATATTTAATTGGAAAGCTAAATGGACGGGCGCTGGACGTATTCGCCGGCATTGTGCCTTGCGAATCGAACTATAAAATTATTTGGAATTCTCTTATTAATAAATATCAAGATAAACGTCTTCTTGGTACCATGTACTTAAATAATATTCTTGAATTAAAATCAACAAATAATTCCACTGTACAAACAAATAACTTCATAGAAAAAATTAATTCCTCATTTTCCGCGTTAAAGCAACTTCAAATTACAGATTTAACGGATTTTATTATAACTCATATTGCATTAAAGAAGCTCGATATACAGGTTGTTCAACAGTTTGAATCGCAAGTGCGTGACAAAGATGTACCTGCATGTTCTGATTTGGTTGAGTTTGTCAGGCACCACGTCAAAATAATTGAGCGCACTTCAACTTCTGTTAAACCGCCGAATGTGTCGGTCACGCAAAATACCTCTCAGTCTGTGTCACGTGGTTCAAAATCAAAAACATCGCATTCATTTGCCATTGTGGAAAATGATAATTCTGAATTTAACGCTTGCTCCTGCTGTAAAAATACAAATCACACGCATTTGTATCAGTGCTCGGTGTTCAAAAATTTTCCAGTTAAGGAACGGTTTCATTACGTCAAACAAAATAATTTATGTGTTAATTGTTTCAGTGCAAAACATTCTACTGTGAAATGCAACTCCCGTAATACGTGTAAACAATGTAATAGTCGTCATCACAGCTTACTGCACTTTGACAATAATAAAAATCAAATTTTGACGCCGACTAAATCAAAGAGTGATAATAATAATTCTGATACCCGGTGTGCTGAATTGGGGAAGGTTATTACGCCGCCTATTCAGGGTAATGCTAACAGTGACACAGCAACTACACAAACTTTTGGTCCGACTGTACCGTCGTTGACAAATCAAACCATAATAATTTTGCCTACCGTCAAAGTACAGCTACGGCATAAGATACCTGACCACCTATTGACTTTTTGCTTCTGAGCAACTTTGCAAATAGGTTTAGTTAATTCATTTTACGAAATAATATCTTAAAACACTAAGCATAAGGTGAGATATTCTTTATTCATTGAGTTCTAACATTTTTTAACTATAGCCATAGCATATTCAAATGTATTCTATTCGAAATAGTATCTTATGTTATTAAGCATAAAGAAAGATTTTGTTTAATAGCACATTGTAAGTTATTGTTATTATTACGGTTCATCTATTTCCTTTGAAATGCTTAGCATATATTCATCACCTTTGTCAGCGTAGCTGTAGCTCAGTGGTTAACCATAAGGTTGTTACAGAAAGGTAAGGTTTTCCAGTCGCGTGTTCGAACCTAGTGAAAGACATATATAATATGGAAGTTAAAAACCACTATTTTTCCTTAAAAATTTTGTTTTTTTTCGTATGAAAAATGCAAAATATAATAAATTAAGCATGAGGTAATTTTATTATTAGTTACTTACTATTAAAGTTAATTGGGTGCGTAAGTGGCGCCCTCATAGGCAATAATTTTCTTAATCGTAAATGTGGCGTTATTTAAAAAAAAATAGTCGATTGCTCATATATAACTGTTTTCTATTTTATGAATAACCTTTGAAAGTATTGGTAGTCCTTTTTATACTACTTCACTAGCACTTTTGCAATTTTTAATTAGGTATAAAGTTTGATCAAAAAAATAATTCAAATAGAAGCACCACTTACGCACCCACTTTACCTTAGTATAAAATAACCAGGTAATTCTTGTGAAATTATTGTAAATAAAAAAGTGAAGGATTGATAAAATAATCAGTATTTATTTAAGTAAATATCACTATCATTTATAAAAACATATCTAAAATATAAAACAATAATGTTGTTACAGACTAGATAGGTATTCAATACTCGTAATCACTGTGCTATTTTAATGAAGTAGGTATTTAAGTCCGTATCTAGGTATCTATTATATTCAGAAATAAAAGCTTCTAAATAGATATTATGATATTCACTCAATGTGCCTGCCTATCGCCGCCGATTCAGGTGAGACTGCTCGAAATAAATATGTTCTATTAAAATAACAATTCTTAGAAGAATTAATGTTTATGGTAATAATATAAAGCAACATTAACATTCACAACGATATATTGATTTAACTTCTAACTATATCAGACAATATTATATGGGTTAGGATAAATTACAAAATAAAGTATTTTTATTATTTATTTACGTAGACATAACAAGTCCTGTAACTGAAATGTAATTTACCTAGTTACCTTTTTTGTAAGTTGATACGGACTTAATTTGTAATAAAGTGAATATACTTGTTACATTAAGTAACAATAACATCACTTACACATTACATATACCTTGCTGAAACAAATTAATTACAGATAATTTGCGCCACTAAAAAAACCTAGCTCAATACTTAAGCGGCCCTCCTTCACAATCTTTTATTTGTTGTAAGCGATTTTTCATATCGGTTACCATCGACCAACACAAATCTCCTCCCCGCATTGATTCCCACGTAGACATCACCAATTCATCTAAATTAGTTTTAGTTTTAACTTGAGATGAGTCCCAGTTAAGTATCATTTGGCCCCATAGATTTTCTATAGGATTTAAATCGGGACTTTTCGACGGCCAATCAATAACTGTCATATTGACCTGTGACGCGAGCCAATCACGCACAATACCAGCTCGATGCACGGCACAGTTGTCCTGAACAAAATAAATGTGTTCGTCCGGATAAGCTATGCGCACGGATGGCAACATAACATCGCGTAACACCTCTAAATAAGACTGGCTGTTAAAACGACCACCGACTTCAACCAATTCACCTGGACCCATTGAAGACATCCAACCCCAGTATCCCAGTGTTATTCTACCGCTCAATCTGTTCGGCAGCATATTAATTTCTTTATAGCGTTCCCCTAATTTTCGCCATAAAATTTTTCGACCGTCTTTGTCTGATCTAAATGTTTTCTCATCAGTAAAAATTACAACATTATTATGCCAATCAAAATTCAAATAATCATTCGCAAATCTGAGACGTTCACTACGATGGGCGGGTGTGAGTAGAATTTTTCTTGCCGGTATATATGTCTTGAACCCTTCCGCATGCAAGTGTTTGCGTATCGTTTTCATGGACACGAAATGGGAACGAATGAATGGCAGCAGTAGATCTGGTGGTCACAAATGGGTCTTGTGAGTGCCTAGAAATAATCTCCCGATGACGCGTCGATTCATCGGTAAACATAACCGGCGCAGGTCCGGGGCGATTACGCTGCACATCACCCGTTTGTTGGTAACGCCTAATCCATAGCTTCACAGTATTTCTCTGTGAACAAAAATAAAATAAGGTTAACAAAATGAACTTCTTTCCTCAAAAGTAAGTGGTTTTATTGTTAGCAAAAACTATTTTAAAACCAGGTCTAGCCACCTATTCTGTGTGTGAACAAAGATTTAACTAACCGACTAGGAATAATGCACTGAATTATTCTATAAAAATCAATTGCACTATGCACTGAATTATTCTATATAAATTCAATTGCACTATCACATTCTAGGTAGTTAAAAGATAATTATTTCACTTACCGAAATATTTAAGCGTCTTGCTATTTCACTTATAGACTCGTATTGTTCATATAGAACAATAATTTCCGCTTTCAAAAAATCCGTTAGGTGCGACATTTCCAATAATTCTCGTATATTAATCAAATAGCTAACAACCGTAGTCACTGCAAATGAGCGTAGACTGGCCTGTCTCCAGAATGTCGTTTAAATCAGACAATCCATATTTTTATCATCTACCCACTTGACTTTTCTAAGTTAAGCATACAGTAGTTCATAGTATTACTGTATTCCAAACTCAAAAGTAAAACTATTTGTTGGAAGCAGAAAACAATACTTCCAAATAAAAACTCAAAGCATTTTAGCGGGGTCGAACCATGATGATTCGGATTGCGATGTTTAGACTACAGTCTACACCCATGACCGCAAGACCACTGCTTCATGAACGACGTTGATGAAATTACTAATCACTTATTACTATTAAGTTTGTCTATAAGAAGGTATAGTTTACAATTTTATACTTGCATAGTTGAACTGTTAATGAAAAATATACCGTATTTTTAGCGGCTAAGGATTATATTTCTTTAAAATGATTTGGTTTATAGCTGGCGATGTTTCTCAAAAGCAAAAGGTATTATAGGTGGTCAGATAATTGGGTCCTCGACTGTACATGTCCCTTACAAAAATAAATATTATACAATTAGATGTTTATTGGACAGTGCTTCTCAAAATAATATAATTACCCTGGCATGTTGTAAACAATTAAAGTTAAATATTCAACCGCTAATTAATTCTTCTATAAAAACAGTAGGGTTAATCTCAACGCCCATTTTAGGTTCCGTTACACTTAAAATAAAATCGCGTATTTCCAATGTCCAGTATGACATAAAATGTCTTGTAGTGAATCAAATTACTGATCAACTACCTACACGGTCAATTAATTCAAACTTAATGAATAGTTTTACTCACCTGACTTTAGCAGATGATTCATGGAATTTGCCTGGTGAAATTCATGTCATACTTGGAGCACAACTTTTTCCACATTTAATGTTAGGTGGTAAATTTGCACCCACCCTCTCGGACGGGAATCAGTCTTCGTCTGGTCGCTCATATACAGACCGCATACTACCTTATGCCCTCGAGACTAAGCTTGGCTATGTTATTGTTGGAGAGGCATGCAATGCTAATCCTGATCTTGTAGCCTGGTCCTTCGGTCCTTTAATTAATGATTCTTTAAATAGTTGTTTAACAAAATTTTGGCAACTCGAGGAGATACCGACTTCTTCTGCTGTAATGAGCCCGGAAGATAGTGATTGTGAAACTTTGTATAAGTCTTCAGTCTTACGAAATCCTTCTGGTCGTTTTACCGTTTCATTGCCGTTTAAGAGCGATCCTAAAATGTTAGGTGACTCCTACACTTGTGCTCAGCGTAGGTTAGCTTCACTTGAGCGTAAGTTTGAGGTACTGCCTGCACTACGTCAAGCCTATAATGATGTGATCACAGAGTACCAGCAAAAGGGTTATTTATCCGAATTACCTTATTCTGCTGCCACCGTAACAGATGGGTATTTCATACCGCATCATGCAGTTGTGCGCCCTGAAAAGGCCACAACTAAGGTACGCATAGTTCTGGATGCAAGTGCAAAGACTAGTACTGGCACCTCGCTTAATGACTTGCTTCATACAGGTCCGAATTTGTAGGCTGACTTATTCAAGCTATTGCTAGGGTTTCGCTATTTCAAGGTGGCCCTTACAGCTGATATTCATCAGATGTATCTTCAGATCACTCTTTCCGAAGATGATCGCAAGTATCAAAAGATATTATACCGCTTTAATAAAGATGAATCTTTACGCATTTTTCAATTTAACTCAGTCGCCTTTGGGCTTCGTTCCAGTCCTTTCCTGGCAATGCGCACAGTTCGTCAGTTGGCTCATGAAGAACATGAGCATTTTCCGCGCGCTTGTGAAGTAGCAACAAGTGAAATTTACATGGACGATGTGAGCACCTCTGTGGCCACGGAGGAAGAGGGAGCTCAATTAGCACAAGAGCTGATCGCATTGTTTAGGTCTGGTAGGTTCGATCTTGTAAAATGGGCAAGCAATTCCGCTAAAATTCTCGATCAGCTCCCAGATTCTCACCGCGCATCAATCGAGTTTAATAATAATTGTGGTTCACTCAAGATATTGGGATTAAAATGGTTACCCGCTTCAGATACTTTCACATTTACAATTGCTGACTCTTCTACAGGTAATACCAAGCGTGCCATTTTATCCACTATCGCTCGTCTGTTTGATGTTTTAGGGCTCGTAGCTCCCGTAATTCTTTACGCAAAGCTTCTGCTACAGGAGCTATGGCTTTCGAAAGTAGATTGGGATGAAGAGCCGCCTCAATCGATAGTTGACCGTTTTTCACAATTTAAAAGTGAGTTACAACTTTTATCAAAACTACAAATACCGCGTCATCTAGGAGTAGTAACTGACTGCACAGTGCGTCTATTAGGATTTGGTGACGCTAGTATTAAGGCGTACGGTTGCGTTTTATATCTACATACTACCTACCCCAATGGTGATATCAACGTGCAGTTAGTATGTTCTAAATCTAAAGTTTCTCCGCTCAAGACTGTCACGTTAGCCAGACTTGAATTGTGTGCTGCGCTTATGCTCTCTGAACTTATAAAACAAGTTCATTCTACTTTAGATTCTCGCTATCCTATTGAAGAGATATTCGCTTTCTCGGATTCTACCATCGCATTGTCTTGGATACACTCATCGCCTCACCGTTGGCAAGTCTTTGTTGCCAACCGTGTCAGTAAAATACAGGAAAATGTTTCCTCTAACCGCTTTTTTCATATAAATGGGATAGACAATCCAAGTGATTGCATCTCGCGAGGCCTTATGCCTTCCCAAATTTTGGATCATCCTCTATGGTGGTATGGTCCTAAATGGGCACGCTCTCCTGTCTCAGAGTGGCCAGTTGCGCCATTTGAGTCGACTCTTACTGACTTGCCAGAAAAGAAGTCATCCGCTACCTTCGCTGCAATGTCTTGTATCAACAATGATAATAACCCGCATCCGCTTTTAGAGCTTGCTTCGAAAATTTCCTCTTGGAAAAGATTATTGCGCGTTACAGTTTATGTTTTACGCTTTATTAAAAGGATTCCTCGCGCATCTGCTCTTCAGGTTTCAGACATTGAAGCTGCTGAAATAGCTTTGCTTCGAGCATTGCAACATCAACATTTTGCTGATGAAATTAAAAATATTTCAAAAGGTAACTTGCCTTCACCTTCTTTTCGTAAGCTTGATCCGTTCATCGACGACAATTCCTTGCTTCGAGTCGGTGGTCGCCTTACAAATGCTAATATTCCCTTTGAGAATAAACACCCAATTGTTCTTCCTCGTCGCCATCATGTCGTTGACCTCATTATTGATGATTGTCATCGATCGAATTGTCATACTGGGTCACATCTCCTTTTGTCGTTATTGCGTCAGCGCTTTTGGATAGTTTCTGCACGAAATATAATTCGCCAACGCATTCGTAAGTGCAATATATGTTTTAAAAATGCGCCTTCAGCTCCTTCGCCTATGATGGCCAGCCTTCCAGCGGCTCGCGTGCAACAGGAAGCCAAAGCATTTACTCACACTGGAGTGGATTATGCTGGGCCGATAAGCATTACTCTAGCGCGCAAACGTGGCATAAAAAGCCAAAGGGCATATATTTGTCTTCTTATTTGCTTGACGACCAAGGCAGTTCATATAGAAATTGCTTCAGATCTTAGTACCGATACTTTTCTTAATGCCTTCAAAAGGTTTCTATCCAGGCGTGGTCCTGTTTCTATTATGTATTCCGATAACGGAACCAATTTCATTGGCGCAAAGCGACAGTTAGACGAACTATATAATTTTTTGGAGAGTAAGGAAACCTCTACAGCGTGTAACACTTAGAATTAAAACACAGAATATATATAAGTATTACAATATATTACCCTAAAACTAACCTAATACAGAATGGGAGTGGGTTCGTTTACACACACGAAACCGATTGCTTAATAAAGTTCATAAATAAAAACACCACTGTCCTGGGTCCTCGTAGAAATTTCGTTTCCGATGGGTATGGATCCGACTTGTTAAGAAGAAGAAGGAAGTATAGATGGGGAAGTAGCAGCCTCGGTCCGTGCCAGCTTAGGTAGTACTCCTTCGTCGTAGAAAAGGTCAGCCAGTACCGGTACGGTGGTCCCCAAATTATGGGGATAACACTTATATCACTATTTTTTAGCAAATATAGATAGACAAATTTAGGTAATCAATGTTTGTAGAAACAATACAGTAATTCAATAAAAGATAGTTAAGTAGTGGTACACTTGACGTTCTGTCAGCGCGAGCGCCGCACCAGTGGTCGACCGTTAGTCTTCACTCGCTCGCCCGCTCGTCGGAACCGGTTTCTCCATTGGTACCTATGTGATATCGTATTAAAACATGACGCGCGTTGCGGTCTGTTCAATTAGATTTAGGTAAATATCTATAATTTTAATTATTTTCTTTTAGTTTTAAGTTTTATTGGTTTTTTAGGTTTAGTGTAATTTAGGTCAATTTTTAGTTTCGTTACATACCCCCCTTTTTAGGTTAGGATTTTTCTAGAATAAATCCGCTCAGTATTTAAGAATAAAGTTAGTACCTATTATCCTATTCTTTGTAGTTTGTTAGCTTTAGGTCTTTGATATGCCAGCAGCCCAAAGATTTATTTGTCATATCTGCTAGTTCATATACTAGAGGAGATTTTTTATTTATTATTTTACATTTTATGAATTTAGGTGCAAATTTTTTATTAAAATATTTGTCCTTATCACTAAGATAAAAGGTTCTTTTCCATACGGTGTCACCTATGTTAAACTCGGCTGACTTTCGACGAAGATTGTATGAATGGCAGTTCCTACTATGTGCTTGTATCAAGGAAGCCTGAACTTTATCAAATATAGTTGAAAGCGTTCCTAAATTCTCAGCATAAGAGTCGCGAGGTTGATACAAAATATCACCGTCGTTTTCAGCATCTATGTAATGTGAACCGCAGGTAACCAGTTCACGACCAAACACTAAAAACGAGGGAGTATAACCTGTAACTTCATTAACAGAGCTGTTAATAGCAAATTGAATTTTAGGCACCAATAAATCCCAAACACGTTGATCATTGGTAATAAACGTTGAAATAGCGGTGATTATAGTTTTACTGTAACGTTCAACCGTATTGACCTGAGGACTGTATTTTGGCGTGAAATGTAAATTTGGCACTTTATACCTTGCAATCATTTGTTTCAGCGTAGCACTGACGAATTGTTTCCCATTATCAAAAATGACCGTGGATGGTATGCCATGTTTTAGGAATACGTCCTCTTCTAGGATTTTAGTAACTATTTCTGCGGTAGCACGCCTAATAGGAAATAGTAAACAGTATTTACTGAAACAACAAGTTACAACTAGTATGTAACTATTCTGTTTCCTAGTCACTGGCAAGGGTCCAACAAGATCAACACTTAATACTTGGAAAGGTCTAGAGCATACCTTAGGCTTACCCATCTCACCAAGTGGAGCATGAGTTTGGTGTTTATGAGCTGTGCAAGTGTCACAGGATGTAACAGCCTTAACGACATCCGCGTGCATTCCTGGCCAGTAGTAGTTAAGAGATAGGCGTCGGTATGTTTTAAATATGCCGAAGTGACCTGCAGTAGGTTGTGCGTGATTCTCCATAATAATTGAAAGTCTGTCCTCAGCTGGCACCACTTTCTTCCACTCGAACTCGTTATTCAAAGTACATTTAGATTTCATGTAACGATATAAAGTGTGATCCTTGACCATGTAATTGGGAAATAAAGTTGGTGAATCAATGCAGCCATTATAGATATTTAGGTACCATGAGTCATTTGTTGTGATAGGGCTAGAATCAATTGCAGAAATGGGACATGCTCGAGAGAGTGCGTCAGGAATCACATGATCGGCACCCCTTCGGTGTTTAATTTTAAAGTTAAAAGCGGACAATCGAACACCCCAGCGAGCTAGTCTACCTGTGGGGTTATTGATATTCAAAAACCATTTAAGTGACGAGTGGTCTGTATATACTGTGAATTCTAGGCCATTCTCGAGATAACAACGCCAATGCTCGATAGCACATAGTACGGCCAAGGCTTCACGTTCAGTGGCACTGTAATTGCGTTCTTGCTTACTAAAAGACTTGCTCATGTATGCAATTACTTTTTCTTTACCACTCAACCTCTGGGTAAGCACAGCGCCTAATCCATGGTCACTGGCGTCGGTGTGAACCTCAAAAGGCTTAGAATAGTCGGGGCAGGCAAGAATAGGTGCTGAAATCAGGAAGCTTTTAAGTTTTTCAAAAGCGTCGTCTGCCTCTTTTGACCACGTGAAGGGTGGAGCATTTTTACCTTGAGAAGTTAGTTTATTGAGAGGGGAGGCCAACTGGCTAAAGTTAGGAATAAAACGGCGATACCAGGATGCAGTGCCAATGAAACGACGTACCTCTTTACGATTCGTTGGCGTTGGGTACTTGCATATAGCTTCTACTTTTTCTGGGTCGGCGTGCAAGCCATTAACGTCCACTACATAACCCAAATATTTTAGCTGTTGTCTAAAAAATTGACTCTTCTCCAGATTAATAGTAAGGTTAGCGAGCTTTAGTTTATTCAAGACCCTTGCTAAGAGAGATATATGGTGTTCAAATGTCTCCGATACTATAATGACGTCATCTACATATACGAATACCTTATGTTCGAATTCTGGCCCATAGAATAGGAAATCCACCAATCTTTGTTGCGTTGCCGGCGCATTAGTCAATCCAAATGGCATGGACTTAAATTGGAATGTGCCGCGCGAAGGAACGTAAAAGGCGGTCTTGCATCTGTCCTCCTCGCGTATTAATATTTGCCAAAAACTCTTCGATAGGTCAATACTACTGAGATATTTAGCATCGCGTAAGTTATCTAAAATTTCAGTTATATAAGGTAGACTGTAGGCATCTTTCTTAGTAATAGAATTTAGTTTACGGCTATCTAAGCAGAAACGTAACTCTCCATTTTTTTTAGGCGTGAGGAGTACAGGTGAAGACCAAGGGCTTTCACAAGGCTCAACAACATCATCCTTTAGCATTTCGTCCAGCTGTTCAATAAGGATTCGCTGTTTCTCAGGAGACATTCTATAGTATCTTTGACGTATGAGGGCAGCATCCCCAGTGTCAATCGGGTGTGTTATCAATGATGTCCGACCTAAACCTTTTCTTTCATAAGAGATATCCTGGAATTGCCGAATTAGATTGTCGGCTGTATGCTTTTGGGATTCTGAGAGATGATTGTACGAGTATAGAACAGGTTCAACAATGGAAGTAATATTGTTATAGTCGATAGTTTCTGAGTCTTTGAGAAAGTTTACTGCATCTAGATGTTTAGGAAAAATACCAAAGGTTCGCCAAAAGTCAATACCTAGTATAAGAGTATTTTTAATACTAGGTACTATATATGCATTTAGCACGTGTTTTTTATTTTGGAATTCAATAGGAAGTTGAATCAGACCAGTTGATTTTAATTTTTCACCTCCAGCAGCGACGAAATGTGTACTGTTGTCTGTTTGTTGTAGTTTGAATCCCATGTCTAGCAGTTTTTCGTGGGATCTGTTACCTAAAATTGTCACACAAGATCCTGTATCTAGAAGGCCAGTAAAAGTCTTGTTAAGAACTTTTATAGTAACATAAGGCCGAGTTCTATCAATATCCATTTTGTTATCATCGATTGAGGCGACAGAATTGAGAGTGAAGAATTTGTTTATAAAGGTTAACCAATCCTTCCACTCCTGTGATCGGTCACTCCAATCGAGCTTGGTTAGTTTTTTGACGGTTTGTTATTATCACCTCTTTTAGAAGAGTGACATTCAGGACATTCCGGGTAGCGTACGTCCTTTTTACCGCATTTGAAGCAGATTAAAAATCGTGGTTGCTTGCAATTCCCAAGCGAGTGAGAGTTAGAGCGACATCTTGGACAGTAAGTCGATCTAGGTAATTCTGAACTCACAGCGGCAACTTCTGTTTCAGATGTATGGTCTACATTAATGGAATTAATTTTATTATCGTAATTAGTAGTAGCAAATTTTTTATAAGTATCATATCTAATATTGTTGTTATTATTAGTATATTTTTCGTTAGGTTTATTACAAGAAGGATAGGAATTTTTATATTTATATGCAAATTCAGGGGCCAGAGTGTTATTATTTAATCTAGGTGGTTCCTGGAATTGTGAGAATTTAGCTTGAATGTTTTCGTAATTTCGACAAACTTCCTTAAGTTCGTCGATAGATGTAATAGACGTAGCGGATGTTAAGGCATTAGCATAGCATGGACGGATATTGTGCATGATAATTTCTAGTTGCTCATCTTCGGACATGGGTTTACTTAAGCGAGAGAACATGCCGTGCATTATAGATAGATAAATAGTTATATTCTCTCGATCTCCTTGAGTGCGAGAACGAATTTCAGCAGAAAAGCGGTAGTCATAGTCTTTTTTGCCGAAATCTTCTTTAAGCAAGCAGCACAGCACGTTCCATGACTTCACTCTATCTTTATTGTAGCGGTACCAGTGTAATGCGTCGTCTACAAAAATTTCATAAGCAAGTGTCATTATTTTTTCAAAAGAAATACCCCTTGACTGAACAAACTCGTTTACTTTCTGGATGAAAGAATGCACGCAACTGTGTCCATTATATTTAAGTTTATTAATTTCAGAGTAAATATTACGATCACATGTAACTGACACCGTAGGAGAAACAGGAACCGCTATATTGTCTGCAGATACATTCGAAGTACTTGTCTGAGAGCTACTTTGTTTGAATGACATTAGTTCGTTTAGTTGAGCTTTAAGATTAGAAGAACAAATTTTGTGAATTTCACTATCTTCTTTTGAATATGCTATTCTATTAACTCTATGATAAATATGATGTAGTAGTGCCTCCGTTCTAACGAATAAATTCCTATCATATTGTTTGTGAAGAGCATTCAAGTTACTTTGTGACTTCAAAAGAGACTCCTTTGTCTCCTTCAGGTCGATGATTGGATCTAAGTGTGATTCGACTACATCTTCAGGAGGCAAGATCGCAGAAAGTTTAATAATCTGTTTTCTAAGTTCTTGTACAGAATCACCACTACCGCCTCGTAATTCCACTTCATATAATAACTCTGATTTTTGAAGTGAAAGATATTTGATGGGATAGGAGGCCATTATTATTAGGTATGTGTTGCACAGTAGATAATAAAAAATAACAAATATTCTATTTCTACTTAACTAAAACTAGTAAACATTAACTACTAATTACAAGCGTTTATTTATATGGCACAATTGTAGTACTCAGTGAAAAAAATTACAACAATTATGCTATTCTCCAAACGGTTAGCATAAATCAGACTTAAAAATAAAAGTTAAAAGCCAGCACCAAAGAAAACTATCCCACGCCAAGAAATATTATTACGCAATCGGTTGTGCGGTAAATACAAGAGTTGGCGCCACTGTAACACTTAGAATTAAAACACAGAATATATATAAGTATTACAATATATTACCCTAAAACTAACCTAATACAGAATGGGAGTGGGTTCGTTTACACACACGAAACCGATTGCTTAATAAAGTTCATAAATAAAAACACCACTGTCCTGGGTCCTCGTAGAAATTTCGTTTCCGATGGGTATGGATCCGACTTGTTAAGAAGAAGAAGGAAGTATAGATGGGGAAGTAGCAGCCTCGGTCCGTGCCAGCTTAGGTAGTACTCCTTCGTCGTAGAAAAGGTCAGCCAGTACCGGTACGGTGGTCCCCAAATTATGGGGATAACACTTATATCACTATTTTTTAGCAAATATAGATAGACAAATTTAGGTAATCAATGTTTGTAGAAACAATACAGTAATTCAATAAAAGATAGTTAAGTAGTGGTACACTTGACGTTCTGTCAGCGCGAGCGCCGCACCAGTGGTCGACCGTTAGTCTTCACTCGCTCGCCCGCTCGTCGGAACCGGTTTCTCCATTGGTACCTATGTGATATCGTATTAAAACATGACGCGCGTTGCGGTCTGTTCAATTAGATTTAGGTAAATATCTATAATTTTAATTATTTTCTTTTAGTTTTAAGTTTTATTGGTTTTTTAGGTTTAGTGTAATTTAGGTCAATTTTTAGTTTCGTTACAAGCGTTTCAAAACGAATTTATCAATAACAGAATTACCTGGCGTACCATACCACCTCGGGCAGCGCACTGGGGTGGGATATGGGAGTCTAATATAAAATGTATCAAATCTCATTTATATCGAACTATAGGTCAACAGTTGCTCTCGTTTGAGGAACTCCTAACAGTTTTAACGCAAATTGAATGCATATTAAATTCGCGTCCATTATGCCTTTTGTCTGATCAGCCGCATTCAATTTTAACGCCTGCTCATTTTCTTATGACCACTCCGTTAAAATCATTGCCCGCGTACGAAGTGACTTCACTGAGCCTTTCAAATAGGAAAGCTCTGTTAGACGGTTTGGTACAAAGCTATTGGCAGAAATGGCACGTAGATTATTTACATACATTGCAGCAGCGTCAAAAGTGGAACACTCCAAGTGTTCCTGTCAATCCTGGAACTCTGGTTCTGGTTCACCAGGATGGCGCTCCTCCGTTGAGTTGGCCTACCGGTATAATTGAAAAGGTATTCCCGGGAAAGGACGGAGTAACTCGCGTGGCCTTAGTCAAAACCTCAACCGGGACATATAAGCGACCGGTTGTGAAATTGTGTCCGCTTCCAACGCAGTAATCTATTAATTATAACTTCTTATTTATATTAACTAATATATATCTATATATATATACTTATATATATCCTTTTTATTTTATTCCCTTTACTTCCCGCAATAATTCCTTATTCTTGCATACTTCTTTCTTTAGATATTCCTATGTAATATCAAAGGGGGGAGGATGTTGGCGCCATGTCATTTTATTCTGTCGTGTGTGTGTTGGTACTTACCTGGGCCAGTCACGTGACATTGGCCGTCGGCTGAATCTCCCCGCGCCCGCGCCCGCGCCCGCGCATCTCGCCTACCTGGCGTGAACGCAGCCGGTTTCACTTCTACAATCCGCTCTCAACGCGAGACCACGTCTCTGCTCGCCGCCGCGCCGCCTGACCGACGCCACGCGTTCCTTTAGTGCTTTCATGGACATTTCTTTTATTTTCATCCTTCATTGTGTGTGCTTGAACTGTATCTTCTCTTCCGCTTGAAACCACTCGCTTAGCTAGAGGATTCGTGCTGGCTGTATAAGGTAAGTCTAACGCATTACACGGCTAGTGAAATTACATGGCAGCCATTTTGTGCTCTTCGCTTAGTAAAAAGAAATATCTCTAATTCATTTACCGCATCGCCGTATCGCCATACCGATATACCACATATCAATAGTTTGGCATTTTTCAATTGAAACTTTTGAATGTACGGCAACACTATATTTGATTGCATAAACATTACCACGGGTATATCCATCTATATATATATATATATATATATATATATATATATATATATATATATATATATATTAAATTAACCTTAGGTACCTACTGTCCCACTGATGAGCAAAGGTCTCCATTTTTATATTACGATTATCAATACATATAATAAAATCGTAACCGATCGCTGTCTGTACATGGAAGATAAATTAGTAAAAATATTTTTTGGGCCTTTTACCAACGCAATAGAACACAAAACAATGATTTTTAGAATTTTTGTCTGTTTGTCTGTTTGTCTGTGCGTTTGTGCACGCTAATCTGAGAAACGGCTGAACTGATTCGTTTGCGGTTTTCACTGCAATATTGTGATAAGCTTCACTTAAAATTTAGTGTTTGTTTCATTTAAATCCGTTCATAAATAAAAAAGTTATATCAATTTTAAAGAATCACGTCAACCATTTTTGTTCGAAAAACTGTGTTTGTGCACGCTTATCTCAGAAACGGCTGAACAACTTCGGTTGCGATTTTCAATTATGTATTTTGATAAGTTTCACTTAAAATTTAGTGGTTGTTTCATTGAAATCCGTTGATAAATAAAAAGTTATATCAATTTAAAGAATCACGTCAAAGATTTTTGTTCGAAAATTTGCAATGAAATAAACTGTACGGTAGCATTGGCTAAAACTTTTCTTAATTTTAGATACGGTTTTTATAAAATAATAAAGTTAATAACCGGCCAAGTGAGAGTCGGACTCGCGCACAAAAGGGTTCCGTCCCATTATCTATAAAAAATCAAGTTTGTTGTACGGGAGCCTCAATTAAATATTTATTTTACTCTATTTTTAGTTATTATATCGGCAAGAGAAATACATCATCCTTGAAAATTTTAACTGTCTGGCTATCACGGTTCATGAGATACAGCTTGGTGACAGACGGACGGAAGGACGGACAGCGGAGTCTTAGTAACAAGGTCCCGATTTAGCCTTCGGGTACGGAATACGGAACCCTAAAAATTTACTATTTTGATGTTTTCGGAGATTTTTAAAGTTTTTTTTTTGGTCACCAATAAATGGCGCTGTTAAAAATACACAGAGCCTAGGGCCGCAAGACCCAACGCCACCAAACGGCGATTCTTAGCATGATTGTGTAGTACTTAATAGGTTAGGTTAGGCACAGGGGATGTCCTCTGACTAAAGCATAGGGTGCTGTGAGCGAGTCATGGACCGCCATAGTGGTAGCCGCGCCGGGGCTTTTAGCCCTTACCCCGGAGTTTTTAGTGGTAAACGCCACATAACCTTACCGGTCTCCCGTTACTGGCAAGGTGTCCGAACCGAAGGGATTTTTCCCGCGTAAAATCCTCCTCCATAAATCTGCCTCCATGACGTGGGCCAGTCGGGCGATGGGAACGGGATTCCGTCGCGCCACAAATACGGTCCTCTAGGTTGAAAGGAGCATTTGTGTCAACACGCGTCTTTACGCTAGCGGATAAAATTGAAGTCCGATGTACCAGGCCACTCAGACTCCTCTCGATAACTGAGAGAGTACCTCAAGTGAGCTCAGCCAAAGCCGCTGATAAGCAGTCGCCGTACCAGGTCTTTGGAGCAAGATTAGCACACTGACTTGGCAAAAGCGGTAACGCCGTTATCACCATGAGATTTTTTGTGGGTGAAAACCTTAACCGTCCGATTTCCTGTGGCCAAAAGGCACCTTTTCCTCACGTAAGAAGAAAGGTTAGGGAAAAATGTTAGGTTAAAATTTAAGTTAGGCACTGCAATAATAATGTGTGGAACACCCATACCAAGACTACTCAGTATTGTGACCTCCTTCCTTGAGGAACGAAAGATAGGTAATGGTCATTTTCCAGTTCGTTTGAACTGAAAGTACGCCGCAAATAACCTCCAAACAGCCGAATAGGACGCTTTACCCGAGAAGCTCTTCAAACGGAGGTTATTAGTGAACACTAAGCAGACATTGATCTCAGAGAACACTAACTTCCTGCCATCCTTGAAGCTCTACTGGTAAAATGTGCCGAGATACAGGCACGTAAAATACCTCGAGGTATCTTAAGTTTGGCAGATGCCTCAGCTTGAAAGTCCACATCAATAGAATGGTGACGATAGTGAAGATGGCCCGGGGAAGCTCTATCCAGTACTTTCCGCTCGCTTCCAGCTTCGGACGCGGCTCATGATTAAGGCGATCTTAAGAAAATCTATGTTTGAGGTTACTTGAGGAACGCCGTCATCTGTCGGGACTCAAAGTAGAAATGCGTATTTCTCGACTTTTATCTCCCGCCTAGCGAAAGACATATTTGACAAGGCTTACCATTGCACCGCCACATCGGGAGGGCGGGAAAGAGGGGGAGATACGTATAGACGGTGGCAGCAGTCCGCTGCAGAGAGCTACAACAGATTAGTGCTGTGGGAACTCACGCCAAAAGACGGAAGATGAATTAAATATTAGCAAAGTCACTACCTATTGCATAAGTATTTCGTTTTAGAGAGACCCACGGCGTAGCAGTAACATTCGGTAACAGTGTAAGTTTACTTGTAGTTTACAATGTCAAAATTCCGATCGACTTAGACTGTGACTAGAGATAATGTGTGATCGTAGTAAACAAGGAACCCTTATAGTTTTACCATTTCTGTCTGTCTCTCTGTCCGTGGTTTTACTTAAGAGATAATTAGAACCAAGAAGCTGTAATTTGGCAACGGTCATGAACTTAAAGTAAAACTGTTCAGGGCAACTGGCCCGACGGAGCCCATGCGATGGGTTGACGAAATAATCAATGTCGCGGGTTACACCTGGATGTGAGCAGCACAGGACTGAGATGTGTCGACGAAGACAGGTCTATGCTCAGCAGTGGACGGAATAAGGGTGGAGATGATGATGAACTCTTTAGTTTTAATTCTAAATCGACATTCACAAATACGGAACCCTTCACTGCGTGTGACCTGATATGCACTTGACCGGTTTTATTGAAAATATCAAAATAACGATTCTTATAAACTAAAGTCCACGCAGACGAAGTCGCGGGCAACAGCTAGTATTAAATAAAAGTAAAAACGACATTCCCATTGGCTGCACACAGCACACAGTTCTTTGAAGATTACATGCATCGAACTAAAAATATTCAAATCAAGTGAAGCTGATCTTGATATATAAGTAGTACTAAGTACCTACCTATTACATTTCCATACTCTTTTTCACTTTCCCCGACAAAAAAGAGATAAACCGCCTGGTAAATAAATTTGTTATTATTCAGATTTCGTATGAGTAGAGAGCATACCTAGCACATTGCAAGAGGTACAAGGTTCTTTTTTTTTATAAGAAGGTACTTAATATAATTTCGCAATTTTTTACGTACGATTCATTAATAATCATAATGTGCATAAAAGAAATGAGAAATGCGTACTTACCTACCCATATATTTCTAAAGTTATATATGAATGGTTAGTGGTGTCATTTTTTGAAATGCGAAGTCACTAAACGCACGGTTTTTTGTATGGAAAAAACATTCGTTATTGTGACTGTGTTTCATAAATGGCACTTACTTCAAACACGTTTTTAAATTTGACATAACATAAATGATCGACGCGTCGCTGTCCTGCATCCGAATCTGTTATTTTAACACCCCTCGTGCGGCACGCGCGGCTTCTTATTTGGCTACCCCTTGTAGGTATGGCGCGATTATTACGTAGGTCAGCATTAACAATGGCCAAAGTGCGTATTATCATAGATACTCAGGATCTTATGCCTAAACATTTGTTTTCTCGCTAACGCCATCTAGTGACGAACTCTTAAACACTTACAATATGCTTTCGCGGCTTTGGCTAGTCCTGTGTGCTGCCATCTTTGCGAGCTGCTGGAACTAGAAACGCCTACTCAATTTGCCTACTTACGGCCGGTCCAAAAGTTTCTTTGGAGTTGGGTATCTGTTACGTTATTTTTTTTTTTTTATTTATTTAACTTTATTACATGAAATGTAATCGGCGGACTTAAGGCCGTAGGCCTTTTCTACCAGTCAACCTACAGGTGGTGTTGACATGCGAAGTTTCGGAAATATGTGCAAAACCTTTAATATTAAAACTCAAAACACTTACTTACAAATTA
The DNA here is from genome assembly GCA_963555685.1 of Acrobasis consociella. Classification (NCBI taxonomy): domain Eukaryota; kingdom Metazoa; phylum Arthropoda; class Insecta; order Lepidoptera; family Pyralidae; genus Acrobasis; species Acrobasis consociella. The sequence goes on along the minus strand of OY743125.1, from coordinate 10,603,670 downwards.
TAACACAATACAAACCTACGTACATACCTATGATAATACATGAACATATACTTAAATATATTGTTATTAAATTCTACATATACTACAATATGTACATTACTACACATACTACACATACATACATATACATATATACATACATATATATATTATAGATATAAATCTATACATATAATAAAACAGTAAAAAAAGTGTGTCTGTACATTAAATATATTTCCAAAAAAAATATTGGGGGCGATGGAGACGTAGTAATAGAGTAAGAATTTAAAAAAAAATGTCTGTCTGTTTGTCTGTTTGTCTGTTTGTCTGTATGTCTGTTTGTCTGTTTGTCTGTTTGTCTGTTTGTACACGCTAATCTCCGGAAATACTGGACGGATTCGAATGAAACTTTTTTTGTTATATAGCTATTAAGCCTGGGCAACATATAGGGTATAAATGATTTTGGAAAATGGAACGCCTGATGCAGAACCATAATGGTCCAGCTAAACTATAAGAGATATAAAAATGCCGCCTTAGTAAAAGTTGTTCAGCCTGATGAGCATTTTCCAGAGACATAAAGTCCACGCGAACGAAGTCGCGGGCTTCGGCTAGTATTAAATAAATATTTTCTATCCGTCTGACAGTTTGTGTTGTGGCAGTTTGTAGTTAGTAATTATATTATCTTTGCCTCAGCTCAGTTGCGGTTTTAGGCGACCAACCAGGGCGCCGGTATAAAGGGGCGCCATGACTGCCCATGTATATCCCCTCGCTAATTGATCGAGGCCTACTTACTTTTTTATAAATAACTATTTCATTACGTATATTCATTTTATTGTGGATATCTATGTGTTTTTCACCTAAGCATCCATACCGCTTATCCACTTTTGACAAATGAGATGTCAATCGATTCTACTTTATTGTCCGGGTGACAAAGTTTACAATTTGTATTCAATAAATGTATATAAAGAATTCTTCATACAATAATTGCGGGGCATAAATTTTTTTGTTTTGGTTTCGAGATGTATATTAAGTGGAAGGTCTTAAGGCCATACCCAAATTTTCCGGGGTCCAGTGGCGCCGCCATTTGAAATAAATCATTTAAAAGGAAACGGAGATATAATTTAAAAATTGTGTCTTGGTCAAGCCCTAGATAACCCTTATAACTATTTTATTAACTACTGTTTATAATTTAAAGTACGAACGTGAAGCTTTTCTACGCACATTAGCTAAAAGTGGCCGTTTTTCGCAAATGTGCGTAGAAAAGCTTCACGTTCTCACTTTAAACTACAAAAAGTAGTTTAAAAATATTTTGAATGGGTATCTAGAACTTGACCAAGACACAATTTTAAATGATATCTCCGTTTCCTTTTAAATGATTTATTTTAAATGGCGGCGCCACTGGACCCCGAAAAATTTGGGTATGGCCTCAATAAGTACATTTCAAAAATATATACATTGTTAGCTGTAAATGGCTTCCGTAATCAGGTATTAGTTTTTAAAACATAAATCTTGTTTCGAATGGGTTTACGTTGCATTTAGGTGGGGGCACCTTAGAAATTTCGCCCAGGGCGCTGGTAGGGCTAAAACCGACACTGCCTAAGCTTACAAAACAGTTGTAAAGGATAGTAGCAACCAAGTGCAAATATCTAAAGTATAAGTAGGTAGTACAAAATATTATTTTTCTTTCCTCTCCACTTAAATTTCAAAATCTCTTTCCTATAACTTGTGAATTAAAATACCTATAGCAAATTTAATTCTTCATGTCTAAAATTACCTATACAAGATATGATTTCTAGTTTAACCTATATCACTACATGTTGATTGCAAAAAGATGTTTAGTAGTACGAACACAAGTCATTTTAAACAACACCTAATGTGATCGCACCTTTACATACACTTTTTTACCCTTTGCAGCTTCTCCTCCCGTGCAGATTGTAAAAGTCGCTTGAGGAAAATTCTGACGAACTATGGTAATAGCTGATGTGGTTAGCAACCCATCATTATTTGGTTCTATTTTCCACCTATGCACCAATATATGCTAAACGTAGCCTTTGGTCTTAATGCCCTAGGCTCTGCCTACCCGTAAGGGATGAAGGTCTGATACAGTTCCTGTTTTCTGTTGTTTAACCCTCTTTGTCAGTTGGTTAATTAGCTATTGACATAGGCGGCCTTTTTTGATGATCGTATTTCAAAGGAATACGATTTGCAACATGAAACTTTTGTTTTCGAGCTCTGCTTTAATAAATTCGTCTAAAATAAAGTGCTTACTTGCTGATGTATTGTTTTTCTATTGTGTCTGCTATGCCGACATTTGAAGGGGCTATCAAAACTCAGACTTTGTACACCGTTTGGCTTAAGTCATGTATTATTATTGCTAATTTTTATACGTGAATCGGAAATTTCTTCGGCACACCTAAAAGTTTACAATATCTGTAAAAATATTCATGATTTGGCTAATACGCTGTATATATAATCTTGTAGGGTGGTTTTTCACCCAATTAATTTCGACGAGTGCCAACTTAGACACAGTCTACTGAAGCACTAGTGTGTGTGTGTGACTCTACGACGTCTCCCTGCCTGTTGCCAACCAGCAACGCTGATCCAGCTGCTAGCCAGTCTTTCAGGACGAGAATCTACGCGAGAACTATAATGTTCGTAAGTTTATATTCGTTATATTGATTAAAAAAAATAAGATAGCGTGATTGCAATATATTGATTTATCCACACTTTATTTGTCGTGTAAGTCAGACTCGCATTTTGACTTTGACTTTAATAATAACATTAATTTCAGGTCGGAGTTTGATTACATCAAGAAGCGTCCTACTAAGGGAGCGAAAAAACAAGTGCGGGACCCACTTTTCGACTCTGACGAAGAGCCATCAACTTCTAGAGTAAGGTAAATATCAATTTTAAACATTCATTATTTGAATCAATTATTTATTATGAAAACGAAATCATAATACTATATAAATCTAATTTTAAATTACATAACTACTTAAATTAAATTATACCTCTATAATTTATTTTATTTTATTTTATTTTATTTTATTTTTATTTTATTTTAATAGGAAGACCAACAGCACTTAATATAAATAGTTAACAGATTTAGATATAAAGAAGCCAATTACAGGTCCTCACATATAGATACTGTATAGGTTAAAAATAAAGTTGAACATAACAATATTCCACGCTACATGATAAATTTATATAAAACAAATGTATTCTAAATGAAAAATCAATAATCGACGTACTAGCAGATTATCTTATATAAATATCTAATAATATAAGCTTAAGTAGAATATTTAAAAGAAAAACTATTCCGGAGCCTTATAAATATTTTAAAAAAAGATATATAGAATAGACATAAAATAATACATACAAAACAGTGCTACGTTACTGGAGAAAATATTCATAAAGTAACCGCTTAGCTGTCACTATGCTTGTAGTGAATAAATCCATGTCAACGGTTCTAGAAACAGAATTAAAGTTATTGCCTACGCGCAAGATAAACGAGTTTTTTCGATAGTTTGTTGAAACTACTGGAACAAATATAAGGGGGGTGAATCTGAGTGTTCTGGAGGGGCAGTTTAACTGCAACTTAGCCAAGAGTTCAGGAGAGTCAACTGTACCAGAAGCTATCTTAAGCAAATAGACTAAATCCGCGACATCTCGACGAACCTTCAATGGGACCAGGTGATGCCTTTTACAAAGATCTAAATAGTTTTCAGAATTATAATAAATTTTCTGACGGAAGCAAAGGTATTTAACAAACTTTTTTTGAATGTTTTCGATGCGATCTATGTATTCTTTGTACATGGGATTCCAAGCTTGAGAGGCATACTCAAGGTGAGTTCGAACATAAGTACAATACAATATTTTTATTGTTTTAAGATCTTTAAATGATGCCGCACATCTTAGAACAAAACCAAGCGATTTATTGGCTTTCGAGACTATATTGTCTACGTGTGTATTGAATATTAATTTAGTGTCATGATGTATTCCCAAATCACGCACTGTTGTGGAACGCTGTAGGGGATGGTGCTTGAGCATGTAGCTTGTAGGCAATATGTTAAATTTCCTTGTAAAGGTAACTACGCAACACTTGGAGGGATTGAGTTCAAGACCATTGCGAGAACAATACTGCTCAAGACGAGAAATGTCAGCTTGAAGTGCAGATGCATCTGTTTGAGACGATATAGCAGAGAATATCTTCATATCATCCGCAAAACAAAGCAATTGAGAGGAACGTAAACATTTTTGAATATCATTTACCATGATGTTGAAAAGAAGAGGTCCAAGCAGGGAACCTTGGGGAACACCACTAGGGATGTCAACCCAACTAGAAATATAATTTTTTACTACAACTGCCTGGGACCTATGGTCTATATAGGAAGAAAACCACCTAAGGAGATCCCCAGTGACTCCCATGGACGCCAGTCTCTTTATAAGTATATTATGGTCAATACGGTCGAAACATTTAGAGTAGTCGGTGTATACAACATCGACTTGCTTGCCATCCTCCATAGCCTGCGTAAGAAAGTCATTAAAGAGCACCAAATTAGAGACAGTAGACCTTCCACTGAGGAACCCGTGTTGGAAAGAACCAAAGGAACTTTTCAGAGCTGGATATAGTTGATTATAAATGATACGTTCAAAAATCTTAGCTATTATACACAGCTTTGAGATGGGTCTATAATTTGTAACATCAGTTTTGGGACCCTTTTTATGTACCGGGGTTATAAATGCTGACTTCCATATACCTGGCACAACTCCCTCTCTCAACGACTTTCTAAATAGTAAGGTAATGGGGATCGAAATCGACGCAGCAGTGGCTATAAGAAAATGGGCTGGCAGGTTGTCAGGTCCGGCTGATTTGGAGGTATCTAGCTCTAAGAGATGCTTCTTGACCTCGTCAAGTTCAACATCAATGGTAGAAATATATGACACTGGGATATCGGTCGACGAACCAGGATTGGTATTGCTGGGTTGACATGTCGGTGTAGCCTGAGTAAAGTTGGAAAGAAAGTAGGAAGAAAAAGTGTTACATATTTCACTAGCTGTATTTGCTTGGATATTATTATACCTAAGACTACTGGGAATAGTACTTAATTTAGAATTTCTTGATTTTATGTAAGTCCAAAAATACTTAGGATTTTTAATAATTGACTTTTCGACGTTGTCCAGGTAAGTTTGATAGCATTCTCTTTCCAGATGCCTCACCCTGTCACGAAGTACTTTAAATGACTCGAGATCGGCACGATTGCCGTAGATGTTGTATTTTCGTAGAAATTTCTTTTTTTCTCTTATTACCTTGATCAAGGCTTTAGAGTACCAATTAGGGTATGATTTATTGGTTGACTGTACAGAAGGGATATACTTTTAGATAAGATGGTTTATAGAATCATAAAAAAATTGTACAGAATCTTCCATGGTTCTGTTAGAGAATTCGTTATTCCAGTCAACCTTTAATATTTCAGAATTAATTGCAATATAATCTCCCTTATAAAATAGACGTTTTGTGGTAGGAGCCGGCTTTAAACAATCAACGGTAATAAAATCTACACAAATTGACAGAGCGCTATGGAGCGGGTCAATCGGCACCAAGGGGTCAACGCATTCCGCCACTTTGACTATGTCATTTGAAATAACTAAGTCCAGTATTCTGCCCTGGCAGTTTAAAACACCGTTATATTGTGCAAACCCGTGCATGTTCAGTTCATCAATAAGTAAACATTCGTCAAGAGACTGGTAGTCCGAAGGACTATAGCTCAAATCGTTATTTAAATGCCAATTGATTTTACTCATGTTGAAATCACCGACTATCAAGTATTTATCAAGAGGATTTTGCAATACTATATCGTTAAGTTTATTAAAATAATTGTTTAATGGTTGCGAGAATGAATTACCTAAATTTTGTGTGCACAAGTACAGAACACATAAAAAATAAAAATAAAATAAAATAAGCCTTTATTGCTGCTTTATAAACTTGTTTGACATAAAATATATATATATTTAATTATTATTAGATTGGTGTGAAGGTAATTAACTAACAGCTTGTCTTTCGACAAAGGCCTCCTCTAAGGCTTTCCACTTGTCTTTATTCTTGGCTATTTTTAACCATTCAGGACCAGCTACTTTCTTAAAATCATCTTCCCATCGCTTTAGTTGTCTTCCTCTACTTCTCTTGCCTTCTCTAGGGTACCATTCGGTTATTGTTTTAGTCCATTTATCTTTCTTTTCTCTCAGCATGTGTCCCGCCCAGCGCCATTTCAATTTCCTGCATACTGTTTGAACTTTTTTGAACTTAGTCTTACCTTTAATTCTTTTTAAATGAATTCTATCTCTTCTCCTTACGCCCAATACGCTTCTCTCTATTCCATTTTGGCATATGTTGATTTTATTTTGTTGTTGATCAGTTAGGGCCCAAGTTTGACATGCATATGTTAGACACGGTAGTATACAGGTATTGAAAACTTTTCGTTTCTCTGACATTGGCATCTCTTTATTTACAGAACACATAAATGAAGTTTAATACTAGACTGCTTACCCGAATTAAATGTTAATGTTAACCATAGATCTTCGGCTGACGAACGGAAGGTAGGTTGCGACTCAACTCGCAAATCTTTACGAGTTGCTATAAGTACACCACCACCTTTTTTCTGCTTTGTGAGAGAATAGTCACGATCGCGGCGCCATACCATATAGCGGTCATCAAAAATCTCACTGTCCGCGATCCCGTCTAACAGCCAGGATTCCGTCAAAAAAACTACATCATAATTGGTCATACAAATATTTTGTTTAAGTACATCTACTTTGGTTCGCAATCCCCTTACATTTTGGTAATAAACACTTAATGGTGAGCTTTTATCCATAAATAAAACAAACATAAATATTAGCTACAGAATGGTTACAAATTATTATAAGTGTACGGTAACAATATAATAAATACGAGTTAGCAAAACTAGCGATTAAAACTCGTTTGCAAATAGTGCAAGCAGTAAGATTCGTACAGTAGTTTAAACGTACGCGTAAAAGCGAAACAGATATAGGATTAGCCGTATTCACTACAAGCATAACAGCGCGATAAGCCACACAAAAGACGCTCGAGCGCAGACAAAAGAAGTGCGGAGTCATGGAGTGTGTGTCAGCGGCGCTAAACAGTTGCGTTTGAAAATTGTTAGAATTTAAATCAATATTAGGAATATATGGTAAGTACGTTTTATAGTAGTTGAAAAATGTCTCCAGCAATACAAAAAGTAGATTAATGTAAATAATTGAAAATATAAAATTGTAGCATATTAGGAACCAGTCTAAGACAATCTTTTTAAATCGTTTTCGGAATTAACTATATAAATCTTGGAAGTATCGTTTTGTCGGACATGTATTTTACCGAACTTCACACACACATAGCGGTATCCTAGCTTGTCCTTGAGAGTGGACTTCGTCTTCGTCAGCAAGTTCTTCATCTCCGCCGTGAGATGATCGTTCACGTAGACACGTTGAGTACTGTCCCGAAAACCAATATCGCTAGTCACTAGATGTTTAGTTGACCTCGCTGCAGCAACAAAATCTTCCTTCATATATCTATTGGTGAAGTTAACCACAATGGATTTCTCTTTGCTGTTATGCAGTGGTACCCTAGCGACATAGTTAATTGATGTTTTAGAAATTGGACATTTAATGTGTTTTCCAACTGCGTCTACGATCTCGAAGAGATTTTCGTCCTTCTTGAAGGGCACTCCCTTGATCTCAGCGTTATTGAGTCGTGACCACTGTTCTTTAGCGGCGAGTGATTGCTTGCATTTAGCGAGATCCTCTTGAGTAGACTTAAGTTCTGCCTTAAGAAGATCTATTTCTGGCAATTTAGCCTCAACAGCTTCGATTCTGCAGTTGCATTCATTTAGTTTGTCGCTGTTGAATTCGCACGAAGCTCGAAGTTCTTGGAGCTCACTCTTTATGGTTTTCACATCGTCTAACAGTGTGGGCAGACTTGAAAGTTGTTTTTTCATATCGAGGATCTCGTTGAAAATTCTGTCAAGAGATACCGGATCATCACATCCGCCGCTGCCACTAGCTGCGCTTCTGCAATTAGTGCATTTCCAAGCGGCTCTTCTATCTGCACCCAGTTTCCTGTAACCTGACTCGCTGATCCCGGCACAACCGAAGTCATAGGCGTTTCTACAGGAAGAACATTGCACACCATCGTTGAACGATGCCTTGCACCTACTGCATGTATTCATGGCTCTAATGGGCTTATAGACCATATAAATTTGTAAATTAGAAAAATTTATACTAGACCGAAAATGTTGACGACTACTGATTAAGTTTAACTCGAATAGCGTGTGGTTATTACCGATGTTCAACCGAGACTGAAATATACTAAAACTACTTAAAACACTATTTTAAACATTATTTTATTTTAAAGCGCCTGAAAGGATTTTAGAATAGTGTTAATCAACATAGTGTTTATATTTTTAATGCTTTTCTAATATTTAATGTATTGATTGCAGATCAAGCCCCGCTGCCAGTAAGCAGTCGAAAAAGCGATAGCAGTTAGTGGAGGACATAATCGAGTCAGACGAAGAAGTCTTACCTAAAAAGTAGGTTTTATAATATTACTTAAATTGCCTTAGATTTAAAACGAGTATACATAGTTTTCTTCTTCTTATTTCTGTCTGTTCACATTATTTTGTAATACTTCGTACTCCTGTATTGATAATTATGTTACACACTTAATTCATTACACCTAATCACTAAAGTTTTATAGAAGAATTATTACTTCAGCTAAATAAATCAACCTTTTTTAGGGTTCCGTAGCCAAATGGCAAAAACGGAACCCTTATAGATTCGTCATGTCTGTCTGTCTGTCTGTCCGTCCGTATGTCACAGCCACTTTTTTCCGAAACTATAAGACCTATACTGTTGAAACTTGGTAAGTTGATGTATTATGTGAACCGCATTAAGGTTTTGACACAAAAATAGAAAAAAAACAATAAATTTTGGGGGTTCCCCATACTTAGGACTGAAACTCAAAAAAATATTTTTCATCAAACCCATACGTGTGGGGTATCTATGGATAGGTCTTCAAAAATGATATTGAGGTTTCTAATATCATTTTATTCTAAACCGAATACTTTGCGCGAGAGACACTTCCAAAGTGGAAAAAAGTGTGTCCCCCCCCCCGTAACTTCTAAAATAAGAGAATGATAAAACTAAAAAAAATATATGATGTTCATTACCATGAAAACTACCAGCGAAAATTGGTTTGAACAAAATCTAGTAAAAAGTTTTTTTTAATATGTCATAAACTGCAATTTATCTTTCATTCAATTAACTCAAACATAAAAATAAATAAAAAATATATTACTACGGAACCCTTCATGGGCGAGTCCGACTCGCACTTGGCCGCTTTTTCTCTACTATGCAGATCCAAGCCAGCGAAGCCAAGACAGCAACCGAAAAAATCCGCAGCGCCTAGTAAGACCGGTTGGCATGACAGCGATTCCGAAGACGAAGTCTACGATAAGACTGTCAAGAGCCCGCAGACCCTGCAGTCCGTTCTAACGCGGCGAGTGGCGGACGGTGTCGTGAGGCGTACAGCCAACTTAGACGGCGATGTATTCGTAGAGGTGAAGGTATACAACGCCGCGGATATAGCTCTCGTTGATCCAAAAGATAGGTGGGAGCACGCTGTCTTAGCGTTAAAGCTTAGGGCAGATGGTGACGCTCCTGAGTTGCGCTCACTAAAAGGTTTTTTGAAAAAGTGCGAAGCGCACTTTACAGCTAAAGGCAATTTTTTTTTCTAATAAGAAAATTTAATATTTTTTATTGCCTGTTTCATGGTTTTAATAACATAAGTAAGTTTTGCGCTTCCTAAAACATTTCTTAAAAAGTGCAAAGCGCACTTAACAGCTGAAGGCATTTTTTCTAATAAGGAATTTTAGTTCTTTTTATAACTTTGATTAATACTTTTTTATATTATAAGTAAGTTTTGCGCTCACTAAAAGATTTCTTAAAAAATGCAAAACGCACTTTACATATGATAGCAATTTTTTATAATTTGACAAGTTTTATGTCTTTTTTAAATTAATGCTATAATTGTTTTTTTCTTAATAACAAATGTTCTATGTTATTCAATTACCGCATATTAACTCTCTTTCCATCAACCATTCGATTTATTTAAATCTAATCTTCAATAATCTAAAATTTATGTAATATAAAGTTACAATTGTATTTTGAATTAAACTATAAAATAAAGTTATATTTATTAGTTAAATAATTATTTTACTCTTCACTCATACCTACCTATTAAACTCACTGTACCGTTATTCGAAGCCTATATAATACAATACAATACAATACAATACCCTTTAATTGTCTTTAATTCTCTTAAAAACTAGGAAATGCGCAAAAGGCGGCCTTATCGCTAAGCAATTTCTTCCAGGCAACCTATATAGAAAAAAAAAACAGTGATGGGAAATTAGGTAGTGCGGGGGTCAATACAATAAACTTACTTATATACAATAATTATAATAAACATACATATACATATTACTTAAATACATACAACTTACACAGAAAAAAAAAATGATATAACAGTACAAGATGAATAAACTAAGTGGAAACAGGAAAGAATATTTATTTACCTTTCATAAGGATAGAAAATAAGATTTTACTTGGGATTTGAAGCTGGCTAGCGTTTGGGCGCGTCGGATAGTAGGTGGTAGTGAGTTCCATAGACGTGCGGCTCGAACAGAGAAAGAACGCGAGAAAAAGTCGGTGGAGTGGAAAGGAATTCTTAAACTAAGGTTTTCAGCGCTGCGTAGTAGACGACCCTGAGACTCACTAAAGAATGTAAATAATTCACGTAAATAGTTAGGAGAGGCAGGATTAAAAATAATTGTATACAACATAGACAGGATATGCCAGTCACGGCGACGTCGGATCGGAAGCCACTTGAGTTCATTACGATAGTGAGAGACATGGTCATATTTACGAAGGCCATATATGTATTGAATAAACATGTTTTGGAGACGCTCAAGTTTATCAAGTTGCTCCTCAGTAGGGCCGGGATAACAAGTATCAGCGTAATCTAGGATAGGAAAAAGAAGGGTGTGTGCGAGCGCAATTTTGGTATCCACTGGAAGAAACCTCCCAAGCCTCCGCAAGGCCGAAAAAGAGGCAAAGATCTTTCTACTAACTTCAGCAACTTGCGGCGACCAAGAGAGACTCCTGTCCAGTTGTACACCAAGATTTTTAACACAGTTACTGAAATTAATAATCAATCCGTTAAATAGTACTGGCGGCTGCTGGTTAAAATCAATCCTAATCAGTAACCCTGGACTACCCACAATGATACACTGAGTTTTCGCAGGGTTGACAATCAAGCCATGATTTCTACTCCAAAGAGAGATCCGCTCTAAGTCTTCGTTTGTAGTACAGATAGCTGTAGAAATAGAATCAACACTGGCTTGGGTGTATATTTGCAGATCATCTGCATAAAGGTGGTAGGAAGACTGAAGCTGTGCAGTAATCGAGTTAATAAATATAGAAAAGAGTAGTGGAGATAGGACGCCACCCTGCGGGACGCCAGCAGACGTAGTACACCAGGACGAATATGTATCCTCAATGCGCACACGTTGCTGTCTTCCCGACAGGTAAGAATGAAACCATTCGATAACTGTTGGAGATATATTAAGAGATCGGAGTACACCCAGCAGAATATCGACGTCAACTGTATTAAAGGCATTGCTAAAATCCAGCAGCGTTAAGACAGTCAGCTGTTTGTTATCCATTCCCCTTCGAATGTCATCGGTAACTTTAATGAGAGCAGTAGTCGTACTGTGACCTGGACGGAAACCGGATTGGAAAGGATTAAAAAGATTATGAACAGAAAGGAAATGGCTGAGCTGTTGTTGAACCACTCGTTCCAGGACTTTGGAAAGGAAAGGCAGTATGGATATAGGGCGATAATCAGACAGGGATGACGGATTAGGTTTTTTTGGAAGAGGAGTTACGTTGGCATTTTTCCAAACGCTCGGGAAAACACCAGACATCAAGGAATTGTTAAGGATTATAGTTAAAATAGAACGTAAGATGTCAATGATAGGTAGGATCATTTTCCGGCTAATGTTGTCACTACCAATGGCATTCGATGTTATTGAACGCACCTCTCTCTCAATATCACAACCAGAAATCGGATTGAACACGAAATAAGGAATATTTGGAGTGGGAGAAGAAGAAAGCGAGTTTAAGGTATTCAATTTTATGTTGTTGTCCATAGCAACAGAATCTGAAAAATGCCTATTAAGGGTATCAATATTAAAATTACTGGAACTGTTCTCCTGGGTCTTCCCAACTCCAAGCGTTTTAAGAAACTTCCAGACCTTCGCTGGATCTCCGTTTTGGACAGATTGATGTATATGGCGTCGTTGCGCCTCCCTAACCACCTTATTACAATGATTTCGGGCTTTGATGTATGCGTCACGGTAAGTGTCAGGATTAGATTTATACTTTGCCTTCGCTTTGATTTTCTTGGCTTGAATTTTTTTAATTTCTTCGGTCAACCAAGGCGCAGGGAGATGTTTTACACGGACCGGACGTATTGGAGCGTGCTTGTCATAAAGGCCTAAGACTACAGAATTAAACAAGTGCAGTTGATCATCAACAGACTCGGTATCTACGATAGATTGCCAATCGCAGTCACGGGCATCTTGACGGAGTTTTTCCAAGTCTATAGCACGAAAATTACGCTGCATTAGGATTTTGGATTTTGATTTTGGGGGACGGATTTTATAGGAAAGGAAAATAAGGTCATGATAGGAAAAAGCATCTGCATTTTCCTGGCCGAACTTGGCAACATGGTCTGAAGAAGAGACAAGGATGAGGTCAAGAAGAGAAGGCCGGCAACCAGGAGTGTGATGTGTAGTCTCAAGGGGAAGGATGTTTAAGTTGCAACTGCTTGCTACTGACTTCATGCGCTGAGCTCGACAATCATTTTTCACTAAGCACGTATTAAAGTCGCCCATGATTACTGAGTGGGTGTAACGTGGCATTAGGTCTTCCAAGAGATTTTCAAATTCAGAGAAGTAGTCAACAGTTAAGGAGTAACTATAAAAAACTCCTAAAAGTACTTTTGTATGTGAAAGATTGACTTCAAGAACAAGATATTCAAATTCACTAGTGGGACTAGAAGAGCTAAGAACCTTACACGTGATATAGGAACGTAAATATATGGCAACACCTCCACCACCTCTGCCAACGCGATCGTGACGAAACAGTTGAAAACCCGGAAGAGAGTAAGAAGTAGAAGGGAGACAAGGTTTAAGCCATGACTCGGAAATAAGAACAGCATGAATATTTTTAACATCGAAAGTCGCTAGCATGTCAGCAAAATGAGCAGGGATACTCTGTGCATTAATATGCACGACATTAAAATTTTTACGAAATGGTTGGAAATGAGATGTAAGAGTTTCATCAAGAGGAGTAGGTAAACTATGAAAACTTTCATTATCGGAAGATGAAGACAATGAGAAGTATAAATCATCATGACCGTCAAACATTTTTAGTGTAAGTAAGTTAATAAATATAAAAATAAAGTAAAATTATATACTTAAACAACCTAAATATATAAAAAAGTAGGCAAATAACTTGCATGCATATTACCCGCTAGTTACAATAAAATGACTATATTCCTATTTTTATTATGCCGGAAGAAATAATATGAAAGCACTCTATTGCAATTGCAATTTAAAAATATGGTTGACTGGCAGAAACACAAGAATTCAGAAAGAGAAAAAAAAAAACATATGTAAGTGTCACTTGGCTGTCAGCTGTCACTTGGCTGTCAGCTGTCACTACTTAGAAAATAAATTGTCTATGTATATACAAAAAATTAGCCACAACAAAAGTAAAAGTGTTTGAAGGTAACTTACAATACAGTAAACTACGTAACAATAACCAATGACCAGAAAGTGCAAAGTCCATCATTTTCTGGCGCCTCGCTTCGGCCGCGCCTGCGCCGGCACCTCTGCTGTGGCCGCCGAAGTTGTAGCCGTCGCTGAAGCAGCAGGAGCCTCCTCGGATAATGCGCTGGCCACCTCAATGCCCGCCAGCCGCTTTACCTCGTCCGATGTGCTGACGCGATGCTTGGACCCATCGGGCGAGATAATGTGGACCAAACCATTCCGCGTCCACGACTTGGTCACTCCGAAATGCTGCCTGGCTAGCATAAATGCATCGTGTCTGCTTTTGGTCAAGAACTCCGACAATGTTATGCCACTTCCTTTCAAGTTGGGTTTGGCAAACCAGATTTTATCTTTTATGTCGAGACTGGAGAACTTTACTAATATAGACCGGGGTTTGCCTTTCACAAACTTGCCCATGCGATGACAGCGGCCAATTTCTTTGGTTGAAAGCTCCGAGATCCCAAGCTTCTTCTCGACCATATTAACCAGGACAGCCGACACATCCTCCTTGTCGCTCTCTGGAACACCGTGTACTAGCAGCATCTTACGGCGAGAGCGCATCTCATAGGCGTCTTGTTGGTGCGCTAACACAGTCATTTGCTTCTGCAGGCTGACAAGTGCAATTAAAACAAATGACTTGAAAGTACTAAAGTCTGCTGTGAGTGTCGCGACAGTGCTAGGATTGGCACTGGAGCTCTCCAAATTCCTCTGGAACTCAGCCATCTTTGTGTCGAATTCTTTCGCCATTGCGTCCATTGATTTTTGAAGTTCCTCCATGTTATTGTGCATTGAAATATGACAGGAAATGATACTAGCAGGTAATCTACTTTTACTTAATTATTTTCCACATCAATTATATTGTTTTAAATAATTTTAAAATATATTTAAAGTTAAGAGTAAAAATTTCGATGTTGTTGTTTTTACTCCTACCCGCGGATATAATGAGAGGGGCACTACTTCCGGTTCTAGTACTAGTCATGACTTCCGGTCTAGGTCCACGCCAGCTCGCCATTTCCGCTTCCCACTATGCTCCCATCCCCACTACGCGACACTAGCGCCACCTAGGCAGTTGGGTTTTGTAACCCAGTTTGTTCGTCATTGGCGTTTTTAATTCCGTTCGA
This sequence comes from Acrobasis consociella, assembly GCA_963555685.1. NCBI lineage: Eukaryota > Metazoa > Arthropoda > Insecta > Lepidoptera > Pyralidae > Acrobasis > Acrobasis consociella. Next base: position 10,588,603 of record OY743125.1, on the reverse strand, counting down.
GACGGTTACCTAATATGCAACGCATATTCAAACCGCCTCACCGGTACTAGCCAAAAACTTCAGGAGGAGAAAGTGGTAATATTAACGGAAAAGCGCTGTGCGTCACCAGCTGTGAATAAAATTTTAAGGTTATCTAAGGTAACAGATTAAATGTTCACGTGGTTAAACTGTAAGTAATTTGAACCATAATATTTTCTCCAGTATTTTCCGGTCATAATTTTTCTACATTTTAACTGTGTTACAGTTTATAGATAGTAAATAATTTATTACTATCTCAAGAGTATTTTATTCCTTTTTAGATTTGGTTACGTCGGTATCTAACTACCTACGTATAATTTTTTACTACGTTTGGCAATCAGATCTATTGCTAAATTTAAAATGTAGTTTTCTTTTGTACTTTTATCAGTGTTATTGACCTTACAGGGACGGTAATAATAAAAACTTAAGAGAAGTTTAAGCCTTTTCAGAGTGAATAACCAATTAAAGTGATTGAAGTGCGAAATTGAGCTAAGTGATAATAGAATGGGTTTGGTTAACTTCTCAGGAAAAGAAAAACCGTAAGTAACCGCATGCTTAAACTTATTCACAAGTGATGTAAACGCCATTTGGGCGTGGCCTTCACGAACAGAATTGTTTTAAACCATGCACTTGCAACGTGGCCATATAGAGATAGGTTTTTCTGATATTTCGTGGTCGTTTTTCAACTGGGACTAACTATTAGTTGATAGTTTTAAAGTAGGAAGCAGCCACGCTGCCAAGTACTTCTGTTCAGTCCTGATAATCATTATTATACATATTTTTAACAGTTTATCTGAAATGTACACAAACCTACAGGGTTTACTTGCTATTAATATGATAATTCCAGATTTGATGATAATATAAATTTGCAGTCGCTTCTAACGCTTTCTTACAGCAAGGAACTACCGATGTGCCAAAGCTGAAAATAGTTATTGCTTGCTGCCCCACCGGGTGTAGTGACAAACGTAATCATACATTTCCTATCGTATTGATTTACGACAACACCTGGAATCTCACTGCAGCCCTACCAAGTGACGCGACAAACGTAATCATACTGGAACTCCTGCCCCGCAGGTTTCCCATTGTATTGATTTACGACAACACCTGGAATTGCATTGCTGCCCGCCGAGCGGCGTGACAAGCGTAATCATACTGGAACTCCTGCTCCGCAGGTTTCCTATCGTGTTGATTTACGACAACACCTGGAATCGCACTGCTGCCCTGCCAAGCGACGCGACAAACGTAATCATACTGGAACTCCTGCTCCGCAGGTTTCCTATCGTATTGATTTACGACAACACCTGGAATTGCACTGCTGCCCCGCTAAGTGACGCGACAAATGTAATTGCACTGGAACTCCTGCTCGGCAGGCTTCCTGTAGTGTTGTTTTACGACAACACCTGGAATCGCATTGCTGCTCGCCGAGCGACGCGACATACGTAAGTAATCACACCGGAACTCCTGCTCCGCAGGTTTCCTATCGTATTATTTTACGATTACACCTGGAATCGCATTGCTGCCTCGCCGAGCGGCGTGACAAACGTAATCATACTGGAACTCCTGCCTTGTAGGTTTCCTATCGTATTGATTTACGACCACACCTGGAATCACATTGGTGCCCCGCCGAGCAACGTGACAAACGTAATCATACCGGAACTTCTGCTCCGCAGATTTCCTATCGGTATTACTTTCATGACAACACGTTAGGCAGGTTCCCTATAGTGTTAATTTACAACGAAACCTGTAATCACATTTTTACCCCACAGAGTGACGTGGCAAATCTGTTCATACCAGAACTCCTGCTCCGCAGAGTTCTTGTATTATTGATTTACAACAAAACGCAATCGCATTCTGCACCGCAGAGCGAGCAACGTCGTTTAGTTTCGGAAGTATAGGTGAACCTCTGCTATGGATATTTTACTGTTGAAGCAGCAACCATGGTAAAACTTCTGCTCTACAGAATTTCGTGCGCTTCGACTAATGACAACGATCCTAAGTCGGCCCCTGCTCCGCGAAACGACCCGAATGGTAAGCTGAGCGGAATGATCACTGCTATACTTATTTTTCGGGATATCGTCTCGAAAAAGACTGCTGTGCAAAATAATCCCTACTATACTTATTTTCCGGGATTTCGTCTCGAAAAAGACTGCTGCGCAAAATAATCACTTTCACACTTATTTTTCGGGATATCGCCCCGAAAGAGACCTCTGCCCCGCAGGACGGCATGAGTGCTTCAATGTTTGCCGAGATATCGTACTACTGCATTAAGGTCTCACCCCATTCCGCAGAATGATCTGAGTGCATTAATGTATAGCAAACCCGCCTGCATTCATAAGAAGTCGTTCTGCTTTGCAGATTAAGCAATGCATATTCATCGATGTATTATACAAACAGAAGCACTGAAAAATCTGCTTCGTTCATCGATCCATGTAAAAGCTTGTTTAAGCTATTGCCCTTTATAAAACCCTATAAATATTGATAGCAATAGGTATGTACGAAAAACAAGGACCCAGACTCTGCTCCGCAAGTCTATCCAAGTACACTAATTTCTGATCAGACTTATCACACCACTGCCCAGTACAAATTTTTAGAAACAGGGTTGAAGGGCACGTTATTATAGTTCTAGACGCCTTGGAACGTAATGATCATAAAATTTTACTTGGTTCACAATTGGAATGTGACGTTGTGTTATTTTTTATTAAGAGAAGGTGCATTGTTTTGGTTTAGCATCGCGGATAACTCAGACTAGCATCATTCAGCGAAATATACGTATACGTATGCAGTTTAGCGGTCTCCGCGATTCGTAGTGTACCGCTCATTGCCGAGTAAAACTAAATAAGAGCGCCTACTTATATACTTAATATACTATAATGGCACCTTATTATTTTACTTCCATTGGGCTATTTATGAGTATTTTGTTATTTTCTCTAACTCATTGCCATGCAGGAAGATAATGTAATGCCTCAAACCCCTATGTAAGCCAGCTTTTTTTGAGGGGGGGGGGTCATAGTCATAGCTCCATTGAGACCTACCCCTCAGATGCATTGATCATCAACATTCACATCACGTGGATTGTGGACAAACCCCAATCAATCTTATTTTAAAGCTTTTAATAAAAATGCTTTTACCATAACACTTATATAAGTGCTACGCATCTCAACCCATATATGTATGTACGTACACAGAGTCAAAAGTAAAATTCTACAATACATCAGTACAAGGTACAGCACAGTACATGTGCCTTGTACCAGACCTACCCTACCAAAGAACTAGGCCTACCTTGGAATCTTGACCCTCGTTTATTAGCATGTTCAATGTCAGGGCGTTAGTAATTCGGCGTGCCTTTGTCGTAAGCGACCAGGAGTTTCATCTCCGACTCAATCAAGATGAAATTATGCACGAAAGGCTTAATTTACCCCACTCTTGTCTGTACTTGATATATAATTAAATATCGTATACTAAAACTTCTTTTTTACTTTGAAAAGTACGTGCTACACTAAATTTTGTGTTAAAATGACAGTGAAATACTTTTACATTATAATACATTTGCGTTCAATAAGAATGGTGTTATGGCCGTCATACGAGTATCCTAGAGGAGCAGAGCAGTTCCGCCATCAAGGTGACGTGGGTCCACGCTTATCATCTGTCAAAATGTAAGATAAAATGGGCAACTGAAAGGTCAAGTGCGGGACACATTAACCATGTATCTAACCCTGCCAAGTAGTTGTCAAGAGTATTGTTATTAGTAATATTTTTGCTAAGAATGTTTGCATACACGTGCAGTGGCTACATTCATCGTCAGTCTGCCTAAAGATGTCAAGCAAACGTCGTCGGCAAAATATGACATCCGGGTTTCTCACCTGGTTTCGTTTGGTATCCGAAGTCAATGAAGTCCAAAGCTACTACGCCGACCACTGAAGGCTGTGGTATAGTTTTATTTTAAACCAAAATAAGAACGTAGAATAAATATTTTCTCAATGAAACATGGACACAAATGGTATGATAGTCAGAATCACACGCTCGCGAGTATCAGCATCTGAGAAGAAGCATCTACGCTTCTAATCAGCTGTACATGACAAGCATAAAAAAAAAAAAACTGAATATTTGATACAACTTATAAAATTCAGTACAACAAAATAAATTTCACGATGTACCATTGCTTAAGTATCTAAATATAATGATAGTTATGCGTCGGATTCGAAACTTTCTTTTGTAGTGTGAGCGTTTCGCTAACTGAGCCTTCGTGACTTCAAATTACCATGTTGGATTTCTTCGTGATATATCAACCCTGTATGGGTTCACGCATTTAAAGCATACACATTTTGTATGTCTGGCCACGATATCGTAACGTGATAGTTAACTTAATTTTACTATAGAATACTGAAATCCCCGTAAACACAGAAAAGTCTGCATTTGATAGACTTGTGAGAGGCGTGATATCTTTACAAATACATCTCTACTTATACCTTTACCTATATGTTTATAATCAAACTGTCTATCCACCAGATAAGATACTATGTTTGCCTATCGCAAAAATTAATTTTGTTAAATTAATTGCTACATTCGTATAAATATCTCAATCCACATCCGCTGCCTACTGGATTACATTATTGTCGCAGGTCCTAACCTGCTCACTTATTAGATAGAATCACATTGACGTAACTAAGCACCACCAGGCGATAATAGACACGTCTCTCATTATATAGGCTTCGAATAACGGTACAGTGAGTTTAATAGCAACATTTTACCTGCAAATAAAATGTATATTAAACATACTTACCTTATTCGAAGCCTATAGTTTATAGTTCTACCTGGTGTCACAAAAGACGATCCAATGACGAACAAACTGGGTTACAAAACCCAACTGCCTAGGTGGCGCTAGTGTCGCGTAGTGGGGATGGGAGCATAGTGGGAAGCGGAAATGGCGAGCTGGCGTGGACCTAGACCGGAAGTCATGACTAGTACTAGAACCGGAAGTAGTGCCCCTCTCTTATTATATAGGCTTCGAATAAGGTAAGTATGTTTAATATACATTTTATTTGCAGGTAAAATGTTGCTATTAAACTCACTGTACCGTTATTCAAAGCCTATATAATGAGAGACGTGTCTATTATCGCCTGGTGGTGCTTAGTTACGTCAATGTGATTCTATCTAATAAGTGAGCAGGTTAGGACCTGCGACAATAATGTAATCCAGCAGGCAGCGCATGTGGATTGAGATATTTATACGAATGTAGCGATTAATTTAACAAAATTAATTTTTGCGATAGGCAGACATAGTATCTTATCTGGTGGATAGACAGTTCGATTATAAACATACAGGATGATTTTGAACTCCCTAGCTTTATTTAAGGAACGCACTCTATATGTGATATAAAAAATACATGTTGAATTACTTTTAACTCGTTTCATAGTAAAAACCAAAGATATCAGGCGTCAAAGATATCCCAAAAATAAACGAATTTGTCGCCCGCGCCGCGCCCGTAGTGGCACAGGCCGCGCGAGACGCGTTTACGCCGCAAGGTCATTGATCTTTATCGTTACGTAGCTATTGTATTACGTTTAATATGGGTAAATTCATTTTGATGCTCAAATGGCTGCATTAACCTCGCGTTTCTACCATTTACACGGTAGCACGATCGTGGTGCGTATTTTATTAGCGTTTTCGCATGTTAAGTAGCCCTGGGTGTGCTATACCAGGATGGGTGACCGTAAGTGTTTAATAAAAATTTGCAGCCTCCTTCAGCTGTCATCGTTAGATAGCGGTCGTAAAGCTGCCTGTAAAAATCTTGCAAACAGTGTTGGCCACTTTCGTAAACACACGATAAACAATAAAGGAAGGAACTGAATCTGGTCTTAATTTTATACCTAATCATAAGTCGCACTTTCCCTTCTTACTTTACGGGCTGTTATTAGTTGTTATTGTTACTAAGCAAGGAAAAAAACATAAGGTACCTACCTAAACACTAATAAAAATTATAGGTACGAAGATAGTAGGTAATTAGTAAAGCATTTACAGCTTCTGCATCGCCGAGCTACATCTCGCGTGCTGGCTCGGGGGTTCCGCTCGAAAAACTCGAAAATGTCATCTTCTATCTCGACGACTAGCTAGACGTGGCGCTCCGCTTCCTCGTGCATGGGATGGTATCTCGAACTGACCATAGTCAAGAAGCTGATGGTTTGCGACCAAAATCGTTTGGCGGTCGGTGAGGCACTGTAGCATTCGTTATGCCTTGAGCACGAAGTCGAGGAATGCTCTCACTTACGTAGAGCCTCCTGGCTACGTGTAAGTTTTCTCCACTTAGAATGTCATGCGCACCATTTCGCAATACTCTCGTGCGGAATACGACATTGTTATGGGTAAGAGACGCGGGCGGGAAAAGAGTCGCAACCTCCCGTGACGCGAGGGTTTTGCCAACTTCCGACTCGCGGCGCGTGCGATCGGTTGACTGACTGCGACAGGTGGCGCGGGCGAGCGGGGCGAGGCGAGCGAACGATGGTAGCGGCGCGGCGGGGTTGAATCAGCTGTGTGCATGTGCGTGTGTGCGGCTGTGCGGCCGGCCGAGCGAGTTCATTTATTATTCGGTTGACCATTTATTGAAAATTTGCGGACATTTCGTGATATATTTTTTTAAACTTTTTTATTATTTTTTATTACGGTTTTGTGTTCTATCAGTGATTGTGATTCTAAGATTTCAATAAAGCTAGTGGGTATAAAATTATCCTGTATAGGTAAAGGTATAAGTAGAGATGTATTTGTAAAGATATCACGCCTCTCACAAGTCTATCAAATGCAGACTTTTCTGTGTTTACGGGGATTTCAGTATTCTATAGTAAAATTAAGTTAAATATCACGTTACGATATCGTGGCCAGACATACAAAATGTGTATGCTTTAAATGCGTGAACCCATACAAGGTTGATATATCACGAAGAAATTCAACATGGTAATTTGAAGTCGCAAAGGCTCAGTTAGCAGAGCGCTCACACTACAAAAGAAAGGTTCGAATCCGACGCATAACTATCATTATATTTAGATACTTAAGCAATGGTACATCGTGAAATTTATTTTGTTGTACTGAATTTTATAAGTTGTATCAAATATTCAGTTTTTTTTTTCTATGCTTGTCATGTACAGCTAATAAGAAGCGTAGATGCTTCTTCTCAGATGCTGATACTCGCGAGACTGTGACTCCGACTATCATACCATTTGTGTCCATGTTACATTGGGAAAATATTTATTCTACGTTCTTATTTTGGTTTAAAATAAAACTATCCCACAGCCGTAGGTCGGCGTAGTAGCTTTGGACTTCATTGACTTCGGATACCAAACGAAACCAGGTGAGAAACCCGGATGTCATATTTTGCCGACGACGTTTGCTTGACATCTTTAGGCAGACTGACGATGAATGTAGCCACTGCACGTGTATGCAAACATTCTTAGCAAAAATATTACTAATAACAATACTCTTGACTACTACTTGGCAGGGTTAGATACATGGTTAATGTGTCCCGCACTTGACCTTTCAGTTGCCCATTTTATCTTACATTTTGACAGATGATAAGCGTGGACCCACGTCACCTTGATGGCGGAACTGCTCTGCTCCTCTAGGATACTCGTATGACGGCCATAACACCATTCTTATTGAACGCAAATGTATTATAATGTAAAAGTATTTCACTGTCAATTTAACACAAAATTTAGTGTAGCACGTACTTTTCAAAGTAAAAAAGAAGTTTAAGTATACGATATTTAATTATATATCAAGTACAGACAAGAGTGGGGTAAATTAAGCCTTTCGTGCATAATTTCATCTTGATTGAGTCGGAGATGAAACTCCTGGTCGCTTACGACAAAGGCACGCCGAATTACTAACGCCCTGACATTGAACATGCTAATAAACGAGGGTCAAGGTTCCAAGGTAGGCCTAGTTCTTTGGTAGGGTAGGTCTGGTACAAGGCACATGTACTGTGCTGTACCTTGTACTGATGTATTGTAGAATTTTACTTTTGACTCTGTGTACGTACATACATATATGGGTTGAGATGCGTAGCACTTATATAAGTGTCATGGTAAAAGCATTTTTATTAAAAGCTTCAAAATAAGATTGATTGGGGTTTGTCCACAATCCACGTGATGTGAATGTTGATGATCAATGCATCTGAGGGGTAGGTCTCAATGGAGCTATGACTGTGACCCCCCCCCCCCCCCCCCTCAAAAAAGCTGGCTTACATAGGGGTTTGAGGCATTACAGTATCCTCCTGCATGGCAATGAGTTAGAGAAAATAACAATGTTCTCATAAATAGCCCAATGGAAGTAAAATAATAAGGTGCCATTGGTAGGCGCTCTTATTTAGATTTACTTGGCAATGAGCGGTACACTACGAATCGCGGAGACCGCTAAACTGCAAACGTATACGTATATTTTGCTGAATGATGCTAGTCTGAGTTAGCCGCGATGCTAAACCAAAACAATGCACCTACTTTTAATAAAAAATAACACAACGTCGCATTCCAATTATGAACCAAGTAAAATTTTATGACTATTACTTTCCAAGGCGTCTAGAACTATAATGACGTGACCTTCGACCCTGTTTCTAAAAGTTTGTACTGGGCAGTGGTGTGATAAGTCTGATCAGAAATTAGTGTCCTTGGATAGACTTGCGGAGCAGAGTCTGGGTCCTTGTTTTTCGTACATACCTATTGCTATCACTATTTATAGGTTTTTATGAAGGGCAATAGCTTAAACAAGCTTTTACATGGATCGATGAACGAAGCAGATTTTTCAGTGCTTCTGTTTGTATAATACATCGATGAATATGCATTGCTTAATCTGCAAAGCAGAACGACTTCTTATGAATGCAGGCGGGTTTGCTATACATTAATGCACTCAGATCATTCTGCGGAATGGGGTGAGACCTTAATGCAGTAGTACGATATCTTGGCAAACATTGAAGCACTCATACCGTCCTGCGGGGCAGAGGTCTCATTCGGGGCGATATCCCGAAAAATTATTTTATTATTATTATTATTTTGCGCAGCAGTCTTTTTCGAGACGAAATCCCGGAAAATAAGTATAGCAGGGATTATTTTACGCAGCAGTCTTTTTCGAGACGATATCCAGAAAAATAAGTATAGCAGTGATCATTCCGCTCAGCTTTCCATTCGGGTCGTTTCGCTGAGCAGAGGCCGACTTAGGATCATTGTCAAGCGCACGGAATTCTGTAGAGCAGAAGTTTTACCATGGTTGCTGCTTCAACAGTAAAATATAAATAGCAGAGGTTCACCTATACTTCCGAAACTGAACGACGTTGCTCGCTCTGCGGTGCAGAATGCGATTGCGTTTTGTTGTAAATCAATAAGACAAGAACTCTGCGGAGCAGGAGTTCTGGTATGAACAGATTTGCCACGTCACTCTGTGGGGTAAAAATGCGATTACAGTTTTCGTTGTAAATTAATACTATAGGGAACCTGCCTAACGTGTTGTCATGAAATAAGTACCAATAGGTAATCTGCGGAGCAGGAATTCCGGTATGATTACGTTTGTCACATTGCTCAGCGGGGGACCAATGTGATTCCAGGTGTGGTCGTAAATCAATACGATAGGAAACCTGCAAAGCAGGAGTTCCAGTATGATTACGTTTGTCACGCCGCTCGGCGAGGCAGCAATGCGATTCCAGGTGTTATCGTAAAATAACACGACAGGAAACCTGCGGAGCAGGAGTTCCGGTGTGATTACTTACGTATGTCGCGTCGCTCGGCGAGCAGCAATGCGATTCCAGGTCCTGTCGTAAAACAACACTACAGGAAGCCTGCCGAGCAGGAGTTCCAGTGCAATTACATTTGTAGCGTCGCTTAGCGGGGCAGCAGTGCGATCCCAGGTGTTATCGTAAATCAACGTGATAGGAAACTTGCGGAGCAGGAGTTCCAGTATGATTACGTTTGTTACGCCGCTCGACGGGCAGCAATGCAATTCCAGTTGTTGTCGTAAATCAATACCACTGGAAACCTGCGGAGCAGGAGTTCCAGTATGATAACGTTTGTCGCGTCGCTTGGCAGGGCCGCAGTGCGATTCCAGGTGTTTTCTTAAATCAATACGATAGGAAACCTGCGGAGCAGGAGTTCCAGTATGATAACGTTTGTCGCGCCGCTCGGCGAGCAGCAATGCAATTCCAGGTGTTGTCGTAAATCAATACAATAGGAAACCTGCGGGGCAGGAGTTCCAATATGATTACGTTGCCGCGTCGCTTGACGGGGCAGCAGTGCGATTCCAGGTGTTGTCGTAAATCAATACAATAGGAAACCTGCGGAGCAGGAGTTCCAGTATGATTACGTTTGTCGCGTCGCTTGGCAGGGCAGCAGTGCGATTCCAGGTGTTGTCGTAAATCAATACGATAGGAAACCTGCGGAGCAGGAGTTCCAGTTTGATTACGCTTGTCACGCCGCTCGGCGGGCAGCAATGCAATTCCAGGTGTTGTCGTAAATCAATACAATAGGAAACCTGCGGGGCAGGAGTTCCAGTATGATTACGTTTGTCACGTCGCTTGGTAGGGCTGCAGTGCGATTCCAGGTGTTGTCGTAAATCAATACGATAGGAAACCTGCGGGGCAGGAGTTCCAGTATGATTACGTTTGTCACTACACTCGGCGGGGCAGCAAGCAATAACTATTTTCAGCTTTGGCACATCGGTAGTTCCTTGCTGTAAGAAAGCGTTAGAAGCACCTGCAAATTCATATTATCATCAAATCTGGAATTATTATATTAATAGCTAGTAAACCCTGCAGGGTTGTGTACATTTCAGATAAACTGTTAGAAATATGTATAATAATGATTATCAGGACTGAACAGAAGTACTTGGCAGCGTAGCTGCTTCCTACTTTAAAACTATCAACTAATAGTTAGTCCCAGTTGAAAAACGACCACGAAATATCAGAAAAACATATCTCTATATGGCCACGTTGCAAGTGCATGGTTTAAAACAATTCTGTTCGCCACGCCCAAATGGCGATTACGTCACTTGTGCATAAGTTTAAGCATGCGGTTACTTACGGTTTTTCTTTTCCTGAGAAGTTATTATATAGCTCAATTTCGCACTTCAATCACTTTAATTGGTTATTCACTCTGAAAAGGCTTAAACTTAAGGGATTACCGTCCCTGTAAGGTCAATAACACTGATAAAAGTACAAAAGAAAATTATATTTTAAATTTAGCAATAGATCTGATTGCAAACGTAGTAAAAAATTATACGTAGGTAGTTAGATACCGACGTAACCAAATCTAAAAAAAGAATAAAATACTCTTGAGATAGCAATAAATTATTTACTATCTATAAACTGTAACACAGTTAAAATGTAGAAAAATTATGACCGGAAAATACTGGAGAAAATATTATGGTTCAAATTACTTACGGTTTAACCACGTGAACATTTAATTTGTTACCTCAGATAACCTTAAAATTTTATTCACAGCTGGTGACGCACAGCGCTTTTCCGTTAATATTACCACTTTTTCCTCCTGAAGTTTTTTGGCTAGTACCGGTGAGGCGGTTTGAATATGCGTTGCATATTAGGTAACCGTCTCGAACGGAATCAAAAACGCCAATGACGAACAAACTGGGTTACAAAACCCAACTGCCTAGGTGGCGCTAGTGTCGTGTAGTGGGGATGGGAGCATAGTGGGAAGTGGAAATGGCGAGCTGGCGTGAACCTAGACCGGAAATCATGACTAGTACTAGAACCGGAAGTAGTGCCCCTCTCTCATTATATAGGCTTCGAATAACGGTACAGTGAGTTTAATAGCAACATTTTACCTGCAAATAAAATGTATATTAAACATACTTACCTTATTCGAAGCCTATATAATGAGAGAGGGGCACTACTTCCGGTTCTAGTACTAGTCATGACTTCCGGTCTAGGTCCACGCCAGCTCGCCATTTCCGCTTCCCACTATGCTCCCATCCCCACTACGCGACACTAGCGCCACCTAGGCAGTTGGGTTTTGTAACCCAGTTTGTTCGTCATTGGATCGTCTTTTGTGACACCAGGTAGAACTATAAACTATAGGCTTCGAATAAGGTAAGTATGTTTAATATACATTTTATTTGCAGGTAAAATGTTGCTATTAAACTCACTGTACCGTTATTCGAAGCCTATATAATGAGAGACGTGTCTATTATCGCCTGGTGGTGCTTAGTTACGTCAATGTGATTCTATCTAATAAGTGAGCAGGATAGGACCTGCGACAATAATGTAATCCAGTAGGCAGCGCATGTGGATTGAGATATTTATACGAATGTAGCAATTAATTTAACAAAATTAATTTTTGCGATTGGCAAACATAGTATCTTATCTGGTGGATAGACAGTTTGATTATAAACATATAGGTAAAGGTATAAGTAGAGATGTATTTGTAAAGATATCACGCCTCTCACAAGTCTATCAAATGCAGACTTTTCTGTGTTAACGGGGATTTCAGTATTCTATAGTAAAATAAAGTTAAATATCACGTTACGATATCGTGGCCAGACATACAAAATGTGTATGCTTTAAATGTGTGAACCCATACAGGGTTGATAGCAGTGAATTTCTTCGTGATATACACGAAAAAATTCAACATGGTAATTTGAAGTCGCAAAGGCTCAGTTAGCAGAGCGCTCACACTACAAAAGAAAGGTTCGAATCCGACGCATAACCATCATTATATTTAGATACTTAAGCAATGGTACATCGTAAAATTTATTTTGTTGTACTGAATTTTATAAGTCATGTACAGCTAATAAGAAGCGTAGATGCTTCTTCTCAGATGCTGATACTCGCGAGCGTGTGATTCCGACTATCATACCATTTGTGTTCATGTTTTATTGGGAAAATATTTATTCTACGTTCTTATTTTGGTTTAAAATAAAACTATCCCTCAGCCTTCAGTAGGTCGGCGTAGTAGCTTTGGACTTCATTGACTTCGGATACCGAACGAAACCAGGTGAGAAACCTGGATGTCATATTTTGCCGACGTTTGCTTGACATCTTTAGGCAGACTGACGATGAATGTAGCCACTGCACGTGTATGCAAACATTCTTAGCAAAAATATTACTAATAACAATACTCAACTACTACGTGGCAGGGTTAGATACATGGTTAATGTGTCCCGCACTTGATCTTTCAGTTGCCCATTTTATCTTACATTTTGACAGATGATAAACGTGGACCCACGTCAGCTTGATGGTGTAACTGCTCTGCTCCTCTAGGATACTCGTATGACGGCCATAACACCATTCTTATTGAACGCAAATGTATTATAATGTAAAAGTATTTCACTGTCATTTTAACACAAAATTTAGTGTAGCACGTACTTTTCAAAGTAAAAAAGAAGTTTTATTATTCGATATTTAATTATATATCAAGTACAGACAAGAGTGGGGTAAATTAAGCCTTTCGTGCATAATTTCATCTTGATTGAGTCGGAGATGAAACTCCTGGTCGCTTACGACAAAGGCACGCCGAATTACTAACGCCCTGACATTGAACATGCTAATAAACGAGGGTCAAGGTTCCAAGGTAGGCCTAGTTCTTAGGTAGGGTAGGTCTGGTACAAGGCACCCGTGCTGTGCTGTACCTTGTACTGATGTATTGTAGAATTTTACCTTAGACTCTGTGTAAGTACATACATATATGGGTTGAGATGCGTAGCACCTTTATAAGTGTCATGGTAAAAGCATTTTTATTAAAAGCTTTAAAATGAGATTGATTGGGGTTTGTCCACAATCCACATGAATAAGACTTTGTGGATGATCACTGCATCTGAGGGGTAGGTCTCAATGGAGCTATGACTATAACCCCCTCCCAAAAAAGCTGGCTTACATAGGGGTTTGAGGCATTACATTATCTTCCTGCATGGCAATGAGTAAGCAGTTAGAATGGAATGGAATGAAGTAAAAATGGCAACGACAACACCTGGAATCGCACTGCTGCCCTGCCAAGCGACGCGACAAACGTAATCATACTGGAACTCCTGCTCCGCAGGTTTCCTATCGTATTGATTTACGACAACACTTGGAATTGCACTGCTGCCCCGCCAAGCGACGCGGCAAACGTAATCATATTGGAACTCCTGCCCCGCAGGTTTCCTATTGTATTGATTTACGACAACACCTGGAATTGCATTGCTGCCCGCCGAGCGGCGTGACAAACGTAATCATACTGGAACTCCTGCTCCGCAGGTTTCCTATCGTATTGATTTAAGACAACACCTGGAATCGCACTGCTGCCCTGCGAAGCGACGCGACAAACGTAATCATACTGGAACTCCTGCTCCGCAGGTTTCCAATGGTATTGATTTACGACAGCAACTGAAATTGCATTGTTGCCCGCCGAGCGGCGTGACAAGCGTAATCATACTGGAACTTCTGCTCCGCAGGTTTCCTATCGTATTGATTTACGACAACACCTGTAATCGCACTGCTGCCCTGCCAAGCGACGTGACAAACGTAATCACACCGGAATTCCTGCTCCGCAGATTTCCTATTGTATTGATTTACGACAACACCTGGAATCGCACTGCTGCCCCGCCAAGCGACGCGGCAAACGTAATCATATTGGAACTCCTGCCCCGCAGGTTTCCTATTGTATTGATTTACGACAACACCTGGAATTGCATTGCTGCCCGCCGAGCGGCGCGACAAACGTAATCATACTGGAACTCCTGCTCCGCAGGTTTCCTATCGTATTGATTTAAGACAACAACTGGCGCATTGCTGCCCGTCGAGCGGCGTAACAAACGTAATCATACTGGAACTCCTGCTCCGCAGGTTTCCTATCACATTAATTTACGATAACACCTGGAATCGCACTGCTGCCCCGCTAAGCGACGCGACAAACGTAATTGCACTAAAACTCCTGCTCGGCAAGCTTCCTGTAGTGTTGTTTTACGACAACACTTGGAATCGCATTGCTGCTCGCCGAGCGACGCGACATACGTAAGTTATCACACCGGAAATCCTGCTCCGAAGGTTTCCTATCGTATTATTTTACGATAACACCTGGAATCGCATTGCTGCCTCGCCGAGCGGCGTGACAAACGTAATCATACTGGAACTCCTGCTTTGCAGGTTTCCTATCGTATTGATTTACGACCACACCTGGAATCACATTGGTGCCCCGCCGAGCGACGCGACAAACGTAATCATACCGGAATTCCTGCTCCGCAGATTTCCTATCGGTATTAATTTAGAGACAACACCTTAGGCAGGTTCCCTATAGTGTTTATTTACAACGAAACCTCTAGTCGCACTTTTACCCCACAGAGTGACGTGGCAAATCTGTTCATACCAGAACTCCTGCTCCGCAGAGTTCTTGTCTTATTGATTTACAACAAAACGCAATCGCATTCTGCACCGCAGAGCGAGCAACGTCGTTTAGTTTCGGAAGTACAGGTGAACCTCTGCTATGGATATTTTACTGTTGAAGCAGCAACCATGGTAAAACTTCTGCACTACCGAATTCCGTGCGCTTCGACTAATGACAATGATCCTAAGTCGGCCTCTGCTCAGCGAAACAACCCGAATGGAAAACTGAGCGGAATGATCACTGCTATACTTATTTTTCGGGATATCGCCTCGAAAAAGACTGCTGTGCAAAATAATCCCTGCAATACTTATTTTCCGGGATTTCGTCTCGAAAAAGACTGCTGCGCAAAATAATCACTTTCACACTTATTTTTCGGGTACTTTTTTTTTTTATTTGGTTCGCAAACTGGTTGTTACAATAAAAAGAAATATTCTAAAGTAAGTCCCATAGTGTTACATAAACTGAACAACCTCCTAGGAGCGAACACAGCATGCACACAAAATAAATGGCTCTCAGTTACAACATTTTAGACACCTATTTAAAAAGAAAAAAAAAACATTTAACATATTGACAATCTTAAAGAAAGGTTATGCAAAAAAGAATCTTTTAATTATATTGGGCGATGCACTGAAGATATCAATGTCGTGGCAAATTTTATTATATTGAGAACACATGCGAATTAGTGGCGAATGATGACGGTAATTTGTACGACACGAAGGCAAACAAAAAGCAATGCGATTATGCAGACGACTACTGGTTCTTGGGACAGATAATGATATTCTACTCAAGAGATCAGGGTTATCGATTTTAGCACTGACAATTTTATGCAGAAGTATAATATCAGCAGCTGAGCGACGATGTTGAAGTGAGACAATGTGAAAGTGTTCGAGTCTTGATTGGTAAGATTCTAACTGATGGCACTTATTCTGAGAATAAGTCAAATGGTACAGGAACCTTTTCTGGACACCCTCTATTCGATTGATATGTGTAGCGTACGATGGATTCCAAACAGGACTACAATATTCCAACAAACTACGGACGTAGCAATTAAAAAGCAATTTAGAAATTTCGGGCTCTTTAAAAATTTTGGTTTGTCGTATAACAAAACCAGCCAATTTTGAAGCTTTTTTAACTATATTGTCAATATGGTCTATAAAATCTAGCTTCCGATCCATAATGACACCGAGGTCACGAATATTTTCGACTTCTTGAAGATATGTTCCATTTATTGTATAATTCTGATTCTGCGAAATACGTTTACGTGAGAATTTCATAAAAAAGCATTTGGTTGGATTGATGATCATACGATTTTCATTACTCCATTGGCTGATTCTGTCCAAATCGTTCTGTAATATTGCTACATCCCGGTCAGATTTTATTTCTCGATAGACTTTGAGATCGTCAGCAAACATCCTATATTCTGATTGCAAGTCCGCAGTAAGTTCGTTGACAAATATTAAGAAAAAAAAGGGGTCCAAGGTGAGAGCCCTGCGGAACACCAGAAGGAACAGGTTTTGCCTGGGACTTGAAACCTCGAACTACAACCAGTTGGGAGCGATTTCTTAAATATGATTCACACCATCTCAGCAACGAACCACAGATTCCAGCATGGGCAAGCCTCTGTAGAAGTATGTTATGGTCAACCACATCGAATGCTTTAGAATAGTCTGTGTATATTGAGTGGACCTCATTATTGTCTTCCAATGCTGCTGTTATATCATCCACATAACCCAAAAGATTGGACACTGATGATCGACCAGGCAGAAATCCGTGCTGCTGTTCATTGAATAACGATTTAAGATGGAAAAACAGATGTTTCTGTACCAATGATTCAAAGAGCATGCATATAAAAGAAAATATTGAAATTGGTCGAAAATTGGCGATATTTGTTAGATCTCCTTTTTTATGAACGGGAGTAATTTACGCTGTTTTCCATTTTGTGGGGAACACACCCACCGAAAGTGATTTATTGAAAATCAGATACAGAGGCTCGACCAATTGCTCAGCACAGTATTTAAAAAATACAGGTGGTAACGAATCAGGACCCGGACCTTTGTTGGTATTAGAAGATTCCAGATGTATTATACAAACAGAAGCACTGAAAAATCTGCTTCGTTCATCGATCCATGTAAAAGCTTGTTTAAGCTATTGCCCTTCATAAATACCGATAAATAGTGATAGCAATAGGTATGTACGAAAAACAAGGACCCAGACTCTGCTCCGCAAGTCTATCCAAGTACACTAATTTCTGATCAGACTTATCACACCACTGCCCAGTACAAATTTTTAGAAACAGGGTCGAAGGGCACGTCATTATAGTTCTAGACGCCTTGGAACGTAATGATCATAAAATTTTACTTGGTTCATAATTGGAATGCGACGTTGTGTTATTTTTTATTAAGAGAAGGTGCATTGTTTTGGTTTAGCATCGCGGATAACTCAGACTAGCATCATTCAGCGAAATATACGTATACGTATGCAGTTTAGCGGTCTCCGCGATTCGTAGTGTACCGCTCATTGCCGAGTAAAACTAAATAAGAGCGCCTACCAATGGCACCTTATTATTTTACTTCCATTGGGCTATTTATGAGTATTTTGTTATTTTCTCTAACTCATTGCCATGCAGGAAGATAATGTAATGCCTCAAATGCCTCTTTTTGAGGGGGGGGGGGGGGGGTGGGGGTCATAGTCATAGCTCCATTGAGACCTATCCCTCAGATGCATTGATCATCAACAAAGTCTTATTCACGTGGATTGTGGACAAACCCCAATCAATCTCATTTTTAAAGCTTTTAATAAAAATGCTTTTACCATGACACTTATATAGGTGCTACGCATCTCAACCCATATATGTATGTACGTACACAGAGTCAAAAGTAAAATTCTACAATACATCAGTACAAGGTAGAGCACAGCACGGGTGCCTTGTACCAGACCTACCCTACCAAAGAACTAGGCCTACCTTGGAACCTTGACCCTCGTTTATTAGCATGTTCAATGTCAGGGCGTTAGTAATTCGGCGTGCCTTTGTCGTAAGCGACCAGGAGTTTCATCTCCGACTCAATCAAGATGAAATTATGCACGAAAGGCTTAATTTACCCCACTCTTGTCTGTACTTAATATATAATTAATTATCGAATACTAAAACTTCTTTTTTACTTTGAAAAGTACGTGCTACACTAAATTTTGTGTTAAATTGACAGTGAAATACTTTTACATTATAATACATTTGCGTTCAATAAGAATGGTGTTATGGCCGTCATACGAGTATCCTAGAGGAGCAGAGCAGTTCCGCCATCAAGCTGACGTGGGTCCACGCTTATCATCTGTCAAAATGAAAGATAAAATGGGCAACTGAAAGGTCAAGTGCGGGACACATTAACCATGTATCTAACCCAGCCAAGTAGTAGTCAAGAGTATTGTTATTAGTAATATTTTTGCTAAGAATGTTTGCATACACGTGCAGTGGCTACATTCATCGTCAGTCTGCCTAAAGATGTCAAGCAAACGTCGTAAGCAAAATATGGCATCCGGGTTTCTCACCTGGTTTCGTTCGGTATCCGAAGTCAATGAAGTCCAAAGCTACTACGCCGACCTACTGAAGGCTGTGGGATAGTTTTATTTTAAACCAAAATAAGAACGTAGAATAAATATTTTCCCAATGAAACATGGACACAAATGGTATGATAGTCGGAATCACACGCTCGCGAGTATCAGCATTTACACTTCTTATCAGCTGTACATGACAAGCATAAAAAAAAAACTGAATATTTGATACAACTTATAAAATTCAGTAAAACAAAATAAATTTCACGATGTACCATTGCTTAGGTATCTAAATATAATGATAGTTATGCGTCGGATTCGAAACTTTCTTTTGTAGTGTGAGCGCTCCGCTAACTGAGCCTTTGTGACTTCAAATTACCATGTTGGATTTCTTCGTGATATATCAACCCTGTATGGGTTCACGCATTTAAAGCATACACATTTTGTATGTCTGGCCACGATATCGTAACGTGATAGTTAACTTAATTTTACTATAGAATACTGAAATCCCCGTAAACACAGAAAAGTCTGCATTTGATAGACTTGTGAGAGGCGTGATATCTTTACAAATACATCTCTACTTATACATTTACCTATATGTTTATAATCAAACTGTCTATCCACCAGATAAGATACTATGTTTGCCTATCGCAAAAATTAATTTTGTTAAATTAATTGCTACATTCGTATAAATATCTCAATCCACATGCGCTGCCTACTGGATTACATTATTGTCGCAGGTCCTAACCTGCTCACTTATTAGATAGAATCACATTGACGTAACTAAGCACCACCAGGCGATAATAGACACGTCTCTCATTATATAGGCTTCGAATAACGGTACAGTGAGTTTAATAGCAACATTTTACCTGCAAATAAAATGTATATTAAACATACTTACCTTATTCGAAGCCTACAGTTTATAGTTCTACCTGGTATCACAAAAGACGATCCAATGACGAACAAACTGGGTTACAAAACCCAACTGCCTAGGTGGCGCTAGTGTCGCGTAGTGGGGATGGGAGCATAGTGGGAAGCGGAAATGGTGAACTGGCGTGGACCTAGACCGGAAGTCATGACTAGTACTAGAACCGGAAGTAGTGCCCCTCTCATTATATAGGCTTCGAATAAGGTAAGTATGTTTATTTGCAGGTAAAATGTTGCTATTAAACTCACTGTACCGTTATTCGAAGCCTATATAATGAGAGACGTGTCTATTATCGCCTGGTGGTGCTTAGTTACGTCAATGTGATTCTATCTTATAAGTGAGCAGGTTAGGACCTGCGACAATAATGTAATCCAGTAGGCAGCGCATGTGGATTGAGATATTTATACGAATGTAGCAATTAATTTAACAAAATTAATTTTTGCGATAGGCAAACATAGTATCTTATCTGGTGGATAGACAGTTTGATTATAAACATATAGGTAAATGTATAAGTAGAGATGTATTTGTAAAGATATCACGCCTCTCACAAGTCTATCAAATGCAGACTTTTCTGTGTTTACGGGGATTTCAGTATTCTATAGTAAAATTAAGTTAAATATCACGTTACGATATCGTGGCCAGACATACAAAATGTGTATGCTTTTAATGTGTGAACCCATACAGGGTTGATATATCACGAAGAAATTCAACATGGTAATTTGAAGTCGCAAAGGCTCAGTTAGCAGAGCGCTCACACTACAAAAGAAAGGTTCGAATCCGACGTATAACTATCATTATATTTAGATACTTAAGCAATAGTACATAGTGAAATATATTTTGTTGTACTGAATTTTATAAGTTGTATCAAATACTCAGTTTTTTTTTTATTTATGCTTTTCCTGTACAGCTAATAAGAAGCGTAGATGCTTCTTCTCAGATGCTTATACTCGCGAGCGTGTGGTTCCGACTATCATACCATTTTTGTCCATGTTTCATTATGAAAATATTTATTCTATTCTACGTTCTTATTTTGGTTTAAAATAAAACTATCCCACAGCCTTCAGTAGGTCGGCGTAGTAGCTTTGGACTTCATTGACTTCGGATACCAAACGAAACCAGGTGAGAAACCCGGATGTCATATTTTGCCGACGACGTTTGCTTGACATCTTTAGGCAGACTGACGATGAATGTAGCAACTGCACGTGTATGCAAACATTTTTAGCAAAAATATTACTAATAACAATACTCTTGACTACTACTTGGCAGGGTTAGATACATGGTTAATGTGTCCCGCACTTGACCTTCCAGTTGCCCATTTTACCTTACATTTTGACAGATGATAAGCATGGACCCACGTCAGCTTGATGGCGGAACTGCTCTGCTCCCGTAGGATACTCATATGACGGCCATAACACCATTCTTATCGAACGCAAATGTATTATAATGTAAAAGTATTTCACTGTCATTTTAACACAAAATTTAGTGTAGCACGTACTTTTCAAAGTAAAAAAGAAGTTTTAGTATTCGATATTTAATTATATATATCAAGTACAGACAAGAGTGGGGTAAATTAAGCCTTTCGTGCATAATTTTATCTTGATTGAGTCAGAGATGAAACTCCTGGTCGCTTACGACAAAGGCACGCCGAATTACTAACGCCCTGACATAGAACATGCAAATAAACGAGGGTCAAGGTTCCAAGGTAGGCCTGGTTCTTTGGTAGGGTAGGTCTGGTACAAGGCACCTGTAAATTTTACCTTTTGACTCTGTGTACGTACGTACGTAGCACCTATATAAGTGTCATGGTAAAAGCATTTTTATTAAAAGCTTTAAAATGAGATTGATTGGGGTTTGTCCACAATCAACGTGAATAAGACTTTGTTGATGATCAATGCATCTGAGGGGTAGGTCTCAATGGAGCTATGACTATGACCCCCCCCCCCCCCCTCAGAAAAGCTGGCTTACATAGGGGTTTGAGGCATTACATTATCCTCCTGCATGGCAATGAGTTAGAGAAAATAACAAAATACTCATAAATAGCCCAATGGAAGTAAAATAATAAGGTGCCATTGGTAGGCGCTCTTATTCAGTTTTACTCGGCAATGAACGGTACACTACGAATCGCGGAGACCGCTAAACTGCATACGTATACGTATATTTCGCTGAATGATGCTAGTCTGAGTTATCCGCGATGCTAAATCAAAACAATGCACCTTCTCTTAATAAAAAAAAATAACACGACGTCGCATTCCTATTGTGAACCAAGTAAAGTTTTATAATCATAACGTTCCAAGGCGTCTAGAACTATAATGACGTGCTCTTCGACCCTGTTTCTAAAAATTTGTACTGGGCAGTGGTGTGATAAGTCTGATCAGAAATTAGTGTACTTGGATAGACTTGCGGAGCAGAGTCTGGGTCCTTGTTTTTCGTACATACCTATTGCTATCACTATTTATAGGTTTTTATGAAGGGCAATAGCTTAAATAAGCTTTTACATGAATCGATGAACGAAGCAGATTTTTAAGTGCTTCTGTTTGTATAATACATCGATGAATATGCATTGCTTAATCTGCAAAGCAGAACGACTTCTTATGAATGCAGGCGGGTTTGCTATACATTAATGCACTCAGATCATTCTGCGGAATGGGGTGAGACCTTAATGCAGTGGTACGATATCTTGGCAAACATTGAAGCACTCATACCGTCCTGCGGGGCAGAGGTCTCATTCGGGGCGATATCCCGAAAAATAAGTGTAAAAATGGTTATTTTGCGCAGCAGTCTTTTTCGAGACGAAATCCCGGAAAATAAGTATTGCAGGGATTATTTGCGCAGCAGTCTTTTTCGAGACGATATCCCGAAAAATAAGTATAGCAGTGATCATTCCGCTCAGCTTTCCATTCGGGTCGTTTCGCTGAGCAGAGGCCGACTTAGGATCATTGTCATTAGTCGAAGCGCACGGAATTCTGTAGAGCAGAAGTTTTACCATGGTTGCTGCTTCAACAGTAAAATATCCATAGCGAGGTTCACCTATACTTCCGAAACTGAACGACGTTGCTCGCTCTGCGGTGCAGAATGCGATTGCGTTTTGTTGTAAATCAATAAGACAAGAACTCTGCGGAGCAGGAGTTCTGGTATGAACAGATTTGCCACGTCACTCTGTGGGGTAAAAATGCGATTACAGTTTTCGTTGTAAATTAACACTATAGGGAACCTGCCTAACGTGTTGTCATGAAATTAGTACCAATAGGAAATCTGCGGAGCAGGAATTCCGGTATGATTACGTTTGTCACATTGCTCAGCGGGGGACCAATGTGATTCCAGGTGTGGTCGTAAATCAATACGAAAGGAAACCTGCAAAGCAGGAGTTCCAGTATGATTACGTTTGTCACGCCGCTCGGCGAGGCAGCAATGCGATTCCAGGTGTTATCGTAAAATAACACGACAGGAAACCTGCGGAGCAGGAGTTCCGGTGTGATTACTTACGTATGTCGCGCCGCTCGGCGAGCAGCAATGCGATTCCAGGTGCTGTCGTAAAACAACACTACAGGAAGCCTGCCGAGCAGGAGTTCCAATGCAATTACATTTGTAGCGTCGCTTAGCGGGGCAGCAGTGCGATCCCAGGTGTTATCGTAAATCAACGTTATAGGAAACCTGCGGAGCAGGAGTTCCAGTATGATAACGTTTGTTACGCCGCTCGACGGGCAGCAATGCAATTCCAGTTGTTGTCGTAAATCAATACCATTGGAAACCTGCGGAGCAGGAGTTCCAGTATGATAACGTTTGTCGCGTCGCTTGGCAGGGCCGCAGTGCGATTCCAGGTGTTGTCTTAAATCAATACGATAGGAAGCCTGCGGAGCAGGAGTTCCAGTATGGTTACGTTTGTCGCGCCGCTCGGCGGGCAGCAATGCAATTCCAGGTGTTGTCGTAAATCAATACAATAGGAAACCTGCGGAGCAGGAAATCCAGTATGATTACGCTTGTCACGCCGCTCGGCGGGCAACAATGCAATGCCAGGTGTTGTCGTAAATCAATACAATAGGAAACCTGCGGGGCAGGAGTTCCAGTATGATTACGTTTGTCGCGTCGCTTGGTAGGGCTGCAGTGCGATTCCAGGTGTTGTCGTAAATCAATACGATAGGAAACCTGCGGGGCAGGAGTTCCAGTATGGCAACGACAACACCTGGAATCTAACTGAGAGAGGCACTACTTCCGGTTCTAGTACTAGTCATGACTTCCGGTCTAGGTCCACGCCAGCTCGCCATTTCCGCTTCCCACTATGCTCCCATCCCCGCTACGCGACACTAGTGCCACCTAGGCAGTTGGGTTTTGTAACCCAGTTTGTTCGTCATTGGATCGTCTTTTGTGACACCAGGTAGAACTATAAACTATAGGCTTCAAATAAGGTAAGCATGTTTAATATACATTTTATTTGCAGGTAGAATGATGCTATTAAACTCACTGTACCGTTATTCGAAGCCTATATAATGAGAGACGTGTCTATTATCGCCTGGTGGTGCTTAGTTACGTCAATGTGATTCTATCTAATAAGTGAGCAGGTTAGGACCTGCGACAATAATGTAATCCAGAAGGCAGCGCATGTGGATTGAGATATTTATACAAATGTAGCGATTAATTTAACAAAATCAATTCTTGCGATAGGCAGACATAGTATCTTATCTGGTGGATAGACAGTTTGATTATAAACATATAGGTATAGGTATAAGTAGAAATGTATTTGTAAAGATATCACGCCTCTCACAAGTCTATCAAATGCAGACTTTTCTGTTTTAACGGGGATTTCAGTATTCTATAGTAAAATTAAGTTAAATATCACGTTATGATATCGTGGCCAGACATACAAAATGTGTATGCTTTAAATGTGTGAACCCATACAGGGTTGATATATCACGAAGAAATTCAACATGGTAATTTGAAGTCGCAAAGGCTCAGTTAGCAGAGCGCTCACACTACAAAAGTAAGGTTCGAATCCGACGCATAACTATCATTATATTTAGATACTTAAGCAATGGTACATCGTAAAATTTATTTTGTTGTACTGAATTTTATAAGTCATGTACAGCTAATAAGAAGCTTAGATGCTTCTTCTCAGATGCTGATACTCGCGAGCGTGTGATTCCGACTATCATACCATTTGTGTTCATGTTTCATTGGGAAAATATTTATTCTACGTTCTTATTTTGGTTTAAAATAAAACTATCCCTCAGCCTTCAGTAGGTCGGCGTAGTAGCTTTGGACTTCATTGACTTCGGATACCGAACGAAACCAGGTGAGAAACCTGGATGTCATATTTTGCCGACGTTTGCTTGACATCTTTAGGCAGACTGACGATGAATGTAGCCACTGCACGTGTATGCAAACATTCTTAGCAAAAATATTACTAATAACAATACTCAACTACTACGTGGCAGGGTTAGATACATGGTTAATGTGTCCCGCACTTGATCTTTCAGTTGCCCATTTTATCTTACATTTTGACAGATGATAAACGTGGACCCACGTCAGCTTGATGGTGTAACTGCTCTGCTCCTCTAGGATACTCGTATGACGGCCATAACACCATTCTTATTGAACGCAAATGTATTATAATGTAAAAGTATTTCACTGTCATTTTAACACAAAATTTAGTGTAGCACGTACTTTTCAAAGTAAAAAAGAAGTTTTATTATTCGATATTTAATTATATATCAAGTACAGACAAGAGTGGGTTAAATAAAGCCTTTCGTGCATAATTTCATCTTGATTGAGTCGGAGATAAAACTCCTGGTCGCTTACGACAAAGGCACGCCGAATTACTAACGCCCTGACATTGAACATGCTAATAAACGAGGGTCAAGGTTCCAAGGTAGGCCTAGTTCTTTGGTAGGGTAGGTCTGGTACAAGGCACCCGTGCTGTGCTGTACCTTGTACTGATGTATTGTAGAATTTTACCTTAGACTCTGTGTAAGTACATACATATATGGGTTGAGATGCGTAGCACCTTTATAAGTGTCATGGTAAAAGCATTTTTATTAAAAGCTTTAAAATGAGATTGATTGGGGTTTGTCCACAATCCACGTGAATAAGACTTTGTGGATGATCACTGCATCTGAGGGGTAGGTCTCAATGGAGCTATGACTATGACCCCCCCCCCCCTCTCAAAAAAGCTGGCTTACATAGCGGTTTGAGGCATTACATTATCTTCCTGCATGGCAATGAGTTAGCAGTTAGAATGGAATGGAATGAAGTTAGAATGGCAACGACAACACCTGGAATCGCACTGCTGCCCTGCCAAGCGACGCGACAAACGTAATCATACTGGAACTCTTGCTCCGCAGGTTTCCTATCGTATTGATTTACGACAACACTTGGAATCGCACTGCTGCCCCGCCAAGCGACGCGGCAAACGTAATCATATTGGAACTCCTGCCCCGCAGGTTTCCTATTGTATTGATTTACGACAACACCTGGAATTGCATTGTTGCTCGCCGAGCGGCGTGACAAGCGTAATCATACTGGAACTCCTGCTCCGCAGGTTTCCTATCGTATTGATTTACGACAACACCTGGAATCGCACTGCTGCCCTGCCAAGCGACGTAACAAACGTAATCATACCGGAATTCCTGCTCCGCAGATTTCCTATTGTATTGATTTACGACAACACCTGGAATCGCACTGCTGCCCCGCCAAGCGACGCGGCAAACGTAATCATATTGGAACTCCTGCCCCGCAGGTTTCCTATTGTATTGATTTACGACAACACCTGGAATTGCATTGCTGCCCGCCGAGCGGCGCGACAAACGTTATCATACTGGAACTCCTGCTCCGCAGGTTTCCTATCGTGTTGATTTAAGACAACACCTGGAATCGCACTGCGGCCCTGCCAAGCGACGCGACAAACGTTATCATACTGGAACTCCTGCTCCGCAGGTTTCCAATGGTATTGATATACGACAACAACTGGAATTGCATTGCTGCCCGTCGAGCGGCGTAACAAACGTAATCATACTGGAACTTCTGCTCCGCAGGTTTCCTATCACGTTGATTTACGATAACACCTGGGATCGCACTGCTGCCCCGCTAAGCGACGCTACAAATGTAATTGCACTTCTTCTTCTTATCGAGTCGAAATGGTTTCAGTGTAGCTTCAATTTCAAATTGTCTTTGACCAGTATGTGGCCACGGTGATCCCTCTGTCATTAGCCTCGTTTAGGTCCTCCATGGTACATGTCGTAGGGCAGCCCGGACACGACAGAAGGTGCTCCATTGATTGGATGGCGCCGCAATCGCAAAGATCGTTATTAGCGTGACGCCACCTAACTCGGTTTTCTCTACACCTCCCAACACCAGCACGGAGTCTATTTTACTAAGAGTATTTTAGAGAGAGTAATTGCACTGGAACTCCTGCTCGGCAGGCTTCCTGTAGTGTTGTTTTACGACAGCACCTGGAATCGCATTGCTGCTCGCCGAGCGACGCGACATACGTAAGTAATCACACCGGAACTCCTGCTCCGCAGGTTTCCTGTCGTGTTATTTTCCGATTAACACCTGGAATCGCATTGCCGCCTCGCCGAGCGGCGTGACAAACGTAATCATACTGGAACTCCTGCTTTGCAGGTTTCCTATCGTATTGATTTACGACCACACCTGGAATCACATTGGTCCCCCGCTGAGCAATGTGACAAACGTAATCATACCGGAATTCCTGCTCCGCAGATTTCCTATTGGTACTAATTTCATGACAACACGTTAGGCAGGTTCCCTATAGTGTTAATTTACAACGAAACCTGTGATCGCATTTTTTCCCCACAGAGTGACGTGGCAAATCTGTTCATACCAGAACTCCTGCTCCGCAGAGTTCTTGTCTTATTGATTTACAATAAAACGCAATCGCATTCTGCACCGCAGAGCGAGCAACGTCGTTTAGTTTCGGAAGTATAGGTGAACCTCTGCTATGGATACTGTTGAAGCAGCAACCATGGTAAACTTCTGCTCTACAGAATTCCGTGCGCTTCGACTAATGACAATGATCCTAAGTCGGCCTCTGCTCCGCGAAACGACCCGAACAGAAAGCTGAGCGGAATGATCACTGCTATACTTATTTTTCGGGATATCGTCTCGAAAAAGACTGCTGCCTAAAATAATCCCTGCTATACTTATTTTCCGGGACTTCGTCTCGAAAAAGACTGCTGCGCAAAATAATCACTTTTACACTTATTTTTCGGGATATCGCCCCGAAAGAGACCTCTGCCCCGCAGGACGGTATGAGTGCTTCAATGTTTGCCGAGATATCGTACTACTGTATTAAGGTCTCACCCCATTCCGCAGAATGATCTGAGTGCATTAATGTATAGCAAACCCGCCTGCATTCATAAGAAGTCGTTCTGCTTTGCAGATTAAGCAATGCATATTCATCGATGTATTATACAAACAGAAGCACTGAAAAATCTGCTTCGTTCATCGATCCATGTAAAAGCTTATTTAAGCTGTTGCCCTTCATAAAAACCTATAAATAGTGATAGCAATAGGTATGTACGAAAAACAAGGACCAAGACTCTGCTCCGCAAGTCTATCCAAGTACACTAATTTCTGATCAGACTTATCATACCACTGCCCAGTACAAATTTGTAGAAACAGGGTCGAAGGGCACGTCATTATAGTTCTAGACGCCTTGGAACGTAATGATCATAAAATTTTACTTGGTTCACAATTGGAACGCGACGTCGTGTTATTTTTTATTAAAAGAAGGTGCATTGTTTTGGTTTAGCATCGCGGATAACTCAGACTAGCATCATTCAGCGAAATATACGTATACGTATGCAGTTTAGCGGTCTCCGCGATTCGTAGTGTACCGTTCATTGCCGAGTAAAACTAAATAAGAGCGCCTACCAATGGCACCTTATTATTTTACTTCCATTGGGCTATTTATGAGTATTTTGTTATTTTCTCTAACTCATTGCCATGCAGGAGGATAATGTAATGCCTCAAACCCCTATGTAAGCCAGCTTTTCTTAGGGGGGGGGGGGGGCTCATAGATATCATAGCTCCTTTGAGACCTACCCCTCAGATGCATTGATCATCAACAAAGTCTTATTCACGTGGATTGTGGACAAACCCCAATCAATCTCATTTTAAAGCTTTTAATAAAAATGCTTTTACCATGACACTTATATAGGTGCTATGCATCTCAACCCCTATATGTGTGTACGTACACAGAGTCAAAAGTAAAATTCTACAATACATCAGTACAAGGTCCAGCACAGCACGGGTGCCTTGTACCAGACCTACCCTACCAAAGAACTAGGCCTACCTTGGAACCTTGACCCTCGTTTATTAGCATGTTCAATGTCAGGGCGTTAGTAATTCGGCGTGCCTTTGTCGTAAGCGACCAGGAGTTTCATCTCTGACTCAATCAAGATGAAATTATGCACGAAAGGCTTAATTTACCCCACTCTTGTCTGTACTTGATATATAATTAAATATCGAATACTAAAACTTCTTTTTTACTTTGAAAAGTACATGCTACTCTAAATTTTGTATTAAAACGACAGTGAAATACTTTTACATTATAATACATTCGCGTTCAATAAGAATGGTGTTATGGCCGTCATACGAGTATCTTAGAGGAGCAGAGCAGTTCCGCCATCAAGCTGACGTGGGTCCACGCTTATCATCTGTCAAAACGTAAGATAAAATGGGCAATTGAAAGGTCAAGTGCGGGACACATTAACCATGTATCTAACCCTGCCAAGTAGTAGTCAAGAGTATTGTTATTAGTAATATTTTTGCTAGGAATGTTTGCATACACGTGCAGTGGCTACATTCATCGTCAGTCTGCCTAAAAAGGTCAAGCAAACGTCATCGGCAAAATATAACATCCGGGTTTCTCACCTGGTTTCGTTCGGTATCCGAAGTCAATGAAGTCCAAAGCTACTACGCCGACCTACTGAAGGCTGTGGGATAGTTTTATTTTAAACCAAAATAAGAACGTAGAATAAATATATTCCCAATGAAACGTGGACACAAATGGTATGATAGTCGGAATCCCATGCTCGCGAGTATCAGCATCTGAGAAGAAGCATTACGCTTCTTATTAGCTGTACATGAGAAGCATAAATATTTGATACAACTTATAAAATTCAGTACAACAAAATAAATTTCACGATGTACCATTGCTTAAGTATCTAAATATAATGATAGTTATGCGTCGGATTCGAACCTTTATTTTGTAGTGTGAGCGCTCTGCTAACTGAGCCTTTGCGACTTCAAATTACCATGTTGAATTTCTTCGTGATATGTCAACCCTGTATGGGTTCACGCATTTAAAGCATACACGTTTTGTAAGTCTGGCCACGATATCGTAACGTGGTATTTAACCGAATTTTACTATAGAATACTGAAATTCCCGTAAACACAGAAAAGTCTGCATTTGATAGACTTGTGAGAGGCGTGATATCTTTATAAATGCATCTCTACTTACACCTTTACCTATATGTTTGTAATCAAACTGTCTATCCACCAGATAAGATACTATGTCTGCCTATCGCAAGAATTAATTTTGTTAAATTAATCGCTACATTCGTATAAATATCTCAATACACATGCGCTGCCTACTGGATTACATTATTGTCGCAGGTCCTAACCTGCTCACTTATTAGGTAGAATCACATTGACGTAACTAAGCACCACCAGGCGATAATAGACACGTCTCTCATTATATTGTCTTCGAATAACGGTACAGTGAGTTTAATAGCAACATTTTACCTGCAAATAAAATGTATATTAAACATACTTACCTTATTCGAAGCCTATAGTTTATAGTTCTACCTGGTGTCACGTGGTGGTAAGCAAATAGTTAAGCGTGAATGGCAATGATGAGTGATTATTATAATGCAAAAGAAGTCTAAGTTCTATCTAAACAAATACATTTAATGAGCGTATGATGGAATGAATAAGCTACGCGGAATAGCGGTACGACGCAAAACAATATAATCGCCCGGCCAGTAACGTGATACGTATGCAAGCCGAACAATTATATTGCGTGAGAGCACACGAACGTTCTACCAGTGTCTCGATTAACGAATGCACCGAACGACGCGTACTGCCGGCTGAGGAGGGGCGTCGGGCTTATATAGCCGGCGCGGCACGCGGTTGCGGGGGCTGAGGTACGGCCAGTCGGCAACAGGTGGCTGCGGGGCTTCGGAGCGGGGTCGGGCGACGTCACCGCAGCGGCGTGCGCGCATTGTTGTGATGGCGTGTTACAGGCTCCCCCTCTGGCTGCGAAGACGTCTCGGCGAGCAAGACAGGACTCTAGTGTTGATGTTCTTCTCCCGGAGTCTTCTTTGGTCGGCCACGAGTGCGTCTCAGTGGCTGTTGTGGCTGCGTGGGCTGAGTCTTCCTTGGTCGGCCACGCTTACGAAGAGGTACAGCTGGTGTGGGTAGCGGTACACTCTCGGGGCATCGGAACGGGCGGAGCGCCGATGCGTGGTACAGACCCAATGGCCTGTCAGGAGCGTTTGAATCTGCAATTTCAAAAGAGCTAGGTCCATGACAACGTAAAATAACATAAGGACCGTCACGTCTAGGAGACAGTTTAGAACTAAAACCTTTTGCAGCGTTACTAAGTAAATGTGATTCAACCAGAACATGGTCTCCTGGTTAGTATTTAGGCGTTTCTCGCCTTTTCTGATCGACAATTTCTTTTCTCTTCTCCTCTTTCATCTCTTGTGTTTCTCTTGCCCTTTTCAGTGAATCGGCAAGTAAGAGTAACTTCGGGGTTATTTCTGTCACAAAGTTCTCTTGTTCAATAATAGCTCTGAGATCATGATTCACATCATCAGGAGTGCGTAGTTCTCTACCAAATGCTTTTTTTTTCGGCGGTAGTTGTGAAATAAGTAAACACTGATCTCTGTGATTTAATTTAATTTAAAATCATAAAAATACTTACAGTGTTGTCAAAACTCTATAATTTTGAAGACTTTGAGGTGTTAAACCAACTGATATAATCAATTACACTGGATCAATGAGATAAGTGGAATTTTCACTGTTTTGTCCTGCCTGCCACACTTCACCCACACAAAATAACAATTTCTTTAATATTTTTCTTATTAAACATCTTTGGTAGTCACTGAAATGGCAAATTATGAAGCAGTTCTTGAAGGGCAAAGAGCATTGATGACTCTTATGTCTAAGAAGATGGGTGACTTTGAGTCCCAACTCAAGTCCGCTCCGTCCAGCAGCATCATCTTGAGCCTTGAAGAGCAGTATGGCGCCTTTAAAAAGGAAGTCTTCGACATGGTGTCACTCCTGTTCCAGCAGATCACAGCACTAACGACCTCTGTTGAACACATGGAAGCGCGGCATCGCAGGAAAAATCTCCTTATCAGCGGTGTGTCAGAGGATGTCAAGAGTGGGCTAGCTCAATTTGTATGCAGTATTTTTCATGAGAAGTTGGGCTTGAGTGCCATACAACCTGAGAATTTGACTGTATGCCATCGTATTGGGAGGATCTCCGAGGAAAAATGTAGGCCTGTGTTGATCAGATTCTCGGATTTACGCAACAAAGCAGCGGTCTGGGAGAAAAAAACTGCCTTTAAGGGATCCCCTTACAGTGTCGCCGAGTTTCTGACGCGGCAGCGACAGGCTGTGTTCGTCCAGGCGCGTAAGAAGTATGGGATGAGGCGCTGTTGGACATCCAATGGCGTCGTCATTATCAAAATGCGGGACGGGTCGCTGCAGCGTCTTTTCTGCGAGGCTGATTTGAACAGCCTGCCTCAGTCGGAGCAGGACGTGCCTCCGGTGACTTCGGATCAGGAGTCCGGTGCGGCGTCTTCATCGGCAGCCCCGGCGACTGCACTCAACTCTCCGGAACAACGAGGAAGGCCTAAACGATCTGCCAGGATGAAGAAATGAGCTGTAGTTCTTTTCATTGATGAGCCAGGCAGTACATGTCCTTTTTTTTTCTATTGGTGAATGCCACCTTTTTGTAGCACTTTTGCCTACCTTATAGTTATATTTTTATTTCGATATGCAGGTGGCAAAATATTTTATTGTTATAATTTTCACTCCATTTTTACTCCACATAATTTAATTGTCAAATTTGTTTGTGTTGTCAAATACTGTCAATGTCAAAAATCTCATTTTGCACCTGTCATAGTAGTTATTGTTTAGTTACTGCTCTGGCCATCAGTCTTTTTGCCTGATGTTATTTTCTGCGTTTTGTTTATTAATCACCGGCAACCGGCAGGACATGCAGATAGGTAACTTTTAGTTTTTATATTATTATTATTTTTATATTTATTTTATTCATTTATATTTAAACTTATATATTGTTATGTCTGACAATGATTCATTCTATTCTTGCATTTCTACTGATGATGATGACTCATTTCATGAACCAGAAACTTTACATCAATTTTTGAACAAGTGTATGTCGGGTACTTCTTTTAATTTCAACGCTTGTCACTTGAATGCACAAAGTATTCCAGCCCATCATACCGATCTACTCGATACCTTTTCAATTCCCATTTTTGACGCCATACTTGTGTCTGAAAGTTGGCTTAAACCGTCTTTATCCTCCGTTTTGTACTCCATTCCAGGGTATGTTTTAATTCGAAATGATCGGGAAGATATGCGTGGTGGAGGGGTTGCAATTTATTTACGCAGTCACATTCCCTACAAAATTTTAATATCTTCACCCCCGGTGCATTCAAGTGCTGCTCAATATATTTTTCTAGAAATTTCTGTCAACGGTGTTAAAGCACTTCTTGGTGTTGTCTATTGCCCTCCTGATGTTAATTATTTTCCTCAAGTTGAGGCTACTCTTGATTCTCTCTGTTCGGACTACACACATCACATAGTCATGGGTGATTTCAATACAAACCTTGCTGTCAGTGATGATTCACGCTCCCATAGACTTCTTAATATACTTAAGTCAGTCAATCTTTCCGTTTTGCCTTTGGAGCCTACTCATGTCAACCTTTATACTGATGATACTTGGCTTGACTTGATTCTTACTTCTTCCCCAAGTCTTGTCGTTAAGTACGGACAGACACCAGCACCCGCCTTTTCTAAGCACGACTTATTGTACGTGTCTTATAAATTAAGATCTGCAAAGGTTAAACCCAAGATTGTTTTTACACGTAGTATGGCTAAAATAGATCATGAAAGATTGATGAGTGATGCATCTGGGCTGGATTTCTCAGCGATATTGGAGGCTACGACTATTGAAGATAAGGTGTCAATTTTTAATTCAACTATTATAACACTTTATGATAGGCATGCCCCTTTAAAAGTTGTTAAAGTTAAGCGTCCACCTTCTCCGTGGATCACAAGAGGTGTTCGTATGGCGATGACTAAGAGAGATCGGGCATTCCGTATTTTTAAGCGAGCAAGAACGGATGATAATTGGGCTGCATACAAAGTTGCTCGCAATCGTTGCAACAATTTCGTAAGAGCAGCTAAACGTAAATATTTCTCCGATAACCTTACCCAGTCTTCGTCGGCTGATATTTGGAAGTTTCTTCGTTCCTTAGGTCTTGCTAAAAGTAAATCTGATTCCTTTTCTACTCCTACTTTCTCCCCGAATGATTTCAATGATCATTTTAATTCTACAAGTTCTCTTGATCCCGCAGTGAAAGCTGCTACTATTACTAGTATAACTTCCATGGCCAAGCCTCAAATCGAACCCTTTTCTTTTTCTCCTGCCACTGAGGATGAATTACGCAAAATTATAATGTCCATCAAGTCGAAAGCGGTAGGATTTGATGACGTAAGTAGACAAATGATCGTAAATATCTTGCCTATAATTTTGCCTATTCTATCGCACATTATTAATTTCTCCCTTGTTACTAGTACCTTTCCTTCTCTTTGGCGTAAAGCGTTTGTTATCCCACTCCCTAAAGTTACATCTCCTCAATCCTTAAACAATTTCAGGCCAATCTCTATACTCCCCTTCCTTTCCAAAATTCTTGAAGCTGTAGTGCACGCTCAAGTTTCTTCCTTTATTTTTTCTAACTCTCTTCTTACTCCTCTACAGTCTGGTTTTCGCCCTGGCCACAGCACTGCTACTGCTCTTCTTAAAGTCACCGAGGATATTAGATTGGGCATGGAGAATACGTTGGTCACCATACTTGTTCTCATCGATTTCTCTAATGCTTTCAATATGGTTGATCACGACATTCTCCTTGCCATACTTAATCATCTGCAGTTCTCATCCTCAGTGGTGGATTGGTTTTCAGCATATTTACGTGACCGACAGCAATCGGTTCGTTTAGACCGTGACCTGTCGGACTGGAAAAACCTTTCTTTAGGTGTACCACAAGGAGGTATTTTATCACCCTTGCTTTTTTCTCTCTTTATTAATCTTCTCTCTTCTATGATTGGCTGCTCTTACCATTTTTATGCTGACGATCTCCAAATTTATGCTCAGGCACCAGTAGATGATATTAACACGTGTGTAGCTACCATAAATTCTGCTTTATCTTCAATTCTATCTTGGTCTGACAACTTTGGAATTAAAGTTAACCCCTCTAAGTGTCAGGCTATAATCGTGGGTAGCTCGAGGCAAGTTGCTCAAATTGACACTGAATTAATCCAACCAGTAACTTTTAACAATAATATTATCCCTTATTGCAACTCCGTGAAGAATCTTGGGTTACAAATCGACTCCACCCTTAGCTGGACCACTCACATAGCTGCAATTAGTCAAACCATCACTCTTAGTCTTCAACAATTAAATCGCCTCAGAAATTTTCTACCTGTTAAAACAAAGATCTTACTTGTCCAGTCTTTAATTCTTCCTATCTTTGACTATACTGATGTGTGTTTTCCCGACCTCAATGTAGATCTTCTGAATAAACTTGATCGACTCTTTAATAACTGTATTCGTTTTATCTTCTGTCTTCGAAAATATGATCACGTGTCTACCTTTCGGTCTGAACTTAATTGGCTTCCTATCCGCCAACGTAGGGAACTTCGATTACTATGTACTCTTTTTTCAATTCTCACAAATCCTGACTACCCTGAATATCTAAAATGTAAATTTAATTATCTGTCCGATACTCATGATCGTCAACTTCGTTCTAATGAGACACGTCAGCTCTTTATCCCCCTTTTCCGGACAAATTTTATGTCTAACTCTTTTTCTCTTCAAGCCTCACGGCTCTGGAATGCTTTACCCGTTGACATCAGAGAAATTTCTACCAAATTCTCGTTTAAAAGAAAAGTTCACGCCCACCTCTTAAACTCCCTTCCTTTATAAAGTCATTGTTATTTGGTTCTTCTCTTCTTAACTATTTATATGTTAGTATAAGTAAATGTATATGTGTGTATTGTAAGTAGATATTTATTGTGATATTTATATATCATAGGTATAGAATGTAGTTGTATATTATATTGTATTATTTTATATGTGTAAGTATATTGTATTGCTTTTTGTGCCGCATAATTTTTTCTGTTTATCCCTATGGTTGACTGGGAGAAAATGCTTTTAGCATTAAGTCCGCCATTTGTTAAAAGTATATTTGTACTTTGGAACAATAAAGTTTTATAAAATAAAATGTGAGATAAGCTGGGGTGTAGCCAGTGGTCGCTATGGTAGCAGTATTCATCGCAAATCTTATACTGGGTAACTTCTCTGGCCATGTTGTATGTTCTCCAGCTACTAGTATAGCTAATTGTGTTTTAAGATCTCGATTTCTTCTTTCTACAGGATTAGTTTCAGGATGATACAATGGCGTAAATCCTTGAGTTATGTTTAAGCAGAAGCATAACTGTTGCATAATCCCACTGACAAATTGACTTCCGTTGTCACTTATGAAACGACGTGGAGTGCCATATCGTAGTATAATCTCATCTAAAAGTACTCTAGCACATTCTTGTGCAGTTGCCTGTTGCAAGGCAAATAGTTCAACCCATCTTGAAGTGCAATCTTCAACGATGAATATCCAAGACAAATTAGTTTCAGACTTAGGTAGTGGTCCAAATAAGTCGAAAGAGATCACCTCAAATCGTTGATTCAGAGCTGTTGTTTGTAATAATCCAGCCGGTTTCAAGTTATTAGGTTTGTATCTCTGACATTAAATACAATTCCGTACGTAACTTTCTACTTGGGATCGCATTCCCTTCCAATAATATCTCTTGGAAATTCGATCCAATGTTTTCTCAACTCCGTAGTGTCCAGCAGTAGGTTCATCGTGGTAAGTAGATATAACCTTTATTTGTTCTCCTTTAGGCACTACTAGTTGGCAGTCTTCGTTTTCGACATCTGGATTATATCGATACAGTAAACCGTTATTCAGAAGATATCCTTTGTTACTCCAGTAGCGGCTGTTTTCTTCACTGTTTACATCTTCAAAAGCCTTTTTTATCTTTTCAATGTGTTCATCCTTAAGTTGCTCTGTTCTGATTTCCTTCGGATTCCTTCGAGGTATATCGATAACTATATTGCATATGCCACAATCTTCTTGCGTTTCTAGGGCACAGTTAGGCCGTGATAAAGCATCAGCTACGACATTCGTTTTTCCAGTTATATATTGGATGTTTATATCATATGCTTGCAACTGTAATGCCCATCTTGCTAATCTTCCAGTAGGAGACTTAAGTGACATAAGCCATTTCAATGCTTGATGATCAGTCAAGACTGTAATAGGCGTACCTTCAATGTAACCTCGAAATTTATTAACTGCCCATACTACTGCAAGTGCCTCTCTCTCAGTTGTAGAGTAATTTCTCTCAGCTGGCTTAAGGAGTCTGCTTGCGTATTCGACCGGGTGTTCATTTTCCTTCTCCCCCTGCACTAAAACTGCTCCGATTGCATAACTGCTTGCGTCGGTTTTAATTACAAATGGCTTAGTGTCATCAGCTTGTACTAATTCTGGAGCGGAGACTAAGTGCGTTCGGAGTGCCTCAAATGCATTTTGTTGTTCGTCCTCCCATTTCCATACAGCACCTTTTCTCGTGAGACGAGTAAGTGGCTCTGCTATTGCCGCAAAGTTTGATATGAATCTTCGGTACCATGAGCACATTTGCAGAAATGATAGTAGGTGCTTGACGTTGGACGGGGACTTTTGGTTAGTGATTGCACTAACTTTATCTGGATCAACTTCAAGTCCTCGTGGTGTAATGTAGTGTCCTAGGTATTTCACTTTAGGACAGCAGAATTTACATTTATCCTTATTGATGGTTAGATCGTACTCTCGTATTCTGTCAAAAACTTGCTGTAAGTCTTCTAAGTGTTTCTTGAACGTTGATGAAAGTATTATGACGTCATCTAAGAATACTAGTACTTTTATATGATGTAGTGAAAGACGAAATCTGTCCATTAATCTCTGGAATGTTGCCGGTGCGTTTCGTAATCCAAACGGCATCCTCAAAAATTTATACATCCCAAACGGGGTAACAAACGAAGTTTTGATCTGGTCTTCTTCTCTTACTTTGATCTGCCAATATCCGGCGCGTAAATCAATTGTTGACATGAATGGCGTAGGCTTGGCGTTATGTAACAGATCATCTATCCTTGGCAAAGGATATGCGTCAGGCGATGTAATCGCATTTAGTTGACGATAGTCGATACAGACTCTTATACCTCCATCTTTCTTCGGAACCATGACTACAGGTGCGGACCATGGCGAGCTACATGATTCTATTATTCCTTCTTTCAACATCTTGTCAACTTCTTTTCTAAAAATTTCTGTTCTAGCTGGCGAGAGGCGATATGGTGTAACTGCAATAGGTCTGTGATCACCGGTATTAATAATGTGTTCAATCTGTGTAGTTGGCTTACCCTTTGGAGTGAACACGTCTTCATTTTGTTCAAGCAGCTCTTCTAATTCACGATTTTCGCATTCGTTTAATCGTACACTGATAGAATCGATACGGGCTTTGGGGGAATCAAATAACGCGGCAGAATTTGGTGAAAGTACTTCATCGTCGTACGATTCTAAGTTACGTTGTGCGTCGTAGTATAAAGCATCAAGCAACGGGTGAATGGCCATCAAACAGTAAGCGTGGACGTTTGTGCGGTGGCGTAGTGAGGTCTATCGGTATAAGTCTGTATGTATCTTGAGGTGGTGTATGAGGCGGCGTGCAAATGCTCAAACAAGGCGATGGCTTGCTATCAGTCCCAATCACGTCGGATGGCATAGTTGCTTCCTTCGGTTCAACAATATTTATACCGTTGGGTGCTGTCAAAGCCATTATGTCTGATCCAACCTCTGTATCCACTGGTGATTTCAGCGCTTCTGGAGTGCTTTTCATTGGGGATACCATTTCCGATATCTCAAAGGTTGAGTGTATCCGTTCAATGATATCTTCATGTGCATCTTCCTCGTCTAAGTCATAGGCCTCAGAAGGGTTGTCCAGGAACCTACAAGTTAATTGTGGCAGGTTCAAAACCATCATGGCATCCTGGATGAATCCTACTCCTAGAAGGGTGACGTTTCTTCTGGCATGAGGAAGGATTAAAAACGTGCTCGGTATTACTCTCCCAAAAATCGTAACTGGGGCCTTAACTGTCAGTACAGTCTGAGTATTAGTAATACCATCTGCAAGAGTGACATCCATCACTTTCCTCTCAAATACATAGTTGTTGCTCTCCAACTGTTTATATAGTGAGAATGAGGCGACATTCGTTCTTGCTCCAGTGTCGATGTGCGCCAATCCTCTTATTTTGCCGACCTTGATCTCCACTGTAGGTCGTAGATGAATGCCTGAGCTAATCTTCAGGGAACAAAAGCTTATTCCCTCCGATGATGTTGACTTCCGGGTCATGCATTTCGGACAACGGCTACGTACCACACCTGGTTCTCCACAGCCATAACATGAGAACTTAGGCTTTCCTGGTACGGTAGTGCTGGTATGCTCCTCAGGTTTCATTTGGGTCGGTGTACCCCGTTGCTCCCTTAGTTTTTTTCGGCAGACATCAATTGTATGGCCAGGAAAACGACAATAGCCACAACGTTGTCTTTTACCCATCTTTTGTATTCCATCAGGCTTGTGAGAATTCTTCTCCAACAAGTTACGCTCGATATCTCTCGCTTTCTCTAGCAACTGATCGAAGGTCTTTACTTTCTCTCGCACTATTTCTTTTCTAATCTCGAATCTGATCTGGCCAAAGATTAGGTCAATTTGTTGCTCCTCGGTGTGAGCTGGAGGGGGTAAATCGGCTATAAGTGCTCTTTTGCTTGCTACGAATGACTCCGTAGGAGTTTGAGGATCCTGTTTAATCTCGACTATTTCTTGGTATATTACGTAAGCCAATTTTTCGGAGCGAAATTATTTCTTAACTTGGTCTCGAACTCCTCCCAGGTCTTTACAAAATCTTTAATGCCTTGCCACCAGATTGCAGCATCTTCCGTTAGGACGAGCGGTAAACCCATAATGGCATCAGAATCACTGATTTGTTCTACC
Organism: Acrobasis consociella; assembly: GCA_963555685.1. Lineage (NCBI taxonomy): Eukaryota > Metazoa > Arthropoda > Insecta > Lepidoptera > Pyralidae > Acrobasis > Acrobasis consociella. The sequence continues at coordinate 10,548,364 of OY743125.1, read as the reverse complement.
TTCTTATAGGTATTCAGTGCAGCTAGGAATGCCTCAACTTCAGCGGAGCTCCTACTTCCGCTATATTTAGCCTTGCATTGCGCGAGGGTACTCATCTTTTTGCTTCCACTAAGTTTCGATAGCAATCTCTCGAACTGTTCCTCGGACAAATTCATATTAGTGACCGGTTTACTCTTACGCGAACGCGGGATTCTACTATACGCAACCGAGTACGAGGGACGCGGGGTTGGTCTTGGCCTTAAATTACGGTTAGTGGGCTGAGGGCCCGCGTGGGACGCCAGTTTGTAATAGGTATTTGTGAGCTAGCCTATTAAAACAAGTTATTTATTTAGGGAATTTGTGTAAATAAACCAAGACCAATTTATAACAAAAGGGAATATATTTAAAGATAACTAATGTACACGAAAACACTAATGTTACAGTCAGCAAGCAAATAGTTAAGCGTGAATGGCAATGATGAGTGATTATTATAATGCAAAAGAAGTCTAAGTTCTATCTAAACAAATACATTTAATGAGCGTATGATGGAATGAATAAGCTACGCGGAATAGCGGTACGACGCAAAACAATATAATCGCCCGGCCAGTAACGTGATACGTATGCAAGCCGAACAATTATATTGCGTGAGAGCACACGAACGTTCTACCAGTGTCTCGATTAACGAATGCACCGAACGACGCGTACTGCCGGCTGAGGAGGGGCGTCGGGCTTATATAGCCGGCGCGGCACGCGGTTGCGGGGGCTGAGGTACGGCCAGTCGGCAACAGGTGGCTGCGGGGCTTCGGAGCGGGGTCGGGCGACGTCACCGCAGCGGCGTGCGCGCATTGTTGTGATGGCGTGTTACAACACCTATTTAAAAAGAAAAAAAAAAAAAACATTTAACATATTAACAATCTTAAAGAAAGGTTATGCAAAAAAGAATCTTTTAATTATATTGGGCGATGCACTGAAGATATCAATGTCGTGGCAAATTTTATTATATTGAGAACACATGCGAATTAGTAACGAATGATGACGGTAATTTGTACGACACGAAGGCAAACAAAAAGCAATGCGATTATGCAGACGACTACTGGTTCTTGGGACAGATAATGATATTCTACTCAAGAGATCAGGGTTATCGATTTTAGCACTGACAATTTTATGCAGAAGTATAATATCAGCAGCTGAGCGACGATGTTGAAGTGAGACAATGTGAAAGTGTTCGAGTCTTGATTGGTAAGATTCTAACTGATGGCACTTATTCTGAGAATAAGTCAAATGGTACAGGAACCTTTTCTGGACACCCTCTATTCGATTGATATGTGTAGCGTACGATGGATTCCAAACAGGACTACAATATTCCAACAAACTACGGACGTAGCAATTAAAAAGCAATTTAGAAATTTCGGGCTCTTTAAAAATTTTGGTTTGTCGTATAACAAAACCAGCCAATTTTGAAGCTTTTTTAACTATATTGTCAATATGGTCTATAAAATCTAGCTTCCGATCCATAATGACACCGAGGTCACGAATATTTTCGACTTCTTGAAGATATGTTCCATTTATTGTATAATTCTGATTCTGCGAAATACGTTTACGTGAGAATTTCATAAAAAAGCATTTGGTTGGATTGATGATCATACGATTTTCATTACTCCATTGGCTGATTCTGTCCAAATCGTTCTGTAATATTGCTACATCCCGGTCAGATTTTATTTCTCGATAGACTTTGAGATCGTCAGCAAACATCCTATATTCTGATTGCAAGTCCGCAGTAAGTTCGTTGACAAATATTAAGAAAAAAAAGGGGTCCAAGGTGAGAGCCCTGCGGAACACCAGAAGGAACAGGTTTTGCCTGGGACTTGAAACCTCGAACTACAACCAGTTGGGAGCGATTTCTTAAATATGATTCACACCATCTCAGCAACGAACCACAGATTCCAGCATGGGCAAGCCTCTGTAGAAGTATGTTATGGTCAACCACATCGAATGCTTTAGAATAGTCTGTGTATATTGAGTGGACCTCATTATTGTCTTCCAATGCTGCTGTTATATCATCCACATAACCCAAAAGATTGGACACTGATGATCGACCAGGCAGAAATCCGTGCTGCTGTTCATTGAATAACGATTTAAGATGGAAAAACAGATGTTTCTGTACCAATGATTCAAAGAGCATGCATATAAAAGAAAATATTGAAATTGGTCGAAAATTGGCGATATTTGTTAGATCTCCTTTTTTATGAACGGGAGTAATTTACGCTGTTTTCCATTTTGTGGGGAACACACCCACCGAAAGTGATTTATTGAAAATCAGATACAGAGGCTCGACCAATTGCTCAGCACAGTATTTAAAAAATACAGGTGGTAACGAATCAGGACCCGGACCTTTGTTGGTATTAGAAAATTCCAGATGTATTATACAAACAGAAGCACTGAAAAATCTGCTTCGTTCATCGATCCATGTAAAAGCTTGTTTAAGCTATTGCCCTTCATAAATACCGATAAATAGTGATAGCAATAGGTATGTACGAAAAACAAGGACCCAGACTCTGCTCCGCAAGTCTATCCAAGTACACTAATTTCTGATCAGACTTATCACACCACTGCCCAGTACAAATTTTTAGAAACAGGGTCGAAGGGCACGTCATTATAGTTCTAGACGCCTTGGAACGTAATGATCATAAAATTTTACTTGGTTCATAATTGGAATGCGACGTTGTGTTATTTTTTATTAAGAGAAGGTGCATTGTTTTGGTTTAGCATCGCGGATAACTCAGACTAGCATCATTCAGCGAAATATACGTATACGTATGCAGTTTAGCGGTCTCCGCGATTCGTAGTGTACCGCTCATTGCCGAGTAAAACTAAATAAGAGCGCCTACCAATGGCACCTTATTATTTTACTTCCATTGGGCTATTTATGAGTATTTTGTTATTTTCTCTAACTCATTGCCATGCAGGAAGATAATGTAATGCCTCAAACCCCTATGTAAGCTAGCTTTTTTGAGGGGGGGGGGGGGGGGGTGGGGGTCATAGTCATAGCTCCATTGAGACCTATCCCTCAGATGCATTGATCATCAACAAAGTCTTATTCACGTGGATTGTGGACAAACCCCAATCAATCTCATTTTTAAAGCTTTTAATAAAAATGCTTTTACCATGACACTTATATAGGTGCTACGCATCTCAACCCATATATGTATGTACGTACACAGAGTCAAAAGTAAAATTCTACAATACATCAGTACAAGGTAGAGCACAGCACGGGTGCCTTGTACCAGACCTACCCTACCAAAGAACTAGGCCTACCTTGGAACCTTGACCCTCGTTTATTAGCATGTTCAATGTCAGGGCGTTAGTAATTCGGCGTGCCTTTGTCGTAAGCGACCAGGAGTTTCATCTCCGACTCAATCAAGATGAAATTATGCACGAAAGGCTTAATTTACCCCACTCTTGTCTGTACTTAATATATAATTAATTATCGAATACTAAAACTTCTTTTTTACTTTGAAAAGTACGTGCTACACTAAATTTTGTGTTAAATTGACAGTGAAATACTTTTACATTATAATACATTTGCGTTCAATAAGAATGGTGTTATGGCCGTCATACGAGTATCCTAGAGGAGCAGAGCAGTTCCGCCATCAAGCTGACGTGGGTCCACGCTTATCATCTGTCAAAATGAAAGATAAAATGGGCAACTGAAAGGTCAAGTGCGGGACACATTAACCATGTATCTAACCCAGCCAAGTAGTAGTCAAGAGTATTGTTATTAGTAATATTTTTGCTAAGAATGTTTGCATACACGTGCAGTGGCTACATTCATCGTCAGTCTGCCTAAAGATGTCAAGCAAACGTCGTAAGCAAAATATGGCATCCGGGTTTCTCACCTGGTTTCGTTCGGTATCCGAAGTCAATGAAGTCCAAAGCTACTACGCCGACCTACTGAAGGCTGTGGTATAGTTTTATTTTAAACCAAAATAAGAACGTAGAATAAATATTTTCCCAATGAAACATGGACACAAATGGTATGATAGTCGGAATCACACGCTCGCGAGTATCAGCATCTGAGAAGAAGCATCTACACTTCTTATCAGCTGTACATGACAAGCATAAAAAAAAAACTGAATATTTGATACAACTTATAAAATTCAGTAAAACAAAATAAATTTCACGATGTACCATTGCTTAGGTATCTAAATATAATGATAGTTATGCGTCGGATTCGAAACTTTCTTTTGTAGTGTGAGCGCTCCGCTAACTGAGCCTTTGTGACTTCAAATTACCATGTTGGATTTCTTCGTGATATATCAACCCTGTATGGGTTCACGCATTTAAAGCATACACATTTTGTATGTCTGGCCACGATATCGTAACGTGATAGTTAACTTAATTTTACTATAGAATACTGAAATCCCCGTAAACACAGAAAAGTCTGCATTTGATAGACTTGTGAGAGGCGTGATATCTTTACAAATACATCTCTACTTATACATTTACCTATATGTTTATAATCAAACTGTCTATCCACCAGATAAGATACTATGTTTGCCTATCGCAAAAATTAATTTTGTTAAATTAATTGCTACATTCGTATAAATATCTCAATCCACATGCGCTGCCTACTGGATTACATTATTGTCGCAGGTCCTAACCTGCTCACTTATTAGATAGAATCACATTGACGTAACTAAGCACCACCAGGCGATAATAGACACGTCTCTCATTATATAGGCTTCGAATAACGGTACAGTGAGTTTAATAGCAACATTTTACCTGCAAATAAAATGTATATTAAACATACTTACCTTATTCGAAGCCTACAGTTTATAGTTCTACCTGGTATCACAAAAGACGATCCAATGACGAACAAACTGGGTTACAAAACCCAACTGCCTAGGTGGCGCTAGTGTCGCGTAGTGGGGATGGGAGCATAGTGGGAAGCGGAAATGGTGAACTGGCGTGGACCTAGACCGGAAGTCATGACTAGTACTAGAACCGGAAGTAGTGCCCCTCTCATTATATAGGCTTCGAATAAGGTAAGTATGTTTATTTGCAGGTAAAATGTTGCTATTAAACTCACTGTACCGTTATTCGAAGCCTATATAATGAGAGACGTGTCTATTATCGCCTGGTGGTGCTTAGTTACGTCAATGTGATTCTATCTAATAAGTGAGCAGGTTAGGACCTGCGACAATAATGTAATCCAGTAGGCAGCGCATGTGGATTGAGATATTTATACGAATGTAGCAATTAATTTAACAAAATTAATTTTTGCGATAGGCAAACATAGTATCTTATCTGGTGGATAGACAGTTTGATTATAAACATATAGGTAAATGTATAAGTAGAGATGTATTTGTAAAGATATCACACATCTCACAAGTCTATCAAATGCAGACTTTTCTGTGTTTACGGGGATTTCAGTATTATATAGTAGAATTAAGTAAAATATCACGTTACGATATCGTGGCCAGACATACAAAATGTGTATGCTTTAAATGTGTGAACCCATACAGGGTTGATATATCACAAAGAAATTCAACATGGTAATTTGAAGTCGCAAAGGCTCAGTTAGCAGAGCGCTCACACTACAAAAGAAAGGTTCGAATCCGACGCATAACTATCATTATATTTAGATACTTAAGCAATAGTACATCGTGAAATATATTTTGTTGTACTGAGTTTTATAAGTTGTATTAAATACTCAGTTTTTTTTTTTTTTTATATGCTTGTCCTGTACAGCTAATAAGAAGCGTAGATGCTTCTTCTCAGATGCTTAATACTCGCGAGCGTGTGGTTCCGACTATCATACCATTTGTGTCCATGTTTCATTATGAAAATATTTATCCTACGTTCTTATTTTGGTTTAAAATAAAACTATCCCACAGCCTTCAGTAGGTCGGCGTAGTAGCTTTGGACTTCATTGACTTCGGATACCAAACGAAACCAGGTGAGAAACCCGGATGTCATATTTTGCCGACGACGTTTGCTTGACATCTTTAGGCAGACTGACGATGAATGTAGCAACTGCACGTGTATGCAAACATTTTTAGCAAAAATATTACTAATAACAATACTCTTGACTACTACTTGGCAGGGTTAGATACATGGTTAATGTGTCCCGCACTTGACCTTCCAGTTGCCCATTTTACCTTACATTTTGACAGATGATAAGCATGGACCCACGTCAGCTTGATGGCGGAACTGCTCTGCTCCTGTAGGATACTCATATGACGGCCATAACACCATTCTTATCGAACGCAAATGTATTATAATGTAAAAGTATTTCACTGTCATTTTAACACAAAATTTAGTGTAGCACGTACTTTTCAAAGTAAAAAAGAAGTTTTAGTATTCGATATTTAATTATATATATCAAGTACAGACAAGAGTGGGGTAAATTAAGCCTTTCGTGCATAATTTTATCTTGATTGAGTCAGAGATGAAACTCCTGGTCGCTTACGACAAAGGCACGCCGAATTACTAACGCCCTGACATAGAACATGCAAATAAACGAGGGTCAAGGTTCCAAGGTAGGCCTGGTTCTTTGGTAGGGTAGGTCTGGTACAAGGCACCTGTGAATTTTACCTTTTGACTCTGTGTACGTACGTACGTAGCACCTATATAAGTGTCATGGTAAAAGCATTTTTATTAAAAGCTTTAAAATGAGATTGATTGGGGTTTGTCCACAATCAACGTGAATAAGACTTTGTTGATGATCAATGCATCTGAGGGGTAGGTCTCAATGGAGCTATGACTATGACCCCCCCCCCCCCCCCCCCTCAGAAAAGCTGGCTTACATAGGGGTTTGAGGCATTACATTATCCTCCTGCATGGCAATGAGTTAGAGAAAATAACAAAATACTCATAAATAGCCCAATGGAAGTAAAATAATAAGGTGCCATTGGTAGGCGCTCTTATTCAGTTTTACTCGGCAATGAACGGTACACTACGAATCGCGGAGACCGCTAAACTGCATACGTATACGTATATTTCGCTGAATGATGCTAGTCTGAGTTATCCGCGATGCTAAATCAAAACAATGCACCTTCTCTTAATAAAAAAAAATAACACGACGTCGCATTCCTATTGTGAACCAAGTAAAATTTTATAATCATTACGTTCCAAGGCGTCTAGAACTATAATGACGTGCTCTTCGACCCTGTTTCTAAAAATTTGTACTGGGCAGTGGTGTGATAAGTCTGATCAGAAATTAGTGTACTTGGATAGACTTGCGGAGCAGAGTCTGGGTCCTTGTTTTTCGTACATACCTATTGCTATCACTATTTATAGGTTTTTATGAAGGGCAATAGCTTAAATAAGCTTTTACATGGATCGATGAACGAAGCAGATTTTTCAGTGCTTCTGTTTGTATAATACATCGATGAATATGCATTGCTTAATCTGGCAAAGCAGAACGACTTCTTATGAATGCAGGCGGGTTTGCTATACATTAATGCACTCAGATCATTCTGCGGAATGGGGTGAGACCTTAATGCAGTGGTACGATATCTTGGCAAACATTGAAGCACTCATACCGTCCTGCGGGGCAGAGGTCTCATTCGGGGCGATATCCCGAAAAATAAGTGTAAAAATGGTTATTTTGCGCAGCAGTCTTTTTCGAGACGAAATCCCGGAAAATAAGTATTGCAGGGATTATTCGCGCAGCAGTCTTTTTCGAGACGATATCGCGAAAAATAAGTATAGCAGTGATCATTCCGCTCAGCTTTCCATTCGGGTCGTTTCGCTGAGCAGAGGCCGACTTAGGATCATTGTCATTAGTCGAAGCGCACGGAATTCTGTAGAGCAGAAGTTTTACCATGGTTGCTGCTTCAACAGTAAAATATCCATAGCGAGGTTCACCTATACTTCCGAAACTGAACGACGTTGCTCGCTCTGCGGTGCAGAATGCGATTGCGTTTTGTTGTAAATCAATAAGACAAGAACTCTGCGGAGCAGGAGTTCTGGTATGAATAGATTTGCCACGTCACTCTGTGGGGTAAAAATGCGATTACAGTTTTCGTTGTAAATTAACACTATAGGGAACCTGCCTAACGTGTTGTCATGAAATTAGTACCAATAGGAAATCTGCGGAGCAGGAATTCCGGTATGATTACGTTTGTCACATTGCTCAGCGGGGGACCAATGTGATTCCAGGTGTGGTCGTAAATCAATACGATAGGAAACCTGCAAAGCAGGAGTTCCAGTATGATTACGTTTGTCACGCCGCTCGGCGAGGCAGCAATGCGATTCTAGGTGTTATCGTAAAATAACACGACAGGAAACCTGCGGAGCAGGAGTTCCGGTGTGATTACTTACGTATGTCGCGCCGCTCGGCGAGCAGCAATGCGATTCCAGGTGCTGTCGTAAAACAACACTACAGGAAGCCTGCCGAGCAGGAGTTCCAGTGCAATTACATTTGTAGCGTCGCTTAGCGGGGCAGCAGTGCGATCCCAGGTGTTATCGTAAATCAACGTTATAGGAAACCTGCGGAGCAGGAGTTCCAGTATGATAACGTTTGTTACGCCGCTCGACGGGCAGCAATGCAATTCCAGTTGCTGTCGTAAATCAATACCATTGGAAACCTGCGGAGCAGGAGTTCCAGTATGATAACGTTTGTCGCGTCGCTTGGCAGGGCCGCAGTGCGATTCCAGGTGTTGTCTTAAATCAATACGATAGGAAGCCTGCGGAGCAGGAGTTCCTGTATGATTACGTTTGTCGCGCCGCTCGGCGGGCAGCAATGCAATTCCAGGTGTTGTCGTAAATCAATACAATAGGAAACCTGCGGGGCAGGAGTTCCAATATGATTACGTTTGCCGCGTCGCTTGGCGGGGCAGCAGTGCGAATCCAGGTGTTGTCGTTAATCAATACAATAGGAAACCTGCGGAGCAGGAGTTCCAGTATGATTACGTTTGTCGCGTCGCTTGGCAGGGCAGCAGTGCGATTCCAGGTGTTGTCGTAAATCAATACGATAGGAAACCTGCGGAGCAGGAGTTCCAGTATGATTACGCTTGTCACGCCGCTCGGCGGGCAACAATGCAATTCCAGGTGTTGTCGTAAATCAATACAATAGGAAACCTGCGGGGCAGGAGTTCCAGTATGATTACGTTTGTCGCGTCGCTTGGTAGGGCTGCAGTGCGATTCCAGGTGTTGTCGTAAATCAATACGATAGGAAACCTGCGGGGCAGGAGTTCCAGTGTGGCAACGACAACACCTGGAATCTAACTGAGAGAGGCACTACTTCCGGTTCTAGTACTAGTCATGACTTCCGGTCTAGGTCCACGCCAGCTCGCCATTTCCGCTTCCCACTATGCTCCCATCCCCGCTACGCGACACTAGCGCCACCTAGGCAGTTGGGTTTTGTAACCCAGTTTGTTCGTCATTGGATCGTCTTTTGTGACACCAGGTAGAACTATAAACTATAGGCTTCGAATAAGGTAAGTATGTTTAATATACATTTTATTTGCAGGTAAAATGTTGCTATTAAGGCTTCTACATGCGCTAATGACCTTCAGGATATGGGCGGAGTTTCGAATCTCTGCCCCGCGCCCACATTTCTCCCCGCAATAAATTTACGTAAAAGTGGCCACCTAGTGGCAACCGTCAGTATTAGGGTGAGAACTATTATGTCTATGACAAATAACGCCATCTCCGGATGTATAGTTGAACTAAGATATACTCATGAATCTAGGTATAGTCTAGGAGGCAGTGTACATTATTAAGAAATGCATTGATGGTATTATAATTTTGATGACCTCCGTGGCGTAGTCATGCTAGTCCGCCACCCAGAGGTCCCGGGTTCGATCTCCGGTCAGGGCAAGTTGGAAAATGGCCTTTTTTAAATTGACCAGGGTCTTGGATGTTTATCTATATATGTATTTGTTATAAAATATAGTATCGTTGAGTTAGTATCCCATAACACAAGTCTCGAACTTACTTTGGGGCTAGCTCAATCTGTGTAATTTGTCCCTATATATTTATTTAATAGTATTTACGCAAAAATAGAACAGGGACAGCAATGTTTGACATTACTGGTCTATGTCATCATATCTGTCACAAAGTCAGAAAGACAACTGCTGGACATAGGCCTCCCTCAAGGTTTTCCAAAACGACCGATTGTCTGACTAATCACACAGATTTAACTCAATCTGTGTGATTAGTCTCTGTATTTTATTTATTTATTGTTATACAAATACAGAACACTATCGACATTTTAACATGAGAACAATCGACTATCTTTGGAGCGATAGATAATCATTACGCCTGGGGATGTAATTTACTGACAGATGGGATGAAAAACAATGAACTCATGTACTTATAATCATTTATTTAATTTTTTTACAGAAAATATTTATTATTCTTACTACTTATTTAAAAAAATTGTAAATGCTTGCTATATAACGTTTACGTCATGTACATTCGACTGCTCGTCAAGTCCGACACTTAGAAACGGCCCCGCGGCGTATAGCCCGTGGTACAAATTAGAGCTCAGCTTATACTGATAGTGTAATATTTGGCTGCATTTGACTTTACATTTACACTTTGTACAAAAGTTATGCAGTATAAATAATAAATAATTGACCAAGTGCGTGTCGGGCCACGTGCAGTGTAGGATTCTAAGTTCTAAGGGGTTTTAAATTCTTGACACTAAAACGTCTAAAAACGAATTATTTATTGAAATGACATTAAAAAATACAGTGCTTATCAACAACAAAGTTTTAAGAATACTTAACACGAACAAATTTGCAGCGCCAGCAGTGGGATATTTTTTACGAAGGGACAGAAAAATTTTTTTTTAGAGAAATTATTTTACAATCATATTTACCTACAAAATATTTAAAACTCGTTAAAGTTTAATTGCTTTTCAACCAATGGTTTTCTTCTTTCTGTGTAAACTTCTTCATCGTCACTTAATTCGCCGAAATTTTGTATATTTACTTTTGGAAAATAAGCCGGATTGAAAATAATTTCTTTTTCTTCGTCAATGATCGTTTCTTTCTTATCTTTCTCTGGACTGATTTCGTCATCAATATAGATCTCATATGTTGTTTTATTCTTTTTTGGAAGGTTGTCATAGCCGATTTCAGTACGTTTTCTTTTTTTAGATTTTTGTTTTTTGATTTCTGCCTCTTTATTCTCTTTATTTCCTTTTGTTTGTGTATTTTTTTCTTCTGTTGCTTTCTTTTTGGTAACTTTAGTATTTTTTGTTTGTGTTTTTTTACTGTGTATGGCTTCTTCAATATAATTAGGATCTCTGATTGTCATTTTTCTGCTATGTCTTGGATCAATCAATTCAGGTAAAATACAATCCCAGTAGAATTTAATTAATTTTGCCTCCATTTGGTCATTCCAAAATTTGTCATCTTTTATTATGATTTCCGTACGCATTGGTATACTTTCTCCAAGCCACAACCCAAAGAGGCACATCGATTTTTTTGTAATATGAAGCTGGCCTTGAATCTGATAATACCAGTTATGATTTTTATTAATATTTATTTCACCATTTTTATTTAAATTAAAAAATGGTATCTTTTTTTTCTTACTGCTTCTTCAAAATTTAGTTTGTAAGCCGAAATAGGACATTTAACTTCCACTGTCATATCATCAGAAATACCATCTGGGCTAGCACCTAAATAGGGTAATTTTTCGTCGAGAAATAAGCCACACCGTTCTATTTCAATGTTATTTTGCCGTGCTAATTGCTCAATAGCAATGTTTTCGTTGTCAAGTCCATGTTTGATTGATTTCACGTGACTAATGCAGTCTTTGTACAGAAGATCTTTGACAAGATTTTTGCAACTGACGTCTGAACGTCTTTTTATTACACGACCAAAATTTGAGGCAGTCAATAATTTTCTTCTCAACTCTAACCATTCACTGGAAGCGCTTTGCAGAATAGTCTCCTTTTCAATGTTTCTTCTTTCCTCTTCTGTTTTTTTTAAGTTTTCCACAAAAGTGTTTTTCTCTTTTTCCATTATTTCTGGAGCTATATCCTCTCGAGTACAATTTTCCCCGTAATTTAGATCTTCCCCCTTAGAAAGTATAAATCGGTTCTTTTTTCTGCTACACTTATTTTTTCGATATCTCTTGATTCTTCTTTGCTCTAGCATTTTCACATTTCCTTTCGGACTTTGCCCTGTTATATGGGTAATAGTCTGTGAGAGCAATGTACGTGTATTGTGTGATATTGCTGCCCCTTTACACCTAGTCGTATATCCGCCTTTCAAACTGAAGTTGATGCGTTTACCGCCAACCAGTTTTGCTATTTTACTGTTGAAGCTCTCAACTTTATTACTTTCCACATTGTGGACAAGACTTGGAGCGTAAGAAGCCACGTTTGCCATAATATGGCAAATTCGGGACCAAATGTTGCTTGCCATAAAGTCTCTTTCTATTCTGCCCTCTTCATTTAATTTTTTGCAGAAATATGTCTTGCAGCGGTTGTGATCGCCAAAAGCGTGCAAATGAGCCAATAATATATCATTATACAAAAGCTCGACATGAGCTCGTTTTTCAGATTCGGAATCTGACGTATACTTCTCCATTGCTTTTTTTATCGTCCCACGAATTGCTATTATTTTCTTGTCTGTTATGTTATTTCTATGCTTTGAAGGATACCTTGTGTCTGTCTTGAGTTGTGCTAGTTTATTACACATGTTTCTCATTATATGATTTTTACACTCAATTTTTTGCACTGTGACGTTTGCATAGGGTCGAGCTTCAATTATTTTTGAGTATGTTGAGGAATCTCCATCGCTAATCATCCTTCCATAAATTAGACCGTGCATTTCGATAGAGGACTTAAATCCTTCAACGAGAATATTTGACTCCATGCCGGTTGAAGAACCTGCATAATTTTTAAAACACTTACGTTTACGTGGCTCTTCCTTTTTGTATTGTGCTTGGGAGCATATACAGCAATATTTGTTCTTTATGCCGAGGTAAAGAATTTTTCCGGTACGTTTGCCAATAATGGCGGCCGCTCCTGAGAGTGCAGAGTAATTCTTCTTATACGTTCTTTTACTCCAACAACCGTCTACTATAACGTCTATAATAGGTATTCAATTCTCATCGACTCGACCTTCCGATGCGGCTAACTCTCTTTCTTCTCTAGCAGCATCTTTCATTGTTTTAACTGAAATACCATCCCACATGTCAGAAATATTTTCATGACACTTTTTATATAATGTTTCACCCATCATAGGTAAGTTTAAAGCAGCGGAAAATTCTTGCAGTTGCGAATGCCCGCACCCAATTGCAATCGTTCCTAAAACTGCACAATTATTAATATCCGTATTACTGCCTTCATCACTTGAGACGCAAAATTTTTCATTACAAAGCTTACATTGAAGGGTAAATGTAGAATGCAATCCAACTTGCTTCTCTGAAATGATATCCACACATATAAGATTACAGTTGAAAGGACCATGAGTAGATATGTGTTGAAGTTTTTTGTACACGTTTATCATGTTGATAATTCTTCGTCCTTCGAAGACAGATGATCGATCAGGAGCTTCTTTTGTAATTTCTATTTCATATGCTGACGATTCGGCTTCAATCTGAAATTAAAATATTTTTTAATAAGCTAACAATTGTTGTTTACAAAACAGTCATATTAACAAAATAAGCTTGTATAATTCCTTTATTTAATTATGACGACTCACCTGTGAAGGTGTCGAAGGTTTATTATTTTCGTCATTTATTTCGACTGTTTCGAATCGTTTCGAATCGTTTTCGACTGTATATCCTGAAAAATATTTTTCACCCCGCGATCTAAAATAAAAGGACACAATAACATTAAAATACATTTTGGAAAAATAATTTAAAAAATGAGTCAGTAAAAAGTACTTCAAAAAGCCAGTTTTGTGATCTGTAGAAATACACAGTCCCGTATGTGAAACAGGCATGAGGATATGTATGTCTACAGGTTGCCGTAGAAATATCGATAAAAATGTATACAGGCTCTTGGTCTACTTTACTTACATTGTTGTGACATTCGTGATTGGTTGAGATGGCGACATATCAGAGTTGTCGGAATTTTCTTTATTTTCAGAGCGAGTCCACCGTCTTTGGTTTCTGTGAATTGAAAAGAAATTGATAAAAATAATAAATAAGCAAAAAACAAAAGATTGCGGGCCAAGATTCGAACTGTATTCACTTCCATCAAAAGGCAAACGCGCTAGCCGTTACTCCAATCATTACATTGAAAAAAAGTTCCAAATTATGGATCACTATGTACCTGCTAATCTAAGACTAATCAGGCTTTTTTCAATTTCATTATCATCATTTAAAAAGCTGCTAGAGTAAGACACATACGAAAAATTATAAATGCAATGAAAAAAAATTAAAATAAATAAATACTTATTTCAAAGTTACTCTATTGTATAGTAAAAAAAAATTGGTACTCACATTAAATCTCTTTTTTTTTCGATAGTTTCTTTTAGATATCGCTTCTTTTTCGGAAGTTTAGGCATTTTTAACAGGGTAAGTAATATAAGACAGAACAACAATATATATATTATTTTGAATAAATACCAACGAAATGTATAATTTTGGTCGGTATAATTATCGAGAAAGATAAAAATCATAAATCATACTTTTCTAACCCATAAAATCGTTTAAATAATAATTATTTAACCTAACAAACCTTTCGTATACATTAAAAGTCGTATAAAATTCTTGAAATCTATTTACGTTACGTATAATAAACTTTCTATAGATATATTATTAAGCATAATAATCATTGCGTATATAAATCGATTAGTAGAAGATTCTTTATATATAATCATCATTAGATATAACAAACTTTTGATATAGCGCCTGGCAGTATGTTGCGGATAATTTTATTAAGACAAGCCAATGCAGGTGGGTTAAAAATAATATATTAATATGTCGCAATCACATATTTTAATTACTGATTACGTATTAACATTAATAGATAATTTCCTTCCTCAAATATTTCGTTTGTTAGCCATAAATAAAAAATAAGTGCAAAACGTTTAAAAGTACGAAATAGTGTTATTTGATATAACTCTTATAATGTGATACTCTTACAATGAAAATAGACAAAACAATAATAAGTGAAATTAAATCTATATCATACATATAATAAAACAGTAAAAAATTGTCTGTACATTAGATATATTTTAAAAAAAATATTAGGTCGAAGGAGATATATTTAAAAAAAAGTCTGTCTGTTTGTCTATGTGTCTGTTTGTCTGTTATTACACGCTAATCTCCGGAAATGCTGGATGGATTCAAATTAAACTTTTTTAGTTATATAGCTGTAAGCCTGGGCAACATACAGGGTATAAATAATTTTGGAAGAACACCTGATGCAGAACTATACTGGTCTAGCTAAACTATAAGAGATATAAAAATGGTGCCTTAGTAAAAGTTGTTCAGCCTGATGAGCATTTTTAAGAGACATAAAGTCCACGCGAGCGAAGTCGCGGGCTTCGGTTCGTAAAAAATAAGTTGGTTATTTTTTTATTTCTTTCATACCTTGGGCCTGGGGCGAAAAATTTGGTTACACATTCAAAATGCGCGCGCATTTTGTATGTGTAACCAAATTTTTAATACCTTGGGGCTTGGGCGGAAAATTTGGTTACACGTACAAAATGCGCGCGCATTTTGTACGTGTAACCAAATTTTTCATATCTTGGGGCTTGGGCGGAAAATTTTGGTTACACATACAAAATGCGCGCGCATTTTGTATGTGTAACCAAATTTTTCATACCTTGAGGCTTGAGTGAAAAATTTGTTTTCATAGCTTGGCTATTGGCAAGATTTTTTTGTTAATAAAAAAATTGGTTAGTTTTTGTAGCCTTTATGTTATGACTTCTTTTTTTACTATTTTCTAGTCAGATTTTTTACTAATCTAATCGTTTACTGACAAATTTAGATATTTTATTTTTATGTTTGCCCCCACTTTTGGGTATCTTATTCACAGTTTCTTTTATGTTATAAAATATCTTAATGGACATTGCCTACTTCTTTGTTTAAACTTTGCACCTTTATAAACCTATCCTATCCCTTGAGTTTTTTTTTATAATAAAATTAAAGTTTATGAGATTTCCCAAATTTGAATTATTTTCGTCTGCCTGTCTATACTTTTTAGATGGTATGGTTTTTAAGTCATATATCTTCTAAACAATATGATTTTGATAGTTATATGTTTTGAATTATATGTCTTTTCAACAATATACTTTTTGAATGATATACTTTTTGTCCTGTATACCGCACAAGTTGTATAACAGGTGATGTTTAGTGTACATAAACGTTATATAAATGATTTTATGCTTTTTAAAATGAAAATGTAATGAATATTATAGCTATTAAAAATATATACCTTAATGATTATGTCAAATTAACATTATATCTTATGAACGTTATTAAAATGTAAATATATAAAATGTAATTATATCAAGCAATACGCACCCTTTTTAACAACTATGTTATTAACACTATCTAGAGGAGTTAGATATAAAATATTTGTCTATATATTAAAAATAATAAAAAAATAGTGTCTTTTTTCACAACGTTACTAACAATATATTAAGCGTCCATTCGCAGTAATTTTCACAACTTCAATTTATACGCACTCACACTTTCGGCAAATCGCTAATTGAAAGTCGCCACGAAGCAGAGCCGCGCGATAAACAACGGACACAAGTTCCCCGTCTGAAAGCCAGCGGTCGACTGCCGCCCGTCGCCCCCGCAGATGACCGCAGATCTACGTTTACCCCACAACAGAAATTTAATATTTAAAAAAAGAATAATCTGTAAAATAAAAAATCCTCGTGAGGGTTTGTAGGTTGATTGATATTGTATTTGATATAAAAATTGCGTGGCCCTAAGACGAAGAGTTACGTAATTAATGAATAATTTGCAATAAAATCGATGTCCACGGTACATTTTTTTTCCAAAAAACTATAAAATTTAGAAAAAAATCCTCCTCAGCAAGTATAGATTAAAAACCATTCTACAATATATGTTTTTTTTGGGTACTATGGTTTACGTTTGACCATTTTTATAGAGGTTAAACATAGCCGAAATTGCCAAGGAGCACCCTTAAACTCACTGTACCGTTATTCGAAGCCTATATAATGAGAGACGTGTCTATTATCGCCTGGTGGTGTTTCCTATTGTATTGATTTACGACAACACCTGGAATTGCATTGCTGCCCGCCGAGCGGCGCGACAAACGTAATCATACTGGAACTCCTGCTCCGCAGGCTTCCTATCGTATTGATTTAAGACAACACCTGGAATCGCACTGTGGCCCTGCCAAGCGACGCGACAAACGATATCATACTGGAACTCCTGCTCCGCAGGTTTCCAATGGTATTGATTTACGACAACAACTGGAATTGCATTGCTGCCCGTCGAGCGGCGTAACAAACGTAATCATACTGGAACTCCTGCTCCGCAGGTTTCCTATCACGTTGATTTACGATAACACCTGGGATCGCACTGCTGCCCCGCTAAGCGACGCTACAAATGTAATTGCACTGGAACTCCTGCTCGGCAGGCTTCCTGTAGTGTTGTTTTACGACAGCACCTGGAATCGCATTGCTGCTCGCCGAGCGACGCGACATACGTAAGTAATCACACCGGAACTCCTGCTCCGCAGGTTTCCTGTCGTGTTATTTTACGATAACACCTGGAATCGCATTGCTGCCTCGCCGAGCGGCGTGACAAACGTAATCATACTGGAACTCCTGCTTTGCAGGTTTCCTATTGTATTGATTTACGACCACACCTGGAATCACATTGGTCCCCCGCTGAGCAATGTGACAAACTTAAAAATACCGGAATTCCTGCTCCGCAGATTTCCTATTGGTACTAATTTCATGACAACACGTTAGGCAGGTTCCCTATAGTGTTAATTTAAAACGAAAACTGTAATCGCATTTTTACCCCACAGAGTGACGTGGCAAATCTGTTCATACCAGAACTCCTGCTCCGCAGAGTTCTTGTCTTATTGATTTACAACAAAACGCAATCGCATTCTGCACCGCAGAGCGAGCAACGTCGTTCAGTTTCGGAAGTATAGGTAAACCTCTGCTATGGATATTTTACTGTTGAAGCAGCAAGCATGGTAAAACTTCTGCTCTACAGAATTCCGTGCGCTTCGACTAATGACAATGATCCTAAGTCGGCCTCTGCTCAGCGAAACGACCCGAATGGAAAGCTGAGCGGAATGATCACTGCTATACTTATTTTCAGGGATTTCGTCTCGAAAAAGACTGCTGCGCAAAATAATTACTTTTACACTTATTTTTCGGGATATCGCCCCGAATGAGACCTCTGCCCCGCAGGACGGTATGAGTGCTTCAATGTTTGCCAAGATATCGTACTACTGCATTAAGGTCTCACCCCATTCCGCAGAATGATCTGAGTGCATTAATGTATAGCAAACCCGCCTGCATTCATAAGAAGTCGTTCTTTGCAGTTGCTTTGCAGATTAAGCAATGCATATTCATCGATGTATTATACAAACAGAAGCACTGAAAAATCTGCTTCGTTCATCGATCCATGTAAAAGCTTCTTTAAGTTAATGCCCTTCATAAAAACCTATAAATAGTGATTGCAATAGGTATGTACGAAAAACAAGGACCCAGACTCTGCTCCGCAAGTCTATCCAAGTACACTAATTTCTGATCATACTTATCACACCACTGCCCAGTACAAATTTTTTGAAACAGGGTCGAAGAGCACGTCATTATAGTTCTAGACGCCTCGGAACGTAATGTCGGAAATCATTACATTTAGATACTTAAGCAATGGTACATCGTGAAATTTATTTTGTTGTACTGAATTTTATAAGTCATGTACAGCTAATAAGAAGCTTAGATGCTTCTTCTCAGATGCTGATACTCGCGAGCGTGTGATTCCGACTATCATACCATTTGTGTTCATGTGTCATTGGGAAAATATTTATTCTACGTTCTTATTTTAGTTTAAAATAAAACTATCCCTCAGCCTTCAGTAGGTCGGCGTAGTAGCTTTGGACTTCATTGACTTCGGATACCGAACGAAACCAGGTGAGAAACCTGGATGTCATATTTTGCCGACGTTTGCTTGACATCTTTAGGCAGACTGACGATGAATGTAGCCACTGCACGTGTGTGCAAACATTCTTAGCAAAAATATTACTAATAACAATACTCAAATACTACTTGGCAGGGTTAGATACATGGTTAATGTGTCCCGCACTTGATCTTTCAGTTGCCCATTTTATCTTACATTTTGACAGATGATAAACGTGGACCCACGTCAGCTTGATGGTGGAACTGCTCTGCTTCTCTAGGATACTCGTATGACGGCCATAACACCATTCTTATTGAACGCAAATGTATTATAATGTAAAAGTATTTTACTGTCATTTTAACACAAAATTTAGTGTAGCACGTACTTTTCAAAGTAAAAAAGAAGTTTTATTATTCGATATTTAATTATATATCAAGTACAGACAAGAGTGGGGTAAATTAAGCCTTTCGTGCATAATTTCATCTTGATTGAGTCGGAGATGAAACTCCTGGTCGCTTACGACAAAGGCACGCCGAATTACTAACGCCCTGACATTGAACATGCTAATAAACGAGGGTCAAGGTTCCAAGGTAGGCCTAGTTCTTAGGTAGGGTAGGTCTGGTACAAGGCACCCGTGCTGTGCTGTACCTTGTACTGATGTATTGTAGAATTTTACCTTAGACTCTGTGTACGTACATACATATATGGGTTGAGATGCGTAGCACCTATATAAGTGTCATGGTAAAAGCATTTTTATTAAAAGCTTTAAAATGAGATTGATTGGGGTTTGTCCACAATCCACGTGAATAAGACTTTGTTGATGATCACTGCATCTGAGGGGTAGGTCTCAATGGAGCTATGACTATGACCCCCCCCCCCCCTCTCAAAAAAGCTGGCTTACATAGGGGTTTGAGGCATTACATTATCTTCCTGCATGGCAATGAGTTAGCAGTTAGAATGGAATAGAATGGAGTTAGAATGGCAACGACAACACCTGGAATCGCACTGCTGCCCTGCCAAGCGACGCGACAAACGTAATCATACTGGAACTCCTGCTCCGCAGGTTTCCTATCACATTGATTAACTATAACACCTGGAATCGCACTGCTGCCCCGCTAAGCGACGCGACAAACGTAATTGCACTGGAAATACTGCTCGGCAGGCTTCCTGTAGTGTTGTTTTACGACAACACCTGGAATCGCATTGCTGCTCGCCGAGCGACGCGACATACGTAAGTAATCACACCGGAACTCCTGCTCCGCAGGTTTCCTATCGTATTATTTTACGATAACACCTGGAATCGCATTGCTGCCTCGCCGAGCGGCGTGACAAACGTAATCATACTGGAACTCCTGCTTTGCAGGTTTCCTATCGTATTGATTTACGACCACACCTGGAATCACATTGGTGCCCCGCAGAGCGACGTGACAAACGTAATCATACCGGAATTCCTGCTCCGCAGATTTCCTATTGTATTGATTTACGACAACACCTGGAATCGCACTGCTGCCCCGCCAAGCGACGCGGCAAACGTAATCATATTGGAACTCCTGCCCGGCAGGTTTCCTATTGTATTGATTTACGACAACACCTGGAATTGCATTGCTGCCCGCCGAGCGGCGCGACAAACGTAATCATACTGGAACTCCTGCTCCGCAGGCTTCCTATCGTATTGATTTAAGACAACACCTGGAATCGCACTGCGGCCCTGCCAAGCGACGCGACAAACGATATCATACTGGAACTCCTGCTCCGCAGGTTTCCAATGGTATTGATTTACGACAACAACTGGAATTGCATTGCTGCCCGTCGAGCGGCGTAACAAACGTAATCATACTGGAACTCCTGCTCCGCAGGTTTCCTATCACGTTGATTTACGATAACACCTGGGATCGCACTGCTGCCCCGCTAAGCGACGCTACAAATGTAATTGCACTGGAACTAATGCTCGGCAGGCTTCCTGTAGTGTTGTTTTACGACAGCACCTGGAATCGCATTGCTGCTCGCCGAGCTACGCGACATACGTAAGTAATCACACCGGAACTCCTGCTCCGCATGTTTCCTGTCGTGTTATTTTACGATAACACCTGGAATCGCATTGCTGCCTCGCCGAGCGGCGTGACAAACGTAATCATACTGGAACTCCTGCTTTGCAGGTTTCCTATTGTATTGATTTACGACCACACCTGGAATCACATTGGTCCTCCGCTGAGCAATGTGACAAACGTAATCATACCGGAATTCCTGCTCCGCAGATTTCCTATTGGTACTAATTTCATGACAACACGTTAGGCAGGTTCCCTATAGTGTTAATTTACAACGAAAACTGTAATCGCATTTTTACCCCACAGAGTGACGTGGCAAATCTGTTCATACCAGAACTCCTGCTCCGCAGAGTTCTTGTCTTATTGATTTACAACAAAACGCAATCGCATTCTGCACCGCAGAGCGAGCAACGTCGTTCAGTTTCGGAAGTATAGGTGAACCTCTGCTATGGATATTTTACTGTTGAAGCAGCAAGCATGGTAAAACTTCTGCTCTACAGAATTCCGTGCGCTTCGACTAATGACAATGATCCTAAGTCGGCCTCTGCTCAGCGAAACGACCCGAATGGAAAGCTGAGCGGAATGATCACTGCTATACTTATTTTCCGGGATTTCGTCTCGAAAAAGACTGCTGCGCAAAATAATTACTTTTACACTTATTTTTCGGGATATCGCCCCGAATGAGACCTCTGCCCCGCAGGACGGTATGAGTGCTTCAATGTTTGCCAAGATATCGTACTACTGCATTAAGGTCTCACCCCATTCCGCAGAATGATCTGAGTGCATTAATGTATAGCAAACCCGCCTGCTTTCATAAGAAGTCGTTCTGCTTTGCAGATTAAGCAATGCATATTCATCGATGTATTATACAAACAGAAGCACTGAAAAATCTGCTTCGTTCATCGATCCATGTAAAAGCTTATTTAAGCTATTGCCCTTCATAAAAACCTATAAATAGTGATAGCAATAGGTATGTACGAAAAACAAGGACCTAGACTCTGCTCCGCAAGTCTATCCAAGTACACTAATCTGATCAGACTTATCACACCACTGCCCAGTACAAATTTTTAGAAACAGGGTCGAAGAGCACGTCATTATAGTTCTAGACGCCTCGGAACGTAATGATTATAAAATTTTACTTTGTTCACAATTGGAATGCGACGTCGTGTTATTTTTTTTTATTAAGAGAAGGTGCATTGTTTTGATTTAGCATCGCGGATAACTCAGACTAGCATCATTCAGCGAAATATACGTATACGTATGCAGTTTAGCGGTCTCCGCGATTCGTAGTGTACCGTTCATTGCCGAGTAAAACTAAATAAGAGCGCCTACCAATGGCACCTTATTATTTTACTTCCATTGGGCTATTTATGAGTATTTTGTTATTTTCTTTAACTCATTGCCATGCAGGAGGATAATGTAATGCCTCAAACCCCTATGTAAGCCAGCTTTCTGAGGGGGGGGGGTCATAGTCATAGCTCCATTGAGACCTACCCCTCAGATGCATTGATCATCAACAAAGTCTTATTCACGTGGATTGTGGACAAACCCCAATCAATCTCATTTTAAAGCTTTTAATAAAAATGCTTTTACCATGACACTTATATAGGTGCTACGTACGTACGTACACAGAGTCAAAAGGTAAAATTCACAGGTGCCTTGTACCAGACCTACCCTACCAAAGAACTAGGCCTACCTTGGAACCTTGACCCTCGTTTATTAGCATGTTCTATGTCAGGGCGTTAGTAATTCGGCGTGCCTTTGTCGTAAGCGACCAGGAGTTTCATCTCTGACTCAATCAAGATGAAATTATGCACGAAAGGCTTAATTTACCCCACTCTTGTCTGTACTTGATATATAATTAAATATCGAATACTAAAACTTCTTTTTTACTTTGAAAAGTACGTGCTACACTAAATTTTGTGTTAAAATGACAGTGAAATACTTTTACATTATAATACATTTGCGTTCAATAAGAATGGTGTTATGGCCGTCATATGAGTATCCTACAGGAGCAGAGCAGTTCCGCCATCAAGCTGACGTGGGTCCACGCTTATCATCTGTCAAAATGTAAGATAAAATGGGCAACTGAAAGGTCAAGTGCGGGACACATTAACCATGTATCTAACCCTGCCAAGTAGTAGTCAAGAGTATTGTTATTAGTAATATTTTTGCTAAAAATGTTTGCATACACGTGCAGTTGCTACATTCATCGTCAGTCTGCCTAAAGATGTCAAGCAGACGTCGTCGGCAAAATATGACATCCGGGTTTCTCACCTGGTTTCGTTTGGTATCCGAAGTCAATGAAGTCCAAAGCTACTACGCCGACCTACTGAAGGCTGTGGGATAGTTTTATTTTAAACGTATTTAAAGCATCTGAGAAGAAGCATCTACGCTTCTTATTAGCTGTACAGGACAAGCATATAAAAAAAAAAAAAACTGAGTATTTAATACAACTTATAAAACTCAGTACAACAAAATATATTTCACGATGTACTATTGCTTAAGTATCTAAATATAATGATAGTTATGCGTCGGATTCGAACCTTTCTTTTGTAGTGTGAGCGCTCTGCTAACTGAGCCTTTGCGACTTCAAATTACCATGTTGAATTTCTTCGTGATATATCAACCCTGTATGGGTTCACACATTTAAAGCATACACATTTTGTATGTCTGGCCACGATATCGTAACGTGATATTTTACTTAATTCTACTATATAATACTGAAATCCCCGTAAACACAGAAAAGTCTGCATTTGATAGACTTGTGAGATGTGTGATATCTTTACAAATACATCTCTACTTATACATTTACCTATATGTTTATAATCAAACTGTCTATCCACCAGATAAGATACTATGTTTGCCTATCGCAAAAATTAATTTTGTTAAATTAATTGCTACATTAGTATAAATATCTCAATCCACATGCGCTGCCTACTGGATTACATTATTGTCGCAGGTCCTAACCTGCTCACTTATTAGATAGAATCACATTGACGTAACTAAGCACCACCAGGCGATAATAGACACGTCTCTCATTATATAGGCTTCGAATAACGGTACAGTGAGTTTAATAGCAACATTTTACCTGCAAATAAAATGTATATTAAACATACTTACCTTATTCGAAGCCTATATAATGAGAGGGGCACTACTTCTTACTACTTATTATACACTACTTCTTATTACTATTAATAGGCTTCTTTGGATCGTAGTTACGTCGATGAGCATTGGTTTCCAATTACAACAATTTGTAATATTGTAAATGTTATATTATATAATAGTGTAATATTGTAAATCTGTAATTAAATCCATGTTTGGTATTTTCTTGAAAAGTAATTCTTTTAAATCCGGTGTCTTTTTAATAATACGAGTTCCTATTTTTCATGTTACATCTTGGTCGAAGATACGTATGTTGCCTAGCAAGACTTTTCCGCGATCATGTCTGATACCAAAAGGAATATCATTAAGTGCTTCGGATGACCAAGACATATCATCATGATGTGTTTGATCTTTAGAGGTCGCTGATGAGCGAACAGATTTGAAGGACTCATCACTTAGGTTGTGTTCAGAGGGTGATGCAGTAAGGGTTTTGTTAGAATTGTGTTCATGAGAATCATAGTTTTCTTCATCGTGTTCTTCCTCGTCAAATGGTCCATCTAAGTCTTCTTTAGTAAAAAATGATTATTCATTTTCACTTAACTTCCTTATTTTTGTTTCGGGTATATAATTCTCCTCTTTTTCTTCGTCATATTTTCTAATGTTTTTACTTGACAGTTAATTATATGGATCAACGATTGGTTTGAATATTGTTTCTAAAGCCATGTTGCTCGCGTTTTTTGTATCTTTTATCAAACCCTCCTTTCTTTTTACAGCAGCTGCGGATTTCACTATTTGTTTTTTTATTTATTTATTTTCCATTTTATGATCCGTTCTTGTTCAGAATCTCACATAAAGTGAGTTGTTATCATAATGACAGTTTCTTTTTAATGCTAATCTATAACTATAAATGTATCAAACTTCATCCTGTAAGTATCCTTTATTTCGCTCACAATCCTTATTTATTACAACATAACCATACAGTTCTTTCCATACTGTTGAACACAATTCACGGAATTGATACCATGACATATCAGAACGCACGTGTTCTTCATAAACGTGTTTTAAATTGACATCATCCTGTTTGAATAATACAATAAGGTTTGCATTATCTCTCACGAGTTGTTTCGGTATTTTGGTATAAGTTTGATTAAGATAAAAACAGTCAATATTCTTATGACGTCCCATAGCGAAATAATCCCGTATATTATTTTGATTTTCACAGGCAACATCGTCTAATATTATAATAGAGTTTGGATCAGCTTCTTGCGGATTCAACACTTCAGTATTATGACTATATTTTTTAAACGATACACCTGGCACCATATTTAATACTTTTTCTAGAAATAAGTATTTTGGTTGTTGAAATCGTAGACCATTTTCATGCAATAATAAGCTTATCACTAAATTTGTCTTTCCACAACTTGATGGACCGCATACAATGCAACGTATTGTATTTGGCAACAAGTTGCCATGTCGCTTAACCCCATTCGTCAGCATAGTAGGGCAAATACATTGTAAGTTTAAGGATTCCTTTTGTTTTATAAATTTCATAATTAGACAATTTAATTAACTTGACCGTCACCTTTGCTGTATCTTAACAAAATGAAAAGTTACAACTTTGCTATTATATTTATTTAAGGTGCCCACGAATTAGATCACCAGCATGAGCGATCGGCCTATGTAAAGCGGTTATCCATTGCATTATGCACTATGGTCAGATCTTTTAGGTTTCAGCAATTTTATATTGCTAAAACTCAGTGTTTCTGAGTGTCTAGTGAAACATGTCATATGTCTGTGTTTAACTGAAACAAGCAGTGTTACATGTGAATTTGCTAGAGTTAAAATTCTAAAAGTGGTGTAATCTGTTGCGGATCGAGTTGAAAATTAATACTGGTAAGTTTTACACAAATATCTCTTCCGCGATTTTTAAAACATAGTGAAATATGTGAAGTTAGGTTGATTTTATTAAGTGCTCTTTTATTATACGATTCAAAACACGTCATTGAGCGATTGAAAATAAGCTCTAAAGGTAAAGTAATTCCCAGATATTAATTGGTGGCTTTTACACAGTTTCACACTCCATTGAGGAAATAAAATGACCGGAATGGCGTGTGAAACTGTGTTAAAGCCACCAATTAATATCTACTTATAATTAATGCGAAACAATAAGGTTATCATATTCAGTAAAAAAATATGAGTTTTTATTATTGTTTTGACTTTTTAAACTTATTCATCATCATCATTTCAGCCGCATAACGTCCACTGCTGGACATAGGCCTCTCCCAAAGATTTCCAAAATGACCGATCAAGAGCGGCCTGCATCCAGCGCTTTCCAGCGACCCTGGTCAGGTCATCTGACCACCTTGTAGGTGGGTGCCCTACGCTTCGCTTGCCAGTACGCGGTCGCCATTCAAGAACCTTTTTGCCCCATCGGTCATCGGTTCGTCGCGCTATGTGTCCCGCCCACTGCCACTTCAACAAGCTAATCCACTGGGCTATGTCAGTGACTTTTGTTCTTCCACGGATTTCCTCATTTCTGATTCGATCACGTAGGAAAACACCGAGCATAGCCCTCTCCATTGCGCGTTGAGCGACCTTGAGCTTTCTTATGAGACCCATAGTAAGGGACCACGTTTCAGAGCCATAAGTCATCACTGGTAACACACATTGGTTGTAGACCTTAGTCTTGAGGCACAGAGGTATTTTGGACGAGAAGACATTGCGTAGCTTCCCGAACGCTGCCCATCCGAGTCGGATTCGTCGAAAGACCTCTTCCTCGAAGCTGGAACTTCCTGCCTGGATGAATTGACCCAGGATATACTGGTCTACAACTTCGAGGGTGGAGCTCCCAACACAAACAGGTAGGAGCGCAACATGGACATACGACATTACTTTCGTTTTGTTCATGTTCATTTTAAGGCCCACTTGTTGGGAAACTCGATTTAGGTCTCCAAACATAGTACTTAGGTCTTCCATCGATTCTGCCATGACAACGATATCGTCGGCGAATCGAAGGTGAGTGATATACTTGCCATTAATGTTGATGCCAAATCCTTCCTATTCCAGAAGCTTGAAGGCATCTTCCAGTGCAACGGTGAACAGTTTCGGAGATATAACGTCTCCCTGTCTTACACCTCTATGCAGTGGAATTGCCCTCGTGCACTGCTCCTGTACTCGGACTGACATAGTGGCGTTACTGTTTAAGTACTTCAACACTTCGATATACCGATAGTCAATACGGCATCGCTGGAGAGACTGAAGCACGGCCCATGTTCCGATCGAATCGAAGGTTTTTTTCATAGTCCACGAATCCCAAGCATAACGGCCGGTTATACTCCCTCGTTTTCTCTATAACCTGCCGCAGCGTATGAATGTGGTCTATGGTGCTAAAGCCTTTACGGAAACTAGCTTGTTCAGGAGGCTGTAAGGGATCAAACCTGTTTGCGAGACGATTCGTGATGACCCTCGAAAACAACTTATATACATGACTCAGAAGCATGATAGGCCTATAGTTCTTCAATAGGGTGTTATCTCCCTTTTTGAAGAACAAGACCACCCCGCCCCTGTTCCACGCTTCTGGCGTTACGCCCTCGAGCAGAACGGAATTAAAGAGCCTCTGAAGGACTTTCAGTACCGGCGTTCCGGCCGCTTTCAG
Source organism: Acrobasis consociella (assembly GCA_963555685.1). NCBI lineage: Eukaryota > Metazoa > Arthropoda > Insecta > Lepidoptera > Pyralidae > Acrobasis > Acrobasis consociella. The sequence continues at coordinate 10,520,536 of OY743125.1, read as the reverse complement.
AAGCTCGGCTGTGATTCCATCCTCGCCCGGCGCCTTGTTGTTTTTAAGCTGTTTGAGGGCCATCCTAATCTCGTACAGGCTGATGTCCGGGATATCTTCGGTATAGTGTCGGCTTAGCTTGGCTCTTGGGTCTTTAGCCATTTGTTTACTGGGTTTTGAAACAGAGGTATACATACAGGCGTGTTCATACATAGGATTGAGAAAAAACAAAATTAAAATTACATAAAACTACACAAACTACAATAAACATACTTATACATATATTACACATATACTTAAATAAATACATATGTATATCTTGAAATAAATTAAATATATACTTAAACATTAAAAATATAGCTTACAATTAAGATGATTCCAATAAATAATGATCTTTTATTCGTCTTTTAAACACAGAAATCGTTTTAGATTCGCGTATAGCATGTGGTAATGAGTTCCATAGTCTGACTGCATGTACCGAGAAGGAGTAGGAAAAGGTAGCGGTGTTGTGAGAAGGGAATTTAAGGACAGTTATTAGGTGGGATCTACAAGAAGAATTTAAAGGATATAAGAAGGAGAAACGCTCTCGTAGATAGGAGGGGAAAGAAGGATAGTGTAGGACGTTGAAAAGGAGACAAAGAAGGCGACTTTCTCTACGGAGCTGTATAGGCAACCATTTCAGCTGAGCACGGTGCTCAGAAACGTGGTCGAATTTCCTTAATCCAAATATGAACCGGATACACAGATTTTGCAAGCGCTCTAGTTTATCTAAAAGATCTTCTGATGCATCCAAGTAGCATGTATCAGCGTAGTATAAAGTTGGTTGGATAAGGGATTGGGCAAGAGAGATCCTAGTCTCAAAGGGCAAGAAGTATTGGATAGATCTAAGGGTGTGGAAGGAAAAGTGGACCTTACGACTGACTTCACTAATGTGGGCTGACCATTTAAGGTTAGAGTCCATTACAATCCCCAAGTTTTTGGCTGTGTTGGTAAAGGCAATCACAGAACCCTCAAATATTACAGGCGAAAGACAATCAAAATCAATCCGGTTTCGCAAAGCACTAGTACCGATCACCATTGCTTGAGACTTACTGGGATTTACCTTGAGATCGTGACATGTAGCCCATTCTGATACACGGCAAAGGTTGAAAATTCATAGATAAAATGGCTGATTCAGCATGCAGCAGCAGCTGCAGGTCATCAGCGTATAAATGAAATTTACAGGACAAAACTTTAGTAATGGTATTTATAAATACAGAAAACAATAAAGGGGAAAGACAACCTCCTTGAGGTACTCCAGCTCCCAGATCACACCAATCTGAGTGCGTTTCATCAAGGCAGACACGCTGTGAACGTTCTTGTAGATAAGAAATAAACCAATATGGCAGAAGGAGATACATTGATAGAGTGAAGGATCCCTTAAAGGATATCAAAGTCTACCGAGTTAAAGGCGTTACTGAAATCAAGCAAGACTAGTAGAGTCAGCATTTTATTTTCTATGGCCATTCGGATATCATCAGTCACATTCACCAAAGCAGTAGAAGTGCTGTGGCCTGATCGAAACCCGGACTGATAGGGACTAATGACACTATTTTTTAAAAGGAAAGAAGAAAACTGGTAATGTGCGATTTGCTCAAGTACTTTTGAAAGATAAGGCAATATAGAAATAGGGCATTCTGCTATAATTGATTTTGGTAAATGTAACACCTGATACAGAACCATAATGATCCGGCTAAACTATAAGATATATATAAATGACGCCTTAGCAAAAGTATTTCAGCCTGATGTATATTTTTTGTTGAGATATAAAAATCGAAGATCTGGAACACCTGGTGCAAAAAATTATTGGTTCAGCTTAACTACAAGAAATATAAAAAATCAAATAACGCCTTAGCAAAAGTTGTTTAGCCTGCTGAGCATTTTTTGTTAAATTATAAAAATCGAAGACCTGGAACACCTGATGCAGAACCGTAATGGTCCAACTAAACTATAAGAAATATAAAATGACGCCTTAGCAAAAATTGTTCAGCCTGATGAGCATTTTTGTTGAATTATAAGAATCGAAGACCTGGAACACCGGATGCAGAACTATAATGGTCCAGCTAAACTATAAGAAATATATAAATGACGCCTTAGCACAAGTAGTTCAGCCTGATGAAAATTTTTTGTTGAGATATAAAAATCGAAGTTCCAGGTGCAAAAACTTAATGGTTCAGCTTAACTACAAGAAATATAAAAATGACGCCTTAGCAAAAGTTGTTTAGCCTGCTGAGCATTTTATGTTGAATTATAAAAGTCGAAGACCTGAAACACCACATGCAAAACCATAATGGTCCAGCTAAACTATAAGAAATATAAAATGACGCCTTAGCAAAAGTTGTTCAGCCTGATGAACATTTTTTGTTGAATTATAAAAATCGAAGACCTGGACAGAAGACACCTGATGCAGAACCATAGTGGTCCAGCTTAACTAAAAGAAATATAAAATGATGCTTTAGCTAAAGTAATTCAGCCTGATGAGCATTTTTTGTTGAGATATAAAAATCAAAGACCTGGAACACCTGATGCAGAACCATAATGGTCCAGCTCAACTATAAGAAATATAAAATGACGCCATAGCAAAAGTTGTTCAGCCTGATGAGCATTTTTTGTTAAGGTATTATATATAAAAATCGATGGTTTGGAGTCTGGAACACTTGATTTAGAAACATAATGGTCTATACATATAATAAAACAGTAAAAAAATGTGTCTGTACATTGAATTTATTTTTAAAAAATGGGGCGATGGAGACTGTTATATACTTAGTAAAAAATAACTTTCTGTATGTCTGTTTTTAGACGCTAATCTCCGGAAATATTGGACAAATTCGAATGAAACTTTTTTATCAACACATAGGCTAAATACAAAAATTACGCCTTAGCAAAAATTGTTTAGCTTGATGAACGTTTATTGTTGAGGTATAAAAGTCCAAGAACTGGAATTCCTGATGCAGAACCATAATGGTCCAGCTAAACTGTTAAAAATATACATTAATGACGCATTAGCAAAAGTCGTTTAGCCTGATGAGCATATTTATAAGCCGGAGTTATAAAGTCCACGCGAACGAAGTCGCGGGCATCAGCTAGTATCTAAATAAATACTTAAATAAGATACAATATATATATATATATATATATTTATATATATAAGTATAGTAAAATATTAATAATATATATATATGTCGGGGAGTTGGAATTTAGTTTCCTCTAATTATTATTTATTTCCACACAATATATCCAAACGTATCGTATGCGAGCGCGAAGCAATGATGCAACTATCCGAATGCCTGTTATCGCGAGGAGGCGCGGCTTGTTGCTGGCGGACGCAGCCATAGCTGTCACTTGTAGTTTCAGTACTGTCAGTCATTCACAAAGAAAATAGGAATCGTGGTGTAGAATGGCTTGCGCGTCATACAATTTCTATAATGCTTGACTTATATGCTATGATCATAAGGCTAGGACGTAATTACAAAGTGCAAGGAGAAAGTGGTAAACTAGATTCAATTATAAATTTAAAGCTATCTATAAAAAAATTTTGATGAGCTGCCAAACTCACCGTAGGCTCGCAAGCACCTACTCACTCTCACGGACCATTGAACTGAATGGATATTTATACGATCAAAAGTTTATAAGAATAAGTAAAAAATAAACATTCAGAGAAAACCCGATTAAGAAAAAGAAGTATAAGATTAATAAGTCATATGATCAATCACTTACATACCAAAAATAATTGCTTAAAAAGAAATGTAGTTTACATAAATTATATGACTCAAGTCAGCATTTGACAGCTGTGCTAGACAGTGACATTTGAGTGACATTTGCAACTTGAAGCAAAACAATAAAAGTGTGGGGTGAAAAATAATTAATTTCAGAGCAAAAATTGCGTTACCCTCTACAAACTGAATAATGTCTACCGTCAGAAAGCAATAAAAACGCCTAAAGAAAAGGCATGCAAGGTCACACGCGACGACGAGATCTTGATGTCTTGGTACCGCCCTTCGATGCCTGGGTTGAGAGGCCGGCAATGCTAACACCGGCGCTGCCAACATCCTGCTCGGCGGCGTCAGGGAACGCCGAAATAAGCGACTGCACTTTCGCCATGGACTCCAGCTTGCGTCTGGACTTATCCGAGAGCACCACCAATATCTTGCCCTCCACGGTCCAGCAATTCTTGACGCCAAAGTGTCGTCGAGCAGTGGTAAAAGCCCCATGTCGTGCTTTAGTTAGAAATTTGGACACTGTGACACCCGAACCATTGAGAGACGTTTTACTGTCCCACACAAGAAGTCGATGTTCCATTTTTGAAAATCTTTCAAGAATAGGACGCGTCTTGCTCTGGGATGAACTTAACCTGTGGCAGGCAATAAGGTTTTCAGCTGTAACCTCAGAAATACTCATCTGCTCAGACAGCACTCGAAGGACGCTGTGCTGTGTATTTTCATTTGCCTTCTCAGGAACATCATGCAGCAGTAACACTTTCCTCCGCATAGCAGTTTCGTGTCTATCCTGACCACGCACCAATAAGCCTATTTGAGACTTTATTATGGATAACGCTTGCCAGACAAAGGTCTTGAACTCATTGTACTCACGGGCCAGTGATGCTACATCTGTGTGGACCGGCGTACTTCCTGTGGCAACCTGTTGTAGCTTCTCTTCATAAGCTTGCATCCGAGTGTGGAACGTTTTCTCAAGATCTTCAAGATTGCGTGCTTGGGTGGCTTCCATTGTATACGATAGTGTGATGTAAGATGTGAGGAAATACAAGGATTCTTGATTGGAAAATAAGATGAGATGAGCGCAGGTGGGTTTGGCAGTCAAATTAATTACTTAATTGCCAAAATTTTAATTAATTTTAAATATTAATAAAGTTTAAATACAGAGCTCGTAGCTTACGCGTGTTTGCGCCGCGCCTACCCACCCGCAAAGGAAAAAAAAACCTTATAAATTTTCTCCCACAATGTAATGCACATCCTATGGTCTCACGCAATTTAATGCGTGCCTAACGACCTTACGCAATTTAATGCGCGCCGATGACCTTACGCAATTTCATGCGTGCCTAATGACCTCACGCAAATTAATGCGTGCCGATGACCTCACGCAATTAAATGCGTGCCTAACGACCTCACGCAATTTGAAGCGCACCGATGACCTCACGCAATTTCATGCGTGTCTAAAGACTTCACGCAATTTAATTCGCGCCGATGACCTCACGCAATGTAATGCGTACCAAACGACCTCACGCAATTTAATGCGCCCCGATGACCTCACGTTATTTAATGCGTGCCCAACCTGACAAAAGATTAAACGGCTTATTAATCTAAAACCATGACACAACAACCTGCCGCTTCACGTAACATCTTTAAGTAGAAATCAACTGAAACCAATATGTGAAACTATATTTAAGAATGTGAAGCCTCTGAAGCCGTGTCATGAAAACTCTTCAAAACAGGAAACTGTGGTGCCCTTATGATCGCTACAGTGGTGACTGGAAGTAGCCCTCTCCATGACCAGAAGCCAAACAGTCATCTTCAGCATAACCGAACCTTATCATCATGGATCCTCTCAAACATAAAACACATAAAAAACATAAACATTAAACACATGAAAGAACGCTGTTGGAGTTGCCTTTATTATATCCACATTCCCTCCACAATAGCCTCCATATAGTCATTATTTTGTCTTCTTCTGGGTGGACGCTCTTGATCCAAATTAATGGGCTAAGTCTGTCATCCTATTTCATGAACGCATTTCATCCAATTTAATGAACACATCATCCAATTTAATGGACGCCTTTCATCCAATTTAATGGACGCATCATCCGATTCAAGAGACGCCTTTCATCTAATTTGATCGACGCATCATCCAATTTAATGGACGCCTTTCATCCAATTTAATGGACGCATCATCCAATTTAATGGACGCATCATACAATTTAATGGACGTATCCTCCAATTTAATGAATGGGACATCCAATTAAATGGACACAGAGTACTATTTTCCTGATACATACATACGGTAGCAGTGAGCATCTGAAACTTGAAAATCAAAATTTAATTACACAATAAAATTGCATTAAATATATTAAATATTTTTACTTGGGGAGGAAATAGCGATCAAGATCTAACACAAACTAAACACTTCCACAGAGCCTCCCGATCCTGACAGAAAGCACCCACAACTCATACTTACGTGGTGCAACAAAGAAACCTTACCTTATCTTCCGTGAATTCTGCACCTCTCATTTCATGCGTAAAAATAATATCATATAATGAGTAATGATATACTGCTTAAAAGTAAAATATATAATCCGCTATTTATTTCACTTCATCCATGTACATCGGAAAACTATAACTATCTGAATAATAATATTCCAATAGTAGTCGCGTAATAGCGTCATATACGATTGGCCAATTTTCCGTTACGTCTTTCCTTTAAAAATCTGCGGTGATTAATCATATTACCTTATTAGAATATAAGTTCCTTATTCTCTCACAACATTACAATATTATATATCAGTGGCGTTTTTTTAGTTTTTTTTCCGGTTCCGGTCTCCGTCAACTTTAAACATCACTTTTGTGTCACACCTTAAAATAATCGTGTTTAAAAATAATAAAAAGCCGTTTAGCAACTTATCAATAAAGCTATTCAAGACAAGAATCCGTTAAGAAGGCACAGAATTATTGGATCCTGTTTATCCCACGAGATTTGCTTCACAATCTACAAGTAAAAATCCACAGCAGAAAGTGAGGTTAGTTCCAATTGTTAAGAAAAAGCAATATCCAAAATAATCCAAAGAACAATAACTTCATCTTTTTGGCGGTACATTCACATTCCAACAAACTGACAGTTGACTTAGACAACTGACAGATGACAGACCATCACAAAGTTGCCACTGTAAAAATATTTTCTACCAAAAAACGTTCCGTTTCATCCAGTCAGAATACGCAGAGGGATATTTTGGTAGAAAATGGAAGACCAATTTCAGCTCTTATTCGATAAAATGAAAATAGAGCTTAAAAATCAAACGAAGTCAATAACAGAGTCTATCACAAACACGATTATGAAAACAATGGAAGAAAACTGCAGCCCATTATAACAGAAAATAAAAACTTAAAAACACAGGTAGAAAAGCTAGAAGAAGTACTAGAATATATGAAAAGGGAGAAGAAAAATAACAATATTTTCATATTTGGCTTGAAAGAGAAGGAAAAATCTACAGCTCAAATTCTAGACAAAATAAAGAAAGATTTTATGAACGATTTAGGTATAAACTTAGAAGACTGTGATATAAACAAAGTATACCGTCTTGGAAAAATAAGCAAAGAAGATAAACCTAGGCCAATTCTCTTAACCTTCGTTAGTGCATGGAAGAAAAGTGAAATAATGAAAAATAAAAAGAACTTAAAAGACTTGTATTTAAAAGATGATTTCTTAAAAGAAGTTATATAAAAAGGAAAGAACTGCTTCCAAAATTAGAATAGGAGAAAAAGAAGGGAAATATTGCATACCTCAAGTACGATCAACTGGTTATAAAAGAAAAAACAAGCAGTGAAAAACGAAAGAGGGAACTGTCTTCATCGCCGCTGACATTCAGCCAAGAAAACAAGTTACACGAACTTCGAATAAAAACAGGACCAATGCCTTTGATTTAATGAGAAGTAGATCTAATTCTCTTTCTAACTATACAACTAACAAGAAACAATAGCAACCAATAAATGGTAACCGGAAAACTAAACAAAACATAGAAAAAAGCAAAACCGAAAAACAAAATCCTCCCCCAAGTTGACTGGTCATCGAGAGGGAAAATGACCGCGACCCTCTAAGTGGGAAAAACGAAGCAAAAAACACATATAATGTAACAACGTCGAACATATACATAGCGGCCCTGAAGACGAGATCATTACGAACACCTGAAAAACTAATTGAGTTAGAGCTAGCTATGGAGAACGTCAAATGGGACATAATTGGAATAAGTGAAATGAGAAGACTGGGTGAAAGTATTGAAGACCACAATGGCAAGTATATTCTGTACTACATCGGTGAGACACCGGGATTATATGGTTTGGGCTTTCTAGTAGTTCAAGATCTACAATCAGCGGTACAAGGTTCATATAAAAATCTTATTTTAATGGTCAGATAGGAGTCTGTAGAGAAGGAGAGGAATATACATTAGGAAAACATGGGTATGGCAAAAGAAATAAAAACAGAAAAAGATTAGTCGCATTTGCATTAGAAAACAAGTTGAGTATTTTAAATAGTTTCTTTAAGAAAAAGAACTCGAAAAAATGGACGTGGATATCACCCGACGGCAAGCTCAAGAACGAAATCGATTATATCATGACCAATAACCGAAAACTCTTTAATGATGTATGTGTGATAAACTAGCTTAATTTCAACACAGACCACAGAATGATAAGAACATCCTTGTCAGGTAAACAAGTAAAAAAGAGTAGACACTTCCAACATAATATTCACAAAACCACCTGTCACTTTGTGATTTTTTTTAATTTACGGAACGAAACCGTGAATGGGTTTATGGTCGTGGCTGTATAGAATTTGTTCTTATGCCATGTTTACTTCTTCAACGTCAAATGTCACTTGAACATTTATTATAAATTATTTTATTAGAGGAGTTTAGCCCAGTGGACCATGATTATAGGTTACTGGGGGAAATAAGGTCACGCACTCAGGGAGCCGATGAACCTACACACATTTATTTTTCTATTATGTTCTGCATGTTTGCTCGTTTGAAGAATCCTTTAAGCGAGGAAGCTAAACTGGAGATTCTTCTCCATAATATTAGACCACAATTTTCACAACAGTTAGCACTATTTACCATCGATTCAATTGCTCAACTTAAGGATAAGTGCCGTAAGTTAGAAGCAGCACGACAGCGGGCTGAGTTGTTTGTGGAGCCATCGAGGGCTAGCTCCAGTATGCTTGGTACTGACTTTGCATATAAGTCAAAGGTTAAGCCGGCACCGGTTGATAAAAATTCTGCCTCGACGGTTGCCAATGACAAGCCAGCTTGTACGACGTGTGCTAGCACTAATTTAAGTAATTAAAAGCAATTAGTTAAACGGGCACCAAAGTGTTTTAAGTGCGGAAAAACGAATCACAACTTTGCGAGTTGTAGAGGTACGCGTGAAAATGGCACGCAAGAAAATGGCGTTAGGTGTTTCGGTTGTGGAAAAGTGGGGGTAATGCGGAAAGATTGTGTGTTTTGTAACAAAAATAGAAAACCGTTATATAGTAAACATTCAAAAAACTTGTAAGCTCGAATCGTGGTGATAACGGTATAGATTCTAAATCGAAATTTTACAGTTTTGATTCAATTGCCACGGTTCTTTTTGCTCCTAATAAAGATGATATTAGACCTTACTTAAAGTTTCAAGTAAACGATTTTGAGATTTACGGATTATTAGATTCTGGTGCAGCAATGTCAATTTTAGGAAATAATTCACATTTAGACTTTGTGAAATTTGGTTTTGAGTTCCAAGAGATTAAAGATAGTACGATATGTCGTGTTGCAAATGGCGTTGAGGTACAGACGATCGGATTTATTTTTGTACCGGTCACTTTTAATGATGTGACTAAGGTTATTAAGTTTTTTGTGATACCCAACATTGTTTCTAATGTAATTTTAGGGGTAGATTTTTGGCAAGCCTTTCGTCTCGCGCCAGAAATATTTGACAACATAGACTATAGAATTTCTCCAGTCACTTATTTTAAAAACTTAGTAAATTCAGACCGCATAAGTAGTATTCAATCTTATGAACATTTGACAGTGGCTCAAAAGGAGTTAGCTGATGCGATAGTTGATAAATTTAAAAATATTTCTTTTGAAGAGAAGGGGTTAGGTAGAACTTCTTTGATTGAACATGTCATCGATACTGGTGATGCAGCTCCTAAAAAAACTAAGCAGTATTCTTTGTCGCCAGAGAAGAGAGCAATTTTAAGTACGGAGTTAGACAAAATGCTGGCTTTAGATGTAGTTGCTCCTAGTGAAAGTCCATGGAATAACCCAGCCTTACTTGTCAAGAAGTCTAATGGAGATTGGCGTTTTTGTTTAGATTGCAGGAAGTTAAATTCTGTTACCAAGGGGGATTCTTACTCAATTCCATACATTCCCCAGATTCTTGACAGTTTGAAAGAGGCAAAGTATCTGTCATCTATTGATTTGAGTTCTTCTTTCTGGCAGATACCTTTAAGTAAAGACTCACAAGAGAAAACGAGCTTTACGATTCCGGGCCGGGGTTTATATAAATTTAAGGTTATGCCGTTCGGATTGTGTGGCGCTCCAGCGCGACAACAACGTCTTATGGATCATTGTTTGACCATAACTTGACGAGTGATATTGAAAACGGCATGGTTTTCTGCTTTATTGATGACATTGTAATTTGTAGCTCGGATTTTAATACTCACATGGTGTTGTTAAACAGGGTAATGGACAAATTGAAAATGGCAAATTTGACTATCAATTTCACTAAGTCAAAATTCTTTAGACAATTTGCTTAAATATCTTGGTTACGTCGTAGACGAGTTCGGATTACGTACTGGTCCTGAGAAGGTAGCTGCCATTTTGAATTTTCCTGCTCCGACAACATCACGAGAAGTAAAAGTATTTTTAGGTACATGTTCTTGGTACCGTCGTTTTATAAGAAATTTCTCAACTATTGCTGCTCCTTTAAATAAGTTAACAGCTAAGGGTAAGAAGGCACCGCCTTTTCAGTGGTCAGAAGAAGCTGAAACCGCTTTTATTACATTAAAGAATGCGTTAGTCACTGCACCTGTACTAGCTGTTCCGGATTTTGAGAAACCATTCGTAGTCCACTGCGATGCTTCTGCATACGGGTTAGGAGGAATGTTATCCCAAACAATTGATGGGTACGAACACCCGATTGCGTACGTTAGTCGTTCACTAAATAAAGCGGAACGAAATTATAGTGCCACGGAACGCGAGGCATTAGCGGTCATTTTTGCAGTAGAGAAATTTCAAGCTTATTTAGGTTCTCGTTCTCCTTTTAAAGTTATAACAGATCACTCTTCACTCAAGTGGTTCATGAACCTGGAGAATCCCTCTGGGAGACTGGCGCGTTGGGGTTGCCGACTGTCTCAATTTGAATTTGAAATTGAGCACAGGAAGGGCTCTGACAACGTCGTCCCGGATGCATTGTCTAGGCTAATGAAAGTTGAAGCAGTGAACGATATGGAGAAGGATAACGTAGAGAAAGATGATTGGTATGATAGAACCTTTAATGGTTGTAAAGCCTTTCCTAGGAATTTTCCAAATTTTTGCGTTAAAGACGAGAAACTATATCGCTACGGCAAAAGTAAATATAACTTACTAAGTGAATTTGACTGGAAGGAAGTGGTGAAGAAGGGAGACCGTAATGAGGTTATTAGAGCAAACCATTGTGAGGCAACAGCCGCACATTTAGGTGTGTTTAAGACGCACAGACGCCTATGTTTGACCTACTTTTGGCCAGGCATGCATAAGGATGTTGCAGAGTTTCATTAAGAAGTGTGACGTCTGTGCGGCTTATAAACATTCCACGCATGGTACCCCAGGGTTAATGGGAAAGCCAAAGGTTTGCAATAGGCCTTTCCAGGTAATTTCTACCGATCTGGTTGGACCCCTGCCACGTTCACGTTCAGGATTTACGTTTTTATTAGTCGTAACATGTTGCTTTTCAAAGTATTCTTTGTTGTTTCCATTACGTCGAGCAACCAGTGCTCTAGTAGCCAAACATTTTGAAAGGGACGTTATTTTAGTTTACGGAGTCCCTGAAACCGTAATTGCAGATAACGGAGTACAATTTACGGGATCGGATTTCCGTAACCTTTTGAAACGTTATAACGTACCTAAAGTACATCTTACCCCACGTTATACTCCTCAGGTGAATCTTGTAGAACGATATAATAAGACTATTATGACGGCCGTAGCCGCGTATGTGGAAGAAAACCACAGAATTTGGGATGAGCAACTGCATCGTATTCAGTTTGCAATAAACAGTGCAGTTAATGAGTCCACTGGGTTTTCTCCTTTCTTTTTAGTTCACGGTAGGGAACCGGTTGTAAATGGGTCTTTCTACAGAGACACCGATGCTGAGTATGAAGTAGCTATGCCTCGGGATGAGTACGCTGGGGAATTAGGTTGTTTAAAGGATATTTTTGCTCAGGTACGGTTGCAGTTGTTAAAGGCACATGAGACTAGTTCTAAACATCATAATTTACGCCATAGACCGGCTAAGTTTTCGGAAGGGGATATTGTTTGGAAACGCTGTTATCAGCAAAGTGATGCAGCGAAATTTAAGATGGCTAAACTAGCGCCCAAGTACAAAAAGTGCAGGGTAAAGGCTGTTTTGTCCCCACTGGTTTATGAATTGGAGAGATTAGATGGTCATCCAATTGGGTCTTGGCATATTAAGGACCTGAAAAGCACTTAAATTTTTTTTCTTTGGTAATATTGGTGAACAGTGGTCGTGCGGTCCGCTTGTGTTTTCCTGGCTCACCGCATCGCCATTGATTAGACAGCAGCCATTTTGTTGTGTCGAAGTGTTATGGTTGTGTGTGTCTGTGTTCCGTGGACGCACGACCCGCCGCCATTTCGCGTGCTCGTCGTGCCGCCACGGTGTACAACCGCCAGCTTGCGCACGGAGACTACAACAATCGCATTAGGGTTTGAATGGAAATACATTTAAACACTGTTTTGAAAGGACGTGGTGAACAGGCTTACTGTTTCACTACCACGCATGTAAGTATGATGTATGAATGAGCATTGCAAGATGAAGCTTGAACACTATAGCGCAATGGTGTTAAAAGTATGAAGGACAAGATTGATGTATGAATGTTTTAGAAGGAGCGAAAGCTGTCTGTCGAAATATGTCACCAGTTATCTGTTGGTTGGAACCTAGGTTTTGTTTTGTCGTTATCTACTGTTTTTTGGTTTTGCCATGCTAAAGCTGGTATTTTGTTAAGGTTTGACAGTAAGAAACGATTTGTAGGACATTTTTTTTTTTTTCGCTGATTTCAGTGGTTGTCGAGCAGACGTGTTCGACTTTTGGTTTTGCATCATAGTCCAGAAGGGTTATGGTGTGTAGAACAGGTCTTGTTCAGTTTTGGTTCCTCCAACTTTAGCTTTGTTTTTTTTTCTCGTTGGCAGTGTTCTTGCTTGGAGTCTCACTGCTTCATTGGGTAAGGAATTTTGTTTAGTGACACATGCATGCGTGTCAATTTTACTAGATACCTTTTCGTAAGGTTTTGGAATTTTTTTTGTTGGGTTGTTGCTCTTTTGGAGCAATTTCCCCATGCTGGTCTGGGGGTAATGAAAGTCTTAGAATGTACCAGCTGCATGTGTTCCCGTGCAGTTCGTAAGAGGCGAACGAGGGATAGGGTCGCAGGGATGGAAGTCTGGGTTTTGGGTAGTGTTGTTGTTTTGTTTTTTACTCCCATCCCTGAATCACAAGGCCGGGTTTTAGTGTGCAAGGTATTGCACTTTTGTTTTTTTGTTTTTTTTTTGACTATCGGTACCATCATATTTTTTAGAATACTTTACAATATCGTTTGGTATACATTCATTCCGGAATTGCAAGCCCAGTTGATGGCTGCGTCAGCTGGTTTTGTAGTTTTTTTTGTTGTTTTACCCTTCAACTTAGTTCTTTTAATTTTTTTCGGTCGCTGAGGGCAGCGAGCGGTTCTCCGGTGTCGAACCTTTCCCTACGAGGGGGGGTATTGTCACGTTGTGATTTTATTTAATTCACGGAACGAAACCGTGAATGGGTTTATGGTCGTGGCTGTATAGAATTTGTTCTTATGCCATGTTTACTTCTTCAACGTCAAATGTCACTTTGACATTGGTAGGGTTATGACGTATGACGTTTCCTCAATTTGTGAGAATATTAATTTTGTTTGTTCATATTTACACAACAATAAGTAAACAAAATTGCAAAATACAGATATATTTTTATTTAAATGTTCATTCAAATACATCGTAGGAGTTGTGATACAGTTTCTGCATTGTTATTCGCCTCGAAGAAGGCCAGCAGTGGATTGTCGTCTGTTGCTTTTGGGAAAACCTCTCGTCGACAATGTAGAATCGTTTTTAAACAACGGCAACTAGAAGAAGGATTTCCGGTGTTGTGGTCGAAGACAAAGGTCGGAACCATGTCGCCGCTCCACGTTTTATTTGTCTGGAGAAAACGTCGTAAGCCTTTTGTTTTGGGCTCTGCTGGCAGAAAAAAAAACTTTAAAAAGGTTTCGCTGGTACGTATTTGGAACATAATCCTGTCGTTGGAAAATTCGACTGTCACATGTCTGATGTCGTAGACTGAATTTCATGCTATTGTCCTTTTCAGCTCAAGAATATTTCTGCAGAGCTGGGATGGTTGGGATCCGTTGTTCTAAAAAACCTTTAGAAAATTTGGAACAGGTGAGATATTTTCTTTGTCCAAAGACAGCCAAGCCACGAAGGTAAATGCCCACCTACATTTCTCATTGTCAGACATTAACCGTGAATTTTCTTTGTTCCAGCATAATGGGATTTTGAATTACACATTTTGATTTACACATTTTGACTTCCATCTTCATTTTCATTTTTATTTTCCTGTGGATTGAATTTTGGATTCAATCTCCTAAGAAGTCTTTCTTCATATTGTTTTGTCTTCCGCTGGTTGCAAGGGATGGAATCTTGGGCCATGCTGTTGTAGGAAGGTGACGTCTCCGAGCAAGAATAAATTTATCAAGGTGACTCTGCGATTATCAGGTCGGTCTACACTCCATTTATTATTATTTTGTAACCAAAGAAGTAACTAGAAACTTAAAGTATTTCTCCGTGGTGATCAATCATACAACTTCTATTGTACTAGATGCTGTGAATACTAAGTGCCTATTCGCAAATGATAATTTTATTTAAAGTGTGGTATGCAGGAGGTCAAATTTAGAACCTGCCCTGAATTAAGTGTATTTAGACTGAGCTAGAATATTGTAACGGCAAATTTACACTACCCTACATTTGGTTATATCATATAAGTGTATGTACTTAATTTAGTTACCTATTATTTGTGAAAATATAAGTATTGATGGTTTATTACATTTTATTTAATACCCCATAGGAGCCAAAGTCCTCAAGGAATTTATATATATTTTATCAGGGGTTGCCCATCTTGCCGGGTATTTTAGAAGTGCTGTTACCAGCCAGGGAACCCCGTGATACACCCTCGCTGCTTTTGCGAACAAAGACGTTCTCCTTGATAATCTCAGTAGCGCTATCAACGGAAATACAGGACTAAAATATATTCCAACTCAGGAACGATGCGACAGCTTAATACGTAAACTTAAAACAGAAGTCAAAGAAATAAACAAACTGAAAACACGGTATTCTTAAAAACAAAACAATTGATTAATGAGAGAAAAGAATTCATACAACAAAGGAAAAACAAAAATAAACAAACACGCCATCAGATATCTGCACTAAGCAAAAAAATAAACGAACACTTAAGAAAAGGCAGAAAGATCTCCAAGCGTCAAATCAGATACCCTACTTAAGCTTTCTAGCTTGCCACGTCCTTCATTTCCCCAATTTTCCTTCTCAGATGTTTCCGAGGAAGAAGTTAGTAAATGCATAAGGTCATGCCTCCTCCAATGCCACAGGTAATGATATGTTGTGTGCAAAAATGATTCAACTTCTTGTTCCTGTAGTTCTTCCTGCACTTACTCATATTTTTAACTTTTCTCTTTCCTGTGGCTCTTTTCCCACATCTCGGAAGTTAGCTCAAGTGATTCCTTTACCTAAAACTAGTAACCCTTCTTCTGTTTCTGACCTTAGGCCCATTTCTATTCTGCCCTATCTCTCCAAAATTCTTGAGCTAATTGCCCATAACCAACTGTCTCATTTCTTATCTTCTAACAATATCCTTACTTCATTTCAATCTGGTTTTCGTGCAGGTCACCGTACGGTGACTGCGTTGCTCAAAGTCACAGATGACATCCGCTGGGCTATTGATCGCAAATCTCTAACACTCCTGGTTCTCCTTGACTTTAGTAGCGCCTTTAATTCTGTTGACTTCGATATCCTTCTTGGCATCCTTCAGTCTATTAACGTTTCTTCGTCGGCCTTAAAGTGGTTTGATTCCTACTTGTGGGGCCACTCGCAGTGTGTCCGCCTCGTTGACTCTGTCTCCGAATGGTGCGATCTCAGTGCGGGTGTTCCTCAAGGCGGTGTCCTTTCTCCGTTGCTTTTCTCAATATTTATAAATTCTATCACTTATATTGTTTCCTGTAACTTTCATCTCTACGCAGACGACCTTCAGCTTTATAGGCATTTCCCTGTGGCTGATTTAGATGTAGCTATTGCTGCTATGAACAATGATTTGCGTCAGGTTAGCGAGTGGGCCCAGTCTTTTGGTTTGAAAGTTAATCCCAAAAAGTCTCAGGCCATGCTTATTGGTAGTAGTTATTATCAGAGAACCGTTGATGTAAAGTCATTATATCCTTTATATCTCGATAGCTCTCCAATTGCATATAGGGTTTTGCATCGTGAGGACTTAAAACAAGTTCATTATCTTTATATTTTACAAACGATACACCTGGCACTAAATTAAGAACATTTTCTAAAAACACATATTTTGGTTGATACAATGTCTTTAAATAAAGATAAACGTTTTTAAAACGTAAACCATTTTCGTGTAATAGGAGACCTATGATTACATTAGTTTTCCCACAATTCGAGGGACCGCAAATAATACATCGAATAGTATTAGGCAGAAGGTCGCCATGTCGGGAAACATCTACTTTTTCATCTGGACATATTTTACTTAATTGTAAAGTTTGAGATTGTTTAACGAATTTCATCCTTTTTACCAGTAAGGCTGTTTTTGATTGAATGTCATTTGTAAAGCAATGATTTATATATATATATCAGTCAGTTCGAACTGACTCTGTATGTTTAATTTTGGAAACACTTATATCTGAGCGACATATATAAGTGATTTAGTTACAATTATGATCATTTATTGTAAAGTAGTCCGGGAAACAGGGTATCAGCTATTCTAAAATATTTACCTGTTGGTCAAATCAGTTGAGATGTCATTAAATATTGGAAATTACGTAGATATGATATTCTTTTATAGGAGAAAAATACTTGGTATTCGCACAGTAAAAATGATTATCACTGGATCAATTGACACATCTTTGAATATTGGACAAGCATTGCCAACTGGGTTTTCATATCTCGGTTCTTCCTCTCCACAGGATTGGCACTGGGATGATAAACAAAAGTGAGAGTATGATTGATACCAAGACAATGGGTCATCTGTTGCATTACAGCGCTTACAAACTGAGGGCCATTGTCACTATGAATTCGTCTTAGTACACCATAGCGCAGGAATACTACATCAATTAGTAGGTTGGCACATGTCTCGGCATTAGCTGCTTTGAGTGCGAAGAGTTCCACCCATCCGGTTGCTATATCTTCTACTATCATTATCCAGTTTTTTCCCATTGCTGTAGTGGGTAAGGGTCCAAATAAATCAAATGACAATACCTCAAAACGTTGGTTAATGGTCGTTGTTTGTAACACCACGAAAATAAGGTATATCGTTAGCATACTCTAATAAATCGAAATTAGTAAGTGGTCGTTTGGGTAGCCATTTCATTAGTTTTTTGAATTTTTAAGATATAATCCCGCTCCTTTTTTACTATGCTTGATGTATAATCCTTTTCCAAGAGCAACTGCTTCCATTGTTTTGTTGTGTCGTGCAGACTTTTGAAGATTCTGTTTAGCCACTTTGTAATCATTTACAGCTTTTGCTATACCTGCAGCTCCACCAGCTAGTGAACCGAGAGCCGATAATCCAGCAAAGATGGGAATCAAAGGCAAAAATCCACCACACTTAGGAATAGGTATATAGCGTGGTAAGCGCATACCACTTTTGTTTGTAAATATTTTCTTTGCAGCTGCATAAGCATATTTAATAGCAGTGTTTTTGTCTTTACATTTAATTTTTTTCAAACCAGACTGTATTTTTTTTCACAATTTTCATAAATGATTGCGCTCCTGCGCCTGCTTTTAGTTTTGCTTTCATAGCATTTTTTACAATCCATGAGGCAATTTTTTCTCTTTTACAAGCATTTTTGGATTTTAACCTTTGTTTTGCCATGTTTAAAAGTTCTAAATCAGCGTTATGTCGAATGTTAATATCACTGTTATTATACGCAATATCGTGATACATGCACGCCCTGTCTAAATCGTTAATACCTCGGTCACCTCTTAATAACCTTTTCTGTAATTTGGTTCCTGGACCGCAAAACTGATATCCGGGTAAATGTAGTTCAAACGGTAACTTATCAATTAAACTGTTAATAATACCACTTCTTTTCTTCATGAATAAGCTGAAACTGATGTTTAACCTTTCGTTACTTGACTTATATTACTGCAACAGCGCACTTTTGTCAACCCAACTGTTTTCGGAATCACTTAGTCCTAACCATTTTACAAACAATTTAGTTCCTTTTCTTTTTATAACTTTTTCAATGAGATAAAGATCAGGAAACTTAGTCTTCTGTAATTCATAACCGTAAAATGTTCCCAAAATTAGTTGCTTATGTTTGTCTTCTATTTGATAAGTAGGTGGTTTGGTACAAGTTACTTTTTTAACAGTAAATATTTCCGTTGACCAATTAGGGGTGTAACCTTTACTAAAATCTCCTTTATACTTACTAATTCGAACATTATCACCAACATGAAACAGGGATTTCGTGATATGTTGTTTTTGAGTTTTATTTATATTAGCCTTGACTAAAGTCTCATTATACTTATTAACCTCTATTGGTTTAGACTTTGTTATGCTATGGGGTGTCCTGTTATAACGTTGAACAACGGATTTCAAATTACTGCCTAACCATTGATACTGTCCATAAAGACTAAATAATTTGTAAAGATGACTTTTTAATGTTCTTATTACTCGCTCAACTATCGATGCTTTTTTTACAGAATAAGTAGAATAATGGTTTATTTTATACTTGCTCATCAATCTTTGAAAATATTCATTGTAAAACTCTTTACCTAAATCTGTTTGCAAATTGCTTGGTTTTCGAGTTGATTCAGTCAATATATGTCGCATTGCATCTGTTACACAGTCCTTTGTTTTGGCTTAAAGAGGATTCACCCAAACATATTTCGATAAAGCGTCAATAACAACCAATATGTATTTGTATCCTTTATTAAACTGTGCATATTTTTGTAAGTCTATAAGATCAGCTTGCCACAAATCATCCATTCCTTTTATAATTGTACAACGACGTGGAAAAATCCTTCTCGCTGATCTATGGAGCTCGCCAACTATATTTTGTTTACTCATTTTTATTTAACTTTGACATCATTAAATCTATATCAGTTTTTGTATAGTATGTGGAACTTATATTAGATGAAACAGCTTTTTCTAAACCACTAAGATAATTTTTTACATTTGTTTGTATTTGTTTTAATTCAGCTCTTAAATCTTGAATTTCTCTATCCAAATAGGCTTTTTTGACAGCGTCGTTATCTTCCTTTGGATGTAATAATCCCTTTAATCTTGTTAGTTTTAGATTGTAATCTCCTGTTTCCGATTTGGTTAATGGGTCGTTTAGAGAGTCAAAATATTTAGAAACTCTTAAACGCTTATGAACGTGGTGACCGAATTTGTCTATATTCATTGCAATATAATATAAGTATATAGAGCTAATATTATATGTAAACTGCTCAAATCTCTTAATGTATGCTCTTTATATATTCCTAAATTCTCTCGATACTACTAAAATATAATTTACTTAATTTTCCCAGTGAATGCTCTTTAAATTGTACATTCACTATCCCAGCTTATTGTAATTCTGTTATAATTTCAATAATTTCGTTATCTAATCCTGTGTTGTCAGCTGCCCGTGACCCTAACAATAATTTTAGTCGTTCTACTAACTCATTAGGATCATTCCAATAAACCAAATCAGTATTTTTTTTAAGATTTTTTAACAGCTTTATACCTGACCCCTTTGAAAGACTCTCAGTACTAGTGGTTACAGTTCTAGTAAATTTAAATAGAGGTTTAATAATGTTCGTGTATTTAAAACCTTTATTACTATTAATAGGCTTCTTTGGATCGTAGTTACGTCGATGAGCATTGGTTTCCAATAACAACAATTTGTAATATTGTAAATGTTATATTATATAATATTGTAAGTGTAATATTGTAAATCGATAATTAAATCCATGTTTGGTATTTTCTTGAAAAGTAATTCTTTTAAATCCGGTGTCTTTTTAATAATACGAGTTCCTATTTTTCATGTTACATCTTGGTCGAAGATACGTATGTTGCCTAGCAAGACTTTTCCGCGATCATGTCTGATACCAAAAGGAATATCATTATTATCATTAAGTGCTTCGGATGACCAAGACATATCATCATAATGTGTTTGATCTTTAGAGGTCGGTGATGAGCGAACAGATTTGAAGGACTCATCACTTAGGTTGTGTTCAGAGGGTGATACAGTAAGGGTTTTGTTAGAATTGTTTTCATGAGAATCATAGTTTTCTTCCTCGTCAAATGGTTCATCTAAGTCTTCTTTAGTAAAAAATGATTATTCATTTTCACTTAACTTCCTTATTTTTGTTTCGGGTATATAATTCTCCTCTTTTTCTTTGTCATATTTTTTAATGTTTTTACTTGACAGTTGATTAAATGGATCAACGATAGGTTTGAATATTGTTTTTAAAGCCATGTTGCTCGCGTTTTTTGTATCTTTTATCAAACCCTCCTTTCTTTTTACAGCAGCTGCGGATTTCACTATTTGTTTTTTTTTTTTTCCATTTTATGATCCGTTCTTGTTCAGAATCTCACAAAAAGTGAGTTGTTATCATAATGACAGTTTCTTTTTAATGCTAATCTATAACTATAAATGTACCTAACTTCATCCTGTAAGTATCCTTTATTTCGCTCACAATCCTTATTTATTACAACATAACCATACAGTTCTTTCCATACTGTTGAACACAATTCACGGAATTGATACCATGACATATCAGAACGCACGTGTTCTTCATAAACGTGTTTTAAATTGACATCATCCTGTTTGAATAATACAATAAGGTTTGCATTATCTCTCACGAGTTGTTTCGGTATTTTGGTATAAGTTTGATTAAGATAAAAACAGTCAATATTCTTATGACGTCCCATAGCGAAATAATCCCGTATATTATTTTGATTTTCACAGGCAACATCGTCTAATATTATAATAGAGTTTGGATCAGCTTCTTGCGGATTCAACACTTCAGTATTATGACTATATTTTTTAAACGATACACCTGGCACCATATTTAATACTTTTTCTAGAAATAAGTATTTTGGTTGTTGAAATCGTAGACCATTTTCATGCAATAATAAGCTTATCACTAAATTTGTCTTTCCACAACTTGATGGACCGCATACAATGCAACGTATTGTATTTGGCAACAAGTTGCCATGTCGCTTAACCCCATTCGTTAGCATAGTAAGGCAAATACATTGTAAGTTTAAGGATTCCTTTTGTTTTATAAATTTCATAATTAGACAATTTAATTAACTTGACCGTCACCTTTGCTGTATCTTAACAAAATGAAAAGTTACAACTTTGCTATTATATTTATTTAAGGTGCCCACGAATTAGATCACCAGCATGAGCGATCGGCCTATGTTAAGCGGTTATACATTGCATTATGCACTATGGTCAGATCTTTTAGGTTTCAGCAATTTTATATTGCTAAAACTCAGTGTTTCTGAGTGTCTAGTGAAACATGTCACATGTCTGTGTTTAACTGAAACAAGCAGTGTTACATGTGAATTTGTCAGAGTTAAAATTCTAAAAGTGGTGTAATGTGTTGCGGATCGAGTTGAAAATTAATACTGGTAAGTTTTACACAAATATCTCTTCCGCGATTTTTAAAACATAGTGAAATATGTGAAGTTAGGTTGATTTTATTTAGTGCTCTTTTATTATACGATTTAAAACACGTCAGTAGATGGTTTTTGGGAATTCTGAGCCACTTCGTGATCTCAGAATACCCAAAAACCACAAAAGCGAAAGCATTCACAGAGTCAGTTTGTTACACTTTCAGTCAGGACTACTATATTTACATCCATTTGGGATTCCAGTCGCATTTTATGTCGATGAGCGTTTTTGGAAACGCATCTTCCACTTCAGTCAGTTCTACTTCTTTTCCATATATTCGGGTGACTTCTAATCGAATTTTAGACCATAATGTAGTGTATTTTTGCGAAGGTATTAGAATAGCATTATATTGCTCATAATTTATAATTTTAACTATGTGAAAACCGAGTAGTTTCTCAGAAGTAATTATTATATCCACGTAATCTCCAATATTCAAAGATGTGTCAATTGATCCAGTGATAATCATTTTTACTGTGCGAATACCAAATATTTTTCTCCTATAAAAGAATATTATATCTACGTAATTTCCAATATTTAGTGACATCTCAACTGATTTGACCAACAGCACAGGTATGGCACTTCATACAAACTGAGCAGCATATATACCTAGTACTACTACAAACGAAACAATCCGTCCGTGCACACGTCAAATGTGTGAGTTAAACAATCAGGGTCGCCACCACAGAATTTGTTGCTTAGCTTACCTGTTTTTATCACTCGGAAATCTATAAAATTTTCGTTATTTATTGTTTTCCGTGGATAAACAATTATAATGTGCGCAGTTTCTCACCATTATAATTCAATAATCCTAAGTGACTTGCGTAATGTCAACGTGCAACTACCAATAACCCTGTTTTACTGCCACTTACAACTCACAATATCGGGGGAAGGGTTGCGGGGACACCAGATTGAGGGGAACGGTGCGAGTTTCCGTTCTGTATGTAATACTATTATTAATTCTGTGCCAACAGGTAAATATTTTAGAATAGCTGATACCCTGTTTCCCAGACTACTTTACAATAAATGATCATAATTGTAACTGAATCACTTATATATGTCGCTCAGGTATAAGTGTTTCCAAAATTAAACATACAGAGTCAGTTCGAACTGACTGATATATATATGACGGTGCAGGATATGACCTACGCCGAACTCACTAAAAGTGTGACGATAAATACAGCGCTCCGCCTCGCGCTGTATCATGGATTCCAACCATATGTGTCTGAATACCCCTGGCCCACACAGTTATTGAATCTATGTCCATCTGGGCTTATCGTCTAGCTGAAACAACTATCATTGTAATAAATGGATTTACCAAATCCTCATCTATTACAACAATCACAATTAAAGAAATTATGGCTAAGCCCACAGCACACTACACAAAGGAGATGTTCACAGTACGGCGGTCCGCACAAGACTGAGCCGCTCGTCGCTAGGGCGACCGCTTTTATACTTGTTGAAACATTTGAAAATGTAGGAGTTATGTTTTGTAGTAAACAACTTTCTGTTCGCACATCGAAAACAATAATAAATGGGATTATCTTGAACTCGCCGACACGGCCAACCTGACATGCGTACGCCCTCGTACGCGCTCTCAATAGTAATTTAAACTAGTAAGTAGCATCAGGCCTGTCTCACTCCGCGGTAGGTATTGAAAACGCAAGTACGTACGGCGGCCATGCCAGCGTGGCTAATCAGTGCGCCAGAAAAGGTAAGCGTTACGCGATGGAAAGAGATGGATTGTCTAGGTGAATATAACTGTAAGTTATTAGCGTTGTGCGATCTGAATTGAACTTAGTTGTATCGTAGCGAGAGTCTCTATTCCTTTAATTGATTTTTCAGAGTGAATCTTCAGTACTTCTCTATAATCTAGCTCGGCAATAAGCGTCCCACAAAACTATAACAAAATTTCAACTCGCAAAAATTCTACTCCAGAAGAGTGCCTTGCAAAACTACTTTTCTGAACCGGTCTTTTATTTGTCCTTCAGCCAAGATCTGTACAGGAATAATTATAAAGAAATCATGACTAAGGGATTTTTCGCACAATGCTTACGTATTCAATCATTCGAATCAACAAAATTCATGAATCAATTTTTAACTCGCCGACACTGCCATCTTGGCAGTAACACCCGTCCTCGGGTTTTATATTTAAGATCAACACAAAGCACAAACGGTACACCGTTCGGCCAAACCTGATCAAAACAAAGCTTTAGTAATTTTTTTTAGAAGTCTTGCTGTACGACGAGGCAATGCCGTCAGTCTCTTAGGTATATGTTTTATTTTTATATTTTTTTAGTAAGTTATATTTTAGTTCATACTTTTAACATTTTAATTTAGGTAGGTTATTTAGTTTTTAGTTAAATTAATTATTGTGTACTGTTTATATATTTTTTTTTGCTGTAAATAACCATCTTTATTAGATGACTTACTTAGTTGGATTAAACGATCTAAAATATAATAAACTCAAAACAAAAAATGAACATCGATTAATCTTTAAAATCGAATTGTATAGTAATAACTTCATGTGCATGTGCAGCGATCACATGTTAAGGAACGCAGCCAGCCGTCCTGCTAGTTCAAAGTTGTTATTAATCATATGTTCTCTTTACCAGTTATGAAAGTTAAATTGAATCAAAACGAATAGACCTTCAAAATTTTAACGATGTTTAAAAAAAAGATACAGTAATTATTAATTCAGTTAGGAGAGATCACCAAGACATGTCAGTAAGAAAATTGCCATCGTTAGCCTTACACTAATACAAGTATTACCACATGTGATCACCAGGTCCACTTGACCTTATAATTTCCTCCAGAAACTCGACTTCCACAAGAGCCGACCGCATACTGCCCACTCACGGACTACAGGTCAACTCTAGTACGGTCACAACAAAATAAACAAAGTAATTCATCACTCTACCTATGGCAATAAAGCCTTCGGCTATGCTACCTGTCTTCCTAATGAGCTTCTCTGGCTCCTGCATCCTTCTCAACCTATCATGAAAACACTTGTGTATTTGCTTTGAGTTTCATGCCCGGAAAGCATCTCGATTTTTCAAATAATTGAACAGGTGAAAAATCGTCATAATGATTCAAGTAGTTATACGTAAGAACAACCGGAATCATCTAGGTTTAGAATGTGGTGCGAACAGTTTGCTCCACCCCCCGATTACATCCAACCATGAGAGGCACTACCGCCAGGTCATAAACTCCCATGGGCTACTTGGAGGTGCTTGAATTGCCTCCGAACTGAAGTAGGCCGATGTAAACATAATCTGGCGCGCTGGTGCCATATAGACCAAGCAGAAGCACAGGGCGATTGTGGTCATGACGATTAGATCATTAGATCACCTCTATGCCCTACCAGCTGTACCGTGCTTGACTTATACTATGCCTCGGAGGGAAGTGTAAAAGTGGCAACGTTCTCGAAGAACAAAATTTAAAATTCAAGCCAACTACACGATAAGAAGGAGAAGTGAAAATAAATATTGTAGTGTATGTGAGTGAAAGAGAAGGAAGCATTATGTCATCTCTAGCGCACGTGCGGTCGTAAACGGCAGTCAGCTGTGAGCGGCGAGAGTGAGAGGGCACGCGCGTCTAAGAGCCGACAATAGTGAAGGATATACCACATTTTGGCGACGAGGATTAACTGTGAGTAAATTAATATATTATTATTGAAAAAAAAAGAAAGTGAAAGTGTGTAAATGGGTGCTAAGAAAAAAAAATTTGTAAAATCTGTAGTACAAGTTAAAATATTTAGTAGTTAGTGTTTTTAGTTATGCTGTTACCACTAAGCAGGTACTAGATTACTCCCCTACTTAGCTACGGTAAAATAAAATGATACTAACCTATGATCGGGGACGACCACACCGTATCTGTTTTGTTTATGCTGTAGGGTATTATTATTCACTGCCTAAGCGATAGGTGGTAAGGCAAGGCGAAGTATATTCCATGAACGGTCGACGGTTGTTTACATTCATTTTTGTAATAAGTACTTACTAATGATGCCGCCTATGCACGATTGCTAAAATAGGACATAGTATGATCAAATACTTTTATAACGTTTAATTAAAATTCTTACACGAAACGACGCTGACCCAGGTTCCATTCCGGGTCGGTTTCATGATTATGTATCTATTTCAGACTAATTAAAAAATTAAAAAATACAAAATAAAATAGGTAGGTACGCACATTCTACGAGTTGCATGGTGGATCTAACAAATACTACTAGACCAATCTAGATTGTTTATTATTGTACCAATAACTTACGTTTATTCAAAAGGTCTTACAGGTGACGCCTGTATAAGTACATGTTGCGATGCAATGTAGATATGTTAGACTATAAAATAATATGTAAGTCATACGGGTGACGCCCGTAATCGGAAGTTTGTACGGGTAATGCCCGTAACATTAAAGTTTTTACGGGTAAAGCCCGTAAACTAAAGTTTTGTACGGGTGGCGCCCGTTTACCGAAGTGTGTGATAAATGTACGTCATACGGGTGACGCCCGTAAATGGAAGTTTTTACGGGTAACGCCCGTAATATGAAGTTTTATATGGGTGATGCCCGTTAAATGAAGTATGTGATACATGTAAGCAATACGGGTGACGCCTGTCATTTAGAAGTTTGTACGGGTAACGCCCGTAATCTAAAACTTTATTCGGGTGACGCCCGTTTACTTGAAGTTTGATAACAATTACTAGAATTTAGTTTTAATTCGAAGTATGATAGTTGAAAAGCGATTGAAAGAAATAAATAATGAATGTATCGGGTTATTAAAAAGATGATGCCTAATTGGTGACCTAAATGAGACATTCTTTATTTGTTTCTTTGTCCACAGATTAGATAATGTCAAGCCTTACCTTGGAAAAATTTGAGTGCGATGGTGAAGCAGGATCTGTTGGAGCTAAATGGGAACGTTGGAAGAGAAGTTTATACATTTACCTGGAAGCTGCGGATGTCAATACTGGTCCTAAAAACGCGCAAGTTTGTTACATTGGGGAGGGCAAGAACTACAAGAAATATTGTTTAATATACCGAGTGGCTACGTAAAGGTGGTAGAAGGAGATGATCAAGACCTAGATGTATTTGAAGTAGCAATCCAAAAGCTGGATGAATATTTCACACCTAAACAAAATAAACGTTACGAAAGACACCTGTTTAGGCAAATGAAACAAGAAGAAAACGAAAAATTTGAAAAATATTTAGTTCGACTAAGACAACAAGCGTTGAAATGCCAATTCACAGATATGGATGACAATTTGATTGATCAAATAATTGAAAAGTGTGCCTCGGAAGAACTCAGAAAGAAAGTACTTCGTGCAGGAGACAAAATTACCTTATCTGAAGTGATAAACGAAGCTAATACTTTAGAGGTGGTGGAGCGTCAGTTAGGTGATTTTAGCCAAAAAGGAAAGGAACAAACTGTAAATAAAATAGATACGCAAGTTAAAGAAAAGAAATACATAAATAGTAATAAAAAGGGGTGTTTTCGATGTTATAACTGAAATCATTAGGTTTTGATGCGAAGTGCCCAGCCAAAGAAAAAATTGTAATAAATGTAAGAAGGTGGGTCACTTTCAAGCTCAGTGCAGAGGAACAGGGCAAAAACGAAGCAATGAAGATAACAAATCGGAAAGGAGCGTAGATGCGAAAAGATACAAGAAGTCAAACCAAGTGGAAGATATAAGGCAGACGAATGCGATAGAAGATAAAATTGATTACGTTTTTAATGTTCTGCATAATGATACACTAGCTTGTCTAGTAGGTGGAACCCAAGTAGATATGCTGATTGATTCGGGATGTCAACATAACCTCATAACAGACAAAACGTGGGAAAAAATAAAAGAAAAAATTTTGGAGACAGTAAAAGAAGTAAAGAATCCAGGAAAAACATTTTTCGCGTATGGAAGTGAAATCCCTCTCAAGATATTGACGTCTTTTAATGCAGATATCCGTGTTGGAAGAAAAACACAAAATGCCACCTTTTATGTAATAGACAAAGGGACACGTAATTTATTAGGTAAAGAAACGGCAATAGCATTAGGCGTACTGAAACTCGGATTATACATAAATCAAGTTGATACGACACCTTTTCCGAAATTTAAAAACGTTCAAATACAAATACCAATAAATACGGATGTTAAACCAGTCGCACAACCTTACAGACGAATACCCATCCCATTGGAAGAAAAAATCAACTTGAAAATAGAAGAACTACTTCAAAAAGATATAATAGAAAAAGTAGATGGGCCGTCTGAATGGATATCTCCGCTAGTACCGATTTTGAAACCAGATGGGGATATCCGTCTCTGTATTGATATGAGACGCGCAAATTTGGCCATTAAAAGAGAAAATCATCCACTACCAACGATGGAACAGCTACTACCAAAGATTCAAAATGCTAAAATGTTTAGTAAATTAGATATCAAAGATGCATTCCATCAATTGGAGCTTCTACCTGATTCAAGACATATCACAACATTCATTTCCGGTAAAGGATTATATCGTT
Source organism: Acrobasis consociella (assembly GCA_963555685.1). Taxonomy (NCBI): domain Eukaryota; kingdom Metazoa; phylum Arthropoda; class Insecta; order Lepidoptera; family Pyralidae; genus Acrobasis; species Acrobasis consociella. Next base: position 10,492,050 of record OY743125.1, on the reverse strand, counting down.
TCAAGAGATTAATGTTCGGAATAACCTGTGCACCGGAAATGTTTCAGAAAACACTCGAAAGGGTATTAACACAATGTGAAGGGGTAGTCAATTTTATTGACGATATTTTAGTATACGGAAAGGATAAGCAAGAACATGACAGACGGTTACAAAAAGTAATAGAAACATTAAGAAAGAATAACATCATGCTAAGAGAAGATAAATGTATCTACGGAACAACAAAAGTTCAATTTCTAGGACATGAGTTGTCTGATCATGGGATTCGACCATTAGACAAATATTTATCGGCTATAAAAGATTTTAGGACCCCGATTAACATTTCGGAACTACAAAGCTTTTTAGGGCTTATAAACTATATTGGGAAATGGATTCCTAATATGGCCACCCTTACAGAACCATTGAAGCAATTGCTGCGTAAAAAATCTGCCAGAAATGCTGATATTAGAGATTCTTGGGGGGAAAGTCAACAAACAGCCTTTTGTGCTCTAAAGGCTGCCTTGAGTGACATACCAAATTTGGGGTACTATAATGTAGACGATAAAACGATGGTATTCGCAGATGCAAGTCCAGTCGGACTTGGAGCAATCTTGGTACAGACAAATGAAAGTGGTCCACGAATTATTGGATTTGGTAACAAAACTCTCAGTGCTTGCGAACGCCGGTACTGCCAAACTGAAAAGGAGGCTTTGGCACTGGTCTGGGCTGTGGAGCACTTCCACATGTTTCTTTACGGTAAAGAATTTGACTTAATTATCGATCATAAACCTCTTGAAGTCATATTTGGCCCGAAGTCCAAACCCTGTGCACGAATTGAGCGTTGGATATTGAGACTTCAATCTTATAAATATAATGTCATTTACCGGCCTGGAAAAAATAACATAGCCGATCCCTTGTCCAGATTATGTACATTAAACCAAGATAAGACTCAACACAGAGATTATGTTCAGTATATTATTGATCACGCTAGACCAATAGCCGTATCGCTAAAAGATATTGAAGAACATTCAAAGACTGACATGGATATACAAAAAGTGAAACAGGGCATATTTAACAGAAAGTGGGATGATGCCGTGAAGACCTACAAGCTGTTTGAGAATGAGCTATGTTTTTATGGGGACATATTACTTAGAGGAACTCGAATAGTTATCCCGACACAACTAAGACGACTTGTTTTGGATGCTGCTCATGAAGGACATCCTGGAATGGTCGCGATGAAGTTGAGACTTAGAGCGAAGGTTTGGTGGCCTAAATATGATAAGGACGTGGAAAATTTAGTTCGGTCCTGTAAAGTATGTACACTGGTATCGGCACCAAATCCACCACACCCACTCAAGAGAAGAGAATTACCTTCCCAATCTTGGGTTGATATCGCAATAGATCTGTTAGGTCCATTACCCAGTGGCGATTACCTTTTGGTGGTGATTGATTACTTTTCAAGGTACAAAGAAATCAAAGCATGTCGAGACATAAGCAGTAAGAAAATGATTTGCTTACTTAAAGACATTTTTAGCCGTTTCGGACATCCGGTTTCCATAACTTCTGATAATGGTAAACAATTCATTAGTGCAGAGTTCAAGACATATTGTCATGAAAATGATATAAAATTGTTTAATTCAATACCTTACTGGCCGCAACAGAACGGAGAGGTAGAGCGACAGAATAGGGACATCATTATACGTCTTAAAATATGCCAAGTAGAGAGAAAAAGCTGGACAGAAGCATTGACAGAGTATTTGACTATGTACAATAGCACCCCGCATAGTGTGACTGGAAAAACACCGGCGGAACTATTTTTTCAAAGGAAATTTAGGGACAAGATTCCCATGATAGATGTTGCAGAACAAAGTTTTGAAGATATAGATGAAAGAGACAAAGACAAGGAACAAAAAGAAAAAGGGAGAGAGTATACAGACAAAAGACGAAGAGCTCGCGAAGTTGATATACAGGAGAGAGATAAAGTATATGTGAAGAATGCCAATAAGTCGAATAAACTTAGTCTTAATTTTGATACAGCTACACATACTGTCAAGTCAAAAAAAGGTGGAGACGTGGAAATACAGAACGACGAAATAGGACAACAGTTAAGACGCAACATATTATATTTAAAAAAAGTTGAGGGAGAATGGAAATCTGTCAACAAAGAAATTGATGAACAGAACTTAGGAATCCCAGTAGATTCGAATTCAGAAGATAGTGAAAACGAAGAAGACTAGAAGAAAAAAAAAATTAAAATATAAATAAATGAGAAAATTAAAGTTGTTTGTTAATTTTGTAATCAGAAGTCGTGGTAATAATAAATTAATGAAGTAAAGGAGAATCTGAACATTGTTTTATTAAACAAAAAACTAATAAAATAAGGAAGGGATGTAGTGTATGTGAGTGAAAGAGAAGGAAGCATTATGTCATCTCTAGCGCACGTGCGGTCGTAAACGGCAGTCAACTGTGAGCGGCGAGAGTGAGAGGGCACGCGCGTCTAAGAGCCGACAATAGTGAAGGATATACCACAAATATCAACTGGGTAGATAATATACGCTATTTTCCAACAAGTCAAATCAGACACCTTCCTCTAAACGTCAAAACAAACAGTTTCCACAGTTTGTGTTGTGTTGACTGCACTGGGACTTTGTATAAAATATAGGCAGATGACGACACAGATCCTCGGAGCCAAACAACGCTTTCACCAGCAGCCCTTCCGCAATAATAAATCCAAAACTACGCTAAAATGGATAAGTTCAAAAACAACGACACCACTTTGCGACGCTTAACCCCGCCATCAGCTCAAAATAATTCATCCCTGGCTCAGGAAAACACCCAACTGTCAACAAAAATAAGCGTTTACAGTACTTTTGTTACTCTAAAGCGTGGCTAGAATACAGTTAAAGCGTTTGCAACTTAATTTTTTTCTACGGACTTCCTAACAATAAAAATAACATTGCTTATCAGTACGATATTCTTGAATTTGGCTATAATATCATAATAGTTACTCGACTTTAATTATCCAGATTAAAATTTACTCAAGTAACGGGACTTTACTTCAGTTAACCTAAAACACAGTAAATAATAACTTTATGGTAAAATATTATTACTCACATAGTAAACGGTGAAGGGTCCTTTTCAATAAAGTCATCACCATGATCATCATCATGGTAGGCTCGCCGTCCTATTAATCACCTCTTCATCATCACTACCTCTTCATCGTCATCACTGTCTCTTCATTATGAATTATTATCATCATCACCCTGGTCACTATCTTATTATAATCTTTATAAAAGTCATCATCATATTTAGCTATCTTAAGTCCAATATGAGGCAAAGGCTAAGAGAACTTATCTCTCCAACTTTACGAATAATGAAGTACGTAACGTACGTAATAACTATCATTTTACACCAGTATTCACGCATAAGATTATAAGACGCAAAAAAATATAATTTAAAATACTCAAACTAGACTATTTGCTAGGATACTAACTAGCGTGTCTGTCAGCTCCGACTAACAGTGACTTATGCCACCTCCAGTGATGTTAAGCTCATCTATCAACTCATGACGATAAGATTAACTCACTAAGCTTAGCAGATAATACACGTTCTTATTTAACCCTAGACCACTAACCTTCGTCGAATCGACGAGCAAGTAACACTAATATCGCTATATTTTTTCGGGGTGCGCGCCGATCCTCACGTCGTCGCTGGTCAACTCAGTGTTCACCGAGCTCTTTCGGGAGGTGACATCGTTTCGCGGGTAAGTACTGTATTTTTTGAGATATTACGAAAGTAGTCGTCGTTTCGACGAATGGTTAGGTTTTGTGTATATTTTTTACCACTAGTTTTTATCCTTTTTTCAGCTTTTATCATGACTTTTCAACGGGTTTTGGCTGATGAAGATATTGCACGTTTATTACTAGATGAGGAAGATGTAAGTGCATCGCAGGAGTTGTCTGGTAGTGAAAATGAAGATAATTTGGAAGTCGACGATGTCGAAAGCGATACCCAATACGAGACTTCTGATCACAAAGACATTCAAGATATTTCGCCATATGCTACTTCAGACAATGCGCGAGAGTCACAATCACTTCCTGTTTTATCAGAAGAAAGTTCAGACAATAATAATTCCCGTATTTTGACATTTTCACAAAACAGCATCCGGAGCCGGAGCCGTTACGTTTGGGCTACGACTCGTAGGCCTGCGAGTAAAGGGTGTATTTCTAGTGGAACAGTTTAAATAAATATCTTGCATGTTAGCAGAGGTCCTGCCCGCACTGTGAGGAATATAGTGGATCCACTTTTATTATTTGAACAATGCCAACGCACGTGAAAAACAAAATCAGAGGTATTTTAGGAGTGAAGACTGGTGATGAAGGTCAAGATCAAGGTCAAAGTGAGGGTCAGTCATTCTCAAGTACTACTAACTACTACTAACCTTCTACCTCTTGAAGCTCCAAATCTAAGAAAAAGAAAAATTTAGGATTATGTTCCTACAAAAAAGGGTGCATGACAAAATCTTATTGCTCCAAATGCAACACTGCAATTTGCGGTTAACACAAAGTTGATTTTTGCCTCAAATGTGCCCCAAATTAATTGATATATTATGTTTTTATTAAATATAAGACTTTTGTCATTTCTGTGTGCCAAAGAAAAAAAGGCTACTTTAGCAGTTTTTTTTTTAAATTTATTTTTTTCTATCTAATCGTCTTATTTGATCTCAAAAAACTAATGTCGTAGTATATAGAATGTAAAATAAATATATGAGTATAAAAATGAAAATTTAATGTTTTATTTAATCAATTAGAGCCTATTTATTGATTTTATTACTAACAATATAAATAATTTAAATCAGAAAATATAATAAGCCACATTGAATATTGTTCGTCGAATCGACGAATGGTTAGGTTTTAAGGGGTACGGGCAAAGGTTAGTTGTCTAGGGTTAAAATAGCGAAATCATAATTATTTTCTGCTTTCATAGTGGTCAAAAGACTAGACATTATTCTACTTTATGTTTTAAAACTAAAGGTTTCGAAATAAATTGCTCTCTGCTCTACTCTTAAATCGAAAAAAATATAAAAACTCACCAGGTTATCTTTGCGATTCAGCGGATAAGGTTACGACACAGAAATACACACGATATCAACTCGCTTTTTTACTTCACCTCACTTCACCAGGAATCTCCAGCGCCTGCGGCACTGCCGCTGACTCCAACTCGGACGCAATACGTGGCCAGCAGTTATGGTTCACTTGTTAGCACTTTAGCACCTTTGCAGAAGTAGCTGAAACTAAACACACGTTAAGTATCTTTGCACTGATCGCTTCACTCTCCTTAGCACCATTACTGGCGCTAAAGGTTGTCACACAGGCCGGCTGCCATTCAGACAGACTTGTCACACAGACGGTTGACAGACAGATGGTTGGCAGACAGACGCTTGTCATACAGACGCTTTGTCACACAGACGTTTGTCACACAGACGTTTGTCACACAGACGTTTGTCACACAGACGTTTGTCACACAGACGTTTGTCACACAGACGCTTGTCACACAGACGCTTTGTCACACAGACGCTTGTCACACAGACGCTTGTCACACAGACGCTTGTCACACATGTAACGTAAATACACGTATGTTAAATAAATATTTATCTATATAAAACTTAACATGTAATAATAATTAACTAACTTAAATAACCTAAATAATATGTATAAAGAATATTTACAACTTAAACTAATTAAATAAAAAACCTTAAAACTGAAAACATTAAAATATTAAACTCAATGGAATTATTCTATTGACTTATATTCCTGACTGTACCGGGCCGACTGGTTCTATTGTTTGCGTCGCCGAGCCTGCGCCGGCAATATTGAATGACCGCTGGCCGGCGCGGCCATCTCAGTCTGCGCAAAAGTCATCTAGCGGCTGCACGTACTGCTCCGCGCCTTATACTAACCACGTCAGCACGTCATTGTGGATTGTTCTAGAAATTTTCAATATAGCTAGACTGAATAAATCTGCCTGCTTACTTCAGTGACGGATACTAATACTATATAATCCAAATTGGAATTTTAACCCCGGATTGGGTGTTGAACATAATTTTTAATACTTTTAGGAAACGCTGATTATTGTAGTTAATAATGTACATGTATCAACTTCTACATTATTTGCAGCACACAAATCATCGTCAATATTGTGTTTTTATTATGCTATGATGATTTTGCATCCCATAGTGGATAGTTATGAATCGATGCTATTTTTATAAGTCATTCACCACCATTTTGTTTTGCCTGGAATAATGGTCACCGCTTTCCATAACCCGCTCTGATTGCCACACTGCACTGCACCTTCTACATGTCAATTTCCCAAGCGCTTAACGCAAGAAATCATCATCATCATCACCATCTGACATCATCCTCATCAGTGTCGCTTATCGGAGCTATATTTAGGACTTCGCTTGACCGGTACCATTGTTCTAGGGTCCAAGATTTGGGTTTAGAACCTGCACTGCTACGCGGTCCAGCCCCTCCGGCCTTACATCACCCGCTCCATCGACGACCTTCCACGCAGCCGACCAGCTGTGCTGCTATCGTCTCACCGCGCCCGGGAAGTACCGCTGCCAAAGCAAATTTGACGGGCCCTACCACACCCACGACCTTCATTCGTTTTTTTTTAAATAAGAGATTCTCTTAAGAATACAATCTTATTGACATCCAAACTACTGAGTCAGACGCGCATAAACCTTTGGATATAAAAGTAACGTGCGAGCGCGGAATTTCCAATGAAATTACTAAAATAAAATTTGATGGGAAATCCTGCGTCCGTACGTTTATTCAACGTGTTTCTGAATTTTGTAAGGCTAGGAGTATTGATGACTCCAAGCTTTTAGCATATTTACTGATGGTGCGCTCCATTGGTATAGGAGTATCAAAGATGATATTAAAAATTGGAATGACCTAGTCGTTTTGTTGAGGAGAGATTTCAGTCAAGCATATTATGACTACAGACTCATTTCAGAAATTCGTTCACGAACGCAAGGCGAGTCAAAGAACATAACTATTTATCTTTCCATAATGGCTGGTATGTTCTCTCGGCTGTCAAAACCATTATCAGAAGAGGAGAGATTGGAAATAATACTTCACAATATCAGACCTGCTTATACTAGCACTTTAGCTGCCGTTCCTGAAGTTAAAGATATAGATTCTCTAAAGGCGATTTGCCGAAATTTTGAAAATTTCCAAGCTCGCCTCGCTCACTTTCATGAGCCGGCCAAGCCGACAGCTGATACTTTAGCCCCTGAATTTGCATATAACGGTGGTACAAATCAAAACAAATATTTCAATAAACAAACTTATAATCAAAATAGAAATAAATCAAATAATACATATTACAGAGATAATCATAAAAATACTAAACAAAATTATAAAGACAATCACAATAATAATAACTACAAACAAAATTATTATAACAAAAATTCAAAATACGAGAATTTAGATGCTATTAATGATAATTCTAATTCAAAAGGTGACAGGAAGCGCTTCTGTCCTCGTTGCCGCGTAGATACCCATAATTTACGTCAGTGTACAGCAAAAAAAGATATTATCTTTTGCTTTGTATGTGGTCGAAAGGACGTCAAGACACCGCAGTGCCCTGACTGTTCCAAAAATAGGCAGTCATCATCCAATTCAAAAAACTAGGTAACCAGAATTGTGCCAATCCGCGTAAGAATCATTTTGATGCAACAGATTGGAATTCTTGGCTTAAAACTGTAAGCACTTTCTTTAGAACTTTTAGGATTGACACAATTCTGAATAAAACACCAGAAAATGACAATAGACCTTATGTTTCTATTGATGTTCATGGCTTGCAAATCACTGGTCTTCTAGACTCTGGATCTGGAGTCACAATTATCGGTAACAATGCGCATACGTATTTAATAGAGCGTGGTCTGTTGATGCATATCGACAACAGCATGACGGTGCAAGCCGCGGGTGGTCACTCTTTGCAAAGCATAGGTATCATTCTCTTGCCCATCAAGTTTGATAACCAATTTCAAGTAATTAAAGCTTTTGTTATACCATCCGTCACTTCTTATCTAACTCTCGGTGTTGATTTTTGGCGTGACTTTGGCATTTGCCGTAGATATTTAAGTAGTCAAGAATTTATTAATGTACAAACATCGTCATTACTTGAGGAATCAGGCAAGCACTTACATGGATATGACAAATTAGACGATACAAAACGTCGGTTAGCTGATAACGTCATTGAGCAGTTCAAGGACATTTCATATGAGAAAAAGGGATTAGGAGAGACCAGCTTGATAACACACCATATCGACACTGGCGACACACAACCGATTCGACAGCACTATTACCGCATGTCGCCGGAAAAGCAACGCATTCTGGTCAACCAAGTCGATGAGATGTTGTCTTTAGACGTCGTCGAGTCTTGTGAGAGCGCAAGGTCTTCCCCAGTTCTCCTTGTCACGAAAAAAAATGGACAGCCTTGTTTTTGCCTCGACAGTCGCAAATTGAACTCGATCACTAAACGTGACGCGTACAGTCTACCGTACGTCTCAGAGATCCTCGACAATCTTCGTGACGCGCGTTATTTATCCAGTATAGATTTGTCAAAGGCTTTCTGGCAAATTCCTATAGCAGAAAAGGATAGGGATAAAACGGCTTTTTATATTCCTGGCAGAGGCACTCTACGATTTAAGAGAACTGCGTTTGGTTTAACTAATGCGCCAGCAACTCAGCAACGACTTCTAGATCTTTTGTTTAGAGAGTTTGAGTTGCAGGTTTTCTGTTACCTGGGTGACATTATCATCGTATCCCAAGATTTTGACAGCCATGTTTCCTTATTGTTACGTGTCCTCGATAAATTAAAACACGCAAACTTGACTGTCAATCTTGAGAAATGCAAGTTCTTCAGATGTCAGCTTAAATACCTCGGCTATGTTGTGGACAGCAATGGACTACGTACTGACCCGGAGAAAGTTGAGGCCATTCTCAATTATCCGACACCTTCTTGTCGCAAAGATCTGAAGCGTTTTCTTGGTACAGACGTTTTGTCCCCAACTTTAGTACCGTAGCTGGTCCTCTGAATAAGCTGACATCTAACAAGAAAGTCGCGCCACCCTTTAAGTGGACACCGGAAGCCGACTCTGCCTTCCAGAACCTGAAAGAGGCCTTAATTTCAGCACCCGTACTTTCTTGCCCAAATTATGAATTGCCTTTTGAGGTGTATACAGACGCCTCAAACTATGGTGTTGGAGGTATGTTAACCCAAGTAGTAGATGGTAATGAGCACCCAATTGCTTACATGAGCAGGTCCTTGTCTCCGGCAGAAAGAAATTATAGTATCACAGAACGTGAGACGTTGGCTGTTATTACCGCTATCGAGCACTGGAGGTGCTATTTAGAGAACGGAAAGCGTTTCACTGTCTTTACCGATCACAGCGCCTTAAAGTGGTTCCTTTCTCTAAATAACCCCACCGGTAGATTAGCGCGTTGGGGAGTTCGCTTGTCTGCTTTCGACTTTGAAGTTAAACACCGGCGTGGCGTTGATAACGTCATTCCCGACGCTCTTTCAAGAGCCATACCCGTTAGCGCTATTTCAACTTCGAACACTTACAAAAACACAAATGATACGTGGTACAAAGATCTTTTTAACGGTGTACTTAATGCACCTCAAAATTTTCCGAATTTTAATATAAAAAATAACACATTGTACCGCCTTACCAAAAATAAGCATGAGCTCACTTCGGAGTTCTCATGGAAGGAAGTTGTGCCTATGGAACTTCATGATCAGGTTTTGGCAGAGAATCATAGTGAGCCAACAGCAGGCCATTTAGGAGTCTTCAAAACGTACCTCCGTTTGGCATTGCACTATTTTTGGCCAGGGATGCATGCCGACATAGTGAAATACGTAGGTTCTTGTATCAAATGTCTTGAATACAAGCAGCAAAATCATAAAACTTTAGGAGAAATGGGTCGTCCCAAGCAATGCTCTCGACCATTTCAAATGATTATGGTTGATCTCGTAGGTCTACTTCCAGTTAGCTGTGCACAAAATAGTTATATATTGGTAATCACATGTTGTTTTTCAAAATTTTGCCTTATTTTCCCTATGAGAAGGGCTACAGCGGATGCTGCCGTAAAATTATTGGAAAACCAAGTATTTTTAGTTCACGGCGTGCCACAAACCGTACTAATGGACAATGGCACTCAATTTATTAGCAGTACGACTGATAGTTTCTTTAAGAGATATAATGTTCCCAATGTCTTCTACACACCAAAGTATACGCCACAGATCAATACCGTAGAGAGGTATAATAGGACCATAATGACTTGCATTTCAACATTCGTGGAAAATGACCATAGAACATGGGACACTTTTATTCCCAAAGTTAAATTCGCGATAAATAGTTCTGTCAATGAAGCTACGGGTTACACTCCTGCTTTCCTAGTATATGGTCGTTAACTCGTCCCATGCGGCACTCATTACGTCGATAATGACCTAGGAAGCGAGATTCTCTTTCTGCCCAGGGATATTTATGCCGAAAATTTAGGTTGCCTTGCAAGTATCTTTGACGAAGTTCAAAAACAACTATGGCGCGCTCATGTCAAAACTACCTCACAATATAATTTGCGTCGTAAATCAGCGGAATTTCAGGTGGGAGATTTTGTTATGAAGCGCACTTATGTCATTAGCGTTAAAATATATAAAATGCAAAATTATTGGTAAAAAGTCACCTCTTGTGTATGTCTTGGAAAATATGCAAGGAAAGAATATTGGAACCTGGCATATTAAAGATTTAAAATTATTCAATAATTAAAAGGGACACATAAAATATTTACATTAATTTAAAAAAAAAATTACACTGTCTATCAAACTTTTAGTTACTTACCCTATTATTAATCTACCATTACTGTATTTGTTAGGTTATTCGTTCGTTGAAACAATACCCTTGCTTATAATATACTAGGTGGCGGCTGTGTAATTATAAAATATATACAGCTGTTGTTTAATTGCGTGATGTATGAATATTTTAATATGATAGATGAAGTATGAATGCGTAAACAAATACGTAAGCGCATTTGTTGCGGATTTTATTTTAGAATAAAATCCTTTCCGTGCCAGCGGTCCGAACAGCCAGGTAATGTAACGTAAATACACGTTATGTTGTATTAAATAAATATTTATCTATATAAAACTTAACATGTAATAATAATTAACTAACTTAAATAACCTAAATAATATGTATAAAGAATATTTACAACTTAAACTAATTAAATAAAAAACCTTAAAACTAAAAACAATAAAATATTAAACTCAATGGAATTATTCTATTGACTTATATTCCTGACTGTACCGGGCCGACTGGTTCTATTGTTTGCGTCGCCGAGCCTGCGCCGGCAATATTGAATGACCGCTGGCCGGCGCGGCCATCTCAGTCTGCGCAAAAGTCATCTAGCGGCTGCACGTACTGCTCCGCGCCTTATACTAACCACGTCAGCACGTCATTGTGGATTGTTCTAGAAATTTTCAATATAGCTAGACTGAATAAATCTGCCTGCTTACTTCAGTGACGGATACTAATACTATATAATCCAAATTGGAATTTTAACCCCGGATTGGGTAAGTGTTGAACATAATTTTTAATACTTTTAGGAAACGCTGATTATTGTAGTTAATAATGTACATGTATCAACTTCTACATTATTTGCAGCACACAAATCATCGTCAATATTGTGTTTTTATCATGCTATGATGATTTTGCATCCCATAGTGGATAGTTATGAATCGATGCTATTTTTATAAGTCATTTACCACCATTTTGTTTTGCCTGGAATAATGTACACCGCTTTCCATAACCCGCTCTGATTGCCACACTGCACTGCACCTTCTACATGTCAATTTCCCAAGCGCTTAACGCAAGACATCATCATCATCATCACCATCTGACATCATCCTCATCAGTGTCGCTTATCGGAGCTATATTTAGGACTTCGCTTGACCGGTACCATTGTTCTAGGGTCCATGATTTGGGTTTAGAACCTGCACTGCTACGCGGTCCAGCCCCCCCGGCCTTACATCACCCGCTCCATCGACGACCTTCCACGCAGCCGACCAGCTGTGCTGCTATCGTCTCACCACGCCCGGGAAGTACCGCTGCCAAAGCAAATTTGACGGGCCCTACCACACCCACGACCTTCATTCGTCCTTTTCGTTTTTTTTTTTTAATAAATCTTGTGAGTGGACTCGGTTGGTTTCATTTAAAAACCCGAGAACGCTACACACAGACGCTTGTCACACAGACGCTTGTCACACAGACGCTTGTCACACAGACGCTTGTCACACAGACGCTTGTCACACAGACGCTTGTTGAACAGACGGTTGTCACACAGACGGTGGTCACACAGACCATTTGTCACACAGACCATATGCAACACAGGATGGGTTGCGATACTAAAACCAGAGCCTGTCAATGACCCCAAAAGTTATCGACACATTGCACTGCTAAACTCCATCCACAAACTATTAAAAAGGCTAAGACTGAAGTCACGACACCAGCTCTATAAGATTGACTGTTGAAAAACCACTATATCATCAAAAAGAATAGAATTTGAATCCACCTATGTGGATACAACCATCAACCCCACTGAAAAACTATCAGGGTTCTCTCTCCCACGCAGAGAATTGTGCCAGCTCCACAGACTGAGAACTGGATGGGGACGAACTAGATCGTTTGAATTCCGGTGCGACTGGATTGACTCTCCAGCTTGCGGATGTGGCGCTCCTGAATAGGACATGGACCACATTATTCGAGACTGCCGGAAGACTGGTTCACCCTGCAAAAAGACGCAATACAATAGATACAGAATAACGACTGTAATAATAGCCATACGATTATTAAATAAATGGATAGGTTCCTGTTTTTCAGAATAGGCATGACGAATGGAAAAACACTTTTGGTCAAAAATGACAAAAATACAGCGCATTGAAATTTTGCGTGACGTTACACTCAAGCACGATTTTTACCTAAGTGTGACTCCGCAAGCCCCCACTCCGGAACCTTGACGCTCCGGAACCTTGACGCTCCGTATCCTTGTAAATTTTTACCCCTCTGGCAAACTGAAAATACGGGTCCATCATCTCTGGACAATTCAAAAGACGGTCCAATTATAATTAGGGTGAGCCCAAGCAGAAAAAATACACGGCAATCCTGAGAACGGTAGTGCAATGTACTAGTTTATGATTTTGTAAATTTTTTCTTAGTAAAGTAAGTACTTCTCGACCTTGGCAAAAAAAATCATTGAGAAATGGCCTCTATTACATGACAAATTGTCATTTTATCCTTACGGTGGCCTGTCCTGAACCTAAATCCGCTTATAAAATATCTTCCCCTGCAAATACATCCATTGTTTGGATTAAAATTGATTTCAGTATTGTTAAATTATAATATAGCCTATCAATTAAAACAATTATTGTTTGTTTATCTTCTTTCTGATACACTTGACACGCATTCAACTTTTGTCCGGAAAAAAGTTATCATTTCAGAGGACAGTAAGTTTTAGTAAAATAATCCTGTCAACATTGCGTTGTTGCGCCCCCCCAGCCTTTCCTCACTTCGGATCCGTCCGTCTCAAGCTCGCGAAGTACACGGACCGGTCGCAACGTCATTGTGGGTTCCCACCAAAAAGTAAGTTTATCATTTCGGTGGTATGGGGACAAAAATGGTTTCATTTTGGTGGCCCTTATTACTCGTGCTAGGTTCATTTTCATTTATTTCAAAATTGTGTTTTAAATTCGCCCTAAGTACTGTTTTGCTTGAGTAGTGTTGAAATTTTAATAATGATTTTAATTCGGAGTTAAATGTAAAACTAACCTTTTTTTATCATCTCGGTGTTATAATTTAAGTGGATTCGGTGGACTATAATACCGATAACAGTCCACAGGAATGAAATGTACCACTGAAATGATAAATCCATAAAGTTTTAGAGATTTCAATTTTCAATTTATTTCAATTTATTTATTGATTTTCACATTATACATATCCTTGTGTCAAATATTAAATCATTTCAGTTTTGTGATGTACTTTTGCCTAGAGTGTAGGTCCTATATTGTGGATGTATTATAGAGGGGTTGCCATATTCACTTAATATTACGAGTGTAGAAGTAACACTAGTGGTTGCCCGCGACTTCGTCCGCGTGAAATTCGAGTTAAATGTATTTTACATATAGGACAAATCATACAGAATGAGTTAGCCCCAAAGTACCTAAGTTCAAGACTTAAGAATGTGGTAATCAAACCTAACAAATATACAGAAAGGAACCCTTACTTCGCAGACGATTGTTCTTAGCTGTATCACTTCGATGGGCTAATTTCATTCCGGTGCACAGTTTTATCATTTCAATGGCGTAATTATCATTTCGGTGGAATTTTTATTTTATTTCGGTGGACATTTTTTTCATTTCGGTTGACACTTTTCATTTCAGTGGATTCACAAAAATACAACCTTAAATATTTCAGTAAGTTTTGATGATATTTGATGTCCACTCCCGCACATGTTACACATAAGGCTAAAGTTTTATTTGTTACTCAATATATATAGATAGCATTGTTATAAAAAAATCCCACCGAAACGATAAATAAAAATCTCTTGTTGAAATTCACCCAAACACTCTACGGACCCTGTCGGACTCTTCACTCCTATTCTCCCATGGATTCACTCAAGTGGGCAAAAGATTCAGATCCAACTTCTGATGACGGAGCAGGAGATGACCTACGCCGAACTCACTAAAAGTGTGACGATAAATACAGCGCTCCGCCTCGCGCTGTATCATGGATTCCAACCATATGTGTCTGAACACCCCTGGCCCACACAGTTACTGAATCTATGTCCATCTGGGCTTATCGTCTAGCTGAAACAACTATCATTGTAATAAATGGATTTACCAAATCCTCATCTATTACAACAATCACAATTAAAGAAATTATGGCCAAGCCCACAGCACACTACACAAAGGAGATATTCACAGTACGGCGGTCCGCACAAGACTGAGCCGCTCGTCGCTAGGGCGACCGCTTTTATACTTGTTGAAACTTTTGAAAATGTAGCAGTTATGTTTTGTAGTAAACAACTTTCTGTTTGCACATCGAAAACAATAATAAATGGGATTATCTTGAACTCGCCGACATATATATATCAATCATTGCTTTACAAATGACATTCAATCAAAAACAGCCTTACCGGTAAAAAGGATGAAATTCGGTAAACAATCTCAAACTTTACACTTGAGTAAAATATGTCCAGATGAAAAAGTAGATGTTTCCCGACATGGCGACCTTCTACATAATACTATTCGATGTATTATTTGCGGTCCCTCGAATTGTGGGAAAACTAATGTACTCATAGGTCTCCTATTACACGAAAATGGTTTACGTTTTAAAAACGTTTATCTTTATTCAAAGACATTGTATCAACCGAAATATGTGTTTTTAGAAAATGATCTTAATTTAGTTCCAGGTGTATCGTTTGTAAAATATAAAGATAATGAACTTGTTTTAAGTCCTCACGATGCAAAACCCCACTCCATAATAATATTTGATGACGTCGCATGTGAGAACCAGTCCAATATGAGGGATTATTTTGCAATGGGTAGACATAAATTTATCGATTGTTTTTACTTGAATCAAACGTACAGAAAGATACCTAAACAGCTAGTAAGAGACAACGCAAATCTTCTAATATTATTCAAACAGGATGAAGTGAACCTCCATCATGTATATGATGAACACATCAATACCGACATGTCGTGGTCTGAGTTTCGGGAAATGTGTTCAAAAGTATGGAGCGAACCCTATAACTATTTGGTAATCAATAAAGATTGTATAAAGAACAAAGGCTGTTACAGAAAGAATTTTGATACTTTTATCTTGTTTGATGAGAATTAAAATACGAGCATATAAGAAGATTTATTCGATAATCATCTTCAGTTGAACTACTACTAACTACTGAAGTTGTTAAAAAGAAAATCAAAGACATGAAAACTATGGAGTCATACAATGAAAATATTTTAAATACAGCTTTTAGACCTGTTACTGATTCAATGCATCAGTTAATTAAGGATGAGAATCATAAAATTAAATCGAAAGAAGCAAAAGATGATTCCATGAAAAAATATTTTGTAAAAGACAAATTCCATTGCCTGAACCGCATTTCAACAAAACTCTTCGAAAAAATATTTCCCTACAAAGTTGTTCTGAAGATAATTTTGGTGAAGACAATTCTGATGAAGATATTAGTTTTGACAAATTGGGTGACTGTACCAATAATACCAGTGATACATCGTATAAAACCATCGAGTCAATACCTAGTCCTAGTCAAAATACTTCGTCTTGGTCACTTTCCTCCGAAATATATAATGATGTACCTTTTGGCGTTAGACTAGAACGAGGTAAATTAATGATGGGTTCAGCACGTGTGTTAGAAAAAGAAATACCAGGTGAGGGAGGAAAACATAATTTATTTCAATAAATGATATATTCCCTCTAAACAACTATTTTCTCAGCACATTTCTTATAACTTTTCAAAGCAAAGCTAAAACTACCAGGGTTTCGTAATCGGCCACTAGTTTTTCGAGAAGATAGACCCCGAAAGAAACTCGTCAGTATAGGCCGCCTACTTGCCTGAAGGGCTTTGGTCTACATTTCACATTCTCACGTTTTTACTACGTGACTAGTTCAATCACAAGTATCACAACAGTATTTCTCATTCTCATCTTGGGTAACCACTATTACATCATATTATCTAAGGTTAGAATTACTATCTTTACATCTGTACTTATCAAAGATATTGGTTATTCTATAACGGTTTCTTCACAAAAGAATAATTGTAAAAGTGGTTTCACAAACATACCAGGAATGTCAATTTTAATAACACTTATTTATTATCACAATTAATAAGAAACATAGTAACAGAATTAAACTTACATTATCCTGCAGCTGCACAATTAAGACTGCTCCCAAACTAAGAAACACTGAATTTATAACCTCGCCGAACTCACTAAAAGTGTGACGATAAATACAGCGCTCCGCCTCGCGCTGTATCATGGATTCCAACCACATGTGTCTGAATACCCCTGGCCCAGTCATTGAATCTGTGTCCACCTGGGCTTATCGTCTAGCTGAAACAAACTACACAAAGGAGATGTTCACAGTGCGGCGGTCCGCACAAGACTGAGCCGCTCGTCGCTAGGGCGACCGCTTTTATACTTGTTGAAACATTTGAAAATGTAGCAGTTATGTTTTGTAGTAAACAACTTTCTGTTTGCACATCGAAAACAATAATAAATGGGATTATCTTGAACTCGCCGACAAATATATATAGCTTGTTTTTGTTATTCTAACACGGCCATTCTGATATGTACTTCGTTCCTCGAAGTACTTAAATCATACAATTGATCATTCTTAAAATTAACTTGACAATTTTTATGATAACTTATAGTTACTAAGCATCACAGTCTCACTTCTGACATTAAGTAGACTCATGTGTGAGCTTCAAAAACACTTAAACTAAGTCTCACCTCTCACATTAGGCAGACCAAGGCTTCACAGTCTCACTTCTCACATTAAGTAGACTTTTGTGAGCACCCAACACTTAACCTACGTCTCACCTTTTAAATGTTTTAAATGTATCGGAAAATACATAACAATGTAATTTGTGATTAATATATGTATATATATATTTGGTAAAAAGTTTTATATAAATTGCTGTCACGGCCAGACTGACTGTACTTCGCTCTCGAAGTATAAACCAACCTTACTTAATATTTACTCAAATGTTACTAACTTCACTTTCAAATTGTATATATCTTTTTATATCCATCTAATACATGAAATCAAAATAATTGTATCTATTTATTACATCATTAATACTTATTGCTAAATTATTACAATATAACACTTGCTACCGTTCTACCTCTCACATTAGGTGAATCGGCTAGCAATATTCTCTTGCTACTGTCCCACCTCTCACATTAGGTGAACAAGCTAGCAATATACTATCAAGTTAGTGTTCTGCCTCTCACATTAGGTGAACAAGCTAACAATATACACTTGCTACCGTTCTACCTCTCACATTAGGTGAACAAGCTAGCAATATACTATCAAGTCAGTGTTCTACCTTTCACATTAGGTGGACCTTAATTACAAACATTTCTAAATGTATCAACATACGGAGTGTTAACAGTAAGTATAATAATTTGAAATCATGCTAAAAAAAAAAAAAATTAAAAGTATAAATAACTCATCGTCTCAATAGAATCCTCATCTGTCCATTCTCCTGGCCACAATGTTAATTTTTCTTTCGACACTATAATATTTCTGAGATTACCTCTCCCTCTGAGAGCGTACCGATCGTGTGTTAGTACATTAATAATTTAATAAGGACCTTTAAAGCGGGGGCTCAGCTCATCATGACGCCTATGGTCCTGATTTACGTAAACAACATTACCCACTTCAAACACTTTGTCATTACGTCTTACTGTATCAAACCTTTATTTAAATTTACTTGATTCATGTACTAATCGTTGGTGAGCTAACGCCCGATCTGCTCTTAAATCAATATTTGGTTCAGATACATTTATTTCATCTAAATGAGCTTGGATACTTTGAATGTTAGCATTACAACCGATTAGCAAATGAAGCAGAGAGAAACCCGTAGATTTTTGAATAGTAGTATTGATAGACTGTTGCACTTTCCACAACCCGCTTGGCCAATCTGACGAACCATTACAGGTAGTGTTTAACATGGTTTCCGATGAGAACTTATAATTAAAGTTGTATATATTTCATTATATAACTGTAAAGACAATAAATATATGCTACAGTTATGCTATAATATTTTGTTTTCAGTTTTGCCTTACACAATCGGGTTGCAGCTGTGCCCTTTACAGTAGGCAAAAGAGCTGAACCTCTTATTACAGTCAGTCTTGCTTATATCTTTGCTTTACATATCAAAAGACCTAAGCAAATATTTAACACAATTGTTCCACAGTACAAAGTACTTTAAATGGCGGACTAAGTGCAGCATTTCCTCCCATTCAACCATAGGGATAAGTAGAGAAAATAATCATAATTATTACTTAATATAACATGCTATTTTATAGTGCAGCAAGTAAATATATCTTCATTTTATTTAATCTTACATTAATTCTATTGCTATGTTACTGGTTCAATCCAATTTCAGTTTAAGTACCAAACGTTATAAACTTTTTTAAACATTATTAATTTATTAGGGGCATTTAAATTCTGTGTTTTTTTTTTGATTGTGTAATTAATTCATACAATATGATCTTTTATAAGGAAAATTCAAGTTTCTATTTTCGTATGTTTATAAACTTCAATCAAAGTCCAGGTTCAACATGATTCAACCCTGTTATGTTGTAATTGAATATTTGTGTCAATGATATAAATAAGATTTTTCTTTTTTACGCCTCGGCCAGTCTGATGTTATTCCGTTGGTTGTAGGTTTTTATTTTAGTTTTACCATGCCTCGTGCTGATTGCACGACAAATATAAAGTCTCACGTTGAAAGAGTTAATCAAATTTTACTCAAAAAAAAGAACTGCATAGTGTTTAAAAGCGGTTTTTTTTTGTTTAATGGAACCAACAGCAGTCTTTTGATCGGTACTAAAAACATAAAACTAGTACTCAATATGATCAAAGTTACGAAATTTCATATTTGCTGGAAAGTATCCAAATTTTTTTTAAATATTTTACTTTTATTATCAATACTCATGTATCATACAATTGGTTTTTTTTTTTGTCACTAGATTCAATATTAATATGTCTGCGCTGCATATTTGGCAAAATTTAAGATGACAGGAACATGATTAAATTTTCGTTTTAAAGAAAACCTTATATCAGTGATTGTGCTTATTATTTGTACAGTATCTTTGCAAAATTGTTCTATTGTATTTGATAAATAATTAGTACTTTTTTTTTGTTGTATCAGTTATTCCCTTTATTTAATTTTCGTAGACAAAATTTATAAATAAAGCCTATTTCATTAATTTGTTTATTACCCATAGTTGCTCATCACCAACACAAATAAAAGCTTTTCTCATCAACGCCAAAAATCAGCTATGAAAATATCTAATTTGATACATTAATACAGATACACTGTCAAACAATAGTAAACTTTGCAAAATTCATCTATATTATTCTCTTTTTGTATATCGGATATGGTTATATGCCACAACGGATTAATAAAGGAGGCCAATCAAAAAAAAGAAAAAGTTAAATGAAGACGTATATCAAGCCTTAACATTGGATTTGCTATTCCTTTATGAAATCTAATTTGGCACATTCTTTTTACTATTTCTTGTTAATAATCAAATTTTTTATTTGTTTTGCCCTTTTTTTTAACTATAAATAAATACATAGAATTTTTACCGAAGCTTAAAACCTGAGTAACAAACAGAATTTTAATATAAACATCTATGTTACAATACAACGTTTAAGCTTGCTAGTGTATAGCTAAAGTTTCAATTTAAACTAAGGATATTCACTGTTATCTTTTATAAAGAGATCATTATGCAGCATGGAAAATGGTTAATCATTAAAATATTTTGATACCTTAGGGAATGGCTTATTAAAATAAAATATTATTTTAATTTTTCTTAAAAATAAAATTACTGAAATCTCATTTCCATTACTTGAGCATTATTTCAATCACACTAATAATGACTTATTAATAATAGAGCCCCGAAGGCTTTACCTCTTGTAACTTCCAAAGCACCTTGATATTAATCCATTTCATTTTTGCGGGCACTGCATGTAGTGGTCAGCTGCTACTTCCTTGGCTCTGAAGAGCTGCACATCATGCTGCCACGTGGACATTGAGTCATCTCGTACCGTGTCATCCTCGTCGTCGTCATTGTCATTGTCGTAGGCAGAGCGTCTCCATCACGATCCACATAAAAAAAAAAATAAGGTATTAGTAATTATTCATGGAACCGTGGTATCCCACTTCTGATGTTAGAAAAAGAAATACCAGGTGAGGGAGGAAAACATAATTTATTTCAATAAATGATATATTCCCTCTAAACAACTATTTTCTCAGCACATTTCTTATAACTTTTCAAAGCAAAGCTAAAACTACCAGGGTTTCGTAATCGGCCACTAGTTTTTCGAGAAGATAGACCCCGAAAGAAACTCGTCAGTATAGGCCGCCTACTTGCCTGAAGGGCTTTGGTCTACATTTCACATTCTCACGTTTTTACTACGTGACTAGTTCAATCACAAGTATCACAACAGTATTTCTCATTCTCATCTTGGGTAACCACTATTACATCATATTATCTAAGGTTAGAATTACTATCTTTACATCTGTACTTATCAAAGATATTGGTTATTCTATAACGGTTTCTTCACAAAAGAATAATTGTAAAAGTGGTTTCACAAACATACCAGGAATGTCAATTTTAATAACACTTATTTATTATCACAATTAATAAGAAACATAGTAACAGAATTAAACTTACATTATCCTGCAGCTGCACAATTAAGACTGCTCCCAAACTAAGAAACACTGAATTTATAACCTCGCCGAACTCACTAAAAGTGTGACGATAAATACAGCGCTCCGCCTCGCGCTGTATCATGGATTCCAACCACATGTGTCTGAATACCCCTGGCCCAGTCATTGAATCTGTGTCCACCTGGGCTTATCGTCTAGCTGAAACAAACTACACAAAGGAGATGTTCACAGTGCGGCGGTCCGCACAAGACTGAGCCGCTCGTCGCTAGGGCGACCGCTTTTATACTTGTTGAAACATTTGAAAATGTAGCAGTTATGTTTTGTAGTAAACAACTTTCTGTTTGCACATCGAAAACAATAATAAATGGGATTATCTTGAACTCGCCGACAAATATATATAGCTTGTTTTTGTTATTCTAACATGTGCATATAAATGATCAAATTATATCTGTAGCAGGACGTAATTATCGGATAACACCAGGGTTGCAGGAGCTATTGTTAAAAAAAGTACCTAATTTGAAAGTGGTGACTGAAAATGATTGTCAAGAATATAAAACCATGTTAATAGACACAAATGCTCACAGGCGAGACTTTGATCCCAGTAAACCAATTAAGTCTAATAAAGGACGGAAGTACTTGAACATCATTAAACCACTTTTTAGACTGCGAAAGCCTTCAACATCTTCTGTCAGTAACGTTGATGATGTTAGTGCAGGAGAAGGTTTGATGCTTAAAAAAAAATTAAAAATAAATACTGATTACATTTACTGGGATGACCCTAATGAACTAGTAGAAAGGCTGAAATTATTAATAGCATCTAAAGATGCAGGCAACACTGGTCTGGATAACAAAATAATTTCAATAATAGAAGAACTACGTGAAAATGGAAAATGGAAAAAATAGAAGATCTCTCGGGGGTAGGTGTAAAGTAAATACATAACCTTAAAAGCTCGTAATTTATTTAATTGTATAAATTAATCTATTTACTTAATATTTATAATTTTTTTTTATAATTATTCTAAACCTAGATTCGGCGAAGTTAATAAATAAATCAATTCATTTATGATATAAATTGCAAAGTACACCCACCTGCCAGCATTTCATCACTAAGTACAAGACCTTTTTACCACCATACACACAAATTTTGTCAAGAATTTACTACACTATGGAACAAATACAATTGCAAGATGTGCTGAACACGCAGAAGTCATTGGAAGACTCCATTGGACAGAGGATGGCTGAATTTGAGTCTCGTTTGTCTTCATCGGCTAGTGCGCCAGATCCAGAATTGTCAGTGCAAAAATTACATCAGGACTATGTTTCTTTCAAAGAGCTGATATTTAACATCCTTCAGCTCTGTCAGCACCAAATTGCATTGTTGACCCAGTCCGTTGATACTATGGATATGCAAAGCCGAAGGAAGGTCCTTTTAGTAAGCGGCATTACAGAAAGTGATGGCGAAAAGCTTGCTGAAACTGTTGCAGAGCTTTTCAGCAGCAAACTGCATGTGGAGACAGGAGTTCAGGACATTCAGGTTTGTCATCGACTGGGACAGCGAGGTAAGCGGCCTAGACCAGTGCTGGTTCGCTTCTTTTCACTCCAAAAGAGGAATGCTGTTTGGCAAAAAAAGTCCATGCTGAAGGGAACACCAAACACCCTTTTTGAGTTTCTGACCCGGATGCGGCAAGCTGTGTTTAGTGAGGCGCGCTCACATTTCGGCATGACACGATGCTGGACCATGGATGGTGTCATCAACATCAAACTCCCCACAGGCGAGAGGGTGAAATTGTCGACGAAAGCGGAGCTTTCAGCACTGATGAAACAGCACCCCGTAGCTGCTAGCAAATCCAGGGAGACTCAGCAGGGCGCGTCTTCCGTGGCAGCGGCAGTCCCAATGGCTGAGAGAAAGATGACGAGTAAGCAGGCACAGGTGATAGCAGCCAGTGGGAAGGCAAAATAGTTTCATGTTTCGGTAGCAGTAAAATTTTCTAGTAGTGTATGTATGTTTTCTTATACTCTCTTGTTACAGCAGTCGGTAGTATAATAATTATTTTTTCTTTACGTATCCACTTGACAATCAACATTTTGGTTTAATTTTAACCCACATTTGTATAAATTTAATACTTAATCAACTTCACTCGTAAAACTTATTTTTCATTTTCCGTAGGTTAGCTGTCACTGTCACTGTCAAAGTCAAAACTTAGATACTACCACTGCGTTCTATTTCTGATTACTTTGTGTCTTGATCTTGTTATATTAATTTATACTTTTATCTGAACCTTAAATGCTGGCAGGACGTGGATATTTGGATAGGTATATTTATAATATTGATTAGTTTAGTTAATTTATAATATTATTTATTTATATATATATATTCATGAATATGCAGCAGCAAAATAATTCCGATATTGAAATATACATTTCGGCTTCTGAATCTTCAAGCAACGAAGATAGCTTTGAATCTTGTTCTTCTTTTGACGAAACTCTGGGTACTACTATCTGCAATACATTTACTGGATTTGCTAAAAACCTTAATATATGTCATATAAATGCACAAAGTATCCCAGGACATTATGCACAATTACTGGAGGCCTTTTCTAGTGATCTCGTGAGTGTTGTCATGGTATCAGAGAGTTGGCTAAAACCGAGTCATCCCTCTACTAGTGTTGCTCTCCCGGGCTTTGTTCTGATTCGTAATGATCGAACAGGGAAAGGGTCAGGTGGCGTAGCTATCTATTTACGTTGCTCCATACCATACAAAATACTAGCACAGTCACCATCTCAGTACTCGGCTTCCGCTGAATATATATTTTTAGAAATTGTAGTAAGTAATGTAAAGGTTCTCATCGGAGTAGTGTACTGCCCACCTGAAGTAAATTATTTCTCTGACCTCGAAACTGCTCTTGATTCGGTTTGTGCAGATTACTCACATCAGATTATTATGGGTGATATAAATACTTGTCTATTAAAAAACGATACTCGTTCGTCTAAGCTTCAAAATATTGTCAGGTCTGTCAATCTCTCTATTCTCCCTTCTGGGCCGACTCATCATACAAAATACGGTGACACATTAATTGACCTGATATTCACTTCTTCGGATAACCTTATAGCCAGCCATGGTCAATATCCTGCCCCTGGTTTCTCACACCATGATCTTATTTTTGCCTCTTGTAAACTAAAGTCCCCTAAAAACAAGCTCAGAGTTATGGACATTCGCAGCTTTGCACGAATGGACGTTGCAGTATTACGAAAGGATGCAAGCAAAATAGATTGGACGCCAGTCTATGGTGCCACATCAGTAGACGAAAAAGTCTTTCATTTTAATAAAATTATATTGTCTCTGTATGACACCCATGCACCGGTGCGTAAAATTAAAATTCGACGTCCACCTGCGCCTTGGATCACTGAAGGTGTGCGTATGGCCATGAGGAAGCGTGATCGTGCCTTCCGCAAATATAAAAAAGACCGTTGTAGTGACAACTGGGATGTGTATAAGGCTGCAAGAAATCGGTGTAATCAGATGTGCCGGAACGCTAAACGCCAATACTTCATCGATAACTTGGAAAACTCTTCGTCATCCAATATATGGAAATTTCTAAACTCTATTGGTATAGGTAAAGCGCAGACTGTTGCCTCTAATCTTCCTTTCAGTCTCAATGAAATAAATCAACATTTCACGTCGGTTCCTTCTATGGATGATAATGTTAAAACGCGTACTGTCTCATTTATCTCTGCCTTACCTATTCCGGATGCAAATTGTTTTGAATTTGAGTCAGTTGCTGAGGATTACGTTTTAAAAGTAATGAACTCTATTCATTCTAATGCGGTTGGGCCTGATAACATAAGCAGAGATATGATTATGCATATACTGAACTATGCTTTGCCAGTTGTTACTCATATCGTTAACTCTAGCTTATCCCAGCATGTTTTCCCTTCTACTTGGCGTAATGCCTTTGTGCGTCCGTTACCTAAAATCTCCGTACCTAAATTTCTAAACGACATTCGTCCAATTTCTATTCTCCTCTTTCTCTCAAAAATCTTAGAGGCTCCTGTTCATAAACAACTTTCGGACTTCATGCACAAAAATAATCTTTTTGATCCTCTTCAATCTGGTTTTAGACAAGGCCACAGTACGACTACAGCCTTGCTCAAAATAACTGAGGACATTAGAATGGGCATGGAAAACACTAAGGTCACTGTTTTAATATTGATAGACTATTCTAATGCCTTCAACATCGTTGATACGGATATACTTTTAGCTGTCCTATCATATATGAATATATCACCCTCAGTAGTTAAATGGTTCTCGTCATATCTTCGTGGGCGCCGACAGTGTGTTCGTTCTGAACAGTCAGACTCTGATTGGATGGATGTGACTGCCGGTGTCCCACAAGGCGGCATACTCTCACCTATTTTATTTTCTATTTTTATCAACACTCTTTCTAGTCTTCTCAGTTGCTCCTATCATTTTTATGCCGATGACTTGCAGCTTTATGTACAAACTGATGTTGATCACATAAACGATGCCATTGCTTCACTTAATTCTAATCTTGAGCGCATAAAAGACTGGTCTGTAAGCTATGGCGTCGCTGTCAATCCTACCAAATGTAAGGCAATTATTTTAGGGAGCTCGCGACAACTTCTAAAGTTGGATTATAGTTCGTTGGCACATGTTGAATATGATGGTGATAATGTTCCTTTCTCTAATTCAGTTAAAGATCTAGGTATTTATATTGATAATCAGTTGAGCTGGGATACACAAATTACTGAGGTTAGTCGCAAGGTGTATGCATCAATGCATCATCTGAACCTTCTTAAAAAATTTCTTCCCTTAAAAACCAAACTTATGCTGGTCCAGTCTCTCATTCTTCCTATCATTGATTATGCTGATGTGTGTTATCTGGACATAACCGAAGTACATCTTAATAAACTAGATCGCCTTTTAAATAATTGTATTAGGTTCATATTTTGTCTTCGCAAATATGACCATATCTCATCACATCGTTCTGAGCTTAAATGGCTTACAATCCGACAGCGCAGAAACCTTCATATTTTATGTCATCTCCATAGTATATTATATAATCCTTTTGCCCCTAACTATTTAACGTCCCAATTTCAGCTTTTATGCTCTAATCATGACAGGGTTCTGCGCTCTTCTGAAAAATTAACCCTATCTATCCCATCTCACCGTACTGGATTTCTCTCTAATTCTTTTGCTGTCACGGCCGTGCGTCTTTGGAATGCCCTGCCCGATAACATTATGAAAGCACAAACAAGGGACCACTTCAAGATGCTTGTAATTAGACACTATCGCGAAAAAGCAATGCTGCAATAATAGTTTAAGTATGTTTATTATACGTATTTATATTTATGTAAGTTTATGATTTGTATTTATTATTATTATATATATGTATGTATATTTTATGGTCATTCTTGTTATTATATAATTATATTATAATACACCCTAATTTATTTCTTTAGATATACCTACTTGTCTAGTTAAATTTGCACCCCATCTATCATCTTTTCTATTACGTCCCAAAGGTAAACTGGTAGACAATGCTTAGCATTAAGTTATACCTTTTGTACTATAATCTTAAGATTTTAAGTGCAATAAATTAAATAAAAAATAAATAAATAAAATGGTAGTATAAATTAAAAACCGTAGATCCTATGTAGATCATTTATTACTTCACTGCGACCGACTTCAATCCAAAATGAATGTTGATAAATTCGGTCACCATGTTCATAAAAGACTACGTTTGTCAGAATAACTAAATTGTACAACTAATCACCTAATTAGATCAGAAACCGGAGATTTTGATTTACAATCATCTCGATTAAAAGGAGTTCAAGAACCAGTAGCACATGATGATGCGGTGAACAAAAAATATGTAGATAAAAAGATAGCTGATGAGATTGCTGCTCTTTTAAATGCAATAAAAGAGGGTGTGAAAAATAATCTCAATCAGTTCGAAAAAAAGTTTTATACTAAAGACTACATCGATAAAATTATTGAAGTTCAAAATGGCGAAACAACAAGTGGTAAACGAAATTCACAGATCAGCACGCAGAAATTTTGATCGTCGCAATGTGATTTTGAAAGGAATGGATGACTTATGGCGAGCGGACCTGATCGATTTTCAATCTTTAAAAAGGATAATAATGGATACGCTTATATTTTAACTGTTACTGATGCTTTTTCAAAGTATGCCTGGATGATTCCTTTAAAAACGAAATCAAAGAATGATGTTCTTTACGCATTTAGTCAAATATTAAGAGAAAGTGGACGTATTCCTAAAAATCTACAAACTGACAGAGATACGGACTTTTACAACGATGTATTTAAAAAACAAATGCAGTTAATGAAGATTAATCACTATTCATCGTATTCAACAAAAAAGCTTCAATTGTAGAAAGGCTTATCAAAACATTGAAGATTAATATGTGTTAGCGAATCTGTCAATATGTACAAGTATAATATATTGTATTTAAATTATCAGTCTAAACGATCATACTTAAAATAATGTTTTGAAACGATGACGCTCCAACGGGCGCCATCTTGTTGTTTGTTATGCACGTAATACTTTTTTCGGATATTTATACGTTTGTCGGATAATATATTTAATTAATATTATTCTAATTTGCTTTAATGTAGTAAAATAATCTGATTCTAAATTATTACAAATAAATGAAATAGATATTTGAAAACGGAAATTGTGAAACGATGACACGCGGTCGGGCGCCATCTTGTTGTTTACACCACACTATTTAAACCCGAGAGCGCACCGACCGGGCGTCATCTGGTGGAGACCATCAAAGATCGCCTTCAGGAGCACACAGCCAGATCGTGGGAGAACCACCTACTCTCGGTGGGCGGTGATATCCCCTCTATTCACCGCCTCTGCCGGCAGCTCACGGGCGAGCCCCAACCCGTCCCACCGCTGCTGGCAGCCGATGGCCTCCCACGATTCAAAGCCGAAGATCGCGCCGAGATCTTCGCGGAGCATCTGGAGCGTCAGTTCACGCCGAACCCAGTGGCCGACCAGGATCATCACAAGATGGTCATCGAGCACCTTCGAGCTTACTTTGCGGAGCCGGTACCAGAAGAGGAGAATGCAGCGTTCTTCACTCCCGGCCAGGTCCTGCGAGTGATCCGGAGCCTGAAGCCCAGGAAAGCCCCGGGCGCAAACAACGTCACGAATGAGGCGCTCGGCCATCTACCGCCTACGTACATCACGGCGGTGACGCGCCTCTTCAATGGCATCCTGCGCTCGGGACACTATCCAGAAGACTGGAAAACCGGCCGGGTCATTATGCTACCCAAGCCGGGGAAGAACCTGCAGAAGCCAGAGAGTTACCGGCCCATCACGCTA
Source organism: Acrobasis consociella (assembly GCA_963555685.1). Taxonomy (NCBI): domain Eukaryota; kingdom Metazoa; phylum Arthropoda; class Insecta; order Lepidoptera; family Pyralidae; genus Acrobasis; species Acrobasis consociella. Next base: position 10,463,141 of record OY743125.1, on the reverse strand, counting down.
CTCAGCGCTCTCTCGAAGGTGTTCGAGAAACTCCTGCTCGGCCTCCTGCTCCCGCACATACCACCGCGCGCGGAGCAGTTTGGTTTTCGGCCTGAACACTCGACGACGCTCCAGATAGCCAGACTGCTGCACAAGATCTCGGCGGCAGCCAACCGCAAGAAGCACGTGGCTGTGGTGCTCCTTGACAACGAGAAGGCGTTCGACAGAGTATGGCACGAGGGGTTGCTGTACAAAATGTCGACAACGCCCAAGCCCATGCCCAAAAGACTGCTCAGGATTGTGGCCTCCTTCCTCGAGGACAGGAAGACAAGGGTGGCGGTAGAAGACGCCGTATCATCGGAACGCCCCGTGCGGGCTGGTGTTCCCCAAGGAAGCTGCTTGTCGCCTGCGTGCTACGCGTGGTACACCGACGACATCCCAGTGGCCGGTCAGGCCGAGTTGGCGCTCTTTGCCGACGACGCCGCGTATTTTGCCGTCAGTGTAAACGCAAAGTACGCCGCCAAGAAAGTCCAGAAGGCCCTAGACGCCCTGCCTGACTGGCTCTCCAAGTAGAGGTTGTCGGTGAACGTCAGCAAGACGCAGGCACTAATATCGGGGAACACCAACCTACCGCCGCTCTTGAAGCTCTTCGGCGAAGACGTGCCGTGGCAGCCGCACGTCAAATTCCTGGGGGTGAAGTTCGACAGGCGCCTTAGCTTGAAGGCCCACGTCGACGAGGTGGTGGCAATGACGAAGATGGCCCGGGGGAAATTGCGTCCAGTGCTTTCCTCCAGCCTCCCGCTACGGACGCGGCTCGGGGTCTACAAGGCCTACGTTAGATCCCGCCTCACATACGCGGCCCCTGCGTGGTACGCATACTGCTCGGAGACAAACAAGCGACGTCTTCGTGCTCAAGAAAACCTTTGTCTCCGGGCGGCCGTCGGGGCCCCGCGTTACGTGAGGAACACCGTCGTCCACCGGGATTTGAAGTGGGAAGGCCTGGACACATTTGTCTCTCGTCTGGCGAGGGGCATGTACGAGAAGGCGGACCGCTCGGCGCACCCCCACCTCAGTGGGATTGCGCCCTTGCACGCCCGCCCGCCGGACGGCAGGTACATGCCCTCGCCCCGCGATGCCATCATCCCGTTGCCAGCCGAGCTAGGCGCCGCACCAGCAGCGACGCCTCAACCGAACCCCCAGGACTGATGAAGCCTGAAGTGGCCGCCACGGCCACTATCCTGTGACCCGCCTACCGTAGTAGGCGGCGGCAGCAATTCGCTGAAGAGGGCCACAGCCCTGAGCAGCAACCCCGCTCCCGCCGAAAGGCGGAGTGCGAGAAGATCTACGCGAGGACCGGGCGTCATTCGTTCCTTGGTCGTCAGCCTGTGCACATCGAAGCTAAAATAGTTGGTGAGTCATTATGTTTATTTCCTATTAATTTTTAATTATTGTTTTATTTATTTGCCATTGCTATTGCTACTATTTTATGTAATTGTAATTTTCAAAACCCTTGTAAGCATACTGCTAATTTGTACTCAGATTTGCTAAATTTATTGGATTAATTATTAAATAATGAAGTATAACTGTTGTTTTGCATAAACACCAATATTCCTATAATTAGGCCCTTTAACATTTCAGAAGTGGGATATAAGGACGTATTTTTTTTTTTATATATAAAACAGATATTTTGGGTGATTTGTTTTTTTTTTGTCAGATTAACCATGGAGGGATCAAAATCTCCTGTGCTGCCTAGTGGTCCACAGGCAAGTGTCAAGAGGCCGCACTCCTTGTTGGAGATGCAGTCATCGCAACGGTGCCGGGATCGTGAGCTGCGGTCGCCGCAGCCACCCCGAAGCTACGAACAGCGGTCTCAAGGCCGCAAACCGTGGTCTCGAAGCCGCTACACGCGTTCTCGAAACCGCCACACGCGGTTTCAAAGCCGCGAGCAGGTGTCACCACAGCGGTCGCAGGGCCGCGGGCTGCGGTCGCAGAACCGCGGGCTGCGGTCGCGGAACCGCGAGCTGCGGTCGCAGAATCGTGAGCCGCAGTCACGGAACCGCGAGCTGCGGTCGCAGGACCGCGAACAGCGGTCGCAGGACCGCGAACAGCGGTCGCAGGACCGCGAGCAGCGGTCACAGGACCCCGAGCAGCGGTCACAGGACCGCGAGCAGCGGTCGCAGAGCCGCGAGCCGTGGTTGCGGAATCGCCGGCTGTGGTTGCAGAACCGTGAGCCGCGGTTTCGAAGCCGCGAACGACGTTCTTATGTGGAGTAGGTCAGTCATGTGTTACCAAACTTTACTATAACCACAGATAGTAGTACTTTTAATTTATTTATAGAAGCACTGAAATCGGTTGCTCCTCACCCAGATAAAATTAGTTCATTAAACAATACAGTACCCGAGTTCGATTCTGCGGGGAAAGAGCAGACTATAACCATGTGCCTACATAAAGTAAACGAGTGCGCAGTTATATATGGTTGGTCTGATAGGCAAATAATACATTATGCTCTCCCTAAATTGAAAGGCGTAGCTAAAAAATGGTATGAGGGCCTGCCTTCCGTCCTTTTTTCCTGGAAGGAGTGGCAGTCAAAATTTCTAGCAGCGTTTCCATCGGATGAAAATTACGGTCAGATGTTAAGCGATATGCTAGCTAGGCGCGCTAAATTCGGAGATCCATTAAATGACTATTTCTATGATAAAATCGCCCTTATCAATAGATGTTCCATTACCGGTAAAAGGACTGTAGAATGCGTGTTACACGGTATCGATGACCGTGCCATTAGATTAGGTGCTGAAGCTGCACAGTTTGATAATTTAGACAAACTCCTCACATATTTACGAAATTCCCGTAACATCAAAGTAAATATCGACAAACGTAATAGTAATAAGCCCCCTCCGCACAAAACTCCGGATAGCTCTCAAACAAATAACCAATCTCAATCAACTTCATACAAAAAAAAAGTTATTCGCTGTGCCAGTTGTAAAGCGGAAGGTCACATAGTCAGTCAATGTAGTATACCTATTAGAAAGTGTACAAAATGTTTTAGAATAGGGCATGAAACTGAAAAATGCAATTTTAATGTTCCTAGTACAGAAAAGTCTATAAATAGAGTCAGCTTCGATTCGGGTTCAGGTAAAAAGTTTCAAAAACAAGCTTTAGTTAACGGTATTACTATAGAAGCATTTGTAGATCTTGGCAGTGATTGTTCTATGTTAAAAGAGTCATATTTAGCAAAATTAGCTATTCAAAAGGTTGATGTTGATAACTTACCGGTATTGAAAGGGTTTGGTAATTCTATTGTTCAAACCTTAGGGAAAATCACTGCATATGTCGAAATTGACGGTATTGGGGCATACACGGAGCTGCTTTTGGTCCCAGACAATGTTATGCAAATGCCATTGATGATAGGTCAAACATTCACCGAACAGTCGCATATCCTAATACATAAAACAAGCGATCTTTTTGATATATTACAAAATTTTACAGATTTTGAAACTCCCAATAAAATTAACTTACACTGTTTAGAATCTACTACAATATCAGGCGTAACTATAGTAAAAGTGTACACTAAACCACAATTTACTGGGGTGTTATTTATCGATGGTGGTTTAAGATATAAAAATAATGTATATCACTATATTCAGAATGGTATTTTTCAATTTAATGAAACTGGTGTGGGTGAGATTGTCATCAATGGCATAAATGCAGGAAAATTATTCTATAATAAAGGTCATCTGATTGCTCGTGGGAAAATAGCAGTTGGAAGAAGTTAACAAAGATGTAATCCGTGTATCAACCCAGAACTGTCAACAGCAGTCTAGCGTAATAACAAAATCAGATTTAAATGTAGGCGAAAATTTAGATCAGACTACAATTAACAATCTTTTAGGACTTCTTAACAAATACTGAAACTGTTTTGCCTTCTCTCTGTCTGAATTGGGTAACTGTCGAGTATCAAATATGACCATTTCCCTATAAGATAATGACCCAGTCGTTTATAGACCATACCGGCTAGCATTAAAAGAAAAAGAAGTTGTGAGAGAAATGGTTGATGAATTATTAGAAAATGATATTATTAGACCCTCTACTTCCTCATATTCTAGTCCAATAGTTCTAGTTAAGAAGAAAACCGGAGAGTATCGGCTAAGCGTAGACTACCGCGCACTTAATAAAAGAACTGTAAAGGAAAATTATCCGATGCCCTTGATAGATGACCAATTAGATGTCCTTTCCGGAAACTCTTTTTCCACGACTCTTGATTTGGCCTCTGGCTATTACCAAATTTCTATTTCCGAACAGGATAAATACAAGACTGGATTCGTAACTCCCGAAGGGCATTTTTAAATTCAATAGGATGCCTTTCGGTTTGGCCAATGCCCCGGCCACCTTCCAGAGAATAATGCATCAGGTCCTCGGTAATTTGCGCTATAAAGAAGCTTTAGCATACTTAGACGACATTATTATACCATCGACCAGTATTTCAGAAGGATTAGATTGGCTAGAATTAGTATTGCAAGTTCTATCAGATGCCGGACTTACCCTAAAGTTAAAAAAGTGTGTTTTCTTTGGGCGTTCTGTAGATTATTTAGGTTTTGAAATTTCGGCTGATGGCATAAAGCCTGGAGCCAAAAAAATTGAAGCAGTAGAAAATTTTCCCACACCAAAAAACCAACACAATGTCAGACAATTTCTTGGGTTAGCCAGTTTTTTCAGGCGATTTGTGCAAGGTTTTTCCATACTTGCTAAACCACTAACTCAACTTCTTAGAAAGGATGCACCATGGGTATGAAATGAGGAGCAGCAAAATTCTTTTCAAATTTTGAAGGATAAATTAGTTCAGAAACCTATTTTAGCATTATGTAATGTAAATGCTGATACCGAACTTCATACCGATGCGTGCAAGATAGGAATCGCTGGAATTCTACTTCAAAAGGATGAACAATCTAAATTAAGACCAATAGCCTATTTTAGTCGACAGACTACACCCGAAGAACAAAACTACTCTTCCTATAATTTAGAAACTCTCGCGGTTGTAGCATCTTTTCAAAAATTCCGAGTCTATCTCGTAGGGATTACATTTAAGGTTATTACTGACTGTAACTCTTTACGAGCTACATTTTCGAAACGAGACATGTTACCACGAGTGGCTCGATAGTGGACCCTCATGCAAGATTTTGATTTTAGTATCGAATATAGAGCAGGGACCTCCATGAGCCATGTGGATGCTCTGAGTCGCAATCCACCTATAGAAAATACAAACATTGAGCATTTAGTATGCCAAGTATCTGAGTCTGATTGGATTACGACAGTTCAAAACGTGGATTCGGAAGTCCAACGGATCATAGGCATTTTGAATGATCCAAATTTAGAAGACGTCACAGACATTAAACATAATTACAAGTTAAAAAACGGTAGACTATTTAGAATCACCCCCGATGGAGATAGGTGGGTTGTACCTAAGGGCGTCCGTTGGCAAGTGGTGAAACAAAACCACGACGACATAGGTCATTTTGCCCTCGATAAAACTCTCGAAAAAGTAAAACTTCATTTTTGGTTTCCAAGAATGAGACGCTTTATTAAAAAGTATGTTACATCTTGTCTAGAGTGCGCATATTCTAAAGCTGCTGCCGGCAAAAAACCAGGATTCCTTAATCCAATAGAAAAAGTTAGCCAACCCTTTGATATTGTCCACCTAGACCATGTAGTCCCTTTGTAAAGAGTACAAGAGGCAATATTTATATATTAGTCATAATTGATGCATTTACACGTTTTATTTACTTGAGAGCAGTTCGGAATACTAAAACTAGTTCTACTATAAAAATAATGAGAGAATACCTAGGCATTTTTAGTGTACCACGTAGAATAATCTCAGACCGAGGAACATCGTTTACAAGCGACTCTTTTAGGGCTTTTACAACGGAGAGAGGTATCAACCATGTCCTAAATGCTGTAGCCACCCCCAGGGCAAACAGACAAGTTGAACGTTACAATAAAGTTATTTTCGATTCATTAACAGCTAAATGCGTAGGGACGTCGGAGAGTAAATGGGAAGAGTACTTGCCAGAAGTCCAATGGGGTATAAATAATACCTTTAACAAAGATATTATTAGAACTCCTGCCGAAGCATTATTCGGTGTAAGGCCCAAGGGTTTAAGTGACAATAAATTAGTAGCAGCCATTGATGATGGCGTTACAACTAATAATGAGTTAGACTTAGGGACTATCAGGAATGAAATTAGTTCATTTGTAGAGAAATCACAACAGCAACAAAAAGAGAGATATGATAAATCTAGATGCAAACCTATTCAATTTAAAGAGGGTGACTTAGTTAGAAAAGAACGACAGGTCCCAGCTACAGGCAATAGTAAAAAACTAGTCCCGAAATTTCAGGGTCCGTATAAAATTACTAAAGTTTATTTATGACCACGATAGATATCAAATAGAAGATACTCCACTAACCAGAAAGGGGAACAAAAAATATTCCACCGTTGTCGCAATCGACAAACTGAAGCCGTGGTTAAACTTTTTAAGACCTAATGATGATATTCTGAGTGAGGAGGAATCTGATTAATTTACATGTTCTGTTTAGTATGATATTAATAACGCAGAACAATGAGGTCTGCAATTTCATCAGTCAGGACAATGAGGCCTGCAATCTCGTTAGTCAGGACAATGAGGCCTGCAATTTTTTTTTTTCTTATCAGGACAATGAGGCCTGAAATTTGTATCATAATAACTTTAAGTCTATTGTAAAATTTTTAAGTCTAGCAATATCGAACTACAATTTTATCTGCATTATAAGATAATCTTATGCTGAAAGTGTAAGGACACAATTTCGGATGCCCGAAGCTGTTAGCGAATCTGTCAATATGTACAAGTATAATATATTGTATTTAAATTATCAGTCTAAACGATCATACTTAAAATAATGTTTTGAAACGATGACGCTCCAACGGGCGCCATCTTGTTGTTTGTTATGCACGTAATACTTTTTTCGGATATTCATACGTTTGTCGGATAATATATTTAATTAATATTATTCTAATTTGCTTTAATGTAGTAAAATAATCTGATTCTAAATTATTACAAATAAATGAAATAGTTATTTGAAAACGGAAATTGTGAAACGATGACACGCGGTCGGGCGCCATCTTGTTGTTTACACCACACTATTTAAGGCTCCTCCCTGCGCTAGCGACCTTGAAAACACAAAAAAATTAATTTCTCTTTCTGTAAGTGAGATTATTAGAAACCCTCGTACAACTTTTTAGCTAGTATCCTAAAGTTTCATTAGAACCTCGAAAGTCATTGAAATACTATCCGGTTTAGAAACCTTTACAAAAAGATTCAAAAATGGCCGTTTTTAGTATTTTTTGCAAAGGAAAATTCAGGGTATTTTATTTCAATGATTTTCGAAGTTCTAATGAAACTTAAGGATACTAGCTAAAAAGATGTACGAGGGCTTCTGATAATCTCACTTACAGAAAGAGAAATTATTTTTTTTGTGTTTTCAAGGTCTTTAGCGCGGGGAGGACCCTTAAACCCGAGAGCGCACCGACCGGGCGTCATTCGTTCCTTGGTCGTCAGCCTGTGCACATCGAAGCTAAAATTGTTGGTGAGTCATTATGTTTATTTCCAATTAATTTTTAATTATTGTTTTATTTATTTGCCATTGCTATTGCTACTATTTTATGTAATTGTAATTTTTAAAACCCTTGTAAGCATACTGCTAATTTGTACTCAGATTTGCTAAATTTATTGGATTAATTATTAAATAATGAAGTATAACTGTTGTTTTGCATAAACACCAATATTCCTATAATTAGGCCCTTTAACATATGTATAAATGTTTTAGTTATAATGGTAACTATAAATGGTTAGGAAAAACTTTAAATGACGTTTTGTCTTCATATAACAATCAAAAACAAAGCGTTACTAAGTTTAAACCAGTAGATGTAAATACAAAAAATGAAAACCTAGTTAAACAAAACATTAAAAAATTCCAAGCGAAACGATGTAAATTAATCAAAAATAAATTTAAAGTAGACGACCACGTTAGAATAAGTAAATACAAGAGTAGTTTTGCAAAAGGTTATACACCTAATTGGTCTACAGAAATCTTTACAGTTAAAACGGTTAATAGAACTAAACCAGTTACATATTTAATACAAGATCAACGAAAACAAAATATATTGGGTTCATTCTATCAAGAAGAGTTACAAAAAACAAAATACCCAAATATATACTTAATTGAAAAAATTATAAGGAAAAAAGGTGACAAATTGTTTGTCAAATGGTTAAGACTTCCTGACTACGACAACAGTTGGGTAGATATAAATTCAGTTGTATCATCATATACATAAGTCTTAGCATCTTATATTTTGCTCATTATATAACAAGAAATGAAAGGAGGTGGACTTGTTAATAATTTAATAAACAATATCCCGTCTGAACTTCACTTGCCAGGTTACAACTATTGCGGACCAGGCACTAGGCTACAAGAAAGATTATTGAGGGTGACAAAGGTGTTAACAAATTAGAAGAAGCTTGTAAATACCACGATATTGCATATAACAATCCAGACATCTCCGTTCGTCATAAAGCCGATTTACAGCTTATGAAAATGGCTAAGAAGCGATTACATTCTAAAGACGCTGGCAAAAGAGAAAAGTTAGCATCGTGGATAGTAAACAAAGTTATGAAGGCAAAATTAAAAACAGGTGCCGGAATAAAAAAAATTAAAACCATTGTGTCAAAAATACGTTCACAAATAAAGAAACTGAAATCAAAGGATAACTAAACTGCAATTAAGTATGCTTATGAAGCGGCAAAAAAAATGTTTCCTTAAACATGTCACGTTCGTTTACCAAGAATAATACCAATCCCTAAAACAGGAGGGATTTGACCTTTGATACCGATTTTTGCGGGATTATCAGCACTAGGCGCATTAGCAGGAGGTGCTGCTGGTATAGCTAAAACCATAAATGATTGCAAAACTGCTCAACAAAATTTTAAAGAATCTGAACGTCATAACAAAACTATGGAGGCTATTGCGCTTGGAAAAGGATTTTATCTTAAACCATATAAAAAGGGAAGTGGGTTATTTTTGAAATCTACAAAAAACTAATAAATAGGCTACCTAACCGTGCTCTGACGAATATCGATATTATTAAATACGCTATAAATATTCCCTACTTTCGTGGTGTGTACATGAGAGATAGATTACCACGTAAACTAAAACAGATAGAGTGTGGAATATTAAACTTAGACAGTCACAATAATAATGGAACACAGTGGGTGCCTATGCAAAAATTAATAATTATTGTGAATATTTCGACAGTTTTGGTAATTTAAGACCACCCAATGAATTGGTGAAATATTTGAACGTTATTGATATAAATTACAATTATACTAGGTTTCAAAACTTTGATACTGTGAACTGTGGTCATTTATGTTTAAAATTTTTGCAAGACTTTTGGTGTCAATATTGTATATATTAGTTATTACATTTGAATAAAACATCATTTCAAAAATGTCTTTCACTCTGTCTATAACTGGAAACAGCTCAATACTAACAACGAACTATTCCCCTCCATTGGAACTCGATGGTCAATACGAGTGCTCTCTTTTACATTTCTCTACTTTTAATTCTATACCAAATGTAACAAATACAAATAATAAATTTTATTATGGCATTGACGAGGTGGTTGAAATTCCTGAAGGAGCATATGAACTCCAAGACATCAGCGAGTTCACACAATCAAAAGTAAAGAATTGTGTTTTCAAGTTATTGTGCAATGTTAATACATTGAAGCTCTCGATATTATGTTCTAAGGATATTCACTTTGAAAAACAAAATTCTATTGGACCTTTACTGGGTTACGGTAAGACTTTACTGATGAAGGATATATGGCACAAGTCTTTGCTACCAGTGAACATTCTACCTACAACTCAGATCCGGGTTGAATGTGATATTACTAGAGGTTCCTACATTAATGGAAAATCAAGTCATATAATACACGAATTTGCTTTAAATGTTCCTCCAGGCTACCGAATAATAGAAATTCCAAAAAATACGATTTATTTTCCGGTAAATAGAAGCACAGTAAATAGTATAAATATTAGAATATTGGCCATAAATAACGATTTAATCAACTTTTGCGGAGAGCAAATTCAACTGTACCTACATTTGAAGAAAATATGATTGACTACAATAAATACACTACTACGTGTATTCAAAAGATTAGTACGCATCGGGCAATCAAGAAGACTACACATGCTCGTGATAAAAAGAAGAAATTGACAGCTGCCAATATAAATTTTCTCAAATCGATCGGATTACTAAAATGAGTATTTTAAATATAACTAACCCACCCGCTTATGATAACTCCATAGACGGCATAGAAATCCATTCTTACAAGCCATATACCACTACATTCAATATAAATGATGAAATTCGGATACCTATAAACCAACAAGATTTATATGTGCTTCCATGTGCAAGCACGTTGTATGTTGAAGCTGTGGTTAATGTTATCAAAGTTGAGAAGAAAGAACCAGTTCAAGCAGTACAATTTACCAACAACCCACTTCTTTTCCTTTTTCAAGATATAATATATGGATTGAACGGTATTGAAATAGACAAAGTGAAGAATGCTGGTATAAGTACTACTATGAAAGCACTGGTGTCTATGAACGCAGACGAGGCGAAGGTATCCAAAGCATGGGGTTGGGATATACACGGTACAAAAAATGAAATTGCAGGTCATTTTGCAGCGTCAATACCTCTCAGCAATATACTAGGTTTTGCAGAAGATTATAAAAAAAATATTGTTTATTGCAAACACGAACTTGTGTTTCTCCGAAGTAATACTAACCTTAATGCTTTAAAGCTAAACACTGGCGAAGAGGTTGAAAGTATTGACATAAAAAAGATTGTATGGCGAGTTCCTCACGTTAAAGTATCAGATAGAGAAAGAATTAATTTACTTAAAATACTTGAAAAAGATAGACCCATTCAATTAGTGTATAGAAACTGGGACCTTTATGATTACCCTTTGTTACCAAAGACTACAAAACACACTTGGTCAATTAAAACTTCGTCACAAATTGAAAAACCAAGATATGTCATTTTAGGTTTACAAACAAACAGAAAGAACAATGGTATGAATGATATGTCTCGGTTCGATCACTGCAATGTTCGAGATATCAAAGTTTTTTTAAACTCTACATATTACCCGTACGAAAGTTACAACACTAACTTTTCATATCATAAATATGCTTTAATATACGAGCATTATGTAAATTTTCAACAGTCTTGTTACAACCGCCCATGCAACGCATTGTTGACTGCACAAGAGTTTAAAAATTTTGCACCATTATTCGTGATAGACTGTTCTAAAAAGAACGATAATATTAAATCAGGACCGGTGATCAACATTCGCCTTGAACTAGAGTGTGATAAAGAGATACCAGATAAGACATCAGCATATTGTCTAATTTTGAATGACTGTATAGTCGAATACAGACCTCTAGGCAACATTGTTCGTAAAATATCATGAACTCGATTATTTTCGTTGATGTGCAAGGATTTAAGGATCGCTGTAATAAATTTATAATCAAAGAGTTTGCATTATCTACTAAGGATTTCACCCAAGTTTTTCTAATTAAACCTCAATATGCATATACTACATTATCTCCGGAAGAAAAGAAGACTGTTCGATACCTCGAGCGACAGAGAGGAATCACTTGGAGTGTAGGTCACATTGACTTAAGAGAATTTAAGAGAATTATTACACCAATAATGCAAAATAAAACTATAGTAATGAAAGGTCTCGAAAAACAGAAATGGATAACGGAACTGTGCGAAAATTCTATTCTAATAGACATTGAAGACAGAGGGAGCCCTAATTTTATGATATTATATAAACGTTATTGCAAAAATGAATGTAATTTCAATTGTTTAAGTCATAAAAACTTTTGTGCACTAAAAAATGTTATTTGTATCAAGAAATGGTATTTAGAAAATATTTCGTTGTGTATTTAAAATAAATATCATTATATCAATATTTGTTCATTCTTTATTCATATCCTTTATTAGTTCAATCCTAACATGCATTATAATTAGAAAAAAACTAAATATTTTATTTATCAAATGAATTTTCCTCGTGAAAGAAAACAAGATATGATTTTTATTTTTACTTTTATTAAATAATAAAAATACTTAAATTAAATATTACACAATGAAAATAACATAGGTACACAAAGAAATTAATTTTACATTAGAATGAAAATATTTACATTTATTTTCTAACATACATTACTTAATAACAAAATATTAAAAACAATTAGTATAACTATAATTACAGATTTTTTTTGAAATATTACTTATAATTTTTTCAGTCTGGTCCATAATTTCATCACCAACGTCTTTTACCACGTATTGTGAGCTCAATAGGACCCTGTCATCATGAACACAGTCACTTATTAGTTGATCACACTCTAAGTCCAGCACTTGAATCTTAATCAGTCGGAGACCTCTGTGTGGAGCACTATTTATCACAAATGAATAATGAGGAACGCGTGAATTAATTATTTTTTTGGAAATATCTTTCCTATTGCGACTTCCTTTTAACTTCAATTTCTGTTGACGAGCATTTGTTTTTACTTCTTGAGGACTTTGCATCTTGAAAAATTCTTCACAGAAGCCTAAAGAATCTCGAGCGTATTGAAACGAACCAGGCCTCTTTTCTTCGCTTTCTGAAATGGTGGGGTCCACATCACTTACACGTTGTGTTGTCTGTAACAAAAACAAAAAACACTTTAATAAATTAAATATTTCAATAACAAAATAACATAACAACAAAAAAAAAAACGGTAAAAAATTGAGTTACCTTCCGTTCATGAGACTTCGTGTTAGATTTTTGATAAGCACGTATTGGAAATAATTCTTCGGTCAATCCTTCCGACAATCGTTGAGCATGCTCAAAAGAATCGGGAATCAATATTTCGCTATCCGAAACAGTAATAAAATCATCCACTTGTTTCGCTGTCTGTAACAAACCAAAAACACTTTTAAGTAAAAACAGACAATTAAATATAATCTAATTAATATAGAAGTATGTAAAGATCAATAACTTACCATTGTTAAATATTTAAAAATCAAAAATTCATAAAAGCAACGAGCAAATGTGTATGTTGATGTCAGTACAAGAATGAATTAAAATGATATTTATTTCTCCTATTGCGTTTGTTATTGCCTTTTCATTATATGTCATCGTATTCACTCGCTCTTACTACAGTTTGCAAATGCATGACTCAAGTTAAAATGATTGTATTGCAAAACATGGTGTTCCTCGCAATTCTAAATAAACAGGAATAGACATGTCCGTTTATCCTCCACCTTGTAGCTAGCAGGTATATCATTACAGTAGCTATCATATTTCATATGCTGGTCAATAATACTAAAATTTTATGTATTGCGTTTGACAACCTCGGTGGCGTTATAGATATCATGCTCGCCCGTCACTTAGAGGTTCTGGGTTCGATTCCCAGTCTAAGCATGATATAGAATGGTATTTTTCAAAATTCCTAGGGTCTTGGATGTTAGCTAGTTTTTTATATATCGTATATATCACAAACTTTTCACCACAAAAATGGTAATATACTATTCATCAACATTTTTTGGTGTGAATTTTACTAACCTAACCACACACACACAGTTAACCTAAAATTTTTGATGTTGTTTCCTATAGTCGATCTAACGACCAAGCAAGCGAGAGCCTGTTGATCCTCCCAATGATAGTGCTTGTAGGGATCTTTGTGTCTGGTCACACGCGTGGCCAGTGTCACGAGAATCGAGAGCTCTATGTTAACTACATAAAACGATGGATCTTAATCGATGGTCCTCCTGGCTGGCCTTGATGGTGGGCTGGTAGCCAGTGACACGAGAATCGAGAGCTCCTTGTTAACTGCATATAGCGAGGGGTCTTACTCGATGGACCTCCTGGCTGGCGGGCCGATGACCAGTGACACGAGAATCGAGAGCTCTGTGTTAACTGCATAAAGCGAGCGGTTTCATCTTGATGGTTGGCTGTTGGCCAGTGACAGTCTTATAAATAAAACAATAAATTATTAATTTCACCCATTTTATTGTATATAAATTTAAATTAACATAATAAGATATTGTCTATTTAATGCAAATAAATCTTATCTTAAGAGTCCCCTTACCCTAGACCAAAATACAACTTTCCATACAAACGTAGTCTACGTTTCATTTCAAAACGACATGTCCGATTTCGGCAAAATTTTGTAATTTTAAAGATATTGCAATTATCTAGGGTAATAACTGGTTTCCGACGGTAAAAATATGAAATTGAAATAGAATATAATGTTTTATATCATTTTTGACCATCAGTATGGGAAACTTCTACATTGTTATATTTTCTTTCCATTACATAATTTTACTGTAGGTAACCAGTTATTACCCTAGATAATTGCAATTTCTTTACAATTACCCATTTTTACCGGAATCTGACACGTGGTTTCAAAATTAAACGTAGACTACGTTTGTATGGAGAAGTCTAGGGTAAGGGGACTCTTAAGATCTTTAACAAAATAATTGCTTACACTAAGTTTCACAAAATATTAACCATGCAAATAATATTTATGACAAATGTAAACACAATTGTTGTTTTATATATTTAGTACACTTTTTAAGAACCTGTTAAAAGTTAAAGATGCTAGTGTGTCCCCATGCCTTAGTCGAAATCTTATTTTTAGATGTGACCCGCTTATCATCATCAGCTGATAAAGCAATTTTATTTACTGCTAATGTAAACAGTTCATGTTTAATTGATTTGAATAAAATATTTGTTTTACGAACGATGTCACCGTCGTATAGAGTTTTTTCATAATCTGATACATTTAAATCACGCACAATATTTCTCTTAATGCCTTTAGCTTCTTTGATTGTGCTGTCCATGGTTTTAATGCAATGTATATGATTTTTATAAAAAGGTTGCATGATTGAATAATGGAAGTCATACATATGGCTTTTTGAAAGTTCTAAAACAGTTAAACCGATGTAAATTGGTTTGTTAAAAATTATTTCTTCGGTGTTTAATTGAACCGCTACTAAATTATCACTAAAAACCGTTGTGCTGTGGAAATTTGGACGAGCGATAAGTTTTGAGCACATTTTCTTTTTTTAGTCACATTTTTACTGTCCATCCACTGATTAACCAAATGCACGTTAACTCTTTTCTCATTATTTTCTAAAGTTTTTACAAACACACTGTTGTTCAAGAGTTTGAAAAAATCTTGTTCAAAAGCGGATGATTTTTTTTGTCTCAATGCAGTATTTAAATCGATATATTGTTTTAAATACGGACTTTGTCTGAAAGTTATTACGCGATGAATTTTCTTTAAAATCAAACCATGTTTTAAACAAGTTTGTAAATGAATATAGTGAATGACATAATTAAATTTATCATATAAATTCGGAATTAATTTGTGATTCTTCCCGCCAGGTGGAATACATTTTTCCGGACAAAATGGCAAATCATTATGTAAATCATGCAAATGATTAGGGTATACCAGATCAACTTCTAGTATAAAACCATAGTCAGCGTCAATAGCTACATTAGTTATATCTAATTTGCTGATTTCATGTTGATTAAGAAACCTAAAATTGGATAATGGCAAATATTGACACATACTGAACCCATATAAATTGTTACAATCAATATAAGCGATAAAAGAAGTAGGCTCTGAGGGTTTGTAATCGGGTAAGTAAGTATTATTTGCTCTTGCATGCCTATGGGAACATAAGCACACACCTCCACGAATACCTTTTTGTAACATTCTTATCATAGTCAAATCATTAATAAGTTCTATTTGAATTCCTGTTTTTAACAACATTGCGTCAAAAGAAAGACTAGGCGCTGTTAAATAAAATGATGGATCTAACTGATAATGTTCTTTGCAAGTACGTCGAAAATTTTCAAATATATCGGACAATAACAGGACATCTGTTTTCAAATATAAATCTGTGTAAGAGCCTAGATCCGAAATTTTAAAAGTTGACCAAACTAAATTCGCGAGCCTGTATTCCTCGTCCGAGATATTCTGTCCGGTCAGAGAACTGTAAAAACATTCTTTTGATGGGAGTTTTTTTTCCTGATATCGTTTCCATGAGTTCATATATTCGTATGGATATACGCCTTTACGAATGAGCAACTGAAATTTTTCTTCACTTGGGTAAAAACTTTTCAGATGTTTAAAATCTTCTGGCTTTAAAGTTTCTGATAATTTACTTAAACTTGTTGCCAGAAACTTAAACGAATCAATGAAACGAAGTTGATAATATTGATCATGCGAAACCTGTACAAATTTTGTAAACGATATGTAATTTTCCTTAGTTTTAGGTATAATATGTCGCCAGGGACCTCGGCTAATGCTTTAATGAATAAGTGACAGTCGTAACCGGCCAAGTTATGAAAAAAATGGGTACAAACGAAGGACGTTTATATTGTAAATTGCAGTATGGGTGAGCAGCGCCGCTGTAACGGCCGGTGAGGTGACAGTGATCGCGGACTTTGTCTGAAAATACGAAGTTCTAACAAATATGACAATGAGTTGCTTTGACAAAATTATTTTCGTCTTCATCAGTAAAGATCATCGGAGCTGTAGCGCTAACTATTTCAAATATATTTTGTACGTCTTTAACAATTGAATCAACGAACCGCTTATCGCAATTGGGTCCTCGGTATGATACATAACGATTATACTTAGGGTCATCACAACAAACGATATAATAAGCAAATGCTACAGGTAAATGGTGGTTTAAAATAGTCGTGTTTTGAGAAGTGTCCGTGCCAATGTGAGTTTGAAGCATTGATTCAAAATCAGCATAAATACAGAAGGGCATATTTTGCTTGCGGTCATAATTTTTAAATTGTATTAGCGACCCCTTGTCCGGCAAAACCGTGACGACACCTCCACATTGATGACTGTCAACTTCTTCTAAAGTATTAAAATATAATAAACAAAAATCGCAAAAATAAACCTTACCGTGGTGGGACGTTACTTGACCCCGGAAAAGTCTGGAACAGTCTTTGATTAAACAATAATGGGAGGAGTATTGATTTTCTAGAAATAATTTCTAGAAATATAAATGTATAATTTTGTGGTTGCTTTTTTTATAAATTTCTGATTTGTATAAAGGACCTACAATAGTTTTGTTGTTTTTCAAACCATAAATTATAAACTTTATATTTGAGTTATTCTTTTCAAATGTTTTTATATCATCAAAAGTAACAGGAAATGACATACCTCTTGTATCGAAAAGTTCATGACAATTTGGATAAGATGATGTCCTACTCGGATGTTTTTTGGCTGGATACAAAGCAGCTGTTACACACCATAAAAAACAATAATGATCCTTATTTAGAATATTCAAGCATGCTTTTTTCGACTGAATTGATTTAGGTAATTTTACAAAACTGGAACCAGCTAGAGGTTGGTATCTGTTAAGATTGATCTCAATATATAAATTGTTTAAAAAAGACCACCCACTGTCACGATGTTCAAATTCCTCGATACTTTTTTTAAAATTGTGTAACTGTCTCAAAATACAGTTTTTCGAAGTCATAATTAAAATATAATATTTTGTTTTTAGTAATAAAGGACTTGACTGATTGTGAATTATCTTTAAATTGTATAAATGTACCGAATAATTCAAAACTAACTTTCCCACATGTGTGTTTAAAAAGGTATTCATCTAAAAGTGATTTTAACTTATCATGAATTTCAGTAAAGAAAATATCTATAGAAGCTGATTGAGACTGAGTATTAGCTATTATTTTGTACGTTAAAATTCGATTACGAAATGCGGTGTTGACAATTTCTATACCATCACTATGGTTTGTAGTACGATTATTATTTTTATGAAAATTGCTTATTAAATGACTCACCCATGATTTATTCTCTACAGATGTGTTACACACACTACAGAAAGGCATAATAAATGTCTATAAAAACAAACTTAAAATAATGTTTATCTTTTATTAGGTACTAAGATTAAATTAAAAACACAAAATAAAGTATGACCGACCTATTCACTTAAATTAACTTTGTTACTATAATGTACCGGTTCTGACTCCTCGAACAAAGTCCAAGTTCGTCCTAGGAACCCTTGCAGCGTCTCCCAAGACGATGACGCTTCGTCGCACTGCAGCTTCACCGTCACCAACGCCTTTTTGTAGCGAACATCAGCAGCGTTGTTCGCATAGTCCGACGTTTTGTAAATCTTGAGGTCTATGAAGTAGTCGCCGCTGGTCCTGAGAGTGCGACGAGAGGTACCCGTCGACACTCTGCTGGAGAAGCTCGACGTCACGCCTCCGTCGCAGCGCTTCTGTTTGCTGCAACCGGCTTCCTCACTTTGCAAAATGTTAAAAATGTCGGTTCTTTTTGACCTGTAAAGAAAAATAAAATATTTTTTATAAATGCAAAAATATTATTTATGATTTTGTGACAAGAATATTTTTTGCTGTGTAAAACGTAAACTAACTTCAACTAACGCGTCGCGGGTTTGATTCCCGGCGGGGGCAACGACTTTGTGTTGTTGTCCTAGTTTGATTAGGACATTGTAGGCTGATCACCTGATTGTCTGATAAGTAAGATGATCCGTACTTCGGAGAGTACGTTAAGCCATCGGTTACGGTCACTGTCTATGACATTGGTCGTTACTTAAAACCATGTCAGAGGCCTTTAAGGCGGTTTAAAAACTCTGACACTAGTTTTAGTCACTAACACACAAGATAAGAAGAAGAAGACTTCAATTAAATTCATGTGGAACCACTTTTGAGACGTATCCTACTTATTTAAAAAAGAATTTTGAAAATCGATGGAGTTATGAAGTACCAATCATAAAGTCAATAACTGAGAACTTCTATTCGAAGTCGGTTGAACAATTATAAATACCCTGTACCTAAATAAATACCTGTTAGTCGAGATAGAATCAGGCGGTGGTGAGGTGGCTTTGCGCTTTGAGCCACGGACGAAATCGAGACAAGGCGATGTATCTCGAGGCTGCTTCCCAGCGGTGGTCTTGCGCTTGCTCGTTTTCTTGACCGCTTTCTTTGGAGGTGTTGCAGCAGACACCATTGATGAGACTTCGAACTCTGAATCAGACCTGGAAGAATATTAGTTAGCTTTTAGTCTAAAATGGAATGTTAGCAGACTTTGGGTCGTATGATCCAAGGCTGTGTCTACCCTATTAGGGATAAAGATCTATGTATGAAATGTTGGTTAGGTACCTGGGTAAAAAAAAACAAATATATAAAAAGTGGTACATAATAAATATAAAAATAATACTTACTAACATTTTTAATTTTCTTGAAGAAAATGAAGTAATTATTACACAGCAGTTCTTGCGCAGCGATTCCGGAGCACTCTCGAATAATAATAGAATTTTCTTTATTGCCGGCCTTTTTAAACTATAAGTATCGCTTACTCGTCACAAAAATCGGTCAGGTACGAATTGATTTCGCTCACCAAGGGTTCCGTAGTTGTGGGTAGGTAATTGAGAAAGAAAAACATTACATACTTATTGCCATATACTAAGATACGGAACCATGAAAATTGGTCAACAAATATTTCAAAATTTAAATATAGGTATTGGTATGTCATATCATAGTATATACTAATAGTAAGTTTCCTATTATACTGTGATAATATTATTTAGTTTAATTTAATTATAGCAGTTGTGATAGGTAATTCATACATTATGATTTTTCTTGCCTTTCTGATAAATTTTATATGGTACTACCTCCGCAGTATCTACCAAAGAAATAAGTCGTCAAAATCAATTGATAACTTGGCGGACTATCGCGTAACATACATAAAAAACAACATACGAATCGACGAACTCCTCTTTTTTGGAAGTGGGTTGAAATAATTAGTAATTTATTCACCATCGCTTTTCAAAGAACAGTCCACAAATGCTTACTCATCTTAGGTTATCAAACTAATGACGACCTAGATGGTGTAATTGGTCAACACGCTAGTCCACCAATCTGGAGGTACTGGGTTCGGTCTCCAGCCAAGGCAAGTTGGGAAATAGGCTTTTAAAAATTGTCGTGGGTGTTGGATGTTTATCTATATATGTATTTATTATTAATATAGTATCTATTTATTTATTTATTATTATTAAAAGGTAAAAGCGTGCGTACAGCAGAAAAAAACCGTCTTAGTTTAAAAAAATTGTCGTTTAATTAGATATAGGTGTCTTTACAAATTAAGCAATGATTTAAATTTAATCAGAATCTGCTCTAAGAATATTTCTATTGCCTAATATTTTCTTATAAATATTTTACTGACTATGGTCATTAAATTTAAAATTTTAGTTTATTGAAATTTAAAATAATCTTGTTTTGTTACTTTTTCATACAAAAAGCCTTTTTTATAATGTTAGCAACTTCATACAGTTTGAGATTCTCTTATTCGAAGCATGCAAGTCAGCTTTACAAGTTAGGGCCACTGCATACATATTGTTCGTACTAACCTATTCATGATTGTTTTAATAAAAACGATTTATAAGTAGTTTATTATTGTAAATTAATATTAAGGAGCAGGTTGATTTTAATCAATTTAATCAAAACCAATTGGATGGAGAGAATTTGTGATTTTCCATCATTAATATTTGAGTAGACTACTAATCGAAACAGTGCTCGTCCTGGTAAGATTGACCACATGATAGCCAAAAATGTTTTGAGTCCTGGTCCCTACCCTACATTCAGGTTTTTATGTATTTCATCAAAATACAGTTGATGAATATGCTGACGCGACTTGTGGGCAAACACCCTATCAACGTGTACTTCATGTTTTATACTCGTTCCTACATTCTACCATTTTGTTGAGCCTTGAGTCATATTTAGGTATCTAACTTGCTACGTAGTGTGTGACGAAAAACCCCAAACAAAATGGTAATTAAATGTAAGTACTTTAATCATTTCAATAAATACAATTACATTAACAGATAAAACAATATATTTTTCATAGAAATTCTCAAAATAAGTTTATTTAAATATTGCACTATAAAATTAATACATAAATTTAGAATCTTTATTATTTTAAGGTAATCCAAGTTTATTAATTATTTGTTTTTTTATTTTCTAAAGCCATTATTTATAAATATAAACATAGCTAACTAAAAAATTATTAAAAAAAGACCACTTTAATATTTCAAAAACGTAATACTCGTAAATAAGTTCAAATTAATCGAACCAAAAGTTTTATCTTGTTTTTTTTTTTCTTTTTCAGATTTATTTATACTCGAGAAATGAAAATACCCAATTGGGAAGATGTCCATAGTGTAAGTAATTGCAATTTTTATTCATATTTAAAAATGCCCTTATCCTTTAATACGAGTATATAGTTTAGAAAGTACTAAACCAACATTTTTAAAAATATTTATCAAATTGTAGTTAAGTTTAAAATGTAAAATGGATAAATATCAAGTAAGTATGTATGTGTATGATAATCGTATTATAACCAGGGATCGGATATTCCAGTGCATATTTACCTAAACTTCGAGGAGCTACATGACATCAGTGGATAATACCACCTCGAAAATTTTAAATCATATTTATAATACAGGGATTTCTTAATCATGAGTTGTTATTTTATTGCATAAAAATAATAAAACTTTAGGTAAAAGTTTTTGATTGAAGGATATTAGTCCATTTTCTAGAGTTTCTTGTAAAAATTATGTCAAAAAACTCAACTCTAAAAATATAATAAATTATGCTTCAATCAATAAGTTGTATCCGATTTCTTTTATTATTTCAATGCAATAAAGTGACAACTCATGATTTTTAAATCCCTATAAAATAATTAATATTAAATATTTTCGAGGTGGTATTATCCACTCATATTATGTAGTTCCTCGAAGTTTAGGTAAATATGCACTGGAATATCCGATCCCTGATTATAACATTTATTGTTTGATTTTTTTGTGTTAATTTGATTTGAGTACGATTGACATGTAAACTCAGCTAGAAAGTAAAAAAGTTTTAATCTCTAAAACTACTAGCCGGTTTTTGTGTTTTACAACTAAGTCCATTCATAAGAAAGGTATTAGGGTATGTCTACATGGTCCCCGTGCGTACCATGCTTGGTAGTAAAAATATATCTTACTAGCTGTGCCCGCGGGCTTCGCTCCCCGTGGGAATTTCGGGATAAATAGTACCCTGTGTCCTTCCCCGAGTCTCAAACTATATCCATACCAAATTTCATCCAAATCGGTTCAGTAGTTGAAGCGTGAAGAGGTAACAAACAAACAAACAAATATACAAACTCACTTTCGCATTTATAATATTATTATTATTATTTATGTATATACGTTTTCAGTATCTCAGCTTGAGCTGGTATAATTTGTACCATTTACGGGCATCGCCAAGTAAAAGGTATATTACTGCGGTGGTAAGTCTGTCTGTCCGTTTTCGTCAATCTGTAGGAATTTCCTAACTATGCGGCAAGTGTTTAATATGGCAGCTTTTTGCATCGGAATAAAGGTCGAGGGTTTTAGATCTAGGAGTTAGAGACTATGGTGTAAGTATTTAGGAATAATTCCAGTAGTTGAAAGAACCACAGGGACTATGAATACCTTATTCTGCTTCCAGATTCTGGTGACTTCATCCTGCAGATCCGTGTATTTGTGTATTTTTTCGGCTATGGTTTTCTGTATATTGTGGGTATTGGGTACGGCGATGTCAACAAGGTAAGTAACTTTATTTATTTTGTCTTGTAGGGTTATGTCTGGGCGGTTGTAATGAATGGTGCGGTCAGTCAGTATTGCCCGGTCGTAATACATCTTGTGTGTTTCGTTTTCTAGAATTGGTTCTGGTGTGTATTTGTAATACGGTGTGTTTGTGCTAGGAATGAGTCTGTGTTTGTATGCTAGTGTCTGATGTAGGATGTTTGCTATCTGGTTGTGTCTGTGCGTATAGTCCGTCTGTGCAAGGTTTGGGCATGCCCCGGTAATATGTTGAATGTTTTCAGGTTGGCTGTGGCACTTGCGGCATCGGTCGTCAGTTACTGTTACATCTTTAATTATGTGTTTCCTATAATTCCTTGTATTTATGATTTGATCCTGAATCGCAATCATGAAGCCCTCAGTTTCTGGAAACAAGGATCCGATAGAAAGCCATTTGTTGGAGGCAGAAGCATCAATATGTGACTGTTCCAGATCATGCGGGTGTCGACCGTGGAGTACTTTTCTCTTCCATTGCTCTATTCTTGTCTTTTCTACATTATCCAAATCTGTTACTCTGTTCTCTACGCTAAGATTCAAAGGTGTATGGTTGAAGTCATTTTTTACTACTGATCTATGGATACCGTTATTAGGTGACTTGTGGAAAAAGACTTTTCTAAGGTTCGTTATTTGTTTGTTCCAGAGAGCAACTAAGTTTATTAGTCCTCTGCCTCCTTCTTGTCTTTTTATCGTCATCCTTTCTATTGCGGATTTGGGGTGCAAACAGTTATATTTTGTAAGAATTGCCCTGGTATTAATTTCTAAACTATTTATGTTGGATTTACTCCATTTAATGATCCCGAACGAGTAAGTTGAAACAGGTATTGCAAATGTGTTAATTGCTTTTATAAGATTTTTTCCCATCAGTTGACTTTGACATAAAGCTGTTACTCTTTTTTTGTATTCTGCAGTGAGAGAGGCCTTTATTTTTGTATGATCTAAACCTTTAGACTGGTGGTAGCCGAGGTATTTGTACAGCTCGTTCGGTTCCATTGCTGTAATATTATCTTCCTCACCTACTGCGTAATCGCCGGGTCGGATTTTTCCTTTAACTATATCCCTTTAACTGTCGGACGCCCGGAGCGGGCGTCTGATGTATTGTTTTACTATTGTGTCTACTATGCCGACATTCGAAGGGATATTGATTGTTTTGCATTTGTCTAACCCGAATTGCATATTAATGTCATTGCTAAATTTGGTCGTGGCATCTATTAGTTTTTTCATATCAGTTTGTGTTTTGGCGTAGTATTATTATTATATTATTATATTATTATTATGTTTTTATTTCACTATACGTGCTCAGGTGGAACCTGGTCTTTTTGTGTAAGCACGGGTTCACAACCAAGTGCTAACACAATTATTTTTACTTTATTGGTTGAACGTCGGTGTCGCATTATCGGAGTCTAACTGCAAGAATTTCCGGACAATTCTGCACGTGTTTAGTATGGCAGCTTTCTGCATTGTTAGGTAGGTGTATTTTGGTAAATTTAATTCATTAAGTTGTTGGAAAATATCTTTTGGTATCACCCCCGTCGTGGATAGAACAAGGGGTACTATAGTGACTGTGTTCATTTCCACATTTTTCTAATCTCTTCCTGTAGTTCTGTGTATTTGCGTATTTTTTCTGTAATTGTGGGTTGGATGTTGTGTGTATTAGGTATTGCTATATCAATGATGTAGGTGCGTTTATTGTTCTTATCTATCAAAGTTATATCCGGTCTATTGTTATATATGGTGTGGTCTGTCAGTATTGTTCGGTCATAGTATAGTTTATGAGTGGTGTTTTCAAGTACAGTTTGTGGAGTGTATTTATAATATGGTGTAGAATTATCTGAAATCAGTTTATATTTGAGAGCTAGTTTCTGATGAACAATATTAACTATCTGATTATGGCGGTGTGTGTAATCGTTCTGGGCCAGTTTCATGCATGCACCTGTAATGTGTTGTATAGTTTCTGGTTTGTTGTTGCACTTCCTACATAGGTCGTTAGTGTTTCCGTCTTTCATTATATACTTCCTGTAGTTTTTTGTAGCAATAACCTGATCCTGAATCGCAATGATAAAGCCTTCAGTCTCTGGAAACAATCCTGCAGAGCAAAGCCATTTGTTTGAGGCTTCCTTATCAACGTGATTCCGGTTCAAGTCCTTGGGATGTCTGCCATGAAGTTCCTTATTGTACCATCTGTCATGTTTTTCTTGTGTATTTTGTGATAACATTATTTGTTCTGTGGTTTCTATTTCTTCAGCAAGATTTAAGGGGGTATATTGAGTGTCTATTTTGCAGATGTTTTTATGCAGGAGACTGGACGATCTTTTACTGTAAAAGAATTTCTTCAAGCTAACTATTTGTTTATTATGCAAGTGACTAATATCTATTAAACCTCTACCTCCTTCTTTTCTAGCTATTGTTACTCTTTCTATTGCTGACTTGGGGTGGTGAAATCTATATCTAGTTAAGAGTGTTCTTAGTTTGATTTCTATACCTTTTAACTCTGATTTAGACCATTTCAGGATACCAAATGAATAAATTAATACTGGTATTGCGTAGGTGTTGATTGCTTTGAATAGATTTTTACTTACTAATTGTTTTTTGCATAATTGGTGAATTCTGTGAAAAAAGTCTGCCTTAATTTGATGTTTCATATAAGTTTGCTCTATTAACCTACCCTGTTTATATCCTAAGTATTTGTATAATTCATCGTTTTCATAGCTACAATCTGCTCTTCTTCATTTAATTCGTAATTTCCTTCTACTATTTTTCCTTTCTTTATATTGATTCTACGGCATTTGTCCAGCCCAAACTCCATTTTGATACTTTTTGAAAAATTATAGGTAATATTTAATAATCCTGTCATATTAGTCTCTGTATCTGAATATAGTTTTAAATCATCCATGTACAATAAATGGGTAATTTGTGTTAATGTATTATTACTGGAATTTTGTTTAATATTGAAGCCAAGGTTTGATTTATTAAGTTCATTTGATAATGGGTTTAGGGCTAGACAAAACCACAAAGGGCTTAATGAATCCCCCTGAAAAATTCCTCTTTTGATAGGAATTTCAGCGGTGGACAAGGTAGTTTCGTCGGTCTGTATGTTTAACGTTGTGGTCCAGTGGCACATTGTATTCTGAAGGAAATTTATAATAAATGGGTTAATTTTGTAAATTTGTAACACCTGAATAAGCCAGGTATGCGGGACACTATCAAAGGCCTTCTTGTAATCTATAAAACTGCCAAATAGATCTTTCTTACCTTTTTGGACATGCTTTAGAATCACGGAATCTATCGTTAGTTGTTCTTTGCACCCCATATGGTATCTCCTGCATCCCTTTTGTTCTTCGGCTATTAGTTTATTATTTTCAATATGTTGGTTTATTCTATTGGCTATGCATGCAGTAATTACCTTGTACAAAGTTGGTAGGCAAGTAATTGGTCGAAACTGTGATGGGTCCTGTGTCCTATTCGATTTTGGCAACATGAAAGTTAGACCCTTGGTCAAAAATTCTGGCATTGGAGAATGGCCCCTAATTAAATCAGATATTTGCTTTGCTAAAATACCATTTAAACTAACAAGTCTTTTCAACCAAAAGTTATGAATGCCATCTGCACCAGCAGCTTTCCAGTTGTGTGTCTTCTTTATTATATGATGTAATTCACAAGGATCTATGTCTTCAAATTCCATCCTACATTTTCTACTCTTGACTGTTCATTTAAAATCCATTCAGCGTTTTTATCGTGCTCTACCTCCTGAGACCAAATTTTTGACCAAAAATCCGTAAATTCAGATTCCGAAGGCATTTGGGTCACTGTAGCTGAATCTTTCAATTTCCTGTAAAATTGCTTTTCATTCTTTGAAAAAAGTTTATTGTTGTCTTTTCTTTCCTGTAACTTTTTATATCTAGCTAGTCTATTGCTTTTGACAAAAAGTTTTTGTTTTAAGGTGTCTATATAGTCTTCTATAGTTTTATTGTTGTCTTCATGTCTATTATGAGTTTTATATTCTTCCATTATTTTTTGTACATTGATAACTAATTTTCTGCTTCTTATCCCGTTTTTATATTGAGTTAATCTACCTATATTTTTCCTTAACTGTTGTATACATTTTTCTATTCTTATTTGCCACTTAGGTTTTGTCTTATTTCTTCTAGTAAAAGTAGAACTTATTTTATATTTTAGAAATTCGGCAGTTGTAAAAGCTATACAGTAGATTAGTGTGTGGGTGTCTGTGATGTCATTTAAATGTTCAATTCTGGGGGGAATAATGAATTTATTAAATAAAGTTAAAATTTTTGACAAATCCTTAGATGTATTTATTTTGGGCAATCTTGGTCTTTGAGCAGGGTTAATATCTTTATATTTTGAAATGTTATTTTCTAAAAGTGTATTTAATGTATTAATCAAATCGCTATTAATGTCATTTTGCTCGTTATTGTTAGAGACAGGACTAAGAAGATGGTCATTTTGAGAGGTTTGATTTGGAATCAGTTCAGTAAGTTCTTCGGTTTGAGTCGAATTATTAAGCAAGTTTTCAGTAATATTATCTTTATTTGTAGGTTCGTCGTTTGTTGTGGGTAATTGTTCTAATTTGCGGGCTACTTCGTCTCTTATATTTTTTAATCGTTCTATGCTAAGGTATTTATTTTTAATAATAGCTCTTCTTTGATCTGATATTCTTTGTTCTGAAATGTGATTCAATTCTGGGTATTGTTCTATTATTGCTTTGTGTAACATTGGTCTATAGGCTGTTAAATTTGTTTCTAATTGAGTTATTGTATAGTAATGCCTCATTATTGCTTCGTTAATTTCAGTTGACCATCTCATTCTAGTCTGGCTTATGTTTTGTGTATGAGAAGAAGTGCCTAGATGAATTTGAGATGATGTAGATGTGTGAGGTACTGAGTGGTGTGTACTTGTCGCTAAATGTTGTGTGATATGTTGTCTTTGAGATTCTATTGCAGCTAATTCGGTTTTGACTTCTTGATATATCTCTTCAAGTTTATCTTGGGGTATGTATCTATTTCGCATAATTGCCCGTCTTTGGTCTCCGATTCTTTGGCGACTTACGTCCATTTTGGGAAACTTTTCTAAAAATTTTACGTGAAGTGGTTCTAAGTAAGTTTTAAGGTCAGATTCGAAATTTGTTAGTAATAGATAAGTACGCATGATGAATGTATTCATTTCCATTGACCATTTAATTCGCGTACTGGGTTTACTAGAGGTGGGTACAGGATCAGTGGCACAATGTGCTTCCTGTACAACATCCTCCGGCTTTGAACTACTTATTGTAGACTGCGTTGGGGAAGAGTTTGGGTGATAGAGTGAGTTAGTTGGTGTAGAGAAAAGGGGATTACTGACTGATGAAATTTCACTACTTTGATCGGCAGCTCGTTCTTGTTTTCCAGCTGGAGCCCGCCTATTCGGGTTCGCACTGGTCTTACTTCTCCTACCTACTTCATTACTTTCAGCACTAACGCTGGGATCCCGAGACCTGCTAGGGCGAGATCTTAAAAAATATTTTTTATTTATTTCTTCTATTGTGTTCCCACGACAAGCTAGGGAAAATAGGTCAACCCTCTACAGAGCCCCGCATGTAGAGGTAAGGCATTTTTACGTCCCGAGGTCGCCCGGTATCGGGAGTCCACCGTTCATGACCAAGCTTCCCCTTGATCACGCATCCCTCGGCACGGTTGGTCACACCTTGGATTGGGTTTGGGCTTGGGACCGTTGGTTGAGGGAGAGAACGTACTTTGGTGGTCAGTACATAAGATCATCCCAAATAAGTGGGGTGTGTCTTCCTCTCCCCGTAAGCCCCCCCACCACGTCAAGGTGGCCCCCTGGGGGGGTTATTATTATTATTATTATAGTAGGAAGTAGGTAGTAGGATATATTATATTACTAGCTTTTGCCCGCGACTTCGTCTGCGTGGACTTTAGTTTGTAAGAATCGTTATTTTGATATTTTCAATAAAACCGGTCAAGTGCATATCAGGTCACACGCAGTAAAGGGTTCCGTATTTGTGAATGTCGATTTAGAATAAAAACTAAAGAGTTCATCATCATCTCAGCCCTTATTCCGTCCACTGCTGAGCATAGACCTGTCTTCGTCGACACATCTCAGTCCTGTGCTGCTCACATCCAGGTGTAACCCGCGACATTGATTATTTCGTCAACCCATCGCATGGGCTCCGTCGGGCCAGTTGCCCTGCCCAGTTTTACTTTAAGTTCATGACCGTTGCCAAATTACAGCTTCTTGGTTCTAATTATCTCTAAGTAAAACCACGGACAGAGAGACAGACAGAAATGGCAAAACTATAAGGGTTCCTTGTTTACTACGATCACACATTATCTCTAGTCACAGTCTAAGTCGATCGGAATTTTGACATTGTAAACTACAAGTAAACTTACACTGTTACTGAATGTTACTGCTACGCCGTGGGTCTCTCTAAAACGAAATACTTATGCAATAGGTAGTGACTTTGCTAATATTTAATTCATCTTCCGTCTTTTGGCGTGAGTTCCCACAGCACTAATCTGTTGTAGCTCTCTGCAGCGGACTGCTGCCACCGTCTATACGTATCTCCCCCTCTTTCCCGCCCTCCCGATGTGGCGGTGCAATGGTAAGCCTTGTCAAATATGTCTTTCGCTAGGCGGGAGATAAAAGTCGAGAAATACGCATTTCTACTTTGAGTCCCGACAGATGACGGCGTTCCTCAAGTAACCTCAAACATAGATTTTCTTAAGATCGCCTTAATCATGAGCCGCGTCCGAAGCTGGAAGCGAGCGGAAAGTACTGGATAGAGCTTCCCCCGGGCCATCTTCACTATCGTCACCATTCTTTTGATGTGGACTTTCAAGCTGAGGCATCTGCCAAACTTAAGATACCTCTAGGTATTTTACGTGCCAGTATCTCGGCACATTTTACCAGTAGAGCTTCAAGGATGGCAGGAAGTTAGTGTTCTCTGAGATCAATGTCTGCTTAGTGTTCACTAATAACCTCCGTTTGAAGAGCTTCTCGGGTAGGGCGTCCTATTCGGCTGTTTGGAGGTTATTTGCGGCGTACTTTCAGTTCAAACGAACTGGAAAATGACCATTACCTATCTTTCGTTCCTCAAGGAAGGAGGTCACAATACTGAGTAGTCTTGGTATGGGTGTTCCACACATTTTTATTGCAGTGCCTAACTTAAATTTTAACCTAACATTTTTTCCCTAACCTTTCTTCTTACGTGAGGAAAAGGTGCCTTTTGGCCACAGGAAATCGGACGGTTAAGGTTTTTACCCACAAAAAATGTCATGGTGATAACGGCCTTACCGCTTTTGCCAAGTCAGTGTGCTAAATTTTGCTCCAAAGACCTGGTACGGCGACTGCTTATCAGCGGCTTTGGCTGAGCTAACTTGAGATACTCTCTCTCTCTCAGTTATCGAGAGGAGTCTGAGTGGCCTGGTACATCGGACTTAAATTTTATCCGCTAGGGTAAAGACGCGTGTTGACACAAATGCTCCTTTCAACCTAGAGGACCGTATTTGTGGCGCGACGGAATCCCGTTCCCTACGCCCGACTGGCCCACTTCATGGAGGCAGATTTATGGAGGAGGATTTTACAAGGAAAAAATCCCTTCGGTTCGGACACCTTGCTAGTAACGGGAGACCAGTAAGGTTATGTGGCGTTTACCACTAAAAACTCCGGGGTAAGGGCTAAAAGCCCCGGCGCGGCTACCACTATGGTGGTCCATGACTCGCTCACAGCACCCTATGCTTTAGTCAGAGGACATCCCCTGTGCCTAACCTAACCTATTAAGTACTTCCTATTTTTATTCCTTTTTCCATTTTCGCGCCCACAATCATGCTAAGAATCGCCGTTTGGTGGCGTTGGGTCTTGCGGCCCTAGGCTCTGTGTATTTTTAACAGCGCCATTTATTGGTGACCAAAAAAAACTAATAAAAAAACTCCGAAAACATCGAAATAGTAAATTTTTAGGGTTCCGTATTCCGTACCCGAAGGCTAAAATCGGGACCTTGTTACTAAGACTCCGCTATCCGTCCTTCCGTCCGTCTGTCACCAAGCTGTATCTCATGAACCGTGATGGCCAGACAGTTGAAATTTTCAAGGATGATGTATTTCTCTTGCCGATATAATAACTAAAAATAGAGTAAAATAAATATTTAATTGAGGCTCCCGTACAACAAACTTGATTTTTTATAGATAATGGGACGGAACCCTTTGTGCGCGAGTCCGACTCTCACTTGGCCGGTTATTAACTTTATTATTTCATAAAAACCGTATATAAAATTAACAAAAGTTTTAGCCAATGCTACCGTACAGTTTATTTCATAGCAAATTTTCGAACAAAAATCTTTGACGTGATTCTTTAAATTGTTATAACTTTTTTATTTATCAACGGATTTCAATGAAACAACCACTAAATTTTAAGTGAAACTTATCAAAATACATAATTGAAAATCGCAACCGAAGTTGTTCAGCCGTTTCTGAGATAAGCGTGCACAAACACAGTTTTTCGAACAAAAATGGTTGACGTGATTCTTTAAAATTGATGAAACTTTTTTATTTATGAACGGATTTAAATGAAACAAACACTAAATTTTAAGTGAAGCTTATCACAATATTTCAGTGAAAACCGCAAACGAATTATTTTAGCCGTTTCTCAGATTAGCGTGCACAAACGCACAGACAAACAGACAAACAGATAAACCGACAAACAGACAAACAGACAAAAATTCTAAAAATTATTGTTTTGTGTTCTATTGCGTTGGTAAAAGCCCCAAAAAATATTTTTACTCATTTATCTTCCATGTACAGACAGCGAGCGGTTACGATTTTATTATATGTATTGATGATGATGATGATTATATATTATATTATTATAGTAGCATTGTAGCATAGTAGCATTTATAATATTAGTAGGATAGTAGAAAGTAGGATAGTAGGATAGGATTTTTGTTTATTTCAGGTGAAGGTGTCTTATACGAAGAGTTGGTTGAAGAGTATTTCGCCAAGTTGTGATAGTGTATGCTGTTTTAAAGTTAATAAATACAATCCTTCTCATAAAAATTGGAGTTTGCACACAATTATTTTGTGATGTAGCGTCTTCCAGGACTCGAACCTCTGGACGCTAGCAACAACACAAATTAGGAGCGAGGATGAGGTGTCTCCCAGGAATCGAACCTGGGTGGCGCTGTCATCTGCCTAATCTGAGAAAGGTCCTTGTTACCTGCTCGGTATGACAAGGATCCAGATATCTATGAGGAGTCCTACAGGGGAGTGGTGAATAGAAACCAAGTATACCAACAGTAACAAAAGTATGTCGGCGAGTTCAATATTATCCCCTTTATTATTGGTTAAGTTGTGCAAACAGAAAGTTGTTTACTTCAAAACATAACTGTTATAATTTCAAATGTTTCGACAAGTATAAAAGCGGCCGCCCTAGCGACGAGCGGCTCAGTCTTGTGCGGACCGCCGTACTGTGAACATCTCCTTTGTGTAGTGTGCTGTGGGCTTGGCCATAACTTCTTTAATTGTGATTGTTGTAATAGATGAGGATTTGGTAAACCGATTTATTACAATGATAGTTGTTTCAGGTAGACGATAAGCCCAGGTGGACACAGATTCAATAACTGTGTGGGCCAGGGGTATTCAGACACATGTGGTTGGAATCCATGATACAGCGCGAGGCGGAGCGCTGTACTTATCGTCACACTTTTAGTGAGTTAGGCGTAGGTCATCTCCTGCTCCGTCATCAGAAGTGGGATCTGAATCTTTTGCCCACTTGAGTTCGACAGGGTCCAAAGAGCGTGATTATAATTGGTCCATCTTTTAAATTGTCCAGAGATGATGGACCGGTATTTTCAGTTTGCCAGAGGGGTAAAAATTCACAAGGTTCTTGAGTGAAGGCTTGCGGAGTCACAGTAAGGTAAAATCGTGCTTGAGTGTGACGTCACGCAAAATTTCAATGCCCTGTATTTTTGTCATTTTTAGTTTCTCAGAGAAACGAAAGAGTGTGTGTACAAACTACAATGTTGTTTGATTGTCTATTCGATGGACCAAAAGTGTTTTTCCATTCGTCATGCCTATTCTGGATAACAGGAACCTGTCTATTTATTTAATAATCGTATGGCTATTATTACAGTCGTTATTCTGTATCTATTGTATTGCGTCTTTTTGCAGGGTGAACCAGTCTTCCGGCAGTCTCGAATAATGTGGTCCATGTCCTATTCAGGCGCGCCACATCCGCAAGCTGGGGAGTCAATCCAGTCGCACCGGAATTCAAACCATCTAGTTCGTCCCCATCCAGTTCTCATTCTGTGGAGCTGGCATCTGCGTGGGAGAAAGAACCCTTGAGAGTTTTTCAGTGGGGTTGATGGTTGTATCCACATAGGTGGATTCAAATTCTATTCTTTTTGATGGTAAAGTGGTTTTTCAACAGTCAATCCTATAGAGCTGGTGTCGTGACTTCAGTCTTAGCCTTTTTAATAGTTTTTGGATGGAGTTTAGCAGTGCAATGTGTCGATAACTTTTGGGGTCATTGACGGCTCTGGTTTTAGTATCGCAACCCATTCTGTGTTGCATATGGTCTGTGTGACAAATGGTCTGTGTGACAACCGTCTGTTCGACAAGCGTCTGTGTGACAAGCGTCTGTGTGACAAGCGTCTGTGTGACAAGCGTCTGTGTGACAAGCGTCTGTGTGACAAGCGTCTGTGTGACAAGCGTCTGTGTGACAAGCGTCTGTGTGACAAACGTCTGTGTGACAAGCGTCTGTGTGACAAAGCGTCTGTGTGACAAGCGTCTGTGTGACAAAGCGTCTGTGTGACAAGCGTCTGTGTGACAAGCGTCTGTGTGACAAGCGTCTATGTGACAAACGTCTGTGTGACAAACGTCTGTGTGACAAAACGTCTGTGTGACAAAGCGTCTGTGTGACAAAGCGTCTGTGTGACAAGCGTCTGTGTGACAAGCGTCTGTCTGTCAACCGTTTATCTGTCAACCGTCTGTGTGACAAGTCTATCTGAATGGCAGCCGGTCTGTGTGACAACCTTTAGCGCCAGTAATGGTGCTAACGAGAGTGAAGCGATCAGTATAAAGATACCTAACGTGTGTTTAGTTTCAGCTACTTCTGCAAAGTTGCTAAAGTGCTAACAAGTGAACCATAACTGCTGGCCACGTATTGCGGCCGAGTTGGAGTCAGCGGCAGTGCCGCAGGCGCTGGAGATTCCTGGTTAAGTGAAAAACAGAGTTGATATCGTGTGTATTTCTGTGTCGTAACCTTATCTGCTGAATCGCAAAGATAACCTGGTGAGTTTTTATATTTTTTTCGATTTAAGAGTAGAGCAGAAAGCAATTTATTTCAAAACCTTCAGTTTTAAAACATAAAGTAGAATAATGTCTAGTCTTTTGACCACTATGCAAGCAAAAAATAATTATGATTTCGCTATTTTAAATAAGAACGTGTATTATCTGCTAAGCTTAGAGACTTGATCTTATCGTCATGAGTTGATAGATGAGCTTAACATCACTGAAGGTGGCATAAATCATTGTTAGTCGGAGCTGGCAGTGGTGCCAATTAGTATCCTAACAAAAAGTCTAGTTTGAGTATTTTAAATTATAATTTTTAGCGTCATAGAAGCTTACGTGTGAATACTGGTGTAAAATGATAGTTATTAGGTACGTTACGTACTTCATTATTCGTAAAGTTGGAGAGATAAGTTCTCCTAGCCTTTGCCTAGTATTGGACTTAAGATAAGCTAAATATTATAATAACTTTTATAAAGATTATTATGAGATAATGACCAGGGTGATGATGATGATATTGGTAATGAAGAGATAGTGATGACGATGAAGATATTATTGATAAAGAGGTAGTGATGATAAAGAGGTGACGGCGAGCCATGATGATGATCATGGTGATGACTTTATTTAAAAGGACCCTTCACCGTTTACTATGTGAGTAATAATATTTTACCATTAATTTATTATTTACTGTGTTTTAGGTTAACTGAAGTAAAGTCCCGTTACTTGAGTAAATTTTAATCTGGATAGTTAAAGTCGAGTAAATATTGTGATATTGTAGCCAAATTCAAAAATATCGTACTGATAAGCAATGTTATTTTTATTGTTAGGAAGTCCGTAGAAAAAAAAATTAAGTTGCAAACGCTTTAACTGTATTCTAGCCACGATTTAGTGTAACAAAAGTACTGTAAACGTTTGTTTTTGTTGACAGTTGGGTATTTTCCTGAGCCAAGGATGAATTATTTTGTGGTGTTGGCGAGGTAAAGTGTCGCAAAGTAGTGTAACTTGCCTTTAAACTTATCCATTTTAGCGTAGTTTTGGATTTATTATTGCGGAAGGGCTGATGGTGAAAGCGTCGTTTAGCTTCGGGGATCTGTGTCGTTATCTGCCTGTATTTCATACAAAGTCCCAGAGCAGTCGAAGTGCAAAGAGTGGAAACTGTTTGTTTTGACGTTTGGAGGAAGGTTTCTGATTTGACTTGTTGGAAAATAGCGTATATTATCTACCCAGTTGACATTTATTTTCACTTCTTCTTTGTATCGTGTCGGTGGCTTGAATTTTAAATTTTGTTCTTCGAGAACGTTGCCACTTTTACGCTTCCCTCCGAGGCAGAGTATAGGTCTAGCACGGTACAGCTGGTAGGGCATAGAGGTAATCTAATGATCTAATCGTCATGTCCACAATCGCCCACTTCTGCTTGGTCTATCGGTCTGCTTCAGTTCGGAGGCAATTCAAGCACCTCCAAGTAGCCCATGGCAGTTTATGACCTGGCGGTAGCGCCTCTGATGGTTGGATGTAATCGGGGGGTGGAGCATACTGTTCGCACCACATTTTAAACCTAGATAATTCCGGTTGTTCTTACGTATAACTACTTGAATTATTATGACGATTTTTCACCGTTCAATTATTTGAAAAATCGAGATGCTTTCCGGGCATGAAACTCAAAGCAAATACACAAGTGTTTCCGTAATAGGTTGAGAAGGATGCGGGAGCCAGAGAAGCTCATTAGGAAGACCGATAGCATAGCCGAAGGCTTTATTGCCATAGGTAGAGTGATGAATTCCATTGTTTGTTTTGTTGTGACCGTACTAGAGTTGACCCGTAGTCCGTGAGTGCAGTATGTGGTCGGCTCTTGTGGAGGTCGAGTTTCTGGATGAAACCATAAGGTCAAGTGGACCTGGTGATCACAGGTGGTAATACGCGTTATAGTGTAAAGACAACGATGGCAATTCTGATCTCCGATGATTTTGAGCTAATGATTAATGTTTTGTTAATATGTCTTGGTGATCTCTTCTGAGTTCTGACTCAATTAATAATTACTGTATCTTTTTTTTTTAAACATCGTGAAAATGTAGAATTTTTGTTAGTTTTGACTCAATTTAATTGTCATAACTGGTAAAGGGAACATGTGATTAATAAAAAGTTTTAACATGTGATCGCTGAATATTGACATGAAGTTTTTAGTATCCGATTCAATGTTAAAGATTTATCGATGTTCATTGCTTGTTTTGAGTTTATTATAGATTGTTTAAACCATTATAAAAGGTTAATTATTGCAAAAAATAAATAAATACAGTACACAATAATTAATTTCACTAAAAACTAATTAACCTACCTAAATTAAAATAATAAAACAAGAACTAAAATATAACAACCCAACAAAAAAAAACTATTTAAAAAAAACATTATATTAAATAAATAAAATAGACCCTACATCACCACGATCGCAGGGCAGGGTAACTGAGATACGGGAAGCATTGCCTCGTTGTATAGCAAGACTTCTAACAGAAACAGAAATTAACTAAAGCTTCGTTTTGGTCAGGTTTGGCCGAACGGTGTACCATTTATGCTTTGTGTTGATCTTAAATATGAAACCCGAGGACGGGTTTACTGTCAAGATGGCAGTGTCGACGAGTTAAAAATTGATTCTTTTGAATTGATTCATGAATTTTGTTGATTCGAATGATTGAATACGTAAGCAATGCGCAAAAAATCCCTTAGTCATGATTTCTTTATAATTATTCCTGTACGAATATTGGCTGAAGGACAAATAAAAGACCGGTTCAGAAAAGTAGTATTGTGGCACTCTGGAGTAGAATTTTGGCGAGTTTAAATTTTGTTATAGTTTTGTGAGACTCTTATTGTCGAGCTAGATCAGAATCATTTTATGGTTATTTCTAACTATGCTACTTACTAGTTTAAATTATTATTGAAAGCGCGTACGAGGGCGTACGCATGTCAGGTTGGCCGTGTCGGCGAGTTCAATATTATCCCCTTTATAATTGGTTAAGTTGTGCAAACAGAAAGTTGTTTACTTCAAAACATAACTGTTATAATTTCAAATGTTTCGACAAGTATAAAAGCGGCCGCCCTAGCGACGAGCGGCTCAGTCTTGTGCGGACCGCCGTACTGTGAACATCTCCTTTGTGTAGTGTGCTGTGGGCTTGGCCATAACTTCTTTAATTGTGATTGTTGTAATAGATGAGGATTTGGTAAACCGATTTATTACAATGATAGTTGTTTCAGGTAGACGATAAGCCCAGGTGGACACAGATTCAATAACTGTGTGGGCCAGGGGTATTCAGACACATGTGGTTGGAATCCATGATACAGCGCGAGGCGGAGCGCTGTACTTATCGTCACACTTTTAGTGAGTTAGGCGTAGGTCACCTCCTGCTCCGTCAAGTATATTTACAAGTTCTGCATGAACGCTTAAACTAGACTTAGCTTCTAGGTTTACTTTTACTTAATTACAACGGTACTTATGTCTATACGGGTATTTATCTTGAGAGAGTGAGGAGCTTACTCTCAACGGTGTACAATTACGGACGCGAGCGCAGCGGCAAGCGATACGGAATAACGGATCCAGGGTAAGGACCCTGGAATAAACGGGGTGCGTGCGGGCACCGGACGGGTACGTAAGCTAGGAGCGAGACGGACCGACCGGGTGGCCTAATCTAAATGTTACACGCAACGGGTCACGTCAGTGACGGCACCCTGAAGGGGTGCGGAACGAGAGGCGCGGGTGCGCGATCGGGAGGGTGGCGCAGGAGTGCCCACCCTACAAGCGGGTACGCAAGACGCACGCGGGCGTCGGCGTCGGGACGCTAACCCTGCGGTCAAAGACGCGAGGGGAGCGGGGGGAATACGGGAGTACCCCCTGAGAACAGGAGTACACCCTATAAACGGGACGCGCGGAGGGCGCGAGCGGGGGTTGTGCGGGGGCGCACAACCGACAAACGGGTACGCGGGACGCGTCGGTACTGCGACGTCCTACCTCACGGGGTGAGGGAGGAGGTCGCGGATCGGGCCGGTCGCACAAGGGTGCGCCGGGATTCTCGGGACGTGCAGGAGCACGTGGCGTCGCGACGTCCCTTCGCAAGCGGTTGCGAGGGGGTGCCGCGATGGCCCAAAGGGTTGGCGGGGGTGAAGGATGCTACGTCTCTGAGGTATCTGACCAAGCCAGCGACGTGAGCGGGAGGAGGGAGAAGGGACCTAAACCAGATCTCTGAGGTATCTGACCAAGCCAGCGACGTGGTTAGGTGGGCAGCCTGGGAAAGACTGACCGCCTGTATGAGGCCTGATCTCGCTTATATAGCCGCGGCGGGCGGCGGCGGGCGGCGGTCGCGGGTCGGGGGACGGAGGTATCATTGTAACTGCGCGTGCGCGGATATCGCTTATCGCTGTGTGTGTGTTATGGACGGTTCATGGAATGTTCTCGAAGCGCGTATATGTGTGCGGTGACGTCGGCTAGGCGCGCCGCATCACACTCTCCTCCCTCTCCCGGAGATTTTTACCTGGGGGAAAAATCACCGTCTTAGTGATATGTATCTAGCTCCTTACCATCGCTATGTCTTTACAGAAATATTTACTTTGCAAAGTAACTCATTCAGAGTTCTTGGAACACTTTTAAAAAAATAATGAATTAAACAACTAAACTGCTACTTTAAGCGGTACATACAAAATATATATAAGGGGAGTGGCTGTGCCCTTCCTTCTCTTTCTTATACTTAAGTACGGAAAAAAAATCGAAAGTTAAACTTATAATTCTTAATGTTAACTACCGGTAGTCTAACTTCTAGGGGGTTTATTCTTAGCACATACAAACTATTATAATTCTAACAGTTTAGAAGAATTTACAAACAAAATTGTCGCTTCAGTGGTTATACCTATGACTATTTTTTTTTTTTTATGTGACTTATCAACTATAATTACAATTATTATAGAATTCGGGGTCCTGCCCCTTGATTCCTCAGTCTTTTCCTTTAAGGCTTTATTTGCCTGTTCTGGTCAAAAAAAAACAAAAACTTTACTAGTCTTTTAGACAACTAAAAAAAAACAATAAAAAAATTACATCTTGTATCAGAGAGCTTACTAAAATGGACTTCACAAGGGTGGTATATAATAAGAAATTACTGGCCTTGTTTAGGTTCCTTGGGTTTGTAGCGTGGCAAATGGACGATGCCCCGTCTGTTTCCTTTGTTCTGCCTCTTGCCTCGTCTTCTTTTCTTCTTCGGTGCGGTGGTCGCTGCCGCGCAGAATGTGGTGATTAACGGCGATAGCTCTGCTCCTAGTCGTGGTGTAGTGTCCATCAACGCGGGCGGTGGGTTGTCCATCAGTGGAGGCGGTGGGTTGTCCATCAGTGAAGGCGGTGGATTGTCTGGTTGGTGTGGGTCGTCGTTGCGAGTCGATGCGGTGGTCGAACTGAGTATTGGTGACCGTCGTGGGGTCAAGTTTAATGGTACTGAATTCCATAGTGGTGGCAGGAGGTGCCGTGCGAGCGGCTGTAACAGCCACGGAAGTGGGTATTGGGGTTGCTGGTTATGGGTTTGGGGCGGCGGGTAGTGCCGCGGAGCTGAGTGTTGAGGTAGTAATAGGGGACGTGGGGGTCTTGGTGGTATTGTTTTGGCAGAGACTATTGGTAGGTCCGGTCCTGGGTTCAGCACTATCTTCACTTTTTCGAATTTTTGCACAATTGGCCCTGTCAAGTCATTTGTCGTTTTTCTGCCGCTCGTGGGTGGTTTTCTTGGTCGTGTTGGCCGTCTTACTGTCGGGTCTTCCCGTTCGTGTGCCCATCTGGGGCTCATAGATGGTTTTGGTTTCGATATCAGGATGATATTCGCGGCTGTGCTTTGTATTTCGCTCCAGGACATTTTTGCGTGACGATATTACGACTGGTACCCTTGGTCTGGCGTAGTGTGTTTAAATAGTTGAAGTGTGACAATGGTGTGCGGGTAGTTATTTTTTCTTTGACATTTGTTTTTGCCACATACCCTATATTTTCCTCCCGTTTTTCTCATGGTGTTGCTAGTCGTAATAGTATGTTATTGTTGTCCTGTGTATTTTTTTATGTCTTTCACATGGGTCACGTAGATCTTTTTATTTGTCAGATTTTGTAATTTGAATATGACCGGCGATTTTTGTTCTAGAACTTTGTAGGGGCCCGCATATTTAGGGGCCAGTTTGGCGCAGAAATCCTTGTTTGCGTCAGACAGCGGAAATTCCTTTCTCCATACCCAATCGTTAATTTTTGGTTTCCAATCTCGTCTGTTTTTATCGTAATGGTACTTTTGTACGTTGGATGCGTTGTTTTGGTGTGTGCGTACTAGTTCGTATATCTCTTCCAGCTTATTGTGTCCTGTCAAGGCGGGGGTTGGGAAATTGTTGTCGTCGTTAGGTCTTCTTAGTTCTCGGCCGAACAGAAGAAATGCTGGTGTGTATTTTGTTGATTCCTGTCGTGATGTATTCAGCGCGAAGTTTAGTTCTGGTAGGTATTCGTCCCATTTTTTATGGTTGTTTTCGACATACGATGCTATCATGGTTTCTAGTGTCTTGTTAACTCTTTCAGTGGGGTTCCCTTGCGGTGAGTATGGTGCCGTTAATTTGTGTTCTATCGCGTATTGTTGCAATGTATTTGTTAAGTCTTTGCTGGTGAATTGTCTGCCGTTGTCACTGAGTATCGTTTTTGGGCATCCGAAGCGTGTTATAATACATTCCCTGAGTGTTTTTACGACTGTTTTTGCTGTTGCGTTTCTTATTCCTTTTATCTCTGTCCATTTGGTAAATTTATCATGGTAGACTTTTATCCATTGGAAACCTTGGGTTGATCTTGGTAATGGGCCTATAAGATCCACAGATATTATTTCCCATGGTTCCGTAGCGTTATTTATATGCATCGTTCCAGCTTTCTTTTGTTGAGGGGGTTTTTGTTTTTGACAAACTTCGCACCGGTTCACATATTGTGCCGTGTCGCGGAACATTCCTGGCCAGTAGTAGCGCTGAGCTATCCTATTGAGTGTTTTCGCTGTCCCTAAGTGTCCTGCTATTGGTGAGTCGTGGTTCTCGGCCAGTATTTGTTCAGTCATGTGCCTTGATATGCATAATTTCCACTCAGATTCACTATTAAGTTTTACTCCATATGTTGGGTTGTTGATTTTTCTGTACAGTTTGTCATCATGTATCCGGAAGTTTGTCGTGTTTTGTGGGTTACGTGCGATCTCTTCTTTCTTTTTTTCGTACCACTCCGATCCTTTTATTTGTATGGTGTTTGCTGGGTTTCTGGATAGTTCGTCTGCTATTATGTTCTGTTTACCGCTTCGGTATGTTATTTCGAGGTCGTATTGTTGTAATTCTAAAGCCCACCTTGCTAGTCTTCCTGTGGGTTCTCTCAGTGTGTTCAACCACTTCAAGGCCTGGTGGTCTGTAATTACTTTAAAGTGGTAACCTTCCAAAAATGCCCTCATCTTCTTTATTCCCCAGATGACTGCTAGACATTCCTTTTCCGAAGTTGTGTAATTTTTCTCTGCTGGCTTAAGGGATCGACTTGCGTACATGATAACCTTTTGTGATCCTTCTTCTTCTTGTGTTAATACTGCTCCTAAACCTATATCACTTGCATCAGTTTCCAGTGTAAAGGGCTTCGAAAAATCTGCTCTTGTCAACACGGGTTCTTTGGTCATGATTTCCTTTATATCTGTAAACGCTTTGTCTTGAGCTTCTTCCCCCTTGAATTTTTGATTTTTCTTTAATAGTTTTATTAGAGGTGCCATCATTTCAGCGTAATTTTTTATAAATTTTCTGTACCACGATGTCATGCCTATTATTCTTCGTAGTTCTTTCTGGTTTTTCGGTGCTTTGAGTTGTTCTATTGCCTGAATTTTCTCTTTATCCATTTTAATTCCCTCTCTAGTCACGATGTGCCCCAGGTATTGTTGTATGATTGAAGGTCAGTTAGTTGAGATAACCATAAAACCACACAATCCTCGTAGTTAATAGTTTATTAGTTTAGTTACAAGTTAAAGTTGTTTAGATGCTTCGTCCGCGCAATTAGTGGCAATGACAAATAATGGAAAAGGCATTTTATAATTAATATTGTAAAAGTAGGGCGACGACGACGCCGACGCAGCAAATTGTACGATGTACTCTTACATGTTCCCGAGGGAGAAAAGGAACGAGGAGAAGCATCTATTACAAAGCAAAGAACACAAGTTACAAAGTTAAAATCAATAAAAAACACAAATAAAATCACTAGTCGAAGTTAAGATCGAAATGTTTCTTCTCCGGTGTAGGAGGGTCCCGGTGTCGTTTAATTTCTTGCAGTTCTATTCCTCGCAGCTCTGCAGGTTCAGGTTGGGCCTCGTTAGCCGTATTCCTCTTCATTGGTTTCTGACATTTCTTTAGTGCGACGTAAACCGCTAAAACTAGTGCTCCAACACATAACAGAGATGACGTAGTGTAGTGGTAAATGTCGTGGTCGTTCAAGTCAGGCTTTGGTAGAACTTCATGTTCCTTTTGAATGGCCAACTTCTCTTGAATTTCAGCTAAGCCGGTTGAGATGGCGCTAAAGTTGGAGTTCATCAATGTCAAGTTTGCGTTACGCCAGTTTTTGACAAACATTTGGTTTATTGTCGAGTTTAGATTTATCTTTTCTATATCGGCTGTGTAGTAAGTCTTGCTTCCAAATTCATTAAATGAGAATATTGTCGCGCTTTTCGTTTTTAATAGGCATCGTGGTTTCATTACAATTATTCCAGTTCCACGAAGTGATACGTGTGTAACTTGATCACCGCAGACGATTCGTTGTAAGTAGGTATCACAGCTCGTGTACAACCATATGTTTACTTTGTGTAATTGCCTCTTCGTCCTTGCATATTACGTCATCAGTGACGCAGGTTAGTGACGTGTGTTGACTAAATATCTTCGCTTCACACGGTGCATCCCTGTCTTGTAGGTGATAAATTGGTTGATTAATGAAGCAGATAAACTCATCTTCGTATACCATAATGCAGTTCCGCAGGTAATCCGCATTATTTGTTATAAAAGTGTCCTTGGCGAAGTTTATGCCAATATAGTCAGGAGTTCCTCTTATCAGTTTAAACTTTCGATTTGATGCGAATGGTATAAGTATAACTCGATATAATGTGAAGTGATCATCGGTTAGTAGTGGGATGTGTATCTCAAATAACATGTAGTTTTCTGTAATCCGAGCCTTGACGAAAGTAAGTTTGTATATGTTATGTATGTCTTGTTGAATGTTCTTGATAGGTAGTGATAATCCTTTTGGTATTTTGCTTGATATTGAGTTCAGCTGGGCTATAAGAAAT
Source organism: Acrobasis consociella (assembly GCA_963555685.1). Lineage (NCBI taxonomy): Eukaryota > Metazoa > Arthropoda > Insecta > Lepidoptera > Pyralidae > Acrobasis > Acrobasis consociella. The sequence goes on along the minus strand of OY743125.1, from coordinate 10,419,729 downwards.
AATGCAGGGAATACTCTCATATCGAGATGTCCTCTGTATACGTCCGTTAGGACGTCGAGTAATGTAGATTGGATTCGGTGTAGATTATTCAATATCAGGCTTGCTGTGAGTGAGACACTGTTGACGTCACTCATTTTAAACAATCTTTCTACTCTGTTTTCTATGTTAGTTACATCCGAGTGTACCTGGTCCATGTAGACATGTATGGTTTGAAATTGTTGTTTCATAGTTTCTTCGCTTTTCTTAATAATATTGTTCTCAGATTCCACAATGAGCGTCTGGTTCTTTATTAGTTCTAGTAGGTGGCGATCATTTGTTTGTAAAGTTTCAATATCTCTCTCGTATTTTTCTGCGAATTTACTGTCTAATACTCCGAACATAGATCGCATCAGATTTCCAACTCCATCGAAATAGCTTCTTCGGCGCCGGGTCATGTGTTGGGACAATAAAATCGTGTTGTATTCAGTTAGATGGTTTGCTTCATGACGTAATTGTTTCACCACTGCGTCACAGGGCGCATGAGTCATCTGTTGGCATGTTCTATCTATTTTATCGATGTATGTAGTTATATCATGTGAGACTTGCCAATAGGTAGTTAAGTTGTAATAGGTCAAGATTGTCCATTCGTCATGAATTATTTGTAGATTCCCTGTCTCGTCGAAGTAAATAGGCTGATCTTGTTGCAGGTTCGTAATCTTGTAGTTAGTAGTTTCGCAGTAGGCACCCATAAAGGTCATGAAAAGTATTGCCAGAAGACTAAAGCAGTTAAAGTTTACTCTTGATTTAGTGGTGACATTTGACCTTTGAGAGTTATCTTCTCTTTCAGTGGTTTGTTTTTCTGTCACAGCTAGATCATGTTTCAGTGCCGGAGTTTGAATAGGAACATTTTGTTCGCTATTGTCGATTGGTAGTGGAGCTAGTTTTGTAATAGGCCGTTTCAAGTATCCTCCTTTAGTTTTCAGCGTGACAACGCGAACGTGGCCGTCGGTCCCGGGATGCAGTTCGATGACGCGGCCTAGGGCCCATCTTCCAGCCGGTAAGTTATTCTCCTGTATAAGTACCAGGTCCCCTTCTTCCAAGTTTTTTCTAGGTTTCTGCCACTTACTTCGTGTTTGCAGCTGATGTAAATATTCGTTTGACCATCTTTTCCAGATCTGTAGTTTCATGTGTTCTACAAGCTTCCAGCGGTTGATGACATCTATTTTGTTTGAGCCATCATCCTTTTGCGGTAAAGAAATAATAGGGCCTCCGATGAGAAAGTGGCCAGGCGTGATATAGTCGAGGTCATCTGGGTCCTCTGTCAACGGGCTCAAGGGACGAGAGTTCATGCAGGCTTCAATCTCGGTAAGTAGTGTTGTGAATTGTTCAAAGGTAAGTTTTTGTTCACCGAGGACCCTTTTCAGATGGTACTTCATGGACTTCACCGCAGCCTCCCACAATCCACCTGCTGTAGGCCACAGGGGCGCGTTGAAATTCCAGTTTATGCGTTGTCTAGTCATTTCTTCTTGTAGCTCAGGTGATGTTAAAGTTTTGTTATCTTCGAACTCCTTGCGTAAAAGTTTCTCCGCTCCCACAAAGTTAGTTCCATTGTCCGTGAAGATGTTCCTTGGTGTACCTCGTCGTGAGCACATTCTTCTAAGTGCGGCTATGAAAGTTTGCGTGCTAAGGTCAGATACAAGTTCCAGGTGCACGGCCTTTGTCACCATGCAGATAAATATCGCGATGTACGCTTTGCAAGTTTTGACACCTCTGCCCTTGTTTATTTTAATATCAACATGACCGGTGAAGTCAATCCCGGAGCTGGTGAAAGGTCTTGACGGTGTGACTCTCTCTGCTGGTAAGTCAGCCATTATCTGTTCATTTCTGTGCGGTTTGAATCGATGACATCTCACACAGGGTCGAAGGTATTTCTTCACAGTAGCGTTTCCCCCAAGTATCCAGTACTGAAGTCGCGTATTAGCCAAAGTAAGGCGAGCTCCCCCGTGTAGAGTTTTCTTATGCGCTTCATCTATAATCAGTTCCGTTAACCTTCCCGATGATGGTAGGATGATTGGATGTTTAGTTTCAGCAGGCAAGGTTGAGTTATCCAGGCGTCCTCTTACACGTAGTAGTCCGTCTTCATCGAGAAATGGACACAGTGTAAGTAACCTGCTCCTCTTCGATACTATTCCAGTTCTTCTCAGATGCTGCAAATCTTCTCTAAAATTATTTTCCTGAACTTGTTTGATAATTAATTTCAATGCCTTCTCTTGTTCCGGCAACGATAAATTATCTCCCATTGTTATATTTTTGTTTCGAATTTGATTTGTCCACCGTAATAACCAGCTGACTACTCGTATTACTCGAGTCAATGCACTGTATTTATGCAATAAATTACTTATAATGCTCATGTCTATCTGCGTGTCAGATTGCAATGCCAGACATATTGTTTTTAGTTCATTTTCTGTTACGTAACTGCTTTCCTGTTGTGATAGTTTTTCTTCGTTATAAGTTTGAATAAATTGAGGTCCCTCCCACCAGAGTTTAAAGTTTAGAAGTTGAGATGGTGAAAGTCCTCTTGACGCACAGCCTGCTGGATTTTCCTCCGATTTCACATAATGCCATTGAACGCCGGGAAGTGTTTTGTTTATTGATGTTACTCTCGAAGCCACATAACTTTGCCATTTCGTGACTTCTCCCTGTAGCCACGCGAGGACAACCTGCGAGTCGGTCCAGCAGTAGATGTTAAGTTGTTTATTGTTATATGTATCTTGAACTTTCTTGACAAGTTTGCTCAGTAGTACTGCTCCACAGAGCTCCATACGGGGTGTAGTTAATTTTGTTTTCAGCGGCGCGACTTTCGTTTTCGCGCCAAGTAGCGTCATCACGGGTTGTCCAGTTTCATTTCGCGTTTTGCTATATATGACGCACGCATACGCCTTATCGCTTGCGTCACTAAATCCATGTATTTCGATGTCGTTTTCGTTACAGTGTATCCATCTTCTCAATGAAAGTTTGTTTACATTAGGTAAATCTTGTCTTAAGTTTTCCCATTCTTCGATTATTTCGTTAGGTAGGCGTTCGTCCCATGCTAGTTTTGTAGACCACACCTTTTGAAAGATAAGTTTCGCCTTGATAGTTATTGGAGATAGCCATCCCATGGGGTCATAAAGTTTGCTGATTTCCGACAGTAAATATATTTTAGTTAATCGTTTTGTTTCAGGTAGTTGCCAGTTAAATAAGTAGGTATCTTCTTTAGGATTCCACCTTATACCTAATGTTTTAGTTGGGCTCGTTGAACTTCCGTCTTGATTAAAGTTAATTGTGTTTTGTAAACATTTTTGTTCTTCTTTGAGTTCCTGTAATACGGCAGGTTCGTTACTCGACCACTTTCTGAGGTTAAACCCTCCTTTCTTCATAAGTTCAATAAGTTGGTGTATAAGCTGTTTGGCGTCCTTGATGCTATCTTGACCGTGAACCAGATCATCCATATAAAAATAGTTGCGTAATACGTTAGCAGCGACCGGGAACGCATGGCCTTCGTCCTCGGCGAGTTGGTGTAAAGTTCGCATAGCGAGGTACGGAGCGGCTTTCGTACCATACGTAACAGTGGTAAGTTGCCACTCCATCAGTGGTTCATGAGGCGTGTCGCGCCAAATTATAGTTTGTAGATGTTGTTGTTCTTCATTAAGCATAATGTTCCGGTACATTTTTTCCACATCCGCGGTAAAAACATATTTGTAGAGCCGCCAGTTCATTAGTAGGGAGCACATATCCTTCTGTAAGTTAGGGCCAGTGTACATTAGATCATTAAGGCAGTGATTGTCGTTGTTAGGTTTATAAGATGCGTTAAATACTGCTCTCAACTTAGTAGTAGTAGATTCAGTTTTCAGTATACCGTGGTGTGGTAGGTATACTTGTTTTTCGGTAGTTTTCTTTCGTGGAATCATGTGACCCATAGTTATGTAATCGTTCATAAATTTTCGGTATTCCTTAGCGAAATCAGAGTTCTTTTTCATTTTCTTTTCAAGTTGGTAAAATTGCGAAATAGCTTGCGGACGCGTGTTACATATGTTATTTTCGTAGTCAGGTTTCATGGGCATTTTTACTACGTACTTCCCGTCAGACCGTCTCTCAGTAGTTTGTTTAAAGTGATTCTCACAATATTCTTCCTCGCTTGTTAACGTTGAGTTCTCCGGTATTTCTTCAGACTCCCAAAATTTCGTTAATTGTTCCATATCAATAATTGTCAAGTTACAGTTAAAAGTTTTTACGTTGCCGCATAATATCCAGCCCATCTTAGTTTGTTGGGCAATGGGAAAATTGTTTTCTCCTTTCACAAGGCCATCTAAGATCAGTTCCGAATAAATATCTGCTCCTAGTAATATATCGATGGGACCGGAGATGTTGAAGTCGGGATCGGCTAGTTTTAAGTTTTTCAGATAGTTCCATCCTTGCGCAGAAAACGATGAGTTTGGCAAGTTGTTAATTAGCTTGTTTATAATAAAAGGTTGAACTCTGAACTTTTCATCTGAGTGTAGTGACTTGCATTCTAAGTTAATAACACCCTTGCATTTGCCGTTAATTGAGCCAACGCTCTTGAACCCTGCGTTGAATCGTTGACGTGGAAGGCGTAACCTTTGCGCAGCATCCTCGCTGATAAGATTCATTTGCGAGCCCTGGTCAAGTAGGGCTCTTAAAGTTATGTAAGATCCGTCAATACATTTTGCCTGTAGTTTGATAGTGGCTAAAAGGACTTCCTTCCCATCGTTAGTTAAATTATTAACAGCTCGGTTCCCTCGGTTTGAGGCTGTGTTGGACCTCTCCCCGTTGTTGCTGGTTGTTGGAGTTTCATTTTGATGCAGGAGAGTATGGTGAGATTTTTGGCATTCTTTACAAGTTTTTCTCGAAAAACATTGTTTATTTCCATGGCTATACAAGCAGTTTTTGCACACTTGCAATTTCGAAACTGTGTCATTTCGTCCGTCCGGGCTCATGCTCAGGAATTTGTCACACTGCATTAACACGTGACTAGTTGTTTTGCAGAGCGGGCATGTTTTTGCAGTCATACAGTAGGTTCTTGGCGTTGTTTCTTGCTTGTTATAGTGCGTTGACCTGTAGGTATTCTGACCTTTATAATAGTTATTGAATCGTTGTCCAGCGTATGTTGGTTTATTGTTATATTTATAAGTAGTATAATTATTTAAATTGGAAGGCTTGACCGAAGTAACTTGTTTTTGATTTTGGTTTCGCTGCATTGTTTCGCATGCCATGAATTTAGTTTCTAGGAACTTTATGAATTCTTCAAGGTTGGGAAGATCTCTTGGTGACTCCAAGTCTCTTATATAATCTCCATAAGTTGCGCTGTCAAGTTTTTGGCTGATCAGATGGACGATAACCGGATCCCAGGTTGTTATATCGAGACCAATGTTCGTAAAGCCGTTCAAGCATTCTAGTGTGACGTCATGTAATTTTTTGATGTTAAATGCGTTTGGCTGTTGAATTTACTGTTGATTGAGGAGCGTATTCATAAATGATGTAAATAGCAGTCTTTCGTTGTTGTATCGATGTTGTAATATATCCCAACAGGAATCATAGTTATCAGCGCTAATCGCGAGATGTTGGATGAGTTTTTCAGCTTCACCCTTGAGTTTGGACTTCAGCAGCTGCATCTTCTGAGATTTAGATAGAAGAGGGTTGGTGTGTACGCTTTCCATAAATAAATCTTTGAACGATATCCATTGAGTGTAGCTACCGTGGAATTCGGGAATTTCGATTTTTGGGGTAGTTTTCTCGTAATGAGTGCTGTTCCACATCTTTTTATTTATTTCTTTTTTAAGGTTATCGTATCTTGTTTCCCACGTCGAATATTGTTTTTGGTATTGTGGGTTGGAGTCTTGAAGTATGAAATCAATTTTCCAGTGAGTTTTGTCGACCGTGTCCCATTTTGCCTTCAAAATGTTAAGATGATCTTCCAGTTCCCATTTCTCCGTTAAAAGATCCACGTTTATTTTCGCAGCTGACCTTTCAAACGCTTTAAAGTTGCATTGTTGTTGTTTCAGTAGTTCTTGTATTTTCTCTCCTCCCAACTCCTGTAATTTTCCTCCAGTAGGCGTCTCATGGATGGTGTTATCGATCTCATCAAAATCAAAGTTAGATTTCAGCGATGTTTGAGTTTCAGGTAATGTTTCAAAAGCGAATTTCTCTAGTCGACCTTGAATATCGTTGCGGATGTCTTCAAACAGAATTCTTGTTTTTTCATAAACTTCGTTCTTGTAGTAAAGGTGCGATTTGTCTTCCTGTTTCAAAAGTTTCTCGTTGTTCATCTCAAATTCAGCCCAGTGAGAGTCCAAGGCAGTTAATCTTGTAGTTAAGTAGCTTTTAGTTTTCCTGTCCGATCCATCTTTCTTGTAGTTAACGCAGAGTTTCTTGATGTTACCGAAGCATTCATCTTGACGTGCTAAGATTTCTTCAAAGTTTAAGGCCATTGTTTAAGTTGTAGTTTTTAGTTGAAGTTAAGTTGACTGTAGATTGCCGTAGGTAGTTAGTTCACGAAGACCACGTAGAGCGCGTAGTCCTCAGTTAGACGTAGCGAGATTATCTTCTATACGCTATCTGCGCCTTCTCAATTTAACTGGGGGATTCCGCTTGTGGAAAGCCAGCTAAACCGATTCGCTAACGTATGGAAATATATGACTCACTATGTCCTGTTGCTCGAAGGACCAAAAAGGTTAGGGCGTCGAGTAATGGCTCGAAGGACCAAAAAGGATGTATGATTGAAGGTCAGTTAGTTGAGATAACCATAAAACCACACAATCCTCGTAGTTATTAGTTTATTAGTTTAGTTACAAGTTAAAGTTGTTTAGATGCTTCGTCCGCGCAATTAGTGGCAATGACAAATAATGGAAAAGGCATTTTATAATTAATATTGTAAAAGTAGGGCGACGACGACGCCGACGCAGCAAATTGTACGATGTACTCGTACAATTGTATTTCGGGTTTGCAGAATTCGCATTTCTTCTCATTAATTTGCAGTCCTGCTGCTCTTATTCGATTAAAGATTTCTTTTAGATGGTTTAAGTGTTCTTCGAAGGTTGCGCTGCAGACGATTATGTCATCCAGGTACACATATGCGTTTGGTTCTAGTTCTGGGCCTATAACTTTGTCTAGTAGTCGTTGAAAAGTTGCTCCACTTGAATGTAGACCGAAGGGTAAGACTTTAAAATGGAAAAGACCTCTCCCTGGGACTGTAAATGCAGTGATTTGTTTGCTTTTTTCGTCCAATTTTACATTCCAATATCCGTTTTTTAAATCAAATTTTGAAAAGAACTTTGCTTGTCGTAGTTTCTCTAACATGTGGTCTATTTGTGGGATTGGGTACGCGTCCTTCTCTGAGATTTCGTTTATTTTCCTGAAATCTATGCAGAATCTATATTCTCCGTTGTCTTTTTTGGCTAACACTACTGGTGAGCTGTACGGGCTGTTTGATTTCTCGATTATCCCATCTTCTAGCATTTTGTCTACGTGTTCATTTATGATTTCCTGCATCTTGGGATTCCTGGGGTAGTATTTTTGTTTTATGGGTTCGTTGTGTTTAAGTTTAATGACATGTACAGCTTCCTTGTTACCTTTGGGTGCGGCTCTACACTTTTCGAATTCTTCTTTGATGAACTTTTCCAGATGTTTAGTTTGTGAGTTTGTTAGGTTATTTTCGTTAACTCCTATGGTTTTTTGTATTTTGTTTTCGGGTTTTTTCCATTCTACGGTCAGTCCACAACGTTTCAATGCATCCATTCCTACTATAATGTAGGGTGTTGTCGGTAAAAGGAACACTTCTTGTTGGATCTTTGTGCCGTTGATCACCATTTCCACTGTTTTACTTTCGTTTATTAGGACTTCGGAGCCATCTGCTAGTATTACGGTTGTTTTCCTGTTGGTCTTCACTTCTTCATCTTGTTGTTTGTCACTTCCCCATGCTGTTCTATTTAAGTAGGTACATGTTGATCCTGTGTCTACTAGAGCCTTATGTTCCGAAGAGTTCATTTTTACTGTTATAAATATTCTGTTGTCGCCTTGTGAGTTCTGTTTCACGGTGCATGCTCCTTTCTTTGTGGTTTTACAGCAATTTCTGCTTAGCACACCCATGCTTCCGCACCCGCTACAAAATATTTGTTTCTGTGACTTGCATTCTCTTGAGGCGTGATTGGGTTTTCCGCAGTTCCAGCAGTGAGTTTTTTCACTGTATTGTGGATGTATTTTCTTGCTTGGTCGTGCTCCGTTGCTTGTGCGTATTTTTTCGTTTGAGTTGTCGTTATTGTTTCCTTGTAGAGATTTGCCTTGTTCTAGACGGTGATTGTTGTTTTGGTACTGTTGTTTCTTGTAGTTTTTTGTTCTCTCTTCCTCTCTATTTATGTTTTCGAAATCACCGGCCATTGCAATCAACTCCCTCATGGTTGTAAAATCTTGCCTTTTAACATAGTATTTGTATTTAGGACTCATGTTGTTATATATCATCTCTATTGACTCTGATTCACTCATTTTCCCGTGTCTTCTTATAAGTGTTTGCATTTGAGTGAGATAATCTGTGAAGCGCTCATCTGCCCATTGTTTCCTTGCTGCTATGCGGCTCAAGAGGTTTGCTTCGTAGTTTCTCGGGAAGTAGAACAATTTGAAGTCATCTTCGAAGTCTTTCCATGTTTTCCAGTACAAACTATTATTCCTGTGCTACAACAATGCCTTCCCTTTCAGTAGTTTGGGAACGAATGGTAGTAATTCGTCTTTACTTTTCGAGATTGTATTTATGTTCGTCGACCCTTTCAAGGAACTCCACCGCATCTCCCGTCGTGTCAAAACTTATATTCCATTTCGCGAATATTTTCTCCATGTTTCTTAGCTCTTTTGTATTCTCCATCTTTGTAGTTTCGGCTTCTCTGAAGTCTTCTAGCAGTGAATCTTCTTTATTATTTTCTTCTTCGGGATTGTTCTTTTCTTCTTCTCTGATAATCTGTACTAATTTTTTCCTTAATTCTTCTACGGTTTTATCTGTTGCTGATATCCCTCTATTTTCGATTTCTTGAATTAATTCTTCTTTTTTCAAATTATATACCCAGGATGTCGGCATTTGTATTAATTTATTTCTTGATTTTATTTATCTCGGTATTTATTTACGCGGGATCGCGGATATGTATTTTTGCCAGTGAGATGTATTTACAAGTGTATTTATTTATTATTTGGGCACGGGGTTGATACTGAAACTTATTTACGCGGGATTACTGACATGTATTTAAAAACGTGTTTTTTTTTGTTTTCATTTGGTTTTTACCGGGTACGTTTATTATAATTTTTAGGAACAGGTCTATTTATTCGAAACTGTTTATTTACGCGGGATGACGGAGTCTTTGGGAACGGGTTGATTATTTATTTTCATTTTATTTTATCCGGGGGATCGAATTATTTATCTATTTATTTTATTTTGTCTGTTTTTATTTTTGCGCGGAATATTTTATTTAATTTACGGGTATACGGGCTTCGGATTTTTATTTATATTTATTAAGGGATTCAGATTGGGAGTAATCGGAATTATTTGTTTATTGCGCGGTGTGGTATATTGGCAACCAGTTAGTGGACTCCTGTAGGACCCTTAGACTTTAACGGATTTGGGTTTCTAGAGTGATACTTTTAAGACAGAACGATGGGTTCTCATGGATCTCCCGGTAGATCCTGCTAGACACCCCTAGTGGGTATTTAAGTAGGGCGCGTGTGATGTCGCGAAAAAAAACAATGGTACCTCATGGATCTCCCGATAGATCCTCCTAGAAAACCCCCAGTGGGTTTTTTCGTTGGGCGCCAGTGTGATGTAGCGTCTTCCAGGACTCGAACCTCTGGACGCTAGCAACAACACAAATTAGGAGCGAGGATGAGGTGTCTCCCAGGAATCGAACCTGGGTGGCGCTGTCATCTGCCTAATCTGAGAAAGGTCCTTGTTACCTGCTCGGTATGACAAGGATCCAGATATCTATGAGGAGTCCTACAGGGGAGTGGTGAATGGAAACCAAGTATACCAACAGTAACAAAAGTATATTTACAAGTTCTGCATGAACGCTTAAACTAGACTTAGCTTCTAGGTTTACTTTTACTTAATTACAACGGTACTTATGTCTATACGGGTATTTATCTTGAGAGAGTGAGGAGCTTACTCTCAACGGTGTACAATTACGGACGCGAGCGCAGCGGCAAGCGATACGGAATAACGGATCCAGGGTAAGGACCCTGGAATAAACGGGGTGCGTGCGGGCACCGGACGGGTACGTAAGCTAGGAGCGAGACGGACCGACCGGGTGGCCTAATCTAAATGTTACACGCAACGGGTCACGTCAGTGACGGCACCCTGAAGGGGTGCGGAACGAGAGGCGCGGGTGCGCGATCGGGAGGGTGGCGCAGGAGTGCCCACCCTACAAGCGGGTACGCAAGACGCACGCGGGCGTCGGCGTCGGGACGCTAACCCTGCGGTCAAAGACGCGAGGGGAGCGGGGGGAATACGGGAGTACCCCCTGAGAACAGGAGTACACCCTATAAACGGGACGCGCGGAGGGCGCGAGCGGGGGTTGTGCGGGGGCGCACAACCGACAAACGGGTACGCGGGACGCGTCGGTACTGCGACGTCCTACCTCACGGGGTGAGGGAGGAGGTCGCGGATCGGGCCGGTCGCACAAGGGTGCGCCGGGATTCTCGGGACGTGCAGGAGCACGTGGCGTCGCGACGTCCCTTCGCAAGCGGTTGCGAGGGGGTGCCGCGATGGCCCAAAGGGTTGGCGGGGGTGAAGGATGCTACGTCTCTGAGGTATCTGACCAAGCCAGCGACGTGAGCGGGAGGAGGGAGAAGGGACCTAAACCAGATCTCTGAGGTATCTGACCAAGCCAGCGACGTGGTTAGGTGGGCAGCCTGGGAAAGACTGACCGCCTGTATGAGGCCTGATCTCGCTTATATAGCCGCGGCGGGCGGCGGCGGGCGGCGGTCGCGGGTCGGGGGACGGAGGTATCATTGTAACTGCGCGTGCGCGGATATCGCTTATCGCTGTGTGTGTGTTATGGACGGTTCATGGAATGTTCTCGAAGCGCGTATATGTGTGCGGTGACGTCGGCTAGGCGCGCCGCATCACAATTTTAACAAATTAATTTTTGTATTACCTGAATTAAAAGTAACGTACATAATTATTATACAAAAGATTATATTATTATTAGATACTTCTCTTTTATCTTGATAATTAGTAGCTTGACTTATTAGGAGTTAGGAAGTATGATCGGTGCGTGATCTTACCCACGGGCTCGCCGGGAGTTACTTACCATGGTTGTCGCGGAGCCATCTACGCACGGGACGAGGCGCGCGGGAGGAGGGCCACCTACGACGTCATCGCGGACGGCGGCGGGCAGGCCGCTGGACCCCACCACTCTCAACTTGCTCTTGGACTCCACCGACACACGACGCGCCTTAGCTAGTTTCCCTAATTTTGTACCTATTTATTTTAGTATTTATTATACCAGTTTCACAGTCCACTGAGTTATCATTTATTAGCCCCAGGGCTAACATTGGTCCTTCGCGGAAAGTACTGAAGTATTTAGTTTATCCGAAGTTAGGGCTTAGGACTACAAAAAAGACTAGATTCGGGAGCTCTTCAATCGTGGTCTTCAGCTGCGCACTCGTCATCAGCAGTCACATATTGGTGAAGATCGTCGTGAGCAACCACGCACGCCGAAGAATCAAAGTCACTTGGAGGTCGTCGCGCATCGGACTTTGGACCCAACCGTAGTGCAACAGTGGCAAAAAGTTGCATCATCATCGTGTCACAGGATAAGTGGCTGGTCTGGGTATTCAGTGAGTTGGTTCCAATTATCCTTTCTTATCCATCCAATCTTCTTCTAATTTTTGTAGCTAAAATTTGTGAGTGCTAAAAAATTTCTCATATATTTCACCATCTTCCTCATTCTTTCATTTTTACAAATCACTTAATTATGTAAACATTATATGCTTAAATTCCTTTCTATTAGTGATAGTAAACAATCAGCGCATACGCAAGTGCAATCGCTAGTGAATCACTGCACAGCTGATCCTTTGTTCTCCGACTCGGTGCACCGGCCGCTACTAAACCGGTTTGTTATCTCGCACCTAACACCTGGCATTCATTTCGCAGTTTTAAAGCTTTGATTTAGTTTGCACAGTGTCATCATGTCGGACGAAAAGATTGATACGCTGATTAAGAAACGTGGGTACATAAAGTCGAAATTAACGATATTTTCTAAGTATATAAATAGGCTTAAAGAGTGCACCTCGCTTAGCACAGTCCAGTCATTGGATTTGGAAAGCCGTTTGAGTAAACTCGATGCCATATATTCCGATTTCGATAAATTCCAGAGCGACATCGAGATGCTTTCGGACAGCCCGCTTCTGGAGAACGATTCGGAACGCGAACAGTTTGAAGACCAGTACCACGCACTGGTGGCGGTCACTCGCAGTCTTCTGGGTGTGCGGCCTGCGCACCGCGAGCGGGATGGATCTGTTTCGTGCTACGAGGATGGTCAGGCAGGTACCTTTAAGTCTAATTGCGTCAGATTGCCAAAAATTGACTTGCCCGTTTTTCATGGTGATTATCAGCAGTGGTTAGAGTTTAGGCACACATTTATTTCATTGATACATACAAGACATGATATAGACGACATTAATAAACTACATTATCTTCGTGCATCCCTTAAAAATAGTGCTCTGCTTGTAATTGACAATTTAGATTTTAAAGCTGAGAACTATGAGGCAGCTTGAAATTTATTATGCAACAGATATGACAATAAAAGGTTGCTTGGGAATAATCATGTTCAGGTATTATTTTCTGTTGAGCGCATGCAGCAAGAATCATGTTCTAGCATTCGCCATCTTATAGATGTTACAAATAAAAACTTACGTGCATTATCAACACTCGATCAACCAACTAAATATTGGGATACTTTAATTATACATATGATAGCTGAGAAACTTGACAGTGTCACACATAGAGTTTGGGAAGAACACAGAAATAAATTATCGGATCCTCCTACATTAGACATTTTTATTAATTTTCTTAGCAGCAGAGCGGACTTATTAGAAACATTACAGGAAAGAAATAAAGGTAATAACCTCAATTCTAAACCACAAAAATCAGAAACTTACAAATCTAACTCAAATTTTCTAATAGATACATTACATAATAATCAAAACAGTAATAAAAATATTAAAAAGAAACAAAATATGTACAATAAAAAAGATTTTAAGTGTCCATTATGTAATGAATCTCATTATTTATTTAATTGTGAAAAGTTGAAATCCCTACCTATTGAAAATAGAATACAAAAGGCGAAAGAAAATAAACTGTGTCTTAATTGTTTGCGTCCTGGTCATTTCGAAAGTAAATGTAGTCTTGTGCCTTGTAGATATTGCAAGAAAAAGCATAACACTTTGTTGCACTTACATGAATAACAAAATTTAGCAACCCCTGCCATACCTGCTACAAGTGTAAATAACTTTGCTAGTTCGAATGAGTTACAACAGTATACTGCCCCTCCGCATGTATTACTGTCCACAGCGCTCGTAAGAGTCAGCGGCAGCAGCGGCGACGTGCACACTGCGCGACTGCTGTTGGACAATGGCAGCACCGCAAATTTCTTGACCGAGTCTCTGTGCGGTAAGCTGGGTTTGTCGCGGCGTAGTGCGAGCTCCACGGTGACAGGTATCAACAATCATTCTTCTCAATGTACACAGTCTTGCAGCCTTACAATAAAATCAATGTATGATGATTATAGTCTCACATTTAATTGCCTTATTTTGCCTCACATAACAAGTTCATTGCCGTCTTCCTTTATATCGATTGATAATATTCCTCTTCCTAATGGAATATTCTTAGCAGACCCCAACTTCAATATCCTATCGTGTATTGACATATTAGTTGGGGCTGAAATATTTTGGTCCGTATTAGGTTCCAGTCATATTGATTTAGGGAAAAATCAACCTAAATTATATGAAACGAAACTGGGTTGGTTAGTGTCAGGGTATGTTCCACGCCTTAAACATCATTCTTCTCCCGTTTGTAATTTTATAAACGAGGACTCCAACCCAGACTTGTCTCGTTTCTGGGAACTAGACACTGTCACAGCGAAGCATTGCTTGTTTTCTGAGGAACGCGCTTGTGAAGAAAGTTTTCTTAAAACCACCGTCCGCAAGGATGATGGCCAATTTGTTGTAACTTTGCCGCTGAAGGAAGACCCCTCAGTCTAAGGCGATTCATATCAACAAGCCAAATGTCGTTTCCTCTCCCTAGAGCGCAAATTTGCTAGAAATCCCCAATTTAAGTCTCTATATGTTGACTTCATGTTCGAATATGAACGCCTTGGTCACATGACAGAAAATAAAGGATTTTCTCTTAGCTGTCTTGAAAATCACGTCTAATATTTTATGCCTCATCATGCCGTAGAGCGTCCAGATAGCCTCACGACAAAACTTCGTACAGTTTTCGATAGTTCGGCCGCTACCACTTCAGGTCTTTCTTTAAACAATATTTTAAGAGTTGGCCCAACTGTGCAAGAAGATCTGTACTCAATATTGCTACGTTTTCGTCAGCATAGATATGTCGTCACTGGCGACATAGAGAAAATGTATAGGGCGATCGAGGTTAATCCCTCACAACTTCCACTTCAACAAATAATCTTCCGATATAATTCGTCAGAGCCGTTAAAGGTATACACACTGAATACAGTGACTTACGGCACCGCGTGTGCCCCTTACTTAGCCACCAAGTGCTTAGTTAGTCTAGCATCTACAACATCAGATATCGATGTCAAAGACGCTATAGAAAGAGATTTTTATGTAGATGATTACTTGGGTGGCTCTACTTCAACTGCGGATTGTATTAGAATTTGTAAAGGTGTTATATCAACTTTGGCAGCAGCCAAATTTAACTTGAGAAAATTTAAATCAAATAGCCCTTTTATATTAAATGAAATAGCCTCTTCTTCATCTTCAACTACAAATGTTTTAGATATATCAGATATCGACACCAACAAACCTAGCAAAACTCTTGGTTTAAATTGGTTTTGCAACTCTGACACCTTATAGTTTACAATAAACATAGAAAGTCACAAAAAAATAACAAAAAGAAATATACTTTCAGTGATAAGTCAGATTTATGATCCCATAGGTCTAGTCAATCCCTGTGTCATAGAGGCCAAACTCATAATGCAAAGGCTATGGATTGAAAAATGTACGTGGGATGATGAGGTTTCACATGATATATGTCGTCTTTGGTCAACCTTTGTACAATCATTGCATTGTCTAAACCAACTACAAATACCTCGTTGGGTGCTGTATGAGAATTGCGCAACTTATGAGCTTCATATATTTTCGGACGCTTCAGAACGAGCTTATGGCGTTTGCGTTTACGTTCGGTCGATAGAAAGCTCAGGGTCAAGTCGTGTTCACCTCCTCACCTCTAAAAGTAGAATAGCACCCATAAAGCCCACGACTATCCCACGTCTTGAGCTTTGTGGTACTTTACTAGCATCAAGACTGTGTACAAAGGTATTGGCCGCCTTAACGATTCCCATTAGTAGATGTAGATTCTGGTGTGACTCTACTATTGTTCTTAGCTGGTTACATTCTTCACCAAGCGATCTTAAAAGTTTTGTTCGTAACCGTGTTCATGAAATTCAGGAGAGCACGGAGGGTCATACGTGGAGTTACGTACCGTCGAAAGACAATCCGGCGGATTTTGTTTCCCGCGGGCTGAAGGCTGACCTTATCAGCAGTTCTTGCTTGTGGTGGTCTGGTCCCACCTTTTTGTTAAAAAATGAAAATAATTGGCCAAAAATGCCCAATATGCACGAGAAACACGATCTACCAGAAATAGTTTCTTGTTCTGTAGTTACTAGTAATGATGATATTAATGCTGATTCAATAAGCGCTTTCATCAAATCAAAATCAAACTTTAGTTCATTGCAACGATCAATAGCATATTTATTAAGATTTATTTACAATTGTTTGAATAAAAATAATAAAATAAATGGTCATCTTTCGGTATTTGAACTTAAAAAAGCATTAATTCTTATAATTAAAAAGGCACAATTTGAAATGTTTGAAGATGATTATGCTATTTTAAAAGCTGGCAAGCCTTTGCCCAAAAAGAACCGATTACTTTATTTGACACCTTTCCTGGACAATGATGGTATTATCAGAGTTGGTGGCAGACTTGATAACTCACCATATTCTTATAATGTAAAGCATCCCATATTATTGTGTAGCCAACATCACTTAACAAGAATAATATTTGAACATTTTCATTTAAAGTATTTATATGCTGGTCCTCAGCTCTTACTTTCTAATATTAAAATAATATATTGGCCCTTAGGTGGTCGTAATTTGTCAAAAAAGATAGTTAAAAAATGTGTCACTTGCTGCAGGCACCGAGCTGAAACAACTCAACCTATCATGGGCCAATTACCAACCTCGCGCACGGAAGTAGAGTTCCCGTTTTTTCATTGCTCTGTGGATTACTGTGGGCCTATATTATTGGCAGATCGAAAGGGTAGAGGCTGTAAACTAATCAAGTCATTTTTGGCAATCTTTGTATGCAGTTCGACAAAGGCCTGTCACATCGAGCTCGTTACGGCTCTATCCAGTGAAGTATACATTGCCGCGCTACATCGTTTTGTCTCCCGACGCGGGAAGCCCCAAAGCATCACGTCTGACAATGGCACGAACTTTGTAGGCGCTTACAACGAGCTTTCCAAATTCTTAGTGCAGTCAGACCTTGAAGGTAAAATAGCTCAGGAAGGCATAGAGTTCAGATTTGTCCCTGCATACACTCCACACTTCAACGGTTTGGCTGAGGCTGCCGTTCGCTCTACCAAGCACCACCTTAAGCGGTTGTTAGGTACCACCCATTTTACATTTGAAGAAATGTCAATCTGCCTCTCACAAATTGAAGCAGTCTTAAACTCTCGCCCCCTTACTCCTTTGTCCTCAGATCCCTCCGACCTTTCCGCTCTCTCTCCTGCTCACTTCCTTATTGGACGATCGCTGATGTCTGTTCCAGTTCCACAAGTGACTGAAGCAAACATATCTCGTCTTTAGCGCTACAAGAGAATCCAGCACGTCTTTCAACACTTTTGGAACCGGTTCTCTTTGGAATATGTTAGCCAGCTGCAACAGAAACAGAGGTGGCAGACGACCAAACGAGAGTTGAAACTTGGTGCTCTCGTGCTTATCAAGGAGAAACACCTGCCACCTCTGCTTTGGTCCTTAGGACGGGTACAAAACGTCTACCCTGGACCTGACGGGGTTATAAGAGTCGCCGAAGTAAAGACCCAAAGAGGGACTGTAAGGAGGGCCTTTAATAACATCTGTCCCCTTCCAGATTTTTGAAGTCCTCAACAGACTTCAACCCGGGCAGCATGTCGCGGAGCCATCTACGCACGGGACGAGGCGTGCGGGAGGAGGGCCACCTACGACGTCATCGCGGGCGGCGGCGGGCAGGCCGCTGGACCCCACCACTCTCAACTTGCTCTTGGACTCCACCGACACACGACGCACCTTAGCTAGTTTCCCTAATTTTGTACCTATTTATTTTAGTATTTATTATACCAGTTTCACAGTCCACTGAGTTATCATTTATTAGCCCCAGGGCTAACAATGGTGCTCCCAGCCGACCATCAGTTAGGATTAGGAAGCATGGTTGGTGCGTGATCTTACCCACGGGCTCGCAGGGAGTTACTTACCATGGTGCTCCCAGCCGACCATCAGTTAGGATTAGGAGCATGGTTGGTGCGAGATCTTACCCACGGGCTCGCAGGGAGTTACTTACCATGGTGCTCCCAGCCGACCATCAGTTAGGATTAGGACCATCAGTTAGAATTAGAAGCATAGTTGGTGCGTGATCTTTACCATGGGCTCGCAGGAACTTATGGCGTTTTTCAGTCCATCATCAATTTTAGAAAATGAAATGAGGTAAGACTAATAAAAAATATTTGTTTGATACATTTAATCTACTTCACACATAATTCAGTATTACACTTCAATCAGGATTACTTCTTTTTTTATCTATTGTGGTGACTTTCAATCGAATGTAAGATTGAGAAGATGACGCTTTTAATTCATGTAGATTGATTGTGGTTTTTGGGTATTCTGAGATCACGAAGTGGCTCAGAATTCCCAAAAACCATCTACTCACATCATTGAGCGATTGAAAATAAGCTCTAAAGGTAAAATAATTCCCAGATATTAATTGATGGTTTTTACACAGTTTCACACTCAATTGAGGGAATAAAATGACCGAAATGGAGTGTGAAACTGTGTTAAAGCCATCAATTAATATCTACTAATGTACCAGCTGCTTCACTTCCCAGGCAGATCGTAAGAGCCAATCGAGGTAATGGGCAAAAAATCGAATAATGTTAATAGGCGATGCGACTAGCAACCCATCACTATTTTGATTTCTTCATCCACCTCCTTGCCCACATTAAGCTAAAAGTGGCCTTTGAGTCTTGCAACCCTGGGCTCTTTCTGCTTAGAGCCGCAAGATTCAAATGCTCTGTCCGCCCCATTTGTATTTTTATGTATTCAATAATATTTTTTTCATCTTCTCCATCGATATTAAAAATAATATTTAAATATTATATAGAAATAAAAAATATATAAAAAATTGGTTACACATACAAAATGCGCGCGCATTTTGTATGTGTAACCAATTTTTTTATACCAAGATGGTAAAATATTAAAATATTAAAAAAATATATTTATTATTATTATTAATTGAGAAACAAAGCCGGGCGATATCCGTAGTATGCAGCGAGGACCGCATTCCGTGTTCTAAAAATAGATCACTATGCGCGCGCGTCTGTGCAGCGCTGAGTGCATGTCGATCGATGCTTTGTCGCGAACCGCAAATCGTTTGTTTACGCGCTTCGTACCTACCGCTTACAGCCTGTGCTTTACCTAGACTTTCTTCTTGTGCTATTCTTTCTATCTCTTCTCCTTCCATAAATATTGTGTGTGCTGTTCTGTTAAATAAACTACAGTTATTCAACTGCCGCAGTTTGTATTTACAACCTGATCCCACGCACCTAAATGTTCCAGACTTCGATTTTTATACCTCAACAAAAAATGCTCATCAGGCTGAACGACTTTGGCTAAGGCGTCATTTTATATTTCTTATAGTTTAGCTGGACCATTATGGTTCTGCATCAGGTGATCCAGGTCTTCGATTTATATAATTCAATAAAAAATTCTGAGCAGGCTAAACAATTTTTGCTAAGGCGGCATTTTTATATTTCTTGTAGTTAAGCTGAATTATTAAGGTTTTGCATCAGGTGTTCCAGATCTTCGATTTTTATATCTCAACAAAAAATGTTCATCAGGTTGAACTACTTTTGCTAAGGCGTCATTTTTATATTTCTTGAAGTTAAGCTGAACCATTAAGTTTTTGCATCAGGTGTTCCAGATCTTCGATATTTATATCTCAACAAAAAAAAATAATCAGGCTGAACTACTTTTGCTAAGGCGTCATTTTTATATTTCTTATAATTTAGCTGGACCATTATGGTCCTACATCATGTGTTCCAGATCTTCGATTTTTATATCTCAACAAAAAATGCTCATCAGGCTAAACTACTTTTGCTAAGGCGTCCTTTTTATATTTCTCATAATTTAGCTGGACCATTATGGTCCCACATCATGTGTTCCAGATCTTCGATTTTTATATCTCAACAAAAAATGCTCATCAGGCTGAACTACTTTTGCTAAGGCGTCCTTTTTATATTTCTTATTATTTAGCATTTGGTCCTACATCATGTGTTCCAGATCTTCGATTTTTATATCTTATCAAAAAATGCTCATCAGGCTGAACTACTTTTGCTAAGGCGTCATTTTATATTTCTTATAGTTTTGCTGGACCATTATGTTTCTGCATCAGGTGCTCCAGATCTTTGATTTTTATAACTCAATAAAAAATGCTCAGCGGGCTAAACAACTTTTGCTAAGTCGTCATTTTCATATTTCTTGTCGTTAAGCTGGACCATTGTCGTCATTTCAAGAAATATGAAAATGACGCCTTAATAAAAGTTGTTTAGCCCGCTGAGCATTTTTTGTTGAGTTATAAAAATCAAAGATCCGGTGGAACACCTGATGCAGAAACATAATGGTCCAGCAAAACTATAAGAAATATAAAATGACGCCTTAGCCAAAGTAGTTCAGCCTGATGAGCATTTTTTGTCGAGATATAAAAATTGAAGATCTGGAACACATGATGTAGGACCATAATGGTCCAGCTAAATTATAAGAAATATAAAAAGGACGCCTTAGCAAAAGTAGTTCAGCCTGATGAGCATTTTTTGTTGAGATATAAAAATCGAAGATCTGGAACAACTGATGCAAAAACTTAACTACAAAAAATATAAAAATGCCGCCTTAGCAAAATTTGTTTAGCCAGCTCATCATTTTTTATTGAATTATAAAAATCGAAGACCTGGATCACCTGGTGCAAAACCATAATGGTCCGGCGAAACTATAAGAAATATAAAATGACGCCTTAGCCAAAGTCGTTCAGCCTGATGAGCATTTGAGTTTGAGATTGAGTTGAGGTATAAAAATCGAAGTCTGGAACACTTGATCCAGAAACATAATGGTCTCTACGTATAATAAAACAGTAAGAAAAGGTATCTGTACATTGAATATATTTAAAAAAAATGGGGCGATGGAGACTGTAATATAGTAAAAAATAAAATAAAAAATCTGTCTGTTTGTACATGCTAATCTCCGAAAATATTAGACGGATTTGAATGAAACTTTTTTTATCAACATATAGGCTATAATTGATTTTGGAAAATGGAACACATGATACAGAACCATAATGGTCCAGCTAAACTATATTAAGAAATATAAAAATGACGTCTTAGCAAAAGTTATTCAGCCTGATGAACTTTTATTGTTGAGGTATAAAACTCGAAGATCTGGAACACCTGATGCAAAAATATAATGGTCCAGCTAAACTGTTAGAAATAAACATTAATGACGCATTAGCAAAAGTTTTTCAGCCTGATGACCATATTTATATGCCGGAGTTGTGAAGTCCACGCGAACGAAGTCGCGGGCATCAGCTAGTTTGTTATAATCTTCTTTTATATAATTATCACTTGTCCAAATACTCATTTATACTACGTTAATTTACTAAAATACACTAATTAATAATTGGTTACTTAAAATAATATAACGGTTTTATATTAAAAAAAAAACATTGTATTTATTTTTTAAAGAAAATTATCAATAATCTGTATCAATTTCAACAGTAATGATTATTTACCTAACCTTATTTAAATGAATTTATCCATGTATGTATGTTCATCTGTCCCCTCGATATTAAAAATAATATTGAATTTTTTTACAAAAGTTGACTTTCTTATTTCTATATAATAATGTTTTTTTATAGCGCCCTCGATATTAAAAATAATATTTAAAAAATATGTACAAAAATTAAAATATAAAAATAATCTTCAAGGATAATTAGTAACTGTATTATAATATTTTTTTATAATGCGCCCTCGATATTAAAAATAATATTTAAATAAAATGTAAAAAAATAAAATAAAATAAATATAAATTAAATAAAAAATATATTTTTTTAATATTTTAATATTTTACCATCTTGGTATAAAAAAATTGGTTACACATACAAAATGCGCGCGCATTTTGTATGTGTAACCAATTTTTTTTAAATATTTTATTTAAATATTATTTTTAATATCGAGGGCGCATTATAAAAAAATATTATAATACAGTTACTAATTATCCTTGAAGATTATTTTTATATTTTAATTTTTGTACATATTTTTTAAATATTATTTTTAATATCGAGGGCGCTATAAAAAAACATTATTATATAGAAATAAGAAAGTCAACTTTTGTAAAAAAATTCAATATTATTTTTAATATCGAGGGGACAGATGAACATACATACATGGATAAATTCATTTAAATAAGGTTAGGTAAATAATCATTACTGTTGAAATTGATACAGATTATTGATAATTTTCTTTAAAAAATAAATACAATGTTTTTTTTTTAATATAAAACCGTTATATTATTTTAAGTAACCAATTATTAATTAGTGTATTTTAGTAAATTAACGTAGTATAAATGAGTATTTGGACAAGTGATAATTATATAAAAGAAGATTATAACAAACTAGCTGATGCCCGCGACTTCGTTCGCGTGGACTTCACAACTCCGGCATATAAATATGGTCATCAGGCTGAAAAACTTTTGCTAATGCGTCATTAATGTTTATTTCTAACAGTTTAGCTGGACCATTATATTTTTGCATCAGGTGTTCCAGATCTTCGAGTTTTATACCTCAACAATAAAAGTTCATCAGGCTGAATAACTTTTGCTAAGACGTCATTTTTATATTTCTTAATATAGTTTAGCTGGACCATTATGGTTCTGTATCATGTGTTCCATTTTCCAAAATCAATTATAGCCTATATGTTGATAAAAAAAGTTTCATTCAAATCCGTCTAATATTTTCGGAGATTAGCATGTACAAACAGACAGATTTTTTATTTTATTTTTTACTATATTACAGTCTCTATCGCCCCATTTTTTTTAAATATATTCAATGTACAGATACCTTTTCTTACTGTTTTATTATACGTAGAGACCATTATGTTTTTGGATCAAGTGTTCCAGACTTCGATTTTTATACCTCAACTCAATCTCAAACTCAAATGCTCATCAGGCTGAACGACTTTGGCTAAGGCGTCATTTTATATTTCTTATAGTTTCGCCGGACCATTATGGTTTTGCACCAGGTGATCCAGGTCTTCGATTTTTATAATTCAATAAAAAATGATGAGCTGGCTAAACAAATTTTGCTAAGGCGGCATTTTTATATTTTTTGTAGTTAAGTTTTTGCATCAGTTGTTCCAGATCTTCGATTTTTATATCTCAACAAAAAATGCTCATCAGGCTGAACTACTTTTGCTAAGGCGTCCTTTTTATATTTCTTATAATTTAGCTGGACCATTATGGTCCTACATCATGTGTTCCAGATCTTCAATTTTTATATCTCGACAAAAAATGCTCATCAGGCTGAACTACTTTGGCTAAGGCGTCATTTTATATTTCTTATAGTTTTGCTGGACCATTATGTTTCTGCATCAGGTGTTCCACCGGATCTTTGATTTTTATAACTCAACAAAAAATGCTCAGCGGGCTAAACAACTTTTATTAAGGCGTCATTTTCATATTTCTTGTCGTTAAGCTGGACCATTAAGTTTTTGCATCAGGTGTTCTAGATCTTCGATTTTTATATCTTAACAAAAAATGTTCATCAGGCTAAACTACTTTTGCTAAGGCGTCATTTATATATTTCTTATAGTTTAACTGGACCAGTAAGGATCTGCATCAGGTGTTCCATTTTCTAAAATCAATTATAGCCTATATGTTGCTCAGGCTTAACAGCTACATAACAAAAAAAGTTTCATTCGAATCGGTCTAGTATTTCCTGAGATTGGCGTGTACTAACAGACAAACAATCGCCCATAGAAAAATTATCTTTAAACTTTAAATGATGATAACTTTTTTATCTGACATCAGATTTCGATGAAACAAAGCCTATATGTTGCTCAGAGATGAGCTTAATCTTTTAGTGAAAACTGCGTAAAAATGTGTTTAGTAGTTTTAAAGATTAGCGAGTACATACAGACAGACAGATAAACAGACAGACAGACAAAAAAATCCAAAAAATCTTTTTTGTGTTCTGTTACTCTTTTCTTATCGCCCACATCCATTTTTAGTAAATTTTATCAAATGTACAGACACGCGGTTCCTACTGTTTTATTATATGTGTTGATGATATTATTTTATTTATTAAATATTAAATATATGTTTTTATTTATATTAGTAAAAGATATAAAAATCGAAGATCTAGAACACCTAATGCAAAAACTTAGTGGTCCAGCTTAACGACAAGAAATATGAAAATGACGACTTAGCAAAAGTTGTTTAGCCCGCTGAGCATTTTTTATTGAGTTATAAAAATCAAAGATCTGGAGCACCTGATGCAGAAACATAATGGTCCAGCAAAACTATAAGAAATATAAAATGACGCCTTAGCAAAAGTAGTTCAGCCTGATGAGCATTTTTTGATAAGATATAAAAATCGAAGATCTGGAACACATGATGTAGGACCAAATGGTCCAGCTAAATAATAAGAAATATAAAAAGGACGCCTTAGCAAAAGTAGTTCAGCCTGATGAGCATTTTTTGTTGAGATATAAAAATCGAAGATCTGGAACACATGATGTGGGACCATAATGGTCCAGCTAAATTATGAGAAATATAAAAAGGACGCCTTAGCAAAAGTAGTTTAGCCTGATGAGCATTTTTTGTTGAGATATAAAAATCGAAGATCTGGAACACATGATGTAGGACCATAATGGTCCAGCTAAATTATAAGAAATATAAAAATGACGCCTTAGCAAAAGTAGTTCAGCCTGATTATTTTTTTTTGTTGAGATATAAATATCGAAGATCTGGAACACCTGATGCAAAAACTTAATGGTTCAGCTTAACTTCAAGAAATATAAAAATGACGCCTTAGCAAAAGTAGTTCAACCTGATGAACATTTTTTGTTGAGATATAAAAATCGAAGATCTGGAACACCTGATGCAAAACCCTAATAATTCAGCTTAACTACAAGAAATATAAAAATGCCGCCTTAGCAAAAATTGTTTAGCCTGCTCAGAATTTTTTATTGAATTATATAAATCGAAGACCTGGATCACCTGATGCAGAACCATAATGGTCCAGCTAAACTATAAGAAATATAAAATGACGCCTTAGCCAAAGTCGTTCAGCCTGATGAGCATTTTTTGTTGAGGTATAAAAATCGAAGTCTGGAACATTTAGGTGCGTGGGATCAGGTTGTAAATACAAACTGCGGCAGTTGAATAACTGTAGTTTATTTAACAGAACAGCACACACAATATTTATGGAAGGAGAAGAGATAGAAAGAATAGCACAAGAAGAAAGTCTAGGTAAAGCACAGGCTGTAAGCGGTAGGTACGAAGCGCGTAAACAAACGATTTGCGGTTCGCGACAAAGCATCGATCGACATGCACTCAGCGCTGCACAGACGCGCGCGCATAGTGATCTATTTTTAGAACACGGAATGCGGTCCTCGCTGCATACTACGGATATCGCCCGGCTTTGTTTCTCAATTAATAATAATAATAAATGTATATTTATTTTCCTCCACAAAAATAAACTTATTGTAACTTAAAAGGTAATCATACTAATCATATTTGTACTCGTATTAAAATAAAAAATAAAAGATGTGGAGAACTGGTGCCTATGATAGGTTTCCAAATAACCTGTGTTACGGGTCACCAGGACTCGCCATCAACAGAAAAATCTTATAAAATCAAACATGTCAGCTACAGGGACAAAATAAAATAAAAATAATAACAATATATCACTTCTAAATGGAGAATGTATAAAATCAAATAAAAAATCTAAAAGTAAACTAAGTTTTGCATAATGTATACTAAATAAAGAAAAATTACAAAATAAAAATCTAAAAGAATGGTATTATTTGGCACATTAATAATCTATGGAGTCTATGAACCTATTTTCGGCCATAATTTTAGCTGGACAATCGGGGTCACCAGTTTTGTGACTGCACGGTTTTTTGTAGTGCAGGCATGTTGCACATTTCGGTGGCTCAGCAGTTTTCGTACACTCCTTTACTGTGTGACCCAGTGCCCCACAATGACCGCAAGTGACGGTGTCAGCTCTGCATGTCTTGGCCGCATGTCCGTACTGCTGACATTTGTAACACCTAGTTACCAAGGTGAAATCCCGCACAGGACAGGACGACCAATTCACAAACACCCTGTCCTTGGTTATAATAGCCTGTGCCATGTGCCGTAACTTCAATGATGTAGTTGCATGACTGGGAGTCCTTCTTTCCCGACTTATGACTTAGCTTAATAGAGGTCAAAAAAGTATCCAGAGATATGCCTTGAGGGTCGTCGGCTAGGTTTTGATGGTAAATGCAATTAAAGACTTCTATTTCCTGCATAACCGAGGGCACTCCGATGACAACGATTCTAGGCTTGCGTTTATACGGCTCATCCACAGTAAGGCCAGAGGTCGTGAGATGCGGTGACTGTTTAAGCTTCTCTATGTCAGCCTTGGTGTCGGTGCTGATAATAACACCGCCGTTCTAAGTTTTGCGCAATCCTCTCACATGCAACTTCATTTCTTCGGGCTTTATAATTTTTTGCACGAGGGCTTTCGTCTCTTCGCTGGATTTCATTTTGTCACATGGATAAATAGCCACAGAGCTTGTATTGGTCGGCTGTACAAATTTCTGTTCACCTTTCTTAACCATATCGGCGAAGGACACTGCTCCCGAGGTAGGTTTAGTGGACTCCTTGATGGTTTGTTGAAGGTCTTGAATTTGTCGCGAAGGTCCTGTTTTTCCATAAGATCTTGGATGTTGGAATGATTCAGAATTGCTTTCTGCTTCAGAGACTGATAATGGACGGCCATTTGCGATGTTCCATGGCCCACTTTTCGGCATAAATTGTGAATGCGCAGTTTTTGTTCGGAATTTAACTTGCCTTCTGTTGAAATAGTACAAACCTCATTCAGGCACTGCTCAATTTGTGTCATCCAGTTCTGGATTTCCGGAGTAGATACGATGGCTGGGGTCTCATCCTGCTCCTGTTTTCTCCTGGGTTCAGGTTGTGGTGGTGAGCGCACGGGCGTGGGCGGGGGGCTGCGGCGCGTCAGCGTGCTGCGGTTGAAGGGACTGTCCATATCTCTTATATTTCTAACACTCTTTTAAAACATAGCCTTAATAAACGCTTATGTAATTCACTTAAAATAAGTAATAACACCTTTTACTATGCAGCAGTTTTGTGCTTAAGTAGTTCTAGGTCACGGATTTTAAAAATGAATATCTATTTTATATTTTATGATTAGACGCGTCAGATCGGGGTAAGTAATATAAGATAGAACAACAATATATATATTATTTTGAATAAATACCAACGAAATGTATAATTTTGGTCGGTATAATTATCAATAAAGATAAAAATCATAAATCATACTTTTCTAACCCATAAAATCGTTTAAATAATAATTATTTAACCTAACAAACCTTTCGTATACATTTAAAGTCGTATAAAATTCTCGAAATCTATTTACGTTACGTATAATAAACTTTCTGTAGATATATTATTAAGCATAATAATCATTGCGTATATGAATCGATTAGTAGAAGATTCTTTGTATATAATCATCATTAGATATAACAAACTTTTGATATAGCGCCTGGCAGTATGTTGCGGATAATTTTATTAAGACAAGCCAATGCAGGAGGGTTGAAAATAATATATTAATATGTCGCAATCACATATAATGTAATTTTTGATTACGTATTAACATTAATAGATAATTTCCTTCCTCAAATTTTAGTTTGTTAGCCATAAATAAAACATAAGTGCGAAACGTTTAAAACTACGAAATAGTGTTATTTGTGAATGGTTACTCTTACAATGAAAATAGACTAAACAATAATAAGTGAAATAAAATCTATATCATACATATAATAAAACAGTAAAAAAGTGTCTGTACATTAGATATATTTCAAAAAAAATATTAGGTCGAAGGAGATATAGTAATGGAGTAAGAATTTAAAAAAAAGTCTGTCTGTTTGTCTGTTATTACACGCTAATCTCCGGAAATGCTCAACGGATTCAAATTAAACTTTTTTAGTTATATAGCTGTAAGCCTGGGCAACATACAGGGTATAAATAATTTTGGAAGAACACCTGATGCAGAACTATACTGGTCTAGCTAAACTATATGAGATATAAAAATGGTGCCTTAGTAAAAGTTGTTCAGCCTGATGAGCATTTTCAAGAGACATAAAGTCCACGCGAGCGAAGTCGCGGGCTTCGGTTCGTAAAAAATAAGTTAGTTATTTTTTTATTTCTTTCATACCTTGGGCCTGGGGCGAAAAATTTGGTTACACATTCAAAATGCGCGCGCATTTTGTATGTGTAACCAAATTTTTCATACCTTGGGGCTTGGGCGGAAAATTTGGTTACGAGTACAAAATGCGCGCGCATTTTGTACGTGTAATAAAAATTTTCATACCTTGGGGCTTGGGCGGAAAATTTTGGTTACACATACAAAATGCGCGCGCATTTTGTATGTGTAACCAAATTTTTATACCTTGAGGCTTGGGTGAAAAAATTGTTTTCATAGCTTGGCTAATGGCAAGATTTTTTTTTAATAAAAAAATTGGTTAGTTTTGTAGCCTTTATGATATGACTTCTTTTTTTACTATTTTCTAGTCAGATTTTTTTACTAATCTAATCGTTTACTGACAAATTTAGATATTTTATTTTTATGTTAGCTTTTGGGTATCTTATTCACAGTTTCTTTTATGTAATAAAATATCTTAATGGACATTGCCTACTTCTTTGTTTAAACTTTGCACCTTTATAAACCTATCCTATACCTTGAGTTTTTTTTATAAGAAAATTAAAGTTTATGAGATTTCCCAAATTTGAATTATTTTCGTCTGTCTATACTTTTTAGATGGTATGGTTTTTAAGTCATATATCTTCTAAACAATATGATTTTGATAGTTATATGTTTTGAATGATATCTCTTTTCAACAATATACTTTTTGAATGATATACTTTTTGTCCTGTATACCGCACAAGTTGTATAACAGGTGATGTTTAGTGTACATAAACGTTATATAAATGATTTTATGCTTTTTAAAATGAAAATGTAATGAATATTATAGCTATTAAAAATATATACCTTAATGATTATGTCAAATTAACATTATATCTTATGAACGTTATTGAAATGTAAATATATAAAATGTAATTATATCAAGCAATGCACCGAAAAAAAACGCACCCGTCAGATCGGCTCGCCTAATCGATGACGAATTAAACAAATATTGAATATATGTTGTGAAATGAAGTAAATAAAATATATGTATGTATTGTATGATATTTTATTATACTATATGTGTATGTATATGTATATTTTATATGTATATATTTATTATAATAGAATAAACAATTTTATATATTCTCTAATGTGAATATCAATATTTTATATAAGTAAATTGTGATGTGTATTTATATATGTATTATGTATGTGGCAAGTTACCTACATCACTCCCCTCCAGAGACCGTGTCTACGGGCGATAATAGTCCGGGAAATGGACTCTTCTTCCCGATCGTGTTGTCCGCAAGACAGGAGTATTAGGGACGTCAGGTAAATTGGAGGAGTCCTGTGGTTGTGACTGTGGAGGGTTGAGGTGTTGATCATAATTTGGTGGGGGTATATCCTCGAGCAGTATATAGGCCGGTTTTAGGCGGTCTATACTTACCGTCGTGTCTTTCCCTTTTAAACGTATAGTAAAATACTTGGCACCTCTCTTTACAACTTCGTGTGGTCCTGTGTATGCAGGCTGGAGTGAGCCCCGTAGCATGTCTTCCCTGAGAAATACATGGCTACATGTGGCAAGATCTTTGTACACGAAAGTTCTATGCGCAGAGTGGTGTTGAGGTGGTACTGGACGTACATTTTCGGCAAATTCTTCATTCTGGCTGAAAACTCAGTTATGTCGGTTGTGTAACCGGTAACCGTATGGCCGAAAAATTCGCCAGGAAGGCGAAGTGGTTCACCATACATGAGTTCAGCCGATGAAGTTTGAAGGTCTGCTTTAAAGGCACTCCTGATGCCGAGAAGGACGATCGGTAGCATCTCCGTTCAGTTTGCATCTGCGTGACAGGTTATCGCAGCCTTCAGCTGCTGATGGAAACGCTCCACCAAGCCGTTGCACTGTGGGTGGTAGGCTGTTGTCTTTCGATGATCGAAACCGATGGATATGGACAGTTGTTGAAATAGTGCTGATAAAAACTGTCGTCCGCGGTCGGTGACGATTTCGATGGGACAGCCGTAGCGAGATACCCAACAGGATATGAACGCTTTGGCCACTGTCTCGGAGGTGATATTGGTAAGCGGCACGACTTCTGGCCATTGCGTGAAGCGATCGATAAGTGTGAGGCAATAGCGATAATCACCATCCGAGGGTAGTGGGCCGATCAGGTCTAAATGCACATGTTTGAATCGCGCTGAAGGTAACTGAAGCGTACCGATAGGTGATACTACGTGCCTAGTTACCTTTGAGCGCTGGCACGCCAAACATGCCTTTGACCACTCACGGCAGTTCTTACGAATCAGTGGCCAGACGAAGCGTTGTGCAACGAGCTTGGCTGTGGCGTTCGCTCCTGGGTGGCTAAGTGAATGAAGGGAGTTATATACCTGCCGACGCAGTTCTTTAGGGACAAAAGGTCTGGGGGTTGGTGTACTGACGTCGCAGTACAGTTCAGTACAACTCCCGGGTAAAGTCATCTTTTTGAGCCGGAGTGAGGTATCGCCTTGGAGATGATCAGACAGTTCAGGGTCTGTTGCTTGGAGCTTGGCCATAACTTCAAGGTCAACAGGCATCTGCAGTTCACAAATGCGGGAAAGCGTATCGGCAACGATGTTATCTTTCCCTGCAATGTGATGCACGTCCGTTGTGAACTGCGAGATGAAGTCAAGATGTCTATACTGACGCGGTGAACAGTTACTTTTTCTTTCGTGAAAAGCGTAACAAAGTGGCTTGTGGTCAGTATAGACTGTGAAGTTAGTGGCTTCAAGCATATGTCGAAAATACTTGATGCTCTCGTATATGGCAAGGAGCTCACGGTCGTACGGAGAGTATTTCGTCTGCGACGGGTTCAACTTGCGTGAAAAAAATGCCAATGGCTGCCAATGTTCATCTTTTCTTTGTTGAAGGACACCACCTATTGCCATATCAGAGGCATCAGTGACGAGTCCTAGCTTAGCCTGTGTGTCAGGATGAGCCAAAAGCACGGCGTCGCAGAGGCTTTTTTTACATGCTTCAAAAGCGTCCAAAGCGTCTCCTTTTATGGTGACAGGGTGAGAAGCTTTTATAGACCCAGTTAGTAAAGCGTTCAGAGGAGCGTGTATTTGGGCTGCGTTGGGCAAGAACCGCCTGTAAAAATTGATCATACCCAAAAATCGTCTTAGCTCAGCTGTTTTCGGAACCGAGAAATCAGTGATCGCCTTCACCTTGTATTCCAAGGGTTTTGTACCTTCTTCGGATATTTCATAACCGAGAAATGTCACTTTGGATGTGCCAAAAACGCATTTGTTGGTGTTGATGAGAACAAGGTAGTTTCTCATTCGGGTAAATAGTTGTCGAAGGTGATCTTCGTGCTCGGCTTGAGATTTGCTAAAGACCAAAAAGTCATCCAAATATGGGTAACAAAACTCAAAGCCCCGGGTCATTTCATCAACAAACCGTTGAAAAGTAGCGCCTGCATTACGTAACCCGAAGGTCATAAACGGGAACTCGTATAAACCGAATGGAGTGGCGATCGCGGTCTTTTGTATATCGTCTTTAGCCACGGGAATAAAATGATACGCTTTCACAAGATCGATAACTGAAAATATTGGTGGGCCTGGTGTAGTTCGAATGTGGTGTGTAGTATTATGCTTGATGATCTCCGGAATACCAGCAGGACGTGTTAATTCCGGAAATTCGGAAAGAATAGCGTGATACGTACTGTTACCACCTGTGGGAACCTTTACACTGGAAATAAGGCAATTAGCTGAAGCTACGGTAGTTATAGCGCTAACATTGGTTAAGCTATCGACTAGTTTTTGCTTGCTAACGTCTGTTAGCAGCAGACTGTTGATGTTGGAGCTGGATGTAAATGAGAGTCCAAGCTTGCTGAATAGTATTTATTTCTCACCAAGGGCACGGGGACACGTTTAGCACATACAGCGATCTTGTGTAGAAGAGAGAGCATACATTCGTTCAATTATGAATGACAACATAACAAAAACTAAAAGAAATAAAACTTTGTGTTGCCAGCAACATACTGCGGGCCAGGCGCAATTTTAGATAATACATGACACAAAGCTGATTTACTATTATAACTACTATAAAGGTATATAACTTAATTAGGCAATGGGAATGATATACATATAATTTTTTTTTTACCCGTAACAAAATGTACCTATTATGCCCTTCAATAATGCTTTGAATACATAGCAAAGAAATTCCTTATACATATTACATTTACACAAGTTGTGTTCAATATGCGTGTCTGCAATTATTATGTACTTCTACTCGTATAAAAACTTGTTGTTTACTTATAATCTAAGTTATTTATAAACCTACTTTCTTACAATTAAATTATTTCTTAGTTACAACACAATGAGTTTACTTTTAATCTAAGTTATTTATAAACCTACTTTCTTACAATTAAATTATTTCTAAGTTACAACACAATGAGTTTACTTTTACCTGAATCTCCCTGCTTTTAGGATTAGTTACCGCCCTGCGTAATTAGCAATAGCAAAGCAAAATGAAATTTTACAAAATACCTAAATTATATTACCTAAATTATGCAACACATTATGTAGCACAAATACTAGCTAAGAGCATAAATGTAAATCCAATTAACATGTTAATAAGTTAATTGCATTAACATGCCTAAATCTCAATAAGGGGAAATATATGCTTATTAAGTACTAGACTATTTCAAAGGTAGCACACTTATACCCTGCAATGACTTGGTGTACAGCTTGCCATCAGCTGTTTTCACTTGAACAAATCTTACTTTTCTATCAGTCCCTGGAAAAACTTTAGCAATACGTGCCATAGGCCAGACTAAGGAAGGAGCATTAGGTTCCTTTAATAATACCAACGCACCTACTGTTACGTTTGGCGTACTATGAAACCACTTATTTCTGTTTTGTAAGGAGTTTAAGTAATATTTGTACCAAGCATTCCAGAATCTTTGTTGTAGTTGTGTACATATTTTCCAATGGTCCAAAATGTTGACATTGGCATCAGAGATATTCTTTTCGGGATACATAGTCAAAGCTCTGTTTACTAAGAAATGGCCGGGATTAAGGTAGCAGTAGTCATTGATATCCTCAGAAAGAGGCAAAATTGGTCTAGAATTTAGTATGGCTTCTATTTGACATAAAATAGTACATAACTGCTCATAAGTCAATTTAGCATTTAAGACAATACGCTTTAAATTATATTTCATGCTTTTGCCAGCTGCTTCTGCAAGACCTGCGAATACTGGCGCGTAACTTGGGGTAAAATGGAACCTTATAGATAATTTAGTAGCTAGGTCTTGCACAAGCGTCTGATGATTACTAGAATTAGCAAGTTTATACAGCTCAGCAAGCTGGTTCCTTGCCCCACGAAAACAACCACCGTTATCACAATATACGTCGCTGGGCAAGCCTCGTCGACTAATAAATCTTTTAAAGGAAGCTAGAAATGCTTCGGTTGAAATATCAGAAGTTAGTTCTAGGTGAATGGCTTTAGACACAAGGCAAACATAAACGCACACATAACCTTTAGATACTACAGCACTCCGAATCCTGGCATTTTTGACCTGGACAGGCCCAGCGAAGTCGATTGCAATTTTTTGAAAGATACTGCTGCGGTTTGCTGATACCCGATGCTGGGGCAAGGATCCCATTAGCTGCTTAGCTGCACTTGCCTTAAGCCTGAAACACACCAAACATTTATGGGTTACCTTTTTTACTTGTCGAATTCCATTAATAAGCCAGAATTTTTTATTTAAATTAGCTAACAGTAATTTTGGGCCAGCATGTAATAATCGCTTATGTTCATCCTGTATTATCAATTGAGTTATCCTAGAGTCCTTAGGCAGAATGATAGGTTGCTTTTGTGGCAGAGGAATATCTGAATTACTTAAGCGTCCCCCTACTCTAAGCATGCCATCTTTATCTAAAAATGGATGAAGAGCTTTCACGCAATCGCCCTTTTGTAATGAGAGAATTTCATTTCTGAAATAAACTGATTGCTCATGTTTTATAATGAGATGCAGTGCGTGTTGTAATTCATCCCCCGTCAATGTTAGATCCTTAATTTTAGAACTACTTCTTGTATTCTTAAAAAATCTTAAAATATAAGCCAATACTCTTGTCATTCTATCTATATCTGAATACTTTTCTAGTATTTTAGAGAAAGCATCACTACACTGCACTAAAACTACCTTTTTTGGGTTTGATTTTTTTATACCAGGTAAGTCAACAGGTAAATCAACTACATCATTACAAAAATTATATTTACTTCGCAAGAAACTCGGTCCCTCCCACCAGAAGGAACATTTAGGAAGTTCTTGTGGACTAATACCCCTACTTATCAAATCGGCAGGGTTATCAGCCGACGGCACATGTAACCAAGTCCACATACTAGTTTTTTGCTGAACTACGCTTACTCTTTTTGCTACATATGCCTCTAGCTTATTAGTGTCTGTCGCAATCCAAGCTAGCGCTATTTTTGAATCTGTAAATAGATAAATATTATCCACCTTGAAGGAATTATTTAGTACTGAATAGACCCTTTCCATAAGAATAAACAAAAGCAAGCAAGCATTTATTTCTAATCTTGGTGTAGTAGATTTCGTACGAGGATTTATTCTCGATTTTGAACAGAGTAAGCGCAATTCAGCCCCACCCGTTTTATCGACCACTCGTAAGTATATCACGCATCCATAGCCAGTTGAGCTAGACGCGTCTGCAAATCCGATCAGTTGTATTGCAGATGCGTTGCCAGTGGGAATATGTCGTGTTAAGTAGATAGGCTCCATATTACCTAGACCATTGACAAAACGAAGCCACACGTCTTTTAACTCATCAGGCACACTCTCATCCCAACCAATATTGCAAGACCAAAGCCTTTGCATTATGCTTTTTGCTCTTATTATAATCGGACTAGCATATCCCATGGGGTCATAGAACTTAGATATGTTACTAAGAATCTCACGTTTCGTAACAGTATTTGTGTTAATTGACTCTGGGGCATTAATAGTGAAGCAATCATTATTTATATTCAATGTAAGCCCCAAGGCTTTCATATTAAAATTACCCTTTTGAAAATCAAGCTCACTGAGTTGCTGTTCAGCCTTAGGAATATCACTCAAAATAGCAGGAGAATTAGAAGCCCATTTGTGCAAGCTAAAGCTTCCCTGGCTCAAGAGCTCGCGCAACTGTCTCTTCGCCTCAATTAATTGTTGCTTATCGGAACAAGAGTATAAAACATCATCGACATACGTGCAATTTTTTAATATAAAGGATGCAATTGGTAGCTCTTGCTCATGTTGCCGGGCAAGCTCAGTCAAGCAGCGTGTGGCCAAGTAGCTTGATGATTTTACTCCATATGTGACAGTGTCAAGTCTTATAACCTTTATAGGCTCGCTAGGGTTCGCACGCCACAAAATATTCTGTAGTGGAGTGTGTTCCGAATTAACTAACACATTTCGAAACATTTTTTTTATATCACAACTCAGTGAGAATTCCCCAAATCGAAATAATAAAATAATATCAAATAGTTCCTTTTGCACCATGGGTCCATTTAACAAAATATCGTTCAATGACAGTTTTTTATTAGTCTTCATGCTCGCATCATAAACTACTCTTGTACGGGTACTTTTACTATGCTCGTTTATTACAGCGTGATGTGGCATAAAGTAAACTGGGTCTTCATTGAAATTATATGAATCTATATCAATGTAGTGCCCATGACCAAGCTCTATGTATTCATCTATAAACCTTTGATAATCTGCCAATAAATTAGCATTCTTTTGCAGTCTTTTTTCTAGACTGAGAAATCTATGCAAAGCTAAATCGAATGAATTACCTAATACTTCATTTACCTTGCTAATTTCCATTTTAAGTGGCAAGTCCACTGTGAATTTATTATTTTGTAATTTTACAGTTTTAACAAAAATACTTTCCGCTAACTGCTGCTCTGAATCCCCTTCTATTAGCAATTCAGGTACACGCTCTACTTCCCAGAACTTTTTAATGTTTTCTTTATATCTGTGTCACATTTAGTACAAACAAGCGATACAACCTGATGTTTTATGATGTTTGATGTCAATGCTCCAGCGATAATGTGGCCCAATCTGGTGTTCAAGATGCATGGTGGTGATTGTGTCTGCCCCTTTGAGTTGCCAGGTGGTGTCTGCTCATTTCGGTCATTGCGGGTACTCAGCTGATGGCCTTCAAGCGGCAAGAGCACCTGGAAAAAGACATCAGCTCCTATAAGCATATTGATTTCTGATGGCTTATTAAATGTTGTATCAGCCAAAGTAACACCAGGGGGGATAATTATATTATCAATATCAATAGGATTTTGTGGTAAGTTGCATGTAATTTTATTTACGACATGACAGTTCACTAATGTGCTGAATGAAGATACCAGAGAATGTACTTGCAAAGGAATACAATAGCTGACCTTATTTCT
Source organism: Acrobasis consociella (assembly GCA_963555685.1). Taxonomy (NCBI): domain Eukaryota; kingdom Metazoa; phylum Arthropoda; class Insecta; order Lepidoptera; family Pyralidae; genus Acrobasis; species Acrobasis consociella. Next base: position 10,383,262 of record OY743125.1, on the reverse strand, counting down.
GGTCTCTGTCACACCAATGAGGTCAATATCATTTCGCTTGGGAGTTAAACCCAAGACCTCAATTGCCCTTGCGGTTATTAGTGACACTTGGGAGGCGGAATCTAATATACATTTTAGATGTACTTGTCTTCCAGCCTTATCGTAAAGTTTCACCCTCGCCGTTGGTATTAAAACATTGTCAGCAGGGTTGCCTGACATAAGAACCACTGGGCTTGGCTTACCCTCATCATCATGGAGCAGTGTGTGGTGATTCTTTTTGCACTGACTACATCTAAAGTGGTACCTGCACTTTCCTGCATGCATATTTAAGCAAGTGTTACATAAATTATTGCTTTTGGCCAAGGAATTTCTCTCCTTTGAAGTTAACAGCTTGAATTTATTACAAGAAAACAATTTATGGTCAGAACACTTACAGTATGTGCACTCCTTCTCACGCCTTTCCGTTGCTGTTGCTAAGGCAACTTTACTTTGGCTGCTCCCCCCAGCTGCAGCTGCGCGCCTGCCTGACCCACCTTGCTCATTGTTTATAGTGTTTTCCAAAGCCAGAGCGCGCTTATCCATAAAGGTTAGGAAGTCCTCCATGGTGGGTTCCTCTTCTTGGTCGCGTTCCAGTTGATAGGAACGTGCACTATATGCGTCCAACTTGCGGGTTAGTATGCCTAGTAGCATAGGGTCCTAGGAGTCCACCGCTGCATCTAAATTTTTGAGAGCAGCCAAAATTTGGCGAATAACTGAAACAAATGATCTTATATCATTAGCATTGGCAAATTTAGGCAACTTATTTAGATCCAAGAGGGTGCCTGTATGCTCTGCAATAATTTATACTTATTGTAAAATCTTTTTTGCAGTAATTCCAGAGCCTGGTCATAACTGTCTCCTGTCAATGGTAGGTTTTTAATTAAGTCATAAGGCTGGTCAATCAGAAACGATCTGAGGTAGTAGAGTTTTTTCACATTATCCAGGGATCTATCACTATGTATAACTGACCTAAATACCTCAATAAATGTTATATAATCGCAGTATTTTCTACTGAATTTTTTTATTTCGATATGCGGTAGTTTGATCCTAGAATTACTACTGCTAACTTTCTCTGAAGCCTCCTTTTCTACATTGACATTACGTTTTTTAATATTCTCGCTGAGCACAGTTAAACAAAAGAAATATTTGGTTTCAACTTCCTCGATGTTTTCTGTGTCCTCCGAATTCAATGTTAGTATGTCTTTGTTATAATTTTAGTAATTTGCAAATATATTTAATAACTTGTCTCGCTTCGACATTAATGCCTCCGCGGAGCACTGCTGGACATTAGATTCAATGGACACAAAATTAAAAAGCCTAGTCAACGCACCTTTCTCGTAGCTTCTATAAGCCAATAGTTTTTTGATATTTCCTTCCATATTTAAGTAAATATCTTTGATTTAAGTTTGTTCAATGCACGTGAGCTTTACTGTGAACCAATTTTATTGAATTGACTCGAATCCACAACTTGCTTTATCACAAATTACAAAAATGAAACTTAGCAACTTGAACACAACACAATTCAAGATTCAAGATGGCTGAAATCGTAATGAAACAACGCCGACGCCGACCGATGTCCTCACGCACGCTCGACTCACGCGCTTTGTTCGTTCAATCAGTGCTGCCACCACGCTGCAATCAGTAGTACCAACATGTTGCCGCGATGTTTTGTCCAATGAGCGTAATCCTCTTGACAATGACGTTGGCGCCTTGTTTCGTGATTAGTGGAGCGTTGACGTTGACTACTGAAGTCTTCCGTCTTGACGTTTTTCTTTTGTTGGCGAAACTGCTTCGTTTTTAGCGCGCTGTTGTAATGTTTTCGTTCGTTCACGCTTATACAAGATGGCAGGCGAGCAAATATCTCTTTCTGTCCTTTTTCCACTTTCATGAATGTTCGATGACGCCGTCCCTCTCAACTTCGTGAGATGGTAATTTTACCGCTTTTGTAGCCTATTACATCTTGTTTCATAGCAGAACTCGCAGTCGTAGATAAAAATATACGTACTCGCAGGCTAACTTCGCGTATTGCGCCTTCGCCTCCGCCAAGATTCGGCAGGTGATATCCGCCGCGCCCAATGGTGTGTGTCGGAGAAAAAATAGCTCAAATCGCAGTAAACTTACTCTTTTCTTCTCGTCGCCGAAGGACCATGTTAGCAGCAGACTGTTGATGTTGGAGCTGGATGTAAATGAGAGTCCAAGCTTGCTGAATAGTATTTATTTCTCACCAAGGGCACGGGGACACGTTTAGCACATACAGCGATCTTGTGTAGAAGAGAGAGCATACATTCGTTCAATTATGAATGACAACATAACAAAAACTAAAAGAAATAAAACTTTGTGTTACCAGCAACAACGTCAACAACAAGCTGGTAAAATGATAAAAAATCTACACCAATGATAGGTTTTGTGACGTCAGCCACCACAAATCTCCAAGAAAAATTCCGACGCAAACCTAGGTTTAAATTTAATTGTATATAGCCATAAGTGTCAATAGTAGAACCATTGGCAGCGCTCAACTGATAATCAGTTTTATGCCTATGCTCCCTAAGCGCAGAAACCGGATACACACATATGTCACTTCCCGTGTCTATTAAAAAGTTCGTGTTTGTCGCGCGATCCATGACAAAGAGGCGACCGGTGGGACTCTGGCAGTAGTTAGTCGCCATCACTGACTGCCTGAACTGTTTTCCGCTTTCGGCTTGTAGTCGCAAAGGCTTCACGCAGTAATTTGCTTTGGACCCGTGTTTATAGTGATACCAGCATACAGGAAAGCGCCGGTAGTTCGATTGCGAACGGGTGCGCGGTGAACGGCTGCGTGACCCATACCTTTGGCTTCGCTCACGTTGACGGGATTGTCTTGTGTTTACTTTAGACGTGAGTGCGCTGACCTGTCTCGTTAATTCTGCCATCTGCTGCGTCAACTGGTCGATTGCCGACGGTGAAGATGATGTAGCTGCTACTTGTTGCGATGGCGCTGCTATGTCGTTAACGCGGTCGGCTAACTCGGCGAGGGCATCGAGAGACAAAGTGGTCTGCGACGCGACGATCGGTTGCATTCCTACCGGTAAGCGACTCGTCCAGATGGTCTTCAGGAAGTCGTCAGGTATGCTGCTCCGGCAAGGTGCTGCAGGTACCTCAGAAATTGTGACGGCTAGCGGTTACCCATCTGCTCGTGCATCAGTAGCTGCTTTACTTTATTTTCGCGTGATACTAATAAACGCTTGATCAGCTCCGACTTAAGGTGCGTATAGTTAGCTGGGCCGGTAAGGATGTCCTCTACTTCTGCTGCATATTGCCTGTCCAGCGTCGCCAGTACATGGTAGAATTTGGTCACGTCATCAGTTATCTTAAGTATGGCGAACTGTCCTTCGACCTGTGCGAACCAAATTGCTGGCTTTTCTGGCCAGAATGGGGGTATTCGCATATGCACGGGCGGTGTGGGTGTTGGCGCACTTATCACGGACGCCGCATCCTCAAATTCGGTGTCTGCCATCTTGTCCATTCTTTTCTTGCGAAGCGTCACGTTTTCTTCTGTGTCTGACATCTTCTTTTTTGTGTCCAGAGGAGTCACCAGTTTAGGTGCGTGAGTTCAGGTTGTAAATACAAACTGCGGCAGTTGAATAACTGTAGTTTATTTAACAGAACAGCACACACAATATTTATGGAAGGAGAAGAGATAGAAAGAATAGCACAAGAAGAAAGTCTAGGTAAAGCACAGGCTGTAAGCGGTAGGTACGAAGCGCGTAAACAAACGATTTGCGGTTCGCGACAAAGCATCGATCGATATGCACTCAGCGCTGCACAGGCGAAGGTAGACTGGCTGCCGGCCGGCGAGCGAACAACGACACGCGCGCACAGTGATCTATTTTTAGAACACGGAATGCGGTCCTCGCTGCATACTACGGATATCGCCCGGCTTTGTTTCTCAATTAAACAAATATTGAATATATGTTGTGAAATGAAGTAAATAAAATATATGTATGTATTGTATGATATTTTATTATACTATATGTGTATGTATATGTATGTATTATATGTATATATTTATTATAATAGAATAAACAATTTTATATATTCTCTAATGTGAATATTAATATTTTATATAAGTAAATTGTGATGTGTATTTATATATTATGTATGTGGCAAGTTACCTACAGAACACATGATACAGAACCATAATGGTCCAGCTAAACTATAATAAGAAATATAAAAATGACGTCTTAGCAAAAGTTATTCAGCCTGATGAACTTTTATTGTTAAGGTATAAAACTCAAAGATCTGGAACACCTGATGCAAAAAAATGGTCCACCTAAACTGTTAGAAATATACATTAATGACGCATTAGCAAAAGTTTTTCAGCCTGATGACCATATTTATATGCCGGAGTCCTAAAGTCCATGCGAACGAAGTCGCGGGCATCAGCTAGTATATCAATAAACTTACATTCAAAATATACATAGATAGATATAATAACCAATACATATACTACATATATATTATTTGTATTCTATCTGACAGTTCCTGAAGATAATGTGCACGCACTGCAATTTTAAACGCTACACGAGTGCGAGCCTTCTGGATCTCGATTGGAAGGGCGTTCCAAAGCTTTACCGCTTGAACAGCAAACGAACGTTCAAAGAACCCACTTCGGTGAAATGGTATATCAAGACGGAGATTGCTAGAAGAGCAAAGATTTTTTGAATGAGTATCACCAAGAAAAATGAATTTTGATTTGAGATATGACGGAGTTTTTGGGTCAAAAAGAATGGAAAAGAGGGTTGTGAGAATATGCAGCCGGCGACGCTGACGAATAGGCAACCATTTTAGTTGAGTGCGGTAAGCAGACACATGGTCGTACTTTCGAAGGCTATATACAAATCGAAGACAGTTATTTTGAAGTCTTTCGAGTTTATTTAGGAGGTCACAATTCAAATCCGAGTAATACACATCACTATAGTCCAGAATAGGCCGAACGCTAGGCACCTAGCGTTCGGCGTGCGGTTGCCTGCGGTGGAGAAAAACATAAACAAATACATGACAGCAAACATCTGCTTTATGGGCAAGAACCTCCTCCAACGCGCCTTAAAAGCCGCAACAGCTTTTTAAGACAGCGTAGCTTACCACCTAAAGAAGTCTCGAAGACTAGAGGTTTTGGTCTAACCTAATGCTAAAAAGTGTGAAGACTTTCGAACGATTAGTTTGATGAGCCAAGTACTAAAACTACTCCTCTCGATAATACATGACCGAATTAGGGTTAAAATTCGATGCGATGCGATGCACACCTTAGTGATAGTCAGTTTCGTTTCCGATCCGGTGTGGGCACAAGATGAAGTTAGAAAGGCATTACTTAAGGCAAAATCGGGAAAAACTGCAGGACTGACAACGTTTACATCAAGGTACTTAAATTGGTGGATGATGAAAACATAGATGGGTTAGTACAGCTTTTAAACCTGGTGTATGATACACGTGAAATTCCAAACGACTGGCTGAAATCTGTCTACGTTACACTTCTAAAGAAACCTAATGCTAAAAAGTGTGAAGACTTTCGAACGATCAGTTTGATGAGCCAAGTACTAAAACTACTTCTCGATAATATATTGACGCATTAGGGTTAAATGCGATGAACACCTTAGTGATAGTCAGTTTTGTTTCCGATCCGGTGTGGGCACAAGAGAGGCACTATTTGCTATACAGGTTTTGGTCCAAAAGTGCAGAGAGATGCAACAGGATGTCTACCTCTGCTTCGTCGATTACGAAAAGGCTTTTGACCGAGTACAGCATGATCACTTATTGGATGTATTAAAGGATATTGGTTTTGACGATAAAGACCTCAGATTCATTCAAAACCTGTATTGGGACCAACGAGCAACCATAAGAGTAGATGGAGATGAAACCAGTGCTATTGAAATCAAAAAAAGAAGTAAGGCAGGGATGCATATTATCACCTATTCTCTTCAATGTTTACTCAGAGGCTGTTAATTGAAGCTCTACATAACATTGATGGCGGCGTAAAGGTCGCAATGTTAATAATCTTCGCTATGCCGATGTCCTGTTAGCATCTACGTTATCGTGTATGTGTTTCCGTTTAGCTCCTCTACACCGCTTATTGCACAGATTACGCAAATAAACAAATCTTGCCCGATTTGACTCAGTCGGATAGCGTCTGAGTTTTAATTTAGCCTTATCTCTTTTGGCCATTAGCTTTTTAATATCAGTTGAAAGCCATGGGGCAGGGTAATGTTTTACTCTGACTTGTTCCAAGGGATAATTGATGTGAAGTGATGGACTATAGTATGCACCAAGAAGGATTTTGGTACCATGTAGATTGATGTTTAGGAAAAGATATTCAGGAGTAAGCGCTTCGGGAAGGGACTGGAAAATGATTTGGGCAGGGATATCACACCGCAAATAGATGGCAACTCCACCGCCCATCATCACTCTGGAACTTCCATCGCATCGCGTCACTGTATAAGACCGATCATTTCTAAACAAGCGATACCCCGGGAGAGGATAAAGAGCTGAAGGTAAAGAAGGTTTTAACATACTTTCAGAAATGAGTATGGCATGTAATTGAAGTGATGTGAAAGTCGCCAACAAGTCTGCATAATGACCGGGCACGTGCATTAATATGCACGACATTAAAGTTGTACTTCAGCGTTGTAAAAGTGACCCTGAGACTATCATTAAGCGAGATTGGGATGTCATCTGAATCCTCAGTCTCACTAAATGCACTCAATAAGCTTTCGGAATAAGAAGAGGAAAATGAAAAGTATTCTAAGTCAGAATTATCAGTAAGTACATCACACATTAAATAATATAAATAATAAGCTAATTAATTTAAATATATAAATAATAACAACGGCAAAACAAGACTCAATACATAATAATGCTATCCTATTCCTAGATCAAATTGACATTAATTTAAAACTTGACATCATGCTTAATTAATAATTTTGACATTACAATGTATTCTCACTCCACATATCTAATTTCAATATCAGTATAATTGTAAGTTGACATTTTTGGAGAAAATGCTGCAGTACAGTTTGTTACCGTTTCTTCTGTAGTTGCGCTTAGGAAGCGGCAGTAAACTTAGCCATAAGTAAATGATCTGACGTCAACATTTACCTTATAAGAAATCGAAAGAAAAAAAAAGACATTTATCAAGTAATACGAATATCCAAAAATAAATAAATGATTTTGACTTTAACTTTGGCCGACGCATCAGGTGCAAAGCAAAGTCATGCGGTGTCAACCAATACCGCCGCCCACACCACTCCACGTTGCATCAAGAAATAAAACCGGAGGAGGACGAGCAAACACAGCAAAATACTGAAGCTGTGTTGTCAGTAACAACCACAACTGCTACCAACCAACGAACTGTCCTGCTAAAGACATGTCCAGTCGTCGTCGTCGGGGGGAAGACCTACGCGCTTCTAGATGAAGGGGCGACCGTAACTCTAACTGATGAACGACTAGCAAAAGACATCGGCGCTGAGGGTCCATCGCATCCACTACATCAACGCGGCGTCAACATGTCTCAGAACGAAGCGGACAGCAAGATCATCAAGGTGCTGGTTCTTCTTAAGGTGCTTCTCTAACTAGTAAAGGTTGGCAATCAGCTTGGCGTAGTCCTCTTTGTTCTTAGCTCGACGAAATAGCTTAGCAGCGCTCGCTATTACGGTCCACTTTCGGATGTGTCGTGGCCAGGATTGCTTTCTCCTTCCACCTTTATTTTTCCTGCGACTTTGCCCATCATTATAAGCTGAAGGAGATCGTATCGATGATGTCGCAGAACATGACCCAGATATGAAATTTTACGCCTTTTTACCGTAAGCATAAGAGTGCGCTTTTAGCCAATTCGTTGCAGAACTTTCACGTTCGATACCTTCTGCGTCCAGCTAATGGACAGCATCGTCTATAAGTTCACATCTCAAATGCTTCTAAACGCTTTTTAACCTGTTGTCTGTGCGAAACTCCAGACATAATAGTAAAACAATGCATGTCGACCGGATTCCGGTCTGCTCACCGATGACAGGTTAAGGTCCTCCTTGATAGTCCAAGCCTCACATCCGTACAATACTATGGACCAGATATAACAATGTAGTAAAAGAGTGCGTAATGCGGTGTTGATATTACGACTACAAAGAATCTTTTTCATGGTGTTGAAAGCACTGCGAGCGACTTCAATGCAAGACTTTATCTCTAACTCGCTGTTCCACTCATCGTTTAGCCATGTACCCAAGTACTTGTACTTCTGAACTCTTTCTAGATTTTGGTCTGATACTGTTATGCTAGGACTGACAGAAGTAACGTCAACTTTTCCTGAGACGACCATAAATTTTGTCTTCTTCATGTTCATTTTAAGACTAGCTCCGTGACTGCATTCCTCTAATCTCTTCACCATTAGTTGCAAGTCCGCCGCTGTAGATGCTAACAGGACTGTGTCATCGGCATAGCGAAGTATATTAACATTGCGACCATTAACCTTTACGCCGCCATCAATGTTATGTAGAGCTTTAATTAACAGCCTCTGAGTAAACATTGAAGAGAATAGGTGATAATATGCATCCCTGCCTTACTCCTCTTTTGATTTTAATAGCACTGGTTTCATCTCCATCTACTCTTATGGTTGCTCGTTGGTCCCAATACAGGTTTTGAATGAATCTGAAGTCTTTATCGTCAAAACCAATATCCTTTGATACATCCAATAAGTGATCATGCTGTACTCGGTCAAAAGCCTTTTCGTAATCGACGAAGCAGAGGTAGACATCCTGTTGCATCTCTCTGCACTTTTGGACCAAAACCTGAATAACAAATAGTGCCTCTCTTGTGCCCACACTGGATCGGAAACGAAACTGACTATCACTAAGGTGTTCATCGCATTTAACCCTAATGCGGCCATGTATTATCGAGAGGAGTAGTTTTAGTACTTGGCTCATCAAACTGATCGTTCGAAAGTCTTCACACTTTTTAGCATTAGGTTTCCTTAGAAGTGTAACGAAGACAGATTTCAGCCAGTCGTTTGGAATTTCACGTGTATCATACACCAGGTTTAAAAGCTGTACTAACCCATCTATGTTTTCATCATCCACCAATTTAAGTACCTCGATGTAAACGTTGTCAGTCCTGCAGTTTTTCCCGATTTTGCCTTAAGTAATGCTTTTCTAACTTCATCTTGTGCCCACACCGGATCGGAAACGAAACTGACTATCACTAAGGTGTTCATCGCATTTAACCCTAATGCGGCCATGTATTATAGAGAGGAGTAGTTTCAGTACTCGGCTCATCAAACTGATCGTTCGAAAGTCTTCACAATTTTTAGCATTAGGTTTCTTTAGAAGTGTAACGAAGACAGATTTCAGCCAGTCGTTTGGAATTTTACGTGTATCATACACCAGATTTAAAAGCTGTACTAACCCATCTATGTTTTCATCATCCACCAATTTAAGTACCTCGATGTAAACGTTGTCAATCCTGCAGTTTTCCCCGATTTTGCCTTAAGTAATGCCTTTCTAACTTCATCTTGTGCCCACACCGGATCGGAAACGAAACTGACTATCACTAAGGTATTCATCGCATTTAACCCTAATTCGGTCATGTATTATCGAGAGGAGTAGTTTTAGTACTTGGCTCATCAAACTGATCTTTCGAAAGTCTTCACACTTTTTAGCATTAGGTTAGACCAAAACCTAGCCACGGCGACCGCCCTGTCATTGGCCACATTCAGATCTGCCTTAGTGCAAGGAGTCGGACAGTTGGGACATGACAAAAGATGGTCCATGGATTGAGTGACCCCACAGACACACAAACTGTCGCCAGAGTAACCCCACCTGGCTCTACTTTCTCGGCATCTCCCTGTGCCAGATCGGAGTCTGTTTAAAGATTTCCAAACATCCCATGGGAGATCCTTACCCGGTGGCAGCTTCTCGTTAGGTGGAATGTCAGATGGTGAAGGCGGGAACTTATTTTGCCACAGTGTGAGTTTAGTCTTCGAGACTTCTTTAGGTGGTAAGCTACGCGATCTTAAAAAGCTGTTGCGGCTTTTAAGGCGCGTTGGAGGAGGTTATATATATATTTTAAATGATCTCGTAAACCATATGCAAAAAATAGAACCATCCATTAAGATTGTACTCTATGCAGACGACACGAATGCAGTTTTTTCAGCTCCAAACATGTTTAAACTAAACGAAATGATGAATCGCTCAATAAATGCCTTTGAAGAATGGTTCACTGCAAATAATCTTCAGCTTAATCCGAACAAGACTTCAGTGATCTTATTTTAAACAACGGCAAATTGCAATGACAAACTGGAAATATTTGTGGGTGATAAGAAAATAAATCAGGTGGATTCTATTAGATTTCTGGGTATATACATAGACTCTATGTTAAATTGGAAACAGGAATTGGAGTCAATTGAAAATTCTTTAAGCTCTGCATGTTATGCGCTCAGAAGCTTAAAGGATGAAACTACATTAAAGCAGCTGAAATTAGTCTACTATGCAATTGTGGAATCGAAGTTGAGATACAGCATAAAACTGTGGGGAAATAGATATGACTATAATGTAAAGAGAGCTTTCACACTTCAGAAAAGGGCTATACGAACTATTGCTCGAATTCCACAATGGGAATCGTGCGTAAAGTTCTTTAAGGAATATGAAATCCTAACCGTCCCTAGTTTGTATATTTTGGTTGTGTTAACTGATTTAAAAAAAAAGATGCCACTTCTTGAAACCGATCTAGAAAGGCAAACACGGGAGAGCACCAGGAGGAAAGACTTTGTTGATGATCTTAAACCTAGGTTAGAGGTAGTTAAGCATGGCGCGAGGTTTCAGGCAACTAAGCTTTTCAATAGATTGCCCGTGGAGCCCGTGGAACCATACGCAGTCAAAAGTTATTTAGGGCCAGGTTGCGTGCTCTTCTCTTGAAAAAGTGTTGCTACACAATTGAAGAATTCTTAGATAATTAATATTTAATATGAACCTATGGCCATGGACTTGTAATAGACGAAATAGATTGCCTTTTCCCCTTGGACATTTGCCAATTGTATGTATACACCTAACTAAATATTTTATGACATATTTTTTTTTATTTTGTATTTTCATTTTATTTTATTTTTAATTCACAGGTACATAATTTCAAACACAATTGTAATTGTTTTTTTTTTAATTAATGGATTGAATGAATTGAAAAAATTGGTTCTTGCCCATAAAGCAGATGTTTGCTATCATGTATTTGTTTATGTTTTTCTCCACCGCAGGCAACCGCACGCCGAACGCTAGGTGGAGCTATCCCAGACAGCGTATATAACTGATATAATGGGGTAGGCTTTAAGAGGCCTAATTATCTTTTTTCCTTTTTCCTCTGCAAATTTAGGTATTTTACGCCGGCAGCGAGCGCACGCACACAACGACATGCCGCTCACACACACAGAGCTACGTAGGCGAGGTAAAGCGCGGTATAGTGCGCTCGGCGACATTCTTGATCGTTGATGTATTTTGGTTAAATATACTGGTGGTACATTATGTTTTGGTGCAATAAAGATTTTAACTAACTTACTAACTGGTATAAACTAACAGATATTATTCAAATTTTGGTAAAAGTTTTATTACATAGTAAATGCCATCTTAATTTAAATGCGAGTAATAATATATAAATATTAAATCCTTGAGTGCTTTGAATTACAGGTAAGTAAAAAATATTATGATAAATCGTGAAGGTGATAATAATGGAGACTTCTATTCTATATTAGCAGAGTTGAGCACGCACATTATTTAGTTTCTATAGAAACTTAAATAAGGCAAGTTTTAACAAATTAGGTAGTGCAAAGTATTATTTATCATTAATTGTAAGCCAGATTACTCCGTATTACTCTCTACATGGTGATTTTTTAATGGTTTTGGAGCGGAAGCACAGAATTAATAATAGTATTACATACAGAACGGAAACTCGCGCCGTCCCCCGCAGTCTGGTGTCCCCGCAACCCTTCCCCCGTTATTGTGAGGTGTAAATGGCAGTAAAACAGGGTTATTGGTAGTCGCACGTTGGCATTACGCGAGTCACTTAGGATTATTGAATTATAATGGTGAGAAACTGCGCACATTATCATTGTTTATCCACGGAAAACAATAAATAACCAAAATTTTATAGACTTCCGAGTTATGAAAACAGGTAAGCAAAGCAACAAATTCTGTGGTGACGACCCTGATTGTTCAACTCACACATTTGACGTGTACACGGACGGATTGTTTCGTTTGTAGTAGTACTAGGTATATATGCTGCTCCGTCTTGTATCAAGTGCCATACCTGTGGCCGAAGGCCACTTCATAAGGATCGTTAGTAAGATCTAAATAGCTAGTTAAAATAAAAATTCAGGAACCAAACATTTTGACTAAAACTCGTGAAACGCGAGATCAATTAGTAGTACCACCACCTGGCCGGCCTGGCAGAGTTAAGCGAGCTCACGCGGCGTAACTACTATTAGGTATTACTTTTATTTAAAACTCTTAGATTTGTTGTAGCAAATAAGTATCACGATTTGTAAACAGTATTGGCAGTTGTCATTAGTGTTGCCAAATTAATAAAACCTAAGTGGTAGTCGATTTATACAGTTGCTACATGCATACGGTCGGGTATCTGTGGCAAGTTGTAACGAGCAGACGGATATTTTAAAAATTGGCAGCACTAATTGACCGGTTGGTGAGCATTCATTTTGAATGAATAATAAAAGTAGAAATGATAAGGCGTTATTGGTGGAGATAAACACGTGTCATGGAATCTATGCGAATCTTTTATTTAACACTACGTGGTCTCGATCACAAGTCATTTTTGCAACATTTTTGTCTTGTCGTACACAAATATGGATAAAAAAATTATTTACCCTATGACATTTTTAATTGAGTAAATGTCCTCTCAATCTATCGCAGGTTGACTGGAAGAGATCCCTACATGGGATAAGTCCGCCTTTGTATATTTACTCTTTCGAATTTTTGTATTTTATTTTATTTTTTTGAACAATAAAGTTATTACAAACAAACAAACATTTTTTTCCAAAACCAATGAAAAGTCAGCGTGTATATCGAATGAAAAGGGGTTAAGGGAGGTAGCACACGGTGAATTCTTTTTGTAGATGTGCAGTTGCTGGTCATAAACCGATGGAGAATGTTGCGATGCAGTAGCGCGTTCATGAAACACACGACTGCATCGCTAGAGTAGAAGTCGCCTTCCTTATTATCGAATAAAATAAATAGAACTGTAGAATTAAGAAAATTGGTATAATTTGTCTGAGTATACATTTAAAAAGTACACGTACAAATCTGCTTGACAGGAAACGCTGCTTTTACTGCTGATTGACGGTTAAAATTATTTCAGGAAAACCTCATGTTAGCACGCAAATCTGACTATCATTTTAAACCGTGCGCGCTCAAAACAAATATTTCCCAACATATAAACGGATTTCGATGAAATTTGGCAGAATGACAATGATGAAAAATAGTGTCACGAAGCTACTAGAAGTAGAGAATCCCAGAAGAATTAGCAAATTCTAAAATAATGTAAATTGTTCTAGAAGTTTATAGAATAATCACATAATACACACATTCACATAATATCACTTGTCTCTCGCGCAAACTATTCAGTTTAGAAAAAAAATATATTTGAACCCTTAATATCATTTTGGAAGACCTATCCATAAGACCACACGTATGGGTTTGAAGAAAATAAATTTTTGAGTTTAAGTTCTAAGTATGGAAAACCCAAAAATTTATTGTTTTTGTTTTCTATTTTTGTGTAAAAATCTTAACTCGGTTCACAGAATACATCTACTTACCAAGTTTCAAGAGTATAGTTCCTTTAGTTTCGGATGGAAAAATGGATGTGACATACGGACGGACAGACATACAGACATGACGAATCCATAAGGGTTCAGTTTTTTTGCCATTTGGTTACGGAACCCTAAAAACCACAAATCAAAAACTTTGCACTTTTTGCAAATATCTTGCTGTCTTTCTTTCCGGAGTTTTATTCCCCAGATCCAAAACCCTTCATCAGATCTTCATTCAAATTATAAGAATCTAATCTTATAAGCGATTCTACCAAACAAACATTGAATCATTAGAATCGGTTTATATTAGAAAGTAATATGAGCTTGCGAATGTATTATAAATATTTGAGCTGCAGTTGTCTGTTGAGGAATTTCGTTCTCCAGCGCTAATAACTTTCATCCGATCTTAAAAAAAATTACATGGGACCAACCTTGCATTCTTAAAAACGAGATATATATTTTTGAAATTGATTCATTTTTGACGGAGTTATGAGGTAACATACACAAAAAAATATATATATGTCGGCGAGTTCAAGATAATCCCATTTACTCGTATTATTGTTTTCGATGTGCAAACAGAAAGTTGTTTACTACAAAACATAACTGCTACATATTCAAATGTTTCAACAAGTATAAAAGCGGTCGCCCTAGCGACGAGCGGCTCAGTCTTGTGCGGACCGCCGTACTGTAAACATCTCCTTTGTGTACTGTGCTGAGGGCTTGGCCATAACTTCTTAAGTTGTGATTGTTGTAATAGATGAGGATTTGGTAAACCGATTTATTGCAATGATAGTTGTTTCAGCTAGACGATAAGCCCAGGTGGACACAGATTCAATAACTGTGTGGGTCAGGGGTATTTAGACACATGTGGTTGGAATCCATGATACAGCGCGAGGCGGAGCGCTGTATTTATCGTCACACTTTTAGTGAGTTCGGCGTAGGTCATCTCCTGCTCCGTCATCAGAAGTTGGATCTGAATCTTTTGCCCACTTGAGTGAATCCATGGGAGAATAGGGGTGAAGAGTCCGACAGGGTCCGAAGAGTGTGATTATAATTGGTCCGTCTTTTGAATTGTCCAAAGATAATGGACCCGTATTTTCAGTTTGCCAGAGGGGTAAAAAATTACAAGGATACGGAGCGTCAAGGTTCCGGAGTGGGGGCTTGCGGAGTCACACTTAGGTAAAAATCGTGCTTGAGTCTGACGTCACGCAAAATTTCAATGCGCTGTATCTTCGTCATTTTTGGTTTCTCAGAGAAAGAAAAGAGTGTGTGTACAAACTACAATGTTGTTTGATGGTCTAACCGATGGACCAAAAGTGATTTTCCATTCGTAATGCCTATTCTGAAAAACAGGAACCTGTCCATTTATTTAATAATCGTATGGCTATTATTACAGTCGTTATTCTGTATCTATTGTATTGCGTCTTTTTGCAGGGTGAACCAGTCTTCTGGCATAATCCGTCTCGAATAATGTGGTCCATGTCCTATTCAGGCGCGCCACATCAGCAAGCTGGGGAGTCAATCCAGTCGCACCGGAATTCAAATGATTTACTTCGTCCCCATCCAGTTCTCAGTCTGTGGAGCTGGCACAATTCTCTGCATGGGAGAGAGAACCCTGATAGTTTTTCAGTGGGGTTGATAGTAGTATCCACATAGGTGGATTCAAATTCTATTCTTTTTGATGGTAAAGTAGTTTTTCAACAGTCAATCCTATAGAGCTGGTGTCGTGACTTCAGTCTTAGCCTTTTTAATAGTTTGTGGATGGAGTTTAGCAGTGCAATGTGTCGATAACTTTTGGGGTCATTGACAGGCTCTGGTTTTAGTATCGCAACCCATCCTGTGTTGCATATGGTCTGTGTGACAAGCGTCTGTGTGACAAGCGTCTGTGTGACAAGCGTCTGTGTGACAATCGTCTGTGTGACAATCGTCTGTGTGACAAACGTCTGTGTGCCAAAGCGTCTGTGTGACAAAGCGTCTGGGTGATAAACGTCTGTGTGACAAACGTCTGTGTGACAAAGCGTCTGTGTGACAAGCGTCTGTGTGACAAGGGTCTGTGTGACAATCGTCTGTGTGACAGTCGTCTGTGTGACAAACGTCTGTGTGACAAACGTCTGTGTGACAAGCGTCTGTGTGACAAACGTCTGTGTGACAAGCGTCTGTCTGTCAACCGTCTGTCTGCAAACCGTCTGTCTGTCAACCGTCTATGTGACAAGTCTGTCTGAATAGCAGCCGGCCTGTGTGGCAACCTTTGGCGCCAGTAATGGTGCTAACGAGAGTGAAACGATCTTTGCAAAGATACTTAACGTGTGTTTAGTTTCAGCTACTTCTGCAAAGGTGCTAAAGTGCTAACAAGTGAAGCATAACTGCTGGCCACGTATTGCGGCCGAGTTGGAGTCAGAGGCAGTGCCGCAGGCGCTGGAGATTCCTGGTGAAGTGAGGTGAAGTGAAAAAGCGAGTTAATATCGTGTGTATTTCTGTGTCGTTACCTTATCTGCTGAATCGCAAAGATAACCTGGTGAGTTTTTATATTTTTTTCGATTTAAGAGTAGAGCAGAGAGCAATTTATTTCGAAACCTTTAGTTTTAAAACATAAAGTAGAATAATGTCTAGTCTTTTGACCACTATGCAAGCAGAAAATAATTATGGTTTCGCTATTTTAAATAAGAACGTGTATTATCTGCTAAGCTTAGTGAGTTAATCTTATCGTCATGAGTTAATAGATGAGCTTAACATCACTGGAGGTGGCATGAGTCACTGTTAGTCGGAGCTGGCAGTGGCACTAATTAGTATCCTAGCAAATAGTCTAGTTTGAATATTTTAAATTATAATTTTTAGCGTCTTATAAGCTTACGTGTGAATACTGGTGTAAAATGATAGTTATTAGGTACGTTACGTACTTCATTATTCGTAAAGTTGGAGAGATAAGTTCTCCTAGCCTTTGCCTAATATTGGACCTAAGAAAGCTAAATATGATGATGACTTTTATAAAGATTATAATAAGAATGACCAGGGTGATGATGATGATATTGGTAATGAAGAGACAGTGATGACGATGAAGATATTATTGATGAAGAGGTAGTGATGATGAAGACGTGATTAATAGGACGGCGAGCCTACCATGATGATGATCCCATGATCATCATCATGGTAGGCTCGCCGTGACCGTGACGTGCCGTGATGACTTTATTTAAAAGGACCCTTCACCGTTTACTATGTGAGTAATAATATTTTACCATTAATTTATTATTTACTGTGTTATAGGTTAACTGAAGTAAAGTCCCGTTACTTGAGTAAATTTTAATCTGGATAGTTAAAGTCGAGTAAATATTGTGATATTATAGCCAAATTCAAGAATATCGTACTGATAAGCAATGTTATTTTTATTATTAGGAAGTCCGTAAAAAAAAGATTAAGTTGCAAACGCTTTAACTGTATTCTAGCCACGCTTTAGTATAATAAAAGTACTTAAACGTTTGTTTTTGTTGACAGTTGGGTGTTTTCCTGGCCAGGGATGAATTATTTTGAGCTGTTGGCGGGGTAAAGCGTCGCAAAGTGGTGTCGTTTGTTTTTGAACGTATCCATTTTAGCATAGTTTTGGATTTATTATTGCGGAAGAGTTGATGGTGAAAGCGTTGTTTGGCTCCGGGGATCTGGGTCGTCATCTGCCTGTATTTCATACAAAGTCCCAGTGCAGTGGAAGTGCAAACAGTGAAAACTGTTTGTTTTAACGTTTGGAGGAAGGTGTCTGATTTGACTTGTTGGAAAATAGCGTATATTATCTACCCAGTTGACATTTATTTTCAATTCTTCTTCATATCGTGTCGTTGGCTGGAATTTTAAATTTTGTTCTTCGAGAACGTTGCCACTTTTACGCTTCCCTCCGAGGCATAGTATAGGTCAAGCACCGTACAGCTGGTAGGGCATAGAGGTGATGTAATGATCTAATCGTCATGACCACAATCGCCCTGCGCCAGATTATGTTTACATCGGCCTACTTCAGTTCGGAGGCAATTTGAGCACCTCCAAGTTTATGACCTGGCGGTAGCGCCTCTGATGGTTGGATGTAATCGGGGGGTGGAGCATACTGTTCGCACCACATTCTAAACCTAGATGATTCCGGTTGAGAAGGATGCGGGAGCCAGAGAAGCTCATTAGGAAGACCGATAGCATAGCCGAAGGCTTTATTGCCATAGGTAGAGTGATAAATTGCATTGTTTGTTTTGTTGTGACCGTACTAGAGTTGACTCATAGTCCGTGAGTGGGCAGTATGCGGTCGGCTCTTGTGGAGGTCGAGTTTCCGGAGGAAATCATAAGGTCAAGTGGGCCTGGTGATCACAGGTGGTAATACGCGTATTATAACGTAATATATACAAAAATTAGCTGGAAAACTTAGCTCTGCGGCCTATGCGGTTAGAAGAATTAGGCAAATGACTGACGTTGATACAGCGCGTTTGGTATATTTTGGGTACTTCCACAGTGTTATGTCCTATGGAATATTGCTATGGGGTAACGCTGCAGATATAAATACCATATTTGTTTTACAAAAACGCGCTATCAGATTTATATATAAATTAGGTGCTAGAGAGTCTTCGAGGGAACTATTTAAAGACATAAATATTTTGACCCTCCCTTCGCAATTCATCTATGCGAACATTATGTACGTGCGTCAGAATATACACTCATTTAAGAGAAATTGTGATATTCATAGTATTAACACGAGAAATAAAAATAAATTAGCCATCACAGCTTTGCGGTTAGAGAAAACAAAAAAATCTTTTGTGGGTCTCGGCTTGCGCCTCTATAATAAAATTCCAGATGATATAGTAGCATTACCATTATCTAAGTTTAAGACAGCCGTTAAAAATCATTTATTACGAAATGCGTATTATCATGTAAATGACTACTTATCATCATCTGAGAAAAATTCTTGGAAATAGTTGTCTGCAAATTGTAATTGTATAATTTAAATGTATAGCTTAAGTGTAAATCTGTATTGTAATTGTAACATAGCCCATCAGGCTGGGTAGGGACCAATACTGAACTGGGTTTCTTTCGGCGTAATCTTCCCAGCAGTGGTCGTTCCGAAACGCTAGTAGTTTTTAGCTTCTGCATTAAAAAAATATTTAAAAAAATGACCTTCAATAAGAGATAAATTTATCCTACATTAAATAAAAATTTTTGACTTTTGACTTTTGACTTTTTTTGACTTTATTAGTGTGAGGTTAACCATGGTAATTTTGTTATTGATATGTCTTGGTGATCTCTCCTAACTGAATTAATAATTACTGTATCATTTTTTTTAACATCGTTAAAATTTAGAAGTTCTATTCGTTTTGATTCAATTTAACTTCATAACTGGTAAAGAGAACATATGATTAATAACAACTTTGAACTAGCAGGAAGGCTGGCTGCGTTCCTTAACATGTGATCGCTGCACACCCAATTCGATTTTAAAGATTTATCGATGTTCATTTTTTGTTTTGAGTTTATTATATTTTAGATCGTTTAATCCAATTAAGTAAGTCATCTAATAAAGATGGTTATTTATAGCAAAAAAAAATATATATAAACAGTACACAATAATTAATTTAACTAAAAACTAAATAACCTACCTAAATTAAAATATTAAAAGTATGAACTAAAATATAACTAACTAAAAAAATATAAAAATAAAAAATATACCTAAGAGACTGGCGGCATTGCCTCGTCGTACAGCAAGACTTCTAAAAAAAATTACTAAAGCTTTGTTTTCATCAGGTTTGGCCAAACGGTGTACCGTTTGTGCTTTGTGTTGATCTTAAAATGAAACCCGAGGACGGGTGTTACTGTCAAGATGGCAGTGTCGGCGAGTTAAAAATTGATTCCTTTGAATTGATCCATGAATTTTGTTGATTCGAATGATTGAATACGTAAGCATTGTGTGAAAAATCCCTAAGTCATGATTTCTTTATAATTATTTCTGTATAGATCTTGGCTAAAGGACAAATAAAAGACCGGTTCAAAAAAGTAGTTTTGCAAGGCACTCTTCTGGAGTAGAATTTTCGCGAGTTGAAATTTTGTTATAGTTTTGTGGGACGCTTATTGCCGAGCTAGATCAGAATCATTTTATGGTTATTTCTAACCATGCTACCATAGAATACATAATAGTACAAGTACCGAAGATTCACTCTAAAAAATCGATTAAAGGGATAGAGACTCTCGCTACAATACAATTGAGTTCAATTCAGATCGCACAACGCTAATAACTTACAGTTATATTCACCTAGACATTCCATCTCTTTCTATCGCGTAACGCTTACCTTTTCTGGCGCACTGATTAGCCACGCTGGCATGGCCGCCGTACGTACTTGCGTTTTTAATACCTACCGCGGAGTGAGACAGGCCTGATTCTACTTACTTGTTTAAATTACTATTGAGAGCGCGTACGAGGGCGTACGCATGTCAAGTTGGCCGTGTCGGCGAGTTCAAGATAATCCCATTTATTATTGTTTTCGATGTGCAAACAGAAAGTTGTTTACTACAAAACATAACTGCTACATTTTCAAATGTTTCAACAAATATAAAAGCGGTCGCCCTAGCGACGAGCGGCTCAGTCTTGTGCGGACCGCCGTACTGTAAACATCTCCTTTGTGTACTGTGCTGTGGGCTTGGCCATAACTTCTTAAGTTGTGATTGTTGTAATAGATGAGGATTTGGTAAACCGATTTATTACAATGATAGTTGTTTCAGCTAGACGATAAGCCCAGGTGGACACAGATTCAATAACTGTGTGGGCCAGGGGTATTTAGACACATGTGGTTGGAATCCATGATACAGCGCGAGGCGGAGCGCTGTATTTATCGTCACACTTTTAGTGAGTTCGGCGTAGGTCATCTCCTGCTCCGTCATATATATACACGTCGAATTGATAACCTCCTCCTTTTTTTGAAGTCGGTTGAAAACTAATCGTCTCACCTAATAATTTCAGTTTTAATTGGAAAATCAGGTCTAGTCTAGACACTAAACTAACAGACGACTTGTAGTGACTTACTTAAGCTTACTTTTTGCCTTTTGCAGAATTAGTGGCACCATAGTATTTCTTTTTCCATTTCACATTACCAAACGTTCTATTTTTAGCTCGTTTGCCCATTATATTTACGACAGTACGACAGACACAAATAAATTACTATAAGTAATCAAGTTTTCCAACGATCAAATCCTATCAGTCGCTCTATGGTTCACGCACGTCATGGCTCAGTGACTACGGAGTTGGCGTTGGCGCAAAGAAATACGTCCTCTCGCTGTAAGCGCTGCGCGCGGACTGCCGTCGGGCAGTAAACCGCATCCTATTTAAATAATTTTTTAAGTAATATGATTTTATTTTTTTACACTGTTTTAAGGGCATGAAATGGCATTTGTTACGGTATTTTTATTTTTCTAAAATAGGAGCTCAGAACACAAATACAAGCGACTTTATTTACATCGATTTCGGTGAAAATTACGTGATTTGTTAATTTTTTTTCCTTGTGAATTTATATAATACAATGAAAAAAGCTTCACTCATGTCAGAAAATACTTATTCAGCTAGTTTGTCTATTTTTTTTTACCGGGTGTTAATGATTAAATCATTTGAAAATCTCGAAAGCCCCGCGACGCGTTTTGCGAAATTTGGCAAAACGCACGTTGGATTCCGGTGAATTATCCTAAAACAAGCAAGTTTATAGGCAAAATGGTTTACTCATACTTAACAATATGATACTATCTTTCATAATATATAAATAAATTCAATGATAATCCTGTACTTTTCTCAAAAACACGACGCAAAGTTGAGTGAAATTTGACAAATTTAATATGCGGCCTCTTAAAGTTCCAGTGATGATTCTGCACGTAACGTTGAGGACAACATCCACATTTTTGGCATGTGCTGAGCGTGCCCACACAGAGCTTGCGTATTCGCCAGCTGAGTAGCATAAGGCTAAGCCACTAATTCGAAGTATATGAGGCGAGGCGCCCCATCGGGTGGAAGTGAGGCGACGCAGAATACAGTTACGTGCTTCGACTTTAGCTTTCACAGAGTAGCAGTTTTCCCTATATGCTAAAGAGCGATCCAGAGTGACTCCTAGGTTTTTTGGAGTAGGATTGTTTTTTGGTCTAATAACATTTAATTTAAGCCATTTCGACTCGATAAGAAGAAGAAGCATTAGGTTTCTTTGAAAGTGTAACGAAGACAGATTTCAGCCAGTCGTTTGGAATTTCACGTGTATCATACACCAGGTTTAAAAGCTGTACTAACCCATCTATGTTTTCATCATCCACCAATTTAAGTACCTCGATGTAAACGTTGTCAGTCCTGCAGCTTTTCCCGATTTTGCCTAAAGTAATGCCTTTCTAACTTCATCTTTAAGATCTTAATCAGAACTAAAGTTAACATTGAAACTTCTGGAGTTATCTGCGAACATATTCATAATATATTGCTCCCATTGTGTTTCTTCTCTTCAATGTCTAAAACCTGTGTATTGGGGGTTTTCTTCCAAGCATGGCCCTTATTTATTTATGCATATTAAACGCGTCATGTTTCTTATGAAGCTGTTCCAGACGATTACATTTGTTAATACACAGGGTTTTACGAGCAAAGCAAACTTCTTTTTTGATTTCACAGTCTATGCTCTCATATTGCTCTAAGTTAGTTTTATGGAGCCTTCTTGCTTCTATAAGCTGATAGATCTTATAATTCATCCATGGCTCTTTTGCAACCTACTTGTCCGGTTTAAGTAAATGTTTATTAATTTTATGCACTCTGGATTTTAAGTAGCACCATGGTTCCTCGACAGATTCGTGAGATTGCTTTGCTTCTGTAGCCCATTCATTGATCTCCCTTATAACCTCAGGTTTACAGTTAACATCGTTTATCTTTCGTACGTTTACAGTAGTGTTGGTCTGCCGTCTACGAAGTTTCTTTAACACGAATGTCATGTCTGCAACCAAGAGATTGTAATCAGACCTGATATCAGCACCTGGGTATGTTTTTGCACACTTTACGCTGTTACGTACGTTTAGTCTGATTACGTATTATGCGTTCAGGTTTGTGAAGAGGTGAGGTCCAAGTATACAGTCTTCTAGGTGGAGGTTAAAAATAAGTGTGTTGTTACCACGAGATTTTGTATTTGACAGAATTGAACCAACCTGTCCCCTCTATTGTTCCTCTTGTCAAGACCATATTTTCCAACTGTCCCTGTAACCTCCCCTCTGCCTACTTTTTCGTTTAAATTCCCCAATGTGATGTTAATGTCATGCTTTTTAGTGAGGCCAGTGAGTTCTCTGCTTGTTTGTAAAAATCTTCTACCTCCTCATCTGTACCTTCAGTTGTAGGGGCGTAAAGTTGAATAATGTTTAAGTTTCTGGGTTCAGCCTGGATTTGAATCATCATAGCACGATTCGACTTAGGCACAAATGAGATAGGTGAGCAAATGTTTTTGTTCTTGTAATTATCGCCACTCCATGCATATTAGACGACTCTTCCGACCCAGAATAAAACATGACGTGGTCATCGTCAATGCGATGTTTCCCTTGATTTTTCGATCTCACGTCGCTTATACCAAGGATATTAATGTCGAGTCGATCCATTTCCTTACACAGATTGTAAACTTTCTCAGGACTTTTGAGACTTCTCACATTCCAGGTTCCTATTCTAAATGCCCGCCCGGAGATTCTTCGCACCCCTGTCCCATCTAAGCGACGCCGGGCACTCGGGGCCATCTTTTTATTCGACTTTTCCATCCTGAAATACTAGGGATTTGTAGTGCAGTGGTTTCCCGTTGCCTTCTGGACCGGACATTTCAGGGATTATTTACACCCCTAGGCCGCCGTTGCCTCTTCCAACCGGACTCGGTTGGATGAGTAGTTATACCGCTACTGACTCGGTCGCCAGAGCCTCGTCTGTTATCTAGCAGGAAGATCTGCAGCACTGGTAGCCGCCGCCAAAAGGCGCGCGCAGGTGAGGTTGACATTTGGGCCGGTAAAGATGTTAGTACCGATCTCCCCTTACTCCCCTAAAACTTCCCCTACTTAAAGTGCTGGTATGGGGGAAGAAATAAGAAGCGCTACACGAACTTGAAATTACATCAACAGTCCGTTCTTGACACGGTGATGAAGTACGAACATCTGCGAGACCTGCAGAAAGATGAAGTGTGGCTACGATCTGGCACGCCCCGGCATCTTAGTGGGGTCTGAACATTGGGAGTGCATCGTGTCGCGTGAACTATGAGTCGGTGAACCGAACCAACCGGCCGCGTCACGAACTCAACTTGGCTAGGTGGTGCACGGAACAGTGCCACGCAGCGTGATAGTCAACCACGAGAAGGTGCTACACGTCTACGAACGAACAGACGAGGACGAGCAGCCCGATCCGCCACAACAGCTATACGACCTGGTTGAGAAACACTTCAAGATCGAAGCACTGGGCATCGCTCTACAACCACGAGTGAGCGACGCAGATCAACGCGCCATCGCCATCGTCGAGAGAACTATCAAGAAAATCGACAGCGGTTATGAAGTCGGACTACCGTGGCGCTAAAATGACATTACCATGCCGCCTACATACATAGCGTTTCAACGCTTGAAGGCTATCGAAACGAAAATGGACGCCTTACCTGACTTCGCCAAGGAGTACGCTGCGCATATAGAAAATCTACTGAAGAAGGGCTACGCAGTCCCGTGCGACATCACTGAACGAGCGAACGCCGTCTGTTGGTACCTGCCTCACTTTAGCCCGACAAAAAGCGATTGGTCTTCGATGCAGCGGCGAAAAGTCACGGTGTTAGCTATAACGACTATTTGCTGGAGGGACCAGATCTACTGTTGTCGCTGCCAGGAATTCTGTTCAGATTCCGAGAACAAGCGATAGCAGTCACGGTGGATATACAAGAAATATTTTTAATAGTGAAGATTCGCCCAGAAGATCAACCTGCACAGCAATTCCTATGGCGAGGCAACGACCGAGAAAACCTGCCTCGACACTAAAAGATGACCAGCATGATATTTGGAGCGGCCAGTTCACCATCCATGGCGCATTATGTTCGTAACCACAACGCAAACATACACGCGCAGAAGAATCTGCGAGCCCGGAAGGCTATAACACAGAGTCACTATATGGACGACTTGGTGGCGAATTACGACGACGAAGAAGAAGCACGTAGCGCTGTGAATGAAATAATCACAGTGCATTTAGTCACTGGGTTCATGCTACGAGGGTGGAGTTCGAGCAACAAAGAAGTGCTCCACAACGTGCCTGCAAAGCTGCATGCAACCACACCCATGCAACTGGGGGGGGGGGAGCTCAGCCCGAGAACAAAATACTCGGACTTTATTGAAACGTCGCACGAGATGAGCTGGGGTTCAACACATCAATAAACCGACTACCAGCCGAAGTACGCACGCAAGTCCAAACACCAACCAAGCTGGAAGCACTCGGCGCAGTGATGTCCATTTACGATCCGCTGGGGCTGCTCAGTCACTGTACAGTTCGAGAAAAGATCATTCTGCAGAGCTTATGGCGCCTCAAGACATCCTGGGAAGAACCGCTACCCGCAGAAGAAGGAAAACTCTTCGCAGATTGGCTATCACACCTCGCCGAGGTAGCCTCTAACCTCTACGCGCCACGAAAACACGAACACGTCGAACTACACGTATTGTGCGATGCGAGCAAACAGGCCTATGCGACAGTGGTCTACTGGAGAATCACGCACAGCGACGAGACCGTGGACGTCGCGTCGTGCTAATCGCCGCTAAGTCAAGGGTGGCGCCGAAGCGTACGCAGACCATCCCTCGTCTTGAGTTACAAGCCGTGGTCATTGGAGCCAGACTAGCAGACACCATCAAGAAGGAACATGAGATGGAGGTCAACCGAACGACCTACTGGACTGACTTCTCAACGGTCGTGAATTGGATTCGCAACAATACGAAGCGATGCACAACATTTCTGAGTCACCGACTGGGCGAGATTGCAGAGCTCACTCACAAAGAAGAATGGCAATGGCTACCTACAGAACACAACGTAGCTGACGATGCTACGAGATTTTCCCGTGCACCGATCAGTGGCGACGAGCGATGGTTCCGTGGCCCAAGCTTCTTGTATCAACCAGAAGAGCATTGGCCCGTTGAAAGAACAAACGACGAGGTAGATGAAGTTAAAGTCCTACACATCCTACAAACGAGTGAGGAATCACGGCTGGACCGATGGCTGCCGGATCCCGCCCGGTTCTCCAAGCACGAGACGCTAGTGCGAGCTACGGCACGAGTGTTGACATTCATTGACATGTGCCGACGCCGAGCTTCAAAGATGGAGCATCATCACATAGAACGAGCTGAACGAGAGCTACTGCGGCAAGCACAACGAGATGCTTTCGGGAAAGACATCAAGAAGATGGAGTCTGCTCGTCCACTCACTAGAACAAGTCGACTGTTCAAGCTGGATCCTGTGCTTGAAGACGGCATACTGCGAGTACGAGGTCGCATCGAAGCTGCTACAGTACCAATTGAAACCAAGCAGCCCATCATCCTGCATGGCCGCCATCGACTAACAAAGCTTCATTGTGCTGCGAGAACACTGCGCCGCGGGTCACGCAAACAGAGAACGCGTGACGAACGACCTGCGGCAACGATACTGGATCAATCACTTACGGCCCACAGAACAATTGCGCGCTATGCAAAGTACGTCGGGCGAAGCCACAGCCACCAGACACCAAAAACCTGCCCGTTCACTAACTGCGGGGTAGATTACTGCGGGCCCATGAACGTGAAGATTGGACGTCGCCAAAAGAAGAGATGGGGCGCGCTATTCATGTGTCTTACCACGCGCGCCGTACACATTGAACTTGTGGCCTCCCTCTCTACTGGCTCTGTACTCATGGCGCTGAGAAGAATGGCTGCGCGGCGTGGTTGGCCGAAAATCATGTACTTGGATAACGCAACAAACTTCCACGGAGTAGATCAAGAACTACGGGCAGCGTATGCAGAGTGGACACCGGCGCTACGCGACGAAGGCCTGCTACGTCGTGTGGAATGGCGTTTCATTTTCATTCAGTGCATACGATGATCTAATTGTGAACAACAAGAATAAAAAAAATACATCGAAGAAGAGGTTTAATATACAGTCCTCTACAGTAGCATTTCTGGCAAAGATTTAGCACAGAATATGTCTCTCTGCTCCAACAAAGAACTAAGTGGCACACCTCAAACGACAGTCTTCAAGTAGGATACTTATTTATTTATTTATTTATTTAATCTTTATTGTTCATCAAATACAAATTGTACAAAACAATAGGCGAACTTAACGCTAGAAGCGTTGTCTACCAGTCAACCTTTGGGTTATGCAGATAGTCAAAATGTGGGTAAGCTTTGCAAGATAAAAATAGTACATAAAAATAAAGAAGTAAACGATACATATAATTATATATGTTTTCCATATACATATACATATATACACACATAGATATTTAAATAATATATAAATACATACATAAATACATATATACACACATACACATATATAAATAAATAATTAAATAAGTGCAGCAATTTTTAAATCTACTGTTATAGATCGGCCAAGAAGTGTTTAAACACCAGTGTCTTAAAGCTAGCGCGACTAGGAGCGGTTCGAATGGTCTCAGGAAGCGCGTTCCAGAGTCTTACTGCCGTAATGGCGAAAGAGTTGGAAAGGAAACCAGTACGGTGAGAAGGAATGGAAAGAGTCAAACTATTAGAAGAACGAAGGATTCTTTCGTGAGTGGAAGATAGAAGTTGAAAACTCGACTTGAGATATTTAGGGGCAAGGGGATTATTTAGCACATTGTATAGCTGACATAGAATATGAAGATTCCTGTGTTGGCGGATGGGAAGCCATTTAAGCTCAGAACGGTATTCGGAAACATGATCATATTTACGAAGACAAAATATAAACCTTATACAATTGTTAAGAAGTCTGTCTAGTCTGTTCAGATGGTCTTCAGATATATCCAGATAGCACACATCACCGTAATCAATCAGAGGCAAGACAAGGGCTTGAACCAGCATGATCTTGGTTTTAATGGGTAAGAAATTTTTCAGTCGCTGGAGATAATGTAGTGTGGCATATACCTTTCGACTCACTTCGACAATATGTGAATTCCATTTGAGGTTACTGTCAACCAAGATACCCAGGTCCTTAACTACAGGACTAACTTAGTTCTTTTAAAGGAAAAGTCTCTTCCACCGTTGCTTTGGTTACTAGGACGGGTGATCAAGGTCTATCCGCCAATGACCATATACCTCTTGGGTTGCCGAGATTAGGACGAAAAGGGGAACCATACGAAGGGCCTTTAACCGAAATTTGCCCACTTCCAGGCTCACCTGATACTTGAAAATCCAGGAGACCAGCCTCTCTAACGTGAGGAGTATGTCGAGGCGATTTCGCCCCACCAGCGGAGTAGCTGCGGGGTCCGGGGGCTGAGGAAGCGCCAGACGTAGGCCCTCCCAGCAGCCGACCACACTTCCCTACTATCCAAGACCACCGCGGACGTTGGGCTTGTGTTATATTGTATTTTGCGGTGACGTTATAAACCAGCACTTGAGTAATACAGTCATATCTTATTTACCATCCCCTAGGACCCCCACATTCACAATAAGTAATTTTATTAGTAGACCACACTTGGACAGAACTATCAGAAAATTTTGCCTACACTGTTCACGCTGGTCAGGTGGATAGGAGATGTCTAATTGAAGTTTATATAGGTACAAGCTTTGTTAACTTATATTTTCTATGTTGCATTTTACGACATCCACGGGAAGACAGAAGCGTGGCCTTATCTACTTTGCCGGAAACCACACGGTACACACGTTAGGTTTATTAAGTTATAAAATATAGGTAATATAGCTATGTTAAAGGTAGAAACATTTTTTATTTAACTATTAGTATACATATTATTAATTATTACCTATTACTATTTTATTAATACCGCATTTACACAATCGTGTTCGCCATTCGCCTCGTCATCCGACGAAACATTCGTATACGAGTGCCGTCGCGAACTACTGTTTACACATTCGCGGGGTGATTTATTTTTAATTTTGCACACAAATATGGAGGACGTGAACATAATGGCGGCATACACGCTATATTTATTGAGTTTTTAGAATTATTTAGATATCATGCGTAAAAAAGTAAAAAAAAAAATCGACGCAGACGATGGTGGATGATAGCGTGTCATCGCTAGGAATCTACCCGGGTATTTACCCACGCTTGGGTATATACCCGATATGCACCGGGTATATACCCGCATCTACCTGTTTGGGTGGTTAGATTGGGATGTTTAATTTAAAACTAGCCAAAGCCTGCGACTTCGTTCGCATAGACTTTATGACTCCGGTAAATGCTCATCAGGCTAAAAAACTTTTGCCAAGGCGTCATTTTATATTTTTTATAGTTTAGCTGGCCCATTATGGTTCTGCATCAGGTGTTCTACTTTCCAAAATCAATTATACCCTATATAAAACAAAGTTTCATTTGAATCCGGCAGTATTTCCGGCGATTAACGTGTACAAACAAACGGTAACCTATCATTGTTACGAAACTTTACTGTTCGAATTTCAGATGATCGAAAACGGTATATCGAAGTTTTTAATACCAAACTGATTATTTTACATAATTTTGCTTATCAATAAACTCATTTTACCTATGTTTTATTTTCCAGAATAACACATAACCAATTATTATAAGTTTTTTTTTTCGTTCGACAATATGTCTTGTTCACTAGTACTAAAGGTCGAAGTAACTTATTTACTATTATTACTGTCGCGAACGAGATAGATGTAGAATATTCGCGAGTAAGAACTCTGCTGGCGAGATAGACTTGGAATGTTCGCGAGTGGAATCATGCAAGCGAAACTAGGCCTTATATTCTTACAGCATAAAGGCTAGAGTTCTTTGAATGGTCGTCGGCTTAGTCGCACTCACACATACATATCGGCGTCTCGATGTTTCCCGTCAATCGAAATACATTCGTCAAGTAATGAGAATATTCGAGAAAAGTGTAGACCTCTGTATCGGCGCATATAAAAAGGCGATCGAGTGCGCGTCCCGCCAGTTCAGTACGAGCTACGAAAGCGATAACTTCGAAGCGAACCGAAGCGAAGGAAACCTACCTCAGTGCGACAAGTGGAAGTACCTGCGACTACTTTGGCGAGATACCTGGACCTCAGCTGCTACGCGACTTGGACTTGGACATTAGGAAGACCATCTTCACGTGTCAACTTTTGGGTTCCGTAGTGAATAAAAACCCTCATACGAACTTTGGCGTTTTACTCCAAATCTCGAACCCAGTTTCGTAACATTACTTAGCTACTGTTTCGTATTGTAAACAAATGTGTTCCATAAATTTCATAATTTAAAAAAACACGTTTAACAAGAATCAAGCTAAGTATATATTTTTACAATTAAAAAAAACAACCAACGTATTTTTATACTTAAACTTAGGTTGAAAATAACAAAAACAACAAAAACTGGTTATGGAAAAACTGGTTATGGTTAGGTTATGTTAGAACCGCGACCACCCCACCAAGGTAGAGAGCCTTTAGTAACTATATATATATTTCATATATATATATATATATATATATATATATATATATATATATATATATAGTTACTAAAGGATCCGTTAGTAACTATATATATATATATATACATAAAAATGAATCAACTTTTAGAAATCTGTGGTTCAACAAAAAAAAAATCCGAAGCAGAAATCTCGCAAAAGCACTGACTTAAAGCAAGCAATCGATGAAGGCTTTTCAAAACTCCATCCGCCGTCGCCATCGCCATGCATAGATGGCACTAGTAGTAGCGTATTATTGGAAAGGAGAACAGAATATGCGACTGACAATGACAGTGACAGAAGTCAAATAAAATCAGATAATAAACAAATAAGCAAAACGGAGGAGAAGAAATGCTCAAATAACAGATTTATACACTTAGATAGCAAAAAAGCAATTACTAAACCAATTTCCATGTCAATGATTTCCAGAGCAACACCTAAACAACATAAAGTTATGGTATTCGCAGATAAACGAGGAAAAGGTATGAGGCAAATATTGCAAAATCTTTTGGGAAAAAACTTTATTGTTAGTAGTGTTATTAAACCTTTTGCTACTACTCAGTTCAGTTCTGTGCTCACCCAGCCAGCTTTCGCAGCAAGAGCGTTGGAGCTAGGTCCACTTTGGAATGAAAATGACAGCACTTACAGCTACGGGCCGATCTGGGTACTTATCGTCTCCGTTTTACTAGCGCAGTCACGTCAGACCTCTTTGAACCAGTACCAGGCTCAAGAAACCAAGTGAGCACGTATATAGGGTATTATGGAGCGTGTGGGGGATTGCAGTCTGGGGGATGGGAGAGACATGGGAATTTAGAGTCTTCCGTATACCAGCAACAAGTAAACATAGGGTAATAGAATTCTATACTTGGTGTGTTATATATAATAAGGAAAGGATTATGACTGCGTTTTTTTTTTCCTCTGCGATGGTCTTCTCTTTCTGATGTATCTTTCGAAGGGCAGTATTGTCTGCCTTAATCTTGTTGAGTCTGATTCTTCTGACATTTTCTTCTATGGTCTTCTTGAATCTTTTATCGGTACGTAGGTGTCTTCTATTTTCAAGGTCCTCGCTGAGTTTGGTCCCTTGGCTTGGCACTTCTTATTTTCTTCTCAAGTTCCCTGGTATACGCCGCCGACCGTTGTGATTTAGCACTGTTTCACTGTGTTTAACTAATAAGTTTTTAATATGAAACAAGTTTCAAGATAGGTATAAGTATTGTACCTAAAGCCTTCTTAAATCACTCTATCTGTAGGTGAAAGCTGCATTAAATTGATTTATGTTGAGTTCAAGGTGGGTTCCTCTGGTTCCGGGTCGGTTTCTGAGTCTGATTCTGGAGCATCATAAATCTTTTCGGCTTCTTTTTTTATAAGGGCTCTGTTTTCTGCTATTTCCTCCCATTCCGTCATTGTTTTATTTGTGTAGTAAATATGTCGTGATTAAGGGAGTCTTCCCATGTGGGGCGCCCCACTTTTTTTTTCATTTCTTTGTGTTTGTATGCTGCTTGAATTAGGTGCGGAGTTGGTCGTCGTAGTATATGGCCGTAGTAAGATATTCTTCGTACTTTTATTACCTTTGTAATTGTTTTCCCACCTAAGATGGCTTGTGTTTTCCGTTTGGGCGTCGCTTTGGCAACTGACAACATATCGTGAAGTATTTGACGCTCATACTTTCTGAGTCTTGGTCGATTCGATTTTGTTAATGCTGATACATTCAGGCCGTACGTGATGCACGGTCTAATCACCATTTTATACATTAACAGTACAACCTTCCACTCTATTTTATTGTTTTTTATGAAGGGTAGTAACATTTTACTGTTTTTGATCGCCTTTAAACACCGTGTTCTAATGGTAGACCGTCGGTTGTGTGTGGCTGTTATATATGTACCAAGATACTTGATCTCTGGTGCAGGTTGAATTGACATATCGGTAGCAGCGTCAAGTTTTTCTAATAAGTAATTAGCATATATTCTGTAGCCTACATTGCATATAGATATTTTTCTAAAGTCGTTGATTTGTTTTTGGTGTGGTTGTTTTTGTAAGGGAACTTGTTTGGTGAGGCGCCATTCATCAGGGACTTTATTGTTACACCATATTGCTGCCATTGTTTTAACGAGCTCTTCTAAGAACTCTATTGAAGCTGCCTTGTACAGTTCCGGTACAATTTGGTCTGTGCCTGGAACCGTACCATTCTTCATCCGTTTGGTGATGTTGTTTATGTTCTCTATATTTGGAGGCTCCAGGCTTGTATGTCCTTTGTCTGTTTCGGGAAAGATGGCTATGTGTTGGCCTTCGCTTGTTTTTAGGTATGCAATCCAGTTAGACATTGGGATTTGGTGTTTTGTTTGCGCTTTGGCGCAAACAAAACACCAAATCCCATTTGAGGATTTGATTGATTTTGAGGATTTTTTGAATAGGTTTTTTTTTAGATTTGCTAAAGCAACTCTGCTTTCTTTCTCTGGGCTCTTTCAGGATTCCATTTAGAGTGTCCCATTCGAATTGGATGTTATTAGTAGGTGTCTTGTTAGAATTTGCTAGTTTGTGTTTTGCTATTTTGATTTTGTCTATTATAGCTTTCTGGTAGGCAGTCACGTGGGCCCTTTCTTGCAGAAGCTTATAATTATAGTTTTGTAAAACAAAAAAAATATTGTACTTTTTTTGTTTTATTTTCGCGGGCTCCATTAGTACCGGGTATCCTTGATTTTTTGAATGATGACATTTGGATGTTGCCCCATACCAGTTTGTGGTCGGAGTTAACTGCTGTATCTTTTTCACCTATTACTTTATGGAAGTAGATTTTTCTTTTAGAGCCTGTCATAATATGGTCGATTTGTAATTGTTTTTTTCCCCGAGACCATGTGGTCCTGCATGTAGGCCTACCCCATGTACTATTTACTTTTAGCTGGTGTTGTTGAATTAAATTTAGTAGGAGATGGCCGTTAACGTTTGAGAAGTTATGGTAAAGATTTTTTCCTACTAGTTTCTCGAATGTGTTGTTTTTACCGGCACGAACGTCCTCCTTGCCTATATGCGCATTGAAATCTCCTATAATTATTATGTAAGTATTTTTTGGGCTGTTTCTTATAATGTTTCCTATTTGTAAAAAGCATGATGTTGATTTCGCGGGGACGTGAGCTGTAATGACTAGAATACTAATTGGATTTCTGTCATCTGTTGTTTTCAGGTGTAGGTGTGTTGCAAGTACGTCCCTACTTTTGCGATATACCTGAATGATTTCATGATCTGCTTTGTTATTGACTAAGATCGCTATACCTCGAGGTTCCTTAGCGCTTTTACCGCCTCCCAATACCCAGTTGTAGTTTTTCGATTTCAGCTCGCCTGTTGCAAGGTGTGTTTCTTGTAGACCAGCGATAGTTATATAGCGTTCTGAGAGTTCGGTCTATGTTTTTCCTATCACGTGGCTGCGCGCACCCTGAAACATTCCAGGTCGCAATGGAATCCAGGTCGCAATGGAAGGTGCTTCGTGCACAGATCATTGGTATATGTGTCGGCGCTCTTACTGTTTGATCGGGGGAGCGTAATCCTTTGGGACAGATATAACTGTTTTGAGTGCTTTCGTAATTATTTGAGAGGATATCAGACTCAAGTGATTGGGAATACTTCGTTTTATTCGACACGATTTTCAAAGGCGAAAGATTTAGCAATACCTGTTTTTGTAAGTCAAGCACTTGGGTGTCTTCTGGAAAGTTGACTGAGATTCCACTAAGTTTTCCGTGTGTTCCGCGGGGATCTGTGCTGCTTTCTACGTCACTGAAAGGTTGATGTTGTATTTCGAGGTCAATAATACTATCGTAGTGGCTATTTTCGTAGTGTAGATAAATGTTTGCAACTGCGTTATCTGAGGGGTGATATATGATCGGATTTCTGTTTTGCCCATATATGTGAACGTTTACTATGTAATATTCCGTTGCAGCTATTAGGATGTCCTCCTCTCCCCAAAAGCCATCCTCAAATTGTTTTTCAACATATCTGTCAATGCGTTAATCTAAAGTCATATTACTGGTGGGGCTAAACAGGTAGTTGCAGTCTATGATGTTGTTTTGCAGGGCTAGGTTGATACTGGGCGTGTGTTTATTGTCTTTCACGTACGAAGCTAGGTCACGTCGTATCATTTGGTGATCGAAGGTTAGTCCGAAGACGTGGTTTATCTGGTCTGCTATAGCCCTGAAGAGGTAGTTACCGTCACCCGCCATTTGTTTGATATTCATTTTGCTCAAGTGTATCCAAGTCGTTGCAGATGTATTAGGGTCTATTGATTTAGACAAAAGCTCCTTTGAGGTTGTTTCATTTTTTTTTTTATAATTCCTGGCCTTTTGTTTTTTGGGTGTTGTAGGCAATTTAGCTTGTGATTGATTTGTTTGGGTGTGACGGCAGTGTGCGCAATGGCCTACAGATGTTTTATGACTTGTGAAAGCTCGGGTTACAAGGTTTTTTTTTTAAAAATGTTATTAGAAAGTAGGCCTTTTGTGTGTTACGCAGATTTGTGTCAGGAGATTTTCGTGGAATATATATATATTTTTTTTAAGAGCTGTAGGCAGTTAGGATATATATGCTTTGTTTTGCCCGGAGAAAGAGTAAATTAATATAATAGTTAATATGGCTATTTGTTTCCGGGGTGATTGTATATGTTATATATGTATTTCCTTGTTGCTTTTTTTTTTCCTTTACGACTTTACCAACGCGTGTAAAACTGATTTGTACTAATTATACTAATTACTATGTTGTATAGTAACATTTACGACAGACTATTTTATCATGAAAGGGGTAGAAATTGCATAGAAGTAAAATTGTTTAGATAAACTATATGTTGCTTTAGACATAGATCACGCGGTTTTCATAATTAAGTAGGTAGTGCTAGTTAGTTTTTTGGAAGGTTATTGTATTTTGTTACTACCTATTTTATTATTATTATTATTTTTATTTTATGGCCTAATACACGACGTCTGACTCCTAATTCGCATTGGCACTTGTTTAAGCTATTATGAATTTAAAGTCGAGTTAGGTACATATATCGGTAGATTGCCGAGGTATTTGATGCAGAGCTCTTGTGTTTTACGTTGTTATCAGTGCGTCGTCGGTACCAGATCTCGGAAAACGGTACCTATTTGATGGCTGTTATAGGCAGCCAATCTAAGTAGTTTAGTGGAATATACGCTAATACAATATTTCATAGATAGATTAACAAACATATAATCGGAAAGATCTCACCAAAGCACCCCACGTCAGCTATGTTCGGGCCTGGATCTGAAGCTTTGCAGTCACTTTTTTCCCACTATTCAAGCGTTCACTAGTTCACTATAGTTCGATATAGGTATTTTCACTTACACCGCGTTACAACCGAGTACTCGTGTTATTAAACCTTTTGCTACTACTGATCAAATATTGTGCTCATGTAAAATGTTCTGTGAGGACTTCACCAATGATGATTTTATAATTATAGTAACAGGTTTTTACGACAGAAACCCTTTGAAACTTCAATCTTATCTTTACTATTATTTGCACAACATAATAAACACTAATGTACTGGTTGGTGAAGTACTTAAGAATAATTATCTTTATGTAAATACGCCTAATGACATGATAAAATAGATACGTAATGATTTTAATAATATAAATTTAATTGACATAGTTGACAAATACACAGAAAAACAATATTTTGACAAATTATATGCATGTAGGCTAATACTCAGACAAATACTGCAAGTAAATTACAGAATTAATTATTTAAAATATAAAAATAACACATATTTAATTCATTTAAGAAAAATATATGTTCTGAGCGCAGTATTAGTACACAAATGGAGGATTTTTTGTTTAAGATAGACAGATCGACCTAAACAGAAAATGTAATAAATTGTAAAAAGCAGTTTTTTCGTGAGCAATCAGTGTAATAACGATTCTAGATTGAGTATTAATATATTTCACCAAAATGTGAATGGGATAAATAGCAAAAAATATGACTTAGAGTTATATTTGGACTCATTGAATACGGAGCAACATTATGTATGTGTCACAGAACATTGCCTTAAAAAAAATACGGTCCGATTATTTAATATGGATGGTTACCAATGGGCTTCATATAATGTAAGAACTAAAAAAAAGAAAGGGGGGGGGGGAGGCTCTTATATTGGGACTTAAAAATAGAGAGTGTATTGACTTACCAATCTGTAAAAATATGTATAAAGCTGAGGCCTTTGAAATATGCGGTATAAGGGATAACGAAACAAGTCTTAACATATTCTGTGTATATCGGAATCCTCTTACGGGAAATTTTGACGAATTCATACAATGTTTGGAAAGACTTTTAGATTACAATTTTGACAAGAAGTACTAATCTGTAGAGACTTCAATGTAGATATACCTAAAGACAGCAAACAAAAACATCACTTTAAGAATTTGTTAAAAAGTTATAATTTTAGAGCTCTCATACATGAAATTACTTACTCGCGTGGGCTTTCCTGTTTGGACAACTTTTTGACAAATTTGCCCGAGGAGCAGATTGCGACAAGTAAAGTTGATCACAATAACTTAGCAGACGGCCATGCTGCCATTTCTTGTAATTTATTGTTGCATAAAAGTAGTGAACATAAACCCAAGGGACAATATTATTATATAGTAAGAAGGCTTTTTAATAAAAAAAAAAAAATAATTTGTTTAGAGAAAAAATAAAAAGGTGTAATTGGACTAATAAGGGAATTAAGGGCTTTTTAAACATATTTAAAGATATTTTACGCAATGCTTTAAAAGGAAAAAAATTAAGTAGACTGTAGGAAAAAAAATAAAATGTCATGGACTACAAAGGGAATAAAAGTTGCAAGTAAAACAAAGCGATTTTTATTATTTTTATTATTATTTATTGTAGAACACACTAGCAGCTTAAAAAGCTGATGCGTGTGCGTCTTGATGTTTGGAGATGTTGTTTTTGTCTAGTCTATTTTTAAAGCTGTTAACTGAAGGTGCAGTTACAACATTCTCTGGTAGCTTGTTCCAGTCTATCACCACTCGATTGGAAAGAAAATAATGAAATGGTTTTCTTTTTGATTTCATACGACGCAATTTCAGCTGATGTCCTCTCAATCGTTTGCTGTCAGAAAATTTAAATAGGTCTTGTAGATTGGGTACATCATAATATCCTGTCATAATTTTATAGGTCTCAATCAGGTTGCCTCTTTGTCTTCGACATTCTAGCGATGTTAGATTTAATTCTTTTGTTCTTTGTTCATAGGGCATATTTC
This sequence comes from Acrobasis consociella, assembly GCA_963555685.1. NCBI lineage: Eukaryota > Metazoa > Arthropoda > Insecta > Lepidoptera > Pyralidae > Acrobasis > Acrobasis consociella. The sequence goes on along the minus strand of OY743125.1, from coordinate 10,345,565 downwards.
GTAAAGATTTAACTTGTTTCGTGGCTCTTCTTTGTACATTTTCAATGAGTTTCTTATCTTTTTTGAAGTATGGATCCCAGATTACAAAGGCAAACTCCAACAGCGGTCTTATATTATGTCTTATAAAGTTTGACAAAGGTCTTCGGTGTTAGGTTCATAAAAGATTTTCTGACAAGATATTGCATAGAATTTGCTTTCTTTACCATATTGACTATATGAGTTTCCCATTTCAAATCTTTAGTAATTGTTATACCAAGGTCTTTTTGTGATTCCACAGGGGTCAATTGCCGATTGCCAAGATAGTAAGTTTTACGAGGATTTTTCTTTCCTATATGTAGAACGGTGCATTTGTCTATGTTAAGTGTCAATAGCCAGTCATTAATCCACTTTTGGATATCATCTAGTCCCTTTTGGATTTTTCGGAAATGAGTGTTAGGATTACCATACAATTTTTATGTCATCTGCAAACAATAAGAATGGCACTTGTAACGACTGTTTTAGATCAGTCAGGTATAGTATAAAGAGCAAGGGTCCGAGAACGGAACCCTGCGGAACACCGCTAAGAACTGGCCGTGGGCTCGAAAGGGTATTACCCACCCGAACATGGAAGGATCTACCTGTAAGGAAATCTTTGATCCACATTAATAGTTTCCCACGTATACCAAGATGTTCTAATTTGCGTATCAGTCTTTTTATAGGTACGCGGTCAAAAGCTTTTTCGTAGTCTAGGTAGATAACATCAGTAGGTTGTCCATTATCGTGATTTTTTATCCATTCGTTTATACATTGTAGTAAATTGGTAAATTGACCGTTTTGGGACAAATCCATGTTGTTCATTTAAGATGACACCTTCTTTAGATAGGAATTCTCTAAGTTTTTCTGCTATAATATTTTCCATTGCTCGACATAACTTTTTATGTAATTTTACCAAGAAGGACTGCCATGAGTCTGTTCAAAAATATAAATTTAAATATTTAAGAATCTACAGAAGAGTAATTAGAATGGCTAAGAAAAAAGCAGTCAATTTATAAGTAGAAAGGGAAAAAAAACTGAACAAAGACATATGGAGGATAATAAATAGACATAGACAAAAAGTAAGTAAACAAGTCCATAATAAAATAACTCTTAAAATTAACAACAAAAATATTAATAATCAACATGAAGTATCGGATGCCTTATGTAAACATTTTACGGTGCAATCTGCTGCACCAAGTGTACATGTAGATCCCATAGACATGTTAAAGGCTAACATTAGAAGGGTGAGAAAACACATGCAGTGGATAAATGTAACGCCCGGTGAAATCGAGAAAATTGTCAAAAAAATAGATAGTAAAAAATCATGCGGTTATGATGAAATACCTATAAAACTAATAAAAGACAATATTGACATTCTGGCATTACCTCTCACTCATTTTTTTAACTTGTGTGAGAAGCATACCTTTCCAGCCCAACTAAAAATTGCCAGGATCGTGCCTATACATAAAAAAGGCTCAAAAAAGGACCCTTGCAATTTCAGGCCTGTCTCGGTACTCTCGGTCTTTTCAAAGATTTTTGGAATGCTTATTAAAACCAGGTTGTTAGAACATCTAAATTAGAATTTGATACTGGTAGATGAACAGTATGAATATCGAAATAACATTTGAACTAGAGAGGCAATAGATGCACTGGTGAATGAAATCATTAACAATCTAAATAAAAAGGAAAAAGTAGCCAACCTCTTTCTTGACCTGAGCTCTGCGTTTGATTTGGTAGACCAGGATATCCTGTTAAATAACCTGGAGCATTTCGGAATCCGTGGTAAAATTCTTTTATTATTCAAATCTTACTTTAAAAAAAGGAAACAGTTTGTAGAACTTAAAACAATCGAGGGCGAGAATGAAGATATGGTTAGATCAAAATCACTTATAGTGAAGAGAGGAGTAGTACCTCAAGGATCTATTTTGGGACCTATCTTCTCGATGTCATATATTCAGAATCTCCACTCTGACACTAAAATAGTATTATATTATTATTATTGTAGTATCTGATGAAAATATCAATAATCTAAATCTTAAAATAAATAAAATTCTTGATTCATTCCATAAGTGGTTTAAAGCCAATAATTTAAAGTAACATTTTACAAAACTAAAGTTATTTTATTCTTTTTAAATCGACATCACGAAATTCTGAAACACTTGACATCAAATTAAATGGAAATAAGGTTGACGTAGTAAACAATACAATTTTTTTTACATATAGACGAGTTATTAAACTGGAAGAAAGAGCTAGAAGCATTGGACGATTCTATATCATCAGCTTGTTATGCCATCAGAAGTCTCCGAAATGAAATCTCGACAAGTAATCTAAAAAAAGTATATCACGCTTTAGTAGAATCTAAATTACGGTATAGCATCAAACTATGGGGTAAAAGTTACCATTGTAATCAAAATAGAGTCTTCGTTATTCAAAAAAGGGCTATACGGGCTATGGTAGGCATTCCGCCTTGGGAGTTGTGTAAGGAGCACTTTGTTAAACTAGGCATTTTGACTGTTCCGTGTTTGTACCTATTTGTCCTGCTGACTGATTTTAAGAAACAATTGCCAACAATAGAGACAAATGAAGAGAAACATTCACGCGAAGAAACTCGGAGAATGGATCTCAAGCATGATACCATTCCCAAGTTAAAAATCAAACACAGTGCTCAATACCAAGCATATAGGGCTTACAACCAATTGCCTAAAGAAATTAAAAATACTAATGGTCTTAAGCATTTTAAGAAAAAACTAAAAATATAACTATTGAAAAAAGCCTTCTACTCCATTGACGAATATTTCAAGTGAAGCTCTAAAATTGTAATTTTATTTAAATTGACATAAACAAATAGTTTGTTAAATAGAATTATAGGATGTTAGTTTTAAGTAATTCCGATACAATGTAAATTTGTTATATGGACATAAATAAATAAAAAAAATGAAATGAAATATGTTAGGCGTCAACCAACGTATTTTTATATTTAAACTTAGGGCGAAAATAAAAAAGACACCAAAACATGGTTATGGCAAAACTATAGGTTAGGTTATGTTAGAACTGCGACCACCCCATGCAAAGAAGATAGCCGTTAGTAACTATAGTAACTTCACAAATAGAATAAAAAAAATTTTTTTTTTTTTGATAGCTATAGTAGGTCCCATCGTTGGGCAAAAGCCTCCCCTCTTTGTTTCCATCTATCGCGGTCTCTAGACGTGATTTGCCATTCTTTTTCAAACTGTGTAAGGTCGTCCGCCCATCTTTTTCTTGGTCTTCCTCTCTTTCTTCGACAGTCCGGAGTCCAGTTGGTGACTATATGTGCCCATCTTTCAGGCTGCATGCGACAGACATGACCCGCCCAATCCCATTTTAATGTAGCCGCTTTTACTCCCACATCAGCTATCTTGGTGATGGAGCGCAGTGTGGTATTTCTTACACGATCTATTCGCCTAACACCTAACATGCTGCGCTCCATCGCTCGCTGGCACACCTTCAATTTGGACATCTGAGCATTCGTAAGAGACCATGTTTGAGCACCGTAGGTTAGGACGGGCAGGATGCACATGTCGACGAGTCTCTTCTTAAGGCAAGTTGGAAGATTGCCCTTTAGTAACTCCTTCATCGACCAAAAACTCTTCCAAGCGTTTTCGATTCTGCGGTCGATTTCTTTGTCCTGGCGATTATTGAAGGAGACAATTTGCCCAAGGTATATGTACTCGTCGACATATTGTATGACTTGCCCGTCTACCTCGACCCTGCGCTTCGTGCTATTCGTCATTATTTGGGTCTTCGCTCGGTGTAGTCCAAATTGAAGGCTTGCTGTGCTTAGATCTTGCAACATTTGTTCAAGATCTGATGCGGAAGAAGCGAATAACACAATGTCGTCGGCGAAACGAAGATTTGTTAATCTTGTCCCGCCCACAACAATGCCCTTCTGGTCCCAAGAAGCGCCCAACTGATGGATGAAAAAAATATTATTATAATTTAATGTTAGCCGTTTCGCGTGTTGAAATTTAATCTTCTCTTTTTCGGTTAAATAAAAATATAGAAATAAAAAATAAAAAAACGTTTTCGAACAAATAAGATTCGTATAGCAAAATTCGTTTATAAGATGGGTAACCCGAAGGGACATACAAACAGTTTTTTTTTATTCTTACTCTATTACTATGTCTCCATCGCCATTTTTTTTTAATATATTCAATGTACAGACACATTTTTTTTACTGTTTTATTATATGTATGGAGAATTAAATTTGATAGCAATTTTCATTGATAAAACTTATCAAACACCAATCAAGCAAGCTTTAAATTAATGTTTAATGGAAATCCATGACTTTTAATGCTGAGAGCAAATAATAACTTTAAAGATTACACTAATTTGACTAATTACTTCCCGATTGAGGGAGGATACCTCTCAATTCCGCGGTCTAAAGTACACTAACTAAGCTTTTGTTATGTATAGATTTAGTGAGAGTCCTCTATTTATGTGTAGAAATGTATAAAAAGGTTATTTAATGTATGAAACAATGAATATATCTAAAAGAGAAAATAACATAGATTAAAAATCACTGATGCTATCCATATTGAATATACAGATATCATCTTATTTGATGTCTATTTGCTTATTTTAACATTTAATTAGGTCTACAAACATTTACCAACAAAAAATGTAAACTTAGACCTTTCAATTCGTATGTTCCCATACAAGTCATACAACGGATACATACGCTAGCTGTCAACTGAATGCAGGCGAATGTGTAAACAGCAAGTTCGTGTTTGCCATTCGTGCCCTTTGATTCGCGTCCGAAAAATCGCTCTCAACGCAAATACGCTAATGCGCGAATCGCGAGGTGAATAGCGATCGCACTGTTTACATATGCGTGTTTGTTATTCGCATCGCGACTCGCACGAGTGTGTAAATGCGGCATTGAGTTAATGTAGGATTTTATCTAGATACCTGCTAATCCAAGGTAAACGATATCTAATATTCTTTGTGCGTTCAAGTCATATACATAGCGTAACAACTGTTTAAATAAAGAATAAAAAAAATATATAAAATATAAACTTAATTAATATACCATCTAAAAAGGAAACGCAAATATATAAGTATACATATTTTATCTTTATAATGTTTCTCTTTCTGACGAAGTTTATTAATAAATAAACACAAAAAATGACGAATAATATAAGTGTAAATATTTTGAGGAATCGTGAAAATGGTTTAAAGTCTTTTCACGCCATAAAACAGGTACGCTTTCATTCTCATCATCAGCTTTCAAAAATCCCTGCTGGGCACAGCGCCCCTTAATTGCTTTTTAAACTATCGCGCTTTGAACACATGAACAATGTATATGTTACTAGCTATACCCGCGGACTTCGCTCCCCGTGGGAATTCCGGGATATAGAGTACCCTATGTCCTTCCCCGAGTCTTAAACTATATCCATACCAAATTCTATCCAAATCGATTCAGTAGTTTAAGCGTGAAGAGGTAACAAACAAACAAACAAATATACAAACTCACTTTCGCATTTATAATATTAGTAGGATAGTAGGACTAGCTGTACCCATGGGCTTCGCTCCCCGTGGGAATTTTGGAATAAAGAGTACCCTATGTCCTTCCCCGAGTCTCAAACTATATCCGTATCAAATTTCATCCAAATCGGTTCAGTAGTTTAAATGTGATGAGGTAACAAAAATAATAATTAATAAATTAATATTAGTAGGAAGTAGGATTAGTAGGATAGTCAAATGTCGATATGCAGTCTCTTCTCGGAATGACGCGCTTATCCTAGGTTTGACCAAAGCCTGCGGGCAAACCCCGAAATAAAATTCAATTTCGGCCTTTGACTGAAGTATTGTTACGAAACTGGGTTCGAAATGTGGAGAAAAACGCCAAAGTTCGTATGAGGGTTTTTATTCACTACGGAACCCAAAGGTTGACACGTGAAGATGGTCTTCCTGATGTCCAAGGTCCAAGTCGCGTAGCAGCTGAGGTCCAGGTATCTCGCCAAAGTAGTCGCAGGTACTTCCACTAGTCGCACTTAGGTAGGTTTCCTTCGCTTCGGTTCGCTTCGAAGTGATCGCTTTCGTAGCTCGTACTGAACTGGCGGGACGCGCACTCGATCGCCTTTTTATATGCGCCGATATAGAGGTCTACATTGTTCTCGAATATTCTCATTACTCGACGAATGTGACGGGAAACATCGAGACGCCGGTACGTGTGTGTGAGTGTGACTAAGCTGACGACCATTTAAAGAACTCTAGCCCTTATGCATTAGAAATACATAAGGCCTAGTTTTGCTTGCATTATCCTGACGTCTTTCCATACGATTTGGCTTGCGAACATTCCAAGTCTATCTTGCTGGCAGAGATCCTGCTCGCGAAAATTCTGCATTTATCTCGTTCGCGACACTGCCCCCTTCCTAAAGACGCACGTCCGGAGCGTCACTATTGCTGCCATGATAACGTGCCAGACGTCTATGTGCACCACTTTCAGTGCCCCTCTTGGTTGAAGTTGGATCCGATAGGTCACGTCGTTTATTCGCGTAATGATCTTGTATGGACCTTCCCATCTCGTTTGTAATTTCGGTGATTTTCCTTTCCGACGAATCGGGTTATAAAGCCATACTAAAATTCCTTTTTCAAAGCCACGTGAGTTTGCTCTTCAGTCATATCTAGTTTTTATGTTTTCACTTGCTTGTAAACCATTTTCGCGAACTAAGTCATAGATGTTCCATATTCGTTCTCGAAGATCAAAGATGTAGTCTGGCACAGTACATGGGTCTTCTGGTGGCCTCCCCGTTAGTAGATCCACAGGTAACCTAAGTTCTATGCCGTAACTCACCTGAGCTTGGGTCAGTTTTGTGCTTTCATGCTCCGATGTCCTATAATATATAAGCCAGGAGAAAAAGCGGTTTGTACTTGTCCCAGTCTTTCTGATGTTTATCAACCAGTTTCGTTAAATGTCTCTCCACCATCCCATCAGACTGAGGGTGGTATGGAGTGGTCCTAGTTTTATGCATCCCCAATAGCTTGCAGATTTCTTGAAATAGATGCGATTCGAAGTTTCTCCCTTGATCTGAGTGGATTTCTAGTGGTACACCAAACCGGCAGATTACTTCTTCAACCAACTAAGAAGCTACTGTCGAAGCTTCTTGGTTAGGTATAGCAAATACTTCTGGCCACTTGCTAAAATAGTCCATGACAACCATGAAGTACTTATTTCCTGATTCAGTTACGGGGAATGGTCCGGCAATGTCTGCTGCAATCCGTTCCCAGGGTGCGCCGACATTGTAAAGCTGTAGACTTCCTCGAATTCTTGTTGACGGGCCTTTCACGGCAGCAAAGTCACTGCCAATTGCATAAGTATTCAGTTTTTGAGAGACCCACGGCGTAGCAGTAACATTCAGTAACTTTGTAAATTTAAGTGTTGTTTACAATGTTAAAATTCCGATCGACTTAGACCACATAAAGAAATAATGTGTTATCGTAGTAAACAAGGAACCCTTATAGTTTTACAATGTCTGTTTGTCTTGTTTTCCTTAGAGGCAATTAGTACCATCATAATCACCATCAGGTCTTTTAGTCTCCACTGCAGGATCACGACCTTCTTTGTTCTACTATAGCCATACTTGGCCAGAGCAGCCAGAGGATTTGGCCTATACTCTCCACGCTGGTCAGACGGGTTGGATTGATCTTATTGATAATATGTACCAAAAAAGCTGTAATTTGGCATAGGCAACTGTTATGAACTTAAAGTGGAACAGGGCATGGCACCTGGCCCGATGGAGTGACAAAAGCGTCAGGGGACGCCTGACGCCTATGCGATGATTTGACAAAATAATCAAGTCGCGTGTCACACCTGGATGTGAGCAGCACAGGTCTATGCTCAGCAGTTAGCAGAAGAAGGGCTAGATGATGATGATAATGATGATGATGAACTCTCGAAAATTCGACGCTGGCAAAGTCGCGGGCAACAGCTAGTAGTAAATAAATCATTTATGCTACGTAAGTTTCTATCCGTAAAATCACCCACTTTATTAAACAAGGCAATATTTTTCCTTACATACATAATATTTTCAAATATGTAATGGGATGGTACAGTTAGTATATCAATTTTCTTTAAAAAATCTCTTAGGGAGTCTCTCGATCCTAAACCGTAAACAAAACGAAATGCCCTTTTTTTGCAAAATAAAAATAGTCTGTATATCAGCTGCACTTCCCCATAGAAGAATCCCATAAGACATCAGACTATGAAAGTAACTAAAGTAAACTAGTCTAGCAGTTGACACACCTGTCAATTGTCTGATTCTCCTAATAGCGTAAGCCGCTGAGCTAAGCCTATTAGCGAGTTTAGAAATATGGGCACCCCATTGAAGTTTTGAATCTATTGTGATTTCTAAGAAAGAAGTATTTTCAATTTATCATCAATACATATAATAAAACAGTAGAAACCGCGTGTCTGTAAATTTGATAAAATTAACAAAAAATGGGTGTGGGCGATAAAAAAGAGTAACAGAACACAAAAAAGATTTTTTTGATTTTTTGTCTGTCTGTCTGTCTGTCTGTCTGTCTGTATGTACTCGCTAATCTCCGGAAATACTGGACGGATTCGAATGAAACTTTTTTTGTTATATAGCTGTTAAGCCTGAGCAACATATAGGCTATAATTGATTTTGGAAAATGAAACACCTGGTGCAGAACCATAATAGACCAGCTAAACTATAAGAAATATAAAAATGACTCCTTAGCAAAAGTAGTTCAGCCTGATGAATTTTTTTTGATGAGATATAAAGATCGAAGATCTAGAACACCTGATGCAAAAACTTAATGGTCCAGCTTATCTACAAGAAATATAAAAATGACGCCTTAGGAAAAGTTGTTTAGCTTGATGAACATTTTTTGTTGAGATATAAAAATCGAAGATCTGGAACACATGATGCAGGACCATAATGGTCCAGCTAAATTATAAGAAATATAAAAAGGACGCCTTAGCGAAAGTTGTTTAGCCTGATGAGCATTTTTGTTGAGGTATAAAAATCGAAGGTCTGGAGTCTGGAACACTTGATTCAGAAACATAATTGTCTATACGTATAATAAAACAGTAAAAAAATGTGTATGTACATTGAATATATTTCAAAAAAAATTGAGGCGACGGAGACAGTATAGCGATGGAGATAATAGTAAAAATTAAAAAAAAACTCTCTGTTTGTTTGTACAGAGCTCACAACAATAGACCGAATACACGCTAATCTCCGGAAATACTAGACGGATTCGAATAAAACTTTTTTAATAAATATCTGTTAAGCCTGAGCAACATTTATGCTATAATTGATTTTGGAAAATTGAACACCTGATACAGAACCATAATGGTCCAGCTAAACTATAAGAAATATATAATGACTCCTTAGCCAAAGTAGTTCAGCCTGATGAGCACTTTTTGTTAGGATATAAAACTCGAAGGTCTGGCTCACCTGATTCAGAAACATAATGGTCCAGCTAAACTGTTAGAAATATACATTAATGACGCATTAGCAAAAGTTGTTCAGCCTGATGAGCATATTTATACGCCGGAGTCATAAAGTCCACGCGAACGAAGTCGCGGGCATCAGCTAGTTATTACATAAATCGACAAAATGCAAAAACTAAGGTTAATTTAAGAGGCCGATAATCTTTTTGCTTTCCACCAATATAGGTATTTTACGCCGGCAGTGGGCGCACCCACACAACGACATGCCGCTCACACACACAGAGCTACGTAGGCGACGTAAAGCGCGGTATAGTGCGCTCGGCGACATTCTTGATCGTTAATGTTTTTTGGTTAAATGTACTTGTGGTACATTATGTTTTGTTTCAACTTACTAACTGGTATAAAGTAATATTATTCAAATTTTGGTAAAAGTTTTATTACATAGTAAATGCAATCTTAATTTAAATGCGAGTAATAATATATGAATATTAAATCCTTGAGTGCTTTGAATTACGGGTAAACAAAAAATATTATGATAAAATAATATGATAAATCGTGAAGGTGATAATAATGGTGACTTCTATTCTATATTAGCAGAGTTGAGCACGCACATTATTTAGTTTCTATAGAATCTTAAATAAGGCAAGTTTAAGGTAGTGCAAAGTATTACTTATCATTAATTGTAAGCCAGATTACTCCGTATTACTCTCTACATGGTGATTTTTCAATGGTTTTGGAGCCGAAGGCCACTTCATAAGGATCGTTAGTAAGACCTAAATAGCTAGTTAAAATAAAAATTTAGAAACAAAAAATTTTGACTAAAACTCGTAAAACGTGAGATCAATTAGTATTACCACCACCTGGCCGGCCCGGCAGAGTTAAGCGAGCTCACGCGGCGTAACTACTATTAGGTATTACTTTTATTTAAAACTCTTAGATTTGTTGTAGCAAATAAGTATCACGATTTGTAAACAGTATTGGCAGTTGTCATTAGTGTTGCCAAATTAATAAAACCTAAGTGGTAGTCGATTTATACAGTTGGTACGTGCGTATGGTCGGGTATCTGTTGCAAGTTATAACGAGCAGACGGATATTTTAAAAATTGGCACCAATAATTGACCGGTTGGTGAGAATTCATTCTGAATGAATAATAAATGTAGAATTAAATATCTTTGGTGAAAAAATTGTAACAAGCTTTGTGGGGCGTTGTTGGTGGAGATAAACACGTGTCATGGAATCCTGGCGAATCTTTTATTTAACACTACGTGGTCTCGATTACAATTCATTTTTGCAACATTTTTGTCTTGTCGTACACAAATATGGATAGAAAATTTAATTTCAACCCTATGACATTTTTTTCCAAAACCAATGAAAAGTCAGCGTGTATATCGAATGAAAAGGGGTTAAGCGAGGTAGCACACGGTGAATTCTTTTTGTAGCTGTGCAGTCGCTGGTCATAAACCGATGGAGAATGTTGCGATGCAGTAGCGCGTTCATGAAACACACGACTGCATCGCTAGAGTAGAAGTCGCCTTCCTTATTATCGAATAAAATAAATAGAACTGTAGAATTAAGAAAATTGGTATAATTTGTCTGAGCATACACTTAAAAAGTACACGTACAAATCTGCTTGACAGGAAACGCTGCTTTTGCTGCTGATTAACGGTTAAAATTATTTCAGGAAAGCCTCATGTTAGCACGCAAATCTGACTATCATTTTACCTTGCGCGCTCAAAACAAATATTTTCCAACATATAAACGGATTTCGATGAAATTTGGCAGAATGACAATGATGAAAAATAGTGTCGCGAAGCTACTAGAAGTAGGGAATTCCAGAAGAATTAGCAAGTTCTAAAATAATGTGAATTGTTCTAGAAGTTTATATAATCACATAATACACACATTCACATAATACCACTTGTCTCTCGCGCAAACTATTCAGTTTAGAAAAAAAAAAATTGAACCCTCAATATAATTTTTAAAGACCTATCCATAAGACCACACGTATGGGTTTAATGAAAATAAATTTTTGAGTTTAAGTTCTAAGTATAGAAAACCGCAAAATTTATTGTTTTTGTTTTCTATTTTTGTGTAAAAATCTTAACTCTGTTCACAGAATACATCTACTTACCAAGTTTCAAAAGCATAGTTCCTATACTTTCGGAAAAAAATGGATGTGACATACGGACGGACAGACATGACGAATCCATAAGGGTTCCGTTTTTTGCCATTTGGCTACGGAACCCTAAAAACCACAAATCAAAAACTTTGAACTTTTTGCAAATAACTTGCTGTCTTTCTTTCCGGAGTTTTATTTCCCAGATCCAAAACCCTTCATCAGATTTTCATTCAAATTATAAGAATCTAATCTTGTAAGCGATTTTACCAAACAAACATAGAATCATTAGAATCGGTTTATATCAGAAAGTAGTATGAGCTTGCGAATGTATTATAAATATTTGAGCTGCAGTTGTCTGTTAATGAATTTCGTTCTCCAGCGCTAAAAACTTTCATCCGATCTTAAAAAAAATTACATGGGACCAACCTTGCAATGCATTCTTAAAAACGAGACATATATTTTTGGAATTGATTCATATTTGACGGAGTTATGAGGTAACATACACAAAATATATATATATACACGTCGAATTGATAACCTCCTCCTTTTTTTTTGAAGTCGGTTGAAAACTCATCGTCTCGCCTGGTAATTTCAGTTTTAATTGGAAAATCAAGTCCAGTCTAGACACCAAACTGACAGACGTCTTGTCTAGTGACTTACTTAAGCTTATTTTTTGCCTTTTGCAGAATTAGTGGCACCATAGTATTTCTTTTTCCGTTTTACATTACCAAACGTTCTATTTTTAGCTCGTTTGCCCATTATATTTACGACAGTACGACAGACACAAATAAATTATTATAAGTAATCAAGTTTTCCAACGATCAAATCCTATCAGTCGCTCTATGGTTCACGCACGTCATCGCGGTCGGCGTTGGCGCAAAGAAATACGTCCTCTCGCTGTAAGCGCTGCGCGCAGACTGCCGTCGGGCACTAAACCGCATCCTATTTAAATAAATGTTTAAGTGATATGATTTTATTTTTTTACACTGTTTAAAAAAATAAAAGTATGATGTGTTTGACATATTAAATAATTGGCCAAGTGCGTGTCGGGCCACGCGCAGTGTAGGGTTCCGTAGTTCCGAATGCTAACTTTGAGTTTATGCCACTTTAAACGTTTTAAAACGAATTATCTATTAAATTTTTGAATTTGTATGAAATTACTTTTTCCTAGTACATTTTATAAGTTGATCGCCTATAACTTTTTAATTTTAAACATGCAAAGGTTTTGGGAGGTGGAGGAGCCACCTATGGTCTCCAGGATGGATCCGGACCACGCAGAATGTAAGGCCTTTTATCAGGTCAATACGGAAAGATTGTCTTCCGGTCGGTTGGTAACTAGGTTACCCTTTGTTGCTTCTCGTCCTAGCCTAGGGCATAGTAGGATGTTTGCGGAGAAACGGCGCATGCAGCGTGATTCCGTACTTCGTGATAAATATATAGAATTTATGCGCGAGTACGAGGACTTGGGTCACATGTCTCCGGCTCGAGTTGATTGGAGCTCAACTGAGCATTACTTCTTGCCACACCATGCTGTTGTGAAGGCCTCTACAGGCAAATTGAGAACTGTCTTTGATGGGTCAGCACCCACTTCGAACGGGGTTTCGATAAATCAATGTTTAAATTCCGGTCCCAAATTGCACAGAGATATAATTGACATCATCCTAAACTTTAGAAGACATCAGGTGGTTTTTGGAGCGGACATCCGGATGATGTTTCGCCAGACAGTCATACATCCTGAGGACAGGCGATTCCAGTTGATACTCTGGCGTGAGCGCCCTGAGGATCCTGTGACGATGTATAAACCGAATACAAATACGTACGGTTTGAAATCTAGCCCCTACATCGCCATCAGGTCATTGCTTGAATTGGCCGAGCGGGAACGGACCCGCTTTTCCCGTGGAGCTTCCGTGCTGTCACGTGACTTGTACGTTGACGACGTCTGCACCGGAGCCCAAAGTGTTGAGGAGGTCCTCTTACTGCGGGACGAACTGATTGGAATTCTCAAGTTAGGTGGCTATGAGTTGCGTAAATGGTTGTCCAATGAGCCTAGAGTTCTAGAAGGGATCCCGGAGGATCACCAACAGAACCTTCACTTGTTTGCGGATGTGGATGATCCCAACATGATAGCAGTGCTGGGCATGCAGTACCAGCCGCTAACGGACATTTTTACTTTCCAAGTGGATTTGGAGGTACCAAAGGCTTGGACTAAGGGAACGGTGCTCTCTATAATAGCTCGTATGTTTGATCCAAACGGTTGGATAAGCCCAGTGATATTTTCTGCGTAGTGTCTTCTGCAGCGACTTTGGACTTTGGGCGTCTCGTGGGACGAGCCGCTGACCGGGTCAACACTGGATGATTGGCTCGAATGGTTTTCGTCGATTGAGGAAGTCAATTGGATTGCCTTGCCTCGTCGAATATCGCCACCTGGGAAGTTTCAAGCCAGCCTTCATGGCTTTTGCGACGCGTCGGAGCGGGGCTACGCCGCGTCAGTATATGAGCGGACAGTTGACGCCGATGGCCGGGTCAATGTCTCGCTTTTGCTGGCTAAGAGCAAGGTTGCTCCCATCAGGACTAGGTTGACTATCCCAAAATTAGAATTGAGCGGGGCTCATCTTCTTTCTAAATTGTTGAGTCACGTTGCACGTGAGTTTGCGGCCACGGTCGAAATACGGAATATCTTCGCCTGGTCGGATAGTCAGGTCGCGCTCGCATGGCTGCGCGCGGCCCCACATACCTTAGAGGTTTTTGTGGGAAACCGGGTTACCCAAATACAGAATATCGGAATTGATATAATCTGGAGACACGTGCCGTGAGAGCTTAACCCAGCGGACTGTGCTTCCCGTGGGTGCACGGCTCCCGAGTTGACTTCACACCCGCTCTGGTGGGGCCCAGAGGGGTTATTGGGACCAGAAACTTCTTGGCCTGTCTGTAAGACAGATGGAACAGCACAAATTTTGCCTGGGCTACGTGTACATACTGCAGTCGCTGGGACGACTTCAGAACCGAATGGGTTGCTTGCGCGGTATAGTAGTTTGGAGAAGCTTCTGGGTGTTACCAGTTGGATTAAGCGCTTCATTCATAATTTTCGGAATCCCCAGGCAAAACGATTGGAATCGATAGCAAGTGCTGAAAAGCGCCGGAGCGCATTGTTGCATTGGGTTCGTGTCGTGCAGACCGAACGTTTTGAGTCAGAATTTCGTATTTTGCGCGAGGGACGCGCTAAGTTGAAGGGCGCGGTCGCTTGTTTGAACCCGTTCATCGACTCAGATGGGCTTTTTCCGGTTGGTGGCCGGCTTCGGAAGGCGGACCTTCCGTTTGGGAGTCGCCATCCTTTGTTATTGCCCAAGGGCGGACCCTTGGTGCAACTTTTGGTGTCTGATCGACACATTCGGAATGCTCATGCAGGGTGCAGTGCGTTGCTGGCCATTTTGCAGCGAGAATTTTGGATTTTGTCAGCCCGAAGAGCAGTAAAAAGTGTTTTGTTTCGATGCATCTCTTGTCATAGAGTACGAGCATCTACGATGCAGCCGCAGATGGGTGATCTGCCTGCTGATCGTATCCGGCCTACGAGGTCGTTTGACGGTGTGGCTACCGATTTCGCAGGACCCTATTCGGTCAAAACGACCACCCTTCGTAATGCCCGGATCGTAAAGGGGTATTTGTGCGTATTTGTTTGTTTGGCTACCAAGGCTGTCCACTTGGAGGTGGTGTCAGCTTTGACTACGGAGGCCTTCGTCGCTGCGTTAGGTCGTTTCGTGTCGCGTAGAGGTCTACCTTCACTCATTCGCTCCGACAGCGGCACAAATTACAAGGGCACTGTAAATTATATTAAGGAAGTTTGTGAATTTATTGATAAGAATTGTAATAGTTTAAGTCAAATTGCTTCCCAAAGGGAAGGTAACTTGGAGGTTCAGCCCCCCGAAATTGCCCTCATTAGGGTGGGATGTTTGAAGCCGCTGTGAAATCGGCAAAGACTGTAGCGCTGGCTACATATTAGATTTGTATGTATAACCTACCAACTTTGGAATGCAATATTTTGGTCAATACAATAAACGCGTAAACACATTACTTACGTAGTTCGTTACCTGTCCGGAAGCCTTTCGTCCCGGCAGAATATTAGTATTCTAGATTGCCCAGTTTCGACACACCAACTCAAGGAATATAGCTGACTTTGCTTGAAGCTTCACACATTGGTTGCAAAGAGTCCGGTGAAAGAAATTTGACAATCTATACATGGAGACATTCTTTGAATCGCATTATAGTTATCCGAATCATTCACTCGTTGTATCTCCAAGCAATTTCAAAACCATACGTAAAAATAAATATCCTTGAGAGAACCTCACTAAACAACAAAAACATACCATAAGTAATTTGACGTTTGACAGTTTGACATAGACATCTAGCGAGATCCGTTTCTCCCAGTTTTGGATGAATTTTAGCGAACGTCACGAAATCAGGAAATATTGTTAGAGTCATATTTAACTCTTAATTATCGATGAATAATATTGTCTCGCTAAAACATTATAAATACCAACAGGTATAAGTCTGATCGAATTGCTTTCCAATTTTGAAAGATTGCGAGTTGGTTTGACGTATCGCGAAGTGGTGTGGAAAGGAACGTATTGTAACGTAGATATAATCTTTAGCCCCATATTACAACATAGCCTTCCGCACAAGATCTCAGGGAGATGAGGGGTGCCTGTAAAACAGCGTTACCTCGAGCCTCGGTTCGAGGTAACACAAGCTGAGGTACTCCTTTGCCCTAAATTAGGATAAGTGAGTAGTACAGAAAAGTGGAATAAGGTTTTTAATTAAGTTTGCTCTGTATGTCCTTTTTTTTGGCAATAAATGATTTTTTATTTTTATTTTATTATTTTTTATTTAGATACAGTGGAGGCCGAAACCTAATAGGGGCTCTCTCTGGGTTTGTCTTCCGACATGGTGGCCTGATGTAAAGAAAAATATTAATTGATTAGTGCGTGGTTCCCGTATCCTGTAACGGGACCAAGGACTGGAGTCGACTGTTGCGCGTAGCCGCGTATATTGAAAAATATGCGCCCATCGCCGCCTCCGCTTCGGAAACAACGGACCATGTGCCGCCATCCCGCCACGTGGTGCATCACCGCCCCTGGACGCACTTAGCGCTCCCTGGCGCAGCCGCCGTAGGGTGCAGCTTCAAAGGATCCGTGGGCTGCATGCCGCGCGAAGCCCGATTTCGTCGCCGGCGACCCCAAGGCGTCGTTACACGGATCCACGCCACTACGGCCGCCTTCCGTCGTGCCAACCCCTGCTCGGCTTGGCGCAACGGGAGTCCGGCGGGCATAAATTGAGGCACTGTCGCGCTGGAGCAACGCCACCGCAGTGAGGACCTGACGAGCGAAGCCACCCCGTGCCGGCCTACGATCCCCAGAAGAGTAAGAAACGACGTGTTCGCCAGATAAATGGGACGGAGCAACATGAGTGCACGTAGACTGTGGTATACGGTCCTGGCCAGGTACCTTACTTGCGTTTTTATCATCTAATAGTGCGGTTAGTTATAAGCGGTGTGACAAGTCCACCAATCTCGCCTTCAGCGATTTGGAATTTTAGTTTTTGTCCTGATTGTATTTCAGTCCGCCTTCAGCGGGATTTGTCCTTCGAATAAATAGCATGCATTGTAACCTGTGTTATTAATGATATCACCCCGCCAAGTTCCCAGGGCTTAAGGTCACACGTCACAAGAGGTCCTTGCACTTCAAAGGTTCAATGCTTTACTCTGAATACTATCTTGGTAACCTTTCTCATGAATTAATGTCGTGGAACGTTAAACTAGCAACTAGATAAGTAAGAGACCTTCGTTATTAATATAAATAAATATAAATATAAATATATAGGGACAAATTACACTGATTGAGCTAGCCCCAAAGTAAGTTCGAGACTTGTGTTATGGGATACTAACTCAACTATACTATATTTTATAACAAATACATATATAGATAAACATCCAAGACCCAGGACAATTTGAAAAAGGCCATTTTCCAACCTGCCCTGACCGGGGATCGAACCCGGGACCTCTGGGTGGCGGACTAGCATGGTGACCACTACGCCACGGAGGTCGTCAATAATAATATAAAGATAATAAATAAAATAATATAAAGATTATACATTTATCCGTCGCCGATGAAGAAACCTATATCACACATATATCACACACACCCCCATTCAGTCCAGCCTCTTTCATTTTTTTATACACGAAATTTGGCGCCCGAACATATATAGTTTTTAAACCTTTATTCCTGTGAACTTGGCTTTAACTTAAAAGAAATATCTTTGAATTTTTCTTTTTGAATATTAATTTGTCATAGTAAAATCTTGGTGATATCATAACCATTAAACTACTGTGTCAATTGATTTACAGGCTTGCTTGTGACAGGGTGGTAGTATAATTTATTTCAATTAAATATTAATTACAATTTTTATTACGCTACGCTATGAATAAAGAGCATAGCGCTTAGCCATACATTCTCGCTACTCTCAATTGAGAGCTAATTTATTTTTACACTCTGTACATACAGAGGTATTACTAATTTATTTGTTTCTTTGTTACACACCCTGACGCAGGTAAACCTGCATTTCCACCAACATGTCGGACGACGAAAGAGACCAATTTCAGGAAGCAAACGGTAGGGAAACTATACCCACCACTACTACTTCCACATTTGTCAATACTCGGCCACGGGGAGGTGTCATTGAGACCCACCCATCCCGCCCGTCTACTTCAAAAATGTTTGAACCTACTTACTCACAATTAGAAGCGCCCGGTCTAATACGTCAAACCACCTCAAACATATTAGGAAAATTTATATATGTATAGTAGGGAATAATTACCATAAAAAATTTTTGAATTTGGGATTCAAATTAACTAATTTTACTACCACAGCTACTTGTGCAAACCGTTCCGTCGTTGAGGTAATAGGTAAAATCCTATTACCAGTCAATTTCAGAGGTTCCACTTATAATATTGAGTTTATGGTAATCCCAGCGGTATCTAATAATTTTATTTTCGGCATGGATTCTATAATTACACTAGATTTAATAGACGTATCTAAATTTAAAGATGCAAATAGTATATCAACAGTCATACCTAAGCCATATGAGTCAATATGTGCCATTGTTCCAAAACACGACCTCTCTCCTCTTGAATCAGTTCAACTTGATAAAGTAATACAAAAATTTAAATCAATTAGTACGGAAGAGCGAGGCCTAGGCAAAACATCTTTGGTAGAACACAGGATCAGAACAACGGGACCACCAATAAAACAAAGATACTACCCTCTTTCACCGGTCAAACTAAAAGCATTAAATGAGGAAGTAGACCGGATGCTTCAACTCAGAGTGATACCACCACCTAAATCACCATGGTCTAATCCCGTTGTTATGACCCCAAAAAAAGACGGCTCATGGAGATTCTGCCTTGACGCAAGGAAACTCAATGATGTCACGGTCAAAGACTCATATCCAGTACCATATATCAGTTCAATTTTAGATAATTTACGTGGCACACGCTATTTAAGCTCAATCGACTTATCAGCTGCCTATTGGCAGATTTCTTTATGCGACACTGACAATGTGGACGGCTCCGGCACATCATGCCAGAAATGCGCATTCGTAGTACCTAACCGCGGTTTATTTGAATTTAAACGAGTTCCCTTTGGAATCTCGAATGCTGGTTGCGAATTGCAACGATTGGCAGACTCTCTTTTTCATCATAAATATGGAGAGAAGATATTTGCATACTGCGATGACCTTCTCATAGCTACTAACTCATTTGAGGAGCATATTACTATTTTAAACGAAGTTTTTGAAGCTCTTAGCAAGGCAGGTCTAACTATAAACTTGGACAAATGCGAGTTTTGTAAGTCTGAACTCAAGTATTTAGGCTACATAGTCGGTTCACAAGGTCTGTTAACGGACCCACAAAAATTAGAATGTATTAAGAATTTTCCGCGCCCAACAACCGCTAAACAGTTACGTGCTTTCATAGGACTCTGCTCGTACTACCGCAGATTTGTAGCAAATTTTTCAACCATCGTAGCACCAATGACGGCCCTGATTGGCAAGAAAAAGGGCAGAGACACCGTAGACTGGTCACAGGAAGCAAAACAGTCATTCTTAGCGCTTAAAGAAGCCCTGACTCAAGCCCCGGTGCTCGCCTGCCCTGACTTTTCCAAACCATTCCAAATTCACTCAGACGCATCAAGCGTCGGTATTGTTAGCGTGCTTATTCAGGAAATTGATGGTATAGAACATCCAGTAGCTTTCTATTCTAGGTTGTTAACGAAAACGGAACGAAATTACAGCACAACCGAGCGCGAACTGCTTGCCTTAGTGGATTCGATAAACCATTTTAGACCGTATATAGAAGGTAGTCGTTTTATATTAGTCACTGACCATATGTCTTTAAAATGGCTCAAGACGCTAAACAACCCATCAGGCCGATTAGCACGATGGGCAATGCAATTATCCTGTTTCGATTTCGAAATTAGGCATAAAAAAGGTTCAATGCATGTAGTACCAGACATATTATTCCGTATCGAGGCAGTCATATTCGACGGCGGTTGCAATTCTAAGGTCGATTGGTATAATACATTATTCAAAAACGTTAAATTAAACCCAACGTTTCACAAAAACTATCAAATAAAAGATAATGTACTATTTAGATACTCCAAAACAACATCAAACTTACTTTACTACTTAAAAAATGTGTAAAGTTCTGCTTACCGAATGTTACAAAAGTTCCAACACGGTTATTTATTAATAAGAAAGCAGTAGATATGGTTGATAACACAACATTTCTGGGAATAACGCTTGATTCGGGGTTGCAATGGGGTGCCCATATTCAAAAATTAGCTGGAAAACTTAGCTCTGCGGCCTACGCGGTTAGAAGAATTAGGCAAATGACTGACGTTGATACAGCGCGTTTGGTATATTTTGGTTACTTCCACAGTGTTATGTC
Organism: Acrobasis consociella; assembly: GCA_963555685.1. Classification (NCBI taxonomy): domain Eukaryota; kingdom Metazoa; phylum Arthropoda; class Insecta; order Lepidoptera; family Pyralidae; genus Acrobasis; species Acrobasis consociella. Next base: position 10,324,976 of record OY743125.1, on the reverse strand, counting down.
CTATGAAATATTGCTATGGGGTAACGCTGCAGATATAAATACCATATTATATGTTTATTTGCCATGTTGAAATTTGGCGCGAACCCGACGTCGCCCGCGAAACTTCCTCCCGCGCCGAGAATTTGCTGCACACGGTTACAGATTTGGTAAAGGACGGAATCTAGCGGGGGCGAGGAAGAGGGAGGCACGGTAGTTAGCCGCTTCTTAGTCATGTATTTTAGGTTAATCACCTTTTAGTTATGCAAAAGATTTAAAAAATTATTTGGTTTACTTTGCGTTTGAAACAACCCGTCTTTCAACCGTAGGGTTATTTACTAGAATTGTGATACGAATACAAAACTAAAAGGCGATAATGTGATTTTAACCGCTCTTTAGGAAGTTATTTTTGTTTAATCGCCTTATAGTTTAGGTATCAGTATAGTGTTTCATTTGAATGGAACTAAGTTAAATAGCGGATAAAGTTCTTTAGTCACCTACCCCTTCTAACGTCGTCATAGCAGACACATTAGTAAAACAATACATCAGACGCCCGCTCCGGGCGTCCGACATTTAAAGGGCTACTAGTGTAGCCAAAATTTTAACCGCTTTTAAGTATGGTATTAAATATAGAAATGGAAAAGCAATCCAAACATTAAACTCCAACATTAGCCTTTTAGTCTAGTATTGACGATTAGTCGCCTTTAAGCGTTGTAAAGTATTTTTTTTATATATTTAACTGCTTTTTATGAAAAAATATTTTTGAAACGGTAAAAGATAGAATTACCGTTCCTAGACAGATCGATAGACAATTTTTTTCTTAGTAGAATGGCATTAAAAGATGAAAATTGACCAAAAGTCACTTAGCCGCCATTTAGCTTGAGCACGGCAGTATAATAAACAACACATGCGTATGAAGTTGTATACTTAATTTATATTTATCTATTTTTAATTGAATATACATCTTAACTAAGTAGGTATATTATATATAAAAACAAATATTAAATTTTTGAAAGAATTTAAGAAAAGAACATTTTCGTACGATATTTATGTATTATCTCTTCTTTCCCATTTTTAATTATTTTGACATTAGGATTTATATCTTCGACGACTACATACGGACCAGAGTAAACACTACAAAATTTATTACCACTTTTATTTTTCACTAACAAATTATCTCCTTCCTTGTAAGTTACAGGTTTAAAATAGCTATCATAATTACATTTTCTATCTGATTTACTTTTTATTAAGTTACAACGAGCATCATATTGACTTTTTTGTAAACGATATTTAAGTTCTAATGCATAACTGTCTAAATTATATAGAGGTCTTACATCATTTATTATGAGATTGCTAGGTATATTACATTGTTTGCCAAACACGAGTTCGAACGGAGAATACTTTGTTTCGGTATGTACAGTTGTATTGAAAGAAAAACACCAAAACGGCACCCAAGTGCTCCACATCCTGGGATAATTTTCTGTTTGTATTCTAAGAAATGCGTTAAGAGGTTTATGAGAATTTTCTAATGATCCAATGGATTCATGGTGATGAGCTGTGGAAAAAAAATTGGTCAATATGTAGTAATTTACAAACCTCTGCCATGGTGCTCGATATGAACTCGGTTCTTCGGTCTGTAGCAATCTCGCGGGGAACACCATACCTGAAAATAAAATTTTGCACGAAAGCTTTTGCAACACTTACTGTATCTTTCGTTTCGAGCGGGTAAGCCTCTACATATTTAGTGAGTTCGCACTGAATAGTTAAGATGTATGAGAAATTAAAATAATCTTTTTCCAAAGGGCCGACAATATCAAGATAAACCTTATCAAAAGCAGAATTCGCCGTTGTAGTAATTTGCATTGGCTGTTTAGTTGGTACAGAGTATTTTTGTTTTTGACATTTTTCGCATTTTTGTACAAATTTTTTAACATCTCTCTCCATATTGGTCCAAAAATAGCGTCGTTTAATATTATTAACCATTCGCCTCACCCCAGGATGACCACTGGTGGGCAGTAAATGAAAGTCATTTATAATAACACGCTTATCGTCATCATTTTCAATTTTTATAACATCTTTTATTATACAAATTGGCGGACCGGTCCATTTTAAATTATTTTTTACCACTTTACGTTTTGCCAAATAAATAAGGTCGAAAATACTTCACAGACCACACTATTGATAACAGTTCTTTTTCGATCGTCGGATAGTTTAGTTCGGCTTTATTTAATGACCTGCTTGCGTATGCAATCGGCAAATTATTTTTATTGCATAGCATTGAGCCTATGGCTACACCTGAAGCATCAGTCTGTAATATGAATTCATTTTCTTTATCAAAATTTGGGTATTGTAAAAAAGGCGGGGTAATTAAGCAATTTTTTTGTAACTTAAAAGAATTTTCACACTCTGAAGTCCATTCAAATTTTATTCCTTTTCTGCATAATTTATTTAGCGGGATAGTAATTTCGGCAAAATGGGGGATAAACTTCCTATAATAATTGGCAAAAGCGACGAAACGCTTGACTTCGTCGGAGTTAGATGGTTTTGGATAGTTCTTTAATACGTTTGTTTTTTCAGGATCGGGTAAAATACCTTTGGATGACACATAAGACCTAAATATAATAACTCTTTCTTCAAAAATTGACACTTGCAGGGATTAACTTTTAAATTTACTTTACGAAGTCTATTAAAGATATCAATTAAATTTTTATTATTCTGATCCAAATTTCGGCCGAAACAAATCAAATCGTCTAAATAAATAAGACACTTTTCGTAATTTAAGTCAGACATTGCAACTGTCATTAACCTGCTAAAAGAACTCGGACTTATTTTTAAACCCATCGGAAGTCTTGTCATCGGTTGTAAAGGCGGTGTATTTTCTACTTTCTGGTTCAAGGTCACATTGATAGTAGCTTTGATTTAAATCTAAATGAGTAAAATATACGGAACCTAAGAGTGAATCTAAAATATCTACTATGTTAGGCAACGGGAACTTATCATCTTTTATCCTTTCATTCAATTTCCTATAATCAATCACAACTCTCCATTACTTTTCGCCCGAAGAGTCTTGCTTTTTCGGTACGAGAAGAACTGGACTCGACCACTCACTCTTAATCTCCTCTATTATTCCATCTTCTAACATTTTTCCTATCTGTCTGTCAATCTCTGCTTTCTGAGACTTTGGAAGCCTATACTGTTTAACATAGACGGGTGTAGCATTTTCCTTTAAATATATATTTTGTTTATATAAGTTTGACACACCTAATTTATCACCTTCTAAAAAGAACACATCGTTATACTTTGCACAAATATTTTCAATAGATATTTTTTCTTCAAAGTTTAGATGTTTTAAGTTTAAACACGAGAATAATTTTTTAACTCGATCTGCGTCATTATTTTGTTTTTCAAAAGAACAAATTGTAAAAGTTTGCAAAAAGTCAAAATCTGGAGTAAAAAAACTTAAATTCACTATTTCGTCTCTAGTATTTAATATTTTAATTGGGATTTTATTATCCTTAGGCGTATATATAAGGCTTGCTAAATAAACACCATCACATAACTCCTTAGGTCTAATAACAATGTCACCTTCCAAATTAGTATAAATATAGTGAATAGATTCGCATCGGGGGTAAAGCGTAATATAATTATTTAACCCCATTTGTCCCATTTATAATGGCAAAGTACACACCTCTTCTTCATTTTTTAATGTCAGAGTATTTTTTTCAAAATTTAAGGTACACATAAAATTTGTTAGAAAATCTTGACCAATTATCCCATAGGTTCGACACGGTAAATTTTTGATAACATAAAACTTATGAACAAATTGAAAATTATTGTAATGTAAAGTTAAATAAACAAAGCCTTCCGAATAAATTGTTCCACCTATTCCATTTATGCGAATCGCCTCTTTATTGAATGGCATGTTCTTAGAGGCGACATGTTCATATTTCACGGCTGAAAGAGAGGCGCCGGTGTCAATTAGCCATGTGCATTCCTTGCCAAATCAGTCCAAATGTTGCCGAATTTAAATTATTGCACGCGCAAATTGCATGATTATTATTATTGACGAAAAAACATATTTTCCAATTTACAATCACCGGGAGAAGTAACGTTAGTATCGTTATCAGTTGTTTGCGCTAAGTTAATACGATACCCATTTCTATAGCCAGACCGGTTGTGGCCACGAAACACGCGGGAGTTATGACCTCGAGTAGAACGATTATTCGGTTGCGAATTGCGCCACTGAGTATTTTGATAATTATTGTTAGAATAACCGCGATTAAAATTATTTGCAAAAGATACACGACCGCGAACTGGTTTACCGCCACGATTAAAAAACGTTCGCTGATTACCACCACGACAACCACGGTTAAATGACGTACCTCTTGTGTGACTGAACATCAAACCTTCAGAAGAAGTAGATGACATTTACTCATCCATAGCACCTCGAATAGCGTCCTTCAAGGAGTCGTAGTTCCTTGCTGTTATAATTGTACTGAGTCGCGAATTTCGTAGCCCATCGGCGAATCTTTTTATTGCATTTCTTTCATTAATCGGCTTTAAAATATTATATTTTTCAGAGTCTCCGCTGGACTGCGAAATTGTCAACTCAACAAACATTTTTTCGATACTCTTACCGTACTCCTCGATGGTCTGCTAGTTCTGCTTGGCTTTCTGCAGCTTCTGTTGAATCGCTGTATCAGACTTCCTAGTAAGAAGAAGTGCTCTCATGTCCTTGACTAAGTCTGAAACAGATTCGTAGGTTTGTGACATACGGAGCTTTGCAGATTCGGAAAGCCTAGATTTTAATACGAAATTAACTAATGCCGGTTTCCCACTATCCTGCAACATAGAATTATACATTTCGATATTGGCTATCAGTTGTTTAGTGACCTCTTCATCACCTGTCATTATTGGCAATAGCGCAATTGCAGTTTTTAACTAGTATTTTTCCATGTTGGTGTTTTTCTTTTCGTCCGAACAAAGTTTACTTATCTGGTCATATAAAGACTGAACATCAGAACTTAACTTACAAATTTCCTCAATATCTTCCACTAAAATCTCTTTACCTTCTGGTTCTATTAATTCAATAATACGATTAAAATCATTATATAAAGTCTGAGCCTCTAAACTTTTCTCCGTTCTTATTTTTTCAGTACGGCGATTTGGCCCGATTTTTATTAAATATATCCTTATTTTTAATATTTTATCGTATATGTGCTTTAATTCATTAAGGGCCATTACAAAGTATCAGAAATAAGAAAAATACTTTTATCTACGGTTGAATATACCGTAACATATTTTTTTTTTTTTGAGAATAAATGGAAGTATATTATATAAATATGCTAAGACAGTAAAATTAAAGTCCATTAACATAAAAATACATGCACCTTAGATTTATCGTAGAAAGTCCTTTAAATGACCGCAAGGCACTGACGTCATTAGCTCAACGTAATCAGACACACATATACCTCTGATTTTATAGGCCGCAATATTCACTTTTATACAACACTACACTGCTGCGCCAAGACCGACGGTGCAGGGCATGGTGCACCACCTCACGATTTATTTTCTTAGTAAGGCACCGCTTATCGGCACGGTACACCCCATACAGGAATGCCAGAATCACAAATAGAAGGGTGACAATCAATAAAATATTAGTAGTTCCCAGCTGTTGTTGTATGGTACTGGCCTGGTTGGAGCCTCTAGCTGCAGTCTGGGCTATGATGACTTCTTCTTTTTTTGTTTGCGAGCTTCCCATTTTTAATATAACTTAGTACCACAGTCTTGTACACAAAGTCTGAAGTTCACGTTAAAGTCACAAAAACCTTCCAGTATCACTTCGACGCGACACTTATGGAATGGAATGCGTAACGCGACGCGCGAGTGGCCGGCCCAGCTGGGTCGCAATGTAAGGAGGTGTGTTCGGGAGATGATTCAAACAACCAAGTGAAGATTAGAATGAATATATTTTAATAAATACGTTGCTTATAACGAGTACGAGTACATAGACTACGTCACTACAATGTCCTTCAGAATTCTGGTGACATCAACGTGATCGAAACTCACAGGCGGAAGGGAATGAAGCCCTTGGGCAGACACCACAAACGCCATGGGCCACTCGTCAGGATCGGTCTCCTTAAACAGCTTGATAATGTCTTGAAGACTGCGCTCTCCCTTATAAATGTTTATTTACCTACAAAAATATATTTGTGTTCTGTTCTGTTCTGTTCTGTTCTGTTCCGAGTCCGCCCAGCCAGCAGTTACGCTGCAAGAGCTTATGAATGAGGTATACCTACCTACGGTATGGTTTGCGAGCGTGATGATGCACTTACCAAAAGTGCATCATCACGCTCGCAAACCAAGCCCGGTATGTGTACCGTCCTCAGTTCCTCAAACTTGGCGATGCCAAACCTCATTATACCACTCTCATAGTTCGAGAAACCAGTTGGACTCGTAGATAGGGATATAGAAGTGTAGGAGATATTCGCAGTCAGGGATTAGGAGACAGAGGGAGTTGGTAGAACCGAACGAATACTTGCATCAAATCAGTATGGGGAGGATAGATATAATACAAGGTGTGTGATATATACTTGGAAGGAAAATAGACTGCTTTGTTGTTTTATGTCCGACACGTTGCTCTGCAGGTCTTATTTGCAAAATATGTGACTTGTTGACGCTTTTGGAACCTGGCTTCAGGGTTTCATCTACCGGTCTTCATTATCTTGACGATGTCAGTGACGGAGGTCTGGGTCTTTTGCGACATCTATTTCTTCGAAGTGTCGATTGTAGGCCATCTCGGGCGGTCAGTTGGTTTGGTGTGTCTTCTTCAGATTCTATGTCTGTTTCTGTGTCCGTTTTTGACATTTCATAGATTTTTTCCGCTTCTTTTTTTACGAGGGTTCGATTTTCTGCAATTTCCATCCATTCTGCTTTTTTTTTGTACGTGTAGTGGCAGATATCGTGGTTGAGGGAGTCCTCCCAAGTGTAGATAGGTCGTCCAACTTTCTTCTTGGCTTCTCTGCGTTTGTAAATTGCACGAAGTAGGTGTGGAATCGGGCGGCTCAGTATATGACTGTAATATGATATTCTACGTAACTTTATTATTTTGGATAAAGTTTTTCCTTTCAAGATTTCTTTTATCTTTTGTTTTGGTGTGTTCTTGGCGACGTCCAGAAGTCCTCGAAGTATTTGACGTTCTTATTTTCTAAGTCTTGACCGATTTTCTTTTGTTAATAAAGAAACATTCAAAGTATATGTCATGCACGGCCTAATTACTATTTTGTTCATCAACACCGCAAAGTTCCACTCTATTTCATTATTTTGTATAAATGGTAATAGAAATTTGGAATTTTTTATTGCTTTGACACAACGGGTTTTGATAGTTGATTTCCGGTTGTGTGTAGCTGAAATGTATGTGCCTAAGTACTTTATTTCTGCCATAGGTTTGATTATGGCTCCTCCAAGTATTCTGCTTAGCTGTTCTTTGACCGGTGGACCAAATGGGTCTCGAATAATCAGTTTTGGTTTACTCCCATTTATGGTGAGACCAACTGAATGGAGAAGTTCTTTCATTTAAGTAATGATTCGATCTATTACTTCTATTTATTCCCCGATCAGAATTATGTCATCTGCGAAAGATAAACATGGGCAGGGTTATTTCTAAGTCCTGGTCGAGTCTCACCGCGTCTTCTTCTTCCTCCAGCGTTGTAAGCACCTCGTCGATAATTATTGTGAATAATCTTGAAGATAGGGGGCAGCCTTGTTTAACGCCTTTGCCCTTGCTGATAGTTTCCGAATTTTGTCCGCACCATGATATGAAAGTTTCGTCATTCATACATGCTTTGATAATCCTATTAGTGAGAGGTACATCTACTTTGGTTAGCAGTACATCTTTAAGTGCTTCTAAGTTGACATTATCGAAAGCTCTTTCCAGGTCAAGGGCCACGACGTAAATAACTGCTCCTTCCCTCCATTTAATATCTAAAACGCGTCGAAGTGTAAAAATATGATGATTCTCAGTTGATCGGTTATTTAGGAATGCCGCTTGATAATTTCCTAAAGTGTTGATAGCCGCCTCTAGCCTTTCTAATAAGAAATTCGCGTAGATTCGATATCCTACATTACAAATCGATATTTTCCTGAAATCATTTATATTTTTTGGGTGAGGTAGTTTTGGAATGGGGACTTGCTTAGTGAGACGCCACTGCTTAGGGACTTCATTTTTTAAACCATATCATAGCCATAGTCTTAGTGAGTTCCTCTAAGAATTCCATTGGAGCTGCCTTGTATAGTTCGGGTACAACGTGATCGGTTCCTGGCACAGTGCCATTTTTCATGCGCTGTATAATATTCCTAATATTTTCGATGTTAGGGGGCTCCATCTTTGTTAAGTCAAGACCTGTTTCGTCCGCGGTGTTAACGTGTCGCCCTTCACTTTGTTTAACGTCTGCAATCCAGTTAGACATTGGAATGTAGTGTTTGGATTGAGTTCGCGCAAACTTTCTTTTATGATTCCTAAGAAATTTATAAGTTATTTTCATACGTAGTGATTTAAGTGTCTTGCTTAGACCTTGAAAGAAATTTTTTGTTTTATGAGCTTCCTCCTTTTCCAACATGGTTTTTAGTTTTTTTCGAGCTTTAGTTAAATTTTGTTTTAAGTTTTTGTCTTGGGGATATTTTGATTTTTGGAATAACGCCTTTTGGAAGTTTGCTGAAGCAACTCTGGTTTCTTTTGATTTAGCAATAGGTTTTTGTAGTGCTTTATGTGCAGCATCTTTCAAGATGTTATTTAGGGTGTCCCATTTAAGTGTATTATCGTTCTTGTCAGTCAGATTCTTATTTACGTTATGTTCTCTTTTAGCCAATTGGATTCTTTCTTTTATCGCGTTCTGGTAGATAATCAAATTATTTTAATTTTGTAGGAGCTCGTAATCATAGTTTTTATGATTATGTTGTTTTTTTTTTGAGTTGGCAATTTTGATTGTTTTTCGGGTAGCCCGTTTTTTTTTTGCGAAAGACGACATTCGTATTTTTCCCCATATCAGTTTATGATCGGATTTAATTTTTAGGTCTTTTTCACCCATGATATTATGGAAAAATACGTCCCTTTTTGTACCGGTGATAATATGGTCGACTTGCGATTGTTTTGTTCCCCGTGACCATGTGGTCTTACAAGTGATTCTGCCCCATGTACTGTTTACTTTTAATTTGTGTTGCTGTATTAGATTGAGCAAAAGGTTTCCGTTAGTGTTTGATGTACTATGGTGAAGATTTTTTCCGATTAATTTTTTGAATATCTCTCGATCTTGAGTCCTAATTCGTGTACATCCTGCCTACCTATATGGCGTTAAAATCGCCCATAATGATTAAAAAGGCATTGCTTGGTGTGTTCCTAATAAGATTTCCTATTTGTAAGAAACGGGATGCCGATTCTGACGGGATATGCGTGTTCATGACGAAAAGATTTATAGGGTCATTGACATTGGCAATTTTTATCTTTAAGTTTATTGCCAGTACGTCTCGGCTTTCGCGGTACATGTGTATTAAATCGTAGTCAATTTGTTTTGTAATTAAGATGGCAATGCCTTGATATTCCTTAGCACTTTTACCTCCTTCTAATATCCAGTTGTAGTGCTTTGATTTATAGTTTCCTGTAGCCATGTGAGTTTCTTGTAGTCCTGCAATAGTTATGTTACGTTCTGAAAGAGTTTATCTATATTTGTCTTATCGTGTGGCGTTGCGTTCCAAGTGGCTATTGATAGAGCTTCGCATGGCCTAGGTGCAAGTTTAGGTAGTATGTGTGTTCCAATGGGTGAACGTCGCCCTTTTGTGCAAATAAAGTTGTGTTGAGTACTTTCGGACTCTGTTGAAAGGAATTATGTACTTTGGTGGTGTCTTGCGAAAGTTGCAGGGCCTTTGAGATCCCGTCAACTTCTTTGATTATTTTATGGCCTCCCGTGTTGTTTTCTGTATTATGTAATGGTTGTTGTTGATATGTTTCGAAGTTAATTATACTGTCATAGTAAATGTTCTCGAAGTATAAATGGATGTTTGCCACTGCTTTATCTGGTGGATGATATACAATTGGATTCCTATTTTGCCCATATACGTAAACGCTTATCACATAATATTCCACTGCTGCTATAAGGATGTCCTCTCCTCCCCAGAAGCCATCCTCAAATTGTTTTTCTGCATATCTGTTGATGCGTTCATCTAATGTCATACTACTATTTGGACTAGACAGGCTAGTGCAGTCTAAGACGTTATTCTGTAGCGCTAGGTTAATATTAGCCACATGTTTGTTGTTTTTAACATAAGAGGCTAAGTCACGTCGTATCATGTGGTGGTCGAAGGTTAACCCAAAAACGTTGTTAATCTGGTCTGCTAAGGCTCTAAACAAGCAATTACCATCTCCCGCCATTTTTCGGACTGTTATGTTTAGTTTTGTATTCATTCTGTGCAGCTGTTTTATTACTTTATGTATTGTCTTACTTAAGGCCTTAAGGCTATTCAAGCCATCGGTTGTTGGGGGATTTATTGCAGGAAGTTTCTATTTAACTAATTTTTACGAACTTTTGTAGTTAATGTTATCTTATTTTGGGCAATTCCCGTTCATAATATTTTAGTGTGCTGTAAGCCACTAAGCCTGTTTTATTTGTGTATAAAAGTTTAATAACTTTGTAAGAAGTATATTACGTGGCTAATATTTTATTGTATGTTCCGAGATCTTTGCACTATTCAAATTCTACTAAAAAGGTTGGTGTATTGTTACTGTCGACAAAATGTCCTTTGTTTATATTTTGAGTAGGTAATGGCTTAGGCTGGTATGGCTGGCAGATGTTTTACGAAACATGTACCGACTAGTAACATGCCGTGTGAAAGCGCGGTTGTTTGATTTTATTTATTGCCTCTGGAGAAAGGGCCTTTGTTTGTGGATGCAATTTTTATATATATGCAAGTTATTGCAATACTATTATAAAAATATGGGGTAGGCTGCTTAGTTTTCCTATCAGTTTAGACTTCCAAGTTATTTGGGGTACATATATAAATACATCTATAAATTTATGTTGATTTCTTATTTAAGATCTTATGGTTTTACACTAACAGTGATATGATACGACGGAGGCACTGCTATTAATTATTTTACAAGGGGACAGTTTAATTTAAAACCCGTATTATGGATGTATTTTATTACTTTTCAGGCTACAATAGGCTGGTTGTTGATCAGCATTTCAGGTTCTCTTTACGTGTAAAATATAATATACAGTTTAATTAAAATACAGATATAGCGAAATTAATATGAAGTCGGCGTACAAAATGACAACGTTTTTGTTTTTTTTTTTTTCCTTTTTTTGTGAGCTTGTTAGAAAAAGAAATACCAGGTGAGGGAGGAAAACATAATTTATTTCAATAAATGATATATTCCCTCTAAACAACTATTTTCTCACACATTTCTTATAACTTTTCAAAGCAAAGCTAAAACTACCAGGGTTTCGTAATCGGCCACTAGTTTTCCGAGAAGATAGACCCCGAAAGAAACTCGTCAGTATAGGCCGCCTACTTGCCTGAAGGGCTTTGGTCTACATTTCACATTCTCACGTTTTTACTACGTGACTAGTTCAATCACAAGTATCACAACAGTATTTCTCATTCTCATCTTGGGAAACCACTATTACATCATATTATCTAAGGCACAGATTACTAATAAGTTACTACGTAACAGATACATCACTTCCCTACAAACGCCAAATACCTACGCTTTATTTAACTAATTTTTCTAGCTGTCAAGCGACGCGAGGAAATATGAGCCTAACTGCTTTGACTCAACGGAGCGTTTTAAGTGCACAGCGGGCGATGACGTCGGCCGATGTGAGATTACCTTAGGGTTGACTCAATCTTGTAAAATACAAAAATGAATGTGACGCATATTTATGAAAAGAAATTTTATTAAAAAGGATCTATAGATGATTTGACTTTAAAAGTTGTGACGTAATAAGAGCGTGTGATTTTCATAGAAACTTCATAAACTGTGGATGTACCGTACATCGCAATGAGAAACATACGATATTGAGTAATTCTTTATAGCATACTTTCTAGTTCACGTAAATCGTTGTTATATACTTTACTAGAGGAGCTCGGTGGCCCGCACTAGCGCTTTCGCATGTAAAGCGGCACCGTGCGTGGTCCGCACTTGGATGGGTGACCACAAGTGGCATAAAAATTGAGCTCCTCTGTGCTTCGGAAGGCACGTATAAGCCATTGGTCCCGGCTGTCATATTGTATGGCAGTCGTTAAGCTATATCAGATGCCTTTAGGCAGCTTGAAAAATCTGAAACCAGTGTTGGCCACTTACACACACGAAAAACAACAACATATACTATCTGGATACAGTACATCGATGTTAAACTTTCGACGTTCAGTAGGACAATCAAACTTCATACCTACAAAATAATCTGATTGGACGAGACAGTACCAAATCCTATTCTATACGACTACCTACAGTTAACGAAAAAAAAAACACTTACTTTCCTTGTCTTTTGGCAATGTGAAAAACGACAATTCTTTATTGGTTCTTCGATTTTGATATTGGAATACCGCACAATAATGTCTTGACATTGTTAAATATAACGCTTGTTTATATTGTAAATATAATATAAATATAAGAAGATATTGTAAACAAACAATACGCAGTAAGCAAGTCTCATGCACGTGACTACACAGGCCGGAGTGCGGCGCCCCTTTGCCACTTGGGCGTTAGAAAACACGGCTAGCCGGTAGGTACATTTTGAGCGATCTTGATCGAGTGACGGAGGCCTGTCTAAGGTTAGAATTACTATCTTTAAATCTGTACTTATCAAAGATATTGGTTATTCTATAACGGTTTCTTCACAAAAGAATAATTGTAAAAGTGGTTTCACAAACATACCAGGAATGTCAATTTTAATAACACTTATTTATTATCCCTTCGAATGTCGGCATAGCAGACACAATAGTAAAACAATGCATCAGACGCCCGCTCCGGGCGTCCGACATTTGAAGGGTTATCACAATTAATAAGAAACATAGTTACAGAATTAAACTTACATTATCCTGCAGCTGCACAATTAAGACTGCTCCCAAACTAAGAAACACTGAATTTATAACCTCGCCCCGCCATCTTGGCGCCCCACTACTTTTACAACGTCATGCTAGATCAATTGCTTAAAAGTCATGTAATCTTCGTATATTATTACTAATCGTAAATTACTGTTAAATAACAATAGGTTTATATATTTAAATTAAACCTTATTTTTCATTGTAAACCAGAACATAAATTAACTTATCATTTACATATGATCTATATTTTAAATTGAATATTACACCATAAAAATACAATTATTACTTAAGAAATTATAATTACTTAGCTTTATGAAGAGAGGTCCGCACCGTCCACGTCTCGATCGAAAAGTGCCACACTGACGGGCCGGGCCACCTTTATAAGGCACCCCCACTCACATTTCTAACTGGTAAACAACAGGTGGTGTTTATCCAACAGGTGGTGTTTATCAGTTAGAAACCACGCGGTATTTTTACAATGTGTCGTTTTAATATTTACAATAATGATTATTTATTATTATACTAACAATCCATCTTAATAGAAAATCAATATATATAGCTTGTTTTTTGTTATTCTAACAAGCTCAATAGTTATATTTTAAGCTGTTTCGTGTAAGCTATATCTTACTATTTTGTGACTATCGCCGATTTTTCCAGATTATTTTATAAGGTATTTTTTTTTTATCTAGAGATATGGTTGGTTAATTTTTTAGCTTGGTTAGATAGGCTAAATGACGGCGAGCATCAGTTTATTCGGAATCCCGTACATAAATTTATCAAAGAATGTTTAATACAGTTTTTCTCAAAGCAAATGTTTACTGGGTATTTTTGGATAAACGAAAGTACAGCGGGTTGCTTTGAAAAAAGTGAAGCTGTGGCATTAGCACGATTATTTTAGTTATCAGATAATGATGAAATATATTTAGGGCCTTCCTTGGTCCTGCCTGTGTTGTTCAGTTCAGGTCGCTGCTAACTAGCGCAGTAATATAATTACTTTAATTACGATACTGAAATTTAATATATATTTTTAAATTTTTTTTTTAAATTTAAGCACGATTTAAAATTATACTGATTTTCCTGAAAAAAGGGAACAAGAGAAGGCTAGCTTAGAAACACAGTAGTAGTTAACACAAAACAAATAAAAATAAAATATAGAAAATTGATTGATCGCACTGAGTTCAAAAATAATAAAAACAAAAAAAATTTAAAAAAAATATAAAAAAATAAAATGGATTGATCTCACAGAGTTCACGTCGGTAGAGTCGGTAGAGCTAAATCTGTGTTGTTGTATTCACTATTCACTATTTGCTTCTGAATAGGTATGTAGAACTACACAATACACAACACTCTCAAATATGCGCGCACGCACAGAATAAATGACTTGAACCGCGTTTTTCTCGGATATCCACCTACAAAAATATATTTGTGTTGATATTTTATAATTTTACATAGCAAAATGGCACCTGCCTATCGTAAACAACAGCTGCGGTTGATATCCCCACTATTGCCTTGTTTTGAACGGCGTATAAAAGCGTCGCTCAGTCGATAAAATACTCAGTCTTGTTCGAGCCGCCGTACTGTGCATAACTCGTTTGTGTACTTTGCTGTGACTTGGCCATGACTCATTACATTGTGATTATTGTAATAGATTGGTGTTCTGATTTGTTACAATGACTGTTTGTTTCAGCCTGACGATAAGCCCAGGTGGACACAGAACATCTGTGTGGGCCAGAGTATTTCATTTTACACATGTGGTTGTAATGCATGAATCAGCGCGAGGAGGGGCGCTCATCTTATCGTCACCCTCTTTATTTTTTTAGGTACCGCGAAAAAGCTAACCTGGCTGCCACATATAAATAAATAAATATACAAGAATTGCTCGTTTAAAGGTATAAGTTAAAGAATAGAATTCTCCATTATTATCACCTTCACGATTTATCATATTATTTTATCATAATATTTTTTACTTACCCGTAATTCAAAACACTCAAGGATTTAATATTCATATATTATTACTCGCATTTAAATTAAGATGGCATTTACTATGTAATAAATTTTTTACCAAAATTTAAATAATATCTGTCAGTTTATACGAGTTAGTAAGTTAGTTAAATTTTTTATTGCACCAAAACATAATGTACCACCAGTAAATTTAACCAAAAAACATCAACGATCAAGAATGTCGCCGAGCGCACTATACCGCGCTTTACGTCGCCTACGTAGCTCTGTGTGCGTGAGCGGCATGTCGTTGTGTGCGTGCGCTCACTGCCGGCGTAAAATACCTATATTAGTGGAAAGCAAAAAGATTATCGGCCTCTTAAACTACTAGAATATGAAAAATACAACAGAAATCCGATTTATTTATTTTATTTATTTATTTAAAAAATATTAAAACATCATTTGTATTTTCAAAACCCCCCTTTTTTAGGAATACAAACAAAAATACGGCCAGACAACATACCCTGTAATCAGAGAACTCAAACACAATAAAAATAAGAACAAATTATTTTTAAAAGATTAAAAAAAAATAACTAACGTACAACTCAGTACAAGCCAAACTAGTTAGGTTCGTAGTCGAAGCGAGTCACATTTATATCGATCACTGAGGTTTTTCGATCTACATCCGTAAAGAAAACACATCAGCAAAGATGTAGGTAGATTTATAAAAATATCAATTTTGTGATACTTGAAATCTACTCAATAATTAACTTTTGTCTATTATCGAAGGTTCTAGAAAACCTGAGATAATAGAAAAAATAAAATTGTTTAAAAAAATTTATTAGTTAATTATGGATTCTTGATTAATTAAGTAAATGATTTTTAATAATCAACATTATATTGAATAATTTTTTAAACTGGGATGGCCATGACATTAACTATCTGTCAATGTCATCTTTATATAATAATAATAATAATAATAATTGTTTATTTCGGATATCAAAGACCCATAGAATGTGTTAGTATCACTTAAATTATGTTAGTAAGAAAATATAATCGTAATAAAATCAAAAACAAATACAAATAATCATAATAAAGTGAGGGATTTTAAAATTACTCTCCTCACAAGACAGCCCCAAAGCGGAGACGTGTACCTATCGGCCAGGGTTTGTAGAATGCTGTTGTGACTGGCACGCGCTCTAAATATCAGCGATGTGTTTTTTTTGCGGATAATGGCTGCAAAGCCGTCAACTTGGTACTCTGCAAACATTGCCGATGCACTGCAGAAATAAGGCAGTCCCAACAACATCCTAAACGCATTATTATATTGGACTCGTAGGGCGTCCAGCGACTTTTTGGTGTAATTGACCCACAGATTTCCCGTGTACATGTTTTGGCAATACGCTTTAAAAAGGGTCACCTTTACCTCTTCACTACAGCGCGAAAATCTGCGAGCCAACATGTTGCCTCTAACCACAAGAGCCCTACGTTCCCTTTCTAAGTCGTCATCGTCTTTAAGGTCTTCAGTAATTATATGTCCCAAATATTTAAACTTTGATACACGTTGAATGTTAACGCCGTTTATGGTAATATTATTGACTTTATCGGGACATTTACCAGCGGCCTTAAATACCATGAATTCCGTCTTTTTCACATTATATACCAGTCCGTGCTCGGTAGCGTAGGCCTCGCAAACCCTTAGCATCTCATTTAGACCCCCTGATGTCGGAGAGAGCAGTACACAGTCATCAGCATAATTTATATTGTTGGTGCTTACTCCATCGATCCGGCATCCGACACGCATACCACTCAACTTTACAATAAGGTCGTTGATATATATGTTGAAGAGTGTGGGAGACGTCAATCCTCCCTGTCTAACTCCACTCTCCAACACATACTCCTCCGAGAGAGAGTCGGCCCATTTTACACAGTTTGTCTGGTTAGCATACCAAAATTTAAATATATTCAGAAGTTCGACCGATAGTCCCCTGTCCTCCAGCATTTTCCATAATATATTGTAAGATACTAAGTCAAATGCCGTGGACAGGTCCAAGAAACAGCCATAAATCGGTGTTCCACGATTTGTATAGTATTGAACAGTGTGCTTTAGACTTACGATTTGCAATAATAACAAAGCAAAAAATACAATTACGATTGCACTCTCAGTAGATAGTCCGGACCGAAACCCAAACTGCGCATCATGTAGGTTAGCTATTTCTTTCAGGTAAGAATTAAGCACACTGTCCAGCACTTTCGCAATAGTCGTTGCCAATGAGATTGGACGATAATTTTTCTTGTCCGAAATGTCACCAGTTCTGTTCTTCACAATGGGCACCACAATGGTTTTTAACATTTCTCGTGGTAAATAAGAATGACTGATACACATTGTGAAAAACAGAGCTAGAACCCTCGGGAGGTGTACACCCGCATGTTTAAGATGCTCAACGCTAATGCCGTCATGTCCAGGAGACCTGCCACCAGTCATATTTTTTAGAGCATTACGTACTTGTTCTGCTGTAACACACACTAGTTTATCTTTCCCGTGACACAAAGGCTTATCAAAGGTAGGAATCGAGGGGCCCAGTGGTGAATCGACTCCCCCCCCCCCCCCCCCCTATACTTGTCGGCAAACCAGGCCTAACGTCAAGCTTTCTTGTTGCCTTCCAAAAACGATCAAAATTTTTTGCAGATCTATGATTGGCTAAAACGTCCATTTTAAGTTGGTCTTGATTTTGTTGACACCATTTTAGTCGGCTTTTGAATATTTTACGCGATTCATACATCCGCTCATAGATTCTACCTGACTTAGGCCGATTATTTAGCACCCAAATTTGGTAGTTAAGCCTGGCCTGCTTGTGTGCATCATGAACATGCTTGTTCCACCCGCATATATGCCTATTATTGTTCCTCCTTCCTCCACGAGACTGACTTGACTTACTTGCCGCATCACATAGGGCATGGACAATATCATGATATAAGCGGTCTAATATCTTTTTATGCTCACTCAAGCTACATACTCCGTGGCTGCAGTCCGTGAACTCGGAAGGAAAATCAATCCCACGCATACTGCTATTACATAGGTCATGGTACTTAACTATCTGTGCCTCGTCTCTCTCTCCCCACAAAACTCTACTTCGTTGCAGACTAGGTGGCGCTAACTTGGGTCTTACAATGTTTAGGTCGCATTTAACAATAAGAGGTAAATGGTCAGACACAAATACGTCCTCCATTACTTCCACTTCGACTACAGTCTGCCACGCAAGGTCTTTCACACAACAATGGTCTAGCCACCTACGACAGCCATGCGCAGCGCTTACGTAAGTATAAGTGCTACTCTGCTCGCCAAGTTTTTCCACATCAGCGCAAACCCAGCTCTGCTCCGAGCAGAAGCTCAAAAGTTCATTATAGAACGGTTCATGGGGATGCGCATTAAAATCTACCAATATAAATACACACTCAATACTTTCGTGTTCTATAATAGCGTTTATTTCGCCCAACACATCGGTAAATATAGGTAAATTGGTTTGGGAGTCAGTTGGCATGTATATGGAAAAAACCAGAATCGCTCGCTGCCCAATATTGGCCCTAATAGCTACAATGCGATCATTGGTGCACCTTATTACAGTTACGCTGTCAAAAATGCCCTTTCTCCAGAGTATCGCTACCCCCCCTTACGGTCTTCCAATTAGAGGACCGGTAGATGTATCTACCGCCGACTTCCCTGTATATTCAAAATCATTTGAGATAGTCCCCAGTACCGGTACATCATGAGGAAGCAAACAAGTCTCCTGCAGCGCAACAACATCTGATTTCTTACATATGCTCTGTATGTCATTTAAAGATCTAGAGACAAAATAACAATTAAAACTTACAAAATTCAAAGTTTGATAAGGCATTAAATCCATATAAATATAATATTTTTTTATAACTTTAACTATTTAACATTATTTACTTTTGTTTTGTACATAAAATGCACAAAACGTCTAAAAGTTATACCATTTGGCCAAAAATTATCATTTAGAAATGTATCTATTTTATACTTTGAGACATACAGTTTATACGAGTTATATAATTTAGTTTTTCTCATATTTATCTTTTTTAATGATACAGATTCATTTGTTTTTTCCCTTATATAGTTAATGATGTCATCCTCACTCGTATCTTTACTAACATTAGATATTAAAATAGGTATCTTAACATCTGCAGCTTTAAATTTACCGTTTGGGGCAGTAGGAGCACATCCTTTCTGCCCTATTAACTTATATCGTTTAGTAGACTTATTTCTTACAACTTGCCATTCTGAGTACCCTACCATTGGCTCACATTTCTCACCATTATTGTCACTGTTAGTGCAAGCATTGCTGTTTCCGCTTCCAATGGCACTCGTCGGTCTCGATCGATAACCAGTAGTAGGGCCTTCGCTCGTCACCGACGCGCACACATTCTCAGTCAGTACAGTTAACCGGTCACTGATCCTAGTACATGGAGGGGACTTCGCTTGTGGCGGGGTTGACACTTCTCGCGCCGTCTCGTTTCCTCCTGCACTATTATCATTCGCCGACCAAACAGTCCACCCGCTCTCTTCCGCATCGGGCGCACTCGGCGTATTCTTCATTCTTTTCGCACCCGTGCTGTGAGCATTGCTGCTACTCAGACTCGGTGCATTCGAAACCACGGTACTGGCCTCTCCGAGAGACGTCGCCGCTCGTTCCGTTTCGCTTACACCTTTACTAACATCACTTGCTCGGTAACCGCTCCCTTTCACCTCGGCAGCACTCGGTGGCGCACGCGCAATCTCCATCCTATTTGCACCTATATCAGCTGTTTCAGTCACACTTTGTTTGTTTGTAACCACAGTACTGGCCTCCACGTGTCGTGGTGATTCCGTCGCTTTCTTTTGTTTGCCAGCAGGTGAAACAGAATTATCCATGACAATTCCTTTTGAACAAGTATTATGACTCACTAAAGGTCGTTCGTCAGCCTCGCTATCAGCTGTCTGTGTTTTTTGTGATTTTATCGATGTATATTCCGGTACATACGGCAGTCCGATCGGTCCACTGTCGAAATCAAAGCTACTTTGTAGGCAAGCGCCTCTCCTTTTGTTTATTCTAAACTGGGTTTCATCCACTATCGAGGCATGCTTCATATCAGATACCTCCTGCTTAAGAAGACTTAACTCCTCAGCGTTAACAGCATTTTCTTCTAACAAGTTTAGTCTGATTTTAAGTGCTAAGAGCTCCTTAATGAAGCGAGTGGCATCCACATGATCGTAAGTCACCGGGGGAATCAAATCTAAATCCCGGGCACAGAAAATCGGAAATTTAGTTGGCTCAGTACTTTTCATTAGCCCAATAATATCGTCGAGATCTCGTGATTTTCTTTTCTTCCCCTGCTTCCTTCTCTTAGGCATTTTCTAAGCATTTGGCACTGACTCAAATAGTAGGGTTTTGGCCTTTACAATATCCTCCTCAGATAATGTTGTGGTACACAACTGGTGAATACTCTCCTCGTCCGTGTAATCCATAACATGCCTGACAAAAGTCAGCAGCTCATTAATAACAATATTGCAGTTCGAACACTTCACAATATCAACACTCGCCATTGCGGACGTTCAATGAGTCACCGTAGAAAAACGATTTCAACGCGACCGCATTCGGTTACGCAGCGCGTGAGACTGATGTCTTAAGTCATTCAGTTAGAATTAACTACCGTAAACTAATAATGAACAGAACCAACCTATTTGTATGAGTTTATTCCTTAAAATTATAATTACAATTAAAATGTAATGGAATACATACTTTTGAAAAAGAATTTAGCAATATTTATAGAAAACAAAAGATGACCAAATGGTGAGTAATATTTTAAACATAACATTGTTACACCGTCCAACACAGACCCTCAAAAAGCTCAAAGCGAAATTGTTTTAGAGACTTCTTCTCTTTTTTATCTCACATATACAGAAGCCATACGTTGTTTACACACAAGTCCAGCAATTGAGCGAATATACCGAGGTACCATCTTCGGCTTCTGAATGGTGTCCAGTAGAGGGACTTATGTCCCTCTACTGGACACCATTTTTTTGCGTTGACCTAGCCGACATGCTTATGCATGTCGGCTAGGTCAACGCAGTCCATATGTTTGTTATAGGCGTGAACTAATTGAGGGAAGCCGATATCAATTTTGGCCTTAGTTTCTTTGGAAAATCTTTTAATTTTCTGGATGGGATGTCTATCCATGAAGAAATTAATCAATGTGACCACCTTACTGTCGTTCCATTTAATCACCGCTAATTTGTTGCGATTGCAAACAACCTGTGCGCTGTAGCCTCTTTTCTTCTTCTTCATTTCTTTGTCTAAGGGTAAAAATTCTTCGCAACCCCTCAGTCGATTTGTACTTAGGAACAATAAACCTTATACTTCTCGCAACAAGTAAACAAGCTCGGGGGAAGTGAAGAAATAATTAGCATATACAATGCACAAAGTTATTACTACCATACCTCCAACTCCGGGCGACGCTTCTTCTGCTGTGAAGGATTGATCGCTGAATGTGTCTTCTCCGCCGTACATTATATAGTCATAAATCAGACCGGAGACTACAGCACGTACAAACATTTTTAACCCCATTTTTTTGGCTTGTTTTTGATGTGTTGCCTTCTTTTGCCAGTTTTCGTGCCTTTGTACGGAATCATCATTTCTTGTATGGAGTATTGATCTTCTTCAATTTTTTAAAAGTTTTGTCTAATTTTATACACTATCATTTTGAGTAGCGTGAAGCACATGCACTTTATCATCTATAAATGCTCTACTGCGCAGAGAAACCTTCTTCCACTTGTAATTTAATGCAAGCCTAGATTTCTTGACTGCTTTTGCTACAACAGTAGTTTTTTTGCGTTTAGATCTGGTAATTGGTACTGGTACAGTAGTAGCCTTTGTTGTGTTGAAACCTATGATTGAAGAGCTACTGTAGATGATGTGCGCAAAGTAGCTATTGAACTGCTACTGGGAATCGGCGGAGTAAGATTTACATCTAATGCTATGGGCAAAGGTGCTTTTGATGTGCTTAAAAATTACATGAAGAAGAAATGCAAAACCCTAACTTTATCGAGCATTTATATTCTAGAAGCATGTAAATTTGTTTTTTAAAAACATTAAAGAAGTGCTAGCTAACAAATGTTATTATTCTATAAATAAATATTTAGACGACAAAGATGAATTCAATTAGAAATAGTTACAAAAATAATAATAAAATAGATATTACAAGAAATATATTTAATATAATACAGTAAAATAAATCATCTTTTTAAATAGTATAATAATTACAATTCAATAAATAAATACGATGACATATTCCAATATACTTATACAAATCATTAAGGAAAGCAAAAAAATAATAATATTATAACAATATTTTCATATAATATAATAAAATAAAAAATAAACAATATTTCGTACCTATGTATGTAAATTATGGTGAGCATAAACGATTATTATTATTATTATTATTTTTTAAACAGCACAACAACAGCAATTAAATAAATACGATTACTATTTTCTACATATGTATACGAAAAGCTACCAAATAGATATGATATTTTAGTAACTTAAAAATAAATAATTATAACTATTACATAAATTTGCATGAGAATACACTAATTTACTCATTCCTTTTTTAAATAGCCCTTCCCTCATTGCAGCGCCCGTCACGGCCCTTAACTGATTCTATTATATAATCAAAGACCTGTATGTACATTAAGGAAGCAATAAATGATTAAGTATTGAGTATTGACTGCTCAGGTTAGGTGATTGAACTTCTACTAATGGTGAAGGTAGGGATTGGCTTGAGTTTAATGTAGGAATAGCGATGTAGTTACTAAGTAAAGGTGATGGGAAAACCTCTTTAAAATCGGCGTTAATGGTATGTATTCAAGACTTTGATGAGAAGGGCTATCCAAATATCCAAAATGTTTAGTCGTTCCAATGAGGAGTTTATCGAAGGTGAATCAGAATTAACGTTGGACGGCGAGGATGGAACGAAATCTGGCAATTGGTCGGAACTGGAACTATCACCATTTTTAAGAGCCAGCATTTTGTAATGGCACTAGGGCTAGGATCTTATGTGAGCGTGTTAGAGTCAAGCACCAAAGACAAAGAAAAAAAAAATGCTATATAACTCGTATAACCTTAAAAACACCGACTAAAATACCCTAATTATAATGTTTTGCATTCTCAAAGTAAGTAAAAAATCTTCGTACAGAGCTTAGCAATATACTTCGTGTATACCAGTGGTTCCTAAACTTATTTTGTCTACTGCCCACTTTGAGAATAAATATTTTTTTAGTGCCCCCATTTTTTCACCTATTTAAAAACCACTATAACTTCAAATTAAATTAATTAATTATTGTGACCTATATATGTATATTAACGGAGAATTCTAAACGAAAATAGTTTTGCTACACTTGGCTGAGTATTATGCTTCTTCTCTAGGTCTTGAAAATATGCTACATTCTTGTCTTTCTTATCTGGATGTATTTTATTCAAATGATCTTGCAGCCTTGAAGGCTTCATTGCTTCATTCGAAAATGTTTTTAGACATAGAAGACACAAAGGCGACGATGGGTTTGTGAGATTTTCAATAAATCCGAATTTTATATATTCCGCACAGTATTGCCGTCTCTTCTTTTTTACTTCCGACATTGTTTTGCTTTGAGAAATACGTTCAACTTCGCGAGTAGTGTAGAGGAGGCGTAAGTACTGCTCATCTATTGCGCGCGAAACCACAAATGAAAATAAAATAAATATTACATTGTTTATATAGGAATGCTTAAGCAGCACGCACCGACAGGTATAAAACAAACATGCATAAACTCGTTTATCTCATTCGACGCTCAATCGTACTCAACAAGTCCGAACAAGTATTCAATGAACCAGCCAACTGATACAGGAATGCACAATTCGGGTTATTTAACAAAAACTTGTTAAAACATGATAGATATCTACGAGTACTAATAACTATTAAAATGCGAAAGTGTGTCTGTTGCCTTTTTATTTGTTTGTTTGTGTCTACTTTCATTACGAAACAGAGCGACCGATTGACATGATTTTCATTTTTTCTATATTCAATAAAATAGGACAGATATATGAACTACGCGGAGAGAAATATAGAACCGAGTTTGAGCAATCTTTTAATTCATATTAGTTGATGTTCACAAGTTGTTGTTGAGAGTCGAGAGCTCTTGCAGTCGTTGTTTAAGAGGCCTCCTAGCTAAATAAAGCTACTAGCAAAAAAAAAACATTTTCTTTCTGGGTCTCTTACCCCCCCTTGAGACCTGCAGCGCCCACAAGGGGGCGTTATCGCCCACTTTGGGAAAGACTGGTGTATACCAAAGTCTATTTAGTATTATTTGCTTGTTACTTGGCAATGGCATTCACACAAAAGCGCGAATGAATAAATGCATTAGTAGTTTAGCATATAGATAAAATAACTGTATTATGCACTTATTTACACTCTTAGCATGCAATATAAGACGAAATAACTATTGTTTGAATACAAAAACACTCAATAATATCAAAAAAACTTACCCGCTTCGTAGACGCTGCCGGCCGCTTTGAAGACATTTTGGTTTTGACAGATTATTGCAAATGTTACTACACAAAAAATAAGTTTCTACCAAAATTAGTAGTATTTGGAAGCATACCACATGAATAAATTCATACAAAATTGACTAACAAAACTTGTAGATTTTTTTGAAATCTGTGTACTTGGTGTATAAATCAAATTAAGGGTTAAAGAGATTCACGCACGGGGACAAGTAGACCTTATAGATATGCAAACTTGTCCTGATTGGGATTACAAGTATACTTTAAAACATCCTATGTCCTTTACACACAAAAATAGCACAGGAAGTAGCTCACATTCTTCTTGATATTTTTTGTACTTTGGGTGCGCCTTCGGTGCTTCAATCAGACAACGGACGAGAATTCGCTAACCGTGTCGTAGAAGAGTCAAAAGTTATGTGGCCGGAATCATCTATAGTGCATGGAAAACCACGTCATTCTCAGAGTCAGGGAAGCGTTGAGCGTGCGAATCAGCATATACAACAAATATTGTTCACTTGGATTGAATAAAACTATTCGTTTGAGTGAGAGCCTTCGATTCTGTCAACTGCAGAAAAATTGCACATCCCATCATGGCATACAACAGTCACCGTTTAAAGTGAATTTGGTGAGTGTAATATCCTATCCCACTAATGTTATAAATGCAAAAGTTTGGATGTTTGTTACTCAAACACGCCAAAACGGTTGAACGGATGTAAACATTTTGCACACGGTTAGTTTATTGAGTTTATTGACCTGAATTATCACAAAGGGTATTTTTGCTCCCGGCAAAATGTTTGTTTTCTTTGAGATTGAACGCAGACGAAGTCGTGGGAATAATCTAGTATAATCTGATATTATAATAAACATAACATTTTATGTTCTTTTTTTCTAGGACGGAATTATCTTAAACGATATTATCTGGCAGTGTTTGAATTCCAACATGAGCTATGTTGGAATTCAAACACTGCCAGATACGATAAAAAAGGTACTTCAGACAGAGGAAGAGTAAGAAAACGCTATTATTATTCGTCTGGTGCGAAGCAAACTGATACTGATGATACTAGTAAGTTGAAACTTATTGTGGGAGCCAAATTGTGGGAGTGTGTAAAGTGGGAGCCAAATTTTTTCTCGACTAACCCATCGTGTAAGGTATAGTTAAATAGGTCTTTTAAAAATATACCGAGCTCGTGAAAATCATTTTTCGATTTAGGGATCCGTTTCTGAAATATTTAGTTTTATAGTGCAAATTTTTGTTAGCGTCAAGTGACCCCCCCCCCCCCCCCCCTCTATTTGCTAAACGGTTATATATGGACATGTGAAAAAAATCACAGCAGTAGTGTTATAACGAAATTTAAAGGAAAACTATCAGAGTTAAGTAGGGTTTACAAATTAAAAAGTTTTATGAATTTTATTTCAGCACAAAGAAATGAAATGGAAATCCCTGGACCTTCGTCGTCATCAGTGAAAGAAGATACTACAATCG
Organism: Acrobasis consociella; assembly: GCA_963555685.1. Classification (NCBI taxonomy): domain Eukaryota; kingdom Metazoa; phylum Arthropoda; class Insecta; order Lepidoptera; family Pyralidae; genus Acrobasis; species Acrobasis consociella. The sequence goes on along the minus strand of OY743125.1, from coordinate 10,298,885 downwards.
GAAAAAAAAATAAGGATCACCATATTAATTAAGCTCCCGACCGTCGTCGTCACTAAGAGCGAAAGTAAATTCTTCAACAGTTGAGATTATTTCTTCAGATGTGGTTTGTTGTATTTGCCAAAAAGAGAGCTCTGGCGCCCATACGTGTATAATTTGTAATCAGGTCGTGCATTGTTTTTTGCGCTGACAGCAAACTTGGTGCAGACTGTGAAGGCTTCGGAAAAAAAGCGACAGGCATGCGTTGTGCACAGGCAGAAAATATAAGAATAAATAAAGAAAAGGCGATTGAAGGTTTTCAAGCTCAGGCTAATGTTATGAAAAAAATAAACCGAACAAAAATTTCCACCAACCTAAATTGGAAAAACTGTGACCGTACCTATTCCCAGCTTTGATAGAGCCAATGGAGATGCTTGAAATGTTTTGGGTATCAAACACGATAAAACAGTTGATGGTTTATACAGAGTAGGGACTAAACACGGAACAATAAACACCCTTTTTTCGAGGAATAAAATATCAAAATGCAAAGAGAATTTTCTTAATTTCGAAGATCTGCCCGATTTTTTGCGGTCTTTAAGAAAAATCAGTGCCAAAGATTCAAAAGTTGGGAGTCTAGGCTTTATAAATTGCCACTGCAATAAAAACGTTCTTCAAAATTATGTAAATGTAAAAGATCTAACGTACTGTGCAATTCTAAATGACATATTGCCTCACCATGTCAAGATAAAGACTATTTTTTTTATTTAATTTGCAACACTATTAAAAACAATAAACATTAGAATTTAAACATTTTTACTTTTATTATGCCTCATCTAACAAACTAAGACATTCTAATACCTAATTAAAGTTTGACTGGTCCAACCCCGATTTCATGAAATTGAGTTTTGACGTTTGCCTGCACAAATTAGTTTTTCCTAGGTTTGACGAAAATACTTTAGTCAAGGGCCGAAAAACGTCAGTTTGGTCTTTGACTAAGACTTTAAGTCAGACATGAGAATTGACTAGTCAAACCTAAGAGCGCCGGAGCTTCGAGGTTTGCCTATAACATATAAATAAACGGGACTTAACACGAACCTTTTTTGTTACGTCTAACGTTACACATTGGAGTTAGATATATCCTTCGTGGTCGCAGACAGACTTGTAGTGTGTGACGACACACAACTCTCACAGCTACGATCACTTCGATCCTCCTAAGTAGTGCTTGATGCAGTACGTGACGTCACGCGTCACTGGCTCGTCAAGATAGTTTCAATAAACCTATTGTTCAATGTTATCTTTTAAAATATAGATTAGATTAAATAAAGGTCGTGTGACGGACCTATTTACGTAAACACATAGTATATAAGCATCTTTAAAATCAACAATAAATCAGTTCAAGCTGGGAGACCAGTACTCTAACAAATAAGTGTGTTTCATTACAACGCCCCCATTTCAAGACAACGGACTTAAAAAATAAATCAAGCAAAAGAATTATATATAAAATATCAATCGTATGTAGACTTTTATGTTAACAAATCACAAGAGTCATTAATTACTGTGAAGGATTTCCAAGTAATACAATCTTATAACAAATATAGAAAGATTTTTTTTTTAAATAATTGAATACGAAGAAAAAACCATCATGGATACAAAACACAATTTTGACCTTAAAACAGCAGTCTCACTGTTACCGGTTTTAGACGGTTCCGAAAAAACTACGGAAAAACTTATTGACTCAATTGAGTTATACGCAACCATGATTAAGGAAACTGAGGCAACACATTTGATTAATTTCGTACTAAAAACGAGATTAGATCACAGTGGTAAACTCAGATTATCTCAAGAATACACTAGTATTAAACAAATGATAGAAGAAATGTGAAAATTGTTACTGATTAAAAAGTCGGACGTAGCATTGCAAAAACAATTACAAACCGCAACACAAGGAAGTAGATCAATAGAGCAAGTCGGTCAAGAACTAGAAGACCTTTTCGTTAACCTTACATTGTCACAAGCAGAAGGAAACCAAGAAATGTATAAAATGCTAAAACCCTTAAATGAAAAACAAGCAATCAACAAGTTTACGGATGGTCTACGGAATGATAAACTTAGTACCATTATATCTTCGCGTGGATACACGTCACTAAGAACCGCAATACAAGGTGCAAAGGACCAAAATATTGCAATGACACCACAGACATCATCATCGGAACAAATATTCTATATGCGGCGCGAGGGGGTATTTACATACGCAGCCGAGGTGCTTACGTGCGCGGTGATTACGTGCGCGGCCGAGGTTCTACCGCCTCGAGATCTTTTCAAGGTAAGCCTAACATCTACGGTCAGCCTCACAATGCAAGGGACAACGGATGGCATCGAGGAAAAACGAACTTCCAAACTAAAAGGCGATCTACGAATACAAACTATCGCTTACACCAGCGGAAGCACCACATACATGTAGTGCAGGAAAATGAAAACGAAAAAGAAGATTCAGCGGATTATTTTAATCCGGATTTTTTTTGTGAAAAATGATTACGTCTTAACGTACGGCAACATGAACTCTGTGCAACTCACCGTAAACGGAAAACAATACGTTTGGTTAATTGACACTGGTGCGTCCCTAAGTGCAGTGAAATGTGACGTTGCAGCATCCATGAATGAGTTCATCGTGCCAAAGGTCACCCACATCAACGGAATTGGAGGTAAAATAACGTCACAAGGTTACGTAAAATTACAAATGTATAGTGAACCTAACACGTATTTATACAAATAAGTTTCATGTATTTAAAACATTACCCTTAAATATAGATGGAATATAATTCCAAGACAAGGACAAGACTTTTTGGCAAAATATAAATGTCTCCTTGACTTTGAAATTGGAACAATGACATTGACCTTAAATAACAACAAGGTTCAAATACCATTACAATTATATACGACAAATGCAAATGATAGCAAACATAATAACACGTCATGTATTAAGTTACCGCCACGTTGTGAATCATGCATAGGGTTGTCAACTACTTTAACGGGAGATTGTGTTATTTATTCGATTGAGATTTGCGAAGGAATTTTTCTAGCAAACACAATTACTAGAAGTGTCGATGGAAAAATTATTGTAAGAATATTGAATACACGGGATGTAAAAATAAAATTAAAATGTTTCACGCCTGAAAATAAAAACTTATCAGAATTTAATTGTTTTGCGTTTGATAAATGTACAAATAATGCGGAAAGAGTTAAATTATTATTTTTAATGTTAAAATTACAAAACTTAAATAATGAAGAAGGAAATTCCATTTCTAATATATGTGCTAAATTTGCCGATATCTTTCACTTACCAGGTGATTCATTAAACACCACAAATATTTACGAACAAACTATACATTTGAAGGACAACGCATCACCGGTCTATAGTAAACCGTATCGGATACCACAGTCTCAGTTTGCGAAACGACAGCTTATACGATAAGCTCCGTGTTAATCCGCGATAAAAAATCGAAATGTCAGCTAATTCTTCCGATACGGCTATCCGCGAGTTGACTAAGGTCGTCCACTCCTTCGTAAACAAGGTGTCGTCGCTCGAAACAACTGTGCTTGAACAAAACATCCTTATCAAGAAATTGTTATCAAAGGAACAAGTGAAGCCGCAGTTGATCCGTAATGTCGGAATTGAGGGTGATGCGAAAACAGAAGCAGGTCCTCGACCAATACGTGAGGCCCGTATCCGTGCGTCGGCGGCCCTCTCCGCTCGCAAACAACCAATGAGATCCATCGCTAAGAACTCGACGTCATCCTCGGACAGCGCCCTACTACGAGTGCGTTACCTGTACCGGCTTCGCAACTGTCGATTGCGGGCGTTGCAGTTAATGTTGTCGACGTTGATACGGATTTGACAGTACCTGAATCAGCTGTGACAATCCAGCAGACCCAGGCTTCTTCTCATGTGTTAATGGATGTGGCCAACACTTACGAAAATCCTGATGATTGGAATACGGTTAAACGTCAACGACATCGTAACTCGTTTCGTAACGTTGTTCGTGGTACTGCCGCTTTGTCACCTGATAATATAGTAGCAGCAGCGGAAAGGAAATCATACTTGCACCTTTTCTATGTTAAGATGGGTATTACAGCTGATCAAGTTCTACAATATTTGAAAAAGTCTTTTCCGGAAGACTCTTGTGCTGTGGAGTCCCTGAAGTCCCGAGGGGACTATGCGTCCTTCAAACTTACTGTTCCCACAAAGAATGCTGATAAGTACATGGCTCCTGAGCTGTGGGCCGAAGGCGTCCACGTTAAGCCCTGGCGTAGTGGGTTTCGTAAGGGAAATGAGAAAGCCAAGCCAGCCTAAATGCTTCTCAATTTTTTACCAAAATGTAAGGGGTCTCCGTACCAAATTAAAGATATGTAATGAAGGCATAATCGCCGATGCTTCGGATATATTTGTATTTACTGAAACGTTCCTCATCAGCAGTATTGGAGATTCAGAAATCTTTCCTCCCGGATACAATGTGTTACGACTCGACCGGCCGCACGACGTCGGCTGGGGCGGCCTACTCCTCGCGGTCCGTTCGCAATACAAAATGGAACAGCTTGTTGACATAGACGGATACACAGAAGAAACCGAAGTCCTCATTGCAAAAATCAACCTAAAATATAGATCTGTCATCTTTTGTGTCGTTTATATACCACCTGGTAGTTGTGATAGTAGATATTTGAGAACTTTCTCTTTACTGGAGAATGTAGTGTCTAGATACCTGAAATTAGACATATTAATAATAGGTGACTTTAATCTTAACTCTTGCAGTGAGAATGTTCTGCTGCAATTCGAATATTTATTATCTTTCTGCAAGTTAAATCAGTTTAATCGTCTAAGAAATCAACATGGCAATTTATTAGATTTGGTATTGAGCAATCTGGGTGATGAGTATGTGCAGATGTGCGATGGCATCGAACCTGTAGTCCGGGCCGACCCGCATCATCCGGCGCTAGGCGTATGGCTCCGCGTACCGCGGAACGGTTCCGGTGTCGACGCGAGCAGATACCCACATCTTGTTCTTTTCAAAATAATAATTTATTTCGCCAGTGGAATTTCAACGAATTATATGAATCTATTAATCATATCGATTGGCAAGATATATTATGTTCCTCAAATGTAGATGATGCTGTGTCCATTTTTTATGAGAAATTATACTCCTGCTTTGAGTATCATGTCCCGGAAAAACGGACTGATAACACCCAAATTTGCAAGTATAACTATCCTATTTGGTTTACATCTGAAATAATATATAATATAAAACAAAAATATTATCATTTAAAAAAATATAAACAGTATAACAAAGAATATAATTGGGAAATGTTTAAATATTATAGATGGTGGGTTAAGGAATTAATTAAATCTGAATATAGTGCTTACCTTGCGCGAATATAATTTAATATCAGGAAAGAACCCAAAGTTTTTGTAAATATATTAAAGATGAGCGTTCTTCCAAAAATGTAAGTAAAATTTTTCGAATTTGAAGGTGCCACAGTTAGCGGCCTGCAGGCTGCTAACGCATTTGCCCAGTATTTTCAATCTGTATTTGTCCCCGACCACGACCAGCCTATCTCCACGCGACTTTTATCTGGTTCATCCCGCATAGCCATTGATAATATTACGGTAGACGACATAACATCGGCTGCTAAACTGTTAAAAGATCAGTCTTCTATCGGCCCAGATGGTATTCCGTCTTATTTTGTAAAAGATTGTATTCACGTATTAAAAATACCTCTTTTACACATACTTAATTTAGCTTTGCAAACTGAGACTTATCCAGCACTGTGGAAAATTTCCAAAGTCATTCCGATACCCAAAGAAGGTACTAAAAGTCAAATTGAAGACCATAGGCCCATCGCGGTACTATCGGCCTTTGACAAGATATTTGAGTCAATATTGAACAGACAAATAACACAACAAGTATAACCGCTACTTAGTGACTGCCAACATGGTTTTAGAGCGGGTAGGTCGACAACTACTAATCTTATTAATTTTGTCGATTATGTATCTATGTATATGGAGGATGGGAAACAGGTTGATGTTGCTTATTTTGATTTTAAAAAATCTTTTGACCGCGTACTAATTAGTTTACTTTTGTCAAGATTATCGGCTTTAGGATTCACACCTTAACTTCAAATTTTTTTTGAAAATTATTTTTCCAGTCGTTTGCAATATGTCCAACTATCTGGATTCCAGTCTGATACTTATATAACCACTTCTGGTGTAAGTCAAGGTAGCACGCTTGGACCGACCCAATTTTTATTAATGGTCAATGATTTACCCGAAGTTATAAGTGAGGTACAATGCCTAATGTTTGCTGACGACCTCAAGCTTTTCGTGGGTGTCGATAGCAAAGAGGATTGTTAAGCGCTGCAACGAGATATCGACAGGGTTGTTTAATGGGGTAAACAAAATTCTCTTGAATTTAACATTGATAAGTGCAAAACTATAACATTCACACGATCGCACTCCCCCATTAATTACTCCTACCAGATTGCCGGCATCCCCATGCAGCGTGTCACACAAATACGTGACCTGGGCGTTCTTCTTGATACTAGTTTGACGATGAACGATCACATTACTGAGATTAGTAGACGTGCATATAAGGCACTAGGTTTTGTTATGAGACAGTCTTATCAATTTAGAGATCGGGATGCCATCATGGCCCTGTATTTTTCCTTCGTTCGTAGTATTTTGGAGTATAATTCCATAGTGTGGGATCCTCATGACGAAAAATACAAATTAATGCTCGAACGTGTCCAGCGGAGATTTGCTCGAGCTATGTATAAAAAAATGTACGGGTACTATCCCTATTTGTACCCTTCATTATTTGTCTCCGGCATGGTAAATTTATATACTTTGGAAGTGAGGCGCAAATGTGCCTTACTCATTCACTATTATTTGCTCCTGAATGGCAAGATAAATAACCCACTTGCTTTATCGCGGTGCAGTTTTTATGTGCCGTGTGTGTTCAGGCAGTTGCGTAACAGGCCGCTGCTCGCGCCGCCCGCGGTCAGTACTTACACCGCTAAGTACGCGCCCACTAGCCAAGCTGTTATTTTGCTCAACGCCTTGATTGCTCGAATGCCGAATGTTGACATATTTTACGACAATTTAAAAAAAAAATTTAATATTTGCAATTGTTATTTTTCCTCTTAGTATTATGTATTTAAGTTATTGACTCACGTGTACGCTTTGGGAAACTTTAAGTGCACGAGTTAATTTTAATTAATAATAAAGAAATAAATAAATAAATTCACAGATAAACTAAATGTTAGACGATGACATTATTGAAGAATCCACGTCAGAGTGGTCAAGCCCTATACTATTATTACCAAAAAAGAAAGACGTGAACGGTAATAGGAAATGGAGACTTGTAATAGATTACAGAAAGGTATATGAACAAATAAAAGACGATAAATTCCCACTCCCTAATATTACAGAAATACTAGACTCGCTGTCAGGAGCTATGTACTTTAGTACTTTAGATTTAAATCAAAGTTACTATCAAATTAAACTCGATAATTATAGCCGAAAAATCACTGCATTCACGGCAGATAGGCATTATCAAATGAAACGATTACCAATGGGTTTAAAAACTAGCCCAAGTTCTTTTAGTAGAGCAATGACTATAGCCATGTCAGGTTAAACCACTTAACGTGCTTAATTTATTTGGATGACGTCATCGTAATGGGGCGTAGTTTAGAACTTCATAACAAAAGTTTAAGGTTTACTTTTATGAGTCTTATGAAGACATCTCTTCATAAGACTCACAAAAGTAAACCTTAAACTTAATCCTTTAAAATGCAACTTTTTACAAAAGGAACTCCTCTATTTAGGACATGTTGTAACACCTGAGGGTATCAAACCAGATCCAAAAAAAATAATAGCGATAAAACCTAATACAACTGATGAGGTCAGAAGGTGAAAGCTTTTGCAAACTATTATCGAAAATTATTACCAAATTTTTTAGAAATAGCCCAACCCCTAAATAACTTATTTAAAAAAAATGCAACATATAAATGGGGACCGGAATGTGCTACATCTTTCAAAAAACTTAAACACTTTATAAGTTCCCCACCTGTATAACAATACCCAGATTTTTCTAATGAAAATGAATTTATCCTTCATACTGACGCCTCAGGAATAGGTATAGGATGTGTATTATCTAACGGGAACGGCTTACCAGTAGCTTATGGAAGTCGACCCATTAATAAAGCGGAAAAGAACTATCCCACAGTAGAAAAAGAATTATTGGCAATCGTTTGAGCAGTAAAACATTTTCGCCCATACCTTTATGGAAGGAAATTCAAAATAATAACAGATCATCGCTCTTTAGTCTATCTATTTAATATGAATAACCCATCAAGTAGACTAACTAAATTCCGACTATGTTTAGAACAATATGATTTCACGGTAATTTACCTAAAAGGAAGAGATAATGTAGCTACAGACGCACTATCTCGGATAAAGAATACCAGTAAAGAGTTAAAAAACATGAATCATCATATTATGTCGGTAATAACGAGGGCTCAAAAGAAGCGGTTAGAAGAACAAAAAAAAACCGCCTAACCCAAAAGAGCAAAACTCACAAAATGATCGGACTGGCCATCCAAAAATAGTTGAGATAATTAAAAAACCAGGTTGCTTACCTGAATTAAGCTATAACAAAAGACGTTATGAATGCGTTACCAAATCGAGAAAATATAAAATAAGTGGAAATAAAATATTTATATATTCGCCTAAAACTCATACGATATGTGTCAACCCTAATTTGCGAGCACGTAGTAATCGAGCATTCTTCGTGAGTGAGTTAGACGCATTTTGCAGGGCACTACGTATAGAGGAATTATGCATTATTATGCATAATTCAATGACGACATTCAATAACGCAATGACGACACCATAAATAAAATAAAAGAGAACTCAATATATTAAAAAGTGTAAAAATAGGTCCGGACCCCGTTTATGCATATTAAAAGGTGTCATAACAATAAATGATAAAGACGACAGGCGCGTCATATTAAATGATTTTCAAATTTCATGATTTTTCTAATTTGGAAATGCATCTTCATATTATTTATTGCAACAAGTTGAAATAGGAAGACCTGTGACGTAAAAATCTTGTCATGCGTACTCAGCATCCATCTGATTACTATTTGTAGCATATCGAATTGTAGCATCAATATTATAGTCGTGAATAGATAAGATACATTATAAAGATTTTTTTTCTCTCTCTATTTAAAACAATTGTAATCCCATATATTAGGTACTTATTTATTTATTTTATTTATTTATTTAACTTTATTACAAATGTAATAGGCGGACTTAAAGCCATAGGCTTTATCTACCAGTCAACCCACTGGTGGTGCCGAGAATAAGAAGTCTTTAGAAGGAGGTGCAAAATATGTAATTTTGAAAGATTTACTAATATTTAATAATATAAATAAAAACATATATTCAATAAATAAAATAATATATATCAATAAACCTACATTCAAAATATACATAGATAGATATAATAACCAATACATATACTACATATATATTATTTGTATTTTATCTGACAGTTCCTGAAGATAATGTGCACGCACTGCACTTTTAAACGCTACACGAGTGCGAGCCTTCTGGATCTTGATTGGAAGGGCGTTCCAAAGCTTTACCGCTTGAACAGCAAACGAACGTTCAAAGAACCCACTCCGGTGAAATGGTATATCAAGACGGAGATTGCTAGAAGAGCGAAGATTTTTTGAATGAGTATCACTAAGAAAAATGAATTTTGATTTGAGATATGACGGAGTTTTTGGGTCAAAAAGAATGGAAAAGAGGGTTGTGAGAATATGCAGCCGGCGACGCTGACGAATAGGCAACCATTTTAGTTGAGTGCGGTAAGCAGACACATGGTCGTACTTACGAAGGCTATATATAAATCGAAGACAGTTATTTTGAAGTCTATCGAGTTTATTACTACTTACTTACTACATATATTTCTAAGAAACATTTTATCATTATGTATTACGATTGTGATAGAAATAAGATATAACTTATGTATGCTTATTATTGTATTATGTCCCTTAAAACATAAAAGGAGCTGGTTCTATTCAAACTATGTACTTATAAAATCTATACTTGCTTGTATGTCCTAAATGTTGTGTAATTTTGTTTTACCTAATAGTGTAACCATAATTGTTTAAAGCCAAAAGATTCATAAATTTTTGTTTAAAAAAAAAGGGGAAAGGTGTAGTGTGTGACGACACACAACTCTCACAGCTACGGTCACTTCGATCCTCCTACGTAGTGCTTGATGCAGTACGTGACGTCACGCGTCACTGGCTCGTCAAGATGGCTCCAATAAACCTATCGTTCAATGTTATCTTTTAAAATATATATTAGACTAGATGATGCCCGCGACTTCGTTCGCGTGGACTTTATGACTCCGGCGTATAAATATGCTCATCAGGCTAAACAACTTTGGCTAATGCGTCATTAATGTATACATTAATGACGCATTAATAGAAATATATTTCTAACAGTTAAGCTGGACCATTATGTTTACCAGACCTTAGATTTTTATACCTAAACAATAAATGTTCATCAGGCTAAACTACTTTTGCTAGGACGTCATTTTTATATTTCTTATAGTTTAGCTGGACTATTATGGTTCTGCATCATGTGTTCCATTTTCCAAAATCAATTATAGCCATTATGTTGATAAAAAAGTTTCATTCGAATCCGTCCAATATTTCTGGAGATAAGCGTGTACAAACAGACAGACAGACAGATTTTTTTTATTTCTTACTATATTACAGTCTCCATCGCCCCAATTTTTTTTAAATATATTCAATGTACAGATATTTTTTTTTACTGTTTTATTATACGTATAGACCATTATATTTCTGAATCAAGTGTTCCAGACTCCAGACCTTCGATTTTTATTCCTTAACAAAAAAATCTCATCAGGCTGAACAACTTTTGCTAAGGCGTCCTTTTTATATTTCTTTTAATTTAGCAGGACCATTATGATCCTGCATCATATGTTCTAGATCTTCGATTTTTATATCTCAACAAAAAATGCTCATCAGGCTGAACTACTGGCTAAGGTGTCATTTTATATTTCTTATAGTTTAGCTGGACCATTATGGTTCTGCATCAGATGTTCCAGGACCTCGATTTTTATAATTTAGCAAACAATGCTCAGCAGGCTTAAAAACTTTTGCTTAGGCGTCATTTTTATATTTCTTGTAGTTAAGCTGAACCATTAAGTTTTTGCATCTGGTGTTCCAGATCTTCAATTTTTATATCTCAACAAAAAATGTTCATCAGGTTAAACTACTTTTGCTAAGGCGTCATTTATATATTTCTTATAGTTTAGCTGGACCATTAAGGTTCTGCATCAGGTGTTTCATTTTCCAAAACCAATTATAGCCTATATGTTGCTCAGGCTTAACAGCTATATAACAAAAAAGTTTCATTCGAATCCGTCCAGTATTTCCGGAGATTAGCGTGTACTAACAGACAAACAATCGCCCATAGAAAAATTATCTTTAAACTTTAAATGATGATAACTTTTTTATCTCACAACAGATTTCGATGAAACAAAGCCTATATGTTTAGGGATGAGCTTAATCTTTTAGTAAAAACCGCGTAAAAATCTGTTCAGTAGTTTTAAAGATTGGCGAGTACATACAGACAGACAGACAAAAAAATTAAAAAATCGTTTTTGTGTTCTGTAACTCTGTTTATATCGCCCACACCCATTTTTTGTCAATTTTATCAAATGTACAGACACGCGGTTTCTACTGTTTTATTCTATGTATTGAGTATTGATTAAATAAAGGTCGTGTGACGGACCTATTTACGTAAACACATAGTATAAAAGCATCTCTAAAATCAATACATATCGACAATAAATCAGTTCAAGTTGGGAGACCAACAAATAAGCGTGTTTCATTACAACGCCCCCGTCACGCCCGCCTCTATAGACTAGCTGGAGTGCAGCAGTATTTTCTAGTTGATAGTTCGTGCTAAGTCCCGTTTATATATACAATTAAATCTGACAATAACATCCCTTTGTCTGCATCACAGGTCTGCGCCCACAGATATACAGACATACTAAACGAATTAACCGAATATGATGCGTTTTTTTGTTTGAAAGCTGACGTGATTGAGATGATTTAGCTATAGTTGTGTCGGAGTTCACTTAAAAGTTTAAATTTTATTTCTTGTTCAGGTGTTAGCATGCATAGCATCTGGCCTCATCATGCTGTCGGTGGGCATGGCGTTTGGATTCAGCGGAGTCCTGATACCAGAGCTGGTGGAGGATAAAACGATTCCGTACGAGAGGAGCTACGACTCTTGGGTTGGTGAGTAGAGGTTGTTTTGTTGAAGGTTGGAGCGTTGGTGGCCAAACGGGCACTATCTGTGAGTCAACAGCCCGATCCTCACTAAGCGCGACTTGTACCTCTGAGTTTGTACTCATGTAATTTTCAACTACCGTCTACCACCAACAAAACTATATATGACTTTCACGCCTCCACAAGCTACCGCCCGGAGCAAATACCTCGGTGTTTACTCATGTACTAAACTATATTTATTTGTCTTTATTATTAGTTGTCTTACATTAATACATATACGTATCTGTAAATAATTATTATCATCTAATCAGCAGCAAGAAGTCCACTGCTGGACATAAGTTTCATGCCAGGTTTTCCAAAACGTCCGATTGCACAAATGTACATGTATCACATTTTTTATAGGCTCATACTCATTTAGGAATCATAACGGAGTCGTGAGTTTCAGTGTTTGTATCAAGTTTATGTTCTTTTATTGCAATGTGACATACTGATGGCGGACTACCGCTCTTGATAGAGACGAGTGGAAGTAAATAAGCGGCCAAGTGCGAGTCGGACTCGCCCATGAAGGGTTCCGTAGTAGTATTTTTTTTAAATTTTTATATTTGAGTTGATTGAATGAAAGGTAAATTGCAGTTTATGACATATTAAAAAAAACTTCTTACTAGATCTTGTTCAAACCAATTTTCGCTGGTAGTTTTCATGGTAATGAACATCATATATTTTTTTTAGTTTTATCATTCTCTTATTTTAGAAGTTACGGGGGGGGGGGACACACTTTTTTCCACTTTGGAAGTGTCTCTCGCGCAAAGTATTCAGTTTAGAATAAAATGATATTAGAAACCTCAATATCATTTCTGAAGACCTATCCATAAATACCCCACACGTATGGGTTTGATGAAAAATATTTTTTTGAGTTTCAGTTCTAAGTATGGGGAACCCCCAAAATTTATTGTTTTTTTTCTATTTTTGTGTCAAAACCTTAATGCGGTTCACATAATACATCTACTTACCAAGTTTCAACAGTATAGGTCTTATAGTTTCGGAAAAAAGTGGCTGTGACATACGGACGGACAGACAGACAGACATGACGAATCTATAAGGGTTCCGTTTTTGCCATTTGGCTACGGAACCCTAAAAAGGGTTTACCCACACGGAAAAAGTTGCAATTTTTTGTCTGTAATAACGTGTCTAATCATCCCGTTTTTAGGGTTCCGTAGTAAGCAAGGAACCCTTATAGTTTCGCCATGTCTGTCTGTCTGTCTGTCTGTCTGTCTGTCTGTCTGTCTGTCTGTCTCTCTGTCTGTCCGTCTGCGGGCCTTACTAAGAAACTATAAGTACTAGAAAGCTGTAATTTGGCATGGATATGTATATCAATCATGGCGATAAATTCGTGAAATGAAATATGTTTTTTTTTTTAGGGTAGCTGCTATACAAGTACAGAGGAAGTCAATATTTTTTTTCTCTACAAACACATTGTGTGGGGTAGCGTTGTATAGGTCTTTCAAAAATATTGTGATCTTGGGAACACCATTTTTAGGGTTCCGTAGCCAAATGGCAAAAACGGAACCCTTATAGATTCGTCATGTCTGTCTGTCTGTCCGTCCGTATGTCACAGCCACTTTTTTCCGAAACTATAAGACCCATACTGTTGAAACTTGGTAAGTAGATGTATTGTGTGAACCGCATTAAGGTTTTGACACAAAAATAGAAAAAAAACAGTAAATTTTGGGGTTCCCCATACTTAGAACTAAAACTCAAAAATTTATTTTTCATCAAACCCATACGTGTGGGGTATCTATGGATAGGTCTTCAAAAATGATATTGAGGTTTCTAATAGCATTTTTTTCTAAACCGAATACTTTGCGCGAGAGACACTTCCAAAGTGGAAAAAAGTGTGTCCCCCCCCCCCTTAACTTCTAAAATAAGAGAATGATAAAACTAAAAAAAATATATGATGTTTATTACCATGAAAACTACCAGCGAAAATTGGTTTGAACGAGATCTAGTAAGTAGTTTTTTTTTAATACGTCATCATCATAAACGGCAATTTAATTTTCATTCAATCAACTCAAATATAAAAATTTAAAACAACATACTACAAGACTTTTATATTATGTTATTTGCTACTACGGAACCCTTCATGGGCGAGTCCGACTCGCACTTGGCCGCTTATTCGATTTAGGATAGGATCCGTGTCTGAAATATTTAGGTATAAAGTGAATTTTTTTGTTAAAGTCACGTGTCCCTCCCGTCTATCTGCTAAACGGTTATGTATAAACACGTGAAAAAAATCACAGCTGTAGTATATATAATGTAGTTTAAAGGAAAACTATCAGAGCTAAGTAGGGTTAACAAATTAAAAAGTTATAGGCGATCAACTTATAAAATGTACTGAAAGGAAAATTTCATACAAATTCAATAGATACTTAGACGTTTTAGACGTTTTTAGTAAGCATGAACTTAAAGTTGGCATTTACAACTACGGAACCCTACACTGAGCGTGGCCCGACACGCACTTGACCAATGATTTTTCCTACTCGTCGAACTTGCTATTTATTATCACAAATGAGCTAGTCTTAGGTAGTCCTACCAAGTTAGTGAATCAAATGGGAATTTTTGTCCCAATATAAAAAAAAAATCACTTTTTCAGCATCAATCCTGGCTCTTGGTGCTGTCTTGGCATGTTTCGTTGCAGGACCACTCATCGACAAGTTTGGAAGAAAATGTGGTCTCATGCTAATACTGATCCCGATTCTTCTGGGCTGGTTGCTTCTGGCTTTCGCTAAAACCGTCGCTCTACTCCTACTTGGAAGATTCTTCACTGGAATATGCACTGGAGCTATTAGATCTTGTGCTTTAGTTTATTTGGGAGAAATTTTTGACCCAAAATACCGAGGAACTGCATTAAATAGCTTATCGTTTACTATGCACATTGGAGTGTTACTATGCCATCTAATCAACCACTATGTTAATTGGAGAACCTGCTGCTTCATATTTCTTTCTCCTTCTTTAGCAGGCTTTTTCATTTTATTTTATTTGAAGGAAAGCCCAATATGGTTCATATTGAAAGAAAGACTCGAAGAAGGCATTGAGACATTTAAATGGTTTAGAGGCAATGATGAAGCGTCTCAAAGAGAACTTAATGAAGTATTAAAAAAGCAAAAAGGAATGGCTAAAATCACAAAAAAAGAATTGATGGACTTTGTTGTAACTAGATCATTTATAAAACCTTTTGTAACAATAACGATATTGTTCTTTTCAGTTCAAAGTTTGGGCGTGAATAATATATCTTTCTATGCAGAGGATATAGTTAGGGATACCTTTTTAACGGATGTAGATACATTTACGATGATTATGGCCATCGACGCTATGAGGGTGTTATCATCAGCAATTATGTGTTTAGTTGTGGATCACTTACCAAGAAAAGTTACATTTTTGATTTGCAGTTTTGTTGCATGTGCATTTGTATATTCTATTGTATTAATGTTATACTTGGATTCAGATTTACCATGGTTGGCCATTGTTGGCATGATTGGATATGTGTTTTTTGGTAATGTTATTGTATGTTTATCTTGGTCATTTTTGCCTGAAGTTTTTCCTGGCAAAGTGAGGGGGTTGGCTTCAGGTATTGGATCAGCAACAAACTTTGTTATGATGTTCGCATCTGTAAATGTTACACCAGGGTTACGCATAGCATATGGCCAAGAAGTAGCTTATATTATTTATGGTGTATGTACATTAGTGGGTTCTGTGGTTCTTTGTTTTCTGCTACCAGAAACCAAAGGTAAAACTTTGCAGGAAATTGAAGATACTTATATGAATAAGGAAAAGCTTGCACGTTCTAATTTTTAAGTCATTATATTTGTAATATCTATGAGTATGGCTACCGAATCAAAACTAGGTACTATAAGTAAAAGGCAAAACTAGTTTTCTTCATGTAGGTATCAAACGCGAGTCAATATTTTTGTTATAAAACTTATTATGAATCTGAAACTTATTTTAAACCTGTTGATTAAGATGAGTACTTTTATGTATGAATTACTTTTTCAACACACTTGCTCGTAAAGTGCATCTAATTTGACTGGTTTTTAGATCTATAAAGCAGGTCATAAAACACGCGTGTGTATCGAACTATTTACTAGCTGTTTCCCGCGACTTCGTCACCGCGGACTTTAGTTTATGAGCACCGTCATTTTGATATTTTGAATAACACCAGCTAAGTGCATGTTGGGCCCCGCGCAGTGAAGGGTTCCCTAGTTGCAAAAATAAAAATAAATATTGACATGAATTGATAATTTCAATCCTTAATTGAAGGATATAGTTTATTTTATTGAGAAAAATAAATTAGAATTAAATTGAAGTAGTTTTATTTACCTTCCATGCTGGTCTGGGAGAAAGTAAAAAACTTACCTGGTATATTGTAAAAAACTTAACTAGGATGATTATTATTGATCCCGGACTACCTAATTTCCCATCACTAATTTTCTATATTGGTTGCCGTGAAGAAATTTCTTAGCGATAAGGCCGCCTTTTGCGCATTACCTAGTTTTTAAAATAATTATGTGCTGTATTTTATCAACAATCATCATCAATACATATAATAAAACAGTAGGAACCGCGTGTAAAAATTACAAAAAATGGATGTGGGCGATAAGAAAAGAGTAACAGAACACAAAAAAGATTTTTTTTTGTCTGTCTGTCTGTCTGTCTGTCTGTCCGTCTGTCTGTCTGTATGTACTCGCTAATCTTTAAAACCACTGAACAGATTTTTACGCGGTTTTTACTAAAAGATTAAGCTCATCCCTGAGCAACATATATGCTTTGTTTCATCGAAATCTGATGTCAGATAAAAAAGTTATCATCATTTAAAGTTTAAAGATAATTTTTCTATGGGCGATTGTTTGTCTGTTAGTACACGCCAATCTCAGGAAATACTGGACGGATTCGAATGAAACTTTTTTTGTTATGTAGCTGTTAAGCCTGAGCAACATATAGGCTATAATTGATTTTAGAAAATGGAACACCTGATGCAGATCCTTAATGGTCCAGTTAAACTATAAGAAATATATAAATGACGCCTTAGCAAAAGTAGTTTAGCCTGATGAACATTTTTTGTTGAGATATAAAAATCGAAGATCTAGAACACCTGATGCAAAAACTTAGTGGTCCAGCTTAACGACAAGAAATATGAAAATTAAGCCTTAGCAAAAGTTGTTTAGCCCGCTGAGCAGTTTTTGTTGAGTTATTAAAATTAAAGATCTGGAGCACCTGATGCAGAAACATAATGGTCCAGCAAAACTATAAGAAATATAAAATGACGCCTTAGCCAAAGTAGTTCAGCCTGATGAGCATTTTATGTTGAGATATAAAAATCGAAGATCTGGAACACATGATGTAGGACCATAATGGTCCAGCTAAATTATGAGAAATATAAAAAGGACGCCTTAGCAAAAGTAGTTCAGCCTGATGAGCATTTTTTGTTGAGATATAAAAATCGAAGATCTGGAACACATGATGTAGGACCATAATGGTCCAGCTAAATTATAAGAAATATAAAAAGGACGCCTTAGCAAAAGTAGTTCAGCCTGATAAATTTTTTTTGTTGAGATATAAATATCGAAGATCAGGAACACCTGATGCAAAAACTTAATGGTTCAGCTTAACTACAATACATACATACATAATATCACGCCTGTTTCCCGCAGGGGTAGGCAGAGACTATGGACCTCCACTTGCTACGATCCTGACAAACCTCTTTTGCTTCATCTTAACTCATCAATCTCTTCATACATGCCCTTCGGTTACGGGTACTTTTTACCTCTCCTTTTTTTAGAACGTCTGCAATTTGGTCGCAGAAAGTTCGCCGAGGCCGACCTTTCCCTACTGTTCCCTTCACATTTGTCATATAAATATTTTTCGTCAATCTCTTTTCATCCATCCTTTCTATATGCCCAAACCATCTTAGCATCCCTTTCTCTATTTTTGTGACAACATCCTCTTTTACTCCACACCGCTCCCTTATGGCATCATTCCGTATTCGATCTTTCAAAGTAACACCACACATACTCCTCAGCGCTCGCATTTCAACTGCATTTATTCTACTTTCATGCTTACTCTGCCATACCCAACTCTCACTACCGTACATTAAAGTAGGTATCAGTAGTCCTTTATGAACAGCGAGACGTGCCTTGTCTGATACCTTCTTACTACTCATAAAGGAATGCAACGCTCCATTTACTTGGTTACCCGCATTCACTCTTTTTTCAACATCACCCTCGTGCTTACCATCTTTTGTAAACATACATCCCAAGTATACAAACTCTTTCACTTGCTCAACTTTCACCCCATTTATTAAAATATTGCATTCTGTTGCACTATCGTCCTTTTCAAAAACCATAACTTTGGTTTTACTGACAGTAACTTTCATACCCTTTTTCTCTAATGCATCATTCGTAACAGCTATCATCTTCTGTAATTCCTCCTCTGAGTCCGCAAGTATTACTTGGTCATCGGCATAGAGAAGGCATTTGATTAATAACTCATCCATTCTAACACCACATTCATCATCTTTCAAATCTGTCAAACAACTGCCCATGAATAAGTTGAACAGCCAAGGCGACGCTACACATCCCTGTCTAACACCTTTTTCGATGTTAAACCAGTCTGTGTATTCGCCGTCAATTCTGACACAAGCACTGGAATTCCTATAAAGAGATTTCAGTGCTCGGATCAGATGGCTGCTCAGCCCATACGCAGACAATGTTGACCACAGTTCATTTCTCACCACTCTGTCATAGGCCTTTTCTAAATCTACGAAGATGCAATAGACTTTTCGACCTTTGGCCAAAAGCTTCTCTAAAATGCATCTTAAAGAAAAGACCTGATCCGTGCATCCCATATTCTTTCTAAATCCCGCTTGTACATCCCATAACTTCTCTTCGGTAATTTTCACCACCCTTTCTATCAAGACCTTTGCATACAATTTGCCGACAACGCTAATCTTTTGGCACCACACAGTTTTTAAAACAAAGATTGAAAAGGTGACACAACTGACTTGCTACTATGCCCTGTCCAGCCTTCAGCCTTAACTACAAGAAATATAAAAATGCCGCCTTAGCAAAAGTTGTTTAACCTGCTCAGCATTTTTTATTGAATTATAAAAATCGAAGACCTGGATCACCTGATGCAGAACCATAATGGTCCAGCTAAACTATAAGAAATATAAAATGACGCCTTAGCCAAAGTCGTTCAGCCTGATGAGCATTTTTTGTTGAGGTATAAAATTCGAAGTCTGGAACACATGATACAGAACCATAATGGTCCAACTAAACTATAATAAGAAATATAAAAATGACGTCTTAGCAAAAGTTTTTCAGCCTGATGACCATATTTATATGCCGGAGTCCTAAAGTCCACGCGAACGAAGTCGCGGGCATCAGCTAGTTTTGTGCAATAAAGGGTATTGTATTGTATATTGTAAAAACCGATTGAGAGAAAGGGCGATATTTGAATCATGTCATAGGTGATGCGGTTAGCTAACCATCAAACACTTTTTGGATTACCTTTTTCATCCTAACGTCCACCATCAAGCTAAGTGTGGCCTTTGGGTCTTACGGTCTTACGATCATACATTAAGTAAGTACTTCTTAGTGGTCTTAGTCGTTTTTAATTTTATCTTGATTTAAACCCCTTAAAAAACTGAATACATAAGCAATAGGCAGTGATTTTGCCAGAACTTTATTCACCTTCCGTCTTTCGGCGGAAGTTCCTACAGCACTGTTGTGACTGACTTCAGCGGAGTGCTGCCGCCGCCTAAACTACTTAAGTATCTCCCCCCTTACCCCACCCTCATGATGTGGCGGTGCAACGGTAAGCGTTATTATATGTCCTTCGCTAGGCGAGAGATAATAATAATAATAATCTTTATTTCGGATTTCTCCATAATGACACAAATACAATAATTAATTAATAAAGTAAATAATCATTATTAAAATCAATAAACGGGTAATTCACGTATAGAGTCAGCTACTGCCGACATGTTTCGACCTCATCCGGAGGTCTTCATCAGGACGAATGTGACGAGAGGCCCGTACACCGCACCGGCTCGCGACACACTGATGTTAGTCGCGGGAGGCGCGGGGCGCACGGGCAGCGCGGGCGATCGCCCTCTGCGCCCGCAGCAACAGTTCGGTAGATGGTGGTAGCTGCTGGTTAGTTGCGTCAAGGACTCCAGTGGATGTACTGGGAGCCGTAATTTCCTCTTCATCATCTTCTGCGGCTGGTGATAGCGCCAGTGCGTGAAAAAAGCTCACTGTATCAAAGACTTTCGTCTGTACATGGCATCTATTATGCGTCTCTTAAAGCACCAGTTTTTAGGCGGCGGGTAAGCTTCTTATTGACCATACATTTTAAATGCGCACCAGTATTTGCTTTAAAAAAATATATTTCAAAAAGCGCATTTATGTAGATTCCAAAAATATAAGTTTTGTTGAAAAATATAATAATGAAAAATATTTAACTCGGCGCGGCAGAGACGAAAATTGTTAGAAAAATACTTTTAGATGTTGCTAAGGAACTGTAACTAGTAAGAATAGAATATTGTTTTTATACAATAGAGCGAAATTGTAATGTTTTTTGATAAAAATATTTTGTATAAACCATACTTATATATACGTATATCGTCATATTAAAAACTTACAGCTAAACTAGACTTGGTAATAATTTCGAGTAAATTAAAGGTCTGTAAATCGAACAACATATACATATAGATAATGTATAAAATACCTACAACTACATGTATATTTTGTCTCTTATACAGGGTGTATAATTCGAAGCGACACGATGGGGAGTGATGGCGAGCAGGCTCTTCTTAGGTCCAATGCCGAATTGAAAGCCGAAATAAACGATCGCGACCAGGACCTTCTCCTCAATGAAGTTGAAATTTCATGCGTTGCGGAGCAGCCCGGCGAGTCCCTTGCCCACATTGCCATCACATTAGCTGATAAACTAAGAGTCCAAACAGCCGATGTAGATTTAGTGAGTGTAGCACGCGTGGGCCCACCCCCTGGGTTGCCGAAAGCTGCGGTGGCCCCGTCCGGGCCTCGTCCTCGGCCTATAGTTGTCCGCTTTGCGGTTGACGGGGCTGCCTGGTCCTCCTCGTCGTTTTTTACATTAACGAGCGGTTGACGAAAGACAATCGTCATCTATTTCGTCGCACGCGTGAGCTGGCGGTGCAGCACAAGTGGAGATTCGTCTGGACTCGGGACGGCCGCATCTACGCTCGACGGCATCAGGCTCCTGACGCGGCGAGGCACCGCATCCGTGGTGAGCAGGACCTGGCCCGTGTTTTTGGACCGGAAGCTGTTGGTTCCACTGGAAATTAATGATGTTTGTCTCATATTATATGTTTGTTTACATATTACTAATTGTTTATAGTATTTATAATAACTTACTACTGATTAATAAGTGTATATCTAAACTAAATCAATCTTCTTCCTCCCTCCCTCCCTTAAGGGAGGTTCCCTCCCCTGTTGTCAGTGCAGACACAATAGTAAAACAATACATCAGGCGCCCGCTCCGGGTTTGTATCAGAATGGCGGGTGTAATTTTGCAAATCAGAATGAAACAAAAATGGTTCGAATCTACCTTAAACGTACCTAACTCTACCAATAAAGAAGATAAAAGTACCTCTTTGAATACAGAGAAATTCATATAAGAACATGAGCCGCCAACCTGACGTCATAATGGCGGGTGTATTTGTGTTTCCGACCGAAATATCAAATGTTAATGTTAAGATTTACTGCCATGTAAATCTACCTAATAAGTACCTTCCGATACCATAAGTAGAACTGAAATACAGACAAAGGCTAAAGAGTAATTTTGAAAATAAAATTTCACAAGTTTGGATTCCTGCGAAATTGGTAATAGCAATTATTACAACTACAATAAGATTGCTATTTACGAGTAAAATACGGATTCGCGATGAACAAAACAGCGATGAATGATACTGCGATACCACAAGACTGCGATGCACGTTTCTGCGAAAGCTCGTCACTGCGAAGCTAATCTATCGCGACACATTGTTACTACGGAGTTACTACCTCCATACACTTTATCGCGAAAGATCGAATTCTGAGAAATTATTAGATTTAAACAAGAAAGTATATAGTTCACAAAAGACCCTTAGTTGGTAGGTTTGCAGGTAAGTGAAGCCGCGGGCAACAAGTAGTTTTTTAATTTAAAAAACTACTTACTTGTTTAATCAACAACACTATCGTATATTTCATATTTTGTTTGCAAATTATTGAAAAATACAGATATCAATTACCTAGAAAAAAATTGGTTGCCTGTAAAGTCGGTATACGGGCGAAAGTTTTACGTGACAACGACTTTTTATGTCTGTCTCTCTCGCTCTTAGGCGGGCTAACCATGCCCGAGTGGAAGGGACGCGTGCCTCTCACTCGCTCTCATTGTGAGCGCATAACGTGAGCGGAGCGTAACGCAGTTTCTTGAAGTGTCACCCGGCAAACCAATTTATAAGACGTTGTCACGTCAAAAATAAATTATCTTTAACAAAAACAGTACCTAGAAATGCATGTAGATAATTCAAAAAAGTTTTTAGGAAACAAAACTTTTAACTTATTTTTTTTAATCTTAACAAAATTTGGTTTGAAAAATGCATGAAAAGCATAATTTATAAATAAACAAAATACATTGAGGAATTTGTAAAAGAAAATAAAATTTAGAAACGCATCTGGCGAATTTTTTTAAACATTCAGATTCAAACGGCTTATAAATAATTGTTTTGTTTTATTTTTCATTATTGAAATTAAGTTTCTAAATTTTATTTTCTTTTACAAATTCCACAATGTATTTTATTTATTTATTTAATGAACATTGTTTTCATTGTGAATAATTTTTACACACTTGATACTTATACGATTTGTTAACATTCGAAAACCTTTTACTTTGGTCAGTTTTAAACTATAGATTGATCATTTTGCAACTATATTTTTTTGTTACTTTAATCAATTTTAAACCTTGGTCATTTAACTCCGGAAGGTTTTTTTATAGTCTATTATTTTTTTGTTAATTTCATTCCTACTTCAAACGTACCCACTATCCTCCTCAAGCGTTTAAGTGACACGAGCCCTACCCACTTGACTTTAAACCATCACGTACATTAAAGTCTGCTTTTGTATGCCGGCCGCTCCCGCCGCTCAGCTGTATCCGTAACTGTTTGCAGCGGGGTCTCTGACCTTGCGGCTGGTAGGTATCAGTACGCACGCACAACTTTGATACTTTTGTAATTTTTCTTACTCTTTGATAGTTTTTAGTTACGGCATTAAATGCAATGTTGTTACCGAACAAATTATCCTATATGTTAGTATGTCAATAGGTTAAATTAATGCTAATGATTTTTGTTGCTGTATAGTTTCTCCTTATATGATAAGCTTGTTATGTATTTTTCAATAATTTGCAAACAAGATATGAAATATACGATATTGTTTTTGACTAAACAAGTAGTTTTTTTTAATTAAAAAAACGACTTGTTGCTCGCGGCTTCACTTACCTGGAAACCTACCAACCAAGGGTTTTTGTGAACTATATACTTTCGCCTTATGTTTACTAAAACTAAGGTTTGTTGCGCGGGTCGGCCTGGCCGACTTTTCCAACCGGCAACAACAAACAAACATACAAACATACAAAACAAACAAACACAGCTCTGCTACCACTCTAGATAAGGTCTAGAGAACCTCCTAACCTAATTATACGATTAACCTAAATTCTTAGAAACTAATTACATCTAATTACAAATTACGTAAAACTTAATACTACCACTTACTGTCTATATTATCTTCAGACGGCCTCGCCTGGCTTCTTCGTCGAGCCCGAAGTCCTCTTCGGGTTGGCGACGGGTTTGGGTCCCAATGGGTCCCAAGCAGATGGTGAAGGAAATTGGGTCCCTATGCACCCCAATGAGCTCATTTGACGCCCCAAACGTATTCGTCACAATAGCACTTCACTGCACAATAGATTTAAGTAGTTTTCACAAACGTTATGGTTATGGTTAGGTTACATAAGTAACAAAGTCATGTTGCGACCTTTATTCGTCCGTTGGCTTACTAACTCCGCGTTAGGATTTACACACAATAGTTTTTATTTATGGGCATTCACGCCTTTCCAAATTAGTCCAAACAAAACTTCCGTTTAACCGGGCAATTAAAAGATTATAATAATAAAATTACGATTACGTAACCGAACCCACGAGGTTACAACTCCGAACAATTGCACTATTTTAATTATGGGCATCCGTGCCACTTTACATCAAACAATTCAAACAAACAATAATTAGTAAACTTAACGATATTTCTCCATGAAATTACACGTTATATACCAAGGACAACAACGGCATCGGCTTATCGCGGCGGGCAGCGAACCAGTAACTAAGATGGCGACGGCGCCGGTCGAGGCCGTGACACACTCCCCGCGGAGGCGACCTTCTATCGATAACCGTTGCCCGCGCTTGTGGAGATTAAACGCAGATGGCGCTAGCTTCCCCAACAACAAGTACTTTTATTCAAAACATCCCCCCGTCCCGGTCTGAGAAGCAGACCGCTAGCTTACTCTACGGGGAGGCGAGAGAGAGAGGACACGGCTCTCCGCAGAACCGAACCCTCGACCAACACCTCAGCCACACGCGGAGTTCCGTCTCCACCAAAAATCAAACGCAAAATGCGCCCTCGGCGCCAAAGTAATGATGGCAGATTTGCCTCTTTTAACAATACCAAATCTCCCTCCCTGGGTGGCTCAGTCCTGTCTGTCCATTTCACTCTTTGTTGCAACAAATGCAAATATTCAAGAGACCAGCGAGCCCAAAAGTTCTGGCTCATTTGCTGTAACATTTGAAAACGTGACAACCGCGATGTACGTTCATCCCTCCACGGGTATTCGGGTAGGGCATTCAAAGGCCCTCCCACCAAAAAATGACCAGGAGTGAGGACTTCCAAGTCATTTGGGTCCTGAGATAATGGACAGAGAGGACGAGAGTTGAGGACCGCCTCAACTTTACAAAATACTGTGGCCAGCTCTTCAAACGTTAGAGCTGTTTCCCCTAAAATGCGGCGGAGGTGGGTCTTTGCCGATTTCACAGCGGCTTCAAAAATCCCTCCCCAATAAGGCAATTTGGGGGGCTGAACCTCCAAGTTACCCCCCTTTGGGCAGCAATCTGACTTAAACTATTACAATTCTTATCAATAAATTCACAAACATCCTTAATATAATTTACAGTACCCTTATAATTTGTGCCGTTGTCGGAGCGAATGAGTGAAGGTAGACCTCTACGCGACACGAAACGATCTAACGCAGCGACGAAGGCTTCCGTAGTCAAAGCTGACACCACTTCCAAGTGGACAGCCTTGGTAGCCAAACAAACAAATACACACAAGTACCCCTTTACAATCCGGGCATTACAAAGGGTGGTCGTTTTGACCGAATAGGGTCCTGCAAAATCGGTGGCCACACCGTCAAACGGCCTCGTAGGCCGGATATGATCAGCAGGCAGATCACCCATCTGCGGCTGCATCGTGGATGCTCTTACTCTATAACAAGAGATGCATCGAAACAAAACACCTTTTACTGCTCTTCGGGCTGACAAAATCCAAAATTCTTGCTGCAAAATGGCCAACAACGCACTGCACCCTGCATGAGCGTTCCGAATGTGTCGATCAGACACCAAAAGTTGCACCAAGGGTCCGCCCTTGGGCAATAACAAAGGATGGCGACTCCCAAACGGAAGGTCCGCCTTCCGGAGCCGGCCACCAACCCGAAGAAGCCCATCTGAGTCGATGAACGGGTTCAAACGAGCGACCGCGCCCTTCAACTTAGCGCGTCCCTCGCGCAAAATACGAAATTCCGACTCAAAACGTTCGGTCTGCACGACACGAACCCAATGCAACAACGCGCTCCGGCGCTCTTCAGCACTTGCTATTGATTCCAATCGTTTTGCCTGGGGATTCCGACAATTATAAATGAAGCGTTTAATCCAACTGGTAACACCCAGAAGCTTCCCCAAACTACTATACCGCGCCAGCAACCAGTCCGGTTCTGAAGTCGTCCCAGCGACTGCAGTATGTACACGTAGCCCAGGCAAAATTTGTGCTGTTCCCTCCGTCTTACAGACAGGCCAAGAAGTTTCTGGTCCCAATAACCACTCTGGGCCCCACCAGAGCGGGTGTGAAGTCAACTCGGGAGCCGTGCACCCACGGGAAGCACAGTCCGCTGGGTTAAGCTCTCCCGGCAAGTGTCTCCAAACTATATCAATTCCGATATTCTGTATTTGGGAAACCCGGTTTCCCACAAAAACCTCTAAGGTATGTGGGGCCGCGCGCAGCCATGCGAGCGCGACCTGACTATCCGACCAGGCGAAGATATTCCGTATCTCGGCCGTCTCGACCGTCGCTGCAGAAGACACTTCGCAGAAAATATCACTGGGCTTATCCAACCGTTTGGCTCAAACATACGAGCTATCATAGAGAGCACCGTTCTCTTAGTCCAGGCCTTTGGTACCTCCAAATCCACTTGGAAGGTAAAAATGTCCGTTAGCGGCTGGTACTGCATGCCCAGCACCGCTATCATGTTGGGATCATCCACATCCGCAAACAAGTGAGGGTTCTGTCGGTGATCCTCCGGGATCCCTTCTAGAACTCTAGGCTCATTGGACAACCATTTACGCAACTCATAGCCTCCTGACTTGAGAATTGCTATCAATTCGTCCCGCAGTAAGAGGGCCTCCTCAACACTTTGGGCTCCGGTGCAGACGTCGTCAACGTACAAGTCACGTGACAGCACGGAAGCTCCACGGGGAAAGCGGGTCCGTTCCCGCTCGGCCAATTCAAGCAATGATCTGATGGCGATGTAGGGGCTAGATTTTAAACCGTACGTATCTGTATTCAGTTCATACACCGTCACAGGATCCTCAGGGCGCTCACGCCAGAGTATCAACTGGAATCGCCTGTCCTCAGGATGTATGACTGTCTGGCGAAACATCATTCGGATTCGGTCCGCTCCAAAAACCACCTGATGTCTTCTAAAGTTCAGGATGATGTCAATTATATCTCTGTGTAGTTTGGGACCGGAATGCAAACATTGATTTATCGAAACCCCGTTCGAGGTGGGTGCTGACCCATCAAAGACAGTTCTCAACTTGCCTGTAGAGGCCTTCACAACAGCATGGTGTGGCGGAAAGTAATGCTCCGTTGAGCTCCAATCAACTCGAGCCGGAGACATGTGACCCAAATCCTCGTACTCGCGCATAAATTCTATATATTTATCACGAAGTACGGGATCACGCTGCATGCGCCGTTCCATGGGCAGCAGTCGTTTCTCCGCAAACATCCTACTATGTCCTAGGCTAGGACGAGAAGCAACAAAGGGTAACCTAGTTACCAACCGACCGGAAGACAATCTTTCCGTATTGGCCTGATAAAAGGCCTCACATTCTGCGTGGTCCGGATCCGTCCTGGTGACCATAGGTGGCTCCTCCACCTCCCAAAACCTTTGCATGGTCTTGGCCAAAGACGCATTCGCGAGAACTGTCGGCTCCTCCACGGAGTCTTGTTCAAAGACAGGGCCCATCAGGGCGTAACCAAAAATTGTAGACACTGCCACCAGCGAAGAAGAACCCAGAGCCTTCTGGGTGCCCAATAAAATCCAACCCAATACGTCCGAACCCAGGAGCAGGTCTACTGGGGTGGGATGAAGAACAAATGGGTCAGCCAATTCCAGGCCTGACACCAAAGACAACACGTCCGACGGTATGTCTGTAGAGGGCTTCCAACCCGCAATGGTATCCATTACCAGAGCCGAAGTCGTGATCCTCACTGTCGATGACTTCAGCGACGAAAAGGTGACGAGTGTCTGTCCCGTCAAACATTTAACTTTTATACCACCAACTCCAAGAAGTGGCACAGGCGAATCCTCCACTGCTAAGCCTAATGTATGTGCCACTCGAGTGATAATCAAACTTTTTTGAGCCCCCGAATCCAACATGGCTCGTACAGTGACAGCCTCCCCCCTATGTCCCCATACGCGGACCACCGCGGTGGGGAGCAGAACCGTCCGCGGTTCTGTCCTATTGAGGGAGCAAGCTAGTTATGGGCTCCCCACTCTATCCAAACCTGGGGGGTGCCACTGGCCCGGATAATACATCGGACGAGTGCACATCCCCATGTGAGGGGGCGCATAACCTGCTGCCCTGCCATACCTAGCGTAGGGCGGGTGATACTCTAGCCGAGGGTACTCGTGAAGCGGCGGGGAAAACCGCTGTGGCTCCGTCCGCCGAGTAGGAGCCGGTGCGGAGGGAGGTGTCCCACCTCTCACTTCCGCTCTAGGGCCCCCGCCCATGGGGGCCCTATCCAAAGCCTGACTAGCCACATACTGGCCATGTCCTGTGGGCGCAGGATCCCGGACCGCCGAGACCCGCGCCGGCACTCGACCCCCATCCCGAGGGGGGGTGTGACGAGCGAAGCCACGTCCGCCGTCCGACGGTGGAGGGCTTCGCGCAGGAGCGCCCCCGCCCATGGGGGACCCCTGCCTCCTTGCCTGGGAGCCAGCCTCGCTCCGGTTCATGCAGAGCATCAAGTGGTGCCGCCCATGGCACGCACTGCATGGCTTGGCCGAATGTCAGTCACGCGCGTAGTGACTGCCCAGGCAGTAAAAACACAACTCATGCCGCTTCGCCATGCGACGCCTTTGTTTTACTGGCAACCGTTGCCAGTCCCTGCATTGCAGTAGGCTGTGACCCTTCCGGCCACACTGCAGACAGTCCGCGTCCCTCGCGACTGCTGCCGTATTCATCACCCGAGCACCAGCTCCACATGGTGACGGTGGCTGTGTCTGTCTGGGCTTCCCTCGCCATAAGGGGCCCGAGGCTCCGCGTTCTGGCGCCCTAGATGGCGCTGGTTCCGGCATGGAACTCTCCGCGGCCCTAGCCTCATATTCCAAAAACTTGTACAGGTCGGAAAAGGTCGGTAGAGTATCGCTGTCCCGCTCAGCATTCTCGCGCTCGAAACGCGAGCGAATATCGTTGGGCTGTTTACCCAGTATTATATGTACCAACAAAAATGACTACTGGTCCACCGGTAGTCCCAAGGTACGCAGCGCATTACAGGCCACTGTAACGGGCGTTAATAATTGCAGACGCAGTTGTGCCCAATTGGCCACCCAAGGCAGGGCCAATAGCTGCGCCGCATGTGCGTCGGCCAACAACCGAACGTTCTGATAGCGGGAGTTCAATAACTCCCAGGCCGTGTCATACTGGTCATCCTCCACACGGAGGTGCTGGATGAGCGACCGCGCTTCACCCTCCAAAGTCGAGAGAAGGTACGCCATTTTTTGCGCCTTCGTTAGGTCGTGTCTCGAGTCGACCAACGACTCGAACATGTTTTTAAAGGCGACCCACTCCTCCATCCTACCCCCAAAGTGGGACAGCTGAAGTGTGGGAAGCCGACCAGTTACAGCTGGCCCTTCCGGTCCACCGGATGTGCGAGGGGCGGGACCGCCCGCCTGTCTCGCTCTAATGTGTGCGGCCTTCTCCACGATTTCATCGTGAAAGGCCAGAATCTGGTCAAAATCCTTGACGTGACCTGCCCAGACCGCTGGGTCCAAATCACCCTCGGTAAGCGCCGCCATGGCTGCTTCCGTATTGGCCAATCTCGTACGGAGCTGTTCCGCTCGCTCCAGAATCGCAGCGTCCCGGTCCGTACGGGACAAGAGTGCACTGGCACTCGCAGCCCACCTAAGTTCATTGGCGAGCGTCGCCCTTGCGGAGGTTGTCTTCGACATTGCGTTAGACAAAAACCAAACAAACCAAATTTAAATAACTAAATAAATAAGTCCGACAAGGGCACAAACTATAATTCCTAATTTTACAAACAAACAAACAAGTTATTATACTGTCTAATAGTATGATTGAGACGGCCCAATACTTATTAATTACAAACAAACAATATATTTTACAAACAAAATTTTATCCCAGATTTTTGTGGGAAATAATGGTAACCCTACCTTATTAACAAACAATATGGGGCCCGTAATCAGAGCCGATATAACTACGCTCTGCTACTGAATGTTTACTAAAACTAAGGTTTGTTGCGCGGGTCGGCCCGGCCGACTTTTCCAACCGGCAACAACAAACAAACATACAAACATACAAAACAAAAAAAACACAGCTCTGCTACCACTTTAGATAAGGTCTAGAGAACCTCCTAACCTAATTATACGATTAACCTAAATTCTTAGAAACTAATTACATCTAATTACAAATTACGTAAAACTTAATACTACCACTTACTGTCTATATTATCTTCAGACGGCCTCGCCTGGCTTCTTCGTCGAGCCCGAAGTCCTTTTCGGGTTGGCGACGGGTTTGGGTCCCAATGGGTCCCAAGCAGATGGTGAAGGAAATTGGGTCCCTATGCACCCCAATGAGCTCATTTGACGCCTCAAACGTATTCGTCACAATAGCACTTCACTGCACAATAGATTTAAGTAGTTTTCACAAACGTTATGGTTATGGTTAGGTTACATAAGTAACAAAGTCATGTTGCGACCTTTATTCGTCCGTTGGCTTACTAACTCCGCGTTAGGATTTACACACAATAGTTTTTATTTATGGGCATTCACGCCTTTCCAAATTAGTCCAAACAAAACTTCCGTTTAACCGGGCAATTAAAAGATTATAATAATAAAATTACGATTACGTAACCGAACCCACGAGGTTACAACTCCGAACAATTGCACTATTTTAATTATGGGCATCCGTGCCACTTTACATCAAACAATTCAAACAAACAATAATAAGTAAACTTAACGATATTTCTCCATGAAATTACACGTTATATACCAAGGACAGCAACGGCTTATCGCGGCGGGCAGCGAACCAGTAACTAAGATGGCGACGGCGCCGGTCAAGGCCGTGACACACTCCCCGCGGAGGCGACCTTCTATCGATAACCGTTGCCCGCGCTTGTGGGGATTAAACGCAGATGGCGCTAGCTTCCCCAACAACAAGTACTTTTATTCAAAACACCTTATATCATAAGCTTGTTTAAATCTAATAATTTCTTAGAATACGATCTTTCGCGTTAAAGTGTATGGAGGTAGTAGCTCCGTAGTAACGATGTGTCGCGATAGATTAGCTTCGCAGTGACGAGCGTTCGCGGCAACGTGCATCGTAGTCTTGTGGTATCGCTGTTTTGTGCATCGCGAATCCGTATTTTACTCGTAAATATCAATCTCATTGTAGTTTTAATATTTGCTATTACCAATTTCGCAGGAGTTCAAACTTGTGAAATTTTATTTTCAAAATTACTCTTTAGCCTTTGTCTGTTTTTCAGTTCTACTTATGGTATTGGAAGGTACTTATTAGGTAGATTTACATGGCAGTAAACCTAAACATTAACATTTGATATTTCGGTCGGAAACACAAATACACCCGCCATTATGACGTCAGGTTGGCGGCTCATGTTCTTATATGAATTTCTCTGTATTCAAAGAGGTACTTTTATCTTCTTTATTGGTAGAGTTAGGTACGTTTAAGGTAGATTCGAACCATTTTTGTTTCATTCTGATTTGCAACATTACACCCGCCATTCTGATACACACCGCTCCGGGCGTCCGACGTTTGAAGGGATAATAATAGTAACTGCATGCATGTATATACCTTGTCATTCTGGGGACACTTTTTGCGTATTTCTCCTTTAACCAGTATCTCTCTTCACAAGTGTACAACTTAGTTTCCTTGTCGTGTACATAAGAAACCTGGAAAATACAAATTGTCTCATTAGATGCATGAATGAATTGTTATGCACAGACGTATTATGTAACAGGTCTAAAATGGCGGCGCACTTGTGCTTCTATTTATTGAATGCTTTATCTATGTCTCATCTAATAGTAATAATTATTTCTATTTATGTTAATTGTCATCTTAAACGAATGTATATTGCAATTAAATCAAATAATATAAATTTTGTCATTTAAAATCTAATTTATTTAAACTCCAATATGTATAATTTCAATATAACTAGGTCTTACCTTGTTTGTATTTCTTGTACGAGTAGACAGAATTATTGTATTTATCTCTATCACTACTTATTTTTTCGCACATATTGCATCCAAATGTATTTGCACTAATATCTCTAATTAATAATGTATCGTTGCAGTGTTGTTTTCGTCTGAAAATAATGGAAAACTTAATTAATTTCACCAATAACTATTCAGTTTACATATTAATATCATTTAATTACTATTGCTTCATACTAATTCAGCACGCAATAATAGGTACTCGTAATTACACAACACTTAGTGTGACCATTATGACTCATCATCACTGTAACCTGTTTATCAGAATGTGTGTTGGAGTAATGCAGATGAATAAGAGTAGTGGTGCTCGTAAACTTCTATATTATACATTTACGTATCATACTAGTATTTATGGTTCAATTAAGTTTATACTTACTATTCTATTTATTTTCTTATTTTATCACAACTTTAGAAGTCAAAATCACTACATTTATTCAAAATTGCTTACCTTTTCAAGTTTATTTTATTTGGTATGTAGGTAAATTATGGCTCCCAAAGAAAAACACTTTAAACTGGGACTTTTTAACCCTGGCTCATTGAACACGGGACATGAAGACTTCCTAATAGCTATGTCACGTTTTCAGGCAGAAATTGTCGCAATAAATGAGACTTGGCTACACTCAGATCAAGAGGCGCGCGCCTGCTCTGCCCGGTTATCGTCTCCACACTGCCCCGCGGTCCCCGCATATGAAGGATGGGAAGGGAGGCGGAGTCGGGTTTTACGTAAAGCGTGGCCTGCGTGTGCGTGTTGTAGATCACCCGGGTGCTGATATTATTGGGCAGATGTGGTTGTCTGTGCGAGTAAATGGGCATACTTTGGCAATCGGAACGGCTTATAGACCAGATTGAATAAACGTCGACCAGTTTATTGACGCCCTAACAGAGTCAACACTTTTTTTCTCAGACCACGACTATGTAGTGTTTTTGGGGGACATCAATATTAATTTAAATGCGCCGAACCATGCTGACACTATAAAATTCAACAATTATCTATATAATTTGGATCTTAGACAGGTAGTCACCAAACCTACGCACTTCACAAGCCACTCTGAGAAATTAATCGACATCGTGTGCACTAACGCCCCTGTTAGGAATGTTACAGTTACTAAAGTAACGGATCGCGTGGACGGACACGCAATGATAAATGCAGAATTACAACTGAAGAAATCCAAAATACCGCCTAAATCAATTTCTCACCGCCCTCCGCCGCTCTTTCTCCTCCGCCGATTGATATGGATGCCTTCAATAGAGATTTATATTCAATTGACTGGGATTCTGTAAATCAACTGAATAATGTCGACGAAATTGTAGATAGATTCAACAATCTTGTTTTGGGACTTTTTAACAAACATGCACCGATAAAAAAAATAAAAATTAGGTATAATCACTCGCTACCATGGGTAACGGACACTTGTAAGCTCATGATCGAACTACGTGATGAGGCCCGCAAAAAATTTAGACAAACTAAATCGGATACTGATAAGAAATATTTGGCTGATCTGAAAAAACTAATTCGAACAGTATTGCAAATGAAAAAATTGCGTATTTCGAACAAGTTTCTCAATTTTGTCCACAATTCCTTCGTGGTCTTTGTCTCCTTAATGTGCACAAATAACGACGCATCTACCGTCAAAATAAATTTAGCTCGTGCTTTGGCATCTGCCGCTTCTTGTGCTTTCAGCTCGTCAGAACTCGTCAGCGCCTTCGTCCAATCGTCGTAGTTTTCGCGACCCTTGAGCTTCGGTACGTTCGACAAAAAATAGGTTGTCATCTTGGATAAAACACGCAATCAAAACTTAACAATAACTATTTTAATTTTAAAATTTGGGTGAGGCCCATAACCTAATAAAATACGTTGGTTGGCGGTTAGCAATGGACAACTTTATTATCTTTTTCTACAGCAGCACATAGACAAAACAGAGTACATTATGTTTACACGTAAAGATAACAGATGGCGTTAGGTGTATAATTTATGATAACTTTCGAACTAGCTGTGGGCCCTCAAGGTTTGTTGAAATAACAACTCGGTATGAGCAAAATTAAACTACTGTTTATCCGGTGAACTATGAAATTATATTATTTTACTTTTACTTGGAAGTGTATACGTCTGACGCCTAGCACAGTCGGTAACGGAATAAACAAGACAACTGGGCGTTGCAACCAAATAAAGACAGCAACTTGATTGCTTTAGTATTGCCATAGTGAAAAATAAAGATTGATTTTTGCAAATTAAATAATATAAACCAACACGCCCCCTCAAAAATTAATCTTTTATACAATTAAAAGGTCCCTAAGCAGAGCATATATAACTTACAATTTATCTGGGGAATCACAAAATAATGATCCAACATTTGTTGCGAGGATTAGGAAAACCCAGTAAAACCTAATCAGATCATTTCATTCATTACATTAGTTTCATTAACTAATTTCATCAATTAGTATATCATTTTCGAAATGTCACTTATATAATATATTTAAGTAATATATTATATAATTAATCAATAACAAAATCAATATGTACTTTAAAAATACATTATTGTAAACCCATGTTCCACTTCATCGCAGGTAGTTCTTGTGTTTCGTCTTCGTCAGTGCATCTGCCAGAAGTTAATCTGTGGGAATGTAATTTTATTTCATTAGATACATATTTAATGTCTATATGTTTAGTGCGTTAATCATCAGTTAAATTATTTGCAATATTATTTGTAATTTATTCGCAATATGCTTATACATACATAGTTTACATATACGAGTATTTATGGGTGTATCGATATCAAAATATATACTTTTGGCTTAAAACAAACCACTAGGCTTCATACAACGCTATGTACTAGCACCAGACTGACAGTTGTTTCTTTGTACTCCAGGTTACTGAACAATGCTTAAATAATTGAAAGAAATACCCAGTTGTACTTTTTCTGTCATTTTTCCTATTTCCGAGCCAATCAGAATAAATATAGTATATTGTTATAGTCACACCTTTAACAACTTAACTTTTAAGTCAACGTTGCCTTTTAACACTCGGACCTAAGCACTCTTTAATACATTGTCACATTATCTACTATTTTTATTTGAATACCTGATATTAATACTTATAATTAAATCAGGTTTAGTTCACAGCATTACATACAGCAGAAAGCCTTTTAGATGCTTCATAATTTACTTTCTAAGGAGTATTTACAGGATTGAAATCTTGCATGCTAAATTTAGTTAGAACTGCACTTTGGTCTAACATTATTTCATGATCATATCAAGTAATTTTAATACCAAAAAACCAATTAGAAATCTTTCATCTCAAATTTACTTATAAAATACTTTTTAAAACTGTTCATTGTATTTTTTTTATCACACATACTATCACCAAATCATCTACATATATATAACTAACACATTTATACATCTATCAAATAATGAATTTTGAAGGCCTTTTCTTTAAATAACAGCTCAAATACTTTATGCCAGCACCTGCTTCAACACATATGCTTCATTCAGTTTAAAAGATCAATTTTTTTTGCTTGATACGTCCTTGAAATTTTCATGTCAATTTCCTTTAGTTTCGTGGTCCATATGGTGGGCTAAAAAGTAATTTTGATAAGCAAAACTAATTATAAATCACCTAGTTATTCCTGCAACAGATGGAAAGGTTTCATCACAGTCTATTAGATATTTTTGACTGAAACCTCTAGTAATAAGTCAAATATTGTAAAAGGTCTCCAAATTCATCAGTTAGAATCAATAGTGAAAATCCTTGCATTGATTTGGTACTATAAATAATAATAAATAAAAAAGCCTTTATTGTACCATTTCCAAAGTTTACGTTGCTTATATAATAGTGTTAGTCTAAAGTGTTAGTAGTATTTATTGAATCTTATTATTTTATTATTTGTTTCAAATAAGTATATGTATAGTTTGATGTTTTCTTTCTTAACTATTTATCGACTCTTGTCTAAATATGTATTTTAATATCTATGTATATACATTTCTAAGTAAGAAAGTATTTGTTTTTATTTTTATTTTTTTATGTATATCTGAGAATATAATGTAATTTAAATGTTAGTTTGTTATTGTTCACTGGAAATGGACCCCTTTCGAGTATAGGCCTCCTCCAATTGACTCCACTTCTCTCTGTCCTGAGCCGTTTCTTGCCAGTTTTTGCCAGCTAGAGCCACGATGTCGTCTGACCAGCGAGTTTTGGGCTTTCCTGGTCTTCTTTTTCCGGCAGGCCCTTTCCATTTAGTACTAAGAATTGTCCATCGCTTATCTTGGTATCTCGCTACGTGTCCCGCCCAGCGCCATTTCATTTTTTGTGTATATGTGAGAGCATCAATTATGTTAGTTTTCTTACTAATTGTTTTACATCTTATTTTGTGCATTTTTTTGATATTTAATATGCTTCTTTCCATGGAACGTTGACTGGTATTGATTTTATTTTTTACATTTTCAGTATATATCCATGTTTGACTTCCATAGCTTAATGTTGGTAAGAGGCAGGTATCCAGGATGATTTTTTTCATTGAGTTAGTTAGTTAGTTAGTTAAAATCTTTATTGCACCAAAACATACAGTAACAGAGTATTGGATACATAAAACAGATGTCAAAAGGCGGCCTTATTGCAACTGCAATCTCTTCCAGGCAACCGAGGTACTTGAAGATGTTTTTCGAAAACAGGTGAGGTGCAAAGTTATAGGTTATAGGCAAGGGATAAGAAAAATAAAAACTGTAGATACAATTAATAAATATACTTATACATATACATACATAATAAATACAAATACCTAGATATATACATACATAAATAAATAAATATATAATACACATAATAAATACATATGTACACAGAAAAGATACCCAGAACAAGATATGTAAAGAAGACAAAAAAGAAAGGAAATCAAACTAGGCATAGATAGTGTAACTTCACTTGAGATTTAAAGCTGGCTAGCGTTTCAGCACGTCGGATGGACAGTGGTAGTGCATTCCAAAGTAAGACTGCCCTTACAGTAAATGATTTTGAATAAAATTCAGTGGAGTGTGCAGGGATTTTTAAACGTAGCGTTACAGCACTACGTAAATTGTGACCATGCGATGACGGTGCGTCACTGTAGAAAACGAAGCGTTCCCTTAAGTACCTAGGAGACGTAGGACTAAACAGTATGGTATATAACTGGGAAAGGGTATGCCAATCTCGGCGAAATCTGATAGGTAGCCACTTGAGTTCAGTACGGAATTGAGAGACATGGTCATATTTACGAAGACCGTAGATAAACTTAATGCACATATTTTGAAGACGCTCAAGTTTGTCAAGTTGCTCCTCTGTGATATTAAGGTAACAGGTATCGGCATAGTCAAGGAAAGGAAGAAGGAGGGAGTTTGCAAGCATAATTTTGGTGTCCATCGGCAAAAATTTTCGTAGCCTCTTAAAGGAACTAAACGCACAGAAAAGTTTTCTGCTGACTTCAGCTAATTGTGGTTTCCAATTTAGTTTTGAATCCATCATAAGTCCCAAATTTTTTACTGTCTGACTTAGATTTATAATCACACCATTAAAGACTATCTGGGGCATGAGTGCCATATCGATTTTGATAGTGAGTTGAGGGCTACCAATAATAATGACCTGTGACTTGGCTGGGTTAACTTGGAGGCCATGGGATTTGCTCCAGACGGATATGCATTCCAAGTCGTGATTAATTGTGTCAATAGCAGATACGAAGTTTTCCACACCGGCTTGTGAATAAATTTGCAAATCATCAGCGTATAGGTGGTAGGAGGACTGAAGCTGTGATGTTATTGAATTTATGAAAACTGAAAATAAAAGAGGAGATAATACGCCACCCTGCGGTACGCCACAAGTCACCTCGCACCAAGAAGAATATTTATCCTCGATGCGAACTCGTTGCCGACGTCCATACAGGTAAGATTGAAACCACTCCACTGCTGAGGGAGATATGTTGAGAGA
This sequence comes from Acrobasis consociella, assembly GCA_963555685.1. Lineage (NCBI taxonomy): Eukaryota > Metazoa > Arthropoda > Insecta > Lepidoptera > Pyralidae > Acrobasis > Acrobasis consociella. Next base: position 10,260,424 of record OY743125.1, on the reverse strand, counting down.
ATGCAATATGCCCAGAAGAATATCAAGGTCTACTGCGTTAAAAGCATTACTAAAGTCTAGAAGAGACACAATCGTTACAAGTTTGTTATCCATCCCCCAGCGAATATCCTCCGCGACTTTCATTAGTGCAGAAGTCGTACTATGACCAGGACGAAAACCGGATTGAAAAGGATTGAGCAGATCATTCACGTTAAGGAAATGACTAAGTTGCTGTTGAACTGCTCGCTCTAGGACTTTGGAAAGAAAAGGAAGAATGGAAATTGGGCGGAATTCAGTAAATGAGCTAGGATTTTTCTTTTTAGGTAAAGGAGTTACATGAGCGTCTTTCCAGGCATCTGGAAAAACACCAGAGGATAAGGAGTTATTAATAATAAGAGTAAGGATAGGAAGAAGTATATCAAGGATAGGGATGATCATATTACGACCAATGCAATCACTGCCAACAGCATTTGAGGAGATAGATCTAACAATTCTCTCAACATCGCGCTCAGCAATTGGACAGAAAGTAAAAGGATCACAGGTAGGAGTTGGACGACTAAGAAGTCAATTGAGAGTATTGGACTTGGTGTTAGCATCCATTGATTGAGATCGGATAGTCACCTTTAAGAATCTCCTTAAATGACCAAAACTTATTCCAGGTTATTGCTATACGTCTGTCTACTTCCTCTTCCACGCTTTCATTGCTAAATGTTACTCTTTTGCCCAAATAGATGTAGTTGTCCACATATTCCAGCTGTTTCCCGTATAAGTATATCGGTCTTTTTATGAAGTTAGTTAAAATTTTTGTCTTAGATTCGTTCATAACTAGTCCTATTTTTTCACTCTCTTTATTTAGTAAGTGGATCATGTCTTCAAGATCTCGAGCTGATTCCGCAAATAATGCTATATCGTCAGCAAATCTTAAGTGGCTCAGATGTTGTTTGCCTATTTTTATACCTTTTTGTTGCCAGTCTAGTCTCCCAAAAACATGTTCCAATACAGCTATAAACAATTTAGGCGACAGAGGATCACCTTGTCTCACTCCTCTTAGTATCGGTATTTCTCTTCCTCTTCTTTCAAGCTTTACTCTACTTGTGCTATTGTTGTATATGTCTTAAAGAACATCAATATATGATTGGTGGATTCCACAGGTATGTAGCGCTTCCCAGATAGATGTATGTGCGATGCTGTCGAAGGCTTTGGTATAATCAATGAAGCATATGTACAGAGGTCTGTTGAACTCTCTGTACTTTTCAATTATTTGTTCCATAGTGTGAATGTGGTCGGTAGTAGAGAAACCCGAGCGGAACCCTGCTTGCTCTCTAGGTTGTTGTGTGTCTATACCTATGCTTATTTTAGATAACAAGACTGCCGAGAATAGCTTGTAGATACTGGAAAGTAGACTTATAGGTCTATGTCTCGAGGGTCGCCTTTTTTATATAAAAGAATGATGTCTGAACATTGCCATTGCTTTGGGACCCGACCTTGGCTTAAAATTTTATTAAATAGGTGCGTCAGTGGTTGGACTAAGAGAGAGGCACCTATCTGCAGAGCTTCGTTTTGAATTCCATCTGGACCAGGGCTTTTATCAGATTTTAGCCTCTTGATGTGTTCTAATACTTCTTTAGTTTCGATTTTGCCAATTTTTTCTTGTATATTTGTTTCTTGTTCTTGTGGAATTTGTGTACTGGTGAGTGTTTGTTACACTTTTGCATTCCATATAAATCTGTATAAAACTCAGTTGCGCACTCAATGATTTCTTTTCTGGTTTTGGTGATTTTTCCTTTATGTTTAAGATTTTGTATCCAATTTTTGTGCGTACTGAGTTCTTTAAATGCTCTTTTAGTGCTTCTGTACAGTTTTATATTTTTCTCTATGACTTTTTTCCTGTGTCGTTGGTAATCTTTCTTTATAGCTCTACTTGTTGTTTTAAAAAGAGTACTCAATTCAGATTTCATTTCTTTAGTTTTAGACTGTTTATGCATCAGACTCGCGCGATGTTTCATAAGTTTAATTGTATTTTGTGACAATATGCGGTCTTTGTTTATTTTATTTATGTGATTGCTTGAAGAAAGGCTATCTTTGATAATTTTTTCCAGCTTGTCATACATAATTTGGATTTCGTCGTCTTTATTAATTGTTGAGAGATTTATTTCAAGATTTCTTTTGAACGTATTAATTTCTTCTTCTGTGTTTGGTATTTTTGGTTATATTTCCCATTTGAAAGTCGCATCGTACCATTCTGTGATCAGAAGGAAATTCAACTTTGTTTAGAACCTCTACGTTTGTTGGTTTGTTGGTAATTATGTAATCTACTTCATTTTTTGTGTTTTTGTCGGGACTGATCCAAGTCCATTTTCTGTTGTTTTTCTTCATGAAAAAGGAGTTCATTATACACAATTTATGTTCGTATGCGAACTGAATTAGCATTTCTCCTCTTTTACTCCTTTCTCCGTAGCCGAATTTTCCTAGAATTCTGTTCTCTTCCTTTTTTGTTTGTCCAATTTGTGCATTAAAATCTCCGATTAATAGAAATGCTCTTTCCAGAAATTTTAAGAGCTTTGTTCAATGTTGCATAGAATTCATCGATGTCTTGTTTACTTGACTTTTTGGTCGGGGCGTAGGCTTGTATTAGGCTGATTTCGTGTTCCTGGAACTTTAGTTGAAGTAAGGCCACTGATTTGGTACTATATTCCCTGAATTATTTGTCAAAAGAAAATTTAATTAATACTAATTGCGCTTTCCTACTGAACTCTATCATCTCGAGTTTTCTTATTTCTCGGTTTACACAAGATTGGTTAAGCACAGATAAGGTGATCATTTTTCCTATACGAAATAGGGGACGACCTTCAAGCCTATCACTCTTTCAAGTTTTAACAATACCTGTTCTTTTAGTATCTGTAACCACTAATGAATTATCACAAGCTTTAGCTCTTGGTTATTCCAATTTTATTATGTCGTGGTTCATTTTGCGAACTAAACCTATGAGAACTCTCATAATCATCAGATTTATAGACCATATCTGATTTTAGATCTGTAAGTTAATAATCATCAGATTTATAGGGCATATCTGATTTTAGATCTCTCAGTTAATAATCATCAGATTTATAGGGTATATCTGATTTTAGATCTCTCAGTTAATAATCATCAAATTTATAAAGAATATCTGATTTTAAATCTCTCAGTTAATAATCATCAGATTGATTGGGCATAATTGACTTTAGATCTCTCAGTTAATAATCATCAGATTTATAGAGCATATCTGATTTTAGATCTGTCAGTTGTTAAGAGACTATATTCCAGAATTTCCGAAAATGTTAACACTATCATGAGAAGTCAAAGTCAAAGTCAAATTTTTTTATTCAATGTAGGATAAATTTATCTCTTATTGAAGGTCATTTTTTTAAATATTATTTTAGTGCAAAAGCTAAAAACTACTAGCGTTTCGGAACGACCACTGCTGGGAAGATTACGCCGAAAGAAACCCAGTTCAGTATTGGTCCCTACCCAGCCTGATGGGCTATGTTACAATTACAATACAGATTTACACTTAAGCTATACATTTAAATTATACAATTACAATTTGCAAACAACTATTTCCAAGAATTTTTCTCAGATGATGATAAGTAGTCATTTACATGATAATACGCATTTTGTAATAAATGATTTTTAACGGCTGTCTTAAACATAGATAATGGTAATGCTACTATATCATCTGGAATTTTATTATAGAGGCGCAAGCCGAGACCCACAAAAGATTTTTTTGTTTTCTCTAACCGCAAAGCTGTGATGGCTAATTTATTTTTATTTCTCGTGTACTATGAATATCACAATTTGTCTTATATCAGTGTATATTCTGACGCACGTACATTATGTTCGCATAGATGAATTGCGAAGGGAGGGTCAAAATATTTATGACTTTAAACAGTTCCCTAAAGACTCTCTAGCACCTAATTTATATATAAATCTGATAGCGCATTTTTGTAAAACAAATATGGTATTTATATCTGCAGCGTTACCCCATAGCAATATTCCATAGGACATAACACTGTGGAAGTACCCAAAATATACCAAACGCGCTGTATCAACGTCAGTCAGAGAATTTCGACTATCCTCTTCAGATTGCCATGTAGGCCTGGATTGTCTCATCCACAAGGCCATACTTGACAGTTAGAAACCTTTCGTAATTTGGATTCCAAACATTTTACCCGTTTGGTTCGAATACCTTTTCATGACTTTACATCTATTTTGTTTTATCTACTCGTTTTATTGTGCACATAAACCGTTAAACCAAAAACCTTTAATATTTATATATATTATGGCTCATTTCAAATGGTATTTTTATTAAAGCATGTTAAATTAATTAAGTGAACAGCAGTTAAAACAGCCTCAGCCGAAATACTTTTCTAGACTTGCACCATTGACCATAGAACGATCTTTCCCAGTAATAGATCTTACCATTTTTTCCAAAACACCATTTCATTAAGGCATCTTTGGAACTGATAAGTGGTAAGTACTTCCCGTTTCAACACAATTTTTATTTTAGTGGATAAATACTCCCCACTGTTATCACAATATAAATAAACTAATTTTTAATTTATTTAGCTTCGTTTTTAGCAACACAATCTTTCAGACCAGAGAAAACGAAGACTTTTTTTTTGTTACGTAATACAGTAATGAGTAAATTGGTCAGGCCAAACAAAATAATTCTTGGTGATTTTGAAGAAGTGATTGGGCCACACACATCGAACTGTATAACACATAATAGTCGGTCAATAAATATATCTTTTGTCTTTAGTCTGATTGAATGGTAGTCTACTCTGTTTCCCATATATACAGCCTCATATACATTGTCACTCGGTACCACTTTATTGATTTGATTATTGTCATCTACCATTTTATTATTTATCAACTAAAAAAAAAAAATTTATATATTTACTCACGTGGCCTAGGCACTGATGGCATAATTCATAAGTATTAGAGCCAACAATACACTTGGAAAATAGGGTGGCAAACATCCGCAGACACACAATTTAAAACAATAAAATTATTAACTCGCATACCTTTCATTAATGTTTTACCGTCTTAACATATTTCGACGCCTCACTCGCCGAATAGTTGCACCTTCGAGATCAACAGCAAAGGTTTGCTGTTGATCTCGATGGTGCTTCAGGGCAGTAAAGCATGGCTTCTGTTGCTCCTCCAATGCCCATGTTGCTGGCAACATTTCCCTTTTTGGTATCTGAAATAAATTTATAGTGTTTAGCAATTGAAATATTTTAAGGTTATATGTAACAAAAATACTTCTCTGTTAGTTTATTTTGATGCACCAAAATCCAATTTAATGTGTTATAAAATTGGTAGTCTCGACTCTCAGCCATAAAAGCAAAACCTGAGAAAAAAACTGTTAATGACGTAGATGGCTTGATTTATTTTGGCTGTTTAAACTGTTCTGGTTCTGTACGTCGCACACTGTTCCAAAAACCCTTCGGACCTGACATTTTGAACTAAGCTCAGAATGTGACGCGTTTCGTTATTCTTAACGATAAGCAAAAACTCCCGTGTGGCAATTCCTTATAGTTTTGGAGAAAACTTAAACTAAAGTTGTTCGATTTTTTTAACTTAGAAAGTAAACTATTTTTTTTTCTGCCAGAACAATTACTTTATTTGCCCAAATTTTTATATCAATTTATTGAGCGTTTAAAACCGTATTTTATTATCACTACCCCTAGTCGAAAATGTAAGCCTAAAGCGAAATACTAATATTTTTCAATAAAACGGTTGTATTTTAATATCTATAATAATTCGAGCTATTAGCACCCAAATATCTATTTAAAGTGTAGAGGATTAGGCTGTTTATCTTTGTATTAAAAAGCAGCTGCTAATTCCGTGGGATCTCGGAGAAATTCGATTCTAAATATTTCCTGACTCCGAACCCCTGAAACTTAGAAATAGCAATATTTCATATACGCATTTGCTATGAACTTTTAGTAAGGTCTAAATCTAAAAATACATTGGATTGAACGATTTTTATTGTATTGAATTTTTTAGATCTACTAAAGAGCGGAAATTTTCCTTAACATTAGCAAATGTGGCAAAATATTATATTTAGTAGGATTTTTTTTATATTTCAATTGAAATTAAAAAGTATTGTTGGTCACTGTTTTAGTATTTATCTTTTTCTTACAAAATTATCGATTGTGAACTGTGACGTAAGCATAAGTATTTTGTTATTCGTCTTCTAATACCTTTATCAGGTTATACCATTTAATTAATTTGATGAAGGGCTAGGCGCGGCGTGGGAAGGGGTCCACCCTCGTTAGGCGTTAGCTAAAACCCCACGTCAATACATCTAGCCTAGAGAAATGGAGGCAAAGCGTCATGGAGCCGTTTCAGACCCATGGCGCCGCCTGCGATGCTGTAGATAGTGCATAGCCGGCACCTTTCCTTCTCCGAAGGTGGAACAAATTCGATGGAATAAACTCGCGATAAACTGCCAAACGCAAACTACGAAAGAGATAGTACTTCCACTACTCATTTCCAAAGAAACTTCGATTTTTCCAGAGCTGATTTCTCCTCGTGTACTTGCGGTCAGCTCCCACCCTTCCCACGCCACACCTTCATCGAATTAATTAAATGATATAACCTAATATAGGTGCTAGAAGACGTATAACAAAAAAATTATGCTTACAACCTAATATAGATTAATCTGACGTCACAGTTCACAATCGATAATTTTGCAAGAAAAAGATAAATACTAAAACGGTGACCAACAATACTTTTTAATTTAAATTGAAATATTAAAGGAAAAAAAATACCTATTAAATATAATATTTTGCCACATTTGCTAATGTTAAGGAAAATTTCCGCTAAAGAGCGGAAATTTTCCTTACTAAAGAGTAGATCTAAAAAATACAATACAATAAAAATCGTTCAATCCAATGTATTTTTAGATTTAGACCTTACTAAAAGTTCATAGCAAATGCGTATATGAAATTTTGCTATTTCTAAGTTTCAGGGGTTCGGAGTCAGGAAATATTTAGAATCGAATTTCTCCGAGATCCCACGCAATTAACAGCTCTTTTTTTATACAAAGATTAACAGCCTAATTCCCTACATTTTAAATAGATATTTGGGTGCTAATAGCTCGAATTATTATAGATATTAAAATAAAACCGTTTTATTGAAAAATATTACTATTTCGCTTTAGGCTTACATATTCGACTAGGGGTAGCGATAATAAAATACGGTTTTAAACGCTCAATAAATTGATGTAAAGATTTCGGCAAATAAAGTAATTGTTCTGGTAAAAAAAAATATTTTTTACTTTCTAAGTTAAAAAAATCGAACAACTTTAGTTTAAGTTTTCTCAAAAACTATAAGGAATTGCCACACGGGAGTTTTTGCTTATCGTTTAGAATAACGAAACGCGTCACATTCTGAGCTTAGTTCAAAATGTCAGGTCCGAAGGGTTTTTGGATAATAGGTATACTTACTTGAAGCTTTTCTGCTCGTTAGTCAAAATGAAATAATAACTCATATCTTATTTATTTATATCTTATTTATTTATGAATCTTCGTAAATGCATATTGTAAGTAACGACAACCTATATCATTTACTTTCAGTTACTTATAATATAAGTATAGTTTTAAACCAAGCCTAGGGTGGAGGGAGCCTGGTGACTTGTAATACAGGGTACCTATCCTCTACATGCACCAGATGTTTGTTTGTTTTACGTGTGTAGGTGGCCAACACTGGCGCAGATTTTCTGACATAGCTTGACGACTGCCATACAATGATGTCAGTCGGACCAACGTCGTTTTCTGCTGAATCATTATTTTGAAATAGTAACAGTAATTTTTAACGTGTCCTATCCGTCCACAATGAGAACACTTTTTAAAAATAAAAAGACATTTTTTTTATTATCTTTTGATGGTTGTTATTTGACGGACAATAATTCTCTTTTTTTTTTCGTCTACTACCCAGTCGTTCGATACTCTAAGGTTCGTAAAGAGTTTCCGAATTGCGCAAAAACCCATCGCCGAGCTATTCTTTTGCAAATTGTATAATTAGATCACTATCACAAACATTTAATCACATAAGTCTAACACATTTATTTCACTTAGTAACACACATTAAAATCACAAAATAACACACACTCAGTTCACTTAGTAACAGTATTATTCACTTCTAACATATTTTAATGCCCGTAGCCTACATTCCCAAAAGCTGTATTTCTCGTCATCAAATGGTTATAATTTTTTTTTTAAATCCATCGTAAAACACGAGTAACGGTTTTAAATTTGCGAATTGAGATATTTTTCTTAGTTAGATATTTTAAATGACTTATGCGTAAACTGGGTCCATAACCTGTTGAAATAACAACTCGGTATGGGCTAAATTAAACTACTGTTTATCCGGTCAACTATGAAATTATATTATTTCACTTTTACTTGAAAGTGTATACGTCTGACGCCTAGCAGAGTCGGTAACGGAATGAACGAGACATTTTTTTTTTGAATTGTCAGACATAGGTTGCCTCAGACGGCATTTCCTACTCCACCGGGCAAAGTTTGAGGAGCGAGCCAGAGGCCCGGCTTCCTATATTTATAAACTACTAGCAGCAGCACAAAGGGTTCCCGAGAGGGAAACCTCGGCTTTGGGCGCGCTAGGGATTTTAGCAAATTTGGGGTGCAGCACACCCATGTTTTGCCGGAAGGGCCGAAGTTACGGTTGCCAGAAGGGCCTACTTAGGACGCAAATCGTCCAGGTACCGCCGGGCGGTACCTAGTGAACGTGCTAATGTTTCTACGCCTACGCATTCGATTACGGCGAATGCGGGGGGGTCGGATCGCGAGGTTACTCTGGCTACTCGGAGCTGCAGAGAGGTCGAATCGGGCCAAGTCAGCCATAATCCGGTCGTCGGGATCAGAGAGAACGTGCCTCGGACGCCTACCGGTGAGTCTACGAGGGTTGTGTTCCGGGGTGTAGTTAGCTGCCTCTCTAACTAGTCGGTTTGGATGGTTGACGGCTTTATCAAAGTAGCGAGCGGAAGCTTCTTTCATAAAGTGCATCATTGAGGGGAGTTCTAAATCGCGATGGAGATCACTATTCCGAGCTACGAATGGTGCGTTGGTAGCTCTGCGAATAAATCGGTTCTGGACCCTTTGGAGCCTAAGCATGTAGGTTGGGGTAGCGTGCGCGAAAACCACGCTGGCATAGGTCAGAACTGGGCGGATGCAAAGTTTGAAAAGAGTTAACTTGTTGCCAAGAGAAAACTTTTCATTGCGTATCATGGGGTTGAGGCGGCTCAAATAGAAGTATGCAGTATTGCATACCTCTTTGATGTGATGACCGAAGGTCATGCCGCTGTCGAAGGTGACACCCAGATACTTGGCCGTGCGTGACCAAGGGATCGGTTTGCCGTATAGCGTGATTTGCCTGATGGGCTTGGGTCTGTGCTGGGAGTTGTTCTGTGAACGTGACGCACCTTCCGGATCCTTCGTAAAGTAAACTGCGTTACTTCTGCTACTTGCGTTCTCCGGATTCACCTCGATACGCCATTTCCTGAACCACTCACCTAGTGCGTTGACGGCGCACTGGAGTCGGTGACCTATCGTTTGTACGTTGGTGGCAGAGCAGTAGAGGGCTGTGTCGTCGGCGAAAAGGGCCAACTCAACACCTTTGGTACGCGGTACATCACTAGTGTATAGTGAGTAGAGTAGGGGAGAGAGAACGGAGCCTTGCGGAACTCCGGCTCTTATAGGGCGGGGCCGTGAGAGGCATCCCTCGTATCTGTAGCGAAATGTACGATTCGACAGGAAGTTTCGAACGATGTGTACGAAACTGTCTGGCAGTCCCATGTTCGCGAGCTTGTATAACAAGCCTGCGTGCCAGACTTTGTCGAATGCTTTTGCAACGTCAAAGAAAAGAGCCCCCGTGCGGCGGCCCCATCGACTGAGTTTTAGGACGTGCTCCGTGAAGCGGTGCACTTGATGGACGGACGAGTGTTCAGCGCGAAATCCAAACTGCTCGTCGGGAATGAGTGGTCTCTGGGATAACTGAAGGTATTCCCTGAGTCATATGGCTATAATCCTTTCGTATATTTTCTCCATGCAGCTCAGAAGGCTGATAGGTCGATATGCTGTCGGATTTTTCAGGTCTTTACCTGGTTTTGGTATGCCTATGACTGTCGCATGTTTCCAGGCGTCTGGAAATGTGCAGTTTGCGAGGCAGGCATTGAAGATACTGACAAGGAGGAGGAGGAGGGTCTGTGGGAGGCGTTTGAGAACACCGGTGGATATCCCGTCGGCACCGGGTGCTTTTCGGGGTTTGAGGGACTTGATGATCGATTGAAGTAGCTATTTATTGAGATTTGAAATTCACATCTATGCATAAATTCTCGCACTCCCGTGCTCGCCTTTACGCACAGATGTGAATTTCAACCCTCAATAAATAAATCTACAGAGTTTTCAAAGTAAAACATTCATAGAGTCAGTTCGTATGAGTAATTATAATATATCCACGTAATCTCCGATATTCAAAGATATGTTAACTGATCCGGTGTATGTACAGTAAAATAAATATTTATAATAACTGATACCCTGTTACCGACTGCTTCCGTAGTTCCGTGATCAAGGCATTCGTCTTGTGATCCGGAGGTTATGAGTTCGAATCCCACTGGGAAGCATACTTTGTGAAAAGTTTGTGTGTATTGCAAATTGCCAAGAATTGGTCCTGGTCTACCCTTTGGTCTGCGGATACAAACACACAAACAAACAAAGTAAGAACATTGAGTACATTGGTACTGCTTATTTACATAAAAAATCTCTTCCAGCAGCAGACCCAGGACAGGAAAAGAGAAGAAAACAGGTAGTAGTAGGCGTGTATAAAATAAACTAAAGATACAAATACATGTAGGTACTTATCTATACATATATATTATAAATGTGTATATATATTACTGAAACTATTTTAAGGGTTAATTCAGTCAATGATAGTGAACAACTTTCCCCATGGAACATATAGCGAAATATGAAAAGTAATTTTTGGCCTGCCATACAAGTTAACCGATCAGCTGATCCGAAACGCTGAAAATTATTTTTCATTTTTCGACATATGTTTCTTGAGGAAAGTTGATCACTATCACGGACTGAATTAACCCTTAAAATAGTTTCAGTATATATTGATAGACCTTATAGGTACTATTACTATATGTATGTGTATGTATATATATATATGTATATAAGGTCTAACAAAATATACTGAAACTATTTTAAGGGTGAATTCAGTCCGTGATAGTGAACAACTTTTCCCAAGAAACATATGTCGAAATATGAAAAATTTTTTGTTTTAACCTTTCATACAAACTCTAATCAGCTTATTGGTCAACTTGTATTGGATATTTCTATTATATATTTATATATATATATTTCGATACGTGTTATTTGGGAAAAGTTGTTCAGTATCATGGACTGAATTCCTCCTTAAAATTGTTTTAGTATATTTTGTTAGACCTTATATATGTAAAGATAATATGCTTGGATGATGATGATGATGACCCTGTTTCCGACTGCTTGACAATAATGAGTTGGTGAAATGATCTTCATCTGATCCAAATTGAAACAGAATCACTTACATCATCTCACTCGGATATGACGAGCTGATCAACGTGGACCGTTGAGGATTGTCTTCTAAAATTATTACATGTGTAACCTAAATAATTAGTTCGATTCGAAAATATCCGGTGCTTACGAAGGTTTATTTCGTACCTAATGTAATTCAACACACTTGTTTGTCACACACGTTATTGCGCAATACATTTTTGATAATGCATACTCAGGAAATTGCATACGTGGTTATTGAACCTACATTTAAAATAGAGGAGGTTATCAATTCGTTTGTTCACCGATTATTCGAAGACGCATGGACCGATTCGGAAAATTCTTTTTTTGTTTGAAAGGGCATACTTGTAAGGTAGTTTTATAGAAATTTAATTAAAATCGGTTGTGTAGTTTGGGGGGTGAAGTCGGTTTTTAGTTTAGAATAACTATTCTACAACTAGCTTTCGCCTACGGCTTTCGAAACGAGTATTAAAAAAATAGAATAAGTACATACTTGTAAAAGATACATACATACATGGTATCACGGCTTTATTCCTAATGGGCAGACAGAGTAATTTGTATCTTACGGCTTTAATCAGACAAAGCCGTAAGACTCAAAAACCACTTTTAGCATGATGGTAGGTAAGATGAAAAACAATCAATATAGTGATGGGTTGCAATCCGCGTCGCCTATAATATGATTCACATTTTCAAACATTCCCTCGATCGATTCTTACGATCTGTGCGGGAAGAAGAAAAACAGCTTTTTTTTTTTTTTTTTGATTGTTTTTTGTTTTCTCCCGCTCCCGCAGACCAGCATGGAGGAGATTGTAAAAAAAAAAGATAAAAATATATATTTTAACCGAACGTCTTTTAACTAATTTTGAGTTTTATTTTGTATACTATCAACTCACACCGACTTCACACGGGTAGTACATTAATTTAATTTATAAGTATATAAATCATCCTAAATAAAATGGTTATAAAAAAATAATTAATATTATACACGATGTATTTTCTGTATCATTTGGAAAAGTGATTAACATGCAAACAGACTCCAATGAAGTACCTTATCTATTAAAAAAATCATTAGAATCAGTTCACAATTGATAAACTCAACGCGTAACAAATAAACACATGAGTTGAGAACTTCTTCCTTTTTCTAGTCAGTAAAAAATAGAAACGCCTGATAAAATTGAAAGGCAAAGATAGTTATAGGTTTCGAGCCGGCTTCAAGTAGGCGTGAAAAAATAAAAATGATTGAAGTTAAGTTTCTCAATTTTGAACCGATTTCGATGATTCTTTTTTATCCAGCTCTTAGATGGGGCATTCTCATTCTAAAACTGAGTATAACCGATTCGGGTAACACGCCTTTGGATATTAATAATTATGTGGATTAATCAATTACCTCAGAGACACTATATTCGATTTTTACATTGTTAAAATACTCTCGTACGTACTTCAACATGTAAGGCTACATATACATGTTCAGTATAGGGACTACCTTTTTGGCCTGGGAGAAAACGTAGAATGTTTCAGCTGCTCTTCACGCGCTTATCGTAAAAGCCGATCGATTGAACGGGCAGAACCCACCACTATTTTGATTTCCTTTTCCACATTTACGATCATGTTCACCGTAAAAGTGGCTTTAGGGACTTTAAGTCCTGGACTCTGTCTGTTGCTTTAAGGATAAAGACGTACTAGTATATATATATATATATATATATTTATCCATGTAAATAAAATCTTTAATTTTAGCCTGGCGGTTTGGGAGTAAAGAAAAAATTTAGAATGTTCTAACTGTTTCTCTTCACGTGCAGAGCGTAAAAGTGAGTCAAGGGAACGGATAGCTACTTAGGGATCATTATAAGAAGGCAACATGACTAGTACCTTAGTAGTACCTAGTAGTAAATAAAATAAATCCTACTTCCTACTAATATACTATATCTTATCCTATCCTACTAATATTATAAATGCGAAAGTGAGTTTGTATATTTGTTTGTTTGTTACCTCTACACGCTTTAACTACTGAACCGGTTTGAATGAAATTTGGTATGGATATAGTTTGAGACTCGGGGAAAAATATAGGGTAATCTTTATCCCGAAATTCCCGCGAGGAGCGAAGCCTGCGGGAACAGCTAGTAATTAAATAAACTATTCCCGATTCTTGATTTTCACCTATTGCTAAGCACTGTCTACCTCGAAAGGGATAAAGACGTGACTTAATGGCGCGTGTAAATGTAATTCGATACACTTGTTTGTTCCAAATTTTCACTTTAAATTGCATTTATGCAAATGTTTACTCAGGAAAAAATTTACCTTCACGTTATTTGCGTATTAAATTAGGTTCCGTATTTTATGATTGCACTTTAAATAAACTCGTTTACCAAATCCTCAATATATTATTAAAATAAATATCAATAAAACTGTTTTTAATGTTACTTTAATAAAGAAAATTAAACTATTACCACTAAGTTACTTTTTTTTTTTACTTAAAAACTATTGAATGTATTTAATAAAACTTTATATTATAACAGTATCAGAATTACACATAGTCAATAGTTTATAACATTTTTTAGCATCATAATCTACTTTAAAAAAAAATAAGAAGTTTTCGGTAACCAACTACGGAACCCTAGAAAATTGCTTGCGAATCTTATTTTCCAGAATAAAAGCGAGTTAAATTGTAGTGTAGTGCATCAATCATCATCGGTCATCGAGTGGTCTCTCGCAGAAGCGCGAGTACCTTGCACAAGCGCAAGGTGACCAGCACATCAGCTTTGCTCTAGTGCAAGTGGCTATCTAGCCTTGCTTCAACGCAAGTGGTTATCCAGCCTTGCTCCAGCGCAAGTGATTTTCCAGACTTGCACCAGCGCAAGTGTATCTCCAACCTTGCACCAGCGCAAGTGTATCTCCAACCTTGCACCAGCGCAAGTTGAATTTCTCGCTTGTACCAGCGTGAACGGAGACTTATATACAATGTTAGTGAGTATAATTACTAAGTTTTTCTATATTTTCAGGCCTTGTATTTACTTATCTCAACAGTCCGCGACCCTATTAAGGCCATTGCCTACCAACCACTCTAAAAGTTAAATTTATAGGTATGCAAATCCCTGTAGGAGGTAATCAGTCATTTATTCCTCAGATACAAATAACATGAAAGCTGTCAATATATATTACAACACAACTTGTTTATTATATTGTGTTTATCAATTGTAAAAACTGCAAACCCTCTTTATCTTAACATTACTATAGGTTATACTATAACTTATTATTTTTGTTATATTATTTCAGGTCTGATTCAGAGTTTGAAAACTTCTCACCCGCTCAGAACAGCGCCAAGGTGAAAAAAGCTACACCAGCAAAGCGAAAATCACCAGGTGATCTATTACCAAAGTGAGTATAATTTTTTTTTAATCAAGTGTAATAAAGTAAGCTATGAAATAGATATTTTTTGAATTCTAAAGTATTAAGTAAATTTGAATACATTTATATTTAATTTAACCTTATTCATCTATGGTCTAGTAGTAATATGTGCGTATGTATGTGTCTGCATCACAAGATTCTGGGTTCGATCCCCGACAAGATAGATGGGGTATTAAATCTTTTTTAGATCGTTTTGTGTTTTTATGTTATACGTTTTTATTAAAAATAAAATAGTATAGTTGAGTTAGTATCTAGATATTTAATTATAGTAATTATAGATACCTACTTTGGTGCTAGCACAATCGATGATAGTAAAATATTTAAATTAATATTGTTTTGTTTTTATTATTTTCAGACAGAAAAGTAAGAAATTGAACGTAGACAGCCTCTTCGGACTCCACACTGATGACGAGACACGCGCTGCCCTGAAACCTTCACCCGTCAGTCTCCCATCATACCTAGCAAAGAGGGTCAGCGCGGGCACGCTGCGGCGGTCTGCTCCCACTGACGGCAACTACTACATCGAGGTCAAGGTGTACCAACGCAGTGACGCCGAGTCTGCTGCCCCCGAAGAACGCTGGAAGAAGGCTCTGCTTCGACTGAGCTGTCTTCTGGATGAAGACACGTCGCAGTGGAAGCTGCTGCAGCGGTTGGTTAGGGACATCAGCGTCTTATTCGACCACACAGAACCGACACTCACTTAATAGTTTATCTATAACCATATCTTGTGCATAGGGTTTCATTAAAATAAATATTTAATATCTTTATTTATATTAGTGGTTTAATTAAAATATATATCTTTTCAATAATAATGCCTTATTGCGAAAGCTGTTCCCTCCAAGTATCCAGTAAGCAATGGATAGGACACTTAAGGAGTCACGGTCATAAAAGTCGCTCTTTAGGTGTGCTAATAGACGGAGTTGTCGAGATTTCATCTGCATTTCGGGGTCGCATATCATCTTATAGGATTGCAGCTAAAGATGAATTTGAGCAAAGTTTACCAGAGATATTTTTACAAAGTATCAGAAGTTCTATACATCAACTTTTAATTAAAGCGTTAAAGACACATATTAATATTAAAGTCAATTTTGAATTCTTCTGTAACTTTATCTTATTCAAAAATAATGAACAGTCAGTGAAATCATTTTCTACAAAAAAATTTGTAGTACACTCTAACTTTAAATTTGATGATATTTTTAAAGCAATAAAAGATATAATTTTAAAAAAGATTCAAGAGTTCGAAGAAAGGGATAGCGGTTGGGCTTTTACGAATAATTTATATTTAGAGGTAAATATCAACAGATATGACCCTTTGAATGGGTCAAGCTATATCGATTTACCTATTGTTTTAAAAAAGAAAAAAGGCTGTCTTAATATTAAAAATAATGATGATTATTGCTTTTTATGGTGCATAACGGCAGCGCTTTGTCCAGCGCGTAGAAATCCCGCGCGCGTCTCCTCTTATCCCCATTTTAAAGATATTTTAAATGTTGATAACATTTCTTTCCCAGTTTCATTTTCAGACATAAGTCTTTTTGAAATCAATAATCCTAACATAAGTATTAATGTTTATTCCCTAAATAATAATAAAACTGTTGTTGGTCCAATTTACAGATCCCAACTCAAAAGACAGGTAAGGATAAATTTACTTTTGCTTGAAAAAGGGGGTAAGTCACATTACGTTCTAATAACTAACTTATCGCGTCTCGTTCGTTGTCAATTGACTAAACACCATGGCAGACTGTATTTCTGTGACGACTGTCTGTTATTTTTTTCTACTGAAGATAAATTAACCAATCACATGTGTAGTGGTGTAGCTACAGTATTACCCGACAAAGGAACTTTTTTACAATTTTCTCATTTTGAACGCAAACAAGACGTACCCTTTGTGATTTACGCAGACTTTGAATCCATTCTATTGCCTGTTCACGGATGTGAGCCTAGTCCAACGTCAAGTTTTACTAGCAACCGACAACTTCATATACCTTCAGCGTTTGCTTACCACATTGTTTCGTCATTTGATAACAAGTTAAATAAGTTCGTTCAATATCGGGGATCTGACTGCGTACAAAGATTTATTAAACATCTGTTAGATGATATTTCCAAGTTGTATAAAATTTTGAATACTGAAATACCATTAATTTATACAGAAAATAATGACGATGATTTTCAAAGTGCAACTCATTGTCATATCTGTCAAGATTCATTACTGTTTGATAAGGTTAGAGATCACTGTCACCTGACAGGGCGCTACCGTGGCGCTGCACATCAATACTGTAACTTAAGATATAGCGTTCCAAAATTAGTCCCGATATTTTTCCACAATCTATCTGGCTATGATTGTCATTTATTTATAAAAGAACTAGGCGAATGCGATGGATCTCTAAAGGTGATTCCAAAGAATAAAGAAAACTATATTTCTTTTACAAATTTTTTTAAAATTGGTGTCAATCAGTTTGCACAAGTTAGATTTGTTGACTCTTTTAAGTTTTTGGGGACTAGTTTAGAAAAGTTATCAAAGGGATTAGCTGTAACGGATTTTAATTACATCAAAGAATATTTTCCTAACAAGGAACAATTTCATTTACTGATTCGTAAAGGAATATATCCTTACGATTTTGTGTGCGACTGGAAATCTTATTCGTATAGCCAGCTTCCTTCTAAGGAATGTTTTTTTAACTCTTTAACTGATGAAGCCATAAGCGACGCAGATTATGCACACGCTCAAAAGGTGTGGAACACATTCAGAATTCGAAATATGGGAGAATACACTGATCTGTATCTTAAAACGGATGTATTGTTATTAACCGACATTTTCGAAAATTTTAGAAAAGTTTGTAAACTGAACTATGAATTAGATCCTGCATTTTATTTAACAGCTCCTAGTCTGTCATTCGATGCTATGTTGTTTAAAACTGGAGTTAAGTTAGAACTGATAAGTAACTTGGAAATCGTGCGGCTGATACAGAAAGGGATTCGCGGGGGTATTTGTTTATGTTCTAATAGATACGCAAAGGCAAATAATAAGTATACGAGTTCTTATGATCAATCTAAACCTGATGTATTTTTGGTATATATTGATTGCAATAATTTATATGGACACAGCATGTGTCAATCATTACCCACGTCCGATTTCAGATTTTTAGATTTGTCAGAAATTGAACGTTTGAACGTTTTAGAGGTGCCAGATGATGCGGAGTTCGGTTTCGTTCTTGAAGTGGATTTATCATATCCCGAGGAATTACACTGTTGGCATAACGATTATCCTTTTTGTGCAGAAAAATTTACTCCACCTGGAGGAAATTCCAGTAAATTAATACCGAACTTGTACTCTAAATATTTTTACGTGATACATTATGTTCATCTAAAAACTTGTTTAAAAAATGGGTTAATTCTTGATAAAGTTCATCGCGTTATTACATTTAAGCAAAGTTCATTCTTACGAAAATACATTGATTTGAACACAGAGCTAAGAAAAAAAGCCACAACTTCATTTCAACAAGATCTCTTTAAATTATTAAATAATTCTGTATTTGGGAAAACTCTCGAAGACAATGAACGTCGGGTCGATGTTAAATTAGTGAACCGCTGGCGTGATAACTCAAATAAAACTAAAAAAACCACTTCTGCTCATAAATTAATTGCTCGACCGAACTTTCACAGTGCTACCGTATTTTCATCTAATCTTGTCGCTATTCAAATGAAACCGGAAAGAATAGTATTAGATAAACCTATCTACATAGGTTTTACTGTACTTGAATTATCTAAAAGTCATATGTATAATTTTCACTACTCTGTAATAAAACCATTTTATAAGGATCGCGTTCAACTATGTTATACCGATACCGACAGTTTTATTTACAAAATTACTACGAACGACTTTTATAAGGACCTAGCACAGCATTTTCTCAATTACTTTGATACTAGTAATTATGATGCAAGAAATGTATACAATTTACCAAACATAAACAAAAAAATACCTGGATATTTTAAAGATGAGTTACAGGGGAACATTATGGCTGAATTCATCGGATTGCGATCGAAGATGTATTGCATCAAGACAGAAAATTCGTTAGTAAAAAAAGCTAAGGGTGTTAAAAAGCCTGTAGTTCGCGACTTATCATTACAGGATTATCATAACGTTTTGCTCAACGATACTATTATTCGTAAGAATAACACATTATTTAAATCAATAAAACATGAAGTTTTTACACAAACTGTGAATAAAATTGCTTTATCAAACTCAGATGATAAACGTTTTATCTGCAATGATAAAATCTCGACAATTGCATGGGGGCATAAAAAAATAGACATTTAACTTTCATATTAAAAGTGTTCTATTCTTGTGTCATTACTATACTATACATGTGTTGATTATATTTATATATATATATATATATGTATAAAATATAAGCATGGTTTTCAACTAAGTTAGTTTAGAGTATACTTGTTGTATTTTACATTATAATTTTGTTACAAACGAGTACACAAAGTTATAAAGTTGTTTAATCAAACACCATTAATAAATGTTTTATTTGCAATGATAAAATCTCGTCAGTTTTATGGAGCATAAAAAAAGACTTGTAAATTTTTATAATAACAGTGTTAGTATACTTTTGTCATTACTATACTATACATGTAATGAAATCTAAGAATGGTTTTTAATTAAGTTTGTTTTGTATATACTTATTGTATTTTGCATTATAATTTTATAATAAATGAGTGCACAAAATAATTTGATTTTATTTATTTCTGTTCACACACCCAACCAATTGCATTGTAATATGATACACGTGAAGGAGAGTCTAAGTACAAACGTGCTCAATTCAGGTCAACTTAAAAACATGTACAAACAAATTTTAGGTTGAAAGACCTATAAATTGCTGACTGGGATGAAAATAATATTTAAACATCTAATTTAAGCGCGAATAATGTCACTTCACAAGTAAAGACATTGGGAGCTGGACAGTAGTAAGCTGCACTAATTACTTCATAATCACCAAGTGAGTATATGTAATTTTATAAATATATGCTGTAATCAATTTATTAAATAATGTTATAAACGATTTATAATAAATGTAATTGTTTCTTTGTTGCAGAAAATGGAAGACAGCACAAATGTTATGTTTTCACAGTACGCGCAAGATCCATACGAAAACTTAACACAAGAGATAGAGCTATTTGCACAAGAGCGCGAAAGACAAGAGAGGAGAAAGCGAGATGTGTCTAGAAAAAGGACTAAACTCTCTTCGAAGTCCTTCGTCATCAGCAAGCAGCAAAAGGGGCAAAAATTAATTCAGATCAAGATATTGGACTTGGCTCGTGAACCAGCTAGTGCGTCAAGCTCGGGTATCAACGACGTTGTTAGCGCGCAGTATGTGGTTCAGGATCAGTGTGATGAAGTATTAGACCTCACGGAGTCACTTGTTAGAACGATATCAAAAAAACTATGTGGTGATAATTTTTAAGTGTATTTTTTTATGATTGTATATGTTTTCTGTTTAGCGTGTAAGTAAATCCTATAAGTATATTAATTATTTTTAAGAGATAAATAAATAAATAGAATACCTAAGAAATTTGTCTTTTTTTCTAACTGAATACAATATGATAGGTTTAAACTAACCAAGGATATGAATAAATAAAAGAAAATATATTGATTTGATTTTATATCATTTATTTTAAATACTCTACGAAATATTTTCTAAATACCATTTCTTGATACAAATAACATTTTTTAGAGCACAAAAATTCTTATGACTTAAACAATTGAAATTACCTTCATTTTTGCAATAAGTTTTATATAAAGTCGAAAAATTTGGACATCCTCTGTCTTCTATGTCGATTAAAACACAATTGTCGCACAGTTCAATTAACCATTTCTGTTTCTCGAGACCTTTCATTACAATAGTTTTGTTTTGCATTATTGGTTTAACAATCCTTACAAATTCTCTTGGGTCTATATGTCCTTCTGACCATCGGATCCCACGAGTTCGCTCTAAATACTGAACGGCTCGTTTTTCTACCGTAGTTAATGTAGTATATGCATATGGAGGTTTGATTAAAAAAACTTGAGTGAACTCTTCAGTAGATACTGCAAACTCTTTGATTATAAATTTATTATAGCAATCCTTGAATCCTTGAATATCCACGAAAATAATCGAGTTCATGATATTTTACGAACAATGTTGCTTAGAGGTCTATATTCGACTATACAGTCATTCAGAATGAGACAATATGCTGTTGTGTGATCAGGTATCTCTCTATTGCACTCTAATTCAAGACAAATGTTGATTACCGGCCCTGATTTGATATTATCGTTCTGTCTAGAACAATCTATCACATATAATGGTGCAATATTTTTAAAATCTTGAGCACTCAACAAGGAGTTGCATGGACGGTTATAATAAGACTGCTGAAAGTTAACATATTGTTCGTATATTAGTGCATAGTTATGTTTTGGAAAGTTGGTATTATAACTTTCGTATGGGTAATATGTAGAGTTTAAAAAAACTTTGACATCGCGAATATCACAGTGATCGAACCGAGACATATCATTCATCCCATTGTTTTTTCTGTTTGTTTGTAAACCTAAAATAACATATCTAGGTTTTTCAATTTGTGAGGAAGTTTTAATTGACCAGGTGTGTTTTGTAGTCTTCGGTAGCAAAGGGTACTCATAAAGGTCCCAGTTTCTATACACTAATTGAATGGATCTGTCTTTTTCGAGTATTTTAAGTAAATTAATTCTTTCTCTATCCGATACTTTAACATGAGGCATGCGCCAAACAATCTTTTTTATATCAATACTTGCAACCTCTTCGCCAGTGTTCAGCTTTAGAGCATTGAGGTTAGTATTACTTCGTAACAAAATAAGCTCATGTTTGCAATTGACAATAATTTTTTTATAATCTTCTGCAAAACCTAGTATGTTGCTGAGAGGTACTGAAGCAGCAAAATGACCTCCAATTTCATTTTTAGTACCGTGTATATCCCAACCCCAAACTTTAGATACCTTCGACTCAGCTTCGTTCATAGATACCAATGCTTTCATAGTTGTAGTTATACCAGCATTCTTCACTTTGTCTATTTCAACACCGTTTAATTCATATCTTATATCTTGAAAAAGGAATAGAAGAGGGTTGTTTGTAAACTGTACTACTGGCACTGGTTCCCTCTTATCTCCTTTGATAACATTGACTACAGCTTCAACATATAAGGTACTTGCACATGGAAGCACATATAAATCTTGTTGGTTTATGGGTATCCGAATTTCATCATTTCTATTAAAAGTAGTTATGTACGGCTTGTATGAATGAATTTCTATACTGTCTATGGAGTTGTCATAAACAGGGCTGCTAGCTATATTTAAAATACTCATTTTAGCAATCCAATCGATTTAAGAAAATGTATATTGTCAGCTGTTAATTTCTTTTTTTTATCACGAGTATGTGTGGTCTTCTTGATTGCTTGATGGGTACTAATCTTTTTAAAAGATGAAGTCGAGTATTTATTGTAGTCAATCATATTTTCTTCAAATGTAAGTACAATTGCACTTCCTCTCCGCGAAAATGTATTAAATTGTTTTTAATGTCCAAAATTCTGATATTTATACTATTCACCGTGCTTCTGTTCACTGGAAAATATATAGTATTTTTTGGAATTTCTATTATTCTGTAGCCAGGAGGTGCATTCAAAGCGAATTCGTGAATTATATGACTTGATTTTCCATTAATATAGGAACCTTCAGTAATATCACATTCAACTCGAAGCACGGTTGTAGGTAGAATGTTCACTGGGAGTGGGGAGTTAAACCATTTATCCTTCATCAGGAAAGTTTTACCGTAACCTAATAAAGGCCCAATAGAATTTGGTTTTTCGAAATGAATATCTTTAGAGCAGAATATCGAGAGCCTCAATGTGTTATTGTTGCACAATAACTTGAAAACACAATTGTTTACTTTTGATTGTATAAACTCACTTATGTCTTGGAGTTCATATGCTCCCTCAGGAATTTCAACCACTTCGTCAGTGCCATAATAAAATGTATTATTAGTTTTAGTAATATTTGGTATAGAATTAAATGTAGAGAAGTGTAAAAGAGAGCACTCATATTGGCCATCGAGTTTTAGTGGAGGGGTATAGTTCGTTGTTAGTATTGAACTGTTTCCAGTTATGGACAGAGTGAAAGACATTTTTAGAATGATGTTTTATTCAAACGTAATAATTGTTATATACTATATTTACACCAAAAGTCTTGCAAAAATTGTATACACAAATGACCACAATTTACAGTATCAAAGTTTTGTAATCTAGTATAATTATAATGTATATCACTAACATTTAAATATTTAACCAATTCTTTGGGTGGTCTTAAGTTACCAAAACTATCGAAATATTCACAATGATTATTTATTTTAGCAAAGGCTACCCAATGAGTTCCCGCATTATTACAACTGTCTAAGTTTAGTATACCACACTCTATGGGTTGTGGTTTACGTGGCAATCTATCTCTCATATACACACCTCGAAAATATGGAATATTTTTAGTGTATTTAACAATATCGAAATTCGTAAGAGCACGTTTGGGTAGCCTGTTTATTAGTTTTTTGTAGATTTCAAAAATAACCCGCTACCTTTTTTATATGGTTTAAGGTAAAATCCTTTTCCTATCGCAATAGCCTCCATGGTTTTGTTATGACGTTCAGATTCATGTAAATTCCGTTGAGCAGTTTTACAATCATTTATAGTTTTAGCTATACCAGCAGCACCTCCTGCTAAAGCGCCTAATGCTGATAAACCCGCAAAAATTGGTATCAAAGGTAAAATCCCTCCTGTTTTAGGTATTGGTATTATTCTCGGCAAACTAACGTGACATGTCTTAGGAAACAATTTTTTTGCTGCTTCACAAGCATATTTGATAGCAGTTTTGCTATCCTTTGATTTCAGTTTCTTTATTTGTGAACGTATTTTTGACACAATGGTTTTAAATTTTTTTATCCCAGCACCTGATTTTAATTTTGCTTTCATAACTTTGTTAACTATCCACGATGCCAACTTTTCTCCTTTGCCAGCGTCTTTAGATTGTAATCGTTTCTTAGCCATTTTCATAAGCTGTAAATCTGCTTTATGACGTACGGAGAGTTCAGGATTGTTGTATGCAATATCGTGGTATTTACAAGCTTCGTCTAATTGGTTAATACCTTTATCACCTCTCGATAACCTTTCTTGTAACCTAGTGCCTGGTCCACAATAATTGTAACCTGGTAAGTGAAGCTCAAACGGGATATTATTTATCAAATTATTGATAAGTCCACCTCCTTTCATTTCTTGTTATATAATGAGCAAAGTATAAGATGCTAACACTTATATGTATTATGATACAATAGAATTTCTATCTATCCAACTGTTTTCTTCATCAGGAAGTCCTAACCATTTGACGAACGAATTATTGCCTTTTTTTCTTATAATTTTTTCAATTAAGTATATATTTGGATACTTTGCTTTTTGTAACTCTTCTTGATAAAATGAACCTAATATATTTTGTTTTCGTTGATCTTGTATTAAATATGTAACTGGTTTAGTATTATTAACTGTTTTAATTGTAAAAAATTCTGTAGACCAATTAGGTGTGAAACCTTTCGCAAAAGTACTCTTGTATTTACTTATTCTAACGTGATCACCAATTTTAAATTTATTTTTTATTAATTTACATTGTTTCTCCTGGAATTTTTTAATGTTATGGTTTACTAGGTTTTCATTTTTTGCATTTACGTCTTTTGGTTTAAACTTCGTGACGCTATGTTTTTGATTATTATATGAGAACAAAACGTTATTCAAAGTTTTTCCTATCCATTTATAGTTACCATTATAACTAAAACATTTGTATAATTTAATCTTCAATGTTCTGATTAATCTTTCTACAATTGAAGCTTTTTTTGTTGAAAACGATGAATAGTGGTTAATCTTCATTAACTGCATTTGTCTTTTAAATTCATCATTATAAAACTCTGTACCTCTGTCAGTTTGTAGATTTTTAGGGATACGTCCACTTTCCCTTATAATTTGAGTAAATGCATTAACAACCTCTTTTTTTGATTTAGTTTTTAAAGGAATCATCCAAGCATATTTTGAGAAACCATCAATGACAGTTAAAATGTAAGTGTATCCATTATTATACTTTTTAAATGATTGAAAATCAGCCAGGTCAGCTTGCCATAAGTCGTCTATCCCTTTCAAGATCACATTACGACGATCAAAATTTCTGCGAGCCGATCTATGAATTTCATTTACCACTTGGTGTTTTTCCATTTTGTTTAATAATTTTATCGATGTAGTCTTTAGTATAAAACTTTTTTTCGAACTGAATGAGATTATTTCTTATATCCTCTTTTATTGTATTTACAAAAGCAGTAATTTCATCAGCAATCTTTCTATCAACATATTTTTTGTTTACCGCATCATCACGTGCTACAGGATCTTGAACTCCTCTCAATCGAGATGATTGTAAATCAAAATCACCGGTTTCCGATCTAGCAAGGTGATTAGTTGAACAATCTAGTATTTCTGACAAACGAAGTCTTTTATGAACATGGTGGCCAAATTTATCAACATTCATTCTGTACTGAAGTCGATCGCAGTGAAATAATAAATGATCTAATAGGATGTGCTGTTATTAATTTATACTACCATTTTCACGTAGTTCTTCTATGATTGAAATTATTTCATTATCCAGACCAGTGTTTCCAGCATCTTTAGATGCTATTAATAACTTCAACCTTTCTACTAATTCATTAGGGTCATCCCAGTAGATGTAATCAGTATTTTTTTTAAACTTCTTTTTAAGTATCAAACCCTCTCCTGAGCTAATATCATCAGCATTACTGACAGAAGATGTTGAAGGCTTTCGCAATCTAAAAAGTGGTTTAATGATGTGCAAGTACTTCCGTCCTTTATTAGATTTAATTGGTTTAGTAGGATCAAAGTCTCGTCGGTGAGCATTTGTGTCTATTAACATGCTCTTATATTCTTGACAATCATTTTCAGTCACCACTTCCAAATTAGGTACCTTTTTCAACAATAATTCTCGCAACCCTGGCGTTACTTGATAATCACGTCCTGCTACAGATATAATTTGATCATTTATAAGCACACGTGCTGAACCCAACATTAATTTACCTCGTTCTCGTCTAACGCCGAATGGTACATCTTTAAATATTTCCGAGGAAAGTGACCAGGACGAAGTATTTTGACTAGGGCTAGGTATTGACTCAATGCTTTTATACGATATGTTACTGGTATTTGTATTGTTTGAGTCTCCCGATTTTTCTAAACTATTATTTTCATCAGAATCATCTTCAGAATAATTTTGTGAGGAAATTTGGTTTATAAGAGTTTTATTGAATTGCGATTCAGGCGATGGAATTTGCTCTTTTACAAAATAATTTTTCATAACGTCATCATTTTCTTTTGATTTAATTGGATGGTTCACATCCTTAATCAACTGTTGCATTGGGTCAGTAACAGGTCTAAAAACTGTATTTAAAACATTTTCATTGTAGGAGTCCGTAATTTTCATATCTTTGATTTTCTTTTTAACAGCTTCTGCTATTTTAACTATCTGAGTCTTTAACTCTTTTTCCATTTTAAGCTTGATGAATATACGTTATTTGCTTAATACGGTAATAGTTCGACTGAAGAAGTTTTTCAAATAAATCTTCTTATATGCTCGTATTTTTTTCCTCGTCGAACGAGATAAAAGTATCGAAATTCTTCCTGTAACAGCCTTCGTTCTTTTTATTATCTTTACTAATCACCAAATAGTTATAGGGTTCGCTCCATACTTTTGAACACATTTCTCGAAACTCAGACCACGACATGTCGGTATTAACGTGTTCATCATATACATGATGGAGGTTTACATCATCCTGTTTGAATAATATTAAAAGATTTGCATTGTCTCTTACTAACTGTTTAGGTATCTTACTGTACGTTTGATTCAAGTAAAAACAGTCGATAAATTTATGTCTACCCATTGCGAAATAATCTCTCATATTGGACTGGTTCTCACAAGCAACGTCATCAAATATTATTATGGAGTGTGGTTTCGCATCGTGTGGGCTTAAAACAAGTTCATTATCTTTATATTTTGCAAACGAAATATCTGGCACTAACTTAAGAACATTTTCTAAAAACACATATTTCGGCTGATACAATGTTTTTGAGTAAAGATAAACGTTTTTAAAACGTAAACCATTTTCATGTAACAGAAGACCTATGATTACATTAGTTTTCCCTCAATTCGAGGGACCGCAAATAATACACCGAATAGTATTAGGTAGAAGGTCTCCATGGCGGGAAACATCTGCTTTTTCATCTGGACATACTCGGCTCAGTTGTAAAGTTTGAGATTGTTTAACGAATTTCATCCTTTTCATTAGTAAGACTGTTAATGACTGAATTTTATTCATTTGTAAGTTACAATTTATATACATTCGAAACGATCTGAATCTGTGAATGCTTTACTTTGGAAACTCTCTAGACCTATAATATTGGGTTATAAATCACTGCTGTGAGTGAAGGCAAGCACTTCGTGCTTGCCTGAATGCGCAGAAGTGATTTATAACTCCCAATATTATACTACTGATTGAACTTCTTCAACCGTCGTCGGTGCAAGGGGGATCTCAGGAAGAACCATGGCAGTCGCGGCGAGCCGCTCTACGTATGATTCAACCTCTTGGAGATGAACGGGGTCTACTGGCTCACGACTAGGAGAGCATTGGCTCTCCAGGCTGTCTGCAAGGCATTCAGCTTTTTCGTCATCATCAAAGGCGATGGAGCCGTCTTCTCTATTAAGAGGAGGAGTAGAGGAGATTTGGTCTGTCTTGAGGGATCTCGCCACACGCCAATAGGCGGTGTGTGACGGAGTGATTTCTGAGAGGAGAGCGCCCCAGCGTTCGTCCCTGAGTTCCGCTATGCGTTCTCTAACTCGCCGCTGGAGATAGCGCATATTGGAACGGGCCTCATCAGTTGGGTAGAGGTCATGTAATCTGGCTGCGGCTCTCTTTTCTGTCATCAGCCGTCGCATATCCTCGGGCAGTTCGAATCTATGAGTAGGATCCATAGATGGGACCTGCCGAGAGCAGTCTTTTACGGCTGCTTGCAGATGGCTGGTGAGAGATGAGATAGCCGAGTCTGTCTCGTTAGTGGAGGTTATTCTATCGGGGATGGAGTCTAAGTGCGGTGTGGATTGGTCGAGAACCCTTGCGAGTTTCTTCCAATCTGTCACCGTTTTCGTATGGATGATACGTCCGTTGTCTGTCAGTCCTAGTTGGAGTACTACTGGTCGGTGATCAGAGTCTATGTCCGGGTGAACTTCTACTGAACACACCTGAAGGGTGATATTCTTTAATAGAGCAATGTCAAGAGAACGAGACAACCGGGCGTTGCAACTAAATAAAGACAGCAACTTGATTGCTTTAGTATTGCCATAGTGAAAAATAAACATTGATTTTTGCAAATTAGATAATATAAACCAACAAGGTTGATTGGGATGCTATCATTCGAACTGTCATTCTAAATGCTTGGAAACGATTTACAAATAATTTGGAAACCCTTAGAAAAATATCTATACCCAGAAATGTAATCGGGGACTTACCTGTTTCAGTGGAACTTCTTGTCTTCGGCGACGCTTCGCAGGCTGCGTTCGCTGCTTGCGTTTAGTCCGTTGATCAAGCTGGAAACGTAAGCATTCACCTTTATTGTGCCAAGGCCAGGGTCTCACCTTCCAAGCCAGTCTTGACGATTCCGCGCTTAGAACTTTGTAGTTCTCTACTAGCTGCTAAAATCATGGTCACTGTAAGCAGCGCTCTTCGTAGCCCAGTAAATGCCCGTCATTATTAGACAGATTCAAGCATAGTCCTCGGCTGGTTAGCTACAGAACCATCTAGGCTCAAGCAATGAGTTTGTAATAGAGTCTCTCAAGTGAATGAACTAACCAATAGTTCCTTGTGGCGGCATGTCCCCACTGCGCAAAATCCAGCAGACCTGGGCTCTCGCGGCATAGATCCCAACCAGATTCAAGACTGTGCCTTATGGTGGTCTGGTCCCCCATTCCTAATAAATCCAGAAGCGCAGTGGCCGTCTTTACAATCTCTAAAGCTTGACCCACTACCAGAGGTTAAAAGGGTTTATGTTACCTTAGCTGCTAATGCTGACCCTATTCCCCCATGCATCGATATTCTTAAATAATCTAATTTAAAATACTTACAACGAGTCAGGTTCTACATATATCGTTTTATTCATAATTGTAAATTCCCATTAAATAAACATTCTGGACCACTTCAAGTTCAAGAGCTTAATTTCGCATTCACTCATTTAATTAAACTTTCACAACAAGAATCATTTCTCCAAGAAATAAATATATTGAAAAAACAGGGTCAACTAAAACCTAAATCTCACATAGTTTCACTGAATCCATTCATCGACTTTCAAGGATTGCCCAGGGTTGGTGGTAGGATTAGCAATTCCAGTTTTGATTTCGACAAGAAACATCCCATACTTTTGAGCTCTAAACATCATTTCACCAAAATATTGTTTCAGCACAATAAGCTAAGTAATACTACACGCTGGCCCACAACTCTTACTCAGTACAATACGTAACCGCTTCTGGCCCGTAGGCGGAAGAGACTTAGCTCGTCGTACAGCTCGCAGTTGTTAGTAAGTGTAGGCGTCTGAGTGCTCGAGCTATGCACAACATTATGGGCAACTTACCTGTAGAGCGCCTTTCTGGTCTCGAGTTTCCATTTAGTTCCCTAGCAGTCGATCTAGGGGGTCCATTTATGATCACTGATAGGAAGGGCAGAGTGTGTAAGATAACAAAGGCATATCTATGCCTATTCATATGTTTCAGGTCAAAGTGTGTCCATCTAGAAGCGGTGAGTGAATTGTCCAAAGAGGCTTTTATAATGACATTACGCAGGTTTATCGCTCGCAGAGGCAAGCCCCGGCGGATCTTCTGTGACAACGGTCGCAACTTTGTCGCGGTCGCAAAAGAGCTAAGTATATTTTTGAAAGAAAACTCCAGTCACTTTGTTGATTACGCTAGCGATCAAAATGTAGAATTCATATTTTCCCCTGTTTATGCGCCAAATTTCAACGGATTAGTAGAAGCAGGAATTAAGTCAGCTAAGTACCATCTAAAAAGAATTTTAGGTGAAAGTCATTTCACGTTCGAAGAACTGTCAACTATTTTTGCACAAGAAGAGGCTATCCTAAATAGCCGACCTCTAAGTCCTTTCTCTTCCTCACCCAATGACTTTACCCCCCTTACCCCAGGCCACTTCCTAATAGGAAGGCCACTTACTGCGCTGCCTAGTCTCACGCTAGAAGACATCAATCATTCACGATTAAATCATCATCAGCGCATCAAGAAAGTTCGCCAGCATTTCTGGCGGCGTTGGCAGTCCGAATATATCTCCGATCTTTAACAAAGAATCAAATGGCGGGTATGTTGCAGTGACCTCCAGCCTGGGGACGTCATGCTTCTTAAAGAAGACCACATTCCTTCGCTTGGGGCGTGTGGAGCGCCTGTTCCCTAGTGCAGACGGAGTCCCGCGACTGGCGGACATTCCTACGGCGAAGAGCATCGTTCGACGGGCCCTTTCAAAGATATGCCTGTTGCAAGCAGGAGCTTCCAACCGGGGGCAGGATGTTAACGCCGTCGAGTCAACAGCAAGCAAGCAGCCACCCCCCACCTCATGCGTCCCCCCCCCCCGCAGACCATATATAACCACCCGCGCGCTTGTCCTCGCCCCTCTGATATGGTCAAGATAGCCGCCACTTAGCTTTTGTACATATATTCGTGTCATAGTCCGAAGATTAAAGAAGCAAGTACCATCCAGCATCCAGTTTTTCATTTGTATACCCAGATGCTAGGGCACCTAGGCTCCAACTGTCATATTAAAAACTTACAGCTAAACTAGACTTTGTAATAATTTCGAGTAAATGAAAGGTCTGTAAATCGAACAACATATACATATATATATATATATATATATCTGTACCTCAGAGGTATACAATAGTAACTCCACTTTTTGCTAAAATCGTATTTTTATTGTATCGGCATCGCAAAACGAACTTTAATTAGATGGTATAAAGCTTATGATCGTTTAACAATTATTATGAAAACTAGACTCTTGTATACGACATTATGTCCCTTATCATTATCGCGGTATAAAATCTCAATAGACCATAAGTTTTTATCCCTCTAAGCTGTTCGCGTACATAATGTTAAAGGGTTGGAGTTAATGTCGTTTACCCCGATGCTGGACGCTGGCTCGCGCTGCGTGCGCCCCGCCCCCGCATTCCTCTCCTATTTGCCAGGAACGCGTTTCAATTCAGTTTTTGCGAGATGTTCGTGCGTAAAACATTAAAAAAATTGTGTATTTTATTCCTTTAACATCTATTTAATTTTATCATGTATTCACGTGGAAAAATAATGTGCCAGCTCATTAATAAAACAGATGATACTTCGGAAGAAGGTAAGTAAAAAAGTTTCTTTATTGGCAAGTTAAATGGAGGTAAACAGTAGCATCTCCAACATACTTGCAAGCAAATATGATACTTATTACTGAAATTTAAAGTTTTTATTTGAGTAACAAAAAAATGTAGGTAATCAGCATTTGGTTAGAATCAAAATGAAATAATTTGCGATCCTGCAAGGCGATCAAGGGAACAGTTCTTCTCTAAATCAGTGATAGGCTAGCAATCTAAAGACGTCTGTCTGTGATACAGACAGACCGAAGTTTACGTTTTTATACCTTAGCTATGGGGTAGACAGAGCCATGAACCGTACTCATTGGCCACGCTTAGTGAGATAATGAACATATTTTTACTCGACTGCCCAAAAAAGAAGAGTAATGTTCTTGTTCGAGTTCATGAATGTATGGGTATGTATATACGTGTGCTCCCTATTCCACCATAACTTTTAAATAGCTGAACCGATTGTGATACCCAATCGATAAAATCCTGACATCCCTACGAGTGACATAGGGTCTTTGTTGGCGAAGCAGTCATGCTTATTTATCTTTTAAAAAACTAGCACAGAAAAAATGAAATAGTGACGGGTGGCTATCCTTACAAATATTGTATAGTGAGATGTAGTATATTCTAAGTTGATGTTTGTGCTCCCGACCAGTACAGTACTTTTATGGCAGTAGTTACTTGCTGATGTTTTATGGTAAAAAAGGTATTTTTTTTTCTTTTTCAGGTTTACCATCAAGAGCAAAACAGCAGACGAAAATATGTGAGCAGTTGGCAAATTCCCATAACAATACCTTTCAGTTCTTCACAGACCAGACGATACAACCAGTTATTCCCACAACCAGTATTTTTTACAGCGCAATGGACACACAACCTTCAACTTCTGCTGAGTTAACTGATATTTCAGCCAACAATGTCTTGCCATCAACAAGCTTACAACAAAACGATATAAATGATTCCGAAGAGGATTTTTCACCTTCCGACGAAGAATACATTCCAAACACTGATGAAGATTCTACAGATTGTGAATATCCAAAAAAAAGACCCCTTTGTATACCAGAAACGAGTTGCTCTTCAAGTGATGAAGAAATCAAAGAAAACCGCGAGTCTGATCCATCATTACCAGTTCCTGAAAAGAAACAAAGTAGGAAAAGATCGAGAAATCCATCTGCATGGAAATGCAATATTAGAAAAGAACAAGCAATTACAGGAAAGAAATATACTTCAAAGAAAGGAAAAATTATCGCAGAAAAGACAATGAAGCCACCTTGCACTTGCAGATTAAAATGTTACGAACGAGTGCCTCAAGATTTAAGATCTAATATTTTTCAAAAATATTACGACAAAAATATGTTTGTTTGTTTGTTTGTAAATTCTTTATTGTACAAAAAGGACACTACAAAAATACAGTAGATAACAATACAAAGGCGGACTTATCCCTTTAAGGGATCTCTTCCAGTCAACCCAACGCCAGAGGAGATAATCCTATTAATTAGGGTGGAACACTGTACAATACTTACAAGCTAAAATACAAACGAAAACCTTGCTTTAAAGGAATATAAAGAAGTTGAGGCTTTAATGGTGGGTGGTAGTTCATTCCATAAATGAGCAGCCATGATAGCAAAAGACTTAGCATAAGCTCGAGAGGAGAAAGTGGGGATGTCGAGAATGTTATTACGAGATCGAAGGCGGGGGTTAATGACTCTAAATTGGAATTTGTCTTTAAGGTATTTGGGAAAGATAGGATTGTGAAGGACATTGAAAAGAAAAGTAAGGATATGTAGAAGGCGACGGGTTCTTATAGTTAACCAACTCAGGCAAGAACGGAATTCAGATATATGATCGAACTTACGTAGTCCAAACACATACCGAACACACATATTCTGAAGTCGCTCTAGCTTGTCAGACAATTCTTCCGTGAGATCCAGGAAGGCCACATCTGCATAATCTAAGATAGAGAGCAATAACGAGCGAGCCAGAAGCGCTTTAGTGTCAGTCGGCAGGAAATTCTTCAAGCGTCTTAATGAATGCAGAGAAGCAAAAACTTTCCGACTAAGCTCATTGATTTCCGGAGACCAAGATAGAGTTTCCTCCATGACAATACCCAGGTTATTAACAACCGAAGAGAGAGGGATGACATCATTACCCAAGACAACGTCAGGGAATGCCATGGACTTAAATTTGGCGATGAAACGAGAACTTCCTATCACGATGGCTTGAGATTTTGCAGCGTTGACCATTAGCCCGAAGTTCTTAGACCATTCCGCGATAATCGCGAGGTCGGAGTTAATGGTTGTAATAGCCATATCGAAATTACTGAGAGGAGCGGCTGCATATATCTGGAGGTCATCAGCATATAAATGATAGCAGGAGGAGAGAGAGGCAGTAATGCCATTAATGAAAATAGAGAATAGGATAGGTGACATAATTCCTCTCTGTGGGACACCTGCCCTGAGATCACACCAATCCGAGCGCCTGTCATCCACCCTCACCAACTGTCTCCGTCCAGTCAGATAGGATCGAAACCAAGCGATAGTGTCAGGGGAAAAGTTAAATGACTGCATTGTTGCCAGAAGCAACTCAAAATCCACTGTGTTGAACGCACTAGTGAAGTCCAGTAATACGAGGAGAGTA
Organism: Acrobasis consociella; assembly: GCA_963555685.1. Taxonomy (NCBI): domain Eukaryota; kingdom Metazoa; phylum Arthropoda; class Insecta; order Lepidoptera; family Pyralidae; genus Acrobasis; species Acrobasis consociella. Next base: position 10,226,243 of record OY743125.1, on the reverse strand, counting down.
AGGGCTTTATTGTCTATATTCCAACGAATGTCGTCTGTGATTTTTAATAGGGCAGATGTCGTACTATGCCCCGCACGAAAACCAGACTAAAAAGGACTTAAAAGGTTATATCTGTTGAGATATTTGGTGAGACATTGGTGAACATGGTGTTCTAATACTTTTGAAAGGAGAGGTAGGATGGATAAAGGACGAAAGTGGGAAGGAGAAGACGGATTAGGACTTTTTGGTAAGGGAATAATATGCCCATACTTCCATGCACTAGGAAATACACCAGTGTCCAAAGAACAGTTAATGATGTCCGTGACAACAGGGGCTATCAAGGTTGCAATTGGTTTGATCATGTCCAGACATATGTTATCATTGCCAACTGCCTTCGTTTTAATAGAATTGATAATTTTTACTACATCATCCGAAGTAATCTTTTCAATATTAAATAAAGGACAATCAGGGGGAGCCCTATTCCTGAGACTATTAAGTGTCGCATGTTTAGCGTTAGAGGGAAGATTGACAGGAGAATCAGAGAAGTGCTAATTCAGGACATTCAGATCAAATTGCTGATCGAAACTTGCACTTTGCTTACCAACACCCAAACCCTTAAGAAATTTCCAAAGTTTTTTGGGAGGGCAGTCATCTAAATTTTTATGAATGTGTTTACGCCTGGCTTCACGGCATTTCTTATTGCAAAGATTACGAAGTGCTATATAAGAATCATGGTTGGCAGCAGAGGGATTATGGCGCAACTTTAGCTTCGCTTTATCTCTTTTAGCCATCAGCTTCTTTATCTCTTGTGTTAGCCACGGAGCAGGAAAGTGTTTCACCCTGACCGGGTGGAGAGGCGCATGTTTATCGAAGAGAGCCAAAAGAGTTGAATTAAAGGCAGCCACCTTCAAATCGATGTCGGACATCCTGAGAATATTTTCCCAATCTGCCTGTGCAAAATCAGATAAAAAAGAATGTTCATCAATATTTGAGTAGCTGCGCAACATCATAGTTTTATGTCTTAGTTTAGGTGGTCTAAGCTTAAAAGAAGCAAACACCTGATCATGTGCCGAAAAGCCAGGTGCTTTAAACTGTCCATGATTTGAAACATAGTCCGGAGAGGAAGTGATCATAAGGTCAAGTAAAGAAGGAGGGCCATTATGAGGAAAATGAGTTGCAGTGAGAGGAAGGATGTGTAAATCCAGAGAATGAAGAAGTGAAAGAAGAGAGTGAGCACGTGAATCCTCCTTGAGAAGGCAGATGTTAAAGTCTCCCATTAAGATCACATGGTCAAAATCTGTGCGATATTGTGCTAATAAAGAGTCAAGAGAATTAAAGTAATTAATACGGGAGCATGGACTATAGCAAACTCCAAGCATGACTTTGGTTTGGTGAAGTGATATATCAAGAAAGAGATGCTCAGGTTTTTCAGGTTTAGGAGGGGACAGGGAAAGGATTTGACAAGGGATGTCACAGCGCAAATATATTGCAACCCCCCCACAACGCATCATCCTATGAGATCCATCTTGGCCAATTGTTTGACAGGTTCGGTCATTTCGAATCAATCTAAAACCTGGAAGTGGGTAAAGGGTAGATGGCAACGACGGTTTGAGAAAACTTTCAGAAATAAGAATGGCATGGATTTGAAGTGAAGAAAAGGTGGTAAGAAGTTCTGCGTAATGCTCAGGAACACTTTGGGCATTTATATGCACCACATTAAAGTTTTTTGCAAAGGATTGAAAGGTAATACTTAGATTATCATTTAAGGATGGCATGTCGTCATTTTCGGCACTCATAAAACTACCTGGAGATGAAGATAAAGAAAAAAACTCTGGGTCAGAAACTGGAGAAAGCACATCTGACATTGAATTGAGTAAACTATAAATATGTATATAAACGAATAAACTAAATTATAACTAAAATATAAATTCGCAAGGCCGCAAACATTGCTTGCTCGCCAAGTACAAAACTGTTGACACCAGATATATCACACGAAAATAAGTTAAGCACTAAGATCTATTTCCATACTTAATGTATCATACAAATGTCTGTTTCCATCAAGATATACCTACTATGATTTGCTATAAACAATAATAATACTCGTAAGCACTGCCAGCAACCTCTGCACCAAGCAATACAATACTATGCATTGTTCTAACTAGTGCAGAAGCAGCCGGCCCGAAATTTAAAAACGTGCTGCAAATCATACTAAATTAAATAAATAGAAAAATGGGTATGTAACTCAAACACCACTTCAACATGCTAAGCAGTAGGAAGACAGTGAAAACACAAACAAAATTATGTACCTACACTTACAAATAAATTAATCATAACTTTAAATTTTGTGCTTTGAACTTGACTTCCCGTTTGACATTGACATTTAATAAATAATCATAAAATGAACAATTAAATTCGACTATTTTAGACAGTTCACTTCACCCTGGCAACAAACTTGCCATATACCTATTTTACAAACTTGCAACAAAACGCAGGTCGCAGACGCAATCTGTCATGAAGTGAAGGGAGAATAATAAGTGAAGTCAATGTCTGTCATCTGTCAATTCTGTCATCACAATCAATCAAAATATCAAAAGTTTGCAACCAACTACATAAATAAAGGTCTTATAAAGTTAATTATTTGTATACCGCATATTAGTGAAAGCAAACAGAGCAGTTAAGTTTAATTTTGATGATCGGTTATTACAAAGTGTCACGTTCAAAGCCAACCGAAAACCGTGCGTATTTTAAAACCACCGGCACGAAATAGAATAAAAAAAGAACTTAAATAGTTATTAATATTTTGCAAAATGGGGACATATACAGAAATAAAGTCAGGCCAGGCCTATCACTTCCTAAATTGCGATCTGGTTCTCGGAGGCCGGCTGGTGCCGGCTTGCTCGTTGGCTGTCCTTGCCTGCCGCAATGTCGGTGCAACAGCGGTCGCGGTTGCCGGGTCCGTATCAGCTTGGGGGACATTACTGTTCGGTTTCTTCGAAGTAGCCACCTGTAGAACGTCATGAAGTTCCGCCATCGTAGTGATTCTGCGTCGCGATCCATCCAGGCAAACCACCACAATTCTGCCTTCAGCCGTCCAGCAGCCCTTTACTCCCAAACATTTACGTGCCTCTACAAAGACAGCATGTCTTGTGGCTGTTAAAAATTCTGACACAGTAAGACCGCTGCCCTTTAGGTTCTTCTTGGCTTTCCAAATTTGATTACGGATGTTAAAGTCACCAAATCGCCATAACACAGGCCGAGGTTTATCTGCATTGGAGGTTTTCCCAAGGCGTATAGCTTGTAATAAGGAACAAGAACTTAGACTAGGTAATTGAAGCTTCTCCTGGCATATGTTTTGGAATTGAGAGTGAAGATCCTCATTACTATCCTCTATAAGTCCGTGGAGAAGTAACACATTACATCTGGACCTCATCTCAAAGCCATTCAGAGATTGAAGTACCAGGCCCATCTGCGTGTTGAGGCCAGCGACTGCCTTCCAGATTAAAGATTTAAAGTGCTTGTAATCCTATGCTAGCGCAGTCAAATCCTGATTAGGCTGATTTTGGCTGCAACTGCCCAATGCAACTTCAAAAGTGGACATCTTAGACTTAAAAAATTCTGTCATATCTGTGAAATTCTTACTCAGCTGAGCCAGAGGATCCATGTCTTCAGATGTGATGTGAGATGTGATGGTGTGTAACAAGTGTAGCGTGATGATGAACACAAAGTGAATTTGTCAACGTAGTTATAAATGTAGAAATATGAGTGAAGGCGAGCAACCTTAAGGTAATTACTGCATTAATATGGTGAAAAATTAGAAAAATCTATTTTTTAGAATTTTTTAAATCGAGAGCACTGAATTCGCGTATTGACATTTATGCTCCTACCCGCCGAAAAAAAAAATGTCTTGGGATTTAAAGAGACAATTTATTGTATCGAGACTTTCTGAAACTAAAACAGCCAGAATTAGACGTCGCGACCCTGAACAACCATCAAAAAAACGTAAAAGCTTCTCCTTGCCTACGCCAAAGCCTATAAGAACTACTGCGAAGCCTATTTCAAAGCTAAAGTATAACGATTTACAAAAAACGTTAAAGTGGATCCCATCTATGTTTCACGACTTTTATAAAAATCTGCCATATAGTGAAGATGTACCCGAATTACCCGAGGCTTGTGAACAATAATGTTATTCTTTTTTTTTTTGGTTTCATTTTTGAATTTTGATTTGTTGCGTTTCTTATTTTAATAAATATTTTTTTCAATATTATTTTTTTCATGTAGAAGTAAAATCGAACATACTATTCTATTTCCCTACAATTTGAATATTTTTGTATTTTACAAGAGGTATATAATTGTATGATATCATAATACCTTTTTCATATCAGTAAGTTGACTTCGTGCTTTAGGTTTACAACCTCAAATCCGAAAAAAAACCTTTGCAGTTATTGTAGTGTACCTCTAACAGATTCACTATCACTATGACACTGGCTCACCTTTACACCAAGACACGTCCGCTCTGTACGACATCTACTGTTAGACTGAGCGATCCGACTGCCGCACAACGTACTTATATAACGTATAACTGACGTTCTACCCTCATATGTTTCTATTTATAGACACAGAACACTACATCCCTTCCTTACATTTTTTTTTAATATGAAATTACAATTACGGAGTATGTTCCAATTATAACTAGGTTATCTTCTAACCCACGATTCAATTAAATCTGCAACCTAATTGAGTAAGAATATTGATCGATTCAGATATTTATGAACTAAGTTTTTCGCTCTCCCTCTATCCTTCCACATACATTTTTTTTTAATTTTTTTTTTGTAACGTTAAATTCAAACTAACAAGCAATGACTCATAACTCATAACCAATAATAAAATTTGTTTTCCTTTCGTAGACTAAATCGGTCGAGTTTGACTGCCAGTGTCAATCTCTAATGTAATTCCTGCCTTTGCTAACTGAGAAAGCTATCTACTAACTGAGAAAGCTAAAATAAAAGGAACGCTTATATTAGTTAAAAATATCTTGACAAAATAATGTTTTTACTATACATTTTTCCGAATTTCATTCAACTTGTAATATGACTGATGACAAAGCAGACTAATTAAATTTTTTCGAATTGAGTCATTCTAAACCTTTAAGACTCGAAGTAAATTGGGATTTTAACTGCCATTTGACCAGCTTACTTGATTTTCCAAAGGCCCCAAAGTGAGGAAAATTTAGTCTGTTGTGAATGTACGTAAGGACCCACGAATAAGACGATTCGGGTGGAATACCAGTCTTAGGGTCATGGTCACTTGTTCGCGTAAAAATACATAAACAGCCATCCGAGAGCAGTGAAACCTGTGTAACTTGCTCACTAATGAGCGAACGATATAAAAATATTTTACCTATTCTTCTTCCTTTTCAAACACTGACAGAAAATGGATCACTGTCAAAAGTCTACTTATATCGGCCGTCATAAGATATCTAACGAATTCTTGACTCTTGTTTTGCATAACTATAAAGTTGTTTCAAAATAACCAACAATCTTAGCGGTCACTTCATATAATTGTATTCTACAATACAAGTTAACACTGAAAACACGCACTTTTAACTTTCACTTTCTTTCACTCATCACTTACTTTAATATTTTTAAAGAGAATATGTAATGAACTATTTAACATTTTACTCAATATTCTAAAACCACATCACTTAATGAAAACTATGCCAAAATTAAGCAAATGAAATAATAATCAAAACCAATAGTATAGAAACACAAGAACTTGCATATTATATATGTTCTTGCTTGTTAAAATTTCATTTTGTCTTTCTAATTTGCCGTTAAAATATCAATTTGCATCTTCCTATGTTTCGAGTTGGTGATAATCCTCGAATGTCTGCTATATCTACGTCTACAAAAGTCCGCTTAGTTTTATAAGAATGTTCATGCATGAATTGCTCAATCTTTCTTACCACTGTTGTTGTTTGATTCTTGACTCTCCAGTGGGATTTGAATCCCGGGCTGCTCACGCAATTTAATGCGCACTTATATAGCCAATTCAATGATTTTCTTATAAAATAATTTAATATAGAGGGGCGATACTATAATTTATAACAAATATTACATGCAATGACCTCTTACATGTGTCAGCACCGTGGCGGCCAACTACCTCGGCCGCATTATCGGCTCGGCAGCCGCAGCTGCAGAGGATGCAGCCGAGAGAAACCGGGCTAAGTATGCGGCTTTGGAGCCGTATTATTGCTTCGTCCTAGTGGCGGTAGAAACGATGGGCTGCTCGGGTGCTGATGATAAGCGCCTGATCGGCAAAATAGGGCACAGAATTGTAGAGAAGACTGGCGACTCCCGCTCAGGCTTGCCTCTCGCGCAAAGGACGGCCATTGCAATCCTGCGTGGCAGTGCTGCCAGCGTATTTGCGCGGGAAACGGCAAAGGCGGTTTATATGACAGATTCTTGTGTGTCCTTTGATATAGTTTTGACAGTGCTTACATAGATAAACATACAAGACCTAGGACAGTTTAAAAAGGCCATTTTCCAACTTGCCCTGATCGGGGATCGAACCCGGGACCTCTGGGTGGTGGATTAGCATGGTGACCACTACGCCACGGAGGTCGTCATTCTTGATCTCGCACATTTTAATGTGGGCTTACGGCCTCACCCAATTTAATGATTTTCTTGGCCTCGCACAATCCAATGCATGCCCAAACTGAGAAAAGGTTAAACGGCATGACACAACAACCTTTCTTGTTCCAGATTCTTCAGATGTGATGTTTGAAGCTAGAAAATATATTTCCAGTGCCCTTATCCATTTCTCCCATCTAGCGCCTACCGACACTGATCACTGTCAGGGTCGAAATGCTCGAGGTTGGGAAGTGTCGTGACTTGAACCATGGGCTGATGTGCAAATTGTACAATTAAATCTACATTTGCGCAAGCTTACACTGCCTTTCAGTCCAATTAATATTATCTGAGCTGACCTTTCATATCGACCATAAATAAATGCTCATATGGACTTTCATATTGTCCTTTAACATAGATCATATCACTCACTCGTACTAGCTATCATATTGCAATATGTAAGGTCTATCACACAACTATTTGACATAGCTATCATATTGCCATGTCTCATCATTAGCTATCATATTGCCCCATGTCATAGCTATCATATTGCTATACATGTGTCATCATAAGCAATCATATTGCTGTTGTTATCGGCTATCATATTGCCATGTCTCATCAATAACTATCATATTGCCCCATGTCATAGCTATCATATTGCTATGCATGTGTCATCATAAGCAATCATATTGCTGTTGTTATTGGCTATCATGTAAGCACATAGTTAGATCCCTTCTGCTTTCGTGGGACTACTTTGACACAGAGCTATTTTTAAAAATTGTAAAGTAAGCTTAACTATTAATTTAAAACATTTATATTAAGTAAGTACCTATATTTATTGAGTGTACCAGTTGTAAAATAGGTGCCCAAATAAAAGAGGAGAACTAGGGATTTTTGGTTTATTACAATTATTAAAAACTAAGTACACTGTTCTAGATGGCTGACGGATGTGCAAGTGTAGACAGAGGCTTCGCCATCGGTTACCTACATATATCACGACATCTATGTTGTGATTTTAGAACTAAATCGGTATAATTGAAGTAGCATTAGCTAATACTTAACTATTTGCTTGGTGCGGTTATAATAGTTAATGCAAGCCATACTAGATGGCGCTGTGTGTAACATGCTGCGCCCAAGCAATCAATTTATTGTATGTGTATCTGCACATCAATATGGCCAAAACCAATTTTATTTTCCAAAAATAAAATTGGTTTTGCTCTGCATGATAGTTACTTGTTTAATCTATATGTAGGTGTATATAGTAATAAGAAAGTTGCAACTACCATGCACAGACAGAATGAAGGTGTAAGAAGAGAGTACCTAGGTACCTTGCACCTTCATTCGGTTACCTTTGTACAACCTTTGTTACCTTGAAATGATACAACAAAATTGCAATTTTTTATTAGGTACAATTAAGTGAACTTAAACTAAGTCTTATAATCTAAGTTATGAATAAAGGGTTAAGTTTATTAAGAATGGCAAGTAATTTAATGTACATTGAATAGTAAAGCAAATAGGTTGCTTAGCCAAGTCTAAAATTATGGATGAGAGAAAATTGATTACAGTATGAACTATTCTATATCGGTAAGTGGAAGGATACAAATATTGTTGAAGGCTTGATCGTTCCTCGTTGTGTCTTGATGGTTGCAATTCTGGTGGTGCCATCTTGTCCCTCGTGGCACTCGGTTATGCGTCCCAATCGCCAGTAGCACGGTGGTAGCTTGTCCTCCTTGATAAGTACTATTGTGCCGACCTTGAGGTTGGGTCCCTTGGCTGCCCTCCACTTTGTACGTTGCTGCAGCAGTCCTATGTAGTCGCGCGACCATCGCCGCCAGAAGTCCTGCCGCATCTGCTGAATTTGTTGAAAGGCTGTTAGTGTATTACTCGGGACGTCCTTATAGTCGTAGTCGGGTAGGCTTGTTAGTGACCTTCCAATCAAGAAGTGAGCTGGCGTGAGGACAAATATCTCATCGGAATCAGATGTAGGAATGGGACAAAGAGGGCGGGAATTCAATATACCTTCGATTTGAACTAGATAAGTTAAAAATTCCTCATATGTTAAGAGTGCCTGTCCTACTATTCGTTTAAGGTGATATTTGCAGCTTTTTACTGCCCCTTCATGTAATCCACCCATATGGGGGGTGCATGGACTTAGGAATTTCCATGTGATACCTTCGTTAGCAGTAAAGGTCATTAGATCATTATAGTTAGAGTTTAAAAATTGAAATAATTCTTTAAGTTCATTATTGGCCCCGACAAAGGTAGTGGCGTTATCACTTACCATTATACGGGGTTTACCTCTCCGAGCAATAAATCTACGTAATGCTGATATAAAGGCCTGAGACTCCAGACTCGTTACTAATTCAATGTGAATCGCCTTGGTACTGAAACATACAAAAACGCATATGTAACATTTATAACATTTGTACCCACGACCCCTCCGGTCTCTCAGTGTGAAAGGGCCCGCATAATCGGTTGAACAACTTTCGAAAGAAAAGGAAGAGGGCATGATTCTCTCCGCCGGTAGATCAGACATGACTGGTGTCGTTGTCTGAGGATTAACCCTAAAACAGTTAACACACTCTCGCACTATCTTATTGACTAAACTCTTACCATGTGTAGGTCAATGCGCGCGGTATTAACTACCGTGCTACTACTGGAGTTTGGTTGCGTAGGTACTAGCGGTGGTTTCGGTTCAAATAGTGTTGTATTTTTCGGTTCTGTATGTGAACGTGACATGAATGTGGGATCGTGTAATAATGTATGATGCTTACCCTTGCATATCCTGCATCGGCTGGCTCGGCAGTTGGCTGTTATGTGGTTCGATCTCAGGCAATTATGACATAACCTTAATTTTCTGATAGTGCGAGAGCGTGCTTCCATATTTAGGGCTAGAAATTTGGGACATTGATTTATATAATGCGTTTCCTTACAATTTGGGCATCGATCGGCGGGGGTACCTCTCGTATTCGGCTGAGTCGTGGTCACAAATGCTTTTCTTGCACTGGTACTCGGCTTATCCTCAGTGGGTTGGCTCGCATTTATTGTTTCTAGAAGGTCGGCGCGCGCCCTCAGGAATGACTTGAATTCCTGTAATGTAGGTAATTCTTTTGAACCAATTTTTTCTTCCCATTTTCTCTGAATGGACGAATCAAGTTTTGAGGATAAGAAAAATATGATTAATAGGTCCCAGTTCTCAACATCAACATTTAATGCCTTTATTGAACGTAAATGTTTAGAAATACTGTCTACTAGACCCCTCAGAGCCGCGGAGGTAGCCGGCACTGTTTCTACATTAAATAATGCCTTTAAGTGGTTATGTATAATGATTCTAGGATTATTATAACGCTCGCAAAGTAATTTCCAAGCAATATCATAGCTCTCTTCGTTAAACTCTAATGACCCAATGACCTCTAACGCACTATCCTTTAAAGAAGATCGCAAGTACTTATATTTTTGTATAGGTTTTAACTTACTTTGATTAATTAATGCATCGAAAGTATCACGAAATTCCATCCATTGCCCTATATCTCCCGAGAAATTTGGTAAAATAATTTCTGGATACTTAATACAGTCAGTACTTTCAGAGGTTGTCTCAGGCTTATTTAATCTTGGCTCTCTTGAAGGTTTTTCCTTCTCGAGACGGCCAACAGCGGACGAGACCGTTTTATAATATTCAGTCTCAAACATTTCTCTCATTTTTAATTGGGCTTCATAGTCCGTTTCGGAACTGAGTGTTTCTATTTCATCTTGACAAATGCAAAATTCATTGAAAACAGATTTAATCCTATCAGTTCGCATCTCTAAATCAATTAATTGATCTGCTGAGATTTGAACTTTGCTGAGGTTATCTAGGTATTTTTTATATAAGGTTAATTTACCTTTACAGACACCTCTTAATTTTTTAAGATTTGTTAGCCCGACTGATTCTAATTTCTCATCACTACTAGCCATTTTAATAATTTAGAGAAGGGGTATAGAACGGATAGAATAAGGAAGGAATAATAAAAGGGTTTGCCAACTCACGTGATCTTCAGGTACTTAGCCTTAATTCCAAGTAGGTATGATTCCACGGCTGGTTTTCGGTATTTTCGGTTTCTTCACAGCTCCCGGGTGATATTTCTTGGTTTCCCTTGGTTTGGTTCGATGGTTATCCGGGTATACTGGTATGACAATGCCGCGTGGTGGTAGGTACGCACTCGTGGCGCCGATCGCAATCCGCTTTAATCTCGACGGATCTGGCTCATCGGTCGATATTTCCCTGTATTTCTTGCTTCCTCTCAATTGGCGACACCGCTCGTGGTATATTGATGAGATTCTTCACCAACGTGTTTTGCGTGTTCCAAGTACAAGAATTTCTTCTCTCCGTAGGCCTGAAAGGCTTTCGCGAAAGGGGCCTACGCAAATACTATGAATATTACTTGAACTGTACTCAAAACTAGGGGTCACCATGTAAAATAGGTGCCCAAATAAAAGAGGAGAACTAGGGATTTTTGGTTTATTACAATTATTAAAAACTAAGTACACTGTTCTAGATGGCTGACGGATGTGCAAGTGTAGACAGAGGCTTCGCCATCGGTTACCTACATATATCACGACATCTATGTTGTGATTTTAGAACTAAATCGGTATAATTGAAGTAGCATTAGCTAATACTTAACTATTTGCTTGGTGCGGTTATAATAGTTAATGCAAGCCATACTAGATGGCGCTGTGTGTAACACCAGTTATGTGAAGCATCTCACGTGTTCCTAATTAGTTATAAAAAGGAATTGGCTATTAGTTTGAGTGTCAGTCATTATTATCTGCAATTCTTCTAAACCTAATTGTCGGCACATTTTAACAAAATTGGAATTTCAAACTGGCCACCACAGGACAGGCATGTTGCCTAGTGTGGGGCCAACAGTGTAACTTTTGTGTACATTAAGGAGTTAAATAAATTTCATTTCATTTCAAATTTCATTTCATTTCAAATTCATTTCATTTCATTTTATTTCAAATCATATTGCCATATAACATAGCTATCATTTTTGTAATAAATCATACCTAAGTAGGCTATCATATTGCCATTGACCACAGGTTATCGTATTGCTTATTTCGTATACTACCTCATTACCGGTAAGTGTATACTTATACAATAGAGAATATGCACGCATTATTTTTTATTTGCTTAATAAAAGCCTTATTAACCACAGTAAACAAATATGAAAGAATTTATAAAATATCTTAATCAGCGACAAACCTGTGATACTTTAAAGTTTAAATTAGAGAGAGAAGTCCGATATTGACTGGTGCCGTCATAAATACATATCATCAATACATTTGCTATAGAAAATAGCGTATTTTGCGAGTGAGATAGACATATTTTCGTAAACTCGCTATATCTCGTTCGTTTTTCCACCAATTTTTATTCTGTTTTCAGTGTTAGTTAGTACTTTCGAATATTTACGGATAAACTGGTTCGATAACACATATTTTTTCATGCAAATTCCCTACTATGGTTTCTCTCCTTTTTTTAATTTTTTTTTTTCACACCGCTACAACGTCAAAGACAAAGAGGCAACCCAATCGAGGCCTACAAAGTCTAATAGGATATTATGATGTATTCTATTTGCAAGACCTATTACAATTTTCTTACAATAACGATTGAGAGGACATTAGCTGAAATTGTATCGTGTGAAATCAAAAGAAATATCAATTCATAATTTTCTCTCTAATCATGTGGTTGCAGACTGGAACCAGAGAATGTTGTTAACTGCATTTTTAGTGAACAGCTTTAAAAATACACTGTATAGAAACCAGATCAGCTTAATAAACTGCTAGTATGTTTTAAAGCAAATAAAAATAATAACCCTCATCAAGAAAATCAAAGCCGACTCACCGAGTGTGAGCCTCACGGCTCTGACAGAAAGCACCCATAAATTATACTCATTGACTCCAGCGACTGGTGACCTTCCGTCACAGCATTGCACTCCGGATCTGATGCAACTATCCTCCAGTATGACTCTTAGGTTTAAAAGTGATGCCTGTCTAGGAGTAGAATAAAATACCTAATAAAAGAGTTTCACCACATAACTATAATGATCTACCTTCCTTCCGTAAATTCAGCACCTCTCATTTCATACGGAAAATAATATAATCCCTCATTTATTTCACTTAATCCATGTACCTCGGAAAACTATAGCTATTTGAATAATATATTTCAATAGTAATCGCGTAATAATTAACTTCATATACGACTGGTCAATTTTTCCGTTACGTTTTTCCTCTGAAATTCTAGGGTGATTAATTATATTACCCTATTAAAAGGTAAGTTTCTTATTTCTTTCGCAAAAACACTAGGTAATCAACAAAGTAAAGATATATGTTTTTTATTTTGACTTAACTTATTTTTTCTTTACTCTGACACTTGTGAAAGACTGGACCTGGTGCCTAAGCTACGCATAAAGCCTTTATTTTAGGTTACCAAGTTTCCCTAAGGTATTAATCTTAAAAATATATAATCTGAGAATTGTCAATATTAATCATATACTTTTGATGATCAACACTAACTAATTCAAATTAAAATTTTCCAGCTCATTAATGTGATAGACAAAGCACAGTAGTCCATTAACTTATTAAACGAACTTTTATTTTGCAATAAAGTATAGCCATTACCTAATATAGTAAATGCTAACTGACACTTCCTCTTTCCTTGCTATTTTTTTTTTCTCTCACAAAAATATATATTTTTTTTTAACATTCAGTGTGCAGCATTTACTTTTGAATTAAAATTCTATTTGCTTTTGAGCATTTACATTAAATATTCCAGTCCATAAAATGGAAAAATAACTCACCGCGTGGCTTCGCATCATTTCCTCGTCGCCATTATGTAGTGTACCTCTAACAGATTCACTATCACTATGACACTGGCTCACCTTTACACCAAGACACGTCCGCTCTGTACGACATCTACTGTTAGACTGAGCGATCCGACTGCCGCACAACGTACTTATATAACGTATAACTGACGTTCTACCCTCATATGTTTCTATTTATAGACACAGAACACTACAGTTATTTTATCTTAATATTATTTGTAACCTTTAAAGTATCCCCATTTACACAGTAAAACATTATTTGTTTTATTTAAATAAGTTTGTAACATTTTATCAAAAAAGGTGTTCAAAGTTTTGAAACGCACATTTTTGCTCGTCCTGTAAACTTTGCGTTTTGGCACTAAATGTTGTATACCTCTGAGGTACAGATATCTAATGTATAAAATACCTACAACTACATGTATATTTGTCTCTTATTACATTTGCCTTCACAATCGCACAACTCCGGCTGCAAACACCTGCTTTCTTTCTGCAACTGCACCGGATCATTTCAATACATGCTGCGACGGCCGCTGGCATGTCTGTCTATGTAGGTTACCCGTCATCGCCGACTTTGGTCGATGCCCAGTTAGATGGATTAGGAAGATTTTGAGTCGGTGACATCTGACCCCACCCCATACATAGACAGATTGAAACACCACACTTAACACTACACTTTAACTGCCTCCGTGGTGTAGTGGTTAGAGCATTCGGCTCATACCCGGAGGTCGCGGGTTCGATTCCCGGCGGGGGCAACGACTTTGCGTTGTTGTCCTAGTTTGGTTAGGACATTGCAGGCTGATCACCTGATTGTCTGATAAGTAAGATGATCCGTGCTTCGGAGAGCACGTTAAGCCGTCGGTCCCGGTCACTGTCTTTGACATTGGTCGTTACCTAAAACCATGTCAGAGGCCTTTAAGGCGGTTTAAAAACTCTGACACTAGTGTTAGTCACTAACAAACACGATAAGAAGAAGACCACACTCAGGAAATTTTTGTATAGAGCTGCTTTTGCCGGAGGTTTATTTTCCCTCTAAGCCTCAGAGGAATTCCTCCCGACTTCAATTGTTTAACTATTGTGTCTGGTTTTGGCGCAGCTTGAAGAGTTATGTACAGCGTAGTATATAGCGTAGATAGGAAAACTGATACCTCTGATGAGATTAATAATACATTGTCGCAAGTGTTGGATTGGTTTACGGCAAATAATTTAGTATTAAATGCAAAAAAAAACTAAAGGTGTAAAGTTCTGCTTACCGAATGTTACAAAAGTTCCAACACGATTATTTATTAATAAGGAAGCAGTAGATATGGTTGATAACACAACATTTCTGGGAATAACGCTTGATTCGGGGTTGCAATGGGGTGCCCATATTCAAAAATTAGCTGGAAAACTTAGCTCTGCGGCCTACGCGGTTAGAAGAATAAGGCAAATGACTGACGTTGATACAGCGCGTTTGGTATATTTTGGTTACTTTCACAGTGTTATGTCCTATGGTTACTTTCACAGTGTTAAGTCCTATGGAATATTGCTATGGGGTAACGCTGCAGATATAAATACCATATTTGTTTTACAAAAATGCGCTATCAGATTTATATATAAATTAGGTGCTAGAGAGTCTTTAGGGAACTGTTTAAAGTCATAAATATTTTGACCCTCCCTTCGCAATTCATCTATGCGAACATAATGTACGTGCGTCAGAATATACACTTATATAAGACAAATTGTGATATTCATAGTATTAACACGAGAAATAAAAATAAATTAGCAATCTCAGCTTTGCGGTTAGAGAAAACAAAAAAATCTTTTGTGGGTCTCGGCTTGCGCCTCTATAATAAAATTCTAGATAATATAGTAGCATTACCATTATCTAAGTTTAAGACAGCCGTTAAAAATCATTGATTAAAAAATGCGTATTATCATGTAAATTACTATTTGTCATCATTTGAGAAAAATTCTTGGAAATAGTTGACTGCAAATTGTAATTGTCTAATTTAAATGTATAGCTTAATTGTAAATCTGTATTGTAATTGTAACATAGCCCATCTGGCTGGGTAGGGACCAATACTGAACTGGGTTTCTTTCGGCGTAATATTTCCAGCAGTAGTCGTTTCGAAACGTTAGTAGTTTTTAGCTTTTGAACGAAAATAATATTTATTTTAAAAAATGATTTTCAATAAGAGATAAATTTATCCTTCATTGAATAAAAAAATTTGACTTTGAATGTAAATTGAATGTCGAAAAGTCTAATTCATGTGAATCAAAATTGCCTTACCAAAAATTGATAGTAGTTTGATGTATTTGGCTGTTTTAACTCGTCCAGATATTGCTTTTTCCGTGAGATATTTAAGTCAATTTAATAATTGTTATTCTTATGTACACTGGAATTATGCTAAACGGATTTTAAAATATCTGTCACAAACGAAAGCCTATTGTTAATTTTTTTTAAGGAAAATGCAGAACTGATAAGATATGTAGATGCGGACTGGGCTAGTGATGCCACAGACAGACGCTCATACACTGGCTTTTGTTTCATAAAATCAGATGCTGCAATTTCATGGGAAAGCAAAAAGCAAAGAACCGTAGCTTTAAGCAGTTGTGAAAGCGATTATATGGCTCTTTCTTCTTCGGAAGCTTCTCGTGAAGCAATTTATTTACAAAGGCTAGAACAATAAATGTTAGGCTTCGCGCATATACGACGCGCAACTTAGTGGACTCTGATTTTTCACGCAGAACGGCGTGATGGGGAACGAAATAAGAAAGAGCTGGCCTGTGTATTTTAGCTTCGGCTATATGGGTCATAATGGGTCATACACAAAACGCAGTTACATAATTTGAAAAATAAAAATGTCCAGGAATAATTCAAAAATAATATTATTCAGAAGATATAAGTAAATACAACAAAATACCAGTACAAAACTAGATCGTTTTGTATAATTATAAGAATTATGGCACTTTTATTATTTGAGATGTCTACAGAAGTGACATGTGTACAACAGAAAAGATCAATTTCTTTATAATCAGTCTTATTATCATTATTACAAATAATAAAAATCAAAATTTCTTGTTTTCAAACATTATCTGCTATGCCTAATAAGCAAACTCAATCCACACTGTCTTTCTCTGCCAACATATACTTCACAACATTATTCATTAAACACTTAACATTTAAGTATTAAAATTAAGTTTAACATATCTTGTTTAATTTTAATACTTTACTAACAAAAACAATGATATTTGTCTAAAAAGAAATCTCAAAAATTACAAAAACAGAAAATAAAACAGTTTAAAAAAATATTTTCATCACTATCGTCGCTGAATTCAAAATTCGATTGCACGGCTAACTTAGAAGGTGAGTTTTGGTCGTTTGTTAATTTTTTTGATGGGCGTGGTGATTTTTCGTCATCAGTAGCGATTCTTAGACGTCTTTTTGTCATTATAAGAGGAGATGAATTTTCATTATCACTATCATTTGTACGGTCTTTTTAATATTGTTGGCGACGGCTCATACGATATTTAATAATTTGATTATTTTCTTATTTGAAGGCACTTTGCCTCTATTGAGATTGGAACATGTACCACTAGTGTTAAGTCGCGCCCCTCCACCAATCAGTCTGTATCAAACCTTCGGCGCGTCCGTACGTTGCCGCCTTTGTATAAAATAAACCGCGTGTGCCCTTACTCGGAGTTTTATTTAAACGAACCAGCACTACTGTCGCCCACAGTTGGTCCATCTTCGCCGGATCTGAAGTACATGTTCCATACTCCACCAAGGATGGTGAGCACACGCGGCTCGAGCCGCCGTGAACAAGAAGCTCGTGAGCACGCAGTCGATGGAAAGATCGAGAACGCAGGAACAATGGAGGCGGCCGCGCCGCCGCCGCGCCCCAGCAGTGTCAAGACTGAACAACGGGCTGTATCATCTCGATCTAGCCACTCTAAATCGAATAAGTCGAATATATCATTGGAGGCTAGACGAAAAGCTTTAATTTTGGACGCCGAGAAGAAGAAGGCCGAAATACAGATGAAAATGATTAATCAGCAGCTGGAAGCTGATCTAGCTAATTTAACAGCATCAGAATACAGTTCACACGGAAGCGAAGGAGCCAGTGCACGCCGCGATGTTGAGGAATGGATGAATAAAAGCCAGATAGAATTGGACAAGCAGGACGCCCGCAATCATGGAACAAAAATTGGCTGTTTGGTGCCTCCGGTGACGGCTTCGGCCGCCGGACCTATAGATACGATTCAAGAGCTGGCTATAGCAGTTAAAAATTTGTCTGCTAATCCTATCCGCAGCAACTCCAATCTTTTAAGCCGGATATGTACGCCAAAAGATTTACCGGAATTTGCAGGAGATCCGCTGGACTGGCTTCAGTTTAAACGGGCATTTGAGGAGTCTACCGAGGTGTGCAGCTTTACTCCCAAAGAAAACCTGTGGAGGTTACGAAAGTGTTTGCGTGGGCAAGCAAAAGAAGCTGTTTCTGCTCTGCTAATTAGTGCTACTTCTCCTGAACGCATAATAAAAACACTGGAGCTTCGTTTTGGCGATCCTGACTATATTTTATCCCGTTTCATACAGGACCTTAAGAAACTTCATCCTGTATCACAGGAATATTCGAAGGATATTGTCACATTTTCCGTAAAAGTTCAAAATTTTGTGGAGGCAGTGCGTGCAGTTGGCAGGGAAGAATATTTACAAGGTATTAGTACAGTGTCCATAATACTATCTAAGTTGCCCATGGTACTACTATCGAAATGGTCAGATTATAGCTTTGAGCCCATTCAATCAAAAATAAAGTCACGATTAGACATTTTGGCAGAATTCTTAAACACCGAGGCCATTAAATTATCTACAACTGCAAATATGTATGCATTGAATATACGCACAGATGATAGCTATGTCGCAGTTGAATTGTATAATCCGTTGTTATTCAAAAACTCTAGCTGTTTGGCAATACAGCTCGGTTTTGTAAAACAGCTGAAAATATTTCAGCTCGATTGTCAATGAGTTACGTAATAACGTTTAACAAAACAGCTAGCGTTGAGATAGCATACAGGGTTACCATTACTAAATAAAACTGTGTTACCATACGAAATAATATATGAGGAGACAATAGTTGTTCTTTATTATTTTTATATTACTCGTGGGATTGAAATAAAACCTCAATTCAACTCCTTACTAAATAATTCAGTCTCCAACATCATAAAACACCAATAAAGAATGATAATCAGCACGATGCAATTGGATTAGAAATATAGAAATTTTGTAAACCCGACAACTCAATGGCGCAGCGATTTCTTACGGCCAATTGATCCACGTGAATTTTCCATCTTGCCGGAAGGCGGGCGTCGAAATAACAATATGGGATCCAAGCTAAAGGTCTGCTTTATTCTTTTCAATCTTTTGCACTCCGAAATCACAAACGATGCCCCCGATGTCTCTCGATAAAAAACAGCTTAGTCCCAGAACGCGGCGAAGAATTTACTTTATGGGAGGCCATATTTGTTGTTATGACACTGACACTTTACAAGCCTCAAGACCCACAAGTGGCAGAATTCCGAAATAATCGTTCTACAATCTTACGTTAGCCATTTTGTTAAACGTAACATATTGGACGATCTAGCTGAATGATTTTCAGCTATATTACAAAACCGAGCCGTAATGCCAAACAGCTAGAGTTTTTGAATAACAGCGGATTATACAATCCAACTGCGACAGCTATAAACACAAAGCGCAGAATAATAATAGTCGATCGCACGCAGTGCTAATGCAATCGAATAAGACTGGTAACGACAACAAATGTAGTTTCTGCCGCGTGTCAGTGTATAAATTAACGGAATGCAAGAAGTTTAACCCTTAATTGGTCGCGTGGGGTGTCATACACCCCAAAGCAGGATTCCAGGCTCATATCATTTTAAAATTTGAATTTAGGGCGCTAGTTTTTTTTTGTAGCTTCGTAAATAAGTGTAACGCACATGATTCAGTTGCGAACGGCGCTCAGTTGTGGTTGTTTGGGCTCAGAGAGCGCGTTTGGGGTGCTCGACACCCCAGGTGACTGTTTGCGTAGTTCAAATTGCTTGTTTTTTTTTTTCAAAACTTTATTTTGACAAAAAGAGGTTTAATGTTATTACACCACTGCCAAAACAGGTGTTTTATGTTAAGAGTGCATGTGTGCATGTATTAATATAAGTATTTTGTGTGCATGTATTAATATAAGTTTACTTTGTTCCATTGGCAAAATCGCCTGTGGATAAACATAAGCTTCCTATGGTGGGTACACTGCTGAAATACAAAAGTGTTTACTCCCAGAAAAAACACGGAAAGTTACTTTTATTTATTTATAAAAAAGATACGACTTTGTGCTTATATGTATCGAAGCCAAGAAAAGCAGTTCTGCTTTTCTTGAACAATTGAACAATGACAATCAATCATTTATTTCAGATATTTCAGACAATTTTAGTCCATCATTTGTTAGTAATAAAAATCACTTAAACACTAAATGTTAGAAGGCACTTAAAAATTATTAAAAGCGAATTAATATTTTCTTTCCTCGCGGATGAATCGCAATGCATTATGATGATGATCATTAGGGTGATAAAAAGAAGCCTGAAATTATTTATTAGTATAATAAAACTAAAGGAGTCGATACAAATGTTAAAATGTGCGCCAATTCTAATGTAGGAAGATGTACCAAAAGATGGCCAATGGTGTTATATTTTCATCTTTTCAATATCACAGGTGTCAATTCGTATGTCATTAATAAGTCTAAAATTGACTCTAATTGACCCCAAAGAGTATGTTTGTAGCGACTGGCAGTCGATTTAGTGAAACCTTACCAAATATCAAGAGCAGGTATACCCATATTACCACGACCGCTGCAAGAACTACTAAAAAGGCGTCATGATATTGAGGTCCAAAAATCTGTTTCTGAATCACGAAAATCGCAGTCATACAAAAGGTGTCATATTTGTTCAAGAACGAAGGATAGAAATACAAAGACGGGATGCTCTAAATGCCATAAAAATTTGTGCAATGACCATATGATTTTAGACTGCCAAAAATGTTATGAAGAAAACTAGTACCCATAGAAAGTTAATTTTCACTGTGAAAAAAATTGTTGATTATATTAAAAAGAAGTTTAAAAGTTGATTAATATGTAAGTTCAAATGTTCCTATTGATAAAAGTCAGATATGGCAAGTTTTTCGAATTTTATTTAATTTCTTTGAATTGGGGTGTTACACACCCCACGCGACCTCTTATGCAACTTTTAAGGCGCGCCTAATTAAGGGTTAAGAAAGCTTTGTGCAAGACAAGATGGGAACACACGAAAAGTCATGGTGTTTGTTTTAAATGCTTGGATGCCAAACACCAGAGAGAGACATGTCCCGCGCCAGTATGCAATAAAGATAGTTGCGGCCGAGCGCACCACATACTATTGCACTATCCAGATAAGCCCGCAGTCCAGGAGGTGTCACAGGAATCGGAGCCGGAGCCGCCTGCAGCTACAATCGAAGCAGTTACGAACGTGAACGCGAGTGTGCGTACGGTCTTGTTAAAAGTACTGCCAATTCGTGTGTATAATAGTCGCGGCGGTTTCGTCGATACGAGTGCGTTATTAGATGACGAATCGACTGTTACGATTATAAGTGCGCAGCTCGCCGACCGCGCTGGCTTGAGCGGGCGACGCGAGACATTGCGTATGCACGGTCCGTGGAGTGATAACAAACTGGTTTGTGACACGACGGTTGTGGACTTGAGACTCTCTGGTATGGACGATAAGGTTTATAATAAAGCCGCTCGACCGGCGGCGGAGCGGCTGCGGGCGCTGCATGAAGAGGTGCGGCGCGGCTTCGCGCTTGAGTCCATAGGAGTCGCGGGTAAGCCTAGAGTTCATGCAGATGACGCCCGCGCCGTCGAACAGCTGGAGCGGACCGCTCGGCTGGTTGACGGCCGGTGGCACGTCGGCCTACCTTGGAAGGATGTGGATTGCGCGATGCCAGACACCTTCTGTTCTGCCACAGATTACTAATAAGTTACTACGTAACAGATACATCACTTCCCTACAAACGCCAAATACCTACGCTTTATTTAACTAAACTTTCTAGCTGTCAAGCGACGCGAGGAAATATGAGCCTAACTGCTTTGACTTAACGGAGCGTTTTAAGTGCACAGCGGGTGATGACGTCGGCCGTTGTGAGATTACCTTAGGGTTGACTCAATGTTGTAAAATACAAAAATGAACGTGACGCATATTTATGAAAAGAAATTTTATTAAAAAGGATCTATAGATGACTTGACTTTAAAAGTTGTGACGTAATAAGAGCGTGTGATTTTCATAGAAACTTCATCGCAATGAGAAACATACGATATTGAGTAATTCTTTATAGCATACTTTCTAGTTCACGTAAATCGTTGTTATATACTTTACTAGAGGAGCTTGGTGGCCCGCACTAGCACTTTCGCATGTAAAGCGGCACCGGGCGTGGTCCGCACCTGGATGGGTGACCACAAGTGGCATAAAAATTGAGCTCCTCTGTGCTTCCGAAGGCACGTATAAGCCATTGGTCCCAGCTGTCATATTGTATGGCAGTCGTTAAGCTATGTCAGATGCCTTTAGGCAGCTTGAAAAATCTGAAACCAGTGTTGGCCACTTACACACACGAAAAACAACAACATATACTATCTGGATACAGTACATCGATGTTAAACTTTCGACGTTCAGTAGGACAATCAAACTTCATACCTACAAAATAATCTGATTGGACGAGACAGTACCAAATCCTATTCTATATGACTACCTACTTTTTAACGAAAAAACTTTCCTCGTCTTTTGGCAATGTGAAAAACGACAATGCTTTATTGGTTCTTTGATTTTGACATTGGAATACCGCACAATAATGTCTTGACATTGTTAAATATACCGCTTTTTTATATTGTAAATATAATATAAATATAAGAAGATATTGTAAACAAACAATACGCAGTAAGCAAGTCTCATGCACGCGACTACACAGGCCGGAGTGCGGCGCCCCTTTGCCACTTGGGCGTTAGAAAACACGGCTAGCCGGTAGGTACATTTTGAGCGATCTTGATCGAGTGACGGAGGCCTGGTTCTGCGCTAAAAAGGTTGAAGGGAAATTTTGCTAGGGTGCTACACGATACACACCGCACCCAAAGAACGTGGTATTTACCACATTTTGGGGTGGACAACCCTAACAAAAAAAAGATGCGCCTCGTATTTGACGCGGCTGATGGTTCTACTGGCTTATGTCTAAATGATTATTTACTTAAGGGACCAGATCTACTTACCTCACTCTATGGTATTATGCTGCGCTTCAGGGAAAACCGCATAGCAGTTACAGGTGACATCCAGGATATGTTCCTTAGAATTAAAATCTTACCGCAAGACCAGGACGCGCTCCGATTTCTTTGGCGGGAGAATTCTACGGAGCCGGTACGTACCTACGTTTTGTCATCATTAATTTTTGGCGCTAAATGTTCGCCTTTTGTGGCACAGTTTGTAAAAAATAAAAATGCTCAGTTATACCAGGAGGGCATGCCGGCGGCCGTACATGCTGTAGTCAATTCCCACTATGCTGATGACTATATCCAGTTTCCCAGACAAGAAATCGGCCATTGATATGGTAAGAAATGTTTCTAACATCCATAAGAAGGGGGGATTTCACATGCGAAATTGGACTAGCAACAGCGTAGCCGTTTTAAACGCTGTTCCGAAAGACACCCTAGGCACTGCAGCCGTAAGGTTTAAAGTTGAACAGCAGTGCGACGGCGAACGCACGCTTGGTTTAATTTGGTATCCAAATACAGATGAGTTAGCGTTCGACGTCTCATTTAAGCGTATTCCAGATAGCGTTATGCAAGGTACTCAAAGGCCTACTAAGAGAATAATGCTTGGTGTAGTCATGTCAATTTTCGATGTGCACGGGTTTCTTTCTCCCATCATTATTCAGGGCAAAATAATGCTTCAAAATATTTGGCGGTCAAATGCAGGTTGGGATGATGTTATTTCTGAAGAAATTTACGCTAAATGGCTCGATTGGATAAAACTTATTAAATTAGTTGAGATTATTCGTATACCTAGATGCTATCACAGTTGTGGTCGGCTAACAACCATAGGTGCGAGCGAGAGGGAAGACAGGCCAGTTACCGATTATCTTGTCGTAGCAGATCCCACTGGTGCTACGAGCGGGCCCACAAATGCTACGACTCCGCGTTTGCCGTCGGCCTACGACGATGCAAATACCAGTGCCTGTGTTACGAGTGCTACGACACTTACGACTGACCTATATAATAATAAGGCGCTCGCACTAAGTTATAGCAACCTACAACTACATATATTTAGTGATGCATCTCAGTCAGCGATCAGCTGTGCGGCGTACTGGCGCTGGCGTTCTAGCGGAAATAATATCTGTGTTGCGTTGTTAGCGAGTAAGTGCAGAGTCGCATCGGTCAAGCCCGTGACGGTGCCAAAATTAGAGCTACAAGCCGCAGTATTAGCAGCTAGACTGGCTAATAATATAGCTTAAGAGCATAAGCTCGTAGCGGAGCGTCGATTTTTCTGGTGTGACTCAACTACCGTGCTGCACTGCACGTAATAGCACGCGCACATATAAAACGTTCGTAGCGAACCGCCTAGGGGAAATTGACGAACTATCTAATGCTTCCGAATGGAGATACGTGCCCAGTAAATTAAATGTAGCAGACATAGCTACACGTGATGATTTTAATTATGATAGTTTTTTAAGTGAGTGGTTTTTTTTTTTTTACTGTTGTAATTGATACAGATTATTCATTGGCCCCAGTTCCTATATGAGGAGAAAAGTAACTGGCCACGCGATATTTTAGAATCTGAATCTGTAGATTTCGGTACAGATTACGTAGGAATCGTGCATGACTGTATTAACTTACCCGTTCCTGACTGCCAGTCCTTTTCTTCCTGGCTTCCGCTGCTGCGGTCTGCGGCTGCGGTTCTGAAATTCATTAATAGGAAACTTACCGATGTTGATGACAGCGTGATCATGGAGCGGGCGGAGTGTTTACTTCTTCAGCAGTCACAAGCATGTTCCTTCGGCACTGAAATAAGTCTGCTTAAAAATTGTAAATGTCTTCCTCGCGATAGTAGGCTTCGAAACTTGTCTCCTTACTTAGACGAGCAGGGACTTCTCCGTGTGAGTGGCCGCATCGATGCTGCTCCTGACGTTGACCACGATACTAAACGTCCGTGTATTCTCGACGGTCGCCATCCGACCACGAAACTGCTGGTGAGGCACTATCACGTGAAGGCTGCACATGGCAACCAGGAAACGGTTGTAAATAAGGCAGAAATATTGGGTGCTTAGAATGCGACCTACCGTTAAGGGCGTCGTATCTAATTGTTTCTTCTGCCGGTTGAGAAAATCTAAGCCATGTGTACCTAGGATGGGAGACCTGCCCAAAGTGCGGATAGCACATCACCAGAGGCCTTATACGTATTGTGGGATCGATCTTTTTGGCCCAATGGAGGTCGTGGTGGGCAGGCGACGGGAGAATAGATACGGGGTCCTATTCACTTGCCTCATCCGCGCTATCCACAACGAGCTAGTCCACTCGCTCACCACAGACTCGTTGATCATGGCGCTCCGCCGCATGGCCTGCCGTCGGGGTTGGCCGCGATATATTCTCCGCCAATGGAACCAATTTGCGAGGTGCCGATACTGAACTTCGCAAATCAGTCTTGGAGCTAGATGATGAAGCCTTAAAGGCGGAGGCCGTGAATAACGGAGTTCAGTGGACGCTCATACCGGCGGCGAGTCCCCACTGGGGTGGGGCGTGGGAGCGATTAATTCGTAGCGTTAAAAACACTCTTCGCGTCATTCTGAAGGAGCGAGCTACTAAGAATGAGGTGCTGCGCACACTACTGTTGGAAGCTGAAAATATAGTCAATAGTAGGCCCTTGATCCATGTTTCGGTGGACCCGGAATCTAAAGAGTCACTAACTCCCAACCATTTTTTAAGTGGCTGTTCTACTAATTTACCTATTTCTGGTGTCTTTGATGACTCGGCATTTTATTTGCGTGTGCGTAAACAGTGGCGGCAGGCTTAAAGGCTCGCCGATATGTACTGGCGTCGATGGCTCAAGGAGTACTTACCATCCCTAATTCCTAGATCTAAGTGGCAAGAGGATCAAACGCCCTTGAAGGTGGGTACCTTTGATTTATTGTCGATCCCGATTCACCTAGGAACGTCTTGCCTCGAGGGGTGATTGAGAAGGGTTACCCAGGTAAGGATGGTCGTGTACGAGTCGTCGAGGTCCGAACAGCGCGCGGCGGCGTGCTGCGGCGGTCCGCGGCGCGCGTCGCTCCCGTGTATTTAGTTTAGAGTGCTGAGTCAGCACTAGGGGGAATGTTGGCGACGGCTCATACGATATTTAATAATTTGATTATTTTCTTATTCGAAGGCACTTTGCCTCTATTGAGATTGGATGAACATGTACCACTAATGTTAAGTCGCGCCCCTCCACCAAGCAGTCTGTATCAAACCCTCGGCGCGTCCGTACGTTGCCGCCTTTGTATAAAATAAACCGCGTGTGCCCTTACTCGGAGTTTTATTTAAACGAACCAGCACTACTGTCGCCCACAAAATATCTTAGAAGGAGTCGGAGAAACGGAGCTGTCTGAGAAGATATTTTCAAAGTTAAGCCTTTTTCTTGGAGTAAATGGTTTTCGTGAAAGTAATGGTTCTGGGGATGGTGTTTCCGTATTAAATATTTCTAGCAATTGTGGTGTTCTAGGTCCAGATACTGTTGAAGCTTATGCAGATCCAAAGAAAGAAACAACAGAACTTGGTGTAGAAGTGTCGCGACCAGCGACCAGCGATACGGAGGCGAGGGGCGCGGGGGCTGCCTGCGCCCGAGCATCGGCGAGCCACGACACTCGGCCAAACGATTCGCTAGGCGACACGCGTATCCCATAGATCGCTTGTAATTTAGTACCAGTAGATACCTATTATATACATATATCTTCAAACAGTCCACTCTTTAATTTCTATACCTAGAGAACCTGCAGGATAACCTCGTAGGAATAGGTAGTAGGTCACGACATGGTCCAACGCCAATAAAATTGCTGAGCATCGCAACGGTCGTTTCAAATTTGAAAAAAGAAACCGTCACCGTTCATCATCTGCGGGATTCATCGCCAAAGCCAAGTGGAGATCGAAGAGGAAGCCGAAGTCGAGTCACACAGGGAGTATAGGACAGTGTTTGAGTGTGATCGTTCCAATTATACTTTCTTTTTCCTTTAATTTTGCCGAAAATCGATATTCTTTCCCCTTTCTTCAGTGCTGTGCTTATAATTCAGTGCTATTTTCATTTTTTTGTGAACAGTGCTAGTGCATTTAACACAGTAAGTACGTACTCATTAGCAATAACTGTGCATCTGCATTTTAAATCCACGTCGCAGTGATCGAGTCAGTGTGACGTAACTAACGGTCACTGACCTTGAGTCTCTTATCTGCACGCTCACATCAATACCAGCTGATTGCACTTGTTTTTATTCTATTGCACATTTAATTGAACGGATTTTCATTGATTTTTGGTTTATTTCCATTAATTTGCCTATCACACGTTCACGACTACATCACAAAATGGCTGACAACCTCAAAAATTTAATTAAAAAACGAAGTTCCCTTAAGTCAAAATCAACAATCTTTTCCAATTATTTAAATTTATTAAAGGACAGTTCTAGCTTATCTCAGTTGCAACGTTTAGACCTGCAAGAGCGCTTAAATAGATTCAAATGCTTATACTCGGAATTTATGCATTACAGACCGACATCGAGGTGCTAGACGAGGAGTCTGGTACTGTTTTCAAGGAGCGTGAGGATTTCGAGCGGCAGTACTTCAGCCTGTTAGCACACGCGCGCAACCTGCTCGGTCCTACAAACCAGGGTGCAGGATCGGAGACGAGCTTCGAAAACGCAAACTCAGGTGCATTCAATCACAAACATAGTTTTATTCGTTTGCCCCGTATTAATTTAATTAACTTTTCGGGAACATATCAAAATTGGATTGAATTTAGAGAACTTTTTTCATCATTAATTCACAATAATCATACTATCGATGACATAAGCAAGTTCCATTACCTGAGAGCTTCACTCGAAGGAAATGCCGCCACTATTATTAAAAACATTGATTTTAAAGCCGAAAATTACAAAATGGCGTGGGACTTGTTGTGTCAGCGATATAATAATAATCGCCTGCTCATAAACAATCATATGCAGACATTGTTTGATTTTAATAATATTTCAGAGGAGTCACTGAGGGGTCTAGTTGACACAATTAATAAAAATGTGAGGGCACTCACTTCCTTAAAGCTACCAACAGAACATTGGGATGCCATTTTAATTTTTGTCATGGCTAAAAATGTTCGATGCAACTGCATCTCACACTGGGATCGTATGCTGAGCCCGCTATTTGCCGTGGCGTACCGCGCGGTAATGCATACGGTCCTCAGTGCCTCCCCGATCGTCGGGACGAGCGCATCTCATTATCGTCTATCATTAGACATAAGTTCAAAGGCAATAAATGTGCATCATAAAATCTCTCGGACTTTATCTTAGCATCATTAGGGTCGCGTCCCCTACATATGGTCCTTCGAGCGATAAGGGCCTCGCGGTCGTATTTCGGTTTCGAAAGTTTAATTGTGAGGTTCGTGCCAGTGACATTGGAGTGCATTGTCTCTAGCTTAGCAGCATACAGCAGTGACCCTAGTGACTAGCAGAGTGTTGAGTTTCCTCGGCATTCAAATCAATAGTGGGCCAGCAGCCTACACCTTAACAGCAGTGGGCAATCTTAGCTCACACCAGCAGTGGGTAATTTGCCCGCGACAGCAGCATCAGCAGTGGTATTCCTGGTAGGGATACCGCACACAGCAGCAGCAGCAGAGGTCTTGCGTCGACAAGCATAGTTCAAGTAAGATCTTTCTAATTTGTTTCTCCCCATTTGGCATTTTATCATAATGGAGAAGTTGATATGGAGACAAAGGGAGTTAGCAGAGCAAATCAATAGAATTTTGATTAATTTTCGAAAAGATAGCGAACAGCGTAAAACTATCGATTATTGTAAGCAGCGTTTAGATTTATTAGAGTCTTATGAAGACGAATATGAAATAAATAACGAAAAACTTTTGCCTTTTGAAACGACAAACCATAAATATTTTACCGACAACGAATTTGAGCGTACCCGAGAGATTTATCAAACAGCAACGCGTTTAATTACTCAGTGTTACGATGAACAACTGAAGAAGAGCAAGAAGTTGTTATATCAGGAGCAGGGGGAGCCTGCGCAGCAGCAGCACGATCAAGCAGGCCCTTCCGTCAGCGAACAGCAACCACAGCCACGAGCTCGGTTAATTAACTCACCAGCAGTCGAGTCGAGGGGAACCAACAGCAAGCTCGACGACATGTATCGCAAGCAGAACGTCAATTTCAAAGCATTTATGCGGGCAGTGGACAGCATCAACGTAGAATCAATGAAAGAAAAATGGGAGTACGAAGATGCTCTACGCATTCTTCAGCAGCGCTGGACAGCAGTAGACAATCTACACTGGGAAATCATAACAGAAGTTGAAGAAGATATAGTCTACGAGTCTCAGTATACGAAGCACGAAAATATTTTTAACAGCATCCGAAAATCTATAAATTCTAATATGTGGTCAGTTAATTTCCGTGATAAAGCTACCATACAGATGGAGATTCCAGTATTTACCTCTAATTTTAGCCAATGGGTATCTTTTAAAGATCTTTTTAATGAAGCTATTCATAAAAATCCATCATTATCCAATGCTCAAAAAATGCAATTTTTAAAGAGCAAAGTCAAGGGTGAAGCTGAGCGTTTGATACAACATCTTTCTATTAGCTCTGACAATTACGCGATTTGTTGGGAAATTTTAAATCATAGATTTGATAATAAAAAGCTAATTTTTACTTCATACGTAAATACATTTTTAAACGTTCCTAATATTCAGCAGCAGTCTTATATATCAATCAAAAGATTACATGATGTTATAGTAGAGGGCCTCCACGCAATTAAAAATTTGGGCGTAGATATTAGCACGTGGGACCCACTGCTAGTACATATCTTATCGCAAAAGTTAGATAGTGAGTCTTATTCTGATTACATAGAATCACTTAAAAACTCGAGAGAGCTACCTATACTACAAGAATTTTTAGATTTTCTTGAGAATAAGTTCACAACACTCGAATCTTCTCGTCGTCGTCAAGACGTAAATCAAAAATCATCTCAATCTCAACAGCAAAATAATTCAAAACCAAATAACAATCGTAATAATTATTTCCCACACTACTCAAATGCAAAATCTTTTCCCAAGGCATTACCAGCAGCGTCAGCAAACGCGATCAAGTGCCCCTTTTGTTTCGCAGAACACAATCTGTTTATTTGCAAGAAGTTCCAGGATTTATCGCCCACGAAGAAACTTAATGCCGTGCAACAGTTGCATTACTGTGTGAACTGCATTTATGATCACAAGGGAAATAAATGCTACTCAACAAAAAGATGCCACAAGTGTTCTGGGAATCATCATACTATGTTACATGATTGTTTTGATCAGCAAAAATCTCATGTGTCCGGTTCATCCGGTCACAAGAAATCTTCCAATAATGTACAGGTACAGGGAATTGCATCTCAGGGAAACAACTTTACCACAGCACATGCGGCGCAGCAACATTTTTCGGAAATATTATTAGCAACAGCTTTAGTTAAAGTAACAGGGGTTGACGGGACGCAACATGTATTGAGATGCTTAGTAGATCAGGGTTCACAGGCTTCGATTATCAGCGAAAGAGCTTGTCAGCAGTTAGGGTTAAAGCGGGAATCGTGTAAGGGTTTACTTTTCGGTATAGGAGAGAAAGAAAATAGTCCAAAGGGAATTACGAATATCACGTGTCAGTCTATATATTCTGACTTTTCATTTGGGGTAAAAACTTTGATAATGGATCAAATAGTAAACGACTTGCCCAACAGAACGTTTTCCAAACCATCGTGGCCTCATTTAACTAATATCAATCTCGCGGATCCAGAGTTTTATGTAAGCCGCCCAATCGATATATTGTTAGGAGCTGAAGTTTACCCATTGATCATGATGGAAGGAGTTATTCGAGTACAAGGTGCTCAACAGACTTTAGCCCAACAAACGCAGCTAGGTTGGTTATTATGTGGCAGTTTAAACATATCTTATCACTGCAATGTAGTCTTGACTAGTATCGATCATATCAATCAATTCTGGAAAATCGAAGATATTCAGGAAAATAGCGAACTATCGGCAGAAGATCAGGAATGTGTAGAATATTATCACAAAACGACTAAGCGTCTGGAAAATGGTCGTTACGAGGTTAGCTTACCAATGAAAAAAGAAGCGGGTGAAATGTTAGGATCATCGAAAGACATAGCAGTAGCGCAATTTCTTAATTTAGAGAAAAAGTTGAGCAAGCAAGAAAATTTAGCAAAGCAATATAAGCAATTTATGAGCGATTATGAGAGTTTCGGCCACATGAAGTTGGCCACTCCTAGCAACCAGCAACTGCAATGCTTTCTTCCTCACCACGCGGTTCAAAAAGCAGAATCGAGCACCACGCCATGTCGTGTCGTCTTTAATGGAGCAAGTAAAACGTCATCAGGAGAAAGCTTGAATTCGGCAATGCACAAGGGCCCGAATTTGCAGAAAGATTTACAACAGCTCATACTGAAGTGGAGACAGTACAGATATTCATACACGGCAGATATCCAGCGTATGTACCTACAAATCTTGGTTGATGAAAACAGTCAAAAATTACAGCAAATCATCTGGCGTTATCATCAAGGTCAGCCACTCCGAGCATACCAGCTGACTACCGTAGCGTTTGGTACGAAAGCAGCGCCATTCCTAGCAATGATGACTCTACGTCAATTAGCTGCAGATGAGCAACATAACTTTCCAAATGCAGCTCAAAGTCTTCGAGAAGAATTTTTTATGGATGATTTGGTATCAGGAGTGCATAATTTAGAAGATGGAAAACAAAGAATAATGGAGCTTATCGAATGTTTGAGAAAAGGAGGCTTTTTATTAAGAAAATGGGTTGCAAATAATGTAGAATTATTGGAAGGTATAAATCAGTCTGAACAAAGTCCACAATCCTCATCATTTACGTTTAAAACAAACAATACATCAAAAACTTTAGGTTTAAGATGGGATCCAGATCAAGATATCTTCACATTTAAATACGAAAATACTGAAAATCAACCGCCAAAGTTAACTAAAAGAATTCTTCTTTCGGAAATATCCAAAATGTTTGACCCTTTAGGCTGGTTAGCGCCACTTACTACAAAAATGAAATTATTATTTCAAAAGGTTTGGTTGAAATCGGATATGCAATGGAGCGATGAAGTGACAAAAGCAATAAAAGAAGAATGGATGAATATCAAGAGCGATCTAGACAGTATCAACAAAATAGAAATCCCGAGGTGGTTTCAAAGCAAGCAGGATGACGTCATTGAAATGCATGGGTTTTGTGACGCATCCACCAAAGCGTACGCGTGTGTGGTCTACGCGAGAATTTTGCGACCCGATAAGCTATCAATTGTTCTTGTAGCAGCCAAATCTAGATTAGTTCCTAAAAGCAAAGAAGTGTCGGAAGTCTCTCTACCGAAACTTGAATTATGTGCCGCAGAATTACTAGCAAAACTAATGTCAAAAATAGTTAGCAGCTTGCCTAATATGAAAATAAGAACCTTTGGTTGGAGCGACTCACAGGTCGCGCTTAGCTGGATTCAAAATGAAAATCCCGATCGTTGGAAACCTTTTGTATCAAATCGAGTCAAGAAAATCAGTCCGGTAATATCACCTGCTAATTGGTTCTATGTAAACACAAAAGAAAATCCCGCCGACGCGGCAAGTAGAGGGTTATCAGCCTCTCAGCTGGCTGATAACGATTTGTGGTGGCGAGCACCATCATTCTTAAGCAAAATGAATTTTGAGCCTAAAAACTTAAAAACTAAATTTACAACAGACCAAGAAATAAGAAAAACAAATCTTGTACAGCAAATTATTCCTGAAAATAGCATTATCGAAAAATTATTAAATGATCATAGTTCCTTTACTAAAATAAATCGTATCTTAGCGTGGGTGTTGCGCTTAGCGGATAAGCCTAGCGCGAGTCGACAACGGCCTACGCATCTCATGTTGCAAGAGCTCCGAAAGGCTCATACTATTATAATTAAGTACGTACAGCAAATTGAGTTCTTCTCTGAAATTGAGCAGTTATCAGTTGACAAAAGGCTGAAATCCGATAGCAAACTTTTAAGTCTGAATCCATTTTTGGACAAGGAAGGCGTGTTGAGAGTTGGTGGACGACTTAAAAATGCAAATATCAGCGACGACATGAAATATCCTATAATTATTCCTCATAACAGTAGGTTGACACAGCTTTTAATAGATAAGGCTCATAAGAGCACTTTTCATGGCGGCGCGCGTCTTACTTTATCACTTTTAAGACACAAGTATTGGATTATCAAAGGGAACAGTGCGGTTAAACAACAGCTTCGTAATTGTGTAATATGTAAGAAACAAGAACCTAAAAAACTTTGCCAGATAATGGGAGACCTACCTGATTTTAGAACAAACCCAGCACCAACATTTTATCATACGGGAGTTGATTTTACCGGTTTTGTAAAGGTTAAAGCTAGTAAGGGTAGGGGAGTAAAAACATCAAAAGGGTATATAGCACTATTTATCTGTATGGTGACTAAGGCGGTGCACCTAGAACTGGTGTCCGACCTCACCAGCGCTTCATTTCTAGCAGCATTACACCGTATAGCGGCTCGAAGAGGAGCACCAAAGCATATCTACTCCGACAATGGAACAAATTTTGTCGGAGCCAATAACATTCTTCAGGAAGAGTTGGATCAGTTGAAAAGCATCTTTGGCGATAGTTTTTATAGAGAAATAACAGATTTAGAGATTGAATTTCACTGGAATTGCCCGTCATGGCCGAGTGCAGGTGGAATTTGGGAAAGAAATATCAGAAGTTTGAAGCAGCATTTGAAAAGAGTAGTGGGAGAGCAAGCCCTAACATTCGAAGAATACAGCACTGTGCTAGCGCGCATTGAAGCAAATTTGAATTCAAGGCCATTGTGTCCTATTTCAGAGGATATCGATGACTTAGATTTTCTCACGCCAGGGCATTTTTTAAACACTCGCGGCGATCTTATGGTTATCGACACACCGCAAGATGCTAGGACGAGGTGGTTTGTAACAAATAAAATCTTTTTAGACATATAGAAAAGGTGGAAAACGGAATATCTCACCCAATTGTCTGTGCGTAGCAAATGGTTAACCGCGAAAAGTAACATCGAAATTGGGGATATGGTTACTATCCACGACGACCACCTGCCAGGGGGTAAGTGGCCGGTTGGTCGGGTGGTGGAACTCCATCCTGGCAAGGATGGCCGGGTTAGGGTGGTAACATTAAAAACTAAAAATGGGTATATAAAACGACCTGTTATAAAATTATCTATCCTACCTATAAACAAAGAAAATCAAAATAAGCAAAAGCAGCAAAACAGTGATCAAACAAAGCAAAAAAGCGAAGCAAAAGCAGAAAGCACAAAGCAAAAAAGCAATTCATGTCCTAAGCTTATTAATGTCGTATTATCATTATTATTTTTCATGAGCTTTTTATCAACTTCTAAGGCAACTTATAATTTCACTCAGCTTGAAGGCAATCGCAGCTTATACTTCGATCCTATTGGTAAATTGCATTTAATTCGCGATAAATGGACGATCGTAGCTTATTATAACATGTATCCCTTTTGGCAAGGGGATAAAGCAATTAGCGATTTTACGAAATATCTTGATCAAACCTGTAGAAATATCAGTAAACAAAGTAATTGTCAAATGATTTTATTACAAATAAAACACGACTACGACGAGTTACAGTATAGTAATCAGCTGTTGATGAATCATCATTTAGGAGCGCGTATTAGAACTCGACGCGGTCTTATTAATGCAGTGGGTGCCCTTGCTAATACATTGTTTGGAGTCCTTGACAATAGTTTCGCTGAAAAGTATGAGCGTGACATTGAACTTGTACACAGTAGAGAAGACCACTTGACTCAGCTCTATAAAAATCAGACTTCGGTGATAGAGGCCGAATATAATATATTGAAGAGAACAGAGGAGACTATAAAGAAGCAGCATAAAATTATTAGTGAGCATTTACATTACTTGAATAACATGACGAGTGAGTTACAGAAAGAGTTCGATACTTTATCAGTACGACAAGATTTTACATTAGCAGCTATAGCAACCATCAATATGATTCAAAATCTGAAACGAATACAAGATACTTTGATCGATACCGTCACAGAAATATATCACGGACAAATTAACCTACATTTGTTAACCCCAAAGCAACTACGCGAAGAACTGCAACTAGTATCTACGCAAATATCAAATGAATATGCTTTACCTATAGATGACATCCAAACAAATCTATTCCAGATATATAAATTATTGAAGATTAAGGCGAGAATGACAGAAAGGTACTTAATATTTGAAATATCATTACCACTGATAAACCGAGATAACTATGAATTATACAGATTAATACCGATTCCTGTACAAGTTGAGAATAATATGATCAGTGTCAAACCAGTAGCAGCATATACAATGTCCATTTTTATTAAGTACAAATATTTTAAGGGGTGATTCAGTCCATAATTTTGAACAACTTTTCCCAGTAAATTTTTATCGAAATACGAAAAAATAATTTTCATTTTCCATAGTAATGATATCACGTGACTACTTCGATTTCTATGAAAACCCAAAATTATTTTTTCCTATTTCGATATACATTTATTGGGAAAAGTTGTTCAAAATGATGGTCTGATTCACCCCTTAAAATATTTGTACTTAATAAAAAAGGACATTGTATAGCAATCAACCTAAGAAGAGATTCCTTCATAACAGGAGAAAATAATTTACTTCAGAGTTGTGATTATCTGGAATCTACTTATCTTTGTCCATCGCACGGGCTGGTCCGGCATCTGAGCACAGAAGAGACTTTTTGTGAGCCTGAAACTCGGAAAGCTAGTTGCCGCAATCAGTGGGTTCAACTTCATGATTTATCTACATATTTGTACTTCTGTTGCGATACATGCTCTTTGAGAATCATATGCGACGATGATATCAGTCTGCACCAACTCAGCAAGGCCGGGCTCGTTCACCTGTCTAAGCAATGTTTACTAAAGTCGCGAGACGTAACACTGTACTCTTATCAGCAATCACAAAATACGCTCACTATTTCTCCGAACTTACGAGACTCTAAAATACCACCGATACATAACTTGGTAAATATTACACTACCTAGTTTGAACAGCGATGAGCTTGAGGAAGAAGAAGAAAGATCACGAATTAATACATCAATCGCCAGTCTAGGTGAAGAAATTAAATCCATGAAGGAATCAGCTCAGCAAAATAATATCTTGACGTCGCACGATATACATCACTATGCTTTGTCGTACGCACTGTTGATAGCAGCCGCCGTAGCAGTAGCAATTTGGTTCTTGTGGAGCAGAAAGCTTCGGAGTCGGCGACAAGCTGCGGGCTCGCCCGAGCCTGGGCAGCAGCTCAGCGAAATAGTGTGTAGTGCTAGTGAAAATGTGCGTACAAATCAGTCGATATCAGAGAGTGTAGTGCGCGATGAAATCGGACAAACACCGAAACCTAGTGTTCGCACACGAAATAGTGGTACACAATCATCGTTTCATTTGAGAAAAATGTTCTAACCCCCATATAGTTTTAGTAAGCTTGTAGTGTATCATCTTGTATCACGTAACTCTCATCCTATTTGTATTTCTCATCTCATCTCCCTTCTTCCCGTCGGGAGCATGTTCGATGCAACTGCATCTCACACTGGGATCGTATGCTGAGCCCGCTATTTGCCGTGGCGTACCGCGCGGTAATGCATACGGTCCTCAGTGCCTCCCCGATCGTCGGGACGAGCGCATCTCATTATCATCTATCATTAGACATAAGTTCAAAGGCAATAAATGTGCATCATAAAATCTCTCGGACTTTATCTTAGCATCATTAGGGTCGCGTCCCCTACAAAAAAGTGGGATAGCAAAACAAGTCGTAGTTGGGAAGAATTTCGAGACACGTTGACGGAAGAGCCCAGTTTATCACAATTTTGTACATTTATTAGCAAAAAAGCAGACTTATTGGAGTCAATTGAAACTAATAATTTAAAAAATAATATTTTGCCTAGTAGTAGTGACTCAGTTGTAGCCTTAAATAATAATTCAAATAGTAATTTAATTAATTCACACAAAAATAAAAATCAAACACAAAAAACTATTTACAATAAAAATAAAATTCGTAAATGTCCGCTGTGCTCCCAAGCTCATACTTTATACTCTTGTGAATCGTTTAGGAACTTAGCTATAGAAAATAGAAATAAAAAAGCAATTGAATTTAAAGTGTGCTTAAATTGCTTACGCTCTGGGCATACAACGAAACAATGCAAAATGTCCCACTGCAGGTACTGTTCACTCAAGCATAACACACTATTACACTTAGAGTCCCATTCACAAGATTCTGTTCAAAATCCATTGCCTTCAGCATCTCATTCTGTAATGCCATTAACTGAAAACACTGCTTTATCGACAAATTCTATGCAGCTTGCTACTTCTTCGCATGTTTTACTTTCCACAGCTATGGCAAGCGTCACCAGCGCTGCGGGCAAGAAGTACACCGTGCGTCTGTTATTGGACAATGGCAGTACGGGAAATTTCGTGACTGAACAACTTTCTGATTTATTGGGTTTGTCTCGACGCGGTACGAGCACCAAGGTAACGGGTATTAATAATCACATATCTCATAGTACACAGTCTTGTAACCTCACCTTAGAGTCTTTATGCTGTGCTTACAAAGTGGATATCGAGTGTCATATTTTGCCTCAGATTACTACAGTCTTACAGTCTTCGTTTGTGAATATCAATCACGTCCCTATTCCTTCAGGAATTAAGTTAGCTGACCCGAACTTTAATATTCCGTCGGTCATCGACATCCTGGTAGGGGCTGAAGTGTTTTGGAGCGTCTTAGGCTCTAATAGCATAGATTTAGGAAAACATTTACCAAAATTATACGAAACTAAATTTGGATGGCTTGTTTCGGGTAGTGTTTTACAACCAAGTAAATCAGAACATTTTAATTCTCATTTTTGCCATCAAACTTGTGTCACTCCCGACCTAACTAAATTTTGGGAGTTTGACAATGTTTCATCCAAACATAACTTATCATTAGAAGAAAGAAATTGTGAAAAGCATTTCCAAGAGACCACTTTTCGTGGAAAAGATGGTCAATTTATAGTGACAATGCCTCTTAAGAAGGATCCTAGTACTTTAGGGCATTCGTACACAAATGCAAAAAATCGTTTTTTATCGCTAGAGCGACGCTTTCAGCGAGATCCAAAATTTAAGGATCAATATATGCAATACATGCGTGAATATTTAGAATCAGGTCACATGTCTCTCGACACAAACGCTTCTTTCGATGACTCCGAAAATCATTTTATTCCACATCACGGAGTTGTTCGAGAATCAAGCTCTACGACCAAACTACGCGTGGTCTTTGACGCATCAGCCCCTACCAGTTCTGGAATATCTCTTAACGATATCCAAATGGTCGGACCTGTAGTCCAGGACGATCTTCTGTCCATTTTGTTGCGCTTTCGTCAGCACAGATATGTTGTGTCAAGTGATGTTTCAAGAATGTACAGAGCTGTAGAGCTGAATCCGTGTCAACGACCATTACAAAAAATAATTTTTCGTTTCGATCCAAAAGAACCTCTAAAATCATATACGTTGAATACAGTCACGTTCGGCATGGCTTCAGCTCCGTATCTTGCTACTAAATGTTTAGTGAATTTAGCAGACAGTACGCAAGACGAGTTCGTCAAGTCAGCCATAAAGCATGATTTTTACGTGGATGACTATCTGAGTGGTGCAAGCTCTACAGCCGAAACTGTAAACATTTCTAAAGCTGTCTGTTCAATATTATCGTCAGCACAATTTTTTCTTCGCAAATGGCGGTCCAATAACCCTGAAATTTTGGCTGAATTCGCCACGGACAAGGCCAGTGCAAGCAGCAATTTGGATTTTTCTGAACAAGGAAATAAATCTTCCAAAACATTAGGTTTAAATTGGGCTTGCGACTCTGACTCTCTCACTTACTCTATTTCTTTACCAAAAATATCTGTGATGGTCACAAAGCGCTATATTCTTTCTGTCATCAGTCAAATTTTTGACCCACTGGGACTCGTAGGCCCGTGCGTAGTTGAAATAAAAAAATTAATCCAACGTCTATGGCTTGAAAAGTATGACTGGGATGATGAGGTATCACCAGAAATTTATAAATTATGGTCTTCTTTTCAAAATTCAATTTCTTCACTGAATCTCTATTCGCTCTAAAAATTTCTCGTTGGGTGTTGTGCGAAAACTCTATTACACACGAAATTCATATTTTTACAGATGCGTCTGAAAAGGCGTACGGTGCTTGCGCCTATGTTCGCTCGTGTGATAAAGATGGAATGGTAAGCGTGCATCTTCTAGTCTCTAGAAATCGTGTAGCGCCGATCCGCCCAACAACGATCCCGAAACTTGAACTTTGCGGTGCCTTGTTGGGTGCAAGGCTGTGTACTAAGGTTCAGGAATCATTAAAATTAAAAATTTGTCAGTGTAGATTCTGGTGTGACTCTATGATAGTCTTGGGTTGGCTTTGTACACCAACCAGTCAACTTAAACCGTTTGTAAGGAATAGGGTTCATGAGATATTGGAAAGTACATGTGGTCATACCTGGAGCTACGTGCCGTCGAAGGACAACCTGGCAGATTTTGTTTCGCGTGGGCTTAGGGCTGACGTAATCGGGAACACCACCATGTGGTGGTCAGGGCCTTCGTTTTTGCATTGTAACGAAAGTTCATTGCCAAAAATGCCTAACGAAATGAAGCATGATTTGCCGGAAGTAGTAAATAGTTGCACTACTAGTGTTGATTATGCATGTAACGTCAATCATTCATCACCTAACATTTAATCAAACGTAGTTAACATGATCTTAGAAAAATTCTCTAGCTTTACTAAAATTCAAAGAATTTTTGCATTTGTTTTAAGATTTATTAATAATATAAAAATAAATAATACTAAACTTTGTGGTAATCTCTCTGTCAAAGAATTAGAAAATTCATTGAATATTATTTTGCTCAATTCTCAACTTGAAATGTTTCCAGAAGAGTATAATCTCGTAAAGTCTGGAAAGACATTACCACAAAAGAGCAAGTTAATTTCTTTAACTCCATTTCTTGATAAAAATGGACTCCTTCGCGTGGGCGGCAGGCTTGATAACTCCCCCTATGATTTTGATGTTAAACATCCAATTATTCTTTGTAGTAAACACAAACTTACTAAACTTATATTTCACATGCAACATATAAAATTACTTCATGCCGGTCCTCAATTTATTTTGTCGCATATTCGACAGTCCTACTGGCCTATAGGCGGTAGAAATCTATCTAAATTAATTGTTAAAAAATGTATTAAATGTTTTAGACATAGAGCTCAAAACGTTCAGCCAATTATGGGTCAACTTCCTCCCTCAAGGACTCATCTTAAATATCCTTGGGAAAATGTATATGCCGATTTCTGTGGGCCTATTTTGATATGTGACCGGAAGGGTCGTGGCTGCAAACTTATAAAATCTTATTTGTGTGTCTTTGTTTGCGCTGCAGTGAAAGCTGTACATTTGGAGCTCGTCACCGATCTCACCACCGAGGCTTACATGGCTGCATTAAATCGGTTCGTGGCGCGTCGTGGTAAGCCCCGAAGCATCACGACCGATAACGGTACCAACTTCGTAGGAGCATCAAACGAAATGGCCAGGTTTTTACAAAACTCTGATGTTGCATCTGTGATAGCGCAGGAGGGCATAGAGCTCCATTTTGTTTCCCCATATAGTCCTCATCTTAATTCTCTCGCAGAGGCAGCAGTCAAATCTTCCAAATTTCATTTAAAAAGACTGTTGCAATTAACTCATCTAACTTACGAGGAAATGGCCACTTGTGTATGCCAAATAGAGGCCGTTCTAAATTCACGCCCACTTACTCCTGTATCTTCAGACCCAAATGATTTTTCGGCTTTAACACCCTCTCACTTTTTAATTGGACGACCACTCTTTGCTGTCCCTACTGCCCAAGTGACAGAAGTCAACATCACCAGGCTTGATCGATGGCGAAGAATACAACACATCAGCCAGCATTTTTGGAAAAGGTTTCATGATGACTATGTTTCTCTACTCCAGGCTAAATCGAAGTGGCACACCTCTCAGGGAGAGCTCAAGATAGGCTCCCTAGTCCTGATCAAGGACAAGACAACACCGCCGTTGCTGTGGCCCATGGGTCGGGTCATCCAGGTGTACCCTGGAGTCGACGGGGTTTCGAGGGTGGCGGAAATGAAGACGAAGAGAGGCACCATACGTCGGGACTTCACTTCAATTTGTCCTCTTCCCATCGAAGATTGAAGACGACTCTTCAACGCGGGGAGTATGTCGCGACCAGCGACCAGCGATACGGAGGCGAGGGGCGCGGGGGCTGCCTGCGCCCGAGCATCGGCGAGCCACGACACTCGGCCAAACGATTCGCTAGGCGACACGCGTATCCCATAGATCGCTTGTAATTTAGTACCAGTAGATACCTATTATATACATATATCTTCAAACAGTCCACTCTTTAATTTCTATACCTAGAGAACCTGCAGGATAACCTCGTAGGAATAGGTAGTAGGTCACGACAGAAGCCCTTGACATGGAATGTGATGGAGTTTCAGATAAGTGGATCACATGAACTGGAATTTGACCAACTTCAAAATGACTACACTCAATGTGATTGGGGCATTCGATACAGCTCAACCTTCTCGCGTGAAGTATATTAGGCTTTGTCTTGCTTTAGGAAATTTGGTGTATTTTAAAAGTCCCTTCGAAAGGACGAACAGTCGATGCATCTGCTATATTTTGTATTTCAAGGACATACGTATCATCAATTGGAATCACATCAATACTTTTTCAATTGACTCTTGCACAGTCAACAAAGTTGTTAATATTCGTTACGTCTCTTCCATTTGCAACAAACTTATCACATCTACTTTTAAGACATCCACCAATGCCATTGGGTGCACCCTTTCTGTAGCCTGTTTCGGTAAAATGCCACGTAATTGTTTCCGCATTTCAAATTTTACTTATGTTATTTACTATCATAAAAAACATTGTTTTATTCCGGTATTGAGTTGACGGTCCATTACTTAATATGTGTAAGGCTTTTAAAAACGGAGTAAATGATTTTATTTTTTCTATTACAGGTTTTAAGTAAGCGCAAATGAGAACGGGATCGTGTCGCAAATTGTTTGTATTGTATTTTGTGGTGATTGGAATTTAGTAAAATAATAAACGCAAGTATGCAAAGAAAGTTGACCTTTAGAGCCACCACTGATTGAATTTCTGTTCCATATTAATATCCATAATTTTCAGAAAAACCTATATGTAATAATCCATCAGAGGGAGTAAGATTTTGTTTTATTAATCGAATAGCTTTAAATTGGTTAGTTATATTTGCAAGATGTTGCATAAATGTGGGTAAGTTTGATTTAAAAATGTTGGTGAGCAACTGTTGAGATGTTTTTACTGTTTCTTTTAGAGTTTTCTTACATTGTTTCTCCTGACCCTTAACCACCACTGTAACATTTTTAGTAACCCGCCTCTGATAAATACATACATACTATCACGTCTTTATCCCTAATGGGGCAGACAGAGCATTTTGGGTCTTGCGGCTCTATGCAGAGCCTAGGGCCGCAAGACTCAAAAGCCACTTTTAGCGTCATGGTGGGCGAGAAGATGGAAAAGCAATCAATACAGTGACGGGTTGCTAGCCGCATCGCCTGTTAAAATGATTCGCATTTTTGCCCATTCCCTCGATCGGCTTTTACGATCTGTGCGGGAAGAGAAGCAGCTGGTACATTCTAAGTTTTTTCGTTTCTCCCAGACCAGCATGGGAGATAATCTGATAAATAATTGTATCATTATTGTTTATCAAATTGAAATGCACAGTTTTTTCAGAGCATTGCGTACATTAACGTTCTAAACAAGAAACATTAAGGATATTGTTGCAACACAGGGATTTGGCAACGTCGGTAACAGTAGAATAGGATAGAACTTTCGCATGGTAAAGAGCTTCCGTTATGTAATCATTATTACAATGAATAGAGCATAAGCAGGTATTTCTTCTTGCTGCTTTTGAAAATATCACCCAAAAAGGACGATGTCGGCGAAAAGTCTCATAGCTAATATTTAAGCCAGTCTGAGTTACAAATTTCTTGTGCAGATTAAGTAATGTATCATTCAAAAGTCTTATTTGTCTCTTTTCTTTTCGACGCGTTATTGTTCCTTTCTTGCCAGCAGTTAGCCTGCTATTCTCATCTTCAAAAATTCGTGAATTTTTTGTTTTATATTCACTTCATTAGTGTTTCTTACATCTTTCTTTCTTTTAAGCCTTAAAACTCTCATTCTATATTTAGATAATTTATTTTCTAATATCTTCAATCTACTTGACAAATACTCATTTTTTGCCTTTAGTCTACGCCTCTTTTATGCACTTACTACTCTTCCTACTGCTATTCTTGAAAAACTTGAAATTGAGCTTAAAGAAATACTGTTGAGTTCATGTTGGGTTTGTTTTCAAATTTTTTCTTTGTCTCTTCTTAGCTTTGATTTTTCACGCCATATCTTTCTGATTTGCCGCTGCTCTCTCGGTGTAATATCTTTGATAGTTTTTATCAATCCTTCTTCTTTCTTGCGTTTATACCTCTCTTTATCTTGTCTACGTCTTT
Organism: Acrobasis consociella; assembly: GCA_963555685.1. NCBI lineage: Eukaryota > Metazoa > Arthropoda > Insecta > Lepidoptera > Pyralidae > Acrobasis > Acrobasis consociella. Next base: position 10,182,799 of record OY743125.1, on the reverse strand, counting down.
CTTCTAGAGCAGTAACGTCAAGTTTCGCTCTAGTTCTTCTCATGCTCATCTTTTTCTCTTCTCGGCGACGCTTTTTTTTTCTTCCTCACTCAAATTCAACTTGGATCTTGAGCGAGTTATTCCTCCTAAGACAAAATAAGATTCAATCACCACAAGCCTTATGATAAATTGTTCAAGCCACATGCTTTAATCAAACATAATAAAAGGCTAGGTTCCTACGAAATAAATATTTAGGCACGCACGAATAGGACACCTATAGTCATTGTTACGTAGCAATATTGTATATTACTTTATTTTAACAAAAAAAAATCAATCATGCAGTTTTTGAGTATAATCTTTATAAAATTTTATCTTAATAATATTAGTATGATTATTTAGTTAATGTATTATTTAAATGCAATTTTAAAAATTTCATATTCACGAAGATGTAACAAAAAATATATCTCTGTGGCCATACGTCTTTCCTGTGGACACTAAAATTGGAGATGTCCACAGGAAAGTTGTCCACAGAAAAGAAAATAGAATTCATAATTAACAAAAACCTTTTTGATTTTGAGGTTAAAATACAAGACAAAACAAATATGAAATATTCTCCTCACAGTGCTTTATGCCTTAGAGTATGTTTTTGCGTAATATAATTGAATACTTACTAAATAATACCAGGAACAGGAAAGATGCACTGATCTATTACAAAATTATGGTGAACAAGATATTTCTTTTAATAAATATGGTTTCTGCTTGTAATCACCTCAGAATGACGCCGGCAAATGACAGCTGTCCAATGTTGCCATTATGAAAAAAAAATATTCGTTTGGTAGTATTTTTTTAAGAAATATAGTAGATTTAAAATGTAAGTCCACAGATGGGATGCGAACTCGTATAACCGAAAGTTTATTGGAAATTTCTAATTTTTTTTGAGGAAATTCATTAAATAAAAAATAAACGACATTTATGTAAGGACTGACTACAGTAAATAAATAAATTTCCGTTAGTGTTCCTCCTTCTAAAACCAAGTAGTCTTCCTTTAAATATAGCAACAACACATCTGAACAGTCCGCAGGAGGGTACCATGGTGACATTGGTATTTTTTTTTAATAATACTAGAATAAAAATAATACTAGAAAATAAATTGTGTTTGTTATTTTAATAATAGTTAATTAGGGTCAAATTATTTAATTAATCCATACAATATTGATTTTCTTAAATAATCTTAAGGGAACATGTGATTATGTTTGACCCATATGGCCCAGGTCTTCATACTCTCGCATAAAATTGCAGTACATTTCTTTCAAAAGAGGTTGACGTCCGAAACGTTTTTCAAGACTAAAAAACCGTTTCTTTGCTGTATAGTAAGAATCACCTAAAGCGTCAGGGGTGTCAATCAAAGGTAGACGCACAGAGAACCTACCGTTTTCAAGGCGAACGGTGTTTGCTTAAAAATGTTCCTCACATGGATTTTCAACATCCAACCTGCTTCCTGAATAATCTGGCCGCTCTGGTAATGACTCGAGCTCCCAAAACTTGCTCATTTGATTGTCGACTCGATCGAGCACTGAAAGGTTGTAAGAAATGTGTGCATTAGTATTGTTTCTTGTTTTTGTCGGTGGACGGCTTCTAAGACGTCCACTCGACCCTTGAGAAAATTGTGAAATTCATCTAAAATAGGCATTTGACTGAGAGCAAGAATGTTCCTATGCTCTTCCCACTTTAAAGTTGTGTTGGTGGCAAGCTTGGAAGACATCAAATGTATTATCAAAGTGCCCATTTATCTGTGGGTTGACCTAGGTTCTGTAATGCACCCCCCCGATGTGGTTCCCATCTTGTCGCGATGGGGGGCTTAGTAGGGAAGCTAAGAGGAACCCATTGCCCGGGTTGAGGCTTAGGCCTCCCCGAGCCCGGCGGAGGCCATTCCTGGCTGGAATGGCCTGGCTGTGAGGGAAGAAGGTGCCAACGACCCCCCTACCATCACAGCCGTGGTAGGGGTCGCGGGGGAAGAGGAGTGTCGGTGTGTCGTTGCCGCTCGCCCTATCCTCCGCGACCAAGCGCGGCCGTGGCGCTTGGCACGGCATCGGTGGGGCCGCAGGGGAGGATGAGTGTCGGTGTTACGTTGCCGCTCTCCCTATCTCCTGCGGCCGGCTGTGTGGGCCCCGGTCGACGTCAGGTTGACTGACCCTACCACGGCTGTGATGGTAGGGGTCGCGGGGGAAGAGGAGTGTCGGTGTGTCGTTGCCGCTCGCCCTATCCTCCGCGACCAAGCGCGGCCGTGGCGCTTGGCACGGCATCGGTGGGGCCGCAGGGGAAGATGAGTGTCGGTGTTACGTTGCCGCTCTCCCTATCCCCTGCGGCCGGCTGTGTGGGCCCCGGTCGACGTCAGGTTGACTGGGGTAGGGCCTGCTTCAGCAGGCCCCAAATTATGAGGGCTGGTTGGACGGTGGAAACGGGATTCCATCGTCCAACGGACAGCCCTCCGGAGTGGAAGGCAGGCGCGTGTGCGTGTCAGCGCGCCTGTCCTTGGGCCAAGAGGCCAAGGCGGCGGTTACTCCGGCCCCTCTGATTCAGCAGAGGGTGCCGTGAGGCTGCTGGCGAGCTGGGGCCGCTTAAGTAGCGGCCGGCCGCGCCGGGGCTGTGGAGCATGAAGAAGCACACGGTCCCGGCCGATAGCGGCTGAGAGGTGACACCGCGGAGTTTTTAGTGGTAACATCACATAACCTTACCGGTGTCCCGTAACCGGTAAGGTATCCGAAGGGATTTTTTCCGCGTCAAAAAAAAAAAAAAGGTTCTGTAATGCACGTAAATTTTTGGTGACGTGATCCACTAGAAACCTGAGTGACTTGTCCGACTCGCGAGTGATCGGATCAACATTAACGAACAAATTTAAATGATTACTAATTAATTGACGTTTATTACTGTACCTCTAGCAAAGTAAAGACCAGGCTTCATTAAAGTTTTTGTTTGAAATTTTTAGATTAGATATTACACGAGAGGCTTCACCTTCGAGATACGAGCATACATTATGAAATGTATGAATCGGCTTGATTTTTTGGTTGTTTTGAACTAAAGACTGAAACGTATCGTGAAAATTAAGCCATTTAAAATAAGAGCCATCGAAGTTAGGTATTTTGATTACTGGGAGACGAAAACCTGAATCAGTTCCCTAACAGTTGTGGGAACAACTGGTTATCTCAGATGACCGGCGTTGCTAGGCCTCGGTTGAGCGTTAGTACCTAACTTACACTTTGCAAGTGCAATATTTTCGTGAAAGCTTGACTCGATTTTATCACGCTCCTCTAACTCATCATCAAGGCTCTTTTGTCTTTCTTTGCATTTAAAATTTCTATTTTAGACTGTATATTTTCAAAACATTCAAACATTTTTTAAAAGTTCTCGAATTGCGTACACAACTTGCTATACTCGCGAATTGATATAGGTGCATCGGCCGGCGGCAGGGAATTTACATAATTATTGAATTTGGTTATCCTATCTTTGATTGACCGGCGTTTTATGATTAATTGTTGAATCTTTTTAGTTTCAGCCTCACTATCGTCACTCATTATGTTAAATTTAAAGCTACTTTTGATTTAAATTCACAACGATTTGCTAAACAAACCACCGCGTAAACAAGTAAGATAATAACTGCGATCGAATAAAAATAAGCAGGCTGGCGTCAAGCAATGAGATGTGCCGGCCGGTCGATTTCATACAAATTCAATAGATAATTAGTTTTTTAGTGGCATAAACTTAAAGTTGGCATTCGTAACTACGGAACCCTACACTGAGCGTGGCCTGACACGCACTTGGCCAATTATTTAGAAACCGCGCGATAAAATAAAAGGAAATAAATTTAAAATAAAAGCTTTGTTTTGCTTGTACTTTCTAAGTCGCCTTCTACGACATCCACGGGAGGACTTGGCGAACTTGATTTAAATATTGCCAATATAACAGCCAGATACTCGTAGGTAGAAATCAGCTAAGTATTTTTTCTAGTAATTGCCCGTTTAAATAGGTTGATTGATTTTGACCTCTAATTCACCTTGCACTAGGACAAAGAAATAATGGTAATCACTTCACGAATAAAGAAAGTCAATTTATTTGCACAAGTAAAGGTTGAGATTAACCCTGCACAGGTCGCGCTATAAAAAGTCACGTAAATGGTCGCGCGGATTACAATTGTAATCCATTTTCCGATCGAAATAAAACAATAAATATTTAATCAACATTTTTTTATTTACTAAAAACATAACAAGCCTTCTATACTTTAAACATTTTTCAAACAAAACTTATTTAAAATCTTAAAATATTAATGAAAAAAATATAAAAAGGGAACATTATCATTTTCTTCTAGAAAAATGGCACTTTAATTTCAAAAAGAGATCAAAAATCAGCCTCCTAAGTTATATTAAATCTAATCATTGTTCGTGATGCAGGATGAACATATGTACTTAGAATGATCAGCACAGACGAATTTGTTACACGCTGTGCATGATCGGCGTGTACTTTTATTACGCGCTCTTCCGCAGTCGTAACAGCGACCCACTCTGCCAGTATTTGAAGGTGCAGATGTAGATGGTTGGTTTTCAACTTCAGTAAGTTCCAGAAAATCTTTAATTTTAAACACCAAGTTTCGTGGTAATTATATTTTTTGTAGTCTGTGATGCGCAAGAGGCTTCATCCATGCAAGTGCAATAGAAATCAAAAAATCACGTCGAATAACTGTTTCAGTATTTTTGTTTGCTTTATATATGCACAATGCATTCAAAGCGCTCAAATTTAACAAATCAAAAAAAACTGTCAGGGGCCAACGTCTTGAATTTCTTGAGACGTCATAAAGGGAGCTCATTTTGTCCACCAAATCTACGCCATTTTTTGTTCGATTATAATAAGTTATAATTTCTGGCTTTTTTAAATCTCCTGTGCTACGATCAATTGTCGCATCATTGTGCATTGTGGACATAACAATGACTACTTTGGTTGGTTTTGCAACATAAGATAATAATGTGCAAGGTGTATGAAATCCAAATTTTGTGGAATAAATAGGATTACCTCTTGCCACCCGAAACTCTCTCAGAACTTCCCTTTTACCTTTTCTCACAGTTCCCACCATCGTAGTTTTGTTATCAAAAAGTTGTTTAGCTACCTGAAGTGATGAAAACCAATTATCCATAGTGACGTTGCGGTTTTTTCCAAGGATAGGATGGAGAACTCTCATTACCACATCAGTTCGTTCACTACTCAATCGAAAAGGTCCCAAAGGCTGCTGGCCGGCGTAAATCTCCAAATTATATGTATATGGGTAATGAACATCCACAAGTGCAAATACTTTTACTACATATTTTGAGGGTTTACTTGGAATATATTGACGAAATGGGCAACGTCCTCTAAATGCCAATAACTGTTCATCTAGTGTCATTTCTGCACTTGGAGTAAAATATTCTTGAAATTTGGTAATTATTGTTTCAAATATTTCACGTTTTGGAGCTAGCTTGTCGATAGCAGCACGATCCAGACGGCTACGGATATCATCAAATCTTAGATTTCGAAGGAGAAATTTGAATCGTTGCATGGACATCGTCAAATAAATGGCATCGATACCAGTGTGATTTTTGTGGTCAAATATTTGTTCGCAGCTGGTCCGGCCTAATTTCAAAACACCTGCCATATAAAGAATACCAAAAAACCCCTTCAATTCAATCGCATCTGTTAATTTTGCATCTCTCTCCCTTCCATATTTAGTTTTTACATGCTCTATCTTTATATTAGTATATTTAACAATAAGGTCAACGATAATATCGTCTAAAAATAAAGACAAGCAGTCTTCAACTACAGTTTTCTCTCGTGCTCATCCTTTAGGACCGGGAGGTATAAACACAATATTGTGCGAACGAGTCCTACCTCTATTATTTTATTTTATTTTATTTAAACTTTATTTACCAAAACAACATGGTACAAAAGGCGGACTTAATGCTAATAGCATTCTCTACCAGTCAACCTTCGGGATAAAAAGAGAAAAACTGGTGGTAGGCGTACAGATAAATAATTATAGCTATATTAATAAAAACACTCGTAGTTACAACATATTAAATACAAATACTTGTCGAGATGAGCCATCTTTATCTTTGCTTTATCTCAGTACATGGATATGCAGTTTACAAATACGCAAACAATCAAGTATTGTTTTAACAAAATCCTGGGGCGGCACGCACTATTAAAGTTGAGATGTAATTCGGTCGTGTAAGGAGCATGGCATGCGTCACGTGCGTATACGCTCCAGGAGATTGTCCTCCGTTTTTGTGAACAAGCAGTCCAATAGAATATCATAAAATAAGATATTAATCAATAATACAAATAATGAAAGTAAATCCAACAATAATGATTAAGTATCATTATGGACAGGGCAATAAATGAGTTTCTTATCCGGAACTATATAAAAATATTAATTGACATTTGTGAATATTATGTGATAATTACTTAAAAACCATAGTGATTAATGATGAAGACCATCCTGTTCCGACATACTTAAATGATTATACATAGATATGATAGAATAAACAATATATATATATATAATACTATTAATACATACTTATTTTATTATGTCCAAATACCATAAAGGATCCATGACAACACCTGATACCAGTGTAGATCTTAATTAGTAAGGTATTAAAATTAATTAGAGAGAAGATGCATGTGAACTTTTTTCTTGAACACATATCTGTTCAAAACGGTTAAAAAAAAAGGTCCTCCAGGCAGGGCATTCCAGAGTCGTATAACTTGAAGCGTGAAAGACGAGGACATGAAGTTAGAACGAAACAAAGGAATTTCTAAACGAAGTGTATGACTAGAGCGAAGCTCTCGGCTGTGGGGCTCAGACTGATACTGGAATTTACTCTTCAAGTATTCGGGTGAAAAGGGATTTTTTAGAATAGAAAAAAGGGTGCAGAGCATTTTCTGCTGTCTACGTTGACGAACAGGAAGCCACTCAAGTTTAGATCGAAAAGAAGAGATATGATCATATTTGCGAAGGCAAAAGATAAAACGAATGCAGTTATTAATAAGTCGATCAAGCTTATTAAGAAGATCTTCATTAAGATCAGGATAACACACATCTGCATAATCAATTATGGGTAAATAAGTGACTGGGAAAGGGTTATCTTGGTTTTAACGGGAAGAAAATTACTCAAACGATTTAAGAACTGTAACGAATAGTTGACTTTCATGCAGACTTCCGTCACTTGGGTTCTCCAGCTCAACGTTGAGTCCAAATAAAGTCCCAGATTCTTTACTGATTCACTGTAAGGAATGGTTGTATTGTTATTAACAACAGGGGTAATAGACGTCATATCAAGTTTAGCCAGTTGCCTTGAACTACCTATCAAAACAGCCTGACACTTGGACGGATTGACCTTGATGCCAAAACTGTCTGACCAGGAAGAAATCTCAGAGAGAGCCTTGTTCAACTGTACCACTCCACTGTCTATACTTTCAGCAGTGGTCTGAACGTAAATTTGTAAATCATCCGCGTAAAAATGATAAGAACAGCTAATAGAAACAGATAACATATTTATAAATAAAGCAAATAATAAAGGCGACAGTATCCCACCTTATGGAACACCTGTTGACAAATTTACAACAACGATCTGCGGCTCATCGCGGAGTGGTCGGAACGGTATGGAGTTTCCGTCAATCCTACCAAATGCCAAGCAATTATTGTGGGAAGCTCTCGACAACTTGGTAATATTGACTTTGAAAACATCTCCCCAATACAATTAAATAGGGTAACCATACCATTCTGTTCCAGTGTCAAAGATCTTGGGCTGCACATTGACTCAACTCTGAGCTGGTCCAATCACATCGCTGAGGTTAGTCGTAAGGTAACAGGAACACTGCGCTGCCTTTATAGATATAAGAATTTTCTCCCATTAAAAACAAAAATAACATTGACGCAATCCCTTATTATGCCTATAATCGACTATGCTGATGTTTGCTATACAAATCTAAACCAATTTCTTCTCCATAAACTAGACAAACTAGCTAACAACTGCATAAGATTTATCTATGGTCTTCGAAAATATGACCACATCTCTTCTTTTCGCTCACAGTTGGCCTGGCTCCCTATCCCCCAGCGTCGAAACGCCAGAATACTATGCATGCTTTATGCCATCCTCAACGACCCCAACTCCCCAGCTTATCTCAAGTCTCAATTTTCTCTTCTTAGCTCTACACATTCGCGTAATCTTCGCTCTTCCAAACTTTCAACATTATCCATACCTGCTCATCATTCTGATTTTATGAGAAAATCCTTTCAAATTAAAGCCATCCTTCTCTGGAATGCTCTTCCGGAAGCCATTAGACGTGCACCTAGTCGTCTAGCCTTCAAACGGGCGGTTCATAAACGATTTCTCCGAGAAGTCTCTTCTTCGCATGGTTTCCCTATGCAGTAACTAGTAGTCATCCATATAGTATTTATATTTATATATATATATATATATGTATATATATATTACTTCAGGTATTTATGTATTATTTTAATATGTATTAAATATTAATTTTATGTATAGTAATCGTATCCGTGTACGTATATGTATATATTTTTAAATGATATTTATTATGTTCTTGTAGGTATTTAATTTATACTTTTCTTTATAGTCTCATATTCTGTCGCACCACCCAAATTATTTCTCTACTTGGTCTAATGGTTGACTGGCAGAGAACGCCATATGGCGTTAAGTCCGCCATTTGTACACCTTTTTTTGTGCAATAAAGTTTAAATAAATAAATAAATAAATTTATCCATTGAGACAACTCTCGATTCTTACGGACCGCTTGCTGCCTATCATGGAGATATGAAGTAAACCAGTCCATTGCTGAGGATGAGAAATTCATGTACTGAAGAATTGCAAGAATAATATCGTGATCAACCATGTTAAAAGCATTAGAAAAATCAATGAGACCGAGAATGGTGATCAAAGAATTCTCCATGCCAAGACGTATATCTTCAGTAACACTGAGAAGAGCAGTGGTGGTACTATGCCCAGGGCGAAAACCAGATTGCAGTGGTGTAAGAAGATGGTGGGTGTGGACAAAAGAAGAGACTTGAAGATGAGCCGCAGTTTCTAATATTTTAGAAAGATATGGTAAAATGGAAATGGGCCGGAAATTATTAAAGTCAACGGGTTAGCTACTTTCGGCAGTGGAATGACGTAAGCTTTCTCCCAAAGAGATGGAAATGTGCCAGAAATTAAAGAGAAATTAACAATATGAGTGATGACCGGGACAAGAATATCAAGTGAATTAATGATCATTTGGCGGCTTACATCATCATAGCCAACTGCATTAGATCTAAGAGAAAGTATAATTTTAATTATTAGATGGTACTCTTCTAGACCATAATGTGTTATCCACGCCAGAGTAACAACCTTCATGTTCCTGTGCTAAAGTTTCATTATCAGGTGAAGAACGCGAAGCAGTGCTGGTCTCAAATGCCTGGTTTGGGATTTCTTCTTCTTGTTCAGAATCCGTTTGGTGGTTCGGCTCCTCCAGTACGTCTTCTTCATCGTTCGAGCTAGCCTCGTCTTCAAAATCATCGTTATCTTCATTCAACCAAGATTGGATTTGGGCTTCATGTCGTTCATCCATATTTTTTCTGAAAAGTATGAATGTAATTATAAAAAAATGAATGAATACTATTGCTCGAAACTTGTGAGTTAATATTTATGAATAATATGTAATTACCTTATACACAAACAATAGTAAAATAAAGCTTAGATAAAAAATAATGTTGCCAAAAATACTCACGTAATGAGTGGCGCGGATTACAATAGTACTCCAGACACTTTGCAAATCCCCTGACGCACAACCGCGCGATGTCGGCGCACACGCTGCACTGAGCAAACTCGTCAGCTATCTAATTACAAGTACCTAATGCCACAATGAATTTGAGCGAAGCAATTCTCGGAAATGAACGATTGTGTATCAATGGATTACTATTGTAATCCGCGCGACCTGTGCAGGGTTAAGGCTAGAAATAGGAAATAAAGTATTGGGCTCACGCTCCTTTGGATATCCACGTTGAGCTGCGCCACGCGGTCGTCCTTTGTCCTTTGACCTCTTTGACCTCTTTGACCTTCTGTGCGATGGAAGCGTTCTCTTTCGCAATTAAGAGTGATTCTCGACTGGATTCGTTGAACTTTAGCAGTATCCTTGTCTTCTCCTGTCTATCTCGTGGCCTGGATTCTTGTACAGGTGTAGACTCGGGAGTAGGGTTCAGCCGCTTACACACGACACAATTTTTAATACAATCTGGTGCTGTGCTGCAGATTGTGATGTGTGTAGACGTGTTGTGGGCGTGTCCCAGCAAATTGCGTGTCGGCTGTATCCGACCGCTGTTGTACAGCAAGTTGTACCCGCGTCGCAACGTGTGTAGCGCAGTTGGTATGTTGGATGCAATTTGCCTCAGTCGCACGCACACCGTTGAAACGGCAACACGTTATGCTACGGTTCTCTAAGTACCTAGTGTTTAGTTTAAACTTTCATTGCGTACACACGTAACCTACGGTACTTAAAATTAAATATGAACAAATACATAAATATATAGGGACAAATTAAGTCAAAAGCAAAAGCCCCAAAGTAAGTTCGAGACTTGTGTTATGGGATACTAATTCAACGACACTATATTTTATAACAAATACATATATAGATAAACACCCAAGACCCATGACAATTTGAAAAAGGCCATTTTCCAACTTGCCCTGACCGGGGATCGAACCCTCATCGACATTTGGGTGGCGGACTAGCATGTTGACCACTACGCCACGGAGGTCGTCAACAACACAGCGACAGAACAGCGAGGAAAAAGTGTGTGGCTAAATATTTTAGAACTTTATAAAGACAAGCGTACTCTTTAGTATGCTATAATCTTCTGGTTTTAAATAAAATAATTCATATGTGATTTTTTTGTAGCCTTCTTTCGTCCAATATCTTCTTTTATTTCTCTTAGTAGACATTGTAGCTAAATGTAAGGTAATCGTGAGCCCCGCTTTTAATTTCGAAGCTAAGAGCCATTATTACAGGCGTGCGCACACTGTGAGTACTGTGACGATAGGACGTGCACTGAAGTTGTGATTGAAATTGTGGTCGCAATTGTTATGTGTGTAGAGCACAGCCGACCGCGACTCCAACATGCCGCAGCTGCAGGTTGCATGGCAAGTTGTGTCGTGTGTAAGTAGCTTTCGGGTCCTTCTTGCGTCCTGTCACGGTCGCCAGCTACCCGATGTTGGAGCCTAGGTGCCCTAGCATCTGGGTATACAAATGAAAAACTGGATGCTGGATGGTACTTGCTTCTTTAATCTTCGGACTATGACACGAATATATGTACAAAAGCTTAGTGGCTATCTTGACCGTAGTAGAGGGGCGAGGACAAGCGCGCGGGCGGTTATATAGGTATGGTCTGCGGGGGGGGACGCATGAGGTGGGGGGTGGCTGCTTGCTTGCTGTTGACTCGACGGCGTTAACAATGACGATATACGTATATATAAGTAGGGTTTATACAAAATATTTTTATCAAAAAACATTACAATTTCGCTGTATTCTATAAAAACAATATTCTATTCTTACTAGTTACAGTTCCTTAGCAACATCTAAAAGTATTTTTGCTGTCCTGTATTTTTCTAAGAATTTTCGTCTCTGCCGCGCCGAGTTAAATATTTTTTTAAACAAATTCCTTACTATATTTTTCAACAAAACTTATATTTTTGAAATCTTTTTGAATGCACCTTTTGAAACATATTCTTTTAAAGCAGATACTGTTTCACATTTAAAATTTATGGTCACTACGAAAAAAAATTTTGTGACTCTTTATTTTTTTATTTTTGGATGCCATTCAATTTTTTTGTCTTTTTTAGGGTTCCGTAGTAAACAAGGAACCCGTATAGTTTCGCCATGTCTGTCTGTCTGTCTGTCTGTCTATCCGTCCGCGGTCCTACTCAGAAACTATAAGTACTAAAAAGCTGTAATTTGGCATGGATATGTATATCAGTCATGGCGAAAAAGTCGTAAAATAAAATATGGAAACAAATTTTTTTTAGGGTATACAAGTGCCATACAAGTAAAGAGGAAGTCAATATTTTTTTTTCTCTACAAACACATTGTGTGGGGTATCGTTAAATAGGTCTTTCAAAAATATTGTGAGCTTGTGATGAAATAATAGCAAAGGCAATTTTAATATGGATAACAGTTTATTATATGTAAAAGTTCAATATCGGTAATGACAATGCACAATCATAAGTAGAAGAGAGATCGGGGGCGGTGACGCGCCTATACAGTATAAATCATAGACAACCATTAAGGTAAGCGTGGGCGTCCACACTCACATCATCCTCTCCTGGACGCAGACGCTCCAAAACTAAACCCATGGATGAGGTGAAGTTTTCATGCTTCGGTCGATGAAGTCCTTTCGTCATAAAAACTTTAAAAAAATAATAATAACCGACTTCAAATCGAAATGCACTAAAAAGCAAAAAATAATAATTATTTATATCAGATGACCCTGAAGTTCTGGGTAAAAAATCTCTATAATACTCATTTTTTATTTGGAGTCGGTGCCAATCTAAGTACCTATTTAACATTGAAATCATTCTTGAAGTACTTTAGAATACGCCACGGGAATCGAAATAATGTGAAAAACACATTTTATCTGCAAACAATATTACATTAGTAATTATTAATTTAAAATTGCCCAAGCCTCAACAAATCAAAAAAGAGCTCTATAGCAAAGAACACTCTCGATTGAATTACTTTTGTAACAAGAAAAAATCAAATTCGGTTCATCGATTTGGGAGCTACGGAGCTACGACGTGGTATTACTCGTACATGAACTGGACTCTGAGGCAGGAAGATTGGCACCGACTCCAAATAAATAATGAGTATTATAGAGATTTTTTACCCAGAACTTCAGGGTCATCTGATATAAATAATTATTATTTTTTGCTTTTTAGTGCATTTCGATTTGAAGTCGGTTATTTTTTTTTTTAAAGTTTTTATTTCACATCTTTTAGCAGGCAGAGAACTAAGCTCATTGCATTTATTTATTGTATACTGAATGTTTTTTTCTGGAAATAATAAATAAATAGTTATCAAATATAGCCCGAATGGCCCGATCGGATCGCTCGACAAATTTCAACCTTATTATATTAACATATAAGCAGAGTTCATTTGAGCGGACTGGGTCATTGACCTTGGTCTGCGAGGTTACCAAAAATCACTTTTTAAGGGTTATCAAAATTTAATTGACTTTAGGGTAACTTCAATTAAGTAGTTATTTAATAAATAAATAGGCAATAACATAAGCTGGGAGTACCTCCAAGCGGTGAAGGTGGTAACAGTTTAACTTGTTAACTGGCTAAAACTCCCATACAAAAAAGTATACGCCTTCGGGCTTATGTTGTTGTCTTTCTTGTTATTGTTTTATTTTCACAGACAGAAAAATTAACATGACTGCGTATTGTGATCTGATGATTTCTCTGTTCCATGCGCTTGAACCAACAGATTTATGACATAACATATTGCTCTAGTGGGCCGTATGCTTGTTTCCCTCTTGGCATCGTGGACGGCTGTGTTACCTTGTCACAAGATGCTACAAATATATCTGCAGTAGGTATATATTTAAAAAAACACAAATCATAAACTTTGCAGAGTTTTATTCTCCAGATCCAAAACCCTTCATCAGATCTTCATTCAAATTATAAGAAACTAATCATATAAGCGATTCTTCCAAACAAAAAAATGAGCAAATGAAGGTATTATTAATATTTGAGCTGCAGTTGTCTGTTGAGGAACTTCGGTCTCCAGCTCAAAGATCTTTTCTCCGATCTTAAAAAAAATTACATGGGACCAACCTTGCAATGCATTCTTTGAAAGGACACATATATTTTGTAAATCTGTTCATATTTGACGGAGTTATGAGGTAACATACACAAATATTTGAGCAGCAGTTGTCTGTTAATAAGGAATTTCGGTCTCCAGGTCCAAGACCTTTTCTCCGATCTTAAAAAAATTTACATGGGACCAACCTTGCAAAGCATTCTTTAAAAGGACACCTATATTTTTTAAATCTGTTCGTATTTGACGTAGTTATTAGGTAACATACACAAATATTTGAGCAGCAGTTGTCTTTTTTGAGGTATTTCGGTCTCCAGCTCCAAGACCTTTTCTCCGATCTTAAAAAAAATTACATGGGACCAACCTTGCAATGCATTCTTTAAAACGAAACATATATTTTTTAAATCGGTTCATATTTGACGTAGTTATGAGGTAACATACACAAAACATATATACACGTCGAATTGATAACCTCCTCCTTTTTTTGAAGTCGGTTGATCTGATCTTAAAAAAAATTACATGGGACCAACCTTGCAATGCATTCTTTAAAACGAAACATATATTTTTTAAATCGGTTCATATTTGACGGAGTTATGAGGTAACATACACAAAACATATATACACGTCGAATTGATAACCTCCTCCTTTTTTTGAAGTCGGTTGAAAATATCGGCGACCATGTCTCCAGTGCATCTGTATTTGACCATTATTTGTTTGGCAGCAATCTTCTCTCGCACGAAGTGATAGCGGACGTCTATATGTTTACTGCGTGCGTGATAGACAGCATTTTCTGAAATACTAATCGCACTTTGATTATCACAATAAAGGGTTATAGGTATACCTTTAAGTTCAGGTTGAAACTCGTCTGCCAGTTGTTTCAACCAAAGAGCCTCTTGAGTGGTTAATGCTAAAGCCATATATTCAGCCTCAGTTGTAGATAAGGCTGTTGTCTGTTGCCTCTTAGAATTCCAGCTTATGGCGGCACCCTGGAATAAAAATATGTAGCCTGTGCAAGATCTTCTATCTTCAATATCATTTGCCCAGTCTGAATCACAATAGCCTGAAATTATGTCATTAACATTCCTTTTGAAAACTAGTTTCATATACATTGTAGCTTTTAGGTATCTCATGACCCGCTTCAGAGCCACCCAATGTTCATTAGTAGGTTGACTATTGTACCTGCTCAGAGAATTAACTACATAGGTGATGTCTGGCCGAGTTCCCTGTGATAAGTATAACAAACAGCCAATTATTTCTTGATATGGAACATTCTTTAAAATTTCTTGACTTTCACCTTTCTTTAATTTAACATTAGCATCAGCAGGTGTCCACATTGGCTTGCAATTGTTCATTCCAAATCTTGTAAGTATTATTTTAATATAAATGGACTGATCGAATGAAATCTCATCTTTAATTTCATCCTGTGAAATTCTAAAACCAATGCAATGTTTGGCTGGTCCTAAATCCTTCATGTAAAATTTTTCTTTCAACTTCTCTTTTAACATATGTGTAGTTTCCTTGTTATTAAAAAATAAAGTATGTCATCTACATACACCGCTATGAACAGCATATCATTTTCATTCAAAATACGGTGATAAACGCATGGATCTATGTTTGAACGAGTCATTCCAATTTCTAACAGAGTAGTATTTAACTTTTTATTCCATTGCCTGCTGGCTTGCTTAAGCCCATATATTGACTTGTTAAGTTTACATACTTCATTGCCATTTTCAAAGCCAGGCGGTGGGGACATGTAAATTTCTTCGTCGATTTCACCCTGTAAGAATGCTGTAACTGCGTCCATTTGGTGTATTTTAAGTCTATATTTGGCAGCAAGACCGATTAGGTATCTTAAAGATGTATAACGGACCACTGGAGCATATACCTCATTATAATCAATGCCCTTTACTTGCTTATATCCTTTAATCACCAGTCTAGCTTTATAGCGTGTAATAGATTCATTGCCATCCATTTTAGTTTTATAAACCCATCTGCTCGGAATTGCTGATTTTCCTTGTGGTAAGTTAACCAGCGTCCATGTGTTATTTTTTAATAACGACTGATATTCTTCATCCATAGCTTTCTTCCATTCATTTGACTTTTCACTGTTTAGAGCTTCTTGAAGGCTCTGTGGATCACTGTTTAGTAAGTTCATTGTCGACTCAACATTCTGACACATTAGTGATGAGGGATCTTGACTATTGTCATTGTAATTTCTCATTCGTTGCTGTAGCGGTCTCAAATTCATATTTAATGGCGGTGGAGTACCAAGCGTTCTGTCAGGTAAGTATGTCTCATCATCAACATCATCAAATTGATCGGAATCACTTGAACTTCAAATAACTTGAGATGCAGCCTGAGTTTCTCTTTCAACAAAAGTCTCATCATCATCGTTTCTTTCCACAGATTCTTCGGGTTCGTCGCACTTAGGTAAGTAAACAGTCTTCCTTTCTATTTCATTACAACTAAACTTTGCATTTTCATTTTTATTTTCCTCTATCTCTATGTAATGTTTACTAATTTTCTTTTCTTTTTCAGGTACATCATCTACTTTATTTCTTTTAATTGAAGCTTCTAAAAATACAACATCCCTACTTATGACTCCTTTTTTTGTTTCAGGTTCTATGAATCGATAGCCTTTTGTGCTGTCGCTGTATCCAACAAATATTAACTTACGTGACTTTACATCAAGCTTAGTTCTGTTTTCTTTAGGAATAAGTACCATTGCCATACCAGGACATCCAAAAATCCTCATGTGACTCAGGTTTGTCTTTTTTCCAGTCCAGACTTCATAAGGTGTTGCATCGGACAAGGCACATGTCGGAGATCGGTTCACAATGTATGCTGCTGTTGCGACCGCTTCTGCCCAGAATGTGACCTTGCCCCTCCTATAGAAGTTTGTTTCATCGATCCACACACATCACTGTGGATAAGCTCTAGCAAGCTAGTTGCACGGGAGCCTCCAGTGGGGAATGGCTTTCTCGTCTGCTTACCCTCAAGGCAAGTTACACATATGGAATTTCCTGTTCCTGGTGTCAGCTTGACTCCTTCTGTACAACTAGGTATTTTATTAAGACTAGTGAAATTTAAGTGACCCATTCTCTGGTGCCACAGATAAGTATCATCATCAGTTTTAGCTATCATGACTTCGACTTCTTGATTTTTACAAGTATTTAACAGATATGTCTCATTGATTAATTCAGCTTTTGCTACTAACTTATTACTTGCATTGTACATTTTACAGCCATATTCATTAAATGTAACTTTGCATCCACTTTTAATTATTTTACTAACTGACAGCAAATTTGTTTTCAATTCTGGTACATATAAAACATTCCTCACCTGTATTGAATCAGTGCTGCCATCATCTGAGTTTACCTTTAGACATACACTTCCGCAGCATTCAACTTTTAATACTTTGTTGTTAGCAATTCTAATGCTCGGTATTGGTGAAGGAGTGATATCAGTGAGCCAGTCCCGGTGCATAGTCATATGCATAGATGCCCCTGAGTCAACATGCCAGAATTTAGAATTATTTGCTATGGTATGGTATAAGCTGAAAAAGCTGCTACATATCCTGGCTTTTTATCTGTTTTTTCTTTTTCACTTGTCTTTTTATGCCAACAATTTTTACTGAGATGTCCGTACTTATTGCAATTGAAGCATCTAGGGCCTTTCTTATTTTTGTTTTGGTTACTTTTGGGCTGATTTTTTTTTGTGTTTGTATAAAGTGCGGTAGTGTCTGAAGTCTTTACTTCCTGTAGTAGTTTATTTTTTACTAAATCTGCACTAATCTTCATACCGGAACTTTCTAAGCCGATAATCATAGGCCTGTACATATCTGGCAACCCTGCCAGCATTAAAGTGCCCAACTACTCATCATCCACATTAAATTTAATATTTCTTAACTTGTGCGCGGCTGTCATTATTTTGTTTACATAGTCTTCAATTGATGAACTGCTTTCCAAATTTGTTGCCTTTGACAAATTTTCCCACACCTGTTTTGCATTTTGGGCTTCTTGAATGTGTACATATAAAATCGGATCAACTAATAATATTAATTTTGATTTGGCTTTGGTGTCTTGTTTAACTAATTTTGGGTCGGTAGCATCTGGTTCGTTCAAAATGCAGTTATACAAATCTTCATGTTGTAAGTATGCTTTTACTGCAAAACTCCAACTTGCCCAATTGTCACGACCCGTTAGCTTCTCAATCGACATCAATGAATTGTTTCCAGCCATATTTATATACATTCAATCTGAAATAGCTGAAAAGAAGAAATCACTCGCGAGCCGGTAACTAAAAGTGAGGTTATACTCGCAAATTACCTTTACTATTTTAAATACTGTCCAAAATACAAAAATAACACTAAACGGCAGGCTTGGGTCGGCCCATAACCTGATGAAATAATAGCAAAGGCAATTTTAATATGGATAACAGTTTATTATATGTAAAAGTTCAATATCGGTAATGACAATGCACAATCATAAGTAGAAGAGAGAGCGGGGGCGGTGACACGCCTATAGAGTATAAATCATAGACAACCATTAAGGTAAGCGTGAGCGTCCACACTCCCATCAGGTCGGGAACACCATTTTTCGATTTAGGGATCCGTGTCTGAAATATTTAGGTTTAAAGTGATTTTTTTGTTAAAGTCACGTGTCCCCCCCATCTATCTGCTAAACGGTTATATATGGACACGTGAAAAAAATCACAGCTATAGTATATATAATGTACTTTATAAAAAAACTATCAGAGCTAAGTAGGGTTAACAATATAAAAAGTTATAGGCGATCAACTTATAAAATGTACTCGAAAAAGAAAATTTCGTACAAATTCAATAGATACTTAGACGTTTTAGTGGCATGAACTCAAAGTTGGCATTTGCAACTACGGAACCCTACACTGCGCGTGGCCCGACACGCACTTGGCTAATTATTTGTTTTAGAAATCAATCGACCATCCTTTATTTAGCTAAAAACGATACCAAACTTGCCCTAGTAGCTTTAAGTTAGCAGTTATGACGAGCCACAGTGCGCGCGGAGTAAGAAAACTTCACCCCCTTCCCCTACCCCCCAGAGGGGTGTTACCCGCTGCCTCCCGGGCGTTTTCCACACCAGTCTACCTAAGGTAGAAGTGTGCCAAGCCTCACTCTTTAATCCGAAAAATATTGGTGCTGGCGTATAACTCCCCAACTATTAGGTTTGATTTAATTCCGAGCCGCGCCCATAGCGAAAAGCGAGAGAAAAGTACTGGATAGTGCTTCCCCTGGGCCATCTTTGCTATCGTCACCATTCTATCGATGTGGGCTTTCAAGCTGAGGCATCTGCCGAACTTCCCAGGTATTTGGCGATGAGGACCGACTGAGCCTTACCGATAACGGGGATGTCGTCAGTGTACCACGTTATTATTGGTGGATATTAATGACTTACCAAAACTATTTCCTGACAATTTATGTATCATGTTTGCCGACGACGTATCGCTACTCTTCAAGTGCGACACTACAGCTGAAGCTAACGCAATTCTTTCTGACGCCACTAAAATACTAAAAACATGGCTTGAAAAACAACATTTAGAAATAAATATTAAAAAAACCAAAATAATTCAATTTCGTCCCTACCAAAAACAGGCATTACATTTAAACCTATCGTTTGAAAACCAAAAAATAGAAGAAGTCAGCCATTTTAATTTACTGGGAATCACTATAGATACTTTTATGGACTGGAAAGAATACATAAAAATAACAAAGAATAAACTTTCGAAATTTATATATGCACTTAGCGTCTTAAAACTTAACACAAATTATGAAACTGCATTGACAGCATATTACGCATATGCATACTCGTGGTTGAAATATGGAGTGATTCTCTGGGGTAACAGCACCGACGCAGACGATCTTCTAGTTATGCAGAAAAAATGTGTACGAATATTATGTAACCTACCGTACAGACACACCTGCCAACCGTTCTTTATAACACATAATATTCTTACACTACCCTCAATCTACATACTTGAATTATGCTCATTCGTAAGAAAACATATGTCCCTCTTTAAACAAGTGAAGGATACTCACACAATAAACACACGGCACAAAGACAGACTAGCGATCCCGGTAAGTAAACCTAAAGGAAAAGACTTAGAAATATATAAAAAGGGTCCGTACCGAAGCGCAATCAAGATGTACAATAAGCTCCCAAAACACATGACATTGGAAGAAAATGATAAAAAATTCTTTAAAAAAGTAAAAGGGTTACTATTATCAAAGGGATATTACTCGGTCAATGAATATTTAAATGACAAATTATAATATGAATAGCGTTTTAAAGAAAGACTCAATACACACCAAAATATATAGGTACGTAGTTTAGTTCTAGTTGCAGTTTAAGTTCGAAATAGCATTTGACCAACGCACTTGCAGTAATTATAATATTTATATTACTTAAAAACCTATAATGACGTAGAACAAATTTATAAATCTAATCTATAAATCTTATTTATATTAACTAATATTTTCTAACAATTGAAATCAATTTAATTTAATGTTTAAGAATTTATGTATGTTAATTCTTTTTTCTTCGCATACAAATATGATTCAATTAATATTATATAAACTCACATAAATTCCTATAATTTCGCAATACCCTGCCAGGGTTCATGTACTTACCTACTAACCATCTTCTGTATGAGTGCATGTAAGCGATAAATAAAGAAATAAAGAAATATATCACCGTGGAGAACGACAGCTCGCACAGAGCGTTCTGACAGATTGGCATCTTCGATCACTACCGTGATCTTTCGGTCCTTGTTGAAGGAGGCCACAATCCTAAGTATTCTTGAAATGGGTTTTCCAGATATTTTTATATACTATAACATTACCTTTTCCACGTGAGGAAAAGGTGCCTTCCGCGTATCAACGCTTCATTTTTGGTTTTTCGGGAAAAAGAAAAAATACCGATGGACCACAAATATTTTTCGATTCGTCTTGCCTATTAGTGAGAGTGGTCAGAGTGGCCTGCAGGGTGGCCCGTCGGCCTTCATTCTACCTGCAAGGGCAAAGGCGCGTGTTGATCAAAAAAACTATTTTTTAAGAATACTCCGACTTCTCGAATACTTCCGAATTTTTATTTTTTTATTAACTTTCAATCATCATTTTATATAAACCATAATATAAAATTAACAAAAGTATAAATAAATTAACGACTGCCTCCGTGGTCTAGTGGTCAAGGCGTTTGCCATGTGATCCGGAGGTCATGGGTTCGAATCCCACTGAGAAGCATACTTTGTAAAAAAATTGATTTCATTCTTGTAAGGATATTGCAGGCTTAAGAGGCCGATAATCTTTTTGCTTTCCGCGAAAATAGGTATTTTACGCCAGCAGCGGGCGCAGTGCGCACGCACATAATGACATGCAACTCACACCACACAGCTACGTAGGCGCCATAAAGCGCGGTGTAGTGCGCTCGGGGATATTCTTGATCGTTAAAGTTTTTTGTTTAAATATACTGGTACATTATGTTTTGGTGTAATAAAGATTTTAACTAACTTACTGACTGGTATAAACTAAACGTGCTGGTCTGGGAGAAATAAAAAAAAACTTAGAATGTACCAGCTGCTTATCTTCCCACGCAGATCGTAAAAGCCGATCGAGGGAATGGGCAAAAATGCAAATCATGTTAACAGGCGATGCGTCTAGCAACCCATCACTGTATTGATTGCTTTTCCATCTTCTCGCCCACCATGACGCTAATAGTGGCTTTTGGGTCTTGCGGCCCTGGGCTCTGCATAGAACCGCAAGACCCAAAATGCTCTGTCTGCCCCATTAGGGATAAAGACGTGATAGTATGTATGTATGTATGTATGTATAAACTAAACGATATTATTCAAATTTTGGTAAAAGTTTGTTTTTTTTTTTCATTTGTATTATGGGCATTGTCAAGTTAAATTTAGTTGGGTTCAGTTGGAGTTTTATTTTACATTTTGTAGGTATATTATATTAATTTTTGATTTAATTTTATATATTATTGTATAAATGTCACTTTAATGTAAATGCGAGTAATAAGTATGAATATTAAATCCATGAGTGCTTTGAATTACGGGTAAGTAGATGTACGGTTGTTTTTTAAGACGAGAATATTACAGAATAAATATTATGATACAATAATATGATAAATCGTGAAGATGATAATAATGGAGACTTCTATTCCTTGTTAAGCGGAGTAGAGCACGCATATTATTTAGTTTCTATAGAAACTTAAATGAGGAAAGTTTAAACAAATGAGGTAGTGCAATGGGTCTATATTGGCTCTCATAAAATTCTAAATCCTATTCGTTATCTTACTACCGATTTGTGTTCATAATCATTACTCTTCATACTTTTTTTATTCATACATTTTTATTACTATCATCGGAGCTCATAACATTTAGTGATCATTTTTTTTTATTAATACTGTTACAATTAAGAATAATTTTAAATTCATATTTTTTTTTTCAGAACTTTTTTCTTCATAACATTCAATTATCATATTGTTTTTATTAATGATGTTGTTACTATACTACAACTCATAAAGTCGTTGTTCAGAATAGTTTTTTTTATAAAGGACAGTTATTATAGTTTTTGTATTTATAAAAGCAATTTGTCTTTTTAACGCATACGAATGGATGACTTCGACCAAAAATAAGAGGGGTTTTATAAGTTTGACGTATTTGTCAGTGTGTCTGTCTATTTTTCAATAAAAAATTAAGTTTGGATCACAGTTCTAACCTAACCTAACCTACTTTTCTGGCAGTTTGACTTACCTGTCGGTGTGTCTACTTTTCTATCAAAAATTAGTTTCTAGCGCTTCGCCGGCCGCTACCGCGGCACGCTCGCTTCACTCGCTCGGCTTGCGCGCTGTTGGGGTCACAGTTCTGACCTTATCTACTTTTCTGCCAGCAATTCGTTTTATGAAACGATAAAAGTAAATCTATTACTTTTAACCCTCGACAAAAAATGATAGGGATTTTATAAGTTTGACTTATCTGTCAGTGTGTCTATCTACTTTTCTATCAACAATTAGTAATATAACTTTGAATTACCTGTCAGTGCGTTTATCTACTTTCATTTAATGAATGATTGTTACCTATTCCATTTTATTTACACTTATAATTATAAACTATATGAAAATAAATATATTAGTATAAAACAAATGTTTGATTATAGATATTATCATTTTTAATAATATGAATAAAACACTTATGATTAAGAAATTTATAAAAAAATATTAGAAAAAACAAATTTATGAATATGTCGCAGACTAGGGTGTCGTGCAGAGGCCTGAGCGGGATCGGCATATGACATCCCGGTTGACGTGAACTAGCCACTTGGTTACTTACAGTACGAAATCAGGCTAACGTCAGGATGAGAACCCACTTACAGTCACGTTACGTCACCTTATCGCTGTCGCCGCAAAAGAGGCCTTACGTGGGCATTATAAAAATGTGACGATAATTCAACGCCTCGCCACGCGTTGACCATGAACTCAACCACATTAGTTAATCCACAGTAGTTCTCTGGCCCACACATGGATTTAATCTGTGTACAACAGGGCTTATCGTCCAACTGAAATAGACTACCATTGTAAGAAATCGGTTTACCAATCCACATCTATTAAATCCCTAATAAAATAAATAGCTCTCGAAATCTCCCCCTTCGCTAATGGATTCCCAGTATGTACAACTGATTAAACGAGATTGAATAACTGTCCTTTTCTGTCGCTTATTTTTGTTTAAAAATAAGCCTAATTCAAGTAGGTAATTATAAATAGTATATCTGACGTCCAAGCTTAATTTATTTTTGCCAAGTCTTTGATATTTCTTACTGTTATAACTGGTGAGGTGTCGTCCTTCCTTAGGTAAATTCTTGCATGCTTTACTCAGGTTATTATACGTATAGACCATTATGTTTTTGAATCAATTGTTCCAGATTCCAGACCTTCGATTTTGATAACTCAACAAAAAATGCTCATCAGGCTGAACAACTTTTGCTAAGGTGTCCCTTTTATATTTCTAATAATTTTGCTGGACCATTATGGTCCTGCATCATGTGTTCCAGATCTTCGAGTTTTATATCTCAACAAAAATGCTCATCAAGCTTAACTACTTTGGCTAAGGCGTAATTTTATATTTCTTATAGTTTAGCTGAAACATTATGGTTCTGCATCAGGTATTCCAGGTCTTCGATTTTTACAATTCAACAAAAAATTTTCAGCAGGCTAAACAACTTTTGCTAAGGCGTAATTTATATATTTCTTATTGTTTAGCCGGACTATTATGGTTCTGTATCAGGTGTTTCATTTTCCAAAATCAATTATAGCTTATATGTTGCTCAGGCTTAATAGCTATATAACAAAAAAGTTTCATTCGAATCCGTCCAGTATTTCTGGATGTAAACGAACAGATAAACAATCGCCCATAGAAAAAATTATCTTTAAACTTTACATAATGATAACTTTTTTATCTGACATCAGATTTTGATGAAACAAAGCCTATATATTTCTCAGGGAGGGACCCTTTTTTTCGCATAATTTTTTTGTCCTAATATGCTTTGGCATACTGGGTTTGGCATAAAATATTTTGTCATAATAGTTCTTAGGCATAAGTTGTTTTTTTAGCATACTGGTAGTAGGGCATAATTATATTTTAGGCTATTATTAGTATTACGGGACTTACCGCGATTAATATCGTTTTTTGCCAGATATTTCGACGGCCCTTCTGCCATCATGGTCGCTGGCCGACTGAGGAACTGCGATGGATGTCCGGCTGTCAAGGGTAACCATATCGGTCTACCCTCTTTCTTCGTCGTTTGTTGCATAAGTCCTTACACACAACACTGACGGTGTCCGTTCGGGAATTGTTTTTAGTTCTTCGCACACTCTTTTTACAAAGCTCAATCACTGGATTCCACGTGCCTGACAACTTGAAGCCATCTTCTCGATTAAAATTGGGATGCTTCTTAATTTCAATCGCCTCTCTAACTAAGCGTGGTATGTAATGGCGTTCAGTCGCAAGTATTTTGGGTTGATGTAGCTCATTCCAGTGATTGACTCCAGCTTGTGAAAGATGCTCCGCGATAGCTGACTTGTCAATATCCCTGTTTTTGACTGCCGTTATGTGCTCTTTGACCCGTTGAGATATAGACCTCTTGGTCTGTCCAACATACGAGCGTCCACAACTACAGTCAATCTTGTAAACACCCGATTTTTCTAAGGGCGAGCTATCCTTAGGTGATCGCATATAGCTTGCGATTTTCCTCCCCGGAGTAAACGTGGCTTTTATGGAGTACTTTCCTAATAGTCTGCCGATTTTATCTGTTACTCCTTTGACATAAGGTAGGTACGCTGCTTGCCTATCTACCGTTGGCGCTCGCTCTCGCCTTGATGTTGGCGGCCTTATCCTACCATCATATCCATTGCGTTTTAAAACCGCTTGTACATGCCCCAGCTCTCCTGGTAGATGTTCCTGATCACACAGATCATAAGCTCTTCGTGTGAGGGAGGTTGTGACTGACTGGAGATGTGTAGGATGATGGTGTGAAGTCGCGTGGAGGTACTTGTCAGTGTGAGTTGGCTTTCTATACACCGTATGACTAAGCGAGCCGTCCTGACGTATAGATATTTTGACGTCTAAAAAGGGCAAAGTCCTCTCAGATTCCATCTCGAGTGTAAACCTTAACTTCTCATGTATGGAGTTTAAATAGTCAAGGCAACGTTGAGCCCCATTCTCGCTATCTACAAGTACACAATAGATGTCATCGACATACCTTTTCCAGATTTTTATAGTAGTAGGAACCGAGCGCAACGCTATCTCTTCCACGTGTTCCATCCATAAGTTTGCAACGACTGGGGCGACAGGGCTACCCATAGCTACACCATCTATCTGAAGGTAGTACTGACCATTGTATATAAAATAGCTCGATGTTAAACAATGCTCGAGCAAGGAAAGAATATCCGTCGAAATATCGTTCTCAATAAGTTTCTCCTTTATGACATTTAAGCACTCAGAAATCGGGACATTGGTAAATAGCGATTCAACATCGAAACTTACCATTACTTCGTCACTCTCAATCCTGGTTTCGCCAATTATATCAATAAAGTGTCGAGAGTCCTTAACATACGATGTCGACTTGCCTGTTAAAGGAGTTAGTATCTTAGAAACATACTTCGCTAACTCGTAAGTTGGCGAGTCTATCTGACTCACTATGGGACGGAGGGGGGCCCCTGGTTTATGTACTTTAGGCAAACCGTACAATTTCGGCGGCTGTATATTTCTTGGAGCCAACAGCTGTCGTCTTTCCGAATCCGAGAGAATATGCTGCTTACTTTGGATCAACGCCCTTGTTCGACGTGTAATCCGAGCTGTAGGATTGTAGTCTACCTTTTTATACGTTGTCGCGTCATTGAGCAAGTTATTCATTTTACTGTTATAATCAGTAGCATTTATCACAACAGTCGCGTTCCCTTTATCGGCTTTTAGTACAAGTAACTCACTGTTTTTTCTGAGTTCCAATATGGCAGATCGTTCGTCGCGCGAGATGTTGCTTTTCGGAGGTTTAGACTTACGAAGAATGACTGCTACATCTTGCCTTAGTGTGTCTGCATCCCTTTGCGGCAAATTATTCCTCTTAATTGTCTCCTCAATGTTACCAATTATATTTTCATACGGTATACGTGTCGGCGCAGGTGCAAAATTCAACCCTTTTTCTAGTACGTTAAGAGTTGTTTCACTTAATTGAGACTGTGACAGATTTACCACCGTACGTATCTCGGGTCGACATTCGCCACCACTACCCGCATTTTTGCGCTGTATCAGCCGTCGTAATTTATTCTCGTGGGTCTGCGCGCACAACTCCCCAATACTAATAACAATAACAGTAATTAATACGTAATACTAATAACAGTAATTGTGACCGTGAAACTCTAAAATCATATATTTTAGGCTAATTTGTTACGGCATAATGTTAATTGGCATAATCTCCATAGGCATAGTAACTATAAGTTTAATAATAAGGAAATGTATTTCTACAAATAAAATGAGTAAAACGGGAGCGAACGACTTAAGCTTAGGGCGAAAATAACAAAGACACAAAAAAAATCTTTGCTACAGAGTATAGGTTAGGTTAGTTAGGTTTCCTGTGACCAATACACGAGCGAGCGAGCGAAGCCAGCGAGCGACTCTAGCTTAGGGCGAAACTAATACATACACAAAAACAACTTACATTCTACTTACATCCTTTTATGCTTTAAAATGTTAGGGCTAAATAATGATTATGCTTAGGTACATTATGCTTAAAATTATTATGCATACTCCATTATGCGAAAGGACGTTATGCTTAAAAACGATTGTGCATTAAACCAGTATGCTATGTATGCTGATATTATAGCTTAAATTTGTATGCATATAGATAGTGATCCGCTCAGGGATGAGTTTAATCTTTTAATGAAAACCGCGTAAAAATCTGTTTGGTAGTCTTAAAGATTAGCGAGTACATAGAGACAGACAGAAAGACAGATAGACAGTCAAAAAAATCAAAAAAATCTTTTTTGTGTTCTGTTACTCTTTTTTTATCGCCCACACCCATTTTTAGGGTTCCGTAGTAAACAAGGAACCCTTATAGTTTCGCCATGTCTGTCTGTCTGTCCGTCCACGGTCCTACAGAGAAACTCTAAGTACTAGAAAACTGTAATTTGGCATGGATATGTATATTAATTATGGCGAAAAAGTCGTAAAATAAAATATGGAAAAAAAATTTTTTTCAGGGTAGCTGCCATACAAGTAAAGACGTAGTCAATATTTTTTTTCTCGACAAACACAATGAGTGGGGTATCGTTGAATAGGTCTTTCAAAAAGCTTAGCTTGTGAACACCATTTTTCGATTTAGGGATTCGTTTCTGAAATATCTTATACCTTTAAACGAGCAATTCTTGTATGTATGTATGTATATATATATATGTATATATATAATTACACAAGTGTTTCCATGTTAGGTTGAGAAGGATGCGAGAAGCTCATTAGGAAGACCGATAGCATAGCCAAAGGCTTTATTGCCATAGGTAGAGTGATGAATTGCATTGTTTGTTTTGTTGTGCCCGTACTAGAGTTGACCCGTAGTCCGTGAGTGGGCAGTATGCGGTCGGCTCTTGTGGAGGTCGAGTTTCTGGAGGAAATCATAAGGTCAAGTGGACCTGGTGATCACAGGTGGTAATACGCGTATTAGTGTAAGGCTAACAATGGCAATTTTGTTATTGATATGTCTTGGTGATCTCTCCTAACTTAATTAATAATTACTGTATCTTTTTTTTTAAACATAGTTAAAATTTAGAAGTTCTATTCGTTTTGATTCAATTTAACTTTCATAACTGGTAAAGAGAACATATGATTAATAACAACTTTGAACTATCCAATTCGATTCTCACTCGCGACGTCACTTGCGCATGCTACTGTTGAGCTCCCGTGTTTTTAATTCATCTAAATTAGTAAATTTGCTTGTATCAGTATAAAATTCTGTCAAGAAATTAATAAAAATCCTATCCACCGATATACAGAGGATGAAGTTGTGAGAAGAGATAATTCGAGGAATATTTAAACAAATCGTCTAACAAGAAATCATATTAAACATCAATTACTCGAACGCCGAGTCGCCGACCGGGTGAGTGACTCATAGCCTGTGCGTTGCGATTGACCAGTTTGTTACCTTATATGGTCATCTTCGGGGCCCGTATGAAGTTAACTTCGAGCTACTGTCGATAATTTTCGCAGACACGTGATAGATGTACTCTAGCGCAGCGGTCAAGGCGGTAGCCGTCGAGTGACCGCAGTGCCCGAGGTCCTCGGTTCAAGCCCCACGGAACACATCTGTTTTGTTTTTTCTATTTTTTCTTGTGTTGTTAACTGCTGGCTTTTTGTATTTGTTTTTCTGCTTAATTAAAATGGCACTAAGCAAATGTGCTGGCTGTGAACACGATATTGGACCAAATGAAATCTCTATTAAATGCTCTGATTGCAAAAAAAATATGACCTATTATGTGCTGGATTGTCTGATGAAACGTACAAGTCACTCTCTTCAGATCTGTTAAATAAGTGGCTATGTGTCATATGCCGAAGCAAAATACCGAAAAGCGACAATTCACATACACCCGTTCGCCAGGTATCATACCCGCTAAGTCCAGTAGTAATAAATGTTACTGAGACACCAATGAGTGAACAACAAGATAATGTTACCTTTCGTCACAAGCCATGGAATCAACCCAAATGCTGGTGCCCATCTTTGAGCAGCATTCGAAACATTGTACGTGAAGAACTACAAACGATAATCGGCAACATAAATAATACCATAAAAAGTGAAATTGTCAGCCAATTTGATACTTTTGAAGTGAAACTTTGCAGTACATTGATGTAAAAGGTATGCAGCGGTACTGTCTCAGGTAATAAGGTAGAACCCTCAAGCCAGAAGAAAGAACAGGAAACTTCAAACAGCAATTCCCAGGAGATACCGTCTTCCAATCCGCGAGCGAAGCCCAAATCCAGCTTACCCTATCCTACAACTCATAAAGTACCCATTGCTTCAAAGTTAGACAGTAAGCTAGTAAAGAGAATGCCTAGTACGAAGTCGACTAACGTCAGTGTAGAGGTTGGACCAACTTCGGTGGCGTCTGCGCCGCCTCTACGCTACAGCAAACCAACGGAATCAACATCGCGTTTGTTAACAGTGAATGATTCAGCTGACTTTGTTACGAGCAACGAGTCTCAAATAGAAGGCTGGGTTAAGGTCGGGCGCAAGCGTACATCGCCTGCAAAACCTACCATACTTCGCGGCACTGCGCGCCCTGATACGACGACCTTGCAAGCTTCGGAAAGGAGGATGTATCTCCATCTTTTCTATGTTAAGCAGGGTACTAATCATGACAGGGTTCTGCGCTCTTCTGAAAAATTAACCCTATCTATCCCATCTCACCGTACTGGATTTCTCTCTAATTCTTTTGCTGTCACGGCCGTGCGTCTTTGGAATGCCCTGCCCGATAACATTATGAAAGCACAAACAAGGGACCACTTCAAGATGCTTGTAATTAGACACTATCGCGAAAAAGCAATGCTGCAATAATAGTTTAAGTATGTTTATTATACGTATTTATATTTATGTAAGTTTATGATTTGTATGTATATTTTATGGTCATTCTTGTTATTATATGTTATATTATAATACACCCTAATTTATTTCTTTAGATATACCTACTTGTCTAGTTAAATTTGCACCCCATCTATCATCTTTTCTATTACGTCCCAAAGGTAAACTGGTAGACAATGCTTAGCATTAAGTTATACCTTTTGTACTATAATCTTAAGATTTTAAGTGCAATAAATTAAATAAATAAAATAAATAAATACTACTGAAGCCGAGGTACGATCCCACCTGGCCTCAATATGGGGAAGTGACGACTGTTCCGTGGAGGCTCTTAAAGCCAGAGGTCACTATGCCTCTTTCAAGCTCTGTGTGCCGGCTGAGCTCTCTGATAAAGTAATGCTTCCAGAGAATTGGGCCACGGACATATGTATTAAGCCTTGGAGGCAGAAATTTCGTGGAAAAGTACAAAATTAGGCCTAAAAGTGTTAAATTCTACTACCAAAATGTCCGTGGTCTAAGAACAAAGACTACTATTTTTCAGAATAATATGTATCACTGTAGTTCTGATATTATAGCCTTAACCGAAACTTTTCTAACTAGTTCTGTATTTGATGCCGAATTGTTTCCATCTGGCTATACAGTTCTGCGTAATGATCGTAGTAACGAGGAAGGATTTGGTGGCATTCTTTTGGCTGCTCGGGACTGCTATAATCTGCAGATTATAACTGATATTGACGGTCTTACAGATGACCAAGAATTATTAGTAGTTCAAGTCTCTACTAAAGTACTAAAATTTATCTGCTGTGTTGTATATCTTCCTCCACGCTACGCTGTAGTTAAGTATTTAAGTGTTCTTAATTGTCTAGAAAATGTAGTGTGTAAGTTCTCAGATCAAGATGTAGTAATCTTAGGAGATTTTAATCTTAATTTGTGCACTGAAAGAGTGAAAACACAATGTTTAAAGAACTTTGTAACTTAAATCAACATAACAACATATTTAACAAGTTTGGTGTTATGTTGGACCTAGTACTGAGTGAGCATGCCCCTGAGCTGGTCCAAGTCTGTGCCGCGTATGATCATTTGGTGCCTATGGACGTGCTGCATCCCCCATTTGAGGTAACAATTAAGTTTACTGTGAATATACGATCGCATGTGCAACCAACAGATCTTACAACAAACGCGCCACCTAATTGGAACTTTTCCAAAACACTTTTTCATTCCCTGTACTCATCGCTCTTGAAAATTGACTGGGCTGAGGTTATGACTGATTCGAATGTCGATTCTGCCGTAAACTCATTTTACAATAAACTATACCAATGTCTAGAAACACATGTGTCACGTAAAAACCCCACACAGTTACAAAAGCGTTATGTGTATCCGACATGATACACGTCTGAAATAATAAGTAATATTAAAACAAAATATTTTCATCTGAAACAGTATAAAAAGGAAGGGAAAGAATTCAACAAAGAAATGTTTAAATACTACAGAACACGGGTAAAACATCTTAGATCATGCATACTTCGCCCATATGAAGAAGACACAAAATGACCTTATAGGCAACCCCTCACATTTTTGGCAGTATGTAAAAAATAAACGGAAAAACCGGCAATGTTCCGATTCTTACACTTACAATGGCCAATTACTAACGGGCCAAGCTGCTGCCGATGGGTTCGCAAACTATTTTAGTTCTGTCTTCCGTACTAACCCTCCCAAACTTGACGCTAGCGAGGCTGAACGATATGCCTGCAACCTCCTCTGTTCACGACTAATTTCTATGGCAAATGTTGATTTTAAGGATCTGGACGATGCTGTAAAAAAGATAAAACCACATTGTTCTCCTGGCCCCGATGGTATTCCGGCCTTCATTGTCAGGGACTGCTTAGAAGTTTTTGAGGCCCCACTCTTGTACATCTTTAACCCTGCTCTTGCAAATTCCACCTGTACCACTGTCTGGAAGACTAGCAATGTAACTCCCATACACAAAGCGGGTTCAGTCAGTGACATAACAAACTTTCGGCCTATCGCGATTAAGTCTGTTTTCGACAAAATTTTCGAGAGTATTATCGACTCTCACTTGCGTAGACAGATTAACGTCTGGTCAGGAAGGGAAGATCAACGGTTTCGAATCTGGTCAATTTAGTCGACTATGTCAGCTCAGAAATGCATTACTCATACAAGTAGATGCCTCATATTTTGACTACCAAAAGGCCTTTGACTTAGTCGATAACGATTTGCTCCTCCAGAAGTGTGCGGTCATTGGATTTTCTCCTGGGCTTCTCAAATTCCTCGCCAGTTATCTTGCTGATCGGTCGCAACGTGTAAAGCTTGGAAACTATATGTCTGACAGTTATAACACTAGATCTGGAGTGAGTCAGGATGATTAATGATCTCCCGGAAGCCATCAAGTCGGCCAGATGTCTTTTATTTGCCGATGATCTGAAGTTATTCCTTGGGATTGGTAATGAAGAGGACACGGTCAAGTTGCAGGCAGACATAAATGCAGTAGCTGAATGGAGTCAAATTAACCACCTTCCTTTTAACTAGACCAAATGCAAAACTATCACCTTTAGTCGCTCTCCATCACCTTTTATTACTACATACCACCTTAATGGCAATCCTATTGAACGAACTTCAAATATCCGTGATCTAGGTCTTACTTTGAATTGCAGTTTCGATTTCCACGACCACATTATTCAAATCTGTAAAGATGCTTCGAAATCTTTGGGGTTTATTCTCAGGGTAGCTTCAGATTTTAGTGACACTAGAGTTGCTATCACTCTCTATAACGCCTATGTGCGTAGTAAACTGGAGTACTGTGCTATCATCTGGGATCCCTATGAGAGCACATATGCACTTATGATAGAAAAAATACAGAGAAAGTTTGCGCGATGGCTTTATAAGAGAACCTATGGCTACTATCCTCACCTATATCCGTCTATATTTGTTCTTGGCATGACGGACTTAAACACATTGGTTTTTAGAAGAAAAATGGCTCTGTTGATCCATTATGATATGTTAATTAACAATCAAGTTAATAATGAAACTGCTCTGGAGCAATTGGGGCTTCATGTCCCCGCGCGCTGGCATCAAAGAGGTGGTGCCGTGGTTAAACCCCGCAGACTGCCGCGCCTATTTGAGCCGCCTCCTACTCGAAAGAAATACGCCAAAAACGCTCCGACAACTAGGGCCCTACAGTTGCTCGGTGACATGCTCGTGCAGTACAATGACGTGGATGTATTTTATGATCCTGTTAGAGTATTTATCCGCAATTTATTTACTTATTTAAATTCTATTAATTACATAATTTAAGCTATGACATGAAATTATTAAAATGTATTCATTATTATTAATTATTATGACTGTGACGTAAATTTGAGAATCGACTTGATTGACAATTTATTTTAATTATTCTGTTTGTAAGTCTCTAGCATGCAGATATTTTGGTGTAAATATACTGTAAATCTGTATGTATTATTAGTAAATAAATAAATTTGAAGGATTTATCGATGTTCTTTTTTTGTTTTTGAGTTTATTATTTATTAGATCGTTTAATCCAATTAAGTAAGTTATTTATTAAAGATGGTTATTTATAGCAAAAAAAAAACAGTACACAATAATTAATTTAACTAAAAACTAAATAACCTACCTAAATTAAAATATTAAAAATATGAACAAAAATATAACTAACTAAAAAAAATATAAAAATAAAACATTATATTAAGGGCAAGGTACCTAAGAGACTGGCGGCATTGTCTCGTCGTACAGCAAGACTTCTAAAAATAATAATTAAAGCTTTGTTTTGATCAGGTTTGGCCGAACGGTGTACCGTTTGTGCTTTGTGTAGATCTTAAACATGAAACCCGAGGACGGGTGTTACTGTCAAGATGGCAGTGTCGGCACCATCCATGAATTTTGTTGATTCGAATGATTGAATACGTAAGCATTGTGCGAAAAATCACTTAGTCATGATTTCTTTATAATTATTCTTGTACAGATCTTGGCTGAAGGACAAATAAAAGACCGGTTCAGAAAAGTAGTTTTGCAAGGCACTCTTCTGGAGTAGAATTTTTGCGAGTTGAAATTCTGTTATAGTTTTTTGGGACGCTTATTGCCGAGCTAGATCAGAATCATTTTATGGTTATTTCTAACCATGCGACCATAGAATACATAATAGTACCGGCACTTCTGCATTCCTCCAGTCAGTCTATCTCCGAAAACCAGGCTGGTTTCTCTGACTAGATTGTTGAAAAAGGCTTCTCTGACTAGATTGTTGAGAAAGGCTCCTCCTGTTTGTCCTGTGTTTACCATTCTTCTTCTTATCGTGTGTGTTAGTGACTAACACTAGTGTCAGAGTTTTTAAACCGCCTTAAAGGCCTCTGACATGGTTTTAGGTAACGACTAATGTCAAAGACAGTGACTGGGACCGATGGCTTAACGTGCCCTCCGAAGCACGGATCATCTTACTTATCAGACAATCAGGTGATCAGCCTGCAATGTCCTAACCAAACTAGGACAACAACACAAAGTCGTTGCCCCCGCTGGGAATCGAACCCGCGACCTCCGGGTATGAACGAACTCCAAACGCTCCAACCATTACACCACGGAGGCAGTTAAATTGTTTACCATTGACAAAATAACAGACGAGGAGGTTGTTAAAATCATTCGTTCCATTAAAAACCATGGCAATTGGAAATGACGATATATCTCTAGAAATGATAAAACCAATAGCAGCCTTAATTGCCCCCGTTGTTACTGATATTATTAATTGCTCCTTGGACACTGGTGTTTTTCCTAGTGCGTGGAAGTTGGGGCATATTATTCCCCTACCTAAACTATCCAGTCCTTCTTCTCCTTCTCACTTTCGTCCCATATCTATCCTTCCGCTTCTTTCCAAAGCTTTAGAGCACCACGTTCAGGAATGTCTTTCAAAATACCTCACTAAACATAATCTTTTGAGTCCGTTCCAGTCGGGATTTCGTACTGGGCACAGTACGGCGTCGGCACTTTAAAAATAACGGATGACATTCGGTACAATATTGACAATAAAACCCTCACTATTTTGGTATTATTGGACTTTACTAGTGCATTTAACGTGGTCGACTATGATTTATTACTTGCCACAATGCAGTCATTCAATTTTTTCCTACTACCGTCTCTTGGTTTCGATCTTATTTGACAGGACGTAAACAGTTGGTTAAGGTGGATGACAGTCGATCTGACTGGTGTGATCTCTCGGCTGATGTACCTCAGGGAGGAATCCTTTCACCTATCCTTTTCTCCATCTTCATTAATGGCGTTACATCCTGTCTCTCCTCCTCCTACCACTTGTATGCTGACGATTTACAGATTTATACGGCCGCCCCTTTCGATAGCTTCAATCAGGCAATCAGCACCATTAACTCCGACCTCGCGAATATTGCGAAATGGTCTCACAACTTCGGGCTCTTGGTCAACGCTGCTAAATCACAAGCAATAGTTATTGGCAGTCCCCATTTTGTCTCAAAATTCAAGTCCTCGTCATTTCCACATGTAGTCTTGGGCAACGACGTCATTCCTTTTTCTTCTGTTGTAAAGAACTTGGGGATTTTCATGGACGAAACCCTATCATGATCACCGCAAGTTAATGAGCTTAGTCGAAAAATCGTTGCCTCTCTACATTCTTTAAGACGCTTGCAAAATTTTCTGCTTATGGACACTAAAGCTCTTCTGGCTTGCCCTTTATTGATCCCGATTTTAGACCATGCGGACGTGGCCTTTCTAGATCTCACTGAGGAATTGGCTGATAAACTGGAACGCCTTCAGAATGTGTGTATTCGGTATGTGTTTGGGCTACGAAAGTGTGAGCACATTACTGAGTACCGTTCTCGACTTAAATGGCTGCCTATAAAATCCCGCCGCAATATCCATGTGCTTTATTTTCTCTTTAATGTTCTCACTAATCCTACCTTCCCCAATTACCTTCTTGAAAAATTTAAATTTCGAGATATTGATCCCCGCCTTCGTTCTAGTAATACCCTTCTTTTAGAAATTCCCAATTACTCCTCCCATACTTTTTCTAAATCTTTTGCAGTTATGGCTGCGCATCTCTGGAACAGACTTCCTTTGGAAATTAAAGAGTCGCGTACCTTGAATTCCTTCAAGAATAGGATTCAATTATTTTATGAAGGTTCCTGACATGGATTGAGTCAAATATAAATTGTATATGTTTATTTATATATCTTATCGTATTTAGATCTGTCAGTATATGTATGTATAGATAATGTGTATGTATATTATATCAGTAATGTAATTATGAGTAGCATTTAGTGTTTTAGTTTGTAAGTATTGTACAGTTCCACCCCGCCTTTAGTCATTATCTCCTCTGGTTGTAGGGTTGACTGGAAGAGATCCCTGACAGGGATAAGTCCGCCTTTGTACTGTTGTGTTTCATCTATGTTTAACTTGTGTCAATTTATGTACAATAAAGAATTTACAATACAATACAATACAAAAGATTCACTCCGAAAAATCAATTGAAGGAATAGGAACTCTCGCCACGATACAATTAAGTTCAATTCAGATCGCACAACGCTAATAACTTACAGTTATATTCACCTAGACATTCCATCTCTTTCTATCGCGTAACGCTTACCTTTTCTGGCGCACTGATTAGCCACGGTGGCATGGCCGCCGTACGTACTTGCGTTTTTAATACCTACCGCGGAGTGAGACAGGCCTGATTCTACTTACTTGTTTAAATTACTATTGAGAGCGCGTACGAGGGCGTACGCATGTCAGGTTGGCCGTGTCGGCGAGTTCAAGATAATCCCATTTATTATTGTTTTCGATGTGCAAACAGAAAGTTGTTTACTACAAAACATAACTGCTAGATTTTCAAATGTTTGAACAAGTATAAAAGCGGTCGCCTTAGCGACAAGCGGTTAAGTCTTGTGCGGACCACCGTACTGTGAGCATCTCCTTTGTGTAGTGTGCTGTGGGCTTGGCCATAACTTCTTTAATTGTGATTGTTGTAATAGATGATGGGTTTGTGGCCAAAAAGGAAACAACAGAACGAAGATTTAAAGAGATATATTACGGAGCGAGACTTACAATACACAGCCATGACAGAGAGTGAGAGAAGGGCAGATGACGTCTCAATGACATCGACATATAGTTGACAGTGACAGTTTTCTTTTTCTTAAGACTAGTTGTGTGTTTATATATTCCAACACTGGCCCTTAAACCATAACTATCTTACATAGGTTACAACATTGTGCACATAATCAATACACTTGACAAAAAATAAAGTTTAACAGATTATCAAAAAATATGGCTATAACATACTTATATATGTTAAAAAAAAATACCTATTCATCTGATAATCCCAATTGTTTTACAAATTGCACATGTTTATCTTTAGTCAAAGGTTTAGTGAGGACATCAGCAATCATACAATCAGTTGACAAATATTTAATGACAATAATACCCTTATTTATAAGTTCACGTATGAAATGATGCCTTACATCTATGTGTTTTGTTCTGGCATGATACATAGGATTTGAACATAGTTTTTGAGCCGACTGACTATCATTATACATAGTTATATTTACATTTGTACCTAAAAGTTCATACAAGAAAGTGCGCACAAATAAAGCTTCCTTACAAGCGTCTGAGACAGCCATGTACTCGGCTTTCGTGCTAGAAAGAGCAACGGTCTTTTGCTTTCGGCTTTCCCACGATATAACAGAGTTACCCAATTTAAACAAATACCCCGTATAAGACCTACGGTCTATCTCACTAGCCCCCCAATCTGCATCAACAAAAGAAGCTACCTCTAAACTACCCTTTGAAAAAGTCAAACAATAATTAATTGTACCTTTAATGTAGCGAAGAACACGTTTTGCAGCCTTCCAATGTTCCTCAGTGTAGCAGTTGTTAAATTGACTGAGTACACTGACGGCGTGAGATACATCAGGTCTGGTGCAAACTGCAATATACATTAGGCAACCAATTTAATTCCTATACTTATACTTGTCTTGGTTTTCTTTTCCATTTGTAAACTTAATTCCCTTTTCCATAGGAGTATTTGCAGGTTTGCAGTCTAACATGTAAAATTTTTCCAAAACATTCTTTATATAGCAATTTTGATCCAGAGTAATTTTGTCTTTCTTCATACATAGCCTCATGCCTAGTATATGAAGGGCTGGACCAAGGTCCTTCATTTGAAATTCTCTCATGAGCCTTGTCTTTATTTCAGCCTTTTTCTGTGATTTTCTAGAAGTAAATAATAAAATATCATCCACATAAATTGCTATAATTATTATTTCCTGTTCATTAGACTGAAAATAGACACATGGTTCTGAAGAACACATTATTTATTTTCTCATACCAGGATTTTGACGCCTGTTTCAAACCATAAATGGCTTTATTCAATCTGTACACTTGATTCTCTTTACCTTTTACTACATAGCCTTCTGGTTGTTCCATGTATACCTTTTCCTTAAGGTCCCCATTTAGCAAAGCAGTCTTGACGTCTAGATAATCAATGTCCAGGTCGTATTTTGCAGCCACAGCAAGCAGTGTACGGATAGTCGAGTACCTCACAACTGATGAGAAAGTTTCATCATAATCAATTCCGTACTGTTGAGTATAGCCTTTTGCAACAAGACGTGCCTTATACTTCAATATCTCACCATTTAGGCCAAGTTTCCTTTTAAAAACCCATTTACATTTAACTGGCTTATGTCCTTAGGCCTTTCAACAAGTGTCCAGCAGTCATTATCAATAAATGATTGATACTCATCTGACATCGCTGATTTCCAACTGGCTGCTTCTGTGCTGCTCAGGGCTTCTGGTACGGTAGTTGGCTCATCATCGTTGCTGATTCTGTTCTGCATCACCATGAATGATGAATAGTCTGCATCCGATGACGTATCAGCCAATGTCGATTCCCCTGGAACATATGTTTCATCCGCAGGATCATCTGCTTCAGAGCTACTATCGCCCTCAGAGTCATTCACTGTGATTATAGAGTCTCGTTGTAATCTGTCATCAGATATATCACAGTCAGTCACAGTGTATCTCTGATTGCTCAGGAGACTGAGTAGAAGCACCAGTACTATTTGCAGTACTTTTATTGCTTGTACTCTGTGTACTACTGATTTCTACAAACATAAAGTCTGTATAATTCTGTACTGCCAGTGAAAAGGGATCTAAGTCGAGTTAGATCGCTTTTGAGATCTTTGCATATTCTGAATCAGAAAAAAATTTGCTATTTTTCTGTCTTATTCCTATAGTTCTAGGGCCTAAAATGCCAAAGTTAGCGTTGGTGCACAGTAATCTAAGTAGGCGTTTTTCAGGGTTTCGTTAATTTAATTTCGTGTATTATAATACAAATGCGTTTACAACAAAATGAACCGAAGTATTTTTTCAGTTTTAAAGGTGTAAATTAATTTAACTTTAATTATCACACTTTACACAACGGAAAACTAAAACGTCGATATTCGTACATATTGATTTAAGTTTGCTCATTTCTATAAACACGTAAAATGTTTGTAGGATTCCTTAGTGAAAAACGCTTCATCTTTAGTAGAAACACTCAACTTGCGACATAAGTAAGACAAAATAGGTGTTTAGTGATACAACTTTATATAAATCAATTGACACTAGTCATAATTACAGCTTTGATTATTGTGGAAATTAATATAAGTTGAATTGAATCAAAAACATATTACAAGTTCAAAAGTTACTAAATTAGCTGGATGGTGTATAATGATATAAGTTAGCGAAAATATGTAAGTGTTTAACCATCAGTTTAGTTAAAAAATAAGTATCTATCTACTTACGAGTATATTTATTTGAAATACTACAATAAATAGTAATAACCGAGCAAAGCTCAGTCACCTAGATACTATGTATCTAATTTCTTACCAAAACAAATTATTTTACGAAAATAATGCAAACAAAATCTTTTAATATTGACTAGCCGAAGTCCGCGATTTCGTTCGCGTGGACTTTATATCTCTGGAAAATGCTCATCAGGCTATTATATATATTTCTTATAGTTTAGCTGGACCATTACAGTTCTACATCAGGTGTTCCATTTTTCAAAATCATTTATACCCTATATGTTGCTCAGGCTTAACAGCTATATAACAAAAAAAGGGTTACATTCGAATCCGTCCCGCATTTCCGGAGATTAGCGTGTACTTACAGACACACGGACAAACAGACAGACATTTTTTTAAAAATTCTTTCTCTATTACCACAGAGTAATAATATACCTATTTCTATGTCTCCATCGCCCCCAATATTTTTTTTTGGAAATATTTTTAATGTAGGTACAGACATACTTTTTTTACTGTTTTATTATATGTATAAACTTCAAAATACTCGAAATGTAATACCTATATATAAATTAATTTTTAACAACCTAAATGTTCCATCAGTCATACCTATATGAACAAATCTATAGTATTTACGGACAGCGAAGTTAAAAATGCTGATGATTGTAACGTTAATAAATAAAGACATTATATGAACATTAAAAAAAAACAGATCATAAGTATATACCAATTAGGTATTTATTAAAAAATATGTTTAAAATATAATGCATTATAATATCTACCAATACAAATCCATAAACACAGTGTGAATTTGTTCCAGTTGTCATTGTAACTGGTGTGTCTATATTTAAAAATTGAAAAAAACTAACATTCATCATCATTATCATCATCATCATCATCACCTAGGCTATTTGTATAAAACATGATTATAATAAGTTACAAGCAACACGTGTTAAGGACATTTTTATACTTATTTAATTTTCGTATACCTAATATCTTTGATCCTTTAAATTTGTTTAAAATTAGTCAACATTCATTCATAGATATCCATGTATTTCATCGTAAGTTAGCTTTGTTAATAAGATGGTTAGTTGTTGTTGGTTACCTATATCACTATTATGTCTGGTCATTATTTACTAACACACTGTAATCCTTTTCCGAGTCTATAAATTCAATTGTGTTATATTTTTAATAATTTTTATTAGCGACGATAAATTCTACCTCATATTTTCCTTTTTCCCTTTCACTCCATTTCATCTCAGCCTACTAGTTGCATAATCAGCTCTAATGCTGTGGGGTCTGTTCTTATTTTTTATGGATTTTGCTTTATTTTACAACTAGTTGCTTGCCAAACGTCAACTCCTTGAGAATGCTATTCTAATTCGTGTTACAAAGGTCGTGCTTTTATTTCTATTTTTTCTTTAGTTCTATTACGAATTACGATGCCTAGTACAACATCCACAGGAAGAGGTGGAGTGGTTCTGTTCTAACCCGGAGTCACACGGGGTCTCTCCCGTATTCTCCTTGTAAAATAAATATACTATCTTCTTTTCCCTCAGTCTATTGCCCTGTCTTGCTTACTTCTGCTAAACGCAAAAAATCTTCTATCTCTGCAAAGTCTTTTTTCTATTCTTATCATATACACATTATAATGTCATGAATTCATATATTTAGCAGATTGGAATCTGGTGTGGACAATTGACGATTAGGCAGTTTTGCTCGGGAATTCTGAGCTCTTCTGACCTCCGGTCGTCTTGGTCCCTTCTCTATTCTGGAGGGGCACTTAGGGACTTTTTAGGCTTCCATAGTAAACAAATTCTGTCTGCTAATCCGCGGTTCTACTCAGAGACTACAAGCACTAGTAAGCTGTAATTCGGCATGAGTATAAAAAAGTGGTAAAATTAAAGCTTGAAAAGTGTTTTTTCAATGAAAGCTTAGTAGGGTTTACAAATCAAAAAGTTATAGGTTAACAACTTATAAATGTACTCAAAAAAGGAACATTGTATACAAATTCAATAGATAGTTAGTTTTTTAGACATTTTAGTCGCATGAATGTCATTCGTAACTACGGGACACTACACTGCGCGTAGCCAGACTCGTACTTGGCCAATTGTTTGCAACTAATTTAGTAATCAAGAGTGGAAAGACTTCGACCAGATCCCACCGCGCTTGGGATTCGAATACCTTAAGGTAGACGTCGGTTGGACCCTGTATCACAGGCATTACTTTTATATAATATTATGTTTATACTTATATCATTATACACGTTAACATTTCATAGTTAGATCGCTTAAATATCTGATATATATCACAATACACAAAAATATTAAGGTATACTAAAATGTGTAAACTGATGTAAGTAATATTTTTATGACTTTTGTTCAAAATAAAGTTGACGTAAAAATAGCTGATCATGAAATAAGTAAATTTTGTTTTGGGACTTTCTGATTATCTTCATATACACTTCAAAACACTATAAAAATAAAGGTGATGTATCATTTGACACCAACGAAATACAAAATGTGTAAATAGTTGCATGTCATTTTATAGCATTTTACACGAATATTTTTTTCGTGTCAAGTGATATAACTTAAAAATTTTTTTCAATTATCTCTGAAATCAGTTTATTTTAAATTGTTTTAGTCATAGAGACTTCTTTTATTTTAAATTATCTATCAATATCAATAATCAAAAATTTTCTAGCTGATGTATAGAACGTGCAGGAATTTTTTGAAACTTTGAACTCGATTTTCTCAAAACCACATTTTTTGACTTAGATCCCTTTTCACTGGCAGTACAGAAT
This sequence comes from Acrobasis consociella, assembly GCA_963555685.1. NCBI lineage: Eukaryota > Metazoa > Arthropoda > Insecta > Lepidoptera > Pyralidae > Acrobasis > Acrobasis consociella. The sequence continues at coordinate 10,140,141 of OY743125.1, read as the reverse complement.
TAGAATCATCATTTGACAACTTTTTGTAAAATTTATTTTCTAAAAATATAACATTTCTAGCTTTGACCAGTTTTGCTGGACATCTAGGATCTAGTAACCGATATCCCTTGGTTTCCTCACAATATCCCACAAAAATATATGGTTTTGTCTTTTGATCAAGTTTCTTTCTTATGTGAGTAACGGCATGAGCAAGGCAACCGAAAATATGTAAATGAGCAAGGTTCACCTTTTTGTTAGTCCGCTTCTCTTCTGGAGTGACCCCCATGACCGCCTTGGTCGGGGTTCTGTTCTTCAGGTAGACAGCGGTGTTGACTGCTTCAGCCCAAAATTTGCTATCCAATCCAGCATCCTGAATCATGCAGCGTGCTTTCTCCAACACTGTTCTATTGGCCCGTTCCACAATGCCATTTTGCTGTGACGAATGTGGAACCGTCGTTTGGTGTCTGATGCCATGCTGCTTCAGGAATGCCTGTAATTTTAAATTTACATATTCACCTCCGTTATCACTTCTTAAAGCTTTAATTTTCTTATTAGTTTGATTTTCAACTAAAGCTTTAAAAACTTTAAAATATTCAAAGACTTCATCTTTTGACTTAAGAAAGTAAACAAAGGTTTTCCTAGTAAAATCATCTATGAATAATAGAAAATACTTTGCTCCACTAAATGACGTCGTAGGCATGGGACCGCAGAGATCTGTATGTACCAACCCCAGTACTTCAGTAGCCCTGCTATGTGATTTCTTGGGAAACGGTAATTTACTTTGTTTGCCCTCAACACATGCGACACAAGGAGTGTAGTTTTCTGAACTATAATTAATGCCAGTAACCATTACCTTGTTTTAAAAGTGTCATACTCCAGGAGTTAAGGTGTCCCAGACGACGATGCCAGACTTGTTGAGACCCTGCAGTCACTTGTTCGTCGACAGGTAACTGAACCTCTGGTCCTGGAATTGTTGTCTCCTCCTGGGGGTTTCCACTGCTTGTCCCTTTAGACGTCACTACATGACAGCTCATCCCTTTGAACGAAAGCCAAGACATGGTATCTAATTGATATACACCATCCCTAAGTGAAGCTGTAGCAACAATGGTTCTATTATCAAATACTTCACATTTTTGATCTTTAAAACTAACACTGTAACCTTTACCTACTAGTGTGCTTACTGATAGTAAGTTGGAAGACAAGTTTGGCACATAATACACATTACCTATCGTTCTTACACAGTTTTTCAAACACACTTGTACATTACCACGACCTGCAGTCTGTAGTTTTTCACCATTAGCTACATTCACAGTCTTAGGTTTCTCCGTCACAAAGTCCTGGATGATGTCCCTGTTATTACACATATGACAAGATGCACCACTATCGATGTACCAAACATCTCTCTGGATGCAGACTGTCAGCGCTGTAAGTAAAGCCTTTGAACACTTCGGATTTTCTTTTGTCTTGGAGTTCTTCTTTGGACAATCCTTAATGAAATGGCCGACCTGCTTACACCTAAAACATTTTGGTGGTTTCCGTGCCACCAAAGCTGCCGCAGTCTCTGTCTTCTCATCTCTACGCTGGTATTCTTGAAGAAGTTTGCCCTTCACAATGTCGCAAGATAGCTTCAAATTGGAATTTTCAAGTGCCATTATCAGTGGATCGTAGTCTGATGTCAATCCACTCAACATGATAACTGCTATGAATTCATCATCCAATGGAGCGTCTATGTCTTGTAGCTGCTGCGACAAATTTGTGATTTTACTCAGGTAACTTTCCATACCATCGCACTCGCTCAGCTTTGTTGCAAAGACAGATCTAAGCAAACCCAATCTCCTGCATAAGCCAGTGTCTTCATACGCCTTTTTGAGGTTGTTCCAAGCTTCATAGGGTGTTTTCGCATTCCTTACGTGAGGAAAAACCGCTGGTTGCACTAATAAGCATATCTTTGCTAATGATTTTTGTGCCCTCTTCTTCTTTGTTTCAGTATCTAAATCATCTGGGGATTCCACAAAGCACCACAGCTCTTCGTGGGTCATTTTTATTAAAAACTTCCAGTTTGAGTAATTCTCTGATCCACGAAGTTTTTCTATAGATTGAACAAGCTGCGTAAGCTGCGTAGGAGTAGACAACGACATTGTAATGTGTACACCTATTCCAGCAGACTCCACCAGTACAAGATGAAAAATTTTTCAGCAAGCGGCCACGATGCAGAGGACTTGACGAGGTTATTTTTCGACTTTTTCATTAATTTCGCAAATTATGAGAAAATAACGATTTTTCTATCAGATCTATTCCCTGGGCCAATAACCTGATGGGTTTGTGGCCAAAAAGGAAACAACAGAACGAAGATTTAAAGAGATATATTACGGAGCGAGACTTACAATAGACAGCCATGACAGAGAGTGAGAGAAGGGCAGATGACGTCTCAATGACATCGACATATAGTTGACAGTGACAGTTTTCTTTTTCTTAAGACTAGTTGTGCGTTTATATATTCCAACAATAGATGAGGATTTGGTAAACCAATTTATTACAATGATAGTTGTTTCAGCTAGACGATAAGCCCAGGTGGACACAGATTCAATAACTGTGTGGGCCAGGGGTATTCAGACACATGTGGTTGGAATCCATGATACAGCGCGAGGCGGAGCGCTGTACTTATCGTCACACTTTTAGTGAGTTCGGTGTAGGTAATCTCCTGCTCCGTCATATATATAATGTAGTTTGAAGGAAAACTATCAGAGCCAAGTAGGGTATACAAATTAAAAAGTCATAGGCGATCAACTTATAAAATGTACTTGAAAAAATAAATTTTCATACACATTCAATAGATATTAGTTTTTAGACGTTTTTAGTGACAAGAAATCAAAGTTGGCATTCGCAACTACGAAACCCTACACTGCGCGTGGCCTGACACGCCCTTCGCCAATTATTTTTTTTGTTTATTTTATCAAATGTACAGACACGCGGTTCCTACTGTTTTATTATATGTAAGTAGATAAGAATTAGGTAAACCAGATACGCAATCATTCAGCGTATCTGGATTTCCCTAATTCTTATCTTTATTCAGCTATTCATTCATCCATCGAATACACACAGGTTTATATCAGTAAGTAAATCAGCTCAAATATTGTACTTCATAACAGCATCACATATTAAAATGTGTTTTTAACTATGTAGATCAATACTATACTTGGAAAGTAGCTACAGTGTCAGGTGAATCATCATATCATGTTATGATATTGAAATGAATGAACAACTAATAGGTACCTACTATGTGAGTAAAAAAAAACGTGGAAGTATAAACCATTTATTTTATACTAGCTGATGCCCGTGACTTCGTTCGCGTGGACTTTAGGACTCCGGCATATAAATATGGTCATCAGGCTGAAAAACTTTTGCTTCATTAAACTTCATTAATGTATATTTCTAACAGTTTAGCTGGTCCATTTTTTTTTTGTATCAGGTGTTCCAGATCTTCGAGTTTTATACCTCACCAATAAAAGTTCATCAGGCTGAATAACTTTTGCTAAGACGTCATTTTTATATTTCTTATTATAGTTTAGCTGGACCATTATGGTTCTGTATCATGTGTTCCATACTTCATCATGTGTTCCAGATCTTCGATTTTTATATCTCAACATAAAATGCTCATCAGGCTGAACTACTTTGGCTAAGGCGTCATTTATATTTCTTATAGTTTTGCTGGACCATTATGTTTCTGCATCAGGTGCTCCAGATCTTTGATTTTTATAACTCAACAAAAACTGCTCAGCGGGCTAAACAACTTTTGCTAAGGCGTCATTTTCATATTTCTTGTCGTTAAGCTGGACCACTAAGTTTTTGCATCAGGTGTTCTAGATCTTCGATTTTTATATCTCAACAAAAAATGTTCATCAGGCTAAACCACTTTTGCTAAGGCGTCATTTATATATTTCTTATAGTTTAACTGGACCATTAAGGATCTGCATCAGGCGTTCCATTTTCTAAAATCAATTATAGCCTATATGTTGCTCAGGCTTAACAGCTACATAACAAAAAAAGTTTCATTCGAATCCGTCCAGTATTTCCTGAGATTGGCGTGTACTAACAGACAAACAATCGCCCATAGAAAAATTATCTTTAAACTTTAAATGATGATAACTTTTTTATCTGACATCAGCTTTCGATGAAACAAAGCCTATATGTTGCTCAGGGATGAGCTTAATCTTTTAGAGAAAACCGCGTAAAAATCTGTTCAGTAGTTTTAAAGATTAGCGAGTACATACAGACAGACAGACGGACAGACAGACAGACAGACAGACAAAAAAAAATCTTTTTTGTGTTCTGTTACTCTTTTCTTATCGCCCACATCCATTTTTTGTAATTTTTATCAAATGTACAGACACGCGGTTCCTACTGTTTTATTATATGTATTGATATTGATACTCAGATATTAATTATGTATCTAATTTAAATACATAAATAATTTTATTAAATATAAACATTATTTCTAGCTTAACTTATTAAAAGGACAGGGATATATATGAAACTAGTATTTATGTTCCTAAGAACTTCTTTCACTCGAGTATATACATCGTCAGTGAAAATGTTTTGCACAACATGCTGTGCACAAATTTCCGCATTACATCGACATACAGATTGTTCGAAGTTCTCAAAATGATTGGCATCATAAATCTCTATTCGAATCACTTTAGTTCCGGATGAAGACGTTCTGATGCTGGAAGCCAAATTCTTCTGTCTATTGCTGAAATCAGTGCAAACATCTTGACCACGACGATTTTCATCCTCCAGATCATCTATTATTCGTTGCACAGTCGTTGGGTTCGCTATCCCAACAGACCCAGACTGAGGTGGTGAGAGTGGAGAATATGATGGTGAATAGGACCAGTTATTTAGATGCTGTAACAAACAAATAGTTTAATTTGACAACTAATAAAATAAAATGTGCGCATCTCTGATCGTCATTGAAACAAGTATTGATTTAGAATTAATATGAGTAATTTGACAACTTTTAATTTTTTTAAACAAAAAATATTTCTACTTGTAATATGTTTCAAACTTACCGACATGTTCACTGCCTGAAGAAGACTAAGTAAATGTTTCACACCAAGCTACCTTTTTATATAATATTTTTCTTTATAAACAATAAGGTTCAAAATATATTTTAAGTCAAATTTATTTTTCATATTTGGTTCTAACCAAAAGTGGATACGGCGCCTGTTGTCAGATGATCTGTCTTTGTTGTCACTCATAGATCAATAGGTATTGCAGTGTTGGGTTAAGCCAACGTACGGCCCGCAGCAAATGTAAACCTGGCGCCCTCGAATTTTATCAGGTATATAGGTCGACAACTAAGTGAGTGGCTCTGAAATGATGACGTCACAGAACTATTTTTAAATCTGTGTTATCAGTGATCCCACGTTAAATTTCGTTCTAGATTTTACGCAATATGGTGAGGTCCACTAACTTATTTGGTAAACTTTACCTGTTACAAATTAGGAGGTATATAAAATAGAACATTTACAAACGAGTTTTATGCGGTCTCATTTAAATACAGGATGATTTTGAACTCCCTAGCTTTATTTAAGGAACGCACTCTATATGTGATATAAAAAATACATGTTGAATTACTTTTAACTCGTTTCATAGTAAAAACCAAAGATATCAGGCGTCAAAGATATCCCAAAAATAAACGAATTTGTCGCCCGTGCCGCGCCCGTAATGGTAAAGGCCGCGCGAGATGCGTTTACGCCGCAAGGTCATTGATCTTTATCGTTACGTAGCTATTGTATTACGTTTAATATGGGTAAATTCATTTTGATGCTCAAATGGCTGCATAAACCTCGCGTTTCTACCATTTACCCGGTAGCACGATCGTGGTGCGTATTTTATTAGCGTTTTCGCATGTTAAGTAGCCCTGGGTGTGCTATACCAGGATGGGTGACCGTAAGTGTTTAATAAAAATTTGCAGCCTCCTTCAGCTGTCATCTTTAGATAGCGGTCGTAAAGCTGCCTGTAAAAATCTTGCAAACAGTGTTGGCCAATTTCGTAAACACACGATAAACAATAAAGGAAGGAACTGAATCTGGTCTTAATTTTATACCTAATCATAAGTCGCAATTTCCCTTCGTACTTTACGGGTTTAGGACCGTCAAAATACTGAAGCTGTTTTTAGTTGCTATTGTTACTAAGCAAGGAAAAAAACATAAGGTACCTACCTAAACACTAATAAAAATGATAGGTACGAAGATAGTAGGTAATTAGTAAAGCATTTACAGCTTCTGCATCGCCGAGCTGCATCTCGCGTGCTGGCTCGGGGGTTCCGCTCGAAAAACTCTAAAATGTCATCTTCTATCTCGACGACTAGACGTGGCGCTCCGCTTACTCGTGCATGGGATGGTATCTCGAACTGACCATAGTCAAAAAGCTGATGGTTTGCGGCCAAAATCGTTTGGCAGTCGGTGAGGCACTGTAGCATTCGTTATGCCTTGAGCACGAAGCCGAGGAATGCTTTCACTTTCGTAGAGCCTCCTGGCTTCGTGTAAGTTTTCCCCACTTAGAATGTCATGCGCACCATTTCGTAATACTCTCGTGCGGAATACGACATTGTTATGGGTAAGAGACGCGGGCGGGAAAAGAGTCGCAACCTCCCGTGACGCGAGGGTTTTGCCAACTTCCGACTCGCGGCGCGTGCGATCGGTTGACTGACTGCGACAGGTGGCGCGGGCGAGCGGGGCGAGGCGAGCGAACGATGGTAGCGGCGCGGCGGGGTTGAATCAGCTGTGTGCATGTGCGTGTGTGCGGCTGTGCGGCCGGCCGAGCGAGTTCATTTATTATTCGGTTGACCATTTATTAAAAATTTGCGGATTTTTCGTGATAATTTTTTTAAAACTTTTTTTATTATTTTTTATTACGGTTTTGTGTTCTATTAGTGATTCTGATTCTAAGATTTCAATAAAGCTAGTGGGTATAAAATCATCCTGTATTATTATTTATTAAGAAATTTTGCCGCCCCTTAAAAGTGCTGCCCCTACCACCTTGACTACACTGCACCGCTGGTCTATATGCAAAGCTCAGCTTTTTACATATTTAGAAAAGATGCTACATGGGTAAAAGATACTTTGTACGCACACATAAAAAGGGGATTTAATGTGTGATCACAATATTTAAGCTTAATTGGAAGACAGATCCACATAACACTTCTGTTCCTGAGAAAAGTCACTTGTTGGAAAGGAGCGCCTTGCTAAGTTGCTACATACAATGTAAGTACCTACCCTTATTTTGTTATTTATTAGTAAATTCCTTATAACTGTGTTAAGACTAATCATTCAAATGATTGATAATTCACGATAAAAGTCATCAGTTCTGATTGATGATTTAAACTAATATCGTACCAGTTAGTGTAATGGAGTTTATTAAGTACATTTTCTTTTTAAATTTAACAAGTATCTTTCAACTGTTATATATATATATGTCGGCGAGTTCTAGATAATCCCATTTTAATATTGTTTTCGGTGTGCAAACAGAAAGTTGTTTACTACAAAACATAACTGTGAGATTTTTAAATGTTTCAACAAGTATAAAAGCGGTCGCCATAGCGGCGAGCGGGACGTTGTTATGCTGGGGAGAATTGCCGCCACCGGGACCCTGTCTGAGGGCCTAACCCGGTGGATGGCGATATACCTGCGGCTGCAGCTCAATGAGTTGGGCGGCACGTCGCCCACCATCGAGGACGTCACCGCCCTCGACTTCGCTCGCCGAGGGATAATCACCCTCCCACCGATCGCGACACCAAGGAGGACCATCATCGCCTCCCTGCTGAAGCGCCCCCGCAGCCCAGAAGGCGACCACGCCTTGGATGTCAAAAAGCCGCGCGCCCTTGACATCCTGCAGGAGGAGGAGACCTCGGCCTCCGCATCAGCGGCCTCATCTACAACCTCAGGGTCGCTCCCGGACCTGACCACCCTAGACCCCCCCGCGGACCTCACCGCTCTTGTTGCTGCAACCAAGCCGACACAGAAGCCCGAATCTCGTCCAACGGGCATCCCTCTGCCCCAAAGGGTCCCACGCCCGAGTAAGAGCTCCGCTCAAGCGCCGCCGGTGGCGCGGGCCTCGGTGGCCTCCGCGTCGCGCCCGTTACCGGGCCCGCCCCGCGCGAAATTCGCGGTCCCCCCCGCAGGGGTTGATCCGCGCCGCGTGCCGCAGCCCGGCGCTGCGGCGTCGTCGTCGCTGTCGCGCCCAGCGTCTAGCGCGTCTCGCGCTCAGTCCGCGTCCGCGGTCCCCCCCGCAGGGGTTGACCCGCGCCGCGTGCCGCAGCCCGGCGCTGCGGCGGCGTCCGCGCGCTCACCTGCGCCGACCCAGCCCTTCGCGGCACCGGCGCCCTCATTTGCGCGCGTCGCTGCCGGCACCGCACCTGCCGTACCAAAGCCCGCCATCGGCGGGCCACCTTGGGTCGCCCCCACTGCCAGCACCCCCGCACACATCCCCACCACTGTACAAGGTGGATCGCATCGGGCTGCCCCCTCCGCCAGCACCCCCGCGCCCATCCCCACCACTGTACAAGGTGGATCGAATCGGGTCGCCCCCTCCGCCAGCACCCCCGTGCCCGACGCCGCACAAAACAAGTGTACGCCGCTCCCTCGTGTCACCCCCACACCAGCCGTCGCTCCGAGAGGTGTGGTGTTGCCCCCTCGTGACACCGCACCGAGCAGGTTGGTGCCGCTCCCTCGGGTCACCGCCGCTGCATCTAATGGCACGTCGGCCCTGCCGAAAGCTGGTCCCAGTTCCCAGGCCAACCAACCGACCCGCACCACTCCAGGATCGGCGGAAGGGGTGCCCCCGAGCCAGCCCCAACAAGGCGCCCCCGCGCAACCTAAAAAGCCGAAATATCCGCGCATTGTGGTAGAGTACCTACCGGACTGGGCTGCCCACTTCCGTGAGCTGGCCCGAATGCTAGGCCGCTCACCATCTGCGCGCCCCCTCGGCCGGGGTGTAAACTTCACACCAGCTGACGAGCAAGAGTACCGGCTGCTACAACGATACCTCACCAACCTGGAGGCGAATGCCGGCGTCAGCTGGTTTTGTTATTCCCTCCCGGCCGAGCGCCAGTTAAAGGTGGCCATTCGGGGGCTACCGGCTAATACCGATGAGGGCGATATTAAGGACGCCCTCGCCCAACACGGCCATGAGGCAGAAGCAATCAAGGGCATCCGGGGCAGAGGAGATCGCCCCGGCTGCATCTTCTTCTGCCTCATCAAACGAGCCGAAAACGCCAGCGCGATCTTCGGGATCACCGAGCTCCTCCACATGCCCGGAGTCAAGGTGGAGCCCTGGCGCGGCAAGCAGGGGCCCGCCCAATGCCACAGGTGCCAACTCTTCCGGCACTCTTCGGTCAACTGCCACCGGCCGATCGCCTGCGTGCGATGCGGAGGCCCCCACAAGGCGGGTGACTGCGACCGCCCGAAAGATGAGCCCGCAACCTGCGCCAACTGCGGGGGCCCGCACCCCGCCAACAACACCTCGTGCCCCGTATTTAAGCGGGAGGCGAGGAACAAGCGCGCCGGCCCGGTGGCACGCACGGGCTCCGCTCCAACGCCGCGTCCGGCCACAGAGGAGACAGCGGGGGCTTCCTTAATGGCCCCCGCCAACGCCCCTACGGCCAGAGGAGCAGAGCTCCCGAAGAAGAAAAAGAAAAAGAAAAAGAAATCATCAGCGGGCAGCTCTGCTCCCGCCCCCCCCGAAGATCGCCAGCCTCAGGCCCCGCAAGCCCCGGCAACCCAGGCCTCCCAAGCCCAAGCAACCCAGGCCCCCCAACCACTGCCTCCAGCACAAGGGATGCCCCCACAGCATCTCCACATGCTGTTCCAGGCGTTCTAGTCCCTGGCAGCCATGACCCCCGACCAGCTGGCCGCGTCGGGTCTCCTCAGAGGTGTCCCCAACCTTCCACACTAATATGGATAAAGGCCCTCTGAGGATAGCGCACTGGAACGCCGAGACACTCAACCGAAAGAAGCAGCTGCTGACGAACTTCCTCCGTCAGCAGCGTATTGATGTCATGCTGGTCAGCGAGACCCACCTCGGGGAATCTAATCCTTACAAGATCCCCGGGTACATTTGCTACCGCAAGGACGAGAAGAGTCCCGTCAACGGCAGACCCTACAGAGGACTCGCGGTGTTCGTGAAGAGGAATGTCGTCCATCAGGCCATACCGCACACGGAGTTCCAGACAATGTACGCGTTGGGCGTACTGGTCAGCGTCGCCGGCCAAGAGACAAGGCTGTTTGCGACGTACGTGCCGCCATCCAGCAAAAACAGCAAGCTGGATCCGCAGGAGCTGCGCGCACTACTGATGCACCCCACGCCGACTCTAGTGGCCGGTGACTTCAACGCCAAACACACCGTCTGGAACTCCACGAAGGTGTGCCCCCGCGGACGACTCCTACACCTGGACTCTGTAGTCCACAACTACAAGGTGATGGGCCCCGACGAGCCGACTCACTATGGCCCGACGGGTGAGCCCGACGTCATCGACCTTGTGGCCTACAGAGGTCTACGAACACCGCCCACACAAGAAGTCTCCCTGGACCTGCCGTCTGACCACAGACCCGTTCTTCTCGTCCTTCAGGACCTACCGGCAAGGGTCTCGCTGCCCAGCAGAACATCAAAAGTCAGCTGGGCGAAGTTTGAGGAAGCGCTTGAGAGCGACAAGGCTAGGGTCGCTTTCAAGCGGGTCTCCACCGGCAAAGAAGTTGAGCAGGCGGCGAGCGCCATCACCTGCTGCATCCGCGCCGCCCTTGAAGCCGCAACGCGCCCGGTCTCGGCCACAACAAAGCCGGACCCGCTGCCCGCCGACATCAGCAAGTTGCTGGCCCAGAAGAGGCGGCTGCGGCGGCAGTGGCAAAACACTCGCTGCCCTGCCACCAAGACGGAGCTCAACAAGCTGGTGGAGACCATCAAGGATCGCCTACAGGAGCACACAGCCAGATCGTGGGAGAACCACCTACTCTCGGTGGGCGGTGATATCCCCTCCATTCACCGCCTCTGCCGGCAGCTTACGGGCGAACCCCAACCCGTCCGACCGCTGCTGGCAGCCGATGGCCTCCCACGATTCAAAGCCGAAGATCGCGCCGAGATCTTCGCGGAGCATCTGGAGCGTCAATTCACGCCGAACCCAGTGGCCGACCAGGATCATCACAAGATGGTCATCGAGCACCTTCGAGCTTACTTTGCGGAGCCGGTACCAGAAGAGGAGAATGCAGCGTTCTTCACTCCCGGCCAGGTCCTGCGAGTGATCCGGAGCCTGAAGCCCAGGAAAGCCCCGGGCGCAGACAACGTCACGAATGAGGCGCTCCGCCATCTACCGCCTACGTACATCACGGCGGTGACGCGCCTCTTCAATGGCATCCTGCGCTCGGGACACTACCCAGAAGACTGGAAAACCGGCCGGGTCATTATGCTGCCCAAGCCGGGGAAGAACCTGCAGAAGCCTGAGAGTTACCGGCCCATCACACTCCTCAGCGCCCTCTCAAAGGTGTTCGAGAAACTCCTGCTCGGCCTCCTGCTCCCGCACATACCACCGCGCGCGGAGCAGTTTGGTTTTCGGCCTGAACATTCAACGACGCTCCAGATAGCCAGACTGCTGCACAAGATCTCGGCGGCAGCCAACCGCAAGGAGCACGTGGCTGTGGTGCTCCTTGACAACGAGAAGGCGTTCGACAGAGTATGGCACGAGGGGTTGCTGTACAAAATGTCGACAACGCCCAAGCCCATGCCCAAAAGACTGCTCAGAATTGTGGCCTCCTTCCTCGAGGACAGGAAGATAAGGGTGGCGGTAGAAGACGCCGAATCATCGGAACGCCCGGTGCGGGCTGGTGTTCCCCAAGGAAGCTGCTTGTCGCCTGCGTGCTACGCGTGGTACACCGATGACATCCCAGTGGCCGGTCAGGCCGAGTTGGCGCTCTTCGCCGACGACGCCGCGTACTTTGCCGTCAGTGTCAACGCAAAGTACGCCGCCAAGAAAGTCCAGAAGGCCCTAGACGCCCTGCCTGACTGGCTCTCCAAGTGGAGGTTGTCGGTGAACGTCAGCAAGACGCAGGCACTAATATCGGGGAACACCAACCTACCGCCGCCCTTGAAGCTCTTCGGCGAAGACGTGCCGTGGCAGCCGCACGTCAAATACCTGGGGGTGAAGTTCGACAGGCGCCTTAGCTTGAAGGCCCAAGTCGACGAGGTGGTGGCAACGACGAAGATGGCCCGGGGGAAATTGCGTCCAGTGCTTTCCTCCAGCCTCCCGCTACGGACGCGGCTCGGGGTCTACAAGGCCTACGTTAGATCCCGCCTCACATACGCGGCCCCTGCGTGGTACGCATACTGCTCGGAGACAAACAAGCGACTTCTTCGTGCTCAAGAAAACCTTTGTCTCCGGGCGGCCGTCGGGGCCCCGCGTTACGTGAGGAACGCCGTCGTCCACCGGGATTTAAAGTGGGAAGGCCTGGACACATTTGTCTCTCGTCTGGCGAGGGGCATGTACGAGAAGGCGGACCGCTCGGCGCACCCCCACCTCAGGGGGATTGCGCCCTTGCACGCCCGCCCGCCGGACGGCAGGTACAAGCCCTCGCCCTGCGATGCCATCATCCCGTTGCCAGCCGAGCTAGGCGCCGCACCAGCAGCGACGCCTCAACCGAACCCCCAGGACTGATGAAGCCTGAAGTGGCCGCCACGGCCACTACCCTGTGACCCGCCTACCGTAGTAGGCGGCGGCAGCAATTCGCTGAAGAGGGCCACAGCCCTGAGCAGCAACCCCGCTCCCGCCGAAAGGCGGAGTGCGAGATGATCTACGCGCGAGCGGCTCAGTCTTGTGCGGACCGCCGTACTGTGAACATCTCCTTTGTGTAGTGTGCTGTGGGCTTGGCCATAACTTCTTTAATTGTGATTGTTGTAATAGATGAGAATTTGGTAAACCGATTTATTACAATGATAGTTGTTTCAGCTAGACGATAAGCCCAGGTGGACACAAATTCAATAACTGTGTGGGCCAGGGGTATTCAGACACATATGGTTGGAATCCATGATAAAGCGCGAGGCGGAGCGCTGTATTTATCGTCACACTTTTAGTGAGTTCGGCGTAGGTCATCTTCTGCTCCGTCATCGGAAGTTGGATCTGAATCTTTTGCCCACTTGAGTGAATCCATGGGAGAATAGGGGTGAAGAGTCCGACAGGGTCCGAAGAGTGTGATTATAATTAGTCCGTCTTTTGAATAGTCTAGAGATGATGGGCCCGTATTTTCAATTTGCCAGAAGGGTAAAAATTCACAAGGATACGGAGCGTCAAGGTTCCGGAGTGGGGGCTAGCGGAGTCACACTTAGGTAAAAATCGTGCTTGAGTGTGACGTCACGCAAAATTTCAATGCGCTGTATCTTTGTCATTTTTGGTTTCTCAGAGAAAGGAAAGAGTGTGTGTACAAACTACAATGTTGTTTGATGGTCTAACTGATGGACCAAAAGTGTTTTTCCATTCGTCATGCCTATTCTGAAAAACAGGAATCTGTCCATTTATTTAATAATCGTATGGCTATTATTACAGTCGTTATTCTGTATCTATTGTATTGCGTCTTTTTGCAGGGTGAACCAGTCTTCCGGCAGTCTCGAATAATGTGGTCCATGTTCTATTCAGGCGCGCCACATCTGCAAGCTGGGAAGTCAATCCAGTCGCACCGGAATTCAAACGATCTAGTTCGTCCCCATCCAGTTCTCAGTCTGTGGGCGTGGGAGAGAGAAATCCTGATCGTTTTTCAGTGGGGTTGATGGTTGTATCCACATAGGTGGATTCAAATTCTATTCTTTTTGGTTGTTCTATGGTAAAGTGGTTTTTCAACAGTCAATCCTATAGAGCTTGTGTCGTGACTTCAGTCTTAGCCTTGCAAAGCAGTGCAATGTGTTCATAACTTTTAGGGTCATTGACAGGCTCTGGTTTTAGTATCGCAACCCATCCGTGTTGCATATGGTCTGTGTGACAAATGGTCTGTGTGACCACCGTCTGTTCGACAAGCGTCTGTGTGACAAGCGTCTGTGTGACAAGCGTCTGTGTGACAAGCGTCTGTGTGACAAGCGTCTGTGTGACAAGCGTCTGTGTGACAAGCGTCTGTGTGACAAGCGTCTGTGTGACAAGCGTCTGTGTGACAAGCGTCTGTGTGACAAGCGTCTGTGTGACAATCGTCTGTGTGACAATCGTCTGTGTGACAAACGTCTGTGTGACAAAGCGTCTGTGTGACAAAGCGTCTGTGTGACAAAGCGTCTGTGTGACAAAGCGTCTGTGTGACAAAGCGTCTGTGTGACAAAGCGTCTGTGTGACAAAGCGTCTGTGTGACAAAGCGTCTGTGTGACAAACGTGTCCAGACGATCGCCGATCAGTCTCGATCAAGCATTCGAAGCAATAACGCGCGTCGCTCGGATAGCCGGTGTGCACAAGTTACGAACCGTAATGTTTTGCGTTACGTGTAATAATGATGTCAACGACGGCACCCAATGCAGTGTTTGCCAAAAGCTGAACTGTTTTCCGTGCTCGGGAGTTACCGAACTGGGTTTCCGAAAGCTAGGTGCAGATCGCAAAGCTGTTTGGAGATGTCCATTGTGCCGTGGACGAGCATCGCCACTGCCTCAGCAGTCAGCTGCGTCGCCAGCTGACCAACCGGTTTTGGAATTAATTCTGAAGCGTCTGGATGAGATGGCAATCAAGCTTGACCAAATACCCAGCATGGTCGCGGATCTGAATTGCCTAAAGTCTGATGTGGCTGAGCTTAAACAGAGCTGCGAATTCACATGCAACAAAGTCGATGATTTCTCCACAAGACTGGAAAATCTTGGTGGCCGTGTCACCTCACTGGAAGATGTCAAACAGGACGTCAGCGCAACTCAGGCCAGTCTATCCACCCTCCGGCAAGAATATATAAATAAGGATCAATGGGCACGCATGAACAACGTGGAAATCAAAGGAGTCCCAGTAAAGAAAGACGAGAATCTATTTAGTGTTTTAGACTCCCTATGTTCCGTTATTAATTATCCCGTCCAAAAATCTCAAATAAATTATATTTCGCGCATCCCGGTGCATAACTCTAAAGACAAGCATATTTTACTTAGATTTATAAACCGGTATGTAAAGGAGGAGTTTGTTGCAGCTGCACGCAGGAAGAAAACTATTAAGTCTTCTGACATCGGACTGAAAGGTGGTGATAGTTCTGTTAATAACATTTATGTCAACGATCATCTATCGCCCGAGAACAAGAAGCTGCTAACCAGAGCGAAGGAGCTGGCAAAGGACAAGCGTTACCAATATGTTTGGGTTAAATTTGCAAAAATTCACGCCCGCAAGAATGACACATCACCTATTATTTTAATTAACTCACTTGTAGATTTAAACAAGCTTACTTAATTTGTTTTATATTATTATTCGTCTTAAAATATAGTTTAGTTCAGTATTTTCTGTTCTTGTGTAAGTTCAATCTCCATTGCTTTTCGTTGCTCCGTGCCTCAACTATCTTTTCTATAACTTCTATAAGTTTAAAATATAGTTTAGTTCAGTATTTTCTGTTCTTGTGCAAGTTCAATCTCCATTGCGTTTCGTTGCTCCGTGCCTCAACTATTTTTTCTATAACTTCTATAAGTAATAATGTATCGATGCCGCTTAGTTGCCCGCCATGTGTCCTTGAACCATTCGTCGCTATGCATCTGATTCACTCGCAATACTGGCATGTCATCTGCTCGCCCGCTCACGCCCTTAATCACTGCATATTACGTTATATTTTCGCTCGATCGTTTACTGACGTAGTTAAACTTTTTTTCTATACAAATTATGAAGCTACCGTATTTATTTATTCTGCTACTAGTTACATAAATCATCTCAATGGTTGATAAAAATACCAAAAAATTAAGTATTTATTATCAAAATGTTAGGGGCCTCAGAACTAAGACGTCTACGTTATACCGGAGTATAGCAAGCAGTTCGTATGATATAATTGTTATAACGGAGTCTTGGTTACTTGACAGCATCCGCGACTCGGAGCTTGTAGATGATAGGTACGTGTTGTGGCGCCGCGACCGGGACTATGCGCGGACACAGCAGAAGTTTGGCGGTGGGACGCTTGTCGCAACGCAAAAATACCTAAATGTAGTCGAGCAACCGTCTTGGTGTTCCTCCGCTGAAGATTTATGGATTTCAATTAATTTAACCGATAGAGATTCTGAGAAACCAACAAGGCTTAATGTTTGCGTTCTGTATTTGATTCAGCAAAAAATGGGGAATTCTTTTTCAGAGCAACTTTCAAACTTCCTCGATAAACTTGGTGATTTAGTAGTTTCTTTTCCACAGGATAAGTTTTTAATTTTAGGTGACTTTAATATGAGTTACATTAAATGGTCACCCGAACAGGGTTCTGTATACTTTGTGCCATCGGAAACTAGTGAAGACAATGGCCTTGCATTAATTGACTGTTTAAATTTCTGTGACCTTAAACAGTATAACGGTGTCGTAAATGGAGCGGGTAGGTTGCTGGATCTTGTCTTATGTAATGACAACGTATCGGTAAGTGAGTGTTTGGATCCTTTAGTGCCAATTGATCAACATCATAAACCCGTTACTATCACCCCAAACTTTGTTGTTAGTGATACTTTAAGGCCAGCCCCTCGTATTAGATACTATTTTCAACGAGGAGATTATGAGTCTATTAATAAGGAATTAAATTCAGTGGATTGGGAGAGTGAATTTAGTTTAAGGAATATGCAGGATTCCGCGGATTTTTTCTATAATATATTGTATAAGTTACGTGACAGGTACATACCTAGTAAAACTATTTCCTATCAACACTATCCGCCCTGGTATTCAAAAGCTTTAATTAAAGTATTAAAAGAAAAAAATAAACATTTCCGTAGACACAAAAATTATGGTAATTCTCATGATCGGGATTCTTTTATTATCTTACGTGACAGAGCAAAAATTTTAGAAAATAAATGCTACAATAATTATATTAAAAATATCGAGGATTCAATTTTTTGTAATCCTAAATACTTTTGGTCTTACGTAAAAAATAAAAGTAATTCAAACGGTTTACCTAGTACAATGTATCTCGATAGCTCAAAATATTCAGGGGATGAAATAGCCGAAGCTTTTTCAGACCATTTTCGTTCCAACTTTTTACAGAACCCCTCAAGTAGTAGTACTAACAGTAGTTCTATCGAACCTGAGACTAACCCTTTTATGAATAGTGGGATTTCATCTGTTGAGTTTTCTGTAGATGATATAAAACTTAAACTTCAAAAATTGGACTTGTGTAAATCGGCCGGGCCAGATAACATTTCTCCTATTTTTTTGGTGAGATGCGCAGATACGTTAGCTTTTCCCCTGTACTGTTTATTTACAAAGTCTTTAAAAGAGGGAAGTCTACCAAAAATTTGGAGTTCGGCGTTTGTCACACCTGTCCATAAAAAGGGTTCGAGGGCAGATATATCTAATTATAGGCCTATATCCAAGCTCTGTATTATTGTTAAAATCCTGGAGCAAATTGTATGTGAGCAAATTTATTCCGCATACAAAAATTCATTTAATCCCGCGCAACACGGATTCCTTACAGGGCGCTCGACTACTTCAAATCTAATTCTATTTAATGACTTTATTACTTATAATATGGATGACGGACGCCAAGTAGATGTTATCTATACAGATTATGCCAAATGCTTTGATCGTATCGATCATCCATTGCTATTGAGTAAACTCTCTGCGGCTGGAATTCACGGCGACTTGTTGAGATGGTTTTCGGTTTATATTAATAATAGAACTCAAGCCGTCGTTATTAATAATTACATATCTAGTTGGGTAAAAATACCAAGTGGGGTGCCTCAAGGCTCCCATTTAGGCCCTCTTTTATTCCTTATATTTATTTCAGATATAGAACATTATTTCAATCACTCAAGGGTTCTCATTTTTGCCGATGATATGAAAATTTTTAAATGTATTGATAATGTTGAAGACGCTCAAACTTTGCAATACGATCTCAATAAGCTGGATGATTACTGTCTGCGTAATAAATTGGACCTTAATCCCTCTAAATGTTCTGCAATAACTTTTACTCGTAAACATAATACTATAAATTTCGATTATACATTAAAAAATCAGGTTTTGAAAAGAGTCCATGAAGTAAAAGATTTAGGGGTAATTCACGATTCTAAATTAATATTTGATAGTCATGTCAACTCCATAACTGCAAGTGCATGTCGGTCTCTCGGTTTCTTGATGCGTATTTCTCAGGATTTTAAGAATGTGAAAACATTAAAAGTACTTTATTGTGCTTATGTGCGTAGTACTCTCGAATACGCCTCACAAATCTGGAACCCCCGGTATGATAAGTATATTTCTCGTTTAGAAAGGGTACAAAAGAAATTTATTCGTTTTCTTAATTATAAATGTAAAACTAATCTTAGTTATGAAGCTGCTTGTAAGACCCATCACTTATTACCCTTGAAGAATAGGAGACAAATAGCAGATGTTACATACTTACTGAAGATATTTGCTGGGAAGGTGGATTGCCCAGAACTTCTAGGTAAGTTCAACTTACACGTACCAAACCGGCCGATGCGCCACACACGTGTATTCGCGTTTGATGCTGTTGCAACCAATTACCGTAAAAACTCATACGTATGGCGAGTGGCTGATGTCTTCAATGACATATGTGGCGACTACGACATCGACTTATTCACTACTTCTATTCCTGCGGCTCGGCGTCGAATCAGTAGTGGTTTTTTTGACTTGCACGATTGAAGGTAGATGCATATTGGGATTTGCCGTTCTTTGAGATATTTCTTTTTTACTATTATTTTATATAGGTACTCGTATTGAGTTATACAGCTAAAAGTTTCGCAGTGTGTATTTTTTAGTTTAATTTTAGATTCCTCTTCCCCTGTATTTATTTCATATGTAAATTTTTATTATTTTATTTCTTCCTTCTACTCACTCATGTTATTTGCTATTATGTAATTATTGTATATCACTGGCTACCGTGTTCTTGCTTCTTTATATTTCCTTGATCTTCTTTTTTTCTAATTTATTTCTACTTGTGGAGACTTCTAAATGGCTTTCTATTTTTTATTGTTTCTATATAATCTGTATTATAGCTGTAAGTCTTCCTAAAATGTAATAAATAAATAAATAAATAAAAAAACGTCTGTGTGACAAACGTCTGTGTGACAAAGCGTCTGTGTGACAAGCGTCTGTGTGACAAACGTCTGTGTGACAAGCGTCTGTCTGTCAACCGTCTGTCTGCCAACCGTCTGTCTGCCAACCGTCTGTCTGTCAACCGTCTGTGTGACAAGTCTGTCTGAATGGCAGCCGGCCTATGTGACAACCTTTAGCGCCAGTAATGGTGCTAACGAGAGTGAAGCGATCAGTGCAAAGATACTTAACGTGTGTTTAGTTTCAGCTACTTCTGCAAAGGTGCTAAAGTGCAAACAAGTGAACCATAACTGCTGGCCACGTATTGCGGCCGAGTTTGGAGTCAGTGGCAGTGCCGCAGGCGCTGGAGATTCCTGGTGAAGTGAGGTGAAGTGAAAAAGCGAGTTGATATCGTGTGTATTTCTGTGACGTAACCTTATCTACTAAATCGCAAAGACAACCTGGTGAGTTTTTATATTTTATTCGATTTTAGAGTCGAGCAGAGAGCAATTTATTTTAAAACCTTTAGTTTTAAAACATAAAGTAGAATAAAGTCTAGTCTTTTGACCACTATGCAAGCAGAAAATAATTATAAGTTCGTTATTTTAAATAAGAACGTGTATAATCTGCTAAGCTTAGTGAGTTGATCTTATCTTCATGAGTGGATAGATGAGCTTAACATCACTGGAGGTGGCATAAGTCACTGTTAGTCGGAGCTGGCAGTGGCGCCAGTTAGTATCCTAGCAAATAGTCTAGTTTGAGTATTTTAAATTATAATTTTTAGCGTCTTATAAGCTTACGTGTGAATACTGGTGTAAAATGATAGTTATTAGGTACGTTACGTACTTCATTATTCGTAAAGTTAGAGAGATAAGTTCTCTTAGCCTTTGCCTAATATTGGACTTAAGATAGCTAAATATGATAATGACTTTTATAAAGATTATAATGAGATAATGACCAGGGTGATGATGATGATATTGATAATGAAGAGACAGTGACGACGATGAAGATATTATTGATAAAGAGGTAGTGATGATGAAGAGGTGATTAATAGGACGGTGAGCCTACCATGATGATGATCATGGTGATGACTTTATTTAAAAGGACCCTTCACCGTTTACTATGTGAGTAGTAATATTTTACCATTAATTTATTATTTACTGTGTTTTAGGTTTACTGAAGTAAAGTCCCGTTACTTGAGTAAATATTAATCTGGATAGTTAAAGTCGAGTAAATATTGTGATATTATAGCCAAATTCAAGAATATCGTACTGATAAGCAATGTTATTTTTATTGTTAGGAAGTCCGTAGAAAAAACGACAGCTAAAGTACTGTAAACGTTTATTTTTGTTGACAGTTGGGTGTTTTCCTGAGCCAGGGATGAATTATTTTGAGCTGTTGGCGGGGTAAAGCGTCGCTAAGTGGTGTCGTTTGTTTTTGAACGTATCAATTTTGGCGTACTTTTGGATTTATTGTTGCGGAAGGGCTGATGGTGAAGGCGTTGTTTGGCTCCGGGAATCTGTGTCGTCATCTGCCTGTGTTTCAAACAAAGTCCCAATGCAGTCGAAGTGCAAACAGTGGAAACTGTTTGTTTTGACGTTTGGAGGAAGGTGTCTGATTTGACTTGTTGGAAAATAGCGTATATTATCTACCCAGTTGACATTTATTTTCACTTTTTCTTCTTATCGTGTCGTTGGCTTAAATTTTAAATTTTGTTCTTCGAGAACGTTGCCACTTTTATGCTTTTTTCCTAGGCATAGTATAGGTCAAGCACGGTACAGCTGGTAGGGCATAGAGGTGATCTAATCATCTAATCGTCATGACCACAATCGCCCTTTGCTTCTGCTTGGTCTATATGGCACCAGCGCGCCAGATAATGTTTACATCGGCCTACTTCAGTTCGGAGGCAATTTAAGCACCTCCAAGTAGCCCATGGCAGTTTATGCCCTGGCGGTAGCGCCCCTGATGGTTGGATGAAATCGGGGGGTGGAGCATACTGTTCGCACCACATTGTAAACCTAGATGATTCCGGCTGTTCTTACGTATAACTACTTGAATCATTATGACGATTTTTCACCTGTTCAATTATTTGAAAAATCGAGATGCTTTCCGGGCATGAAACTCAAAGCAAATACACAATTGTTTTCATGATAGGTTGAGAAGGATGCGGGAGCCAGAGACGCTCATTAGGAAGACCGATAGCATAGCCGAAGGCTTTATTGCCATAGGTAGAGTGATGAATGCATTGTTTGTTTTGTTGTGACCGTACTAGAGTTGACCCGTAGTCCGTGAGTGGGCAGTATGCGGTCGGCTCTTGTGGAGGTCGAGTTTCTGGAGGAAATCATAAGGTCAAGTGGACCTGGTGATCACAGGTGGTAATACGCGTATTAGTGTGAGGCTAACGATGGCAATTTTGTTATTGATATGTCTTGGTGATCTCTCCTAACTGAATTAATAATTACTGTATCTTTTTTAAAACATCGTTAAAATTTAAAAGTTCTATTCGTTTTGATTCAATTTAACTTTCATAACTGGTAAAAAGAACGTATGATTAATAACAACTTTGAACTAGCAGGAAGACTGGCTGCGTTCCTTAACATGTGATCGTTGCACATACACATGAAGTTATTACTATCCAATTCGATTTTAAAGATTTATCGATGTTAATTTTTGTTTTGAGTTTATTATATTTTAGATCGTTTAATCCAATTAAGTAAGTCATCTAATAAAGATGGTTATTTATAGCAAAAAAAATAAAAAATAAACAGTACACAATAATTAATATAACTAAAAACTAAATAAACTACCTAAATTCAAATATTTAAAGTATGAACTAAAATATAACTAACTAAAAAAATATATAAAAATAAAACATATACCTAAGAGACTGGCGGCATTGCCTGGTCGTACAGCAAGACTTCAAAAAAAATATTAATAAAGCTTTGTTTTGATCAGGTTTGGCCGAACGGTGTACCGTTTGTGCTTTGTGTTGATCTTAAATATGAAATCCGAGGACGGGTGCTACTGTCAAGATGGCAGTGTCGGCGAGTTAAATGAATTTTGTTGATTCGAATGATTGAATACGTAAGCATTGTGCGAAAAACTCCTAGGTGATTTCTTTATAATTATTCCTGTATAGATCTTGGCTGAAGGACAAATAAAAGACCGGTTCAGAAAAGTAGTTTTGCAAGGCACTCTTCTGGAGTAGAATTTTTGCGAGTTGAAATTTTGTTATAGTTTTGTGGGACGCTTATTGCCGAGCTAGATCAGAATCATTTTATGGTTATTTCTAACCATGCTACCATAAAATACATAATAGTACAAGTACAGAAGATTCACTCTGAAAAATCAATTAAAGGAATAGAGACTCTCGCTACGATACAATTAAGTTCAATTCAGGTCGCACAACGCTAATAACTTACAGTTATATTCACCTAGACAATCCCATCTCTTTTTTAGATCTGAGTAGCCACGCTGGCATGGCCGCCGTACGTACTTGCGTTTTTAATACCTACCGCGGAGTGAGACAGGCCTGATGCTACTTACTAGTTTAAATTACTATTGAGAGCGCGTACGAGGGCGTACGCATGTCAGGTTGGCCGTGTCGGCGAGTTCTAGATAATCCCATTTTAATATTGTTTTCGGTGTGCAAACAGAAAGTTGTTTACTACAAAACATAACTGTGAGATTTTTAAATGTTTCAACAAGTATAAAAGCGGTCGCCATAGCGGCGAGCGGCTCAGTCTTGTGCGGACCGCCGTACTGTGAACATCTCCTTTGTGTAGTGTGCTGTGGGCTTGGCCATAACTTCTTTAATTGTGATTGTTGTAATAGATGAGAATTTGGTAAACCGATTTATTACAATGATAGTTGTTTCAGCTAGACGATAAGCCCAGGTGGACACAAATTCAATAACTGTGTGGGCCAGGGGTATTCAGACACATATGGTTGGAATCCATGATACAGCGCGAGGCGGAGCGCTGTATTTATCGTCACACTTTTAGTGAGTTCGGCGTAGGTCATCTTCTGCTCCGTCATATATATATATATATATATATATATCACAGAGATTGAAAGTTTGAAACTTGTGTTATGCAATACTAACGATACTATACTTTTTAACAAATACATATAGAAATAAACGTTCAAAACCTCGGTCAATTGATTGACGGAAAACATTATTTTCCACCTTAACTGACTGGGATTGAGCCTGAGACCTCCGATGTGACAACCCGTTATGATGAGTACTAGGTCATAAAGGTCGTGACTAGTCCACAGAGGTATTAAGTTAGGGAAGTGAATGATAAATAAATTACAATACCTAATTATTTTTTATTTTTCTATTACAGGTTTATGCTTGCCAAAGATCTGTTTCTTTCAAGCGACTCTGAGTCAGAGGTCAAACCTCTGAAGTCAAGCTCTGAGTCAAAGAATCTAAAAAGAAAATCGTCTGATAAAATAGCAGAGGAGCCGATCAAGAAAATCACGAGTGAAGAAAAACGCTCGAAGAAGATGGTTAATTAGCCCTGTCTCACCACCACCACGAGTTACGGCGCAAATGTTGTTCGAGGATGACAGCTCTGCGGAAGAAGATAGCGCTGAAGCATCCACCTCTCAAACGCCGGGTAAAAATATACCTCCAATATTTAATTATTTGACAAAAAGGGGGAAAAGGGGATTCGGTCGACAAATTAATGAGAGTAAGGATGGGAAATATTTTGTGGAGATGAAGATTTATGAAACGGATGAAATCAATATAACTCTTATATAAAATCTTGGTGGCTGTACTGTAATGATAGAAATATAGATTTCTTTAATGCAAATATAACTCAATTAATGGAATATTTGACGGAAAAATTTAACGCTGGTGCTAGCTACAGCACGCTTAATAGCCACCGTTCGGCGTTATCTATATTATTGGCTCAGGATATTACTGCCAGTGATTATATAAAACGTTTTTTCAAAGGAATATATCGCCTTAGGCCTCCGACTCCCAAGTACGACAGTAGTTGGGATCCAAATCAAGTATTAAGTTATATTTCCAATTATTTTCCAAATCACTCGATTACACTAAAAGAACTGTCTTTGAAATGCATTAGTCTTCTTGCCCTTGCATCTGCACAACGAATGCAAACACTAAGCTTGATTCGTATTAAAAATATTTCATTTCATCCTGATAAAATACAAATTAGAATCGAAGACCTGATTAAGACCTCCAGGCCTGGATCTTACCAACCTTTAATAACCTTACCGTATATTCATGAGAATCCTAAAATATGCCCAGCATTAACGTTAAAATCTTATATTGATAGAACTAGTGAATTACGCAAAGATGAATATCTTTTTCTTAGCCATCAAAAACCTCATAAAAAGGTAACTAGCCAAACATTATCTCACTGGGTTAAATACATATTAGAGAAGAGTGGCATAGACATCAATATATACAGTGCGCATAGCACGCGCCACGCTTCTACCTCTGCGGCTCACAGGTCAGGTGTAAACTTAGAAGCAATTCGGAAAGCCGCAGGGTGGACTGAATCCTCTAAAGTATTTTTGAAATACTATAACAAAGAAATCTGCAATACCACAGATAGTGCTTTCGCTGATTCTCTGTTCCTTAATGTTGAGAAATAATCGTGTTTTTTCTGTTTGTTTAACAAATGAGATTATTTTGTACAAATCGTCGTATTTTGTTAAAAATAATGTTTTTTATTTTTGTTAATATATGATTTTCCTGATATCTTGCTTGGTTTTAATTTTTTCGAAACTCTAAACATCTGCACGTAAATGTAATCATCTTTGGGAGAGACATGAAGTATAATTTAGAATCAAACGAACTTACCTTGTGAAGTTTGATATCTAATTATACGAGTGTCTTGACCAAAGATGATTACGATCCCGCCCGGCCCTAATACACCCAAATAGTTCGAAAAAATTTGCTCTAAATAATGAAAGTAACGGGCGAATGAGGCGGCGGGGTGTATAGACGCCGGAAATGAGTCAATACACTTTATTAATTTTATTTTATTTTATCTTTTTAAAATACATAGCTTTATAAGTGTGGTGAGGACGGTATCATCTCGCATACTGCTGCACGTAAATGTAATCATCTTTGGTCAAGACACTCGTATAATTAGATATCAAACTTCACAAGGTAAGTTCGTTTGATTCTAAATTATTACTTAAGAAATTATAATTACTTAGCTTTATGAAGAGAGGTCCGCACCGTCCACGTCTCGATCGAAAAGTCTCACTCACATTTCCAACTGGTAAACAACAGGTGGTGTTTATCAGTTAGAAACCACGTGGTATTTTTACATTTCCAACTGGTAAACAACAGGTGGTGTTTATCAGTTAGAAACCACGTGGTATTTTTTACAATGTGTTGTTTTAATATTTATAATAATGATTATTTATTATTATACTAACAATCCATCTTAATAGAAAATCAAGACGCCGGTATGTATGTATGAGTGTGCTAAGCCGACGACGATTCAAAGAACTCTAGCCTTTATGCTGTGAGAATATAAGGCCTAGTTTCGCTTGCATTATCCTGACGTCTTTCTATACGATTCCACTCGCGAACATTCCGAGTCTATCTCGCCAGCAGAGTTCTTACTCGCGAATATTCTACATTTATCTCGTCCGCGACACTGCCCCCTTCTTAAAGACGCGCGTCCCGAGCGTCACTATTGCTGCCATGATAACGTGCTAGACGGTCTATGTGCACTACTTTGAGTGCCCCTCTTGGTTGACATTGCATCCGATAGGTCACGTCGTTTATTCGCGTAATGATCTTGTATGGGCCTTCCCATCTCGTTTGTAATTTCGGCGATTTTCCTTTCCGGCGAATCGGGTTATGAAGCCATACTAAGACTCCTTCTTCAAAGCCACGTGAGTTCGCTCTTCGGTCATATCTTTTTTTCATGTTTTCACTTGCTTGTAAACCATTTTCGCGAACTAAGTCATAGATGTTCCATGTTCGCTCTCGAAGATCAAAGACGTAGTCTGGCACAGTACATGGGTCTCCTGGCCTCCCCGTTAGTAGATCCACAGGTAACCTAAGTTCTCTGCCGAAATTCACCTGAGCTGGGGTCAGTTTTGTGCTTTCATGCTCTGATGTCCTATAAGCCAGAAGGAAAAGTGGTATGTACTTGTCCCAGTCTTTCTGATGTTTGTCAACCAGTTTTGCTCAATGTCTCTCCAAAGTAAGTCTGGTTAAATCTCTCCACCATGCCATCAGAATGAGGGTGATATGGAGTGGTTCTCGTTTTATGCATCCCCAATAGTTTGCAGATTTCTTGAAATAGTTGCGACTCGAAGTTTCTTCCTTGATCTGAGTGGATTTCTAGTGGTACACCAAACCGGCAGATTACTTTCTCAACCAACTTGGAGGCTACTGTCGAAGCTTCTTGGTTAGGTATAGCGAATACTTCCGGCCACTTGCTAAAATAGTCCATGATAACTTATATCCTGATTCAGTTACGGGGAATGGTCCGGCAATGTCTATTGCAATCCGTTCCCAGGGCGCGCCGACATTGAACAGCTGTAGACTTCCTCGAATTCTTGTTGACGGGCCTTTCACGGCTGCACAAGTTGTACATTTGCGGCACCAATTCTGAACATCTTCCCGACAATTCAGCCAGTAAAACCGTTTCCGAATCTTTGTTAATGTTCTTTTAACGCCTAGATGTCCACCTGTTACACCATCATGTACTTCACGGAGAACGTCTTTCACTCTGTCTCCTGGAACAACAACCTGTAGGTGAAACTCTTTGCCGTTTGGTTTCTCCCATTTATGGTAAAGTATTCCATTCTGCAGGATAAAACTGTCCCATTGAGCCCAATAAGCTTTGGTGATGGGGCTCGTAGGTGCAACTTCTGCCCATCTAGGTTTATCAGCACTTCGTTCTTTTCATGCGATGATGAGCCTTATATCTTTATCATCTTCTTGGGCTTCTCTTAAGTTGTCATCGTCCCATTGTCCTGTAGGAATTGTCCTTGTGATGTAAACTCATGGAATTGTATGTGCTTCGTTTGTCTATTTTCTTATCCTTTAATTAACCGTCCTGTAAACTACAAACTGTAAACTGTATGTGTTGTGAATGCTGTTGTAAGTACCTACCTATACATTCCATTCCATCTGATTTGCCGCACTTTTACAAATGTCGGGCCGGTCACTTTGATGCACTGAGTAAAGTGTAAAAATGTTTTGCCTAGTGCACCAGTGACCGGCAGAGCTATTTATTATAAGCAAATCGGCTGATCGACTAATATTGTACATATGAGTGTGTAAATTTATTTTATTTATTTATTCTTATAATGCTTTGTTGGTAAACTTGTCTGTAGGTCAACATTAAGTTATCTGGCGAGCAGTTATGTTGGTTGCCTTAGCATTTGTTAATTAGGTTTTTGTTAAGTCAAGTTTATTTATTTATTTATAGATATTTTATAATTAACTCTTCTAAATTATCTAGACCTACATGTCCTTTCTCTAACTGCTACTCATTTTTCCCATAATGGCCCTCCTACTCTACTTGATCTTATTATCACCTCCTCTCCGGACCTAGTGTCAAATCATGGGCAATTTAATGCACCTGGTTTTTCGGCTCATGACTTAGTGTTTGCATCTTTTAAACTTCGCCCACCTAAACGGAGACACAAAATCATGATGTTGCGCAGCTATGCGAAAATTAATGAGGAGGCTTTTTTGACTGATTTTGCTCAAACGGACTGGGAAGCTATTTTGAGGATATCCGACGTGGGTTTGAAGGTAGCTGCCTTTAATTCTGCTCTCCTAGCTATTTTTGACAAACATGCACCTCTCCACCCGGTCAGAGTGAAACACTTCCCAGCCCCGTGGTTAACTCCTGAAATAAAACAGCTACTGGTTAGAAGAGATAGGGCAAAGTTGAAATGGCGGCAAAATCCTTCAGCGTCCAACCGGGATGAAGAGATAGGGCAAAGTTGAAATGGCGGCAAAATCCTTCAGCGTCCAACCGGGATAGTTATATTGCAAGGCGTAACTTGTGTAATAAGAAATGTCGTGATTCCAGGCGTAAACACATACACGATAATGTAGACAATTGCCCACCTCATAAATTGTGGAAATTCCTCAAGGGTTTAGGTATCTAGGGTATAGTATATATTGCGGAATGGTCTCACAACTTCGGGCTCTTGGTCAACGCTGCTAAATCACAAGCAATAGTTATTGGCAGTCCCCATCTTATCTCAAAATTTAAGCCCTCGTCCTTTCCCCATGTAGTCTTGGGCAACGACGTCATTCCTTTTTCTTCTGTTGTTAAGAACTTGGGGATTTTCATGGACGAAACCCTATCATGGTCACTGCAAGTTAATGAGCTTAGTCGAAAAATCGTTGCCTCTCTACATTCTTTAAGACGCTTGCAAAATTTTCTGCCTCTGGACACTAAAGCTCTTCTGGCTCGCTCTTTATTGATCCCTATTTTGGACTATGCGGACGTGGCCTTTCTAGATCTCACCGAGGAATTGGCTGAGAAATTGGAACGCCTTCAGAATCTGTGTATCCGGTATGTGTTTGGGCTACGAAAGTGTGAGCACATTACTGAGTACCGTTCTCAACTTAAATGGCTGCCTATAAAAACCCGCCGCAATATCCATGTGCTTTCTTTTCTCTTTAATGTCCTCACTAAGCCTACCTTTCCCAGTTACCTCCTAGAGAAATTTAAATTTCGAGATATTGATCCCCGCCTTCGTTCTAGCAATAGCCTTCTTTTAGACATTCCCAATTACTCCTTCCATACTTTTTCTAAATCTTTTGCTGTTATGGCTGCACAACTCTGGAACAGACTTCCTGTGGAAATTAAAGAGTCTCGTACCTTGAATTCCTTCAAGAATAGGCTACAATTATTTTATGAAGGTTCCTGATTTGGATTGAGTTAAATATAAACTGTATATGTTTATTTATATATCTTATGTTTTTTATTTATATATAGACAATGTGTAGGTTTATTAATTTAGTGTCTTAGTTTGTAAGTATTGTACACCGTTCCACCCCACCTTTGACCAGTATCTCCTCTGGTTGTAGGGTTGACTGGAAGAGATCCCTAACAGGGATAAGTCCGCCTTTGTACTGTTGGGTTTCATCTATGTTTAAATTGTGTCGATTAATGTACAGTAAAGAATTTACAATACAATACAATACAATGGTCTTCTTGAGAGTGCATCAGCGTTTCCATGGGCCTTTCCACTACGGTGCTCAGTAACAAAGTCAAATTCTTGAAGTTGTTCAATCCAACGTGCAACTTGGCCTTCCGGATTTTTAAATTGTAACAGCCATTTCAAAGCAGCATGGTCTGTGCGAAGTTTGAACTGTCTACCAATGAGATATTTGTTGAATTGTTGCAGCGTCTTCACAACGGCCAAGAGTTCTCTTCTTGTTACACAAATAATTTCTTTCAGGCCTTGACAAAGATTTACTGAAATATCCAATTACTATTTCATTTTCACCCTATTTTTGAGATAGTACCCCTCCGATCGCTGTGTTGCTAGCGTCTGTGTCAACGATGAATTCGCCATTAGCTTGCGGGTATCCCAAGATTGGAGAATTTTAGTTTGAGAAAGGCATTTTCACATGTATCATCCCATTTAAAAGGCTGTTTGTCTTCTGTCAGACGATGCAGTGGTTTAGCAATCTCAGAAAATCCCTTTACAAATCGCCTGTAGTAAGAGCATAATCCCATAAATGCTCGTACTTCTGTCTTGTCTTTGGGGGTAGGCCAGTTTTTCACAGCTGCAACTTTATCAGGATCAGTTTGGATGCCCTCGCTGGTGATGACGTGTCCGAAATAATTCACTTTGTTTCTGAATAGACTGCTTTCTTTGGATTTAGTTTTAAGTTGGCACCCCGTATCATTATCAAGACTTGCTCCAGATTCCGTAAATGATCTTCAAAGTCTCGACCCATGATGATGACGTCATCCAGATAAACTAGGCAGGCGTCTCCTACTAATCCTACTAGTACACACTCCATAAGTCTTTCAAAAGTGGCGGGGGCGTTGCATAATCCAAAAGGCATAACGTTGAACTGCCATAAACCTTTTCCTGTTGAGAATGCTGTCTTTTCTTTGTCCTTTGAATGAATTTCCACCTGCCAGTAATCAGATTTCAAGTCTAGGGTTGAAAACCACTGCATACCACTAAGGGTGTCCAATGTGTCATCAATTCTTGGTAATGGGTAGCTGTCCTTCTTTGTGACGTCGTTCAGTCGTCTATAGTCGACACAAAATCGTGTGCTGCCGTCTTTCCTCTTAACCAAAACAACCGGGGAGCACCATGGACTTGCAGACGGTTCGATGATCTTATTTCTTTTCATGTCCTCCGGCAGATCTTGTACTTACTTTTCCTTAGCATATGGAATTCTTCTCGCTCGCTGACGTATATGTCTTTCGTTTCCAGTATCAATTCTGTGCTGAACTAGCGAAGTTCTTCCTAGATCACCTTCCTTGGAAGAGAAGATGTAAGCAAAGTCCAGCAGCAACTTCTTTGCCTTCAAGCTCTGTGAATAAGTTAGGTTGCTTTTGCAATCTTTTAGAAGGTCGTAAACTGTAGAAAAACTGGAGGTTTTAGATGCGTCTGAGTTGGTGTTAATTGGCACTTTTTCATCCAGACAACTTCCTCGCATCTTCCAACAACACCTCCTTCATTTAAGATGATCTAATGGTCCTCTAGATCGACTATTCTCACTACTGCAGTATCCTTTCCAGTGACTAATGTTCTTGCTGTCAGGAATCTTTGAGTTGGCTTGTTTGATGTATCCTCAATAAGAACGCATCTAGTTGGCTTGTGTGTTTTAGGTGATGGCAGTTTCACCATTATTTGTGCTTGTGTTCGATCAGGTACGACGATTTTGTTTAAACAAGTCACTTTTCCGGTGGGGCCTCCAAGAATGAAAATTTCCTCATTACCGCACTTGAAAACTCCATTTGCGACATCGATTTTACAATTGTATTTCTTCATGAAATCTAGGCCCAATATGCACTCATCCATAATTTCAGCCACAATGACATTATGCGTGTATGGTGAATCTCCCACGTATATTGTCACTATCGTCTCTCGTAGGACAGGTATTGGCTGGCCAGAAGCAGGCAGAAGCCGACACTCGAGGTTCTTATATTTCATCACGGCTTTTACCAGATGTGGGTTGATTATTGTTCTGGAGGCTCCGGTGTCTATGGTCAATTTGCAATCTGTCCCATTCACTTGACCGCATATCGTCAAACTGTTCTTATTGCTTACTTGTGAGATGACAATGGGCATTGTCTTGAAATTATAACATATTTTTTTTTTGTATTTTTTTCGGATAGCTTTCCATATTATAACATACTAATTTGAGTATTTCTGATTTATATACCTTAAATATAAATATACATGTTTTATTTTATTAGTTAGATAAATCATTTAACAAGAAATACATAATTAAATTACCTTAAATTAATTTATATTATTTTTTGTAATTTTGCTTGCGTGACGTCACACATGGTTTTACAAGGCAGCAGTAGTGTGCTACAGCGAAAATTAAGAAAAAAAAACTAATATACTACTATGTCAAATATGTCAATGTCACCTTTCTGAAATAACCTCAAAAATTAATACCATGCATCCATCCATCCATTCCATTTGTTTGCCCGCTCGAACGAACGTGAATGATTTTGTGATTTTTATTTTTCTATTAATTTATAATGAGTAACTTTGAGAAAGCTGATTCACGCAACTTACCAAAAGTTGAAAATGTAATGATTCTGGAGTACATTATTACCAGTAGCAACCATAATGTAGCCGAAATAAGGGGAGCGAAGATGCTAATGTAAGTACATATTAATTATGCTTGGTACCTACTTTAACTAGGCATTAACATGCCTTGCTATTATTACTTAGGTAAACTAACAAAACCCCTCCTTTGTCTTTTTTAATTCTATTGTTTTGTGTTGTTATAGGTCATCGCGCGATAGCTATCTTTCGACTGCTGTCGGCTATGTTCAAGTGAGTCGGTTTGGCCACGACTGCATAGTTCAAGCAAAAGTAGTACCAGAACACAGAGTCTCTGGTAAACTATATAATGTCACTTGTAAAATAAATGAACAAGATGATATTATTATAGATTCTAGTTGTGAAGATTGTGCTGCTGCTGCAGGTGGGTGTAAACACTCGCTGCTTCTTCTTTTCTGGTTACAAAAAAAGACCTCTGAACCATCTCCAACATCCACTGTATGCTATTGGAACAAGCCATGTCTGTCCAGCGTTCGTAATGAGCATGTGTCATGTAAAGACATTTTTGTTAAAACAAAGAAACCCAAACTTGATCCTAAGAACCGTTCAGTTTTAATTGACTTGCAAGAAGAGTGTGAAAAAAGAATAATTAAAAATTCTTTGATTGTGGCTTTTAATGAGAATTCAATAAAAGATTCCATAAATATATTTGATACTAGCTGTTGCCCGCGACTTCGTCTGCGTGGACTTTAGTTTATAAGAATCGTTATTTTGATATTTTCAATAAAACCGGTCAAGTGCATATCAGGTCACACGCAGTGAAGGGTTCCGTATTTGTGAATGTCGATTTAGAATTAAAACTAAAGAGTTCATCATCATCTCAGCCCTAATTCCGTCCACTGCTGAGCATAGACCTGTCTTCGTCGACACATCTCAGTCCTGTGCTGCTCACATCCAGGTGTAACCCGCGACATTGATTATTTCGTCAACCCATCGCATGGGCTCCGTCGGGCCAGTTGCCCTGCCCAGTTTTACTTTAAGTTCATGACCGTTGCCAAATTACAGCTTCTTGGTTCTAATTATCTCTAAGTAAAACCACGGACAGAGAGACAGACAGAAATGGTAAAACTATAAGGGTTCCTTGTTTACTACGATCACACATTATCTCTAGTCACAGTCTAAGTCGATCGGAATTTTGACATTGTAAACTACATGTAAACTTACACTGTTACCGAATGTTACTGCTACGCCGTGGGTCTCTCTAAAACGAAATACTTATGCAATAGGTAGTGACTTTGCTAATATTTAATTCATCTTCCGTCTTTTGGCGTGAGTTCCCACAGCACTAATCTGTTGTAGCTCTCTGCAGCGGACTGCTGCCACCGTCTATACGTATCTCCCCCTCTTTCCCGCCCTCCCGATGTGGCGGTGCAATGGTAAGCCTTGTCAAATATGTCTTTCGCTAGGCGGGAGATAGAAGTCGAGAAATACGCATTTCTACTTTGAGTCCCGACAGATGACGGCGTTCCTCAAGTAACCTTACACATAGATTTTCTTAAGATCGCCTTAATCATGAGCCGCGTCCGAAGCTGGAAGCGAGCGAAAAGTACTGGATAGAGCTTCCCCCGGGCCATCTTCACTATCGTCACCATTCTATTGATGTGGACTTACAAGCTGAGGCATCTGCCAAACTTAAGATACCTCTAGGTATTTTACGTGCCAGTATCTCGGCACATTTTACCAGTAGAGCTTCAAGGATGGCAGGAAGTTAGTGTTCTCTGAGATCAATGTCTGCTTAGTGTTCACTAATAACCTCCGTTTGAAGAGCTTCTCGGGTAGGGCGTCCTATTCGGCTGTTTGGAGGTTATTTGGGGCATACTTTCAGTTCAAACGAACTGGAAAATGACCATTACCTATCTTTCGTTCCTCAGGGAAGGAGGTCACAATACTGAGTAGTCTTGGTATGTGTGTTCTACACATTTTTATTGTAGTGCCTAACTTAAATTTTAACCTAACATTTTTTCCCTAACCTTTCTTCTTACGTGAGGAAAAGGTGCCTTTTGGCCACAGGAAATCGGACGGTTAAGGTTTTCACCCACAAAAAATCTCATGGTGATAACGGCGTTACCGCTTTTGCAAAGTCAGTGTGCTAATCTTGCTCCAAAGACCTGGTACGGCGACTGCTTATCAGCGGCATTGGCTGAGCTCACTTGAGGTACTCTCTCAGTTATCGAGAGGAGTCTGAGTGGCCTGGTACATCGGACTTCAATTTTATCCGCTAGGGTAAAGACGCGTGTTGACACAAATGCTCCTTTCAACCTAGAGGACCGTATTTGTGGCGCGACGGAATCCCGTTCCCATCGCCCGACTGGCCCACGTCATGGAGGCAGATTTATGGAGGAGGATTTTACGCGGGAAAAATCCCTTCGGTTCGGACACCTTGCCAGTAACGGGAGACCGGTAAGGTTATGTGGCGTTTACCACTAAAAACTCCGGGGTAAGGGCTAAAAGCCCTGGCGCGGCTACCACTATGGCGGACCATGACTCGCTCACAGCACCCTATGCTTTAGTCAGAGGACATCCCCTGTGCCTAACCTAACCTATTAAGTACTTCCTATTTTGATTCCTTTTTCCATTTTCGCGCCCACAATCATGCTAAGAATCGCCATTTGGTCTTGCGGCCCTAGGCTCTGTGTATTTTTAACAGCGCCATTTATTGGTGACCAAAAAAAACTAATAAAAAAACTCCGAAAACATCAAAATAGTAAATTTTTTGGGTTCCGTATATACGTACCCGAAGGCTAAAATCGGGACCTTGTTACTAAGACTCCGCTGTCCGTCCTTCCGTCCGTCTGTCACCAAGCTGTATCTCATGAACCGTGATAGCCAGACAGTTGAAATTTTCAAGGATGATGTATTTCTCTTGCCGATATAATAACTAAAAATAGAGTAAAATAAATATTTGATTGAGGCTCCCGTACAACAAACTTGATTTTTTATAGATAATGGGACGGAACCCTTTGTGCGCGAGTCCGACTCTCACTTGGCCGGTTATTAACTTTATTATTTTATAAAAACCGTATATAAAATTAACAAAAGTTTTAGCCAATGCTACCGTACAGTTTATTTCATAGCAAATTTTCGAACAAAAATCTTTGACGTGATTCTTTAAATTGATATAACTTTTTTATTTATCAACGGATTTCAATGAAACAACCACTAAATTTTAAGTGAAACTTATCAAAATACATAATTGAAAATCGCAACCTAAGTTGTTCAGCCGTTTCTGAGATAAGCGTGCACAAACACAGTTTTTCGAACAAAAATGGTTGATGTGATTCTTTAAAATTGATATTATTGGGAATGAAACAAATTAAACAAATAAAAATAATTTATTGGGACTTTATGCCCAAAAAATAAATTAACAATCATGTAAGTTTCTAAACTAGACCGAGTAATTAGCCAAGCAGAGATTTCCCCTTAGTTGATGCCTATCTTACGACCGACGACAAAATGGACGAGAAGGGCGCGTGTAACTCCATATAAAGCTCGATGGGGTTGCCAGAGAGACGGCGTTGAATTTCTTCTCCTAACACGGCTTCTCCTGACGGTGGCAGAGTCCTCGCTGCCCCTTAGCTCCTTGTAGATCAGCTCGTCTCTACATCAAGAGTCGTCTCTATGGCACTCTGGTCCTCCTCGCAACCTGAAAGTCACAAGACCACATGTTAAAAACTTGAATCGCACGTGGTCTATCTGGTGGGAAATGAAAATCAGATAAAGTTTATTGAAATTGAAAAATTATAATTTAATTGACCAGTCAAGTATTAGTTGAAGAGAAGTAATAAAATGTAATGTTGAAAAACTACGGAAATAAACTGATAACAAAAAGAAGGTATTGGGTTCACTAGTTTAGTTAATTTGAATATGAAAAGAATTCACTAGAGTGGTCATACTGAATGGAAATGAGATGATGGAAATTTGCAAAATTTGGTTAGGTAGATCTGAAACTACTTAGTAACTATGTAGCAAGCTTCACAAACAAGTCACATTTGAGACTCTAAAATTAAATTCGATAGCTCTATCAGGCCCGCTTGGCCACCACGTAGGGTTTACACGAGTCTTTTCCCGCGCAACCAAATGCCTTTTAAAAGATGTGCGCACAACAGGTCTCACATTGGTCTCTAACAGGTCACCCCAGAAACCTACAAGAATAGTGAAGGGTTTATACAGGTCTGTAGTCAGCTTGGGCCCCACCGACGCAACCCCGATACCTCCACACAGCACCTTTCGCTCGCGGCACTGTATCCATTTAAGATGTTCGTGTGCGTCACCCAAAACCATGTGCACAAGGATTTACATGGGACTTTTCGCGACAACTTTACATACAAAATTCACCGACAGGGCAACTCAATACCACGCGCACGCGGTTTTACACGAGTCTCTACCTGATGTGAACACTACACCGATGACGTGACTGTTTGCTACACAGCGTACAAAGCAATAACTGGATCCATGCACTAAAATAAATAAGGTTGCCAGCAGCTGTACCAACTTTTGAATAAAACCGCTATATAGCTTAGGTCATAACACATGTACCCATTATCCTGTATGCAGAACCTTTTTTATGTAGACCATTGTCACAGGATCAGAAAACGTAGGACCGACTAGTTGCATACTCGTTTCAACTCTTTACAGATTTATCTGTAGCGCACGTACAGTAAGTGACTCGATCTTGCCTCGAATTTCATTGCAGTGAAGTATGATGCACACATGCATACAAACAGTGCTGCTTGTATCTTGAATTGGTATATCTCATGTCCGGATACAAAAATCAATTGAAGATCAAAACAATAGGAGTTACTTAGACATACTTAAGTAGGTACATAGGTAATTCACTTGCATAGGTAATGTACTTCTTGTAATAAAAAAAGATCATTACGGTCAAAATATAACCCGCAAAGAAAAGAAAATTCTAACGAACACCGATCTATGCAACGTCCCATACACAATTCTATTTGCACATAAAAAAACTAAGTATCCTGCGTTTCGTCATAGATTTGTATGCAAATCTTTTACAAAATCGTTCGGCTATACCTGATTTTAGGTAACTGTTTAGAAAACCATAAAAAGCACTAGGTGCGTAGTATTTTTACTTATACATCGTACTCAAGAACGTACCTAACGTTTAAATCGGAAGTATGTACTCAAAGCTAAAAAACATTAAACCACATTCACTAAAATTGTCTTCACAAAATATCTCTGACTGCAAAATGCTTATTTCAATTTTTACTTCGTTCCTACGACGAATATAAATTAACGGAAGAATTTTGAATTATACGAACACAAACTAAGAATTGGAATAATTTAACTAAGTGCAATGAATGACACTGTAAACTACATCAATAAAACGAAGTTAGCTACGAGATTATAGCAAACGCAACATTCGCGCAAACGCAAGTAGTGAATGACAGCGGAGTTTTAAGAATACCCTCATGTTGTTTGACAAAAATGAACAATAGTTATTTTGTAGATTCGGAACGTTCCTTCGCAAGACAAACGTTTTCGCTATGTCCGAGTTTTTTACAGAAGGTACACTGTTGAACTTTGCGCATATTATCGTTAATTTCTGAACTAGACTTTGATTTCTTCAGTCACTCGTTACTTTTAGAATCACTACTATTCTACGCTTTTGTGGACTATGTGAGGAATAACGATAAGTGGCATCAGAGTTTAGAGAACACCGTTTCGGAACACATTACGTGAAAAGCTAGGTTTAACAAAATTCGAAATAATTCCACTATGTTATCTGGCGTTAAGTTAGAGCGCGAATTTGCAAATCAGTTATGCCACGAATAATTATTGCAACTAGCAGTTCGCTACTAAGACCTTTGACAATGCGTAATTTTAACAATGATCTACGTGCGTATTCTGCATAGGTGGAAAATTTGTCGGACTCTGTATGCATCACATTATAAAGAATGTTTGCGACATCGACATTACGTGGGCATAACGCTTTTAACTCTAATTTGAAATTAGACCAAGTACGTATGGTACTAGTCCACTGACTAAGCCAAACGCGAGATTCACCTCTTAAAACAATGACCTACGCGAGCAAGGCATTCTCTATCGTCCCAGCGATTCAAAATACGAGCTTTATCAACTTCGTCACACCACGTGTCGACATCATGAACACTCGGGTCAAAATCAGACAAAATAATGGTTTGATCTCACCGGGAGAGAGTTGATGGCAGCTAGAATGGACTCAGCGAGGTCGGTCTGTTCTGCTCGTTGCGGCAGCGGCACGTTGCTGTAGCAGCTCTCGTTAAGCAGCGGCGTGGTAGGTGCTGGTGTCGCGCTGGTCCCTGCGGTCACCGCGGAGGCTACGTCGCTCGGCATCACTACGGCTCTGCTGACCTCTGCGCTTACTTCCGACGTGGCTCGTGGTCGCGGCTCGGTATCCACACGAGAGCGTTCTTCCAGAGCCTGCAATCTTTTTAAAATTTATTGCACACAATTAGTAGACGATGGAGAGGGAGACCGCGAACGGCGGCGCTTCCCCCTACGTTTGCTAGATTTATTGCGTCTTTCGTCAGATGGCATCTTTTATTCAAAATTGAGCTATTCGCGAAATGTAAGAGAAAATCGTTCACAAAACCAGACAATGGCCAGACGGCGGCAAAAGCCTTCCGAATCCCACTTCTGATATTGGGAATGAAACAAATTAAACAAATAAAAATAATTTATTGGGACTTTATGCCCAAAAAATAAATTAACAATCATGTAAGTTTCTAAACTAGACCGAGTAATTAGCCAAGCAGAGATTTCCCCTTAGTTGATGCCTATCTTACGACCGACGACAAAATGGACGAGAAGGGCGCGTGTAACTCCATATAAAGCTCGATGGGGTTGCCAGAGAGACGGCGTTGAATTTCTTCTCCTAACAATATAACTTTTTTATTTATGAACGGATTTAAATGAAACAAACACTAAATTTTAAGTGAAGCTTATCACAATATTTCAGTGAAAACCGCAAACGAATCAGTTCAGCCGTTTCTCAGATTAGCGTGCACAAACGCACAGACAAACAGACAAACAGACAAACCGACAAACAGACAAAAAATCTAAAAATCATTGTTTTGTGTTCTTAACGTTGGTAAAAGCCCCAAAAAATATTGTTACTCATTTATCTTCCATGTACAGACAGCGATCGGTTACGATTTTATTTTATGTATTGATGATTGATGATTGATGATGATGCTAGCGTTTGTTTAACAAATGACGGTACATGATTACAATAATTTCAAAGAATATTTAGATTCTATCATAAGCAAGGAGGTAATCATAAATATTGAAAAGAAGACTACAGACCAAGCTGCTAATAAATACTGGCACAGTATCAGTACCAAGGCAGACTGACTGCCTCTATATTGCACTAAGCTGCTCACTGTAATACAGCTGGGACATTAGTTGAGCGAATATTAGGAGGATACAAGGTTCCAGAAACAAAGGCCATTCAGCGTGGAAAAAAACTTGAATCGGGTGTTTTCAATGAAGTTGCACAAAAGTAAAACATACAAATTAAAAGTCTGGCTTTGTACTTATTAATGGTATATTAGGAGCATCTCCAGATGGTGTGGGAGATGAATTTGTACTTGAGGTGAAATGTCCAGCTTCTGAAAAGTCTGTCAGTACTTACATAAAAAATGGTGTACTCCAGAAAAAAATTAAAACCCAAATACAATGCCAAAACCCAAAAAAAAATTTAAAGAAGAGGCCTTTTCTGTGTAGCAAGCCCAAATTTTGAAATAAATAAAGAAGTGCATTTATTGTGGGAAGATTTCGATGATGCATACATCAAAAATATAGTTGTCAAGGCAGAAGATTTTTTGGAAAAAAATATTTTTCCAAAACTGTTAGCTAGTGCAAGTTAGATTTTATGTTAATATAAGGGTAAAATAAAATATAATTTTCTTTTAAAAACTCTTTATTATTTCACCTTGAAGATTTATCACCCCGCAGGCTATAATTACAAATTCATCTAGATATGGCACATATTTATAGTTCACAACAGAGTGTGGTTTGAGGAGTGCGAATTCTCGTATTCTTCTGATCACTCTTTCAATATGGACTCTTAAACTAGCTATAACTTTACTTTGAAGAGCTTCAGTGTGAGATTGTTTTACACCCCTATAAACACTGGGTGGTCTAAGAAGTTTTATTCCATGAGAGCTAAAGAGAGATTCAACTTCTTTAGAACCTCTATCAGCCAGTACTATAGCATTGGATGGAAGCACATCTACCAACTTGCTTTTTTCCACAATAGCTTTGTCAGAGATTCTCCCTCCATAACCTTCAGAAACAAAACTTATCAAACCATTGGGTGTGCAGCCAATTAAGTATTTAACAGTATTGCAGTTTTTGTACTGGGACCATGTCTGAGCCTGTTTTTGCGGATCTGATGGTTTTGTAATTTGTATTTCAAAACAATCTATAATCATTTGAACATTAGAATAACGTATTTTAAATACTAAAGGTAAATTCTTTTTAATTTGAAGCGGTTCGGGAATATAAGGTTTTGAAAATAGGTTGCTTATATCTCAATACCCTGTAGGATAATTGTAGACAGTTTTGTTCTAGATAAGTCAAATTGATCACTTATTCGTTCAATGGAATCATTCTGTTTTAACTTAAATAAAGTTACAATGAGACATAAAGAATCAATTTTCTTAGTACTTTTTTGATCAATATAATCTATTATCCACAAAAACTGTTCGGGAACCCCTAAATATGTTTTTGGTTTCTTTTTTATTATTGCCATAATCATGTCTCTGTTTCTTATATCTTTTTTAGGTTTTTCAGTTGTTGTTTCTTCTGTTTCTGATGTGAAACCGAAAAGAGAAGGTGTTACAGAAGTGTTCTCTGAAGAAAATTCTTGAGATGATTGAATTTCTGTTTTTGTAGGATGAGTCACTGTTTTCCTTCCTTTAAAGCTGATACTTTTATCTATCATCTGTACTGTACATTGAGTTCCAACATGTACTACCCCTGGAGCAGGAACCTAAACAAAAAACAATTATCTTAATATAAAACAGTTGGGTTTGTTCGAACATTCATATCATAAATCGGGAAAACCTGAACACATTTTCATTTTTTTTTTTGTTTTTTGTATTTGTCTCTATCCTGATTATCAGAATAATATAATTACTATGCAGATCACATGTACGCTTTGGAAAACTGTTAGTGCAAGTGGAAATTTTTTGAAATATTAAGAAAAAAATAAAAAAATGAAGTCACAGGCAATATACATATATCAGTAAGCAAACTAGGTAGACAAGCTTTGAATGTCTATATTTAATCATCAACCTTAGTAGATGGTTTTTGGGCATTCTGAGCCACTTCGTGATCTCAGAATACCCAAAAACCACAAAAGCGAAAGCATTCACAGAGTCAGTTTGTTACACTTTCAGTCAGGACTACTATATTTACATCCATTTGGGCTTCCAGTTGCATTTTATGTTGATAAGCGTTTTTGGAAACGCATCTTTCACTTCAGTCAGTTCTACTTCTTTTCCATATATTCGGGTGACTTCTAATCGAATTTTAGACCATAATGTAGTGTATTTTTGCGAAGGCATTAGAATAGCATTATATTGCTCATAATTTATAATTTTAACTATGTGAAAACCAAGTAGTTTCTCAGAAGTAATTGTTATATCCACGTAATCTCCAATATTCAAAGATGTGTCAATTGATCCAGTGATAATCATTTTTACTGTGCGAATACCAAATATTTTTCTCCTATAAAAGAATATTATATCTACG
The DNA here is from genome assembly GCA_963555685.1 of Acrobasis consociella. Taxonomy (NCBI): domain Eukaryota; kingdom Metazoa; phylum Arthropoda; class Insecta; order Lepidoptera; family Pyralidae; genus Acrobasis; species Acrobasis consociella. Next base: position 10,098,392 of record OY743125.1, on the reverse strand, counting down.
TAATTTCCAATATTTAATGACATCTCAACTGATTTGACCAACAGGTAAATATTTTAGAATAGCTGATACCCTGTTTCCCGGACTACTTTACAATAAATGATCATAATTGTAACTGAATCACTTATATATGTCGCTCAGGTATAAGTGTTTCCAAAATTAAACATACAGAGTCAATTCGAACTGACTGATATATATATATATGTCGGCGAGTTCAATATAATACCCTTTATTATTGGTTAAGTTGTGCAAACAGAAAGTTGTTTACTTCAAAACATAACTGTTATAATTTCAAATGTTTTGACAAGTATAAAAGCGGTCGCCCTAGCGACGAGCGGCTCAGTCTTGTGCGGACCGCCGTACTGTGAACATCTCCTTTGTGTAGTGTGCTGTGGGCTTGGCCATAACTTCTTTAATTGTGATTGTTGTAATAGATGAGGATTTGGTAAACCGATTTATTACAATGATAGTTGTTTCAGCTAGACGATAAGCCCAGGTGGACACAGATTCAATAACTGTGTGGGCCAGGGGTATTCAGACACATATGGTTGGAATCCATGATACAGCGCGAGGCGGAGCGCTGTATTTATCGTCACACTTTTAGTGAGTGCAGCGTAGGTCATCTCCTGCTCCGTCATCAGAAGTTGGATATGAATCTTTTGCCTACTTGAGTGAATCCATGGGAGAATAGGGGTAAAGAGTTCGACAGGGTCCAAAGAGCGTGATTATAATTAGTCCGTCTTTTAAATTGTCCAGAGATTATGGACCCGTATTTTCAGTTTGCCAGAGGGGTAAAAAATCACAAGGATACGGAGCGTCAAGGTTCTTGAGTGAGGGCTTGCGGAGTCACAGTAAGGTAAAATCGTGTTTGAGTGTGACGTCACGCAAAATTTCAATGCCCTGTATTTTTGTCATTTTTAGTTCCTCAGAGAAAGGAAAGAGTGTGTGTACAAACTACAATGTTGTTTGATTGTCTAACCGATGGACCAAAAGTGTTTTTCCATTCGTCATGCCTATTCTGGATATCAGGAACCTGTCTATTTATTTAATAATCGTATGGCTATTATTACAGTCGTTATTCTGTATCTATTGTATTGCATCTTTTTGCAGGGTGAACCAGTCTTCCGGCAGTCTCGAATAATGTGGTCCATGGCCTATTCAGGCGCGCCACATCCGCAAGCTGGGGAGTCAATCCAGTCGTACCGGAATTCAAACCATCTAGTTCGTCCCCATCCAGTTCTCATTCTGTGGAGCTGGCATCTGCGTGGGAGAAAGAACCCTGAGAGTTTTTTAGTGGGGTTGATGGTTATATCCACATAGGTGGATTCAAATTCTATTCTTTTTGATAGTAAAGTGGTTTTTCAACTATCAATCCTATAGAGCTGGTGTCGTGACTTCAGTCTTAGCCTTTTTAATAGTTTTTGGATGGAGTTTAGCAGTGCAATGTGTCAATAACTTTTGGGGTCTGGTTTTAGTATCGCAACCCATCTTGTGTTGCATATGGTCTGTGTGACAAAGCGTCTGTGTGACAAGCGTCTGTGTGACAAGCGTCTGTGTGACAAACGTCTGTGTGACAAACGTCTGTGTGACAAACGTCTGTGTGACAAACGTCTGTGTGACAAACGTCTGTGTGACAGAGCGTCTGTGTGACAAAGCGTCTGTGTGACAAGCGTCTGTGTGACAAGCGTCTGTGTGACAAGCGTCTGTGTGACAAACGTCTGTGTGACAAACGTCTGTGTGACAAACGTCTGTGTGACAAACGTCTGTGTGACAAAGCGTCTGTGTGACAAAGCGTCTGTGTGACAAGCGTCTGTGTGACAAGCGTCTGTGTGACAAGCGTCTGTGTGACAAACGTCTGTGTGACAAGCGTCTGTCTTTCAACCGTCTGTCTGTCAACCGTCTGTGTGACAAGTCTATCTGAATGGCAGCCGGTCTGTGTGACAACCTTTAGCGCCAGTAATGGTGCTAACGAGAGTGAAGCGATCAGTGTAAAGATACCTAACGTGTGTTTAGTTTCAGCTACTTCTGCAAAGTTGCTAAAGTGCTAACAAGTGAACCATAACTGCTGGCCACGTATTGCGGCCGAGTTGGAGTCAGCGGCAGTGCCGCAGGCGCTGGAGATTCCTGGTGAAGTGAGGTGAAGTGAAAAAGCGAGTTGATATCGTGTGTATTTCTGTGTCGTAACCTTATCTGCTGAATCGCAAAGATAACCTGGTGAGTTTTTATATTTTTTTCGATTTAAGAGTAGAGCAGAAAGCAATTTATTTCAAAACCTTTAGTTTTAAAACATAAAGTAGAATAATGTCTAGTCTTTTGACCACTATGCAAGCAAAAAAATAATTATGATTTCGCTATTTTAAATAAGAACGTGTATTATCTGCTAAGCTTAGTGACTCTTATCGTCATGAGTTGATAGATGAGCTTAACATCACTGAAGGTGGCATAAGTCACTGTTAGTCGGAGCTGGCAGTGGCGCCAATTAGTATCCTAACAAAAAGTCTAGTTTGAGTATTTTAAATTATAATTTTTAGCGTCTTATAAGTTTACGTGTGAATACTGGTGTAAAATGATAGTTATTAGGTACGTTACGTACTTCATTATTCGTAAAGTTGGAGAGATAAGTTCTCCTAGCCTTTGCCTAGTACTGGACTTAAGATAAGCTAAATATTATAATACTTTTATAAATATTATTATGAGATAATGACCAAGGTGATGATATTGGTAAGAGATAGTGATGATGAAGAGGTGACGGCGAGCCTACCATGATGATGATCATGGTGATGACTTTATTTAAAAGGACCCTTCACCGTTTACTGTGTGAGTAATAATATTTTACCATTAATTTATTATTTACTGTGTTTTAGGTTAACTGAAGTAAAGTCCCGTTACTTGAGTAAATTTTAATCTGGATAGTTAAAGTCGAGTAAATATTGTGATATTGTAGCCAAATTCAAAAAATATCGTACTGATAAGCAATGTTATTTTTATTGTTAGGAAGTCCGTAGAAAAAAGATGAAGTTGCAAACGCTTTAACTGTATTCTAGCCACGCTTTAGTGTAACAAAAGTACTGTAAACGTTTGTTTTTGTTGACAGTTGGGTATTTTCCTGAGCCAAGGATGAATTATTTTGTGGTGTTGGCGGGGTAAAGTGTCGCAAAGTAGTGTCGCTTGCCTTTGAACGTATCCATTTTAGCGTAGTTTTGGATTTATTATTGCGGAAGGGCTGATGGTGAAAGCGTCGTTTGGCTCCGGGGATCTGTGTCGTCATCTGCCTGTATTTCATACAAAGTCCCAGTGCAGTCTAAGTGCAAACAGTGGAAACTGTTTGTTTTTACGTTAGGAGGAGGGTGTCTGATTTTACTTGTTGGAAAATAGCGTATATTATCTACCCAGTTGACATTTATTTTCACTTCTTCTTCTTCTTATCGTGTCGGTGGCTTGAATTTTTAATTTTGTTCTTCGAGAACGTTGCCACTTTTACGCTTTCCTCCGAGGCAGAGTATAGGTCTAGCACTGTACAGCTGGTAGGGCATAGAGGTGATCTAATGATCTAATCGTCATGTCCACAATCGCCCTGTACTTCTGCTTGGTCTATCGGCCTACTTCAGTTCGGAGGCAATTCAAGCACCTCCAAGTAGCCCATGGCAGTTTATGACCTGGCGGCAGCGCCTCTGATGGTTGGATGTAATCGGGGGGTGGAGCATACTGTTCGCACCACATTCTAAACCTAGATAATTCCGGTTGTTCTTACGTATAACTACTTGAATCATTATGAGGATTTTTCACCTGTTCAATTATTTGAAAAATCGAGATGCTTTCCGGGCATGAAACTCAAAGCAAATTCACAAGTGTTTCCGTGATAGGTTGAGAAGGATGCGGGAGCCAGAGAAGCTCATTAGGAAGACCGATAGCATAGCAGAAGGCTTTATTGCCGTAGGTAGTGATGAATTGCATTGTTTGTTTTGTTGTGACCGTACTAGAGTTGACCCGTAGTCCGTGAGTGGGCATTATGCGGTCGGCTCTTGTGGAGGTCGAGTTTCTGGATGAAATCATAAGGTCAAGTGGACCTGGTGATCACAGGTGGTAATACGCGTTATAGTGTGAGGACAACGATGGCAATTCTGATCTCTGATGATTTTGAGCTAATGAATAATGTTTTGTTAATATGTCTTGGTGATCTCTTCTGAGTTCTGACTCAATTAATAATTACTGTATCTTTTTTTTTAACATCGTGAAAATGTCGAATTTCTATTAGTTTTGACTCAATTTAATTGTCATAACTGGTAAAGGGAACATGTGATTAATAAAAACTTTTAACATGTGATCGCTGAATATGTAATAATTAAATTTAATAAATTAATTTCACTAAAAACTAATTAACCTACCTAAATTAAAATAATAAAACAAGAACTAAAATATAACAACCCAACAAAAAAAAAAACTATTTAAAAAAAAACATTATATTAAATAAATAAAATAGACCCTACATCACCACGATCGCAGGGCAGGGTAACTAAGATACGGGCAGCATTGCCTCGTTGTATAGCAAGACTTCTAACAGAAACAGAAATTAACTAAAGCTTCGTTTTGGTCAGGTTTGGCCGAACGGTGTACCTTTATGCTTTGGGTTGATCTGAAACCCGAGGACGGGTTTACTGTCAAGATGGCAGTGTCGACGAGTTAAAAATTGAGTCTTTTGAATTGATTAATGAATTTTGTTGATTCGAATGATTGAATACGTAAGCAATGCGCAAAAAATCCCTTAGTCATGATTTCTTTATAATTATTCCTGTACGAATATTGGCTGAAGGACAAACAAAAGACCGGTTCAGAAAAGTAGTATTGTGGCACTCTGGAGTAGAATTTTGGCGAGTTTAAATTTTGTTATAGTTTTGTGAGACGCTTATTGTTGAGCTAGATCAGAATCATTTTATGGTTATTTCTAATTATGCTACTTACTAGTTTAAATTATTATTGAAAGCGCGTACGAGGGCGTACGCATGTCAGGTTGGCCGTGTCGGCGAGTTCAATATAATCCCCTTTATTATTGGTTAAGTTGTGCAAACAGAAAGTTGTTTACTTCAAAACATAACTGTTATAATTTCAAATGTTTTGACAAGTATAAAAGCGGTCGCCCTAGCGACGAGCGGCTCAGTCTTGTGCGGACCGCCGTACTGTGAACATCTCCTTTGTGTAGTGTGCTGTGGGCTTGGCCATAACTTCTTTAATTGTGATTGTTGTAATAGATGAGGATTTGGTAAACCGATTTATTACAATGATAGTTGTTTCAGCTAGACGATAAGCCCAGGTGGACACAGATTCAATAACTGTGTGGGCCAGGGGTATTCAGACACATATGGTTGGAATCCATGATACAGCGCGAGGCGGAGCGCTGTATTTATCGTCACACTTTTAGTGAGTGCAGCGTAGGTCATCTCCTGCTCCGTCATATATATAAATCATTGCTTTACAAATGACATTCAATCAAAAACAGCCTTACTGGTAAAAAGGATGAAATTCGTTAAACAATCTCAAACTTTACAATTGAGTAAAATATGTCTAGATGAAAAAGTAGATGTTTCCCGACATGGCGACCTTCTACCTAATACTATTCGATGTATTATTTGCGGTCCCTCGAATTGCGGGAAAACTAATGTAATCATAGGTCTCCTATTACACGAAAATGGTTTACGTTTTAAAAACGTTTATCTTTATTCAAAGACATTGTATCAACCGAAATATGTTTTTTTAGAAAATGTTCTTAATTTAGTGCCAGGTGTATCGTTTGTAAAATATAAAGATAATGAACTTGTTTTAAGTCCTCACGATGCAAAACCCCACTCCATAATAATATTTGATGACGTCGCATGTGAGAACCAGTCCAATATGAGGGATTATTTTGCAATGGGTAGACATAAATTTATCGATTGTTTTTACTTGAATCAAACGTACAGTAAGATACCTAAACAGCTAGTAAGAGACAACGCATATCTTCTAATATTATTCAAACAGGATGAAGTGAACCTCCATCATGTATATGATGAACACGTCAATACCGACATGTCGTGGTCTGAGTTTCGAGAAATGTGTTCAAAAGTATGGAGCGAACCCTATAACTATTTGGTAATCAATGAAGATTGTATAAAGAACAAAGGCTGTTACAGGAAGAATTTTGATACTTTTATCTTGTTTGATGAGAATTAAAATACGAGCATATAAGAAGATTTATTCGATAATCATCTTCAGTTGAACTACTACCATCTTAAGAAAATAACGTATATTCATCAAGTTCAAAATGGAAAAAGATTTGAAAACTCAGATAGTTAAAATAGCTGAAGTTGTTAAAAAGAAAATCAAAGACATGAAAACTATGGAGTCATACAATGAAAATATTTTAAATACAGTTTTCAGACCTGTTACTGATTCAATGCATCAGTTAATTAAGGATGAGAATCATAAAATTAAATCGAAAGAAGAAAAAGATGATTCCATGAAAAATTATTTTGTAAAAGACCAAATTCCATCGCCTGAACCGCATTTCAACAAAACTCTTCAAAAAAATATTTCCCTACAAAGTTGTTCTGAAGATAGTTCTGGTGAAGACAATTCTGATGAAGATATTAGTTTTGACAAATTGGGTGACTGTACCAATAATACTAGTGATACATCGTATAAAACCATTGAGTCAATACCTAGTCCTAGTCAAAATACTTCGTCTTGGTCACTTTCCTCCGAAATATATAATGATGTACCTTTTGGCGTTAGACTAGAACGAGGTAAATTAATGATGGGTTCAGCACGTGTTCATATAAATGATCAAATTATATCTGTAGCAGGACGTGATTATCGGATAACACCAGGGTTGCAGGAGTTATTGTTAAAAAAAGTACCTAATTTGAAAGTGGTGACTGAAAATGATTGTCAAGAATATAAAACCATGTTAATAGACACAAATGCTCACCGGCGAGACTTTGATCCCAGTAAACCAATTAAGTCTAATAAAGGACGGAAGTACTTGAACATCATTAAACCACTTTTTAGACTGCGAAAGCCTTCAACTTCTTCTGTCAGTAACGTTGATGATGTTAGTGCAGGAGAAGGTTTGATACTTAAAAAGAAATTTAAAAAAAATACTGATTACATTTACTGGGATGACCCTAATGAACTAGTAGAAAGGCTGAAATTATTAATAGCATCTAAAGATGCAGGCAACACTGGTCTAGATAACGAAATAATTTCAATAATAGAAGAACTACGTGAAAATGGTAGTATAAATTAAATACCGCAGATCCTATGTAGATCATTTATTACTTAACTGCGACCGACTTCAATCCAAAATGAATGTTGATAAATTCGGTCACCATGTTCATAAAAGACTACGTTTGTCAGAATTACTAAATTGTACAACTAATCACCTAATTAGATCAGAAACCGGAGATTTTGATTTACAATCATCTCGATTAAAAGGAGTTCATGAACCAGTAGCACATGATGATGCGGTGAACAAAAAATATGTAGATAAAAAGATAGCTGATGAGATTGCTGCTCTTTTAAATGCAATAAAAGAGGATGTGAAAAATAATCTCAATCAGTTTGAAAAAAAGTTTTATACTAAAGGCTACATCGATAAAATTATTAAAGTTCAAAATGGCGAAACAACAAGTGGTAAACGAAATTCACAGATCAGCACGCAGAAATTTTGATCGTCGCAATGTGATTTTGAAAGGAATGGATGACTTATGGCAAGCAGACCTGATCGATTTTCAATCTTTAAAAAAGTATAATAATGGATACGCTTATATTTTAACTGTTATTGATGCTTTTTCAAAGTATGCCTGGATGATTCCTTTAAAAACGAAATCAAAGAATGATGTTCTTTACGCATTTACTCAAATATTAAGAGAAAGTGGACGTATTCCTAAAAATCTACAAACTGACAGAGGTACGGAGTTTTACAACGATGTATTTAAAAAACAAATGCAGTTAATGAAGATTAATCACTATTCATCGTATTCTGTTCTGTTCTGTTCTGTTCTGAGTCTGCCCAGCCAGCAGTTACGCTGCAAGAGTTTATGAATGAGGTCTACCTTGGTAAGTGCATCATCATGCTCGCAAACCAAAGCCGGTATGTGTACCGTCTACAGTTTCTCATGCTTGGCGATGCCAAACCTCGTTATACCACTCTCATAGCTCGAGAAACCAGTTGGACTCGTAGATAGGGATAGAGGAGTGTAAGAGATATTCGCAGTCAGGAAACAGGAGAGAGAGGGAGTTGAAAGAACCGACCGAATACTTGCATCAAATCAGTATGGGGAGGATAGATAAAATACTTGGTGTGTAATATATACTTGGAAGGATAATAGACTGCTTTGTTGTTTTGCGTCCGCCGGGATGCTCTTCGTGTCCTTCTTTGCAAGATTCATAGTTTGTTGCATTTGTTAATGCGGAACTTTCCTGATTTCTATTTTCGGTTTCCGCTTTTGACGATTACTGAATCCAAATTTGATTTTTGATTTCCGATTTCCTTGGCTTCTGTCCTCTGATCTCGTGACTCCCGACATTTGATTTATTTTTTTCCGAACTTCTATGTCCTGGCTTCTGGTTCTTCAAATGACTTCCAATGGTAATTTTGAATGTGAACTTCCAATGCTAACCATGTGCAATGACTCAAGCGCCGGCTGTCTAGCCCTTAAGCTCGATCATGACCTGGATAGTTGCATTCTTTTGTTATGAACGATGTAATGGATGTTATAGTAGGTACTTATTTAAGTATATATTTAAAATTGCATGGTATAAAAATTCCTTTTGTCACTGTCTCATCCAGCATCCTATAGTTTCTATTGTCGTTGAATAAAGTTTCTATAATCTTGTGTTCAGGTGCGTTTTCATTAGGAATTCTTAAATAGGCTCTAAATCTTACATCACATGCTGGTTTTGCAGAAGGATCATTTGTGATTGTGTCTGTCAGTAATGGACCAATGGGCTGCGGTGTTTTAACGTTTATATTTCGTCCGTTTATTTCCGGTTACACTAATAAATGTTTTCGATGAGTGCATGCCTTTTCAAAGCAAAAACTATTTCTTTTACAGCTTTTGACTTTTGATTTTGGCGTGGGTCTTTTTCCCCCCAATTCTACCTTCTTTGTTTCTGTGGACAAAGGTTTATCACGCAGGCCCACTGGCTAGCAGAGTGATAAAAAATGGAGGGTCATTTTAAATTACCTACCTAACATTAGACTTGCGTTGGGTTACGGACAAAGATAACCACATCTGGCCTGCAGTGCACCATTGTTTCATTATTTTTTGCTTTCCTCGTTATGCAACGGACGGACGCAACGTGGTACGCATAGAAAAAAATAAGGGTCCTGCGCAGGTATGGCCTACGCATCGTTTTGCGACTAGTTTAGGGTGTTTAGCCTATTTCAAAAGTAAAACAAATTATCAAAAATTGATTGGAGTGTAAGAACGCGTCCAATCATAGAGTTTTATAATGGTACCTACTCCAAATCTTCGAAATGCCTAGAAGTATTATTTATCAAATATAAAATTGTAACGACATGCGTCCTACATCTAGGAAAGATCCTCATATGCTTGCACATTTTAGTGAAATCATAGATTCCACCTCAGTAAGGTCAGGTTCTTCCGTAATAATGTTTAGAGAATTAGTTATGACATAATTTGGAAACCTCTCACCAAGTTTCAGCAAGTTTCTTACTAACGCACTTCACTCAGTAATCACAAACTATCTTATGCACTTTCACAACACAAACTCACTGGTTACCTACTACGTTACAATATGACTAGCATAGAAAAAAAAGGAATTTGTGCAAAAGGACGAGAATTAAAACTGATACGCTACAAAAGTCTCCGAAATTAGCGTTTCGTTTTGCCGTCTTGAATTCAGCAGAGTTTCAGAACTTCGTCGTTCCCTATATTTGATGACTTTTATAGGCAGCCAATCTATAGTATCAGTGGAATATACACGAATAAAATATTTTGTAGATAGATTAATAAACATATAACCGGAAAGATCTCACCAAAGCATCCCACGTCAGCTATGTTCGGGCCCGGATCCAGAGCTTCCTCGTTGCACTATTTCCTCCGAACTTATATATTACTATTCAAGTATTCACTAATTACACTATTTAAGTATTCACTAATTCACTAATAGTTACTCACAAATTGTCAAATACAAGTTTTATCACTTATACCGCGTTACTCTCGGCTCCCGGGTGGTAATAACAAAGCGAATGGTGCGGTTTATGGTCGTAGGCAATGGCACAATGACCATGTCTGGCCCAAGAAAACATTGCCAGCGGACACGTCCGTTCGGGTCAGCTGCTCCAGAGAGAGTCTTCGATTAATCACTATTCATCGTATTCAACAAAAAAAGCTTCAATTGTAGAAAGGCTTATCAAAACATTGAAGATTAATATGTATAAATGTTTTAGTTATAATGGTAACTATAAATGGTTAAGAAAAACTTTAAATGATGTTTTGTCTTCATATAACAATCAAAAACATAGCGTTACTAAGTTTAAACCAGTAGATGTAAATACAAAAAATGAAAACCTAGTTAAACAAAACATTAAAAAATTCCAAGCGAAACGATGTAAATTAATCAAAAATAAATTTAAAGTAGGCGACCACATTAGAATAAGTAAATACAAGAGTAGTTTTGCAAAAGGTTATACACCTAATTGGTCTACAGAAATCTTTACAGTTAAAACGGTTAATAGAACTAAACCAGTTACATATTTAATACAAGATCAACGAAAACAAAATATATTGGGTTCATTCTATCAAGAAGAGTTACAAAAAACAAAGTACCCAAATATATACTTAATTGAAAAAATTATAAGGAAAAAAGGTGACAAATTGTTTGTCAAATGGTTAGGACTTCCAGACTACGAAAACAGTTGGGTAGATATAAATTCAGTTGTATCATCATATACATAAGTCTTAGCATCTTATATTTTGCTCATTATATAACAAGAAATGAAAGGAGGTGGACTTGTTAATAATTTGATAAACAATATCCCGTTTGAACTTCACTTGCCAGGTTACAACTATTGCGGACCAGGCACTAGGCTACAAGAAAGATTATTGAGAGGTGACAAAGGTGTTAACAAATTAGACGAAGCTTGTAAATATCACGATATTGCATATAACAATCCAGACATCTCCGTTCGTCATAAAGCCGATTTACAGCTTATGAAAATGGCTAAGAAGCGATTACATTCTAAAGACGCTGGCAAAAGAGAAAAGTTAGCATCGTGGATAGTTAATAAAGTTATGAAGGCAAAATTAAAAACAGGTGCCGGAATAAAAAAATTTAAAACCATTGTGTCAAAAATACGTTCACAAATAAAGAAACTGAAATCAAAGGATAACAAAACTGCAATTAAGTATGCTTATAAAGCGGCAAAAAAAATGTTTCCTAAAACATGTCACGTTCGTTTACCAAGAATAATACCGATCCCTAAAACAGGAGGGATTTTACCTTTGATACCAATTTTTGCGGGATTATCAGCACTAGGCGCATTAGCAGGAGGTGCTGCTGGTATAGCTAAAACCATAAATGATTGCAAAACTGCTCAACAAAATTTTAAAGAATCTGAACGTCATAACAAAACTATGGAGGCTATTGCGCTTGGAAAAGGATTTTATCTTAAACCATATAAAAAGGGAAGTGGGTTATTTTTGAAATCTACAAAAAACTAATAAATAGGCTACCTAACCGTGCTCTTACGAATATCGATATAATTAAATACGCTAAAAATATTCCCTACTTTCGTGTTGTGTATATGAGAGACAGATTACCACGTAAACCAAAACAGATAGAGTGTGGAATATTAAACTTAGACAGTCACAATAATAATGGAACACACTGGGTAGCCTATGCAAAAATTAATAATTATTGTGAATATTTCGACAGTTTTGGTTATTTAAGACCACCCAATGAATTGGTGAAATATTTGAACGTTATTGATATAAATTATAATTATACTAGGTTTCAAAACTTTGATACTGTGAACTGTGGTCATTTATGTTTAAATTTTCTGCAAGACTTTTGGTGTCAATATTGTATATATTAGTTATTACATTTGAATAAAACATCATTTCAAAAATGTCTTTCACTCTGTCTATAACTGGAAACAGCTCAATACTAACAACGAACTATTCCCCTCCATTGGAACTCGATGGTCAATACGAGTGCTCTCTTTTACATTTCTCTACTTTTAATTCTATACCAAATGTAACAAATACAAATAATAAATTTTATTATGGCATTAACGAGGTGGTTGAAATTCCTGAAGGAGCGTATGAACTCCAAGACATCAGCGAGTTCATACAATCAAAAGTAAAGAATTGTGTTTTCAAGTTATTGTGTAATAATAATACATTGAAGCTCTCGATATTATGTTCTAAGGATATTCACTTTGAAAAAAATAATTCTATTGGACCTTTACTGGGTTACGGTACGACTTTACTGACGAAGGATATATGGCACAAGTCTTTGCTACCAGTGAACATTCTACCTACAACTCTGCTCCGGGTTGAATGTGATATTACTACAGGTTCCTACATTAATGGAAAATCAAGTCATATAATACACGAATTTGCTTTAAATGTTCCTCCAGGCTACCGAATAATAGAAATTCCAAAAAATACGATTTATTTTCCGGTAAATAGAAGCACAGTAAATAGTATAAATATTAGAATATTGGACATAAATAACGATTTAATCAACTTTTGCGGGGAGCAAATTACACTGTACCTACATTTAAAGAAAATATGATTGACTACAATAAAAACACTACTACGTGTAATCAAAAGATTAGTACGCATCGGGCAATCAAGAAGACTACACATACTCGTGATAAAAAGAAGAAATTGACAGCTGCCAATATACATTTTCTCAAATCGATTGGATTACTAAAATGAGTATTTTAAATATAACCAACCCACCCGCTTATGATAACTCCATAGACGGCATAGAAATCCATTCTTACAAGCCATATACCACTACATTCAATATAAATGATGAAATTCGGATACCTATAAACCAACAGGATTTATATGTGCTTCCATGTGCAAGCACCTTGTATGTTGAAGCTGTGGTTAATGTTATCAAAGTTGAGAAGAAAGAACCAGTTCAAGCAGTACAATTTACCAACAACCCACTTCTTTTTCTTTTTCAAGATATAAGATATGAATTGAACGGTATTGAAATAGACAAAGTGAAGAATGCTGGTATAAGTACTACTATGAAAGCACTGGTGTCTATGAACGCAGACGAGGCGAAGGTATCCAAAGCATGGGGTTGGGATATACACGGTACAAAAAATGAAATTGCAGGTCATTTTGCTGCGTCAATACCTCTCAGCAATATACTAGGTTTTGCAGAAGATTATAAAAAAAATATTGTCAATTGCAAACACGAACTTGTGTTGCTCCGAAGTAATACTAACCTTAATGCTTTAAAGCTAAACACTGGCGAAGAGGTTGAAAGTATTGACATAAAAAAGATTGTATGGCGAGTTCCTCACGTTAAAGTATCAGATAGAGAAAGAATTAATTTACTTAAAATACTTGAAAAAGATAGACCCATTCAATTAGTGTATAGAAACTGGGACCTTTATGAGTACCCTTTGTTACCAAAGACTACAAAACACACTTGGTCAATTAAAACTTCGTCACAAATTGAAAAACCAAGATATGTCATTTTAGGTTTACAAACAAACAGAAAGAACAATGGTATGAATGATATGTCTCGGTTCGATCACTGCAATGTTCGAGATGTCAAAGTTTTTTTAAACTCTACATATTACCCGTACGAAAGTTACAACACCAACTTTTCATATCATAACTATGCTTTAATATACGAGCAATATGTAAATTTTCAACAGTCTTATTACAACCGCCCATGCAACGCATTGTTGACTGCACAAGAGTTTAAAAATTTTGCACCATTATTCGTGATAGACTGTTCTAGACAGAACGATAATATTAAATCAGGACCGGTGATCAACATTCGTCTCGAACTAGAGTGTGATAAAGAGATACCAGATAAGACATCAGCATATTGTCTAATTTTGAATGACTGTATAGTCGAATACAGACCTCTGAGCAACATTGTTTGTAAAATATCATGAACTCGATTATTTTCGTTGATGTGCAAGGATTTAAGGATCGCTGTAATAAATTTATAATCAAAGAGTTTGCATTATCTACTAATGATTTCACCCAGGTTTTTCTAATTAAACCTCCATATGCATATACTACATTATCTCCGGAAGAAAAGAAGACTGTTCGATACCTCGAGCGACAGAGAGGAATCACTCGGAGTGAAGGTCACATTGACTTTAGAGAATTTAAGAGAATTATTACACCAATAATGCAAAATAAAACTATAGTAATGAAAGGTCTCGAAAAACAGAAATGGATAATGGAACTGTGCGAAAATTCTATTCTAATAGACATAGAAGACAGAGGGAGCCCTAATTTAATGATATTATATAAACGTTATTGCAAAAGTGAATGTAATTTCAATTGTTTAAGTCATAAAAACTTTTGTGCACTAAAAAATGTTATTTGTATCAGGAAATGGTATTTAGAAAATATTTCGTTGTGTATTTAAAATAAATATCATCATATAAATATTTGTTCTTTCTTTATTCATATCCTTTATTAGTTCAATCCTAACATGCGTTATAATCAGTAAAAAAAAAAAATATTTATCAAATAAATTTTTCTCGTGAAAGAAAACAAGATATGATTTTTATTTTAACTTTTATTAAATAATAAAAATACTTAAATTAAATATTACACAATGAAAATAACATAGGTACACAAAGAAATTAATTTTACATCAGAATGAAAATATTTACATTTATTTCCTAACATACATTACTTAATAACAAAATATTAAAAACAATTAGTACAACTATAATTACAGATTTTTTTTGAAATATTACTGATTATTTTTTCAGTCTGGTCCATAATTTCATCACCAACGTCTTTTACCACGTATTGTGAGCTCAATAGGACCCTGTCTGTGTGTAAGTATGTAAAGATCAATAACTTACCATTGTTAAATATTTAAAAATTCAAAATTCAGAAAAGCAACGAGCAATTGTGTATGCTGATGTCAGTACAAGAATGAATTAAAATAATATTTATTTCTCCTATTGCGTTATTGCCTTTTCATTATATGTCATCGTATTCACTCGCTCTTACTACAGTTTTCAAATGCATGACTCAAGTTAAAATTTGATTGTATTGCAAAACATGGTGTTCCTCGCAATTCTAAATAAACAGGAATAGACATGTCCGTTCATCCTCCACCTTGTAGCTAGCAGGTATATCATTACAGTAGCTATCATGTTTCATATGCTGGTCAATAATACTACAATTTATGATTTCGTTTGACAACCTCGGTGGCGTTATAGATATCATGCTCGCCCGTCACTTAGAGGTTCTGGGTTCGAGTCCCAGTCTAAGCATGATATAGAATGGTATTTTTCAAAATTTCTTGGATGTTACCTAGTTTTTTATATATCGTATACATCACAAACTTTTCATCACAAAAATGGTAATATACTATCCATCAACATTTTTTGGTATGAATTTTACTTATAACACAGTTAACCTACAATTTTTGAGGTGGTTCCCTATAGTCGATCTAACGCTAACCAAACAAGCGAGAGCCTGTTGATCCTCCCAAATGATAGTGCTTGTAGGGGTCTTTGTGTCTGGTCACGCGCATAGCCAGTGTCACGAGAATCGAGAGCTCTATGTTAACTGCATAAAACGATGGGTCTTAATCGATGGTCCTCCTGACTGGCCTTGGTGGTGGGCTGGTAGCCAGTGACACGAGAATCGAGAGCTCCTTGTTAACTGCATATAGCGAGGGGTCTTACTCGATGGACCTCCTGGCTGGCCTTGGTGGTGGGCTGGTAGCCAGTGACACGAGAATCGAGAGCTCCTTGTTAACTGCATATAGCGAGGGGTCTTACTCGATGGACCTCCTGGCTGGCGGGCTGATGGCCAGTGACATGAGAATCGAGAGCTCTGTGTTAACTGCATAAAGCGAGGGGTTTCATCTTGATGGTAGGCTGATGGTCTGTGACAGTCTTATAAATAAAACAATAAATTATTAATTTCACCCATTTTATTGTATATAAATTTAAATTTACATAATAAGATATTATCTATTTAATGCAAATAAATCTTATCTTAAGATCTTTAACAAAATAATTGCTTACACTAAGTTTCACAAAATATTAACCGTGCAAATAATATTTATGACAAATGTAAACACAATTGTTGTTTTATATATTTAGTACACTTTTTAAGAACCTGTTAAAAGTTAAAGATGCTAGTGTGTCCCCATGCCTTAGTTGAAATCTTATTTTTGGATATGACCCGCTTATCATCATCAGCTGATAAAGCAATTTTATTTACTGCTAATGTAAACAGTTCATGTTTAATTGATTTGAATAAAATATTTGTTTTACTAACGATGTCACCCTCGTATAGAGTTTTTTCATAATCTGATACATTTAAATCACGCACAATATTTCTCTTAATGCCTTTAGCTTTTTTTATTGTGCTGTCCATGGTTTTAATGCAATATAATTTTGAACGTAGTCCCACAAATTCGCTTATGACTTTAGTCCCCATTTCAAGCTTAAATAAGCCAGGTACTTTTTTATTTTGAATTGGTAAATTAAATTGATTTTGTTCACAATTACTAGTATCAAAATATGACAAAAAATATTGTTTTACATCACAATAAAAATTATTTGTTTGTATATGATAAATAAAACTATCTGTATCTGTGTAACACATCTGTATATGATTTTTATAAAAAGGTTGCATGATTGAATAATGGAAGTCATACATATGGCTTTTTGAAAGTTCTAAAACAGTAAAACCGATGTAAATTGGTTTGTTCAAAATTATTTCTTCGGTGTTTAATTGAACCGCTACTAAATTATCACTAAAAACCGTTGTGCTGTGGAAATTTGGACGAGCGATAAGTTTTTGAGCACATTTTCTTTTTTTAGTCACATTTTTACTGTCCATCCACTGATTAACCAAATGCACGTTAACTCTTTTCTCATTATTTTCTAAAGTTTTTCCAAACACACTGTTGTTCAAGAGTTTGAAAAAATCTTGTTCAAAAGCTGATGAACTTTTTTGTCTCAATGCAGTATTTAAATCGATATATTGTTTTAAATACGGACTTTGTCTGAAAGTTATTACGCGATGGATTTTCTTTAAAATCAAACCATGTTTTAAACAAGTTTGTAAATGAATATAGTGAATGACATAATTAAATTTATCATATAAATTCGGAATTAATTTGTGATTCTTCCCGCCAGGTGGAATACATTTTTCCGGACAAAATGGCAAATCATTATGTAAATCATGCAAATGCTTAGGGTATACCAGATCAACTTCTAGTATAAAACCATAGTCAGCATCAATAGCTACATTAGTTATATCTAATTTGCTGATTTCATGTTGATTTAGAAACCTAAAATGGATAGTGGCAAATATTGACACATAATGAACCCATATAAATTGTTACAATCAATATAAGCGATAAAAGAAGTAGGCTCTGAGGGTTTGTTATCGGGTAAGTAAGTATTATTTGCTCTTGCATGCCTATGGGAACATAAGCACACACCTCCACGAATACCTTTTTGTAACATTCTTATCATAGTCAAATCATTTATAAGTTCTAATTGAATTCCTGTTTTTAACTTTTAACAACATTGCGTCAAAAGAAAGACTAGGCGCTGTTAAATAAAATGATGGATCTAACTGATAATGTTCTTTGCAAGTACGTCGAAAATTTTCAAATATATCGGACAATAACAGGACATCTGTTTTCAAATATAAATCTGTGTAAGAGCCTAAATCCGAAATTTTAAAAGTTGACCAAACTAAATTCGCTTGCCTGTATTCCTCGTCCGAGATATTCTGTCTGGTCAGAGAACTGTAAAAACATTCTTTTGATGGGAGTTTTTTTTCCTGATATCGTTCCCATGAGTTCATATATTCGTATGGATATACGCCTTTACGAATGAGCAACTGAAATTTTTCTTCACTTGGGTAAAAACTTTTCAGGTGTTTAAAATCTTCTGGCTTTAAAGTTTCTGATAATTTACTTAAACTTGTTGCCAAACTTAAACGAATCAATGAAACGAAGTTGATAATATTGATCATGCGAAACCTGTACAAATTTTGTAAACGATATATAATTTTCCTTAGTTTTAGGTATAATTTTTATGTCGCCAGGGACCTCGGCTAATGCTTTAATGAATAAGTGACAGTCGTAACCGGCTAAGTTATGAAAAAAAATAGGTACAAACGAAGGACGTTTATATTGTAAATTGCAGTATGGGTGAGCAGCACCGCGGTAACGACCGGTGAGGTGACAATGGTCGCGGACTTTGTCTGAAAATACGAAGTTCTGACAAATATGACAATGAGTTGCTCTGACAAAATTATTTTCGTCTTCATCAGTAAATATCATCGGAGCTGTAGCGCTAACTATTTCAAATATATTTTGTACGTCTTTAACAATTGAATCAACGAACCGCTTATCGCAATTGGGTCCTCGGTATGATACATAACGATTATACGTAGGGTCATCACAACAAACGATATAATAAGCAAACGCTACAGGTAAATGGTGGTTTAAAATAGTCGTGTTTTGAGAAGTGTCCGTGCCAATGTTAGTTTGAAGCATTGATTCAAAATCAGCATAAATACAGAAGGGCATATTTTGCTTGCGGTCATAATTTTTAAATTGTATTAGTGACCCCTTTTCCGGCAAAACCGTGACGACACCTCCACATTGATGACTGTCAACTTCTTCTAAAGTATTAAAATATAATAAACAAAAATCGCAAAAATAAACCTTACCGTGGTGGGACGTTACTTGACCCCGGAGAAGTCTGGAACAGTCTTTGATTAAACAATAATGGGAGGAGTATTGATTTTCTAGAAATAATAAATGTATAATTTTGTGGTTGCTTTTTTTATAAATTTCTGATTTGTATAAAGGACCTACAATAGTTTTGTTGTTTTTCAAACCATAAATTATAAACTTTATATTTGAGTTATTCTTTTCAAATATTTTTATATCATGAAAAGTGACAGGAAATGACATACCTCTTGTATCGAAAAGTTCATGAAAATTTGGATAAGATGATGTCCTACTCGGATGGTTTTTTGGCGGGATACAAAGCAGCTGTTACACACCATAAAAAACAATAATGATCCTTATTTAGAATATTCAAGCATGCATTTTTCGACTGAATTGATTTAGGTAATTTTACAAAACTGGAACCAGCTAGAGGTTGGTATCTGTTAAGATTGACCTCAATATATAAATTGTTTAAAAAAGACCACCCACTGTCACGATGTTCAAATTCCTCGATACTTTTTTTAAATTGTGTAACTGTCTCAAAATACAGTTTTTCGAAGTCATAATTAAAATATAATATTTTGTTTTTAGTAATAAAGGACTTGACTGATTGTGAATTATCTTTAAATTGTATGAATGTACCGAATAATTCAAAATTAACTTTCCCACATGTGTGTTTAATAAGGTATTCATCTAAAAGTGATTTTAACTTATCATGAATTTCAGTAAAGAAAATATCTATAGAAGCTGATTGAGACTGAGTATTAGCTATTATTTTGTACGTTAAAATTCGATTACGAAATGCGGTGTTGACAATTTCTATACCATCACTATGGTTTATAGTACGATTATTATTTTTATGAAAATTGCTTCTTAAATGACCCACCCATGATTTATTCTCTACAGATGTGTTACACACACTACAGAAAGGCATAATAAATGTCTATAAAAACAAACTTAAAATAATGTTTATCTTTTATTAGGTACTAAGATCAAATTAAAAACACCAAAATAAAGTATGACCGACCTATTCACTTAAAATTAACTTTGTCGCTATATTGTACCGGTTCTGACTCCTCGAACAAAATCCAAGTTCGTCCCAGGAACCCTTGCAGCGCCTCCCAAGACGATGACGCTTCGTCGCACTGCAGCTTCACCGTCACCAACGCCTTTTTGTAGCGAACATCAGCAGCGTTGTTCGCATAGTCCGACGTTTTGTAAATCTTGAGGTCTATGAAGTAGTCGCCGCTGGTCTTGAGAGTGCGACGAGAGGTACCCGTCGACACTTTGCTGGAGAAGCTCGACGTCACGCCTCCGTCGCAGCGCTTCGGTTTGCTGCAACCGGCTTCCTCACTTTGCAAAATGTTAAAAATGTCGGTTCTTTTTGACCTGTAAAGAAAAATATTATATTTTTAATAAATGCAAAAATATTATTTATGATTTTGTGACAAGAATATTTTTTGCTGTGAAAAACGTAGACTAACTTCAATTAACGTGTCGCGGGTTCGATTCTCGGCGGGGGCAACGACTTTGTGTTGTTGTCCTAGTTTGGTTAGGACATTGTAGGCTGATCACCTAATTGTCTGATAAGTAAGATGATCCGTGCTTCGGAGAGCACGTTAAGCCATCGATCCCGGTCACTGTCTTTGACATTTGTCGTTACTAAAAACCATGTCCTTTAAGACGGTTTAAAAACTCTGACACTAGTGTTAGTCACTAACACACAAGATAAGAAGAAAAAGACTTCAATGAAATTCATGTGGAACCACTTTTGAGAGGTATCCTACCTATTTAAAAAAGAATTTTGAAAATTGATTCAATTCAATTCAATTCAATTCATTTATTGCTTTTCATATTGTACATATATAACACTTAACTACATAGTCATTTCTTAAGTTAGTAGGTACAAAATGAGCCCTGACAGGGCATTGCAAAAGAAAAAATATGGAACGGCATGCGGTTTTATTTTTCGTTAGTATTTATATAATATAAAATTAGTTAGTAATTATTTAAATAAAGATTGATTTGTTTAGTAGTTTTTTAATACGAGTAGGTAATGTCAGTTTGTATAACAAAGTCAGTATTTTAATTCATTCAATATTAGCTATATTTGTGTATTTACTCGTATATTTATGTCCTTTACATTTATATTGTTGGTTTTATTCTTTGAAATGTCAATTTTCTTTTTATTATTATCATTTATTTTTTCCATTGTCCAATGTACTTATAATATATACGTTATTCGTCATTTATTTTATATTTTTTCAAATCTTTATCATTAAAAAACTCGTCCAATGTGTAATAATTTTTTTCTACAAGCAGTGCTTTTAATCTTTTATAAAAAATGGTATCTTTCTTCTCTGCTCTTAGCAGATCTGGAAGGGTGTTATAGACTTTTATTGACATTGCAAGCGGTCCGGAGTTAAAAATTTCTAAATTACGAGTAGAATTTGGCCTAGCTAACATATTCTTTTTCCTTGTAGGATAGCGTCGCGGTAAGTCGTCTTTTTTTGTGTAGTACTGGGGGTATTTTCGTACAAATTTGCTGGTTTCGAAGATATATATGCATGGCAATGTCAGAATTTTTAAATCTTTAAAATACGGCTTACAGCTATCTCTCTCCTTAATATCAACTATAATGCGTATACATTTCTTTTGGAGGATTAATAGTTTATTCGCATCGGTACTGTTACCCCAGAGTATAACCCCATATGTGAGCCATGAATATGCATATGCATAATATGCTGTTATCGCCGTTTTTTTATTGGTGGATTTTTTCAGTTCCCAGAGTGCGTATGTGAACGTAGATAATTTTTTTGCTATTTTGTCTATATGATCTTTCCAGTTAACGTGTGTGTCTAACACTAATCCGAGCAGTTCAAAAGATTTTACAGATTCAATATCTGTCAAATTATAACTAAATTTCATATTTAGAGATTCTTTTTGGTGTGGCCTGAATTCTATTATTTTCGTTTTGTTAAAATTTATTTCTAAATTATGATCAGTCAACCACGATGTTACTTTGTCCAAATTTTCTGTGAGCATATTATTTAAATTGTCAGGTTTCGTGTAAGGTGTCAGTAATGATACATCGTCCGCGAATAGTACACATGTCTGGGTCATTGTTTTAGGTAAGTCATTGATGTAGATAAGGAACAATAAACATCCGATAACACTTCCTTGGGGAATCGAACATTTCACACATTCTACATCTGATCTTACCGTAGTAATTTTCCCGGTGTCGTGGTCATAGTTTTCTACTTCTACTACTTGTTCCCGATTTTTCAGATATGACGAAAACCAATTGTGAGCTAAGCCCCTAATACCTACTCCGTATAACTTGTTAAGCAATATTTTATGTAAGACTTTGTCATATGCTTTCGTCATGTCCAACATCGTACCTACAGCATATTTTTTATTATTTATTGTATTTAATACTTCTTGCACGTAATTATATGTTGCGAGGGTAGTTGAGCGATTTTTTCGAAACCCGTTCTGACATTCGTCGAAAATACAAAATTTTTCACAAAAATCGTATGTTTGTATTCCTATTGCTTTTTCGAATATTTTTGACGCAGTGCAGGGTATTGCTACTGGACGGAAGTTTTCTTTTTTGGTAATTTTTCCTTTTTTATGATGGACTTATAAAGTCAATAATTGAGAACTTCTATTTGAAGTCGGTTGAACAATTATAAATATTATTTACCTGTTATTCTTAGTCGAGATAGAATCAGGCGGTGGTGAGGTGGCTTTGCGCTTTGAGCCACGGACGAAATCGAGACAAGGCGATGTATCTCGAGGCTGCTTCCCAGCGGTGGTCTTGGGCTTGCTCGTTTTCTTGACCGCTTTCTTTGGAGGTGTTGCAGCAGACACCACTGATGAGACTTCGAACTCTGAATCAGACCTGGAAAAATATTAGTTAGCTTTTAGTCTAAAATGGAATGTTAGCAGACTTTGGGTCGTACGATCCAAGGCTGTGTCCACCCTATTAGGGATAAAGATCTATGTATGAAATGTTGGTTAGGTACCTTGGCAAAAATAAAAAAAAATATATAAAAAGTGGTACCTACATAATAAATATAAAAATAATACTTACTAACATTTTTAATTTTTTTTTGAAGAAAATGTAGTAATTATTCACAGCAGTTCTTGCGCAGCGATTCCGGAGCACTCTCGAATAATAATTGAATTTTCTTTATTGCCGGCCTTTTTAAACAATAAGTATCGCTTACTCATCACAAAAATCGGTCATGCGCGAATTGATTTCTCTCACCAAGGGTTCCGTAGTTGTGGGTAGGTAATTGAGAAAGAAAAACATTACATACTTATTGCCTTACACTAAGATATGGAACCATGAAAAATGGTCAACAAATATTTCAAAATTTAAATATAGGTTTTGGTATGTCATATCATAGTATATACTAATAGTAAGTTTCCTATTACACTGTGATAATATTATTTAGTTTAATTTAATTGTAGCAGTTGTGATAGGTAATTCATACATTATGATTTTTCTTGCCTTTCTCAAATAATCTATCTAAACATATAATAAAACAGTAAAAAAAGTTTGTCTGTACATTAAATATATTTCCAAAAAAAATATTGGGGGCGATGGATACATAGTAATAGAGTAAGAATTAAAAAAAAAAGTCTGTCTGTTTGTCTGTTTGTCTGTATGTCTGTTTGTCTGTTTGTACACGCTAATCTCCGGAAATACTGGACGGATTCGAATGCAACTTTTTTTGTTATATAGCTATCAAGCCTGGGCAACATATAGGGTATAAATGATTTTGGAAAATGAAATGCCTGATGCAGAACCATAATGGTCAAGCTAAACTATAAGAGATATAAAAATGTCGCCTTAGTAAAGTTGTTCAGCCTGATGAGCATTTTCCAGAGACATAAAGTGCACGCGAACGAAGTCGCGGGCTTCAGCTAGTACTAAATAAATTTCGATAAATTTTATATGGTACTACCTCCACAGTATCTACCAAAGAAATAACTCATCAAAATCAATTGATAACTTGGTGGACTATCGCGTAACATACATAAAAAACAACATACGAATCAACGAACTCCTCTTTTTTGGAAGTGGGTTGAAATACTTAGTAATTTATTCACCATCGCTTTTCAAAGAACAGTCGTAGGTTCTCAAACTAATGACGACCTGGATAGTGTAATTGGTCAACACGCTAGTTCACCAATCTGGAGGTACTGGGTTCGATCTCCAGCCAGGGAAAGTTGGAGAATAGGCTTTTACAAATTGTCGTGGGTGTTGGATGTTTATCTATATATGTATTTATTATTAATATAGTATCTATTTATTTATTTATTATTATTAAAAGGTAAAAGCGTGCGTACAGCAGAAAACACCGTCTTAGTTAAAAAAAAATGTCGTTTAATTAGATGTAGGAATCTTTACAAATTAAGCAATAATTTAAATTTAATCAGAATCTGCTCTAAGAATATTTCTATTGCCTAATATTTTCTTATAAATATTTTACTGACTATGATCATTATATCTAAAATTTTCGTTTATTGAAATTTAAAATAATCTTGTTTTGTTGCTTTTTCATACAAAAAGCCTTTTTTATAATGTTAGCAACTTCATACAGTTTGAGATTCTCTCATTCGAAGCATGCAAGTCAGCTTTACAAGTAAGGGCTGCTGCATACATATTGTTCGTACTAACCTAATCAGGATAGTTTTAATAAAAACGATTTATAAGTAGTTTATTATTGTAAATTAATATTAAGGAGCAGGTTGATTTTAATTAATTTAATCAACCAGTTGGATGGAGAGAATATGTGATTTTCCATAATTAATATTTGAGTAGACTACTAATCGAAACAGTGCTGGTCCTAGTAAGATTAACCACATGATAGCCAAAAAAGTTTTGAGTCCTGGTCCCCACCCTACATTCAGGTTTTTATGTATTTCATCAAAATACAGTTGATGAATATGCTGACACGACTTGTGTGCAAACACCCTATCAACGTGTACTTCGTGTTTTACACTCGTTCCCACATTCTACCATTTTGTTGAGACTTGAGTCATATTTAGGTATCTAACTTGCTATGTAGTGTGTGACGAAAAACCCCAAACAAAATGGAAATAAAATGTAAGTACTTTAATCATTTCAATAAATACAATTACGTTAACAGATAAAACAATATATTTTTCATAGAAATTCTCAAAATAAGTTTATTTAAATATTGTACTATAAAATAAATACATAAATTTAGAATCTTTATTATTTTAAGGTAATCCAAGTTTAATAATTATTTGTTTTCTTTTTCTAAAGTCATTATTTATAAATATATACATAGCTAACTAATAAATTATTAAAAAAAGACCACTTTAATATTTCAATAACGTAATACTCGTAAATAAGTTCTAATTGATCGAACCAAAAGTTTTATCTTGTTTTTTTCTTTTTCAGATTTATTTATACTCAAGAAATGAAAATACCCAATTGGGAAGATGTCCATAGTGTAAGTAATTACAATTTTTATTCCTATTTAAAAATACCCTTACCCTTTAATACGAGTATATAGTTTAGAAAGGGCTAAACCTAAATTTTTAAAAATATTTATCAAATTGTAGTTAAGTTTAAAATGTAAAATGGATAAATATCAAGTATGTATGTGTATGATAATCGTATTATAACATTTATTGTTTGATTTTTTGTGTTAATTTGATTTGAGTACGATTAATGTGTAAACTTAGCTAGAAAGTAAAAAAGTTTTAATTGAAACTACTAGTCGGTTTTTGTGTTTTACAACTAAGTCCATTCATATGAAAGGTATTAGGGTATGTCTACATGGTCCCCGTGCGTACCATGCTTGGTAGTAAAAATATATCTTATTTTTGTTTATTTCAGGTGAAGGTGTCTTATACGAAGAGTTGGTTGAAGAGTATTTCGTCAAGTTGTGATAGTGTATGCTGTTTTAAAGTTAATAAATACAATCATTTTCTTAAAAATTGGAGTTTGCACACATTTATTTTAACAAATTAATTTTTGTATTATCTGAATTAAAAGTAACGTACATAATTATTATACAAAAGATTTTATTATTATTAGATACTTCTCTTTTATCTTGATAATTAGTAGCTTGACTTATTAGGAGTTAGGAAGTATGATCGGTGCGTGATCTTACCCACGGGCTCGCAGGGAGTTACTTACCATGGTGCTCCCAGCCGACCATCAGTTAGGATTAGGAAGCATGGTTGGTGCGTGATCTTACCCACGGGCTCGCAGGGAGTTACTTACCATGGTGCTCCCAGCCGACCATCAGTTAGGATTAGGAAGCATGGTTGGTGCGTGATCTTACCCACGGGCTCGCCGGGAGTTACTTACCATGGTGCTCCCAGCCGACCATCAGTTAGGATTAGGAAGCATGGTTGGTGCGTGATCTTACCCACGGGCTCGCCGGGAGTTACTTACCATGGTGCTCCCAGCCGACCATCAGTTAGGATTAGAAAGCATGGTTGGTGCGTGATCTTACCCACGGGCTCGCCGGGAGTTACTTACCATGGTGCTCCCAGCCGACTATCAGTTAGGATTAGGAAGCATGGTTGGTGCATGATCTTACCCACGGGCTCGCCGGGAGTTACTTACCATGGTGCTCCCAGCCAACCATCAGTTAGGATTAGGACCATCAGTTAGGATTAGGAGCATAGTTGGTGCGTGATCTTAACCACGGGCTCGCAGGAAGTTATGGTGTTTATCAGTCGATCATCAATTTTAGAAAATGAAATGAGGTAAGACTAATAAAAAATATTTGTTTGATACATTTAAACTACTTCACACGTAATTCAGTATTACACTTCAGTCAGGATTACTTCTTTTTTTATCTATTGTGGAGACTTTCAATCGAATGTAAGATTGAGAAAATGACGCTTTTCATTCATGTAGATTGATTGTGGTTTTTGGGTATTCTGAGATCACGAAGTGGCTCAGAATGCCCAAAAACCATCTACTAACCTTTTTCATTCAATCAGAAACTTGCCTATAGAAAGATTTTTTAGTTTCATTGACTGATCATGTCATCCCTTTCAGGCTTCATTACACTGTCCCAAAAACTTTGAATATATAACCTATATCAATAAATAAAATTATATCAATACCTTTGATGACTTGGATGTTGAGAGTATGCTGTGTGTGCTAACTGTTTCTTAAAATTTTCGTTTTCTTACAGGTATACTTTTGTCTTCTAATAATTTATTTAGCTCAAAACATTCTGCTTTTGGTTGCTGTGAAATCAGTGAAACAGGAAAAAAGGATTTGTTAGCGGCTCTCTGCATATTATGTAGTACCTATCCTACATATATAAAAATAGAATGGATAAACAACACAACAGGCTTGTCTTTGTTTTGAGAAATGTCTCCTAGCAAACCCAAAGTATATTGACTGGGCAAGAAACTGAGATCAAGATGTCTTTTAATTCACAAATAAGACAAATAAGAGAAACAATGTAAAATCCTTACATCAATACATATGTAACCGATCGCTGTCTGTACATGGAAGATAAATGAGTAACAATATTTTTTGGGGCTTTTACCAACGCAATAGAACACAAAACAATGATTTTTAGAATTTTTGTCTGTTTGTCGGTTTGTCTGTTTGTCTGTTTGTCTGTGCGTTTGTGCACGCTAATCTGAGAAACGGCTGAACTGATTCGTTTGCGGTTTTCACTGAAATATTGTGATAAGCTTCACTTAAAATTTAGTGTTTGTTTCATTTAAATCCGTTCATAAATAAAAAAGTTATATCAATTTTAAAGAATCACGTCAACCATTTTTGTTCGAAAAACTGTGTTTGTGCACGCTTATCTCAGAAACGGCTGAACAACTTCGGTTGCGATTTTCAATTATGTATTTTGATAAGTTTCACTTAAAATTTAGTGGTTGTTTCATTGAAATCTGTTGATAAATGAAAAAGTTATATCAATTTAAAGAATCATTTCAAAGATTTTTGTTCAAATATTTGCTATGAAATAAACTGTACGGTAGCATTGGCTAAAACTTTTGTTAATTTTATATACGGTTTTTATAAAATAATAAAGTTAATAACCGGCCAAGTGAGAGTCGGACTCGCGCACAAAGGGTTCCGTCCCATTATCTATAAAAAATCAAGTTTGTTGTACGGGAGCCTCAATCAAATATTTATTTTACTCTATTTTTAGTTATTATATCGGCAAGAGAAGTTTCGAAAAAATTGCCGTTAATTGAAGAAACTCGGGATGATCCGGATATTTTGTATAATAAAATGTTCGGTGTGATTGAATCAGAATTTAATAATAATTTTCCACTTAAAAAGGGAAAGAAACGTAATCGGAAAAAGTTTAGCGAATGGGCTACCACAGGGATTCATATTAGTAGGAATAGGCTATATGAATTAGTAGCTATGAAAGCTTATAACCAAACACCTAATTTCATTACTTACGTTAGAACTTACTCAAAGCTTTTTAAAAAAGTATGTTTATGCGCGAAATCGTTATACACCAGGAAAGCTATTCTAGATTCTAAAGATAAAATAAAGACAACCTGGAATATTATTAACACTGAAACCGGGAAAAACAAGCAACGAGTAAATAAAATTGAGTTAAACATTAACAATAAGGTTCTAGACACTAGTGAATATGTCGCACAATACTTTGAGAACTTTTTCACAAACATTCCCCTAAATACAACTGCCCCACTAATGTCCTCATCTAGGAAATCAAATAAGCTATTAACCAATTGCGTACCTCAATGTAAAGATAGGCTTATATTCAAATACGTCACACCTAAAATATCATTGATACTTTTAAAAGCTTGAATAATAAAAAAACTGGTGATTTGTGGGACATTTCTGTATCCGTTATAAGTAATATTATAGATGTAATTGCGCCTTACTTAGCTTCCATATTTAATAAATGTGTAGACGCGGGATCTTTCCCTGACATGATGAAGTTAAGTAAAGTTATCCCTCTATTTAAGGCTGGTGACAGAAATGATCCAACAAATTACCGTCCCATTTCTATTCTGCCAGCACTGAGCAAAATATTCGAAAAGATAATTTTTAACCAATTATTAGATTTTTTCAACAAAAATAGTCTGTTCCATGGTGATCAGTATGGATTTACTAAGGGTCGATCAACAACGGATGCAGGTGTTGCACTTTTACAAAACATCTATGATGCTTGGGAGTGTTGTCAGAATGCAATTGGTGTCTTTTGTGACCTCTCCAAAGCCTTTGATTGTGTAGACCACAAAACCCTTCCATCCAAACTTAAGCACTACGGAATAAAAGGGAAGGCTCTTGAATTGAATAAATCTTATTTGAGTAGCCGAATTCAAAAAGTTAGTGTAAATCAAGTAAAATCTGAAGGATCAACCGTAGTGATGGGTGTGCCCCAGGGTTCTATCTTTGGTCCTTTGTTGTTCCTGATCTATATTAATGATTTACTATATTATGTAAAAGATTGTAAGTCTGTACTTTTTGCTGATGACACTTCCCTTGTTTTCAGCGTAGATAGGAAAACTGACACCTCTGATGAGATGAATAATATATTGTCGCAAGTGTTGGATTGGTTTACAGCAAATAATTTAGTATTAAATGCAAAAAAAACGAAATGTGTAAAGTTCTGCTTACCGAATGTTACAAAAGTTCCAACACGATTATTTATTGATAAGGAAGCAGTAGATATGGTTGATAACACAACATTTTTAGGAATAACGCTTGATTCAGGGTTGCAATGGGGTGCCCATATTCAAAAATTAGCTGGAAAACTTAGCTCTGCGGCCTATGCGGTTAGAAGAATTAGGCAAATGACTGACGTTGATACAGCGCGTTTGGTATATTTTGGGTACTTCCACAGTGTTATGTCCTATGGAATATTGCTATGGGGTAACGCTGCAGATATAAATACCATATTTGTTTTACAAAAACGCGCTATCAGATTTATATATAAATTAGGTGCTAGAGAGTCTTTGAGGGAACTATTTAAAGACATAAATATTTTGACCCTCCCTTCGCAATTCATCTATGCGAACATAATGTACGTGCGTCAGAATATACACTCATTTAAGAGAAATTGTGATGTTCATAGTATTAATACGAGAAATAAAAATAAATTAGCCATCACAGCTTTGCGGTTAGAGAAAACAAAAAAATCTTTTGTGGGTCTCGGCTTGCGCCTTTATAATAAAATTCCAGATGATATAGTAGCATTACCATTATCTAAGTTTAAGACAGCCGTTAAAAATCATTTATTACAAAATGCGTATAATCATGTAAATGACTACTTATCATCATCTGAGAAAAATTCTTGGAAATAGTTGTCTGCAAATTGTAATTGTATAATTAAAATGTATAGCTTAAGTGTAAATCTGTATTGTAATTGTAACATAGCCCATCAGGCTGGGTAGGGACCAATACTGAACTGGGTTTCTTTCGGCGTAATCTTCCCAGCAGTGGTCGTTCCGAAACGTTAGTTAGTTTTTAGCTTTTGCACTAAAATAATATTTAAAAAAAAATGACCTTTAATAAGAGATAAATTTATCCTACATTGAATAAAAATTTTTGACTTTGACTTTTGACTTTCGAGAAATACATCATCCTTGAAAATTTCAACTGTCTGGCTATCACGGTTCATGAGATACAGCTTGGTGACAGACGGACGGAAGGACGGACAGCGAAGTCTTAGTAACAAGGTCCCGATTTTAGCCTTCGGGTACGGAATACGGAACCCAAAAAATTTACTATTTTGATGTTTTCGGAGTTTTTTTATTAGTTTTTTTTGGTCACCAATAAATGGCGCTGTTAAAAATACAAGGTGTCCGATCCGAAGGGATTTTTCCCGCGTAAAATCCTCCTCCATGACGTGGGCCAGTCGGGCGATGGGAACGGGATTCCGTCGCGCCACAAATACGGTCCTCTAGGTTGAAAGGAGCATTTGTGTCAACACGCGTCTTTACCCTAGCGGATAAAATTGAAGTCCGATGTACCAGGCCACTCAGACTCCTCTCGATAACTGAGAGAGTACCTCAAGTGAGCTCAGCCAAAGCCGCTGATAAGCAGTCGCCGTACCAGGTCTTTGGAGCAAGATTAGCACACTGACTTGGCAAAAGCGGTAACGCCGTTATCACCATGAGATTTTTTGTGGGTGAAAACCTTAACCGTCCGATTTCCTGTGGCCAAAAGGCACCTTTTCCTCACGTAAGAAGAAAGGTTAGGGAAAAAATGTTAGGTTAAAATTTAAGTTAGGCACTGCAATAAAAATGTGTGGAACACCCATACCAAGACTACTCAGTATTGTGACCTCCTTCCTCGAGGAACGAAAGATAGGTAATGGTCATTTTCCAGTTCGTTTGAACCGAAAGTACGCCGCAAATAACCTCCAAACAGCCGAATAGGACGCCCTACCCGAGAAGCTCTTCAAACGGAGGTTATTAGTGAACACTAAGCAGACATTGATCTCAGAGAACACTAACTTCCTGCCATCCTTGAAGCTCTACTGGTAAAATGTGCCGAGATACTGGCACGTAAAATACCTAGAGGTATCTTAAGTTTGGCAGATGCCTCAGCTTGAAAGTCCACATCAATAGAATGGTGACGATAGTGAAGATGGCCCGGGGGAAGCTCTATCCAGTACTTTTCGCTCGCTTCCAGCTTCGGACGCGGCTCATGATTAAGGCGATCTTAAGAAAATCTATGTGTAAGGTTACTTGAGGAACGCCGTCATCTGTCGGGACTCAAAGTAGAAATGCGTATTTCTCGACTTCTATCTCCCGCCTAGCGAAAGACATATTTGACAAGGCTTACTATTGCACCGCCACATCGGGAGGGCGGGAAAGAGGGGGAGATACGTATAGACGGTGGCAGCAGTCCGCTGCAGAGAGCTACAACAGATTAGTGCTGTGGGAACTCACGCCAAAAGACGGAAGATGAATTAAATATTAGCAAAGTCACTACCTATTGCATAAGTATTTCGTTTTAGAGAGACCCACGGCGTAGCAGTAACATTCGGTAACAGTGTAAGTTTACATGTAGTTTACAATGTCAAAATTCCGATCGACTTAGACTGTGACTAGAGATAATGTGTGATCGTAGTAAACAAGGAACCCTTATAGTTTTACCATTTCTGTCTGTCTCTCTGTCCGTGGTTTTACTTAGAGATAATTAGAACCAAGAAGCTGTAATTTGGCAACGGTCATGAACTTAAAGTAAAACTGGGCAGGGCAACTGGCCCGACGGAGCCCATGCGATGGGTTGACGAAATAATCAATGTCGCGGGTTACACCTGGATGTGAGCAGCACAGGACTGAGATGTGTCGACGAAGACAGGTCTATGCTCAGCAGTGGACGGAATTAGGGCTGAGATGATGATGAACTCTTTAGTTTTATTCTAAATCGACATTCACAAATACGGAACCCTTCACTGCGTGTGACCTGATATGCACTTGACCGGTTTTATTGAAAATATCGATCAAAATAACGATTCTTATAAACTAAAGTCCACGCAGACGAAGTCGCGGGCAACAGCTAGTTTAGTAATAAATTTATATTCCGCAGTTTAGCCGTAGGTTTAAATACTGGCTCTTCTTGCATCAATTTGTGTTTATAGTAGTTCTTCAAATCTTCTACTGGCTGCAAAAAATTGACACAGATTAACAACCTTGTAATACATAAACATAGTCGAATCTTTCTACTTGCGGTGACAACAATATGTTGAAAACAGTGAAAACTACTTACATCAAAGTGATCTTCGCAACAATACATCGTATAAACTTTGAAATACTCTGCTTTTACTTCCCGACACCATTTCTCACGCAAATCTTCTCTAATCCGAACAAACATTTTATTAGGAGAGTTTGTCGCATCGTTTTTGCATGTTGGGCAAAACATTTTCTGTAATAATTCATATTCAGAAGCACATAAAATCCAATACCTAAACGTTATAATGTAAGATTTAAAGATTGAGTGCAATTGAGTTGAGGTTATGTTTACAATATTTGATGAAACAGTGACATTGACATGACAGTGACATTTTTCTTATCATTCTATTATGTGGCAAAGGAAACAAATAAAAGCAGCCAAAAGTGACGTCACAGAGGGAAAATGAAGGTCAAAGTTATTTATTGAAAAATATTATTATTTACTGCATATTTTTTTATTTTGATTACAGAAAATTAAACACTAAGCTTATTCCTCCAAATGAGTTTTTAATCAGAACTACATTAAAATAATGGACAATGCTCATTGCTGGGGCTTCCTCTGCGCCAGCCAGTACCCGCCCCTTAGTCCTGGCTGTTACTCGTTTCCCTGATTTCTTGCAGGACAGGAGGATTCTTGCCTTTTCGTAATTTCCTTTAGCTCTTCTCTTAATTTGGTTATTTCATGCTTTTCTGGACAGGAGAGCCGAAGATGTCCTCTTTCACCACACCTGTAGCAAGTAGGCGCAGAGCTATTGGTCTTCTTTGGCGAGCTCTTGATTGCCTTTACGTCTTCTGTGACTTCTCGCAACTTATGTGCCCGCATGTCCTGCCTTAAAGCTTCGTAGTCTAGAGCATGTGCCAAGGCATCTTTTAGTGACGCGTGATGTTGAGTCTCCACTGCAGCCCTTACCTCAACATCTCTAATTCCAGCAATAAAAGTTTGTAAAATGTTCGTGTCGACCTTTTGGAGTCAACAGACGAGTAGGCTTTACGCACTAGTTTTTCTATTTCCAATGCCCACTGTTAAAGTCCTTCTCCTGGGCGCTGAACTCTTTCACGCAGCTGGGCTCGAAAAACGTGTTCGAGATGACGTTCCCCATACCTGGCTTCTAACGCCTCCATCAATTCTTTAAAGGTGCTTCCAGAGCTAGGCAGTGCCTCCAGTACTGATAGTGCTGAGCCTTTCAGAGCAACAGTAAGGGCTGTATGGCTCTGTTCATCGATCCAACCGTTTAAACTAGCGACGGTCTGGAATTGTTGTTTGTATGCGGCCCAAGATGTGGTACCGTCATAAGATGGCACTTTTACACTTGGCCCCTTAGTTTCACAGCCGGATGTACTTGGCGTTCCTAATGTCTCTAGACGCAATTCTTTCTTTTCCAAAAGGGTTACTCTATTTTCCAAATCAGTCACACGGTTTTCGACAACGTCTACCTACATCATTACGGATCTGCTCCACTGATTGGTTGAGCTTGCAGAAAGTTCTCTAGACTATTTGCTGTTGCTCACTCAAGCGTGCAAATCGTAAATCTTGTGTCTCTTCTATACTATATAAGTTGTGCTTGTTGTTCTTGCCGATTAGCTTGTTGTTTTTGCCGAGTAGCTTGTTGTTTTTGTCGTATAGCTTTTTGTTCTTGCCGAATTAGTTCTAATATGTGCTATTTGAATCGATTGGTGTCTCTAGTGAACGTGGAACTGTTTGTTGGGCGTGGTCAGTGGGCGTGGTCTGGCCAAGGTGGGCGGGGCCAGTGGGTGGAGCTAGACGTCTAGTGGGCGTGGCTTGAGGTCCAGTGGGCGGGGCTTGACGAATGGTGGGCGTGGCTTGATGACAGGTGGGCGTGGCTTGAGGTCCAGTGGGCGTGGCTTGGTAACTGGTGGGCGGTGCTTGAGGTCCAGTGGCCGGGGCTTGTTGTCCAGTGGGCGGAGCCTGATGGGCGGTGGGCGTGGCCTGATAGGCGGTGGGCGAGGCCTCAGGGTCAGTGGGCGAGGCTTGAGGTTCAGTATTTCTTGAGTTCAGAGTTCAGTTCATGGCACGCTGGGCCCTGGTCCTGACGCCCTCCCTGGTGGTATCCTCTTCTTCTCTCGGTAGAACTGGCATCTCCAAATCCACTTCCGACACCAAATGTTACGAAACTGGGTTCGAGATTTGTAGTAAAACGCCAAAGTTCGTATGAGGGTTTTTATTCACTACGGAACCCAAAGGTTGACATGTGAAGATGGTCTTCCTGATGTCCAAGTCCAAGTCGCGTAGCAGCTGAGGTCCAGGTATCTCGTCAAAGTAGTCGCAGGTACTTCCACTTGTCGCACTGAGGTAGGTTTCCTTCGCTTCGGTTCGCTTCGAATTCTTTTCGCTTTTTTTCTTATCGCTTTCGTAGCTCGAACTGAACTGGCGGCATACGCACTCGATCGCCTTTTTATATGCGCCGATACAGAGGTCCACACTTTTCTCGAATATACTCATCACTTTACGAATGTATTTCGATTGACGGGAAACATCGAGACGCCGGTATGTATGTGTGAGTGTGACTAAGCCGACGACGATTCAAAGAACTCTAGCCTTTATGCTGTGAGAATATAAGGCCTAGTTTCGCTTGCATTATCCTGACGTCTTTCTATACGATTCCACTCGCGAAATTCCGAGTCTATCTCGCCAGCAGTTCTTACTCGCGAATATTCTACATTCATCTCGTTCGCGACAATAATAATACCTTGTTAACCTAATTTAGTTACATGTTATTTTTTATACATGTTTTGGAAGTTCTTTTACTTTTTCTCTTTTTTTTTTTACTAAATATTTGTAATGACATTATCACCATGTATATTTGTAATAATATAATCACCACATCTATAGGTGTTCTTAAATAAACAATAATATTATAACATTGTTTTTTTTTCACAGTTGTGATTCCCGACGACTTAACAAGAATTGAAAAAGCTATAAATTGTTATAATTGCAATATGTTAGTCCAGAAAAAGCTATTTTCACATCATAAGAGAACAAATTTACATAAAGCTAACTGTTTATTGAATACGCAGTTCGCAAATATCAATATTGTCGCGACTGCCTTCAAAAACAGGTTAATAACATACAGATTGAATGTCGCTCAGGAAGACGAGTACCTCAGTCCAGAGGCATTCCTAAGTGATAATCACACAGATTTACTGAAATTAGTCAATATGTCATTAAATGATCATAATGTTATAAAATTAAATTTTAAATTGTTCGCTTATTTTTTACTAACCAAATTAGATGAAAAACAATTGAAATCCTTTAATAATAAATATATTATTATGTACAAGAACTCAGATTTGAATAAATTATTAGCAAAAGTGATGAATATATTAAATAAGAAATTTACTGAATTTCAGCATACTAAATCTGGATGGACATTTTTATCCATGAGTCATCTTGAATTAAACATAAATAAATATTCTCCTATGAGAGGTGCATCGTATCTCGATTTACCACAAGCAATCAAACATTCAAAAAGTTGTATTAATCTGTAGGCTAAAAACTAAGATTACGGTATGTTGCACGAGTCCGGCAATCCCACCGGCAACAAACAAACCTACGCAGTCTGCTACCACCCTAGATAAGGTCTAGGGAACCTTCTAAACTAATTATAACCTAAACCTAAAATATATAAAACTAATTAAATCTAATTAAAACGGAGGAACAAAATAATTCTAGCAAGTGCTAGAATTATACTAACGTACTAACTGTAAGTACAGTTAGTACGGCCTTCATCTAGCTTGATCTCGAAGTCCTCTTCGGGGTTTGGCGACGGCCTAGGATCCCTCCACGGGCCCCAAGCCAGTGGTGAACAAAGCTGAGTCCCTAAGCCCCCCCTGAACACATATCGCCCCAGACGAATATGTCGAAAAGTATCACCACTTCACAATAGAATTCACCGTCTTTATTGTAATCTCACTTTTGAGTACATATAACCAAACACGCGAATTGTGACGTAACACCATGTGACGTCTTTCATATCGATTTGAGTGTCAATCACTATTTATTCATCTAGTTTTACCAATAACACCAACAACAGTCTATTTTAGATTCAGTTCACATACATACTTCCGTTCTAAACGGACAATAAATTAAAACAATGAGTCTATGATTATGCAAAAAACGTTATTCAAACACTAGACAAATACACTGTCTTTACACATACAACGATTTATTTCTGGCCATGCCTTACAAACGTTAAACAAACGAACTGGGCACTCAAACAAACGATAATTAGTCAATTAGAAACCACGCCGCCATGACGTGACAATACAATTCAGCAATGGCCGCCCGTGCTGGCCAAGCGACACGTCCGAGCGCGTTTGAGTTTACTGGAGCACTGGTAAAATGGCGCGGGCGCCGAGGCTGTGACCCAGTCATGTGGAGGCGACACTTCCATAGCTAACCTTTGCCCGCGCTTAGGAAGAAGAAATGCAGATGGCGCTAGTTTCTTA
Source organism: Acrobasis consociella (assembly GCA_963555685.1). NCBI lineage: Eukaryota > Metazoa > Arthropoda > Insecta > Lepidoptera > Pyralidae > Acrobasis > Acrobasis consociella. The sequence goes on along the minus strand of OY743125.1, from coordinate 10,061,276 downwards.
ACAATAAGTACTTTTATTCAAAACATCCCCCCGTCCCGGTCTGAGAAGCAGACCGCTAGCTTATTCTACGGGGAGGCGAGAGAGACAGGACACGGCTCTCCGCAGAACCGAACCCTCGACCAACACCTCAGCCATACGCGGAGTTCCGTCTCCGCCAAAAATCAAACGCAAAATGCGCCCTCGGCGCCAAAGTAATGATGGCAGATTTGCCTCTTTTAACAATACCAAATCTCCGTCCCTGGGTGGCTCAGTCCTGTCTGTCCATTTCACTCTTTGTTGCAACAAATGCAAATATTCAAGAGTCCAGCGAGCCCAAAAGTTCTGGCTCATTTGCAGTAACATTTGAAAGCGTGACGCGAACCGCAATGTACATTCATCCCTCCACGGGTATTCGGGTAGGGCATTCAAAGGCCCTCCCACCAAAAAGTGACCAGGAGTGAGGACTTCCAAGTCATTTAGGTCCTGAGATAATGGACAGAGAGTACGAGAGTTGAAGACCGCCTCAACTTTACAAAATACTGTGGCCAGCTCTTCAAACGTGAGAGCTGTTTCCCCTAAAATGCGGCAGAGGTGGGTCTTTGCCGACTTCTTAGCGGCTTCAAAAATCCCTCCCCAATGAGGGCAATTTGGGGGGCTGAACCTCCACGTTACCTACCTAGTTTGGGCAGCAATTTGACTTAAACTATTACAATTCTTATCAATAAATTCACAAACATGCTTAATATAATTTACAGTACCCTTGTAATTTGTGCCGTTGTCGGAGCGAATGAGTGAAGGTAGACCTCTACGCGACACGAAACGATCTAACGCAGCGACGAAGGCTTCCGTAGTCAAAGCTGACACCACCTCCAAGTGGACAGCCTTGCTAGCCAAACAAACAAATACACACAAATACCCCTTTAGAATCCGGGCATTACGAAGGGTGGTCGTTTTGACCGAATAGGGTCCTGCAAAATCGGTAGCCACACCGTCAAACGGCCTCGTAGGCCGGATACGATCAGCAGGCAGATCACCCATCTGCGGCTGCATCGTAGATGCTCTTACTCTATAACAAGAGATGCATCGAAACAAAACACTTTTAACTGCTCTTCGGGCTGACTAAATTCAAAATTCGCGCTGCAAAATGGCCAGCAACGCACTGCACCCTGCATGAGCGTTCCGAATGTGTCGATCAGACACCAAAAGTTGCACCAAGGGTCCGCCCTTGGGCAATAACAAAGGATGGCGACTCCCAAACGGAAGGTCCGCCTTCCGGAGCCGGCCACCAACCCGAAGAATCTGAGTCGATGAAAGGGTTCAAACGAGCGACCGCGCCCTTCAACTTAGCGCGTCCCTCGCGCAAAATACGAAATTCCGACTCAAACGACGTTCGGTCTGCTCGACACGAACCCAATGCAACAACGCGCTTCGGCGCTCTTCAGCACTTGCTATCGATTCCAATCGTTTTGCCTGGGGGTTCCGACAATTATGAATGAAGCGTTTAATCAAACTGGTATCACCCAGAAGCTTCTCCAAACTACTATACCGCGCAAGCAACCAATCCGGTTCTGAAGTCGTCCCAGCGACTGCAGTATGTACACGTAGCCCAGGCAAAATTTGTGCTGTTCCATCTGTCTGACAGACAGGCCAAGAAGTTTCTGGTCCCATTAACCACTCTGAGCCCCACCAGAGCGGGTGTGAAGTCAACTCTGGAGCCGTGCACCCACGGGAAGCACAGTCCGCTGGGTTAAGCTGTCCCGGCACGTGTCTCCAGATTATGTCAATTCCGATATTCTGTATTTGGGAAACCCGGCTTCCCACAAAAACCTCTAAGGTATGTGGGGCCGCGCGCAGCCATGCGAGCGCGACCTGACTATCCGACCAGGCGAAGATGTTCCGTATCTCGACCGTGGCCGCAAACTCACGTGCAACGTGACTCAACAATTTAGAAAGAAGATGTGCCCCGCTCAATTCTAATTTTGGGATAGTCAACCTAGTCCTGATGGGAGCAACCTTGCCCTTAGCACAGGTATGGCACTTCATACAAACGGAGCAGCATATATACCTAGTACTACTACAAACGAAACAATCCGTCCGTGCACACGTCAAATGTGTGAGTTTAACAATCAGGGTCGCCACCACAGAATTTGTTGCTTTGCTTACCTGTTTTCATCACTCGGAAATCGATAAAATTTTTGTTATTTATTGTTTTTCGTGGATAAACAATGATAATGTGCGCAGTTTCTCACTATTATAATTCAATAATCCTAAGTGATTCGCGTAATGTCAACGTGCGACTACCAATAACCCTGTTTTACTGCCGCTTACACCTCACAATAACGGGGGAAGGGTTGCGGGGACACCAGATTGCGGGGGACGGTGCGAGTTTTCGTTCTGTATGTAATACTATTATTAATTCTGTGCCTTAGCCAACAAAAGCGAGACATTGACCCGGCCATCGGCGTCAACTGTCCGCATATAAACTGACGCGGCGTAGCCCGGCTCCGACGCGTCGCAAAAGCCATGAAGGCTGGCTTGAAACTTCCCAGGTGGCAATATTCGACGAGGCAAGGCAATCCGATTGACTTCCTCAATCAACGAAAACCATTCGAACCAATCATCCAGTGTTGACCCGGTCAGCGGCTCGTCCCACGAGACGCCCAAAGTCCAAAGTCGCTGCAGAAGACACTTCGCAAAAAATATCACTGGGCTTATCCAACCGTTTGGATCAAACATACGAGCTATCATAGTCAACTCATAACCACCTGACTTAAGGATTGCAATCAATTCGTCCCGCAGTAAGAGGGTCTCCTCAACACTTTGGGCTCCGGTGCAGACGTCGTCAACGTACAAGTCACGCGACAGCACGGAAGCTCCACGGGGAAAGCGGGTCCGTTCCCGCTCGGCCAATTCAAGCAATGACCTGATGGCGATGTAGGGGCTAGATTTTAAACCGTACGTATGTGTATTCAGTTCATACACCGTCACAGGATCCTCAGGGCGCTCACGCCAGAGTATATACTGGAATCGCCTGTCCTCAGGATGTATGACTGTCTGGCGAAACATCATCCGAATGTCGGCTCCTAAAACCACCTGATGTCTTCTAAAGTTCAGGATGATGTCAATTATATCTCTGTGCAATTTGGGACCGGAATGTAAACATTGATTTATCGAAACCCCGTTCGAAGTGGGTGCTGACCCATCAAAGACAGTTCTCAATTTGCCTGTAGAGGCCTTCACAACAGCATGGTGTGGCAAGAAGTAATGCTCAGTTGAGCTCCAATCAACTCGAGCCGGAGACATGTGACCCAAATCCTCGTACTCGCGCATAAATTCTATATATTTATCACGAAGTACGGGATCACGCTGCATGCGCCGTTCCATGGACAGCAGTCGTTTCTCCGCAAACTTCCTACTATGCCCTAGGCTAGGACGAGAAGCAACAAAGGGTAACCTAGTTACCAACCGACCGGAAGACAATCTTTCCGTATTGGCCTGATAAAAGGCCTCACATTCTGCGTGGTCCGGATCCATCCTGGAGACCATAGGTGGCTCCTCCACCTCCCAAAACCTTTGCATGGTCTTGGCCAAAGACGCATTCGCGAGAACTGTTGGCTCCTCCATGAAGTCATGTTCAAAGACAGGGCCCATCAGGGCGTAACCAAAAATTGTAGACACTGCCACCAGTGAAGAAGAGTCCAGAGCCTTCTGGGTGCCCAATAAAATCCAACCCAATAAGTCCGAACCCAGGAGCAAGTCTACTGGGGCGGGATTAAGAACAAATGGGTCAGCCAATTCCAGGCCTGACACCAAAGACAACACGTCTGGCGGTATGTCTGTAGCGGGCTGCCAACCCGCAATGGTATCCATTACCAGAGCCGAAGTTGTGATCCTCATTGTTGAGAATTTCAGCGACGAAAAGGTGACAAGTGTCCGTCCCGTCAAACACTTCACTTTTATACCACCAACTCCAAATTCAAATTCAAATATATTTTTATTATCATAGGATATTTATAATATCTCTTAATAATCGTCATTGTTTTGTTGTACAATTGTTGACGTCAAAAGTATACTTACAACTAAGTTTACTACCGCTTCTAAAGCGCTAGTGCAGAAGAAGCGGTAACAAACTGCACTGCAGCATTTTCTCCAAAGACGTCAACTCACAATTGAATTAATATTTAAAGTTAATGTGGACAGAGAATACATTGTTTGTTATGTCATATCATAATTTTAATTGAATTTTTAAATGTCAAAATTTTAAAATAATGTCAAGTAGTAGATTTAGTTTGTAAAAAATGTATCAAATTATGTCATTTGCAAGTACCTATATTACAAACTTTAAGAGGGACCCGCGCCAAGCTCAAGCCAGACTTTGTTGTCCTTAAGGTAGTCATCGGTACTATAATAAGCCTTCTCACAAAGTACTTTCTTTACATACGTTTTGAATTTATTATCCGGCATATCAAGGACCGATTTTGGCAATTTATTATAAAAAATTATACAGTTCCCCATAAACGTCTTACTAACTGTTTTGAGCCTAGAAAATGGGGCAACTAAGTCATTCTTATTACGTAGGTTTCTATCGGTCAAAGCGCTTACTTTACTGTATGAGGAAATATTTTTCTTACATACATTATGTTTTCAAATATATACTGTGATGATAAGGTAAGTATATCTATTTTCTTGAATAATTCTCTGACTGAGTGTCTAGATTCTAACTCGTAAATAGCACGAATTGCCCGTTTTTGTAAAATGAAAATAGTCTGAATATCGGCTGCACTCCTCCACAGGAGTATGCCGTAAGACATTAAACTATGAAAGTAACTAAAATACACTAGTCTAGCAGTTGCTACATCTGTCAATTGTCTTATTCTCCTAACAGCATAAGCCGCAGAGCTAAGCCTATTAGAAAGTTAAATTATATGAGCACCCCATTAAAGTTTTGAGTCTATTGTAATTCCTAAGAAGGTGGTACTTTCAACAAAATCGAGTTTTTCACCATCTATCATTATGTCAACGCAGGCCTGTCTCACATTAGAAAGAGCAAATTGAATGCATTGGGTCTTTTTCGCATTTAACATGAGGTTATTGGCAGAAAACCAATCAGAAATAGAAGACAAGGTGCTGTTTACCGCCTTAGCGTTTGTGCTATGTCGATCTATTTTGAATATTAGCGAGGTGTCATCAGCAAACAGCACTATGCCAGCCTGCTTCTCAACCATGTAAGGCAAGTCATTAACATAAACTAACAAAAGAAAAGGTCCAAGAATTGAACCTTGCGGTACGCCTATTTTAACATCAGATCCGTGAGATTTTATGCCATTTAAATCAACAGTCTGATGCCTATCTGTTAAATAAGATTCTATCAGTTTAATTGAATTATCATCAAAACCGTATTGACGAAATTTGAGCAAAAGTGTCGGATGATCTACGCAATCAAATGCTTTGGAGAGATCACAAAATGATCCAATTCCATCATTTTTATTCTCCCATGCGTCGTATATATGAGTAACGAGTGCTACTCCCGCATCGGTGGTCGATTTCCCGCCAGTAAAGCCGAATTGTTGGCTATGGAAAAGTTGGTAGGTCTTGAAGTGAAGCAGCATTTGATTGAGCATTATCTTTTCGAACACCTTACTCAAAACTGGCAGGATAGATATAGGTCTGTAGTTGCCAGGGTCTGTTTTTTCTCCTTTTTGAAATAAGGGGATTAATTTACTACATTTCATTAGGTTAGGAAATATGCCTTCATCAATACATTTGTTAAATATAAAAGCTAAATCAGCAGCTATGATATTTATAATATGGCTTACTACAGCAACTGACATGCCCCAATGATCTTCAGATTTTTTTAAATTTAACTGTTTATATGCATCTATTATATCTTTGGGGCCAATATGCTTAAATTTAAATTGAGAATCACAAGGCCTAACATTATTCTTAAGCAAGGCGTCAGCACGCTGGGGGTTAGGATTCAAATTAGAAGTAAGTTCCAAAGGAATGTTAGTAACGAAATCATCAAAAACATTTACTATTTCTTCAGTTTTAGTAATAATCTCACCACTAGATTTGATTTGACAGATATTTTCTTTGGCTTTATTTTTACCTGTTTCTTTATTTATAACATTCCAAGTTTCTTTTATTTTGTTAGGAGCATTATTTATTTTTCTACTAATACGATTTGCCTTGGCTTGTCTACAAACTTTTTTAAATATTTTGGAATAATTTTTAACATATTCGACAAAGGAAGGATCAAAATTATATTGTTTTTGGGCATATAAGTCGTAAAGCTTGTTCTTACTAAATAATGAACCCATTGATAGGGTAGCTGAGGTCAAAAATCTAGGGGTTATAATAGATAGTGAGCTAAGATTTGAGAGCCATGTGTCAGAGGTTGTTAGGAACTGCTTTTTCCGTCTGAAAGTCCTTTACAAGGTGCGTAATATCTTATCTGAAGAGGTACGCATTAGGCTTTGCGAGTCGTTAATTTTATTACGACTTAACTATGGAGATTTGGTTTACGGACCACGTCTACTGGAGAGAACCCGTCGCCTAGTGCAGCGAGCTCAGAATGCATGTTGTAGATTTATTTTTGATGTTCCTCCACGAAGCCATATCACTCCATATCTTAACAACGCGTCCATGCTAAATATGAATTCGCATAGACAATTACATCTGGCTACCTTGCTGTTTGGAGTAATTAAAAGTAAAAAACCGGAATATCTCTTCTGTAAACTTAAATTCTACAACAAGTTAAATGCACGATCTTGTAGACCCCAACTGCTTGTTCATGGACATAAAACTGCTGCATTCAAAGGCAGCTTCCGATACCAGGCGACTAAATGTTGGAACAAAATACCTCCGCCAATCAAACTACAAACTAAATATACATTTAAAAAACAAATACGCACTCACCTGCTAGAAAAGCAAAAACTCAACAATCCAACAAGTCGCCGGTAACGGTTGCTGGCACGCCAACACAACATTAAATTATAATATGGTTCAATTTATTTCAAGACACGCTTTTGATGTGCAATAATATCAGCGAAAAACTTTATTTTCTTAAATTTCACTACAACAGCACTACCCACATTTATAATTATTGTATTATGTCGTACTTAGTATATTTATTTACTGTGTATCTATATGTGCCAAATAATACCATTCTTTTAGATTTTTATTATGTAATTTTTTTATATATTAGTATACATTATGCAAACTTAGTTTACTTTTAGATTTTTTATTTGATTTTATACATTCTCCATTTAGAAGAGATATATTGTTATTATTTATATTTTATTTTTTCCCTGTAGTTGACATGTTTGATTTTATAAGTTTTTTCTGTTGATGGCGAGTCCTGGTGACCCGTAACACAGGTTCTTTGGAAACCTATCATAGGCACCAGTTCTCCACATCTTTTATTGTTTATTTTAATACGAGTACAAATATGTCTAGTATGATTACCTTTTAAGTTACATTAAGTTTATTTTTGTGGAGGAAAATAAATATACATTTATTATTATTATTATACTGGGGTTTATTTTTCTCAAGCCTTCTGACTTGGTGATTGAGCATTTGTGGGGCCAGAGCCAACACAAAGAGGCTTCTTTTTAGATTATGAGTTTGACAAAAACTTCCTAACAATTCTACATGTGTTAAGAATAACCGCTTTTTGCATGAGGATGTAAGTATATGGGTGTAAGTCAAGTGTGCGGATATATGTATGCAGTGTATAAGGTACGACGCCTGTTGTAGAAATAACGATGGGGATTGTTTTTACCGACTTTACTCGCCATTGCGTTTTGATCTCTATTGAAAGGTCTGTGTATTTAGCGATCTTTTCGGAATTTGTGGTTTCTAGATTATGCGTGTTGGGAACTGCGATGTCAATGAAATATACAGATTTAGTAAGTTTATTTAATACGGTTATGTCTGGCCGGTTATAATGTACTGTTTAATCAGTTAGTATGGTTCTGTCCCAATATATTTTGTATTCGTTATTTTCTAAAATGCAGCTTGGTTGGTATTTATAATAAGGTACCTTTTCTGTTAGTAAATTATACTTGTAGGCCAAACTTTGATGGACTATTGCAGCTATTTGGTCGTGTCGATGTTTGTAATCTGTCTGTACAATGGCTTTGCATGCTCCAGTTATGTGTTGTATTGTCTCCGAGGCGCTATGGCATCTTCTGCAGGAATCGGTTGTAAGATTGGGTGTACGAATAATGTATTTTTGGTAGTTTCTAGTGTCTGTGATTTGGTCTTGGATGGCAATCATGAACGCTTCTGTTTCCGGGAATAACTCACCGTGTCGTAGCCAAGCGTTCGAAGCAGTTTTATCAATATGTGCTTGATGCAGATCCTTTCTATGCCTACCATGTAATGATTTTTGTTGCCATTGTGATTTTTTCTTTGTCATCTACAATATTTTCATTATTTTGAGTGTTGCGGTTATGTAAATTAAGGGGTGTGTAGTTTTTGTCTGCTTGTGTGACTATTGAGTGTATGTGTGAGTGTTGTGCTTGATTGTGAAAGTATTTCCTAAGTGAACTGATCTGTTTGTTGTGTAAGTTGGTAAGGTCTATGAGTGCTTTTCCACCTTCAGAGCGTGGCAGAGTAAGTCGCTGGATGCAGGACCGTGGATGGTGCTTACGATGGTGCGTCATGGAGGTATTAATAAGCCGCTGGAGCTTGATAAGATCTGTTTTGGACCATTTTATAATGCCAAAAGAATATGTAAGGACAGGAACTGCGTATGAGTTAATAGCTTTAATTAAATTATGTGAGTTCAATTGTGATCTGAGAAGAGAATTTAATATATGTTTAAATTTCTTTATTAGGTCATTCTTGGTTTCTTTTTGCTTTATTTCGCGGGATTGTTGGAATCCTAAGTATTTGTAAGTAGTAAATTCGTCTAATGAATCTATCGAGGCACCTGTTTCCAACATATAATCATTTGGCACTACCCTTCCATTTTGGACACAGAATATTTTACATTTGTCTATGCCAAACTCCATGCATATATCATTCGAGAATGTTTGCGTGATGTCTGCTAAAGAGTGAAGAGATTCTTTTGTATGACTGTAAAGTTTAATGTCGTCCATGTACATGAGGTGAGTGAGTGATGTATGATTGTGGTCCGTTGTGATATTGTGTCCTTCACTAGAATCGTTCAATAAGTTTGAAAGGGGATTGAGTGCGAGGCAGAACCAGAGGGGGCTTAGAGCGTCTCCTTGGAAGATACCTCGCCTTATTGGGATAAATTCAGAGTATGTACCTGGATTGTTTAAGACTTGAAGTTTAGTTTGCCAGTGCTGCATGGTATGTCTCAAGAACGTTACAATGGTTGGGTGTATTTTATAAAGTTCTAATACGAAAGTAAGCCAACTATGTGGGACAGAATCGTATGCTTTGCGGTATTAATGTACACCTGCGGTCAGTTCTGCATGGATATTTCCATAACAAAATCGATTGCGCCGATTTGCGCCACGCCCTCTTTAAAAACTTATGTATTGGTTTGGTTTAGATACCATAGATGGCGCTAGTTGGATCGGAAATAAGAAAATAAATAATTTACATGGCTCATTCAAGTCTCGTTCTTTGCTAGTTATTATATTATCACAAATTCTCCTATTACAATTAAAAACCTTATTGCAGAGAAACGACAGCTAGCTAGGATTCGAACTCGGTAGCATAAAATTTGTCTCATGTTTCAATACCACTAACCATTAGACCAATGCATATCTATGCAGAGGGTTAAAATTACCCTACTGTTTATCCTGTTGTAGTTATTTATGAAGGTTGATATTGTAAGCGACTAAAATAAAAACTCAAAAGAATTGAAGGTAGTTTACCATTGATTTATAAAAATGATATCTTTGTTAAATCATAACGTTCTATACTTTCTTTGAGTAAGTTCAGTTACGATTGCGTTAAACGAGTTTTAATTATTTATTTTAATATGAGTTCGTGTTTGAATATTGATATGGCTACGAGGGCCCAAATAATAGCTTTGCATAAGCAAGGCCTTAATTATTCTGAAATTTCTAGAGGAACTGGCTTAAACATAAGTATAAAAAAATGATTGAATTCACTTTCTGTTATTTACTTTACTACGCATGGCCATTGAAACATAAAAATAAAACATATATTCCTTTTTCAGATAAAGACTGTCACTTTATGGGTAAAACGGTTTCAAGAGGAGGGTTCTTTGGAACACCGCAGTAGATCCGGCAGAAGACCCCATATTAGCTCAGACCAGCGTGAACTTATGGTGCAAGGTTATGAGGAAAATGGCTTTATCCCAACCAGATATTACGCAGGATTGTTTGACACATCTTTACGAACGGTGCGTCGTGCTCTCCATAGTGAAGGTCTGCATTATCGGCGACATGCTATTAAGCCATTGCTAACCGAAACCTATAAAAGAGCGCGATTAGAGTTCGCTTTGGAATATAGAAATTTCGACTGGAGTAACGTCATATTCAGTGATGAGAAGACTTAAATCTAACCAACACGGGCGAGTTAAATTACGCTGTGGCGTAGGAATAATACGCGTTATTAGTGATCACGTTGTGCTTAACTGTGAATCTGGTCGTATAACAGTAAACATGTGGGGGATATGGGGGGTATGGATGAATGCCTTTAGTACTAACTTTAGTACCCAGTCGAGCAAATAGTGTAAATTATTTAGACGTGCTGAAAGAATCGATCAAAATGGCGGTTATACAGGTTATTAGCTGAGACCGGGATAGCTATATATTGTGTTTAAAATGAGCGTAAGTAGGATATATTTCTTTTGTAATAGCAAAATGTTATTATACTAAGTGATTTTTATTATTTTCTGGATTTTTACAAATGTTTATATTGTCTTTTATTCTTTATGGTAGCTACAACCCGGTCTCAAAATTGTTATTGATTCGAGGTTTAGCTTCAATCTCTTCCTCGATTGGGAACGAATACTTAAGCTATAAACCTTAAAATCATATTATATCAATTAATCATTTAGTCAATATATATATCTGCAAAACGAATTTTTGTAATAAACTATATACTACACTAACTCTATATATAAGTAGGCAAAACATTTAAAAAACTTATGTTGTGTATTTAGCGAAAGGTTATAAGTTAAGGTGTATTCATTATAAGACTATAATATTACTAATGTTGTTTTATTTCTTATCTACCTACACGAAAGTAGCAATCGTAAACGTTAATCAGTAAGAAAAATATTTGTTGATGTTTCCATTTTACCAAATAAAAATATATTACCATATTTTTTATATTATAAAAAATTATATAAAATAAAAAACAATTAATTATTATATTATTTCTTTTTTTTTTACTAAGCCTGACTTGAGATTTGAACCGCTGCCAATCGGCTCATACGTCAACAATGCGCCACTAGCTCATCTATCTGTTTTCAACTTTAGTGAAAATAAGATCTACTAGTAAATGAAAGGATAACTTGTTATTTTTTTGTGCCATCTAGTTTTATTCTGAGGCTCCTAATGCAAAACCTTACAGAAAAGTAAACCTTATGCTTTCCATGCAGAACTGATCAGAAGAAAATTTTCCATAGCAGCAAAATCGTTTGAGCGGGGTTTCAACGCCAACTTAGAGGATTATATCTTAAGATGGCGCTAGTATTTCTTAAAAATAAATTAATAAGCTATGTTTTATCGAAAATATATTGTTTTTTGCTATAGTTACTATTTTATTTCATGTCATCACAAATTATCTTAAGCCAATTAAAAATCATATTTTGCAGATGCACGTTGCTGAGCTTTTGTTATTTTTAATTTGTGAATACGCCATCTAGTTTAAATTCTGTGAGTCCAGGTGCAAACCCTCACAGAAAAATCGACTTTATGGTATCCATGCAAAAAAGACCGTGATAGTACATCGTGTTTATGTTTCGCTTTTTGGAGATTGATTGTTTCATAGTTATTGCGTCTATTATCAGTTGTTCCTTGCAACCCTGGCTTCGTTTCCGGCATCCTTTTTGTTCTTCTGCGAGGATATGGTTGTTGGTTACGTGTTGATAGATATATTCAGCGATGCAAGATGTTAGGATTTTATAAAATGTCTGTAAGCATGTAATAGGACGATATTTCGCAGAATTTTGTGTATCAGTATCTTTTGGTAGCATATATGTAAGACCGTTTGTAATGTGTGGTGGTAATAATTTTGGATCTTGTATAAAATCATTAATGTGGTTATGTAAAGTGGGGTGAAGAGACGTAAGTTTTTTATACCAAAAGTTGTGTATGTTATCGCTACCGGGCGCCTTCCAGTTATGAGTTTTTTTTATGACCTGAATAAATATTTCTATAGAAATATGTTCAAAATTCATTGGAGGTAGGCTTTGCATTTTTTCAGTTTCTTTTTTTATCCATTCTGCTGAGTTATTATGTTCTTTTGAGTTTGACCAAATATTGGTCCAGAAATGATGAAAAAGTTCGGGGTCGGGTGGATTTGTATGTGTAGTGGTGGATTCTGAACGAGATGCAAGTTGTCTATAAAACTGCTTTTCGCTATTTACACACTGGGAGTTTTGTTTCTTCCTCAACGTACAATTAGTGTATCGCTTCAGTCTACTTACTGCCGTGCCTAATTTTTGTTTGAGGGTGTCTAGAAATTGTTCGTCTGTTTGATTTTTTGCCTCATATTGCGAGTGATTAAAGTGTCTACTTTTAATGTCTTGTATGTGTGAAATTAGTCTTCTACTTCTATTTCCTTGTATGTATTGTAGTAATCTGCCTATATCTCTACGTAGCTTATCTAACTTTGTAATCTTCTCTGCCATACTGGTGTTCTGACTTCTCTCTGTTGATTTCTCTCTCCCATCTCTCTTATTTTACTTGCATTATATGTAGCTGCAGTGTATGCTGTACAGTATATAAGGGTTTGCGTTTTCATGAAATCTTGATTTAAAGTAATATGCCTAGGTATAATTACATTATTTATATAATCAACAGTACTAATAAACTTTTTAGACGACTTTTGCTTTGGTATGTGAGGTCTTGTTGTAGGGTCCGTGTCAGTGAATCGTTCAAATGCCTGATTAAATATTCTATCAATTTCTTCTGGAACGATACTACTAAGAGTTAGGTTTCTAATTTCGTTATTTTCTCCAACATTCGTCTGTTGTGTTTCAAGAGAAAAAGTTGTGTCTTCTGTTTCAAAATGTGCTGTGTGTATTGTGGTGATAGAGTTGGGCGTGGGTGTGGGTTGTGAATGAGATGGTTCCGGGGAAACATAGGTTCGACGAATAAAAGTATTATCAATCATATTTTGTGGCGTCAAGATTGGGCTTATTCTGCTAATGCTTGTCTGTATTTGAGGTGATCTATTTTGATTCATGGTCTCTTCTTTGATCTCCAGTAGTCTTTGCTCTGGGATTAATTTATTGTTTACAATTGATCGTCTTTGATCTGAAACACGTTGCTCTGACAGGTGTTCAAGATCAGGGAATTGTTCTACAAATCGGTTCCTTAGTATTTTCCTATAGGTACTTCTATTATTTTCTACTTCTGTAATTTGGTAATAACACCTAATTAAAGTCTCATTCATTTCGTTTGTCCATCTCATTCTTTGCGTTAGCATTTCTGTTCCAGTATTGTGTGATATTTGTGGTGATTGAGCGTATGTTTGGTTATTTGCAACTTCTCTGATTTTTTCTAATTCTTCGTTCGATAATAATTTGTTTCTGATAATGGCCCTTCTCTGATCGCCTACTCTCTGCCTAGATGCATCCATTTCCGGGAATTTGTGAGTAAATTTTGTATGTAATTCTTCCAGGTATACTTTAGGATTTCTTTCTAAATTTGTTGCAATTAAGTACGTGCGCCAGATGAAGCGATTCATTTCGTCGGTCCATTTCTTTCTCGCACTTTTATTTGTATCGGTAGTGGACGCAGGATTATTGGCATGTGCCTCCTGCGCAACATCTATCGACCTTGTTGAAATTGAAGATGATGGTCTAAAAGGAGAGGTAAGTAAACCTATTGGCTCTACGGCAGATATTAGAGAGGACCTAGGGCTGGATGCAGGTGAAAAACTGTGTGGTGAGGAACCAAGTGACGGGAATAAGCTACTAACTGAAGATAGCGGGCCACCTTCACTTCTTTCTACTACTATACTATTGTCAGCATCATTGCTAGACATATCTCGATACCTTTGAGGGCGAGATCTTAAATTATATCTTTAACTATTTCTTTCCATGAACATCCCACGAGTAGCTAGAGAACATAGGTCGACTCTCCACAGAGCCCCGCATGTGGAGGTAAGGTAATTATTACATCCCGAGGTTGCCTGGTATTGGGAGTCCACCGTTCGCGACCAAGCTCCCCCTTGGCCACGCATCTCTCGGCACGGTTGGTCACACCTTAGATTGGGTTTGGGACCGTTGGTTTAGGGAGAGAAGGTACCTTGATAGTCAGGTATTATAAGAATCTTATATAGTGTAGTGCTTCCCCCTCTCCCCGTAAGCCCCTCCACCACGTCAAGGTGGTCCCTCGGGGGGGTTATTATTATTATTATTATTATATGTCTTGTAGTTTACTCTTGTTTTTATAGTCTTTAACACGTTAATTTAACAATCTTCACAACTGATCGCACTTGCACCTATACCTAAGGTTTTAACTGAAAATCAGCGCATTGCTCTTTGAGCAATATTGCCGCTGAGCCTACGACCTTTTTGTGCAACTGCAGCATACACATCACATCGCTTAAAATTTGTTCTTAATATACTAAAAAATAATGCGTGTATTTCTTCGTGTGTGATTGTGTTTGTGCAGTTTTCACAAATAAACGTTTTATCTATCTATCTACTTATGTAGATGCCAGTAGTAGCCCACTCACTAAACTGTAATTTTCTCTGCACTACAATTTGTTTTCGTTTCAATGTTTTTGAATATTCTGAAGTAATACAGTTAAATAGTTTATTGTAATGGGCGTCCGGAGTTTTTCCTGAGTAAACTACTGATAACAATTTGTTATCTAAATTATTTGTAAGTTTTCGTATATTTTTAGAAGTAACGGGCCTACAAAAAGTTTTATCTTTGTTCAAAATACTGGACTTGCTTTTAGACTCATTGACATAAGCTACATATACACCCGAATGATCAGAAGGCAGTTTATTAATAACAGATTTATCAGAATATTGAATATTACTAAAAAAGTTGTCTAGACAAGTAGCAGATGTAGCAGTAATTCGGGTTGGCTCAAAGAATACGTTTACTAATTCATAACATTTAAAAAGATTTAGAAATTGTGTACTTTTTGGATTATCTACTAAGATATCAACCAACATTATAATCTCCGCAAACAATTAAATTCTTTTTACTACATGAACAGGACTTAAGTACCTGGTCCATAGTTTTAAGGAAACTTTTAAAAATCACTATTAGGAGGGCTGTATACACAAATAATTTTATGATGATCTAGCTCGGCACAGGTCACCTCACAAACGCGCTCAACAGAAAGTCTGACAATATCCGTCCGCTCTTTGCTACGGAAAGAATCTTTTACAAAAATTATGAAACTCCCTCGCTGAGCAGACTTCCTGTTAAAGCAGCTAACAATATTATAGTTGTTTAGGCTAAACATCATCTGACTCTCATACAGCCAATGTTCAGTCAAACATAGAATGTCCACATCCAACTCTTCTAGAAATAATTCGACTAATAATTCTTTGCCGGAAAAACCTCCTAAATTTTGATGTACTATTATGAGTTCATGAGGCCTTTCCGTTGTCTTAATGTTTAGTTTAAATCTGCCGTCAAGTCTACAGATTTACCACCACATATTCCTGGTAAATCGGTAGGCGTCTTAAAACTAGGGTTTTGTTTACAATGTAAACTCGTCCAAAAATTAATATTATTTGCTACTAATGTAGCAATCTTACGTAGAATATTTTGAAAGATAAATATTATCTTTTGTCAGATCACATTCACCTATGAAATTATTGGTGTCAAAAAACACAAATTTATCACTATAACCACATATTATATTATGCATTAAAGTATTTAGATAGTGAATGTTTCTGTTATTTGTTGGAGACTGGCAACGTATATATGGGAATGCACATAAAATTATTTTGCCTACTTCTAGTTTAGTAAAATAATCTATACAGCTGATTATTTCTTTTTTTCCTATTCTGTTACAATTGCCTATCAGTAATACAACAGTAGATTTACCATTTATTTGGGTTAATTTTATTTTTTCTAAAATTTGAGTAAATGTTGCATCCGGGAAGCAGTAATTGACACAAGAGTTATCAAGTAGTGTGTCAAATATGCAACCCATATTGCGACCTATACTATCGGAAAAAAACTATTGTATTACATGGAGGTTCCATAGGGTCAACACAATCAGACAAATTATTGCACAAATTACTGTCACAAGGAGAGAGCTCTGGTGTGGGGACACTGATGGTGGGCTGGTTGAGCTGCCCGCAAGTACATTGCTTAGCTAATAAATCAAGGGTTTCTTGATTGTACCTGCTGTCGCTTATCAATTTCTCCACAGTCAGCATGTGCTCAGTATTTTGTTTTTGTTGGTGGTTATACTTAGAAAATAATGAGGAATAGTCCTCCTGCAATTTAATAATATGAGACTCAAGTCTAATCCTGTTGACCTCATACAACTCTTGACTTTCCGCCAATTTTTCATTACATAAGTTTAACTCTGTTTGTAATTTACAATTTAATAAACTGGATTTTAATAAACATGATTTCCTGAGATTAATCTTTAATTTATTATTGGTTCTCTTGATTTTTTTTTCAAATTTTAAATTTTTTTTTAACTTTGTTGTGACTTTTCATGGCATTTGAATTATCTAAGTAATTATTGTTGCATGATGTCTCACTAATGAGATCAATTACTGAGGAATTTGTTAAGGAAGGCATAGGGACACTTTCAATTAGCTCGTCAAAGAGGCTGGACACCTCCGCTGACTGACGCGACTGGGCATCTTGCTCGTAACTACTTATAAGTCTATATGCCTCTCTCAGCTCTTTTTCTAACTCGGAGGTACGTCTGAGCGTTTGCTCATACGTATCGCCGCATTGGCGGAAAGAATCTACTTCTAAATGCAATCGGTTAAGTTGCTCGCTTAATTCATCGCATAATTGGAGACTCTCAGAAAGCTTTTGTTCGAGTCTAATGTTTTTCATACACATTAATTCGTATTCACGTTCATTATCTTCCCTTTCCATTAATAGTTTCCCATTGTCTTCCTTTTCTGCCTTGAACTGGAGTAAGGCATCCTTCAGCTGAATTTTCAATTGCCTGGCTGTCGTTGCACGGGTTGTGGTGGACATTTTTACAATATAGGGACTGACAAAATGTGTAAGGAAGATAATAAACGCTGGAATAGCTAACAAAACCGATCACTTATCTAAGAAATAACAAAAACATAACCTACTGTTTCAAGAACAAGTGTCAATTTGTATGTGCTTTAATATCACTTTATAAGGAAATTTTCCAAAATTATGAAAAACAGTGCACAAAGGACGTGGTGTTTTATTGAGATATGTAAAAAGGATTAGTTATTGTACCGTTCTTACCTTGTAAAAGTTGTAAAAAGCCGGTAACAATTATACCCACTGAACGTCAGCTAAGAGCACTATTATTTCACAAAATACACTGAAATTGCACAAACAAATTATCAATTACGATTAAACCTAGTTTATTTTACAAACAAGTAATATTATTTATTAGATTTAGCTATAATAAATACGGAGCAATAATTTTGACATTTATGCTCTAGGGTTGCCAGCCGCCAAAAAAAAAAGAAGTGGCATAGGCAGTGGCAAAACTCCAAGAAGTGGCACAGGCGAGTCCTCCACGGCTAAGCCTAATTTATGTGCCACTCGAGTGGTAACCAAACTTTTCTGAGGCCCCGAATCTAACATGGCTCGTACACTAACCGCCTCCCCCGCATGACCCCATACGCGGACCACCGCGGTAGGGAGCAGAACCGTCCGCGGTTCTGTCTTACTGAGGGAGCAAGCTAGTTATGGGCTCCCCACTCTCTCCAAACCTGGGGGGTGCCACTGGCCCGGATAATACATCGGGCGAGTGCACGTCCCCATGTGAGGGGGCGCATAACCCGCTGCCCTGTGGAGTACCACCCGCCCTACGCTAGGTACGGCAGTACCTAGCGTAGGGCGGCTGGTACTCCAGCCGAGGGTACTCGTGAAGCGGCGGGGAAAACCGCTGTGGCTCCGTCTGCCGAGTAGGAGCCGGTGCGGAGGGAGGTGTCCCACCTCTCACTTCCGCTCTAGGGCCCCCGCCCATGGGGGCCCTATCCAAGGCCTGACCAGCCACCCGCCCTACGCTAGGTACGGCAGTACCTAGCGTAGGGCGGGTGGTACTCCAGCCGAGGGTACTCGTGAAGCGGCGGGGAAAACCGCTGTGGCTCCGTCTGCCGAGTAGGAGCCGGTGCGAAAGGAAGGTGTCCCACCTCTCACTTTCGCTCTAGGGCCCCCGCCCATGGGGGCCCTATCCAAGGCCTGACCAGCCACATGCCGCTTCGCCACGCGTCGCCTTTGTTCTACTGGCAGCCGCTGCCAGTCCCTACATTGGGGTAGGCTGTGACCCTTCCGGCCACACTGCAGACAGTCTGTGTCCCTCACGACTGCTGCCGTATTAACCACCCGAGCACCAGCTCCACGCGGTAAGGGTGGCTGCGCCTGTCTGGGCTTCCCTCGCTATAAGGGTCCCGAGGATCCGCGTTCTGGCGCCCTAGATGGCGCTGGTTCCAGCATGGAACTCTCCGCGGCCCTAGCCTCAAACTCCAAAAACTTATACAAGTCGGAAAAGGTAGGTAGGGTATTGCTGTCCCGCTCAGCATTCTCGCGTTCGAAACGCGAGCGAATATCGTTGGGCAGTTTGCCCAACATGATGTGCACCAACAAAAATGAACACTGGTCCACCGGTAGTCCCAAAGTACGTAGCGCGTTACAAGCCACTGTAACGGGCGTTAATAATTGCAGGCGCAGTTGAGTCCGAGTGGCCACCCGAAGCAGGGCCAATAGTTGCGCCGCATGTGCGTCGGCAAACAGCCAAACGTTCTGGTAACGGGAGTTCAGCAGCTCGCAGGCCGTGTCATACTGATCATCCTCCACACGGAGGTGCTGGATAAGCGACCGCGCTTCATCCTCCAAGGTGGAGAGAAGGTACGCCATTTTCTGCGCCTTCGTCAAGTCGTGTCTCGAGTCGACCAACGACTCGAACATGTTCTTGAAGGCGACCCACTCTTGCATCCTACCCCCAAAGTGGGATAGCTGAAGGGTGGGAAGCCGACCAGTTACAGCTGGCCCTTCCGGTCCACCGAATGTGCGAGGGGCGGGGCCGCCCGCCTGTCTCGCTCTAATGTGTGTGGCCCTCTCCACGATGTCATCGTGAAAGGCCAGAATTTAGTCATAATCCTTGACATGACCTGCCCAGACCTCTGGGTCCAAATCAGCACGCCTTCGGTAAGCACCGCCATGGCTACTTCCGTATTGGCCAATCTCGTACGGAGCTGTTCCGCTCGCTCCAGAATCGCGCCGTCCCTGTCCGTACGGGACAAAAGTGCGCTCGCACTTGCAGCCCACCTAAGTTCATTGGCGAGCGCCGCCCTTGCGGAGGTTGTCTTCGACATTGACGACGTTAGACAAGAACAAACAAGCTAATTTAAAATAATTGAATATATAAGTCCGACAAGAGCACAAACCAAAATTCTTAATTTTTTAATACAAACAAACAAATTAAAATACTATCTAATAATAAAATTGACACGGCCTAATATTTATTGATTACAAACAAACAAGTCATAATACTATCTAATAGTAAGATTGACACGGCCCAATACTTATTAATTACAAACAAACAATATTTTACAAACAAAAATTATTTTATCCCAATTTTTTTATGGGAAATCATGTTTACCCTACCTTATTAACAAACCAAAAACAACTATATTTGGGCCCGTAATCAGACCCGTTAATTAACTACGCTCTGCTACCAAAAATGTAGGCTAAAAACTAAGATTACGGCATGTTGCACGAGTCCGGCAATCCCACCGGCAACAAACAAACCTACGCAGTCTGCTACCACCCTAAATAAGGTCTAGGGAACCTTCTAAACTAATTATAACCTAAACCTAAAATATATAAAACTAATTAAATCTAATTAAAACGGAGGAACAAAATAATTCTAGCAAGTGCTAGAATTATACTAACGTACTAACTGTAAGTACAGTTAGTACGGCCTTCATCTAGCTTGATCTCGAAGTCCTCTTCGGGGTTTGGCGACGGCCTAGGATCCCTCCACGGGCCCCAAGCCAGTGGTGAACAAAGTTGAGTCCCTAAGCCCCCCCTGAACTCATATCGCCCCAGACGAATATGTCGAAAAGTATCACCACTTCACAATAGAATTCACCGTCTTTATTGTAATCTCACTTTTGAGTACATATAACCAAACACGCGAATTGTGACGTAACACCATGTGACGTCTTTCATATCGATTTGAGTGTCAATCACTATTTATTCATCTAGTTTTACCAATAACACCAACAACAGTCTATTTTAGATTCAGTTCACATACATACTTCCGTTCTAAACGGGCAATAGATTAAAACAATGAGTCTATGATTATGCAAAACACGTTATTCAAACACTAGACAAATACACTGTCTTTACGCATACAACGATTTATTTCTGGCACCATGCCTTACAAACGATAAACAAACGAACTGGGCACTCAAACAAACGATAATTAGTCAATTAGAAACCACGCCGCCATGACGTGACAATATAATTCAGCAATGGCCGCCCGTGCTGGCCAAGCGACACGTCCGAGCGCGTTTGAGTTTACTGGAGCACTGGTAAAATGACGCGGGCGCCGAGGCTGTGACCCAGTCATGCGGAGGCGACACTTCCATAGCTAACCTTTGCCCGCGCTTAGGAAGAAGAAATGCAGATGGCGCTAGTTTCTTAACAATAAGTACTTTTATTCAAAACAAATCTTAAAAATAAAGATAATCACTGTTTTTTATGGAGTATAGTAGCAGCAATATATCCGGTTAAGAACAATGTTAGTTTAACTAGTTCATATCCTCATTATTCTAGAATCATAAACACTGAAGGAATGACATTTTCTCTTACAGTGAATGACATTAAACGATTTGAAAAAAAAAACCTGATATTAGTGTAAATGTATATGGTTTGCAGAAGAATACTGTAACTGGACCCCTATATGTATCTAAAAATAAAAGGAAAAATCATGTAAGTTTATTGTATATTGAATACTATAACAGTAGTAAAGGACATTATTGTTTAATTAAAGATTTGACCCGATTAGTTCGACGTCAAGTCACTCATTATAAAGGCAAAGTTTACTTATACGAAACATGTTTACAATTTTTCAGTAAAGAAAGTAGATATGAGACTCTTAGTTGTTCTGAAATTTTGTCTGTTTTACCTGAAAAAAACTCGACATTAAAATTTGAACATTATGAAAGACAACAAAAAATTATTTTTATTATTTACGCTGATTTTGAATGTTTGCTCATTGAGTGTGGTGAAAGTATTTCTATGAAAACACAAAATCTAAAAGTACACCAACCTTCAAGTTTTGCATATTATATATGTTGTTCACATAATAATGACTTAAACAAATTTGTTTCGTACAGAGGTGAAAATTGTGTACAAATGTTTGTGGAATGTTTAATAAAAGATGCTGAACGTATACATAAAATATTAAATGAAAAGAAACCAATGATCCCATTGACCCTGGAACAGGAAGAAGAATATCAAAACTCAACTATATGTCACATATGTAAACAATCATTATTGAATGACAGAGTTCGAGATCATGATCATATAACGTCTGAGTACAGAGGTGCATCGCATGTTCATTGTTATTTGATGTACAGAGTTTGCCCATTCATTCCTGTTGTATTCTTTAACCTAACTGGGTATAACTCACACTTATTCATTGAAGAATTAGCGAAGTACGAAGGTTCTATTAACATAATACCAAAAACAAAAAAAATATGTCATTCACAAAAGTAATAGAGTGAATATTATAACCACCCCATTCAAATAACATTTATTGACTCTTATCAGTTTTTGAGTTCCAGTCTCGATACACTAAGTAAAAGTTTAACAGAAAACGATTTCTATCATTTATCAAAAGAATTTAGCGATAAAAATAAATTTAACTTAATAAGAAAAAACGGTTTTTATCCATATGATAACTTTAACTCTTGGTCGAAATTTAATGAATCCCAACTTCCATCAAAGCGATTTTTTTTAAACAGTTTAACTAAAGAACATATAACTGATGAAATGTATTTACATGCACAAACGGTTTATAAAGTTTTCGAAATTAAATCGCTTGGTGAATATACAGACCTATACATAAAATCTGATGTGCTTTTATTATGCGATATATTTGAGAAATTTAGAGAAATGAGTTTACATTATTACAATTTAGATCCCGCTTATTATGTGAGCTCACCAATTTTAAGTTGGGATGCTATGCTTTTTTACGCAGGTACTGAACTTGAACTTATAAATGATTTGACAATGTATGAATTATTAGAAAAAGGAATTCGAGGTGGGTTAAAACAATGTTCGCTTCGACATGCTGAAGCAAATAATAAATATTTACCTAATTTTAACAATTCACTTCCAAGCAGTTATTTGATATATCTTGATTGTAATAATTTATATGGTTATGCTATAATGAAAAAGCTTCCGATATCAGAATTTAAATTTTTAACTTTGGAAGAAATTGCCGATTTGGATGTGCTAAATATTTCAGATGACAGTAATATTGGTTATATTTTGGAAGTAGATTTGGCTTACCCAGACTATTTACATAATCGATATAAAGACTTACCATTTGCTGTCGAAAAAATAGTACCCCCTTATGGAACAACTGCCAAATTGATAGCAAATCTGAATGACAAATATAATTATGTGATATATTATACTCATTTAACAGAATGTCTAAACAATGGTTAAATATTTAAAAAGATTCATCGTGTGATAAGTTTTAAACAAAAAAGCTTTCTAAAAAAATACATCGTGACAATATTACAAATTAACGTTTAGATGCTGAAAAGTTGATAGCAAAGCCGAATTTAAAAAGCATAACAATATTTTCAGAAAATTTTGTAGCAATAGAGTTAAACCGGGAAAAAGTTATTCTAGATAGACCAATCTATATCGGATTTACTGTTTTAGAGTATATTCAAAAATTACATTATGAACATTATGGAAGATAAATATGGAAAAAATGCTGAACTATGCTATACTGATACTGACAGCTTACTTTATTTAATTTATTGTGATGATTTCTATCTAGATATGCATGATAATATTTCCATGTTTGATACAAGTAATTTTAAAAATAATCCTTATAATATTCCACGAATTAATTCAAAAATTCCTGGATTATTGAAACATGAAATGGGTGATAATCTGATTACAGAATTTACTTAGGGTGTATCAAAGTCAGTGTCAAAAATATTAAAATTGCAAGACTACAATAACGCATTGTCAACAAATTAGACTCTAAGGTGTAAAATGTCTATGATAAAATCTATTAAACATACGTTATATTCTCAGCAAATTGATAAACAAATTTAATTATAACAAATTTAATAATTTTAGATAGAAATGATGACAAAGTGCAAATTTTACCTGATCAGATACATACATTACCTTGGGGTCATTGCGATTCAATATTTATTGATTATTCTAGTGATGTGTAAAATAGCTATTTTGTGAAAAAGTTATGATAAGAAATGTAATTAGTTACAAAATGTTACCTTAGATTACCTTACAACAGGTAGCTTCAAAAGATATTGCCCTTATGGCATATCACGGTTACGTCTCCTCCATACGAGTACTTCGATATGTCATAGTAATCTGGGGAAACTCGGTTGAGATGGATAGAGCTTTTACATTACAAAAGAAATGTATCAGAGCAATACACGGAGCAGATTACTTTGACCATTGTAAACCATTGTTCCAAAAGTCTAAAGTACTCCCTCTTCCTTGTCTCTACATATTTGAAATGTGCCTGTTTGTAAAGAAGTACCCACACCTCTTCCCTTTACACAACACAGTATTGAAAAAGAAAAATGGCAGAAATGCCACTAAACTGTACGTACCGAGACAGAGACTTGAAATTTATAGAAAAAATGTGTTCTGTATGGCAATCGAACTATATAATGCGGTGCCACGCGAAATCAGAGAATTACGTTCTTATAATAAATTCAAACGCAAGCTTTTCGACTGGCTCTTAAATAAATGTTATTATAAAATTAATGAGATATTATGCTAAATGAAATAATTTTATTGTTGAACCTACTTATTCTTCTGTATTTTAAACTCGAATGTATTTCTAAATGTAATTTTAATTGATAATATTAGTAATTGTATGTGCATGTACACACAACGCCATAATTTGCTGTGCACCCCTTTTATTTGTGTGCGTGCCAAGATCACTCACACTACAAAGATTTGACCAGTAATCAGATCATCTTTCATAGTTGCGTGCAAGTAGATATACCCACACAAACAAATTGTCTCATACTATACTCACGTCAAGCGTCAAGTGTAAACAACAAATTCGTTAACTACGTAATCGGGCGAATGGCGCAACGGTCTACGCATCGAACTAAAGTTAAGCAGTTAAGGGTTCGACTCGTGAAGGCGGGGGGCTATTACAGATTTTGTTTTATAATTTTTCTTAAGTTTATAGTGTTGTCGAAATAAGTTCTGTCCAACTAATGCTAGTCGAATAACAGGTATACATGTTCTTTGGAAGCAATGAGTAGTCGAAATGTTGTGTTTCAAAATATTGAGACCCAGTCGGAATAATTACCTGTCGTCTGTATGACAACTCTTACCCAGTAAGTCATAAAATCAATACCATCGAGGAACATGATAAATGAAATATGCAAGCAATTGTTTTATGGAATATTCTTTTTTTATTACTCATCCACCGACTTTATTATAACAAAGTTTGTAATCAAAATAAAATACAATTGAATTTAAAGTTATAATAATTGTATCCGTGAGAAAAAAATAACTTATCAAGAAAGAAAGAAAGGAAGAAAATGATTTATTTGACATGACACAAATACATTGAATTCACTACGATAAAAAAACATTCCAAATGTATTTATGAGCATATTTGTGCTTGTATCAAAAAGGCCTCCTCTCAGCATAATGTTGTGACGAGAGCCACAACGTTGGTCTTCCGAGGTTAATGAAGATAAGATAGGTTAAATGCTATTTTACATAATAAATCCGTTAATATCAGTTACATGTAATTTATTAATGATGAAAGACAATTTTTTACCAAAATATGTGAAAACGGAATGCATCTCTTAGATTAACTTTTAATTTGGACAAGGATGGACGTAATAGTAGGCGAACTGTTTTATTAAAAAAAACCCGAGTGAGAGAATAAACATGTTACTTGAAGTTAAATTAAACTTCTTATAACAATTAACATTTCTCACAATTTCACTTTTTTTAACAGATAAGATTTAAATTATATAATTAAGTATAAAGAAATAAATAAAGGAAATGGAATTTTATGACAAACAATGAAATATTAGCTGAAATAAAACTAAATAAGTATTTTAATAACCGATTACTATCTTTTACTTGTTGCAGCCGACCTCCCATGCCAGCCACCATATTCCAACACATATCTGTGCCTCGTATCGATTCCCAAGTGGAATGGACAAGATCTTGCAAGCTAGCTTTTGTCTTGACATCTGATGAGTCCCAATTTAAAATCATTTGACCCCATAAATTTTCAATGGGATTTAAATCTGGACTTTTAGAGGGCCAGTCAATTACAGTAAAGTTTTCTTGGGTGTTAGGCCAATCTCGCACAATCTGCGCGCGGTGTATCGAGCAGTTGTCATGAACAAGATAAATATGTTCCTGCAGATATACAACGCGCACAGTTGGTAACATAACATTTTGCAAAATGTCCAAGTAACCTTGACTGGTATTGCGACCCCCTACTTCCACTATTTCACCCGGGCCCATTGCCGACATCCAACCCCAAAACCATAAAGTTATGCGGCCACTGGAATGACAAGGAATTACATTTTTAATATTATACCGTTCACATGTTTTTCGCCATAATATTTTACGTCCATCCTTGTCAGATTACAATATTATTTATCCAGTCGAAGTTACGATACTCTTCGGCGAATCTTATCCTCTCTCGCTTGCGTGCATTAGATAATAATATTTTTTTTG